>OY728154.1:75165572-77885350 GCA_963277665.1 Viscum album
TCCACAAGAGTTTGAGAAGAGACCAAGACTAAGAAGACAATAGCTAGATCACAAGAATGACAACCTGAGATATTCCCTTATTGAATTTTTGATTCATTTATAGTGGTAACATTCTAAAGAATTATCAAAAACAAAACATTTAGTAAAATAATCTGATATTCTAAAACTAGGGACAAAAAATCACAAATCCCATAAAGATACATCATAAATAATTCTTCATAAAACCGTTTCAAAATCAAATAATAGAGACTTATTTCTATTTAAAAATCCTCAATGGTTTATAAAATTCAATTTTAAGGTTCCATTTCAAAATCATATAGTATTTTTGTCCCACAATAAAAATGTAATCCATTTCCTGATAACCAAATCCCCCTTCCTACCATACACACCAAAGCATTCATTTTTTTCCTAAATATGTCTAATTAGGTAGTCACATTATCTTTATTTATTTATCAATAAAAAATAAAACATGATTGACGATTTGTTATAATTGATTCGCTCCTCCCTGGACAACCCCCACCCCTATAGATAGCCCGCCCACCCCCTGGACACCACGTACCCCCTGTGGACAGCCCCCACCACCCCAATGGATAGCCCGCCCACCCCATTGAAAACCCTCTCCCCATGGAAAGCCCCCCCACCCACATGGACAACCCTCCCCCTGGACAATCCCGACCCCCGGGATAGCCCGGCCACCCCCGTGGACAGCCCGCCCATCCCCGTGGACAACCCGCCCACCCCCTTGGACACACCGTACCCCCCTGGACAGCCCCACCACCCTCATGGACAGCCCACCCACCCCACTAGACACCCTGTACCCCCCTGGACAACCCTCACCCCCATGGATAGCCTACCCACCCCTGTGGACAGCCCGCCCACCGGCTAGACACCCCTACCCCCCTCGACAGCCCTGAAACCCATGTGGATAGCCCACCCACCCCCATGGACACCCCCTCTTTCCGTGGACATCCCCTCTCACCCCCGTGGACCAGCCTTCCCACCCCCTAGACACCCCAACCCCCCGTGGACTGTCCACCCACCCCCCTTGGTCACCCCCTACCCCCTGGATAGCCCTGCCACCCTCGTGGATAGAACGCTAACCCCCTAGACACCTTGTACCCCCTAAACAGGCCCACCCATTCCTTGGACACCCCTACCCCCATGGACAACCCCCAACCCCTGTGGAAAACCCTGCCCACCCCCTGGACACCCCCTACCCCCTGGACAGCCCCGTCACCCACGTGGAAAACCCCCCACCCCCGTGGACAACCCCTACCCCCGTGGACATCCCCCACCCCCATGGATTATTGGGTTTTTAACAACTTGAAGATCCCATTAATCATATATACCCAATTTTTTTCCTCTTGGTATCCTTGATCACCAATAAAAAATAGTGGATGGTATTTTAGAAACTCCCATGCATAATAAATGATCTGAGAAGAACATGGCTATTCCACTTCCACAAGAGTTTGAGTAGAGACCAAGACTAGGAAGACAATAGCGGGATCACAAGAATGACTACCTAAGATATCCCCTTATATAATTTTTGATTCATTTATAGTGGTAACATTATAAAGAATTATCGAAAACAAAACATTTAGTAAAATAATCTAATGTTCTAAAACAAGGGACACAAAATCAAAAATCCTATAAAGATACATCATAAATAATTCTTCATAAAACCATTTCAAAATCACATAATAGAGACTTATTTCTATATAAAACTACCCAATGGTTTATAAAAATTCCTTTTAAGGTTCAATTTCAAAAATCATATAGTATTTTTGTCCCATAATAGAAATTTATTCTATTTCCTAATAAGCAAACCCCCCTTCCTACCATACACACCAAGAGCATTCATTGTTTCCTAAAGAAACACATACTATTGAAATAAACACTATTCCAAAACCATTTTAAAAATACCAATGATCTTAAAATCCATGAAATTCATTCCATTAAAACTATCACATCCCCCACCCCTCCTAGACACCACCCCACCACCTAGACACCCCCCCTAGACACACCCACCACCATGACAACCCCCCACCCCTAGACAACCCCCACCCCCTGGACACCACCCCACTCCCTTGGCCAGCCCCCAACCCCCTAGACCTCCCCCACCCCCTAGACACCACCAACCCCATGGATAGACCCCAACCCCCTGAACGCCCCACTCCTAGACACCAAACCACCACCTGAACAACCCCACCCCCCTGAACACCCCCACCCCCATGGACAGCCACCCCACCCCCATGGACACCACCCCACACCCCGTAGACAGCCCCAACCCCTAGACTGCCCCCACCCCCTTAACACCACCCACCCCCTGGACACCCCCACCCCCTGGACACCCCCACCTCCTAGACACCCCCACCCCTGGAAATCCCCTCACCCCTTAGACACCACCCACCCCTGGACACCCCCACCGCCTAGAAAGCCCCCAACCCCCAAGACACCACCCCACCCCCTAGACACCCCCACCCCCTAAACACCCCCATGTACATCCCCCCCCCCCCACCACCCTAGACAACCCCCTGGACACCCCACCCCTACTAGAAACCACCCCACCACTTGGACACCCCCACCCCCATGGAGACCCCCACCCCTATGGATAGCCACCCCCACCCCTGGACACCACCCCACCCCCTTGGAGAGCCCCCAACCACCTGGATATCCCCCACCCCCCATAACATCACCCCACCCATAGTACACCCACACCCCTAGACACCCCACCCCCTGGACACCCCCACCCCCTAGAAAGCCCCCCAACCCACTGGACACCACATCGCCCCCTGGAAACCACCCCAACCCACCTATACACCCCCATGGACAACCCCAACAACCTGGACAACCTTACACCCCATGGAATCCCCCATCCCCCCAACACCCCCACCCCTGGACACCCCCTACCCCCCATGGACAGCCACCCCAAACCCTGGAACAACCCACAACCCCCTGAATTCTGAATTGAATTTTTTATGTATTTAATTAACTTATGAATTATGTGTTAATGGTGTATGTGTATACTTGTTGTATGGGTATACTTGTTGTATGTGTATACCTAATGTAATTACCTTATGAATTATATGTTGTATGAATTCTGTATGAATTCGTATAGAAATATGTGTAAATTAGCAAGGAATTATGTATGAATTAATACAGAATTTTATATTTAAAATTGGGTAGGTATTGTGCATGTATTCAGAATGGACTGCCCCCAACCCCCAGTATGTATTCTGTTGTGTATGAATTCTGCAGGTCTGCTAGTGGAATTACTGCGAGTGCATAGGGGGAGGCCAGTAAGCTAGCTTGCTGCTATAGGTACAAAAAGTATATCCCAATGGTTTACAACTATTGGCATATTTTTAAAAGTAGAACTTATTCCAACGGTTTTATGTAAATTGTTGGAATAGATAATTTTACTTGATATTTACCAACAATTTGTAGGAAACCATTGGTAAAAGTCTCTATACCAATAGTTTTGTAAACCGTTGATATAGAGATTATTTTTCTTGTTACCAATGGTTTTAAAACCATTGGTAAACATTCGTACCAATATTTTTAAACCATTGGTAAACCATTAATACCAATGTCTTATTGAAACCGTTGGTATATACACAATTTTCCATACACATCCCAATGGTTCTCATAGAACCACTAGGATATGTATATCCCTAGAGTTCAAGACCCTATAGTTTAGACAACTGTTGGTATATTTTATACTAATGGTTTTCCAGCCTTTACCAATGGTTTTAAACCATTGGTAAAGATAAAATATTATATAGTGATTCTTTATTACACATCAATTCATGATTAATTTCATTGAAATAAACATAAATAAACCAAAAATATTGAGAATCCTAGGGTCTTTAGGTAATTAGGGACATTACATAACAACATATAAATAGGTGCGACATCAGCTTTATTGAAAACATCCTTAACATGCTCATAATTTACTATTGTTCTTAAAACTTCTTGGGATAACCCGAGGACAAACAAATGAAAAGGGAGAGATATAAATCATATTAATTGAATAGAAAAACCATAACATGAATAAATTATTACATGTACAATAATATGAATTTTAAAGCTATATAAAAGGGGTGTGAATCATAAACATGAAAAATAAGGCATGATGTATCATGATAACAAAAAGGAAACATGGGATTGTTGAGACAACTCTAAACATGAAACCTTAAGCATAAATAATGGTTAAAACAAAGAAATCATAACATAATGTTATTTGGATGACCTTATGTGAACCATACAGGTCATATAATGTCACGAACCAAATCGGGATGCAATCGGACCCGACACCCGACCTAGTCCACAACATGACTCGAAGGGTATTCCTAGTCCACACGGACTAGAAGCTAGTGTCGGGCATCATATATAAATCGAGTGGGAATGATTTCATCCCAATTACTAGGATACAATAAATAAAATAATAAAAATGAGCATGCAAAAACAACCCACAATTGAATATAAATAAATAAATAGCTGATCTAGATACAATATTCAACTAAACAAATTGAAGACTAAAACAAGAAAAATGAAACTAAGAACAACTAAAACTGGACCAAGCTGCCACTATCCCCATGTGACATCTTGGTCACCTCCAAAAACAAGACCAAAACTGTTCCCACCATGAGCACCTAACCCAGGATACCTGAACAAATGTTGAACCTACAAAACAGCTCGGGTCTACCAACTCCGAGTGGTATAGGTAGGGTGTGAGCTAATAGCTCAGTAGGAACTCACCATAGATTCTAAGTGTTCCTATCCCAAAATAGTCCATTAACACTAGTTTGAAATACAATTATAAAAATAGATTCTTCACATTTTATTAAACAATCACAGATTTACCTTTTCAAAGGTCAACGCACGCCACCATCCATTTTTCAAGAAAACTATCATTTTATAACCAAAACCAAACTGAAACAAGACTTGTAACAATTTTCAATAGAATATCTTTAACTTGGAAAAAATTTCAAAGAATGCAACTTTAAATACAAAATAATTACATTTTAAATTACCAACCCAACCTAACATATGCCAATGGGAGGTACAATATAATAATTGAGCACTAGTCAAGGGAACACCCCTAGGCACTAGCTAGATGTGGGCCCTAGGTACCTAGTATCTTGCTGTAAGAGTAACCATAACAATATTTGTTCTCGTTCATGAGCCACTAGTAGGGAAAATAACCACAACCTAGTGGTACCCATCATCATCATCTTCATCATAGTTTATTTGGTGTTTCCATCGTCAAACTTGCAAGAGAAACAGGGGCCAAACCCCACAGGATCACTAGCATACTAGTACAAATCCACCAACCTAAAGACCCGAGCTTCCCTTTTTGTGCTCAATAAAATTTCACACATCACATGTTACCACATACCCCATATATCAACCAAAAAAAGCATCTCATTTCATAATTCAGCACTTGAACATCACAAACCCATTCTTGATAACTTATACACACCAAAACATTTACAAATAACTTCTAAAACTATGAGGAACACAACTTTCCCAAAAATTTTCTAAACAAGACTTTTGACATTTTAGAAAAAACATGAAACTTTAATAACATGAAAAATGGGCCTTTAATCTTAAAAACCCAAATAAATTTATCAAAACATTTACAAACCATTTCTAAAACCATATTAAAATGTGCAATTCCAAACTGCCCCTCAAGCCAAACATTTTCCAAAACACACATACCAAAAGCCAAATGGGCATACCCCCATGGGATTCCATTTTAAACCACATTTAGAAAATAATTATTTCAAATAACACCAAAAAAACCATTTCAAAAAACCCACCATTTGCTTTAAAACCACATCCAACAATCCACATTATTTAAAAAAACATAAAACAATCCCAGTTTAACAATAAAACCCTTTTTACAACATTTTAACACATTTAACAAGATAAATCATTAGAAAACCATACACACCAAATCAAGAACACAATCAATAAACAACTATCCCACCATAATCAAGGAAAAACAATTCATAAAAACCCCCAATTTAACTTTAAAGAACAATAAAATTTTAAACAATAACCCTAGTTGCAATAAATCTAGGTATTTCACACAAATAACTTTGAATCCCTGTTTTTTTGTCAATTATACAAACAAAAAATCATAATTCACATCAATAAATATATATTTTATAGGTGTGAAGGAAATTTAAAAATTAAATGAAAACACACAAGTTCTTTTGGAGTGTTCTGGAAAGGAAAAAGTTAGAAATGCCTACCTCAACCATGTGTGGATGCAATGAAACTTCAAGGGAGGAGAGATCTAACCCCCATGGACAATTCAAACACCCTAGATCAAAATAAATAAGAACCAAACACAAACCCTAGACATTTGGTTTCTACCATAGAAGAAACCCCCAAAAACCCCTAGAACAATGAGGGAAAGGGAAGGGGAAAAGATTTGCTGAAGGAAACATGATGAATCAACATCATTTATTGAGAAATCACCCCAAAGACACTCCATATAAAAGTAGTAAGAAGGGGGAGGCTCATATGGTCAATGAAAAACAGAGAAGAATTCATTTTGGAGGTGGAATCACCCAAATATGAGATCCACTTCAAAAGTTATAAATCCCTCAAGTGATTGCACGGTTTTACCGCACAGTTTTTCAAACCTTGCGCAAACTGTTCCAGGGATACTATAAAAATGATGCAAATTCACATAGTTTGGTTGCAAGGTTTTTTCAGGCCTTGATCAAACTGTGTGACCCCAAAAATTCACCAAAACCCCCCAAATTACACCCCAAACACTATGGATGTTCACCCAATGATCCCTGAATGTTTTAAACACAAAGTAGTGACACTGTGGGTGTCAAAAACTCCACAACATGAAGCTTTATCTTAATACCAACAAGAATAACTAATAATGGCTATAAAAGGAAACCAAAAACCACAAAAACAAAAGGATTTTTGTTGGGCACTCAACCCAAACCTCATCCAAAAGATCTATCATCAAGAAAAGAATAAAATAAAAGAGTATTTGTGGTCGGGGTGTGATAATTCTCCCTACCACAGACACTTTTTTCCATTGAAAGTCACCCAGCCAAAAGTCAACCAAATCTCAAGTCCATGACTGATAAAATCCAAGGGGAAACCATGAAACATAGGATTAATATTCACTCTACAAGTCACACCTGAATGATCAAGAAGAAACCACAACCCATGAATGAGTATGAGGGGAGAACACGAGAGGGTTCTCCCCACCAAAAAAACTATACTAATACAAACATCATTTAAACCCCAAAAAACACTCACATTGAAACAAGGAATAAGGGATTTCAACATTTAAAATTTATGTAAAACTCACATGGTTTGGATGAATAGTTTAAAAAACCATGCGCCAACTGTGCACAAACTACTGGAAGGAATGGGCAACCCCCATAGCTTGACCACACGATTTCAAAAACGTGTGCGAACCGTTCAAATGCCTCTATCCAAAAAGATACAAAGCCACACGGTTAGGAGACCTACCACATGGTTGTGCACTGGATTTCCAATTGGTTCAGTCTGCCTGGTTGGGGATCCATAGTTTCGACTAGCTGTATTGTAACTGTGCCTCACCTGAAAAAAAATCTCCCGAATTTCCAAAAGAAAAAAAACTTGACCGGGGTCAAACCTAAACTTCCATATACATGTTTGAAACTTCCAAAACTAGAATAGGGAACCTACCAAAAAAACCAAACCCATAATAAACCAATTATACAAAACTCAAGCATCTCCAAAGAAGCAATCTTTAAGTTAAAACCGAATTGGCCTATGCAAAGACAAGACACACTCAAAGGAGAATGAAAGATTTCAAAGGAAAAATTTAGATAGAAACAACTATTTGGGTTACAAGAGATCTAGTTCAGCACACCATTAACACAAAATGTTAACTTAAAAAGCCAAGGAAACAAGAAGAAGGATATGTTAAACATTTCCACCCCAACATAGAAAAAAACTAGATTGGGTTTCACTCCCCCTGTCACTCCTGGCTACGCACAAGCTTCACCCTAAGACCTGTGGTTGGGGCTCTGATGGCTGAAGCATCTCCTATCTCACAATCATGAAACAGGTTATCTGATCAAGACTTCATTTTTAGAAAAAACCTTCTACATAACTTCCTAAAATGACACCAATGTCCACAGTAGAGGCAATTCTTCAGAAGAATATGACATGACGACTTTGGGTGACCAAACCGGCCGCACTGGAAGCATACAAGAGAACGATCCAATGAACTGAAAGTCGGAGTTGGAAAATAAAGTTTTTCAAAAACCGGTTCCCCTAGCACACCCTACTCGACAGATGTGGAACCTTTATGAGAACCAACAACCACTGGCTGCACCCCAAAAACCATCTCATCCATGAATTCATCATCCACCAACCTTTAGAAACACGTTTCATCAGATGAGAGCACTTTATCCATAATTTTAGGACTAAGACCACATAAAAATAAAGGGGCCTTAATTTGATCTTCGGATGCTACTTCCAAAGAGAATCGAACCAGCTCACTGAAATTATCAACATAAGATTTTACGGATTGTTGGCCCTAAGAAACATCCTACAGCTCTACCACCTTCCTTTTCTTCATCTCCTCTAGTATGAAACATTTGATGAAAGTGGCCTTCAACACCTCCCATGACATCTCACCTTCCTTCAATGATAGGGAAACTAACCCCCACTAGTCCATGGTTGGATCCTCAAATAAACTCTGAACTACATGAACTCTAAAAGCATCAGGACTTCCCAATGACTTAAAGACACATTCGAATTCCTCAATCCACTCCATAGCCTCAAAAAAACCTTGATCACCACAGAAACCAAAAAAACTTGTGAAGTAAAAGGAACCGGGCATGACTCATTAAAAACATTGGGGTCCTTTCGGGGTGGCCTTTTCTGAAAAACACAAAAAGAGAAGACCAAATCCTACATCAAAATGAGGTACAAAAAAGAGGAACACCTCAAACCAAAACCAACTATCTCAGAAGCCAAGTAAAAAAAACCACGATAATATAATTTTCCAAAAACTATAATTTTTCTTTTAACACTCAAAAATACCTTCTTCAAAGGCTAATTCCAAAGTACCAATAAACCATTTTTCATGATTTTTTTCCAAAATCATTTTCTCATTCAAATACACTTTATGAAAACCATGTTAAGCCTGGAATTCCAAAACCCAACCCATGGTATCCCATGAACCGTTACATGTACATCCATTCATTCCCATACTCACGTGCCAACAAAAACTTTTCACACATAACCACACACATTTCAACATCTACAAGAAATACCAAGGGCCACATTCCATTAGAATTCTCAAACCCAAAACAAAATCAATGTTTGGAAACCAACTTTATCAATTTAAAATTATTTCATGTAAAACACATCCATTTTTAAATATATTTTTTTTCAAAATCCACTTTCATTTTCAACATACAGATACACAAACTCAAACAAAAATTGAAACCCAACCAACAATGGACCACTAGAATGAGGGATTGGTACCCATGCCTAGCCGAACAACATGGTGGTGAGACATGCCCCAAGTAAGGAATAACATTAGGAAGGCCTTGAACTGGGCACTTGGACTTCACATGAATCACCACCCCCTGTAAGGCCACAACATAACCTGAATCTCCTCTATTGTCATCCCTAAATTCCAAAACAACACAAGACACAAGACTCAATCCCAGATTACCCCTAGTGACTTGAGGTTCAAAACAAGCAAGGGTTCATGACAACCTTCCTGAACCTACACATCGAGTCCTGACAACCCTATTCTCTATCTACTAGACACCTCAAATAATAGGGTCCTCTTATGATACAATTTTGTCACGAACCAAGCTGGGATTCAATCTGACCCAACAACCGAACCGGTCTGTGACATGAACTGAAGGGATTTCTAAATCCCCACGAGCTAGCAACTAGTGGCATATATCTTATATAAATAGTGTCAGAATGATTTCATCCCAATAACGTGGATCAAATAATTAAAATAATAAAAATGAGCACACAGCAGCAACCCACAACTAATTATAAATAAATAAACAGCTGATCCAGATACAATATTCAACTAAACAGACTGAAGATTAAACAAGAAAAATAAAACTAAGAACATCTAAAACTAGAACTAGATACCACTATCTTCATGTGTCATATTGGTCACCTCTAACCACAAGACCAAAACTGCTCCAACCACGAGCACGTAAACCAGGATACCTGAAAAAATGTTGAACCTGTAAAACAACTCCAGTGTACTGACATCGAGTGGTATAGTTAGGGTGTGAGGTAACAACTCAGAAGGCAATCCCCATAGATTCCACATGTTTAATTTCCCAAAACAATCCATTAACACTAGTTTGAAATAAAATTATGAAAATATATTCTTCACATTTTATTAAACAACCACAACTTTACCGTTTCGAAGGCCAACACATGAGCCCATCCATTTTTCAAGAAAACTATCCTTGTATAACAAAAACCAAACCCAAAAAATACTAGTAAAAATTTTCAATGGAACAAATTTAAGTGGAAAAAATTTCAAAGAACTCCAATTTAAAGAAAAAACACTTAAATTTAAAATTACCAACCCAACCAACCGTATGCCGATGGGATGTGCAATATAATCATTGAGCACTAGTCATGGGAAATCCCCCAAGCACTAACAAGTTGTGGGCCCTAGGTACCTCGTATCTCGGTGTTAGAGTACCCATAACAATATCGACTCTCGTTCATGAGGCAGTAGTAGAGAACATACCAATAACCTAGTGGTCTCCATCATCATCATCATCATCATCATCATCATAATCATAATCATCATCATCATCATCATCATCATCATCATCATCATAGTTTAGTTAGTGTTGTCATCGTCGAACTTGCTACATGAAATAGGTGCCAAATCCCACAGGATCACTGGCATACTAGTACATGTCCGCCCACCTAGATACCCAAGCTTCCCTTTTTAGTGATAAATCAAATTTCAAATATCACATGTTACCACATACACCGTATATCAACCAAACCGAGTATCTCATTTCAGAATATACCACTTTCACATCACAAACCCATTTTTGATAACTTATGAACACCAAAACATTTAAAAATCACTTATAAAACCATGAGGAACACCACTTCCACAAGAATTTTCTAAACAAGTCTTTAAAAACTTTAGAAAAAACATGAAACTCTAATAACATGAAAAACTGTCCTTTAAACTTACAAACCCAAATTCATTTATCAAAATATTTACAAACCATTTCTAAAACCATTTAAAAATGCGCAATTCCAAACTGCCGCTCAAGCCAAACATTTTCCAAAATGCACATACCAAAATCTAAATGGGAATACCCCTATGGGATTCCATTTTAAACCACATTTAGGAAATAATTATTTTAAAGAACACCACAATACCCACCATTTTCTTTAAAACCAAATCCATCCATCAGCATTATTTAAAGAACATAAAACAGTCCCATTTTAATAATAAAACCATTTTTACAAAATTTTAACACATTTAACAAGATAAATCATTACCAAACCATACAAACCAAATCAAGAACACAAATAATAAACAACAATCTCAACATAATAAATGATAAAAATTTCATAAAAAACCCCAATTTAGCTTTAAAGAACAATGACATTTTAAACAATAACACTAGGTGAAACAAATCTAGGTATTTCACACAAATCCAATTGAAAACATATTTTTTAGTAAATCCTAGCAACATGAAGTAATCACTAAAATCAAGAAATAGACATATTAGAGGTTCAAAGGACATTTAAAAATAAAATTAAAACACAAAAGTTCTCTTAGAGTGCTCCATAAAGGAAAAACTTGGAAACACCTACCTCAACCATGTGTGGATGCGATAAAATTTCAAGGGAAGAGAGATCTAATCCCCATGGACCATTCTCTCACCCTATATCCCCAAAAAAACCAAACATAAACCCTTTACATTAGGGTTTGGACATTGAAGAAAACCCCCAAAGAAAACCCTAGAATAAAGAGGGAAAGAGAAAAAGAGATGATTTAGTGAAGGAAACTTGAAGAATCACTAACCTTTCTTGAGAAATCGACCCAAAAGTGCTCCATAGTGAAGAATTAATGAGGGGGAGGCTCTTTTGGTCGATTTTCAAAAGATAAGGATTCATCTTGGAGGTGAAATCACCCAAATAGGAGCTCCACATCAAATGTTATAAAGCCCTAAAGTGTTTGTACGGTTTTTCTCACGGTTTTTTAAATCGTGTGCAAACCGTGCAAGGGATATTGAAAAACACCAAAAAACTTGCGTGGTTAGGTTTCATGGTTTGGATAGGCCGTGCTCAAACCATGGGACCCCAAAAATTGGCCGAAAACCCCCAAATTATATTCCAAACCCTAGGGTAGTTCACCCAATGATCCCTGAATGTTTTAAACACAAAGTAGTGACAATGTGGGTGTCAAAAACTCCCCAACATGAAACTATATCTTAATACCAATAAGAATACATAATAATAGCTATAAAAGGAAACCCAAAACCACAAAACACAAGGAATATTTTTGGGAACTCAACCCGAACCTCAACTCAAAGATCTAACATCGAGCAAAGAATAAAATAAAAGAGCATATGTGGTCGGGTTGTGACATATCCTGAGACAAAAACATTACTCATTTCATTAGAGCACTATCTGGGCAAACCCATCATAATCATATCATGCATATGTATGCCACATAGATCTTATAACAGAAGAAAAATATTTCATCTCAATTAATCCCAAGATTAAGGATTGAGGGATGAATACATTCATGTACCAAATAAATGAATTATAGGTACAAATTAGTAAATACCCTTGATTGTAAATGTGTATGGGTATACACCTACCAAATTTTCAGCATAGAAAATCTTAGTGATATTTCAACAACGTAACGATAGTACATAAATATTCACAAAATTGTTTAGTGATAGAGAAAAGGTTATCTAATCACTTGTAATAAAAAATTAATGAATTTTGGATATGTAATAACATAATACAACATAATTTTTTTTGAAATAATAGTCATAATACAAAGAAGCTTACTTAATAAAAACATGTCTTGGAAAAAGTGCAGGATAATTTTAACACTGTAACAAGAATAAATAATGAATTATGAGAGTGATAAATGAGATTGAAAGGGGTCACAGAAAACTTTTAAATCATGAGGGAATTAATAGGGATTTATAAGATTATATACCATAAATAAGAATTAGAATAAAAAGTTCATTACATAAATAAGGTGATTGGATAAAGAGGAGAAAAAGAGGATCCCTTACCTTGAGAGGGTGGTTGGAAAAGATTGGGAAGATATTATTGTGATCTTAAGGAAACATGGGAGGAATCTAGAGAGGGGAGTTAAAAGTAAGTATGTTCTCTAAGGTTTTTGAGTGATGATTAAGGGGTGATTGTGTCATTTCATATAGGAATGATAGGGGAGTTATTTATTATTTCCCAAACATATGTTTTAGACTCTATATAATAATGTAATCAAAACTAGAAAACATCCCAAGTTTTTTCCAAAGGGGTTTTTCCAAAGAGGATTTGTTTTATTTATTTTATAATTTTATTTTCCTAAATCAATAAAATATTACCCTTGACTATGTAAAAGTGAGTCATGTTTATAAAGAATTTATTTTAAATCCTTGAAATATAATATTGTTTTTGTAAGATCCATAAAGAATTTTTTAAAACTAATCAAATAACCTCAAAAGGAAATTATTTTAAAGGAAATACATATATATAGTTGTGAATAAAATTTATTTCATTTATTATATCACTTTTTTCATAAATATAATGTCATAATACACATTGTATATTTATAATGTATTTAATTTTTTCCTGAAAATTTTAAAATCTCATAAAATTATGAAAATTTAAATGTTGGATAATTTCAAAATTATGATTCCAAAAATAATATTTATATTAACAAAATAATTTTAAAAATATGATAATTTTCACTTTTTAAAAAATAATCTACATTTATTAAAAAATTATTGTTTTTAAACATAAATAGTTTTCGAAACCTTGTAAAAATAACATTTATCATCATAAAAATTATATTATCATTTATATTTAATTATTATTATTTATTAATATTATTTTATTATTATTTTATTTGTTTTTAAAATTCATGAATTCATAAAAAATAATATATTCATTAAATTTGGTATTACACAAAAATACATTTTTTTTATTTTATTGTATCAAAGTCAAAATCATTTACAAATTCACGATAATAATATGTAAATTTCTCCATTAGTATATAAAATATACATATTCATGTTATTAGGTTCATGATACAATGAACTTTATTACACCATAAAACAAACCTAGTTAATGTTTTGTGATGATGATGTTTTAATGGGGTGATTCAGCATAAATGTTTTGGTACATGATCTCGATAAGCTTTCACTTCTCCCATAAACGGGTTTTCTCGTGCTATAGTTGTTGGATAAAATCTTGGTCTTGTAGAGAGAAAATTCCTAGAGATCTTTTCCCCATCAGAAGCTTTGTTAAATTGGATTCATATGGTATGATCCTAATGGTTGAGTCCATTGGTTTTTTTGTTCATGTGAGTTGTATTTATCATAACTCTATATTTATACTAATCATATGATCACTATTAAAAATATATTTAATCAATGGTTATAATGATTAATATTCTTTTAAATCTGATATGATATAATAAAACCAAATAGGTGCATGTGTTTTTTATATACCAGGGAAATGACATGACATATTATTCGTATATTCAAGTTAATGATGTTTAGAGTGAAGGCAGTAGAGACCTATCCTATAAATACTTATAATCTAAGACCAAGAGAGGTGATTATGATAGATAATTTGAGTCTATCACTTTATATAATGAAACAGAGCACCACAAAACACACTTTTATTTCACGAATAAGGTAATCCTTTGGATTATTGACTTAAAACTCTTTCACTCAATAGTATCATGATTAAAACTATATACCATAAGAATTTTCTTGTGTTATAACCATTCGAAGAGCTTCATGAAGATATGGTCCATGTATAAAACCTTATGTGAAAAAGAATGACTTTTGTGAGTTAGTTACACAAAACAATTGTCTTCTTTCTATGAGCTTCAAATATTTTTTATGAATAGATCCCAAATAAAACAATTACACTCATACAAATAAAGACATCTTTACATATACTGTTGTGCAAAAGAATTTGTAGGAAACCCATACACTACATTACATAAACTAAATTGTTGATATAAATAAATTTTAGTGCATAGAAATAGTTTATTGAGTAGTAATGTTTTTAATATTTTGAGTATTTTATAAATAGGATATTATTCCATTCATGCGATGATATTCATTCCAGAAATAATGTGAGTTCCCCACAATTGTTAATTCCTGAAGAATTCATGATGCAAGAACATCATACATGAAATATTGTTTACATGAAAATAAAATTCAAATAATTTAATGCATGAAAGAATTTCAAATTACTATTACCATATTTTGTTTTAGATATAGTAATATATTTCAGTGAATTAAGGAAGAAGATACCTTGTAATATCTTAAAGACCATTCAATAGTTCATTATGTTATAATAGTGAGACCATACATTCTGTGTAATGGAAATATAATCAGCTTTCAGAAGTAGAAAAAGTTTTTATAACTGAAGGTGAGAACAGAAAGCCATTTTTATATGGAATATTTTTCTATATAGATGAATTTAGAGGTTTTTAGTGTCATTTTTTCCTCCTACATCATGTATTTAATCTCCAAAATAATTTAGTAAAACATAACATAGGTTTCTCTCCCAACGATGTTTCTACTGCAGAGTTTCTTTTTCATGATTTTATATTGTCTACTTTAGAGGTTTTATTACATCTGAGAGGACTTATATGACTACAAAATAGCTAAACTAATTTTATAAACATAGTTGTTAGAAATGAAATTAGAAGAAAACAAGAATAAGTGAATTAAACAAAATTAAGAAGCATGAGTCTAATTATAAATTCTTATGGATAAGTATTTATTCATCATTTAAAATTATTTCACAAATAAAAACCACTAAATATATATTTTAAAATATCCAATCTTGCATTTTATTCATTTAAAAATAATAATTATGAAATAAATTTCATCTATAAATTCCCTTTCTGTAAGAATTGATCAACACAATAAATGTTTTCTCAGTGCAATGACATCATCAAAACATTCTGAAATCACAATATTTGATCAAGTATTAACAAATTTAAAGATAGATAATCAAATTTATAATCCTACTCGGATTTAACTGACAATCATCATTCTGATACCATTTCACTCAAATTAGACATTTTTTGTTTTTAGAATAAAAGAAAAAGAATAAAAAGAGTGATAGAAGAATGAGAAATCAATCAATCGTAACATTCCAATGTTTAATATTCTAGGGATAATTAAAATTGTGAAATAAATTTGATGAAAAATAAGAAAGAAATCACCATGATAATACATTTACCTTGACCACTAGAAATTAAACCAGACATCAATAATGTGTAGGATATAACTATAATTTATATATACCAGCATGATCGGTAGTAGATCCTATTTAACCTCTCTAGAAAATCCCATGATTAGGACATCCATGATATCTTCCTCCAAGGTTGCCATTTTGGATGTGTGAGTTGTTGTCCACCCCCGTATGACATTGTAAATTCCATCAATTTCACTTCTTTTGTAATCAATACATTTATTTGTTTATTATTTTGTTTTTCCCTCATCCAGAATATCTCACATTTGTTTGCTTGGTGTAAGATCTTGTTTGGACTTCATCATTCATTTTCATGATGAGAGAGTGTCAAGAGATCACCCCTTCCACAAAAAATTCCTGATCATGTGAAACCAGTTCAATAGGCATTAAAACTCCATGATTTTCTTATTCTAGTAGTCCTCAATCTTAATCTACTTCTTTATTTTAAAACATTAACCAATACAATACCTAATGAATCAATTTAAAATTTTCACTTATATAAGAGGAAATATCGATAAGAAAAAATACTTACAGAACTTCATATCCATGTATTATGTACCATTTTAAAAACATATCCATTTTTTGACAAGCTCAAGAAACCAAGCATACATTGTATAGTTCAAATTCTAAAATGATGTATCAAATATCAATCATGATCAAGCATACTGTTCTATAAATCTTAATTGGGGAATCTAAATGAATAAGTAGTATGCTCTACAACCAAACCTCATAATCGAATCACAAGGGAAATAGTATGTCCTATTCTATATCCATAAAATCTCAAAAACAATAGAAAAACAATGTAAGAATATTTAAATTCAACTCCACCAATGAAAGATTTGACTTCACTTCATCCACGAAGAAAAAATATTCTTCTTCTATGAAACGTTCTTGGAAAATCTCTTTCACGACCATCCTAAATGTTGAGTTTTTGTACAGCCTAACCATTAAACTTGGACAACATTATCTACAAGCACTTTCCATGGTCATATTTCTTCACTCAAACATAGGATGAGTTTAATGATCATTAATTATAATTTATTAATCAATGTTATACATCGACAAACCTCAATTTCCATCTTAGATTATTCATCCTTTGGTCAGTCACCTTTGTATTTGAATGGAAAAAAATTACTCCCTAAACATATTTAAAATCCATATACACCATTCCTAATAGATTCACCCATGACTCATCTGCAAATAAATTAATTCAGCCTCTGAACAACTCAAAAACTCAGATTCGGAAGATATTTCCAATCCGCAGTTATCATCTATAAACTTGATTTAGTTCGGATTTATGTTTTTAAAGAAACCCAAAATCATATTGTAAGTGTCTTCTTTAATAAAAAATTTGTCTTTAGGTTCTCCTAGCCCAAAATGGTTCTCTCATTGATTAATTCTCAATTTGTTTTGATTATATTCATTGAAAACTCACTTTTCCTAGAAAATTACATCAATTCTTGGACCAGATCAACAATGCCCAATGTTATACTTCAATATCATTTGATCATGGTGCATTATAACTTTGTATTTGTTCTTCTATTCAAGTTCACTTAAAAAAATTATATGAGGAAAGGTAAATGAATTATCTTATAAAACCCACCCCGTATCAATTATCTTACATAAATTTATCTTATGCACTAGTTTATAAACACTTCACTTATATGGAACTTATCTTATGATCAATGTTTTTATGTGCTACCCTAAAATTATCCTCGAGTAGCGAAATTTATGTTATTGAATGATGCTTGAAATTAACTTAGGATCCTTTAATTTATATTATAATCTAGGTGTTAAATTTTCTTGATACACCACTTTCCGATATTATCTTATGGAAAGATATAAAATCTATTTCATAAATTATTTCCCTATAATAAAAATTAAAAAAACAATTAAAGAATTTAAAAATAATGTAAATAAATACTATATACATCTAAAATAAATTAACATAGTAGATCAAAAAATAATTAAACACTAAAATGAATAAATTAAAAATTAAATTAAAATATTATTTATTAAAAATTTGATAGAAAAAATTTTAAGAAGTATTATTTAAATAATAAAAAAGTAATAATAAAAAAGTATATAATTTAAATATTCTAACATTTAAACCACATATTCATAGAGAAAAATTTAAACACAATACATGTATTTTAATGAAAAACTATTTGAAAATATATAATGTCGGCATCTTTGAGAAACAAATTATCATAAAGGTAAGTTTTGATAATTTCATTTTCCTCTTCTCATTCGTGTATGAAAATTTTGATTCACACAAATGGGATAAACTATGGGGAGATATTGAATATTAAAACTCAATGGAATTTTAATGGGTTGTGAGAGGTGGATTCAAAACTATAATGGAATTTTAGAGAATAAGGGAGAATATATTCATCCATGGAAGGGAATATAGGATTTCTTCTCATTTTACTCTCTAAGAAGGCTCCTTTACATGGTTTTTTATCCTCAGGAAATGTTTACCTGATTGAATAATAAAAAGGGTACCAACTTCACCTAGTGTTTTCTTGACCATATTCTCCCCAAAAATTATGCCATTTTTTCCATCCATGGTGCTGGAGTTTTAAACCTTATTTTTGCTACCTCGGATCACTCCCCAATTTTGCTTAATCTAGTGATGAGTCCAATGTGTAGTAGTGGATTTTTATACTCTAGGTGGTGGAAATAAGTTCAAGCTTATAACATTATGGTGAATGAATCATAGTGGAGACCCATGAATAAGAAATAATGGGTTTTTGTTCATATAAAATTGAGGAGACTAAAGGGGGACCTCCAAGATTGGATCAACCAACAACATTCTCAATTCATTGATCTAGATATAGTCAAAAAATACATCGAGAAACCAGAACTAAGACTTGAAGGTGGTTAAGATGATGATATATTTAATAGTTTCCTTAGAAAAACGTGTTAGCAGACATGAATCTTGAATAATAATTAATTTACTTCAAAAAACATAAGCAAACATAGGTAGAGGTTGGCAAGTGGAATAAATTATTATTTTTTGGAATGTCAGAACGGGAAGAAAACGGGTGGTACTCTAAATATCCTATTGGGTGATATAAACTATAAAAATGATCCTTATGTAGTATGGATTATAGTGGAACATCATTTCAAATATATTCTCAATGGATTTAATCTGATCTTATAGGAAGGATACCCAAGGGGGAATTATACTCTATTTGATTCCATTCCTCACGATGTTTCAGACTCCATCAATGTATTCTTTGAGATCATCCTATATGATAGGGAAATTAGGGAGGTGATGTGATCACTCAACATTGGGATTCCCCAGCTTTGGATGGGTTTTCATGGTCATTTTATATGGCCTCATGGGACCTCATTAAGGAAAATAGGATGTATGCTATCCAGGATGTGTGTGTGTGGGGGGGGGGTGACTTTGGTGGCTTGTGATACTACATTGATACTCATCACGAAGGTTGAAGATGCCACTACAATTAATAAATATAGACCTATTATCATGTGTCATGATTCAAACAGTTTTTTTCTAGTGTAATTAACACGAGGCTCTATAGCCATCTCCATGAATGGGTATCAAAGGAATATTAGTACTTTATATGAGGAATATCAACCCAATATGACATAGCCTTAGCATAAGAAATTATCAGAGATATTAATTTTTCGATTACTGGATCTAATATAGAAATTATAATTAATATGGACAATAAATACTATAGATTAGAGTGTTCTTTTATCCTTAGTGTGGTTCCTAGTATAGTATTTCCTACAAGGGCGAAAAAAATATTCAGTCAATGTTTTAGCTCCCCCTTGTTTTCTATTAGAATTATGGGAAAGATATGTGTTTTCATCAAGTTTTTCTGGGGTATTAGAAAAGTGGATACGTTGTCACCCAACCTCTTTATTTTATCCTAATACTCCTTAATAAGACTACTGAATAATAAAATCCATGGAGGCGATGTCATTTCTTTTTTAGGGCATTAGACACTTTAACAGGATCTTCCACATCATGTGTTGCATATGACATTGTTCTCTTCAGAAATGGTGGAAGTAGATATATTTGATGAATTAATAGCATCATAAAGGAATATTTTATATGAAGTGGAAAACATATCAATATAGAGAAAATCATCATGTATATAGTGAGTTATTATTTAGACAAGGGGGTCAAAATGATTGAATATCTCCTTGCTATAAGCATAGGATACTTGCTGAAGAACCACATAATAGCTCCTCTATCTTTAAATAGGATAAAAATTAACCATTATAAGGTAATGGTTGAATACATTTCTACTTATATCAATAATTTTATGAATTTTTTCTTATCATTTGGGGGAAGACCACAATTATTAATTGTGTTCTCAATTATATCCCCATACCTGTTCTTTCTATGAGCATGGTGACAAAGATAGTGGTAAGGAACATCGATAGGATTATGGAATCCCTCATTAGGGATATGAATGTGGAGGGAATGTTGCATTTGGCATCATGGAGTAGGATGGATATATTGGTGAGTTTGGGGGGTATAAATCTTCGTAGTACGGCAGGAAATATAAAAATACTACAAAACTAGTTTGTGTGGGAGGTCATGGAAGGGAGTTACCTAAAGGGAATTTTTTAAAGGAATTATTTTTTGGAATTGGAGTTTCTGAGGTGGAAAAATTATTTTTTATATAAGATGATGTGGGGTAACTTACAGAAGCTTTAACGTAAATCTCATTGTATCATTGGACTTGAGGAGATCATCTTTTGGAAGCACAATTAGCTGGGTCTTCCTCTCATATTACCTCATTGTCATACTCTTAACATCTATTTTTCTCAAGCCTAAATGCACCCATATTTCATTGAGTTGGTATTATATCACCATTAATGTGAACATTTTGTTCCATCCAACTTACCAAGGATCGTAATAAACTTTTCTACAGAGGGGCCTCTTCAAGATAATTCACAGCCAAAGAGTACCAAAAATCACACCTTACTAATCCTGAGAAAATATGATTGGGGTGAAAATTTATTGTGAAATTATATATTAGAAAAATTCAAATTTATCATATTATGTATCTATAATCTTAGAGTCTCAATAGGTGACCCAATCAAGAGGAGGGGTGATAGTCTGGCCTCAAAGAATTTTTTCTTTTAGAACTCAAAGGAGGAATCTACTGAATATATATTTTTAAAGGGGGTAGGAATTGGTGGTGTGAAGGGGATTTAGTGGATTCATCAGGATTATACCTCATATGGGCACTAGATGTTAGTTTTTTATACTTTTTTCCATGAAAATGTGAAAATTTCCATTGAGAGGAACTTGAGAGTAATATTATTATCTGCATGTTTTTAGTGTTTTTGGATTTCTAGAAATAGATTTTTGTTTGAGGGAGTCACCAGCTCATCCTTGGCCATTAATATTCACTCATGATACCATACAGTGGTTCTGGGAGTACTCTTGAATCATTAAGAGAATTATTCCTTCATGAGGAAAGTGGAGGCTAGGAATAATCACATTTATTCAAAGAAGAGGTTTCGACCCTGAGGGACATGGGTTTAGTGTAATCCTCTAAATAATGGGTTGAAACTCAACATTAATATATCCTATTATCTTGGATTTATGTATGGAAGAGGCATGGTTCATGAATCTAAGGTTTCAGTTGTAACTTCCTTATGATGTTTCTATGGACATAGAGACTCTCTTTATACTGACTCTAGAGCACTTCTCAATGGGATGAAGGTTTGTTTGTACCTAGATATAAAACTTATCAATGTTGAAACATACTCCTATGTTATTCTCAGCTCCCTATATAAAAAGATGTCTATTCCCTAATCTTTTAGAAACTACATCTAAATATGTAATTGGATCACTAATAAAGAACTCATTATACATACATGACATGAATGGAATAAAGATCTAGATTTCTTGCATTCAAAGGGTACTTAGGATAATACTCATATGATTTTTAATGCATGGGATTAGTCCCCCAATTTGTTAATATTGTTTATTTGGATTCTCTTGGCCTAGATTACTTCAGACCTCTATGATCTTTTTTTCCTCGTAGACCATTTAATAAAAATTCATACTTTGGATGGGATGTGGAAAACATGCATCAGAAAATAACACATAAAATTCCCCCACACTTATAATTTTCTTGTCCTTAAGTGGTCACCAAGATAAATTTAGTGGAATAAAATGAACCCAAAAATTGAAAAATTGAAATTCTGCTAGAAATTATTTTTATAAATATTTCCATCATGGATTCTCTTAAGATGTGAAATGTGAATGATCTCTTGAAAAGAATAATTTATGTGTGAAATTCGTTAATGTTTTAAAAAAAATCAGAAATTGAAAATAAAAAAGTGAATATAACCAAAAAAAAGTTTTCATCTAACTAGAATTCCAATCATATCTTTACCTTTAAGTGAACAAACTCACATTATTTAGGAAGTTATAATAAATAGACACATTATTGAATGGGGTGGAGTGAAAATTTATTGGTGTAATAAATAACCCTTATAATAATTAATGTATAAACAATAAAGATAAAAATATTAATAAGTTTAACCCAAATTATGATTTCCATTTCATAATCTATTTTGATGCATATATGAAGAGTTAAATTAAAATTAAAAATTTCAATGATTATAATTATTGTATAAAAATTTCCCAATGTTTTACTGAAATACTATTGTTTCTCAAGAGGGTGATAAATATTATTTACCCAATTAAATATATAAGGTAAGAAAAGAATAATCTATTTGTAAGTGGTATACAAAACATTAATTTTTTTAAAACAAATTTTCACCCACTGAAAATTTCTATGTTTTGGTTGAGTACTCAAAATTTTCAAAATGGTTTAAGTGGTTTTTAGGTAGTCATTGAATTATAGTTCTTGTCATTGAGATACCCTTTCCCCTATGAAATAAATCAACATTATCCCCAATGTTGAATCCAAGGAGGAGAAACATGTAAATAAAATTTAAAGTCTGAAATAATTTATCAATCTAGTATATTAGAGTCCTGAATGAGTATTAACAAGAAAATTCCAAGCATTTTAACACACAACATAAAAAATTAAGAACTCAAAGAATAAAAAAATATTTCATATTGGTTACACTCAACCAGTTTATCAAAAAATTATAATTTTTATGCTATTTCATATTTAAAAGAGCTGGTAAAATTATTAAGAAAAAGAATATTTATAAATACATTAATCTAATTAAAAATAAAAAGGAATTTATTTAGCCAAAGAAATATACCTAGTTTCATACTAATTTCAAGATAATAAAATTTATCCTTTTCGACTTTAGAACTAATTATAGTGTAATGAAGAAATAACAAAAAACAAATTTAAAAAAAATGAAATGTTCATAATTTAAACTAAAATATCCATGAATAATAATCTATATTCTTCTTGAAACCAAAAAAAATATATAACCCTTCTATACTTTAAAAAAGTCCCTATAGCTATCTCCAAAGAACCTTGATGAAGGGAAATAATTTACAATAGATTTCATAAATATCAATTCAAGTAAAAAGTAACTACTGTTTATGAGTTAAGGGTGTTGGTCCAAGTTTCTTTAGGTTTTAGCTTCATTTGATCATAGTTTATTGTAATGTATATACAATATAAACTGAAGAGTAACCCAAAGTGGATTCCTCATGGTTAAATACAAATTCATCAGATTGTGGAAATCCTTGGAAATGTATGAACAAAGTTATTATCCATGTTATTTTATATAATATAAAAACTATATTTTGAAGGTTTATTGAATAAAAAAACATGTAATTAAATGTAAATGAAAAATGAAAAAAAAAATCTCGGGTAAAATCCCCTAAGAGATATTGTATTTTAAAATTTTCATTGATAATAAAACTATTTTTTCCCTCATGAATTGGTGTATGGGGATTGTGTTGTTATAACCAAAACATATATTTTTTCCTAAAGTCATTCAACTTTACTCTTATGTCAAGGTCCCATTGAAAACAATTTGTTGTACCTAGTCCCATTATATAGTGGTACAAATTGTTAGTTGGAGATATAATAAAAATATATGGGGTCCCTTATTATATTTTTAGGAGGTGAAGTGTTCAATAGTCCCTAAATTTATTCTTGTTATAACCTCATTAGATAAATAAAAACCTCATTTGTTACTAAATGTAAATCCCCATATTCTATATTCATCTCCAAATGCTTCTCTATCGAGACTTTCTATAATTCTATATCTAGGTCCTCTTTGCATTATCCACATGTATTAACTTCTTCAACATTCACTTCAAGCTCTTCATGGGACTATTAATAGGATGTTATTTAATTAATATAATAATAAGGGGTTAAATTATAATATTATATTAAAAAATATAGAATCATGAAAACTCCAAAATATCGAAATCTACCTATAGTGAATTAGTTGATAGCCATTATTCTTATTTAATAGACATAGGAATATTAATCATTACAAGAATTGAATATTCATGAAATTAAGCCTCAACATCTTAGATTTTTTCCTCAAAATATGGAATATTAAGGTCTCTTACATTGAACTCTGGGAAAAAATGTGAAATCCCTTCAATCTCAATTACTAAATCTTCAAAGTATTATTTATTTAAATCTTCATTATGATCTTATATTATTATTTTAATTCATTATAGTTTTATGTATGTAAATTTTCACTAGTTTTATATGTAAAATATATATCTATATTTTAAAAGGGTGGGTCTAAATCCATTGGTTTTTATTGTTTTTAGTGTTAGTTTTTTTATTTGTTTAATATATTTTTAATTAATTTTGTAACATATTATGACTTGATTATATATATATATATATATATTTAAATCCTTTTCAACATTCCCAAAAATAGTTCTAATTGAATTAGGGGGTTGTAGTGTCATTTTTTAATCTCACAATTCACGTTTTTAATCTTTTTACTACTGTATTAAAGAAACACCAAGTGTTTTCTCCCAACTAGGTTTCGACTATAGAGTTTTTTTCACATTTTTTATTATTTTCAACCTTTGTGTTTCTATTTTAAGGGATTTATATCAATTCAATGAAACTAAACAAATTTTATAAGATAAGATGTTGGAAATTATAGCTATAGAAGACAGAAAATAGTGAATTAAACAATATAAAGAACCAGTAACCAAACTAAAAATTCTTATGGACCCATATTTCTACATCATTTTAAAAATATTTTATAAATAAATATCTCTCAATGAATATATCGAAATATATAATCCTACATATCATTGGTTTCCTAAAATTTATCTATACAACCAAAATATCAAGTGTAGATTACGTTTTCATAAGATACAATCAATGACCTCAATGATTACAAAGTATAATGACACAATCAAAACCCACTATACTCATAATATTTGATTGAGGAATGAGAAATTTAAATATATAGAATCAAATTAAAACTATTACTCAACTTGAACTGAGAATATTTATTTAGTGATTTTGGCACACTAATTAGAAATGTAACATTCTCAGAATGGATGAAAAAGATTAATAAAGTGATAAAAAATTAAGTTTCAATCAGCTATCAAATTTCAATGTTCAATACACTTGAGATAATTAAAACTTTTGAAATAAAAAAACTCAGAAATACATCAAAATGAGAGTCCAATAGCCTTAGATACTATAAATATAGTTGGGTAGAATTGAGGTGATAGAGAAACTCTTATCTCCATCTACATTATAATGATTGGTAGAAGATCCTCTTCGATCCCTCCTAAAATTCTCATGGTTCTGCCTCCATAATCTCTTATTATGTTGTCTCCATTTTTTGAAGCTTTATTTTTTGTCCACCCTCATATCATATAATAAATTACATAAATTTCCTATTCTTATTTTCAATAAATACATTTATTAATTTATTATTATTTTGATTATTATTTTAAATATCACACAATTCTTATTGACAAGTGGTATCTCTGGTTTGGTATGCACCATTTGTTTTTATGAAGATCATGTGACAATAGCGCACCTGATTCAACAAAAGAATCTTGAGAATATGTAACGATCCCAATATGAATCTGGACTGTATACTTGAATACTTCCAATAATCCTAGGTCTTAATCAACGTCTTTCTTAAAAAAACAAAACAAACTGTAGTAGCTGGTGAATCTCTACAACCAGGTCATTTTCTAATAGCATCATTATTATTGAGAAAAAAGATTATATAAATTAATATATAAAAATTAAGTACCTTTATCAAGCCATCTTCTTGTCAGTTGACATGATCAAGAAACTAGACAAACATTACATGGTATATAATCCTAATGTTCAGAATAAATCTCGAGCTCGAACAAGCATGTTATTTTGGAGCTTCATTGGGGAATCTGAACGAATAGGTAATATGTGCTCTAACCAAACCTGATAATTGAATCACATGATATATATGATGTCCCATCCTTCATCTATTGAACTTATAAACTAACAAAAAACCAACATACACAAAAATCAAATTCAACTCCATAAAGGGTGTATTCAACTTCATTTCATCAATTATGAATAAATCTTCTTCTTCAGTGTCACCTTATTGGAAAATGTCCTTCAATGGAAAACCCCAAATTAAAGTTTTTTCAAATACTATCCATTTAAATCAGTCATATTCACCTAAAACCTATTTTTTATGGTTGAAATTCTTCACCAAAACTCAATAAAGGATTTAGTATCACTCATTATTCTTGATACATCAGATTTTTGTGTAGAAAATCCTCAGTTCCTAGCTCAGTTTCTTTAAACTTTGGTATTTAAATTCAGATTATAATGTAAAAATATACTCCCTTGAAAGATATAAAATCCCTATGATATGTTACATCATGTATTTATCCTTAATGCACATGTAGCTCGTTTTCTTTGGCCAACAAAAATCTCAACAAACCATGGCTTGGAATAAACTTATTGATATATGGTTATCATATATAAACTTAATGGAGATCATTATAATATTTTGGCTTAAAATTATCAATTAAATCTAAAATCAGATTCATAACATATTCATCAAGAAGAAATTCATCTTCAGGCATACCTTGGTTGAAATCATGATCCCATCAGTGATTATTCAATTTTTACTATCTTATTTATCGAAACCCAACTCAGTCATCAAACTTCCATAACTACTCAAAAAATTTCATTGAGGTCCTTGGTTATAATCTAGTCTCAGTCAAGATTGGATCCATTTGTTATAATATTTGGTCACCCTTTCAAGATTGTTTGAGAGAAATTTTCTTCCATGAGAAAAATGAATTATCTTATGAACCCCAACCATTATCAATTATATTATATGAATTTCACTAACCGTCTAATTTCCAAACATCACACATACAAGGATAAAATAAAATAATTAATGAATTTAAAATAAATTAAATAAGGTAGGTTAAATCTAAAATAAATTAAAGGATTAGGTTAAAAAAATCAAAATGCATTAAAAAAATAATTGAATAAACCAAAAAATTAATTGAAATAACATTCATTAAAAATTTGATAGAAAAATATTCAAGAATAAATATTCAAATAATTAAAAATTAATAATTTAAATTAAAAAATTAATAATCAATGTAAATAATTCAAAGATTAAAATTTAAAAACAATATTACAAAAAATAAATTATTTAAAATCACATATTTAACAAAAAAAATTAAATAACTAATAGTATTCCACTATAAGCATATTTATCCATAAAAAACATATTAATTCCTCATAATTGATGTTGCAAACATGCATAAGATAAGACATCATAAATTGAATTGAAATATAATAATTATAATATGCACACTACAATAGTAGGAAGTAGTAGTTAATGACCTATTCAATGGAGGTTAAAGAGACCGTTGAAGAAATGTTCAGATGCTAGTATAAACAACTAGTGTTTTTTAGGAGATAACTCAACTTTAAGAAGTCGAAAAAAAGAATATTGGTGTGATACTGGTCTAAATATCCCGTCTAGAGATGATCGACTATATTAATTAATGACATGGAATTACATGGTTTTTTCAATCATGAATTTCAAGATATTGTTTATAATTATGATCAATTTTCTTTACTAGTGGAGAATCTTTGTCTCAGATCATCCCAAACACAAGAAGGATTTTTTGACTCACTTTTAGGGTAAATCATGTAAAAATACCATGTGATATGCTCCACATACCTTTCATCTTGCATGTTGTGTGATTTTATTTAGTAATAGAGAAGATTTATTAACTCTAAAAAGTGTATAGGTTCAAATAGAAAATGGGTAAAAAGTTAAATAAAAGTAATCAGTAAAACTTGTGTACATTGATTCACCCCTCTCAGTGAACCTTCATGATCCACTTGGAACTTTACCTAGTATCTGAGAAATGTTTCCACCTCTAATGGGATATACATTAATGTACTATTAGTTTCTATCGGACATATGTGAAGTTCAAATTTGAATTTATGGAAGTATTATAATTTCTAAAAATAGAAATTTTAGTTTATTTTATTTCCAATGATAATAAATATGTTCTTAAAAAACATGAAGAATATTTAAAAAATAGGTAATAAAGAAAATAATGTGAATGAAGAAAAATGAGGGTACCCCTAAAACTAAATATAGATAGAGTGGTAGTCAATCAACAATATCTATTAATTAAGTTGGTGATAATACTCTTAATGAATCTAGTTTGATATATGAGGATGATGATTTTGTTGAATCACTTAGTCATTTTTACATATATATAAAGTATTATATTTTGGAAGTTCATATCGAAGTTCTCACATATATATATGAGTACACCAAGGGGATATTTGGTAAAAAATAATAATTAGAAGATGAATATGAGGATAATGAAAAATCCTTAGCAATGAAGTTTCTACGATGAAAATTTATCACACAAATTTTTGAATCCAAAGAATAAACCGTACTAATTTACAGAAAACATATTTCAATTTTTGTATAAGTGTTGTAAAAAAATGTGTTTGAGAATGTAATGACTAAAAATGTTCTTATTAGAATGATCTAAACACTTGAGTAATCTGAAAAAATATATTCAGTGTTAAAAAATAATTGTATAAAATCAAAGATAAGGATTGGAAATTCATCCTGGATAAAGAATAAAATAAACAGTTTACATCACATTAAAATAAAAGATTCACTTTGATTGTAGATGAATTAAAAAGGGTTGTTTATGAGAAGGATGTGTTTGATAATGTTTTTATAGAATTAATCCATGATTTATAGAAAATAAAAAATCCAATACGAATGTTATAGGGGAATACCTATAGGTTAAGGAAAAGATAATTAAGGATTTGGATAATTATTTACTGGAGGAAAATTAAAGCAATAATATCTAGACCAGACAATAAAGAGTCAATCAAAAGATAGGTTGAATGTTTTTTAGGATGAGAAATATTTTTATGACATAATTGTTTTTAAATAGATGTCAAATTTAAAAATATGAAAGTGATATAATTAGAGACTTCTCACAAAGAATATGATGACATCGTGAAATCTCTTGAAAACTAGAATAACACCCTAAATCTAAAATGTCTTGAGTTATAGGTAAAGTTCATAAATCTATAGAAAATGAAAATAATATTTTTTTCATGAAAGTAAACTTTTTTATGCCTTCATTAATTAAATAATTTTAAAATAATGTTAGTAATATTGTTTTGTGCTAAAATGGTAAACTTTAATGAATATAAGAAGAAGATAAATTGAAATATATTGAATACCACTTAGTTGTTCATTATGATGTAAAAGCGAGGCCATAAATTCAATTTACTAGAAATGTCAGTGAGTATTAAAAGTTAACAAGTTTGGATAATTGAATTTGAGAAAGGAATGTATCATTTCTATAAAATACTTTTCTATATGAACTTGAAATAGAATAATTACATTGTGTATATTACATCAGTATATTGAAGTAGTAGAGGACATATTCACTTGAGGTTGTAAAGAAAATTGAATAAATTGTGGGATGATAATATAAAAAACTAGAGAGTTATAGTATATAGCTACACTGGTTGGTGTTAGTATAAATAACAATGGTTGGATGATAGTCTAATGATCCCTTTGGGAGATATCCCAAAATATACATTGCTAATTAATAATGACAAGATCCTGTTTGTCATAATTTTCCAATGATTGTCTATACTTGCAAACACTTTTCATTACTATTTGAGAATATATGTCCCATATCATCCCAAAAAAACAAGGAAATATTAACCCACATCAGGGTTGAAACATTTAAAAATAATGTGCATTATTCTCCAATACATTTTATCATTTATATGGTATTATTTTCTTTGTTAATAAGGATGATATATTCACTATAAGAGGTAAAAATATTCGAATTGAGAATAGGGTAAAAAGTGAAATAAATTAAATCAATAAACTATAATACATTGATTAACCAACTCTTAGCATACCGATATGATCCACTGAGCACTTCAAGGATAACCAAGTCTCTTTAGTTCTCTAACTTTACTTGTCAAAACATGTAGTAATTTTTATATATTGAAGAACTCTTATCAATAAATCATGTGGAGTTTGTTATTACTGTTCCATCTCATCTATCTATTTTACTTGACTACATTGAATTATATATCTATCTATATATATATATATATTTGGAAGATATAATCCCTTTTTAGATTTATAATTTTGTTCATTGAACTATTTAAGGAGAAACTTTAGGTCTTGTAATTCAATTTTGTTTCTATGTATTTTTTTCAAAAAAAACACATTACCCCCCTATACATGTATATATGGTAGCCCATGTATTATTTATTACTATTATTAATATAATATCCTATTTTACCACCTTAATTAGAATATTTGTTTATGTTTTTATGCATTTATTGTAATTCATGTTTATTAAAATATGAGAAAAGAATTATTTTACTCAAGATCATTAAATTATTTGAAAATATATTTATCAAATTACTCTAATAGGAGTTTCTTTTCATTCAAAGAAAATTTATTATCCATATAAATGTTGTATTCCTTTATGAATGTTAATAAATATGATTTATATCTCTTAAAAAATACATATCTATATCAACCAACGTCAAATAAAAAAATTATTGAAGTATAAAATACCCCTTATTGATTCGGGTGAATTTAATTAACCATTTTAGGATTTACCAATTGAAGTAAATATTTAAAGAATTATTTAATTTGTTTACCATGATATAATAAGACCTTTCATTTCAAAATATGAATTAAAGATGGTTATGTATAATCAAATAAATATAAGAAATGTTTTGGTTTTGACAAAACACATAATAAAGTTTTATAAATATAAGAATTATTGAACTGGGAAATACGAAACACAAATAATACATTATTAATATAGAATGAATTAGTCTATAAATTTCTTAAATTCATACAACACATCATAAAATATTTCATAATTTAGTAGGTTCAAGTACTTTGATATAAATATATGAGTATTAAATAATATCTCAAAGTAAAATTATAGAATTAAAAAAAACATTTAATGATGAATATACCTAAGGCATCTAGTAAATTATTTAATGAATTGAAATTACTTTTATAATTTACGTCGATAGACCATGAAAATTAAATATATTTACACTCCTCAAAGTCCCTAATAATGGTTTCTTTCTTAGAACTTTTCTGATAAATCTTTGACATTGAATCTCTCACTAATCTCATAGCCTTTATATGACAACCCTGCTTTTTATTACAACTTAAACATGATTTATTACATAAAACTTCACTTGATCCAACAAAGAAGATCGAGTGGTTTGGTGTCTTTGGGGCTTAGGATCATTACATAAAAACTTTAAACTTGAAATACAACATCGTTATTGAAAACTTCCTTTACATGACCACTACATTCCTTCGTACTTAGCATTGCATGGGATAACCTGAGGACATGCATAAGAAAAGGGTGAGCTATAAAGCCCAGTAAGGGAGTAAACAATGAATAACATGAGGAGTGAAATACATGTTAGGAAATAGGCATATAAATAGAGAATAATAGAAACATGAACATAAAGGCATGATAAATCATGATAATCATAACATGGAAATGTGGTAACAACACTTAACATTGAATTAGCATGAGCCAAGGCTCATTGCACATGGAGCATGAGTAAACCCTCATTGAACTTGAAGCACGAGTAAACCCTCATTGCACTTGAATTAGAATGAGTAAACACTCATTGCACATGACATATCATGATACTATACTTTACCCAATGCATTGGAGCGCTATAAAGGGCGCACCCTTCTTAAACATTTCATTTCATGCATAAGTGTGCCACATGGATCATAAAACATGGATTCATAAAATATAATCATTTCTTCCATGATAAAGGAATGTGGAATTCATACATGAAACTTTATAATCAATATGTAAATGTGCATAAAGGTGAATAACCTTGATGGAGAAATGGGCATGGTATTCACTACACAAAGACATTGGCTTAGAAAATCGGTGCGATTTCGGCAGCGTAACGGCGTGACATAAGAATTCATAAAAAAGGTTGATGAGAGAGAAAGGGGTTCCTCATCATATTTACATGTAATGGAAAGTAAGGAGATCATATATATACATGTCCCAACAATAGAAATGGAATTTAGATTCATGATACAAAAGTATTTCTTGAATGTAAAAGAAGAGAGAGAAGTTCCTTTCGGAATTTCGGCATAGTAACGGGTGTACATGGGAGGCATTTAATGAGAGAGAAAGGGTTCTCCCATCATTCAAAAAATAAGAGGACAGTATGAGGGAGGTTTGAAACCATACCAAAACATTCATAATTGAAATAAAAAGGGCAATACAACTTAAAGAAAATTGACAAACAAATGAGAAAGGAAGAAAACCCCTTACTTGGAAGTGTGCTTCCAAAGGCTAGAGAGAGGCTTGTGAGAGGATTCTTGGGAGCTTGGGGCACCTTGGGAGGATTATAGAGAGAGTATGACAGAGGTTGGACGAACTCCAAGGGATTTTAGTGAGGAGGAAGTGGGAGCTTGGGTGGGTTTATATAGGAAAGGTGAGAGAATTCTTTATTATTTAGGTTTATGACCCCTTATATTAAAATAATCCAAACCACAAACCATCCCATGGTATTTGCCCATGGTTTCTGGAAAAGGAAATAGAAAAACAATATTTTACAAGGCCAAGGTCCTAACTTATTAAAAAATTAGGGTTGCTTATGTGGAGGTGAGTTACACTCCCATGGAAATTAATTTAAAAAGGCAAAGTGTTGAATAAGTCTTGAGGGCTCCATTAATGCTTTCAAAAGTAATTCAAACAAACCAAAAACCTCATTATTTTAATGATAAAACACATATTGGCCGAACATAAGGATTATGGTATTTTATTACATCACCATTGGGTCATTATGATGTCATAAAACACATTATATATTTAAATGGTATTTAATTTTTACCCAAAAATTTGACTGTCTCAGAAAATTATGAAAAATTCACTATTGGATAATTTTGACATCCTGATTCCAAAAATAATATTTATTTTATCTAAATAATTTTCTAAATATGTGAATTTTCACTTTTAAAATAAAAACCGACATTTATAAAAAAATTCACGGGTTTTGACAGAAATGGCTTTCAAACCTTAATAAAAATTTTAATTGCATTCATAAAATTATAAGATCATTTATACTTAATAAAAACTTAATTTAATATTAATAATAATATTTTATTAAAATATTATTTAATTCAAAAATCCTTTAATTTATTAAAATACAATTCTTAATTAAATAATAACTAAAAACACCATTTGTACTTTAAAAACTAATTACAATGTATCAAAAATGACTAGAAATTATATTCATTATTATATACAAAAATAATGTACATGAACATGGTGCTACTTATTTGTTACATAACCCCTTAAAATAGCCGCATAAGACCTAAGGGTAAGGTGCGCGATGGTGACAGACTCTTGGGGCTACTCGGATAACATCGCTCGAGTGGTAATCTCTATCAACTTCCATTTTTCCCGTAGGCGATCACGTTCGAGCTTGACTTGATGAAGCTCAGCTTGGGCTTGGTCAAGGGCAAAGCCCAAAGATGCCACCTCTTTTCTGAGCTTCGACAAATGGGCTTCGTAAGGGGAAATTCTACTGGATGAGGCCATCGCTTCCTTTGTCTGAGTAGAAATGGTTCCGTTAAAGCCTTATATTTATACTACTCAGATGATCACTGTTCAACGGCTATAAAAGTAACGGTCACAAATCTTAACATAAAACTAAAGAAGTTGACATCTTATAAAAAAATCATTTTTCATAAAGAAACATTTAACTAGATCAAGAGGGATTTTCCATTAATGAAACTTTGGGTCGTTACAACATTCCCCCCTTAAGAAATTTCGCCCTCGAAATTTTCCTTTTCCCACACTAAAACAAATGTGGGTAACTTAGCTTCATCATATCCTCCGACTCCCATGTTGCTTCTTCAAACTTGTGGTTTCTCCACAACACCTTGACGAGGGGCATTGTCTTATTTCGTAGAACTTTTTCTCTACGATCTAAGATCTTCACTGGTTGCTCCTCATAAGAAAGATCGTCTTCTAATTGTACCACCTCGGAAGAGAGTACATGTGAAGGGTCTGGTATGTACTTCCTTAAGAGGGATACATGGAAGACATCGTGCACCTTGGCCATAGTAGGTGGAAGTGCTAGTCGACAGGCCACAGCCCCAACACGATCAAGAATCTCAAATGGGCCGATGTACCTTGGACTTAACTTCCCTTTCTTTCCAAACCTCATGACCTTCTTCCACGTAGATATGCGTAAAAACACCATGTCTCCGACTTTAAACTCAAGGTCTCGTCGACGATTATCGGCATAACTCTTCTTTCGACTTTGGGCTGCCTTGATATGCTGCTGAATGGTTTTCACCTTCTCCACCATTTCTTCGACCATTTCTGGTCCAAGCAGCTTACGTTCACTGACCTCATCCCAACATGTCGGTGTTCTACACATTTTCCCATACAGGGCTTCATATGGTGCCATTTGGATGCTCGAGTGGAAACTATTATTATAAGAGAACTCAACTAGAGGAAGATGTTGATCCCATCCTCCTTTAAAGTCCATTGAGCATGCTCTCAACATATCCTCAAGTGTTTGGATAGTCCGCTTGGATTGGCCATCAGTTTGAGGATGATAGGCCGTACTGAAGTTCAGTTCAGTATTCAGAGCATGTTGAAGACTCTTCCAAAACTTAGAGGTAAATCTTGGATATCGGTCAGACACAATAGATAGTGGTACTCCATGCAACCATACCACTTCCCTGATATATATTTGTGCCAGTTGATCCAAAGATAAATCCTCTTGAATAGCAATGATGTGTGCAGTCTTTGTAAGACGATCCACAACAACCCAGATTGCATTGTTGCCTTTGGATGTCCTTGGAAGACCAGTGACAAAGTCCATGGTGATGTTCTCCCATTTCCATTCAGGTATGGGCAATGGTTGCATCATCCCCTTAGATTTCTGCCTCTCTGCCTTCACTTGCTGACACACCAGGCACTTTGATGTATATTCAGCGATCTCCTTCTTCATATTATCCCACCAAAAGTTTTCTCGGAGATCTCGATACATCTTTGTGCTCCCTGGGTGAATAGAGAAATTTGAACTATGTGCATCATCCAAAAGTTCCTTCTTCAGCTCCGAACTTGATGGAACACATAGTCTTTTCCCAAACCGCACAATTCCTTCTTCATTAACATTAAACTCTGAGGATTTTCCCTTTTTGATAGCTTCCACTTTTTCTTGGATTCCCACATCATCCTTTTGATCATCCTTTAACCTTTCCAAAAGAGATGGTTGAGCAATCATTTGTGAAAGGATTGATGATGTTGCCTTCTTTATGATTCCCACGTCCATCTTCATCAAGTCTAAGAAGATTGGATCCTTCTCAATTCTCATCATTGATAGAATTGCTGGATCCTTTCTACTTAGGGCATCCGCCACCTTGTTCGCCTTCCCAGGGTGGTAATGTATTGAACAGTCATAATCCTTGATGAGCTCTATCCATCTTCTCTGGCACATATTAAGCTCTTTCTGTGTGAATATATATTTAAGACTCTTGTGGTCAGTATATATCTCACATTTCTCTCCATAGAGATAATGCCGCCAGATTTTCAAGGCAAAGATCACCGCCGCCAACTCCAGATCATGCGTTGGATAGTTTCGCTCATGGATTTTCAACTGCCTTGAGGCATAAGATATCACTTTATCATTCTGCATCAGCACACATCCTAAGCCCTTCTTCGAAGCATCACTGAATACCACAAAAAGCTCCCCACTTGTGGGTAAAGTGAGAACAGGTGCAGTGATAAGCCTCCTTTTCAACTCCTTGAAGCTTTCTTCGCATTCATCACTCCAAGCAAACTTTACTCCCTTTTGAGTTAGCTTGGTAAGAGGGTTGGACAATCGTGAGAAATTTCTTACAAATCGTCGATAATATCCAGCTAACCCCAAGAAGCTACGGATATCAGTTACCGATGTTGGCCTTAGCCATCCCTCAATTGCATCTGTTTTGGAGGGGTCCACAGATATCCCATTGCTTTTGATGATATGGCCTAAGAATGAGACCTCCTTCAACCAGAACTCACACTTGCTATACTTGGCATAGAGCTTCTCCTTGTGAAAAGTCTCTAGTACAGTTTTTAAATGCTCCTCATGGTCCTCCTTGGTTTTGGATTATATTAGAATATCATCTATAAAGACTACCACAAATTTGTCTAAGTAATCTCTAAAGACTCTATTCATCAAGTCCATGAATATTTCTGGAGCATTGGTGAGTCCGAAAGGCATTACTATGAATTCATAGTGCCCGTACCTTGTACGAAAAGCAGTCTTGGGGATATCTTCCTTCTTCACCCTTACTTGATAATATCCCGACCTCAAGTCCACCTTGGAGAAGTATTGTGCTCCACGCAGCTGATCAAACAAGTCATCGATTCTTGGGAGAGGATACTTGTTCTTTATCGTGATTTTGTTAAGTTCACGATAATCGATGCAAAGCCGCATTGACCTATCCTTCTTCTTGATGAAGAGGATGGGTGCACCCCATGGTGATGCACTTGGGCGTATAAACCCTTTATCCAGATTCTCCTGTAGTTGTTTCTTCAGCTCTTCAAGCTCAAAAACAGTCATTCTATATGGAGTCTTGGATATTGGTAGCGCCCCAGGTATAAGTTCAATTGATAACTCAACATCTCTTCTTGGAGGAAGACCAGGAAGTTCCTCGGGAAATACTTCAGCGAATTCCCTCACAATAGGCATTTCTTCAAGGGTGGTTTCTTCCTTGGACTTAATCATCTGAGCCAGATATGTGTGCTCATAAGGCAGTAATATCCATGCTTGAGATGATGGAGCTAAATGAGATTCATCTTCCTCCTGACACTTGTAATGAATCGGGGGTCGATTCTCCATATGGAGTGTGATTTCCCTCTCCCGACAATTTATGTTGGCTCTATATGAGGAAAGCCAATCCATGCCAAGAATTGCATCAAATTCCACCAAAGGGAGTATGACGAGGTTCGCTGGGAAATTCAATCCACATATTATAACAGGGGAGGACTTATACTCAGGGGATGCAATGATTGCCCCATTTTCCGTACTCACCGACATCTTTACTTCCATGATTTGTGGCGGTGCAGGGATTGTTCTACTAAACTTTTGAGATATAAAAGAATGCGTAGAACCTGAATCAAAAAGTATGTTCGCTATTCTTGAATGAATAACTAGAGTACCTGTCACCACTTTGTTGTCGGGGTTCACTTCGGCAGAAGTGATGGCAAAAGCTCTTCCTTGCTGTCTTGGAGGTTGTTGATTGCCTCCGATAACCCTTGGATTAGGGCATTGATTCGCAAAATGACCCGGTTCTTTTCATTTTTAGCATTGAACAACGCGTTGAGGTTCGAACGGAGCATTCCTCTCCTCTGTTGCATCTGCGGGTCCTTCTTGCTGACAGTTAACAGCTAGGTGCCCTTCTATTCCACACTTGAAGCATTTTCTTGTCCCCTTAAGGCAATTTCCAGGGTTCTTCTTTCCACACTTTTGGAAAGTGGGGTGCTGTAACTTCTTAGCACCGTTGGATTTATCCGTCGGACCACCAGCATTGAAGTCCACCTTACGCTTCTTGTCCCCATGATACCCATGTGATTCTCCGATCTCCATTTCAACCTTGAGGGCACATCGGACAATTTCCTCATAGCTGTCGAAGTCACGGATCACTAATGCTTTCTGCGAGCTAGGCTTCAGCCCACCAAAGAAGCGGTCAACCTTGCATTCGGGGGTAACGACAAAGCCGGAAGCGTATCGTGCAAGCCTTGTGAAGTTTTCCTCGTATGCTCCCACAGATTTTTCATCTTTCTATTTGAGGGAAAGGAAGTCCCTTTCCATCTTAAGACGGAGGGTGCGCGGAAAATATTTATCGAAAAACATCTTCCAGAATTCCTTCCATTCCAAAGCCTCGATCTCATCCTCAGGCTTCGTATTTTTGATCAGCGTCCACCATTGATCAGCTTCACCCTCCATATGATAAGCCGCCAGGAGAACCTTCTCTTTTTCAGAGCATGGGAGGATGGAGAATATCTTTTCAATGGAGTTGATCCATTGTTCAGCAATCGTGGGATCAGATGATCCACTAAAAGTAGGAGGCCTTTGTCTCATGAATCTTTCAATAGCGACTTGTTCTTTCTTAGGGGGGGTTGAACGTTCCTCTTGACCAGTGTTTCTATTCAAAACTTGAGTTAGCTGAGAGAGAAGCGTGGCAAAGTTCGCGATTCCCGCTCCCATTGGATTTGGGAATCTCATAAGTACAATCATCACACTGATCTTCACAACGGTTGTTAGCCCGAGTTCTCCTATTACCGGGCATTGGTTGGAATAAAAGGAAAGTTAGGGGTAACACAAAAAGGGTAATCCAAAGAAAAAAGTTGATGACTTATAAATAAACTTTAATCTCTTTAACTCATGAGTCTATAGGATTCAATCCAGGCTTTTCATGATCTTCCTTCTAACATATATTCTTAGGGGCATTTTTCCCTTAATAAGGGTTCATACTAAGATTGTGAATTTATCAAAACATATACCCCGGGAGTGTCATAACCAAGAGTGCAGCAGGGCCTGTTGTCGTGCACCATTTCCCGTTCGAGTCTAGCTCAAAGCGGTGTTTTCAGGTTTTACCCCTAGGATACATCTATGCCAGAGCCGCCTCTACCTGCTCGTATCCAGACAGGGATGTATTTGTTTGATAAACCACTTACTTAGTATTTACCAAAACTTAGGGATGTTTTTATTATGCTTAGTCTTGTATCTAAGGCTTTACTAGGGTTTCCTAATCCCAAAAAAACTAAACCTATCCTTTGATACCAACTATGACAACCCTGCTTTTTATTACAACTAAAACATGCTTTATTACATAAAACATCACTTGATCCAACAAAAAAGATCGAGAGGTTTAGTGTCTTTGGGGCTTAGGATCATTACATAAAAACTTTAAACTTGAAATACAACATCCTTATTGAAAACTTCCTTTACATGACCACTACATTCCTTCGTACTTAGCATTGCATGGGATAACCTGAGGACATGCATAAGAAAAGGGTGAGCTATAAAGCCCAGTAAGGGAGTAAAAAATGAATAACATGAGGAGTGAAATACATGTTAGGAAATAGGCATATCAATAGAGCATAATAGAAACATGAACATAAAGGCATGATAAAGCATGATAATCATAACATGGAAATGTGGCAACAACACTTAACATTGAATTAGCATGAGCCAAGGCTCATTGCACATGGAGAATGAGTAAACCCTCATTGCACTTGAAGCACGAGTAAACCCTCGTTGCACTTGAATTATCATGAGTAAACACTCATTGCACATGACGTATCATGATACTATACTTTACCCAATGCATTGGAGCGCTATAAAGGGCCCACCCTTCTTAAACATTTCATTTCATGCATAAGTGTGCCACATGGATCATAAAACATGGATTCATAAAACATAATCATTTCTTCCACGATAAAGGAATGTGGAATTCATACATGAAACTTTATAATCAATATGTAAATGTGCATAAAGGTGAATACCCTTGATGGATAAATGGGCATGGTATTCACTACACAAAGGCATTGGCTTAGAAAATCGGTGCGATTTCGGCAGCGTAACGGCGTGACATAAGAATTCATAAAAAAGGTTGATGAGAGAGAAAGGGGTTCCACATCATATTTACATGTAATGGAAAGTAAGGAGATCATATATATACATGTCCCAACAATAGAAATGGAATTTAGATTCATGATACAAAAGTATTGCTTGAATGTAAAAGAAGAGAGAGAAGTTCCTTTCGGAATTTCGGCATAGTAACGGGTGTACATGGGAGGCATTTAATGAGAGAGAAAGGGTTCTCCCATCACTCAAAAAATAAGAGGACAGTATGAGGGAGGTGCGAAACCATACCCCAAAATTCATAATTGAAATAAAAAGGGCAATACAACTTAAAGAAAATTGACAAAAAAATGAGAAAGGAAGAAAACCCCTTACTTGGAAGTGTGCTTCCAAAGGCTAGAGAGAGGCTTGTGAGAGGCTTCTTGGGATCTTGAGGCACCTTGGGAGGATTCTAGAGAGAGTAGGGAAGAGGTTGGACGAACTCCAAGGGATTTTAGTGAGGAGGAAGTGGGAGCTTGGGTGGGTTTATATAGGAAAGGTGAGAGAATTCTTTATTATTTAGGTTTGGGACCCCTTATATTAAAATAATCCAAACCACAAACCATCCCATGGTATTTGCCCATGGTTTCTGGAAAAGGAAAGAGGAAAACAATATTTTACAAGGCCAAGGTCCGAACTTATTAAAAAATTAGGTTTTCTTATGTGGAGGTGAGTCACACTCCCATGGAAATTAATTTAAAAAGGCAAAGTGTTGAATAAGTCTTGAGGGCTCCATTAATGCTTTGAAAAGTAAGTCAAACAAACCCAAAACCTCATTATTTTAATGATAAAACACATATTGGCCGAACATAAGGATTGTGGTATTTTATTACATCACCATTGGTTCATTATGATTTCATAAAACACATTATATATTTAAATGGTATTTAATTTTTACCCAAAAATTTGACTGTCTCAGAAAATTATGAAAAATTCACCGTTGGATAATTTCGACGTCCTGATTCCAAAAATAATATTTATTTTATCAAAATAATTTTCTAAATATGTGAATTTTCACTTTTAAAATAAAAACCGACATTTATAAAAAAATTCACGGGTTTTGACAGAAATGGCTTTCAAACCTTAATAAAAATTTTAATTGCATTCATAAAATTATAAGATCATTTATACTTAATAAAAAATTAATTTAATATTAATAATAATATTTTATTAAAATATTATTTAATTCAAAAATCCTTTAATTTAATAAAATACAATTCTTAATTAAATAATAACTAAAAACACCATTTGTACTTTAAAAACTAATTACAATGTATCAAAAATGAATAGAAATTATATTTATTATTATATACAAAAATAATGTACATGAACATGGTGGTACTTATTTGTTACATAACCCCTTAAAATAGCCGCATAAGACCTAAGGGTATGGTGCGTGATGGTGACAGACTCTTGGGGCTGCTCGGATAACATCGCTCGAGTGGTAATCTCTATCAACTTCCATTTTTCCCGTAGACGATCATGTTCGAGCTTGACTTGATGAAGCTCATCTTGGGCTTGGTCAAGGGCAAAGCCCAAAGACGCCACCTCTTTTCCGAGCTCCGACAAATGGGATTCGTAAGGGGAAATTCTACTGGATGAGGCCATCGCTTCCTTTGTCTGAGTAGAAATGGTTTCGTTAAAGCCTTATATTTATACTACTCAGATGATCACTGTTCAATGGCTATAAAAGTAACGGTCACAAATCTTAACATAAAACTAAAGAAGTTGAAATCTTATAAAAAAACATTTTTCATAAAGAAACATTTAACTGGATCAAGAGGGATTTTCCATTAATGAAACTTTGGGTCGTTACACTTTATGTTCTTCTTGTTCATTCTAAATACTAAAGACTTTTCTTTATTATTTAATTTATTATCTTGGTGAATCTTTTTCAAAAGAAACAAATGAGATTTATCTATGTTATTCCTATTAATTTATATAATATAAATGAGAAAAATTGATAGATAGACATGATAATTAAATTTGTGTAAAAATAATAGTCCAACTTGAATCCCAAATTAATTAAATTATTAATATACCTAATCAAATTGAGTATATTATATGAAAAATGGAATATATCTCCTTAGTTTCTTGTGATTATTTTTTAGATATTTCGTTTTCTCTTATTTCTATCTCTTAGAGATAATGCATTATATAATATACATATTTAACTTCATACTATTTTTGTTTGTCACTTGACATCGATGATTACATAATTCATGATTGATTATTATAATAATAATCTAATTAAAATCATATAAAAAAATTTAACTGTAGAAATATAAATAAATATGAACTGACATGAGAATTGAACTATGAGTTGTTTGACTGAGAAATAATTAACCAACATTGATACTAGGAGAGTTCCTTCTTATGTCTAGGTTGATATGAGTTACAATATCCTCCATTCTCATGATCTTCTACATTACATTATAATTTATCACCAAATAATCCCTTGGATCACCTCATATGTTATCCTCAATACTTGCAATCATATACTCTCTGAAATATGATGGGAAATCTGATTGAAATAATTACATTTAATAATTAAATATGGAAAAACCAAACCTGATAAAATTTAATTAAGGAGAGACGATATGAAAATTTTCAAATTTATTTTATAATAACTATAAAAAAAATAAATCAACAATAATTTAATTAATAGTTAAAAATAAATTAATTAATACATAGGTATTTTTATCTCATGATCATTAACAATGATAACAGTTTTCAATGAAAAAATATAAATGTATCTCAATGTTAATTAAATAATAAATTTGGAACATGGTGATTCAAATGGGAAACTACTGGAACATATATTATAAAATAAGGGACAATTATTATACTGGAGAACAAAGTATGGAAGTGAAGTTGTGTTTTTTTGTAATTGACCTAGTTACTAATATTATAGAATTTTTAGAGAATAGTAGAAAATGAGTTTCTTACTTGGGCATGTGTTATGATTATTGTAATTTTTTTTAAAAGGTTGGGGCTGAAGCCTCATTTTTATTATTAAATCAAAGAAAAGTCTTCTTTTAACTGGGTAGAGGGAAACCCATTACATAGCCTGAAGGGCCAGTGGTCTTGTAGACCATTACATAGCCCGTAGGCCCAAATTCTAAGGCCAATTCACATTCTGTGAATAGTAACCTGCTGCTACAGTACCGCACAGTATCGTCGCCGCTACAGTGCCCAAACGCCACTATAGTGCCCTACCGCTGCTATAGTGCCCTGCCACCGCTACAGTACCCACTGATGAACAGTGCCGCCGCTACTACAGTACCACTACAGTACTGCTACAGTAACCTGCGCCTCATGGGTTTTGAACCCCCATTTTCCATGTAGCCTTACGGGGTGCTTACCACTAAGCCAAACCCCAACTACATTTTGATTATTGTAATGAATATATAGCTTAGTATAATGATTTAGATAGGTTTATAATAGAAATAATGTAGTTATGGAGTTGATATTATTAAATAAGACAAACTCATAGTGAAACTACACTACCCATGATCTTAAAGAGTCCATTTAAGAGAAAACTGAAGTGTTGGCTATGTGAGACCCAAATTTTTATTATTGAATAAATTATTTTTTAGTAATAATATTCTTGGAACTTGAATGAAGATATTTTTTTTAATTTAATTGAATGATGTTTGGTTTGGTAAACTATTAATTCAAAAAATGTTGGAGTATTGAATGATGCATGAATAGTGCATGGTTTGGGAAACCATGCATGGTAATCATGCATCACTATTAGTTGACTAAAAACCTTTTTTCATGTCTCAAATTTGTATGATCTATTTTAATCTGTTTATGAATTATTATATTTTTGTTATAATATATTTATCATGGTCATAGAATTTGAGTAAGGTTTTTCGAATATCTTTGATTATGTTTTTTGAAAAAAAAATATCCAAATTAGTGTCATAATAATAATAATAATCCTATAATTATAAAAAGTTTGGTAGTTAAAATATAAATAAAATAATATTATTATGATTTTCATCATTATTATGCAGAGAGAATACATATATATTTTTGTGAATGTTTTTTTAGATGATGATTAAAATGATAGGGTTAATTATTATTTTTCATTTCTTATTATTATTAGAATTATTTTACAAAAAAGGTTAAAAAAACCTTTCCCCCATTAAATTTGACACCCATGATCTGGGGACATGGATAAGATAAATCTATATAACATAGACCTATATTCAATCATAATTAAGGATATTTTATAGATATGAGGTAGTTTTGTGTCAATAATTATATTTACTGAGATAAAATCCAATGATTTAAAAGATACTTATAGAACCTATAATGCAAAGCAAATCTCATTTAAGCAATAAAACCAAATGAAACCATGGAATTAGAATATATGTAATTGATAAGTTTCACACCCTATACACCACACTCTTTTTCAGACACCCAATGATAACATCATACAATACATTCAACAAACCAATAAAAATAAAGATAAATGAACTCAAAATAGCATAATTACAAAAAACATGGGATTTAATGCTTTATCTTTTATTCATATTAAAGTAAAAAACACAATAATTCCATAAATCTAAATATGAAACCAATGGATAAAGTTTTAGTTATAAAGAAACCCATTATCTAGTGAACACCACCAAGAGTATCTTAAGGACAAGGAATCCTAATTATTGAAACCCTGCCTAGATATAGAAGTAGATAACTCCAACAGTTACATAACAATAATCTACCACATGAACTCCTACTATGATAACAACAAGCGGTAGATTAAGGAAACTTGATAGTCTTCATCACCCCCTTTGTTTTCTCTTCACCTTATACTTCTATATCTGTAATTTATAGTCTTCTATCATTTTGGATTCAATACCTTTTACTTTCCCTACCTCATGCATAACAACCTAGATATTTAATCTTTTAAAAATAATAAAAGTAACCAGATACAACCTTTTTATCAGTAATAAGCTACAATTTCTAATCATTTCCACTAGTTTAACCACCTTCTACTATTTGTATTCATCCATCACTCGATCAAGGAAACCAATAACTACACACTAAAATCACCAACTCAATTAAAAATATCAAGAGAACTTTGTTTTATAATATTTCATATCTCTTTAATGAATATAACATATTTACGTAAAATATATTATTTATCCTAGGTGATTATTTATCCAATGGTGTAACCAGGGTCCTCTAACATGATAATGACCATAAAATAGCCCTGAGATAAAAACAATTTCCTAGAATTTATAGACTATGACCATATATTCCATTTCCATGAAACTCTTATAATTTAATAAAGAATTTTACTCTAAAATAATCACACTGAGACCTATATAAATTACAGGATAACGACCAATAAACTATTTTGTGTTACTATTCTTCACTATCCTATCATTCCATGAACTAGTAGGTTATTTTTTCTATAAAAATCCATTCTTGGTTGTATTTTATAGTAGATCCATTTTCTGTAAGTAGATTTTACTAATTCAAGACAGTCACTTTTATGAAACTTTGTGATTTTTGTTTTTCCATCACATTTATCAACAAAAAAGAGTTAAACTTATAAAAACTTGTAAAAATAACTAATCCATTCAAGAAAAACTCAACAATCGAAGAAATATCTTGTTCTGGATCCAAATCTTTAAAAAAAAATCTCTCATGCTTCTATAGTCTTTGAGATTTATAATACATAGAGAATCCATGATACTAATGAAAATGATCTCTATCCAAAACACCATTGTGGAAAGTATATAATATTCATAATGAACTCTCTAGAAAATTTAGAACTTCAAACATTTTATCCCAAATTAATTCAACATGTTTTAGATATTGGTTCCCAGATGCACCTTTGACATGTTTTCAATCCATGATATGAACCTCTTATTGAAGAGGAAAATACAAAATTAGATAAAATTTAATAATTTATTATTCGAAATATCAAATAGAAAAATTTTTCATCACCACTAATTATAAATTCACACACTTTAGATATTTATTTTTTCACTCTTATTAGCATCAAAATGAAGTAGGTGACACATTATGAAAAGAATTATATGGAGTGTTATGAAATTTCATAACATACTACCAATAATTATAGAACTATAATCTTGAAAAGTCCTAAACCATTAATATTAAATTTTATCCACTATCTGAAACATCTTTATAGTGTTATGAGTATAATCTTTTAAAACATATGAATCCATACCAATAGATCATTTATAACCTTCTCCATCTAAAATATTCAATGTTTTACTAAATAACATTTTAGAAAATAACTGATCACTTTTTCTATTGTAGTTATCTATAAAATAAATTTCTGTAAAACCATGGAATTTATTATGTAGAATAAAAAACAATAATTTTTATGCTAAAACATCTATGAGGGCACAAAAGTATAGTTACAATCTATGAGAATGAACTCAGGTTGGACCCATAATTTCCTATGATCCAAATCAACAGTCTCAATCCAAGGTTCCTTCCCTTTTTGAATAATGGGAACATTCATATTCTTTTCAAATTTTAAATCCTCAAAAGATATATATTCCAAGCATCCATGTTTATTTATAAATTTTTGAAAATTATTTTAGTCATCTTCATTACTGAAGTGACTGAGACACCCATTCTAGAACTCCATACATACATGATTTATCCATTTGAAATCATGTTATCCACATGATATCAAGAACGAAATTTTCTTACATCATTACCACTTTTCCAAAGCTACAGATCCCCCTATATGTGTGAACAACTACACAATATTTAGAAATTTAATTTATTGAAACCAATAATGTTTTCCTATTCTATTGAGATCATGACCCTCTAAAACTATAACCTGGGTCACACACCTTGAAATCTCAATAAAATTGTTTTTAGATATAGATGTAAAAATAAATCTTATATTATATTGAGATTAGAATCTTTTGATAGGTGATCCATTATTGAAAAAAAATTATAGACCCAATTTACATTTCTTATATCTCTTAGATGTATATTAGAAATATCAATATTCAAAATCCCATGACTCAAAATAATTGGTGACACTCATCACTAAGTTGTTCATAAAACTTACGGTGGAATTTTTATATAATAAATATCAAATAAATATTTCCAGAATTACCTTTAAGACCTAGATAGTTTTTCCAATTACCTATACATCTACAAAGATAAAATTTGGAACCAATCCTAGTATCAAAAACATATAGAATAATTTCTTCTAAATACGATTTCTAATATTTTTTCAACTACCCTGTAAATTTCACCGACCAAAATATAAAGACCAAATTATATTGTAAAATATTATGGGAAGTACCTAAATGATTCATATTAATTGTTTGTTTTCTTCCCAAACCCTTAATTTTAGCCTCAATACCACCAATGTAAGCTTCAGACAACCTATATTAGAAAAGTACACATTCACATTATCCAAGATTAGAAACCTTCACTATAAATATTTCAATTTGAAATTACTCTCTTCTAATATCATATATCAAAAAAACCCTCACTAGAACCTAAAATCATAAAGTCAATAGTATGGTATTTTAATTATATCCTTTAAGTCCAATCTAAAAATGATTCTCTTTACCAAACCCTAAATTTTTGACTACGGTCTAAATCACTATTAATATATAACATTTTTTTTACAAAAAACTCAATAAACCACAAACAATAAAACTTTAATCTTGATTTTATTTGAACTGTTTTGTGGAAAATTAATATTTATAAAACTCCAACCTTTAATTTGGGAAAAAATATGGAACCTCTACTATAGGTCAAGGCATTGGAATGCATCAAAACAACATAAAACCCTATATTTAATGTATCAATAACAATGAATCATGACTAAAAATTAACAACGTTGACTTAAAAACATGTGGTGAGAATTTAACATCAGATATTATGAAAACCAATGAATATTATATAATAATTCCCTCAAATAGAAATTATCAAAAACACAAGGGATTAAATTTTTTTTGGAACTTAATACAATTCTATTGGAAGAACACTAAAACTTTTGACATTAATGAGAGAAACATAGTGAGAATATTTATGTTATAGGGGAACCTATCATTCATATAACCTTTCCAAAAACATTTTTATCACAAGGGATATTCATTATGGAATTCCTACCCAGGCTTGAAAGATGACGAATCCAACACTTCCACAAGAAAAACACATGTTGAAAGTTTTCTCACTATAAAGATCACATGTGGTAGAATGAGGATAATTTATAGAATACATTAGTCCCTTAATATCTCATCACCTTATACTTCCTCACATTCCCTTTTAGGTATTACACCCTTCAAAATTCACGATGTTCTTGTTTCAGTACCTCTAACATCAAAACCATTGATATTAGTGTTATAATAGCTTAGAAAAGTGTCTAGTTACCATCTAATTATTGTTAATAATTTTTAAAATCAGGTTCTTTATATCTATAAGAACAAATTTTAATCTTTAAAAAAATTAATTTTTGATCAAAAAGTCATCCAACTACACACTGAATGCACTAACACAACTTTCCTCTTATAGTGAAGAGTTCAATTTAATATTATGTTTCCCTTTGAAAAATTTGACGCAGCTTGTGGTTAATACTTGATTACTAATATACATATTTAGATTCACTTATAATCAAGATAGATTTAAGAGTTTAGAATCACATCCTTCCAATACCATATGTCATCATCCAAAATTAGACTTCATCATTATTTCATCATTCTTTTTGACATCCCAATTTTTTGTAAAATGCATCCAAATGGTTCAGAATTCTATCTAAAAAACAACTTCTAGAGCATCCATCGTGTATTAATAAAACACATGTCAAACTAGAAACCATCAGTCTCCCACTTGATAATTTCACTAAAACCTAAAATTTAAAAGACAAAAACCTATGTTCTAGAAGATAATTCTATATAATATAATGTATAAATTGTCTCCCATAAGCATTGAAATATGATGACAACATGGGATTAGTGTATCTAAAACTAAGAAGGGTTACTCTAAAGCCACTACATTGATCCATAATCAAACTATGAGAAATTTTAATAGGATATTATTTAAACTAATAAATAGGAAGGAAATATTTACTTAAATAAATAGAAGCACACAAAACAAGGGATTATGTGTTCTAGAATTCAGTCCTTTTAAATGGGATAAATATGAAATATTTTTAAATTATGGATAATATTAGAGAGATAAAATATGATTTATAAGGTATACCATCATATAGAGTACACTACCTGGACATACTGATTACAAGGGATGTATCTTTAAAACCCCCAACCTTGATATATAATAAAATTTATCTAACACTTCTACAAAAAAAAACAACCACATGCAGTCTTATTACTATGAACACACATTTTAGACTGAGGATAATTTTTAGACTCCACTCTTCCCTATAGTATCAATAAAACTTTCCATTTTTATTTACTAATTCCCATATTACTCACTTATAACATCAAGGCCTTATGAGTTCACCACCTTCAGTATAAAAATCTTCAAGTTTCTATTTAGCACAACTAAAAAAAGTGACTATATCCCACCTATTAATAGGTAAGAATATATTGTATCCAACTAGTTCTACCTGAAAAATCTCATTATTATCTTCATCTGCATCCATTGCACAACCCTAGAACATATAGTTTTATACTGAATATAATGACTAATCTTATAACATTTTACAAATAGTGAGATTAAATATTATACAAACCTATAAATAATCTAAGATAACCAATGGAAAACCCCATGTTACTCCTATTCATTTTTAGAGTTACTCCTATATAGAAAAAATCCATATCTTTAGAATGAATTATTTTCACTACCACACTTCATCATCTGGATTGAGTGACCACTGTTGAACGAAAATAACAAAAAACATCCATATTTAGTGAAATGTCTCTACTGAGTTCTAAATTAGAAATTATATAACAAACCATGAAAAAATATCCATTGCATATATAGAAAAACATTCCCCATAAAAAATTAAGAGGTAGGTCAATTTACTTTATTTTTTATCTCTTCATCTTAAATTACTTCTAGTATATTATGATTCTCATCAACCTAGTGTTTTTTAAACATAGGGGTTTTACCTATTATATAATAATACATTAAATTTAAAGGGGATTTAACATTATTAAATATGCAAATTAATTTCCTAAAACCAGATCATCATCGTTATGTGAAGGCATTAGGTTTTCATTGACATCTAGGTAGATGTATTTATGTAATTCTATTTACATGAAAATATCTCTGAACTTGATATTTATAAATCAAATAATTAATAAATTTGTTCTTATATAATGAAACATTGATGATATTATAAAATTTCTCTAATATCATTCTAGTTTTTGATCTTTATAAAATGGTTTTATCAATGATTTCCATGTGTTTCATTTTTATAATTGAATTAAATACCCATAAAAAGTTTTATAAAATTCTTTAGAGTCCCATATTTTTGAAGAAATATATTTTTTAAATAATTCTTTGATTGATTTTATACATTTATAAAGGTTAATTTTTTTTTTCAAATGTTATCTTCTAATATATTTTATACAATCAAGGTTTTTGGTAAAATCCTTTCCGAACATGATAGACTTATATATACTTATAAGTATGGTTTGGGGAATTTGAAATTATTACATAGGTATACCCCATAATTTTACATCTTATTATGTTATTTAAATTATAATATGATGTAATTAATGGTTTTATTTATTATTTGATTCTCTCTTTATTATAACGCTTTGTGATATCATTACGGTTATTAGAATTGATAATATTAGATATTATGATGTAGAATTGATATGAGGATCATTGAATGGTTTACTTGGGAGTGAAATAATACTAGATTTATATAGTAGCTTTGGGTGACGATGTGAGAAGTTAAGAATGAGTGCTATAAAATATATCATTTGGCTCTAGCTAACTCCCCATAGTTGTCATTTCACTCTAGCTAGGGGTTCCACCAAAAGAATAACTACGGGTACGTTTGTGTGTGAGTTTGATAAGAGAATAATAGAACTACAATTTATCAATGAGTGTGGTTATAAATTTTCTATAGAGTCTCAAGGTTATTATCAAATGTCATGTTTCTCTTTGGTGTGAGTTATGTTTAAAGCCTGTTGTAATTCTTGGAAAAAGAGAAGAGATTCCAATCTGTGGATATCCTTCTAACTCTTGTGCATCAATGAAAAACACTTTCATCTTCAATCATTTGTGCCTGAATTCTTTTGCTACCCGCTTTAAATTTTTACCTAGGAAAATGGGCCTAGTAAGCATAGTTTGATTTTTTGGATATGGTGATACAAACAACCCCACAAAATTTGAATCTTTTAATTGCTCAATATTATCTAAATCCTATAAAATGTATGTTTAGTGAGCTGGGACTTGACTTTTTTTCAGAGTTCCCTTGTCTTTTGTGGGAAGTTTAAAGTCATGCACATTGGACATAAAAAAAGGCTAATGTTTAAGGTTGAATATCTTTGACCTAATGGATTAAAATTGATTCAATTACTTGATAATTTTTCTGGAAACATATTACCATATTCAAGTATGGGGGAAAACATGTAAAATATGATGTAAGAAATTTTGAATCTGAGGAATGACACGAAAAAAGGGCTAAAAAGCATTAGATGAAGTATTTCCTAAGAGTGAGGTTACCACTACTTAACAAACCCGTTAGGGGGTTGAATTATGCAGGTTCATTTAAGGGAATTGGATGCATAGTCAAATAATAGCATCTTTTGGCTGACAGGTCTGTTATGTAGACTACTTATGCAAGGAAACCTAAGGGCACGTGATGTATTGTCAGGTAAAATAACTCTTAGAAATTTTAATTTTCTACTGATAACAGCCAGTGATATTTTATAGAGATTCAAACTTTCCAAAGCCTAGAGTTTGTTGTATGGAGAGAGGTACTTGAATATGGAGAGGATATTTCCAATCAATATTGTCAAAGAATTGGATGAATGTCACTCCTATTAAGGTCTGGCCCAAACGTAGGGAAGGGAAATATAAACCATAGACTTAACTACTTTTAGATCATGAAAAAGCGTATGGGAAAAATATGTTAAGGATGGCTATTTTTGCGGATCCTTACATATTATTGTTAAGACAAATGAGGACAAAATAGGGTTTTCTCCCAAGAATGAAGTTACCACTATTTGACAAACCCATTAGGGGGTTGAATTATACAGGTCCATTTAAAGGCATTGGATGCATAGTCAAGTAATATTATCTTTTGGATGACAAGTCTGTTATACAGACTACTTATGCAAGGCCACCCAGGGGCACGTGATGCATAGTCAAGAAAAACGAATTCACAGGTATCAGACATTTTGTAACCATAAGTCATGAAAAGGGTTATGGAGATCTGAAAGTATTTGAGGTTAGGAGTATGACACATCAAAATGGGCATTTTCCAATACATGAAGGAGATACACAGACCAATGCAAACCATAATCATGTTATGACTGGGTCCTGAATTGAGGTGATGGACTTCACTACGTATCCCATAAGGATGGGAATCAAGCCATTTGTAGTACTTGAAATACAGTTTAATGTCATGTGGGACGAGAGTGTAGGATATGGTAGTTTAGGTTCATAGATCTCGGACCATAATGAGGAATACACATATAAACCTGATGTGAACGAATACCAAGGTTTTCATAGCACATTCATGTTTCCACAGGGGGACTTTTCAGCCAAGGGACTGAAAGTGGAATTTGGGGTTAGGCCCAAAGACTTGGGGCTAGATTCGAGGGATGCTCGAATGTTCCTATGTATCCCATATGGATGGGAATCAATCCATATGTAGTTATTGAAATACCCTCTGTATAGATTTGGTTCGCACAAGTGAAGGGTGAAAGGGGACTTTAGTGAAATGATGGTTTGACCCAAGATTAAAGATTCGTGCATTTCCATGTATGCACATAGTATTTGGAATATGACACGATTAGAAATCAATGTCAATAATGATTACCTCTCAGGTTATGGTGTCAAAGAATGTGGTAGTTTTTTGTCATACAGGATAAAAGTATGAATAATTTTGGGTCATATGCATGGATCGGTGGTGTACTATTTAACTTCATGTAGATAAGACATATTGCTATGTAGTTTAATGTATTGCAGGGAGGACAATGGGGGAATGTATAGTTTGACATAATATATCAAGGATGATGGTGAACTAATGTAAAGATTTTGGTTTTGTGGGCGGCTTCACAAATCAGCATCGTATGAGATGGAGGTGAACCGATGTGAAGATATTTTTTTTGGGCTTGAACCTCATGAGGTTTCCTATGTACCTAGCCTAGAAGGCAAGGATCAAAGTCCGCATAGTTCGATTGAAGAATGAATTGGTGATCAAGTTGTTCTTGTGGACAACGACCTAAAAATGGTGTTGGGACTTACGAATGTTTAGCGGCCCAGAGAGGGTGTTATGGGTTAAGTTTACTCTAAGCTCATGTGAGTCATACTCGGTGTGAGAAACAAAAGGTAGCAACAAACTTAACGATGCACATTTTAATGTCATGTAAGAAAATGTAGGGACTGCGCAATTTAAAGTCTTGTAGTAAGGACTATGGGGACTATGCAGTTTAAAGTCTTGAAGTAAAGACTATAACAGTTTAAGGTCATAATTATGGACCAATACTCCACATTTTAGTGTCATGTATCTAGGAAAATCCAGTTTAACATCATGTTGGACGATTTTTTATTTGTGTTACATAAAATACTTCTTTAAGAATCTTGCATTGGTTGGAGTCATGATGAGTTCTACATTCATTGAGATTAAGGAATAACCTCCATTGGAGTAGAACTTTTGTATTGAATAAGGTCATTTCCACTTTGTCCCAAGCTTTTGATGATTCTTCCCTGGTATCATTAGAGTTCTGAGGACCAATATCAATTCTCCTAGAATGAATGAATGATGATGAACATTTGTGTCGAAAGATCGTGCTATTCGATTCTGATAAACTTCCAAGTGGTGCAGAGTGCACAATCTTTTTTCATCTAATCATTCCAATTAATCCAATCACTTTTGAGACTATTCATCTGTAGATGACAGATCACAAATGGATACTCTAAGTGAAGGTAATTGAACCTCAATGGGAAATACTGCTTCTATTTCATAAACCAATGAATAGGGATTTGACCACGTAGCATTGCGGGTGGTGGTCCGATAATCCCATAAAGCTTGAAAATTTTTATCAGGACATGATTTCTTATCTTTATCCACCATATTTTGTAGTATGTTTGAAAGAGTCTTATTGAAGGATTATATTTGGACATTGGCCGATGCACGATACCAAGATGAGTGGTTGGATTTGATGTTGTATTCTTGATACAACTTCCTTACCTTAGATGAACAAAAGTTGGTACCATTGTCCGTCAATTTGGTATGAGGGACACCAAATCTGGTAATGATGTTAGAATTGATGAAGTTAATAATACTTTTAGAACTAACTTCTTTGAGAGGTATTTTCTCTGCCCATTTGGAAAAGAAGTCAGTAGCAGTAATAATATACTTAAACTGGTTGGATGTAGCCGAAGGGTAAGATCCTACTACATCCATTCCCCATGTGGAAAATGGCTATCAATATTTAGCTTTATAGAGAAACTATGGGGTTGATGGATTAAATTGGCATGTACTTGGAAAGAATGACACTTCTTAGTAAAATTAACCCAATTTTGTATCATTAAAGGCCAAAAGTGTCCAAGCCTTCGAATTTGATCAGACAGTCTATGTCCAGACTGGTTGGCACAATAGACTCCTACATGTACTTCTTTCATGAAAGCCATTGTCTCTTCACCATCAATACATCTAAAGAGAATTCCATAAAAACCTCACTTGTAGAGAATTTTCTCTAGGGGATGAGGACTATCATAAAGAGTAAAATTGACCACACATCGTCGAACTTGTTCTTTCCCACTCTATCAGGTGGGAGTATTCCATTTTGAAGGTATTACCTGATAGGTGTCATCCATCCTATAGTATGACCATATGGTTCAAAAATGGGACTAATTACATTGATTTCCTCTGTTCTGATTTGAACATAAGGTGAAACTATATGACAGTGGGAATTACTGATGATTGTCTCATCCCGATTTGGATCTTCCAGAGTTGTGGCTACATTAGCCAATGTATCAGCTTTAGAATTTTGTGATTGCGAGACATAAGAAAATGTCGGTTCTGAAGGAAATTCCGCCATTAACTCTCTGATGTAATCCTACAAAGGGATTTACTCTTCTATTCTGATGGCATAGTCCCCATTAACTTATTTGATTACCATGTCTGAATCACCTTTAACCTTTAAGTAATTCACCTGTTCCTGAAGCACTAACTCCAATCCTATGACGAGAGCTTGATATTATGCTTTATTGTTTGTACCGCCTTCCAACAATAAGAAAAAATAGGGTATCACTACCTTTTCTGGGGAAATGAGCACAATTCCTAACCCAACTTTGTTGAATTTAGGTTCTTCTATTTTCTTCCCTGTTAGACTTCTGTAATCACCTTCCAAGTACATTTCCCATGTTTGAAGATTATCTTGAAGAGAAAATACTTCCTCATCAGGGAGTTCAATATCTAAAATGTATCTTTTACTAAAGGGTGTTCAGTAAGAAAATCATCCAGAGCTTGGCCCTTCATTGCCTTTTGAGACACATACTGGATATCAAACTACTGCAAAATAACTTCCCACCTTGCCAGACGTCCTGTAAGTATTAGAAGACTAAGGATAAATTTGAGCGGGTTATTGCAAGATACCAATTAGACCTCATGATGTTATAGGTAGTATCTCAATTTCTGAACTACAAAGATTAAAGCTAAGAAGCACTTTTAAATACTTGAATATCAATTTCCTGCTTCAAGCATAGTCTGACTGAGATAGTAAAGGTTGTTTTCATTCCCAGCATCATTCTTTTGGGCAAGGAAGACACCCAATGATCTCTCTAAAGCTGTCACATAAAGAATAAGTGGTCTTCCTTCAACAGGTGGCATTAATACCGGTGGAATCAAGAGATATTTATTGAGAATATTGAATGCTTCTTGACATTCTTCAATCCACTGGTAAGTGACTCCCTTCTACATCAATTTGGTGAAGGGTAAACATTTTCCATCCAAATTGGTGATGGAACGATGAATATAGGCCAAGTGTCCTTGAAGTCCTCTCAATTCCTTTAAATTTTGAGGGGGAGACATACCAAGGATTAAATTTGTCTTATCAGGATCAACTTTGATACCATGATGGTGTACAACAATGCCGAGAAATGTTCCTGAGGTTACCCCAAAACCACATTTCAAGGGGTTCATCTTCAAATTATATTGTCAAAGTTTGTGGAATACGATTTCCAAATAATCCAAGTGGTTAGAATGTTGTCTGGATTTAACCACCAAATCATCCACATGACATTCAACAAATTTCCCTAAAAAAGGTTTGAAGAAACGGTTCATGGCACATTGATATGTTTCACCTGCATTCTTTAGGCCAAAGGGCATTACCCGATAGAAAAACACACCTTGAGGGGCTCTGAAAGCTATAGATTCTTCATCTTCTGGAGCCATTTGAATTTGATTATACCCAGAATTTCCATCCATGAAGGAAAGTGCATCATAGCCAGCTGTTGCATCAATTAAGAGCTCTTTGATCAGAACTGGAAAATCATCCTTGGGAAAATACCGATTAAGATCTTAGAAATCCATGCAAACTCTAATTTGTCCATTATTATTTTTCACAGGGACAATGTTAGCTAACCATTTTGGATATTTAAGTTCTCTGAAGAAGTTATCTTTGATAAACTTATCCACTTCAACTTCAATTTTGGTGGCATAAGTAGGGTGTGTTTTTCTTGCAGCTTGCTTGAATCCTCGATGTTCTTCTGGAAAACCCAAATGATGATTAGAAAAATCAGGATCAACCCTTGTAATTTCTGTATAATTCCATAAAAATATATCTCCATTTTGCTTCAAAAATGAAATATACATTTCTTTCTCTTCAAGAGTCATGGACAAACTAATTAAAGTGGGGCGTGGATCTTCTTTTGTACACAGATTTATTTATCTCAGTTCATCCACAGTGGTAGAGATACCCTCTTTAAATACTGGAGGATCGTCCCTGAGATCTTCCTTTTCTTCTTCAATATGTGTTACTTCTTTTGTTTCAACTTGCATAGTAGATGATGAAATAGAACTTCAATGATTAGGAGAGAAGTTAAAATTTTAAAATCTTGAAGAAGAGGCCACCATTTCTGACCCTATTAACGATGAAGGGTCTTCCTTGGGTAATAAAGAGGATATGATGGATTGAAAATCAACATCATCGTTCATCTATGACATTACTATAACTTCTTCTGGCCTGGTTGACAAATTATAGAATTGATGGATTTTAGTGGATGAAATGAAGACATATCCATTTGAGCTTTCATCATTGCTTGGTGAATCACCAATTTCTCCCATGTTATCTGCCGTGGTTGTCGTAATTGACATTATGGAAGTTTCCATAAGAGTATTTGGATTTGGGTCTATCCTGTCAATTTTACTAATAATCAACACATAATCTGTACTCACATGTATGGATGGGTTTACTGGAATCTTTTCCAAACCATATGGAGCATTAATTTTGGTAACCTCTTTTGTTGTGGATATCTCCTTTCCCTCCATGTGATAGAATTCCACCTCAATTTTTTGAGATTCACATGTTTTGAATGGGGTTTTATCACCATACAATGTCCCAATTTGACCTTTGAAACAATATTTGAGACATTGATGGTATGATGAAGGGATATCCGTATATTGATGTATCCAAGGTCTTCCAAGTAAAATGTTGAAGGTTGTATCGTGACGAACAACATTGAAATCTAAATTGGATACAAGGTCTCCAAACTGAGTTCTAAGTGTAATCTCGCCCAGAGGTTCTTCATCATTTTTATCATATCCTTGCAACATCAAAGTAGAAGAAGTTAAATCAAGTTCAGTGAGGCCCAATCGACGAAGTGTACAAATAGGGATGAGGTTGACTTCTGAACCATTATCAATGAAAGCTCATCAGATGTCTACATCATTGACCATTCCAGATAAATACAAAGGTCTAATATGTCCATGAACAACATCATCTTCATATTCATCTGTAAAAGATATCACTACATGGAATTATGAAGGATCATTCTCCATATAATAGACTTCATCTGTATCAATTTCAGTTTCGAATTCCTGAGGACTTGACAAAGCCTCAATGAGTGCCTCCCAAAGATCCTTTGATAGATTCAAGGCATCCAGAATTGATAACTTGGCCGGCACTTGGGCTAAATGTGTGAAGGCATTATACTTTTGATCCAATGGTCTACGTTTCCCAAGAGGAACATGTGATTTTATAGGTACCTTAGAAGTTGATGCTTTGGAAGTAGATGCATCTTATATCGAGGTTGGAGTTGGAAATACTCTTGACTCTGGAAGATTACACTAACTAGGTCTATTTACTTGTTGGGAATAAGAAGGTGTAACCACCAACTGATCCTCTAAAATAATTGTTCCAAGACTGAATCTTCTATTCATGGAAGAACTTTCTTGTTCCTATTGAGCCCGTTGAAGGGCTCTGCCACGAGTTTTTGCTGCATATACAGTTCTAGCACGGGTAGGATTGGAGTAGTGGCTTCTGAAATATCCACGTCTTCACCTGTATCATAAACCTCTGGAACTCCCTCTAATTCCTTTGTTTGATACAGGGAACTCAGGAACCTCAATATTGAAACTGTGACTGGCATATGGATCTGTTAAGTGAATCATATTGACAGAACCAAAGATCAACTGTTCATATGATTAAGATTCTTCCTGATTATCCAGTTTAGGCTATTCCATTTGGTGGGGGGGTGCTTGTGACTTTGAAGTATATGGAATAAAATCTTCCAGAGTCAAAGGAAACTTAGGATTTGACACAAGCTCATCTTATTCTTACTGCTATTCTTTCTTCGAATTATGCCACCTCTTTGAGGATTTTCCTTTTGATGAAGGGGTTTTTCTATGGCATTCATAGCATGAGACACAATTGGTTTCTTTAACTGTGTTTTTAAAATGGCATGAGTTCGATTGATCTTTTTTATGACCATCCAATCATCATAGGTCTTCCCATTTTATCTTTTGACTTCATGCCACTCACCTTCATCCTCTAGATCTGTAGCAGTAACACATGATACCTGGGATGAAGAACATCTCAGTTTTACTTGTCCTGAGTCCACTATCTTTTGAAGGAGGTATTTGATTACAAAACACTCCTGAATGGGATGCCCCAACATCTGAAGAAATGGGAAATAGTAGGGAAGATAATCATCTCCTTCCTTGTTTGGCCTTTTGGGCCTTGGAAACTGAACCAAATTATTTTCCAGAGCCGAAATGAAGTAACCAGGAACTTTTCCATTTCAGAAAGAATAATCCTTGTTATTTAACTCCTCAAATTGTTTCCACCTTTTATGTCTTTGATAATCTTGATGAGGAGACCATTTTTCTTGACGCTCAGGAGGTGGAGCCCTTTGGTAAGATGATGGTTTTGAAGTAGAAGCTGGTACAGGTGCTTGTTTAAGTGTAACTGTAGCAGTTTCTGATCTTCCAATTCTCCTTTTTAGAGCTGATGGAATTACATGAGTTTTATCCTTAGTGTTTGTAAGAGTGTCTTCAATCTACTGAGTGATTGAAGTAAGGTCTCAAAACCCTCCTGTGTATTTCACAAGGATCAACGGTGCGCGTAATTCATCACACAAATTTTCAACACAGATTGGCAACAATTATTCTTGAGGGAGTGCTAAACTTAAGGAATATATTAATCTCTTCCATCGAACAATGAAATCTAAAACTCTTTCATTTTACATTTGCTTACAATTTGTTAGATCAAAAACTGTTGTCTTTGGCATCATTAATCTTAATTGAAGAATGGATTTTTGACGAAGATCCTCCCACCCAGTAATTGACCAGGATTGCAAGCTTGTATACCAGAAAAAAGCATGTCCTTGTAATGACTGTACAAAACACCTGATATTAACTACTTATTGTTGTTTAGGAGTTCCCATCATAGGATCACAATGAGAAACAAAATGTGTTAAGTGTTTTTCTAGGTCTCATGAACCATAAAAAATTTGGAATGTGGTACTTGTAAAATTTGATGGGGGAGGAATTGCATCAACCCATTCAAGGTAAGATTTCTTCTCCAGTTTAACTGGTGCATGTTTTCCTTCCATAGCTTCCAACCAAGTTGTTAATGACTCAATGATATTTATCAAATTTTGAGAAAAATTTGGTTGATCTTAGACTTGAGGAGGTGCAATAAATGGAGTTCGAACCGGTGTGGTGACTGGTACTACAACTGATGGTAGCACTACCGATTGTTGTCGCACATGACCCATAGGATTGGACCTATGAGGGTGTAATTGTAAAGGAGGATATTCTTGATCCATCCCAGTAGCTACAAAAAATTCCCTTGACTGACTAAATCCAGCATTCTTAGGACGAAGAATACCTTGAAGTAGTTCTATATTTAACCTCCTTAACTCCTTCATTTATTCCTCTTTTTGTGCGAACCTTTCCTATAATGAGAGTGATTAGGGTTCTAAAATGATAGTGGTAACCTAACTTTTTCCCTTTCCCCTTGTTGGGTGTCTTTCAGAGAGGGGGAAGTTGGTTATTTGAAGTAATGCCTAGATTCTGGGTAAACCTTTGATTTCATGTACGCACACCTTCTTCGTTAATTTTTGTGTGTACAGATTCTTGAATATTAACTTCCTCATATGATTCCTCTAATTGAGCCTCATGTCTTGGGGGATCAGTGACAACGGAATTGATGACATTTATCAATACATAACACATTTCATCCCTTCTATCGACATTTCTGCGATACTGACTCCTTGCATGTCCTTTATGAGACATTGAATTTTGTTGAATTGATCTGTCATGAAATTATTGATGAACCATAATTTGGAGGTAATCTCTTGATAATTTGGATCTACGTTCCTCTTGTGGATTCTTCCCTAATCGAGAGAAGACCAACTTTCAGTGAGGAAGAGATTGAGGATTTGAAAAAGTCCCCAGTTCGGTAGACTGGGGTTGTTCCCGCTTTCCCAGCTCAACTCCTTGAATCCCATATGTTGATCCCAAGGGTTGAGCTAAAAGAGTCCCCAGTATAGAAAGTTGAGGTGGCTCTTGAGCTGCTACATCTGAGACTTTCATAAAATCTATTCTAATTTTGTAGACTTTAGTCTGGAAATTAGCCGGATGAATCAACCTATATCCACTCAAATCACCTAGCTCAAATGACCATTGGATGATTTCTGACACCTCTTTCACCTGATGATGCACATTCTCTAAACGAGAAGCCTGATTGATATTCTCATTTACTTGATGAAAGAGTAATTCAACAACTTGTTCTTTGTATGCCAAACTTTGGGAAGAACAAGTTGAGGCCTTTTCCTGAGCAAGATTTTGATTACACACAAAACTAGGTATATGTGGCCAACAATGGGCAATAACATTGCATTAGACCACTTTTGGCTGGCTTTTTTGACAGGAGAGTACAGTGAAATGTAGTGCTCCATGAACACCCCATCCCCTGATACGAATACCAGATGGGGCATTTGTAATTAACTGGCGCAACCCTTTTAGTGCGCTAAAGCATGAATGCTGAAGGGTTCTCTACTGCATTTCAACCTTTGGATATAGGGAAACTGAGAGAGATGCCAAGTTAATTTGGCGTTGCAACTCTTCTATTATCTTAAAATGATTTTTATATTCATCATAAGATAATATTTTATTTTTTAAGTGACAAAGAATTTTCCACATGTTGAGACAAATATCATTTATACAATCTTCCATCAATAATTCTGGAAGGTCATACTGAGAGTCAGCCAAAGTCCAAAACATGACTGGTACTTCACCTTTCACTAGTTGTTTTCTCATATTCAGCACTTCCTTCTTATCAATTGATGAAGAGTCTTCAACCTGATTAGACCAAAGATGATGTTTCTTTGTTGCTTCATCAAATTCTACATGATTGGTAGAGAATTCATTTATCAAACTAGAAGATGAATGACCCAGGGGTGGTTCAGAGAATGAAATACACCTCAATCTATCTTCTGATTGAGAAAGTATTTCACCTACTAGTGGTAAGGCATCAGACATTACTGGATTCACATTTGCAAGTTCCTCAAGATAAGAGGGCTTTCTCGTTACTATATTGTTCTTTGAAGAATTTTATAGGCAATGTGAATTACTACTGTATAGAGAACTTTTCCAGCTAAATTCATCATCATGGGGAGGATCACCATGGTGGGTTACAAAAAAAGATGAAACCTTTTTCTTCATGATCTTCTGGCCATGTAGAGGATTATCATGGATCTCATCTGAATATGATACATCGAGATCGACCAAACTGTCATGAAGAAAACCATCATGAGGAAGTTTCTGATGAAGACCTTCGGAATTATTTTTCCCACTATTGGGAAATGAGAGAGTAGAATCTTTAGTTGCAACAGACAAATGTCTGAGGGCATTAAGAACTCTAGCATCGAGAAAGGCCTTATTACAGATTGGATCTTGATTTCTCTACTATGCTGGATGAGTCTTTTTCTTAGACACCTTCTTACCCACTTTAGGAACCAGTTGTTGATGAAAGTGGTTATTATGGGCAGGTGTATGTGCCTTCTTAAGATAAATGGTTAGGTTGGGATGATTATCTCCATTCAAATCGGGTGTATGCACCTAACTTAATTGTCCATGTGGCATGGGGGTGTATTCCCCACAACCCTCTTGGACTAGGATAGAGGTTTGCTTCTGCTCGTTCACCATTGTCAGAATGTTCTTGGTGACTTTAACTACCAGAACAGGAATATTCGTCCATTCCATGCTTGGAGTATGTGTGTATTCTTACTCCTATCCTCTTTTTCCTGTCAGTAAATTCTTACAGTACTCATGTGTGGGGGCAGAGAATTGTGTCTGACTCCTGCTTTTCATTCGAGCACTCCAATTGACATCTCTGGGTGCTACCAAACGAGACTGTTGGTTAGCCTGATGAATTGCAAGTGCATGTTCCTGCCGATTCCCCCCCCCCCCCCCCACATTTGATTGGAGAGTTTCTTTTGTTGCAGTCAGACGAGTCTGCTGACTAGACGATGAATTATAAGCAGGTGTATATGCCTATCTATAATACTCCAACAGAATTACTTGGTGGGATTGGCATGTTACTGCCAGACGAGCCTTCTGGGCAGTAACATCAGGATGGATGAGGGTATATGCCCTCTCGTTGTTTTCCATCAAGTTGGCTTGATGGATTTCTCCAGAGAGGGCATAAGTAAGAACCTACTCCCTATTGACCAGATTCTGCCTTTCACTGGTCGTCATGCGGACTCGGGTGTGAGGAACCTGAGCTAAACCCCTAAAGGTGATACCCTCATCATGTTGAGGGTGCACTACTGCACAAGTATAGTGGCAATTGTTGATGGGATCCCCTGGGAAGGACTCATGTATCCTTGAATTAAGGTCTTGAGTGACCTTCACATTCACCTCCCCATAATATGGGACGGACTGGTGATTGCGTTCCGGGGATAACGACCTGAAACGGTTGGATACGGTGGTTGGCACCACCTTCTTCTTGATCACTGGTCTTCACAGTCTGGACAACCATGGTGAATTGTTGACTTGTAGGGATTGTCGAGCAGCCTCCAGAGTCGTAATGGTACCATGTTTACGACATTCCTTAACCAGTGCATTTGAGACCCGATGTTGAAGACGCTGAGTAGGTGATTTCATACTCAGAGTGGACAAGGATCCAGCAGGAGTTGCGATCGGGGAATTCACATGGGTGAACTTTAGAAAAGCCATTTCTATAATGCAGATAGATCTTGGAAAAGAGTTCCTTTTTGATATAACAGACACAATCAAGATAAGTTCATCCACTAAATCTTTTGGATGAGCACATATGTTATTGATTGCTTTGTTGGCCCTCACATTGAGTTAAATAGGGGCCTAACCAATAAGTAAAATATCATTTAACTTGGTTAAGGATTCACATTGTGTTCACAATTTTTGTTTCTTCTCGAATATGGGGATGACCTCATTTGTTTATGGTTTAAACTTTCCAATTGGTTTCTAACGGGTTTATTCGTAGAACCGGAAACATCCAATTATTCTATATCCATATGTACCTGCTTTCCAAATGTAGGTACCCATTAGTTGTGGACTAATGAGGCTTAAGAATTTTCATTGGTCGAGAGGATGGGTGGTCAGACTCATCACACCTTTTTGGGGGGAATTATTGTCTACTCCAGGACTCTCTTATAGATTTGAGTTATGTTCGTGAATACTTATTAATTTATCAAGCATGAAAATAAGTTTTTCCTTTAGATATTTCAATCAATGATTGATATGTTAAATATTTAGAGAATCTTTTATATGTATTTTAGGTTCTTCATCAATAGAGAATCATCTATATGAATTAGTGATTCTTATTCAATGGTATCCTTCTATACATTATATAGAATCCCCTTGGTCCTTATGATGACCGTACTAGTCTTAAATCCACTTAGTGGGGCACTTGAAGTTTAATGTCATTTGGAAAGACATGATTATTTTAGAGTTGGGATTGTACCCACAGATGGGCTACCAACGTATCCCTGTTATAAAAGGAATCATAACCCACGTAGTTCGAGTGAAGAAGTATGAAGTTTTATACAGGATTAATGGCCCAAAGAGAGATGTCATAATTACTTTTATGCTCTAAGATCATGTGTGTCATGCTCGGTGTGAGAAACATGAGGCATTAGTAAAAACCTGACGATTGTGCCACTAAAGATGCAATCAAAAGAAATGATGTGGGGCTTACGTATGTATGACTGCCCAAAATAGATTAGGATCGGGACATACTTCAGGGAAGAAGCCTGGGATCAGGGTCCATAAAGGTATATGTGCTTTATGGAGATTTGGATACTTAACTTAGGATTTACTCCTGAAAAGGTAGTCCAAATCAAAAGAAATTTAGACTGGAGCTTACTCATGAGGAGGATTCCCAAATTAGAGGGGACTTATGATTGTGTTTTATTTTTTAAAAGGAATCCCAAATCAAAAGAAATTATGACTGGGGCTTACTCATGAAAAGGAGGCCCAGGTTAAGGGGACATGAGACTTGGGGCTTACTCTTGAGAAGGAGGCCCAAGTTAAGGGAAATTATGATTGGGGATTATTCCTAAGGAGGATGCCCATGAACAGGTAACTTGGGGCTTACTCCTAAGGAGGATGTTCAGATTAAAGATCATATCATCTTAAAGGATGAGGTTGAATGAAGGAAATATCTAACCTTAGTGATATAAATCTATGTAAATCATGAGGTTGTGAGTGATGTTCCACATAATTCGTTTCAGATAAGGAATCCAACAAAGGAACCAAGTCATAAATGACATTGAAGAGGGTTTTGAAGGGTATATATTGAAGAGGAAAGATGAATTCGAGGAAAGGAAGTGAATTAGAAGGAGGCACACAAGTATTAGTCTGGTGTGCAATTCTTCGTCACACAAGTATACTTGCGCGACATGAGTTCACTTGAACGATGAAGAACCTGTCAAGTGATACTTGGGCGGCCTTGAATTGGAGCCCTTAGTATCATTCCTAGAGGCTTTAATATGTGTGGCCCGTAAGTTTCCTTGAAAGGAAAAGGCGACGCGCAACTATCATCACCTCCTATAAGGGTTATACACATAGGCTCACAAGTATTGATGAGTGTCAACACTTAGGACTTATTATTCCTCTTTATAAATTCCATTCTAGGTAAATAACTACCTTATAAGTGTTCGGAAGACTTCAGATGGAGACTTGGGCGACCGGAGCTTTAATGTGAGTTTCTATTTTTTCCTCCCCAAAATGGGGGGCCCACGAGGGATATTTATAGGTCACTGAGGACCTTGGGAGAAAAAATAATAGGGCGCACAAGTGACTTGGGCGACCCATATGTAGCGCGCAAGTATACTTGCACGAGCTTGATGAAACTTGAACAACCCATGCTTAAAGAGTTCCTTGTTCATGCCTTTGTCAATTTTTTATGTTCTTCAAAGGATGAATCTCTTTGTGCTTAAGGTATTTCCCTTTTTCATTTTTTAGACTCTGTGACAGAAATGTGTGTCAACAAGTACATATGGGTGAATGACCATGCGAGTTGTATGTATAAAATTATAGAGGGGATGACACAAATTGTGCATAGTTTTTCAAACTATACACCTAGATATGTGTGGTGTATCTCTCTGGATCATATCACTGCATGATTGTTGCACGATTTTCCCAATTTTTCATCCAAACTATGCATCTGATGAAAGAGATATAAATTACAATCCATTTCTTCAGGACTTTAAATTTCTTTCTCTTATCTCCTCCCTCAATTATCCAACATCAATAGATGATCAAGATTCCCATTTGGACTCCATTCAACTTGGATGACTCTTATTTATCTATCCTCTGATTCAAGAACAATTTGGTGCATTGTATTCTTAGAGATTAGTCTTTAGTTCCTCTTGATTCTACTATTAGTTTCTTCCACCATATTTTATGCCTTTTACATGGGATCTCATATACCTAATTTTTAGTTATTATGATGATTATTTTTATTTCTCTCATTCTAGATCAAATCAATGCCTAATATTGGATAAGAAAATCATCCTAATAATGATGTAGGTGATCTATAAGTTTTCCATTAAATTATTATTTTTTATAAATTTCACCAAGGTGCTTTATGCTAGAATACCTTTTCATTTCTCAAAAGATGTGAAATACTGTAACTAATTTGGTTATACCTTGTTAGATATCCTCCTTTCAACCCTTTAAATTGTCAAAGTTCATCTACCTTGATCATTACTATGCCTTTTGGTTGTATTTAACAAAATGAATTGAAACATTATGATTTCATATGTGACCCAACCACATTAAAAGTGGGTTTGGATTGTCTCCTAGTTTAAGTGATTTGAAATTATGTAAATGAATTTTATAATGTTTGAATGTATTTACATGTCCTATCTCACCTATTAGAAGGGGCTTGGATAATGAAATGAGTGTAAATGTTTCTTTGGATTGTATGTTTACTTACATGGCCCTCCATAATACTTATAAATGAATTGAAAAATGAAATGATCATTAAAAAGCATGTTGTGAGGCATGAAATTATATCACAGGCTATGTATGTATCAAAAATGTGAATGTTGGACAAGATCACTTGGATCTTGTTGAATTACGATTTATTCCCTTGAATAAATGAGATTTTTTGGAAAGTGAAATGATATATATATATATATATACTTTGTTGAGTCAATAACGTTTCCTTATGAATTTTCCATTTCTTTATTTTTTAAAAATCACAAACACTCTATCGCAAAGAAAATTTCATTTCCCATAAGATTTATATTTTTAAGGAAAATTTTTCTTTCCCAAGGAAATTTTCTCACTATATTTGTTTTCATTGTTCATGATTTAGTTTCAATAAAGCTAATACATTTTATTTCCAAGTGTAGGATTTGATTTAATTTCTAAAATCTTAGAATTCTATAAATACTTAGACATAAAGCATTCCATTTTTAGGTTCTGAAATTCAGATTTCGAATTCTCTGAAAATTCAGATTCCAAATTCTCAGAAATTCAGACTCTGAATTCTATAAAATTCAGACTCTGAATACCTCATAATTCAGAATACAAATTCCCTAAATTCAGATTCAAAATTCTTTGAAATTCAGACTCCACATTCCCTGAAATTCTGACTCTGAATTCTCTAAAATTCAGACTCCGAATTATCTAAAATTCAGACTCAAAATACTCTGAAATTAAGACTCTGAATTCCTCAACATTCAAACTCCAAATTCTTTGAAATTAAGATTCCAAATTCTCTGAAATTCAGATTCCGAATTCTTTGAAATTCAGGTTCCAAATTCCTTAGAATTCAGATTCTGAATTCCTCATAATTGAGGCTCTGAATTTCTTAGAATCTAGACTCCAAATTCCTTAGAATTCACATTTTGAATTCCATAGAATTTAGACTCCGAATTCCTTAGATTTTAGGTTCCGAATTCTTTAGAATTCATAGTTTGAAGTCTATAGAATTCTGATTCCGAATTCCTCAAAAAAAATCTGAATTTTCATGAAATATAGATTCTAATTTTTTTTCCTTAGACTCTGAACTTTATTTTTTCCTTAGACTCTAAATAATAGATTTGGTTGAGAAACCATATTTTACTTACCCCAATTATAGTTATTAAAATATGTCATGCATTATGTTTCTAACTAATCGTTTTTTGAGTGACACATATACAGGTCCCTCCAAGATTCAAGGGAAAATATGACCATTGGAGGAACGAGCTGACAGTTGGAGAAATTCCTATAAATAGGAGCTCATTTGGATGAGCTAAAAAATACAACAGACTGATCTAGAACTCTAGATATTATATGATGCTGGAGTGATTTTTATAGAGAGAGACTCTAATACCTTGTGTGTATTTAAAATATTGTTCATATTTCATCATGTGACTCCGATTGTTGCTATGTACAATCGAGGGCTTTCAGTGATAGGAAGACAGAGGTGACAACTACCTTGAAGTTCAAGGTCTTGTGGGGATAGAAAGATAGACTCTGATATTCTTATCAAGGGCTTACCCTGGTGTGGGTAAGACCGAATTTCTTGAAAGTATAAATCATGGGACCTTTATCCAAGGTTGTTGTATACCCAACTCTTTGGGTTAAAAGATTTCATACATGTATCTCTTATTTTTTTCAAGTTTATTTTCTGCTGAATTTTGATTAATAATGGAAGTATAACTATATTATACTTTTTTATACTTGTATACTCTGATTTGTAAGATTCTATACACTTTAAGGTAGAATATTTTTCCTTGTAAACTTTTCTTAAGATTCATTTATAGAACCATATTTTTGGAATCTAACAAGTTTTTAGAAGTAAGAGGTTTTGTGAATTTAACTTGTTTAACTTTGTTAGAAATATTTTTTCTTAAGGTTAAAAATAAAAGTTTTATAACTAACTTTAATGGTTCTAAAGTAATTTTTAAAGAATACAATTCACCCCCTATTGTATATTGATCATCTACATTCATTATTTCGATCCTACAATTAGTATTAGAGGAGGTCTCAGAAATAATTAATATTCACATATAAGTTTTCTTGCTCAGTTTTCATTGTTCTATATTTTCCTTGCTTATGATTTTTATCCTTGTTTACAAACATTTTCTATTAACTAGTTTATGTGGAAAGATATTTTCTTTTAGGTGGAGTGAATGAATGTTCGTTCGATTGACAATCTTAATCCTACTAGACCACATATATTTTATCGAAATTATTATGAATATTAGAGAGATCATATGAAGACTTTTGTTATTAATAATAGAGTAGAAAACTTTTTTATTCTTATTGGAGATTACAAGATTTCTTATAAGGAAGTCTAAACTTTTATTAATCAAGAAAAGTTCGAATATCAACTAAACTACAAGGTACGCAATAATTTATTGTGTTCAATGACCAGGAATATATATAGCTAGAGTTCTTCTGGTGAAGTAGAAAATTGTATTTGGAAGAAATTGGAGGTTACTCATTTGGGTACATCCTTGGTCATAGAAACTAGAAGAGCTATGTTTAGAGCAGAATATCATGGATTTCTATTTCCTTATGGAGAACCGGTTTGCAAGGTACAACAGAGGTTTATGACTGTTGTTAATAGTTTACAATCCATAGGTGAAAAAGTTTTAGATGATGACTCACTTGTGGACAAGATTATAGATATCATGACTAATGAGTGGTAATCTAGGAGAACAACTATTGATGATAATAGGAATGTATCTCATATTACTCTTGATGATATTTTTGGAACTATTATTCAACATGAGACAAGAATGAATAGAGATGTTGATCTAAATAAGAAGAATGAAAATGAAAGTATAGCCTTTACAACTACTAAATTAAGGACTCCTAAAAGGGTTACTAGATCCAAGTTGGAGAAGGTTACTATTTTATCTGAATCAAGTGAAAGTGAACATTCTGAGAATAAACTAGGTTATCTATCCCGAAGGATGAACAAGATAGTTGAAAAGAAAGACTTTCAGTATAGATATAAGAAGAAAGAACGGAAGGATAAGAAAGTCTATGAAGTTACTTGTTATAAATGCAAGAGATCAGGGAACATAAGGCCAGATTGTCCTATGCTTAAGAAAAAAGATAGAAAGGAAAAGCATTATGATAGAAATAGAAAGAAGTACTACAAAGCTAAAGATAAGAATGTTTTGAAAGCTAATGACACCTGGAGTGTCAGTGGTGGATACTCTTTTGATGAATCCTCAGAGTATGAATCCTCTGATAAGAAGAATGTTGGTTTACTTGCCAAGTTACCTATTGTAAATCATTGTTTAATGGATAATGTACAAAATGATAAATTCATGACCAATGTATCTTTGAATTCTAATTATAATGGTAGTAAATATTACGAATATTCAAAGGAAGAATAATCTTCTAATGAAGATAATAATTTACCTACTCATGAAAAAGTTTCTAGGTTTGCTAAGCTCATTGAGAATGAAAATTCTAAAGTCATAAAAAAGATTGATAAGGAAAATTTTAGGATTTCAACTCTTACTAATGAAGTATCATATCTTTAAAAAGATCTTGATAAGAATATTTTTTGAAAGTGTTTCAAAAACCCCTGAGGAAGTTAATTCTGAGAAGGAAAAACTTTATAAAGTTCTAGAAAAATTAATTTCTCGGAAAAATGTTTTAGAGACTAACTTTAGTTTTAAAAATAATGTTTTTGAGGGAAAAAAATTTATTTATTAGACTGAAGATAGAAATATTTTCCTTGAGGAAGTGTTTTTCAAACATTACCTTGGGTATGGAAAACATTGACAAGATGTATTCCCAAATTCGACCTCGAAGGAATAATTTGGGATTTGGTTATACTCATTCAAAACCAATTTTAAGTAATAATTATTTTTTTCCTCAAAGTGCTCCATTATGAACTAAGTGTTATTGTGGTGGGTATCAGGAAAAAACTTTTTCCTCAAACAAAACTCAGTATTTATGTTTTCTTAAAACTTATTTTTCAAAGAAAATGTGGGTTCCTAAAATTTTTCTTTCTGAAGTTTCTAGATCTGAGAAAATTTGGGTTCCAAAAGTATAACACTCTTATTTTCAAGAAAGTAAAGATAATACCAACAACAATACATGGTATGTGGATAGTGGAAGTTCCCGACAAATGGCTGGTAACAAAAAGTTATTTGAAAATATTATCAAAATGAATGGTGGAAAAGTATCTTTTGGAGATTATGATCATGGATAAATTATTGTTATAGGTAATATTATTTTTCTTGGAAAAACATTGATTTAAAATGTTTTATTTGTTAAAAGTCTTAAGAACAACCTTATTATCATAATTAAATTTTTTGATGTAGGTTACCTTTTGAATTTTAGAAATGACAATTGTTTAGTACAAAATTCCAGGGAAGAGTTTATTCTTTATACACATCGGCAAGATAATGTTTACACACTAAAATTAGAAGACATGAGGAGTCATGATCTACCTTGTCTTAGTGAAATGGAAGACCATTATTTGTTATGGAATAGATGGTTAGGACACTGTAAACTTAGGATCCTGTGAAAACTCTCTAAGAATAGACTAGTTAAGAATCTACTGGAGCTTAAGTTTGATTATTTAAAAGTTTTTGATCCTTGTCAATATGGTAAGAAACATAAATCATTATTTAAATCAGTCGGTGAAGTCTCAACCATTGATTCATTACAGTTGGTGCATATGGATCTTTTTCGTCCAAAAAAACTGGAAGAATTGGAGGCAAATATTATGTATTTGTCTTAGTTGATGATTATACTAGATTTACATGGGTCAAGTTTCTAACAAAGAAATATGATGCTTTTTTTTATTTAAAAATTTTTTAGAGCCCAAGTTAAAAATGAGAAAAACCATCCATTGATAACTATTCATAGTGATGATGGAGGATAATTTCAAAATTCTGGTTTTGAAACTTTTTTGTAGTAGAAAAGGCATCACTCATAACTTATCAGCACTAAGAACTCATCACCAAAATGGTGTTTTTGAAAGAAGAATAAAAATTCTTGAAGAGATAAAAATAAAATTGTTGAGTGAATATTCGGTAGCCAAACATTTTTGGGCTGAAGCTTTATGCACAACTATTTATACTATAAATTGTGTTTTGATTAGACCATTTCTTAATAAAACTCCTTATGAGTTATGGAATGGTAGAAAACCTAGACTTTCCTACTTTGAAGTTTTCTATTGCAAGGTATTGATTCTGAATACATAAGATAATCTACACAAATTTGCACCAAAATCTGATGAAGGAATTTTCTTAGGCTACTCCACAACTTCTAAGGCTTATAGTGTTTTCAATAAAAATAATTGTACTGTTGAAGAAATAGTACTTGTTAAATTTGATGAAACCTATCCCTTGGTTTTTAAATAACTTCAACCTACATCTTCCGATGTGTTTTCAAAAGCTGATTATCAACCCTTGATAAAAGATTCTTCTAATAAGGAAAATTTTCAAGAAAATGTTTCTAAATCATTTACCCCATAATATTTCCTACCATACATTGATGATCAGGTTTTACAAAAACCAAATCAGTTGTTTCTTAAGAATAATCCCAGTGATAGTATCATTGGTGATGTAAATTAACCTATAAGGACTATATGTTCTTTAAGAAATGAAGTAGAACATCTAGCATTTTATTCTTAATTAGAACAAAAAAGAACTGATGAAGCTTTAGGTGATGATGATTGGATAGAAGCTATGCAAGATGAGCTAAATGAATTTGAAAGGAATAAAGTTTGGACCTTGGTTAAAAGACCTAAGGAAACTTCTATTATTGGAGTAAAATGGGTCTTCAAAAATAAGTGTAATGAGAATAGAGTCATAGTAATAAATAAAGCTATATTGGTTGCTAAAGTCTATAATCAACAAGAAGGAATAGACTATGAAGAAAACTATACTCTAGTAGCGATAATTGAATCTATTATTATTCTAGTTTCCTTCGCAGCTTTCTTTAATTTCAAAATTTTTGAAATTGATGTTAAATGTGCTTTACTTAATGATTATGTTCAAGAGGAAGTTTTTGTGGAACAACCTCTTAGTTTTGAAGATACAAATTAGCCTGAACATGTTTTTAAACTTACCAAAGATTTATATGGACTTAAAAAAGCCCCTAGATCTTGGTATGAAATACTTATAGGGTTTTTGCTTCAAAACAATTATTTTAAGGGAAATAATGATCCAACCATTTTTATAAATAATGATAAGAAAAATGTTTTGATTTTTCAAATTTATATTGATGACATTATATTTGGTTCATCTCAGATATCTTTAACTAATTCCTTTGCAGATCTAATGAAATCTGAGTTTGAAATGAGTATGATGGGTGAGTTAACATTTTTCCTTGGTTTTCAAATTTTTTCAAAAAACTAGAAGGAATATATATATACCGACATAAGTATATTAATGATATTCTTAAAAATTATGGATATGACAAAACTAAGAGTATAAATACTCCCATTGATACCTCAAATTCACTTGATCTTGATGAATTAGGGAAACTAGTAGATCATACATATTTTAGGGGTATGATAAGAAGTCTACTTTACATGATAGCTAGTCATCCAGACTTAATGTTTTCATTATGATTATGTGCAAGATATCAATCTAATCCTAAGGAATCAAATTTAAGGTCAGTGAAAATGATTTTTCACAACAAAAAAGGAACCATGGATCTAGGACTCTTTCATACTTTTGAAAATGATTTTGTTTTAAAAGGTTTTTCGGATGCTGACTTTGGTGAATGTAGATTGAAAAGGAAAAGTACATCCAGAAATTGTCATTTCTTAGGTGATTCATTAGTTTCTTGTTCATGAAAAAAGCAACACTCAGTAGCACTTTCCACTGTTGAAGCTAAATATGTAGCAGATCGAACTTGTTGTGCTCAAGTGTTGTGGATGCAACACACACTCACAAACTATGGAATGAGTTTTACCAAAACAGAAATATTGTGTGATAATACTAGTTCAATTTCCTTAAGTAAAAAATCCACACATCACTCCCATGAAAAACACATAGATATCAGGCATCACTTTCTTAGGGATCACACACAAAAAGGAGATATCATTCTTTAATTTATCAGAATGCAAGATCAACATGCTAATATTTTCAAAAAATCTTTACCCTCCAATATATTTGAATATATTAAATAGAAGTTAGGAATGATAACCATAAGTTAATCTTCCATATTAACTTATTTTTGAAACCTATATCTTTACAGTAAGAAACTCATTTTCATAGGGGGAGTACATTTTTTTTTGTAGTCTAAATTTTTTCGTAGTCTAAAATTTCTCATAGTATAAAATTTTTCTTAGTCTAAATTTTTCGTAGTCAAAAATTTTCATAGTCTAAAATTTTCGCAGTAAAAATTGTTCATAATCAAAAATTTTCATAATCAAAATTTTTTCGTAGTAAAAATTTTCTTAGTCAAAATTTTTCATAACTATGAAAATATTTTCTCATTACGAATAATTTTCCAAGCAATCTGAAAGGTATGTTTTATTTCCTATGTTTTCATAGTGATATTTTTTTGTATATTTGTCTTGTTTAAGAAACGTTTTATGATTCACTTTTTCTTAATTCCAAATGTTTATCTTAAAAATCTCAAAAGATCAGAACCTATCAAAATCCTTCATCAGTTATCATGTCAACTATGAGATTTGATCAAAAGTTTTTTCAACTGTTGGATCAACCATGGAAGTTGAACCATCACATAAATCGCCTTTATAAAGCACCCCAGATGGTTGTCCCACATCGGTTTTTCAAGCTTTCACATTCTGAAGTTCTGTCTCTATACTTAAGGCTGTTCTGAATCTTCAAAAGTTTCCTCAGTTCCAGATGTCTGCTGAATCCTCTCCTTAGAAAGAAATTTCAACTGGTAAGGAAATATCCAAGTGGCAGATATACATGGAAAGGTTGGTCGATCTAATGTTTTATGATAAGTATGACTCTATCAAATCTAAGAATGTTAAGTTTAATAGTTGGGAGAGTGTATGTTTATCAAAACCAAGAGCATTGGATCCGGTGTATCTGGAGTTGATGGTAGAGTTTTATGAAATAGTTAGATTTTTCAATGAAGGAAGGAAAGATAAATTTTCTATTGAGTTTTATGGAAATACCTACACTCTTTCATACAGCAAGGCAGTGATTCTGATTAGTATTCCTTATATAGGTGAAAAACATTTTTGTACTCACAAACTACCTAATGAATCAAATTCTTTTGATAAGGAAAAGGTAATAAAGTGTCTTGGCATGATGGGGTGAAGACTCTGAAGAACATTCTTCTCTCTAAAAATTTAAAGATTCTTGAATTGTGGGTTCAAGGTTTTATAATTCCAAGGGAAGGGTATAAGGATACTCTAGAGAAGAGTGATATATATATTGGATTTCTTGGTCAACCTCAGGAAGATAAACATGGTTTTGCATATCTTGGTGATGATTCAATATATCAATAATGGAAATCTAAAGTCTCATATTATCATGTATCAGACTATTCTTTCAAAGATTGCTGTTCTTTTCCATCTGTAATTAAAAATCCCTTGCAGTTTCAAGCCTTAGAGAAAAAATTGAAGATCAGGATCAGTTGCTAAAGCATGAAAAGAGGATCAAAAAATGCTCAAGTAGCTAAAAACTATTGTGAAGAAACTGATGGAAAATGGGAAAGATGGATAATTTATTTCCATTCCGATATTCTGTTGTATTTTCCTCATTGTACAAATACTTTTATTATTAATGAATTTTTTTTTATTCCCCATATATTTGGTTGTTTAGTAATAATGTTTCAGGTACCAATTTTTCCATTCCCTCTATTAGTTTTTGAAAATCAAAAAGGGGTTGAAAGGAATGATAAAAATAATTCAAAGTAAGGAATATATTTCCCTATGTAAGGGGGAGTTAATCTAGAGGAATGTTCTTGTCAATGATGTTTTTTGAATGCAAGAAAATGAAAAATCTCATTCAGGAAATCAAGAATATGATACTTAGTGATTCAAAAGCCTAAGGGGGAGTTATTTATATTCACTATGATCCATAAGTAAAGGGAGATATGTTTTTTATTTTCAAGACCATAAAATTTCTAAGTCCTTAGATTCTTTTTAGTAAAAATGTTCTTGCTTTCTAATAAGGGGTAGATTGTTGAGTCAATAAGGTTTCCTTATGAATTTTCCATTTCTTTGTGTTTTAAAAATCACGAACACTCTATCTCAAGGAAAATTTTACTTCCCATAAGGTTTATCTTTTTAAGAAAAATTTTCCTTCCCAAGGAAATTTTATCCCTATCATTGTTTTCATTGTTCATGATTTAGTTTAGATAAACCTAAATATTTTTATTTCTAAGTGTAAGATTCAGTTTCATTTCTAAATCCTTGGAATCCTATAAATACTTATATATAAATCATTTTTTAGGTTCTAAAATTACGATTCCGAATTCTCTGAAAATTCAGACTCCAAATTCCCAGAACTTCAGACTCCGAATTCTCTGAAATTCAGACTCCAAATTCCTTATAATTTAGACTCCAATTTTTTTGAAATTTAGACTCAAAATTCTATGAAATTTAGACTCTAAATTCTATAAAATTCAGACTCCAAATTCATCATAATTCAGACTAATAATTCTCTATAATTCAGATTCCAAATTCTCTGAAATTGAGGTTCTGAATTCCTTAGAATCTAGATTCTGAATTACTTAGAATTCAGACTCTGAATTTCTCAGAATTTAGGTTCTAAATTCCTTAGAATTTAGACTCTGACTTCCTTTTAATTCAGGTTCTAAATTCCTTATAATTTAGACTCTGAATTCCTCATAATTCACTTTCCGAATTCCTTAGAATCCAGACACCAAAGTCTATAGAATTCAGATTCCAAATTCCTTGAAAAACAGAATCCAAATATTCATGAAATATAGGTTCAGAATATTTTTTACCCAGTCTCCAAACTTTATTTTTCCTTAGACTCTGAAAAATATAATTGGTTGAGTAACTATATTTTACTTACCCTTGTAATAGTTATGAAATGATGTCGTGCATTCTATTTCTAACTAACCATTGTTTGAGTGACACATGTACATGTCCCTCTGAGATTCAATTAAAAATATGACCTTTGGGGGAGGGAGCCGACCATTGGAAAAATTTATATATATAGGATCTCATTTTAGCAAGCTCAAAAATACAATAGAGTGATCTAATACTCTAGATATTACATGCTGCTGAAGTGATTTCTAGAGAGACATACACTCATGCCTTGTGCGTACTGAACATCTTGTTCAGATTGATTCATTCGACTCTAATTTTTTCTATGTACAATCGAGGGCTACTGAGGATACAAAGACAGAGGTGTCGACTACCTTAATGTTCGGGGGCTTCCTTGATAAGGAAGATAGAGGTTCTGACTACCTTGAAGTTCGAGGGATTGCGGGGATAGCAAGTCAAACTCGGATATTTCTATTGAGGGATTACCCTGGTGTGGGTAAGACAGACTTTCTTGAATGTATAAATCAAGGGACCTTTATCCAAGGTTGTTTGATACCTTACTCTTTGAGTTAAAAGATTTCATACATGTAACTTTTATTGTTTCAAGTGTATTTTCTACTAAATTTTGATTAATAATTAAAGTATAACTATCTTTTACTTTCTTATACTTTTATACTCTGATTACTAGGATTATATACGATTTAAAGTAGAATATTTTTCCTTGTAAACGTTCCTTAAGTTTAATTTCTGGAAACATATTTCCAGAATGTATAAAGTTTGTAGAACTAATAGGTTTTGTGAATTTACATTGTTTAACTTTGTTAAATATATTTTCCCCTAAGTTTGAAAATTAAAGTTTTATAACCAACTTTAAAGGTTCCAAATGAATTTTTAATGGATACAATTCAACCCCTCTTGTATATTAAGCATCTACATTCATTTTTTCGATCCTACATACTTTTCTTGGCTTGTTATAAAATATTAATTAAAATTCTAGATAATTGTTATTAAATCTTGGGTATCAGTTGTTGTGTCTTGGGAAAAGGGGGTGTTGAACATAATTATTCACTCTCCCTTTATGAGAGATTTTTCAAATGGTGTCTCTTATTATACACAATCATCAGGAATGGTGTCCTTTATTATACATGATCCCCAACCAGGGTGTCCACATTATATATGATTCTTAGTTATGATGTCCCTTATTATACTTGATACCTGATCATGATGTCCATTATTATACATGATTCTCATGCATGGACTCCCTTACCATATATGATCCTTAGGCATGTAGACCCTTATTTAAAATATGATTCTTATTAATACTATTTAGATTCCTTGGTCTTATGCCTGAGGTCCTCAGTTGTTCATATAAATCTATGAATATATATGTACTTAATGTTTGAATATATATATATATATATAAATGATTGAACATGTTTATATACATTCCATCTTAGGCTAAATCATGTATGGTCTACCACGTGTACATGATGAACTTGACTCCAACATGATTAATTTTATTTTCTACTTATTTATTATACATATACAATTGTTTATTTTATATTCACAGACTAGTCTGCATTATATACCATTGGTTGTGGCCAATTGAGTTTATCTCACAACAAGTTTGGGGCATTTATTGGTACCCAAAAATATATCATGTAGGATCACTATTATGGATTATTATTTCTCTATTTTAGTTTTCATTTATGGACTAGGACTGGACATGGGAGCTTGGGAGTAGTGGCTATGCATGTAATTGGGATTCTGTCTAGAGTTAGAGTCTCTTATTCATTTTTATTGTTAGTCTATTCCTATTTTTTTATTTATTGATGTATTTACCCTTATTGTGTATTATATCATGTTCATTCATGGTTATTTATGCATTTATAGTTTATTTTTAGTTATTATTTTCTTCTGCATCTCTTTTGTTCATTTTCTTCCACTGTTTTTTATTTCTTCATCTTTTATGTTTTATATTGACCTAGGAGGTAAAATATTCCCACTATACCATCATAAGACACTCACTACTTTTCAGTATCCTCTAGAGTATAGATATAGGTGCTTTATTCCTTATGGAGAACTGGCTCAGTAACCATTTTAGAGGCTCCCAAGTCGGGATGTTGCAAATTGGTATCAAAGCCTTCTTTTTTTTCATTTGTATTACTGTTTGGGATGGTAGGATGAAGAATATGAACATAATACTACTTGATAAATAGATCATGTATGGGTCCATCCAACCCACATATAGGGTAAATATCAAGTTACAAGGATGAGATTCTTGTTCATGATGATTCATTATTACAGTTGATTATTATTTTAATATCAATGATTGTTGTACTTCCAATGGTTATTGATTTATTATATTTTCATATGATTTATGGATTCTTACCCTTGTCTAGTATGTAAAGGATTCAATGTTACATGAATCATTATAGGCACATAGTGATTCACAATTGGTGCTTTTCTTATGTATTGTATATTTCATTGTTTGACTGACAAATACTTGTTGAACATGACTAGTGTAATTATTTAGTATGATTATCTGTATACCCTACTATGTTGTTTTTTTTTGTTCACCAACATTTTATGATTACATATTATCCTTTTATGACTAATTTTATTCATTCTACTATCATAATTCCTTTTTATAATTATGAAAAATAATCAGTTATTAAACTGTCTGCATCAACCTAGATGGTTCTTTCCCATATCACTTGATGGTGGAGGACTAATTAACCCATTATGAAATGTTTATACCATGGGCCATTGGTTTCAAAGGAAACATAATTTATGTTTGAGATTATAGGGGTGAAAATAACAGTTTTTAAATTGTACTGGCCTTTATAACTTGGGAATGGTAACCCATATAATCAAATGATATATATTAATTTGTTATATTATAATTTTGGAGGTGAAAAACTGGTTGTAGTTATGTGAATGAAAACTATCACTTGTAAGGGAATTTATGTTTATATATTTGTATTGGTAATTTTTCTAATAGGACCAAGCATAAATATAAAAGTTGACAAAACCTAATTCATAAATGACGATATTATTAGTAGTTTATTCTTTCCTCGACCCATAAGGATCAGTCATGGTGCATTATGATTATGTGGTAGACCCACTAAGAGTGTAATAAATATTTAATAAAACAAATTATATTGGGTTTTATTTAGATGGGCCTAGGTTAGTATGATGATACCCTCATAGGTTTCATTTATCTTTATATGCTTTGGTAATCAACCCCATGGGGGTGGGATTTTGATAGATATGGTATGGTTATTTAAATACTTAACAACTACCTATATGATTTTCATAAAAATGTATGGTGAGACCTTACTGATTTGACACCCCTTAGTTGATAAAATACATTTTCCTTCTTATTCCCTTTTTTTAATTATGTGGAATTGGTTAATTAAAATGGAACATAAAACCTAAAGGGTGTTATCATTTAGATATTGGAAATGAAATTTTCATTGAAAAAGAATTGAATTGAGAAATTTTGTGTAAATTATGTTGGTAAATTATTCTTTAAAATAAGTTTTATATAACTTTTTTTTGTGCCTAGTGGTGTTGGGTAAATAAATTAATAAGTAATTTCTCCCTTGTGACTGGTACTTGGAATTCTTAAAACTAAGACTTTGAAATTTTTATAAATCATATGTGAATTAATGAAATTGATTAAAAAAACCTTTTATTAGTGTTCATAGCTTTACCCTCATGTAAGGGTTCTTTATACTTTTCATTAAGTTCCCTTGAATGGGAATGTGAGCATTTCCCATAAGCTTATTATTTTGTTTCTAGAAGCTAAATGATAGATGGTGGAGCAAAGAGATCTTTTAAGAAGGAATCTAGTTTATGGTTTGAAACACTCTACTAAAATAGACATTACCCCATTATGATATCACCATAATATATAAGTTCTTTATTAAATATTTATATGAATTTTAAAATGAGAGGTACTCTTTGGGTTCCATTTGAGTTTTGTTGGAATCTTAGTGATAAAAACACACAACTAGGTAGGTGGATGGTCTTTTGATAAGCCAAATATTTTTAAGGATGTAGAAATCATGTAACTATTTAGTTTAATAGATTATATATTCCTCTATAATGGTCATTTATTTTATAATTATGTGAATTATATTCTTTCTTAATGGAGTATGACTCAAGATTCATCATCTAATTAATATTCATAAGTATAACATGACTCTGAGTGATACATGTGTACACTATCACATTCAATGAATGGATAGTAAATTTTATACTATTTTGATATCTCTGTATTATGAATTTTCACACACGTTTCCCAATATGTTAATAAGTGATGTGTAAAATTATATGTTTTTGAGTGAGAAGGTCACATAATGTCTTAAACTATTTCATTTCATGACTATACAAAATAAGGGTCCTGAGTTTGATAAGGCTACATTCACAGGTCATTTATGGAGTATAGTGACATTAGAATTATTAAAACTGAGTTATCCTACTACTATGGGATAATGTTGGATAAACGTATCAGGTAAAATAACACTACCTATTTGGTTTAGTTTTGGATTTTATGCCGGATGCTGATGGCATGAATGAACGTGACTCAAGATGAGCCTCAAACTTGAATCTAAGAGATAACCTATTTGTGTGTGAAAATAAGAGGATGGTTCCTCTCTTATCGTGTTATCACTTGGTATAAGTGAATTGGTCACATCCAAGAACCACATCCAGTGGTGATGGATTGTGTTCTATGAGACAAGTTCTAATTCTCTAAAAATTATGACTAAGAAACTCTTGTGGTGGGGAGAATCATGTCATATGTGTCAAATCATGTACTTCCAAGTAGAGGGAGAGGAAACATTAACGGAACAGTTGGAAGTGTTTAGAATTTATTTTGGAATCCTGTGAGGCTATTAAGTCTAAGTTATTTAGTTCATGAGACGTTTCATGATATAAACCTAGGTTATGTGTTGGAATATATTATGAATTATATATTCACACTTAGGATGAATAAGAAATCCAAGTGTTTAAGGGTTGATATTGAATATTTTCATTTAATATAGGATGAAAATAGAGTGGTTGGTTGAGTACCAAACCATTTATGAATGCTGAGAGTTAGGGTTATAATTTTATTGTTGTTCTTTTGTGATCACTGATACATTTGGATTTAAGGTGACATGATAGATACTTTAAATAATGTATCGACTATTAATATTGAAACATCATAAACATGAATGTATGGTAGGGATTGAATAAAATTTCAATGATATAATTAATATGTTTATGGGTGTTTTACCTGTAGTTAGACCTGGTCAAACATCCTCAGGAGACATGTTGTCAGTGGCTGGTTCGAGGAATGTATAGCTTGTTTTTATGGGCATGGATTAAGAAATGTTTACTTTCCTGTCAATGGTAAATTCTCAATATATTTTTAGAAAAATACCTATTTAGAGAGGATCATTTAACATATCCTAGAATCATCTAGGGTACACTGAGAGAGAACCAGTAATACACTAAGATAAAAATGTAGATGCATTTTCTGGTTGATGGATGGATTCTGTGGGATTTGTGCTCATGGAGTGGTATAAAGGACACTATATAGTGTGAATTCCATTATAATATATTGGGTTTGAACCTATTATGGGTATGTTTATTGGATGTTTTTTAAATTTTAATTCCTTTGGATTAGTATAATCATGTACAACTTGATTTTTTGGTGAATTCCAAGTACAAGTTCGAATACGGAGGTGTGAAAAGTTTGAGTATGAGCATTAGGTCCAGAATTGTTATGATGAACCAAGGGGGATAGATCATAAATGAACTATTTTTTTTCTATGGAATGACAACCAAAATGGGATGATGACTAGAGGAATCAGCAAAATATTTTTATGACATTTGTTGAGTTTTCTCGAAATAACCATTGGGACTTGGAGTAAAGTGGACATAATTAGGTTTTTGCAATGAATTGGCAGTTAAAGATGATAATTGTTTGCTATAGTTTACCAAAGGAGGTTTAACTTTCATTTTTCATGGTTATTTTAATGTGGACGGTGAGAAATTGTATTGAATACATCGTCCAAGGAGATGAAATCATAGTAATAGTCATCTAGGATTCTCAAGGAAATCCCGAAATGACCAGTTTATGTGTGGTAAATTGGGATTTGACTATTTTGATCTAATCGATGATCAATATCATAGTAATTAAGTTATATGAGTTGTCACAAGTTCATAATCATGTGAGAAGTATCATTAAGATGCTATACATTTCTTTCAACAGGTAATCCTGATGGTGGGAGTACCATGTATTATAATTGGTTGTGGAGAGATATATACTATGTTGTGGAGGTGCATAGGCCGGATGATGAGAGAGGAAATCATGTGGCCAGGTATTGTGTTAGAAATGCTTGTGTATGAACCATCAAGACATTTTGGTTTTTAATATTAGCAATGGATTAAGTTAAAATGGATTAAGTACCATGTGATAGAAGTGATTCTTATAGGCATGTTTGGAGTTTAAAACACAATGCGACCACTTTAGAAAATATTTATTAACACACATAGGTCATAAGATGTTTTATTTATCCCCTAAGGCTACTCAGAGATGAAAATTTATAATGGGGAGAGACTGCAGCAGCATGTTTTTTAGATCGGGTTGAAGATTCCTATAGAATTCGAACACTTCTCTGGTGGATGAGCTAATTTGAAAAGTAAGCTTCGTATAAAAATTCCAAGAGTTTGATCACATCAAGGTTATGTTTTTGTATGATGATTAAGGTATAAAATATTTATTGGAAGTGAAGATGTGTTTTGGAGCATCTGAATCTAAAAAATCAGATTTTTTGAAAGGTAAGGGGGATTCACATAGTTTTGCACATGGCTAAGGAAGTCTGTGGACAAAACAAAATAGCCATCATGGGGTGTAACACGGTTTTTTAATCCCTACATAGACAGTTTCATGGACATGTGATTTTTCTATAGAAACTTTTATAGGTGATCGTATGTACTTGACATGGTTTTTTAAACAATGCACCTATCCATTCTAGGGGTGTCCCTTTAGATAGTAGGACCACACGTTCGGCTGGTGGTTTTCAAGACCATGTTGACAGACAATGATTTTCATTAAAGAGATTTAAATTACTGTTCTTACCTTCCAACCATTATCTTTCATTCTCATATATCTTACCTCATTTCTCCCACACCAGTAGCCACTCAAGATTCCCCCGTTATCCTCCTATTTGTCTAGGATGGCTCTTCTTTATTCGGTTTCCGACTCAAGAAATGTCAGGTGCATTGTATGCATAGTGGTTAGTCTTTAATTCATCTTACATCCTTTCTATTTTTCATTTTTTGTATTGGATTCCTTTTACATGTGATATAATATAGACTATTTTTACATATTTTGAAAATTATTCCAAATTCAATCATTTTTAAATGAATTAAATCCCAATTTTGGTTGAGTTAAGAATCTAAATCCCATGGTATGGGGTTTATAAGTTTCTTCCTTAATGTCATTACCTTTATAAAATTCATCATTGTGTTACATGCCAAACATTTTTTTAATTACTCTTAAAATGTGAAATCATCTAAGTAATTTGGTTATCCCTTGTTAGAAATCCTTTTATCAACCCTTTACATTGTTGAAGGTTGTATACCTCAACAATTACCACCCCGTTTTGGGTGTGTTAAATAAAATGACTTGAAAATTTATATATAAATTCATTAACCAACAACCTTATAATTGAGTTTTAGCTTGTATCCTAGTTAAATGGATTTAAAACAATTTAAATAAATTGTTTAATGGTTGTATTACATTACATGTAATATCACACCTCTTGGATGGGGTTATACTAGTGAAATGAGTTTGGATGTTTTGTTGGATGGTTTGTTTACATACATGGACCTTCATAATACTTATAAATGGATTTTTAATTGAAATGATATGGATGAATCATATTTTGTGGAATATAATTTCCTCATGGAAAATGTATATATCTTAAATTTGAAATTTTGAATAATATCACTTGGACATTGTTTAATTATTATTTATTCCCTTCACTAAATGAGATTTAGTGAAAAGTGAAATTATTTTTATATATACATAATATATTATTTTCTTGGATTGTAATAAATTAATAATATAAATTATTTATAATTTTTATTAAACCATGGTATGAGTGGTTGTGCCATTTCCAAGGGGAGCATTGGAAATGATGCTTCATGCTCCCTTTATTTGAGATATCGGGAATAATGTCACTTATTATAAATAATCCTTGGGAATGGAGTCTACTATTATACAGGATATTATAGAGTAGTTTCCCTTATTATACACGATCATTGGGTATGGATACCATTTACTAAAATGTGAAACTTATTATTACTATGTGGATTCCCTGGTATTATGCCTCATATCCTCACCGATGTATGTATATCTATGCATATAGATACATTTACAAGCATGAATATATATATATATATATATATACACGATGAGACATGTTCAAAGACATTATATATTAGGACAAAACATGTATGGTTATCTAGGTGTCCATGGGGAACTTGATCCTGGATCGATTCCTTTTAATTATTTAGTACTTATTTATTATACTTTCACATTGTTTATTTTTTATTTACAAACTAGATTGAATTAGACATCATTGCTGGTGGATTATTGAGTTTATCTCACACCCAGTTTGGGTCACCATTTAGAAAATGGATAGACCTTGTGGTTTTAAGATCTAGGTAAAAGCCTATGGATTCTTACTTTATATTTTTATTTATGGACTAGGACTGGACATGGGAACCTGGGAGTAGCGAATGAGAATGTACTCTAGATGCTCTCTAGAGTTGCAGTATTTCATTATTTTTATCTTTTAATTATTTTCATGTTTTTTGTATTAAATTTTTTATATATTCTTCTTGTGAATTTTATCGTATTCATAAATGGTTATTTATTAATTTATTATTGATTGTTTGTTTTTATTATCTTCCACTTCTCTATTGTTCATCTTATTTCTGTTTTCTTTATTTTTTCTTCTGCTATATTTTATACTGATCCATTGGGTATAGTCTCCCCAATCAACCATCAATATACCCTCGATTCTATTCAAAATCCTCTAGTAATGGCAAGGTGCGATTGAGGCCATATGGTGAACCATCTTGGGAAACCATTTTTGTGGCTCCTGGGTCAAGATGTTACATTTGTTTTGGTATTTGGTTTTGGTTTTTTCATTATATTTTATTTATATACTATAAAGGGTAAATATATTCAATTCTATGTGTGTTACCTTTTGAACTTATGGTTTTCTAGGGTGATTGGGAACGTGATTTAGGTTTATTTCATGGATGTTAAGATATAGCATCTCGGTATTTGGGGTAGTATGTTATAATATTTTCAGTCACATCATAATGGAATATATTACACTGCATGGAAGAAAATCATTCCACAACGATGATCCCATGAAAATTAGCTGGATGAATAGATAATTAGCCAATACCCTCACCCAAAAATAAGGATAGTTGTGCATAAACATGTTATTGATTAGGAAACGTTTTATGTATTAATCATGATGTAATAGAAGTTTATAAAAGTAGTGTATATTTTATTGGACTAGGTTGACGATCTCATATAAAAATTCTAAAATTATATCATATCATTAGATATCACGCCACAAGGGTTCGACCCTGCTATGTTTTTGATGGAGCACTAATTAGTGAAGATTGTTTAAAATCACACCAAAACACAAGTTTCACATTGAAATAATTTTTTGGTTTTCATAGGACATGGTGTAAAAAGGAAATGATACCGCAATGAATAGAATCAATCCATGATTTTGTGATTTCGTAAAAATTTTAAAGATTCAAATTTTTTTCATTACGTGAGTAATTTGAAAATTAATCCGAAATTTTAACAGAACCCTAATGTATATTTTTGAGGCCCAATCAGATAAAAACATTTGAAAAATGAAAAAATCCTTTTTAAAATACTATCTTGAAGAGGGAAGAATAAGTAAGAGAGATTACATAGTAAGACACAAAAATAAGAGATTAAAATTCATGTTCTAAATAAGTAAGAGAAGAATGACTATTATAAGGAACTATAGGTTTCATTTGGATTTGTTTAAAGAGATTAAAACAAAAAAACCCAATTAATAGTATGGTGATATTTATTTCTATCAATATTATCTTGTAAAATATCACTGTATTGATATATATATATACCAGATATTATAGTAGTTTGTTGAGAGATAAATAGAATAAGTGAACCTATAATGGTAAGTGATTACTTCTTTAGATGGAAGATTAGGATAGTGGATAGTGATTTTGGTATATTAAAATATCATTGAAGAATCCTACTTTGATATATCCAATAAGAGTGAACCAGGTAAAATAAACATGTCACTGTAAGTACTTAATTAATTTGGATAATGTGGTTGTGTGATTAAAATTGAATGGTTCGTAGTCTTACATTAAATATGATATGATTATCTAATGGATGTTAGATAAAAATATTTCACACATTAATTGACCCCCCTTATAGGGTTCGTTTAGGAAAAAATGGTCATAAAAATTCATATCATAGTCATAATGTAAATCTTTGTGAATCTATTAGTGAATGATTATTGTCTTGGAGAATTTTTTTAGTGAAATGGGATTAACATTATTTTATGGTTAAAGTTAAAATAGGTAAAATAAAAAAATTTAATGAAATTTATGATAACTTGGACTTAATTTCTAATAAACTACGATTAAGAGATCAAATGTGAGTGAGTTCATAGAGTTAGCTATTACTAATACAGACATAAAATTTATCAAATTTCATGTAATGATGAAAATTTTATTATCTAATGATTTATAAAATCAGATTTATGTTAAAGTAATTAATTTTATATCTATAAATGTAACGTATGATAATTTATATAATTATAATAATGTAGAAAATTATGTTAAATAGTCAAATATATAAGTAATTCATAGAATTTTTATTGATTTGAAGATTCATTCAAGTGATAATATTATTTTTTTTATCAATAAAATCTTTGAAATTATTTGATATTTTACCAAAATTAGTTATTTGATGAAGTATGGGGGTATTTTACATAAATGTTTATGTAGATTTACACGTTTGTACATTTTGAAGCTGTCAGTTGATAAAATAAGGAAATCTAAAGAAGTTATCTATAGATGGTTTTTATTGTAGGATAGTTTCATATCAAATTCAAGTAAATATGAAATGATAATTTAGAAATTCATTAAAGGAAAGGAATTTAAGGACATAGAGATTTTTTATATTCATGAAGTTTAAAATGTAGAAGGGGATATAAGTGATGTATTTTTACCACTTATTATACAAAAAATTAATGAAGACAATGGAATATTTGATTGATAGTTATCATTGCCATATTTATAATGTGAAAAATTTAAGAATATTAAAGTAGGATGTTCAAAGAGGTAATAAATGTAAGATAGTGTTTAAGATGAAAAAATGCACATGTATGTTTTCTCAAAATCTAAACTTCCAATCTAGAAACACATTCAGATAGCAGTATAAGTGGAATATATTTATGAGAAAAGAATTAAATCATGATAATTTTTATTGAGACTAAAGAGATACTGAGCTGAAGGTATAATTAAAAGATGTAATATTAGAGGAAGTTAAATTTTTTTAAACTAAAGCTATAGAGGAAACTAATCATAAGGTGTTTTTGACCTTATAGATAAACATGAAGGTTTTATTGAGGAGTTTAATTTGTAATGTACTAAAAATATAAATATTAGTTGAAAAATAATGTAGTCTTTTGAGTAAGGTGATTAAATCAATGCTATAAAAACATAGTTACATAAGGTTGTGGAAGATAAATTTTCTATTTATATAAACATAGTGTAGTGTAGAACATATGAAAGATATTGGGAAGTGAAATTTTGGTGGGAAATCTTAACCATTTAGTTATAATGAACAATCAAGAAGGTAATTAGAGGTTGAAAAAATGTGGAGAGATATAAACAAGATATTACCCCTATCTAAGTTTTATTTCTTTGCCTACGATGTCCAAGAAATTACATATTTTTAAGAGGTATTAGGTTATATAAAATGATAATAACTAGAGAGTTAATAGTATAGGATAAGTGGATATCCTACAATTCAACGAAATTTATTTAATTGGTATTACGTTCATCATTATAACTAATTCTATAATGTCCCAAATTTATTTAAATCATTGGGTGGTAATATTTTATATAGTGGACTATAGTGAATTGAGAGTAGGCCGAGGAACTCTATTCGCTTGTGAAATAGTTTTCTCCATTATAAGTAGAAGAGTGTGACTATTTTTCTTAATCCAAAGAGAATGAAGAAAGATCATTTTATGTATAAACTCATTCATTAATTTTGTAGAAGGAAATGAAGAATATAGTGATGGATATTTTAGACAGGACAACATTTAAATAAAAATAATAATTGTAACAAATGCTGTATTGACTATGGGTGTGCATCTCATATGATAGGGAACATGGATATCTTTTAGAATGTAAAGGGACATATTAATGAAATGGTTTATTTTGGTAATTATGGAACTTTTAAGAACAAATTATGTTGATTGACAAGTCATTTTTGTGATGTATTGATAAAGATAAAGGTACATTAAGTTGATGAACATCGATAATAACTCTTGAGTATGAGGAAAATATAGAACTTGGAACTCAAATTCATTTTAAAAAAATGGACTTTATAATCAATAGAGAAGGATTATATTTGTTAATTATAGTATATATAAATAATGTAAACATATACCAAATTGATAAAAAAGAGAATACATGTGAACTTATAGTGGGAGATGAAAACATTTTATAGAATTAGAGGAGTAAGAATATACACTAATAAAGAAACTATATTTTTTACAAGATAAAAGTTGTGTTTTCTATTATTAAGATGTTGTAGCATAGAAAAGGAAATTTTGTTTCTTGTATGAGAGAGAATATGGTGTGACATACCAATTAAAAAAAGAATAAAATGAAATAAATTTACATGACTATGTTTATAATAAAGTGTGTCGAACAATGACATATCCATAAACATAAGGTGAGTGAAAATTGGTATTTTTTATTAATTATAAAGAATAATGAGTCACATCATGTTCATTTAGACTAAAATGAGGATATATATTACATTAAAAAATTACAAATTCGATTTGAAAGTGAAACAAGAAGCTTAAATAATATACTTTAGTTAGATAAATGAGCACAATAAAATTTTTTATGTGGAGCATTATACTGAGAACCAAGAAATTAAAAATGAATTTTAATCCATGAGATAATAATAATAATATTGTTTTATGGAATTATGGAATAGTACGGTGAATAATATGGAAAATAAACTACTCATCAAAATTAGTATCTCAAGAATTTCTTGGAAGTGATGGAATTGGCTATATAAAAATAAAAATAGTATTTATTAACTCATATAATGATGAAAACTAAATCAAAATATATAGTATATAAGGATATAAACACATAAAAACATTAGACTATTTTTAGTAAAAGATTGTATTAGTAAAAAATGATGAAATCAAGATAATAATGGGAATGTGGGTGATAATGGAATATGATTATGTAAATCAACCAAGGGTAGTGTCTATATGTGTTTCAACTAGAGATTAAAAAAAATGTATAGAGCCATGATGTGATAGTGAGTGAGGAGAAACCTAAAAAGTAACCCTTGAATTTTGATTTGAATAACGTTTTTGGTGAAAAGGATGATGTTAGAAAAAATTAATGTGGTTTTTAAAATCAAGAAAATAATGATGATTCTAATGTTTAATTATAGAAATATGTGGGTAACAATTAAATATAATCAATGAGTCAATAAAAAAATAATAACTTAAAATTATCTGATAAATATCGTTAATGAAAAATCTATAGCTACAAAATCTCAGGGGATTTAGATTGTAGAATACAATAATTTATTATATTTTATGTAGCCATTATCATTTAAATAATATGAAAGGGATTGATCAAATTCCAATTAAATGAATAATTATTTATACTATACTTAGAAAAATAATAGTGTAATAGTTTTTTTTAAAAAAATAATAATAAATAAATATAAGAAAGTGGGTGTTTAGTAATAAATATGATGGCCACTGAAAAATGATGAAAAATAAATCATTGTTGGTGTGAAAGGAAAATGATTAAATTAAAAAAAAATTTGTTTTATACATTTTAACCATTTTAATGTATTAATTAACAATAATATTCTTGTATTTTATAATTACAGTAGGATTCAATATTTTTCAATTGGATTTCATGATGAACTTTTCGAATGAATTACTCATTGATGGAGTATATATTGAACAACATATGAATGTTCAAAATGGGTATGATGACTCAATTTAGTGTAAGTTAAATAAAAAATTATATGAATTGATTTAAGAAAACCATTTTTCATTTTCTCAATTTGAAACTTACAGTAGGAATTCATAATTTTAGAGAAGTGTAATTCATCATTACCTCTATGTGAAATAAACAATGGAAGAGGAATTCTTGGTAATCATCATTATTAATGATATAATTGTGTTTAATCATTGAGAAATTATTGAAGTGTTTGAATAATTAATGATTTTATAGTTAAAGATACTGATTATTTTAGATATTATATAATTTTTTATGCAATTAGACCAAATGATGGAAAACAATTTTAATTTCTTGTAAAATATAAAAAGGGAGTTGTTGAAGAAGTTTGAATACATCAGAGATAACATATTTGAACACCTATTACAATTATCACCAAACATGAAATCTATGAATATGGAAGAGCTATTGATCCAACATTATACTAAATAATTATCAAATTTTTGTTTTACCTCAAAAAAAAAGTCCATATAAAATTTATTCTATATTTTTATCTACACAGTTCCAATGTAATCCAAAAGATAAACATCTCACAACCATGAGGAGAATCACAAGGTAAATTTCAGGTTCTCATAATTATAGTGAGAAATTTTATAAGAGAATTATCTATAATTTAATGTTTTATTGGGATGTATACTAGGTTGGAGACATTGTGTATAAATCATTCACAAGGAGAGGTTAGTTCCTGGTGATAAGGAATTCCACTATTTATTTTATGAATAAAAAACAAATATTTTTTCCTGATTTAATTTGAGTATAATTTAGCTAGAAAGGATTGAAATTTGTTTCATTCAATATTGAATCTACTATAGGGTCTTTGTGAGAATTTATTGTTTCCTATGATGATCCATAATAGAAATAATAGTGAAATTTAATTGTAGAAGAACCTAGTATCACACTCTTGCGTGATGTTTATTGAGAATAATTACCATTTTATTAAAGTGATTGAATAAAAAGGATATATTAAAATTGATTATATTTGAACAAATCAATATTTTGTAAAAATTATAATAAAACCTATATCCAATATAATGTTTGTGAGGAATTAGTTAGAAATTTATGTTTAACTACCTCCCTTTACTTGAAAATGTTTGGTATTACTGTTATCCTCATACATATTTATTCTTTAATTAAACTACTTTTCATTGGTAGGAAATACCCTTTCAATTTTTTTTTCAAAATGAGTGATATTTAGAGATTATTTTCATTTAAGGTGGAGTTTATACACAAAAAGTTGAGACATGGTCGATGGGAATGAATGAGATAAGGTATGCAGTTAAACACATTGGGATTTGTTATATGTTATGGGTTCAATATGTTATTTGTCATGGTTGAATAATAAGGGTATGTAATGAGAAAAAATATATTGATTGATATTTTTTTAAATTGAGAAATTCTCACCTAGACTTGGAGAGATATTGAGTTATTATATTATTTTTTTGATACTATTGGAATATCCTTAAAGTAATTAGTAACACATAGAATTATTAACAATATAAAAATTGGGGAATTTTGGAATAAAGGTGATTCCAGTAGAAGTTTTTTGGAATATGTGTTTACAGATATAGAGAATGCTGATATGTGATGTTAAAGTTTTGAATTAATGAAAGGTTTTTTAGTAATTTTATATGTTGGTTATATTTTAAAATTATAATAGAGTGGTGGAAATCATAATTTATTATAGAAGAAATTTTTTTAAGACATATCTAGATAGGAAAGAAAATTTAATGAGTTATGGAAGATAATTGAGGATGTTTTATATGTTATTTTTTTTGTAAAAGTCAAAATAATGGAACAAATTTTATGGTCATTCCTTGATGGAGTTTGTGTAAGATTGAAATTTTTTTTTATTCAGTCATTACATAATGGTATGTGTCATACCATTTGGATAAAAACCATTATACAATGAATATCATATAAAAATTTAGAATAAGATTGGATAATCATTACATAAATTGTTTTGTGAGTTTTGTAATGAAATCCAAAATTTTTTGACTATAAAAAATGATTAATTTATTGAGTCTGTATATACATGATTTTATATTTTTCTAAACATGAATTCTTAGCTGCGTATACAAGACTTTGGTCTATGGATTCATCAATTTCCATATAGTACACATGAGAATACCTACATATTCATAATCACTGGTTTCTAAAACAAATTTTCAATGCTTTATTATAGGGATTTTATCAATGAAATATTTCAAATAAATAGGGAATTATAATCAAATTATGTTTTACTATGTGGTAAATTTTCAAACATCATGATACTATTAATCAGGATCCTAGATTTTATTTTATTAATATGAGAAGATGATAACTTAGTAGGGATAATTTTGAATGGATATTTTTTTCATCATGGAAAAATTATGAAGAAAAATAAATATATGTGCTAGAATGGAATTTAAGACATTTTATCAAGGCTGATGGAGAATGTGTCCCAAAAATGGGAAGAAAATTATAACTACATTGTGGTAAGTGAGTGTTTCATGTAAGATGCTTCTATATGTGTTATTGTGATAATAATTCAAATTGGGGCTTCAAAAAAATATAAAATTAGAGTATAATAATCCCAAATAGTGGCCATGAAGTGATGAAAATATACATATGTAAAATAGAGAGACAACGCTTTGATAGTGTAATATTTAGTATCTATTTGAAATAATAAAATCTTGATTACTATGTTGTAGTGGTGAACATTTCATGAGAGTTTCTCCATGATGAGATAAAAAATGAGACTATGCGGAAAACCATTTTTTAATAGTGAAAGATTCATATAAATATACCAAATATGATAATTTAAGGTTCATCTATACCATGGAGGGGACCTTGGTGATTCTATATGAGAGATGAAACTCTATGAAAAATAATTAGGAGAAACCAAAACTATAAAATATATATGAAATTATTGTATACAAGAAGTTTCAAATTAATGATCCTTAAAGAATGTAAATATAGACACAATCATGATATTTTCAAATATAATTTGGAATTAATGAGGTGATTATTCAACCATATTTATAGTATGTGTTAAAAAAAAGAAAAACCAGAGAATACCGAGTTTTTGAAATTATAATATTTGTGGAAGTATGAATTTGAATGAATTATAGATGAATTTTGAAGTGCCCATAATATATATTTTTACTTTATAGGTGGAAGACAAATTATGATGTATAAGAGATAATATACTAGTAATATGTTAGTCCTTATATATTAAAGAAAAATGAGAAGATACTTACAGTTGTGTGAGAACTACAAATACTCTGTATGTTAAAATAAATAAATAAGGATAACAATTTTCGTCCACAAGTCTATATTTGTGATGTTTATTGGAGAATAATATTATCTAATGTAATAATAAGAATATATACCTTTATACAGAAGGAAAATTAAAAGAATAATGTGAGAGGAGTATTTGACCTTACCTACCATTGATTCTATTTTGGATGAAGGAAAAAAGAATTCCAACTCTCAACCTTTATGCTATATAAGTTGGAAGAAGATTTATTTTGGATGATATTTATAAGATGATATTCAAAGAGGATAATCTAATAGATACAAACTATTTTCATCTACTATAGAAGGTTTTGGAAGCTCGAGGTCGACTACCTGATTACAGTAGTCAAGAAAGTATATCATTCATATTTTCTAGGATGTACAAATGAGTTTCTTCAATAATTTATTTCATAGGATATAGGAAAATATTTTATTCTATTCATTTTTAATAATTTCTATGTGTTTATTTTATTATAAATCATCAGTTATAAAAAAATAGGTTCCCATTAATACCATTTCCTTTGATTGTTTTTGATAATAAAATTGAAGTTGTGTGCATTGAATAATATCCATGATACACTTTGGAACTTTTCATCCTTTGGGAGGTGAACCTTATAAAAAATCACGGTGTTCTAATTTGATGATTTAATATTCCATATCTACAATCATAAAACAAAATGGAAGATATAGACAAAAGTTGAATCACTAATTGAATAATTTAAGAGTTAATAGAGTGGTAAAATTTTAAATTATAACAATGTATACAAACATTGATTCTCTCCCTCCAAGTGTTTCACATACCATTGATATCCTAACAATTGGTATTAGATATAGGGTTAAACCTATTTTATATTTTCAATTATATCAATGTTGTAATTTGTTAACAATTATCTTTCACTTTTCAAAGGCTTTAAGAAGTTCATATTTGAAGAATCCTGTGATTTTTTTTCAAAGAAATCATGTAAGACAAATATTCCAATTCAATAAGGAAAATTAATAACAGAAATGAAAAGAGGTTAAGAATTACCTTATCAAATAAAGAGTACTCTTTACCTATTCATGTAAGTTAAAATGGATATATTTCTACTAAATTCTTCAATAAAATTCCTATTTATGATTTTAGTAAATAAACTATAACCCTCTTAATCAAAGTGGGTGAAAAACTATATTTCCCATGGTAAAATCTTGATAGATACAAATAAAGCTTGAAATAAGAAGAACTATTTGTTAAATACACCACCATAGAAATAGAAAACAGTTCTACAACATATAATTTGTCATATCCAAATTAAAATGAGGTAAGAAAAATAACATGTCAAAACTATAATATTGATTAGACAAGAATAATTATGGAGTTTTACATCTTGATATAATCTAGTGATGAATATTATAATGATTAATGCGCATACTTGATAAAGAACTTTCATAATTTTCCCAAAGATATAGTTACTTTTATTTATGGATCTATCATTCTTTTGGAAGGGATCACCCATTATGATGAAGATTCATAATACTTAGAAAAATATTTGGAATAAAGGGAATGGATGTGTATAAATATCTCAAAAAAAATTGGATCCTTAAATAACATGATTGTAGAGATTTAAGAGACAATCTCTAGTTATGAAATTGAATGGTGAATTAGGAATGAAGAAAGAGAGTAAACCATAAAAGTGTTTGATGATAAGAACCTTTCATTTGATGAATTATTTTCCATCAATAATGCATAGATATATGTTAAAGAAAAGAATGATTAAAGATAATAACCATCAGATAGAATAAAATATAAGAATTCATGAAGATAAAGCTATAGATATTAAGAGGTGATGTGAATACTTAATAAAGATAGTGTATTTATGTAAATAAATTCTCAATATAACATTCTAGTACGTTAAATTAAAATTGAATAATCTTGAAACAAATCAATCCACTCCTTCACAAAAATTGAAAATTTAGATTTTAATTAACAAAAAACTAAGGAGGAGTGTTATGTTGAAATACCTCTACCCTAAAGAAAAAAATATCATGAGTCTATCCATTGATCAATGTATAGTAGTTGCAAAAGGAAATTTAATATTCATATCTAAAAATAATATCCATACAAATTCTGGTTTCTATCATAGTAAATATTTAAATATGAAGTCTAAAATAATTTATATAAGGAAAAGTATTTAGATTCCCACCTCTATATCCATGATGTATGGGATTAAGTACATAAGTATTCATTATGAAAATAAATCCTAACCAATTATGTTAAATTAAAATAAATAACAAGACTCTAATTCTAGTTAATTTTGATAGGAAGTAATTAAAACAATGAAACAAAGTATGTTAGTTATGTTTTTATTGTGATAAATTACCTAATATGGCTTTAGATAATAAGAATAACATGTCGACCTTTTAATGAATGGGAAAACCTACTTTGAGGTGGAGAAATAAAGGATTTATGTAATATTCATAAAAAATGGATAAAAAAATTTATGCAACAAAAAAATTTAAATAATTGAAATATCTCTTTGAATATTGAAAAGTATGCAGCTATAGAGAGAATTTGTACCTCTAGAAATAAAAAAAATTCATAAAAAAACTATAAATTAATATCAAAATAGATCATTAAGGAAGGATTGAAATCATTGGGAAGTAAGATAGGTAATGAAGACAAATAACATATTACTTAAAATATAATAAATAATAAGGGTGAGCCATCATTGGGATGTAAGAAAAAGAAGACTTATTCTCAAAAAAGTATGATAAGTCTAATAAGGATGATCCACTAAGTAAAGGAATATTTTTTAGTGGAAAAGGAGGATATACCATGTACACATGAAAATAATTTATAGATGAATGTGTTAGAGGAAACATTCCAAAATTTAGTGAAAGATTATTAAAAACTAGAAATAAAAGGAATAAATTATAGAATAACTTACTTTAAAACCAAGTGGGTGTACCAAAATTTATGATCACATTGCTAAATAATATTTGAAAATAAATCAATATTATTTAGAGGGATAAATATAATTGTATGAATAAGATAATGTAAGATCCAAAGAGAAGAAAAAATTTCCACATAAAGAAGAAATCAAATTTGATTAGAGGATATCAAAAGGGGATAAAATTGAATCTGATGAGGAGTTGTGTTGGATTTTCTAGAAGGTTATATGAAATTCAAATTATCTTATTACAATCATACAATTATAAAAATAAGTTATAGAAATTTGTGCAATGAAATTCATGTTCCTTGAAGGTTAATATTAACCCGTAGAACCCACAAAGAGTGAGAATAAAAGAATCTATATTTCAAAAAATAAAACTCAGATATGAAAAATAAATTTTTACAATTGATGTGTCCATATAGACATGGAGCTAAATTGAAAAGAGTAAATTGGTAGAGAAAACATTCTTAATATATATTCTCACATTGAATATAATTATATGACACACCTTATTCCCTTGAATATTATTCTGTATTTGAGTACTAACCATTATGATAATTCAAGGTGAAGGTATTTCTCAAGAAGTGAAATAAAGTAGAATTATGATGTGTCAAAACTGGATAGAAAAGAAAAGTAAATTAAGCTAAAAAATTCCATAACTGAAATAGTAAAATATTAGTATGGACTAACATTATAAATTATAATGAACATTTTAAAATAAGATAAACCATAAATAAGTTGAGGATACTTGATGTGATCTAGGTATAGATACAGAATGTAAAATCAACCACGATTTTTTTGAATGTTTTAATTAATATGTTGAGATAAGTACATGCATTTTTGGTTGAAAGTTTTAAAAATAAATATATTATTGGTGTTAGTTAGGTTAAATAAATAAAGTTTATATAGGACTTGGAGAAGAAAATAAACAAATGGTATGATTTGGTATCATATTCCTTTGATAAATGGACATATTTGATGTCTAAATTATACCTTCCTATTATCTACACCAAGCATTACTCATATAGACATAGAGTGGAATGGTTAATGGAATATTGATTAAGAATTTTGTGATACTATCCTCTCTGACATTCTTCATTATTATTTTCAATAATTTCAAGAATGAAGAAATTAAGAAAGAACAATGAAGTTGATCCATCCATATTATGGTTTTATTTGGTAGGAGGTTTTAGAAAAAAATATAAAGCCATATATTGATTTACCTCCTTTGTTTTTGTGTTGTATTTGTGGTCAATAAAGATAACTGGAATTAAGGGAAGTCCCTTAACATCAATATTATTATTATTTATTGATTGTATGATTTCATGGAGTTTCCATGAATATTTATAAGAAGTTAGATTGAATGAAAGTAGTTAAATGTCCTCAATAATATTATTGAGAAGAATCATAGTGTTCCAAATCCATGTGTGTTAATAAGGAATATCATTAAGCTTGAAATTAATCTATTACCACCATTGATTATCTAAAAAAGAAAAGAAATTACGGTTTGAGTGCTGAATGAATGTGGAGATATATGGTGTGAGATTCAAGGCTATATTTTAGTATCCAGTAGATCTAAAAGTTGTTTAAGAGACAATATGTAGAATTAAGATAATTTGGATATATTTTAAAGATCATTTGAGTTGATTAAGAAGGTTTAGAGATGGGCAGAATAAGTGTTATAAGTGTTGGGTGAAATATAAAATTTTATCATTGGAGTGAAAATATGAATAAGTAATTGATTTTGTGTATACATGATTTTTATTTTCTGTATACATTAATATTTAGTGTTATGTACAATAATGAGGCCAGTATATAAAACATTTTATACTATGAACACATGAACTACTCAGTGTACACATCATCTATATTTATTTTAATATCATTTTAATGTCTTTTTATATGAATTTCATAAATTAAATTTCTAAAAAAATTAATAATAATAATTAGATGATTCATTGTTTCATGATGAGGTATCAAATATCATAATACTTTTAATCACGATCCTTCTGACTATTTGAGTAGGAGGAGACGATAAAATACCATGGATAATTTTTAGTTTTTATTTTTCTCATTGTGAAAAAATTATGATGTAAAAGAAATAGTGGTGTTGAAAATCCATGCCAACCATTTCATCAAAGGTGGTGAAGATCATGTCTATAGAATAGAAACAAAATTTTTACCATTTATTGGTAAGTAATAATTTCATGTTATATTTTCTATTCTTTGTTATAGTATGACTCATTCAAATTAAAGTATCTGTAAAATAGAATGTTGGAGTTGGACATGCTGAAATCATGGTCATGGGATGTTGAAAATGTACCTGTGAGAAATGGTGAGACATAACCATTCTATAGTGGAAGCTGTAGTATATGAGTGAAATGGGAAACTACTGATCACTATTACATAGTGGTATGTTTAATGATATTTTTTCCAAAGGGTTTAAAAATATGGATATTAAGGGAACCACACCGTAGTAATGAGTCTGTCATGAAATTTTACAACATGTGATAAATGATAACTCATTTATTCTATGGAGGTGATTGTGGTGATTCACACAAGATATGGAATTCCATGAAAAATATTGAATAGAATCCATGAGTGTAAAATAAACATGAAATTCATGAATACATATAATATTTATATACTGATTTCATGTAGGGTATATATTGATCAAAGACCATCATATTGAGAAATATCATAAAGAATGGAAGAGATAAGTCTTAAGATGGATTTACAGAAAGTGGTTTAAAAAAGAAATATCGAAGAATGAATTGTTTTAGAAACTAATACATTTGAAGAAGTTTGAATATGAAATAGTTATCGATGATTTTGAAGGCTCCCATCATATATTTAGGTGTTCTAATAGTCTGAAACAATTATGATGGAGAAGATCCAATATAGTATTAATCTTACAGACCTTTGGTGTCGATGAAAAAGGGGAGGTTTGTAAGTTCCCAGTTTTCTAAATCCATTCTCTTTGCATTATCTCTTGAATCATTGGTTTCACGAATATGTTCAAAGGATTTATTCCCTTCTATAGGGTCGTAGTGCGAAATTTGTGGTTGTGGTGCTATCCGATTTGAATATTTCCTGGAGTTTTGATCACGTGGCATACCGTTTTACCCTTCGAAATTTGGTGTTTTCCCATAAAGTTCTCAATTTAGTATTGGAGAAGACTATTATGGGATTAATAGACGTGATATCTATTTTAGAAATAATTTTCCTTAAGGTTTTTTTGTCCCTTAAATAGTGTCTAAGAGGTGGCTTACCATTAGGGTGGGTGGGGGTGTGGTGAATTAGGGTATTCACAATTATTGAGAAATTAAAACAATTATTCCTTTAATGTCTCAATTTACTTACAGGATATTAACATTTCAACATTGAGAGTATCTTTTATTCTCTTTTATAGGATATTAATATGGTTTCTTTATCTATTTTTTTTATAATTCACAATGTAAATTGGTACATGAGAATTTACTTATTCAACCCTCACTGTGATATATACTAAGTGTATGAATCAACAACATGTTGTTCCCTAAAATCCACTAATGAGATCATTACTCTTCAAGGGGGTATCTCCCATTATAATTATTTTAGTCTAGGCCACTCCATACCTAGGTTAACTTCCATATAATGCTCATTTTCAACTAACTATCACCCAAGGACCACTGTCAGCTCACTTTCACTTCTTTCTATTGATTTTTTCACTAATACAGTAAGGAACCACACATGGTTTATGGGCATGTAGGTTCTTAAAAAAATCATAGTATACATATTTAATAAAATAGAAATGATATGCTATACTATCCTCTTCCACTCATTTCAATATATGTGAAAACACACTTGAGGTAACACTTTTTTTCCAGAACAAACATTCTAAAAATATTCTAGAGAAACATTCAATTTTATATAGAAATAGTAAAAAAAATCACTAGGGAAGTATTCAAAGGATTCTAAATATATCTTCAAAAATTTAGAGCCCCTACCTTGGAACAAAAACTTTAACTTCTTTGAGAATGAGATATTTAATGTGCACAATATTCATGTTCTACTTCCTCCTGATATCGCTTATTGAAATAGGGAGGTTATTCACCCATCACTGATCCACTAATAAAATTTCAATTAGGATACTCAACCTGAACATAAATCCTCCATAAACTCCCTCTATGATTTCGTCTTATAATTGCTACCATAAATAATTCATGAGAACTAGAAAAAACTCCTTTATATAGTGAATCAATCACCTTTTAATTCACCTATGGAATACTGGAAATATTCATTGAACCTATCTTGAGTCAAGGCATAAAATACAAGGAACTTGGTTATAGAATTTTAAAAACACAATAGATGAATTACCTGAGTGAGATTTATTGATCTTGACATGTCATTGCTCTATACACACTGCACTACAGCCAGGTGTGAAATGTTTTCCATTTTTCTCCCAAACCTCAAAAAATATGGGTCTGGAAGTCATGCCTCTAGAAATTTTTTCTTTCTACTACACCCATCAACCATGTACACATTGAACAAAAGTATGCCCATTTTGGGATTCCCTATTTTACCCATGTAAAAACCCAAAAATTTTCATACATAAATATTACATCTTTATAGATGAATGTTCATTATATATCATAATGATTTACACTAGAATCATTTAGGTCAAGTGAATTTGGAATCCAAGACATATAATCCCTAAGTCCATAAACGAAAATTTTCATCTCCCACTATGATCTTCATAACTGGAACCCTCCTTAGACAAATAATACATAATAACATTCATCATAACCTGGTGAAAGGAAACACAAGATAGAGGGATATCTTGTGCTCAGAAAAGGTAAAATAGGGAGATATCAATATATCATTTGCATAAGGGTATGATAACATGAGAATAGTATTTAAAAACCATACCCCAAATATCATAGATTATAAACTTGAGTCATAGAATAAATATCCAAAGTTCATAAGACATGAATCATAATGGAATCAAAGAAAATGAACTATGAGAACATAATTCAGCATAAGGCATATATTTGTGGTTGTTACATAATCTTATAACATTGTGAACATGTATAATTAGAAAAATGTTCACTCATTAAGCTACAGACATGAAATCAGGATCTCGAATAAACTTATGGACATGCAATCGGGCCCACACGTAACCTTATACACATGAAATCCAGGTTTACAAATAAAATTTTTAAAATGTAATATGGTTCTTGCATAACCTTGTGAACATGTAATCAGGATCAGACATATCATATTCACTCCAGATTTATCCATATTTACCCAATGCATTCGAGGTAGATAAAGGTCCCACCCATTATAAAATCAATACATTTTTGTCTCACAGGAGCATAAATATTTCATCATATCAAAACCAATTAAATTAAATGGTTTCTATAAGAATTACATGATAGCATAACCCATGGAAAATAAATGGGTGTTATATACATTTCATTATAACATAAACGATGGAAAATAAATGGGTTTTATAAACATATAATCATCATTAATATAAACCATTCAACTAAATAATAAGAATGGTGTTATTGGATAATAACCCTATTAAATCATAAGTAATATCAACTTATTTCATCTTAGATGGAAAATGATTTGGAAATATCGTTTATAACATTTTTTGAGGATAATAGACTTTCCATATTTAATGTTTTAAAAAAAATATTTTAAAAATACTTTTCATTGAACATAACCTTTGAAACATATAAATTAATCTTTAAAACATTTAGTTTTCATACTAGTGGTAAATTTTGTACATGTTAAAAAAATATTAATTTCACATTTTTTATAAAATCCAAAAAGACCATGTTTTAAAAACGAAGTGAAGTTTAATTTTCAAACATTTTATAAAAATCAAAAAAGGGTAAAAATTTCTTTAATAAATAATTTGGATAATGTTAAAATATTTTTTATTTATTTAGAAAACATGGATATTAAAGAAGACTGATTCTCAACCAAAGATATAAATAATGTCCTTTAATATTAAGTGAATTATTTTGAACTAATTATTATATAAAGAGAGGAAAATAAAAGGAAAAAATTAATTCCCACAACATAAACATATGATAAAAACTTTCATGGGGTTCCTGAGAAATAAAGAATAATATTTCATCATCAAAATCATATTAAAAAACAAAATAAACAAATAATGAGATTATAACATCAAACCTTTACCACTTTGGTATATTTTGAAATATAGAACCATTAAATAATAACATAAAATGATAGTTTTAATATCATTAGAAGAATAATATTCATTTTACAAAATGTAAAATGGTCAGTATAAGCACCTCATATAAGGATATTTGTGTATAACAATATTTATTTCCCAAGGAAGGCAATTTGAGAAAAAAATCTATTAATCCTTTGGTAAATTTTGAATTATAAACCCCATGAAACCACGATCCTAAAATGGATATTTAAATATATATAAATTTAACATTAATCCAAATAATATATATTCTTGGGAATTATAAACACCACATAAAAGAAACATGTGATGAATACGGCTTGGGTCTCACTTAAAATAAAAGTAAGACAAAATCCCTTACCAAAAGTATCAAATTACTTAGTACTCATTAAAAACTAATGTATAATAAAAATATGTTTATTATAAATCTATTAAAGTACCATAATTATACATATCATACCATATATTATTTATTTATGAAATTTTGTTACCCATTTATTAATAAATACATATAAAATTCATTTTTAGGAAATATATTTGTTTTTGTTTTTGTGTATGTTTTGAATAGGTATTTTTGATTCTCAAAATTTAATATTGGTTAAATACTATAAATAATGTTAAAAAAATGATATAAATATAATATATTTTAATTATATATGTATTTATAGTGATTCATAATAGTTATATATAGAAAATGAAATGCACCGTTCTTGGAGAGTGTTGGTCGTACGTTAGTAGGAATGTTGTTTCCATTTTCTCAAAGGATAAAATAAAATAAAGGTAAATAATATATTAAAATTATATAATCATTTTTTTTTAATATATCACATATACTCACTAAAAGTTTCCTTAATTACCTTCCATTCAATGTGTAAAAAAACAAATCACTTTTCTTTGTTAGGTGGTGGTCCACCGTACACATGAAATATGTTACCGCATCCACCACAAAATAGAAAGTAAAAAAGGTATATGTGATATCATAATTAAATAAGTATATTTTTATTATAAATATCATATATATATACATTATATCCCTCATCATATTCAACCGTAGTAGGCGTTTATAAACAATGTGTCACATCAGTTTGCGAGGTAGTTGGTTGTTGAACACATGAGCGATGTTATCGTTTCCCATTTGAAGGAATAGGAGATAGTTTTTGGTAATTACATTAAACTAGTAAAATATTTATATATTTAATATAAATATGTTATTATATAATCATATTTTATTAATAATTTATGTAGGTGTGTAAATAAAAAAATAAAATGCTCGGCTAGGGATGTTACTTCTTCATTCGAAAAAACCTTTTGGTTTACACAAAAAAACATCATAGGTTTGATTTATGAGAAGAAAAGGTTTATAGGATGATATTAAGGAATTAATAAAGTAATTTGTGTAGGTAATAGTCAAAATAGTGGGGTTTGTATATGTGAAGTGGAATTGAGAGTGTGTGGCCTTCTATAAGTGAGGTGAGTAACACTCTTGTAATTTTTTAAAATAAATAGGTGTCCCCACTTTTTTCAAACTCAAAAGGGATTAAATATTGTCCATTATTATACCATGAATATATAAGTTCGTTTTATTTCAATAAAATGGGGTTTTGGATAGGTTTTTGGTCATTCTTAACCCTTATATTTTTAGGTTAGCCCTTGTTAAAACCATTTTGACCTAAACTGCAAAAAATAAATTTTATTGTTTTTTCTATTCATTATAATAATACATTAATTGAAAATTATTAGATAATATAAATTAATCTGATTACCTATATGGAATATGTTTTTTCTAATTTAATTAACATAAGAAGAATAATTTAATTTATAATTAATCTCACAGATGCGATGAGAAAGAGATTTTACAAAAAGACGATATTCAACAGTTCAAAATATTTTTATAAACATCTTTAGTATAAAATTGATTCCAATGATTTAAATTTTATTAATAGATTTATAATTGAACTAATTTTAATTTAAACCATATTAAAACCACTTGTATGTTTTTTAAATATTTAAAGTAAATTAAAATTCTTAATAAAAAACCAGTAGTTTTTCATTATTCATAAAAATTTGTTCTTCTTGGAATATTATAAAAACTTCACCCTAATATAATTTTGAAATGACAATTTCAAAATTAAATTAATTTTTTCAAATAATGTTTCCAATAGTTTCCAAAATTAATTTATAAAATAAGTGCGCAAAATGAGATTAAATAATTTGTTATAAAAATATTTTATTATAGCATAAAATTTGATTTATTCTTATTTGATGCCAAGAAAATACATAAGATGGATGTTATTTTTATGAATATATAGTATATAAATGTCACTAAATTAATTCAACCAAATTTATTTTTTAATTTATTGAGGTTAAATGCATTTGTGCACGTAAAAATTGTTTTTATAGAAAAAGATTTTCTTTATTTTCAAATAGATTTTATATTAATTTATAGTTAATTGGAAACCAAATACATTTGAAAAAATATATTTTGGGAATTTTTAAATCCTTTTCATTACCATAATTCTAATATCTATGTAATAACTATCATATTAAATAATAATATTTTAATAGTATGTCACGTTTCTTTAAAAGTCATGGTTGCATGTACACAATCTAAAAATGGTGTTATGTGTAAAGGAAGATAAAATAATTGTTTCTTTAAACCTAAGGTGAAATCAATGTTGTGTGTAATGAAAAATATCGAAAATATGTAAAAAATTTAAAAATTATAATTCAAAACATCTTGGGGTATTATATTCTACCCCCTTTAAAATTGAATTTCACCATTGAAATTCGCCACTTTGGGGAAACAAACTAAGGATACTTGTACCTCATTACATATTCATCTTCCCATGTAACATACTAAAGTTAGTGGTTTCACCAAACAAATTTACTAGGAGAGTGGTATTATTTCATATAACTTTCTCTGTATGATCCAGAACCTCCACTGATTTTTTCTCATAAGAAAGATCATGCTCCTAGAGTACGACCTCTCTGTTTTGTACACGTAATGGATATGGTATGTATTTTATTTAGAGAGATACATAGAACACATATTTATCTTTAGAGAGGTTTATTGGAAGTTACAAGAGATAATATAAGGTCTTGATATGGATAAGAATTTTAAATGGACCAATATACCTAGGTCTTGTTTTTCTATTATCTCATCCATTGAGAAATTTATAGAGACACATTCTCAACAACTTTAAATTCAAGATCGTGTCTATGATTATCAACATTACAGTTATGTAAAATTTGTGTTTCCATTACATGTTATTAAATGGATGTAATCTTATCTTCCATTTCATCAAATATATTAGGTCCCGATAACTTTCTTTCTGCAACTTCATTCTAGAATGTTATATTTCTACCCTCATTTCCATAATGATCTTCATAAGGATCCATATAAATTCCTGAGTGAGTGATGTTTCTATAAGAAAACTAAAATAGATTAAGGATTTGATCCCAAATGACTTTTTAATATATATATATATATATATATATATATATATATATATATATATATATCTTATTATATCCTCTAGGGTTTTATTTTTTCTCTCAGACTAATCATCAGAATGAGGATAATACAAAGTGATGAAATTTAACTATATTTCAATAAATTGATGAATATTTTTTTGAAACTTTGTGGTAAAATTTGGATCCTGATCAGATACAATTGAATGTGGTACTCCATGAAACCTTAACACTTACTTAATGTATGTTCTGGAAAGTAGATCTAGAAATAAATATTCTCTGATAGAAACAAAGTGTGCTGACTTCGTAAGGTGATCAACTATAACACATAATTACCTCAACATTAAAGATAAGATAAAACATAAAGGTCACTATTATATTTAATCATATGTCCAAAATGTTTAATGGTATTCATCCTCAAATAAATGTTTTGCTAAAATATATAAAAAACCAAATTGTTGTATTTCCATAAATGTCTATTCAAATATCCTTAATTTTGTTAAACTAAAATCACATAAAACTTAAAATGTGTTTCAATTAATTGGACTTATGATCAACTTCAAAATTGTAAACCCATGATGGTGTCCATAAATCATAAACTAATCTTACATGGATAAAATACACTTCCAAAATCTAATTCAACATCCATTTCTTATATAATCTCTTATTTTATACGAAAACATTTTCCTTGGAATATTGGATTCATACTTCTACCAATTGAATATAAAATGATGTTTCATTATTATAGAACCCATGTAGAGGGAGATAATCACAGGAAATTTCCATAAAGGATGAACAATTATATTTTCATTGGGATCATATATACATGATTAAACATGAAATTTCCTTCATAGAAGAGGAGTATAAGTGTTTTTTTATTGTAATGATTTAATTTATACTTTATAATTACATAATATTTTCATGTTTTATTTATATTAATAGGTTGTTGTGTCTTATCATTTGGATTAGACCTTGGATTGGGGCATTAATTCATGTAATAACTAAACTCCTTGAACTTGAAACATTCGAGTGTGGGTAGTGCATTCTATTGAGCTCTCTCATCTTCATTTCATTTATTGGTCTCTACACATCTCTTCTAAATTATTTTGTGTGATATACAAGATTCCCACACTTTTAACACACTCTTGTTCATTTTAAGAATTCAGTTGAGTGCTTATTCCCTGATTTCTAGCAAGTAGGTGACTGAAATTTCTTTCCACCATGTGACTTAAGAAATTTATCAAGATACGTGATATTAAATTTCATATCAAAAACCATGGAAATGTTCAGAATAATAAACTTTCATTTCTACCTTTAGTGCATATCAAACGACTTCTTCATAGAAACTAAATTCTTTTATAGATAACTCCTTTCAAAGACTTAGTCTTAAGAAAAAAATAATTGATCAATATTTCTTTCTAGACATATGATTATACTGAAATCTTACCATGAAATACTTAGAAAATTAGCTTCATAGGTACAAATTTATTGACCATCCTTCTTTTTGAGCTCAATAAATTCCTTCACCATCCCTATTCGTATAATACAAATAACCACATACTAAGAAATATCCTCTTAAAATAACCCCATTAAATTTATTTAATTTATAAATATTGAATTTTATTCTTAATAATGTTTCAAAATTTATCAAATTCTCTTTGAAAATGACAGACAACCAAAAATTATCTTTCACAATATGGGCATAGTGAAGGTAAAATATCTTTTAAGTGGTATTGATTTATTTCCTTATAACTAGTGGATCAGTGGACCCACTAAATGTGGGGGGCCATTGCCTCATAAAGGACCAAATATAATGTTGTTACCTTCTCTTATCGCTTGGAAGTTCATCATGATTTATATTTTGAGAAGTTTTGTGAGTATATCAACAAGGTTTGTAATTTCATCTCCCAAAACATTCTATTGTGGAGGAGTAAAATAATTGCATTTTTTTAATTAAATATTAATTAATATGATTCATTTGGGTTCCATACATTAAATAAAAAAATTACAATGTGAGGAACCCTAATCAGAGTAGAAAAGCACATAATCATGGAAAATCATTTATAGGATGTCTAAGTCATAATGCCTTTTGTTTCAATCTATGACACCTTATCCTTAACCCAGGTTATTTATATACATTATTCAAATCCTTCATGATTGTTTATACATAGTGTATAAATTAAAAAAAAACATATCACCTTGGATTGTCAAACCACGTGTGTAGAAAGTCCAATTTTCATGCACAAGGTGATAATTGAGTCCAGATCAATGCGGCCTTTTGGGAGTGTTACCCCTAAGAACCTCTGCACAAGATCCATATCCACTTATATTATATTGAAAAGTATGTAATTTCAGTGAAACAACTCTCTATATCCTTTAAAAAAAATTTAGGACACTTTCATATACATTGAATCATTATTAGAATTATCCTCAGACATTTATATAGACATATCCTTAGAAATATACTTAGGGAGATTAAAAATGTCTTCAGATCCTAATTTCAAAAGTTTCACTAAACCATACTCTAATACCAATATAAAGTACCTAAAATTCTAATAAATAAATATTAAATCATAATAAATGAATATTCAATAAATAATATAATGATCCATGCTATAATCCTTTATGTCTAGTGCCTTTGGAAACATGGACAAGTAAAAAACTGACCCACAAGTGAACTACATCATCTCCCACTATGTTTTTCCAAACTAGAACCATTCTTAGACATATCATACATAATTAATTCCCTAATAACCTATGGAAAGTAAAAAAAAAGGGGTGATATATGATGTTCAATAAGGGTAAACAAGGTAGATATTCACATATCAATATAATAAAGGAATGAGAACATGATAATAACATTTTAAACCCATACCCTTTATATCATAGATCATAAACCCGAGTAATGGAATAAATCTTGGAATTTTGTAAGATACGAATCAAAATAGAATCAAATAACTTGATCCATGAAAATAGAAAATTTCCATAAGGCATATATTTTCATCATACATATAATATTATAACATTGTGAAAATGTATAATTAGAAACATGTTCAATCATTAAGTTAGGGACCTGAAATTAGGCCCTCACAAAATCTTATGGACATTTAACTAGGTCCATAAATAAACTTATGTAAATTAAAACCAAGTACACACATAAATGTGTGAATATTTATTTTGGTTAGAATATAACATTATGAACATGTAATTAGGTTCATACATATCATATATACTCATGATTGATCCATCATTACCCCAATACATTTGAGGGAGATATAGGCCTCACCTATCACATAATCCACAAATTTGTGTGTCACAAGATCATAAAACAATTATCATATCTGAACCCATTAAAATAAATGTGTTTCATAAGAATTACATCATAAAAAATCCATAGAGAAGAAATGAATTTCATATACATTTCATCATAACATAACCCATAGAAACGAAATTGGTTCATTAATATCTCTTCATTGTAATCATAAACCATTTAGAAAAAGAATAATAATGGTATCCTTGTATCATATCCCTAGTACATCATATGTAATATAAAATTAAGTCATCTTATATGGAAAATTATTTCGAAATCTTATTTTTAATATTTATAGAGGAAAATAGCATTCCCACTTTGAAAAAAACATTTTATAAATATTAATTTTTTTTAAATAATTTTAATTTTAAATAACCTTTCAAAAAAATTAATGAAATATTTAAAACATTTAGTGCTAAAAATGGTAAGAAATTCCATACCCGTTAAATCAAAGAGCCCTTTCACATGTTCATGAAAAGAAAAATGAGACTTTTTTCAAAAATGGCATGAATATTACATTTAAAACAGTTTTTAAAATATCAAAAAAGGGAAATAATGGATTTAATGAATCTTTTGGATAATTTCAAAACATTTTTGATAAAATTTTTAGAAAACAAGGATATGGAATAAAAATGATTTTCGATTGAAGAAATAAATAAAGAAAATTTTTCTTATGAACATTATTTTGAACTCTTTGGTACAGAAAGAGGGGAAAATGAAGGGAAAAATTATATTATCATGAAAAAAATAGAGGAAAATAAAAATAATGGATTCCTTAATAAATAAAACCTAATATTTTATCATATAAAGGATCATCATTAAGAATCTCGATAAACAATGAGATTGTAACCTGAAACCTTCACCACTTTAGTATATTTTGAATCCTTGGGAAGATTAAAGAATAAATCAAACTATACTTTTAATATTATTTAAATAAGGATATAAATGCTATAAAATGTTTAAATATCATTATAAACACGTCATATAAAAATATTAGTGCATAACATAGCTCATGTCGTAAAGATATTAATTTGAGAAAAAACAACTTACCGATTGGGTAACTTTTGAACCGTAAAATCCATGAAAGAGAGATCATAAAATTTATATGTAAATACCAATAATTTTAGGTATTTGAAGGATAAAATGCATTCATGGGTATTCTACACACCACATAAAAGATACATTTGGTTAATATGTCGTGTGTCTCACAAAACAAAATAATGAGATGGAAATCCATTACAATAAGTTCCAAATTCCATCTTACACATTCATGAATCATGTATAATAAATATAATTTTATAATAATTCTATTATAGAACTATAATTATACATATCATACAAAATATTATTTTCTTATTACCTTTAGTTCCCATTTATTAACAATTCCATGTTAATGTCATGTTTCAAGTAAGGAATGATTTGTTTTTTCATGTAGGTTTTGATTTTATATTTTTAGTACTAAAACATTGATAATGTTTACATAATATCCCAAATTTTATGAATGATATAAATTTCATATATATTAATTATATATGTATTTTGAGTAATCTATAAAAGTTATCGATAGGAGATTAAATACACTATTCTTGGTGGCGATATGTCGTACGTAAGCGTGGATGTTGTTTCCATTTTATCGAAGGATGAAATTAAATAATGGAAATTAATATATTAACATTAAATAATTATTATGTCATATATATCTCATATATTCATTAAATTTACCCTAATTACATTTTATGGAATTCATTAATGAAAAACAAATCACATCTCTTCGTGAGACGATGGAGAGGTTGTAGTTCACCCTTCACATGAGCTACATTATCATTTACCATTCGAGGAAATAAGAGAAGTCTATAGTTCATTAACATAACATAATAAAATATTATTTTATTTTATTTAATAAGGTTATTATATAATAACCTTTTATTAAATATTTAAATAGGTGGAGGAATAAATAAAATAAAATTCTTGGTTAGGGATGTTACCTCTTTGTTGGAAAAATTCTTTTGGTTCAAACAAAAAGACTTACTATGATTCATTTATAAAAACAATAAGGATTATAGGTTGTGAAAAGGTCATTAATTAAGTAATTTAGTGAGGTATAGGCTGATCCATTGAGTTTTGGAAGTATAAAGAGGAGAGGGGAATGGGTGACCTTTTATAAGTGAGGGGAGTTTTACACTTGTAATTTTTTAAAAGATAAAGGTGTACCCTTGTTTTTTATAGGAAGCGATGGATTTAAAATGGGATATTATAGAACCTATAAGATATAGGTTCTAAATATGTCTATAAAATGGGTGTTGGATAGGTTTTAGTTAATTTTCAACACTGATTTTTTATTTTAACCACTTGTAAACACAATTTTACCTTAACCATTGTAAATAAGTTTTACATTATTTACTATTCATTATAGTAAAGAAAATAATATTAAAATCATTAGATTATACAAATTATTATTATTACAAATATTAACCCATTTTTAAAATTTAATAAATAGAATTTCTAAAATGTAATATAAAATTAAATGCATAGATGGGACAAGAAGAAAATTTTCCAAAGTGAAAATATTTAAAAGTTTAAAAGGTTTTTGTAAACAATTTAAACTAAAATTGAATCCCTGGAAATAAATTTTATTAATATATATATAATTTAACTAATTTTAATTTTTCAAAACCATCATAAAATAATTGTAATGTTTTAAAAATCATTGAAATAAATGCCAGTTTTTAATGAAAACTAGTCTTTTTACTAATCATAAAAACTTTTATCCACAATGAAAAATATTAATAATTCACTCCATTATAATATTGAATTTATTATTTTAGAAACTAATTTCATTTTTTGAATTTTTTTTATAAAGGCGTGAAAAAATATTTTAAAAAAAATAAGTGCGAATAATGTGATTGAATTTTTTTTTAGTAAAATATAGTTTTAAGCAAAAAATTTGATTTATGATAATATTTTCCTATAAAGAATAAGAGTAATATTAAATGTGTGATTGAATATATAATGTCACAAACCATCATGGGCCAACCCTAAACCGGGCACCTGAGTCGGTCCGCAACATATCTCGAGATGCATTCCTGATCTCCCTAGGATGAAAACTAGTGTTAAGAATCAAATCATAAAATAAGGAATGATTTAGACCATAAATAAAAGATAGGTCAATAAATAAATACTAACAGTAGAAATGAAAACTAGGAGTAAGAAGAAAATACAATGCACAAACCTTCATGTGACATCCTAGCTCACCACCCAACACAATACCACACTCACTGCACAATCGATTCAAAACTAAAACCTGAAACTGAAAAGATAATATAAGCATGAGCATGAAAATTCTACGTAGGAAAGAAAAAGATAAACCATGGAATCTAATGCCTCCTTCCACAAAACAACCCATTAACACAAGTTTTAAAATACAAGTATAAAAATTGGGTTTTCTCATTTTAAAAATACTCACATGCTTTCACTATTTGAAAATCCAACACACACCACATATCATTTCCAAAACCATTTGACATTTTATAAGAAAATCCTAGGAAAAGAGATACCAAATCCATGTTAAAATAAAACAAGTAAAATACTAAGTTGAAAATAAAATAGTATGATGGAAAATAAATAGGTGATATAAATAATTAAGTAACCACGGGTGTTCCTAAACATCCCTAGAAGACACCTAGACTTACTCAGTTTGGAACCACCTGTTGGCATATGGAAAATATCCTTAGTCTATAACCAACTAGTCAGCCCCATGAAAAAAGAAACTACTGGAACTCCCCATGTGGCCTCTATACCTACCAGTGGGTACCTTTCTGTCTAACCAGGACTGATAAGAAACCTCCACTCAATCAACTAAAAGACACCCAAGAACCCATGGTGGTTGTAATAATAATATTGTGTAAGTTGGAGGCCCTCACACGCGTGACTCACATTACCATTCCATCACCACACTTTCCTACACCAAACAAAGATTCTTCCTATACACTAAACCCTAAATGATTACCCTAGATAGGATCACCCTATATACATATTCAGTCATGTCACATTAAAAAAAGTGAAAACTGGGTTGTCACGTCATGTCCATATCGAAACCATTTTCTAAAAAAATTAGGAACTCCGACTGGGTACACAGAATTTCCAAACAAAAACCATTTTAAATGTTAAAACAACTTCACGCATGAGCTGGAAGATCCAAACAGGCCTTTAAGTCCAAAGTATTCAAAAGAATTACCCAAACATCACCTTGGAATTGAAAGTTCCAAATGTGCCTCTAAGTCAACATGTCTAAATACATTTACACAAAACATCTTACCAATTATGCTTTTAAATTTATAAAACCAAACATTTCCTTAAGAAAAAAATCACCAAAACCCACACCAAGTTCCATATGGCCATTGTTCTTTCTGAACTTACCTCAAAATAGTCCCCTAAAAGTACTTCAGAACAAACCAAACAATTTATAAACACATTTATAAACAAAATAAATAATTTATAAATAATTTTATAAATAGACCAAACAAATTAGTGGAAACCCCCAATACCACTTTGAAGAACATGAACATTTAAAATAAACATCCTAAGTATCTTAAATTGGTCAATTCACACAATACATAAGAATTTTTTTAGTAAATTATAACAAAACAAAAAAATACTAATTGCATCAAACCATAAATATAATAGAGGTGCAATTAACCTTTAAGAAGAAATTGAAAACTTTCAATTTCCAATGAATCCTTTCGAAAAGGAAAGATTGGAAACACCTACCTCAAAGAGGAACCGATTCATTCTAAAGACATTAGAACTTGAAAAAAAAGGTGGAGACCACTTGTAACTAGCCTGCACTCAAACACACATAACTATATATATATACCTATATATATATACCTATATATATATCTATATTCCAATGAACTTATTAACTGCGCCATGAGGGACTATAAACATGGAGGATATATATATATATATATATATATATATATATTATACATACTTTAAGTATATACATGAGTGCCCTCTTTCGTTGACAAAAAATTCACTCTAAAAATAAAAGATACCAAAAATTAACGTGGAAAAGGCCAAGGCACTACCAAAAATTTCCTTGGACTCATATAAAAGAAGTCCACAATTCATAAAATACAACCAAATACAACCAAAATAATTTATAACCAAAACACAGCCTGATCCACTTTTGAAACCATGAAACCATTTATCAAAAGAGAGAGGAAAAATGAAAATATGATTTCTTTTAAGAAAGCCATGGTTTAAGAGAAAAACCACTCCAAATGTCATCTTAGTTTGAAGTCTCATCGATGGGTGAAATCTGTGAATATATGGATGTTCCCTCATTCAGTGGCACAACAAGAGGTCTTCCCCTAACCATTTTTATGAAACTGCACATCCACCATTCATTGACACTATAATCTATTTCATCAAGAGTACCATGTTTTATAAGACCAACCTTAAACAATCTAAACAACTTTTAAAACATTATTCCACAAGAAAAAACCAACCAAAACATTTAACAAAACTTTTTAATAGAGAGAGGCATTTGATTAAACTCAATTATCTAGGCCCAAACATTTAATGTATTGGAAAACAACCAAAAACCTATTTTTAATCTAATATTTCAACAATAAATCACTACAATAAATTAACTAATACTATAATAATAGTGAGAAACTTTATTTAAGAATTAACTGACAAGACACAAGCATCATATGTTTTGGAATAGGAATAAATGTCATGAAAACACCTACCTCAAAATGTGTGAATGTGACAGAGCCTCAATGGAAGAAATAATGTCGCACCTCAAACCAAACGCTTCCCTTAGACACCACGAAAAACGTTCGAATTACAAACCGCGATAATTGGGTTTTGTAAACATGAAGAAAAACCCCAAATTTTTTGAAATAAAATATAATCGAATAGGATTAAGAGAGGGTTGTCGGTGAGGAAAATCGTGGCCACGCCGGAGCAAGGTGGAAGCGTTGCGAAGGGGATCGGGTTGTGATGTAAAACCACCATACTGAGTGGGGGGGGTCCGGAGGGTGGTGCTGAGATGAAAGAGAGGTGTTTTGGTGCATCCAGATAGGGTGGTAGAGCATCGTGCGAGAGGAAGGGGCCCGACTGGTGGTGCCAGCTGGTGTCCAATATGCTGTTATGTGGAAAACTGGGGGACAGGGGGGTGGGTTGGGTGTGTCATGCCTGGGAAGCAGGGAAGAGGGGGGCGGGGACTCCTCCTCTGGTTAGCTACCCTTTTAACTTAATTATACTAATAATAATAATAATAATAATAATAAAATTGTGCATTTCATGTTAAAACATGATACTATTAATAAAAATTTAATAATAATTATTCTAATAAGAATTTTATGTTATTATTTTTAGTAATAATATTATTATTATATACATATTAATAATATTGTTATTATGTTTTATAATATTGGTCTTTTTTTTATTCTCATTAAAATGTTATTATTTTAAGAAATGGGAAATGAAAAGGGCACATGGGCTGACCGTACGGTTACTACCAACCATACGGTGCCTACGCACTGACGTAAAACCCGTCAATATTATAAAACATCAAAATTTTTAAACTGGGACCCCAAACCCAATTTGGTCTTAATGATACAAGAACATGAAAAGAATAAAATAAAATATTTTCTAAGGTCAGGGTGTGACAATTCTACCCACCACAGACGGTTTCTTCCCCCAGAAAGTCAACAAGACAACAATTAATGAAATTCAAGTTCAAACCCAGACAAAATGAATTGAAACCAAGAGCCTCGGGGTGACTATTCCCAACAGACATCACACCCGACAATTTCAAGAAGAAACCACTTCCTAAGATTAAGGGGAGAACACAAGAAGGTTCTCCCCACTATAGGAATTCCACCAACATGAGGACCTTGAAACCTGGACCTAGCACCCCAAGGGAGGGGAGGGGGTAATGCAGAAACTCCTAAACAAAACACATTCACTTCCCCCCACATGGTCTGAACAACACCCCCGATAGTTTTATGGAATCTTGTTACGAAACAACACAACAACTTGAGGATTTGAAATGAACTCAACACTTGCCATCAATTTCATGAAACCAAACATCCCTCTAATGAACACAGCTGAGAAAAACTCAAAATCTGAATGGGTCCATTTGTTCAAGGTCCCCACACCCTTAAACGAATACGAACGATTTAGAAACCAAACTAAGAGAAGATAAGGAAACTTAGATTAGGGTAGAATGATCTCATCACACCACTACAACAAGGATGCTCATACGATGGAGACAATTATAGAACATGGAAACATTAGATATTCCCATCTCAAAGCTGAAAGAGGATCCATACTGAGGCTCCACACACCATTAGAAGATCTTGACTGTCTGCGAGCTTCACCCTGAGACCTGTGGATGGGGCTCATATGGAGGAAGCATCTTATGCCTCATAATCAGGAATTTTCATCCCCCAATTAGAACCCATTCCTTTCAATGATTCAAACGAACACAATGGTGGTACGTTCTTAATAGGATGTAATGTGATGGCTTAGAAATCTCGAAATGTCCATAATGGAGGCGTACAAGAGAACAGTATAAAAAACTAGGATCCAACACCAATGATGATTGATTCTTAGAGACAAATTCCTCTATCATGCACTCCTTGATAGATAGATAATCCTTACAAAAGATGACTGCACTTTAATCACACCCTAAATCATAATGACGATGAGTTACCCTACCTCCACTAGTCCAAAACCGGACCCTCCATTAAACCAGAAACAATATGAACTCTTACCAACTCAGGAGTTCCAAACCACCTGAATACATTTTCTAGTCCTATAAAACCATTCCACTACTTATAACAAACCTCAAACACCTTGAAGGACAAGAAACACCTTATAAGAATTGGCAACTGGGCATGAATCCCTGGGTATATTAACAACCCTTCTTGGTGGCATACTCTAAACAACATGATAAAAACAATTTAAAGTAACATCAAGCCTAAACTCAATCAAAAGAAACACCCAATGCTCAAAAAAACTGGCTTGAAAGCCAAAAAAACTCAAGCACAACCAAAACATCCTTTCAAAAATTCAATTTCATATATATTTTCAAAATGGTCACATTTCCAAGAGACTTTCAAATTACGGAAACCATTTTATTTAAACAGAATTTAATTTAAAAAATTTTATTTCCCTTTTCAAAAAAACCATTTCCCCATAAATTTTAAAACTCAACTATTGTATCTTACAAACCGTCAAACACACATTCATCTGATGCTACTTACATCAACCGCGGACATGTTCCCCCATGCACGCCCCATACACACCGAAGCACATGTGACCATCCATAAAGAATACCAAGTTTTAAACATATCTTTTTCCTATCAAATCAAAACACATACCAAAACATCCAAATCAAAACACATATACTTTTACAAACCCACTTTACCCATTTAAAACCATTTTTGGAAAGCACTACCATTAAAAATCCATTTTCACTTTAAAAGTCCACTTTCAATTTTGACACACACTCACATCAACTGAAATCAAAATGAAACACAACCAAAGATAAACCATCATAATGAGGAATTGATGTCTATGTCTAACCCATCGTTATGGTGGTGATTAATTCCCAAAGTAAGTCATAACAATAAGAGAACATTGAATAGGGAACTTGGACTCCACATAGGTCACTACCCCACACGAGGTCACAACATAACTCCATTGGCCTCCATTATTATCCTTCATTCCCAAACTACCCAAGAAAAAAAACTCAAATCCCATAATACCCCTAGTAACTCAAGGATCAGCACAACCAGGAGTTTATGATGCTCTTCCTGCACCTACCTCCCGAATCCCGACAGTCCGAATCTCCATATACCAAACACCCCAAATATAAAGGGCCTCCTTTGATACCATTTTCTTCACAAAATGGCCTAATCCAACCCTGAACAGGACACCTGAGCCAGTTCTCAACATTTCCTAATAGGCATTCCCGATACCCTTGGGATGGAAACAAGTTCTGGGCATCAACACATAAGTGAGGGAACAGTTTGGCCCATATATAAAATACAGTTAAATAAATAAAGACAAAAAGTAAAAATGAAAACTAGGAATAAGAATAAATTAAACTGCACATACCTCAGTGTGACCTCCTAGGTCACCACCCAAAATATTACCATGCTCGCTATACAAGTGATTCAAAACTAAAACTTGAAACTGAAAAGTTAAGTTAGGTGTGATCATGGAAATTATTAGAAGGAAAGCCAAAGATAAACCACCAAATCGAATGCCTCCTTTCCCCAAACACTCCATTAACAAAAGTTTTTAAATAAAATTATAAAAATACAGTTTTACCATTTTCAAAATATGCACATTCTTTTAACATTTGAAAATCCAACACACGCTACATATCATTTCCAAAATCATTTGATATTTTATAATAAAACCCCATGATAAGAGATAACAAAGAAATGTTAAAATAAAATAGGTAAACATAGTAAGCTAAAAATAAAATAGTATGATGGAAAATAAACATGAATTGTAAATAATTAAGTAACCATGGGCATTCCTAAATTCCCATTGAAGACGCCTGGATGTACTGGGTTCGGAACCACCTGTCGGTGTATGGTGAAACTCCTAAGTCTATAACCAATTGGTCACCCTCATGGAAAAAGATGCTACAAGAACTCCCCCTCTGGACTCTATACATACAAGTGGGTACCAAACCATCTAATAGGGGAAGATAAGGAACCATCACTCTATCAACTAAAAGACTCTCAAGAACCAATGGTGGTTATAATAATAATAATGTGTAAGTAGTAGGCCCTCGCATGCATGAATCACCTTACCATGTAGTCACCACACTTTCCTAACCCAAACACAAATGATTACTATGAATTCACCCGTAAAGGGATACCCTAGACAGGAGCGCCCCATATATATATTCATTCATTTCACCTTATACAAAGTTCCAACTGGGATCTCACTTCATGTCCATATCAAAACCATTTTCAAAAATCATTAAAAAACTATGACCAGGAACACACAATTTAAAAAAAACCATTCTAAAAGTTATCAAAACATCACCCATGAGCTGGTAGGGACATGGAATTAAGTCCAATGTCTCCAAAATCATTATCCAAACACAAAATTTGACCTAAAAGTGCCAAAAATGCATTTGAGTAGACATTTCTAAATACTTTAACCCAAAACATCTTACCAATACCACATTTAAATTTATAAATCCAAATAGGCCCTTATTAAAACATTCACCAAAACCCACATGAAGAGCCAAATGTGCATTATTATTTCTAAACTTACTCCAAAATAGTCCCATAAAAGTAATTCATAACAAACCAAACAATTTATAAACAAGTTTATAAAAGGACACAATAGTTTATAAATAATTTTATAAACAGACAAAAATATTTAGTGGAAACCCCCAATCCCACTTTTAAGAACAACCACATTTAAGATAAACATCCTAGGTATCATAAATTTAAAAATTCTCACAATCCCCTAGAAAAACATATTTTTAGTAAATTATAAGAAAACAAAAAAACACTAATCCCATAAAACCATAAATATAATATAAGTGAAATTAAAATTTAAGAAGCAATTGAAAACTTTCAAGTTCCAATGAAACATTTCAGAAAGGAATGATTGGAAATATCTACCTCAAAGAGGAACCAGGTCATGCTAAATACTTTGGCACTTGAAAAAAAAGTCGGAGACCATTCTTAACTGGCCCATACTCACACGTACATACCTATACATATATACATATATCCATAATCCAATGAACGTATTGCCTGAGACATATGGTAATATGTTCATGGAGGGAATATATATATCTATTATATATATAAATACCTTAAGTATATACATGAACACCCTCTTTAATTGACCAAAAAGTCTCTATAACAACCAAAGATACCCAAAATTTTGGCGGAAAAGACCAATGCATGACCAAAAAGTACTAGGGACTCTCATAAACTAAATGCACAAGTCATAAAACACAACCAAACACTAAAAAAAGTATTTATATACAAAAAACACCCTGATCCACTTTAGAAACCATGAAACCATTTATCAAAAGAGAGAAAAAAAGGGGAATATGAGTTATTTTAGGAAAACCAAGGTTCGACAGAAGAACCAATCCAAATATCATTATCATTTGGGGGCTTATACATGGGTTCACTTGATGCTTCTATAGATGTTCCCACATTCAATGGAATAACAAGAGGTCTTCTCCCAATCATTTTGTAGAAACTACACATCCACCATTCATTAACATAATAAACCATTTCATCAATATTACCATGTTTTATCAGACCAACCCTACACAAGATGGTCAAAATTTACAACATGATTCTATAGGAAATCACCATGAAAAAATTCAACCAAACCATTTAAAATAGAGAGACATTTTATTAAACTCAATTAGCTAGGCACAAACATTGCATATTTAGTAAAAAGACCAAAAAACTATTTTTAATCCAATATTTCATTAAGAAATCACTAACAGAAATTAAATAATATTATAATAAAAATGAGAAAATTGATTTAAGAATTTAATCATAAAACACTAGCATCATATGGATTGAAATCGGAATAGATGGCATGGAAACACCTAACTCAACACATGAGAATGTGACAAAACCTCAACGAAAGGAAGACCATTACTCTATAGTCCAAACACATCCCTTAGACACAGAGAAAAATAATCAAATTAAAAACAACGACAATAGGGTATGGTTAACTTGAAGAAAAACACCAAAATAGATGAAATAAAATATAACCAGACCGAAAGAGGATAGGGTTTCTAGTGAGGAAAATTGTGGCCACACCGGAGAAAGGAGGTGGTGCTGCGAAGGGGTTCATGCTGCGACAGAAAATCACCAGATGGGGGGGGGGGTTCACCAGATGGTTATTCAGCACCAAATTAGAGGTGGGTTGGCTCAACCAGGTGGGGATGTGGAGCACCATGTGAGAGGAAGGGTGCTGGTACGGTAGCATTAAATGGTGTATGGTGTGTCATTCTATAGAAAATTGGGGGGGGGGGGGGTTCGGGTCATGCATGCGCATGAAGCAGGGAAGGGGGGATTCCCCCTAGGGTTAGATACCCTTTTTAATTAATTATACTAATACTTGAAATAATAATATTATTAAAATTAACAACAACAACAACAGCAACAAAAACAACAACAACAATAATAATTTGTATTTCATTTTAAACCATGATACTATTAAAAACATTTATATAATAATTATACTAATAAGAAGGTCAGTGATAATTATATTTTTAAAAACATTTAATAATATTATAATTAATATCTACATAATAATAATATTGTTATTTTGTTTTATAATATTTGTTTATTCTCATAAAAATATTATTATTTTAATAAGTGGGTAACTTCAAGGGCACCTGGGTGGACCATACATTTACCGCTAACCATATGATGCCTGCGTACTAGTCCAAAACCCATCAATATTATTCAATTCAAAATTTTAAAACTGGGACCCCAAACCCAATTTGGTCTAAAAGATTCCAGACCACAAAAATAATAAAATAAAATAGCATCCGGGGTCGAGGTGTAACATATAATATATAAATTTAATTAAAATCATTCAAGAAAAGTAATTTTTTTAATTTATTATAGTAAAATGCATTTGTGAGCATAAAAATTATTTTTAGAGAAATATTTCCTTTATTTTTATATTATTTTTATTTTCATTTATAATTAATTGGTCATCAAATAAATAATTATATATACATGTGTAAAAAATATATTTTCATAATGTAGTTGATGTTATTCATACAAACCGTTCTAAAGTTTAAGTGAAAACTATCATATTAAAAAATAATATTTTTAGTAGTATGGTGCATTTGTTAAAATTAAGTATTGCGTGTAATATAAGAAATGATCATTGTTTCATGTAATAAAAAATGAAATTGGTGTTTCATGTAAGAAAAGATAAACTTAGTTCTCAGTTTGAGACAAAATTTAAAAAGTATATATTTTATTCAAAAAAAATATTTCACAAAATCTTGGGGTGTTCCAACACATGTATCATCCAGAACAACCAAACCAACTTATATGGAATGGTCTATCAAATTTTGGACTCCTTTGAAATCTTGATCATCGATGTAGATGAACCAATCAACCATTAACTCCTCTCTGTGGCATGGGTCATTGACATTGTCCATTTTTCTCTAGAAATAGTAAACACCCCAACTTGCACCATGATTAGCCATGATGTGATGGCTTGTACTACCACTTGTTGACCAAAGTCTCTTCATTTGTGGTAATGGTATCTAGACTCTTCCCATTATGGATTGGTGCACAAAATTTTCACTATAAGGACCCCTACAGAGTGTTCCCTTTTCAATTTTCCCATTTGGTAATTACCTTTTCAAAATGCCCTAAATAATGGTTGTGGATGAACCAAGCATCAATTTCTTCTCCACCACACCAACTAATTATGTCATGGTGTTGTCTGTGTTAGAACATATTCATATAATCATGCTATCCACCATGGGTGTGGCCTTATTGGCTTGGCCATATTTTTCTTTTGTATAATACCACTCATGGTTGTCAGCTTTTTGTTTGCCTCTCGACGTCTTGCACTTAACAAATTGCCTATATCAATAAATCCAACTTAAATATATATTAATATTATTATAAAAAATCACCTTTTACAACAATATAAGGATCAAACAATCTATAAATCACCACTTCAACACATTGGTCATATTAAATCATGTGTTTCCAAAAATGTTATTTTTTAAAGATCCAAATTTCTTTATTGGTATTTTGACATATATATTGTTTTATTGTCAACAAATAAACACTTCAAAATCAATTTGGATTACTAAACATAACCCATTTAAATTTTGTTGATAATATAATTTATGACTACCCCTTATTAAAAAACAAATTCAAATGGACCTCACTCTTCTTTAAAATGTGGGGACTTACCTTTTCAAATCATACCCCCCTTTATGAATTGTAATACCTTCACTCAAATCATCAAACTTTTCTAAATTTTTATGCATGGAAGTAAAATCTAAGAAATATCAACTCCCATTTTTTCTTCTACTTCTAGGATGGATTCTTCATGGGATTAAAATCCCCCAATACTGATAAAGAGTAATTATTTATCTTTTTTCATCCCCCCATATTTCAAAACACACTCTAACTTGGATGAAACCACATGTTCTTTAGAAAAATCCCTTGAAATAACTTGAACACAATTTCTAGTTGGTTTATCCAATGATAGAATATATCCATAAGACAAACTAAATCTTTTTTCATTATCTATAAATATTCAATGAATAAATTTACCACTTAGAAACAAGTTTTTTTTTGAAAACTGCTAGGATGTCAATGTCACTCATGAATAATATGTATATATCATAGTGGGTTTGGATTATTTAATGCTTAAAAAACTTATAATATATAAAATTTCACACTAAATTGTTACTAGATAATATTAAAGCACTTTTCTATGAGAATCATACAATAAGATGAAGTAATTGATACCAGTTGTCAAATTGATGATACCACTATTTTAAGGAGTTGTTAAATATGAATAAGTAATACAACTAGAACACCATGCATTTAGTTTTTCATAGGCTCCAAAAACTTTTGAAAATCATTAATATCCTTTTATTCTCATCAAACCACCCCCAAATATTTGTCCCATGACAACAATTCTTATAGCTCAATTTGGGGATACCACATCTTATATTTTTCTCAAATCTTCTTTTCATCTCTGAAAACATGTGATTTTAGTAGAAACATTATCCCATGGATCTTAGCTAACCCAATATTATTCACCACTTCATAAAATATTAGAAATAATAAATAATATTTGGGGTGTGGTACCTCATAATCCCCTCAAAATATAGAATATTTTTTATAAAGATGAACCAAGACCTTGTCAAATATATTTCTATTTTACCTTTTCATATTTTGAGAAAGGAATGAAATAAGATATTCAAATTATTCATCATCACTTATAGCTGAAAAATTGACCTATTTCCAAAGGATTTAACTTCCATTCCACTAATTTCACATGTCTTTTCATTGATAAATGTGTTAATATCATTTCTTAGCTTCATATTTTCCATAAATTTGTATTTGATCACAAATGAAAAATTAAATTCTAGTGCATCTTTAGTGATATCATTGTTGAATTTATTCACCATTCTGTATTAATATTTTTTATTTAGTGGTTCTTGTAGAACCAATTTAAAAATATTATCCATTGATTTCCATGAGTTAAATCTTGGAATACTTCTTCATCATTGATGGGTTCTTATTTTACTCTACCTATTTCAAAAATAGAACATCCTATTAATATTTATTATACAATTTTCATCATTAGTTCCAATATATTTGTTTTTGGTACCCAAAACTTGGATCTTGATAAACCCTTTTTTGTGTCTCAGCTTGATCCTCCAAAACATTAAACATATTTTCCAACTTTATTTGCCTTTTTTCTAGGATAACCATTCTCCTTATAAGTTATTATTGTGGAGTGTCTCCATATGGTTTCATTTCACTTACATGCATTCCTCTAATAGAAATACCATTCAATGTGACCACGACCAGAACAAATGAGTAATTTACCATGTGAATCATACATCATTTTCTCTCTCTTTGATTGAGATGTTGACACTACTAAATTTCTTCTCACGTCCTTAGTGTAATGACCCAGAAATTCAGGAATAAAATTCCCTTTGTTTTATGTAATAAAATATCCTATGGATATATAAAACACATGATTATTTATTTTATCCTATTGGGTTTTGTTGGTCGGAGTGGATACACAAGAGGGGGTGAATTGAGTACCAATTAAAAATTCTGTTAAAAAATATTTCTCTTAATATTCCCCAATTTAAAAACAAAGTTAAACTATAGTGAATCTATACAGAGTGTAAAGGTTCAATTAGTTTCTCAATGATTTATTAGGTCTTAGTTAACTTAATTTGAAGATTAAATTAACTTTTGAAACTAACTTACTGGTTTACAATAAGTATAAACACTTGCTAATTTAACTATCAAAGTAGCTTTAAAATATTTTTTTATTTCAAAGTAATAAGGATCAGAATGTAAAATATATATGTAATACTTATAGACTTAAAATAAAATCACAACAAAGTTAACCAAGAGGTTCATTCTCAAGCCGAGACTTAGTCCTCTCAACAATTTATATAAATTGATCCACACCCTAGATCAGGGTTAAACAACAGTACACTACTATTCAGGTACAAAGACCTCTTCCACAGTTCATCATGGGAAAAACAAACAACAGCTCATAGTTTTCATAGTTGTCAAGGTCTTACTCGACCTCTACCACCATCCACAGTGGGAAACAAAAGATTTATGGAGTTTGAGTTAGGATTTAAGAATCCTCCAGTTTTGATTAGGAGACAGTGTGTGTGTAAAAATAAATAGGGTACACACACTGCTCAAAATATAAATAAAATAATCACTAAAAGAAGTATGATTGAGTTTATAAATGCTCTAGTGATTAGCAGTGCAGCTCTGGACTCGATTGGTTTATCAGAAAAGCTTCTGAGTCCTTCTCTGGTTTTTCTCAGAAAACAGAGTGTCCTTTTCTTCTTTGATTCTTGGTCCAACTTAACAGCCTAAGTTCATGAATTGTTTGTTGTAGTTATTCACTCAAGATGTAGCTTATGTTCTCCTCTATTATATGTTTCTTCGCGTATGACCAGGATTCTTGGAGTATGGATATAGACTAGTGAAAAATGCTCCACATTTGAATGTTGTTCAACTCTTTTCTCGTTCACCCTTCGTGTGTCTTATTAGTGCCTTTCGTGTCACATACATCCATATATACAATGTTCTTTTCCCATCCCTTTATAGCTTTTAGCTTTGGCAGAAAAGAATAATCGCCTTTTGCATGGGTACTAGGTACGGTTCCCTGACATGCAACAGATGTCATTAAAAAACATTAACTGCATTAAAACCATCAAATGTAACCTTTAGCTAAATAAATAAATAGTATGAAGAGTATAGGGTTTGACTAGTTGGTCAAGCATCAGTAGAATTTTATTGGTAGACATGCACAGTGGGCTTTGTGTCACAAAACCTTCCATATGTAGCTCTTTTGAACTTGCATCGGTAGCTAATATACCGGTGACTTTAGTTCCATCGGTAGCTCTTGTTATCGGTAGCTCTTGTTATCGGTAGATTTTGATACATCAGTAGCTATCTCTCCATCGGTATATCTTTGCATCAGTATTCTATCAGTAACTACTGGTAGACATGCACATCGGTATCTTGTCTGTTCTGTAACGGTAGACTGAATCTGTGAATTGGTTCTATCAGTAGACGTATATCTATCTGTAGCTCTGGTCTGTTTGTATGTCGGTAGCTCTGTACATATTGGTGACCTTAGTGTATTGGTGACTCTGTCTATCGGTAGACTAAGTCTATCGATAGACTGAGTACCGGTAGCTCTACATAAACGCAGACCAGTGACTTAATACTTATCTGTTTTATACAAAACATATCCGAATAGGTTAGAATTACTTCAGAGCTTATATAAACATGGATAAACAAAGATTAAACTATCTGAGGGATTATTATAATATTATTATCATCTTGATCAGAGATTGAAAGAATTAATGTATAGAAAAATATTAGATTGATATTATCAACTTATATGAAAGCATAATTGGGATTATCAAAATAGGTTAGGTTAACAATATACCCCTTTTTGATAATCACAACTTATGATATTATCATTTTAAAAAATTGTATTAGAGGATATATAATTAAACTCAATTTTCTCAGAGAAAACAGTATGGTATAAAACATAATTTATCAGAGATAGAATTAAATGTATCGAAGATAAAAGAAAAATCCATGATATCAGAGGTAAAAATTAGTAGAATCAGAGAACTAAATGAAAAGATATAAGAGGATGATAGAAAAGGAACTGGTATCAGAAGATGAAATGTAGAGGTATCAAATGGGAAAATCATGATAGTTCTTACATAAAATTTCTCCCACTTTCATTAATATCGCTCCCTCTGGGTGAATATATCTTCCTCTTTTGATTCCTAGAGAGTATTTCTCCCCCTTTTTAAAATATTTCTCCCCCTTTGTGATAATCAAAAAGTGGGAAATAACAAAGAGAAATGGAACAATAGGATTAGAAGAAAATTACTTGTATTAAATCTTACAAAAATGTACAAAAATAGAAAACAAAATACATAGGATTCCTATCAAACAGTCCATCCACTTGATCAATCCACATCCTCAATGTTAGATTTTCCCTTGAGATTAGAAGAGGATTCATGTGGTGAGGATGCTGGTGAAGGCTTAGGAATTCCTGAAATGACCACAGGATGTTGAGAAACTGACACTGTGTTTGGACTGTATTGAGTAGTCCTCAGTGTGATCATATGTGTGAGGCTTTGAATGGCTTGGGCAGGAGTCAACTGAATTGGATAAGTAGTAGAGGTAGAGGCAGGCAAAGCAGGAGGTACAATCACTGGCATGGCATCAACCTGCAGAAAAGGTAGCAACAGATTTCTGAAATCCATAATGATTCCTCCTCCTCTCTCCATAGCAGATATGAAGTCATACTTGTTCTCCATTAACTTATCCAATGCTGGAGTCAATTCTCTTAGCTTTCTAACTTTCTCTCTGAAGGATTGATTGATAGGAGGAAATTTCATATTCTCAATCAGAAGCTTGAAATGACTGGTCATTTGGGTCTTTGTGTAAATTTTGGAGAAATAAGAGTCCACCTTTTCTTTCAATTATTTTTGAGAGGCAGAGGATTCTCTCATGTAGTCTTGGACTATCTTCATAATTTCTCTGGCTGAATCTCTGCTAGAGAGAATAACTCTGCTCATTTCAGATGAGTCCACAGAGCCACTAGTTGAGGTAGAACCAAGCTCCTCTTTCATCATAGCTTGAAACTGATTCAAATCCATCGAAGTTTTAGATGCAGGAGAACCAACAAAGAAAGATACAGTCTATTTGATGCTTTTGGTCAGTCCACAGATAAGATTTTGAACTTGGAAATCCAAGATTGTAATATGATCTTTCATAGAAGTTTTGAAACCTTCAAATACTGAAACAATCTGGCTTACAAAACTCTTCACATAAGCTAAGTCCTTATCTGCTTGGGATTTTGAGCTCATGTAAGAGTCTAAAGAAACAACAGATTCCTTTAGATCTTCAAGATCTTCTTCAAGTCTAGATACTTGAGCCTGATAGTCTTTAACTTCTTCAACTATTTCACCCATAAAGGTTGATAAATTACAGGCAAGAGATAGTTCAAAATATCTTTCCAACATAATAATTTATTCAGAAAAACTCTACTTCATCTCAGCAACTAAGGCACTAAAAGATTCTTTCAGCTCATCCCTTAAGATATCCGTATCAGCCTTGGTAACCAAATCAGCAGGTGCAACTGCTACAGATGCTCTTTTAGAGGCTAAACTGACCACAAAGTCAATCATAACTGATTGAATTGAAGATACCATAGAAACTTCCATTTTCTTTACCTCTTCCACAAATCTTTCCTTAAGGTTTTTCTTCAGCTTATCCAGGTCATGTATTCTAACCACATCTTTAAGAAATAATTCAAATTCAACATCATAAACAATTTTTGGTCTATTTAGAGATGATTCATTATCTGAATCAGGATAGTCTAAACCACAGACTATAAAACCAGGGTCTTCTACCCAATCATTAAAACCAACATCCACTATAACACTTCCAAACATAGATAGATGCTCCCCCTCAATGGGTGCATCCGCAATTAGGATAACAACACTCTCAGCATCATGCTCAGCAGCATTCTCAGTAGGTCTTTCATCCTGAGGAGAATCTTCCACTATCATTTCCATCACTGCAGTAGCAGGAGGGAATTTTGGATTAGGAAAGGGTATATCAACTTCATTTTCATCCTCATTAGGTACTAATGATTGTCCAATCACTGGACTCAGGCTCAAATCAGCTGACAGAGATGCTTCACTCTCATGAACATATTCTACATTTTCTACAACATCCACTTTAACAGCCTCTAAAGCAGCTTCTTCATTATCTGATTTATGTTGATCTAGATTTTCAGGAGCTGGGCTAGGAGGCAAGTCAGGGTCTCCTCATTCATCCATGGAGGACTCTTCCTCTTTTGAATCATCACTATATTATTGCTCCTCTTCATCAGGTCCCAGACCTAGATCCCTCACATCCTTTAGTCTTGAAGGAAGATCCCCAAGATTAAACTTGTCATACACCCTCTGGTCATCATTAACCCATTCTCCTCTCCCAGGGTTCCAATTTATTTTCATGTACTTGCAAATGGTAGTTGTGATACAGAAATTATTCTTCAATACCATTGTATCATATTGAGACTCAACAACCCCTTTTACCTTAATCATCATAGAGGTCAACTTAGAAAAGAATAGGGCATTTGTCTTTGATTTTGGCCTTGTCATATCTTCCATCTGGAGCATCAGAAATATGCACAAATTAACCATTACACAATGTCTTAAGAGGTGCAAGAGATAGAAATCCTGATATCTCAAATTGGAAAAGTCTCCTATCCTCGATATCAAGACATGTTGAACAAATTTGAACAACAATCTGTTCTCTCCATCCATTTCTGCAGCAACTACTTGTCTTTGACTTCCATCACCGGTCAAATCTTCCAAAGCAGTCTCATAATCAAAAATGTCACTGGTAGGTGGAATGGCTCTCACGAAATATCTAGATACTCCTTCATGTGGAACTTTCAAGCACTCAGCCCATTCAATAGACAAAAACAACATCTCATTTCCATTCACAAAAGAGGTTACTCGATTTCCATTCTCCGATTCTTCAAAGGATACAAAATCGTAAAACTATTTCACTAATTTTGGAAAGTAAGGACCATTGTTCTTCGAAAAAACACTATACCCATTTTTGATCTTCAAGAACTTCAAGCACTAAGGACCTGCTAGGTAGCAGCCATTATACACACAGTTTCTTTTCAATCACAATAAATCTATTTTTTAGATAAGGATTCACTAGTCGTTTCCCCGACCTAGTTCTAGCAATACTTCCACAACCACTTGCTTCTTGCTCGGTCCTCTGCTTCTTTATTTTCGGATCAATAGATTCATCTCTGACGGTAGGAAGTTTGGTTTTTTCCATCACTGGTTAGAAAGATTTAGGGTTCTCTAAGGATTAGGGAGATAAGGTTCGAGGGTTAAGGTTTGAGGCTCGGTGGATTTAAAAGTAGCTCTGACTTTAGTTTTATCAATTAGAAATCATAAAATAAAGAAAAAAAATAAAGTAAAAACAATTCAGATTCTGGTGGTAGACAAAAGTTTTAAAACAGCTCTCACATCAGTGAGAATTTCTATCAGTGAGGATTCCTATCAGTGAGAAGTTTACATCGGTGAGAACTTCACATCGGTGAGAACTTCACATCGGTGAGAACTTCACATCGGTGAGAACTTCGCATCAGTGAGGTTAGCTACCGATCAAGGGTAACACATACCTAACTCATGTCTAATGTAACTTAACCATTCTGAACTCAAAGGTTTAGTGAAAATATCGGCTAATTGATTTTCAGTTCCTATAAACTCAAGATTAATATCACCCTTTTGGTAATGATCTCTCAAGAAATAGTGACTTACATCAATGTGTTTAGTCCTAGAGTGAGACATAGGGTTCTTCGAGATATTTATTGCAATAGTATTGTCATAGTTGATTGAAACGTGCCTAAAGTAATATCCATTGTCCAAAAGAGTGTGTTTCATCCACAAAATTTTTGCACAGCAACTACCAGCAGCAATGTACTCTGCTTCAGCAGTGGATAATGCTACAGAATTCTGCTTCATACTACACCAAGATACTAAGGACATTCCCAATAAATGACATGTTCCTGAAGTTCTTTTTCTATCCAACTTGCAACCAATAAAATCAGTATCTGAATAACTCATTAACTCAAAGGGTTTTCCTTTTGGGTAAAACAAACCAAAGTTTATAGTATGTTTAAGATACTTAAAAATTATTTTAACAGCAAGTAAATGAGATTCTTTTGGATTAGCTTAAAATATTGCACAGATACACACACTAAACATAATATCTGGTCGACTAGCAGTAAAGTAAAGTAAGCTTCCAATCATACATATGTAATTGGTTTGATCCACTGGTTTCCCAGTTTCAACTGCATCCAATTTACAAATAGTACTCATAGGAGTTTCACTATCCTTAATACTATCCAAACCAAAACTTTTTAAAAGATCCTTTGTATATTTACTTTAATTCAAAAAAATTCCATTTTCATTTTGAAACACTTGAAATCCAATAAAAAATTTAAGTTCTCCCATTAAACTCATTTCAAATTCATTTTGAACAATCTTTGAAAAATTAGTACATAAAGAATGTTTAGAAGATCCAAAAATAATATCATCAACATAGATTTGAACTATTAAAACATCTTTAGAAATTCTTTTAATAAAAAGAGTTGGATCAGCAATCCCTTTAGTAAAACATTTTGAAATAAGAAAATTACTAAGTCTATCATACCAAGCTCTTGGAGATTGTTTTAAACCATATAACGCTTTAGAAAGTTTTGAAACTTGATTTGGAAAATGAGGATTAGTAAATCTAGGTGGTTTTTCAACAAAAACATCTTCAAAAATAAAACCATTTAGAAAAGAACTTTTGACATCCATTTGATATAACTTGAAATTCAAATGAGCAACACATGCAAGTAAGATCCTAATGGATTCTAGACTTGCTACAGTTGCAAAGTTTTTCTCATAGTCTATACCTTATTCTTGACTATATCCTTGTGCTAATAGTCTAGATTTTTTTCTAGCTATGTTTCCAGACTCATCAACTTTGTTTCCAAAAACTGATTTTGTGCCTATTGTTAAAGTGTCCTTAGGTCTTTCAACTAATTCCAAGACTTTGTTTCATTAAAATTGATTTAACTCTTCTTGCAGAGACATTACCCAAAATTCTTCATTGATATGATCATTGATATGATCATTGATATTTTTAGTTTCTAGCTGTGAATGAAAGGCTTATGTTCAACCTGATTTCTGTAGTCTATGTCCCTCTATCAAGATTACCAACAACAGCATCCAAAGGATGATTCTTTAGAATCCTTGTTGATCTAGTAAAGGTAGGACTAGAAATTTCAGGTTCATCTATAGGTTCGGGTTCCATAGCAATAGATTCTGAAATATGTCTAGAACTGAATGTTTTTATAGCAGGTTCTTTAGATTTATCATTAAGGTCCAGAACACTCAAATCTTCCTCAAGATTTTCAAGAGAGGTTTTAGGCTCATGTGGATCAGTTTCATCAAACTTGATGTGAACAGATTCTTCCACACATTTGGTTCTCTTATTAAAGACTCTATAGGCTTTTCTCATTAAATAATAACCAAGAAAAATTCCTTCATCACTTTTAGAATCAAACTTTTCCAGATTATCCCTTGTATTAAGAAAAAAAACTTTGCAGCCAAACACTCTAAAGTAACTAAATTTAGGTTTTCTATTATTCCACAACTCATAAGGGGTATTCTTAAGAACTGGTCTGATTAAGACTCTATTAATGATATAACAATCTATATTCACAACTTCAGCCCAAAAGTAAATAGGTATGTCATATTCATTAAGCATGGTTCTTGCTATTTCTTGAAGGGTTTTATTTCTTCTTTCTACTACACCATTCTGCTGAGGTGTCCTAGGAGCAGAAAAGTTGTGATTATAGCCATTATGTGAGCAGTAAGATTCAAACTCTTGATTTTCAAACTCATGGACATGATCACTTCTTAGAGTTTTAATCTTAAGTCCACTAAGATTTTCTACAGATTTGGAGTATTTAACAAAGTAAGAACAAGCTTCACTTTTGTGACCTAAGAAGTATACCCAAGTATATCTAGAAAATTCATCCACTGAAACATAGACATAGTGCTTCCCATTTAAACTAGAAACTCTTGAAGGTCCAAACAATTCCATGTGAACCAGATCAAGAGGATGAGAAGTTGAAACTTCTTTCATTGATTTAAAAGAAACTTTATGTTTCTTTCCCTTTTGGTAGGTATTACAAACTTTTTCATTTGGGAATTCAAGATTAGGTAGGTCTCTAACTAAGTTCTTCCTAGTTGATTTTATAAGTGAATAGATGTTACAGTGTCCTAATATTCTGTGCTAAAGCCAAGACTCTTTATAAAAAGCATTTAAACAAGTAACATTTTTCTTAGCTAAAGAATTTAAATCAACTGAAGAAACATTTTCATTTCTTAAAGTAAAAAATACTAAAACATTTTCAGAATTAAAAACATTACATGAATAATTTTAAAATTTCACATTAAATCCATCATCACATAATTGAGAAATACTTAACAGGTTATACTTAAGTCCATCAACAAACAAAAATTTAGAAATTAAAACTGAATCAGTGTTACCAATCTGGCCTAGGCCGACGATTTTTCCTTTAGAATTATCACCAAAGGTGACATAGCCTCCATCAACCTTTATTAAAATTTTGAAACATGAATAATCTCCAGACATGTATCTTGAACATCCACTTTACAAGTACCATACCTTCTTGTGAGAACTCTTTAAACATGTTTCCTACAAAACAGATTTAGATAGAAAATGATTTTGGTACCCATATCTTCTTGGGTCCAGATAGGTTACCAATCGAAGCTTTAGGTACCCATATTTTTCTTATGGGTCACATAGAATCAATATATTTTGAAATATAAACATTAGTTGATATACAACCATATGAATAACTGGTTGAAGCATAGGGATTTCCAGAACTTGAACTATCAGTATTCTATCCAGATTTAGGAATAAATCTATTCTTAATAAGCTATCTCTGTCCAGGTTTGTAGCCTATTCCAGTAGTGTATTTTGGTGCAACTTTCTTACCTAACATTTGAGTTAGAGTATCTTTTAAATTTGTGAACTTTTATAAGTCTTTTCTAAGTTTCTCATTTGACATTTTCAGTTCTTTATTTTCCTTTAACAGTTGTTCATTTTTCTCTTTTTCAATAGTAAGTTTGGTTTTAACAGTAGTAGTGAGAGCATTATGTTTCTTTAATGATTTGTATTTTTCTTTAAGTTCATTGAATGTCTCTTCCAGCATATTACAGTATTAAAATAGGTCATCCTTAGACATATTTTCTTCATTGTATGAAACACTATTATTTACAGAATAATAATCATTTAGTACAGGGGAAACAGGTACCTCAGAGGTACTGGTCATAAAGAACATGTTGGCATGATTCTTCTCAGAATCAGAAACTTCATATTCACTTGTGTTGTCTTCAGATGCTCTCTAGGTAGCCTTCATAGCTTTCTTGTACTTCTTTTCCTTACAATCATATTTCTTTTTGACTTTTAATTTTGGAAAATCATCCCTGATGTGTCCTTTCCTTTTACATTCATAACAGACTATTTCATTATCCTTGTCAACTTTCTTCCAATCCTTTTTCCAGTGTCCCTTGTTGTCATACATTCTTTTGTAGTTAGATTTCCTAAAGAATTTCTTCTTCCTATAAAACTTCCTAATCTTCTGGCTATCTGAGCCATCTCAACATCACTATCTGAATTAGAATCTTCACTGGTTGAACTCTCAGTAGGTATTTTAATTTTCTCCTTGTCTTTACTCTTAGAATCAATGGACTTGAAAGCTACGGATTTTATCTTATGTTCATCATCTTCCTCCTTATTCACCTTGAGTTCTTCCTCATACATCATTCATTTACAAATATTATCTTTTACTGGAAGTTCTCCAATGTCACATGACTCTCTGATTGAGAAAGAGGTGTCTCTCCATCGTTCTGCCAGAAATATCAGTATCCTTATAATTTGTTCCTTAGTTGGAACAGATTTTCCAAGTGAACTCATTGTATTGACTATCTCATTAAAACTGAGATACATATCAGAAATAGGTTCATCAGTTTTCATTTTAAAATTTTCATATTTAATAGTATAAGTATTCAATCTCACTTCTTTAACATTGGTCGTTCATTCATGAGAAACACCCAAATTATCCCATATTTCATAAGCAGTTTTACAAGAAGAAATTCTATTAAACTCTTCATCTCCTAAAGCACAGTACAGGGCATTCATAGCTTTACAATTATTATTCAAAGAAGTGTTTGTAGTTTCATCCCAATTTGTTCTTTCAGTTTCTGGAATTTTATATTGAGATTTTGTAGCAGTCCAAATATCAAAACCCATGATCTCTAAATGAATTTTCATTTTCAGTTTCCACTGGGCAGAGTTTGTACCATTGAAGAAAGGTGGCTGGTTAGTAGCAACACCCTCTAGTCTATTATCCATAGATAGATTTGAGAGAATAGTTTTAAAGAGATAAAATTTAGAACTAACAGAAATTTAAGATCTTTAAAGATGCAACTAAAATCATAGTTGAAAACAGAGTATTTTCAAAATCCTTAAAAAAAACAAACCTTTGATACCAAATGTTGGTCCGAGTGGATACTCAAGAGGGGGGTGAATTGAGTACTAATTAAAAATTATGTTAAAAAATATTTCTCTTAATATCCCCCAATTTAAAAACAAAGATAAACTATAGTGAATCTATACAGAGTGTAAAGGTTCAATTAGTTTCTCAAAGATTGATTAGGTCTCAGTTAACTTAATTTGAATATTAAATTAACTTTTGAAACTAACTTACTGGTGTACAATAAGTATAAAAACTTGCTAATTTAACTATAATATTATCTTTAAAATAGTTTTTTATTTCAAAGTAATAAGCAGCGGAGTGTATAATATATATGTAATACTTATAGACTTAAAATAAAAGCACAACAAAGTTAACCAAGAGGTTCAGTATCAAGGTGAGACTTAGTCCTCTCAACAATTTATATAAATTGATCCACACCCTGGATCGGGGTTACACAATAGTACACTACTGTTCAGGTAAAAAAACCTCTACCACATTTCTTCATGGGAAAAACAAACAACAGCTCATAGCTGTCACAGCTGTCCAGGTCTTACTCGACCTCTACCACCATCCACAGTGGGAAACAAAAGAGTTATGGAGTTTGAGTGAGGATTTAAGAATCCTCCAGTTTATCTTAGGAGAAAATGTGTGTGTAAAATAAATAGGGTACACACACTTCTCAAAATTTAAATGAAAGAATCACTAAGAAAAGTATGATTGAGTTTCGAAATTCTTTAGTGATTAGCAGTGCAGCTCTGGACTTGTTTGGTTTATCAGAAAAGTTTCTGAGTCCTTCTCTGTTTTTTCTCATAAAACAGAGTGTCGTTTTCTTCTTTGATTCTTGGTCTATCTTAATAGCCTGAGTGCATGAAATGTTTGTTGTAGTTCTTCACTCAAGATGCATCTTGTGTTCTCCTCTAGAATAAGTTTCTTTGTGTATGTCTAGGATTCTTGGAGTATGGATGTAGACTAGTGAAAAATGATCCACATTTGAATGTTGTTCAGCTCTTGTCTCTTTCACCCTTCGCGTGTCTTCTTAGTGCCTTTCGTGTCACATACATCTATATATCCAGTGTTATCTTTCCATCCCTTTATAACTTTCAGCTTTGGTAGAAAAGAATAATCGCCTTTTTCATGGGTACTAGGTACAGTTCCCTGACATGTAAGAGAAATCATTAAATAACATTAATCGCATAAAAACCATCAAATGTAACCGTTAGCTAAATAAATAAATAGTATGAAGATTATAGGGTTTGACTGGTTGGTCAAGCATCAGTAGCCTTTTATTAGTAGACATGCACGGTGGACTTTGTGTTGCAAAACCTTCCATCGATATCTCTTTTAAACTTGCATCGGTAACTCATATACTGGTGACTTTAGTTCCATCGATAGCTCTTGTTATTGGTAACTCTTTTTATCAGTAACTTTTGATCCATCGGTAGCTGTCTCTCCATCGGTAGCTCTTTGCATTAGTATTCTATCGGTAACTACTGGTATACATGCACATCGGTAGATTGTTTGTTCTGTAATGGTAGACTGAATCTGTGAACTGGTTCTATCAGTAGACTTCTGTCTATCGGTAGCTCTGGTCTGTTTGCTAGTCAGTAGCTCTGTACATATTGGTGACCTTAGTGTATCGGTGACTCTGTCTATCAGTAGACTAAGTCTATCGGTAGACTAAGTACCGGTAGATCTAGCTAAACGCAGACCAGTGACTTAATACTTATCTATTTTATACAAAACATATCCGAATGGGTTAGAAATACATTAGAGCTTATATAAACATGGATAAACAAAGACTAAACTATCTCTGAGATTATTTTAATATTATTATCATCTTGAGCACAGATTGAAAGAATTAATATATAGAAAAATATTAGATTGAGATTATCAAAGTATATGAAAGCATAATTGGGATTATCAAAATAGGTGAGGTCAACAGGTTTAAATGACCATTAAGTATCATTTCTGTTTATAAGATAATCTTTGAACAATGATCACATGTCTACTATAAAATTAAATTTTTTAAAAATAATTCTTTCAACATAGAAAAAGGAAAGGATGGCCTCATCCTATAGACTCAAGCCATATGAAGATCATTTGTTAGAGATCAGAAAGGAGGTATAGTCTTTGTGATTTTATTTTGACCAAACCCAAGTCGAGCTTTAACATGTTAATCTTGAACAAAACCACCTATGTGAGAAGTGGAAGTTAATAGATATTACCACCCGAGAGATGTTATCCGAGCCTCCCCAAGAGCCTGTCACCATCTCACACCTTACCATTATGTCTTATGCAGGTATTATAAGGGGTTAAGTAACAAGTAATTAATTGCATTTTTTGTGTAATCCCTTTTATAAATAAAATTTTTATTCCATCTATTATTGTATGAGAATAGTTTTTCTTAAAAATATAATGAATTAGATAAATTGAATTTTTATGTAAAATTGTACTTTTTAGAAATATATAAATTATTATATTAAACTCAGGTTTAATTAATTTTGTTTTTATAATAGTATTATAAGAACACTCATTTTAATTATGAGTTGTTATTATATTTCATATTGTTTTTAATCTATAAATGATTAGGTATCCATTTTGATAAGAATTATATTTTCATATGATAAAAAAGAAATTGATTTTTTAAGTAAATAATTTATTTTGATGAATTAATGATTTTTTTAATAAATAATATTTTAATGAAATATTAATATTATATAATTTTTATTAAATATAAATGATCATAAAAATTTTATGAAGTCAATTGTAATTTTTATTAAGGTTTAGATACTGTTTTTGTCAGAACCTGTCAATTTTCAATAAATGATAGTGTTTTACTTTAAAATTAAAAATTTAAATATTTAGAAAATTATTTAGATAAAATGAATATTATTTTTGGATTCAGGAATTTGAAATTTTCTAACAATGAATTTTTTGTAATTTTCTGAGATAATCAATTTTTTGGTTAAAAAATAAATACTGTTTAAATATATAATGTGTTTTATGACATCATAATGACCCAATAGTGATGTAATAAAATACTATAAAATTTTATTCAGAAAATTTACAATTTAATTTTAAAATTATTTGATTTTAAATATGTTTAATTTATTTTATGATTCCTTAGGGGAACCTCCAAGATATATAAAATATTTTATCATTTTAAAATGATTTCATTGAGAGTGTGACTCACCTCCCCATAATCAAGCCTATTATTTTAATAACTTCTTCCATTGGAAATATAAAATACATTTAACACTCGTTTTTGGAAAAAATACATGGGCAAAAACCATGGTTCCAATTTTGGTTTTGAATATTTAATTATATATATTCCAAAACATAAGTTTGTGAAATATTAAAGAATTCCCCCCTCATTTCCTATATAAACCCACCCAATATCTCCCATATCTTCACTAAAAATCCTTTTATCACGTCCCTACCCTATCATCCTATCTCTAAAACCCTCCCAATGCACCCCAATATCTCAAGAAGCCCCTTGTCAAGCTCTTGAAGTCACACACTCAAGTAAGGGATCATCACTTTGCTCTCCTCCTTTCAAAATCAAGCATCTTATTTGAAAGTAGTTCCTGTAATTTTGAATGGTTATAATGTCATTATTTTATAATCATTATATTAATTTCCATTTTATGTTATTTTAATTAGGTATTATTTATCCTTTCTCAATTCCCCATTACCCAAGTTGTTACAATGCTGAAATTTCATAAGGGGTCATCTACCCACATCTTTTATAAAACATTTTATCATGTTATGTATTTTAATATCCTTTATTAATAAGTTGGGATATGTTATTAAAAAACTTAATTACATACCATTTTATTTATAAATTATTAAATTCCCTTTAACACTCATTTATTCCTCTTATGAACCCTTATGTGCAACTGTTACCATGTAGAATTTTTGTACGAGATTTCTTCATTTCTTATTTTATCCAAGTTTTTTTATATTGTCATACCATATTATTTTCAACTAAAAATGATAGTGTAGGATTTATAACCTCCCCATACTTCCATCCTAATTTTTGAATATAGATATACCCCTTTCACACACACTAATTCCTTCCGTGTACACTTGTTACCATGTCGAAATTCCGTATGGGATTTCTCTCTTATTATTTCCATTCATGCATTTCTTCTGTATTATGTATCAAAATTACATTTCATATGTTGGGATATTATGTTAAATTATCCCCTTAGTGTTTATTTCTTTTATTAATTATGATATACCAATTTATCACTCATCAAAACAATTTATTAATTTCCATATGATGTCGTTATGCTGCCGAAACTGCACCATAATTTTTCATGCCAAAATCATCATGTAGTGAATACCATACCCATTTTTCTATCAAGATTATTCACATTTATTCACATATACTTATTTAATGGTACTTACATGACTGTATCCCCCATTTCATAATCATGTAATAACTTAATATATTGAATGATTCCATGTTATATGATCCATTAGGAACACTTATACATGAAATGGATTTTTTATGAAGGGTGCACCCTGATAGTGATCCAATACATTGGGTAATGATTAGTATCATGATACTCAATGTGAAATGAGGGTTTAATCATTCTAATTCAAGTAAAAATAAGATTTAATCATGCTAATTCAAGTGCAATGAGGGTTTACTCAGGATAATCCTTGTGCAATGAGCCATGGCTCATGCTAATATCATGTTGTATGTTATAAACACATTTCCATGTTATGATAATGATGTTATATCACACCTTTATGTTCATTTTTATCTTGTTCTCATAGATATTACTATTAACTAACATGTATTGTATTCTTCATGTTATGCCTTGTTCACTCCCTTACTAGTATTTATAGCTCACCCTTTTCATATGTATGTCCTCAGGTTATCCCACACAATGTTATGTATGAAGTAATGTTGTGGTAATATAAAATATGTTTTCAATAAAGATGTTGTATTTTAGGTCTTAAGTTTTCATGTAATGTTCCCAATTTCCCAAGACACTATACCTATCTATCCTCAGAGTTGAATTACATGAAAATTTATGAAATAAAGTATGTTTAAATGTGAAATAAAGATCAGGTTTTTTTACTTTGTCTTGTTGTATTTGAGTAATCTACTCATAATGTGCTCAAATCATCCACAATACAAGAACATTGGTGCTTTTTTTAGGAACCACACTTTTAAAAAATTCATGAAATAAATCTTTTAGTATTGATATTTTATATGGACTTCTCTTTGTTTATACACTAGTTGACATATCATTTAGAGGGACAACAATTTTCTATTTTGAGGTGTTAATATTCTACACAAGGTCTCTTATCTTCTCATAATTTTCATTCAGTTTTCAAAACAAAATTCTTATCTAATCCAACATATCTCAAAGTCCATTTTCTTTATTCAAATTGTGTTCTTATTTAAAGAACACATGCCATCAATTTATTTCCATATACATTTTATTCATGGGTTATTGGGAAATATATTCAATAATATTTCTTTTTTATTTCATATTTATTCCCCTTTTATTTATTCTAATATTCATGGAAGCTTATTCTCTTATTATTCTTTTGTTTTCTACTGAAATATCTCCAATGATCGAATATTACACTACATGAAAAAGTATATTTTCGTATTTTTTTTAATTAATTTTTATTTCTTGGAATAATAACTTGATCTTGTTGCCTCTTCACTACTAGAATCACATCTTCTATTCATCTCAAATAGGGAGTATAAAATTTCCACTCTTTTATCTACATAGGGGTTAGAATAAAAAATATTACTAGGTTCATATTTTACATCTTCTGGAGAACACGACTTATATAATGACATCCTCTCACTTTTATTCTTCTCAAATTTTGACATAATGTAATTTTTAGTTGGCCTTTCTTATTTTCCACAAAATGTTTATAACTATATCTAAATATATTTTGAGAATATATTATGATTTATATTTTGGTAGATATCTTCCGCAACTGTATCCTTTAATGCCTCTTCGACCAAAACATCACTTGAAATTCTTATTTGATTTTTCTCAAGGAGAAAGTATTGTTGTCTTATGAGAAAAATTCCATATTTAATAACTTATAAAGGGACTCTATGAGAAATTTACTTGAAAATAATGAATCCATTTGAATTATTTTGAAATTATTTCAATCAAAAATTAGATATTTTATGGTAGATTTAATTATTATTTACTATTTAAAATCAAGTTAGGGTAAAAAAGTCCCTCGAAAATGAACCTCTCACATTATTACCACATATAATCCCTTCAATAGGGGATTAGTGTGATTTCACCTTTGGGAGGGGATCATCGTATACAAAATGAGTGAGAATTTAAACTCCTAATAATTTAATTTATCACATTCCCAAATATATTTTAACCTCCCAACATTAAGTGTCAATTGTTATAATCTTGTAACATATATTCTTTATCTCAATTCAACTGTTTTGGTGTGCATGTATAAATTAAATAGAGACACATGGATTTACTGGGTTCACTATCCCTGGGCTATGTCCAAGGAGCATGCATCCTTAATGTTCCATGTACCCAAATTCACTAATGATATGAAAGATCTTCAAATGGTTCTATTCCCTTAAAATTAGTTTCTTCTAGGTTACTTCTTTCCTATGATCACTACCTCACATTTTTTAGAGTTATTTCAATATTTTATAAGGATTACTATTGACACATTACAAATTCTCCCTCCTCTTTGGATAACTACTCCATAAAGTATTCACACATAGTTTATGGATATATAAGTCCTTAAAAAATCATATAATGTATCTTTTCATAATGATATATATTCTATTATAGGTCCCTTTATTTCTCCTTTCACAATATTTGAAAGCACACTTGATGAAATGTTTCATATTTTACAAAACAAACCTTCCAAGGAAATTATAAAATAAATTTTACTTTTCATGAGACATAGTAACCACAAAATATAAGTGGAAAAGTCTTTAATGGATTACAAACACTTATTTAAAAATTTATAACCCTTATAATTATACAAAAACATCTTCTTCTTTGAGAATATAATCATCAAATTGTGAAATATTGATGTTATACATCCATCTGGTCTACCTTCTTGAGATAGGGAGGTTATGCCTTAATAAAGTAGACAACAGAACAAATTGAATTGGGCCACTCCTTTTTCCAATAACTACTCCATAAAATCCCTATAAAATTTCCTCTCATGGCTATATCCATAACTATATCATTAAAAATGAACAAATAGAGTTTCAATGTGAAATGATCACTAATTAATTTAGCTAGGAATGATACAAATATCATTCTAACCAAGTTTATATCAATTCCTAAAATATGAGACACTTGATTAGGAAAAATTAAACTAATTGAATATAAATCACCAGGGTGAAATCTCTCAACCTTGACACGTTATTTCCCCACATTCCTTAAACCATGACCAAGTACCATATATTTGTTAATTTTATAAATAAACCCAAAAACTATTAGCATAGAACTCATGCATCTAGTCATTTTTTTGAAACTCCAGCTATTGAATATGGATACTTCCAACACCACTATTACTATTTTTGGATTCACTATTTTAATAGGGATCATATCAAACCACTACGGTCCATAATACATCATGGTATATCTTGTTTTGGCCTCCTTTAAACTTCATATATTTGATGTATAACATCATCCCAACCAAAAGTTGTTCTCCCTGGATTTCTACAAATACATTTTCCATTTTCTAGTAAAAACACCAAACACCATGGAATACACCATGGCTAGACATAGTTTATTGGCTTGAACCTTCACCAGTGAACCACGATCACTTCCATTATGGATGTGGTCACTTTCCTTGGCCAATTTTAGACATTTAAACTAAAATACCATCACGAGGACCACAACAACGTGGTCCTATTTCTAGTTTTAGGTTTTGGGTATTTCATTCTTAATATACCCTATGTAATTGATGTTTCCAAACATTATTTATTCACATTATTTACTATACCCAATTACTATGGAGTTATCTTTCCTATATTGGGTCATCATCACTTCAATATTCCCACCACCATGGGTGTAGACTTCTTGGATTATCTGTGTTTCAAAATTATGAAAAACTACTGATGGTTTACGACTTCTTGTTTTCTACAAAACTTATGAAAATAGACCAAACACCTTTATAAAAAAATCCAAGATGAATGTAAATCAAAATTATTATAAACAACCCACCTTGGAAAAATCTATAGGGATAAACCAATATCCCAATACCCACTTCAAAACATGGTATATTTTAATCATGTATTATCAATAATGGTATTCAAAAAAATACAACATTCTTTATTTAGATGAAAACACACTTATTATCCTATTGTCAACATATCCAACAATTTATGATATTTTTGGGATTCTGAATAAGTTTCCACTTTTGTAAAATAGGTACAAAGAAGGTTCTTGGGGAGTTTTTTGGGGGAAATACGGCTGGGAATGTCACTCACTATGTCTTGATATTGGAAAAGGGAAGCACAGAGCACACCACACCATAGTTCTAGGCATATTTTATGGTAAAATGTATTGGGTTTCTACATGACTCCATGGGGGAGTTCATGAGAGAGGTTAAAATAATTTCATGATAGTTTTAAAGGCTTATGGTCCCCAAGTTTAAAATTACTTGAAAATCATATCATTATTTGATTGGGGGAACCACAATAATTTTGGGAGTTCACCATACCATGGTGAGGGATTTTGGGTTTCTTGAACAAATAAAGGTCTTGAGATCCCTTTGTTTATATTTTTTTATACTTATATGGAACCCTACATGACCCCTATGCCTCTCATCACTCTCTATCCAAACCTTGAATGGTCTAAAAAACATAGATTATTAGATCAAAGTCTCTGATCAAGGTGATATCCTCTTTCATCCATAATTATAATTCCCTTTATTCTTTCTTATTTCAAAAAAAAATCCATTTTGGGAGGATTGATTTATTTTGGTTTAAGGTTTAGAGATAGTTCTATGGTGATTTTTTTTATAGGTTCTAGTGTAATGTATTTTGGTATTGGTGGTGTTTCCCATGGTAATATTTATTTCTCAACTACTCATTATTACATGGAGAAAATTGAGAGTCTAATCAAGGTAGGGGATATATTACTTCTTTTTTAATCATATTCATGTGTGTAATAATAATTCTTAGCTCCTTACACAAATATGTTTTACTGAACTTAATAAGATAGAAATATAGAAAATGAAACACATGATGAATAATAGTGTAAACAATTATAAGTAGAAAAAGAATTATTGCATGATTTTTTATTTCATTCATTGGGATAAATCAAATTACAAATAATAATATAATTTTTATTAATTCATAACTTGAATTAAAACTTGAATATAATGTTGTATCTTAAAGGGTTGAACTTTATTAATCTAAAATTAATGGTATGAAATTTTCAGTTCCATGCTACATTGTTGACTATTTTTTGTATAATGATAATAATTTTTTTATAATTATGTAAATAAATTTCTTGGAATGTATGTTATATAATTTTTAAGATAATTTATATTTTAGGTGGAAAATTTAATTAATGGATGGGTGTGATATCTTGTGACTTGTGTTTCTGTTGATATTTCCTCTTGTTGTTTATGATACATGGAATAAAGTTTAATATTTTTTTAAAATATGGGTAGATTTGACATAGTTCTCCCCGTGTGAAATAAATATTAATAGTAAATCATTATTTTAAAGAGAAAATTAAAATTTTCATTTGATAAATATAAATGTTTTATGGTTGGGGAGTCCATTATTTATCACGAGAGTGTTGAATTCCTTAATTCCATAAACTTAGTCCCTTTAAATGTGAGTGAAAAATACCTTATAAATGTTTGTGTAGTCTTGGAAAAATAGAGAATTGTTTTATTTATTGATAACAAATTTTTTGGTTTGGATCCTTTGATAATAAATGTGATAGAGGATCAGGATTCTATTTTCTTTGAGGTTTGATTTGATGAGTGATGAGTTGGGAGCCCATGATGAAGTCATTCAATTCCAATGCCAGTAGGATAGTTTATACATTGCACAAGGATGTGTGACACCAGGTGGCTTGGGTGAGTTCAATGTGGGGATTAAAAATTGTTGTATATGTAATATTACTTGATAATTTCATGATTCCTTATAGATGGAAAGGTGACTATGGGATATTTTATTAATCATTTTGGAATTGATTAACCTGGTTTTTTGTGAACATTATGCACATATTTGAAGTGGGATATAAGGTTTAGTCCTAGAGTTCCTATATGATTATGGAATCATAATATAACTAATAAATTAATGATTACAATTAATTGATTTTTTAGACAGTGATTACATTTTTGATAATATCATAATAATTAATAGTTTAATCATTAATTAGAATAAAATATAGACAAGTAAATCTTAGAAATGAAAAAAAAATATAATAATTAATTTATAATAAATTAACTACTGTGATGCTTAATTTTTCATATACTTGTTAAATATACAAGCCTTAGAAATGAATGTTGGGTGACTATTTTTATGATAACAATAGGTGATTATAAGTCTATCTAGTTTATTAGAGCATGGATGTGTGTGATTCTATTCAATATATTCTGATTTCGTACACTACACAACCAACATTATTAATGAAAATTACAAATAAATGTTTGGGGTGGGTGGGGGTGTTTTACCCAACATCCAGGATGGCGAGTGAAAAGATAGAAGACTTATCACTATCCCCAATCTCCCTCTAGATAAAGATGAGTTGATGTATCCTGAGCTATAATGGATTACAGTATAGGTTAAATTCCCAATATTATTGTGAAGACTCAATGTTTACTATAAATTTTGGTTTGATATATAACTGGTTTGAGATATGACACATACATGTATCTGTAGATAGTGGTTTCAGTTTCCCACGAGTGTGATTTCATGGGTTATGGTAGCATGATGTATAATGAATATATATATATATTATTTAGGGGCCTATAGGAATAGTCTTAGTTAGTTTTTAGTTATGATGATGATGAGATTTTGGGTTACAAAAGATGAAGTAATGGTGGTGATACTATTGGATGAGGTGTATGATGATTTATAGTAGGGATGAAAATAGTTTATAGCCTTTGGGTTATGAGAGTGATAATCCAGTGGATAAGTGGAATCTAGGAACCTTTATTAATATGTATATAATTTTGATATATAATTATTTACTTCAATGAATTACTTGGTGAGTGATCCATAGTGAGGATGAGAAACTCATATGGTATGTTAAGGTGATGAGAATGTTTCATTTAATTATCCTCTGGGTCTTAGTATTTCTCATTCATATTTTTCAAGAATAGTGATAAGGAGGGTACTACTGAGTATACATTTCATTCTAACCTTATGTATATATAATCGTTTTTTTGGAAGTCATTTGCGGTAGGTTGATGATCAATCTAGGTGATACTAGTTCAACGAGTTCATTCAGGAGCAGTTAAAGCATCATGGTGGATGAAAATAATTTTCTTTTGGTAATTTGTTGTTTTCCATTTAGTGTATATATGAGATTAATTTTTTTGGAATTATTATTTTATTTATGCATGGTGGAAATTTGTGGGTCTTCTTATCTTATCTCCTACACACTTAATATACATAGAGTATGATGCCTTCCATGTGTGAAATTAATATACCCTTTTTGGTAGTAACCAACCACTGAAATATTGGGGGTGAGATTTTGGAATCATTATATCAATTACCTTATTATTGGCCATGGAGTTTTAACTTTTGAGTTATGGGCTATGAATATGTGGTATAAATGGATTGATGGTTGAGTGATATGATTGATTTTAGTGTTATTAATTTGTAAGGATACATGGGTTGTTATTGAAATAATACTAGATAAGAATTGGCGCTTTATATAAAAAAGGAGACTAGTTAGTACATTGGAATTTATGGCCCCCTGTCATCTAACACAAGAGACTTAATGTTTATTGAACATGCTAAGAAATTTGATTCTACTATCAAGGTAGAGTATTGGGTAAGGATAATGCATCATGATGTTCTATGCCCATGTTTGAATTGGGAAAATATTGATAGTAGGTTAAAATGATTGAATTAATTAATTAATTTCCATTAAATTTTTTTTACCAGGTTTAGGTTTTTTGATATTTCTTTTTTTATTTATGTCATGAGATTGATGCACCCATCATGTTGACGTAAAAGATATTTAGTAGGTTGTTCTGGTGGATTTATACAAAATAGGATTGGATGATGAAAATACTTAGAGGAGGACACTTAAAGAGTTTAATCAGTGGAGTTCATAGAATTATGAGGGTTCAATTTTAGACCAGGAGATAAAGGAACAGCCAGAGGAGGTGGAGATAACCTTTAGTTTGATGTGTGATCATAAGTACCACTAGTCTTATTTATTCATGATGATTCTATTTGGGTCAGATTTATTATGGTATCTTTTATTCCTTTTGATTGTGAAGAATCAAATGTTCCATGGGAAATGTATGAGGGTTATTTTTCAGAAATTTTTTAAACTTTAAATTGTAAGGGGGCTTGTCAGAATGAGATATTTACCCTTATATAGAAGAGTTATAGTGTAACAAATTACAATATTTTTATAATAATATTCTATATTATGCTTGAAATATTTTAGTATATCATGAGGACAGAGTGAGGTATTTAGATGAGGATTTGTTCACATAGATTCAAGGATAGGTCACCAAATTTATGTTAAATTCATATAATCTAGTACTTTAAAGGGTGGAGTCCATCAGGATGAAATTGGATAAGAATAAATAATTATTTTATGGGAGTCATGAATATTTTCTATGAAGCATAGTGGTGATATGAATTTCTAAATTTCTTAGAAAGAATAAAAATATTCATCATTAGGGAGTAGGGTTCTTCCTTCAAAGATCTAGCTGTTCATAGGCCATTAATAGTGGGTTAGGTGTGGTTTTTTCTATTGTGGAGGTCATTCCAATTAGATCAGAGAGTGAATAACTTTCCATATAATTCTATATATGGTCATGGATTAATATGAACTTATCCATTTTTTTAGTTTCAATCAAAGAATTAATAAAAAGAGTGGATCAAAATTTATGATCAATGAGGAGGGATATAAAATGTAGAGGATCACCCCATGATTTTACAAATTTTTAGGGACACCAGGAAGAGCATGACCTTGTAAATGGTTACCGTTAGGCCATATATGCTATAGAGAAAGATGTGTTTAGATGAAGTCTATAGTATTAACATCTTTGGGTGAGCCTAACATCATATGATGTACCATATACCTATTCTCTATTTTGGTTTATATCTATTTAGATTCTATATGTATACAACTATTTTTTAGTTTACTTAGTTTGTGATTAGGGACTCGAGGTGGTGTGGATTCTGGTGCCCTTGGTGTCAACTATTATAGTTATAGGTTGAGATATCCTATTTGATGTATGTATATATTTTCAAATGGTTCTAGGGTAACAAAACTCTATAATGGATTTCTTATATTTACAGATACAACTATACAACATCACCCTCAGTATGGATTGAATATTTTCTTAGTTGTTTGTTTTAAATTTATATAGAAGGTTTGACATATTTTTTAATGATTATGGAGACCAGACAATGTTTATTATTTTGAAATACCCTCAAATGGGTTAGAGGCATGATTTTCCGCTATGTTCTTGTATGGATAAACTGATGTCATGTTCAATTGAGGATTATCTGATGGTGTTTTCCAGGGTTGTTGAAGAGTACCCTAATATGTTTCTTGAAGAGTTTGGGACACTACCCCCTTGAAGAGCAATCATTTTTGGGATAGATTTAATGTTATTTATTTCCATATTATTGATTTATCCATATAAGATGTCCCCTTCTGATTTTTTGGAGATTTATATTTAGGTGGATGATCTCTTTCATAGTGGATTCATTTGACCACGTGTCTCACCTTGTGGATCTCCTGTTCTATTTGAAAATATTCATAATGAAAGTTGGATGTTATGTGTTTATTATAATTAGTTCAATCATGTGATAGAAAATAACCAATATGCACTCCTTTGGATTTATGATTTATTAAATATGGTGAAGGGGGAAAAGTGGTCCTCAAGGACTGAATTATATTCTAGGTATCATTATAAATGGGTAAAGGAAGATGATATCCTCAAGAATTATTTCAAATTTCTTTTTGGACATTATTAGTTTTTTGTGTTGTTTTTCATAGTTAAAAATGATCCATCCACATTCATATAGTTAATAGTTGTAGAGTTTTTGAGTTTCAAGACTCATTCAGGGGATATTTATTAATGAAATCCTTATGTTACTAGCACTAAAAGAGGATAAGATATAAAATCTATGAGATGTGTTGGGAGTTCTACAATTTCATCATCTATTTTGGAAGTTTCTAAAGTTAGAGTTTTGATATTATGAGTTCTGCTTATTAGGGAATGCCATATCCCAATGTGGATTTTCCAAAGAATCAATGATGAATTATGTTTTGTTTTCTTCAGTATCCCAAAATTGTTATAGAGGTACACATTATTCTATATTTTTTAGTTATCATAGGAGTTCCACTCTCGACATATCCCATATTTCAACTCATATGATAGAATTAACTTAGAGGCATTAAGTGTTTCTGTGGTATGACCACTTCCATGATTATTTTGAGTATTTTATGAAGAAACTGGTTGGCACTCCTATTATTCATCTTTTAATAGAGGTCATTGTGTTCTAGGTTTACTATAATGTTTCACATATTGTTTTGGGTTGTGTGTTTACTTAGTAGAGGGAATTTATATCTTGTGGGTATTGATAGTTACATCCTCAGGAATGTAACTATTCCACCCATTATGTTGATCTTCTTACTGTCATGTTATCCACAAAGTTGTGGAAATAATATCTCATCTATGAAGATTTTTTGGTCTTTATATATCAAAAAATCTGGAATAATTTCTTCTCCCAATGACACTTTAATTTGAAACAACGATTTTTGGGGGAGTTATTACAGGATTGATACTTTGAGGTATCATTACACACGGTAAAGGGAATATTGTGGGTAATGAATTGATCCATAAATTGTGTGGTGGTTCTATGCACGATTCTAAAGATACTTGGAGGGTGATAGAGGAGTTAAAAGCATTATACCTTGAAATAGGGGAACATGATAGTAGAGGTTTTCTTTATTTGATAATGGTGAAGTCATTTTAAGGCATCCAATGGTGGAGTCCCATCTGGAGATTTTAGGTAAGTGTTTTCACATTATCTGGTTGTTTACTACGATGCTTTCAATGGATGGTAGAAAGGTGGAAAAAATTGAGTGTTTTTTCCAAATAATGAAATTAATTCATTTATCGATACTCCCTAGGTTCCATATTTTTCCCATAGTAGTATATCCTGGTGTGAAAATGATATTCCATTCTCTGGGTGAAAATTTGTGATTATTCAGTCTATAAAAGTAAATGGTACAGTTTTTCTCTTAATTTTTGATCTTTTTCTTAGAAAAGGCTGAGCATCATGTTATTTATGGGTTTATTTATACACTTCATGTTCCCCAATTTAAGAGACAGGGCATCTGAATGGACTTATTCAATAGTTTTCCTAGAGGTTAAGGAGGTTGTGATTCTATATGGGTGATTATAGACTATTTAAAAAAGTGAAATAATTTCATATTGATTTAGGATTCAAAATTATTAGATTTATTTTTGAGTAATAATTTGGATAATATGGTGATGTGTCATGGGGTTTAAAAGATTATTGTATATGAACTTTATACCCATTTTACCTCTAGTATGTGGAGTGGTCTCTAATATGCTCTTCACTCTGAGTTAGGCCTTAATATCACTTTTCATACATAGATGGATGTTTTTATATTTTGATAAATCCATATTTTTTAGGACATGTTAGATATTTATATTCCTCATTTTAGAGGTTTGTGGGTGAGGAACCTACCCATGGTAGAGTTATCTTGAAACAACTGTTAGCACTCGCCTATTTGTTTGGAACACTGTGAAGAACTATATGTCTAAACTTTCTAGTCTCCATTATATTGGAATAAGGTTAATGAGTAAGTTTTTATTAGAACATAATTGTTTTAGAGTAAAATATAGAATGTTTGTGTGAACTGTGATAAAATTATGGTGGTAAAAGATCATTATAATCCATATCCTACTCACTGGAGGAGGAATCTAAAGATTTATTTTAAGGATTATGGTTTTCTAAAGGTTTTTCTTTATCATGAGGATTTATTGTTCGGTTGCATGAGTAATCATTATACTAGGTTCATTGGACCATTCGTGGTGTTGGATCTCGTTATAGCCATGTTTTACCTATTATTAATACGCCCATATATGAGCTAGATTCATGAGGTCATAATCATATAAAACATTAACTGATATCTTAAAGATGTTTCACATGTCATCATTTAGTATGAACATAATGTTTGAGATAGTGTGACCATTTAGGAGAGGTTTTTAAATATTTAGGACCATAAAGAGATGGTGCTACATGGGTGATTTATTCCTTTAGATCATGTCATGTTGTAGAAAAATGTCTTGGAAGAGATTATTGAAGGATGAGAGTCACAATGGTATACATAGTATCATGTGTTGTGTTTATGAATTATTTTTTCCTCTATTAAGATGATGTGTTCAACCTTATAGTGTGTTTTTTTATTTTCTCTCCTTTGATGTTCTACTCATTACCTTACTATTTTTTTATTGGTATACATCCTTAAAGAGTATTTTTATTATATTTGTTTACAATTTTGTGGATGTTTGATTCCCCATTATATGAGATGGTTATATTCATATTATAATGAGATCAATGAGGGGTATCTCATAGGTTTATTATTTATACCCCTTTCTATCCCATACAAGTTTTATTATAAATAATAGAGGAAAACGATTTTTTGAGAGGTATCTGATTTAAGGATATTGTTTTCTAAATCCCTTATATTTTCATTTACCCTAAGATATGATGTGGTGTGAGGGAGTTTAGAGGATTTATATACTTTTATAGGGTCTCCATTCCTTTTTATTTGGTGTGGTGGTTGCCATTTTTAATCTTACATCAAGGCTTGAGTGTGGGTGGGTTGTTTTAGCATTGGGCATTTTCTATTTTTCCATGAATTTGGCCATTTGATTTCGAAGTTCACCATGTTGAGTAAAATGACTTATCTATATGTTCCAAACATATTTTTAACTAAGGACCCCACTTTTTTGAAATGAGGATGGAGAAACTTCACATGGAGTCATTTTATGTAAGGAAGGCTTGATATGGAACTAAATGATTCTTATTTTTAGAAACAAGTATCATGGAGCTCACTAGGATATAGATATTGGTGGGGTTATGGTAAAAAGGATTGGTTTATTACACCATGACATGGTGGTTGTCAAAACTTTTTTATGGGAGTTTTAATGTAAGAAAATCTAAGATATTAAAACACATTTAAAATCAGATTTCATTTTTTACTTGAGAACCAATATGTATCTTTGGATTTCACTACTATGTGATGAGGCGTTTCAGGTTTCCTGAAAAAAAGGGACCAAGTACCCTTGAATTGAATTCCCACTCCTTCTATTGAACCCTATCCAACCCCTATCACTCTCATCACTATCTAGATATACTATGAATAGTCCGAACATTATGGATCATCAAATAGAATTCTTGAATCACTGTATTCACCTCTTTTTTAACTCATTCTTTTTCCATTATTCTTGTTTCATTCTAGAAATATTCATTGGGTGGATTCAACTATTTTGGATTGAGGTTTCAAGAATGTGTTGATGGTGGTTATTATCCTTATGTACTGATCAAATTTCTTTTTTTTGTGTTTCCTTTGATGATTGTTTTTATTGGTTTTCCATTTGTGATTGGAGAACATAAAGATTGATATTAAGGAAGGAGATCTAATAATTCTAATTTATTTATGTGAAATAGTGAATTAATCATGCATGAGAAGCTTTTATAAAGGTGTACAATTGACCATAGTAAGATTATAATCTGAAAATGGAATCAAATGTTGAATGATTATTATATAATATTTAAAATTAAAGATAAAAATAAAATATCGCATGATATTGTTTGATTTATTCATTAATATTAATCCCATAAAAATTTATTATTTTGTTTTTATTAATAAAATAATTAAATTAGAACACAAATTGAATTATTTATCATAAAGGGTTACAATTTATTAATATATAAATTTAAGGAACAAAAATAATGATCACATGCTACTGTGTTAACTTCTTTTTAACTAATGATAAGAATTGTTTTTAATTTATAAAATTTAATGTAATGGAACATGAATTATCACATACTTAAGATAATGAATATTTCATGTCGATAATTAAAATACTTTTTAGGGAGTGATATAATTCCTCTTTTTATTTCATTGGTGGAGTGATATATATGATTGGAAGTATTTTTATAACAAGATCAGTTGCGTAAAAATAATAACAATGTAAAGCTGAATGATGATATAAATATATATAAGAGTCATAATAATATGTATACTACTCTTTTAAAAATTATCAAATGTGGTAAATAAATCTTAAATTCATGTTTTATTTTATTTTTATCTATGGATATTTTTTTTGGTGTACTTTTGTGAAATTAATATTCGAATTAAATTAGTTAATTTATGAGGAAATTGAATTTTTTTGATAAATATGATGGTTTTTGGGCTGGGAGAGTCTTTTTATTATTGTGGGAGGCTTAATTTCCATGATTTCATGACCTTTGTACATTTTCCTAGGCATAAAAAATAATTTTATAATGTATGTGTTGCCTATAGAAAGTAGATTTTTGTTTGAGTTGTTGATAACTATTTTATAGATTGGAATATTTGTTGAGAAATTGGTAAAAGGGATAGGTTGTATTTTGATCAATATTTTATTTCACAAGGGATGAGTTTGGATCCTGAATAATACTGTTTGTTGATGCAAATAATGATGTGATAATTTATAATATGCACAATTTCATGAGAATATGGGTGGTAAAGATGAGTTCTGAGAATGGATTTCTCATTGTTATATATCTAATATTGCATGATTCTTTTCTGATGAATACTTGATGGATTAATGGTTGAATGGTGTTTTTTGATCAATTTCAAATTTATCAAATGTATTATGATGTTATAAAATACAAGTGAGTCTTTGATGTGGTAGCTTAGGATGATTCATAGAGTACTCATATGATTAAGGGATGATAATGGGACTAATAAATAAGTGGAGTGGGTTCATGATATTCACTGACAATGATGACATTATTGAGTAAAAGTAAATAATTAATAATTCTATAAGAACTTTTCTTAATAAAATCAATTTTTTACCTTTGGAATGTACAAGGAATAATTTCTTAATTATTATATAATGAATTAATTAATATGTAGTTTAATTAATTGTGTGTGTTTTTTGATATATTGACCATTGAAATGCTGGTTTGGGGTCCAGTGAAATGATAAAGAAGGATGAGTCTTAGGATAAGTAGTTTCCTATAGTGAGTATGTTCATGATATTAATCTATATTTTCTATTTCATATGCTAACCCATCCATGTCGGTTGGGAAACCAAAATCAAATGTTTGGGGGGGGGGGGTTGTTTTCTATCATATCTAGGATGGCGATGGAATATATGACTGACTTCTACCTCCCCCACTCCCCCTCTAGATATAGATGGGTTGGAATATCTTACGATATGATGGATTATGGAATATTTTGACTTGTCATCTGGATCATGATGGCTCATAATTTAATATAAAATTATGTGAGGTCTATAATGGTTTGAGTTTTAACGCATACATGTATGCAGACATGGTGGTTTCAGATTACCATGGGTATGAATTCTTGGGTTGTAATTGCTCAATTTTTAATTCATGTGCCAAGGTTATAGTCGATACCATATAGACTTGGTTTCTATTTGGCCATGATGCTGATGAGATACTAAGTTTCAAAATATTTAATAATAGTGATAAAACTATTTCATGAGGTTCAAGATGATTTTTAGGAAGGATGAGAAAATGATGTAGTTGTTGGGGAATGAGAGTGAAAAACTAGTGGACAAATAGAAGTGGTGTACCGCTGTTTATATGCATATTATTCTTATATATATATTTTTACTTTTTATTCCTTTCATTGATATTTATCCATGATTAAGATGGGAATTAAGTATTACCTATTTAGTTGATGAGTTAATTTCATTTGATTATTCACAAGGCTTTAGTATGCTTCATACAAATTTTTAGTAAGAGGTTACATGGAAGATCCTATGAAGTATACATGTTCTGCTCACCATAAGTATATATAAACTCTTTCTTAGGTTATCTATAGTAGGTTAGTTATATATTTGGGTGGTACGAGTTAAAGGAGATTTTCTAGGAGATGTTGTAGCTTCATGGTGACTACTAAGGATTTAATTTTGGTTCTGTATAGTTTTCCTTTTAGTTTATTTGTGGAATTATACGTATTGGGGTTTCATATTTTATTTTTTCAGTGTGTTGGTCGGAGGTTATTCTATATGTACCTTTTAGTCCTTAAAATTACATAAAGGGTAATTCCTCCCATGTGTGTTATTGATATACCGTTGGAACTAGTCACTAACTTGTGGCCTTTTTTATGGGATTTGGGTGTCATTATCTATCTTAATTAATTTTCAGCTCTGAAAGGTTACATTTGGAGGAAATAGGTCAGGTAAAGTCCACTCTTGACTATGTGTGAACTACAAATACTCTGAAAGTCAAAAGAAATAAATATAGATCCAAATATTGATCCACAAGTCTATCATTGTGAATATAATTGATGTTGAAGATACAATAGTGAAATCGAAAGAGTCTATATAACATGAACTAAAGAGGAAAACAATGATAAAATTCACATGAGCATTAGATCATTCCAACCATTGATTCTATTTATTATGAATAAAGATAAAGATAAATGCAACATTTATTTAGTATAAATCTAATGAAGAGTGATATTTTTCAGCATCAGAATATTATATTCCAATAAAAGAAGTTTATAAAACCATCCTACAATAATCTATTGTATAAGTTTGATTAATCAAGAAGATATATTGATTTCATTTGTCATATAAAAACACCATTCATATTTCCAAGGAGGGACACAAGAGCTTCATTACTGATCTACTCCTCCTATAGTATAATGAATCCTATATTTTGATTAGATAGTTGTATACCAATATCCTTATTGTATTAGACAAGGTTAGTTCTTGAATTTTTTTTCAAGATTATACAAATTTATATGATTTTTTCAAAAATTATAATTAATCTATATATGTCATATAATAACAATGATACACTATATAGGTATAAATTTTTAGGAAGACAAATATCATAAGAAAGTTTTGGTGTTCTCTTTTAGTGATTTATTTATCCATGTATAATTTGATATCAACCAAAGGAGAGTTAGAAACAATGGGGGTATCACCCACTAAACAAATAAAGAGGTGAAAAGTGATAAAATGTAAATTTATATAAAATTATACTAACACTAATTTACACTACTATCAATGATAAATATCATATTTAAATCCTAATACAAATATAACCATGTTGAAATGAATAACATTACACCATTATTTGGTGATTTATAATTTCTTTTGAAAATTTGGATGTTTATAATTGTGGGAGTAATTAACTAATTGATCATCAATTTTAGTGAAAAAATGGTTGTTTATGAGCCCAAATCAATTGAATACACGTGGGACATTTGAATGGGTTGTTTTTGAAAACTATATTTAAGAGATAAAAACATTTAATATAGATTACATGGTTAGGGATCAAAAATAGAGATAAATATTGAAGATAGAGATAAGGGTGAGAATAATGGTTTGTGAGAGAAACCATACTGATGAAATTGATTTATTTTAGTTGAGTGGAACCTAAAAAACATCCTTATGATTTTTGTAATTTATTTCTTTAAGATTACCTATTTTGATACCATTGTTTTTTATTTAAATATTCCTTGTATAGAAGTTTGAATGGAGATATATATAATGGTAGTGATTCTAGGGTAGAAAATGGTACCCGAATAACGTTTATAACCATGATTGTGGATAAAAATTTTGGTATATTGACACATCTTCGATGTATACTCCTTAAAACGTTTCTCTTAATGGTAAAGTAAGTAAAAGAATAATGACACTGCAATTACTTTCAATATAAGGATTTTACAGTTGTGTTATTTAGATTAATAGGTTCAAAGTTTTCTTTTTAACACAATAATAACATTTATTAGACCTTGGATAATAATTATTTACACCCAAATTCATTAACCTCTTATGGTGGTCCTATGATTCTATTGTTGTATCAAATTTTAGATTATTTTAAATATATAAATTAATTTTACTTATTTTTTAGCAAATCATATGGTATTATATCCCATTGGAGAACTCAAAACGTCTATTCCATAATTGTTTTTGTAATTTTAAGATATTTTAATACACACATATTTATAAAAATAACCATTGGAACCAAAAAATATGTTCCATAGACATAAATCTAAAATCCAAAATAAGATCCTCATCTAGATTACATGTGTCTAGTTTAAACAACATTATATTATAGTATAAGAAGATGATGAAAATGGGATCCCCATGTATTGATCAATTTCTTTCACACCGAGGGATTATGATCCTTTAAATTGTTTCCCAAAGTAGTGAAGTGGTTTTGAAAGTATGTTATCTATAATGTACCATAGATTCTATCCAAATCATTGGAATATTGTTTTATTCCCTTATAAAAATATGTTTTCCATGAAAAGTTTAGGCTACCGATATACCTTGTATGTAAAGGTCTAAATCATTCCATTTTATTCGATATTATAGCTCAATTATCCAAAATAGATAGCCATATCAAATTTTATGCAAACTTTAAAATGATTATTTTATAATATATTTTTATCAAAATTCTATTGAGAATCCACCTAGAAAGTGGTTTCACATGTGAATACTCCCTATGTCTCACATGTTCCCCCATCCTATCCTACATGCCAACCCCAATGTTAAACACTATGTGAACCTTACATGAAGTCTAGAAACCAATAGGGGTTATCAAATGGAACCTCAATGAAAACAATAGTTAATAGGTCCCCATGAAAAGGTTTCATATGGTAGTACCAAATATGCATATTTTGAGTGGAACCTAAAAAACCATATTTAGATCTAATAGTTGAGAAACCTATGTACCTGAGTGCATGAAGGTCTAGGTGACTTTACCATGTAGTATAAAAACATTCATTAGTTTGTTATAAAATTTAAATGGAGGAAATGTTATATAAACTACTTCTCATATCCTTTTATATAGGATATCGTAAAGAAATCCATTTTAAGAAGGTCTCTATGAAATAAGGTTGAATTTTAATAGAACCCAAATTTCCCATATATGAATCCATGTTTAACCCAAATGGTCTCACTAGGACACCCTATTCACCTAGATTCCTCCACTTGTAGAGTTTTACCCATCCCTCAAGGGATCATTTGGGCACCCAATCACCTAGTTTTTCTACTTATTAAATTCCAACAATTCTTTCTATGTAGAATAAAAAATCTTTATACACCATGTTTCTAAGGCTACACCCCAAATAGGATAGTTCCGGCTAGCCCTCATGACCTAACCTGGGCTCAATCCAATCCTTGGTCACTTACCTAGTATAAAACATCCCATTTAATCCTAGTGGATTCCCTAACATGAATTGATCTATTTTATCATGGTCTATACCATTACGACATTGGAATTCCTCACAAGGGTAATATGTAATTATCATGTACCAAAGTTTAATATATTAGGACCCTATATACCAGAGTTCATAGATCCCAAACCTATACACCTAATCTTTCAACATGGGAAAAGATTGGGTGTGTAGGCTTGAGATATATGCACTATGCTAATTGGAGTCAATTTATGTTGTCTATTGGTACATCCTCATTGCACATTCCCATTGAGATAGGAATTCAAGGGGTCCTTATTTAGGAAATTTCATTCTGGGTACCCAGTAACCATTTTGATTACATGTGTAACTTGTGGTAATGTATCTAGGAGACTATCCTCAATAAATAGTTTGATTAATTTCATATAATTGGGTGTGTTCTCAGGATGGGATTAGAAAATTCATGAGACATACCACCAGGTAATTCTCATAACACTTTGGAATGGTGTGTTAATATCATTTTGGTAGGGAATGATTGTTCCCTTTATCTGGGTGGAAAGAGGCCAACATATTTAAAGAAATCCCTCATTAAATGTAAAACTTAAAATAACTATCACTTTTATTTTATGTGTCCATTTTGGCACCAAAATCATGAAAATAAAAGAAAATGATTTGATTTACCCTTGGATATGAGATATACCCATATCCAATGCTGGTTTTGACCAAAATATTTCGGAAGGGATTTCAAAAATGCAACTGAATATCTATATAGACTCCATGTTATCATCCGGATTATATGTTGTTGACACCATGCCACTAAATTTACATTTTTTTGAAGGATACGTATCCCTCGATCTGTAATCAATCAGGAAACACATGGGGATCCAATTTACCAATTTTTCTTGTATTGAGATATATTTTTGGGAAGACTCACCTTATATAATCAGAATAGAGATTTCATTATGGATTTCACTGCAAAGTTCATGAAAAAAAAATTTATTCAAAAAATTACCTTTTTAATACATACATACATACATACATATATATATTTAATAATCTAAAATTCTGGGTAAACACTTAATTTGTTCCATCACATGTGATGATTTTTTATATATTTTCTTTATTTGTTTCTAAAAAAATATGGGGGTGATAGATGTTTGGAAACCATGATGAATGGAGTCATGGAGAAAAATGTATTATTTTAATAATTTATATATATATAAAATTTATATGTTATATAAAATACACCCCCACACATTCACATAATATATATATATATATATATGTATATATATATATATATTAATAACATATGTAATATATATAAATATATATAACCTACATTAACAAAAAATGGAAAATAAAAGTTCTTTATGACAAATTCAAACACCCATTTTAATTGTATTTTATTTATTTCAGTTATTTTAATAAAAATTAAATAAACAAATAATTAAATAAACTAATAAAATAAATACATTATTGTGACTCAATACCCACACCCTTTGGTCCACTAGTAACAATGTGAACCTTTTTTTATGAGATCTCAACCATTGGATATGAAACTAGTCCATTGTGATGTTTTTCATTAAATAAAATCATAAGAATAATGATAAATTAGTTTGATCAGTATAAATATTTTTGATGGATCATCATATATTAGTAGTGGTGGTGAAGGATTCCCGTTATAAATTTTGAAATCTAATTTTTTTTAAAATTCACCCTAATATTTTAATAGGAAAATCTCAAAAAATTAATTATTTAAATAATATAAATATGAGGTTTACTTTATTTTCTATTTTATTTATTTGGTTCGTTTACAAAATTGACCCAATCACCAATCATATTAACATTATTATTTCTTGAATAATTCATATGAGAATTAATCTTGTGATATTCACAAAGTTACCTAAAATTGTAAATACAGTTCTAGACATATCTAGTGCTAGGATTAGAGAATCAAGTGTTTCATGATGTTCAATTTTGATAGTATGAAGAAATATATTTTCCAATATATAACATGAGGATATAGGGTTGAATCTTGGTCCTAATATGAGAATTATACGAAATAGATTCACATTTTAAAAATTATTATAATATAGATTTTATACCGTAGTGAGGAATTAAAATCAATTCATTTAAGTAGTTTATTTTCATTTTAATGTCATAATCTCATATCAAAACTCTTAAAATAATAATAAAATTAGCATTATTTTAGAAACATGTTTTATTTTAATTTATTTTCATAAATAATAAACAAATAATTATTTTAATGATATTAAATATGATTATAAAAATATTAAAATGACCAATATCATTTTATATGTGTTATCAAACATGGAAAATAAAATTATATTCATTCAGTAAAATAGGATTTTTATTCATATAACTTGAGAATAAATACTAATTTCATTTAATTAATAAATAAATATATAAATAAATTTTGTATTTTCTTATATTGTGAAAATATTTATTGACTTATCCCATGAATAATTAAAATATTTAATTTAATTTACATATTTTTTATACTGAAAAATGTAAATATTTATTTTATGATTAATATTAAATTAATTAATATTATTCTATAAATATAGAATAAATTTATTCGAAGACATTAGACTCATGATAATCTAATGAGAATATAGATACACTTAGTTTATTACCCACTATGATGTTTTCATAGTTTTCCATTACTCTAACACACAGACTAAGGCTGGTATGTAGAAACACATCATAAAACCCTGAATAAAATGCGATTCATCATTTTGAATTCCTACTATGAAAGATATTGTATTTTATAATCCATTTATCAATTCATATCTCATCAATCAGGATACAAACTTTTGTGATTATTCTATATAATGTATTTATCACTGTACAGATTTTGGAGATAACATTCACTATAAAATACCATGGACATGAATTTTACTCAAATAATTTTATTTTAGTGAAAGGGGAATAGATATATTGTATCTTTAATAATAATTTTTTTAAACACTATTCATTATGAACCTCACACAAGCTACCTCACCAAGAGTAAATACATCTTGGATTTCATCTTTCAAAAAATTATGTGAATTTTGATAGACATTAATAATTATCTCAAATAAAATGACTAGTACACATGCCCAAATATAGAAAAAATTTATTATGTTGAGACCAAGAGGTTTAAATTTTTTAGAGTTGAAGAAGGAATTGGTGAAACAAGAACATGGATTTATTAAAGTCCTGTCATTTATTACCAACACGTAAATGAGTAAGTTGTGAAGAGTTCCATGGGATTTTAGATTTTATGAATCCCTAAAAAAATATTCTCTGAACTAAAATTACATAGACTATGTGTCTATGGGTAAATCTTCCATGTGATGAGATTCCATGAGTAATGATGACCAACATGATGGAATTTTATTCCATTGATTATGCTTCCATGAGTCAAGATTCTGATTAATGTTCTTTTAAGAGAAAAATCAAAGACTTGGCATGAGTTTTTATTATTATGTGAGAAGAATCAGAAACCCTCCATGAGTTTTTAAACTTCAATAAGAAACATCACTGATCTTTCATGATTTTTAGTGCTTCCATGTGAGTAGTATGAATCCTTCCTGGGAAGAAGGAAATAAACCTATGATTCCTTGAGGAGCATATAAATTTCATTAGGGGCATGAATTTTCTATGAGAACAGACCCTATATGAATAAAGAATGTGAGACTATAAGTCACATGATAGGAGGAGAAACTGTGAGTGACACCCAGAAGGTGGATTGAAGATTTACCAAAGAACATGGTAGAATAATCTAGGGATGAATAATAAGATGATATAATAACATTTTAATTTAACGCTAATGTGTATCATGATTCTTCCAAATAAGATTTTGGATAATTTCATGTGATAGAATATAGAAGAGAGATCTAGTGTAACTATTCAAGTACACATAAAAAAAGAAGTAGAAAACAAACATTCTGCATATCCATGTTCCTAGTTAGAATATGAAGGTTATAATGTGTTGTCCATGAAGTTTAATATCAATAAGAGGTGTTTGGTACTATTTCAATGTAAAATGGAAGAGGGTATCATAGAAAGATGTGTTCTATAAATTAAGGATGATATGTGAGATTTAATGTATGAATTTATGCATTTTTATTATAAATTTTGAATTATAAAATTATTATAGAAACAATGAGGCTCCATTTTGATAGCATTTATCAGGAAGAATGCCAAGAGTAAAAATTTGACGATCCTACCACTATAAAATGCATGTATTTATACATATGAGATGATTTATTATGGAATAAATATATTTTTAAATGAGAATGGATTGGATATGTTATTTTTACTTTTTAATATAAAATTAAAAAAAATTATGGAATAAGTTGATTATGGATATTATTGTGAAGACCAGATTTGATAATTATAGATATTTAAGTTCATAAATATCTACATGGTTTCATAAATATTTGAATATATAAGAAATAGAATATGAAAATTACACTACACATTATGAAATTCACTATTATTTTGGATCATCCAAGATAGTGCATGTGGCGTGGAAGAATAATAGAGAGGGAGAAAAAAATAAGAACTAGTTCTTTCTCATTTCTATTCATGAAATTAAAGAAGTAGAAGATCTAATTTTTAGATTCATGGATGTTAATAATTCATGGAACATAGTAGTGATGTGTTGTAGCATATTGATAGGTTAATTATATTGTTGAGAAATATTTTACATAATATTATATTTGTGAGGAGAAAATGCACTTTTAAAAAACAATAGTGTATGAATTTGTTTAGAAAACCCCTTCTTGTTCTAAATCCGAAAGATTATTTATTAGTGGATGTGGGATCTCATATTGTTTCCTGATCTTATAAAGGACTGATAACTCTTTTTGAGTAGTAAACCTTGTAAATTACTATGTTTCCCTGGATGTGAATTCATTACTCTCTAATTGGAGGTAAATGTTTTCATGAAAGAAAAAAACTATATAAGAATTGGCTATTGATTTTCCCCCTTCTTAGTATTCAAAATATCCATTCTGGTTCTTGTAATTTTTATCAAAGGGAATTTCCTACATAGACTATAGGATTTTTAAAGCTTAAATAATAAGAATACTTCCTTGGATTTTCTAAAATCACTTAATAATATAGTGATTTGTGCCTTAAATGGGAAGAAATATATTATCTAGAAGTACACAACACTAACCTATCTATTATCCAATTTCTATGATGTTATATAAGCTACAACAAATGGTTTCACTCCTCCCATTGATGGTTTTCCCTTAACTTCTATATACAAGAGGAATCAAAAAAATGATAAATGATCCAAAATGCTATTATTTCCTCCCTCTATGGAAGAAAATTCCTAAAAGTTACATGAATTATAACCAATAAAAGAATTTTAGATAAGTTAAATAAAATTTAAAAAGGGAACATGAAAGTGAATAATGAAATATTATAATATTAGATATTTAAATATGAATACTTGAAAATGGGATAAGTTTAATCTGTTAGCGATTTCTTCATAATGGATAATGATATTTTAATTACCTTAATAAACCATGGAGAAAAATTTAAATACTAAATTTTTGATGAGAAGATAATCAGATATCTTCTTAAAATATTTGATGCTAAAGTTCTATAATTTGAAGATAGAGATCCTGTAATAATCTATATGGATTATTTTCATCATATTCTCATTGTATATGAGATAATAAAAGATAACTCTATAAATATATAAGAAAATTTGATCATGAAATTTTATTCAAAGGAACTAAGAATAAAATTTTAAAGAAAGTATTAATAGTTAACTATGTTAGTGGAACTAATTCCGAATATGAATTGAGTAAGAATTTTATAGAATTCATTTCTTTATTATTTATAAATATGAAAACAGACACAAGGAAGTATAAAATAATGTTAATATTGATGTAATGTAAATATGAACCCATTTTACATATTTAATAAAATTTTCCAAGACTAAATAAAGGTAATGATTAAGACGAAGAAGTTAGAAGTCCAATAATACCACTAAATAATAAGAGGAAAACGTATTTTTTTAAGAGAAATGAATAATATGTTATTTAAATATTAAAATTGATATTTTTTTCCAAATTTGATAAAGATAATGAAAAATGAAGAAGAGGTGGGAATTGAAATTTCTAGTGATAAAATTTATAAGAAGTTTCTTATAGAAAAAGTAAATGATGAAAGATTTTCTAGTGATGAATATATAAACTATGAAGAAGAATAATAAGAAACATAGATGGAGTTTTGGATAAAAATAAAACTAAAGGGATATATATTGGAAATTGGAAAGATGGGGAAATTAAACCAGAATTTAATGGATGATGGTCAACCTATTAATAATCAATAAATAGTGTATAAAGAGGAAAAATCATGAAAATAAAAATAGATTGAAAACCTAAAGAATTTACTTAATGTAGACATGAATTACAACATCAGTCTTGAATAAAAAAATATAGGAGAAAGAATTTGATATTGTTCAATAGAAACTTGTTGATTATAATCAAAGTATATTTAAATTCAAAAATATTAAATTCATAATTTTTTGAAAAATATATATATATTAAATATCATTTAGATCAACAAATATCATCTTTAATGTTTTATAACAAGGTTGCATATATTGAAAAGGGTCATATAAGTAGAATAAAGCGAAGAGAACCATGTATGTATCTAATATAAGCAAATTTATAAATTTTGGATTCTCTATGAAATAAATTTTTGAAGCAATAAATTCTGAAAATATAGACTCTATTAACGATAATAAGAAGTATAGTATCAATAATAATATGTTATCACTAAATATAATTCTTGGTTCAAAAAAAGATTAATGATTAATAGTTAGAAATAATTTGGAAAAAAGATACAACATTTTTGAAAATATGCATGTTATAGGGGAAAATATACTTTATTTGGAAATTTTTTGTGTATTGGAGGCTTTAGGAATGGGTAAAAATGTTTTATTTTAATCATCATTAATACAATGGATCCAATAGGTACTATAGGTAGAGTTTGAGTGGTAGTCAACCTACTCAATGAGCACAATCTCAAAATAAATATGAAAAATATAATTTAATGATTTATAACAAATTCAAACTTATTGAAACTATCTTTGATAGGTTTTATTATCCAAAACACTTTTCAAAAGGTTTTCATATTATTTTTACATCATAAGAATGGTTTTTTGAATAAAAAAATTCAAATGCATCCGGTGAATGAAGATAAATGAAAAGAGAAGGCTCTTTTGTTTGAAACTTACCACAATTCCTCAAAATGATAAATACATTGGATTTTAAACACTGATTGTTCTTTACATATGATTACAGATTTTAATATATATAAGAATACACAATACTACAATTAAGGTTTATTGAATTTTTTAAATAATGAGTCACTCAAAATAAAAGGCATTGGATATTCTATTACTCAAAAGGAAAAGTTGAACTCATGAAGTTACCTATTTTTTTGATGGATTGAATCATAATCTAGTGAAAATTTTATTTCTTTATAATGATGTAAATGAATTCATATTCACAATATATGGTTTTATTGATAAAAATATTGAATAATCTGATGTTGTGATAATATGACATCAAACATATTGAAACTTGTTATAGGTTGGTGATGCAAAAAATTCATTTTATTAGAGTCAGATAGAGGAAAATAAATTATTGTACAGAATTTTTAGTCTTATGTTCTAGAGAAAAATGAATAACCTATCACATAGAGTAGGTTTTCATGATTCCCATGAATTTATAAGATGAAAATATTAATATTATTGATATTATAGAAAAGAAAATATTCTAATTATTCTCACAATAATGATGGGATATATATATATCTTATACCTTGGAATTAATTAATTCAGATATATGGGAACATATGAGGATTTTGGTAAAAAATTGAGATATGCATTTTATTTTATTATTTGATGATTTCACTAGTATTACCAGTATTATATTTTTAAAACATAAATTTGAGGCCCTCAAGATGATCAAAAATTTTGTGAGAAGTACTCAAAAGTAATAATGATTCTCTATAAAGAATATTCAAGATAATAATTGTGTGGAATAAACATGTTGTGTATTTTAAATATATATTGAGAATTATGGTATTCATCGTGAGTTTATTGAACCATAAAAACCATAAAAATGTTTGGATGAAAGAAATAAATATAATCTTGGTATATATTTATCAAACCGTATTGATTGAACATAATACTTCAAAGTTCTTTTTAGAGAAAATCTATCGGTTCGGAAGTACAAATTCAAAATCACTTCTTCTTTATACAAAATATTGAAATGTATATATATGATATATATTATATGAATACTCTACGTTTTAAGTACTTAAGTGGTTTTGGTAGCCTCTATTTTATCAAAGTAAAATCTAGGAATCATTGGAAGATGAATCAAATAGGTTTTGATGGAATCTTCCTTGGATACACTCCAAATAGGAGGGGATATAAATAATTCAATAAGGATAATAGAAGATTCATTGATTTTAATGTTGTGGAAGATCATGAAAATCAAATATTAGATGAAAATATAAGTTTAAAATGTGGAGGGAATTAATTTCTTCCTGTTAATAAGTATGATTTCATCATTATCAGAAATAAAAGTAATGTTGCTATTCAAGGAATATTTAAAGACTTGGATGTATCAAGTTATAATGAACAAACCATTCTATCACATTCAAGGCTGGAAATTTTTTTATATATTTAACATAGTTGGAAATTAATACTAATATGTTCAGAACAAAAACAATTTATGGATGCTTCACATACCTCATTATTTTCATAGGTAGTTCCCAGAGATATTGTAGAAGCATTAGAGAATTAAAAATAGATTGATTCCATGAGTAAATAATTTTATAAAATTGAAAATAATGAGACATGAGAGCTACTAAATAGTCCAGGAGATAATATTTTGATTGGAAGAAATTTATTTTTATAAAATAAGTTGAATGAAAAAGGTGAAGTGGTTAGAAACAAGGAAAGACAGGTTTATAATTGATACTCAAATATTTAAGGAATTCATTTATATGAGTACTTTAGTATATTTGTAAGACAATAAACCATCAAAATATCTCTTTCATTTTTTGCACAATGGAAATGAAATATTTTCCAAAATAATTCCATGTGTGCCTTTATCAACAGAGAGATGGAAGGAGTTGTCCATATTGACCATCCATGTGGTTTCCTTCTAAAAAAATGGAACCATGTGTTTTATTTAATGATTTATTTATATGGTTTGAATAAATACCAAATATATTGGTATTACAAGAAGTATTCCTATTTAAATAAGCTATATTTCTTGAAAATAAGTGTGGATAACAACCTCGATATAAATGAAAATCAAGAGTTTTCTCATGATTTCATATCTATAATTAATACTGAAAAAGACTATGGTAGGTTTTTGAAAGCGATGAATATTATATTTGAAATTTATATTATAGGAGAAATATTTTGTTTTATTTAATTAAAAATCTCTTCAGAGAAATATTATATTTTTTCAATCATAATAAAAATATTCCAAGGATATACTTAAAATAATTGGAATATAAGATTAAATACCTAATTTAACACCTATATTAGTTGAAACAATTTTTTCTAAGGATGAAGTTAGAATGGTTTTTGATCCTAAATTATTTAGAAAATTTATTGGAAGAATGTTGTATTTAATAGCTTCTAGAACAATGTTTCTTTTTTTTACTTCTACAACATATTAATGATTTTAATGTGCACCTTAAATAAATGTTTTTTATTGAAATATGAATTCTCATATACATTTTGGGAACTATAAATTATAAGAAAAAGTATGAAATCAATAGAATATTTAATCCATTTTTATATTAAATGTATATTGGGTTAGTTAGTTGATTAAAATAGATCTATATCTTTGGGAGAAATATTATTTTCAGAAAGAATTGAGAGTTGGTATATAAAGAGGCAATGTTCCTTAAATCTCATCAGTGTAGTCACTAAGTATGTAAATTCCACTCAAGCTATAACAAAAGTTTTGTGCATGAATACACAATTATAATATATTTTAGTTGATTTGACAATGATGATTCTATTGGGATGTGATAATCACAGTGACATAAATCTCAGAAAGAATCTACTTCAATGTTCAAGATCAAAACACATTCATATAAAATATTACTTAATAATAGATATTTTAGAAGGAAATGAAAAAATGATGGAGTTTTTATGTATAAGCAAGTTGGGGATGATATTTTCATGAAACCTATACCAATGAAAAAATTTGAGAAATTAAGGTTGATAATGGGAATTCATACTCACTATCACAACCCGTCTCCCGGGGCCCGTGCCGTGACTACCCCAAGCCCACCTTCCAAATTCTAAGGGCTGGCGACTAGCACCAAAGGTGTAATCCCCTAAAACGGGGAAGGCATTGCCTTTATAACCTATAAACACACACACAAGCAAGAACATAGCTGGACGAAACACCAAGTAAACTGTATATCAAAAGTGTGTTGAAAGTAAAAGGGTCCATAATACAAGCCCAATAGTAAAGGTGCAGGTACAATTGAAATGAAATAGAACTGAAGAAATTGAAAAGACATCTACTAGATCGTCCTCCGAGGTTCCTACCTAAAGGGTATGTACAAATTTCCTCCTTAGAACTTCAAATACATCCGTCTCCTCCAGGTACTGATACACCATATGGTCCAACTCCGGGTACCATCTAGTCCAGGTACTCTCATCCTCAGTTAGTGTTATCTGTCATCTGTATCCAACACAATGAAGTGTGGGTATAGCCAATGCAGGGGTGAGTATAAAGATACTCAGTAGGGACCCCGAGACCATGAAGGTCTCACAAAATCCATCAAAGATAAACCACAAAGTATGAAATCAACAGATAACCCTACCTAGGTATGTGCCCATACATATACCTATGTTATTAAAGAATCTGTTTCAATCATGAGAAAAATACAAAAGAACTGACTCAGCTCAAACTAGGATTTTATTCTAGGCATAGTATCAAGAAACATCCCCAGTCACATTTTCGAAACATCAGCTACTGGAGAACTCCTCATCAATCGAGTACAGTGGGCCTACCATGACACTAAGAATACTTCCCACTAACCTTGGACTTCTGAGGTACTCCTCTTGTCGAATACCATGGATCTGCCACGTCACCAAGCACGCTCCCCACCGTGGGTCTACCGCATCACCAACCACGCTTCCTCTCGTAGCATACTAAGGTACTCTTCCTGTTGAGTATCGTGGGACTGCCATGACACTAAGGTGCTTCCCACTGTGGGTCTTACGCGACACGAAGGTGCTCCCCACTGGGATAGTTGAGTCACTCGGAGTCAAAATGGCTAATAGTCGTCAGGTCTCAGCCAGCTACTAGGTCTCCGCACTATGCTCTCTAATCTCCAAGAGGATCCTCTCCACAAGCTACTAGTTGATACTCCAACTATCATGAATTTCCATGAAGAATTATCACAAAGGTCCTCCATGTCATAGTGGTATCAATGCAACAGACGATGCGTTAATCAGACGCCTAGTCTGTGAGTTACTAGCCTTTTAGTCCTGGGGGCCCAGTTGGATTCGTGCATGAATCAACCTAACTGTATCTCAATTATACACCAAAATCTAGTGGGGTATACTCAAAGGTACTATCACACTCCAAGATTTCCATCACTGCTAATGGTTCATGAAATGAACATTCAGTGCCAAAGATATGACAGAAGAAGCATAAATGGGTCGTAGTGAACCCAGGTCCAGTCTGACCCGGTCGGACTGACCTGGCCTGACCCAGCCTAGGCCGACCTAGTTCGGGTCAACCTGCCCTGACCTGTTGCATCTGTCTCGGCCCGTTGGGTTTGGCCCGGCATGCTGGGGCTAGACCAGCAGGCCATGAGGGGCGGCGAAGGGCCGTGAGGGCGCGGACCGTCCGCGAGGGCGCGGATTGCCCACGGGTCGGTGTGAGGGTGTTTCGGCCTGGAGGGAATCATTTGGGTAGCTTGGCCCAAAGGACGCCTTGAGGGTGGCTCGGCCTGGGATGCGGGTCTGGTTTGGCCAGCGGGTGGCACAACCGGGGCCTGTTCAGCTTGGAGGCAGGAGTGGTCGGGGTGGCTCGGCCGACGGATGGTGTGGCCAAGGCGGATCGCCCGGAAGACCGGGGTGGCTGGGGTGTGACGCAGGTCTGGTTTGGCTGGGAGGCCGGAGCGCCATGGGGGCAGCACGGGTCACGGAGGCTGTTGTTGGAGGCGTCGTTGCCTTCGTTGCCTTCGTCTCTTTCCTCCGTTTCGAAGAACACCGCAAAACAACACAAGGGTTACAGAGAGGAAGAGCCATGTTAGTTTGGGCTTCACTCTCTGCTTTAGAGTGGTAGCAAGAGGTTCACAAGAACAAAGCACACCAAACCCTCCCAAAATTATTTTTCCCATCCCGCAAAAGAAAAGAAGGGGTGTACTTGTGAAGTGATAATCAAACAACATTCAACCCCTACCTCGGGTTGATACATCGTCGGAGTCGTGGGGAAGATGAAGAATCATTGGGAAAAGACTAACATCGATGTTGTCAGCATTTTCCTCGATAGTTGGTTTGTGTGTGGGTTCTTCATAGTCGAAGACGCCTTATGTCGGAGGAAGTCTCAAGGAAAAAGGTCGAAGGAGGTCGACATTCTTCGTTGGTGAAGCATTCTTCATTGGTAGATCATTCTTTGTTGGAGAGGTTTTCTCTCAAAGATCCTCCACTCCCTAATTCCATCAAAATGAAGTAATTGCCTCAAAATAATAGATTAATATATCTATTAAGTCATTGGAATAATATTAAAAATGTTTTAATTAATTAATTAATGTGTTGGATCAATTAATTAAAGGGGTGTGGGTTGGCATATTAAAGGTATGTGCGTTGGCACAATTAAATTGTGAAGGTGTTGAAGAGGGTCCCCCCAATTTTATTAGGGATTTTAGGGTTTCTCCCAATTAAAGGGGGGTTTTCAAGGAGGTTTAATTCCAGGTGGTCCCCACCACCATAACCTTTCATGGTACATTATGGTTCGGGTTGTCCCCCCCACTATACCCTCTCATGGGAGGTTATGGTCTAGTGGTCCCCACTTCCAACTTCCACATGGAGGTTTAGTTACGGTGGACCCTACCTCCCAACACCCACATGGGTATTGCAAATAAAAAAAATGTAACACACTTTTATTTTTATTTTATTCTTACACAAAAAAACCCAAACACTATCTTTCACTCTCAACCCATAGCCGTCAAGGTAAAAGTCTTCTTAAGTGAATACCAGCGCTGCGAGTTCAACGGTGCCCTAAGATTTAAATTTTGAGCACTAGTTTAAACGTTAGAAAAACCCACTTGCACGTTTACAGAACGTACCTTAAATAAAGGTTATAAATTCATTTAGGGCACTCTGGGCTTCAGAATCATGCACCGTCAATATTCACAGACTCATAAAATTCCCATATATTTTAAAAGAATTACATGGAAAATTCGGGTCTTTAAACTCACCCTATTCAAGGAGAATTTATATGATTTTCAATCCACTATCCCATTTTTTCTTCGAATATTGATGTTAATGCATGATAAATATTACAACAAAAATCTATCCATTGATACGTTCTTTACCTATTTAGGGATAGAATATATTTAAGGTAGTTTTAAAAAGGTTAAGCTATAATGTTTTCATGAATGAAATATTTTATTATTTTTTTGAAGTGGGAAAAAAATACTTGTTCTTGTTGGTTAAATTTAGTTTCTATCATAAATATTTGATGAAGAAAAAAGATTAAATTTTTTGGAATATTGTTTTACGGAAAAAATTATATTTTTGGTCAATGATTTAAGTTTCTTACATTATGTTAGATCATATATGATTATAATTAGTGTATAATTAATTAAAAACATGTGTTTTAGTGATTCAATTATTTATATTCATTCATTGACAAAAAAATCCAATGGGTGATTATTAAGACCAAGAGGTTTCCAGTTATTGGTGGGTTGATGAAGAATCTGGTGAAACATGAACTTGGATTAGTTATGGTGTTGTATTTTATTGTAAACACATAAATAAATATGTTATGAAGAGTTCCAATGGATGACGAATTATATGATTCCATGAGACAGTCTCATGTGGACCATTATTTTATGGTCAAAGTTTTATGTGATGATATTCCATGTATACCATAACAACCCTGCTCTTTATTTCATACATAAAAATAATTTATTACATAGAATATTCACAAGATACAAAATAGGAGATATAGAGGTCTAGTATATTTTGGGATTAGGAACATTACATAAAAACATAAAACATGAAATACACATCTTTATTGAATACTTGTTTTAAATTACCACAAACATTCCTTCGTACATAGCATTGCCTGGGATAACCTGAGGGAATTCATAAAAAAGGGTGAGCTATAAAGCCCAGTAAGGGAGTAAAAAAGGCATAACATGAAGAATATAGTACATGTTAGGAAATAGGCATATCAATGGATCATAAGAGATACATGAACATAAATTTCTGATTTAACATGATTATCATAACATGGAAATGTGGCAATACCATTTAAAATGATATTAGCATGAGACAAGGCTCATTGCACATGAAGCAGGATTAAACCCTCATTGAACTTGATTAAAATGAGTACACCCTAATTAAGATTTAATTTTCATGAGTAAACCCTCATTACACATGGCGTATCATGATACTAATCTTGACCCAATGCATTGGAGCGCTACCAGGGCACACCCTTCTTAATCATTTCATTTCATGCATACATGTGCCACACGGATTCATTAAACATCATAATTTATTCCATGATAAAGGAATGTATGATTCATACCTGAAAATATATAATCAAGAAGTAAATGTTCATTATTGTGAATACCCTTGATGGAGAAATGGACATGGTATTCACTATACAATGACTTTGGCTTTGAAAATCATAGTGCAATTTCAGCAACATAACAACATGACCTAAGAATTCTTAAAAATGGATGATGGGAAAGAAAGGGGGTATCATCATATTTACATGAAATGGATATTAAGGGGTTATATAGATACATTTCCCAACATATTTAATGGTATTTAGATTCATAATACAAAATAATTGCTTGAATGTAAATGAAGAGAGAGAAATCCCTTAAAAGATTTCCGCATGGTAAAGGGTATGCATGAGAGGAACTAATTAGAGATAAAGGAGCCTATTATCATTTAAAAATAAGTATGGAAGTATTTGGCAGGTTATAAATCATACCCAAACATTTTTAATTGAAAATACAAGGGTATAGAAACAAAATGAAACTTGGAAAAAAATGGGAGAGGAAAAAATCCCTTACTTGAAAATTTGATCCCAAAGGTTTGGGAGAGGATTGGGAGAGGATTCCTGGGAGCTTGGGGAACCTTGTAAGGATACTAAAGAAAGGACGACTGAGTAAATTTGTGATCCAATGGTTTTGAGTGAAGAGAAGTGGGATCTTGGGTGGGTTTATATAGGAAAGGAGAGGGAATTCATTATTATTTAGGGTTTGGACACCACACATTAAACTAATCAAACCCAGAAACCAACCCATGGGGTTGAACATGTTTTTTTCCAAAGTTGAGTGGATAAAATTATTTTATATGGCCAATGGCTGAACTTTTTAAAATATTAGGTTTGCTTATGTGGAGTAGAGTCACATTCTCAAGGAAAAAATTTAAAAATGTTAAATTTTTTTATAAGTCTACGAGGGTCCACTAAATCTTGGTAAAATAAATCAAAAAAACCTGAAATCACATTATTTTAAAGTTAAAACATATATTTTTTGAACATTAATTTTATAGTATTTTGTTATATCACTATTGGGTCATTATGACGTCATAAAACACATTATATATTTAAATGGTATATAATTCTTACACTAACATTTGACTATCTTAGAAAAATATGAAAAATTCACCATTAGAAAATTTCTACATCCTAATTCCAAAAATAATATTCATTTAATCTAAATAATTTTTAAAATATTTTAATTTTTTAGTTTTAAAATAAATACCGATATTTATTGAAAATTTTTGGATTTTGACAAAAACAACTTTCAAACCTTAATAAAAATTACAATTTTATTTATAAACATTATATGATCATTAATATTTAAGAAAAAGTAATTTAGTAATAATAATATTTTATTAAAATATTATTTAATCCCAAGAATCCATTAACTCATCAAAATAGATTTCTTAATTCAATATTAACTAAAAAATACTATTTGTTCTTTAAAAACTATTTACAATAATAAAATTAATGTATATTATTTCTTCTATACAAAAATAATGCACATGATCATAGTGATAGGGTATCATTACATGACCCCTTATAACACCCACGTATGACCTAAGGGTAAGGTGTGTGATGGTGACAGACTCTTGGGGTGGATCGAATAACATTACTCTGGTGGTAATCTTTATCAACTTCCTCTTCTCTCGTCGTCGATTCCGTTTGAGCTTAAAGTGTTGAAGATCGACTTGGGCTTGGTCAAGAGCAAAGCCCAGTGACACCACTTCATTTCTGAGCTTCAAAAATATGGGCTCGTGTGGAGTAATTCTACTATATGAGTCCATCACTTCCTTTATCTAATTAAATTGGATTTTTTAAAGCCCTGTATTTATAATAATCATGTGGTCACTATTCAACATTTATATTAGCAATGGTAACAATAATTAACAGTATTTTGAATTGAAAAAGCATAAAACTAAGGGAGTTCATATGTTATATAACCAATTTACATAATAATAAATTTAATTATATCATGATGAATTTTCATTAACAAATGGTTGGGTCGTTACAATCTTCCCCCCTTAAGAAATTTCACCCAAAAAATTTTCTTTCTCCCACACTAAAACAGACGCAGGTAACTCTAATTCATCACATCCTCTGATTCCCATGTTTCCTCTTCAAACAATTGGTTTTTCCACAACACCTTAATGAGGGATATTGTATTATTTTGTAGAAATTTTTCCTCATGATCTTAGATCTTCAATGGATTCTCTTCATAGAAGATGTCATTCTCCAATGATACCACTTTTGGATTTAGTACATGTGATGGGTTAGGTATTTACTTTCTCAATAGTTATATATAGAATATATCATCTACCTAAGATATGTTTTGTGGGAGTGTTAGTCGATAGGCCACTACTCTAAGCGATCAAGGATCTCAAAAGAGATAATGTACCTTGGAATAAGATTTAGCTTCTTCCCAAATCTCATAACTCTATTACACGATGATATGTGGAGGAATATGATGTCTTCGACATCAAACTCTAGGTCTCATTGATGATTATCAACAAAGATATTTTGTCGACTCTGAGTAGCTTTAGTGTGCTGAAGGATGGTCTTAACCTTCTCTACCATTTCTTTAACCATTTATGGACCTAGGAGTTTTTACTCCCCAACTTCACCCCAACATGCCAGTGTTCTTCACCTCTTCCCAAAAAGGTATTCATAAGGAGTAATTTGGATGTTTGAGTGGAAAATGTTGTTGTGAGAGAACTCAACTAGAGTAATATATTGATTTCATCCTCCTTTGAAGTCCATTGAGCATGATCTCAATATTTACTCAAGTGTTTGGATAGTTTTCTCAGATGGGAAATCAGTTTGAGGATGATAAGTTGTTATGAAGTTGAGATCAGTTTTTAGAGTATGTTAAAGACTCTTCTAAAACATGGAGGTGAGTCTTGGATCTCAATCAGATAAAATAGATAGAGGTACTAAATTCAGCCTTACCACTTCTCTAATATATATCCATTCTAGTTGATCCAATGAGAAATCCTCTTGAATTTCAATGAAGTGTGAAGTCTTTGAAAGATGATCCACAACAAACCCTATAGCATTGTTTATTTTGGATGTCTCTGGAAATATAGTGACAAGGTCTATGATGATGTTCTCCAATTTCCATTCTGGTATGGTTAATGGTTTCATCATCCCCTTAGACTTATATCTCTCAGCCTTCACTTTCTAACATACCATGCCCTTTGATGTATACTCAGTGATCTCCTTTTTTATATTATCCCACCAATAAATCTCTCGGATATCTCGATACACCATTATGTTTCCTGGGTTAATAGAGAAATTAAAACAATGTACATCATCAAATAGTTCTTTCTTTAACTACCGATTTGATGGAACACATTGTATTGAAAAAAATATCACAATTCCTTCTTCATTAACATTATAATCCGAGGATTTCCCTTTTCTGATAGTTTCCACTTTCTCTTATATTCCCATGTCATCCTTTTGAGCATCCTTTAATAGTTCCAAAAGAGATGGTTGAGCAATATGTTTGGAAAGGATTGATGATTTTCCCTTCTACATGATTCCCATGTCCATATTCATCAAATCTATAAATATTGGATCCTTTTCAATTCTCATCAATGACAGAATCATTGGGTCCCTTATACCTAGAGCATCCACCACCTTTTTTTATTTCCCAGGGTGGGAATGGATTGAGGAGTTAGAGTATTTTATTAGATCAAACTATCTTTATTGGAACCATGTTCAACTCTTTCTGTGTGAATATATACTTGAGGATTTTGTGATCTGTATATATTTCCCACTTCTTCTGAAAGAGGTAATGTCACCAAAATTTTAAGGCGAATATTTCTGCAGCCAAATTCAGATCATGTGTTTGATAGTTTTTCTTATGAACTTTTAATTTCCTTGCATAATATACATTCAATTTGTCATTTTAAATCAACACACAACCCATGCCCCTCTTCGAAGCATCACTAAATACCACAAAAAGTTCTCCACTTGTGAATAATGTGAGCATGAGAACAGTGATAAGCCTCCTTTTGAACTCCTTGAAGCTAACTTTGTGTTCATCCCTCCAAGAAAACTTTACTCCCTTTTGAGTTATCTTGGTAATAGGGTTGCACAATTGTGAAAATGTTCTCAAAAATCATTTATCATAGCAATCTAACCCCAAGAATCTATGAATACCTACTACCGATGTTGGCCTCAACCATCCCTCAATTTCCACTATCTTAGAGGGATCTATAGATATCACATTTCTTGTGACGATATGGACCAAGAATGATACATCCTTCTACTAGAACTCACACTTATTGTACTTTGCATATATTATCCTTTATCAATGTATCTAGTATAGTTCTTAGATACTCCTCACACTCCTCCTTGTTTTTGTAGTATATTAGAATATTTTATATAAAGATAACCAAAAATTTGACAAGGTAATTTCTAAAGACTCTATTCATAAAGTCCATGATGATTGCTGGAGCATTAGTGTGTCTAAAAGGCATTACTATGAATTCATAGTGCCCATACATTGTATGAAAAGTAGTCTAGGGGATATCCTCTTTCTTCACCCTTACATGGAAATATCCAAACCGAAAATTCATCTTGGATAAGTATTATACACCATGTACCTGATTGAACAATTAATCAATTAGGGATAGAGGATATTTTTTCTTTATTGTTATTTTGTTAAGAACACAATAATCAATGAAAATGTGCTTTGTCTTATCCTTATTCTTGATGAAGAGGACTGGTTCACCCCATAGTGAAGTAATTGGGTGTATAAACCCTTTATCCAGAATATCCTATAGTTTTTTATTCATCTCCTCATGCTCTATAACATCCATTTTATATATACTCTTGGATATTAGAAATTCCCCATGTATAAGATCAATTGAGAATTCAACATCTCTTCTAGGAGGAAGACCAGGCAATTCCTCAGGAAACACTTCAACAAATTCCCTCACAATAGGCTTGTCTTTAATGATGGTAGCTTCTTTAGACTCAGTCATCTAAGAAACATATGTGTGATCATAGGGTAGTGGTATCCACTCTTGAGATTATTGTGCTAAAGAAGATTCATCATCCTCCATGAACTTGTACAAAATTGGGGGTCGATTTTCCATATGGAGTGTGATTTCCCTATCACGTAAATTTATGTTAGCTTTAAATAAGGAAATCCAATCCATGGCAATATTTGCGTCAAATTCCACCACAGGGAGCATGAAGAGGTTCGTCTGGAAGTTTAATCGAAAAATTATGATAGGGGAGGATTTATATTCATGGGATATGAGGATTTCCCCGTTTTCTATTCCCACTGACATCTTTACTTCCATGATTGGTGGTAGTTTTGGGACTGTTCTACTAAAATTTATGGATATAAATGAATGTGTAGAACCATAAAAAAATTTGTTAGATATTCTTGAATGAATAACTAGCATACCTGTCACCACTTTGTTTTTGGATTCACTTCGGTGGTAGTGATGGTAAAATCATCCCCTTGCTTCCTTTAATGTTTTTGGTTGACTCCAAGAACCCTTGACATAGGTACCCATTTTAAAAATTTCCCTAGTTCTTTGCAGTTGAACAAATAAATAGTGCATTGAGGGTCAAATGGAGAATTCCTATCCTCTATCGCAGCTGCGTGTTTTTCTTCTTTGTATTTAATGGCTAGGTTCCCTTCTCTTCCACACCTAAAGAATTTCCTCATCCCGTTCCAAAAAATTATAGGGTGCTTCTTTACATACTTTTGGTAAGTGTGGTGTTGGATTGTTTTAGAACTTTTTGATTTATCCATTAGAATTATAGAATTAAAGAACTTACACTTCTTATCCCCATGATACCCCTGAGATTTGCTGATATCCATTTCGACTTTGAGGGCACATTGGAAAATTTCCTAATAGCTCTCAAAGTCATAGATCACTAGGGATTTCCATAGGCTAGGTTATAGCCTTCTAAAAAAGCGGTCAACCTTCAATTCAGGGTTAATAACAAATCCAAAGTCATATTGCGAAAGCCTTTTGAAGTTTTACTTGTATGCTCCAATGGATTCGTGGTCTTTTTTCTTGAGGTAAAGGAAGTCCCTTTCCTTGTAAAGTCGGATGGTGCGAGGAAAATAATTATCGAAAAACATTTTCGGGAGATCCTTCCATTCCAATGTCACAATATCCTCTTCTGGATTTATATTTTTTATCAAATTCCACCATTGATCAGCTTCACCCTTCAGATAATAGGCATCCATAATAACCATCTATTTCTTGTAACAATGAAGTATGGAGAAGATCTTTTCAATGGAGTTTATCCATTGTTTGTAAATTGACAGATCCTTTGTTCAATTAAAAGTTGGAGGCCTTTGTATAATGAATCTATTGATTGCGACCTGTTCTTTATTGGGGTGAGGGGGTTAAAATTCCTCTTGAGCAATGTTTCTTTTTAAAAATTGAGTTAAATGAGAGATTATCATGAAAATGTTCTCAATTACCACTCCCATCAGATTGGTAATCTCATTAGAACAATCGTCACATTGAACATTGCATTAGTTGTTACCCTGATTCTTCCTATTACATACCATTGGATAGAATAAAAGTAAATTTAGGGGTAACAGATAACGGGTAATCCAAGAAAAAAAATTGACTTATAAATTACATTTATTTCCTTAATTTATGAATTTATAGGCTTTAATCTATGTTATCCATGTTCTACTTCCCAACATATATTCTTAGGGAAATTTTTTTAATTCCCATTAATAATGATTCATAATAATCTTATGAATTAACAAAAGCATATACCCTAGAAGTTTTGTAACCATGAATGAAGTAAGGCATGTTGTTGTGAACCAATTCCCGTTCGAGTCTAGTACAAAGTGGTGTTTTCTAGTTTTACCCCTAGATACATTTGTTCCAGAGCTACCTCTACCTGCTCGTATCGATAGAAGGATTTATTTTCTTAATAAAACACTTACTCAATACTCACCAAAATTTAGGGATGTTTTTATCATACCTAGTCTTATCCTTAAGTCTTTCACAAGGGTTTTCATATCATAATCCCAAAAATAAATAAACTTATCCTCTAATACCAACTATAACAACACTGCTCTTTATTATATACTTAAACATGATATATTACATGAAATATTCAGTTGATACAACATAAAAGATAAAGAGGTATTGTGTATTTGGGGGTTATAAACATTACATAAAAACTGAAAACATGAAATACAAATCTTTATTGAAAACGTCTTTTACATTACCACACATATTCTTTCTTACTTAGCATTGAATGGTATAAACTGAGGACATGCATAAAAAAGAGTGAGCTATAAAGACAAGTAAGGGAGTAAAAAAATAATAACATGAAGAATAAATTACATGATAAACAATAGGTATATCAATGGATAATAAGAAAAACATGAACATAATGGCATGATATAGAATGATTATCATAACATGGAAATGTAGCAACAACATTTAATATGATATTAGAATGAGCCAAGGATCAATGCACATAGAGTAGGATTAAACCTTAATTGAACTTGAATTAGCCTAAGTAAACTGTCATTACACTTGAATTATCACGAGTAAACCATCATTTCACATGGCGTATCATAATACTAATCTTTATCCAAGGCATTGGAGTTCAATCAAGGCGCACCCATCTTAATCATTTCATTTCACGCAAAAGTGAGCCACATGGATTCATTAAACATTATAATTTATTACATGATAAAGGACTATGTAATTAATACATGAAACTAAATAATTAACAAGTAAATGTTCATGATGGTGTATACTCTTTACTGAGAAATTGGAATGGTATTCACAACACAATGACTTTGGCTTGGAAAATTGTAGTGCAATTTCAGCAGCATAACGACGTGACATAAGAATTATTAAAAAAAATTGATGAGAGAGAAAATGGTGTCTAATCATTTGTAAATGAAATGGAAAGAAAATGGTTAAATAGATACATTCCCCAACATATGTAATGGAATTTATATTCATAATACCAAAGAATTTCTTGACTAAAATGAGAAGAGAGAAATCACTTACAGAATTTTCACATGGCAACAGGTGTACTTGGGAGGCACTAATGAGAGATAAAGTGGTATATCATTATTAAAACATAATTAGGAAACTATAAGGGAGGTTAGAAATCATACCACAACATTTTTAATTTAAAATACAAGGGTATAACAACATAGAAAAAACATGGAAAACTAATGGGAGAGGAAGAAATCCCTTACTCGGAAGTGTGATCCCAAAGGATTTATAGAGGAATGAGAGTGGATTATTAGGATATTGGGGTGCCTTGGGAGGATAATGGAGATAGGGGGAATGATTAGGGACATGCTCCAAGGGTTTTCAGTGAAGTGAAGTTCGGGCTTAGGTAGGTTTATAAAGGAAAAAGAGAGAATTCTTTATTATTTATATTTTGGACACCATACATTAAAATAAACAAAACCACAAACCAATCCATGGTTTTTCCCATGGTTATTGAAAAATGGGAGTGGAAGATATTATTTTATATGTAAAATGGCTGAAATTATAAAAATATTTGGCTTTCTTATGTGGAGGTTAGTTACACTCTCAAGGAAACCATTTTAAAAATGTTAAAATGTTTTATAAGTCTTTGATGGACCACTGATTCTTTGTACAATAAATAAAACAAACCTAAAATCACATTATTTTAAGGGTAAAACATATATTTTCGGAAAATATCTTTTATAGTATTTTATTATATCACTATTGAGTTATTATGATATCATAAAACACATTATATATTTAAAGGGTATTAAACTTTTACCGAAAAAATTTGGCTGTCTCAAAAATTTATGAAAAATTCACCATTGAATAATTTTGAAGTCCTAATTCCAAAAATAATATTCATTTTATCTAAATATTTCACTAAATATATTAATTTTTAATTTTTAAATAAAAACTGACATTTATCGAAAATTCATGGGTTTTGACAAAAACAGTTTTCAAACCATAATAAAAAGTACAACTGTATTCATAAAAATTATACGAACATTTATGTTTAATAAAAAGTAATTTAGTAACAATAATATTTTATTAAAATATTTTTAAATTTAAAAAAATACATTAATTTCTAAAAATAGATTTCATAATCGAATATTAACTAAAAAAATACTATTTGTGCATAAAAAACTATTTATAATTATAAAATGAATGTATATTATTTATTCTATACAAAAATAAAGCACATAATAATAGTGCTTGGGTATTGTTACATAACCTCTTATAACACCCACATATTTCCTTAGGGAAATGTGTGTGATGATGAAAAACTCTTAGGGTGGATCATATAACATCACTTGAGTGGTAATCTCTATCAAATTCCACTTCTCTCATTGTTGGTTCCGTTTGAGATTAAAGTGTTGAAGCTCAGATTGGTATAGGTCAAGAGAAAAACCTAGTGACACCACCTCCTTTTGAAGCTCCGACAAATGGGCTTCGTGCAGAGAAATTCTACTGGGTGAGGTCATCACTTCATTTATCTGTGTAAATTGGATTTGTTAAAGCCCTATATTTATACTAATCATGTGGTTACTATTCAATGACATAATTAGAAATGATAAAAAAAATTAACGGTACTTTAAAATCGAAAAAACATAAAACCAAGGAAGTGAAAATGTTATATAACCATTTTACATAATAAGACATTTAATTAGATCAAGAGAAAGTTTCATTTATAAAAGTTTGGGTTGTTACATGTAGTGATGATCAACCACATGAAAGACTATGCTTCTTTGATTCATGCTTATATAAGTTGTTTTTTGATGAGTATCATAAAAATTTAATGATTTATTATACTTTTGTGATAAGAATCAAATATCTTCTATGAGTTTTTATACATATATGAGAAGCATATCAAATCTCTCAAGACTATTAGTGATTCTATGTAAATTGAAATATCATCTATGGGAAGACATAAATCGACATGTGTATCCACAAGGAGTACATATTTTCAGAGAGAACAAAACTCATTTAGTGAAGAAAGAGTGAGCATGAGTTTTAGCGTAGGATGGGCTACCATGAGTGTTGCGTGGAAGGTGTCTTGGAGATATTCTAAAGAGCATGGATAGAAAAATTTATAAATATAATACAAGATGATCTAAACTATTTAAATATCATGATAATGATGAACATGATTATTTAAATAGAGATTTTGGATGAAAATAAAAGATATAAAATAAAATTTATATCTAATAAATTTTTTAATTTTCACTTAATAAAATGTGAGAAGAAACATATATTGATCATATCAGTTTAAACAAGAATAAGAAGAATGACCGGTTGAGTTTTCCATGAATTTAATCTTCAAGAAGTGGTTTTTTATAATATTTTAAGGTAAATGGTAGAAATTATCATGAAAATAATTATTCCCTAAATGAATTATGACACATTAGATTTCCTAAATTCAGTTATGTGTGTTTATTGAAAAATATCAATTAACAAATGATTATGAAAAATTTGAGTTTCAATGGTGATGATATTTATAAGGAAGAATGCCTAGATTGTTGTTTCCATGATCCAATCATTGTACAATGTATGTATTAATACAGACATGATAATTTATTATAGAATAAATATAGATTTAAAGGAGAATGAAGAGGATATAATTTTTATGCATGTTTTCTTGTATTTAAAAATAGTTATGTATGTGGTTTCTTCTGAATGTTCCTGTGAAGTCTAGATTTGTGAATCCTAATGTTTTGAATATAAAAGTATTTAAATAGTTTCATAAAAAAATTATAAGGAAGAATATAATTGGTAATAAATTTTTTACATTATATATTTTTTATTTTTTAAGGATTGTGGAAGGTAGTGTAGATATTGTGGAAGTATAATATATCTCAAAAATATAAGACAAAGAGTTTCTTGATCAAAACGATGCAAGAAATATAAAATTAATTTTCTATGACTTACAAAAACAAATGTGAAGAAATTAAGATGAACAATGATGATGTATTGAATCCTATTAGAGAAATTGGATTTCATTGTTGAGAAATCTATGTTTTCAAATTTTATAGAGAGAAACAACAGACTATCAAAAGTCTATTGTCCAACAAAAGTGATAGATATAATCTACCTGATATAATTTTTTTATAGTTGATACATGACATAATATTATTTTTTAGGTCATTATATGGACTAGATACTCTTATTGGGTAGAGAACATTGTAAATTCCTATGTTTCTATAGGTGTTCTAGTTTTTTTGTTCAGTAGAGTCATTACTTTATAATAAAAGGTGATTGATTTTTTAAAAGAGAAAAAAAATCCCATTGAACACTAAATAATCCCCATTCTCAATGGTCCCATAGATCCTAACAGGTTCTTATAAATTGACATATAATTAATGTGATGTTTATATTATGAGTTAAATCCTAATTGCTAGCCTTTTTCGTGATCCCAATGTGGGTGGTTCAAGAAAATAATTATAGATGTTACAAATCCCCTAACACCAGATAGTCAAACATCATTTTTATCCAACAAATATAATGTGTCCAGACCATAGGATATACATTTTAGAATATTCACTTAGAATATTTATATAACTATTATAGAGGAAAGCTATTATAACTTATTTATGTTGTAAATATCCTAATAACATTATCACATAATACATAAAGAAGTAAATTAAATATGTTATTATTTGTTGACACACACACACACACATATATATATATATATACATATGATATATTAATAAAAAGTAAAATATTAGTTGGTTCAAAGGAACCAAATAAAACACTGGCTGTATTATAAAATATTTGAACTAAATATTTTTGAATCTACTATGTTTAATTTATTATTTTTATATAGATTTAAAACATATTTATAACTCCTATAAATGTGAGTTTTTAGCTTTCTAGAGAAAGGAAAGATTTATCACTTATGGATCATTATAATTGCCTACTTATTACTATCATAATATTCATTCAATTTATTTTAGAATGAAAACTTATTATAGTTTGTGTGGTTGTTAGGACTAGGGATAGTAAGACTTAAATATTTTTATGAAATTACTTTTCTTTAATAAATTTTAATTCTTCAATAGCTAGCGTTGTACAGAACACGACTTTAAACGAATTACAAGGCACTATTATTATAAAATAGCAATTAAATTTGTGGGAAAAAATATGAATAAAAAATTTATGAAATAAATATAAATCTCCAACTCAATATGAATGTATTGGTAAGTTCTTTGAAAATTATCACATAGTTTCAGTAAAATCACTTTATTCTTAAAAAATAAAATTTCTTAAAAAATGGGGTTTTCTTATATTTATGAATAAATGTTAATTTTTATAATTTTTATAAAATTGATTTGACATAATTAAATAAATTATTTAATTTGTAATGTCAAAATTATCTTAATTGTTTTTTCTGAAAACATTTCTTTTTAAGGAACAACAGAAATAATATTTTTTATTGAAAACTGTATTTTCATTATAATGTCAAATTAGGTTCTTGATTATTATTAAATTATAATTATTTCATTTTTATTTTAAATAATTATATTTTGGTTTTTGAAAAGGATTATATATAGTGATTTATTATATAAACATTTTATGTTTAAAAGGTTATTTTTTTGAAAGACTGTTTTCATGACATTTTACCGGTTTTATTTTAAATTTAATTATTGAACTTTTATGTATTGAAATATGAAAAATGGATTCAAATTTTTTATTCATAAGGTAATTTGTTTTAATATATTCCTTTTATTTTTATCCAATTTCAATAGTAACCTAGGTAAATTGTTTTACCATGGTAAAAGGTAAGTTCGGTAATTTATGTAAAAAAGAATAAGATTTATAAAATGGCCCTAAAACTTTCCTCTATTTTCTTTGAAGAATATAATTCTACACATAAAACATAAGTTTCAAAATTATCATTTTACTGTACACTTCTCCATGAAAATTAATTATATAATATTTAAATCAATAAAAGTCACAAAATGTTACATTTTTTATCTTAAATATTATTTACGTGTCCAGTTGAGGAATAATGTATGTTATGAATGAATATAAATGTAAATTTTTAACTTAATAAAAATATTTTAATGATGTAAATTTATTTTTATATTTTTTTCCACATAGATAAGTTATGGTATCGATAATATTTTATTTAATAAAAATTTAAAGATGTCACAATCATGTTTTAAACACTATATAATTTAAAATATAGGGTTACCCAAAATATATATTAGACTATAAATATTCTCCTAAAATAAAAAATATTTATTTTCATCATGGCATTTTATTTTTAATATTTATTAAAAAAATATCTGTATTAAATAATTACACAACAATGATGTTGTAATTATTTTATTAATGGAATATCAAATAAATTTTACTAAAAATATTAGAAAAATACCATTTGAGATAATTAATTTCATAAAATAATTATCTTGTTGAACTTAACATATTTGGGATGTAATAATTCTTTTGATGATAAATTTTTATCTTGATATTTTATAAGTCCAAGTAATGAATAGTTTCAAAATTTAGAGTAATTATATTTAAAAAATATTTTATTAAATTATTTTAAAATCAGTAAAAATATTTTGAAATAAAAAAATTATAATATGGTCTTAAATGTTATAAATTTATTATTTATTATTTAATTCACATCAATTAATTAGAAATTACAACCTCTTCATATTGAAAACTTTTTTACCTTAGTTACAATTAAAATAGGTATACTAAGAGATAACCAAAATGATAAATTTACAATTAATACCATAACATTTATAAAATATTTTGGTTGATGATATTAAAAACATATCTCATTTTATATTATAATAAATTTTATTTTTGAGTTATTTTTATTAATACTTAATTTCTTATAAATTAATAATTTAAACAATTCCCAAAAGTTCCCCTCACCTCAATTGTAAAATAGAACCTTCTCCCTCAATTATTATCATCACATTGAGCCTTGAATATCAATCATCCCATGAAAATGTATTTTATAACCTTCCATATATGAATTATGGAGGATCTAGTATTCTCAAGAGATAAACCATAGTGTCCCAACAAAGATATTTAAAGGAAGTTATCCAAAGAAGATGTAATCTTCTTTTCCGACTATTTCAAAATTAATTATACTTCTACATCCTCTTCATGGGTTGTTCTTATTTGAAGTATTAAATAATGTATTAAATATTTGATTAGATGTTATTTTTACTATGTTACTACCATATTAAACCTTTTATCCATCCTGAAAAAGAGTCACTTGTGTGTACATATGACATACCATCTCCACACCGTAGTGTAATCTATTTTTCATCGGTAATTTATCTTGATGGATATAATGATGAAAATAATATATATATATATATATATATGATAATTTGAATATTATATTTATTCTATAAATAAAATTAATATTCCATTTTCTTCCTTACCATTTCACCATTAAGGGAATGATGTCATCATTTGTGCCTATGTACGGTCTTCCATCTCCACGACACGATGCGATTAATTTTCAATGTTCACGATTGAATAATAATTCTATAAATGCATATAATGAATAAATATTATATTTATGAATTTAATATAATTATTTATATGACTAAAATATATCCTATTCACAATAACTGAGACTTATATGAAAAAACATGCACAGTAAAATTAAGCAGTTAACACCTGAGAGAAGGGTAATAATGAAATGTTATAAACAAAAGGGTGATAAGATGATATAATAAGATAATATATAATATCATAAATATTAATATGTTTTAGTAATAAATTATTAACATTCTTTAAACCATTATATATGAGTTTCATATTCATAAAGAGGAAGTTAGACCTTCCGTAATAGTCAATTTCACAATTTGGTGTCTATTTAGGATTGTTTATATGTCAGTATGTGCTGAGGAATATTTATTTTCCATGTACATGAATCTTAATTTTTTTTCTGAACTACTTATACTATTATACTATAATTGTTAAAGTCATTTTTACCAGTGTGTGAATTTTTAATAAATAGTTATAAATGAATATAGTTGTATTTTACGAAACAAGGTACATTGTGATTTTATAGAAAAATTATGAGAGAAATGGTTTTTTAAATTATGTGGAATGAACATGTTTTTAAACTTTCATGATGACTTAATTCCTTGAATATTCCCTTACAATATTACATGTTTATTTTCAAATAAATTTTTACTTTTAAAATTTTATGCCATTTTAAGAAAAGAAAAAGTTTTCAAAGTTAAAAATATATTTTCCTAAAAAATTATTTTCAAGAAATATCTCAACAGTATTTTCCATATATGATAACATTATTTCATGTTTCTTTTGATTTAATAAGTCTTTTTTTAGGATTAATATCCATACTATTCCTGTGGTTGGTTTTTTTTATGATGGATGGATATTTATAAAACCTATTTATTTTCCATGGGTTACATTATCAGTGAATAATGTTTATGAAACCCATTTTATTCTATGGGTTCTTATATGATGAATGATTTATGTTCTTATGGAAAAAATATATATAGATTTAATTATGTGATGTGTGAGACCTATATCTCCCTCCAATAAATTTTGAAAATATTTTTATCTCATGAGATATACAATAATGTAAATAAGAGTAAAGTAAGTTTAGTAATATAGGGCTGAAACATGGAGCGAACGTAGTTGAAAAAAATAATTTTTCCACTATAATAGAGTTGGTAGTGATCCTTGACTGATATGGAAATTTATTTTCTATGCTTATGTATATTCCATAATTGCAATTCTTAAGTTATGTTGTCATGAAATATTTTATTTGATTCTTTATAAACTTATACGGTTTATCCCATAACATGATATCATGATATTTGATATATATGATATAATTTTCAAATTTTTTTTACATTCTTCTGTCACATTAATATGATATGATTGATATCTACCATTTTTACCCTTACTGAGTATCCAATATTACCCTTTATTATGTACATTTACCCCAGGATATAATGGTATTAAGTATGATGTGTAAAAAAGGTTTTAGTAAGGTGTAATAAGTGGTATATGTTGTTGATTCTTTATGAATAAGTTATTTATGTTTCCTTGTTTTCAAAGAAGTAAACCTATAAGTTTTTGGTGTGATTTTATTAGGTAATGAATATTCTTATGTTTTGATTTTATATCTCTATATAAAAAGTATGGGACATTACAGTTGGTATCATAGAAAATATTATTTAACCATTGGAAACTAGGATGATAAAACATTAGTAAGCACCCTAAGGATAACTCTATTTATAGGATACAATCTTAGATTTTTGTAATAATCCCGAATAATCTAGAATTAAACCTAAGGATTCATAAATTAAATATTTATAATTATTTTCCCTTATTTTTTGGTTTTACCACTTTGATTAGTTTTCTCACACTATGAGATTTTGTTTTAGTTAATCACTAGAACCCAAATATACCATGTTAATGCTGAATATGAGATGTAATACAACAATTTTCCTCCTAAGAAACCAAATCTTATGGGATATAGAATGAAAAATATATTTTTATGCTCAAATTACATTCTCAATATATGAATCATGTGGGAAATCCCAATGAGTAAAGGAGAGAATTTCATTATGTTGAGACCTTTATGAGCCAGCGTCCATCTTATTTCTGTTGGTATTTTGACCCACTAGTGGCTGGATAATGGATCTGTACCACTAAAAATATATTTTCATTTCTTTAATGTTCATAAGAAGAGAATGTAATTTTTGTATTATATTATTGAGAGGAGAATACGAACAATGGTGTAATCTTATCAAGAATACAAGGTAAAGAGATAAAATTGAATCCATAGAATGAGATGAGTTCATGAACTTATTTTTCATGAAGTAATTTACTCATATTCTTCATACAAATATGGAGAAGGAGTTCCTCAAGCTTAAGAAAATGGATGATGAATACATTGCTACATATAAAGAAACTTTTACAAGAATTTTAAGGTACGTTTCTCGAATAATCATCCATCTTGAAAGTAAGGTTGATCGATTATTCAGTGTCTTAAAACAAAGTCTTTTAATTGAATTTTCTATAATCTTATTCAATATATATGATGAAATAGTTCAATATTCTCTCAAAGTTGAGATGAAGATTAGAGTTACTAATCAATCTTATGGGTTCAATAAGACGAGAAAAATTGAATTTTAGAGACAATCAAACAATAATTGTGAAAAAATGAGTTTTTCGTTATCCTTAATGTGTGGAACGAAACATGGAGGAAAATGTCTTAAGGGGACTAGTAAATGTTTTTATGTGTGGGAAATAAAGTCATCAATAAATTGACAACCCAATTGATGAGAAATGGGTAAATAATTATATGAATAGAGAAAATGATTTCCATAATGCAGCTCCACAATTTAATGCATCAAGTGAAAGGAAAAAAGGGAATTAGGATAAATATTTCCAAAATCAGTGGGTTATCAACAATGATCGATATTAGCAGCCTCTTATGTCCAAATAAAATGAATATCATAGGCAATCAATATGGGTGATGTGGAGTGATAAAATGAAGTGGTGAAAGGTACACCTACTATCCACTCTAAAGTATATAATGTCTTCTTTGATTCTAGATCCAACCAATATTTTATTTCTAAATAATTTTCTTTGACTATCACTATATTACCTCTACAATTAGATATTGAGTTATTTGTGAAAAAATTTAATAAAAGAAAAATCACATCAAAATTAAATAGTTCTTCTCCAGTTGAAGTTTGTGGGAACAAGATGCCTACAAATATTTTTATCCCTACATTTGTTTAATTTGATGTGATTATTATCTTGAATTGTCATTATTTATATAGAGTTCCTATCCATTTTTCAGGAAGTGTAGTCACATTTTAAATTACGAATAAATCTATGATCATCTATCAATGAATGGATGAATGGGAACATACATTGTAAATTACTACAATCATGTGGGTCATAATTTCTATAAATAAAGTTTATTTATCTCATATTGTTGGGAATAGATCCACCATTAAGCATACACTTATTCTTTGGAAGTTTTTTGATGTCTTTCTGGAAGAGTTTCCTCATATTCCAAAAAATTATGAAGTCTAGTTTTCAATAGAAATCATACTTGGTGATATTATTATTTCAATGAATCCTTATATAAGGGCCCCAAGTGAGTTTTAGGAATTTATGAAGAAACTCTAAGATAATATTGACAAGCGATTCATATACCTGAGTGTGTTACCTTGGAGAGAACCTATTCTGTTAGTAAATAAGAATGATGGATCAGAGAGACTCTACCGTTATTATCTAAAACATAACTAGATCACTGATGACTTATTTGATCAACTAAAAAATGAACAATACTATTATAATATTAATCTTTATTATAGATTTAATCAATTGAGGGTCAAGCTAGAGGATATACCTAGAATTAAATTCCATACAAGGTATGTACATTAAGAATTTATATTGATTCCATTTGGTTTTCCAAATTCCCCCACTAAATTTATGTATTTAATTAATTCACTCTTTGTGGACTGTCTTGATCGTTTTTTGGTGGTCTTATAGATAATATTCTTGTATACTCAATTATTAAGGAATAACATAAATATCACTTGAGGATTGTACTAAAGGCCCTGAGAAGGAAGACGTTTTATGAAAAATTCACTATGTGTGAATTATTTCTTTATAAGGGTTCATTTTTGGGTCACATAATCTCAAGAGATGGGATATTATGTTGATATATCAAAGATGGAAAATTATTGAACATTGTCCTAGACCAAAAAATTGTAATCGAGATCTATATTTTTCATGGTTTGGTAGGATATTATCAATGTTTGGTGAAATATTTCTCATGACTATATAATCCACTCAACAAGTTGACTAAGAATAGAGTTATGTTCATATGGAAGGCGAAATGTGAAGAGAATTTCAAGGAGCTAAAATGAAGGTTAGTCAGTGCACCTGATCTCATGCTACCCTATAGTAAAGAATGGTTTATAATCTATAGTGATGTATCAAAGAAGGGACTAAGATTTTTTCTTATCAAAAATGATATATTAATACATTATGCATCAATAAAATTAAAAACTAATGAGAAAAATTACCTAAATCATGATTTGGACTTTACTGTGGTAATGTTTTCATTAAATATATAATTGAATTATCTTTATGTAGAATGGAAAGACATATATATCGATTAGAAAGGTTTATTGTATATTTTCCTTCAGAAGGATATGAAAATGGGACAAAATATATGGTTAGATTGGATTGAATATTATGACTACTCAATACTTCACCACCTTGGGAAAGTGAAAAAGATGGAAGATGATTTGAGAAGAAAGTACCATGCTAGAATATATGTGATGGGGTTCACAAAAGATCTAATGTATATGTATTTGTAAAGGATGGATTTGGAAATTTTAACAGACGGAGAGAAATCTTATCTCAATCAAATGAATGTTCAACCATCAATGTAAGTGAACATTTAAGAAGTTCATAAAGAACATGTAGAGATACAATAGAATATGAGAAATGTTCTTGAGTTCAACTTTGGTTATAACAGATTAATAAAGTTTAGGAACTGTGTTTGTATCCATACCATATCAGAATTAAATAAGGAGATATTGGATGAGGCACATAGTAAATCATTTTCTATTCCTCCTCAAACACAAAGATGAATAGGGATGCAAAATATTATTTTTTAAGGTATGGAATGAAGAAATATATAGTATAGTATGTTTCTTGGTGATCGGTTTGTTAGTAAGTTAATTCTGAGAGATATCAGTCTAAGGGGATATGGAAACCATTACCCATACCTGAATGGAAATGGGAAAATATCATCATGGAATTTTTCTTTGGGCTTCGAAAAACATCAAAAAACCATAATGTTATAACAGTTATTGTTGTTCACCCTATGAAGTAAGAAAAATTCATTTAAATCAGATACAATTTCTCTCTTGACCAGCTTTTCTAAATATATATTATGAAAATGGTGATATTTCATGGAGTTCCACATTCCATTATATCTGATAAGGATCCTTGGTTTATATCATCATTTTTGAGAAGTATTCTATAGGATATGGATACAGGGTTATGTTTTAGAACTACATATCATTCTCAGATAGATGGTCAGTTTGATAAGACAATTCAAACTCTATAAGTCATGTTGAGAGCTTGCTCTATGGATTCTAAATGTGGCTAGGATCAACACCAACCTTTGGTAGAATTTTCTTACAACAATTTCTTTCATTTCAGTATTATAATGGATCATTATAAGTCCCACTATGGTAAGGAGTGAATAACTCTAAAATAATTTAATAAAGTTGGGGAAATAAATTTATTGGGACCAGATCTAGTTGTGGAAATGGAAAATAAGGTTAGGTATATTCAACAAGACATAAGACCAGCTTAGAGTTCACAGAAAAGTTATGTAGACAATCTATGAAAAGACCTACAGTTTGATGTCTTTGATAAATTATTTCCACAAATATCTCCCCAAAGAGAGTAATGAGATTTCAGAGGAATGTAAAGCTAATACATAGGTGTATCTATCCTTTTATAATTATGGATCGTGTTGGGAAGGTAGCTTATTGATTGGAACTTCCACCGAATCTCTCTCAAATTATTGACGTGTTCATTATGTCTCTCCTAATAAAGAACATACCTAATCATTCCAAAGTACTAAAATAAGAAGTCATACCACTATATCAATATAATTCTTATAAATAATAACCCATATATAGGGTATATCGTAGATAAAAATTTATACGAAGAAAGAACACTTGCATTGTTAATGTTTAATGGCAGAACCACTAATTTGAGGATGCTACATGGGAACTCGAGGATGTGATGAGGTTGAGGAATCCTCAATTTTTTTTGTATATTATAGATTAATTTTAATTTTTAAATTTATTGTAATAGGGTTAGAATGTAACACATAAATATTTTTTATGAAATATTTCCATTTATATAATTTAAATTCTCCAATAGCTTATGTTGCTTAAAACCATTAGTTTAAACAAACCATGAGACACTATTACTATAACCTATCCATTCAATTGGCAAGACTTAATATGAATAAATAATTTACAAAATAAATATAAATCTCTAACTAAATATGAATGTATTGATAAGTACTTATAAGTACTCGCATAATTTTAGTAAAATTTCTGTATTCATCAAAAACATGTTTTCTTCAAAAGTGAGTTTTTTTTATATTTATGAATGAATCTTAATTTTTTGTACTTCTAGAAAATGGATTTTACAAAATAAATTTATTTATGAATTTTCATTTGAGTATTATCAAAAAAATTATGAAAACATTTATTTTTTAGGAATAGTGAAAATTATTATTTTTATTGAAAACTATATTTTATTTACAAGGTAAAATTATGTTATGTGATAGTTTTAAATTTTAATTAGTTAATTTTAATTTAAAATAATCCAATTATGGTTTCTCTAAGTATTTTATTCATGAATTTATTATATAATCTTTTTTTTTTGAAAGGATATTTTTCTAAAAAATTGGTTTTCATTGCATTTTATAGATATTATTTTAAATTATATTCTAAAACTTATGTGTTTTGAATTTTGAAAAATTGATTCCAAATTTTGATTAATAAGTTTCAAATTTAGTGAATATTTTAATTTTTGTCCAATATGAGTTGTAACCTAGGTAAAATTTGTTACCATGGTAAATGGTAAATTGAGTAATTTAGGTTAAACATAAACTAAAAAGGACTATAAACTAACACTAACACACGAACAAATTTTATTTGATGAATATAAGTTATAAATTAACACATAAGGATCGAAATTAAGTTGTTTAGTGGATAATTTCTCATGAAAATGACTTATATAAAACCTAAATCAAAGAATGTCCCTAAATGTCACTTTCATTGAATTAAATATCCTTTTTGTGTCCACATGAGGAAAAATAAAAGTGATGGATGAATATAAATAAAAAAATTTACTAAGTAATAATATTTTCATTAGAACAATTTATTTTTGTCTTTTTGGCCTAATTATATGAGATTATGATATTCATAATATTTTTTTAATAAATATTTAAAGATGTTACATTCATGTTTTAAATACTATATCATTTTATAATATAAGGTAACTGAAAGATATATTCCACTATAAAAAAATTATGAAATATAGAATATTTATTTTCATCATGGTATTTTAATTTTAAATTTTAGTGTACAAATACATATATTAAATAATTATAAAACGCATATGTATTAATTATTTTATTAATTGAAATATAAAATAAATAATACTAGAAATATTAAAATAAATATCGTTTTAGATAATAAATGTGATCAACAATTTTTTTATTGAAACATGAAAAATTAGGGATATAATAAAATATCTATTTTGAATTTAAATTTTTATCTTGATACTTTAAAAGTCCATATAATGAGTAGTTTCAAAATTGATACTAATGATATTTTATAACAACTATATATTATTAAATTATTAATAAATCATAAAACAAATAAAAAAATAAAAAAAAAATATAATATGGTATAAAATATTATAAATTGTACCTTTATTATTTAATTTAAATTTCATCAATAAATATTACAATATTTAATATTGAAATATTTTTACCTTATTTAAAATTAGAACAAGATTACTAAGGGTTAAATAGAATGATTAGGCTTAGAATAATACCAAATATTTTATAAAATATGTTTATTAACTATATTAAAAGATTATATCATCTTATTTTCTCAGAAATTAAATTTTTGAGCTATTTATATTTGGATTTAATCTATTATACATTTCTATTTTTAGAAAATTACCAAAGTGCCCCTCACCTGAATTATAAAAGGGCACCTCCTCCCTCACTTATTCACATCACTTTGAGCCTTCAAGGATGGCCATAACCTTCAAATTTCACTTCTAAATTTCTATATAAACATTATATAGGTTTTTTACTTCTCAAAAATTTAACCCAAGTGTTCCAAAGAGGAGATATAAATGAATTGTTACAAAGAAGAGGTAGTCGTCTCTTCCAACTCTTTCAATATTATTTCATCTTCTACTTATTATTATTGTATTATTTACATAATAAAAAAATAAATTGAGTATCAAGTATAATAATATATTCTATTATTATTATTATAGAAAAATCATCTTCCACCTTTTTTCCATCTTATAAAAAACAAAATCACCGCATATGTGTACATACGACTTACCATCTCCACACTGTTTGTAATATGTTTTTCATCCCCAGTTTATCTGGATGGGTTTAATGATAGAAGTAATATATATTTATATAAATGATAATTGTAGAATTATATTTATTATGGGATTAAAAATAATATACATGCCTCTTTCTCACCATTTCACCATTAAGGTAAAGATACCATCGCTCTTGCACACGTACGACTTACTGTCTCTATGACGTGATGCAATTCATCTTCCATATTCACCATTGATGAATGATTATTTAAATATACATAGTTAATAAGTATGATATATAATACCTTAATACCATTATGTATATGATTGAAATATATTTTATGCACAATAACTAAGACTTATACCAAAAAACATGAATAGGAAAATGAAGTAGTTAACGCCCAAGAGAAGGGTAATAATGAAATATTATCAAAAAAATGAGTGATAAGATTATATAATATAATAATATATATTATAATAAATGTCAATATTTTTCTGGTATAAATTAATTACATTATTTAAACCATTATATATGAGGTTCAGATACATATAATGGATTTTAGGCATAAGGTAAGGGTTAATTTCACAATATCATTAATATTTGGAAGTTTTTATATATAAGAATATACTAGGGAATATTTATCTTCCATTTAAATATTTTTTTAAAATGATTTCAAAAATATTTTCACTAATCTTCTAAAAATTTAGATTCTTTTTTTACCATGTGTGATTTTTTACTAAAAGTTTTAAAGGATTGTTTTTGTCATTTTTCTAATGGGGTACCTTGTGAAATTTTCAATAAAAGTATGATAGGAATGTTGTTTTTAACATATATAGAGCGAACATTTTTTTCCACATTCTTGATGAATTAATACCTTTGTTCTTACCTTACAAACTTAAAAAATTATTTTAAAATAACAAGTTTTATTTTTAAAATTCCACTACATTTTAAGAAAAGAAAACTTTTTCAAATAAGAAAGGATATTTTACTCAAGAATTATTTTCATGTGTTCTCTCAAAATTATTTTCCATATACAATTAAATTCTTTGATGTTATATATTCATTAATAGAGATATTATTCAAGGATACTATTTCTATTATTCATTTACTTGGTTTATGATTATAATGAAATTAAATTTATGAAACCTATTTCTTTTTCAATGGGTTATATTATGATTAAATTTTGTTTATGAAACTCCTTTCATTCCATGGGTTTTGATACGATGAATGATTTATGTTCTTTTGGAACACATGTATATGTATTTCATTATATGATGGGTGGGAGCTATATCTCCCTACAATACATTGGGTAAATATTTTTATCTCATGAGATATATAGGACTAGAAGAAGGAGTGAACTCAGTCCAGTAACATAGGGCTAGAATGGGGAGTGAACCTAGTTCAGTAAAGGACTTTTTACACTATTATGTTCTTATCAATGATCCTTGAATAATATATAAATGATTTTATATTCTTATGTGTATTACCCGATTTCATCTCTTATGTTATTCTCTCATGAAATATGTTCCTTGATTCTTTATGAACTTCTATGATTTATCCTATAACACGACGTCATGATATTTGATATAGAAGGTATGATTTTCTATTTTTGTATATGTTATTATATCTTATGATTATCATATGATTGATATCTACCTTTTTACCCTTACTGAGTTAATGAGATAACCATTTCTTATTTTTATTTTCCTTAGGATATGAATAAGGGTATTAAGTAATATGTGTCAAAACGGGTTCTAGTAATGATGTAATAAATGGGAGATGATGTAGATTCATTATTCATCAGTTGTTTATGTTTCAATGTTTCCAAATATCGAAAACTATATAGTTATAGTGTGGTTTTTTATGTTATGTATATTATATTCTTTCATTTAGATGTATTATATTTGTATGAAAATTATGGTTCTTTAGATGGATGGTCTTCTTATAAGAGAATAGTTACAAGTGTTTTTATTTTATTAAGATAAAAAGTGTGAACTTTGGGTACTAAGATTTAAATATCCTTAATAAATGAATATTAATAAAATAAAGTGACACTTTTTTATGATGATGGATGATATTTGAGAATTTTATTTGTGAAACAAAACCCCTAAATATATTATGGTGTTTTATGTAATATACATTATTTAATTTTCTATTACATATCAAATTTATAAAGGGATAAATTAAAAAGATAAATTTGAAAAGGGAAGTACAATTTTTTAAAAAAAATAGGAATATAATATTTAGATTCACCCCTTTATTGAGTCATTATAGTGGATAAAAATATGATTATACCAATTATGGAAAAATATCTTCTAATTTGTATATATTGGAAAGTTGATGTTTAACAACCAATTAACTATTATTGTTATAGATGATCTTAAATAAGTAATATTTATGGATAGATAAAAAAATATCAATAGAGAAAACTATGGTGTCTAGAAAACAATAATGACTAAGTATCTTATGAAATTATGATTGAATGTATATTTGAGAGTTATGATGAATAACATTATTCCTACTAATAACTAACTTCTAATTAAAATTTAATAGTTATTAAGAGAATTTGAAATAAAAAAAACAAAAAATCAAGCTTAAGGGGGATGTAAGTGATGAAAACCAAGGTAATCTCCTCAAGTTTGGTTTATAAAATTTAAAGGAAGAAATCCAAAATTAGAAAAAATAACCATCCACCCCATCTCATCCCTTTGGGATGCAAAAAATTTTTCCACCATATTACCCTCCCTTAAGGTATGGAATATATCCACACATGAAGAAAAAAAATTATAGGTTCTCATAGTTTTGGATATGGACCATAATATACTATAATTACCCATCAAAGTGTTGACCACTATATTCGAGTTAAATTCAACCAAGACAAGATTGAAATTATTTTTCCTAAACACTAAAATCTTGATGTAGAGAGAATGAGATTTAGCTTGTAGTGAGAAACCTTTCCCATAAAGGTTGTCAATTCCAAAATAATGGAGCCCTGAGAGTCCTAAAAAATACCCCACCATACATAGCACCTTTAAATCATTAACTATTAGTGTTTTTCTTGAGATCATGAATGAGAAATAACCAATACACCCTGAAACCATAATCACTAGGACGTCCATCTCCAATCAGGTTTGGAGAAAGATGCTACATGAGGAACTGTAGTATTATCATCCAAAAAAGTGATCCAAAGAATGATGACAGTTATAGAAATTGTCTTTATAGGAAGGAATATGATGCTCTATAGGATGGGATCTGAGTATATCACGCCTTAATGATGAGTTTCAAAACAAAACTCCCACAAAACCCAACAACTTGTATGGAGGACCACCAACCTCCCTTGAATTTTTAACACACAACCTGATGGTTTTTGGGTCATACCTTCATAAACACATTAACTAAATAAAACCATTGATCAGGCTGGGGACATCCTCCATGAGACCCCAAATGTACCATTCCTAGTCAATATTATAAAAAATATACAATAAGGATTTTGTACTAGAACTACTACAAATATGGGTTTATCCTGTACTAGACTTAATTAGCAATGTATAAAAGTGTAGATAATGTCCCCCTTTATTATCCCTAAAAAATGCGTTGATAAAGTGGGACATTAAAAAAACTTTTCTTAGTAGTGAAAAGGGGTTTATTTGTCATTTTAACCTAAAAGTTTTGATAAAGTCCCACTTTATCAACACTAATAAAAAAATCACTAATAAAGAGGCCTCATTATCAATGCTACTACAAATCACTGATAAATGGGGCCCTTTATCAGCTATAAGAAAAAATAATTGATAAAGGGTGAACTTTATTATCAATTCAAAAAAATCACTGATAAAGGGGGAGCTTCATCAGAACTAATAAAAAAGTAGTGATGGGAGTGGAGCTTTATTAGATATTTTCTCACTTGCACTGATAAAGGCCTTGCATTATCTGTGTTTTTTTCTAACACTGATAAATGGAATGTTTCATAAAAAAGTATATTTCATTAATAATAAAAAATGAAAAAATAAAAATATTTATTTTAAAATCAATATAATATATTTTTAGAATATGATTTGGATAAGGATAAAAACGAATTTACATTTAATATACAATAAATTGATTTAAAATAAAATATAAAATCATTAAAAATATTATTATTCAAAAAGTTTGTAATTATTATCATGTAATAGTAATTTAATAACAATTGGATGCCATAAGATTAATGAAATTAATTAGTGTTCAATGATAAGTTGAAAACATCACTTAAACTTCAAATAACATTTGATTCGAGAGTCCGTTTGAACTCAATGAAATATAAAATTGAATATTGTGAAGAGATATATTCCATGGTGACCTTGGGGAACACCATTAACTTTTTTTGAGGCCAGAAAAGTTTGGGAAGGCCTCTAAAACTGAGTTTTATGTTGAGATATCTAATTTGTTTTTAATATTTGATAATATTTAATCTTTTTTTAAGAGAGAATTATTGTTTGTTTTTGGTGGGGACTGAATTTATTACTAGATTACATTTATGTATATATATTATGATTTTTAAATTTTATATTTTTTCTTAATGTAGTATTATTTATAATTAACTATTTTCATATGTTATAATATTTTCTTCTAATAAATAAATTTTATAATTACATATTTAAACATACTTAAATAAATATATGAATAATAAATGTATGATGATATAAATATTTATATATAAATAAATATGTATTTAAAAAATCATATATGAAATAAAAAAATGTATTTGAAAATATATAAGTAAAAAAATAAATCCCTTAAAATGTGGAAGAAATCAACTTAGGACATTGGTAAAGCACATCCCTTATCAGAAGGAGGTCCAGGGATTGAATCAATGTGAGCGTATCCATATGGGGAACCAAATAAAGCTAAAGAAGGGGAGGGGTTCTAGCATTGTTGAAGGGGGACAAAATTATTGAGGAGTTGTGGTGAAGGCACTGATAAAGGAGGTAAAAAAATAAACTTTTTAAATAATCCCTTTTCAAGGCTAAGAAAACACTGATAAAGGACCCATTTAGTAGTACTAATAAAAATGACTAACAAAATGGGGCCATTATGAGTGATTTATAAAGTACTAATAATGGACCCATTTATCAGTGCTAATAGAAAGTACTGATGAAGGGGGCCTCTATCAGCACTTTTTCTATGTGTAGATAAACATTGGCCTTTAACAACACCTAGGTTGGTAGTGCTTTAAAATCACTGATAAATTAAATTTTTATAACTATTAAAGGTTATTTTTTATTAGTCTTGCATCGTAACAACAAACACAGTTAGAGGTGAGGTGGATGCCAATTCAATGAATGTTATCAACCACAGACACAACTTGATTCCAAATCCTCTATAAAAATAAATTGTTTTTAATATAAAATATAGTCATCCAAGATAATATGTTCCAAAATTTCTAGAATGATATTCATGTGAATCAATTTGTTGAAACTTACGTAGGTGAACCAGACCAATGGAGGGGGGTTGAATATAAGAGGGTATGGAAAATACTGAATATGAATATCATGAAAGACAGATTTCAGAATGGAACTGAGCACTTCTTCATTAAAGAAGAGGCATATAGAGGCCTAATAAAATCGGAATTCTTGAATTGGACACCCTGGAATGAAGGTAATATAGTCCTCCCAATTATCCTTAAAAAAATCTAAGTCTCACCTCTTTATGATCCAATAAGTGTTGGAATATATCAAAATCATATAATGTTGAATATTTTTCTGTATATATGAACCAAACTCATGATTGATCCAATTAATGGAAAAAAACTAGAACTTCCTCTGAACAAAGTTTTTCTAAAGGGAGCTTCCTAATTGTGCTTCCCAAAAATGCTTCTGTAACACCCCGAGATTTTATGAAAAATGTTCATTTTAATTTCATTAATGTCTTGTGTTATACTCTACACCAAAAGGATCTTGCAAAACACGCATCCTTGACTTGACTTACATTACACACAATCGCGACATTCCCCAATAGCGTGTGTAGTACGCAATAACGAGTTTCACTAAACAACAATATGCTATTAAAATATTATTAAAACTAGCCGTTTTGAATAGTAATAACCACTTTTTGAAATTTTGAAAATTTTATTTTTCAAAATGAACTTCATTTTTGGATTCAGAATATCGAAATTAGCTTAGGGTGAAATTTTGGTACTTTTCGGATAACTTTCATTTTTTTGATGAATAGTGAAAATCACTAAATTTTAATTAAAAACAACCTTTTTAATCAAAATAATTAATAGTGATAAATTATTAATTTGAGTGGTTTTAAAGTATATTTAGAATATATTTTTACAATTTAATACAATTTTGGTCATTGGTTGTAATTTCACATTTAAACCAGACATAAACAAGTGTCAATCTTTTGATAGTTATTATCTCTTAAGAACACGCTATTTATTTTGACGACGGGAATTAATTTTTAAATTAAGTAATGCAACTGATATGTTTTGAATTTGGTAAAATAGACATCATTTTTGAGTTCATAATATCAAATATAGCTTAGGCCTAATTTTTGGTATTTTTCTGGAAACTTTCATTTTTTGATGAATAGTGAAACCACTAAGTGGTAGTTAAAAAAATGAATTTTTCATAAAACATAATTTTACCGCTTCTGTGAGTGGAATTTCAAAAATCTGAGAGACACGGTTGATGTCAGTAAGTAAAATGTGGTTCAATGAGATGAAAATAATTTTTGGTGAATAGTAACTTTTTACCTTTTTTACCACAGTTAAAAGTAAATAGGGTAATTAAGGGTAAAAATGATATTATTATTACCCTAACACATGTCCTAATTCTATTGGATAAGTTTAATTCGACCAAAAACAACCTTAGGAATAAAATATGACCATTTAGGCCCACTTGGATTAGATTAGGACATTTATTATTAATTTATTTAAAGAAGGGTTAAAATAGTTAAAATCAAAGTTTAATAAGAATATCATTATTAATATAGGGTTATACATATAATACATTCGACTATAAATATTCATTAGAAATCTAAAAAGATTTCCTACATAATGGTATTTTATTTGTAATTTTTAGACATTAAATAATTTAATTTATTTATGACACAAAGATGATGCAGTAATTATCTTATTAATGAAATATTGACATAATTGATGTTATAAATACCCAAATAAATGTAATTTGAGACTTTTTACCAATTACACTAATTTAATAGGTTAATATGACATGTTAGTATTGATTTAATTAACTTATTTCGAACTAATCATTCTGTTATAATTTTCACAAAAATCAATTACTAAATAGTGTCAAAATTGACATAAAATAGTTTTTTTTTTTAAATATTATATTATTAATTGTTATTTTATTCCTAAAAATCTAAGGTTCGGCCAAATGACTTTGATAAGGTTATATATATTAATAATAAACAACTTGGGGTTCGTTTGGCTTGTTATAGTAAGTTTATTAACCTTATAGTGTAAGAACACAAAAAGACATGGTAAAAGTAAAATTATCTAACTTAAAGTTAAAACTAAATGATAAGGTTAAAATAGTAAACTAAACTTGTCCAAATTTAATTTTATGAGAGTATTGCGACCCATACCCACCTTATCTTTGAAATAAATCAATTTGGAGCTATTTAAAACCGAATTTGGCTTTATAATAAAATAATATTTTTAGTTATTCCAAAGGTGCCCCTCTCCTCCCTTATAAAAGGGCACCTCCTCCCTCTCTTCCTCACACAACTTTGAGCCTTCAAGCTCGGCCAACCCCTGCCAAATTCTCTTCTCCACTTCCCTAGAAACATCCTAGAGGTTTTGGTCTTCTTCAAAGACCAATTTTATTACCCTAAAAGGAGATCTCAAAGATGCGCTTTAAAGAAGAGGTAATTTTCGTTACCGATTCTTTCAACTTTATTTCTTCTTCCACTTATTCTTCTTAGGTTGTTTCATTATGAAGTAATAACATCAGTATCACTCATATACTGATATGTTATTATATGTATGAAAAAACCCTGTTTCACCATCTATCCATCCTACGGAAATCGAAATCACCGCGCGTGCGTACGTACGGAATACCGTCTCCACGCCGTGGTGTAATCTATTTTCCACCACCACCTTACTTGGATGGGTATAATGGTGTACATAATAACTATATATGATTATTGTAAAGTGATATTGATTTTGAAATAGTATACATACACTCCAATACAATTCAACGATCATGAGAACGATATCATCGCTCGTGCGTACGTACGGACTACCGTCTCCACGACACGATGAAATTCATTATCCATGTTAACCATTCATGAATGATTATAAAGCATATATAATAAGTAATCATGAAATATATGACATAATAATACTACTGGATTTATGTATATATATTTATGTCATCTACTTAATTCCACTCAATTCAATAATGAAACGAAAATAGTGTTCATGCGTACGTACGGCCTACCATCTCTATGAACGGTGTATTTCTTTCCATTTACTGATCTATTATATATATGTATATTCTGAATATATATTATATATAAATCATGTTTTGTATTCTGGAATTATATAATCATGATCTATGTAATCATATGAATAATTACAAGTCAAAACACGGACGACAAATGAAACGATTTTACCCAAAACGCTCTTTAACATGGAATTTACAAAAGAACGGGTAATATAAAGTCATAAGTGAACCATATATGATATCATAACAATGATTATGATTCTGGAATAAGTCAATGACATTATTTAAATCATTATACAGGAGGTTCGGATACTTACGAAGTAAATCTGACCTAAGGTAAGGGAAAATATCACAATCTCATTTTTATCCGAGATTGTTTATACTTTGGTCTTTACTGGGGTGTATTTTATCATCCACATACATGTTTCATCAATATGTAATATTTATATCCTTCTACAATTTTTTATATCCAATTTTACCCTTCGACGAGTTTTTAGTAAAAGATATGAAAGGAATCTTTTGTCGTTTTTTCATACGAGGTACTTTTTGACTTTTCCAACAAAAGTACGAGAAGAATGCTTTTTTAACTTATACAGCATGAATTGATTTTAAAAAAAAATTATTTCCAAGAAGCTTCCTTTACAAGTTTTCAAGTTTATTTTTAATCAACTTCTTTTAGTTTAAAATTGTATGACATGTTAAGAAAGGAAAAATGTTTTTCAAGTAGAAAGGATATTTTCTTCAAGAATGGAGTTCAAGAGTTTTATCAAAATTATTTTCCATCTAAGATAATATAGGGTTCTGTTTCTATCCCTATTATTACATGGATTTGATTATGTTGTTATGGAAATATTTTTATGAATTCTTTTATCTTATATGAATTGTTTTATGATGTCACGATGTTTAAGATTCCCATTTTTATTCCATGGGTTATGCTATGATGTATGGTTTATGATTTTGTGGCACACATAAGAATGGTATCATTATGAGATGGGTGGGACCTATATCTCCCTCCAATGCATTGGGTAAAGATTTTATATCTCATGAGATAGACATGGCTAGAACGGCAGGTTAAACCGGTTCAGTAAAACAGGACTAAAATGAGGAGTGAACTCGGTTCAGAAATGGAATTTGTCCACTAAGATAGTCTTGGCAATGAGTCTTGACTAATAAGAAATGATTCTCTATGATTATGTGTGTATGCCACAAAGTTTCATGTTTTAAGTTATGATTATTGGGATTACATTTCACTACTATGATTTATCCCATGTTATGATATTATGATCTCTTTTCTAGGTTAATATTTCCAAAATTTTATGTTCTTATGAATATGATGTGATTTCTATTTCTTTTGTTTACCCTTACTGAGCATTTGAGCTCACCATTTTATGTTTTCTTTTCCCCAGGATATAAATAAAGGCTTTAGGTAAAAAAGGAATATCTTTATGGGAGATGTTGAAGATCTTTCACCATGATTAGAAGATTATATTATGAGTTTCCAAAGACACTGAACTATTACGGTCCTTGTGTGTGCGTTTTTGTTATGTACTAAGTATTCTGCAAAAGTAATGTAATGTCCATGTACTTTAATCTTTGGGTCTCTACAGTTGATATCAGAGGAAAGGTTTAGTCAACCTTTGGAAACTAGGATGCGAGAACTTTAGTGAGATCCCTAGAGATATTTCTAAGGTATGTCTAGGGATGTCCCTAAGGTTAAGTATACGTTATAGTCCTAGAATTGCGCTAACCATCTTAGAATTAAACCTAAGATGTTAAGTATTGAAGGTACTCCCCCTTTATTATATTTTTTTCCCTAGCGTGATTTTTACCTCTCACACTATTCTTTTTGGGTTTTAGATGATGGATAGAACCCGAAGGAACTATGTTGATCAATGTAATGGACAATGCAATGATTGTCCTCCTGAACAAACAAATGTTATGGGAGATGGAGTGAAAAATCGTATTGTTATACCTACACAAGCTATGAATCATTCTGGACTTCCAAATGAGTAGATAAGGGAACAATATTCTATTGAGTCCTTCATGAGGTAACGTCCACCTTCTTTCAGTGGGTCTTCTAATCCACTTGTTGCTGAACAATGGATCACTACCACTGAAAAGATATTTTCAGTTCTTCAATGTTCTGAACATGATAAAGTCATCTTAGCAGTATATCGTTTGGAAGGTGAAGCTGATCAATGGTGGAATCTTATCAAGAATATGAGGCCAAGAGATGAAATTGAGTCCATGGAATGGGATGAGTTCAAGAACTTATTTTTCAATAAGTAATTCCCTCGTATTCTCCGAACAAAGATGGAGAAAGAGTTTCTTGAACTGAAGCAAAAAGGATGATGAATCTATTGCTATATACGAAGAGAATTTTACAAGGCTTGCAAGGTATGCATCTGGATTTATCATCCAACCTGAAAGTAAAGTTGATCGATTCTTTAGTGGCTTAGAACCAAATCTTATAAGGGAATTAGCTATAAGAGACTTCAGTAGCTATGAAGAAATTGTGCGATGTGCTATCAAGGTAGAAATGGAAGTTGGTGTTACTTATCCATCTCATAGTTTTGACAATAAATGAAAGTTGGAGTTCAAGGAGAAATCTCAGAATAATGGTGAAAAGAAGATGAATGTTTCCTTATGCTCAAAGTGTGGAAAGAAGCATGGTGGAGATTGTCTTAAAGGTACTAGAAAATGTTTTAAGTGTGGAAAAAAAGGTCATCGAGCAGCTGAGTGTCGAAGTAATGGAAAAAGGGTTTCTAATGATGTGAATAAAGAAAAGACTGCAGAGAATGCACCACCAACACTTTAATGCTTCAAGTGCAAGGAAATGGGGCATTATGCTAATAAATTCCCTAATCCAAGGGTTAGTGATGATCGACATGAGCAACCACTTAAGGCAAAGGACAAAGGGAAGTCACATGCGATCACTATTGGCGATGTTGAATATGACAACGATGTGGTGGAATGATTAAGTGTTTATATAATGGGATTCCAAAATAATGTTGTATTTAGTATCGTGGAATATTGGAATATTTATGTATTGGTCTATTGTGGTTTTCATTAATTTTTTGGTACCGGTAACCATGGAAAGTGATTAAGATATTTTTGGAAAAAAAAGATGATATATGGATATTGAAGGGATAAGGAGAAAATGAAATGTTTGACAGTATTCATGAGCTCATGACTGATATAAGGAAATAGATATATCATGGTTTGAGGTTTTGGTATGTGAAAAGAGTTAACTTTTGACAGCACTCATGTTTTCACTAAGATTCATAGGGTATTCATTTTTCAAGAGAATACATGATTAAGGCCTTCGAATGATTGGAATGTGACCAATAAGACATATATCATGATATATGGGGATCAACGATGGTATTAACCTGCTTGTTATATGAACTCTTTGGTAATCGTTTTCACTATAATATGATATTGGACAACAGTATTTTGGATAAGCCTATAGATTGGAAAGGATTATGTTGGACATAAGTTAGTATTAAGGATAGAACTTTTTTCGATATTATTGATGGGATGTTATAGTAATGTAGTTTTAGAAAAAGGACAACCTGCAGGATGGGCGACAACCCATCGCGTCGGACAAGGCTGTTGGAATCGAACCCACAACCAAAGTGCGACTGGCCTTTATCACCTACCATTGGCCTATAGGAAGTCCCTGTTTAGTAGAAACTAGTTTTATTATATTAAGCAGTATGATATAAAAAGTATAAGTCCATTTTAGGAACCATATATGATTAATCTCACTATAGATCGACTTATGTAAATTTAATAACTTTTTCTAACCTTTTGTTTGAGAAAGATGGAATAACCCGTCATTCTATCACATGATCTGCTAACACTTCAAGAATAACAAATTCAACTTCATTTCTTTAAGATATGAAGTGGAAATTGTTCAAGGCACGAATGATAGTGAGATTGTACCAAAATAAAGTAAGTATTTATTCTAATTCAAATTCTTCAACTTTAGGGAAATGATCTTAAAAACCAAAAATGTTGTCCTAGTGCTCTTATATCTGATGAATCAGATGGTACCTTAGATTGTCACAAATTTATGGCTTTGTGATTGCGGGATTTTCCATATCCATGTTCTCTACCACTCTCCATCAAAACATGATGGTTAGATTTCTCTTCCATATCCACATTTTCACCTATGTGGAAACCCAGTGATTAGTTTATTTGGGTAACTGTTACGTTTCATACTTTTGTTTTTAAAGATTTTTTTTGGTATTCCTTTTTACGATGTGGGTTTTTATTAAATCAACTTTCAATTAGTAAACCATTTATAACCCCGACGAATTTCGAGGGAGAAATTCATTTTAAGGGGGGGTAGAATGTAACACCCCGAGATTTTATGAAAAATATTCTTTTTAATTTCATTAATGTCTTTTGTTGTACGCTACACCAAAAGAAGCTTGCAAAACATGCATCCTTGACTTGCCTTGCATTACACGCAATCGCGACCTTCCTCAATAGCGTGTGTAGTACGCAATAACGAGTTTCACTAAACAATAATATGCTATTAAAATATTATTAAAACTATCTGTTATGAATAGTAATAACCAATTTTTAAAATTTTGTAAATTTTATTTTTCAAAATGGACTTCATTTTTGGATTCGGAATATCGAAATTAGCTTAGGGTGAAATTTTGGTACTTTTCGAATAGCTTTCATTTTCTGGTGAATAGTGAAAATCACTAAATTTTAATTAAAAACAACCTTTTTAATCGAAATAATTAATAGTGATAAATTAATAATTTTAGTGTTTTTAAAGTATATTTAGAATATATTTTTATATTTTAATACAATGTTGGTCATTGGATGTAATTTCACATTTAAGCCAGACATAAAGAAGTGTCAATCTTTTGATAGTTATTATCTCTTAAGAACACACTATTTGTTTTGACGACAGGAATTAATTTTTAAATTAAGTAATTCAACTGATATGTTTTGAATTTGGTAAAATAGACATCATTTTTGAGTTCATAATATCAAATATAGCTTAGGCCTAATTTTTGGTATTTTTCTGGAAACTTTCATTTTTTGATGAATAGTGAAACCACTATGTGTTAGTTAAAAAAAATGAATTTTTCATAAAACATAATTTTACCGCTTTTATGAGTGGAATTTCAAAAATCTGAGAGACACATTTGACGTCAGTAAGTAAAATGTGGTTCAATGAGATGAAAATAATTTTTGGTGAATAGTAACTTTTTACCTTTTTTTACCACGGTTAAAAGTAAATAGGGTAATTAAGGGTAAAAATGATATTATTATTACCCTAACACATGTCCTAATTCTATTGGATAAGTGTAATTCGACCAAAAACAACCTTAGGAATAAAATATGACCATTTAGGCCCACTTGGATTAGATTAGGACATTTATTATTAATTTATTTAAAGAAGGGTTAAAATAGTTAAAATCAAAGTTTAATAAGTGTATCATTTTTAATATAGGGTTATACATAAGATAAATTCGACTATAAATATTCATTAGAAATATATAGAGACTTCCTACATAATTGTATTTGATTTTTAATTTTTATACATTAAATAATTTAATTTATTTATGACACAAAGATGATGTCGTAATTATCTTATTACTGAAATATTGAAATTAATTGATGTTATAAATACCCAAAAAAATATAATTTGAGACTTTTTATCAATTAAACTAATTTTATAGGTTAATATGACATGTTATTATTGATTTAATTAACTTATTTATAACTAATCATTCTGTTATGATTTTCACAAAAATCAATTACTAAATAGTGTCAAAATTGACATGAAATAGATTTTTAAAACAAATATTATATTATTAATTGTTATTTTATTCCTAAAAATCTAAGGTTCAGCCAAATTACTTATATAAGGTTATATATATTAATAATAAACAACTTGGGGTTCTTTTGGCTTGTTATAGTAAGTTTATTAACCTTATATTGTAAGAAAACAAAAAGACACGGTAAAAGTAAAATTATCTAACTTAAAGTTAAAACTAAATGATAAGGTTAAAATAGTAAACTAAACTTGTTGAAATTCTATTGGATGAGAGGATTTAGACCCATACCCACCTTATATTAGAAATAAATCAATTTGGAGCTATTTAAAACCGAATTTGGCTTTATAATAAAATAATATTTTTAGTTATTCCAAAGGTGCCCCTCTCCTCCCTTATAAAAGGGCACCTCCTCCCTCTCTTCCTCACACCACTTTGAGCCTTCAAGATCGTCCAACCCCTGCCAAATTCTCTTCTTCACTTCCCTATAAACATCCTAGAGGTTCTGGTCTTCTTAAAAGACCAATTTTAGTGCCCTAAAAGGAGATCTCAAAGAGGCGCTTCAAAGAAGAGGTAATGTCCGTTACCGATTCTTTCTACTTTATTTCTTCTTCCACTTCTTCTTCTTAGGTTTTTTCATTATGAAGTAATAACATCAGTATCACTTATATAATTATATGTTATTATAAGTATGAAACAACCCTATTTCACCATCTATCCATCCTACGGAAAACAAAATCACCGCGCGTGCGTACGTACAGAATACCGTCTCCACGCCGTGGTGTAATCTATTTTCCACCACCACCTTACTTGGATGGGTATAATGGTGTAAATAATAACTATATATGATTATTGTAAAGTGACATTTATTCTGAAATAGTATACATACACTCCAATACAATTCAACGATCATGAGAACGATATCATCGCTCGTGCGTACGTACGGACTACCGTCTCCACGACGCGATGAGATTCATTATCCACGTTAACCATTCATGAATGATTATAAAGTATATATAATAAGTAATCATGAAATATATTACATAATAATACTACTGGATTTATGTATATATATATTTATGCCATCTACTTAATTCCACTCAATTCAATAAGGAAATGAAAACAGTGCTCATGCGTACGTACGACCTATCGTCTCCATGAACGATGTATTTCTTTCCATTTACTGATCTATAATATATATGTATATTCTGAATATATATAATATATAAATCATGTTTTATATTCTTGAATTGTGTAATCATGATCTAAGTAATCATATGAATAATTACAAGTCAAAACACGGACGACAAATTAAACGATTTTACCCAAAACGCTCTTTAACATGGAATTTACAAAAGAACGGGTAATATAAAGTCATAAGTGAACCATATATGATGTCATAACAATGAGTATGATTCTGGAATAAGTCAATTACATTATTTAAATCATTATACAGGAGGTTCGGACACTTACGAAGCAAATCAGACCTAAGGTAAGGGAAAATATCACAATCTCATTTTTATCCGAGATTGTTTATACTTTGGTATTTACTGGGGTGTATTTTATCATTCACATCCATGTTTCCTAAATATGTAATATTTATATCCTTATAAAATAGTTTATATCCAATTTTACCCTTCGATGAGTTTTTAGTAAAAGATATGAAAGGAATCATTTGTCGTTTTTTTATATGAGGTACTTTTTGACTTTTCCGACAAAAGTACGAGAAGAATGTTTTTTTAAACTTATACGACATGAATGGAATTTTAAAAAAATTATTTCCAAGAAGCTTCCTTTACAAGTTTTCAAGTTTATTTTTAATCAACTTATTTTAGTTTAAAATTGTATGACATGTTAATAATGGAAAAATGTTTTTGAAGTAGAAAGGATATTTTCCTCAAGAATGGAGTTCAAGAGTTTTATCAAAATTATTTTCCATCTAAGATAATATAGGGTTATATTTCTATCCCTATTATTACATGGATTTGATTATGTTGTGATGTAAATATTTTTATGAATTCCTTTATCTTATATGAATTTTTTTATGATGTCACGATATTTAAGATTCTCATTTTTATTCCATGGGTTATGCTATGATGTATGGTTTATGATTTTGTGGCACACATAAGAATGATATCATTATGAGATGGGTGGGACCTATATCTCTCTCCAATGCATTGGGTAAAGATTTTATATCTCATGAGATAGACATGGCTGGAACGACAGGTTAAACCGGTTCAGTGAAACAGGACTGAAACGAGGAGTGAACTCGGTTCAGAAATGGACTTTGTCCACTAAGATAGTCTTGGAAATGAGTCTTGACTAATAAGAAATGATTCTATATGATTATGTGTGTATGCCACAAAGTTTCATGTTTTAAGTTATGATTATTGGGATTACATTTCACTGCTATGATTTATCCCATGTTATGATATTATGATCTCTTTTGCAGGTTAAGATTTCCAAAATGTTATGTTCTTATGAATATGATGTGATTGATATTTCTTTTGTTTACCCTTACTAAGCATTTGAGCTCACCCTTTTATGTTTTCTTTTCCCTAGGATATAAAGAATAGTTTTAGGTAAAAAAAGGAAGATCTTTATATGAGATGTTGAAGATCTTTCACCATGATTAGAAGATTATATTCCGAGTTTCCAAAGACATTAAACTATTACGGTCCTTGTGTGTGTGTTTTTGTTATGTACTAAGTATTCCGCAAAAGTAATGTAATATCCATGTATGTTAAACTTCGGGTCTCTACAGCTTCTCTTGTATATATCTCATGTTCTCCACCATGAATATTAGGACAATATACCCATCCTAGACTGGTTTTTCCTAGAAATTCTGACTGGCTCAATTATGATGAATTTTTTTATGAGAATCCCAAATAAGGCTGTTAAATATGATCTCAAAAATTTTAATGACACAATTTGGGAATTCATAGACTGATATGTCATTTATGGGAATATTTTATAAATCACTCGTAACAATAGATATTATACCACTGAATGAAAGGAAGGGGTTCTTCCATTTAAGTTTTATTCATGTGATTATTTTAATAATGATATCATAATAATGGATTCACATTCTCAAATTTTAAAGGGGGTTTTGAGATAGTCAATCAGAAAATAATTATTTGATATACTGAGTCTCTTATTAATAAGTTTTACACACCTAACAATGAACTAATTAGAAATGGATAGACTTATTTTATCCATGTGAATATATTGGACTCTTCTACTTGTATATTCCTTCAGTAGCCACATATAATGATGAATTTATTTCCTTCCAACTTTAATAAAAAAATCATTAAGAAAAAACAACTGGGAAATCCTACAAAATATGTACCATTCCATGAATGGGTACATTAAAACATCCATTATTCCATTATTAAAATTCCTACTAAAAGTGTATTATTCAAGAATAAAAAGGAATGGAGACATAGGGTACACTTGATGAATACCTCAAACATATTTATTGAAGCTGAAATTTCATTCCATGAGTGAGATGGTGAACCAAGATGAGGAATATTAGTGGAATAAAATGCCACAATCCAAATTAGAGAAACCATATTTTTAAAGATCATTTAAGATGTACCACACCCCTTTCTATCATAATCCTTTTCAATGTCATCTCTAATTATAATTTTCGAACTCAAAAACATCGTTTAAAATCTGAACACAATCTCATAGAGAAGACAAATGGAACCATAGATACTCTTTCTCTTGATAAAATAATGTTTCTCTTCTGAGATCAGGAGTGGGAGAAGTTGATCCAGTATTCTGTTCATAATTGTGGTGTGAATCATATAAAAAATTTAAAAATGATGATGAGTAAAAACTAAACAAACTCATTTTCTTGATTCCCCATGGTAATGAGAAACATGATGGTGGTAGAGGTGACTCTTGGGAGAGGGACCACTTTGAAAAAATCCTGGATCTCTTTAATGGTGTCTCTTTTAATGATGTTCCAAGATATGGAGCAAAAAAGACCCCATAAAGCCATCAGGACCCAAATCACTATCTAGGTTGAGCCTTAGGATTTTACCCTTAATTATTAACCACCTATGGAATCCTTTAAAAACTATATTTATATTGATCCTTAACCATATTAGTAATAAAATAAAAAAATGAGTCTTCCACAGTCTCATTTGGACCTCCCCCTTTCCCCATATGCCTCGACCCTATATGTAAATCACTAAAAAAAATTTAAAGACATATAATGTGGCTTGGATCATCTGAGTGGAACTAATTAGATAGGAACATGTTTATTTTCCTGATAGAACTCTTCTCTTGGATGTATGCCTAAAATTAGGATGTGTTATGGTCACCCTCACTCAGCCATTTGACCCTGGATCTCTCTCAAAAATCATTTTTCAACTTTATTGAGATCCTTTTACTATTGATGTAACTTTTGAGTCAGATAGAAGAAAAAAATATCCTATTTTATTTTAAAACTTTTATAGGAAAGTAAATTCTGAAGGCTATTTAGATTTCTTCATTTAATCATCTTATTTATTTCTTTATAAAATGATGTCATTTTTTAGCCTTCTAATCTTGCTTTGGATGGAAACCCAAATCATTCTCAATATCAGAAGGGTATAGGAAGCACTGATCAAAGACATAAAAATTTCCATCTTCATCAAATAATTAGAGAAACATAATCCCCTATTCAACCCAGTGTAACTATGAACCTGAAGAAGTAATGGGGCATGATCAGATAAAGCTGTAGCCATATGGTAGACCACAGAATTAGGGAAGGAAGAAATATCCTAAATCTTTTTTAGGATAATTTCAACTCTAATAAAAATATGTCTATAAAGTCGTTTTTTCTTCAAAATAGTGAATGCATCAACTGAAAATCCTAGATCAAATGTATTTTTGAGTTCTTTAATAGATAAAAAATCTTGCATTACATTTTTGGGGTAATGACCCACTGCCCACTTCTCTAAAGGATGCAAAATGATATCGAAATCTCTTTCAATAAACATGTCCTCTAAAAAAGTGTTAAAAGTAGAATGAGGGTACCAATGGTTTCTCCTACTAGTTACCTATCATTTGAAAAAGATAACTATTGGGAAGAAATAAATATTCTCTTTATATAACTAGATGGTGATGTGCTAGGGGGAAGTCTCAATGAGGTAAATCTGAAAACAATTTCCCAAAGAAAAATCATATGTGCCTTTTTATTTTCCCAAAAAGCATATAATTTATTAATTGATATCTTCTATCAGTAATCTCATGATAATGAAGGTTTATCTTTTCATCCAATACATCCATTAGAGAGATATTCTTGTTGTGAATGGTCTTTAGAAGATACAAACATTTCACCAAAGATCCTATTCCTATATAATTATATATTAGAGAAACCAATGTGAATAAAATTGGGGTTCATAGGGCCCTATGTTACCTTAATTCTGAATACTCAAAGATCTAATATTACACATGATTTTAGAGAAAGTCGCTACATAAGTTGGAGGGAGGGGGTCTTAGAGATTTCTGTGACTCCCTCAGGCTTGTAGGTACATGATCAAATCATTATGTAAACCATAAATAACATAATAGGTATTTATAGAAAATAGAGACTCCTCATGAAGAGAATAAGACATCCCCATTATTGGATCCATTGAAGGATTAGGGGGGAACCATTAGTAGATGTAGATAGATTCATAACATCTATTGGAAATAGATTCAGTACACTAGTTGGACTACCCTCTTCATGGAGTTATGAAGTTTATTGCCTCTCCCAACATTATCTAGACCAAACTGAGAAGAGAGGTGTAGGTAAAGTCAAGGGAGTCCTAGATAAACCACAACTATGGGAGAAATATGGGAGTCAGACCACCCCTACTCATCCATAGCTAGAGAAGAATCTTTAGGAAGCATAACAACATTAATCATCAGGGAAACCATCATAGGAGAATCCAAATTTTAATTAGGGAGAAATAGGTCTAGAAAGTCAACACTATCCATATTGGATTCGACGATGACATTCCTCATATCCACTTTAGATAGTGAATCTAAATGATGCAGGACATGTGGGGATTCCATAGGGGAAGCTTCAACACATGAAGAAGAAGCCATAGATCCAAGACTTCTATACACATTGGTAGAGTTCCCATGATAGTATCAATGTGATGAGAATATGGTAGATTAGGGAAACCAGAACTTCTTCCAAAGACAAATGTCATTCCCCACACATGGATAAATCCTTTAGAGGAAGTAGTGTTCTATATACACCTTAATACATATATGATTATCCATGGTGTATTCCATTCATAGGGTGGAATCATCAGCACCAAGAAAATATCCAAAGGGACCTCCTATGCTTTTAAAGATTGATAGATTTTGGAAAGGAAGGGGGAAGACTAGAAGATGATTCCACAACATGGTAAGCGAGGATTCCATTCCATTATGGATGTAAAAGGACTAGTGAAGAACGATATGCCTCTATTGGTCATAGGATCATTACTCCCTGGCCCAAAAGTTGATGAAATAGATCTCAAAGAAGAGATGCATGAAAAAGGATTTCTAGTTGGAGATCAGAATGGTGATGGGGCTAGTGACTTTAAAGGAATGGATAACCCAAGAGAAAATATTGAGGGTGTGGTGAGATTCACCAAACATAGAAATCAATGACCACATATGATAGGGTTGTTCCACTTAAACATTCTCATTATAAAAGAAAATAGTTGGGTAGTTATCCAATAAAGCTTGAGACCTCACCTCCATTTATATAGAATGAATCATTGGAGACATGATGAAAGGATCCCCAAAAGCCATCACTTTAAAGGATCTAGAAGGAGGCATAGAAATGGGTCTGCTAAAGTGAAGAAGAATAGACGACAACACACCAACCCCATCAGGTGGCTGATCTACTCGAGGATAGGAAGGAGGAGATGGGGAAGTTAATTATTCAAAGTATGTTAGAGGAGTCTCACAATAAAAATATAGACTAAAAAAATCCAACCTCTTCCCAAGGTGCACGACACCAGTGCCTCAACCACTGCATTAAGGATTTGAATGGGGTGGTGGTGAGTTAAATGTATTCTTTTTAAGTAATGAAAGATCCATTTATCCCTATTGATAAACTCATATTTTTTTGTTCATGTTAGAAATATATTTTTTGATTTAATAATATATCAATTAATTATTGAATTTTTGTTTTAGTTCCTGATAAGTTAAATAAAGATTCTCAATGTAACACAACATATTTTTTTTAGAATTTCTCTATTTATTATGATGGTATATGTAATGTTAAAATTTTAATAGACAACACCACTATCATAACAACTGATATGTTCAAAATGATTGGTAGAGAAATAATTAGATAGATGAATGTAAGAATCGATGATTTTTTTTCTAAATAAGGTTCTATAATACATAAATATTATTAATTTTCAGAAGAATTATATGTTTTGTAAGCTATATGGAAGGTTATATTTACCATTATTTGATAGTTTACTCCTATTAATGATCTGAAAATGAAAAATATAATTTTCACACTAATGATGTATTAATCTAAAATGAAAGATATGATAAATGATTTTATTAAATGAAATAAATATTCAGTTAATTATACTACTTGAATGGATCAAAATAATATTTATATATATATATATATGACTCATATTGTGAAGTTAAATTTGTATTTATAATTCTATAAATTAATAAGATCCGTTGGTAAGAAGGTTTTCTAAATTATATTAGAGAAGAAAAGTTTTTCAATGATATTTTAATAAATTCAAGAAAGATGATGTAATATATGTGGAAACTAAATGGTATTAGTTTAAGAAACATTGAAATATCAACCATGAATTTCCTCCAAAAAATAGATGATGAAATATACAATAAAATATCATAGATGGTATATTATCCTAGATTAATTGAACTATGGCTCAAGAGGGTGGTGAATTGAGTTCATCAAATTTTCATCCCTAAGAGAACCCCTAAATAAATATAGTATTAACTAATGTTTTTTCATAACACATGCATTAATTTAAATAAAATCCAAAATAAAATATATGAGACATAGATATTTATAATTGTTCAGTGAATATAAATACCCTAGTTGAATCCACCAAGACTCTTCTCCTAGAGTTTGGTAATTTTTAATAAACCATTCCCTTTGCTAGGAATTTCCAATAATTTGTACTAGGATTTAATAACATATTACAAGAATTTAAGACAATGTATAGTAGTATAAGGATCTTTCAACTGAGCTCTAATAAGAATTTATATATGAAAATCCTACAAGCTTATTTTACCAGGAACCTTTACAACAAAAGAGAGAATAAATATAGTGTTTATAGATTGAGATATAAAGTTTTAAAATAAAATTAATACATAAGAATAATTCTTGAGGATATATGATAAGAATTGGATTCATCTCAAGGAAATTATTCTGAAGCAACAATAAAGATAATTGTTGTAGAAAAACTATATATCTTGACGTTTCAACTTCTTTTGAGTAAAAAAAATTAGTATACGAAGTGATTTCAAAGAGAGTTCTTAGAGGATAGATTAAAAAATTATGTTTTTATCAATATTATAATTTTAACTCAAAATTCCATACATAAAAAGAATTAAAAAAACATCTACTTTAATATCACAGAAGTATATCCTTAAAATATGGGGTTGGTATTTAAATTTTACTTGTCATTTTAATGGAAATACCTCAAAAATAGTGATATCGATTAAATTATAGTTGTACTTGTTTAATTTCATGATATTTTTATATTATTATAATATAGTTTAGCATAAAGACATTAATAAACAATTAATGAATGTATGCTAGTAATATATTAACTAAAAGTACACCAACGATAATAAATACTAGGTTGTAGAACATTGTAGTTTATTTCAGATCAAAACATATCTGAGTTATAAATATTTGAATCCATATAGATTAGTTGGTCTATTTATCCATTTTTCACATACCTAGTTTATCTACGTAGACAAATTTTCATAGTCCTTCTTCACATAGCCTATTTTCTCCAGGTATACTTTTTGATCACATAGCCAAATTTTATATAGTTGATTTGAATTACATATCCATTTGGAAACATGTAGATGATTGTACCATTTATAAAAATTGCATAGAATGTAATTCTATAAAATGGATTCATATATAATTTTGATCTATGTAGATGATTTCTCACGTATTCGAGTTAATAATGTAGGTGATTTACATGTATCCTTTTCAATGACGTAGCCCTTTTACATATGAAAATGCCTCACATATCCAATTAATGTAGTTTATTTACCTATGTAGTTGTTTTCTATATTTAGATAAATTTATTATATACCCAATTTCAAATACATAGTAAAATTTAATACAAAATTTCATGAATTTCAGACTTAATGGTTTTAACAGTCAAAAGACTTAAAATAGTGATTATACCTGATAAACAGAATTATGAACAAAAACATAAGTAATATATGAAGGGTATTTGAGATCATAAATCCTAAAGTACATGGGATATGTTGGAAATAAATTATTAGTCCAACCATCTTTCCCTTTTTGATGATCACAAAACCCATAAGACATTACACATAAAGTATGAATTTTTTTATATAATTTTATAGAAAATTAAATATTACATATATAATTTTTAGAAAATATATGTTTATCCTTTTATTCAACCTGATAATTTGATACTTCTCTAAAAAATGACAATTATTAGGAAAATAACTCTACCCCTTTTCATGTCATTAAAAAGGGAATTTCAAGATAATAGAAACACTATTAGTTTATAAATTATAGTTATGAAATAATTAATTTTAGGGTTATCTAGAACTAAATATGTTATTATAGAAAGAAGGAAATTCATTATAAAGAAATAGATAAAAATAAAATAATATAAAATAATCACTAGGAAAAACTCAATAAATGGATAAATAGGAATTGAAATAGTAGTTAATATTTTTTCAAATGACATCCATCCAACACCCATAATAACACATATTTAAAATACTAGTTCGAATACCTAGGCTTATGAATGGGTTCAAATAAAGTACGTGAATTGATTGGGGGTAACATGAAGGTAAGTGAGGTTCTATAGGTAATAGGAGGTTCCATTAAATGTGAAAATAATGTATTTCCAATCTCTATAGTGGCTAAGTGTTTAGAGCCTACAAAGAATCCAACCATTAAATTTTGATAAGGCTTTCCATGAATTATTCCAAGAGTACCTTTAACTACATTGAATTCATAGGATCATAAATTATCAAAGTAAAAATTATTTGGAGGGTTTGAGGATGAGGTTCTTTGAATATATTTCTTAGTAGTTAAGGTTGCATCCACTTTTAATTATTTTTATTATAGAACTGGTATGGATCATAAACTATATCAACTTTATATGTGTTACCTCGAAGGTATTCGGAGAAGTATGGCTAAGAGTTTTTCTTCCTCTTAGATTATAATAAGCATCTGTATACATGCCTATTCTCTTTATTCTATCTGACATGTAAAAATATTGAATAATAAAAGATATCTATATATGAATTTTAGAAAGAGAAGAAAATCTATTTATTATAATCCCTTTAATGGATTCTATATGAATAGAATAAATTTTTTTAGGATAACTATATACTATATCATCATTAAAATTGGTTATCATTGATGGTAAATATGAAACTAACTTCTCAAAAATTTGTCCTACTGAAATTTTAATGTTGTTCATTCTATAGGGATAGGTAAGACAACTAGATTTTGGGTTGAATTCACTGATCTAATAAGTCTTGGAGGTCAATAGACCACCAACTCCTTACCTATAAAAGTACCCAAAAAAACTACAACATCCACAGAATCAGAGTTCAATTCTCATTCTAAAGAGTCTAAATATAGACATTGAACTTCTTAATAAACGTTGTATATTAAATTTAACAAGCACTGATGATTTGTGGATAATTTTCCAAGATACAGAAAGGACATACCTTTTACATCTTAATAAACATTCATAATTACCCTGGAATTTCCAACAGATTCTTCATAATATCCTTCCATTTCATTTAAGGAAATAGAAATTCTATTAAAAAATCTTCTTAATAGCTTATCTAGTATCTTGTAACTCTATATAAAGATCTCTCTTTGACCCTTGTAAAATCACTAGTGTGACCAAATAAAACTTAAGACATCAAATATGAGAATATACATCGCTCAATTCTAAGATCATCAGATCAAATCAACTCTGAAAATAAAATACTAAAGAAGGTTCGTAGGAACAATAAATTGTAGTTGGTTGAAACCAGTTAATAAAATCAAATTGACTAACCACAATCCTATTCATGAAATCCAAGATTTTCTTGATTTATGTTCTAAAGGAATTTATCTTATCAAGAACATCTTGAGACATACCAGATTTCACCATTATATGCTTTTATAACCTATATATTCAAGGTTCAACTAACAAATTAAGATCATGTAACTATGACTTGGTAGGATAAATAACATTCAAATATTTTACTAGAGATTTTCTCTTCTCAAGTTCTTTTAGAATTATCTCCTAAAGAAATTTTTGTACAAGATAGGCTATTTTTATATTCTTTATCAATTTTATTGGATTTCCACATCTTAATCAATTTATAAAAAAATTGTTTGAAATAGAACTCTCATTAATTTCCCTAATATCACAATTAAATTAAATTAGATCCCTTTTAAACTCATTCTAATATCATCTATGTTTAAAAAATTCATTAAATATAACATATAAAAATATTTTATTTTAGAACAATAAAAACCTTTTCAAAAAAAAGTGCATCCATATGCACATGAGGAGGTGATTATACTAGTGGTGTATACAAAAAATCTACAATATCCTTAACCAAATCACCATCTATATCACCCTTAACATGGTATCCATAGAGAATTAGATATACTATATAATTATTAGCTTCATGCTAAATTCTTGCTACTGCAACTGAAACACTTTTCCCAGTTTCTGTGGGACCTTCATCAGGAATTACAACAGTTGTCTCAACAGCTTACTCAAATTTATAAACTACTTTAACTTCATGTTTCTAAATGTAATATTATTCTACAAGAGTAATCAGTTTTAAACTAAGGATTTTATAAAGAAAGTATTGTCTCCTAAAACTCCCTAGAATACATCAACTTAACAGGTACATTATCCCTAGGTGGTGATATTTGGGATGACTCTACTGTAACAACACAGTTCTATCCAACAGGATTCAAACAATTTGATATGTTTTTATACTAGTATCCAATTATTTTTAAGATAACAACACAAATATTATTACACTTGGCATTTAAATATATCTCTATCATTTAAATATATTTCCTTTTTTTAAACTAGAGATACCATCCTACCATACATGTAATATCCCACTTTTCCATTTCATTTGGAATAATAATGCATAAAACCCATCATATACAATGAAATATTGAGCTTAAAATTATTTATATCAATATATAAGACATAAAAATTCTGAAAAAATAATTTTTATATCTCTCCAGATCTTCATTAAATCCCAATCCGAACCAACTAACACAAAACCTTATATTATACTTATAAATCCTTCACAAGAATTTTGAAGGAAGAGGTTCAAAACAAGAACTTCAAAGTTTTGGTTGGTACCGATGAGCTCCTAAAAAAAATGTTTCACAAATGTTGAAATCCCAATCATAGGGACAATGAAACATCTTAGCTGACTCTACTGATGAAACCATAACAGCTTTCCCATTTACACTTAATGATATAATATAATTTGTTACATAGAACTATAAATCATTTTTCCTCATATACTCAATGAATTATTCTAAAAACAATAATTTAGAGGTATTTTGATCCAAAAGAAACTCCCAAACATGAAAATAAAGTAATTTATTTAGAAAAATATTGGTAGTTGTTATATAAGCTATATCAGTGGCCTTTCTAGAAAGAACGCAGTGCAATGCACCACCCCCTTTTAATTTCATCGGTGAACTAGATATTCAATCACCTCCATGATTAATATTTACAATGGAAGACATGTCAGTTTGAGGTTGAGAGATGATCAAGAGGTAAGAGGTGATGATTTCAATTGTAAATAAAAAAATGTAAGACAAGGAAGAAAGGGCTGATGTTTGAAAATAAATTAGTTCACATAACTAATCCCTAAAAATGATTACATACCCAATTTGGAGATTCGGTCAATTTTATTTAAAAAAATAAAATAAAATAAAAACTAAAAGAAATTAATTTTATTTTCTAAAATCAAAATATTTATATAATGAAATAGACCAGAATAATTTAATTATCATAAAACCTTAAAATGGGACATTTAATAAAATATTTCATAAATTAAAACTTTAAAAAAATATAATTAATTACACATATTTAAATTTGGATAACCTCAATTCTATTTTAATAAAATCTAACTAATCAAATGATAGAGTATTATTAAAATTATCTTCCAATTAATTGTTTGAAGAGATAAAATAAAGAGTAATATCACCTTTTATAAGTCTTTTTTCATATGAAATGATGCTTTAAATATATATGATCCACTCTATAATGATTTATTAGATTCTTTGAAATTATTATAGAACTTGTGTTGTCAATTTTATTAGTAATTGATTATAACTGAATCCAAAATCCATCAAGGTGTGTTTCAACTATAATACTTTTGCATAATTACTACTAAAAACTATATTTTACTTCTGTAGTGCATAATGCATCTATGTGTTGTTTTTTTTACTATTACTAGATAACAGGGATTTACCTAGAATATGTAAGGTTCCTAATGTAATATTCCTATCCACTATATAATCATCAATATCAAAATCGAAATATGAAGTCATATTTGAATCATTTTTTGAGAAGAGTATGGAATGATAAAATGTTATTTTTATATATCTTAAATTTTCTTTTGTGTCTTTTAAATGAGATTTATTATGATTTTCTTGAAATATATAACCTAAAAAAGCATTAAACATAATATTTGGTCTACTTGACTTTTAAAATAGTAGAATCCCAATTTTTCCTCTTTATAGATTATTTTTATCTAGATTCCAACTTTTATCCAAGTTAATATTTTTATTCAAACTCATAATATTTGGGTGTACTTTACATCTCTAATGTACAAATATTTTATGTATGTTAGGTATGTATATTGTTTTAATTATCAAATTTCAAAGTATTTTTGACAAATATTCTATCCTATAAAATAATTTTACTCACCCATCCTACTAATTTCAAATTATTTTTTCATTTATTTTGAAATTTTATTTCAAATTTTTTTAGAAGCAAAAATGACACCATAAACAAATATATAAAGTAAAAAAATATCTGAATAAGATGTTTTATTAAATTATGTAGGATATGATATTCCTACACAAGATCAATTTATGAATATAAAGAACATAAATGTTCATACAAATATCTAGGTTCTTGTTTAAATCCATTATGAGAAAAGATAAGTTTCTAAACTGAATTAGGAAAATGAGGGTTTTTAAAACCAGTGGGTTTTTCAACAAAGAATTAATGCAAGGGAAAAATCATAAAAATAATAATTTAAATCCATGTGATATAATTTGAAATGCATGTGTGATGCATATACTAGGATAATATTAATAGATACTAATCTAGATACATCTTCAAAGGTATCTTCATAGTCTATACATTTTTCAAGGTTATACATTTTAGAAAGTTATCTATCCTTTTTTTAAAGTGATCACACAATGATATACCTATTTATTTCTAAAAAACACTTTTTTCAAATAACAATATAGTCATATGTTTATCTATATAATTCCATTACCTTCTTCCACATGAATTGGTTTAACATTAATTTTATTATTTAAACCCAATTCCAATCAAAAAAGGATTCATTTGAATTCTTAGGTTCTAGTTTAGATAAAAGTAAAGAAAATTATTCAAGATTTACCCTTTTATTATAAATAAATTTATATAAAATTAAAATAACTATTTCTAAGTGATGGTTCTTAAGGGTTCCTGGATACCTATGGATCACACTTCAGGGATCAATGGTATTCATCCATTCAAGATTTGGTTCTAGAAATTCAGGTTCCAAATACTTATCCTATTTTATATGAATTATAGGTCTAAATATCATGTTTTCAAAATAATCACGTAGCTCATCAATTTGATTCATTTTGCAAACAAAATAATCAATTTCATCAAATTTTACATGAGTTTATTATTCAAAAATATTTGATTATTTTGATAATACTCTATATTACTTGGATATAGTAGAATATCCAATAAAAATTAAGTTATTAGAATTTAGATAAAATTTAGAAGGATTATCCTTAGTGTTTAGAATATAAACCTCATATCCAAACACTTTTATGTATCTGTCTTTTATATTTATATTCTTTCATAGATCATGAGGTTTTTTCTTCAAAATTTGTCTAATTAGTTTTTTTAAAATAATATTTTGTATTTATATAATCAAACAAAAATTTCTTATCCATGTTATATTCATATAAAATATTTCTTTAAATATATTATAAAGTTATATTCCTCATTTCATTAACACCTTTCTATTAAGGTATCATAAGGTAGAAAATTTATGTTTAATACCATGATTTGAACAATTGGAATTCAACTCATGGTTTTCAAATTCTTATATATAGTCACTTCTTAATGAAATACTTTTTATATATTTTTTTCACTAATGTTTTAAAAAACTTTTTAAAAATTAAAAACTTCAATCTTAACTCTAAAAAAGGTAACCCATGTAAATCTACATAAATCATCTACTAATTCATAAAAAATATATTTTTCTCACATTATTGTTATGATAGAAGGCCAAAAAAACACATTTGAATTAGTTCTAGTGGTATATAAGTAAAAACCTACTTTATTGGTTTAAAATATGAATTGGGTGGCTTTCCAATTTAGCATGTATGACATAAATTGTTTTTCAATTTACATTGAGGTAAATCTAAAACTAAATTCCTTTTTAATATTTTTTTCAACAATTAAATATTAAAATGTCTGAGTATTATATTCCAAATCCATGATTCATTGGTTTTATAATTTAAATATTACAGTATATGTTATCTTAAATAATTATGTTTGAGATTATAGACATTCTCGATTCTCGGTGCCTTAAATTGACCAATACACAGATTGAAAAAATCAAGCATTATGAGAAAAATCAAAAAAAATAAAATTACTCATAATATTGTGAAATACTTATCGATTATGATTTAATAATTCCACATAAATATCTTTTTTAATGAGGGATGAGATTGAATTTCGAATTTATCTAACTCCCATAATTTTACCTTTATTATTGTTACAAAAAAAGTCACAACCACCATCAATTTTTGATAAGAAGTGGCTATTAGTCAAATATAAACACATATTCCTTGAGAATATATTGTCCATATAAAATTTCTCATTTATTATATTATACCTTTTTCCATATAGGATAGATAAACCAAGAGATCATTTTAGTACACATTTTATCTTGGTTCCATCAAAAGTAGTAACTATATATTTGGGAACCCAAAAATGGTTTGGCTTTCTAGAAAATAAAGCATTGAATTTTGATTTTTTTTAAATAATTGCATTTATTACTTCATAAATCAAGTATTTATATATTTATAAAAATTAACATAGTTCCATTTTTTTACATAATGAAAACCAGTATTTTTAGGGTGTTTTTTGTTCTTATAACTAAGAAAAAAATTGTTTTTTTAAAGCTTAGGGTCTTCCACTTGACTTTCTGTACCAAAATTATATTTATGAGAATTAATTTTTTCTATGAATTCATTTTTAATAATTGTAACCTCTTGTGAAAATATGTTGAGAATATTTAAATCCATGCATTAGTTTTTTTTAAATTTTCAATTATGTTATGTTGTTCAATACAAGATGTTGTAGAATTTTCCTATTTGGATTTAAATTCTGAAATTTGTTTATTTAATTCTTAATTTTAATTTAAAATAACACCATAAGACTTTTTTATAGATTTCATTTTTCATATTCAAATATTCTTACATATTTTTAAGAATGGTACAATATTCACTAAGTTACTCATAAGAGAAATTTTTGATTTCATATTTAGATTCATGCATAGAATAATAATAATAATATATCTCATATGAATGTTCCATGAAACATTTGTTAGACATCTAATTATAATTTTTATCTCTTGATGCATAATATGTGAAATCACTAGAATAATATAAAGAAATCAATATATATATCATTGAATTCTTGTATTTGTCTTATAGATATCCATTTTTAAATATGTTTTCTCTATCTTTTTATTTTCATGAAGATGAAGACAATATATTTTTATGGGTCTAAGCATTATAAATTCATATTATCTTACCTATTTTTTGATTCCATTGTGTTTGTTTACATTATGGAAAGTTTTATTAAAACCTATTGTATTATTATAGTTATTATTGAATTTTATAGAAAAGTGATCAAGTTGATTTTCTAAAGAAAAAACATTTGAAATATCTTCATTTTATGAATAATATATTTGTATCTCTTTTCATTTCATATCATCCTTTGAAGATGAAAATTTTAAATAATCATTCACCGTATTAAATAAAATTTTATATCTAGGTTCATGTTCCATAATATATTTATACAATATAATATTTAAAATATTATCCTTTATTTGAAAATTCTTGACCTCTATAGATTTCTTAATAGAATCTAAAATTCTACTCCATATTAGTGGTAGAATTATGAGGATTTTCAACTCTCGATCTCGTTACAGAATGGGTGTTCCTAAAGAAAAAATATTATTTTCCACCTTATAATGTCTTCTATTAAAATCCTTGTTTATTCATCTTTCTATCATCTTGATTGTATTGAACATAAACTTGGATGCATTGTTTCTGAGTTCTCTCATGTTGTTTTTACCTTCCTGAGCTACTTCTATAGTAGTTAGAATTTCATGAGTTATTTCACATAATGAAAATCACTTGAAATCATCTTGTCCAACTCCAAATATTTTAATATTTATATACATGGAGCTTAGATCATATCTAGATTCAGTTTAAACATCCCATGTTTCAGGTTGTGTTGTTAAAATAATATAAGGCTTCACAACTTTGAGATAAAACTTCAAAACATGGTTATTTAAATAGATGACCATATATGCCATCCAATAACAATAATTTTAACCATTAAAATAAATTTATAATACCATAGATATAAATTCTATTTTATCATTCATGGTATCTATCTTGAAGATAATATCTTTACATTAACCATTAAAATATGATAACTTAAAATTCATAGGCTCTGATACAAGTTTTTATCGTATACTAAATGAACTAGGACTGAAGAGTGGGGGGTAAATTGAGTTCTCGAATTTATTTTACATAGAAACTACCCTATTCAATGATATTATTATCTTTATATGTTTTATTAATGCATGCATCAGTGGAAATAAAATCACAAATAAAATAGATCAGACACAATGATTTATAGTAGAAAAGGTAACAAAAAACCCCTAGTCCATTCACCAAGAAAACTTATCCATGAGTTTGGTAATTTTCAAAAGACCAATAATTTTTAGGGGATATATAATGATTTTTATAGGGAATTCATGATTTATTGGAAGAAACTGAAACTTGGTACAATAGTGGTTTGATATTTCAACCTGTCTCCAATAAGGCGTTACAAGCCTAGTTTTCAAGTTTCTTCTATTAGTACCTTTACAATTAAGGAGAGAATAATATGAGCAAAAACAGATTTATCTTCAAAATTGTAATATAAAACTGAAATATAATAATAAATATCTATAAGTTATGATAAGAATAGGATTATGCTTCAGGAGCTCTTATAAAGATACAAAAAAACTATTGAGGTAGAAAACTATAGATCTTGTAGCTTATTCTTATTTTTCATTAAATAAAATCAACACACAAATACAAGAGTGAGTTCATGGAATATAGATAATGTTTTTCTATTATTTTTAATATTATATTTTCCACTCTATAATAAACACATTAAATAAATGAAAAAGTCTTCTTTATTTATATAATGTCAGATCCCTAAAATTCATTAACGAAATTTAAATTTGATACACTATTTTATCGGAAATACCTCAGAAAAACTAATATCTAATAAATTATCCTTGCACTTGTTTTCTTTCTTAGTAAATAACTATTATTAAAATATTAATCATGATAATGTTCCAAATCAATAATTAATGAATGCATGACAGTATGAAATCCCACTAAAAGTGTAGCAGTTGTAATACATGCCTTATTGTAAAATTAGGTAGGGGATTATATATAATATTTTATCTAAAATATATATATTTGAAATTTTATAGCCTAACTTATCCACATTACAATTTTTCATATATCCATTTTATCTATACAACATAAATTTCATAGGCTTTATTCTTGTAGGTAATCTACTTCATGTAGGATTCCTGATCTCGTAGACAAATTTGATTTGGATGAATTGAATTGCATATCCAGTTAAAAACACATGGCTAATTTTTCCACATTTCAAAATCATGTAGCTGATTAATCTACATTACTAATTCAAATTTCCATTTTATCTACATGTTTTATTTCTCAATTAGGTGATTCACAGACATCGACATTTTCCATATATCCATTTTTATGAAATTTTCATTTTACAAAGATAAATTCCTTATAGAGCTGGTTGTTGTAGCTTGTTTATCAATGTATACATTTTCCCCAGGTACCCAAATCCCTTACATATATAATTTTCTAGGCTTGGGAAAATATCATCCAAAATTCCTAAAATTATTGTATAAATGGTATTAATAGCATAAATTCTTAAAAATATGGACAAAACCTCATGAACAAATTTTTTAAAAATATATTAGTAATATGGTAATAGTATTTGAGATCATCAAAACCAAATGTACATGTGATATGTTAGAGTTTTTAAACTATAAATTTTTATCCAATATATTCAATGTTCTTTTGGTTATGATAATATAAGATTCCATTTAGACCTTGATAATGATATTTTTTTAAGTTCCTCAATAATGTTTTATCATATTCTTTTGTGTTTGGAGGTTAAATTTTATTAAATATGAATCCTATATTCTATTAACTAAAATGTTCGTACTTATGAAAAATCACTTATGTGATGTTTCTGGTTAAATGGTTGAAATGGATAGGTCATGAAATTAACTATGTCAATAACCTAGAAAATGAAATTGATTATGTTAATCGACTGCATAATGGAATCACCTATGGGGAAATCACCTATGTCGACAAGATTTTCTATGTGATAAATCACCTATGTTGATCATCTAACCATGTATAATGATTACATGGAGAAATATCTTATGTGAATTTCCTACACAGTGAAATCAACTACATCATTTCCATTAGCTTTGTTAGATTATCCTATGTGATTAAAAGTCCTACATGATTCATTTTGGCTATGTGAATCAAAATTTACTATTTGGAACTAAATATATAAATCAGGTACGTGGATTCAATTATGAAAACTAGATACATTGTGTTGGAAGATGGAATTCATTATCATTGAAGATCTCAAGTGAGTTTCTAATGATGCTGGAAAATCTTTAAATTCTTGAATATATCGTTACAATAAAATCGATTACAAAAAGAACCAATTACCATGATAAATGAGAAGTACAATATAGATAATTGTTCTCTATAATTTCCAAGGTATTTCATGGAAACAATGATGTGTCACTGATATTGGATTATATGGATCTTATTCTATTTTTTAAATAATAAGTAGTTAATGAATTTCCAATTATAAACTTTTTCATTTGGAGTTTTCTTAAGTGATAATAACTAAAGTGTACAAGAAGGTGTGAGAACTCCTTCTTCAAAATATCTTTTAAATGATGCAATGATTTATATGAAAGAATGAAGTAGGAGTAATGTCTCTTCAACTGTGATGATTGAATATACTTTTTGAGTTCGGACAATTCTCTTTGATCTATCTATCTTCTGATTAGATATCTTGGAAATATTTATTTTCCATTAGCTATATCATACAATTTTGAGCTAAAATCTATAAAAATACTATGTTTGTTATCTTTTTCTGTAAAGGTTATAAGTAAAATAACATTTCAAGTCGATTAATTGTAAATCCTTTCCGGATGCTTGTTGAAAGTTTCTATGATTTTACCATGTGTTTATTCCTTGATCTCAGCCATGAAATCCCTATAAAAAATACTAGAATTCCACAATTAAAGGATTGGTCTAGTGAAAATTATCACACTTATGGGGTAGGGTGGTGCTGGAATGGACTAGGTGACTTATATTCCACGAACCACTATAAGTATTTGTGTCCATTTATAATGCTTATGCTATTTTTAGATGCATGACTTATTAGAGAAAATATATGGTGTTATTAATAAATCAATGAGGTTGGTTTCATTCTATGGGAAGCAAAATTCAAATAACTCAATTCACTACCCCTTCTTGAGTCTTTATATGGCTGGTCTATGAAAACAATTTCTATCAAAGGTTTTGATTCTTGATTTCTTAGTAGTAATGGCTGAAATCTAGAGATATCCTCAACACTAGATACTATTAATGGAATCAAATAAGGGATGTCTATAGTCAAAAACCCTATTTCAATTTTGAGAATTATGGGTGTTGGAAGGAACGTATAATTATATATCTAAAGAACCTTGGTATGAAGGTTTATCTAGAAGTTATTAATCTTTATGAAATTATAAAAACTCAAACAGATACTTGGGATATAGATACTGAAGAAAACTATGATATGAATTCAAAAGATATAAATTCTATAATCCTTGGATTAGGTCTAAATGAGTTCAATAGAGTTTTACAATGCTAAACATCCCAATAAATGTGGACTAGATTTTTTTTGAGGGAACAAATAATGTTAAGCTTATCAGATATAATATTTCCAAATTAAATTTTGAACCGTTTAGAAATATGGATGGTGATATAATAAAATTATTGAATTTAATACTTATAGAAATTGTATGTAATGTTTTTGCTTTAGGTTTACCTATTGTAAAACTAGACCAGGATCTAAAGTTTCTCAGAATACTACCACCAATGTGGAGTGGTATTTCATTTTCTATTTGAAAATAAAAAGATGTATGTAACATAAAAATATAACATCTTATTGTAAATTTGATGATATATGATGCGGATATAGAAGATGATGCTTTTGAACATATGTTAGTTAGCAAGGATAACACTACTATAAAAGTCTCAACTTCGAAGGATGTCAAGAGGAGTAAAGAGATTTAATTATCAGATTCATATGATGAACATTATTCATGTCTTTCTGCTTGAGACTGTGAGGTTTTTCACATTGAAAAAAATCAAGAATTTCTATAAACTGTGAATAGGTTTTATAAAACTTTTCAACAAGTTTTAAAATTCATAGGGAAATTATAAAGAACTATGATTTTATATATGAAAGAAGCTTATTCATGTCAATCTTTATTGTCTTCATATTCATGATAACAAAATCGTGAAAAGAAATACATAAAGAAAGTTGGATAAAATACTACGGATAAGAAATCCATGATGGAAACATGTCATGCTTCAGAGGATTCTAGAGATGTTTCATTTGGATGATATAGGAAACTATGAAAATTATTTCAGTTGATAAACCCACATTTCTATGGTGTTAAAAATGAATTTTCATGATTTTTTTTCCAATATTCTGTGATGAAAATTTGAAACACTATAAACAGGTTTCGAATCCAAAATCCTTAGTTGCAAACCATGTTAGTCCTAGGAAAATATAAGTAGCCAAAACATTTCTTGTTTAATTTTTTTGTTTGTTAAAAGTTATAGGAGCACCAATGATATATGTCCGATAGATAGTGGTTGCTCGAGGCATATGATTAGATATTTTTCTAATTTTCACTCCTTATTAATGAATTACAGAGGTCATGTAACTATTCATAAAAATTATAAAAGAAAATTAGGAGATTTATATCCGTTGAGAGTATAAACACCATCCTTATCAACAAATTCCTCTATGTAGATTTTTGAAGCACAATTCAATAAGTATCACTCAAATTTGTGATGAAGTTTATTTTTTTATGTTTTCAAATAATTCATGTTTTGTTTTTAAAGAAAATATTATTTAATTTAATGAACCCTAGAAAGAGAATATATATACCCTAGACCCCCATTAATTGAGTAAATATAAGATGAACTATTTAAATATTGAATCAAATGATTCTTGTGAAGGACCTCAGAACACTCTGAGAGGGGAGGGGTGAATCAAGGTGTTATCTTTTTCTTTTAATAACAATGGATCTTGTTCTCAAGATGGTAGAAACCTATTAATCCTATTTGATTGTAATGTGTAGTAATTAAAGCATTCACAAGCAATAATACAAAGCATCAATTTTACTTGGTTCACCACTAAGGGATAGTCCAAGGAGCATATGCCAAGAGTGTGTCAGTCATACCTAAATCCACTATTCTTCTCTAGATATAGAAAAAAAGGTTCATATATAATCACTCTATGCTAAGTAGACTCCCCTTACAATATTTTAGGGATACTACATTGTGTCCCTCAGAACACTTCTATTGACTTGACCTAGATCACTACTTTTAGAGAATTCTAAATCAGTTTATCAAAATGAACATTTCTTCAATATATTTTCATTAAAGACATTGTCTCTATCGTGTATAAGACTCTACTTGACTCAAATTCCAGAATTGATTCACTTGAATGTACAGATCAGACAAACTGGATGCTCATAACTTGCTAGAAGCACACATTGGAACTTGCATGCAACACCTACTATTGCATGAATGATTTGGGATTGTCATACAAGATGACTTTTGTGTAACCGTTATCTTTCCAGTAACCCTCATCTTTCACGACACTACACCACAAGTTTCACTTGGACTTTAAACACTAAAGGAACACTTTGTGTGCAATATTTTCTTTTTGTAGTCTTTCGCACACCACTATTTTGCATTGTATAGGAACATGATCTTCATTACAAAAGTTTTGAGTCTTGAGTGGGGGTATCCACCTATTTATCATCCTCAATGACCCTGCATGTAAGATTCTCTCCAAGCATACAAAACCCCTTTTGACATCACATTATTCTTGTAAGTCCCTTCCGTGAAACCTTTTCTATTATGAAATTTAAAATCTTTCACTCACTTTTTGACTTTTCTATATTTTGATGTGGTGATACCAAAACAATCCTTGGGTAAACTTTTCCAAAACTTCTTTAAATCTTGTGCATAACATAATTTTTCAAAAAAACCTTTCTTCATTCTCCAATTTCTGGACCGAAAAATTTGGAAAAACACTGGGAAATGATGCCATATTCAATATTGTTATTATCTTGAACTATAATATCCCCTTCCTTGCAAACTCCCCAATCATTCATCTGAGTATTGATAGAAAACACAAACCATACTCTATTTTATTTAAAGAACGAACTTGGTTCCAATATCATGGATATAGAATAGAATCTTGTGACATTTTAATGTTTATTCATTGAGAAAATTGTCAAAAACTATTTAGTTACAAATTTACCTCTACTTAAATTGAATAAAGGGAATTTGTGTGATTCCTGCTAAATAGGAAAGCAAGACAAGTCATATTTTAAGACATATAAATAGGTTTTTATTACTATACCCATAGAACTTATTCATATGTATTTTTTGGAACATCTAGAGTTATGATACTGAGAGGTAATTTTTTTTATAATTTAGTTGATGATGTCTTTAGATTTACCTGGGTTTTCTTTTTAAGTGATGATATTTATTCTTCTTCCATTTCTATAAGTTTTTTAAAACTAGTTAAAAATGAAAAGATTAGAAAATTGTTTCTTTAATAAGTTTCCATTAAAGAGAATTTGAAAACCATAAGTTCAATACCTATTGATCCAAACACAGTATCAAGGAAACCTTTTCAACCACTAGGACACCTTGATATAATGGGGTTGAAATGTGGAATATAAGTTTTCAATAAATTTATAGAACTATTTTATGTGAATATAACCTACATACTAATTTTTTGGTTTAAGATATGAATATAGAATGTTTTTCATTAATTGAGTTCTAACTTTACTTATTTTAAGGAAAACACATTACGATCTATAGAATAATTAAATTCCAAAACTTGGATACATTATGAATTTTGAATATATGGATTATATTCTAAACCTAAAGGATAATATTGGTAATTTTCATAAAAAATTTGATGATGGAATCTTCCTAGTATATTATAGTACTTCAAAAAAATATAGATTTTTTAAAAAATATTAATTTTTTTATAAAATCAACTAATGTGAAATTTAATGAAATTAAACCTTTTGATTGCATGATAATTCAAGTTGATGTCCCAAGTAATTATTTTGAAAACCTAAAACATGAACCTATTTTTGATGAAAAAGGGTGAAGAACAGAGACATGATTTCCTAGAACCCAATCCTAAAATGTCAGATTCTAGTGAAAATAAATGTGTGCTTCATAAACATCCTAGAACCTTTAAGAACCATCCATTAGAAATTGTTATAGGAAGTTTAGATGATGGTATTAGAACTATAACTGGTTTAAGAATAATTGTATAGTTTTCTTCCTTTTTATCTAAGATAGAACCTATGTTTATAGAATAAGCCTTAATAGATGAATATTGGGTTATATCTATGGTAGAGGAATTAAAATTGTTCTAAAGAAACAAAATTTGAGTATTAGTTTTTAGATATTCATAGTATCATGTTATTATTAAAGACATGATTTTTTGGAATAATTAGGATGCTCATAGTTTGATAACTAGGAATAATGATTGATTAGTAGATACAGAGTATAATAAAAAAGAATGTATAGATTATAATGATACCTTTTCAAAGTAGCAAGATTACAAGACATTAGGATTATTCTAAATTATGAATCGAATATTAATTATAAACTATATCATATAGATGTAAAATATTCTTTTTCTAAATGGATTTCTAATGGATGAAGTTTATATTGAACATCCTACTAGTTCTTCAAATCCCCGTTTTCCAAATTCATTTTTCAAAAATACTATATATCTTTATGGCCTTAAGTAAGAACCTATATCTTGGTATAAATGTCTAAGTTTTTTTGTTTTTTCATTTTTTAGTTGGTAATGAAGATCCTAAATTATTTAAGAAAGTAACATCTTCATATTTTTTTTAATTTAAATATATGTTGATGATGTAATCTTTTTTATATAAATAAATAATTTTGTAATGAATTTTCAAAAAAAAACCAAAAGAAGTTCAAATGAGCATCGGTGAGTTAAATTATTTTATTGGCTTTTAAATTTATGAAATTAGTTTTGGGATTTTTCTAAATCAAATAAAATACATAATAGACTTACTTAAAGAGTTGGGACTTGAAAGTGGTAATATACATATGAATTCTATGGGTTCTAATTGAAAAACTGACATAGATGAAACTGGAAAACAAATTGAAATTATCATTTATAGAGGAATAATTAAGTGTTTATTGTATTTAAATTCTAGTAGAATATACATTAGGTTTTCAGTATGTCTATATAATTATTTTCAAGTTACTCTGAAAGAATCACATTTAAAATTAGCCATTAGGATTATATAGTTTTTAATAGGAATGATTTTTCTTTCATTTCTTTTCCCAGAAATTTATGATTTTAATTTAATATATTATATAGATGTTGATTTTTTTTGTTATAAAATAGATAATAAGAGTACTTTAGGAACCTTCCGATTCCCAGACAAATATATGGTTTCTTTTTCTTGTAATAATCAACATTTTGTTTCATTATCTACTACTGATATAGAATACATTGCTTCTAGTTGTTGTTGTGCACAAGTAGTGGAGATGAAAAAAATACCTAAATAGAATTTGAATTCATCTATAATCTTGTGTTAATTAAATTTGATAACTATAGTGATATTAATATTTATAGGAATCCAATAAATCATTCAAGAACAAATAAAATATACTTAAGGAAGCATTTCTTAAGAAATCATAGTAAAAAAGTGATATTTCTCTTTGATTTATCTCTATAGAGTATTAGTTAGTAGATATTTTCACTAAAAACTTCCATGTGAGGGTTTTTATTTTATTGAAATTTAATTGGATTTATTCATTTTTAAATAAAAATTATATTTATTATTTATTCTAATTTAAATGAATTTATTTTTTATTATTGTTGAAATTCAAAATTGAGTATTCTATTATAATATTTACTTTTATGATCTGTGAAAATTAATCATGTTTGTACTGTTAGTTTGTTTATTTTTTGTAAATATAGAAACTAGAAATAATTTTCAACTCTTTAGTTATTATTATTATTATTATTTATTTATCATTTGAATAGAAACCTAAAATGAAATCAGTTATGTAAGAAATAATGGAATCTATTACATAAACTTAAATAAAATTGACTATTGACCCTTTTTTAATTAACATAAGTAAACTTACTTTGAATCTAAAACAACATCTTTGACCTTTAGAATGATATTTGACCTTAAACCTACCAATTTCAAATGAGAAATTCAAAGTGTGTAGATTATCAAAGATCAGTATTTTCTGTGAAATCCAATGTAAGAGGATGAAATATTTTAGAAGGAAAATCTATATAAATTGAATGGATGAAGACAATTGAGATACTATTGAAGAAAGCACTTGAATTTTAAGGACGGTAGTTTCTATTTTATGATAAGAATTCCGGTTTTCTTTTTGAGTAAGAAATTAATGAGTTATTGATGAATGAAAAGATTCATTTTAATCAAATTGAGGATGCAATATTGCCAATTTCTAAAGGAAATTTGGTGGTAGTTTCTTGTATTTAAATGACTGATATCTTTCATTGTACCCAAGAGGGGAGTTTTATTTTTTTAGTTACATGTTCAGAAATGATCAGTAGATAAAAAAAATGTTTAGGTTTTTATTTGGAGTAGAATGTTTTGTATATGTTTAAAAAGACCGGTATAACACAAAGAGAATGGGAGATAGAGAAAGTGGTTTTTTCAAATATGTATTTGATGTATGTCAATATAAAAAATGTAAATTTGAGTTTTCCTAGATACATAATGAGGTTCACACATCATTTTTGTGAAGAAAAAAGAATATTAAACTATTATCCTTATGGTATATTAATTTAATTAATCTTAAATAAGAAGGAATTAATTTTTATTAAAGTTAATGTGGTGAAATTTTCTATAATTAGTTCTATATAATAAATTATTTTGAATATTATTGGATATTTATGGGATTTTGCTTCAAGATATTTGAAGGCAGTTGTTCAGGAATGTGAGGATAAGGGGGATTCATCTTAGAACTCACTAATTGGGGATAAAACACATATGGAGATGGTTATTTCTAGGGGATTGGAAGAGTAAATGTTTTTATGAACTCAGTATTCAGTTATAGTCACTGGATCTACAGTTGGTGAGAATACCTTGATCTATAAGGATATGGGTACTCTGATCCATGCTATTAGTGGATTTGTTGTATATACTGAGGAAGATTAACATGAAGATAATTTTTTTGGGACAACAATTTATCTTCCAGAATATTGGTTAGTTGCGACTGGGCCTACAGGTTTTGAAGATCAGAAAATAATTGATTTAGAAGAAGTGAATGAAGAAGATGATCCAATTATTCCTGGATCACTTGTTCATAATGGAAGGGGTGATGATGTGATTATGGAATCTAAAAAGCATTCTCATACACCATCAATACCATTATCATCTTCAACTACTCATGCAATTTCATTTTAGCAAGAAAAATTTCAGAAACCATAGAAAAAGATGTGGCTGCTAATGAATTAATGATGAATCTTGTTAATATCAGAGTAGATTGTTCTATTTAAAAGTGGATCTAATATAATGAAAATAAGATATTAGAGAATTTAATGTTCCTCTGTCTCTATGTTAGACTATACCAAGTTAGTTGAAATGGAGGCCACTCAAATAGTAATGATCTGTAGTCATTGTATAGATCCACCCCGGCTACAAACTATTTATAATATATCTTCTAAGTATCTTGAGGAAAGGAAATACTTGGTAAGATGTTTTCAAGATATTTTTCCTAATCAGGTCTAGTTTAATGAGCTTTGTAAATTAGTTGTGTCTCAAAGAGATTTTTTTCATAATCCTCCTTTCAAAAAATAATATTTGTTTAAATAATTGCTTGGTGAGATTAAATAATTTGTATATGAAGTGAAAGAGAATCTGCACACTTTAAAAAGTAATGTGTTCAGTCTGTTTGAATTTACAAATAAATACCAACACTCCACTACTACTAGCTCAAAATCTCAACTTCTTCCAGATTTTGATAATGGGTTAGTGAGATGAGGTCATATTTGGGTTATTTTTCTTCTCAATCTATTGTCTCCAATCTGATATAAATTCTCTAATGATGATGGATGAGTTGAAAAAATATATTTTTGAAAATTTCACAATACCTATGAAGAAATTAAGAAGCATAGTATTGGGTAAGATATGTGCTCCAATGACCATGTGGGTCATCATGAGAAATTTATTGGATATATTTTAGAAGATAATTTGTGTGTTTCATATGAAATAAACTAATAAAATTTCATTCTTAAATGAACCTATCAATAAAAAAACTCAAATTATTACCATGTGGCCAATGTAAATATTGTCAGTAGATGTGGATCTTTATTTTAAGAAATAATGAAGTTTAGATTCATAATAATCTTCAAAAGTTGAAAATCTAGTTATAATATGGGAGATAATTGTTTACTAACATTCCAGGGAAGTTCCTCATATAAAATCAGCTATTCCTTTTATTTTTGTTTCACATCTAGTCGAATCCAAGCCTGCTAGTGGTTCTCAAGTTTATGAATATTCTCTAAATGATGTAAAGGAAGATATATAAAATTTTCTAGAGATAATGGAGATAAAATATTAAAATTTGAGTGTCTAGTAGAAAAATTGACATGCAGACATCTATGAATCTAATTATGAAGAATATTTTTTTTAGTGTTGATGCTTTCATAGTAATGGATATCTCTATTTTCTTTAATGGGTGGTGATTGACATGCCACCAAAATTACCTCCTCCAATGGGGGGGGTTAAGTCTCTCGTTGGGACTATAGTAACCCTTGATTCCTTTTACTATCCATGCCTCAGTCCTAGATTTTACCTAAATTCATCTAATACAAAGGTTCCTACATTGTACCTTGGCCCCCCTAATATTCCTCTTTATATCCTAGAATTCATTGATTCGTCATCTCTTCACGTATCTTACCTGGTTTCTATATTCATTTATTGGAACCCGTTAATATATATCTTTGATAGATTCATCAAAATCCATTGGTAATCGAAGGAGAGTGTTATTGTCGACTTGATGGACCCAGAAAATTTCACCATTCACTTTGTAGTAGTAGATAACCTATCTATTTTTCGTCAAAAGATAGTGCCAATTTGAAGGAAAAAACTTTTCTTTAGGAATATTGGGTTATTTTTTCCATATGAATAAAAATATTCTTTTTATTATGATGTTTGTTTGTTTTTCTGATTTCCCCTCCAGTTCCAAAATCATTATATTCTAAAAATTCTAGGTAATCTGGTTGGAATATTTTTGGATTATGATGATATATCTAGGTCCCTTTCCCACCTTATAGCTCCTCATATGTGTGTAGTAATATATATATACAATCCAACAGTAGATTTAGTGTAGATTGAAGTTGGTAATGAAATTAGATGGCATTAACTGGTGGAGTTTGAGACCTCTTTGGATTATTGTTCTTCATGGCTTAGATTGGGTCACCTTCAATAGGACTATCAGAACCCCGTTAAGGGGATGCCAATTAAAAATGGATCAAACATCAAACATTATGTTAATGGTAAGGCTCCAAATATATCTTCTTAGGAGGTAAATGTTATCTTTGGTAAGCATGGATCAAGTTAGTCTAATGGTTTAGTAAATTATGCTCGAACTATGAGACTCCCATCCCCTTGTTCTAAAAATAGAGTCTTAATTTTTTAAGGAGTATCTCCACATGGAAACTGAGGCTATTATTTAGAAACCCCTCAAAAATCTAGTCAATCTCGTTGTGGACTCCAATAGTCTATGGTTTTAAATTCTCAAGGAAATGAAACTATAACAAGGAGTGTAGATCGCAAAGATGCAGTAGCCCATAACATACTGGGGGATGTGGAATAGCATAAAATTGGTGAAACAAGGAAAACAGATACTTTCAGTCATTAAGTTGAATAAGGAAATCCAATAACCCCCATTGTATATTTGGAAAATGATAGGTGGAAACTATTAGGAACATGAGAAAGAAGCAACATGTACATATTATAGGATCCGAAATTATAGAAAAAAGAAAATCTTCAGATGGAAGGGAAAGTGAAGATGAAACTAATGATAACAATGACCAAGGAAAATTATCTCAGTGTGAGTCAGATTATAATAAAGAGGCTTAGGTGAAGAAATATCTTCATTCATAATTAGTAATTAAAAATGGGAAGATCAATTTTAGAAATTATGCAGCTGACATAGAGAGGAAAAACAAGTAGCTGAAGGATTATTCAAATATTCTAAAACCAATATCGGATAGTTAGATATGAAAATATCATTGGATAAAGAAACATGAGAGAGTTATAGTGTGGGGGACAGAGGAAACAATTTATGTCCACATTACAATGTCAATGGATGGTGAATTCATGACTCCATACCAGGAGTGTAAGAAGAGTTCATACTTTAAAAATGGAATGAACGTGGCCAAGTATAGATATTTTAATGAAAAAGAGTATGATGGTATATATGGAATGAAGGAATTATAGAAAGGAAAACGTTTAGATCACATTCTCCAATGTAAATAAGAAATTATAAAATAATCTTTCCAAATTAATTCACTATAAGAGGATGTTAATATAATTTATGAGAGAATGATTCATGATTATATTGATGAGGATCAAAGGGTGTGGATCGAAAAAAGATATCTTTTTTCCATGAGAATTTAATGAAATGAAGATTAATTGGGAGAAATATATCATAACTTGGGATAAGATTTATAATAATATTAAATACCTAATCAAGAATGATCCAGACACTAAGGTAAACACTTTTCATTTTGGGTTATATGTAGAACTAGGTTACAATAATCTTAGTCTCTTATTTAATGATTTTTTTGATTTCTTTATTTCTGTAATGAACTTTTGGTTTTTACTTGTGTGGTTTCCTAAATTATCCCCAAAAGTTATTTTGAAATAAAAAATTTAATTTTCATATAGTCAATAGGATTCATTCTAGTATCATATCAGGTTTATCTACTGTGGATATTTCCCATATACTACTCCTTCATAAGGTTAGTGCGTCTAAAAGATTCTCCTATAGGAAATTGAAACATCTCAAGTAATTTATCAAGATTTTATTATCATTATTATCTTAAATTCATTTGAAAAAATCTATTTTTATTATTTAATTTTGAAAGTATGATGTTATAAAATGGATAAACATGTGTGATGAAGAACTATTTGAAATGGGAATGAGATGACCTCTTGGACCTGATCCTGTTAGTAATTCTTAGAAAACCTGGAAGAGAATAGAATGTGCTTATGATCCTTCAGTTCTATCAACTCCAACTCCATCTACCTCCAGAACCAATCCAAACCTCATTTTATCTCCATCAAACCAAAATATTAGTTTTACCCCATTCCAACACCTGGGTTCCGTAACTGATTTTTTGTATTTGTTTTGAATGGATTCATATTTTTAATCCAAATCAATTAAGGAAATACGTCATTATTTATTTTCTCTAATGTATATCTTAGATATTGTTTTTATTTTTATTTAATTATATCTCATTGTTTTATTTAATGAAACTAATTCTTTCGATAATTCCATATTCATTTTTTACACTATATTTAAATAAGTTCATGACTCTAAAGTGATACAATAAAATGTGTTTTACCTATCTGCCACTTCCTTTTTAATGACACAAAATGGGGAGAAGTTTCTACCTTCCAAAAAGGTTATAAGTTTTTACCTTTGAAAGAATATACCATTAAATAACAAAATAATTTTCTACCATTGAAAAAGGATAAAAATTTCTACCATATAAAAAACATGAGAAGTAACTATTTTAGTGGGTGAAACAATTCATTTTATTTGATATCTTTTAAATTTTTTTTTAAATTTTTTTTAAAATGTTATTTTTGATATATACTATAATATCTAATGGGTTTTTTGATCATAAAAATGGGGGTGAAGATTGTTGGAATACTAATGTTGATCTAATATATCTCATGTAATTTAGGTTTTCATGATATAAAATACCCTTCATACCTTAGTGATGATTATTTTTTAATTGTTTGTATCTTTATTATCATATTATTTTGTTTTTGGTGTTTAAATATTTTTAAATATTCATTATAAATGCTTTTAGATAAAATTTTCCAAAATATGGGAAATCATATACATGAAATTTATGGATTCATGGTGAAAATGGCAACGTCAATTGCCTATGTAAAGAAACTAGGTACATCATTCAACTACATTGTGGAATCACCTATGTGTAATGTACTTCATCGTCAATATTTACTATTTGATATATTATCTGTATAGATTATTAGGTTACGTAAAATGGGTTTTCTATGTAATTAGTTACATCAAATTACTATATGGTGAACTCATCTACTTTATTTAAATTGGATATATTAGTTTCATCTACATGAGTAAAATCCTATGTGATCCATTTGGCTACATGAATCAAAATCGGCTATGTGGATTCAAATCTGAAAATAGACTACAAGGATTCAATTATATAACTCATCTATATCATGTAGTAGGTTGGTTTTTAATAACAATGCATCATTGATGTTTTATTTTAATGATTCCAGTCAATATTTAAATGATCGACTACAATATTAAGGTAAAATCAAATATAATAAGATCCAATTACTAAAAAATAAGACAAGTACAAGGATAGTTTATTTATCTATACTATTGTAGAGGTATTTTAAGGGAACAATATGTGTCACTTATCCTATATTCTAGGGATCAAGTGTTATACATTTAAATTATAATCAGTACATGAATTTCCAAGTACAGACTTTTTCATGAAATCTTACCTCAAGTGATAAGTAATATTTAATAAAAGAATAATCAGAATGTACAAGAAGGTGTGAGAACTCTTTCTATCAATTCTATATGAAAATATGATGTGTTTTCTAAAAACATAAGTAATAATAAGTATATTCTCATAACCAATTATTATTAATGATCCTTTTTGAGTATAGAGTATTCTCATTGATATATTCATCCTTAATATCATATCTCCTGGAAATATATTCTTTCTGCCATCTATATCTTACAGATCTAAGTTGTAATCCTTAATAACACTATGTTTTTTATATTTCATTATAAAGGTTCCCAATAAATGAACCTTTGAGGGCTTAATAATAAAGAATTTATAAAGCCTGGTTTAAATATCCTATGATTGTACCATGTGTTGACTACCTTCACTCAATCGTGCAGTCCCTAGAAAAAGGACCAGATATCCTCAACAAAATAAGTAGTCTAGTGAAAATAGTCACACTTATATAAAAGAGTGGAGGTGGTGTAGAGTAGGGGAATTATATCCCCTAAACCATTATAAATATCTACATCAACTTCTTTTCATTATAATTTTAATTGTAACACTTTCATTTTTAAAGTATAGATCATAGTTTACTCATAAATCAAAGAAGGTGGTTTTTTTCTAAGTTAATAAAAATTAAAATTATTCAATTCAACTTTCTATTGAGTATTAGTATGGGTATTACATGATAACATGAATTGAATTGTTAGTCCAACTTTCCCATGTGGGGTTTTAATGATCTCATACCTATAATTGATACTACCTGTGGTTTTGGGGATTGGCAAATTACTTCTATGGGGAGAGTATATTTTCACATTATCTTCCCTTATGATGACATGAAATGATGTCCTTGAGCTTTGGTTCCATTTCACTAAAGTCTAGGATTTTAAGAATACTATATTGAGGTCAAAGATTTGATTCCCTCAATGTGGTAAACACTCATACTAAGATATGGATCTGAATCTGTAACGCAAATTGGTTATACTGTCACCCAAATATATTGTGGGATATTTCTTCCTCGATATTCAATCGTATTCAAGTTGATCATTAGACCTATAAACCAAAACTTGGAAATTTTTCTAGGGTATTGGTTAAAGTTGACATGGAAAGAACATTGGTGTAGGAAGTGGTCCTCATCACAAGAGATACCCATATGAATTTATAAATTGTGTTTGATAGGATTCCAAAGTACATATAGGGAGTGTTTTATCTTTGGGGTTCTTGGATTTTAAGGTTATGGATCCAATTTTTGTAGATGTTGTAATATCAAAGAGAATGGTCAATCTTATGGCATAAGATCTTAAGGAAATGTTAAGGAGAAGTTCAAAAACCTTAATGTTCAATACAATGCAGGTACATCGAATATGAATGACACTCATTCTACTAAGAATACTCTGAACAGGTTTGATGTTTGTATTCCTGATGATGCCCCTTTTTTGTATTGATAAATTGTTAACATTTTATGAATTATTAAGGTAGATGGGGTGATTAAGGCGATTAATATTACTCAATTAAGTGAATTTCATGAGATAGATGTGTTATTATCTCATATTACTGCTTTTGATTTTCTATAGGACAAGAAAAATTAGGATTTTGGTAATGTTCAGGTAGTGAATGATGTTTCGACATTGGATCAGAAGAAAGATCACCCAGAACATGATTCTCCTATGATGGGAAATGTTCATCATACTCAAAATGATGGACATTAACACTCTCATCTTATGTCTGATGATCTAATTAATGTTAAATCTAATTCTATTATTGATTTGACTGCTCTAAAGGATGATTCTACACTAAATCCATAGTCTAGAAATGGATAGAGATATTATCAAAAATATTTTTTTATGATGAGTTTCCTTGGTTGAACTGTTGTTATGATCAATAGGCTCGTGTGATATTTCATCTAGAATTCTACAATCCAAATGATGATTCCTATAAAATGGGATTTGTTTTTACTACTAATCCCATGAACAGTGAACCATTGTCGCTAGCTGAAATGGATTTACCTACTGAAATTTAACAGCTGAATGAACCGGGGTAGATCTATGATGGTGGATAAGATAGTACACATGCTACCCATGTTGTTCATCCTTCTGGGAATGTGATCCATCAACCGGTTGTGGATGCACCTTTATTATATGTTTCAAGTGGGAATAAATCCAAGAGAAAGAGTTTCCAATATTATTCCACTTGTACCATTATTTATCCCAATAAATTCACTATGTTTAGTGATGAATCTTGTGCTGAGTATAATGAGAGTTCTCCCCTATATGTTGCATCAACTGGGCCCCCAATTGGGTGTGCAAGAGGACGAGGAAGATGTAAGAGTAGTCAGTTTTATTAGCAAAGAAGGGTGGGCCTCAGACCATAGGGAAAATCATTTTTTAAAAGAATACATTCTTCTAGAACTGCCAAGGGGTTGGGAATTCCCCCATGATTAAAACAATAAAACATTTTAATATGATCAATAAACCTCTTATGATTGGGATTTCTAAACCAAAACTAATGTTTGAAAATTGAAATGCCTTCAAATGGGCTTCACTTGGATATTAGTTTATTTTACAAAATTCTAAAGACATTAGGGATGAGCATGTTTGGGTCATAATTCATGATAGTATTTCTATCCACTATTTTATAAAGTCACAAAAAGTAGTTTTAGTGAATCATGGAGTACAAGGTCTTGTTATATCTCTAACCATTGTCTATGATTCTAATTTTTATATGAAATGTAGGTATTTTTTGAAATCTCTGGAAATTCCCTCTCATCATTTTTCTTACAATTGGGTGATTTTGTGTGACTTTAATAATGTTCTTCATTCGTATGAAAAAATGATGCCTTCTTTAAAAAATTGGATTTTTTTGAATTTTCTTAATGCATTTATAAATGAAATTTAATTGAGGTACCACTTGTATGAGGTGATTACCCATGGAGAAGATACACAATTAAGGGGAGGTAGGCGGTAAAAATAGTTATATGTCTCATTCAGATTGACAAAATTAATGATTCACTCAATTTTTATGGTCATATTCTTCCAAGATTTCATAATGAACAAAATCCTATTGTTGGGGATTTTTTTGTACTGTTAAAAAAGGTCATCTCATTTGACTTTTAAATTTAATAATGCCTGAATTTTTTTACCTATATTTCATGAAGTTGTCTCAAATGCTTATAATTTGGTATCTATTAGAAGTACTCTATTATGTCCAAAAAGATGAAAAATGTCAAGAATATAGTTAGGGAATTAATCAAATAAAGCTTCTAATCTTTGGAGAATGACATCAAAATTGTTGAAAATAATATTTATCAGTGTAATAATGATAGTTGAAATCAATATGTCCCCTCTTGAGATGAAATTCCGAATCTTTAAAAGGTTGATGATCTAATTTACCTCTAAGAAATATCGTATTAGAATCAGTATGATTTGAAATGATTACAAAATGGTGATATGAATTTGAAGTTATTTCACAGCCTTCAAAGAGATAAAAATGTAATAGGTGGGATTACTGCCATTGAAGTTAAGGGATCTTTGATCAGCTCTAAGATTCATATTTCTAATGCAGTTGTGCAATATGTTTAAGGTTTATACTATGAAACTAGTGACTGTAATATTCATGAGATTGATAAAAATATTGAATCCATAGTAACTACTTATTAAAACAGGTTAATTTTCGACCCCCAATGGAGAAGGAAATTAAATATGTACTTTTATCTCTAAATATGGACAGTGTGGTAGGACCAGATGGCTTCAATAATAAATTCTCCATGTTCTATTAGGATGTTGTGTGCCAGGATCTCATTAATGTATTAAAGAAGTTCTTTATTAATGCCTTTATTTCCTATAGTTGAAGTTATATATTTATTTATTTAATTCTGAAGAAAGAAAATTATTTTTAAATTAAAGAATTTAGGATAGTTTCCATTTAGAACATTGTATGAAAAATCATTAGAAAAATAATTACCTCTCGACTATGGCATATTGCTAAAGATTTTATCACTACTAACCATTTTTTTTGTCCCGGGTTGAAGCATTTAGACTTGTCACATTTATAATTCAAAATCTGTGAATAGTATAAAGATGAAAAATAGGAATGGGAGTTTTCCACTAAATTTGGATATCTCAATGGCTTTAGATATGATAAATTGGTGTTTCATTTTTTCTATTCCTAAAAAGCATGGTTTCTCTAATCATTTGATTAAGTTGGTCAATACAATTATTCATAGATCCAGATTGTCAATTCTTATTAATAGAACTACCCATGGTTACTTTCAGTACTCAAGGGTGTTCAGACAAGGGGATCCATGCTTTTGAATTCTTTTTTCTATTTATGTAAATTATCTAAGTATTTGTTTGATTGATATCTTCCTGGATTATTTATATAGGAGAATAACGGTTTTCATATATCTTTTTACACCCTCCCATCATCTTTATACTGATGATATTCCTCTCTTTGGTCAAGATGATAAAGTCACTATTTCTTTCCTTCAAAAAATGTTCACTCGTTTAGGGTAGATATTTGGTCAATCAATTATCTAGAATAAATATTTTATGTTGTTTTGCACGGGATTGATTGTCTCTATACATAATAGGACTTCAAGGAGACTTAGTGTGAATAAAAATTTCTTCTATTTCATTTATTTAGGGATGTATATGACTTGGGTTAAATTTAATAAGTGTTACCTTGAAGGCATTGCCTCTAGAATTATTTCATAAATGGACACTCGGAAAACAAAAAAAATGTATCATGTATGTAGAATTTTTGTGGTTAAGTTGGTGATCACTTCCATGTTGGTGTATGCCTTTTATTTATAGATATATACTGGGGATCTCATTAAAGGGATTCAAGTCTTGACAAGGAATTTTATATGGAATAGACCCATCAATGATAATAATCTTATCACTGCTTCTTAGAAGGATTGCATAACTCCCATTGAATTGGGAATGTGAATTAAATTCTAAGAAAATGTTTAAGGAATCCATCCTATGAAAATTAATTAGGAATTTGATGAATTAAGATGATTTTAATATGGAATTCTTTGCTCATATATTTCTATCTAAGCTTAAAAATGGTTACTACCTATTTTTATCTTCTTCCATTTGGCTTGATTTTAAATATTCTTATCATGATATCATGTTTTAATCAAAATGGTTAGTCTGCTAGGATTCTAATCTGAATGTATGGAATACACCATGGACGGAGGGTTCTCACTATGAAAGTATGGAGGTTCCCCTTCTCTAATTTTTTTTTTCTATTACTGATTCCCACTGTAACATATATTTTCAGCTTTGTATTTCCCCTTAAATATGATAGGAATTATAGAAATAATTTTACATTGATCATGATACTATGGTATATATGAAGAAATCCACTTGGATTTTTATCTCTATAGAGTTTTATAGGTATTTATGTGGTGAGACTGCTTCTATTCCAATGTGAATTCATTGTTTCTAAATGCCTTCTATTTCTCATGCTCATTTATTCTTTCTTTGGAGTATATGGAAATCAAGGTTGATTCTCCATAATCTGATATAGAAAATGAGACTCCATCGTTCCTCTAGCTTCTATGTATTCCTTTGGACTGATGAATCAGTCATATATATTTTCATTTCTTCTAGTTTTCATGCATATTTTTTCAGTACATTTAAGCTGTTTTTGGGATCCACATAATTTTGATCACCTTTGATGACCTCATGCTCTCGAATGTCAATGTTTTCCGAAGTGCAAAGGTTCGATAAATGTTAATTACATCATATTTTATTTCTATTACTTACATATAGAAATAACTTAATGATTTGATTATTTTAGAACATACATCATTCATTGTGTGCTGGTCTATATGCAATATATAGTGAAGTCATGGCTACCTCCAAAATTATCATAGGTACTATGAAAAATGAGATGCCTGATATGATTAATCTTAAATATTTTAGTGTGAGTGTTAGGATTAGGAGGCCTCTTAATCTTAAGCATATTAAATGTATCCCTCCTATCCTACCTTGGTTAAAAGTGAATGTGGATGGGACGACCATAGGTCTACGGGACATTATGGAAGTGGTGGTGTTTTATGTACACATAAGGACTTCATAAAAATGATGTTTCTATAATTACATTAGGCTTGGCTCAACCATTGATTCCAAATTATGGGAAATAATCAATTCAATAAGATATACAATCTATTATATATGGAATTACCTTTGGGTTAATTCAGACTCTACTGCAGATGATCATATATTAAAGATGAGATACATGAATGTTCCCAAGAGAATGCTTCCATCCTGGATAGAGTGTATTTATCTTTATGAAAACATTCACTTGGAGGTTTCAGATGTTTTTAGAGAGTCCAATCAAGTTGCTGATGCTCTTTCCAAAAGAAAAGTTATATAGACACCCTCTCTCTGGACATTTTCTATTCTAAGAATCTACTTTAATTTTTTTTTGATTTTGACATTTTTGGTTTTCCTTATTTTCTCATTTTAAGCCCCTTTTTTTTATAATGTTAATATTTTCAAATAAATTTGTTTAGAAACAAGCCCTGCATGGGTCCCGCAACTTTTGAGTATAATTATTCTATTTTTTCAGAGAAATATTTCAAATCTAAATAGATATATGACTTAATATCTAAATTTATCAATGTTGAATCTTATAATTCTCAATAGTATAGAACTATTTTTTACTTATTGACAAAAATTACTACATTAAAGTGAGATTTTAGTGAGATTACTCATGGGTTGGAATACCAAATAAAAATAATTAGTAGTTAGAAATGTAATGAAGATAAACTAGGGATCTCATACCACGTCCAAAATAATAAGCTATATAGAAAATAATTCTTTGTGAATTATAATTGAAAATGTATATTTGTGGTTATTTTCATTAATTATGTAATTGATGGTTAGTATAATAATAATTTTAGTTGAAAATCTGCTAAAACTCAGAAGTGGTAAATATTCCGATATTACTATAAATTTATCCACTACAAAGGTTGATTAAAATGTTCAAAATGAAAGGAATTAGATTTCTAAATCCTCAATTTCAATCACAATGAGACATAAAATTATTTATGTTATAGAAAACATACATTTTTTTCTATAAGGAATTAGTCATAAAAACATCATTTTAAATTTCTATATGAAAATTGTTGTTACATTTTGTATTATTAGATATTTCTCAATTGTTTCATTCAGTATCATAGAAAATATTGTGGAATTGTAAGCTTTAGAAATATTGAATAATTAAAGAATCATAGGTTTTGTATTTGTTACAAATATAGATTTTATAATCACTGATAACGCTCAACTTACTGAAGTGGTAAATCTTAATTTGAGAAATATTATCAACTTTATGATAATGGTAATACTATTAATTTTTATAAAAGTATAATTATATATAAAATGTGAAATCTATTAGACTTATCACACCTTTATGTGATAATATTTATAATTTATGTCATGATTCTATATGTACAATTTTTTAATTGTTTTTAATTCTATAAAAATTAATGTTGGATTGGGCCTAGAATATACATACAATTTAATTTTTATTATTTGTGAAATTTGATTAATAATAGATTAATTTATGAGTTACATAATGTTATGTTTCATTAAAACTGGTTATGTGATGCATGAAAAATGGGGTAACAATAGAAATATTCTTTTAAATGAATAATGAGGTTTCTTTTTCTATCCCTTCGGTTCTTATCCACAAAGATTTTTTGGTCCTGTTAAAACTAATATACTTATCGATAATCCATTTTTCTATTTAAGTATTTAAAGACTTACCAGTGTTTCTTATTTGAGGCCTTAAAGTAAAGTATGTTTTTTCATCAAAAAATTTTAAAAATGGGTTTAAAATGAATATATTATAAAATTATACCTTTATTGAGTGACCATAAAATGTAATCATAGAACCCGTGTTTTAATAGTTTTTATGCTAATCATGGTGCTAAACAAAAAATTATGCTCTATGAAGAATTTACTATAATTATATTGATTAAAATATTAATAGATATTCCTAAGTAATTACTATAACTATGTAATGAGAATATGACACACTTTCTCAGTTTTGGTTTGAAGTTATTTATAAAACATGATATGTCATAAATAGAGTTCTAGTAATACCTATATTTAAAAAAATTCCTTATCAGTTATAGAATTAATTAAAACAAATTAGTAGAAACTTTAATTATTTTAGATATAAAGTGCATGTATTAAATTTTTAAGATAATTTTGATAAATTTGATCCAAATTCTAATGAAGTGATAATATTTGGTTATAATACTAATTATTTTTTTTAAAAACATGGTAACATTAATTGGTCTTCAAATGTTTTTCCTAAAATAATTTATTAAAAGAAAGAGAAACAATAAAAAAATAGGTGTAGATGAATTACAGTAGTTGTGGATTAAGGGGATTACAATCTAGGATTTCAAAAAAATATAACAAAAGTTCATGTTGCAAAAGACATGTTCAAAGGTGGATGAAAAAAGCTAATCGTGGATGAACCTCATGCGGGAGCCTCCGCCCTCGAGCGACCATATAAGAAAACCTAGCCTCACTGAACAATTAGGGATCAATGATGCAAGGACCTTCACGGATGTCATTGAGGGTCGTGTTCTTCATGTTGAAGAAAAGACCTCCGAGCGCATTGATCCCAAAAAATATCGGCATCGAGGTTTATCAGCAATTTTATTCTCAAAGGAGGAGGTATATCTTCTCCCTACAGATCTTCATTTTGTTCTGGTTGGTAAATTTACAAAACATCGACCCTATTTAGTATTCCTTCACAAAACACTCGAAAGTATAAGATTCACAAATCTCCATATCAGATTATTAAACTCATTGCATATCCTTTTTTCGGTTTTCCTCTGAGAATGATTACTATAGGCTTTAGAATCTTGGTTCATGGTATTTTGGGGGTTCTTACATGAAAGTTTTTAAATGGTCACAAGATTTTAATATTGATATTGAACCCCATATCATTCCCATTTGGCTTGGTTTCACGAGATAGCCTTTATATATCTTCAAGCAGAAAGATTTATTTTCCATTTCTAAACTCTTCATTCATCCTCTCAAGCTTGATGTTGCTACATTGAACCTATCACGACCCTCATTTGCTAGGATATGCACTAAAATTGACATATCTCAAGTGTTTCCATCGCAGTTTTTGATTTAAAATGGGGATAATGGGTTTATACAAGATGTGTTCCTTGAAAATCTTCCAGCCTTCTGTAGAAATTTCCAAATAATTGGACATTCTATAAAGGGATGTGAGATGAAAAGACATCCCCCTCACACCCTACCCCACTTGAAGTCGATTTGGGTAGAAAATGATGCTCCAAAAGTGACCCATACTACCAAGGTTGATATTCATAATGATAAGACTAACATTTTGAGCTCCAAGGATGCTTCAAAACCCCAATCTGACAACATCTGTAATGCTAGAATTTTGCACAACCCCATGACCTCTAAGGAGAAAAAACAAATGACCCATATCCCTGAAGATCATGGGGAGAAAGAGACTATGAAATCAGATTATGATGAACGTTTACATGATGACATTGACAACTCCTATCAACTAGAAGAGGACTTATTAAATTTGAGAGCTAGAAAAGGATAAAACACAATGATTAACCCTGATGGCTTCATTACTCTGAGTTCTAGAAAAACTCAAAAATGCAGGGATAATTCTAAATTTTAGAGGACAACTGTCACGTGCTCATTAGATTCCAAGATGAATGAAAAAAAGATTTACACTCACAGCCTATCCCTACTGAAAATTTTCCTGTGTCCTCATTTTCATCTAACTATTCTAACTTAGATCCTTCCTCAAGTGACGATAATGAAAATGATCTTGCTTATATGGATTCTTATCAGATAGAGGAGAAGTTAGACTTACCAAAAGATCTTGATTCTTGTATAGAGGAGAATAAAACAACTACATTTTAGAAATATAAAAATGGTGACATTACTATTGATATTTATCTTGATATCAGAAAAATGATGTTTATTAAAGTTGTTGAGGAATTGAAGAAGGACCCATACTTCAACTTCAAAGATATTCCTTGGAAATGAGTTATGGATTTTGGTTCTCTTGAACTCTATTGGGGATTCTCTCCATCAATTTTGTAGAATGATTTTTCACCGCCTTATTCAAAGCCGGAATTTGTTATCAGTTGATTAGTGTTGTTGATATTTTGGTTGGTTCGCCTCACTTACCTATTGGTACTGTTTTCTAGGAAGGTGTTGGTTCATTTTTTTGTTATCCTGGAGATGCTACCCTCATGAAGAAGGTTGGATTGATGCAGTGTTTGGTTGATTTGATTTCTCAATTAAACCTTGTTTTGGATTCATGGGTGAAGGTTTTTCTCTTTATATTGATCTCTACTGGATGTCTTCTAGATGTTCAATTTTGAATTAGGAAGGGCTTGTCTTGGCTGCCCAGTCTATGATCTGACTCCCTGGAATTCTTTCTCCCCTTTCAAACCCCCATTTTTTCTCACAGTTATCTAGTTTCACAGCATTATGGTAGTTTTTAGACTCTCTCTGGATATTTCAATTTTGTGTTTCTGAAGGCTTTGCCTGGTCGGATCATACTCTTTATTGATTGGATCTCATTGGCCCTCATGTTTTCAGACCCACTGCTTCCTTCTTTCAATGCATGGATTATCATTACAGTTAGTTCTTTCCAGACTGCTTCCTATTCTATTTTTTCCAACAAGGATGAGTAAGTTTGTTCAGGTGCAGATTCTCACTGGTTTTGTTTCTTTTTATTGGGTATTATGAGTTTCAACCCTTTATTCTTGGTTTGTTTCTCTTATATTATGCATTTATATCCCCATTAAATCCCTTGTTGGTGTAAATTTGTTACACCCCGTGCTTGTATTGTAACCTTTTTTATTTAATAAATTTACCAGGGGTATGTGATGGATGACCGGTTCATGTCCCTACTTTTAAAAAAAAGACATCTTCAAAAAAAAATTCATGTGATGTTCGATTAAAGTAAAAAAATTATTTTTAATAAGTACCCATTTATTATATATATGATTTTTTAAAAAACATTTCACATGATAATCATTTTTACACGAAACAGGATAATGATAAGAAAAAATTCCATATAGAATCCTATATTAAAGAATTTGAAAAAAAATAATCCAATTGTTTACTACATATGAAATATTTAACTATAAGATTCCATCGTTTAAATTATTGGATTGGTTAATTAGATAAAGTTCTTAATAAAAGTTGTTATGGAGCCGTATCTGAGATTTTTTTAATTTTTTTCCCATTTGAACCTAAAAGCAACGATGAATCCTTAAATAATAAAATATTTACCTTAGCTATGTAGTAACCATCATTAGAAAAATAATTATTTTAAATTAGTTGAGAGATCCTATGAATCTATATTTAATGGAAAAAAATTGTTGTCTAGGAATAATCATGATGATTAGGGTGTAATTATAAAAAAATAATTCTGTAGTAGTGGAAAAAGTGTTTAATCAACATAAAGTAATATATTATGAAAAAATTATTTCACCATTTTCATTGAAAGAATTTTTTAGGATACTCCTAGGTTATTAATTTTATTAGAATATCCAGAACATATATATGACTGTTAAGTCGATATCATTTAGTATATTTACATAGGTAATATTTTATGTTAGAGAACTTTTATATTTTTAAAATCTATTTTTTCTAATCCATAATTTTAAAAATATTATAGATTTATATTATCTTAAAATGGTTGTTATAGACTGGTATGAATGAATTTTATAATTTATTTTATTTAATATTTTGTGGTATGGAATGAAGTATGTAATTTTTTATATAATATTTATCAAAAAATATCAAACTTATTAAAATATATATTTATGATAATATTTTGGATTTAAAAAAAGTAATATTTTATTGAATTTTCTAAACTCAAAAATAGGTTTTTAAAATGAATTATATGGGCTAGATGGATATCATTGATAGAAAATATTTTGGAATGTTTTTAATAATTTCAAAAAAAAATCAGATAAATGGTGAATTTATTGACTAATTTTGGAATGAAAATAATAATAATAAACTAATCCAATGAGTTATAAAAATACAAATGACATAAATAATTTATTTTCACAATATTTATACTTTAATGTGAGGGCATGGTGAATTGATGTTTCTAAAACAAATCTACATATTGAAAATTTAATTGATGGAAAAAAATTCTAAAATTACAATATAATAAGAAAATAAATGAAGTATAATATTTTGGATCAAGGAGATACAACTTAACTGAATAAAATATTTATAAAGGGAATATGAATTCAAATAACAACACATAAAATAAAATGATATGATATAGTCATGGATAAGAATCTATACACTCAAAAACAAATTTAATTAAAGTATATATGATATCCATTCCACATAAATCTTCAATATTTATCCAAATAAATTAGGGGATCAATTCCCAGATCAGAAGGTAAATATTTTTTAGTATAAAAACATATTTGATAATATAATCAGAAGAAAAAGATCCTACCCCCGATCATATTTGACAGACCCAACAACATGTATTATCCACAAACTTATATGATCATTGGATTGAAAACATATATTCCCAGGCCTATAAAATATTTGTTTAATTGTGATCAAAATGTAAATATCTTATCCTTAGATCTTCTTCTATAGCATTGAGAGGAATTTTATACCCTTAAAATTCTTTGATAAATAATTATCATTAGGAAATATTTCTATACCTAGAACATCCATGAAAATGCTCTTAATAAAAATTATTAAAAACAAACTAATTCAGTTTACAAGTAATCCTCCCATAGTATAAGAACTTAGATCACATAGAAAAACTAAAGATTTTTTATGATCTCAATCATAGATATAGAAAAAAATCATGAAATTTATCACTTCAGATATCAATTCATGAATCTGTACCACTATTCCTCAAGTACATTATTTTATATTTAAAGAATATGTGTGTAACTAAATATCTTAATAATTTATGAAAATAACTATCACACTAATAAAAATAGATTCAATAATATCTTCTTCCATTCAAATAGTGGTTCTGGTAAAACTTCATTATGTTTTGAAATTTTTTTTTTGGAATCGACTGATCAAAAAAAGATGACTTAGAAAATAAAATCATCATATATTTGAAAACATACAACAAGTAAGCCAAATGAAAAAATAGAGTGTGTTTTGATTTATCAAAAAGTACCTAGATGACACCATTTAAGACAATGACTTAACAAAAATATTAGAATAATATTGGGGAATGATATATAGAGGAACAATTGGGATTTTGTTATATCATAGTATTATTAGATCAAGTATCGGGTTGGTTGTTTTCCTTTATGCTTGGATTTAAGAAAATTATAAATAATATCATCTAAAATATGAAAATAGTATTATAAATTATCTGAAACATTCTATTATTATGAGATTATAATTTCCTAACTCCAATGGATTTTATCTAGGTTGACATTATATTTTGATGTTTACTGTATATTTTTTAGAATAAATATAAAAATTCTCTCAAAAAACTAAAATTTATTTTGAAAATAATAGGTTTATTAGTCATGTAGAAACAATATTTTATTTCACTATCACTATCTAATGTTGAATATGTTTTATATGAGTGTTTTGGTGCTAAATCGTGGTTTCATAATTTCTTTAAGTTATTCATATTTTATTTTAAATATATTCTTATAAAATGTGATAAAAAATTGCTATTATCATTTCTAAAAAAACCAATATTCTATTATAAAACAAATCACTTTGATATGATGAATAATTTATTTATATATCATTGAAAAAGGTGATTTTTACATTTAGTTTTTTGATAATGATAATTAGATTAAATAAATATTAACATATCTACATCCTTATGATTGATTTGTTTATGTTTTGAATGATTTATATTTTTTTTTTAGTGATTTATTTTACTTTGGCTGTGTTTTCAAGTTATTTAGATTTTTTATGTCTTAAGGTAAATTGTTTCATATTAGGTATCCTATTGTTTATTTTTTAATATTTCATCAATAATTTGTTTAATCTTATATAGTATTAATTTTTAGTCATACAGAACACTTAGTTTTCCTTATCCTATGTTGTATAAGTTGATACATATGAGTAATATTTAATCTTATGTCATATTAATTTAGGATTAATACTTGTAATGAAATATTGAATTTGTTGATATTTTTAACACCTAACACTAACTATATGTTATTCTTATATGTATGATTAATTTTTTCAAATTAGTTACATATATGTATTTTAATTCGATAAAAATTACCTTTATAAAAATTTATATTTTAATTTTCAAATTTATTTCTTTTAAAATTAAGGATGAATTAAATTTTAAAAAGTACTCTTACCTTTGAAATTGAAACCTAATTTCTTGATTTTTTGTATTTAATTGAGATACAGAATATTAGGATAACAAAGGAAATTTAATCGTATATTTATAAACATTATTTAAATATGTTTTATTGTCAAATAAATATATAACATGTTAAATATACTAATTTCACTCGGTGAATGGAGTGAATTTAGTTTTTTTTATAATGATTTGGTTTTTTCGAAATTGGGTTTATTTGATGCTAAGAGGAATATAATTTTTTGGATATTATGTTTGAAGAGTATTATTCAAATATAGTGTTTTTCTTTGGAAGAAAAGAGGATAATTGGTTTTCAATGGTTTATTAGAATGAATTTTTATTAAATTCATTTGAAATTATAGATAATTTTAACAACCATTATAATGAAATATTGATATAAAATAAATATATGATTAAGGATGGGGTGACAAGGGATACATATATAATGTTATATTTTCATAGAACAAGTATTTTATAAAAAGTTAATTTTATTTTATTTGAGTCTTAGATAGAGGTTATATATAAATCCAATCTAGCTAGTATTTCACTATAAATATTCATTTAAATAAATTCATATCATATACATGATAATCATTAAGAAAAGAGTTAATATTCAATGATATTTCATGATATTTATTTATAATTATTTACAAAGTTTCAGGTGACTCAAATTTTATCCATTTAAAATGATTCTGAATCTAATATTTGAGAAGTGGGGTGTTTTTTTGAGGGAATAGAATTTTTTAATATTCCATCATAATTATATATTTTCTTCTAGATTATTAACTATTTTCATGTAAATTCGAATATATTCCAAAATAAATTATTATATTTGAAGGGGAATATTGTTGACTATGATTATAATGAAGAAGAATTTATCCCTGCTAGACCAAAGGACAAGACTGATGGTTTTGTTATTATGGATGTACTGGTTGACAATGAGATGAATATATTTAATGTAACAAGAGAATTTTAAAATTTAATATGTATCTTGATCTAGTTATATAGATATAATTATTTTTATGGGGAAGGAATATAATGACTTTGAGAAAGATCATGATGAGGAATATACTAGTTTGATCTTTGTAGCTTTAACTATTATTATATTTCTAAATTATAAAATGTTCATATTTGTCGAAATATTATAGAAATGGATAATTTGATAGTTGATAATAATACTGATATAAAGAGAGTTGATACTAATGTGATTGAGTCTAGAGATTAAGGATGGTTGAATAGTTATTAAAGATAATCAAAATCATATTGATTCTATTAAAAATAAAATAAATATATAAATAGATTTGTTTGTGAATTTTTTTCTAGTTATAGTAATATGAATGAAAAATTTCATGTTTACGGGGATTTATAGAATGATGTTGATAATTATATGGGTTAAAATCCTCTAAATAGACCATGGGTGAACTTTGATGAAAATATTACCTCTTTTATATTTGTATGAATTTACTTTTCGTAAAACAATTATTAATTTATCAATGGAATATATTTTAAATATTAATATCTGAAAGATGAGTTATAATATTGGATTTGTTAATAAGTGGAATCTATGGATGAGTTGAAATATTGGTAGAAAATATTATTTTCAAAGAATGATTTTAAGGAGATGATATCCAATATGGTTTCTAAATATAAATATTGTAAATTTGAGTATTTAATTAAATATGAAACCAAGTTATTTAATGTGAGAAAACTTATTAAGAGAGAAATTTTTGAATTAGTGGTAGTGAAATTAATGAAAATTAAAAATGAAATGTCTAATATTTTTTCTAAAATTTGTATTTTTAATATTTCTTAAAATATAAAATAATTAAATGTGATATTGTGATGATGCAATATTTATTTGATTAAGAGAAATAATTCCTAATTAAATTGAAAAATATATATGTAAAACCTATTAATTTTAACAAAACAAATGAATTTATTGGTGTAATATTAAATTATTTTCTCATAATTTTGTATTATCTTCAAATGCTATTTGAAATATAAATTATATCTTTAAAAGGGGTATGATATTTTATCAATTATATTTATTATATTTATTTTAAATATTTTTAATATTCTAAATTTAATCTGAACCATATAATGAATAAGATGATAATTTATAAAATATAATTAGTAAAAAATATTTTTAGATATTTTGATAACTACTTTAAGATGTTGAAAATTCATACAAACATATGTATGATTTACAAATCAATTTTCAAGATCTATAGAATTAAATTAATTTTTTATTTATATATTTAATGAACCTAATAGTAAATTGAATAAATTGATGAACTAAAAGTCCAATGAATATAAATAAAAGATCAAATAATATTCATTTGAGTATGTAGAATTAAATTAAATTTAAATCGTGAAATGCTTTTACTATAAATCATTTAGAAAAATATATGATCTTCTTAAGGCAATAAATATTGTTTTTATTATGAAGTGATTATATATTTTTAGGCATCTACAATTTAAACCATGAGGTATTAGAATTATTAGTCCTGTAATTACAAACACAATTACAATATTAGGAGATAAACAAGAACAACATTTAGGTCCACACAATTCATTCCCTAAGTAAGAAAGTAAATTTCATTAATAATGATAGATGAGGGAGATGTATATAGTACATATTCCACTAAATATGTTTATGATTTCTCTTATTTGGTACCCATTTTTTATAAATATTTCATTGTTGATAATATATGTTTCTTTAAGTTCATTTTTCAACGCAGTGTTATTTTTATATAATTTATATTTACTATTATATATTTATTGTGTTCAATATCTTAATTATAAATTTCTTTTTCATATCAAAAAATGGGAGAGGATGTTGTTAATAATAAATATATTCTTTTTTTCAATATTTCTAAATTTAAATAGGTTTTTAGTTAAATTATTATTCTCTTTAACTAGATAATCGTTGAAATTTTATATTTGAATTTTATTGGTTTTTTATCAATAAAATGAATGATATTAATGGAAATTTGTTGTGTTCATTTTATAATAAAAAATATCATAATATTTCATTATAAAACCTTATAGTGTTTGTTGTACTAATTACATTACTCTATGTAAATGAAAAAAATTACATTTAAATAATTTTAAGTGTCTTTCAGAGAGAATTTATAATTGATTATACTATAGAAATTAAAATAAGAAAGTATTTAAATTTATTTAATATTTTTGGTAATTTATTGATATATTATTTCATGGAAAAAATTTGTGATATATAAAATAATTTATAGTTTGGATATAATCTTACGAATACAGTGGAAATAAAAACTTATTCTTACATGGTGAAAATTGACTAAGTGTAGAATTATAAATAAATAGATTTTACTCTTATCAGACTACTTTATGAATTTATTTATTCATTTATGATAGTTTTTATACCATGTAAAATACCTTTAATATATTATAGTATATTGTATATTAGAAATGTAAACTATGGTTTACTATTTTGAGAAAAAATTTCTAAAAACTGGAAGACCAAACACTTAATGTTATAATCGGAGTTTATAATTACATTATGAATGAATTTATATTATATGAGTCTAGAAATCATTTTATTCATATGTTAACAAAATTAATGTTAAGTTATTCTTATAGGGGATATTTATATATATATATATATTATATAATGGTTTGAGAGAAGTTTATTCGCATGTATGTTAAATTTATTGTCTTTTTGATATTATTAGTAACTAATTTATTGGAAATTTTTTATCAATATTAAAAATGAATAATATAAAAAGAATAATTAATGGAAGTGGGGATTATTATTTATCACCAATCTATTATTATTTAATACTAGAGATATTTCATTAAGCTAAATGGTTGAATAATTGCGAGGGGAATTATATTGAATCTATTGAATAATTTATTATAAAAATTTATAATTATATGACATGAATGGAAGATATTTCTAGATAATATATAAATACATGAGTGTTCCTTGAGAATTATATTATCTAACTCCGTTATAAAAAACTAGAAGGAAATAATTCTACCAATATTTTGTTTATTAAATATTTATTCTAAAACATATTTTATTATTTAGAACTTTTATAACCATATAATTTTATTTTATATAGAAGATAAATATCTATTTATTTTGGTCAATCATAATTTTGTGGTTTCTATTATCTTAGAAAAATATTTTTTCGATTTCATTTACTATACATGCTTCTTGTACTAAGTTTGGTTATGAAGGTAGGGAAGGTATTATTGAAAATATTTAGTTGAATTCTCCAATTTTATTTAATGAAACTATGTTTTAGCTACTTGTACTATACTATTAATATATCTAGTAATAAGACCACAATAAAATAACTAAATATTCATTTAGTATTGGTGGATTAAATTATGGGTGTAGACGCCGGAAAAGTCCGTTGTTCCCAAAACAAAGCTCCGGATGCGGAAAGCGAAGTGATATTTGGAATCAGAAGCCTGTTCCGGAGGGCCCGGAGGGCTTGCGCGGAATTTTAGAGGTCCACGCGCAAAGTTGAGTCGCGGCGCGCAATCTTCCCGGGATGCGCGCAATCCCCAGGGCCGGCGCGCAATTTTGCGCGCCCCGAGCTCCCGCGACTCCCTTGCGCGCCGGGTCCGGATTCTGCGCCTGCGAAGGGAATTCCGCGCCTGCGAAGCGAATTTCGCGCCCGCTGCCGGGATTCCACGCCCGGGGTTGCCTATAAATACAAGGCGACCCCCGACGTTTTGAAGGTTGCCAGAATTCGAAAGGTCTCTCGTGCGCGCAATCCAACCCCTTCCGCGCGCAATGCCGATCGTCAGGTAACCTCTTTTCTTTCGCGCAATAAGGCCTCGGGGTTCGCCTTCGCGCGCAATCCCTTGAGCTTCCTTCCTTTGAATATTTCTTCACCCTAAGGCCTTCGCGCGCAAAAGAACCCGCTTGCGTGCAATTGCCCCCGGGGTGCGCGCAATCCGGCCCGATTGCGCGCACCCCCTTCTCAAAGTGGCCATTCGATTTAAGAATGAGCCGTTGCCCCCGAGCGCTATCCAAAGCCCGGTGCGCGCAATCTCGATCATCCGCGCGCAAAAGGGCTGGCCCGATTGCGCGCGAGCCCGCCATTTTGCGCGCCGACCCGCTGTTTTGCGCGCAAAGCTCCTTTTCGCGCGCAGCCCGCCGGGGTCGCCCCTTTTCACCCCCTGAGGGTACCCGCCCACGTGACGCCCGATGATCTTCATCCGGGGTGCCCGCATCGTGCGTTGTCTTCCCGTGCGGCCCTCCAGGCTCGCGCGAAGTGACACGGACCCATCGGCGGCAACTATCGTCCAAGCTGCACGACGTTAAACTGCCTAGCATATCGTCCAAGCTGCACGACGTTAAACTGCCTAGCATATCGTCCAAGCTGCACGACGTTAAACTGCCTAGCATATCGTCCGCGCTACAAGACGTTAAACTGCCAAGCATCTTCGTCCTCAACACACGACGTTAAACTGTACTTCGTCCGGCAAGACGTTAAACCGACCGCCTCACCCGATCCCGTGCCTCGCACGCAGGGTCCCCCCCGGTTTGGATGTGGCCCCCACCCGCTCGTCTCTGCAGGGATGTCGGGATTGGAGTGGCCTTTCCCCACGGGGGTAGGGTATTACAAACCCCTAGTTTCTTGTGGGGGGCTGCACATGTGTATCTTCATTGCGCTTCCCCACTGCCGAAGCCAGTAGAGGGCGTGACTGGGATCGAGGTGTCTCCCACTTTCGGCCCAAGTCCCTCTCCAACTGAGTTTTGCCGCATCCGGGCTGCCTCAGTGCGTAAGTCCTGACAGAACGAACTACGTGGACTTTGATCCCTGTCTTCTAAACAGGGTACGTAGGAAGCCTCCCCGAGGTTCAAGCCCACCATCTGGTCGTCCCGGTCGTATTTACGTCGGTTCGTCCATCAGTGGATCCCTCCTGGGTTCACACTTGCGTCGATTCACCTATGAATTCGCCATTGTGGGGGACTTCACATGTGTATCTCCAGTGCACCTCCCCACTGCCTTTTCCTATTCCTCCCTTCTTCAGGCAGCCTCGATCTCCTGGTGAGTCGGCTTTCCAACGTCCAGCATGACGTGAAACTGTGATCCACCCGGCCGTTCCATCCCCCTCTGTGCGAGGTGGTTCGGTTCAATCCTCCGCCCGGCGGCCTCGATCTCTCTGTGAGTCGGCTTGCCGACGTCCAACATGACGTTAAACTGTATATCAGAACTACGCTGACTTTGATCCGCACTAACGCGCGGTACGTAGGAAGCCCCTACGGGGTCCAAGCTCTTCACTCCATCATCCATCCTGATCCTTACCCGGGCCGCCACATCCCGGTGGGGTCATGCCATTTCATTCCACTCCACTTCACCCGGGAAGCCGCCCATGTGCTGGCCCCAGCGTCGGAGATTCCCCGCAAGGGGTTCTGTCATCTGATCCACTTCTCGTGTTGATCAGTCCGATGTCGTCCCCGCTGGACGTTAAACTCGCGGCATACCCCGTGTTAAACATGGGAAGCTGAGGAAAACCTCAGGTAACACAGTTCCCCGTACCCAGTGCGGGATGCCTCAGGCCATCACGCCTTCGAGAAGCCCTATTAGGGATGGAAGGCAGACATGCAGAGTCGCAGTGTCAAGACACGCCCCCGACACCCAGAGCCACCCGGTCTCCTCACCGCAGGTTGCTGCCCCGACCGGACTCCTTGGAGCGTCCGGGCGGATGCAGCGTAATTAACCGGTGTCCATGAAGATATGGCGCCGGGAACGAGATTCACGAGCATTCTTAAATCTATGAGGGAGACCCGGATTAGGCGATGAGTTCCGAGGAGACGTCCACGGGAGGAGGAGCCAACATCCCATCATCCCGGTTTCGATCAAGGAGCACACGCCCCTGAATAAGGGACGGATGCCGCCCGCCCTTGGAAAGCGGGACTGCGGGACCACAAGCCGCGCGCCCATCCCCTCGGGTCGACGGGTGCACGCGCGAACGCGTCCTGGCGGAACAGCGTAACCCGACGCACATCCGCACCGAAACAGAAAAATGGTGAACCCGACGTGAATCTCTTCTCCTCGATACGAAGACCGATGGCTTTCAGAGGTGTTGGAAGACCAGCATGCTGCTCGACCGAGCATTCAGTTTTACCCGCCAGGGGCTGGGGAAGGGAACTCGGGCACTCCGTCTCGTGACGTCGAGGGCCTGGGTCCCCCCCACGGAAGGCGTCGTGGCACTAATGGTTGGTTGTCGATTCCTTTTCCTGTCAGTGTTAATGGGTTCTTCTCCCTGATTTCAGAAATCAGGTCGCCCAATCCAGTGCCCGATCGCCACCCGCCCACTGGCGCAGGGGTGGGGGAAACACCGACGCGGCTACTCCGCGCGGTCCCGCCCGTTCCACAGTCGTCCCAGCAGCCGCAGCTGCGGGGAAACCATGCCCTCTCTCCCCCTCGGAGGTCATCCAAAGAAGGGTGATCAACAGCTTGGTGCGGAGATACGAGGAAGAGGGAGTCATCCCCACTAGGGACATGGCTCGCCTAGACCTCGAGGGAGCCGCGCCTCGCCGCCAACGCCGCCCCCGAGGGCCGCGCAGGGAGGCACCGCTGCCTACCTCGACGTCCAACCGCTTTGGGAGCTTATCCCCCGAGCGCTCCGACAACTCCTTCCCCTATGCGGATGAAGTGGAAGATGCCCGGGACTACCCTATCCGAGGTCCGCTCCAGGGATCCACGATAAGGGCTCCCGCCAGGCCACGGCGACACCGCCGCCAGGCCCCCCAAGTCGAGGAACAGGCTCTCCACCTGCCCGCGCCGCTCATCCCGACTCGTCTGTCTCGACGCCAACGACGGGCACGAGTGGAAGAGGATGCCCACCTTGGGGCCCTAGCAACAGCGGCCGCGTTGGCTCAAGCCACTGCTGGCTCCAGTCACCAGGCCCTTGCGCATCCTGAGTGGGGGCACTTCTATGCCCGACCCGGATCGAGGCCCCGACCGCCCCAAAGGCAGGTTGGGTTGACTCTCCCGGTTGCTGGCACAGGCAATAGCCACCGCGGGCCACCTCGCGGTAGCGCTGTTCGCCAACAGGGGATACTCCGTGTGGCCGATCCAAGAGGCATGGGTCATCCCACCTTCTGATCTCGGCCCGGAGGCCCGCCCGGAATCATCTCTCCCCGCGTCCCCTTTGATATCTGTCCCAGTGCTCCTCGCACCTTGGTTTCTAGTCCTCTTGGCCCCAGCACCAGTGCGGCCGGAGGACGCCAGGATAGAGATCAGTCGTTCCCTGAAGAACCACCCAGGGGCAGGAGGGCGAGGCGTCGACGCCGAGGGAAGAATGTTACGGAATTCCGGACAGAGATCTGACCGGTTCGTTTCTCTGATACAGAGGCGGAGTATGATTCGGCGACAGAGCCCTCCCCCCAATCCCGCCAGTCAGGGGCAGGGGTAGGAATGCGGCACGTCAGCCTCGTACTTCCCGAGAGCGAGATCGACACGATCCCCGCTTCTCTCTGAAGGTATATCCGGAGTAGCGAGGGCCTTGTAGACCCCCAAGGATCAAGCTTGCGGTTGGTACCGGCCCCTCTGGATGCGCCTTCCGCCTCGATCGGAGAACCCGGAGACTTTTTCTGGGAACCGACGGTCGAACCACGATCTAGTGCACCCCTGGCGAGCACCGATGCTACGGCAGGATGTTCGCTCGCCGGCCCGTCCTATCGTGATGTGGTAGCCAGGGCACCGCCACCCTTAGAGGGCGGCCCGGGATATGGAGGCCAATCGGCCTGCTCGCCGTATTCACCGCCGGCCAGCCCGTCGGCCCGGCGGCCCGCCTCGGCACCACTGCCGGTTCCCCGTCCATTCCCAGTCTTTGAAGAGGACCAAGGAGACTTGGGTCCCGAGCTTGAGTCGTGGAGCTTCTGGACCGTCCTTGCAGAAGGCCACTTCCCTGAGAAGTTTTGGCCAGTCGCAGGACCGGACTTTGATGCACCCGAATCGCTCACCCCGGATGAGTTCGAATGCTTCCGCCGAACTCTCCGGGAGACTCACTCCCGTCTTCACCGCCTACAAATGCCATATCCCGGGAATCAAGTGCACCTGGAGGATATTGGTGAGCAGTGCCGTCAAATTGACCTGGCCATGCTCCCCGCGGTTCGGCACCCCGGGTCATTTGAGCACCACGAGGCCCTCCAACAACGATGCGTTGAGTGTTTTCAAGTACTCCGCAAAGTTATCGAGGAAGCCACTCCCCACGTGTATATCCGTGGATGGGGGAAGTACGCTGCCCTACGCTTCAGTGTGATTCGCCGACAGCCCGATTCACTGGGTGGCCCTGAGGGTATATCCCCAGGGACGGAAACGGTCAATATGGCTGACCTGTCGGGAGAAGGGAACGACTTGGAACTTCTCGACAGGGGCTTCCCCCCCGAAGACAAGCCGTCGTTAGATCCATCGGTGAGAGTTACTCGTCATCAGAGGAACCTCCTGGGACTCCCCGCACCCACTGAAGCACTGACGTTGAGCCGAAACGTCAGCAAAGGTAAAGAGCACGACGAGGCTATAAAGCCCGCCGACCCGTCTGCCTCCACGCAGAGGGCAGATGAGGATCCCGAGAAGGCTATGCTACGCCAACAGCTCGCCGAGCAGAAGAAGCTAGTTGACCAGCTCCTCGCCGAGCGCGCTGCAGAGCAGCGGCCTGACTACGGTGATCCTAGGCCAGGACAGCAGGGACAGGAACAACCACCCCTCGATGAGGCTCTCCCGGGCAACCGTGACTATTCCGTGTTCGCCGACAGGAGAGAGGCCATTGCCTATGGCAAGAGGGCGCGGTATGTTTCACCACACCCTCCCGAGCGGCGTGACTACCTGAGAGACCCCGCTCGGATTCCTCCCGCTGCCCCAAGGGCCACTCCGCCCGCCATCCCACGAGCTGCCGAGTTCGACGACCCAGTCGACGACCCGATTGAAGGGCCATGCAATGCGCTCGTGGTTAGAGATCCTCGCCAAGACTGGAACCCATGTCCGGACGATCCGATGGCGGCACTCATTGCCCGCTTGGAAGCCTTGGAGACTCGGCAAGTGGCAATCCCACCGGACGGCAAGCCATACCCAGCATGGGTGGATGACATGTCGGCGCCTCCGGGATTCGGGAATCCCACTTTTGCCCCCTTCAACGGGACTGGAGATCCGCCACAACATTTGGCCCATTTCAACTCAAGGTGTGGACCTATGTTGGGGACTCCGGCGCAGCAAGAGGCCGCTAAGCTTCGCTGCTTTGTCCAGACACTGGAAGGGCCAGCATTTGTCTGGTACAGCCAGCTCCCCGTCGGGTCGATAACTAGCTGGGAGGACCTCCGTAGACAATTCCTCTACCAGTTCAGTTCCACGACCCGGAAGACGAGTATCGCGGACCTCTTCAAGTGCAAGCAGAGGCCTGATGAGCGAGTCGCGGACTTCGTCGCCCGATGGAAGGGTCTCACGTATTCCCTCGACATGCCATTGACTCAGGAGCAGTTGCTGACAATGTGCATCGGGAACGTCAAGACCGAGCTGGTCCCTTCCCTGATCACTCAGAATTACCCCGGAGGGTTCAGGGACTTCTCAGACAAAGCTCAACGTCTTAAGGAAGCCCTGCAACAGGCCAGCCAGGCACACCCGCTGCCTCCTATGATTCCTGCAAGGAGAGCCAGCAGGGCTGAGCCCGCTGATGTGGCCCAGATAGAGGCCCCCAGGCCATTGGAGCTGCTGCCGGCGAGACCAGCTCCACAGCCTCACAGGAATCCGCCTCCACGGGCTCAGTTCCCGGCCCAGCAGCGGCAGCCTCAGAACCGGCCGACCCCTCCGCGTAATGTACCGCCACAACCCAGGCGAGATAATCAGGGTCCACCTCCTCGGCAGGCCCCTCCAGCCCCTCGTCAAGACCACGCTCCCAGGGGCCCGCGATACCTGACCTACTCATTTTACGAGGATCAGGTCCCCGGTTATTTCCGGAGCGCCCTGGAGCAAAGGATTGTGCGACTGCCTGAGTGTTGGAAGCCATAGGAGGCACATCTCACGGATAACCCCCGCTACTGCCCCTACCATCGGGCTCTGGGGCACACCATCCAGCGGTGCTATGTGTTTAAGGATTGGCTCCAAGACCAGATTAACAACAATGTGATCAGGTTGGGCCCAGCTCCAGCACAAGTGGCGGGCGTGTTCGTGGGATCAGATGACGATAGCGGCGATGAGGACGAATGGCAGCTGGTCTCCGACCGCGGGTCCCAGAAGTATAAAAACTGGATGGCCCGCAAGACGATCATTCGCGCCCATGGAATCATCCGTGCGCGCTTGAATCAGCCTGAGCCCCCAGAATCTGCGGGTGCTGCTTCGGCATCATCATCCCAGCCTGCCTCTTACGGGAAGAGCAAACGGCGGCGGCGCAAGAAGGAAGAGCGCGCCCCGCCAGTTCCGCCACTATCCCGCACTCTCGGCGATTTCATGCCCCCGGAGATGGGGATCCCTCCTCGGATCCACCCCGTAGTGAATTATTCGTCCGATGACAGTATTGGGTACGCTTCGGTTAATACCGTCGAGCTGGTAAATCCCTTCTCGGTTCCCGACGTTGAAGAACACCAGGTGGACCTCCCTAGCGTCCCCGGTCGTCGCCACCGTCGGAGGAGCCGCAACAACAGGAGTCGTCGGGGCACAGTAGTTGGTACCTCCAGCCAGGTCGTGCACGCCACTGAGACTAGGCAGCAGGCTCAAGATCGAGCTCAGCATGCGCAGGCCCCCCATCCGGGGATGACGGATTCGCCTCCGCCACTGTTTGTGGTGTGGGACCAGGCAGAACCGCCTCATCCGCGTCGCAATCAGCTCCACCCTGCCACGAGTCCATCCCGGCCTCCTGACCCCAGTACGGTGACCATTTCCCGAGCTTCAACCAATGAACAGCGGGATGCGCCAAGCACCAGTCGACCGCCGGCCCAACCGGCAAGGCCCGTCATGCCTCCAACCGCAGAGCAACTTCCTGCAACCAGGGGCTCGCGCTTGGCCAAAAAGTATGATGTCCTGAAGCACTTGGCCGACATCCCAGCGAGACTCTCCATCCTTGAGGATCTGCGCATGTCATCTGAGATGCGCGAGGCACTCGCTGAAGCCCTGAAGAGCCCCCTCCAGTTTGAGACAGAGGTTGCGGCTGCAGAGGCCTTTCACGCCGAAACGATTTAGGAAGCCGAATTCCAGGCAGTTATCTCGTTCTCTGGTAAGGATGAAGACCCTCCTATACAGGGGCACATTCGTCCGTTGTATGTTACCGGCCGGTTCAATGGCCTTGAAGTCCGGCACTGTCTTGTCGACACGGGGTCCGGGATTAACCTGATTCCAACTCGGACGCTCCGGAGATTGGGGTTGTCTGAGGGTGACTTGATCCCCTCCGACCTCAGGATCCAGGGGTACGACCGCACCGAGCAAACTCCGGTCGGCAAGATACGTTTGAAGACCCAGTTCGGTGACTTGGTTGCCAACACCGAATTCATGGTGGTCTCTCAGGACACTGCGTATAACGCATTGATGGGCAGGCCATGGCTCCACCTTCATGCGGCGGTTCCCTCATCATACCACCAATGCCTCAAATACTCCCTTAACGGTCGAGTAGGCGTGCTTCAAGGAGATGCCTCTCCTTTTGCCTCATGTGAAGCCCGTTATCTGGACGCGGACTATTACAAGAGCAAGGATAAGCAAATCCTGGCAGGTGAGGTCGAGCCTGTTGCTGTTGCAAGTGATCCCTGGGCAAGTTTGGATGACGCTTACGTCCTCCCGATTCAACGGTTGGACGTAGCCATGGTCTCGACGGCTTGTGAGTCTCCTGATGAGATGACCGTGACCGCCCGTGCCAGCACCAGCGGCCCAGCAGGATCTGGTAGCCCCAATGCAGTTGCCAACGCAGTCTCTCCCGTGGACAATCCCTCCCCGGGTGGAGAGGACGTGGAAGATGCACCCCCAGCCTTTGAGGAGGGCGTCCCCGCCACGGTCGATGAGTTAGTACAAGTGAACCTTGGAACCGAAGCATATCCGAGACCCACATTGGTCAGTGCCGCCATGCCCTCTGAGGAGCGGCAGCAGTACGTGGATTTTCTCAGGCAGCACCGTGATGTGTTCGCTTGGGGCTATGGCGAGATGCCGGGGCTGGATCCTCAGGTAGCCGTCCACCGACTTGGTCTCCCGGTGAACCATCGCGGGTTCAAGCAGCCTCCCAGGAAGATGCACCCATTTCACGGTGCCATGGTTGAGGCCGAAGTTGACAAGCTTATCAAAGACAACTTCGTGAGGGAAGTCCAGTACCCCAAATGGCTGGCCAACATTGTGCCGGTCAGGAAGAAGAACGGGCAGATCAGAGTCTGCATCGACTTCCGTGATCTCAACCGCCACTGTCCGAAGGATGATTTTCCCCTTCCAGTGACAGAGCTGTTGATTGACGCCACGGCAGGGTTCCAAGCCCTCTCCTTCATGGATGGATACTCCGGATACAACCAAATCCGGATGGCCCCTGAGGATGAGGAGTTCACTGCCTTTAGGGCCCCCCAAGGTACCTTCTGTTACCGGGTCATGCCTTTCGGCCTGAAGAATGCAGGTGCCACCTATCAACGGGCGATGCACCGCATATTCAAACCAATCCTCGGCAAAATGGTGGAATGCTACGTCGATGACTTGGTAGTCAAATCGCGTCAGCGTCAGGACCATCTCAAAGATCTTGAGAAAGTGTTCGGCTTCCTCCGGTCTCGTTGCCTGAAGATGAACCCGTTGAAGTGTGCCTTCGGGGTCACCTCCGGAAAGTTCCTTGGATTTGTGGTAAGATACCGGGGTATTGAGATCGACCCAGAGAAGATCAGGGCGATTAGCCAGATGCCTCCCCCAGGTAACATCCGGGAACTACAAGGGTTCCAAGGCCACTTAGCCTATATACGCCGATTCATCGCGAATCTGGCCGGCAAGTGTAAGCCCTTTTCTCGGCTCATGAAGAAAGGTGCCACCTATGTATGGGATAAAGAGTTTCAGACCGCTTTCGAGGAAATCAAGCAGTACCTGCTGCAACCTCCGGTTCTGATGCCGCCTATATCCGGGAAGCCGCTGGTCCTCTATGTGACCGCCCTGGAACGGTCCCTTGGCGCCCTTCTCGCCCAGAAGAACAACGAGGGAACAGAGAATAGCCTCTATTACCTCAGTCGCATGCTCCTCGATGCGGAAGTCAGATATTCCCCCGTCGAGAAGAGCTGCCTGGCGCTCGTATTTGCCGTACAGAAATTGCGGCACTACTTGCAGCACCATGAGGTACAGTTGGTTTCTCGGGTAGACCCGTTGAAATATATCCTGAGCCGGACTATGTTGAATGGCCGTCTAGCGCGGTGGGTTGTGATTCTCCAGCAGTTCGACATCAGGTATGTGTCTCAGAAGGCCATCAAAGGGCAAGCATTGGCAGATTTTATGGCTGCTCACCCAACCTCTGTGGATCAGCTGCTGGATCTAGGCTTTCCTGATGAGGCCATCCTCTCGGTCGATCGAGCCGGTCCATGCTGGCAGATGAACTTTGACGGTGCCTCCCGAAGCCCCACCGGTAGAAGGCTCGATAATCCTAAGCTCAACAGAGTGGGCTTGGGTATCGTCTTCATCACCCCGGAGCAAGCCGTGCTACCATACTCTTTCCTGTTGTCAGAGGGCTGTACCAACAATGAGGCGGAATACCATGCCCTCATCACTGGCCTCGAGTTAGCTCTCGAGATCGACGTTCCCCATCTGTGTGTGAAAGGGGACTCTGAGCTGGTTGTTAAGCAGATCAATGGCGACTATGTTGTCAGGAAGCCGGAACTTGTGCCGTTGCTGGAATGCACCCTCCTTCTGATGGCCCGGTTCCCTTCTCGGCCAGAAGTTGTCCATATTCCCCGGTCGCAGAATGGTCGAGCAGATGCTTTGGCCAGCCTGGCTGCGTCACTTGCAGAGCCTGAACAGGATAACCTGATCGTCCGCGTGACGCACCGCAGGCTCATCGCTCCTGTTATCCCGGAGGGAGATCGCGGCTCGTCGGTAAGTAATCTCACCGCGGTTGCCCCTGTGCCCGGAGCCCCGAGTACCCCAGATATGGCAGTCAAATCAGTCCCTGATTGGAGGACGCCTTTGGTTGAGTACCTCCAACATGGCATTCTCCCATCGGATCGAGCCGAGCGCGAGCGAGTTCGACGCCGCGCATCGCAGTTTGTCCTCCAGAGTAGTCTCGGCCTGGAGCAGATCCTCTATAGACGCAGATTTGATGGTGTTCTCCTCCGTTGCCTTCAGGGAGTTGAGATCCCCCGAGTCATGCAAGAGGTTCATGCTGGTTCATGCGGTGCCCACCAGACTGGGCCGAAGCTGTCCCACCAGATTCGGAGGTTGGGATACTTCTGGCCCTCCATGATCCACGACTGCATCGAGTATGCCAGGAGGTGCCATGCGTGCCAGGTTCATGCGAACTTTGTGCATCGGCCGCCGGAGCCTCTCCATACCACCAGGTATTCTTGGCCCTTTGCAGTCTGGGGGATGGACGTTATGGGACCCTACCCGCCGGCGACGGCTCGCCAGTGCCGGTTCATTCTGACCGCCACGGACTTCTTCTCCAAATGGGAAGAGGCGATTCCGCTCAGAGAGGTCAAATCCTGTTCGATCGCTGACTTCGTGACCTCCAACATCATTCATCGATTTGGGGTGCCTCACGCTATCCTCACGGATAACAGAGCCAATTTCCGAGCAGCCGAGTTGAAGAAGTTGTACGCCAAGTATAACATTCGCTCGAACCATACATCTCGCTATCATGCGCAGGCGAATGGACAGATCGAGGCGTTTAACAAGACCCTCTCTAACATTCTGCAAAAGATGGTTGGTCAGAACAAGAAGAGTTGGCCGGACAAGCTCCCCAACGCCCTCTGGGCTTATCGGACGACGACTCGCAATTCCACCCAGATGACCCCTTATTCCCTGGTGTATGGAGCTGAGGCCGTCCTGCCCATCGAGATCCAGTTACCATCCTTGCGCACTGCGGTCTACGACCAGCAAGCGCCGGATAGAGCTGCTGAAGCCCGTCTAGTCGAGTTGGAAGCACTGGATGAGAATAGACTTCGCGCCTTGCACAACTTGGAGAGGCATCAAAGCAGAATGGCTCGAGCTTTCAATAAGAAGGTTCGCCTCCGCTCCTTCCTGCAGGGTGACCTAGTGCTAGCCCTAAGAGCGCCAATGATCCCCGGCAGGAAGCCACCCAAGTTGGAGCCCAAGTGGGAGGGACCTCTTGTCGTCCACAAAGTTTATCCCAATGGCGCGTACTCCCTAGCGACTATGGATGGCGAGCGTGTCACTCCTCCCACCAACGCTAGGTTCCTTAAGCAGTACTTCGTCTGAGTGTACCACGTCCTGCACGACGTTAAACTGCATACGTCCAAGCTGCACGACGTTAAACTGCCTAGCATATCGTCCGCGCTGCAAGACGTTAAACGGCCAAGTGTTTCGTCCAACATGACGTTAAACTGTACCTCGTCCAAGCTACAAGACGTTAAACTGTTTGGCATTCGTCCAACATGACGTTAAACTGTACTACGTCCGAGCTACAAGACGTTAAACTGTTCAGCGTTCGTCCCGCATGACGTTAAACTGCCCCTCAAGAACTACGTGCGGCTTGATTCCCATCCTTATGGGATACGTAGGACCGCCTGAACATTCATGTTTTCAGGCCCAGCCCCATCCTTCGGGAAATTCCATCCCACCTCGGGCCCTTGGCCCAGTTGCCTCTGGATATGTGGCGTATGGTGTGGACGTGGGGCTACGCCCTCATTCACGTCGGTTTGCTCGCCACGCTGTACGCCCCCACGTTCGGGGATGCCTTCTGCTCCCCCCTTTTTTTCTTTCTCTTTTCGTCCTGCATGACGTTAAACTGCACTTCAAGAACTACGTGCAGCTTGATTCCCATCCTTATGAGATACGTAGGACCGCCTGGACATTCATGTTTCAGGCCCAGCCCCATTTCTCGGGAATCTCTATCCCGCGTTGGGCCTCTGGCCCCAGTTCCCCTCCTTTTTGTGCGAGGCGTGTAGCGTGAGCGGGGGATTATGTCCTCATTCACGTCGGTCTACTGACCGCGCCATATGCCTCCCCCGTGTGTGGGACTACCTCACACCCCTCTTCGTCCTGCATGACGTTAAACTGCCTCTCAAGAACTACGTACGGCTTGATTCCCATCCTTATGGGATACGTAGGACCGCCTGGACGCTTTTGTCTCAGGTCCAGCCCCGTCTCTTGGTTGATTACATGGATCTGCTGTCTTTTGGTTGCTCTCAGGGTGAGTCCTCCAACCCTTTCCGGTGATCTGTTAACATGTTTTGGATACTTTGGTCTATGACCCGTGGTGTCGGATTCAATCCCGACAAGTCCTGTGTTGCTTGTCGGTTCTCGCGCTTCCTCTTGTTTGAGCCTTCACTCAAAGGGATCCTCGTTAGCGGTTTGGGTACGATGCCTCAGTGCTCTCCTACCGCTCCGGGTCGATTTACCGGCGGGTCCTGGGCCGCAAATCGATATGAATCCTGCGATTGAGCGGTTGATGCTCGTTTTCTTGCCCTGTTCTAGGCTGACGCGATCGGATGTTGTGTTGCGAATATGGTCAGCGACATCCTTGATCGCCATGTCGGCTCTTTTAGGCTCCGAACATTGGTTGTGCGGTCCTCATCACACTCCGCCTTTGTGTGTTGTAGTGGAATCTCGACACTCTCTTCATACTGACCTTCAGTACACCTTTACACGTTAGGCAGGCCAACCAGGGTAATGGTGTCTGTCGAGGCTCCCACGATTTGAGCGCCAAGGATATACACTGATGTCCTCCCTAAGGGCCATGCGTAGCTGGACCCTCGTCCCCATAAGGAGGAAGGAGTCGCCCGAACAATCGAGTTCTGGGCCCAGTATATCTGGAGGCTAGCATCTCTGCCCCTCGGGTGATGGACATACGCAGGCCCCTATCCCAGGATCCTTCTCCTGGAATCGTGCGTGACCGCAGGGCTGGGTATGTTCCCACCTCCGCTGATTCCTCCATATCGCAATACGCGGATTCCTCAATGGTCCGAACCACACGACCTTAAACTGTGTTGTCTGGTCCTACCACACGACCGTAAACTGTGATCGTCTTGGCCGCCCGACGAGAAACGGCACTGCATCGTGATGTTCTCCTCAGGGGACACTCACGTTGGGCGCTGGTTAATAACCACGCCATTCATCAATGCCTTTCATGGCTTGATTATTGTGGCGACGCCAGTGATTCCTTAATCACAGGCATGTCGCTTCACAAAGAAAAACCATCCACCTTTAAGGACAAACAAGAAATATCAAATACCGCTTCTTCTGTGTGCGAGGGTCAGACCCGCACCCCTTCCCCGCGCTGGTGCCCGATTGTGTTGCGCCGCGCTTGAAGAACTACGTGTGGCTTGATTCCCATCCTTATGGGATACGTAGGAACGCCCGGATGTTTGAAACTCCGGGTCCAGCCCCCCACCTCTTAGAGATTCCCCCTTCTCTGGGGAATCCGCCGCCTTCAGGCCACCCTCAAGGCGTGTCCCTCGACCCCTTGCAGTGGTCCACTGGTGTCAAGAGTACTCTGGTTTATTGCCAGGAGGGTCAGGTTCAGCTTGGTCAGGTTCCTTCCATTTTCAGGCTTCGTGCTCCCTTTCATTCGGACCCATCGCTTACGCCCTGGGTGGAGCCCCCGTGAACGGTTTGGACACAATGCCTCAGTGCTCTCCCATCGACTCGGGCTGGTGCCCCCAATGGCCTCGGGCAGAAAATCGATATTAATCCTGCGATTGAGCGGTCGATGCTCGTTTGCTGCCTCATTCCATCAACGGTTAGTGCGATATTGATGCTGCTTTTCCGCCACGGTCGGCAGTACTCCCATATCGTCACGCCGGTGCCCCCAATCCTTGAGTGAATGGCCGCATGATTCACATCACATTTTCCACCCCCCATTCTGACCAGGCAAAATCTTGACACTCTTGACACTATCCCTCAGTGCACCTTCGCATATCCAGGGGATAGGACCACAATGTGGCATACTTTGAGGTTCCCATGGTCCGAGCTCTAAGACCTTAAACTAAGATCTAGCCCCATGGTCCGAGCTCTAAGACCTTAAACTAAGATCTAGCCCCATGGTCCGAGCTCTAAGACCTTAAACTAAGATCTACCCCCATGGTCCGAGCTCTAAGACCTTAAACTAAGATCTACCCTTATGGTCCGAGCTCTAAGACCTTAAACTAAGATCTACCCTTATGGTCCGAGCTCTAAGACCTTAAACTAAGATGTACCCTTATGGTCCGAGCTCTAAGACCTTAAACTAAGATCTACCCTTATGGTCCGAGCTCTAAGACCTTAAACTAAGATCTCCCCAAATGGGATTCGTCCTGCATGACGTTAAACTGCACTCTCAGAACTACGTGTGGCTTGATCTCCAGCCTGATGGAGTACGTAGGAACGCCCGGGCATTCCGACTCGGGTCCAGCCTCAGGGATCGCTAAGTCCCGCCCCTCCTCGTCGCCGGCCGTCTGGCCTGACTTCGGGTAGAGTGGTGCAGTTGTGATACTCTCCCCGATTCAGCTCGGGATGCCCCATCGCAATGATGGGAAGCGACAGTTTCCTCGTCAAAGAGGTTCTGTCTGAGAATTGGGGTGATTCACGGCCAGATTAGTGCATCCGCCTAATACGCTTTCCCCACGGTGGCGCAATTTTGAGAGCGTTGGATTCTATCCGAACAAATTGTCACTTCGCCCCACGCTTTGCGTGCCCTGTTGATCTGGATTTCCACCCTTGTGTCTGAAGGAACCCCCAAAGCGGTATTCATGATGACATGTGGTCCGCCTCCTGCAATATGAATGATGACCTTCGGTCCGTCTATTGCAGTTGTTATGGTCGATCCACTATCCGCCTACCGTCTTGGGTATTTCCTGGAAGGCCGACCATTGTGGATGTCTGGATTCGGGACACGCGATTCACCCTTTCTCATTTCCCTATGTTCGGATAAAATCTCAACGCCCCTAGCGTTGTCCCGCTCGTGTGTCGGAACAAGTTGGGGGGATGATACATTGATTAGGCTTGAGGTCTCCTTTCTTAGGAATGACCTCCCTCTTTTCTCTAGAAATCCAGGCCCAATTGTAGGTGCCTGAAGCTTGGTTAACGCTCCCGCGAGACAATGGATCGTGGTTGAGCATGTTAAGCCAAAAGATGCAGATAAATATGGTGATTCATACAAATGGATCGAAATATTGAGTAGCGGAAGCAAATGTTTTGGGAATGGCAAAACAAAGCCCCTAGGGATTAGCATGCTGGATAAGTCTTTCTAACGCCGCTACCCTTTGGCTGGCGGCCTCCAGAGCTGCTTCTCGCTCTCTGCGTGCCCTCTCCTCGTCGGCGGTCGCAGCACGCAGTTCGTCGATTCTGGCCTGTGCACGCTCCCGCTCGACTTGAATTGTGACCATTTGTTGGCCCGCCTCCGTCAGCTGTACTTGGGCGTCAACCAGCTAGGCTGCTAGTTGCTCCACAAGCTCGGTGCATGTTGCGACGAAGGCCTCCTTCTCTGCCGCCTGCCCTTCGAGACGCCGGACTTCCTGCTCTGCCGCAAGGAGCGCCCGCGTGTTCTCCGACATGTCCCGACATTGTGCGACGTCGGCACGCTAGCGGCTCTCGCGCATCTTTTCGGCCATGAAATCACGGACCGTCAGATGGAGGCGTTGAGCATCAGCTCCCCCGGCACACAGGAAGCGCAGCCAGGTTTGGAGTGACCCCATGCGCCCCAGCCACTCCGATGGGTCTCGCTTGAGGAAGCGCTGGATGCACTTCCACCCCCTTCGGCGCACTATCCGGCTCTCCTCGACCGCCTCCGCGTCCGAGTCATCCATCTCCTCGGGGTCGGCAGGCCGGTAGGCAGGGAAGGCAGCCAGCAGGTCTGCTGCAGGGTCCGCCCCTGGGATGTCCTCACGGGGGGTAGGTTCCCCAACATCTAGGCGATCTTCTTCTCCCGCCCCAGCGGCGTTAACACCCTCGTCAGCCCCTGACCTCTCTCCGACGACAGCACCGCCGACGTCCGTGGCCCCTTGATCAGCAGTTGGTGGGGCCGACTCGGTGTGAAAAGTCTGTTCCGGAGCAGGCGGCATGTCTGCCGCTGGTCCACTCGTGGATGGCCCGGGTTCGGTAGCCCGACGGGCCTCCAGTCCTGAGATCACTGCGCAGGGCATGCCGTGGTTAGTCACGGATCGTCAGCGGCAAGCACCAGCAGTAAAGGAGACTTACGGGAGTTCAGAGCATCATCTTCCGCTATCCCGGCCGCCGCAGGAGCAACTGCAGCAGGGGACCCCTCAGCGCTTGTCAGTTCAATGATGGGTGTCTGGCCCCCGCCTTGTCCTGCTGGCGCCTCTCCTACTCCTGCTGAGGACGCTTGACCAACATCTGTGTGCTCTTGAGAAAGGTGGAGAAATGGGTTAGAAGCTGCATAAGAGAATGGATGAAGCAGGTTGAGTAGGGATAGAAGCGGACCTCGAGGAGCTCAGTGACATCAACATCGTCAGAGCCGGCCACCTCGCCGCTCTCCCGCGGGCTCCCCCGATGGGACCTTCCCTCGGAGCCTTCATCCTCCCCCGTCTCCTCCTCCTCCTCGGAGTCGTTACTGTCATCTTCTCCCGGCGGCATCTGTTCCGGAGCGGGTTCGAGACCGAGCATCACCTTCACCAGAAGGGATGACTCCGCACGCTGACCACGTTGGCGTGCGTACTCGTCCATGGCTGTCAGATACGCATACTGCCAGTTGAAGTCCACCTTGTCGGCGATCTGGAGGCGCCCGACCTCTGGCAGATAGATCCCTTCTCTGAGTATCTTTCGCCAGATGACGTCAGTCCCCAGTGACTGCCGCAGGGTCATCCAGGCCGACCACAGCGCCGGGAAGACTGCATCGTGGGAGGGTTCGAGCAGACGCCTTACCTGCTTCCCGGGCCGCTCTTCGACCACCGCACGCGCCCTCTCTCTGGGTGCCGAGGTCGTAGCGGCAGCCTGCGATGTACCCGCCGCCGAAGTCCCTGCTCGCGCCGGCTCCGCTGCTTGGCGCGCCTCCGTTCTCCCCCGTGTGGCGGCGCCTCGCCTCCTTCCTTGACGCCCGGTCTCCGCACGGGTGACCTCGAGCCGCCGAACTGGCTTCCGTAGAAGCCCCTCGGGGTACGCGATGGCCCAGTGTTCGGCGTACTCGGTTGCCAAGCCTGCGTCAACCCCGGTAGGAGGGAGAGTGATGACGTCGCCAGAGCCGAAAGCGGCAAACATCAGCCACATCTGACGAAGGACGCCAGGGTTCGTCTCCTCCCGGACAGCCGTGAATACCCTCTTCGGCATCCGTTGAAGGCACCCGAACTGCCTGGCGAACCGGGTTGGCACGTAAGGCTCGCAGATCACCTTCCCGTCGATCCGAACCACGAGCACCCTGCCCCGCATGTTCAGGAAGTACTCGTGCTGCTCCAGCGGACCCTGCCCGTTGTCGATCATTTGGCCAACGGGAGTGGGGAACGGGCTGAAGTTGAAATTGGCATGATTGCCAATCCGAATCCTCACGCCCTCCTCACTTAGGGTCATCGGAGTGACCCCCGCAATGTTCAGCAGGGAGGGTCGCAGGCCGTTGCCCGGAGGAATGATGGCGTTTGGAAACGTGTACCCACCAAGGTGAGCAGCCACCCAGCCGTGGAAGAATTGGAAGGGCCCACAGATCCTTTGTGGCGACCCCCCTCGTGAGATGCGTCCCAGGATGGCATACAGCTTCGCCAACACTGGGACCCCGAGGTTGTATCTCTTGTTGGCGGCCATAGCGCCCGCCATCGCCAGAGTCGCCGGGCGAACGCCCATTCTCGCGTCCCGCACTGGCAGGAGCCACCCACTCAGAAAGGCGGCCAGGAACGCCGCGTACCGGACATTTGGGTCCCGGGCCTCGATGACGCGGTACCCCCATGAGCGGTAGTCGCCCGTCTCCAGGACCCGCCAGTACGACCCGTTCCGGATCCTCTGAGCCGCGGTCGGGCACCGCTTCCCCCTGCCTGGCATCTTGACCGCCGGGTCATGCTCCAAGAACTGGCTGAACCACTCTTTGTAGGCTATGTCCTTCTGGAAGTCCTTGATCCCAAGCCGCTGCGTAGCCAGGTCAAGCAGATGCCAGGTCAGAATGGGAGTCAGTGACCTGTCTTCCCAGGTGTTCTTCGGTGGCAGGAACTCATCGTACTGGTAACCCTCCAGCGGGATACCTCCGATGCAGTGGATGTCCCAGAGACCGATACCGACCTCCCCATGGTGAAGGTGGAAGGTGTTGGTATCCGGGGACCAGCGGGTGAACAGCTCCGGCCCGAGCTCGGACTGCTGGTAGAAGTGGAACTGCGACGTCCACACCGCCTCAAACAGGCCGATGTACCGCAGCTCCTCCGCGAAGTGATCGCAAGTGTGGCGTACCCAGAACGCCCAGGCCCACTCACTGGTGAAATTGCCCCCAGACCGCAAGTCCCAGTCCTTCAGCCAGCCCTTGGTGTCGTCCGTGACACTCTGGCGATATATGCTCGAGTAGAGGGCTGGAGAATTCTCCGCAGTAGGCTCACTCCCATCAATGGTTCGCGTCCTCGGGTTCAGGACATAGACATCCAAGTGTCTGGTCTCCCTGGCAGGATGCCCATTGTTGGTGATGTTATAGCGGGGAAGCTCGTCCTCCCGAGTCACCCAGGTCCGTGGCGCATCAACCTCGAACCCTGGCACCGGAACCTCATCTAGGATGCCGAAGTTCCAGAGCGGCAGGTTGTCTGACAGCGGATATGTCTTCTGGGCCGGCGTCAGTAAGTCGAACAAGGATTGATTGTTGGAAACAATCTCCTTGGCTCCGTAAACCTCCTCGTTCGTCGCCATCTCAGCTCTGCGAGTGGCGGCACCCCCCTCATTTCCTTGATTCGCGGCCATCTCAGAAGCTCCGGGAGTCGTGCGGGCAAAGGGATGAAGCGTGCGGGATCGGACGAGGCTGGTAGAGAAGTTTGAAGGTTGGCGCGCAATCCTAGTGGACGGCGCGCAATCGGGAAGAATGGCGCGTAAAGTTCCGGGTGTTCGCGTAAAGGCAGGGCGAAATCCGGACGGTTTTGCGCGCCGATCGGGCGAATTTCGCGCCGGAAAAGGAAATTTCGCGCACGAGAGTGTTGGAGCTTATCGCGCGGAAGGCCTGTGTACGAAATGCGGGACCTTGGACCCCTATTTATAGACGAGGCCGGGGTCCGCGTTGCGCGGAAAGCGTTTTGCGCGACCGCAGCGGCGAATTGCGCGCCCGACGCCCCGTTTTGCGCGCCTAAGTCCCGCGCCGCCCAGGACTTCGGCATTCCGACGTCTCCCTCGGAACCCGATCGTTGCGACCTCTCGCCGATCAGATTCCGAGGGGGGCTTTTGTAGACGCCGGAAAAGTCCGTTGTTCCCAAAACAAAGCTCCGGATGCGGAAAGCGAAGTGATATTTGGAATCAGAAGCCTGTTCCGGAGGGCCCGGAGGGCTTGCGCGGAATTTTAGAGGTCCGCGCGCAAAGTTGAGTCGCGGCGCGCAATCTTCCCGGGATGCGCGCAATCCCCAGGGCCGGCGCGCAATTTTGCGCGCCCCGAGCTCCCGCGACTCCCTTGCGCGCTGGGTCCGGATTCTGCGCCCGCGAAGGGAATTCCGCGCCCGCGAAGCGAATTTCGCGCCCGCTGCCGGGATTCCGCGCCCGGGGTTGCCTATAAATACAAGGCGACCCCCGACGTTTTGAAGGTTTCCAGAATTCGAAAGGTCTCTCGTGCGCGCAATCCAACCCCTTCTGCGCGCAATGCCGATCGTCAGGTAATCTCTTTTCTTTCGCGCAATAAGGCCTCGGGGTTCGCCTTCGCGCGCAATCCCTTGAGCTTCCTTCCTTTGAATATTTCTTCACCCTAAGGCCTTCGCGCGCAAAAGAACCCGCTTGCGCGCAATTGCCCCCGGGGTGCGCGCAATCCGGCCCGATTGCACGCACCCCCTTCTCAAAGTGGCCATTCGATTTAAGAATGAGCCGTTTCCCCCGAGCGCTATCCAAATCCCGGTGCGCGCAATTTCGATCATCCGCACGCAAAAGGGCTGGCCCGATTGCGCGCCAGCCCGCCATTTTGCGCGCCGACCCGCTGTTTTGCGCGCAAAGCTCCTTTTCGCGCGCAGCCCGCCGGGGTCGCCCCTTTTCACCCCCTGAGGGTACCCACCCGCGTGGCGCCCGATGATCTTCATCCGGGGTGCCCGCATCGTGCGTTGTCTTCCCGTGCGGCCCTCCAGGCTCGCGCGAAGTGACACGGACCCATCGGCGGCAACTATCGTCCAAGCTGCACGACGTTAAACTGCCTAGCATATCGTCCAAGCTGCACGACGTTAAACTGCCTAGCATATCGTCCAAGCTGCACGACGTTAAACTGCCTAGCATATCGTCCGCGCTGCAAGACGTTAAACTGCCAAGCATCTTCGTCCTCAACACACGACGTTAAACTGTACTTCGTCCGGCAAGACGTTAAACCGACCGCCTCACCCGATCTCGTGCCTCGCACGCAGGGTCCCCCCCGGTTTGGATGTGGCCCCCACCCGCTCGTCTCTGCAGGGATGTCGGGATTGGAGTGGCCTTTCCCCACGGGGGTAGGGTATTACAAACCCCTAGTTTCTTGTGGGGGGCTGCACATGTGTATCTCCATTGCGCTTCCCCACTGCCGAAGCCAGTAGAGGGCGTGACTGGGATCGAGGTGTCTCCCACTTTCGGCCCAAGTCCCTCTCCAACTGAGTTTTGCCGCATCTGGGCTGCCTCAGTGCGTAAGTCCTGACAGAACGAACTACGTGGACTTTGATCCCTGTCTTCTAAACAGGGTACGTAGGAAGCCTCCCCGAGGTTCAAGCCCACCATCTGGTCGTCCCGGTCGTATTTACGTCGGTTCGTCCATCAGTGGATCCCTCCTGGGTTCACACTTGCGTCGATTCACCTATGAATCCGCCATTGTGGGGGACTGCACATGTGTATCTCCAGTGCACCTCCCCACTGCCTTTTCCTATTCCTCCCTTCTTCAGGCAGCCTCGATCTCCTGGTGAGTCGGCTTGCCAACGTCCAGCATGACGTGAAACTGTGATCCACCCGGCCGTTCCATCCCCCTCTGTGCGAGGTGGTTCGGTTCAATCCTCCGCCCGGCGGCCTCGATCTCTCTGTGAGTCGGCTTGCCGACGTCCAACATGACGTTAAACTGTATATCCGAACTACGCTGACTTTGATCCGCGCTAACGCGCGGTACGTAGGAAGCCCCTACGGGGTCCAAGCTCTTCACTCCATCATCCATCCTGATCCTTACCCGGGCCGCCACATCCCGGTGGGGTCATGCCATTTCATTCCACTCCACTTCACCCGAGAAGCCGCCCATGTGCTGGCCCCAGCGTCGGAGATTCCCCGCAAGGGGTTCTGTCATCTGATCCACTTCTCGTGTTGATCAGTCTGATGCCGTCCCCGCTGGACGTTAAACTCGCGGCATACCCCGTGTTAAACATGGGAAGCTGAGGAAAACCTCAGGTAACACAGTTCCCCGTACCCAGTGCGGGATGCCTCAGGACATCACGCCTTCGAGAAGCCCTATTAGGGACGGAAGGCAGACATGCAGAGTCGCAGTGTCAAGACACGCCCCCGACACCCAGAGCCACCCGGTCTCCTCACCGCAGGTTGCTGCCCCGACCGGACTCCTTGGAGCGTCCGGGCGGATGCAGCGTAATTAACCGGTGTCCATGAAGATATGGCGCCTGGAACGAGATTCACGAGCATTCTTAAATCTATGAGGGAGACCCGGATTAGGCGACGAGTTCCGAGGAGACGTCCACGGGAGGAGGAGCCGACATCCCATCATCCCGGTTTCGATCAAGGAGCAGACGCCCCTGAATAAGGGACGGATGCCGCCCGCCCTTGGAAAGCGGGACTGCGGGACCACAAGCCGCGCGCCCATCCCCTCGGGTCGACGGGTGCACGCGCGAACGCGTCCTGGCGGAACAGCGTAACCCGACGCACATCCGCACCGAAACAATGGGATTTTCTTGGTGAACCCAAAAACACTCTAAATATTTTAGTGTTCTATTTCCTTTATATTTTCTATTTACCACTATATATCTAATTTGTAAAATGGAAAATTAATGATATAAATTTAAACAGGAATGTATAAACTTTTTAAATTGGGTAATTAAAGAAGTATGTTCCTCCACTATAGAGGAATTTTTATAGATATAATTGCAACAACCTGTAGTTTCAACATGATATCAGTACAAGTGTATAAGATATCATAGTTATTTTTTAATAAATGAATGCAGTTATCCAAGGATAAATTTTAATATTATTAAATATTTAACATATCCACGGTATTTCCCCATAGATACCAAATATATCAATAGTAAATGTTTTTCTAACCTCATATAATTTTTGTGAAGAAAAAATATTTTCAATTTTTATTTCTTATAAAATATTTTAATGTGAAATTGATTGATATTTATATCTATCAATACCCATAGACTTTGTCATGGTAAGAGGTATGGTGTATAAAACTCTAGGTGTACACCCTTTACAATATACTTATACCATCATGTAATATTATTGTTGAGATTAAGGTAGTTCATAAGACAAAAACTTAAAAAATTATTCCCATTGTTGATATTGGTAGTGGAACAATGTAGTTTGTTATTTTATTTTTCATATCATCATGATTTAATATTACCAATCCAAAAGATAAAAATTTTGTATACAATGTATAGATTATATTATATTAATTTCCTTTCATTATGGATAAAATGGTCTAAAATATGATATGTTAATATATATGGGTAAAAAACATACTAAATACAATATAAGAATTTAATTATTGTCCCATGTAAGATGCCTTAGGATGATTAATTTTCCCCACCAAAAAATGGTGATTTCATAGTAACATTATAATTTTTTATAAATTAATAATTTTAATAAATTAATAAACATGAAATTATATGTGGAGATTATACATATAACAAAGAGAGTCATTAGATAACTGGTATTGAGAATTTATTTTAAATTACTAATTCAGATTGTTTAAGATCCTCTATTATTAATGATTATATTACTAATCATAAATTATTTTTTATATATTTTTATTAATATAATTTTTTTAACATTTTAATCGTTTTCATTTTTTGAGACATTTCCAAATTAATTATATTCCCATTCCAGGTGTATAGACTTTTTAGTATTTGTATTCCCATTTATTGATTATGTACATAAAATTACACTACAAACAACAAATTTTATTAAAATATCACAAAAACAATTCTATTATATTTGAAACAAAATAAATGGATGAAAGACTATTTGGAATTTATATAATGAAATGGTCTATATAATTTGAATAATAAATGATAAATATATTTATTTTTGCATCAGTAACCTATTGATTTTTAATTCATTAAAGGAAAAAAGGATTCTCATTTTGATAAATATAGTTAACAATATGATATATTTTATGGATCAAGATCCTGGATATCTGAAAAATTGAGAACATATGATTTACATTTTTAATTATTAATATACTATCAACTATATTTTATGTATAATTTTTTAGTTATGATATTTATAATATGTATTAAGATGCTTTTATTCACTAATAATGTGGTGCTAATGTAATAAAAAATACATAGTGTCATGAAAAGATCTAAAAATAATAAGCTTTGAGTTTTTTTATATATGGACAACTTGAATGGTATATATAATTACATTTTAGTATTGAAGCATATACTATATCAAATTTATTAAAAATTTATTTGTTTTTTCAATGCATAAAACAAAACACTAGGTATGAATGTGAATATTATGCTTGAAAAACTATTAATGGTATTATATTTCATAATATAATTAATATCCCTAAAAAGTATTTTTTGTACATTTATAATTTTAAATATATAAATTTTCATTTAAAATATTTATCACACATATATTTTTTTATATATTTTATTTAATTATTAATAATTATGATAAATAATATTTGGGAGATTATTATTTTTTCATAGATGTGTAATTTCAATACATAATTTCAAATTGTGTCAAAACATAAAAAATATTATCATGTAAATAATTTTTAATTTATAGTGTTATAAAATTTAACATCAACTTTTTTGGAAACATTGAAAAATATATTTTATATGTTTAATAGTTTGTTACTATTTAATTATTTTAGGATCATTAGTCTTTTGAAATAAAAAACACAAAAGTTTTTTAAATTAATTACCATTTTTATAAAAAGACGTGTGAAATGATCAAAACCAATCCCATATGATTTTATTATAAAAAAAATATACTAAAATAATATTTGATTCATTTATGACATGTATGAATATTCCAAATGTTAATGGAATATGTGATGTGTTCAAAATAATTCAAGGATTCTTCATTACAATTGTATGAGTTTGTTATGATTTATAAAAATAAATTAAATAATAAAAACTGGGCATAAGAAATTATATTATAACAAAATATTATAACAATGATATTTTATTTATTAATCACTAATAGAAATAAACGTAATTTTCAAAATGAAAATGTGATGTTTCCAATATTATATAAACTATATTATAATAATTACAATTTTATTAATGTTCTAAATGGGTGTTAAATTATAAAAAGTATAGAGGAGCATAAAATTTCATAGAAATTTTGGAGAATGAATGTAAAATCATTTATAACATATAAAAAATATTGTACATTAATTTGATGCTCGATGTGGCAGAAGTGATTCAAATTTAACAATTATATATTTTTTTATTATGTTCATTAAAAGTACATAATATATTTAAAATAGAAAAATTGTGAACAAATTGTTAAAAGAACATAGAAAAAATAACATCAATTCATTTTTGACCTATTAGATCAAATTTGATACCAATTTGATATTCAGTGTTATTAAATTGATTCAAAGTGAAAATTTTAATTAAAATATGTGCATGTTCTATAAAGACGCATCAAAACATTCAAATTTTACATAAGAGTCTGGGTTATTGTAAAAATTTAAAAAACTGATTCTGGATAAATTTGTTACCTTTAAAACAATGAACATAAATTTGATATGAAATGTGTCCAAATTGATATAATGTTTATTTTTACAATTATTCCTTTTTTAAAGTTCTATAAATATTTCTAACAAATAGAATCCAATAAAATAATCTCTAATTGTTATAAAATATAATGAGATTAATTGGTGAATAATTTATGATGTGTGGGAATAAACCCCATATTAATCTTACATATGATACATCCATAATTAGTTAAGAGTTATTTTTAGAATTAAAACTCTTTTGGTTTTTTATATATTCATTAAATGATTAAAAGTTAAAAAATGAGTATGGATTTCCTTATAAATGTTTCTTAATAAACTTAACGTAATTTTTAGTCTATATGAATAAATTATATATTAATATGATGTTCACTATGCCTAAAATAATTCAAAATTAATTTTTATTTTTATTTGACATTATGTTCTATAAGCTTACATAATATGATAAAAATTAAGTAAATGTGGTCCGAATATCATACAATGTTTATACAATCATTTTTATTATAATTTTAAACATTAAAAACAAACCACACATTATGTGTCATGTTAAAGAACTTATTCTATGAGTATTTTTCTAAATATATTTATTTATAATCAATAAACATGTACCAAATTATTAAATCCTAGTCCATAAAATTTATGTTTCAAATTTTTTTTAAAAACAATACTTAATTATTTTTTGAAATTTTATAATAAACTAAAAATTAATATCCATGGTGACATTTTTCCAGAAATATCTAAAGGATATTTTTATAATTATTTCTATGTTTTCAGTTTCTAATTAATGTTATATTTTATAAACCAAAATGAAATTCCTTAATAATTGTGAAACATTTTAAAAATAATGGAGAATTAATTTTTTACATGTTTTAAAAAATAATTTTTCAACTTGACAATAATTTTTCCCAAAAACAATTTTAGGTAAATACCTATAATTAATAGTCTTTTATTTTTTTAAATCAATAAAAATTATTGAAGTTGAACATATGAGATCTAAATGTTGGAAAAATTTTGGACAATGATCGTTATATCATTTTTGAGTTGTATAAAAAAATCTCCCATAAATGTGATGTGCTATTATTTTAAAATGACCAAAATTACATTTTCAAAATATTCCCCATTTATTATATTTGAAATATACATCAAAATATTGAAATTAATGAAACAAGATTAGATTGTCTTGAATTGTTTTGAAAATGACATTATATTAATACATGACATATAGGAAAAAATCAAATCAATATCATTTTTAATTTCCCCCAAAAAATTAAATACATATTTTAAAAATTATTCTTTGTATTTACCTTAATTTTCTATGATAAATTAGTATATAGAATTAACTTTTATGTTATCAGTTTTTAACATGGTTATCATTTCATTATTGAAGACTCATTGGTTATTTTCAATAGATTACATGAGTTTGAATGTAATCCTTTTCTTGAGTATCCATTACACTCTATAATTTTAAAAAATAAACTGCATAATAGTTTTTTAAAATAAAAATTACAAGAATTTATTTCCTTTGGAGGATAGATTATACATATATTTCCCTTGATATCCTTTTATTATTCAGTAAAATAAAAAATGGAGATAGTGTACCTGAAATAATTACATTTCATTGGATAAAATTGAACTGAATAATTTATGTTTAGAAAATTATTTTTGAATTATTGAATTCCACGTTTCTTTTAAGGGAAATTTATGTATATATCAGAGTATATGTAGTATATTAAATATGAATTTATTCTTCATTAATATTTTGGTATCAAGTAACTATTTATATTATCAGTATACTTGAAATATTATATTTATTGTAAAATATTATTTATTATTTTAATTAATAACATAGATTATATGTATTGGATTTGAGAATTTATTGTTTAGTATTTCATATCAAGACTTGTAAGTGATTTTTTTTTGAATCATTTAAATTTCATTAAATAATTATTTGGAAAATCAATTATATTGATTTTTTCAAGTTTTATTGGTAAGAAAAAGATTTATTATATTTATTTCAATATTATTTTAGTATCAAATATAAGTATTATTATTTGGTATATATAATATATGTGAATAGTTTTTCATTCAATAACATTCTCTATTTTTTGTGTTATGCTCGTTGTTCTCTAATCCATTTGATTGACATATGTTAAAATAATTTTGGGTTTACAATAATATTTTTTAGAACTATATTTGTTTTGATGTTTATAAGATATTATTAATACGAAAGGTTTGAATAAATTAAAATTGGATTTTTATTTAATAATATATGATTATTTGGATTATTTAAATAATTTTCATGTTATTATTTTTTCCAATTTAAATTATAATTTATAGTATTTTTTGATGGAAAACAAATTTTATGGTGGGAAATTTCATTTGTCAATGTGCCATGAAATTTATTCATGTAATTTATTAGGTCTGTTGAATATTGGTTTTATAAGTTTTAATGTAACAATTTGACATTTAACTATTGAACTAAGGAGTGTTATTTTGAAAATTTAATGATGTGTCTTATAAAAGTGGATTATTTCGAGATTTGGATAATTTGCTAACGAGAAACCAATTTACACTATAAAATGATATCTTAGACAATGAATTTACTATTCTATCAAGTAATTATCTTTTTTTTTTAAAAATATCGATATTCTCAACAATGTTTTATGTTATCCATGTTCTTTAGGGTGTGGCAGGGCAATAAAAAATAATAAATGAAAATGAAAAATAGATAATGGATGTTTAATTATTGATGTAGGTAATTGTAATGACAATAGTCCTGATTTCCAAATAATATCTAACTCAGGAAAACCACATAGCCCAAGGGAATTCCTTTCTCCCCATGTTATATTTACTAATGCAATTGGAATTGATATGAAAGTGTGAATGTTCTACCGACATCGATTAATATAATAAGTCATATCCTAGTTACTAAAATAGACTGACTTGACTGGTCAATAAGTTAAACATCGAAAAAATAAAAACTCATCCCCGGGTATTAACTAAAAAACATGACATAAGAATAAGGATAGTTTTATATGAATGGATTCAAATTATTATACTAGAATAGGCATAATTGACACCTTGGACTAGAATTAGTGATATGCTAATACCCCATATATCAACCATGCCTCCTACTCTAATACGATGTGGATTATAAATGTATGAATCTGTACCAATATCGAACTAGTCATAAAATAAACAAATATAAACCTAAATACCTATCATACCTAAATCTATGAAATATAAGTTGCATGTCCATCAAAGTATCATTGTTGGGTGTGAGAATATGTACATAGTAGGGAATCAACAATGGCGACTTAACAAATCAATGAACTAATATATGAATTCTTGAACATGTTTACATATTAATATATATATGAAGAAAAACATATTTTCAAATAATAAACATAACATGATAAAAATTTACTTATAACATTATACAGAGGTATATTAGTTATAGTAATTTACTCCATATACATTTGTGGTCCAAAACATTCATACATGCTTCAAACATGTTGATTGGGTTATCAGATTACCTTGTTAAGGAAACCATGATGCCATTTATTTATAACTTGTCCTAAGGTAGTTATGGTAAAAACTCATCCCATGGAAATGTTAAGGTGTATACTAGTGTATGGGATTTAGACTATTCTATGGAAATAATAATGGGGTATATTAAGTCATGTAATCACAACTCATCACTTATAATTCACCTAGTTTATCATTTTACAATAATAAATTTTTTTGGATAACATAAATTTATAAATTATTCAGTAATAAAAATGATCTATGAAAATGAAATTCATGACATACTTAAGTTGAGATCATGGGAAAATAGAATTTCTGTTATAACAATTATTACTCTGTTGTAGAACAATAAAGAATTATTATGCTTAAATAATGATCATATCAACATGGTATAATTAAATGTTACCCATATCATAACATATAACTTTTCCAATCCATGGTAATAATATTTTGTAAAAATAATTTTTTTAAAATAATCGAACCAACCACACCCGAAAGTAATGCATAAACAATGAGTATCCTAGACTAGAAAAAAACTAAAATATTAATCTTGAAGAGAAAATATCAAGACTAACATGTTTTAATTAATATCCATCATTCTTAAGAGGTTAACTAGTCACCAAATTATGATAGGTAGATAAAGAGAGAGAGAGAGATAAACCTAGAGAGAGATGAAGAGAGATAGAGGTATGTTTTTTTAAACTGACAAGTCTCCCCCATTGAAATATTTTTTTTATAAAAAATATTCTTGAAATGAAATATTTATTTTTTAGTAAAGTATGAGTACTTTTAAGGTATAATTAATGTTTTATTGAAAGTCATTGTTTGAAATTTTATGAGAAAAAAATATTATTTTTTAAAATCATGATGAGAGTATTATATAAAAATCAATAAAGAAGAATGAATATTTTTATTAAAAAAGTATTTACAAAGAATTAACTTTTAGAAGTAATGTTTTTTGTATAAGTTAATGAAAAAAACAAATTTTATAAATTAAATTTGATTTTACTATATATATTTTTCATATTTTTTAAGAAAACACTAATTATTAGACATAAGATATTTCTCATAACATTGCTAATAGAACTATTTATCATTTTTTATGCATCAAATTAATTGAAGGTTAACTATGGATCATAAGTTGAAATTAATTATGGTTACATTGGAATAAAATTCTCACATGTAATAGAATCTATTAACATGTCAAAATGACATGGTTTTATGAAATATGATATTCATATAAAAATTTCAAGATTATACTTTGGTTGAAATCTTACCTGTAACTGACAAGTAATATAACTAGTGGGACATATACACTACCAAGAGATGAAATCTAAATCCTTAAGTTCATTAGAAAACTTATCTAAAATAGTGAGGTATTCATTATTTATTTTTTAAAATGGGTTAATGCACAGAACTATATAAATGATTTGTTCTGCCTTATTATATAAATAATCCATTAAAAATAGTCAAAATCAAGGTGATCAACACTCATTCTAGTTATACTTCAATATAAATGACCATTAATTTTTAGAATAAATATTTATGCCTAAACTCATATATAAATGTCCAATAAGTTAGGAAAGTGTAATAAATGTTATTTCATAAGAAAAAAGAGTGTCATGGAGAATAATATTACTTTTTGTACCAAAATATTATTAAGAAACCATTCATTTATTATTATGAAAAAACATTCACACATTATAATAAGTGTAAAAATTCAAATCTAGATGTGGTATAAATTTAATTTTAATCCCATAAACCCTTTTTGTTACACTATTATTGGTGTTTTGGAGGTAGTTTAGGGAGAGGTTGGTTATTTTTTGTGGTAAGACCCAATATTTAGATTACATACATGGAAAGAAACAATCACCAAGTACTTGGTTAATTAGTGATAAGTACCTGGTATGTTCACCAATGGTGTTAGTCACCCTTGGAGGACTACTGAGTACATGGTGGCCCTAGGCTAGAAACCACATGGGGGAATGTGTACTTGATGGGGGACTGGATACCCAATGATAGGAAGGTGGTTACTCATTACTACCTGAGGTTTTTAAAATCATTAATGTAATAAATTGATTAATTAGTTTTTAAATTGATTTTTAATGATAATTATCTAATATTGATCCTAGTAAAACCACACATCTCCCCCCATTCTCTTTGATATCTTCTTCTTTAAATAGTCGTTCTCATCTATTTCACTTATGTTTCATGAGCTATTCATTATAGGATGTAGGTACTGGTATGGATAATACTCCTCTTCTATAAATTATTGGTTTTTGTCATTATTTTATAATTTATCAGAGGTTAAGTAAGTTTAAGTCATATTTCTATATTTTATTTAATATATTCTGAGTCAGTGCATATTTTTTTATTCGAAATACCCTACTTGCCAAAGGTATTTGGTATATTGTGTTCCTTGTGATATTTTCTTATCAATCAATAATTATATGAAACATAAAGAACATTAATCATTGGGTATTAACTAAAACTAATTTAGATTTTTTTCATTCACATGTAAGGGTATTATTGGAAACCAATAGTCAATGAATGGAATGTATGATGTTTTAATTAGCATCACTGGTCATCTATTAAAAATTTTGTCATGTGCCCTATTATAGAATAATGATATTGAACAACATATGAGTGTCTATGATTGAGAAGATATCTAAAGAGCCTAGTGTAGTTTGATATGTATTATGTGGTAGATTTTGGATTATTTATGAGCTAGGGTAGATCTTTGTTATCCCGGAATTAAAAAAATTCAAGGGTGGATGACTTGAATGGCATGAATCCTGCATTGAGTTAGGTAATATATAATCCACTCTAACTATTAAAATTATAATATACCATTAACCTATATTACATGTCCAAAACTATGATGTTTCATTAACTTATATTATTTAAATTGTAACATATCAAACCATTAAGATATTGGAAGTGTTGTACATTATTTACAAAAAAGAGATGATAATTAAAGTAGTGTTCATTACAATTGATGATTAATGCTATATATCACTTGACCACATTATAATTAGGTTGTACTTTATCTACCCATATTAGTATTTTATTATATTTTCCACTAATTCCACTTAATGAGGTATCACATTGTTCACTAGGTAATGTTGGAAGTCCTGATATACCAATAAAATCAATGTTTTTAATCACTGGTACATCATTAACCCATATTATTCTGGTAGTATACCATCTGATACATTTATTTAATGTTTATACATTAAGGTATTTTAATACATTAAATTTCATTATATAATGGATATTATTTACAATATTTATACAATTTATCTTATATTTTAATTTGAGGAAGGATAAAACTACATTTTAAAAATTAATAGAAAATAGGAGAATATGATGAGAAAAATATGCTTCACACCGTGACTTGTTGTGTTATGGTGGTACATCGGAAGAAAGAAGTCTTCCTATGATGGATGATAATCATAAAACTCTTCTGGGGAATAAAACTAAACAACCAGGGATAAATGTAGCTTTACAATCCAGAATTTCTTGATTCACGTCAACTAAAAATTAGATTTTGTGGAAACATTGTAGGCTATGAAGCAATGAAAAGACATTAAGTGATTAAAAGCATAGAAAAAGATTTCCCCACACATTACATTTTGTGAAAAAATGACACGATGTGAATGTTATAGGAGAATAAAAAATGGAAATATTAGATGAAATTAAGGGAGGAGACATATTTTATTACAACAAGAATACCAGTAATCACTTTTTGACACATTATTATGTCATTGAATGCTGCATGGGCCCTTTGGGAGACTATAAAAATGGATATGAGACACTTCTACCAAAAACTATGCAGAGATAAAATCATGGAGAGATAAGATATGTTTTTCATGACCCTCCCTCGTATCATCTCCATATTTAATTTATGTTTTCATTTTCATTCTTCATTTACCTGTACTCCTTCATCAATAGGATGATGTGGGTAATACTCACATTGTTCTAGGGTTTTATAGATAAAGATGAAATGTGTTGTTGGATCTTTATTTATTTCTTATTTCCATATTCATATTATTGGAATTTAATTAATAAATTTACAATCCTTTTAGTTTTATTTTATCATGAAAATTGTTATTTTAATATTAAATGAGCATTTAATAATTGAAAAACTGATTACCCAGAACAGAGGCATGAACATTTTCATATTCAAGGAAACCATGTTTAAAAATTTTATTGAGACAAACTCAATTTGACAATTCCCAAATTAACTAACCATTTGAAAAGGGGGATATCCACATTGCTGAGGGGATATCATGAACATTCAATCCACCTCATCTTGACTATGACAACAAATAATAATTAACAAATTTAATTCCAAAAATATAATTTACCAAGAACCCTACAACCATATAACCCCATACCGACTTCAATCTTGATATCCAAATGACCAATATTCCACACACTCTCTCACTAACCAATAAAACAATTATTTTGAATTCCTATAGTTAATTTAGAGAATAAATACCTCCATTTTGGGTTCGACCCATAGATTGAAAAATCCCCACACATTTAATGTGAGGTTTTCCGAGTTGTATAAATTTAATTATTTTTATCCCCATAGGGAATTAATGATTCCCTATGGGATGTCACCAATCACATGGTCCACTCATGGACATGATACACAATTTACCATAATTCTTTTCCATTAGTGTTATATCACCCCTTTGAGTTTGTTAGTTGTGGACCATTATCTACTTCTATGAGTTCTTAGGGGGGATAATCGTCCACTTGTGGACACATTCGAGTGGAAAATCATCGACTTGAGACTTGATACTAAGGTTTTGTCAAACAACTGAGTTGTGACACAGGTAATAAATTTTACATATTGAAGATATTACAAGTTTGATATTTTTTACCTATATGTGTTCTCTAAGTGATGCATCATCTATTTAAGAAGTTGATATGGTAGTATTTCATGAATAACGAGAGTGATGTCAGTTGTATATAATCCTCATTGATGAGATGTTTTGGTGGTTCCCCTTCCCCCAATGTTTTATTATGGTGCTACATCATCACCCTTTTCATGGAAATGATATAAAAATTTAACTTTAAATTATTGATGAAATGCCAGCCTTTAGGATTAGATCAATGATAGATCATTTATCTTGATTTGATATGAAGTTGAAAAATAATTCACCTAAAACATTTAATATTTATATCTTATTCAACCATGTTATTATATAGTGAGTGATAAATCATTCAACATTGTGGCATGTGGTTAGACTGTGGTTATCTTGGTTTATTCTAACACTTGGTCAAATATGTATGATATACCATGGTGTAGTAGGATCACTGCACTAGGTTAAATGTGTTTTTTATTATTTACATCATTGAATATTTATACCTATAATGGACCTGCATTTAATAAATTCATTTGGGAAACTATTAGTAGTGGCCTACTAACTTATAATCGCTCCCTGTTCTTGAACCCTTTAATTTGAGTATAAATTAATTTTTATGAACCATGTAATGGAAGTATAAATATATATTTGGGTGAATGGGATAATGGATCTTTGTTAGAGACTATAGATATGGATATCTATGAATTGGGACTAGATGAAAAAGTCTCCATATATTTTTTTATTTTGTAAAAATTTTCCTATAATCCACTAGTAAAGGATCATTATATTATTTTATCACTTCTAAGTCATGCACAACAGTTAATGTTGATAAAACATATTATTGATATCCTATTGTATGATAATTATCTATGATATCTATTTTATTACCTCTTCATACTTTGATGATTTTTTTAGAAAATTTTCTTCTATGTTTATTATTATATATATATCGGGGTATAGTCTCATAATGTGTTATATATAATCCATCACCAAAACCTGATATCCTCTGGTGTATATGGAGGGAAGCTTGAAAAATATGACACACTAGATTGATCTAGGATGAGGTGAATTAAATTCATTACATTTAAATGTTCTATGAAACCCTTATTTTATATATTCCTTAATATTTTGGTTATAATAGACCAGATGTAGGTTATTGTTTAGATTTTTCTAGAACCTTGTACCAAGGAGTAGATAACCCCCAAATGGGGTATGAGTATGTTTCTAGATATTAGATTATTTTTTGGCAATCACATTCGTTGTTAGGTTATTTTTATTAATATTATTTACTATGATATTGATTTATGATTTTTAAGATCTCACTCTGGGAATGTATTTGTAAGAGGTTGTGTTCATGGATAATTCTTATCATAAAGGACTCCGTAATCATTCAGATTCATTCCAATGATTAATCTTAAGACTACTATAATGAGATGGGTTATATAGTTTCAATAATAACTTATATCGAGTTTTATTATATAATGACTATATTATGATTAATAATATTTATTTTGAGATGCTATGATTGTTTCATGACCCAATTATGAGATTATTCATGACCTTATAATGAGAAGTTTAGGCAATATTAAAAAATTGATTTATATAACCCTTGTATCATAGGGTACATTTTTAGGGTTGGGTTGAACACACCTATTTTCTATTACCCCAACCACCGATATTTATATCTTTGATAACAGTCCATTTTCAGTTCATTATTTTATAATATAGAGATATACCCTCTTGACAACATCCACTAAAGCACTAGAAGTTTGGGAATGATCATTTTACAATAGCAGTGGAGAAGGATCCACATGTTGTACCTATGACTATTTTTAATATATTTATTTTATAGATCACGCTTTATGTCTTTTAGTTCAGGCATAGGGCACAGAGGTCCAAATTGGCCCTATCAGACAATACTTTTGAGTTCCAAATATAGGATCAACAACTATTCATAGGTGATGGTGGTTTACCATCAACAAAACTTTTGATTTAGTTTATATAGATAATATTTAAATTCCTTAAGACACAACATAAGAGGAGGTTGAATATTTCTAGGTATATGGATTGTAGACTAGTGATGCGGACTACTGTTCTGCAAAATTTGTTTTTTATTCCTAGAATATGAACATGAAGGGATGACCTAAAAGGTATTTATCACTAGTTTTTTGATGATTTACTCCAAGAGACACTGAGGTTTGACGTATCTAGGAGATATTTTAAACTTTTATGGGTTAGGTATGCTTAAGGGGGTAGTTCCTAGGCTTATTTTGGACAGAGTTGATGTTCGGAAGGGGAATTGAGATGCGATATCATTGTCGGTAGAAATCATATTTCTGCTAATTATTCCACCCTATAGATTTTGATGTATGTGATTGTGTATTTCTATAAGTTTCATATCTATGAGGAAACATGTGTACAGGGAGGTAGGGGATGCTGGAAATTGTGTTAATGGGTTTATTTGATAATGTTAAGAGGATCATTACTATGGAATATTGGCCAAATATTCTTCAAACATACAGTGTTATCCATGATGTACTCCATGAATATTAACATTAAACAAAACAGTTGGACCCTTATCTTGTGAACAATAATAATGAGGTAAATATAAAGATATATGGATCATGTAAGGAGATAGTAGTATAGAAAGTGCATCATAGATAGAATAATCTAAAATATAGTTCCTTTAGTGTGGTGGTAATAGAAGAAATGGTGTACCATAAATGAGATATGAGAGTGGGTGTGTGTTTTGTGGGTGTAGTGTCCAAATATTTTTATTAACAAGGCCCAAATTCACTCAACTGTGCATTTTGAGGGAGACATATTATATGGTGGGGAGGTAATACCCCTTATTTTTAGGTGCTATATTGATTTAAATTATGAATAACCTCATCTGTTTTTTGATTATTTGTGTGTTATAGGAGTTAGAGGTTGTTCATTGGGTCTTTTAGGATGGTGGGAATTAGTGTTGAGACTACATCCATGTATTACCATAGGAACCTTGTACATGTTTCCCTAGTACTATGTACTTGGTGGACTCACTAGGTGTGGTAGTATCCCCAAGAGGTCAACCCATTTCCTAACCCCATGGTGTGTACTCAATGGGGGAATGGGTACCCATTGATAGTAGGGTGAGAACCAAGTACACCCTCAATGTTTTTTAAAATTAATTAATTATGAATGTATTTTTAAAAGATTTTATCCCTTTTTTTATCTTATCACACCCACACCTCTATTCCATCTTATCCTTGGTCTTTCCTATTTATAAGAGTGAATCTCGTCTATTTCTCATTGAATTTTTGAGATGTCCATCATAGGTGGTTGGTACCAGAAATGATATTACCCAGATTCCCTATATTATTGGTTTTTATCACTTTCTCACTAAATATATACAGTTATACCAAATTCCCATAGTTTTACCAATTTCATGATTTTGCCCATTTGAGTCCTACACAGTGGTTGGTCTTTGACATGTAGAACCAAACCAGTCCCTGGTAGGTAGTCAAATTATATTTCAATGTTATTTTCTGATATTTTATGAATCATATGAATTGTGGTAAACACTTATTTCTTATATATTATCTTAAAAAAATTATGTTTGTTTTCTTAACTTATAATGGTTTGATTAAAACCCATTAATCCATGAGTATCCATTATGAGGTGTGAATCCAAACCATTGGTCTTTATTAACCAATTTCTCTATGTGAAATTTTATTGAACCATGACTTTAGACCTTGGATGGATCCCTATTATTGAGACATGACCCCTAGATCTAAGTTTAGTTACATAGTGTGGTCATTGGAGGGGTTTGTCTTGTGTATGATCTTTGATAGAGGTTGGTTTTCATAAGGATAATGATTTGAGAGGGTGGATGACTTAGGTGGAATGAACCATTTTTTAGGTTTTGTGATATATCATTCATTTAGATTATTTAAATTGTGATAAATCATTCAATTATATTATTTTTATAAAAATATCAAGTATAAGTCACGTACATTATTAGAAATTATGATATATCGGTCACTTATGATACAATAAGTGTGATACGCCATTCAAAAAAATGAGATGGCTACTAAATTGGAATTTACAATTAATTTATTTTTGTAATATATCATTCATAAACATATCAATATTATGTTTTACATCATTTACCTATGTTATGTTTGTAGTATATCATCCACACAAACAAGTTAAAAATTTAATGCATAATTCACTATTTGATTTTAAAATTAGTGATATGTCAATCATAACCATGTTGTAAATCGGTGATACATAATTCACCCACATTATCCCATTGGTGCATCATCCAATAGGGCCACTCATAAATGTGATGAATCATTCACCACATGATATTGAAAGTATTGTTATATCAACTAGTCATGTTTTTGTTCTAATGTTGCATCATCCATGTATCTGTTCTGTCTTGGTAGGGAATGTTACACTCGAGGACTCATTAAAGATGTATATCATCAACTTGAGACTTGATATTATTGGTTTTTTGACCGATAGATATGTGTAACTGATGATAAATTGTGGACATAGTTTATAGTATTGGTGGTTCACCATCCACTGATAAGTTTTATCCCAATGGCGCATCATCAACCTGGAAACTTTATATAGTGGTATATCATCCACAAGTAGAGTTTTTTTAGTGGTATAACATCAACCTAGATTAGAATTAATGGTGTTTCCTCATCCACATATGTTGTATGATGGTGGTATATCATCCACCCATGCACGAAAATGGTAAACTGTAATCTATCCAAGATTGGATATAATTTGCTCATCTTTGGTACTAGATTAATGAAGGATAATTATAAAATATTAGATATGGATTTTATACATTATTATCCTCAAAATATGAAAATTTCATATAAAACACTTTAGTTATTATAAAATTATCAATATTTAATTTATCCTCAATGTATGTATTCATAGTATGGATTTATCATCCCATTCTATTACTAGACAAGGAAAAACTATTCACCTATGGATTTTCTTGGAACCCTTGTTTTAATGATAAAAAAATCATGTTAATTATGTTATTAATGGGTTTTATGATTTATGATTGCATTTCATCCTATAAGGAATATTGGGGAAATTTTGGATAAGCGTTGGAAAGACCCATCGTCAGACTCTAATCACCGCCATACATGACTCACCATTGAGGAAGTATCACCGTTATAATGAGATTTTGGATAGGAATGGGAGAGGCCCACTGTCATATATGAATCACCATTGAAAAAATAAATTTGAATTTTAAAAACACCCATAATCAGATATGAGTCAAGACTAGGATGAAAAATAGGCTAAGTGACGAAAAGACTTATTGCCAAAAAGGATCCACCACCAAAACTAAGTCACCATCAGATGATCCACTATCAAAATTTATCTACCATAAGAATGGAAATTTGGTGAAGTGTTGTAATGATCTACCGCTAAGATGAGTCACTATTGAAAATGACCTACCATGAGTCTGACTCACCATTAGTCCGATTCACCGCCAACACTTGTCACCACCAAGATGAATCATTTCCTGAGTTGTCTCACCATTCAGAAGAGTCGACATCACTATTTATAATATTTTTACAAAAATAGATTAAAGAATGAGTGAATTCCATACACCCCAAAATTTATTAAACTAAAATATAATGGTCAGGTGATTACACGAGGTACAATGAGTTTGTACATGAAATAGAATAAGATAAAAGGAAAAAAGGTGACGAGAAATTCCTCTCAAAAATTACTATAAGGACATGATAGATCCCATCATGAAAATATCTTAGTAATGCATCTTCCCTAATTCTCAGGTCTTCGCAGAATTCATCATGTAAAATAAAACAGTCTGCAATCATCCCTTTGATTCATCATTTATGTATTCATTGAACACTGACCATGGATATAATGTCCATATCTAATGCCTCCAAGCTTATCCGATCAGGTAGTGACCCAGTAAAGAATCAAAATTTCCAGGGTTAGTGTATAAATCCAAAGGTTGAACTTCCACAATTAATATATTTCAGTCTTTTAGTAACATCTAAAAATAGGATCCATTGTTGTACAAAATCCACTACCAGAACCTTCATTTCATGTTTTCCCCATTATCATAAAAACAACCAAGATCTAGAAATCTACATTATTGTTTTGTACAATAAAAATTAACATAAGATGATTGAAGTATCTACTGAATAATCATTTTGAATGTTTCCCACTAATGTCATAAAAAAAGAAGACTTCCTAGTTTTCATGAATACATTACTATGATATCCCATCTCCTTAATGCTCATATTCTTAATTTTTTTGACGGTTTCTGATTTATGTAGTCAAAAAATATCACCAACTCTATTAAGATACCAACTTGACAAAGCTTTAAAGCAATGTTATGATTTGAAAGTATGTCTGAAATGATCAGTTCAACAACCTCTAATGGCCAGGTCTTCATTAGAAATAGCATATGCAAGCTAATAATCTACTATAAATATGTGCATCATACCATCATATCTGGTCATATTGTATTCAACATCAATGAAAAAGAAGGAATACACATGAGAATAGAATCCCTTGAACTCAGATTCTTCCAACTCATTATCAACATGCATCAAAAAACATCATGTTCCACTGATAAAGCTCACATCCAGGAAGGTATCATATGGATCATCAGATAAAAAATTGTCCCAATAGTACAATGAAAACATTCATACAGAGCAACCTAAACTCTCAATAAGAACCTGATTTACCAAATCTACATTTCCCATGCATAAGATCCCCCCATGAGACCTCCAAACATTCACACACCGTTAAGACCACTCACACTGATGACAGCTCCTGAATTAAAGTTATGATGACAACATCAATGATGAGAAAAAGAAAACTCAAATACCACACAAGAGAATTATTCCCACTGAAGTTGAAAATAATCAAAATTAATATTTTGATAAAGCTCAAATTCCACTCTATCAAAATACGTTCTATGAGACTCAGGTACTCATCAATAGTTATCTCCTTGTTACGACATATTCCAAAAGATAGCTTTTCTTTTTCCTCAATCAAAGGATAGAAGTCCTCCTTATATTCTTCCCTAATAATGTGAGTATAATTTTTAATTTCAATGATTTCATATTCCTCCTCTCTATCTGAGGAGAATTCATCTACATCCGAGGATGTGGAGGAACCCTCTTTCTTAGAGGATGTAGATTCAAAGTCATTCTCATTAACTACCACCTGTGGAGAAATGTTATCCTGCTCCAACCGGATCCCAAAGGATATAGTGATAATATTTCTCTCCAACTTAGTGTAACCAATGAATTTTAGAGTCTTCCTAGGATGGGGAATGATAAATAAAGTAGATTCAGTAATAGGTATCCTACTTTTATTGGAACTCGAGTGTAGATATTGATCCTCAATTTGATGGATTTGTTCATGATTGTCATTATTAGAATCACCATAAATAGAATGAGCCTCATGTTCCACCTAACTAGTGGTTAGAACAGCTCCTGACATGTCTAAAAAAGGATTATAAATATTGACCGCATCCAAAAATCATGAGAATACATAAACTTGAGTGCACTGAGGTTATGTTGGGTAGGAATCCTGGACAGATAGGGAAATCACTGAGACATTTGCATTAGAGGGTTCACCCCGTTCATTAAGAAGTTGTCTTTATTTCTTAATAAAAACTGATTTCTCTTTATTTGGAAGTGATATCTAATTGTGAAGATTACTTATGGGGACTTTCCTAAATCCACAATTTCTAATGTAGTGTCCTAGATGTAGGAAATTAGATCAGTATCTAGTTATGTCTTCATAGACCACTTATTGAAAAAAAATAACTAGTGACACCATTTTGGACATGCGGCTCACACACACACAACTGATGGTCTTGTAAGATTTTGAGAAGAAAAATCCACTTTTATGGGGTGACCTATGAAGAAGATGGCTCCCAGCGTCGAACCCCTGCGCCGACCTTCTCCCTCGCCGGGTGGTAAGTCTTTGTTTCTCCGGTAGGGTAGCGCACTTCTTCTTTTGTTCAAGGTGGTTTTACGTGCGTCGTCTTCTGTGGCTGCACCGGTTGTGGATCCTGTGGCGAATGCAGCTCCTATTCATGGGATCCCTCTGATTCGGGTGGAGGATCGACCGATTGGAAAGGTGGATGGTTTCCCGGTTCTTGAGCTTTCGGATTTGGACATGCGGGATGCGGAGGAGTTCCACAATCTTTCCCTGGTGACGCATTTTGGGTGTAATAAGCCTTCTCTCAGCTTCTTCACGTTGTTTGTCGGCTCTTGGGGGCTTCGGCATCCAGTGGCGGTCTCCGATATTTCCAGGTTTGCTTTCTGTCTCCATTTTTCCAATCATGAAGATTTTGTTTTGGCTTGGGCTAGGGAGGAACGGGTCTGTGGTTCGTGGCGTTTCTCCCTATCCCACTTGTCGTGGGACTACCATTTTGGCAAGGAATCCTCTACGGCGGTTGTGTGGATTAAGTTTCCTAGCCTTCCTCTACCGTTCCAAAATCTCTCGATGTTGAGGTCGATTGGTTACTCCTTGGGCTCCTATTTGTGCTCTGACTTCAACAGAGAGTGCCTGCAAGCGGCGGATAACCCTAGAATCTGTGTAGAGTTGGATCTGTCGGTAATATTCCCTCAGCGTCTGTTAATTTGCTTGGGTGAGGGATTCAAATGGTGGCAGTGACTATTCTATCAATCGCCTCCAAGGTTCTGTGTTGAATGTGGGTTTCAAGGTCATTCTGTTCCAAATGCCATGGTTCGACCTGAAGCGTCTAGCTCTTCTGTTTTGGTCAACCTCAGCGAGGATCCTTTGAAAGCAGTGTTTGCGCTGCAGGGCGAAGAGTTGGGTGATCTGATTTCCTTGTCTATTGTCATTGCTTCTCTTGAGTGGTCTCTATCGATGTTGTTTGGCACAATTTCTTCTCCGATGGTTTTGTGAAGCCAAGGCGACCAGATGGATTGCATCCAGCCTATCCGTCAGAAGGCATTGACGCCTCCTCCCTCGTCCTTCCAGATTTCCTCCTAGCTTTCACCAGACTTTTTCCAGCGTTCTTTATCCAGTAGCTCTGGTAGAGTTTTTTCTCTCAAAGGTGGGTCACAGAAAGGTTAGACACCCGAGGGTGTTGTGAAGGAACTCCGGTCCTCTCGGGGTTCTCTACAAAGATTGTTGTTAGTCTCCTTGTTCCAGGATGAGTCGGATCCTTGTTCCTTTCCATCGTCGTTTAGCAGCAGGCTATCGTTTCTTGATGATTTGGAAGGGCCTTGCAAATAGAAGGTTCTCTCTCTGAAGAGGAGGGGTCGGTCTGAGGGAGTGTCTGGGCCAGTAACCCATTCAAGGTCGAAGGAGGCGGGGAGGATGGAACCTTGTTCTAACGCGGGTATATTCGGCCAGAAGACCAGTACCCCCCCAGTAATGTTCTCTTTAATTATATGGAATGCCTTAGGTTTGGGGTTGCAGGCTAAACGCGCCTTCATTGCTGCTGAGATCAGAAAGTCTAAGTCCTTGATGGTGGTCTTCTTGGAACCTGAGCATAATCCAAGTAAGCTATCCTCTTTCGCCAGGATTTTGGGGTTTTCGGGGTTCCTGGATGGGTCCCCAGTTAATAACAACATCTGGATCTACTGGAAGCGCAACCTTCATGTAGAACTGGCCAATCTTGTGGAGCAGTGTATTAATACAAAGATCTCGGTGGGAGGTTCTGACATCCTTTTCTCATTTTTTTACGCTAGTTGTGATGCTCTTCGGAGATCTGAGTTGTTGAGCTTTCTCGAGTCTATCCAATTGGGGGGCTTGCCTTGGTTTGTTGGAGGATACGTCAACGCCATTGTGGACATTTTAGAGAAAAGAGGAGGGTCGGCTATTTTTAACAGTGGTATGCAGGATTTCAGGAATTTCCTTGGATCAAAGAGCCTTATGGATATGGGATTCTCAGGTAGCAAGTTTACCTAGTGCAATAACCGCAAGGGGCATAACCGAATATGGAGTTGCCTGGATATGTGTCTGACAAAACTCCAAGGCTTGGATTCCTATGGCCAGGCATCGGTGAAACATCTGTCGCGTTCCCTCTCTGATCATGCCCCGCTTCTTGTGGATCTCAAAAGGTCGGTGTCGGGTAGTGGTGCTTTCTTTTATTCCTCGAATTGGCACCGGGTTGAAGACTTCATGGAGATGGTGAGGACTTCTTGGAACAGTCAGGAGGATGGGAGGTCTTGGGTTGGCCTCTCCAATCGGCTAAGGTGACTCAAGAAAGTCATACAAGGTTGGTTGTCCCTCAAACCAAATGAGGACATGGGGGTGGAAAAGTTGGAGGAAATTGATATTATTGTGGAGAATCTTCAGGCAAGGTGGGAGGAGAATTCCTTCACCATTCTTTGTGACAAGAGGATGATTCTGGCAAAAAAATTACTTGAGCTGGAAAGGGGTTCTAAGCAAAGAGCCCGCATGCATTGGTTAAAAGAGGGTGATCAAAACAGTGATTTCTTTCAGGACTTCCTAAAGGAGAATAAAAGTACAAAAATTAATATCAGCTTGGGCAATGGTTCCTTTACATCAGATGTGAATGTGGCGGGTAAGATGGCCCTTGAGCACTTTGAAGGATTGTTGGAAGGAACAGTTTATCGAAGGGATGATGCCTCTAGATCGAGGGGTCTAGAGGAGGGCTTTATGGAGCGCATTACTAGGTTGGTGAATGGCTCTGATAATGATAGTTTGATTGCTTTACCAAAGGCAGACGAGATCAATTCTATTGTTTCCAAGATGTCTCATGACAGTGCCCCCGGCCCGGATGGCTTTCCTGGGGACTTCTATATGGCAGCTTGGGAGATTGTGGGTGGCCATGTGGCGGAGGCCATCCAGGACTTTTTTCAGGGTGGAACTCTCCCTAGGAGTGTTTGTGCATCTAAAGTGATCTTGGTGCCGAAGGTTAGGGATCCCTCTTTAATTAATCACTATAGACCCATATGCCTTTTCAATGTTTCCTATAAGATCCTTGCTAGCCTTATTGCCAATAGACTGAACATGTTCATTCCAAAGGGGATCTCTAGAGAACAACATGGTTTTGTGAAAGGAATGAGTATTCAAGGGGCGGTTGCAGTTGCAAATGAGCTGGTTCAGGATATTAACAAAAGTTCCGTAGGATCAAATGTTATCATCAGACAAAGCTTATGACAAAATTGAGTGGAGCTTCATTTTTTGGGTCATGAGGAAGTTTGGATTTCTTGAGTGGTTCTGTGACCTTCGTTTTAGGTGTTTTTCTTCTCGTTGGCTCTCTATTTCTCTTCTGGGGAAAGGCTTCAGTTTTTTCAAAATTGTGTGTGGTGTTCGAAAAGGTGACCCCCTCTCACCATCGCTATATATTCTGGCTCAAGAGGCTCTCTCCAGGAATCTTCATAGCAGTATGTAGGAGGGAAGAATTCTGTCGTTCCATAAACAAAGGGGTCGAGATATTGTCTCTCATCTTATGTTTGTGGATGACATCTTGATTTTTGTCAATGGAAGGAAGAGATCGCTTCATGGTTTTTTGGAGGTCATGTCCATCTATGGGGGTTTGAGTGGCCAACACATCAACTCAAGGAAAAGCCGAGTTTTTATCTCTAAAAAATGCTCTATCAGGAGATGTAGGGAAATTCAACACATGCTGGGAATTCAATAGGGGCACTTTTCTATGACATATCTTGGAACCCCCCTTTCTTGTGGCTGCATCAAGAAGGTTTATTTTGAAGACATTATTAATAGGATGTTGGGAAGAATTCAGAACTAGAAGAATAAATTCTTGTCATTCAGATGGTGATTTACGTTGATTAACAGTGTCTTAACTTCCATCCCGATGCATATCTTGGTAACTGTTTCCCCTCCAAAAGGTGCTATTGATAAGATGGAAAAGGTGATGACATCTTTCCTGTGGGAATCCAATTCTTTAGGTCGCTGCCATTGGGCCTCCTGGAAACGTCTGGCCAATTCGATTGAGGAAGGAGGTGTGGGCTTACGTGACATTTACGAAACAATGTAGGGCATGCAAGCCTGTCTTGCATGGGATATCATTGCAGGTGATTCCTTGTGGGCGTCTCTTTTCCGGGCTAGATATGGCAATCAATGGGAGGATGGCATGTTTCGTAGAGGCCTCCCCTCTCACATAGCGCGATGTTTATTTCCCATTCTGGTGGAGCTGTAGGGATCATCCCGGTAGATTGTGGGGAAAGGTAATATCAACTTTTGGGACATGAACTGGGCAGGTGTGAAGCTATTCTTCCCTGGATGTCTGGCGTCGTGCAGTTCTTTCAAGGAAGCGAGCGGTTATCTGGATCTACTCCAGCTGCTTCTCCCTCAAGATCAGTGGGAGATTTTCGAATCCATTACCTTAAATGATGAGGATGATAGATGTTGTTTCACTGACTCAAGTTTGGGTGTTTTTAATACCCGTGATTATAGACAGTCTCACCATGCAGCGAGTGTTCTTGATGAGTGGGCGGCAAGTCTATGGTGCAAGGATCTTCCTGCAAGAATGAATTTTCTGGGCTGGGGGGTAAAGAACCAAGCGATTTCTACTGAGGTGAATGTCCAGAGGAGGGGTATTTCCATTGCCTCTCGCTGTTTTTGTTGTGCTGCTCCATAGGTTGAGTCGGCGGTTCACCTATTCTTCCAGGGCGAATGGGCCTCTTCCCTTTGGTCCTTCTTCAATATGTAGACCCGTTCCACTGAGGAGTTCTCCATTCATACTTTCATCTCCTCTTGGGTGCATGGGCTGGATCGTAATGGCATGGAGCTGAAGGTGTGGAGTACGGTTTTCACGTCCATCTGTTGGACGCTTTGGTATTCCCGTAACCTGGTTAGATTGGGTAATAGTCATTCTCTTTTATTTATCCAGATGAGAATGCGATCGTTGCTGGTTTAATTGGGCTCCCTGCTGAAAGGGGGTCAGAACTCGGTCATCCTTGCTAGTTTTCTGAACAGACCTTTCGCGGTTTTTAGAACCAGGGGTTGTTGGATTAGGTGGCTTCCTCCTGGTGCTGGACTGAAACTGAATGTAGATGGATCCCTTATGAATGGACAGTTGTGAGGCGGGGGCTGCTTAGGGACTCTTGGGGTTCAGTGTATTTTGGTTTTAGTTCATTCTATGGACCGGGCTATTCGCTAGGTGCGGATGTTAGGGCGCTCCATACTGGTCTCAGGTTATGTAAAGATTTTGGCCTCCAGGTGTCAGAAATTGATTCAGACTCTGAGGTATTGGTTAGAATTTTCCAGGGGAAATGCGGTGCTCCTTTGGAGTAGGATTACCTCACCAGAATTTGTTCGCCGGAGTCGAAGGGTGGTCAGTTGGTGAGGTATGTTTGGAGGGAAGCAAATTTCTCAGCAGATGCTCTTGCTCGTGCAGGAAATCTGACCGACAAGCTTATCATTTTTGACAGTTTGGGATCTCTGCCTTTTGGAATATAAAAGTTTTGTCCTTGGGGATGCCCTAGGACTACACCATTTTAGACCTCCTTGAGGCTTTCTTTGTTCTGGTGGGCCTTGCTCCCTCTTTAATAAAAAATTAATGTTCAGTCAGTCATGGGGTGACCTGTTAATTTAGTAATAGGGAAGTGGGAGATTTGTTTGAAGAACTGCTTCAACAGACCTGAGAAGCCTATCCAAATGGGGGAAATAAGTGAGTAAGTGTTAAAATAAAAGACATGCGACCATTTTATAACATTCATTGAGTATCCTTCAAAGGTCCAAGATTCCCTAGACAAAATAAGATACTATTCATTCTTAGAGGAAAGATGTATCGCAACATTAGATGAGTTGTGAAGACTGATTTTGAAAGAAATTGACCCAATGTATTGAAAAGATTTTTGCAGTAAGTTCATTGAGGGAAGATGCTTAAAGAATTTACCAACGAGAAAAAAATCTTAGATCTGAAGAGAGAAATTGAACCTCTTCATTTGAAATGGTAATGGCTGTGTGAACTCTATGAAGAAACTTATTTAGATGAATGTATTCAGCCAGCATCAGGGAGAAAACATGTTCAATAGATTTTCCATTAGCATTCTCTACAACCACATATGTGAAGCTATGAGAATCGAATGGGTTAGGGAATCATTTTTCTTCTCCCTCACTCCCTCTTGGCGGTTCTTTCATTTACCACCTATCAATATATCTAATTACCTCAAACAACATGGAACACATATACCCAAACATGAATTTAGGTAATGATGTATAGGTGTGGCCTCACCACCGGTATGCCACACATGCCTAGTGTGCCCTAAGGTGGAAAAATTTGGGCTTGTACTAGTTCTGAGTAGGGTATAAGGGACCTTGATAAGTTATAATGGCATATAGTCCACATTTCTATGTGAGGACTTGAACCCAGAACCTCAGGGTCAGGGTGCCACCACTAGAAACCAACTCACCCGTGCCTGCAGGGAATAATATATTTAAATTAATTTATTCTAATGGATATATTATCAAATTTAATAATGAAGATTATTATAATGATTTTTCTCAAACTATTTTAGGAATGCGTTAAAATTAGTGTTAGCCATCCACCATGATGAGTAGAGGATCTGGATGATTCTTCTTGTATGCAGTTGATATATTTGGAAACAGAATCCTTTGTATAAATACATATAAACATATAGATATACATATGTATATATGTACACGTAAAGTGAGTCGAAACAAAATTTTCAATAATATGAATAGTTCCACATACTAAGATCTTTTCACGAAGCATCTTACCTGCGAAAAAATGTGGAATGTTGAAACACATTGAAAATCTATTTCCTTCCCTCACTCAAAAACAAGAGTCCACAAAACTCGATTTTATAGTTATTTTTCGAAGCATGAGTCAATATTATTTTCAAGCTATATCTGAGGAGTATTAAGCTTTAGATAACATCAAATTGAGCAACAATTCATTCTTAACTTCTTCTATTACTTTCTATTCATACTCGTTACCTTTACATTTCAAGCAGTGTGTGTTTTATTCTATTTATTGAATTCACGCTGCCTCTTGTTATATAACTAGAATATATATGATTTAATCTTGACAATCTCTTTACTTTTTTTTACCCATGTTTTTTTGTAAGAGGTCTCTTTGTGGTTTGTGTTTATTCTTTTACCATGGGTATTGTTGAAGAGGTCCTTAAATGGCCTAGAAAACTAGTTAGCTATTGTTCATACCAGATCCAGGCTATGGATCAATATTATTTTATATAATATGCTTGGAAATAGGTGATTTCCAAGTGTGGAGGATTATATCGTAACTTGAGACTAAACCTCTTGTATTTATTACGTTGTGTGTTCTATTTTATTTCTTTTCAAATCATTAAACCGAATTTGTTTTAAATGATAAACAAAACCACTACTTAGATATTTAATATTAATTAGTGTTTATATAATATTTTCACTAGGTAAATTGATTTCAAAAGTTAATTTAATTTTTATATATTGTTTTAACTAGGACATAATAAATATTTGAGACATATTTTTAAAACAAAAAAACTTATATAAATATACAGTTTTTATTAACTGGGCTGTTTTAATTAGTTGGGTGATTTTATTTCAATTTTTTTTAATAGAAATGTTTATTGGGTACTCAATTCACTCTCCTATTGAGATACTTACTCTAAACAACACTTGGTATTAATGGTTTTCAAAATATTTTCAAACGTGGTTTTAGTTGTGCTTTAATGATATTATATTTCTATCAATTATAAATTGAGTTCCTCAATTGGATAATAGACAAAAAGTTTCTACTACCAAAAGAGCTCATTTATTTAATGGAAAAAACAATACTCAATGAAATATAAATAAAAAAATCCATATTAAAACCATGGATCTTGAACTATGGTCTACTATAAATGATAAATATGAATTACCAAATACTAGAAGAAATACCTGGGTTGATTCTACTAAGCATGATTATAAAAAAAATTTCAACGCCATGAATTCTTATTACTATTATTTAGTAGACGAGTAATTTAATTGGATATCTGATAGAAAAACTGCTTATGAAATATGGGATACATTAGCTATTTGTCATTATGGAACTAATAAGGATAATGAAATGAGATTCAATACTTATAAAATTAATTATGAATCCTTTAAAATGAAACTTGATGAGTTGATTTCATATATGTATCTCAGGTTCAATGAGATAGTGAAGAAAATGAGCTCCTTGGAGATTCCAGTGTCAGAAAAAGATCAAATCATGTGACTATTGAGATATCTACCATAGAGATGGAGATAGAAATCCATTTCAATAAGAGAATCTCGTGACATAAAAAATATATCTATCAAGGAATTTAATGGGAAGTTGATGATGTATGTGGAAGAGTTTAAATTTAATTTTTAAGAGGACGATGAACCAAAGAGGCAATCTATAGCCTTTAATACTACTGTATCAAAACAGAAAGACAAGATGAAATGTCAATTTTAAAGCTCCAGTTATGAGGAATCACCATCCAAAAATGATGAATAAATATCTCATCTAGCCAGAAAAAGGACTAGAAAAAGAGATGACAATTCAATGATATTAACTGTTAGGAGTGTAAGAGAAAAGGAAATGATTAGGTCAACTATCCAAAGTTGAATTTCAAAATGTTATATAAGGACAAGGATAAAAGTATAGAAAATCCATGAAAGCCACTTGGAGATCCTCTAAGGAAATTTCCAATGACAGAAACATAACTCTTGAAGATAAACCTGACAAAGTTTAAATGTGTTTCATTACTAACATATCTAAGGTATATAATATCTCTCTTGTACTTAATTCAGATCATTCTGAATATGATAAAAATGATGATATTTCAAAGCAAGAAATTTTTTAATATTGAAATATGATTGAATATACCTTTAATGAGTTTAAAGACAAAAGCAAAATCATGAATAAATAACATGCTTTATCTACTAATATTAATGATTATTTTGCTGTACAAAAATTATAAAATGCTCAATTATTAAATGAAAATACTAAACTAAAATTATAAAATGAGCAATAAGATAAAGACATAGAGAGATTTTCTAATATAAGATAAACTATCACTAAAATACTAGGGAAAAAATTGTTCCAAAATTTATTCCTAGTTTAGGTTATCAACCCATATAGAGAAGAACTATTAAGAAGATTTTTGTTACTAAATCCACATATGGAAATTTTGATGAAACATTTTATACATGTGGACTTTATAAATTTTTTATTTCCAAGATTTTACAATATTCTTATAGGAAACTCATCAACAAAATATGGGTTTCTAAGGACCTAATCACTTTCATATCCCTAAGATAATATTTGTAAAAAAACATTCTTGGTAAAACCTTGTTTTTTAGGGGAAATTCATGAAAATATCCTATAAAAATCTATGGTACATGGACAATGGGCGTTCTAGGAATATGACTGAAGATTACTCATGTTTAAAGATCCTTATAAAGGATGATGGGTGTCATGTCACCATTAGTGACAATGCTAAAAGAAATATTATTATACTTGACCAAATTAGTAACACCAACTCAATTTTAATTTTTAATGTAATTTTTGTTTATAGTTTATAATATAATCTTCTTTTCATGTAACAAATATGTGATGATTGTTACATATAAAATTTGAAGATAACTATTTTAATGTTTTTAATTCTAAAAATGATTTTGTATTTACTTATTTGAGAAATGAGAATTTTTACGATGTTAATCGTGATTATTTGATTACACAAAATGTTTCATTCTTAAGTTCCTTTCATATAGAATCTAGTCATTAGTATAGGAGACTACGAAATTGTAATATTCACTCACATAGAAATCTTACTAGGAAAGGGTTAGTAAGGGATGTACCCAAACATGAATTCCTAAATGAAAAATATTGCAACCCCTATAAAAACGAAATGCAAAAAAAATATTTTTTAAATTAATGAAAGAAGTGTCCACTTCTCAACCTCTTAAGTTGGTTTACATGGACTAGTTTAGACCATCAATAGTTTCTAGTTTAAATCGCAAGCACTACATTGATATACGTGTAGATGAGTTTTATAGGTATACTTGGGTATTATTTTTAGCTCACAAGTGTGAAGATTTCTCTTATTTTACCTAGTATATTAAATCTTTCAAAAACCTATGTGGGATTAGAATTAAGAACTTAAGAAGACACCATGGTTGTGAGTTTGAAAATCAAGACTTTGAAACCTTTTTATGAAAAACTGGCTATAACCATAACTTCTATACTCATAAGACCCCTAAGAATAATAAGGTTATAGAAGGAATAAATATTGCACTTCAATAGATAGCCGAAATAATGCTTAATGAATACGACTTTACAATATAATTTTGGGAAAACAATGTGAATACATCCTTCCATATAATTAATAGAGTTTTAATTAGACCTATTTTAAATAAAACCCTTATGAAATTTGGAATATTAGAAATCCAAATGTTAATTACTTTATAGTTTTTGTTCGTAATGTATTTATTATTAAAACTAAGGATAATCTAGACATATTTTCCTTTGAATGTGATAAAGGAATTTTCCTTGGTTTTCAACCTTTAGTAAATCATATAGAGTTTTTACTAAAATAACCTTGACTGTGTAAGATTCTTTTTTATGTCAATATTGCCAATACAAATCCAAATAATCCAAAAACCCCTATAGAAAACATTGATGATGATTTATCCAATTTGAATATAAATTATAAACCATATAATTCTTCTCTAAAATAAATAGAAAAACCATCCAATTCCAAGGAACTTCTAGAACATGAACCTATAAAAGTACGAAGAGATTACCAGACCTTATATTTCTAGATATGTTAGGAATCTTAAATACCATACTTTAGATATTGATGTTGGAGAATTAGATTGAGTAAAAAACTATATATTCTAAAAGAAACCAAGTGGAATATCATGCATTCTTATAACATTTTATGCCTATGAACATCAATGATGAAAGTAAAGATGAATTATGGGTAATGGATATGAAATAATATCTTATTCAATTTAAATGAAATAATTTTTGGGAACTTTTTGATAAAAACAAATACACCTTGAAGGTAGGCCCTAAATGTGTGTTTAGAAACAAGTTTGATGAATCTGGCATAATAGTAAGGAATAAGGTAAGACTAGTTGCCCAAGGGTATAGTCCAGAAGATTGTATAGACTGTAGAGATACCATTTGTCATGACCAGACCCTACCAGGGCTCGAGCTGCAACTACCCCAAGCTCACCTCTATAGGCCAGGGGTTGGCGACAAGTGCCGAAGGCTAAACAACTCAGGGAGGCCTTTTCCTAAGTACCTGTACACACACACGCAGCCCACTCAATGCAGAAGTGCAAAGTAAAAGGAAAAGTAAAGTACTAACTGCTATAAACAAACCAACAATATGCATTGACCTCTAAACAATACAAAGTGAGTGCTGATGATAAACTAAAGAGAAATGGGTAAAACACGCGCCTAACCAGAAAAGTGTCACAACCCAGCAACAATTAAACAAAAGTAAAACAACTGGGAGAGTTCCACACCTTGAACCTGACTACAACCACCGAACACAGTCCAAGCTCCCGAACTCCTAAGCTCTTCTGTAGTCACAAGCAACCTGTTCGTCGTCTGCAAGGGCACACCAAGTGCGGGCAAAGCCCAAGTTGGGGTGAGTATAAAAATACTCAGTAGGATACCCCGTAGGATTGAGGGAGAAACAAAGGAGGTACCGAAGGGTGAGAAGTAGATCGAACATGGAGTAGTAAAGGAGTACAACAGAGAGTGTAGTAAAGAGTACAGCTCGACCCAACAAGAGGAAGGAAGTAGACTCATCCTAACACAAGGAGCTAGAAATGGTGAAAAGATGAACTTCCCATCGAGCCTTCACTACCTATAGCAGGAGAGTAGACTCGTCCAACCAGGATAAGCTAGACATGGAAAGCACGTGGCATACCCCGCGCGTCTTCGCCTCTCCTGGAAGGAGAGTATCCAAAACCCAAGAAGGGGGTACTGGAACAAGGTATATACATATCCATATACTCAAAAAATAAACCTGAACAAGATCTCAAGGGGATCCCCATATCATAGATCACCCAAGAAATTGATTCACCAACAGTCCCATAAGTAAACACTATCGATGCCCAGTATCCTGCATGTCTGCCCCGAACTACAAGTCAAGGGGATCAAATCACCACAACTTGACACTATCCACTTTGGGTGGTACTGACTCGCCTGCACGATTTTAGGTTGAATCAAAAGGACGCGTCTCGGTGGGGACATCACCCCTTGTTCTTGAGAGTTCTAGGGAAATTCAAACAACACCTCGTCACTGTCACACATTTGAGAGGTCTTCTCAAAGTCAAAGCTGCCATATCACTGAACCGTACAACCAAGGGTCCCGTTCCGGTAGTCACAGATAAAATCCACAGACTAGCCTAGTAGAAAGGACTGAGTCTGAGAGAAGTCATTGGGTAACCCACTGCCCAGCCCAGCAGGAGGGTAAACCCTAAGAGGTAGTCGGGTAACCCACATCCCAGCCCCGCTGGAGGGTAAACCCTAATAGGTCATCAGGTAACCCACTGCCCACCCCCACTGGAGGGTAACCCCTAAGAGTTCGTCGGGTAACCCACTGCCCAGCCCCGCTGGAGGATAAACACTAAGATGTCATTGGGTAACCCACTGCCCAACCCCGCTGGAGGGTAAAACCTAAGAGGTCAACGGGTGAACAACTGCCCAACCCTGCTGGAGGGTAAACCCTAAGAGATTGTTGGGTAACCCACTGCCTAGCCTCACTGGAGGGTAAACCCTAAGAGGTCATTGGGTAACCCACTACCCATCCCCGCTAGAGGGTAAACCCTAAGAGGTCGTCGGGTAACCCACTGCCCAGCCCTACTGGAGGGTAAACCCTAAGAGGTCGTCGGGTAATCCACTGCCCAGCCCCGCTGGAGGGTAAACCCTAAGAGGTCGTCGGGAAACCCACTGCCCAACACCGCAGGAGGGTAAACCCTAAGAAGTCGACGGACAACCCACTGCCGAGCCCCACAGGAGGATAAACCCGGAACTGCTCTGGCCATCCCTACCGGATGGTACAACACTGGACAACAGAACACGAAGTGGGTATCGCGCAATAACTCGACTCCAAAACAACTCACCTAGCAGAGGGTCAGCGTCCGTGTAGTGTGGGTCACGTCGATACCTGGAACTTTGCCTAGGGAAGCACGTTATGGTAGATCATGGAAGGAAGATATAATGTCGATACTCATCTAGGGAGTCTGCGTTCGGGGCTCACTGGGCTCCGCACCCTACTGGAAACAACCTCTTGGGTAGAGGATCAGTGCCTATGTAAAGTATTGGTCACACCGAATCCACAATAACCCTACCAAGGAACACGAATGGACATGATACTGAAAGCTCACATGGCTAAAGGAACAGGGGAACCCAAACAACTCCGCCGATCAAACCATCGAGAAAAGAGCTAGGGGAAACCACTCTAACCTGCTGGTCTAAACCATCGTTAACAGAAGGACCCTCCGTGTCATGAGAGGTCAAAGGTAAGTAAAGTAGAACACTATACACACATGGGTCCCTCACGACGTGTGACCCTATCTCATCCCCAAACCACGTACTCAAAAATTCTCGGGTACAAACTACAAACATGTACCTCTAGGAAAACCCGTATACTCCCATAGTATACCACATTTCCATCCTAAAGGATATCATGCACATGATGTCTAACATCAACTCAAAAGGGGTGAAAACATAAGTTCTCCAACTTGCTTCCACCATGACCCTAGCACGACCAACCACACCTCTTCAAAAATTTACTTCACTCTCAAAGGAGTGCTCACAATCTCACACCAAGGGTTCTCTGCAAACACCGCAGGAAGAACCTCCACTCGTACACCTTTCATGCCTCCACACTTAATGAGATATCTAATGAGGCTCTGCACATCCAAACAGATCATACCATCATAATCCTCGCGAAAAAATATGCGAGATAGACTATCTACTCACCTCAAATGGATATTCGATGAAAAGGTTGTCCAACACCACTTTACGCCCGAACGGTGTCCCGTGGTCCTGAGCCTCGGTCCCAAAAATAGTCAGGCGCATCGCACCACTGCGATCCCCTTGAAAAAACACGACAAATTGACTGCTTACATGCATGGAACAGATATCCAGAGAAAATGATGCATTTCATCAAACCGCACACGAGCGGTGCTACATGGGACCCACCTCACAGTCCCGAAGCACAGCCAACAGATCGCACCGTTGCGATCCTCTCAAAAAAGCACCCAAGATTGACTATTCACTTGTCCGAAACAGACAATCGTTGAAGAGGATAAAAGTTACCGCCAACACCCAAAACCACCCCCATGGGGCCCACTCTACTGTGCTGAATTAATTCGGGTGGATTCTGCTATTGTAATTCCCTCAGAAAAACACCCTGAATCGACTGATCACATGCCTCGAATGGACGTCTAATGAAAAAGTTGCTAAACGCTACTCGCAGCTTAAAAGATGGGTCGTGGGGCCCACACCTCAACTCCAGTTTCAATGCCTGAAACCACCCTAGAAAACTCTGCCTCGGAGGCAGGGTCCCAACACCACTGACGATGCACATAATGGACTATGGATGTGTCTGCGCCGCCCAAAACAAGAACCCCCGGAATAACGCTATTCCACTTAACGGGCGTGTCGCGCCACCGATACCCCCCGTATCGGGAATTAAAAAAGCCTAAAACCATCTCAAAATTTTTACCTCGATTCCAGGACTGTGTCTCCATAGACAGAAGGAGAATCTGACACTTGGCTTGAGTTTTATGGCCATTTTAATTTTTAATGGACCGAACGGGTTCGGCCCGACCATATACCAGAACCGGCCGGCGGTTCACCGCACGGGCCGGCCCGCCTCGCCCGGACCAGCTTAAGTTGGTCCGGCTTTACCACCATGGGACTCGCGTATTGCAGGTCCCTATTTTCTAGCCAGGGTCCGAAGACCCCGGTCTCCCGTGCCTGCCAGCTGGCAAAAGCAAGTCCGGCCGCGTCGTTGCGCCCCGCTGGCACCCCCTCGCTTGTGCCCCCGATCACTCGCCCGAATGCTCACCGCCTTGCCCGGATGACGATGCCTCACCCATCTGACGCCGCCTTACTAGGATGAAGACATTCGCCGCCTGGGATCCCCCGGACCGCCGCTGTTGAAGACCGTCGCCGCCCGGAGAGCCGCCTGACAGGCCAGGACTGCCGGAAAAACACCCATATCCTCCCGAAACATCATCAGATCACTTCGGTCACCTCGGGACTCAGATTTTCAATCCGAAGAATGTGTTGGAAGGATTATAACGGGACCTAATCACATATGGGATTTTCTCGATAATTTAACAAATATTTCATGATGTAATTCAAGCGAGAAGTAGATGTGGGAATTGACAAAATAAAAAATAAATGCACGATCCTACCTCGGGGCTTAGCCCGTCGCTTCACAACGATATGCCGACCACAATAGCTTGGAGATGAGGAGGATATGGAGATCTTGGTGTTGAGAGGGGATCCTTGGTTGAGATCCGCCAGAGGATGAAAATGGGAGGGATGAGAGGGGTTATGACTTAAGTAGAGAATTAGGTCAATTTTAAATTAATTAACTTTAATCCCCCACAAGTTGGCCCATTCCAGAACACTCAGCGGGGTCGAGATTAAGCCTCTCCTAGGGTAAACGCCATGCCCTGAGTGCAATAGAGGTCTCAAAATTTTAATCTAGGCCTCCATATGAATGTTATAAAACTAAATGCCCGAGGCTTCCAAATTATAAAAACACCCCTGGTGGCATTTTCCACCAAAGGGTCACACCCGCAAAAATTACACCACTCCTAGGGAAAACAGCATGCTCTGGAATCAACGGTGTCCTAAGTATACCAATCAGAGATACATTTGAGGAGTTATCTTATTTATTTGGCGTTCCCAGTGTGAATGCCCTGAAAAAATAAATTAATTCCGACCACACCGGAGCTCAGAATCGCATGTCGTCTGAAGGCACTGCTCTGGAATAAAATCAAGAATTTTCCAAAGTCTTTTATAGCAAAAAATGGGTTCTTAAACCATTTAATTAGTAGCTTAACATGAACCCATTTGAAAAAATCTAGACTATGAAGCACATCTTGATTTCAAACTATATCAAATGGACCTCAAAAGTGATTTTTTGAATAGGTATATAATTGAGAAGGTTATTATTGAACAACTATATTGATTTAATAATCCTCATTTTAAAAATCATTTATTTCAAGTTAACAAAAGATTTATGTGGAATAAAATAAGATCTTAGAGCTTGGTATTATAGGATCAACTTTTTTATTATTTCAAAATGTTTTCCAAAAATTACTGATGATCATACCCTATTTATAAATATAATTTAACAAGGTCTTTTAGTTGTTAAAATATATTTTAATGATATTATTTTTGAATATTCTAAGAAATTTTAATGTATTGAATAGTAAAAAATTATGCATAATTATTTTGAAATGAGTTTAGTGGGTCAACATAATTTTTTTTTCTGTTTTCAGATTTTTCAAGATAAAGAAGGAATAATTTTAAATCAATAAAAATATACTAAATAAATTTTAATTGTTTTCTTTCATTTATCACAATTTTTAGTGACACTCCTATGAGTACCACCTATAAATTGGATGTTGAAGAATCTGGGAAATCAGTAGATCAAACTAGTTAGAGAGGTAAGATTTTAAGTTGTCTCTACTTAACCTCTGTCCAACCCGAAATTATCTTTCATGTATGTATGCTTTCTCACTTTGAAGAAAAACCAAAAGAGTCACACCTTATTTCTTTAATAATAATTTTGAATACCTCATGTATACAACCAATTAAATATTATTCTACCCTAGTGGATAAGAATTTGACTTAGTTATTAAGATTCTTATTTTAGTGGTTTAAAGTGAGATAGAATGGGAAATTCTAGATCATATAAAATTTTGGGAAAGTCCCTAGGATAATGTTTTAGGAGAAAATAAATTATATCACACTATCTACTACTGAAGTTGAATACATAGATACATGTATTTGTTGTGCTGAAATTTTATAGATGAAACACACTTTTCTAGACTAATGATATTAATTTTGATATGTGCATATGAATTATGACAAAAAAGTTCTATAAACATTTCTAAGAGCCCTGTATCCCACTCTAAAAGAAAGGAAATTGATGGAATAAATCACTTTTTGAAAGATCATTTTTAAAAGGTTGATATAACTCTTCAATACAATGGTACTGAATATCATCTTGCTAATATTTTTACTAAGACTTTAAAATTTGACCGATTGAACTACATTAAACATTAATGTTCCATTATTATTTATTGTTATGTTTTTGTTTCAGACCAAAAATTAGAGTTTACCCGCCGTTGTATTTTACCCAGCATTGAAGTTTACCCACCACTGAAGTTTACCACCTTTGGAGTTTACCCCCATTAGAGTTTACCCACAGTTGGTATTTACCCACCGTTGTGTTTACCCACCATTTTTTGAGATTTAGTTGATAATTTATTTCTATGGTTCAATTATTTAGTTTTTATTATGAATAAAATATTTTTTTTTGAATTACTAATACATAAATCATATACATTATAAATGTTTCTAATTTTAACACTCACTCCCTTAGGCCTTACTCTGAAGCCTTGTTGTGGCATTTTCTATCCCTTCTATCAGACTTCCCATTCCTTCACCAAAACCATCCTAGACGATCACATTGGTTAGAGTGAAGAGTGCCCAAGAATCATCTCTAGATAGAATTTGTACTTCAAAGATGAAGATAAGAGAGTCATGTAGTTCTTCTATCGAGCTTGTGAATCCACAACATTCGAATCAAATAGTGGCACTTGAGAAAGAAGTTCCAGCCTATTGGTTTTTATCAAGAAAATTTTGGGTTCCTAATTTTCTTTAAGACTTGTGATTGGTATAGTGGTTCTCTAATAAAGAGGGGCGCCTCTATCGTAGGTTATTTAACCAATTATAAAGGTATATTGTGTTCCGTTTTGAGAAAGTTGAAGACTGGTTAAGAAGTAGAATAAACGGGGGCATTTTTTTTTCTCTTAAATAAATTATGTCGAATGTCTGGAAGTAACCCATTAAGGTGTTCCAAACTACTATCAATGAACTTTTTCAAGTGATATTGATAATTATAATTATAAAAAATCCCCTGCAAAGATGACTGAACATGGGATTGTAATAATACCAAAAGCTACTAATCTTGATGATGAATATCATTTACTCTTCATGTTTATCGAACATATCTTATGCCTAAGGAAATGAGATTTCACCAAAATTAAGTATCAAGATGTATATTTGTTGTTCCTGATGAAGAGAGGATGAAATATTAATTTTTGAAGGTACCCAATGACACATATGGTGGATAATTTCAATTCATCTTCTAGATAAAATCCCTTAATTTATCCCAAGTTTATTTCATATATTATAGAGGACAAGGGACTAGTTTTTCGGGAATAAGAAACCATAGTAAAACCTAGATGTTTTTTCAATACAATGTTCATTTTCAAAATGATGGACATAAGTTGGAACCCCCGGATGGGACAACAAGTTGATGATGTTGACAAGATCTATAATGAATTCAATCATGTTGATCACACTTCTAGACAAACTAATTTTGTGGATCATGTCTTGGAGACAGAAGAGTTGGTTGAGCATTTAGATGGGTAATAATAGGAGGCTATAGCCTCTACTGATGAGGAGAAATTGTTTTTAAGGGATGCATTTAGTGAACCAGGCCGGCCTAATGGTTCTCCTACCATTTCCTATGGTGTTTATAGCCATCCTATATCTATCCCTATATGATATAGTCTTTTAAAAGAAATAATTAAGGAGGAATAACTAGAATTTTTGGCGAATAATAGTTTAATAGTACTTAAAATCTTCTGAAAAAAATGGAAGTGATTAGACTGGTGAAAATGATGAAGAAGAAAGAGAATATGATGAAGAAAATGGGGATAAAAAAGATGGCGGGGAAGTAGATTAAGATGTTTGGGATGGTGGTTTTAACCATGATGTTCATGGTGACTGCATTGGTGTTGAGGTTGTTGAGATGCTTTAGACACATGTTTCATCTTCGAGTTTATCAGCTATCTCTAGATCTGAAGATTGACCTAGTTTAGTTTAATATTTGTATAGAGATTCTAGCGATAAGGAGGAAGAATATGTTGTGGGGAAGGGATACCTAATTCTAGATAGTCCCCCATCTGGTCTATTGATGGATACCATGTTATGCCTACTATTGTTGTGCCTAGAGATGCTGATCAGTCAATGGCTAAGTAGATAGATGTTTATAATTCATTTGATGAGTATATATATGTTGAACTTGTAGTTGTTAAGACATATGGTGAGTCTTCTATTATATTGGTATACCCAACTATTGAGGAATGGGATAATTTTTCTATGTATGTTACACTTGATCTAGACTGCTCTAACATAGATGTTGAGAGGCCTAGTATTTGAGAAGAGATGGATCATTAGGGACCATTGGTATAGAAGATAGATGCTATATGGAAAATGTAGATATTTTCCTCCGATGTGACTACACTTAAAATTTTCTATACACCTATTCATACAACTTCAATTAAATCTATTCTGGTTTATGTTTTTACCAGATATGATTTGGAATCCTTTAAGGAGAGGCTTGTCTCTGATTTTGGATTGTTATTAAGAAATAAATCCCCTTAGGTCACTAATCTACATGATATAGAAGCAAGAAATCTATTTGATATTTTGATACATCATATCCATCCAAAGATGATGCATCATATTCAAGAGGTGGAGATAAAAAAATAGTAGTTTAGAAAATTAGTTGGAGGCCTTGGGATCTAATGTGGATGAGATGAGATCTATCATTATAGATTATTTTCCTAATTTTGTATGAGAGGGTGGAGAACAATTATTATATGCTTTCTAATTTGAGTGCTCCTCCTCCTATTGATGCTGTGTTTATATGGTCAGTGGTTAAAGAATATATTCGTGATGCTTCAAGTGATGTACTTAACTTAACTCTGGAATATTTTAGGAAAATCCATCATAATAGTGATCATGTGCATATAATGGTAAGAGAATATATGAAGGACACAAAATATGATTAAGATACAATTATTAACACAATAATGTTTTACCTTTTTAGGATTTATTCAAAACATGAGCTCAAATCCCATTTCAGGTTCCTTATTGAGAACCTTAGAATGCCTCCAGTCACTCAAGCCTTCAATGAACAAATGAATTAGTTGAAGTTGATGACCCTAGTGATCAAGTTGTTTATGGAGGAGAAAATGGAATTTTTCAGTATGATGGAATGGGGAGTAAATATGATTATATATTTCATAAATTTGATAAAATCCTTTCTTTAGGTTTTTAAAACCACAGTAGTAGATAATGATGCCATTCTAGTCTCTGTTCATCTCACCCCTCTAGCCTTTGATGTAGATTTCATCAGAACAAGTATTACCAGATATGAAAATTCACCCTTACTATCTCATTTAAAACCCTTCAATATAACTCATAAAGACTTTTTCCATCATCTCATGCCTATCATTATCAGGGAGAGTCCTTCCTTACTTAATATCCCTAAATCCAACCTTACAGTTACCTTAGATTTTTCTAGTGAACCATCTGATCCTGACCAGGGGAATGGAAAAGTATCACTTGTTCCAACAACCCAGCCAGAAAATTGTAGACATTATCCTTTCAGTGAATAATATGTATTTTTTCTATCATTTTGTTATATCTTTTTGGATGTACTTATATTTCAATTTTCTGGGGAAATTCTCTTAATATTCCTATTCAGTCTCCTTGTGTTTACTATTTTATTTTCACTTTATGACAATCCTAAAAGGTGGAGAATGACCCTATAAAATTAATTTATTCTTTTTATAGTACTCATATATTTTACCATATTTTATTTTCTACTACTTTTTTAATTACCTTTTATATTGTTTATTGTTTAACTATATTTGATTCTATAGGTATTTTATTTATTAATTATTTATTATACTATTTTCTATATATTTGACACCACTGTTACCAAAATCTCAATATAGATTTTTTAAATGATAAGCTGATATTTTTTAACACCATAGCTTATTATATACATAATTTAAAAAATTTGAATATTTTCGACCACCTAAATGGGGGAGATTGTTTACACTCTTGTTTTAAGGATCCTAAAATCATGCTAATTATGTAATTAGTGAGATTTATTCCTTATGATAACATTTTATTCAAAAATATAGATCGTAAAAATATTTTCTATGTGTTGGAAAGACCCACTGTCAGACTGTACTCACTACCAGCCATGACTCAATGTTTAGGATGCCTCACTGGCAGAATAATGTTTGGCAATGTTGGGGAAAGACCCATCATCAAATATGACATTCCATTGAACAATAAAATTTTATTTTTTGAAAACAACCACCATTATAGATGAGTCACCACAAGGAAAAAAATTTCGCTAAGTGTTGAAAGACCTACCACCAGAAAGGAGTCATTGCCAAACATGAGTCACTGCCATACTTTATCTACAGTCAAAATGAAAATTTGGAAAAGTGATCAATTGACATACTGCTAAGATGAGTCACCATTGATCATGACCTACAATCACTGTAACTCACAGTTGGTCTATCTCACCACCATATTAATTCACTGCTAGGATAACTCGTCGCTAGAGTTATCACACCATTCAGAAAAGTCACCGTCATTGTTTTTGGGACATTTAAATTGTTTTATTCCAATGGAAATATTATCAAATTTAAGGTTGATAATTATTTTAATGATTATTCATAAACTATTGAAATAACTCATTAATGTTTTTTACGGTCATCCAGTGTGATGAGAAGAGGATTCAATTGATTGTTCTTTCTTGTTGCTAATATATTGGGAAGTATAATCCCCTATATATAGACATATAGTCAAAAAAACCACAAAATCATATACATGTAGATGTAAAGTGATATGGAAATTTATTTTAATGGACCTATACAATTCCACTTACTAAGAGCTTTATATGAATCATCTTGCCCACAAATAACTATGGAAGATTGAAGCACATCGAAAATCCAGTTCCTTCCCATTTTCTGACCAAATGAGTTCATGATACTCTATTTTACTGTGATTTTTAGAAGCATGATTCACGATTATTTTTAGTCAACAACTAAGGAGTATAGATCTTCTAAGAACAATAGACCGAGAAACACTTTGTACTTAACTACTTTTTACTTGATCTTTCTTTATGTTAACTTTAAATTTCTAGTAGTGTGTGTTTTATTCTATTTGTTGAACTCAAACTGTCTCATATGATATAACTAGAAGATACTTGAACACTTATTAACAATCAATTTACTTTTTTTACCCATGGTCTTATTCTAGAGGTCCTTACATGGACAATTTTTTTCTTTTCCCACTAGCATTGTGTAAGAGGTAATTGAAATTTTTGGAAAATAGGTTAGCTATTGTGTAAACCTGATCTAGGTTGGGGATCAATATTATTTTATATAATCTACATTTAAATAGGCTATTTCTAAGATGACATGAATAAGTATCTGCTTGAGGCTAAACCTCATTAATTTTTTCTGTTGTGTTCTTTGTTTTTTTTTGTTTTCAAGTTTTTAAACTGAATTTGTTTTAAATTATAAACATAAATACTACTTTGATAGTTAATCTTAATTAGTGTTCATATAAGGGTTGGATTATATAAATTTATTTCAAAAGTTAAAGTAATTTTCATATATTTTTTTAACAGATACTTAATCAATCTTGGGGAAATCATTTAAAACATAAGAACATATATCGATATAATATTTTGATTAACTAGGTTTCTTTAATTAGTTGGGATATTTTATTTAAAACGGTTTTAGAAGAATTTTTTGGCACTCTATTAACCCCCTCTTGAGATACTCAGTCCAACAAATATTTTTTTTAGAGTAACACACTTGGTAATAGATCATTTTTATAAAATTGTTTACTATATTAGATTTTCATGTTGATATTGAACCTATCATTAATAGAGTTTTGGGGAACTATTTCTAGTAGCACAGTAAACCTTGATTAGGAATCCAGGTACATGAGAATATGTTATGTTTCATGACCTATGATAGGGAACGATCCCTTCATTGTTAGATAGTAATGTTGGAGGAGATTGGTGGGATTTAGGTTATAGGATTGAGTTGGGACTCAATACTGGATGTGGATGTATCATTTTACTATTCGTTATTTTTAATTAATGTGTATATAATACATTACTAGTGGATCCTAATACACATTTATTGCATGTATGACCTTTAAAATAGGTCTATTGATAAAACATATTAGTGAAATTTACTATTTCTTGGCCTTTATTTTTTATATCTATTTTATTATCGATTCTTTATATAATGAAGGGATTATTAATTTATTTTTTTATGTTCATGGTTATCTGTATATGATGGTATAGCCTCCCCTTGTGATATTGTATTATATATATATATATATATATATATATATATATATCTATTTAACAATATATATCATATGAGGAGGAATGTTATAGGTATATATGACTCTTATTCAGTCACGATGGAGGTAAAATTGTCCAAAGATGTCATAATTAATTTATAAAATTGTAGTATTCATGTCACATGAATAAGATGAAAATTAGTTTTGAATGTTAAGACCACTTAACATAACCACAAGAATGAGTTAACATTCAAAATTTCACTGAATATTTTGTTTAATAATCTATTATTGCACCAATTATTCCTAAAATAATATTTCAATAACCAATTAATCTCAATCTAATATTATTCATAAATAAAGATTCACTAAATAAATGGAAAATATTTATGGGTAGCCCCTGAAATTAATCTAACATAATAACAAAAAAAATACCCACGTAAAACCACTAAATTAGATTATAATTTCCTTGAAATGTTGAGGACACTGAAAATAATATACATCCAATATTATTTATGTTAAGACAAACACAATGACAATGAAATTAAGCAATAAAATTTTCCTTTGGAAAATGAAGGGGGAACCCACGGTCAAGGTGATATTTCACCATGCCTTTATAAGATAAATGAAGTGGATAAATTTACATGGTTCTTCAATAGGAAAACCTTTATAATTAACCTTTAGTCATGAAAGTGTAGATGTTGTTAAGGAATAACCAATAGAGTTACAAGAGTCCCTATAAAACAGATGAGGGAAGGGCTGTTTGAATGGTGTAAAGAAAAGAATTAGAAATGGGTTCAATTGGAAAAGACTAAAATTACCTACAATAAAACGTGAGTATAAGCTACTATATTTCATGATCATTCCCATTGGATACCCAATAGAACCTCATTGGAAACACCACCATTACCAATATCACTTGGTGCCTAATACCCTTCTACTAGGAACCCAATGTGACTTACAATCCTAGCAGTTAGGGGAACAACCTTTTATCCCTCATGAACCCATTTAATCATATAATATATCAAACAATAATTAAAAATTCCTAATATTCCTCCCTTGAACATTACATTTTAGGAACAAAACCAAAAAATAATGGACTATAATCCAAAATCCAATATTTTAACAATTTCTCTTCTCAAGAACCAAAATTCCATAAATAATCTAACATCTTCAATATATTCAATCTATAATGGCATGGACTATCAAAATATCTCTTATATGAACCATTTATTCAATAAAATTGAGAACTAAACATTCATTCAAAAATATCAGGACATCAATAAATCCTCAAACCATAACAATTCTCAAAGATAAAAATTATGTCATCTAATATAAACACTATAAAATAAATCCAATATCATATGAACACATCTAAATACACAACATTATATCACCTATAAATCATGAAAAAACTACCCCACCCACATACATCCTAATACTCATCATTTCTCCAAGGATTGATCCCATGAATCAACACTAACCACTAAATCAAAAACATTTTAACACCCAAATACTTGTTACCACAAATCATCTATACACCTTCATAACATTAATCCATGATCTGATAATGTTATTCTAAGAACAATAAATACCATAATATAAAAAGAAATTAATAAAAAATGTTTAGTAGGACCCATAAATCCTAAAAAAAGTATCCTCTAAACCAATCACCACTCTTAGGGTGCTCCCCACCATAATTATTATATATGAAATACATATACCAATACTATCATAAAATTATAATCTGTTTATTATGTTTAAAATTTTCCAATTTTGTATAAAAAAATTATATTTTAAAATCAATTGACACATTCACATTGAAAAGAATAATTTTTTCAAGCCTACTAATATTAAAAATGAATTTGGGGAAGCATTATCCCAATTTGAGGCTATAAAATATAGTTTCTTTTAAATGAATTCATCTTATAAAAACCAATTTAATTTTTAATCCTATGTAACTTGTTAGATAAAAATTATTAATTCCACTAACTTTAACAAATAAGTGAAGTTATGCTCTCATTAAAACAACACATGCATGGAGTGGGAATAAGAGCGTCTATGTGAATAAAGAAGGATTAAATGGGACCTCTACGAGTCTTATATGTTCTCACACATTGGGGGATTGAGGTTCCAAAAAACAATTCTAGTTCAATGATGTGGATATGAGTATGTAAAACTAGGATTAGGACCTATTTTTTATCCATTGTTGAAAATAAGGGTTTTCTTCTCTATAGAACCCATTTTGATGGTATTCTAGGAAATTTGTTTCCTTAGAAAAAACAATCAATGTAGTTAACTAATATTTAAGGGAATAATTTATTTTTCAAGAATCAATTATCCTACTTATGATGCGTAGAGAGAAACATATATCCTTGATTATGGATATATTATATTGAATGTTTTTTTTATAAAATCCTAGTCTCATGCCAAAGTGATTTACGTATGTGTGCTATAGCCATAATTTCCCATATCAATTCACCCATGCCCTGGAACAATTCTCAGGTCACTTTCCCAAGGATCCTAGAAACATACCGAGTTTCCATCACCCAATCCTCCATGCATGCCATATTTTACTTGTTCATGCCGCTATATCACATTCATGTAATTTATTTGGATATTTGTTTCATACATGTAGGTCTCTTATATGTGTATTCATTTCACTCCCATGTCACAGACCTTTTTTTCCTTGAATGGACTTCCTTTTTCACCATTGTACACATGGTATCCTATAAATAGACCCTTGGGGGTCCTCATTTGTTTAGATGAAGGAATACGGTGAGACATTGTCCAGGTCCCCAAGAGAGATAAATTGTGTGGGAGACCATGTCTTTAAATTCCTTAATGTAGATTATTAAGACAAAGTATTAGATAATTAACAAAAATTATTGTTCATTTCATCATTAAATGATGTTAAACACATAATAATTGAAATAGGTCCCCTCAACTGATGATCCCTAGGTTTTTGGGTGAAGGACCCTCACATGAGGACTCCTTACCAGGGTGACCACTTCACCCTACCTCATAAAAGTGTTACAAATTAACCCAACCACATGATTGGGTGACTAATTCTCCCCTACTCATATTAGGGTGACTAATTTACACAACCTCATTCTTGGATGACCAATTATATCTACATAATTCTTGGTTAACTAATTCACCTTACTAGGGTGACAAATTCAACCTACCTCATACACAGGTAACCACTTCACCCAAATCAATACAATGACGACTCAGATCCCCAACATATACTTGGGTGAAAATTCTCCTAGTCCATGCCGTAGGGTCTAATAGATTTTACAGTATATAACAAGAGTTAAACTTTTCCTAGGTATCCAACTACGATTTTAATTCTACCAACTTTTATACTTGGGAATCATATTTGACTTATTCCCCTTATAGAGAACATGTTCTCCAAGGTCTTCAACCTTGGATCTACTCCCACTCATGTCCCTCACATTGGAACCTACTAACCTAGGACCCCAAAATGACCTCTTGTGATACTTAACTAGGTTTTATACATCAACATGAATTCCATAAATTTATATATCCTTGTAATAAAGTCTCTCTCCATGGGTTTCCTCCCATACTGATAGGGCCCTCAGGTTAATCAAAATCATATATTCCACTGATAATGAGGGTCATATAATAAAAAAAATAGTGAAACATACTTTACTAATTCTACCCAAATTGGATGACCCATATATAGTATTTTATTGGCCTTAGAAGCCAGTGAACCCCTTTGTCTAAATCAATGAGGCTAGGATATTCCATGGACCTACTATTAGGAGTAAGCTCCAGGATCCACCTTTACTTGAGTCACAAATCATGTTAGGAACACACAATAGACATGCACATAATCACAAAACCTACCCATACCATTCCTAGATAAGGTCATGGATTCTTTCTAAGAATATTCCTCAAATCCTTCCTCACAAATAAATATTCCCCATTTTTTGCAGTTATCCTTCCTTATTTTTTTACCAATAGAGAGTAAGTGGACTTCTTCACCTTTGGGAAGCCCATGAATACACCTCAACACATCATAACAATGCTATATCCCCTATTAATACTTTCTCAAAAGGCTATATTCATTATGATAATTCAGTTCTCAATGGTTTGTATTCTTTATGAGACTAACCATGCCTTCACCTATTTAGTTATAAAGAGAAAAGATGATCCATAAAGGGACACTCACCTATAAGTCCCACACCATACATTTATTGGAAACCATTCACATTATTGTCTTATTTTTATGAACATAAACATCATAGAATACATCATATCCTCATAATGATGTATTTCAGGGTATGTCCATATTATACGAGCATAAACTATGCAATAAAAAATATGGGTTCTTTGATTCCTATTAACCAGGATACATAGGAATCATTTCTTAGGCTCAATGTCAACAGCCCATAGGTCATAAATGCAATAACTAAAATGTAACTTCACTTGGTCATGAATACATGAACTTAAAATAAACTATATCATACCTCATCCCATTTCCTTAAAAGTTATGAAGAGTCATGTAAAGTGGTGTCAAACTACATAGTTTTTGACTATGTTGATGGGGACATATTGAAATCCATTTCATAAGAGCTCTAATACATGTTAACTACACATACATACTCCTATAATGGTAATGAGTTCTTGGGAACCGAATAGTTAGGATTTAAACAAATGTACAATGAACTTATAAGAGAATGATAGAGAATATATGATATAAAATGATCTTTATATCCATACATGGTTTCAATTGATAAAATTGATGGTGGTATCTAGTCCCATATTGGGAATTGGGAAATATTAACAACCATATCTTACATCTAAATTAGAGTATCAAAGTTGCCCATAATCCTCCCTAAAAAGTATGAGATGATACCAAAGTCCCATCTTCTTGACCAATATAGAGCTGAAGCATTACAGACAAAGCCCTAGTGACCACCTACCTCTAGAAATGAGGTTTTAATTGTCTTCAAAATGGGTGTTGGTTTATGTGCCTCATAAACAAATGGTAAACCTAATATGAATCCTTTAATCACAAATGGTCTAGTGACATCTGACAATGGGAATCAAAAATAAAAATACATCAAATGTGCACATTGAATATTTGTAAAACCATTTTATTCACATTTTAAGTCACATATGAAGTCCACAAACTTACTCAATTTTAGAGAAGAAATCTTGAAGGCTTAGTATGAAGACAATCAAAAAAACAATCAGAAATAAAAATCTTAAAACTAATTTAATAAAACGTTTCCAATATATATCTTACATTTTTCTTGGTTATAATAATATCAACATCTTCAATGATAAATTGAAAAATATAGAACAAAAATATGATCAAAAGTTTAGGTTATATTCTAAAGAATTTGTCTTCAAAACCACTTTTAGCTATACATTGCTATGTGATAATTGAGAAAAACATGACAATTTATGAAATTTTAGATTATGTAGTATTTTGATGAATAGTAAACATATAAAGTGATTGAAATTTATACATTATTATGAATTAAAATCATGATCGAGAATGAGATAAGAAAAAGTAGAATTATATATGATTAATTAATTAAATTATCCTCCAATTATAAAATATATTTCAAAATTGAAAAAAGGTCATTAATTCTAACAAGGTGTGTATGTGAGTTAATTAATTAATTAAGTGACACCTAATAAGTAATTCTAGGAAATAATGACGACATTATTATTATTTTAAATTAATTAATCCATTAACATTTTATGATGATAATATTATGAACAAAATACATATTTCTAAATGTTCTACTAGAAAATACAATATATGAATTGATGAATATAGTGTCACCTTTCCAAAACCTATAACAACCAGCAATATTTTTCCCAATTATACCTCGTCATACTCAAATAAATAGCTTACTCAGTCTTATATATCATAGAAAAAACACCATTAAATCACTATGATGTAAATATTATACCATAACATTGTTTTTCAGTCATGCATACTATGTACCTACAAAGTCTAAATATACAATTAGTTTTATAATTAAAAAAATCAAAATAACTAGATAACCTTAAATTTTTTTAATACCACTTTGGGATTATGATTCCCTAAATTCTTGAATTATACCCAAATCGAGTCCTCCATAGATACTAAGTGAATTTCGACATCCCAACGAGCTAGTGATAAGTGTTGTGGGTGTCACTATGGAATTAAATAATTATTTACCCACATCGATCAATATAGTAATTCATAACCTGATTACTATAATAGAACAACATGACTCATACATATTTAGAACATCTCTATAAAACCAAAATCTATAACTGAATAGTATGATTGAATAATAAGGATAATTACACTTGAATACTTTTAAACAGATATAATGGGAATGGTGTATGCACAAAATCATGTCATGTACATGTGAACAGAATTTGGTCCACAAATTGTAATCATAGATTCAACTAGTGAAATAATCAATGGGGGAACAACCGATGCTGGAGTCATCTGGATTGTTGTATCGCCAGCATCCCCATCATCTCCATGTTCCCCAACGCGAAGGTTAATCACCTAGTTTGCGGTGTCTTTGATCACTCCCTATTGCTGCTTTATTTGTCCCCAACACAGTTCAACCATGAAAGATTCATGTTTTGTAGTCAGTGGTGAGAGAACACGGGTTACAAGGAGTTGGTTAGGGAGTTGTGGAAGGAACCAGTATGAGGTCATACTTGGGTGGACATACATAACATGTTGAGGTGGCTTAAATAGATGCTTCTCTAGTGGGCTAGGAATCTTACTCTAATATACTAGTTCTTGGAGGACAATAAGTGGGTAGTGGTGCATCTAGAAACATGTTTGGAGGAGATATGGGATGATAATTTATTTGAGCTCATGGATAAGAAGAAGGAATTGTCTAATCTATTCCTTTCTTAAGAGAGAAAGGCCAGGGAGAGCTTAAAGATTAAGTGGTTAAGAGAGGGTGACAAGAACACCATTATTTTAATGCATGCATAAGAGAGAAGCAGTGGCTCATTAAACCAAATATCTAGCTAAAGGATGGATCCTATACTGGGAACAATGATGAGTTTGGAGGGATGGCGCTTACCATTTTTAGAGACCTGCTGGCTAGGGAAAACATTCAATGCCTGAAGGCAAACTGACATGGGGTGCATATTTTTTGTGGGAGCCACTGAATTTCATAACTGCTGAGATCAATGAATCAATGGAACGTATACTAGGGGAGGAAAAAATTTATTAATCCAAGGTGAATCTCAATCCTGTGACCACTCTGGGTTTAGAAATATTCCTAGGATATTTCTATAGGGGTTCATGGGAAACTATAAAAGGTGTTATCATAGGTATGATTCAAGACTTATTTCGAGGAGGAGGCCTCCCTCAATTGGTATGTGCTATGTCCATGGTACTCCTTCCAAAGATTAAATATCCCTCCTCCATATCTCATTACTGACCTGTAAGTCTATGTAACTTTCCATACAAGATCATGGATTTTATCATCAACCAGAGGTTGTCTGATTTTCTCCCCCAGTGAATCTCCCTCGAGCAGCACGATTTCTTGAAAGGCTGGTCAATCCAAGGTGCTATGGATGTGACCCAGAAGATGACCAAGGGTATTTCCTCTAGGTCTAATGGGTCAAATATCATCATAAATATAGACTTGAGTATGGAGTATGATAGTATGGAATGGGATTTCATAAATAGAGTACGGATTCACATGGGGTTCTCTTCTTGGGCTTGTGATGTTCTCTTTAGATGCTTCAGTTCTCCATAGCATTCATTTTTTTTCGTGGGGAGATCCAATGGGTTTTTTCAAGGCTAAAAGGCGGCTATGACAAAGAGATCCAATTTTACCAAGTTTATATGTCTTATTGTAGGATAATCTAGGTCAAATGATTAATATATGAATAATTAATGGAGACATCCTCCCCTATCAAAGGAAAATAAGTCTCCTACCGGTTTCACATCTAATGTTTGCTGACGATTCTATCATATTCATGAATGCTGGTAGGAGATAGAACTTGGGAATCATCAAAATTCCTCATTATTACAGATACTGGAGTGCACAAGCTGTTAATAAGGAAAAAATAATGTTATACATCGCAAACATATGTGAGGCCAGGAGAGTCGTGTATCTAAGTAGAAGGTTGGGCATGCAGTGAGGCTAGTTCTTATTGGGGTACCTATGAACTCCTATATCACTAGGAAGAATATGCATTAGGGACTTCTATCATCTGCGGAGGAATATCACGAGCCATGTCCACAACTAGATTAATTAACTTCAATCTTTTGGGGATCACATCTCTCTTGTTAATAGCGTATTATCAGAAATTACGGTGCATGCAGTGGCATCCACCAATGTTCAAATAGGGGATTTAAAAACTATTGATAGAATTATGGCTGTTTTCATCTAGGACGCTACTTCGGAGGGGAAAAACAATGGGTCTTGTTGGGTAGAATGGCGAAGCCCATCCACGAGGGAGGTATCAACGTGAAGAGTTTAGCATCCACTATAAAGTGCATGCATGAAGCATTTTCATTAGAAACGATTGAAGGGTGAACATTGTGGGGTAAGACCATGTCATGTAAACTGTAAGGTATTGAAGGAAACCACACTATGAATGGATATCCTATTTGGTCATTGATCAGTTCCATCATCATGGACCTTCAATAGCATTCACAATGGATAGTAGGTGAGGGGAACATCTAGTTCTGGTTCCATAACTAGGTTGGTTAAGTGATAGGGTATCCGGGTTACCTATCCCCTACCATATCTTTCAAGGAAGTGAGTGTTTACCATGACATCATTTCGATGGCCTTGGATGAGAAGAAGAAAGAGGCTTTCAATCTTATTATCACCAACTCAGAGCCTGATAGATGTGTATTTTCTCCTTCCTCTAGGATAAATTTTAATTTTTAGGACTATTTAAGGAACTCATCTCCACATAATAAAAGGGATTGATGGAGAAAAGTGGTGTGGTTGTAGATGCCAAAAAATGCTCAAGGGACAAAGAAAGGTTGAGCGTGACAAAGTGAATCCATCTTTGGGACCAACGATCCATTCTGGGGGTCCGGGATATATCAGGTGAAAAATATTCCTCGGTGTGCGAAAAAACCTGTTCCATGCGAAAAACTCTGGGATTAACGAGAGTTTTTCATGCAGGCATGGAAAGTTAAGCATTGCCACCCCACACATTTGAATTTTCACGTTGCCGATGTCGGCGCGCCATCATTTTTCACGGGCCCATTTTTCCCACAGATACACATCCCCGGGAACCTATAAATAGAAGGCGACCCCTTCGACTTTCGTGCCGAAGAATCTGAGTTGTCTCCCATACATGAAATTCTTCTCCTGTGCACGCAACAAGATGGCTCTCAGGTATTGAATTTTTTGTGCCAGGTCTCCCGGGGGTACGCCTTTGCGCATGACCACCCGGGCTTGATCCTGGACCGAATCCCATCGATCCCCTTCCCCTGTGCGCAATTATTTCCAATAGCGCATGATCTGTTCTTCAGCTCGTAATTCTATTTGTGCGCCACCCCCACCATTTTGCGGGCGCAATTCCTTCTGCACGCTGGCCCGACCTTTTTCACGTGAGCACCTCAAATGCGAGCTGGCTCTGCTGTTTGCACACCTGCTGCTCAATTGCACACCGGCCTAGAACTTTTCGCACCCGCCGCTCATTTGCGAGCCTGCCCACCACTTTTCACGCAACATTCCCTTCTGCGTGCAAGCCTCCCGCCTTGTGCACCCATGATGTCCCCCTTTTGAGCTTCATTTTTGGGCGCCTCCTCTACCCAAAGAACCTTTCCCATATACTCATTTCCTATGCAACCTCGTAGGTTCTCATGAAGTAACTTAAAATTCTACTGGACGATACCGCCCGTTGCGTTGCTTTTCCTCAGGCTTATTTTCATAGACATGCTAACTACTATTACTTCTTCGCATAGCCACACTAACGTGGACCCCCCCAATGGTTCTCTCCATAATTACCCCTATACACGACATTTCCTATCCCCTCTCTTCACCAAGGTGCATAGGTTACCTGTTATGTATGTCCTAGGGGTGCAGAGAAAACCCACCTTGTCCGACCTGTAGGACGTTAAACTGCCAAGCACCATCGTCCTCAACACATGACGTTAAAACTGTGGCCTCTCCCCATGCCTTGCATGTGGGGTGCCCCCATCTTGGACATTCTGCATGCCCACTATTCTTCAGGGGAGTGAGATCGTTCCTCACATGGAAAGAGATCCTCTTTATCAGAGTGGCGTCTGTCTGTGGGGAAAGGGAAACCACCATAGTGTAAGCCCCTAACCTTCTTATAGGAGGCATCATCCCTGCTCCTCCTTTCTTCTTTGGTCCCAAGGACCAGGGGGAATGGACACTGGAACCCTGCTTTCTTTGGTGCCAAAACCCTCTCCCGCTGGGCTTTGTCGCCATCGTGCCTCCATCCTAGAGTAAGTCTCAATTTCCATCTCCCTGGGCTGCTAACAATGCATAATCCCCTATTTCCTCTCTAGGCCACAGACCATGCCTAAGCCCTTGTTTCCTCATTGGGCTGCTAACAAAGTGTAAGCCCCACTCCACTTCCCACAGATGCACCTCTCACGACGTAATCGCCATGTCTCTGCTGCCACTTGTTTCTCACACCGATCATGACTCACGTGGGCTTAGAGAAAGCAACGAACATGAAATCCACCTTGAGCATCCAAGAGTATAAGCCCTACACCATCTGAACTATGAGGTCATTGATCCTTGCCAAGGAATGGTACGTAGGAAGCCTCCCTGAGGTTCAAGCCCAGCATCTGTTCTCTCTGACCCCCTTCACGTCGGTTCACCCCCATCTTGCATGACATTAAAATGTGGACCCCAATCAACGGTAAGACGTTGTTTCCCCAGTTTGTGGTAAGTTGTTGCACACCATGTCCCACATCCTAACTATGAGGTCTTTAATCCTTTCCAAGGTAGGGTTTGTAGGAAGCCTCCCCAAGGATCGTGCCCACCACTATCCATTGGTCCCAACCATCTCCACGTCAGTTCACCAAGCCCCCCACACCACCACCCGAACAATGAAGTCTTTGATCCTTGCTAAGGAAAGGCACGTATGAAGCCTCCACGAGGTTCAATCCCACCACCAATGGGACCCCAGGTCCTCCTTCACATCGGTTCACCGACCCACCTGAACTACGCGGTATTTAATCCTAGCTAAGGAAAGGTACGTAGGAAGCCTCCATGATGTTCAAGCCCACCATCCATTGGTCATCCCAACCCCCTTCACGTCAGTTTACCAACACCTTGGGCCGCCTCAGAGTGTAATCCACAAATGCCACCATCTGAACCATGAGGTCTTTGATCCTTGCCAAGGCAAGGTTTGTAGGAAGCCTCCCTAAGGTTCAAGCCCATCATTCGGTCACTTCGACCATATTCATGTTGGTTCACCCCCGTCCTGCATGACATTAAACTGTGGACCTCTTTCAGTAGTATGTCTTTGTCACTGGATTCAGCAGTAAGCCATTGTCACTCCATTCAGTGGTAAGCCATTGGAACCCCAATCGACATTAAGTCGTTTTCAGATGAACTATGTGGACTTTGATTCCCAGCCACATGGATATGTAGGAAGCCACTTCATGTCTCAAGCCCAAAACTATCGTCATCCTCATGGTGGTTCCATCCCATTCTCCATCCAATTCATTCAACCACTACATCATCCATCCTGATTATTTCCTGGGCCGCCAAATCCTGGTGGGATCATGCCACCTCATACCCCATTCCCCTTAATAGTAACCGAGAAGTCAACCAAGCGTTGGCCCCAACATCATTGTTCCCTCCGGGGGTTGCAACCATTTGATCCACTCTAGTAAGTGTTTTGATTGGTCTGATCTTTCTCCGCTGGATGTTAAACTTGCGGCATAACCTGTGTTGAACATGGGAAGCCGAGGAAAAACTCAAATGCATGCCCATGTAATATAATTCCCTGCATTCGATGTGGGAAGCCTCAGGCTTCCGCACCCTTGAGAATCCCTATAATAAGGGATAGAAGACAGACATGCCGGTTTCCCAGCACCCAAACATGCCAGTGATGCCGAACATGACTACTCCCCTGACCGATGATTGCTCCCCTAACTGGACCCCTTGGAATGTCTCGAGAGAAGTTGTGTAATTAACTGGTGTCCATGAAGATATAGAGCTAGGAAGAGTTTCACGAAAAACGTATTAAATCTATAAGGGAGACCTGAACTAGTTGAAAAGTTTTGAGGAGGAATCCACGGAAGGAAGAACCAACATCCCATCATCCCTTTTTGATCAAGGTGAAAACTTCCTTGAATAAGTGACGGATGTTGCCCGCCTTTGGACAGAGGGAATGTAGGGCAAAAAACAGCGTCGTTTCCCCCCCAAAAGATACGGATGCGCGTGCCCAGATGAAAGCGTTGGAAATAGAAATGGTGAACCCGACGTGAATAATATTCTCCTCAAAATAGAGAGTAGTAGCATTCGAGGAATCAGTGGATTGACGTGTCACAGGATCCAGCTACCCTGTACTGGGTCCAGCTAAGCAAATGGCAGGCCTGGCGTTAAACCCACCAGAAGTTGGGGCAGTAGGATATTGGACATCCCATTCTGTGATGTTTTCAGCGTGGATCCATCTTACCGTCCATGGAAGACAGGATGGCATTGGGGTATTGGTCACCGATTACTTTTTCTTTCAGCACTGATGATTTAATCTCCCTACTTCTCAGGAATCATGTTGTTGCTCCAGGGACGCGATCACTACCTTCCCATCAATGTAGGGGCAGGGGCAGCACCCACACGACTATTTCATGTGTCTTTACCTCTTCCACTATGGCCTCTACATCTACGACCACGGGGAAACCACACCCCCTCTCCCCATTCGAGGCCAGCCAATGAAGGGTGATCGACGACGTCATGCACCGTTACGAGGAAGAGGGCATAATCTCAACCCTGGATATGGCCCGCCTAGATCTGGAGGCACTTGTGCCTCATTGCCAATGCCACCCCCGAGGGTCGCGTAGGGATCCATTGCTCCCCACCCCGACATACAACCATTTAGTGAGCCTGTCCCCGGAACTCTTTGATGACTCCCTACCTTACACTAACGAGGTAGGTGACATCCAACCCAGCACAGTCAGAGTCCCATTCTAGGGGATCCCAGAGAGGACTTCCACCCAACTGCATTAGTGTCATCACTCTATCTTGATGGAAGAGGAGCAGGTAAGCTAGGTACCTGCACCACCGGCCCTTGTTCATCCAACCTGAAGCCAGCGTCGGCGCAAGCTAAGGAGGACGCCCACCAAGGTGCATCAACATTGGCATCTACTGTGGCTCGAGCCACCACCGACACATATCCTCAGTTCCCTGTATACACAGAGCAGGGGAACTAATACGCCTGGCCAGAATCGAGGCCCCAACCGCCCCATGAGCAGGCTGCATCAACTCTCTTGGTCATCGGCATGAGCAGTGGTCGCCGCGAGCTAACCCACAGCAGTGTCACCCAGTATGAAGGTCCTCCCAATAAAACTACCACAGAGAGCACGAGCCTTCCCCGCTTTGAGGCTCAACATGGAGGTCCACCCCATGCCACCCTCAATCTGAATGAATGTCTTCCCCATAGCGGTGATACTCGGCACAAAAGCCTCACTCGTGACCATTACACTGGGTATGGAGTCATTTCTTTTACCCTGACCGTCAGTGTAGGGACATTGACCATCTGTTCTCTCTTAAACGTGGGGATCCTCCCCATGTCCTCTCAGAAGCTAGTGAAGGTCCTACTTGCCCCATCAACCATAGGGGTGAAGGCCATCCTCACTCCACCCGCACCCAGCATGGCGGTCCTACCCGTGTTTAGCAAGACTGGTACAAGGACCCTCCTCGTTCTAAGGTCGCCATGGAAAAAAAGCATGGAGGTCCTCCCCATGCTTCTTCCAATTCTAGTGGAGGTCTCTCCCACTCTTGTGCTACCCATGGAGGTCCTCCCCTTTTCCCCTATGAAATATGTCCCACTGCTCCTCGCACCCCGACTTCCTCGAGTGGAAACCATCTCTTTCCTAGAACCACTGAGGCTGAATGAACCCCATGTCAGAAATATGCCCTGTACCGAGGGGCCACCTAGGGGTAGGAAGGAAGTTCATCACTATCATAAGAATAATTATAGGAAGGTTCAGATAGAGATCAGACCAGCCCGCTTCTCAGACTCTGAGGCGGAATACAACATAGTGCGGGGACCCTCGTCTCGCTCATCCGAGTCAAGGGTTGGGGCAGGGATGAGGCACATCAGCCTGGTGATCCTGGAATGTGAGGTCCATCGGATTCCTTCCTCCCTCCATAGGCATATACACGAGGATGAAAATATGCTGACCCTGCAGGTTACAGTCATGCAATCCCCACCATCATCACCAGAAGCGCTCTCTACCTCAACAAGAGATCACATAGAACTATTCTTGGGACTGATGGAGGACAAGCAACATCGCAGCCTATCGCCAATATACCTAGCCCCTGAGCTAGGAATGGAGGCTATCATCCTGTCTTATCCCGATGTAGCGGCCAGATCACTACACTCTTTGGATGACAACCTGAGATTTGGTGGCCAGTCAGCCTGCTCGTCGTACTCTACACCGGCCAACCTTCCATCCCAGTGGTCTGCCTTAGTACTGCTGCCTTTTCATCAGCCACTCCCAGTTGGCGAGTGGGTAAATCAAGGTCTAGACCTTGAATCTGAGCTGAGGAGCTTATGTAACATCCTCGCAGCAGACCACTTCCCCGAGAAGTTCTAGCCCGTGGCAGCATCAATTTTCTGCATACTGGAATCCCTCACCATGGAGGAAGTTGAATGTTTCTGCCAAAACCTATGTGCGATGCACTTTCGTCTTCATCATTGATGAGTTGTTTATCATAGGAGCCAAGAGAACCTTGAATAAATTGGCAAACAATGTCGTCTGGTTGATATGGCGACACTCAGTGTGGCCCTGCACCCCGAGTCACCAGGCCGCCGTAATGCCCTTTGACAATAATGCGTTCGGAGCTTCAGGGTACTCCAAAAAATTATCAAGGAAGCTACCCCCATGTGAAAATCCATGGTTGGGAGTAGTATTATTCCCTCCTCTTCAATCTATCCAATAGCAGCCTGAATCACATGGCGATATCGAGGACATGCCCCCAGGAAGTTCCATTGTCAACATGGCCGACATAGTGGACGATTAGGATGGGATGGATCTTCTCGATGGAGACTTACCCCTAGAGGTCATTCCACCACTACTGGACCCATCAAAGAGGATTACTCATTAAAAAAGGAACCTACTTGGCCACCCTACGCCCACTGAGGCACTGGTACTCAGCCGGAATTACGGTAACGGCAAAGAGCATGTTAGAGCTGGAAAACACTCTGACCCGTCCGACTCAGTGTAGAAGAAGGAGGAGGACCATCATAAGGCCAAATTGCGCCAAAAAAGTTCTGATCAGAAGAAGTTAGGCGAATAAATCTTGGCTGAATGCGTTGTAGGGAGACAACCCGACTATGACAATCCTAGGCCAGTACAGTAGGGGCAGGAACAACTTCCCCTCGGTGAGCTGCCCGCAGGCAACCTGGATCATGCTGCTCCCATGGACAGGGATGAATCTGGAGCTCATGGTAAGAGGTCATGGTATGTCTCGCCAAACCATCCTGAACGGTGCGGAAATCCAAGGAATCTAGCTCGGGTTCCCCAACTGCCCCGCAAGTCGCTCAACCAGCCGCTCCACGAGCCGCTGAGCCTGTTTACCATGTTGAAGAACCTACCAACACGCTCATAGTTAGGGATCCCCGTCAAGACAAGGATCCTACCTAGATGATCCTATGGAAGTGATCATAGCCTACCTTTAGGTGTTGGAAACATGAAAGGTGGCAATATCACATGATGGTAAGCCATATTTGGCGTGGGTGGATGATATGCCGATGCCTCCGGGTTTCAGGAATCCCACCTTCTCCCCCTTTAACAGGACGAAGGACCTGACGCAGCACCTGGTCCACATCAATTCAAGTTGCGGGCCCATGTTAGGGACTCCATCGCAGCCGAAGGATACCAATATCTGCTGTTTTCTTCAGACATTGGAGGGGCTGACATTTGTCTGGTACAGCCAGCTCCCCGTCGGATAAATAACCATCTGGGAGGACCTTCACAAGAAATTTCTCTACCAGTTCAGCTCTACCACTTAGAAAACGATCATCGCAGACCTCCTCATGTGCAAAGAAAGTCCTGATGAGTGATTTTCAAACTTTATAGCCCAGTGGAAGGGGCTCACATAATCCATCGACATGCCACTGACTCAGGATCAATTACTGACGATGTGCATAGGGAATGTCAATACGGAACTGGTTCCTTCTATGATCACCCAGAACTACCCTTTACGATTCCAAGACTTCTCCAATAAGGCCCAACGCCTAGAGGAAGTCATACAACAGGCCAGTCAGGAACGTACGTTGCCCCACTGTAATTCCAGTAAAGAGGGCTGCCAGTACCGAGACCACCATGGTGGCCCAAATAGAAGCCCATAGGCAACTAGAATTGCTACCAGTGGAACCATCCCCGTATCCTCATAGAGGCCCTCCACCTCAGGAGCAGTCTTCGGCTCAGCAGCGTCTACCTTAGAATCCGTAGGTGCCCTCGTGGAATGCGCAGCCACCGCCCAGGCGGGACAACCAGGCTCTGCCTCCTTGACAAGACCCTCCAGGTCCTTATCAAGACCAAGCTCCAAGGGCCCCCTTTCCAGACTGAAGAAACCAGACCTACTCGTTCAATGAGAATTAGGTCCCCAGCTATTTTAGAAGTGCCTTGGAACAAGGGATCCTGCGTTTTCCTGAGTACAGAAGGCCGGAAGAGGCGAATCTCACTAATCGCCCCAACTACTGCCCTATAATCGAATCATGGGGAACACCCTCAAGAAGTGCTATGTTTTTAAAGACTATCTTCAAGACCAAGTTGATAACAACATAGTCAAGCTGGGCTCGGCCTACGAACAAGTGGAAGGTGTCTTTGTAAGTCCAGACAGCAATAACAACAGTGAAAGTGAGTGGTAACAAGTTTCTAACCTTGGGACCCAGAAGTATGATGACTGGATGGCTAGGAAAATGGTTGATCATGCCCATGGTATCATTCGTGCATGCCTGAATCAACTGGAGATTTCAGAAGCTGCGACCACCACTTCTGTATCATCATCTCAGCCGACCTCTTCCTAGAAGAGCAAGAACCAGTGGCGTAAGGGAAAGCAATTCGCCCCGCCAATACCATTGTTGTCCCACACTCTCGACGACTTCATCCCCCCTGAGATTGGTATTTCCCCCAGAATCTACCCAGCAATGGATGAATCTTCAATTGATAGTCAAGGGTATGCTTCTGTTAATACTATGGTGTTGGTAAACCCTTATAAGACTCCCGACGACGAGGAGTGCCAGGATAACCTTCCCAACGTCCCCAGCCGACGCCAACATCAGCGGAGCCGCGACCATATGGTTCATTGGTGCACATTAGTTAGAAGCTCCATCCAGGTTTTTCATTCCACTGAGACTAGACAGCAGGCCCAACATAGAGCTCAACACACACAACCTTTTCAGCAGGTGTCATCGGGCTCGCCTCCCCCACCATTTCTGCTACTCGCTCAGGCAGAGCTACCTCAACCATGCCACGACCAGCCTCACCCTGCTACAGGATGATCTCAGTCGTCTAGCCCTCATCTGGCAGCTACTCTTCAGGATTTTACTAGAAAGTAGTGGGATATACCCAACCCTAGTCAGCCGTCGGCCCAGCCAGCAGGGCCCTCCATGCCTCCTATCACAGAGCGGCCTCTTGCAAGAAGAATTATGCGCCTGAAACAGAAATATTATGTCCTCAAGAACCTCGACGACATCCCAATGAGGCTTTCCATCCTTGAGGCCCTTCTCCTATCATCAGATATACGTGAGGCCCTCATTGAGGCTTTATGAAGCCCCCTCCAGTTTGAGACGGAGGTAGCAGCTGTAGAATCTTTTCATGCTAAAGCGTTTGATAATGCTGAATGACTGGCCATCATTTCATTCTCTGGAGAGGATGAAGGCTCTCCCATATAGGGGCACATATTCCCACTATACATCACCAGCCAATTTAATGGCATGGAGGTTCACCACTGTCTTGTTGACATAGGCTCCAGGATTAACCTTATCCCGACGCAGACATTGCGAATGTTGGGATTATCCGAAGATGACCTGACTCCCTCCGACTTAAGGATCTAGGGATACGACAAGAGAGAGTAGACCCCAGTCAGTAAGATCCATTTGAAGACCCAGTTCGATGGCCTAGTTTCCAGCACCGAGATTATTGTTGTCTCCTAGGACACTGCGTACAATGCGTTGATGGGTAGACCATGACTCCACCTGCATGCGGTGATCCCCTCGTCGTATCACTAGTTCCTTAAGTACTTACTTAATGGTGGAGTTTCCATTCTTCATGGTGATGCATCTCCTTTAGCCTCTTGTAAAGCCCACTACCAGGATTCCAACTATTACAAGATCAAGGAAAAAAAGATTCAGGCAAGTGAGGTCAAACCCGTCGTGGTTGAAACTGACCCCTGGGCAGGTCTGGATGTTGTCTATATCTTTCTGATCCATCGATTGGAGGCCACAACCCCCAAAATAGAGAAATGTTTTGTCTTCTCTGGTAAAAGAGGGAATCATATTCCCAAGTACAAGTGACGTTAAGAAATCACCTCTACTCCTACACAAATCAGGGTCAGGTGATCCTAGAACCTCCTACCCCCGTACAGTATCGGGATGTTCGCCCCATGGTAATGGCAGTACGTCATACATGTCAATTTTTCCAGGCTGGGATTAACCAGCTCAAGACGACGTGCCACTATTGCTTTGATATCATCATGTGTGGCCCCTTGGGCTGAAGGAAAGATGGGATCAGATCGACTGCCTTCATTTCTATGGTTTCAACAGTACGTGAATCTCCTGATATGTTGTCCACTATTGTCCAGGCTGGTACCAGGCTCCCATCAGGATCTTCTGACCTAGAGGAAGATTCCCCTACTGGGGATCCCTCCTTCTCAATCGAAGAAGAGGATTTTGAGGATTCTCCCCCCACCATCAAAGTAGTCCTTTCTTCCATGGTCGATGAACTCGTACTGGTGAACCTTGGTTGCAATGCAGATCCGAGACACACATTGATCAGTTCCACCATATCCCTTGAGGAGTATCAGCAGAACATAGATTTCCTAAAGCATCATCGTGATGTATTCGCCTAGATCTATGACCAGATACTAGGACTAGATCCTCAGGTATCCATCCACCACCTTAGTCTCCTTACAAATCATCGCGGGTTCAAGCAACCTTCCAGAAAGATGCACCCTTCTCACGGTGCCATGGTCAAGGCCGAAGTTGACAAGATTATCAGAGCCAACTTCATCAAGGAGGTCTAGTACCCCAAGTGGATAGACAAAATTATGCAAGTCCGGAAGAAGAATGGATAGATCAGAGTCTGAATTAACTTCCGAGATCTCAATAGTCACCGTCCGAAGGATGATTTTCCCCTTTCGGTGATAGAATTGTTGATCGGTGCTAGGCTGGGTTCCAAACCCTCTCCTTCATGGATGTTTAATCTGGATATAAACAGATCATAATTTTTCCTGAGGATGAGGAGTCCACATATTTCAGGGTTCCCCAAGATACTTTCTGTTACCAGGTTATGCCCTTCGGTCTGAAGAATGCAGGTTCCACCTATAAGTGGGCCATGCACCGCATATTCAATCCAATCATTGGGATATTGGTGGAATGCTATGTGGAAGATCCGGTGGTCAAATCTCACCAGTGCTAGGACCATCTCAAGGACCTTGAGAAATTGTTCAGCTACCTCTATTCCTGCCACCTGAATATAAACCTGTTGATGTGTGCCTTCGAGGTCACCTCTGGGAAGTTTCTTGGCTTTGTTTTCAAGTACCGGGGCATCATGATTGACCTAGAGAAGATAAAGTCCATATTCTAGTTGACTCCCCCGAGCAATATATGCAAGCTTTGAGGTTTCCAAGCCCACTTAGCCTACATACGCTGATTCATCGTGAATCTGGCCAACAAGCATAAGCCCTTTTCTCAGCTAATGAATAAAGGCTCCACCTACAAATGGGACAAATAGTGACAACCCACATTCGAGGAAATCAATTAGTACCGACTCTAGACTCTGGTCCTGATTCCACCCATCTGTGAAAAACCACTGATCTTGTAAGTGACTGCCCTGGAATGATCTCTTAGTGCCCTCCTTGCCCAGAAGAACAATGAGGGGATAGAAAATAGTCTCTACTACCTCAGCTGTATTCTAATCGATACGGAGACCAGATAATCCCCATCGAAAAGAGATGCCTTGGATTGGTATTCCTAATACAGAAATTATGACACTACTTGCAACACCATGAGGTATAGCTGGTGTCTCGGGTAGACCCACTGAAGTTCATTTTGAACGACCCCATGTTGACCAACCATCTAGCACAGTGGGAGGTAATCCTCCAGCAGTTCGACATCAGGTTTGTCCCTCAGAAATCTATCAAGGGATAGGCATTGAAAGACTTCCTTACTTCCCATCCAACCCCTGTGGACCAGTCCCTAGAACTGGATTTTCCTGACAAGGTAATCCTCTTAGTAGATCATGCCATCCCATGTTGGCAGATGCACTTTGATGGTGCTTCCTGAAGCCCCACCGGTAGGAGACTCAATGATCCCAGGATCATCGGGGTTGGCCTGGGTATTGTCTTTATCACCCCGACACAAGAAATTATACCATACTCATTCCTATTGTTAGCAGGCTGCACCAACAACGAGGTAGAGTATCAGGCACTTATCACTGGCCTCGAGCTAGCCCTCGAGATCGATGTTCCCCATTTTCATGTGAAAGGGGATTCCGAACTAGTCATCAAGCAAATCAATGGTGACTATGTAGTCAGGAAACCAGAGCTCATACCATTTTTGGAGTGCACCCTCTAGCTAATGTCCTAGTTTCCATCTCGATCAAAAGTTACTCATGTCCCTCGATCTCAGAACGCTCAAGCTGATGCCCTGGCCGGCCTGGCTGCATCACTTACAGAACCCGAGCAGGATGATCTGATTATTCATGTGGCACACTAAAGAGTCATTGCTCCCATCACCCTAGATGATGATGACGACCTACGAGTAAGCCATATTACCATCGAGACTCCATTTTAGGACCCGCAGGTTCCTCAGATGCAGTGGTTGAAGTGACTCCTGACTGGAGGTACCCCTTTGTGGAGTATCTCTAAAGTGGTTACCTCCCAGCTGATCAGGACGAGCGCGAGTGAATCTGATATCGCACGCTGCAGTTTACCCTCTAGAGTGGTTCTAATCTTGAGTAGATCCCCACCATGCATGGGTTTGATGGTGTTATCCTCCGTTGCATCCAAGGAGTCAAAATTTCTTAGGTCATGCAGGAGGTTCACGTCAGTCACTGTGGGGCTCACCAGACTGGGCTGAAGCTGTCCCATCAGATCCAGAGATTGGGGTACTTCTGGCCCTCCATGATCCATGATTACAATGAGTTCGGCAATATATGTAACGCATTTCAAATTCATGATAACTTCATGCATCAGCCACAAGAACCTCTCCACTCCACCATGTACTCTTGTCCATTTGCGGTGTGGTGACTTGACGTAGTGGGACCATATGCACCGACGACAGCTTTCCAGTGCAGGATTTTTCTGACCGCCATAGATTTCTTTTCTATGTGGGTAGAAGCAGTTACACTCAAGGAGGTCAAGGACCATTCTATCATTGACTTCATGAGTTCCAATATCATCTAATGGTTTGGAGTCCCTCACATCGTCCTTACCGATAATGACACCAACTTCCAAGCAGCCTAGCTAAAGAAATTGTACGCCAAGTAAAACATTTATTCCAACTATACCTCCTGCTATCACGCGTAGGAAAATGGGCAGAACGAGGTGTCAACAAAACCCTCTATAACATTTTGCATAAAATGGTTGGTTAGAATAAGAATATTTGGTTGAAAAATATCCCCAACACCCTCTGGGATTATGGGATGACGACTCGTAATTCCACCCAGGTGACCACATATTCCCTGGTGTACGGAGCTGAGGTTGTCCTTCCCATTGAGATCCAGCTTCCTTCGTTATGCACAGTGGTCTATGACTAGTAGGCTCCAGAGAAGGTAGCCGAAATTCATCTGGCTAAATTGGAAGCACTTGATGAGAATAGGCTCCGTGCCCTGCACATTCTGGAAAGGCATCTGAATAAGATTTCTAGAGCCTTCAATAAGAAGGTTCACCTCCACTTTTTCTTGCAAGTCGACTTGGGTATTGACCCTCCAGACACTAATGATCCCTAGCAATAAACCACCCAAGTTGGATCCCAAAAGGGAAGGACCTTACATAATTCACAGGGTTTACCCCAACGAAGCATACTCCCTAGTAACCATGGATGGTGACTTTGTAACTACTCCCACCAATGCCAAGTTTCTCAAGAAATAGGTTTCCTAATCCACCTGGTCCGGCATGACCCTAAAATGTTTTGTGCTATGTGACCTTAAACCATTTGGTCCTATATGACCCTAAATTGCATGATGGTCCAACATGACCAAAAACTATTCAGTCCTACATGAATTTAATCTATGAATCATCTCGCAAGATGTTAAGCTACACCCTTAGAACTATGTGTGGCTTAATTCCCATCCACATGAGATACATAAGAACACTCAAGTGTTTTTTCTTGATCCCAACCCCAATCTCTTCTCTTTGACTATCCCCTCGGGGTATTGTTCTCTTAGAGGATCCTTGCATGATATGGTGTAGGCTTCCTTAGCCCCACTCATGCTAGGATTATAACAGTCACACCATGTTCCCGCTCCCCATTCTTCTATCCTTCCACATCCTCACCGCATGACATTAAACTTCATGGCCTTCAAGAACTACGTACGGATTGATTCCCATCCTTATGGTATATGTAGGGATGCCTGGACATTTCGTCTATTGGCCCAATCCAATAGCTAGAATCTCCCCTCGGGTCAAGACATATGGTGTGATGTAGGTTTTTTCTGCAATACACATCGAGCTCATATCGATTCCTCCGTACATCCCACTCCCTAGTGGTGTCCACCTCTTTCACCGCCCTGATTAACTTTAAAATGTATGGTTAAATCTATGCTTCACCCACTCCTTTGATTGGGACTCCATCATCCTTCCCATCCAGAAGGGCCCCCGAACGGTAGGGATGCTAGGCCTAAGGGCTCTCCTACCACTTCGGGCCAATGCCCTCAAGGATGTTGAGCAAAAAATCTGATACATATCCCATGTTGCGAATATGGTTAGCAGTCGATGCTCATTTGTTATTCCCATTCCATGTCTCTATTAGGATGTTGTGTTTCAAACATGGTCAAAAACTATCCTTTTTCATCGGGACCACCCCAAGGTGTTCGAAACATTGAGTGCAGTGGTTCATTCTGCCCCATTGTATATCCACACGACGAACTTCCATCGAGTGATGCAGCCACTAGACCCCTATATGGTAGGGAGAGCCGAATCTGGATCCTTGTTTCCCACCCCGAGAACTAATCATGTGGGCTTATGAGCTGTGATGAGGCGGTAATCAAACAAGAGGTCGTATGGCTACCATTAGTCGAGATGCCCGACCTTAAGCCCCTTGGCCTTTTCCGGCCCCTTGGCCCTTTCTGGACCCTATCCCATGTTCTCATTTAGGGTTGTGTCGTGTAGAGTGGACTTATGTCCTCATTCACATCAGGATATTTCACCATGACACACATATCCCCTTGAGACATCCTTCCCTTCATTATCATCCATACCGCAATCACATTCCCTATCGTGCTTCGCATTCCCAGTTTTGGGTCCTCGACCCAGGCTCTCTCTTATGGGATTGTACAGTGTGGTATGAGATTATGTCCTTATTCACGTTGGGTTATTCGCCACGCTGTACACCTCCCTTGTTTGGGGTATCATACCCCTCTTTTTGTCCTTACTGCAGGACGTTAAACTACGAATTGATCAGGTCTTCCCATCCGAGGCCCAGCCTTAGGCCCCTTGGCCTTTTCGGGCCCCCAACCTAAGTTCCCTATTTAGGGTGGTATGGTGTGGTATGGGATTATGTCTTCATTTGTGTCGGGTTACTCGTCATGCCGTACACCCCCCTTGTTATGGTATCTTACCCCTATGTGTGAGTCCAGAACTATGTATGGATTGATTCCCATCCTCATGGGATACGTAGGACCGCCCGAGCATATCGTCTTTGGGTCCGGCCCCATCTTGACCCGTTGGACCGCATTCCCCTATATAGAGGAATATATGGTGTGGTATGGGATTATTCTCTCACTCACGTCGGGTTTGTAATGACCACGCCATGTACCTCTCCCTCCTGAGAGTTCTCTATCCCTATATTCTATACTCATCCCTTCAAATTGGTTACTCTCAAGTTGAGCACCCTCCTCGATCCTCGTCGGCGATTCACCAATCTGTCTATGAGTACTCTGGTTTAGCATTTGGAGTGTAGGATTTTACATGGACATGCTTTCACCCATTTTTCAGGATTCATGTTCCCCTTCATTTGGGCTTCCATTTCTTCCACACCTGAAGGGACCCCCAAATGGCATGGATTATAGGCCTAAAGGATCTCCTACCATAACGAGCCAACGTCCTTTAGGGTTTTAGACAAAAAATCGATACAAGTACCGCGTTACAAATATGGTCAGCGGCCAATGCTCATTTGTTTTTCCTCATTATTGGCTAATGCGATATGGGTGCTGTGTTTTGAACATGGTCAAAAGTCTTCCTCCATTGTCATGCTAGCCCCATTAAGACTCGAATGTTGGTTACATGATTCACATCATTGTCCACCCCATCATGCCCAAGTGGACTTTTGACACTCCTGACACTATCCCTCAGTACACATTTTCACGTTAGGAGGACTAAGCCGCGGGAAAGGCATCATTCGAGGCTCCGCACTGACTTCCCTTTTTGATGGTCAGTGCTCTATGAACATAAACTAAGATCTCTTTTAGAACTATGTGTGGCTTGATTCCCATCCTCATGGGATACATAAGAACACCCAGACATCTCATTTTCGGGTCCAGCTCAATTGGGAGCTAGTTTCTCCTTCCCCTTACCCACTTAAATATATTTTAGCCCCTTAGCCTAAGGTTTCTTTCACGGAATCGCATACTGTGTGGTATGGGATTACTCCCTCATTCACATTGGGTATGTTGTATTGCACCATGCACATTCCCCCTTTAGCCTCGTCTCTACTATATTTGTGCCACATGAGATTAAAATGCTCACATATTCCCATAACATGACCTTAAACTATGACATTATCATACTAGTCGCATGACGAAAAATGGCACAACATTGTGATGTCCTCACTCAAGGGGACACCATGTTTGGTATCAGTTACATTCCATACCATTTGTCAACACCTGAATATTGATTGATTCATGTGGCGAGGCTGGGACTTGATATACTTGGCCTGTCGCTTCACAAAAAAAGGGGAAAGCGCCCATTCACCTTAATGGACAAACAAGATACATCAAATACCACTTATTTTTGTGAAAGGGACACACCCGTACACCCCTTCTATCCTTGGCACTAGTACCTTACCATGCCACCCCTTAGAACAATGTACGGCTTGATTCTCATTGTCATGAGATACGTAGGAACGCTCGATCACTTCCCCCACATGCCATGCTTAACTCTCGTTTCTGGACCCTTGACCTAAAACCTTCTCAGGGAACACATGGTGGTTGGGAACCCAGGTTCCCATTCATGCCAAGTTTTATAATTACCCCAACAGGTCCTGTGTTTCCTATCATTCATGGTCCAAGCTCTATGACCATAAACTAAGACAACTCTGCGTCCTTTCTGCAAGACGTTAAACTGCACAACACATCATAAGAACAACATATATCTTGATTCCCCTTCTTATGGGATATGTAGAGACACCCAGGATTTTCGACTTGGGTCTAGCCCCAGGGATCATCAATCGTGTTCCTCCTCATTTCTACCCCCTGGCCTAATCCCTTGTGGGGAACCACATAACTGCATCTTTTCCCTGAACATGTTTGGGATGCCCCACGATAACATTGGGAATATACATCTCCCTCACCAGAGAGGTCCTGTCTAAAAGAAAGAATGATCCATGATCAGACTAATGTGCCCATATAATGTGCTTCCACCACGGTGGTGAAATTCCCAGAGTGTTGGATTTTGTTCGAACAAACCATCGCTCCACATTCCATGCTTTACATACCCCTAATTCGGACCTCGTCCACTTACACGTCTAAAGGAACCCCCTAAAAGTATGGATAATTGGCCTATGGCTTTCCTACTGTCCTGGGCCAACATTCTGGAAGACTAATGGATGAAATTCTGACTCAGGACCCGTGTTTCGAACACGGTCAATAGTCGGCCCTCGTTTGGCATCCCCATTTCAGGATAATACAATATGGATACTTTGTTTTGAAAATTTTCAACAGTTATTTTTTATTGTCATGCCACCCTTTCAGTGTTCTAGATCTGAGGTATCATGATTTACATTTTCCATTCCCCTATGTTCGGATTGATTCTAATGCCCATGGCGTTACCCCACTCATGCACTAGAGCACACTGGTAAAATGATATGTCAATTTTCTTAAGGACATATTCCTTATTCGGACCTCCCTCTTCTCTTCTAGGGAATCCAGATTGGCTATTCGAATCTCGAAAGGCTGGAGCTTGATTGACGCTCCCATGATCAAACGAAGTAATAGTATGAATATCCCTTGTTTCTCGAATTGGGTGTGACCAGCGTGAGCTTTAGAATGGATTTCTATTTATTTCAGGATTGTGGATGAAATTCTTAAAACAAACAAACAAGTAAATAAATTTATCCATACATGCAGTTCAGAATAAGAAGCAGTAAAGAGAAATGAGTTTATGACTTCGTCCATAACAGTGCCCTTAAGGGTCAGCTTTTTGGATGGATCATTCCAGCGCTGATACCTTTTGGCTGGTGGCCTCCAGGTTTGCTTCCCGCCCCCTGAGGACTCTCTCTTCATCAGTGGCCACATAGCGTATTCCACTGACCCTAGCCCATGCTTGCGCCTATTTAGTTTGAAGTGAGAATATTTGGTGACCCGCTTCCACTAGTTTCTCTTGGGCATCTTCCAACTGGGCCCTCAACTGCTCCACTAGTTCAGAACAGTTTGTAATGAATATCTCTTTTTTCCTTCATCTATTATTCAAGGCGTCGGGCCTCTTGTTCTACAATCATGAACACTTGGGTACATCCCTGACCCCTCCTGACAATGGGCAACATCGAAGTGTTGGCTGCTCTCGCGCAGCTTCTCATCCATGTAGTCACAGACCGTCAAATGAAGGCATTGAGAATCCACCCCTCCAGCATAGAGAAATCCTATCCAGGTGTGGAGTGATGCCATCCGATTTAGCCAATCCGTCTGAGGATAACCGAGAAAGCGCTTGATGCGCTTCCACCATTTTTATTTCATAATCCGGCTCTCCTCGTCCACCTCCGAGCCTGAATCATCAATCACCTCGGGGTCTACGGGCCGATAGTTAGGGAAAGCATCCAACATTCTAGCAGCAGGGTCTTCTTTGAGTGTTCCTCCCAAGGGGTTAGGCTCTTCAACACCGGGGCGACCTTCCTCCTTAGCCACGGTCCCAGTGGTTTCTTCGTCAACTTCTGGCCCCGCCCCGACATTGGTACCGCTGATTTCCACAACCCTTTTCTCACAGAGAGTCGAGGCTGGATCATTTTCAGAAGTGTGGGACGACACATTTTTAGTTGAATCAATTGCGGATGACCTGGGTTTGGAAGCCTGAAGATCCTCCAAGTCTCTGATTACTGCACAAATAATGAACACCTTGATCAAATGAGATCTCTGATGGTGAATATCGACATTGGAGTAATGAAATTACAAGATCCCAAAGCATCAGCCTCCAGTGTTCTAGCCGCTATAGGAGCTTCCATTATGGAGGATCCCTCAGCACTCATCAGCTCAATAATGGGCGTCGGCACCCCACCTTGTTCTACCAGCACCTCCTCCCATTTGAATGGATACCCTTGGTAGGTTCCCATATGATCCTCAATTGGATAAGGAGATCTGATTGAGGGATTAAAAAAATGATGAGGGGAAAAGATATACAAGGGCTGATACATACCTCAAGCAACTCAATTATATATACATCAGAGCCAACGATCTCACCACTCTCCCGGAGACTCCCTTGGTGGGATGCCCCCTGAGACCCTCCACCTTCAGGCTCTTCTTCTTCTTCACCTACTCCTTTACCTTCTCCTTCTTCCTCTTCTTCCATCTCAGTGCCCTCTGGCTCGTCATCACTTTCTTCATCCTTTGATGACATCTTTTCTAGACCATTCTCCTGGTCGAGCATTACTTTCACCAAGAAAGATGGCTCCTCACGCCGACCTTGTTGGCAAGCATATAGGTCCATGGCCATCAGATACGCATGTCGATGATGAAAGTTCACCCTTTTGACAACCCGAATGAGTCTGACCTCCATCATCTGGTTTCTATCTCATACTATCTTTTTCCAAAGAGCTTCAGTACCCATTGACTATCGTAGGGTCATCTAGGCTGACCACAAAGCTGATAAGATTGCTTCATTGGAAGGTTGAAGCAAATACCTTATCTACTTCCATGGGAGTTCCCTGGCCGCTACATGAGCCCCTATTCCCCTAGGCGATGAGGGCCCAACCGCACCGTGCGACTTCCCCGCTACTAATGTCCCGGCCTGTGCGGGCCTAGTTGCATGACATGCTTCCAACATTCCCCCCTCCCCAACAGTACCATGTCTACTCTCTCACCACCCATGTTCTACACTGGCTACTTTGAGTTTCCTAACCCACTTCCACAAAAGCCCCTCAGGGTATTCTATGGCCCAATGTTCGGTATATTTGGTTGAGAGGCCAGCATCAACTCCGGTGGGATGAAAAGTGATCATGTCGCCAGAACCTTGGGACGTGAACATCATCCATATTTGGAGAAGAACACAATGGTTCCTTCCTCTCGAACATCTGTGTGTACTTTCTTCGGCATCCACTAATGGAATCCAAACTACTTGGTGAACCTGGATAGTACGTAGGGCTTGCAAAAGATCTTCCCATTAATCTGGGCCATGAGCACCCCACCTTTGATGCTCTGGAAGTATTTCTTTTGATCTAGCGAGCCTTTACCATTATCTATCATCTGGCCAGTCGGGGTGGGGGAATGTGCTAAAAGTGAAGTTGGCATGATTTCTGATTCTAACCCTTACTCCCTCCTCATTGAGCGTCAATTGCATGACCCTGTCGATGTTTAGCAAGGAATGTCGCAGGCCATTACCTAGAGGAAAAATGACGTTTGGGAAGTTATACCCGCTGCAATGGGCCGTGACCCAGCCATAAAATATCTAGAAGGGGCCACAGATCCTCCTCGGTGACCCTCCTCTCAAAATGCTTCCCAAAATTGCATACAGACGAGCCAACATGGGGACACCCAGATTGAATCTTTGATGAGAGGCCATGATGCTATCCATCACCAAGGTCACTGGATGAACTCCCATAATTGCATCCCTCACCGGTAGGAGACACCCACTCAAGAATACCTCAAGAAACCCAACGTACTGAACATTCTAGTCCTGACTCTCATTTATGCTGAAGCCCCATGGTTGATAGTCCCCCGCCTCCAGGATCCTCCAGTATGATCTGATTTTTCTCTTCTATGCTGTAGTCGGACACTGTCTCCCTTGCCCCGACATCCTGACTTCTGGATCTTTTTGCAGGAGCAAGCTAAACAATTTCTTGTAAGCGATGTTCTTACAAAAATCCTTGACCCCCAGCCTATCCTTAGACAGCTCCAGTAGGTGCCATGTCAGCATAGGGGTTTGTGATCCGTCTCCCCATATGTTCTTTGGCGGGAGGAATTCCTCGCACTGGTTCCCATCCAAAGGGATATCCCCAATGCAATGAATTTCCCAGAGGCTAATACCAAATTCCCCATGATGAAGATGAAAGGTATTGGTATTGGGGGACCATTATGTAAACAGATCTGGCCCAAGCTCGGGATGGTGATAGAAATGAATCTCTGATGTCCACACCGCCTCGAACAAAATGATGTGACATAGTTCGCTTCCAAACTTTTCACATGTTTGGCAAACCTAATATGCCCAGGCCCATTCACTTGTGAAATTACCTTCAGACCGTAGGTCCCAATCCTACAGCCAGCCTTTAGTCTTGTTAGAAACACTCTGATGTAAGGTGCTTGGGTAGAGGGCCGAAAAATTCTCTGTGATAGGGTCACTCCCTAAAATGGTCCTTGTCTTGGGATTCAGGATGTAAACGTTCATGTGTCTGGTATCTCTAGCAGGATGGCCATTATAGGTGATATTATACCAGGGTAGGTCATCCTCACAGGTCACCCATGAATACGGTGTGTCGACCTCAAATCTTTGCTTGGGTACCTCCTCCAAGATACCGAAGTCCCATATCGGTATTTTGGAATACAGTGCATAATCCTTCTGCGCTAGATTCAACATGTGGAAAAGAGTATGGTTGCTGGATACGATCCTCTGGGTGCCATAAACCTCAGATTTGGTGACCATCTCAGCCCTTCGGACAGCGAACACGGCTTCTCCCTCAACATCAGCTCAATTGGTGGCCATCTTATTCCAGCGAGGACTTAAGAGGTTGGCACGAAAAAGTAGAGGACGATGTGAAAAATCAGATGTTGGTGCAAAATATCTGAAGCTGGTGTGAAAAATCCTGTTTTTGCGCGTAAAATGAAGGCTGAATTCAAGAATTTCATGCAACGAAATCATTTTTCGCACAGGGTGGAAGAACTTTTTGGAGCGCAAGAGGTCTAGGATTATTGCACGAAAAAATTCCATATGGAATGAGGGGCCCACAGGGCATTTATAGGCTCAGAGGTGGGTTTCTATGCCGGCGTGAAAAGTGGATTGCATGGCACATGCCGGTTTTACACGTCGTTGCAGTTTTGAGCTCGTGCAGGCCCCAGGGAGTCTTGGATCTCAACGTTTCACTAGGAATCTGACCTTTGTGGCCCCTCGTTGATCCGATTCCAAGGGAGGAATTTGTATACACCAAAAAAATGCTCGATGGATAAAGAAAGATTGGGCGCAAAAAAGTGACACAATCTTTGGGACCACTGATCCATTCTGGGGGGCCTGGAGGTATCACACGAAAAAATTCCATAGTGTGCAAAAAAACCTATTCCGTGAAAAAACTCCGGGATTCGTGAGAGTTTTTCGCATGGGCGGGGAATGTCATGCGCTGCCACCCCATGCGATTGAATTTTCCCACTGCCGACGTCGACGTACCAATATTTCCCGTGTGCTCATTTTTCACGTGGATACGCATCCCCGAGCACCTATACATAGTAGGCCACCCCTTCAAATTCTGGGCTGAAAAATCTGAACTGTCTCCCCTATGCAAAATTCATCTCCTGTGCACACAAAAAGATGGCTCTCAGGTACTAAATTATTCACGCCAGGTCACCCGGGGGTCCGCCTTTGTACACGACCACTCATTCTTGATCCTTGGCCGAATCCCATCGAGAACCTTCCCCCATGCACAATTCTTTCCCATTGCCTGCGATCAGTTCTTTGGCTCATAATTCCTTTTTCACGCTGCCCCCACCATTTTTTGCGCACATTTCCTTCTGCACATCGGTCCGTCGTTTTTCACGCGCACACCTCAATTGTGCGCCGGCTATGCCCTTTGTGCACCCACTGTTCAATTGCACACCGGCCCAGCCATTTTCGCGCCCGCCACTCGTTTATGCGTCAGCCCGTCCCTTTTTGCGTAATAGTCCCTTCTGCGTGCAAGCCCTCCGCCTTGTGTGCCCGTGATGTCCCTCTTCCGGGCATAATATTCGGGTGCCTACCGCACCCAAAGCACCTTCACCATATACTCATTTCCTGTGCAACCTTCTAGGTTCGCACGTAGTAACTTCAAATTCCCCTGGACGATAACACATGTTGCATTACTTCACCTCATGGTTATTCTAATAGGCACACTAACGGCTATTGTTTCTTCGCATAACCACGTTCATGTGGACCCCAAATGGTTCGCTCCATAATTCCCCCTATACAAAACATTTCCTATACCCTCTCTTCACAAAGGTGCATAGGGTACCAGCTATGTAAGTACTAGGGGTGCGGAGAAAACCCACCGCGTCGGAGCTGCAAAATGTTAAACTACCAAGAACCATCGTCCTTAGCACATGATGTTAAAACTGTGACCTCGCACTAGGCCTTGCATGCGGGGTGCCCCACCTTCAACATTTTGTATGCCCACTGGTCTCCATGAGAGTGAGATCATTCCTCACATGGAATGTGATCCTCTTTAACGGAGCAGCGTCTGTTCGTGGGGAAATGGCAACCACCCTGGTGTAAGCCCCTAGTTTTCTTGTAGGAGGAAGCATCCCTGCTCCTCCTTTCTTCTTAGGTCCCAAGGACCGAGGGGGGGGGGGGAATGGAAAATAGAACACACCTTTCTTCGGTGCAAAAAACCTCTCCTGTTGGGCTTTGTCTCCATTGGGCCTCCATCCTGGAATAAGTCCCAATCTCCATCTCTCTGGGCGTCTAACCATATGTAAGCCTCTATTTCCTCTTTGGGCCACATACCATGCGTAAGCCCCTATTTCCTCTTTGGGATGCTAACTGCATGTAAGACCCACTTCACTTCTTAAGAATGCACCTTTCTCGACATGATCGTCAGGTTTCTGCTGCCTCTTGTTTCTCACACCAAGCATGACTCATGTGGGCTTAGATCAGGCATCGACCATGAGATCCAACTTGGTAAGCCTAGAGTATAAGCCCCACACCATCTGAACTACGAGGTCATTGATCCTTTACAAGGAAAGGTAGGTATGAAGCCTCCCTGAGGTTCATGCCCAGCATCTAGTCGCTCCGAACCCCTTCACATCGGTTTGCCCCCGTCCTTCATGATGTTAAAATATGGACCCCAATCAGCAGTAAGTCATTGTTTCCCCAGTCAACAGTAAGCTATTTCACACCATGTACCACATCCGAACTATGAGGTCTTTGATCCTTTCCAAGGTAGGATACGTAGGAAGCCTCCTTGAGGTTTAATCGCACCACCATCCATTGGTCCCGAACATCTTCACGTCGGTTCACCAAGCCCCCCACACCACCACCCGAACTACGAGGTCTTTGATCCTTGCTAAGGCAAGGTACGTAGGAAGCCTTCACGTGGTTCAATCCCTCCACCCATGGGACCCCAGGTCCTCCTTCACGTCGATTCACTAACCCACATGAACTACGTGGTCTTTGATCCTTGTTAAGGTAAGGTACATAGGAAGAATCCATGAGGTTCAAGCCCACCATCCATTGGTTGTACTGACCCCCTATACATTGGTTTACCAACACATTGGGCCGCCTCATAGAGTAATCCCCAAAAGCCACAATCTGAACCATGAGATCTTTGATCCTTGCCAAGGCAAGGTACGTAGGAAGCCTCTCTGAGGTTCAAGCCCAACATTCAATCGCTCCGATGATCTTCGCATCGGTTCTCCCCCGTCCCATATGACATTAAACTGTGCACCTCTTTCAACGGTAAGCCATTGTCACTCCATTCAGCGGTAATCCATTGTCCCTGCATTCAACAGTATGCTGTTGGAACCCCAATCAGTAGTAATCCTTCATCAGATGAACTATATGGACTTTGATTCCCTTCCATGGGGATATGTTGGAAGCCTTTTCATGGATCACGCCCAAAACCATCATCATACTCATGGCGGTTCCATCCCATTTTCTATCCACTTCATTCAACCGCTCCATCATCCATTCTGATTCTTACCCGGGTCGCCACATCCCGGTGGGATCATGCCACCTCATACCCCATTCCCCTCAACAGTAACCAGGAAGTCAAAAATGCATTGGTCCCAACATCATTGTTCCCTCCGAGGGTTACACTCTTCTGATCCACTCTAGTTAGTGTTCTGATCGGTCTGATCCATCTCCGTTGGACGTTAAACTTGCATCATACCCTTTGTTAAACATGGGAAGCTGAGGAAACCCTCAGATACATGCCCATGTCATATAATTCCCTATATTCGACGTCGGATGTCTCAGGCTTCCGCGCCCTTGAGAAGCCCTATAATAAGGGACAACATACAGACGTGCCAATGTCCCAGCACCCAGACATGACAGTGACGCCCAACGTGACTACTCCCCTAACCGGCAGTTGCTTCCCTAACCAGAACCCTTGGAATTTCCTGATAGAAGCAGTTTAATTAACTATTTTCCATGAAGATATGATGCTAGGAAGAGTTTCATGAACAATGTATTAAATCTATAAGGGACAAACAGACTAGGTGAAGAGTTCTGAGGAGGAATCCATGGAAGGAAGAACCGACATCCCATCATCTCATTTCGATCAAGGAGAAAATGTCCCTGAATAAGCGACGAATGCCGAACAACTTTGGAAAGCAGGAATGTGGGGTAACAGACAGTGCTGTTGTCCCCCCCAAAAGAGATGGACGTGCACACCCTCGAAAAATCGTTAGCAAAAGTGGTTCAACACAATTCCTTCCAAATACTGCTTCTTTACCCAGAGGATTAGAAACTATACCATTCCCTCCGATGACAGTATCAAAAAGTTGGGTATTATCATCGCGTCCTGGTGCCACTAATATAGATATAGAATAGATGAGGACATGAATCACATATTCATTAAGGGGGAATGGTCCAAAGAAGTTTGGAGTTATTTTGGTGAGTTTACAATGTACTCTTAGTGGGAACTTTGAGATAAACCATTCTTATAATGATGGTTTCAGGGGATAGAAAACATGGGCATGAAAAGAATGGCTCATTCCATTATACTCAATGCAGGGTTCTGGTGCTTATGGAATGATAGGAACTAGGCAATATATGAGGGGCTTCCCTCTTCAGGGTGTTCCATCATCACAAGGACTCGGAGTTTGTTAGGGAATCTAGTGCCCTTCTTCAAAAACTGGAAAGAAGATCCCTCTGTAAGGTCGATTCGTGTTTCATACACTATGATCCATTCCCCTTGCACCAGGTTACAGGGCCAGTGGGTGTGGTTTCACCCACTAGAGAATGAATTCAAGCTAAATTCTTATGGTTCATGAGAAGCAGGTATTTCTCATGGAGGTGGGGTCATTTTGCATTAGAGGGGGATTGTTCTTCTGGCCTTCAAATCCTACTATGGAAATGGAACTAGCATCTTGGTGGAGGCCAGTGCATTGTTTTCTGGGATCAACTTGAACATTCCATAGAATAATCCTTTATCTCAAGATGATATAGACTCAATGATCAACCATGAATCCTTACAAGGTAAAGGGAATACTTCGTGGCCGATCTCTTATATCATCAGGAAATGAAGAGACATTCAGAATAATGGGATTAAGGTCACTCACACCTAGTGAGAAGGAAATAATGTAGTGGATCATCTCGCATCTCAAGATGAACAAGCCCTTCAATTCATCCGTTTTCCTAACATTTCATTCTTTAAACTCGAGGGTGTGTCCTTAATATGACGGGTTTCCCTTGGTCTGCACTACTGCATGACTCCTTAGGATCTAGTTTTCTTTCTTGTTTGTTCTTTTAATACTTCAATATAAATGGATCTGATGATGAAGATAAACAAAAGTAAGTGAAGATACATGTACATTAAGTGTTCTGTATAGTGTGTGGGAATAATTGATATGAAGGGAACCACTAACCGTGTCTGGATATAATATTGAATGAATTGGTGTATGCATAAAACCATTCTACTCATTTATATAGACATATAATAAAATTTCATTACATGAAATCAACAGAACGTTGTGATAATAGGAATAAAAAATAATTCTAATGTATCTTGGCTACAAAAATTAACTCCACATACCAAGAGGGTCAATACATAAAATACACACTTTGATCAAATATCTTATTTTATTAGATGACCATGTTAATGAAATAATGATCCCAGTCATGAAATCTCATCAAAATTTAGTATGTGTGTAATATCCCTTTTATTAATGGGGAAGGTACATACTAAAGCCAAGTATTTATCATGTAATTTGGAAATAGTTATGATGTATAGTCTGTTACAATACCATATCCCTTCCCTTTTAATAAACCAAATTTAGAATTTTCTATGAATAAAGAATGAAATATTACATAACTATTTGAATTAATTAATAAGACAACACCTTAATGTAATTATATAAAAAACTTATTTATGTATTATTCATTCATAAAGAAAAATTTATTCAATGAAATTAATACACTAATATAGAAAAATATGATCAATATTCCCTAGGCCATACTACTAATCATATCAATGTGGAATAATTCAATGTTAGAAATCTCATAATACATATCTTAATAAATTCACTGGAAAAATATTATGGTCACCATCATCAAACCAAAAATATAAAAATAAATAAAATAATATATAGCTAGTCTACTCGAGTAGGAAACCAAAAGGAATAATTTTTTATGGGAACAATTAAGAAAAAAATGTATCCATTTACATGAAAAAACTCTTAAAGGTTGGCCTATAAAATAATTGTAGATGAATAGATAGAGGTAAGAGTTTTTAAAATTCCATTCCTCCCACCTTGAATCATTTTTCATAATATTTTATCATACATTAAAAGATTTAATTTTAAGGGAAGTACAACAATATTAATGGTAAAATCTATTTTTTTAGATAATCATTGTTTGAAAATGTATGCAATTAGAATTTTAAGTAGTTTTTAAACATGGTAAGTGAGTTTTGACCGACTAATTTTAAAATTTAAAAATGGATTTTTCTTATGATGTTTTTAACAGAATAGTTGTATTTAGAATGTAACTTTAAGTGTCAAGAATACCATCTACAACTATCGGAGAGAATAACATTACTAAGATCACATAAGTATACTTTGAAGAACAAAAGTTCAACCTATTAATCATTAAATCATATTTCCATAATGATATAATGTGAAAGAAAATCTTTCAGGAATAATAAATCACTAAAACTATGGAAATCCTAGGTGGGTATCTCTCAAAATTAATTGAACGCAACTACCACAATGACCCCAGTCAAAACTTGTAAATCAAATTTTAATTTCACCCTCTATATATCCCAAAAAATAAAATTATCTAGACCCTATCATCTTTATATTAATACCTCTATAAAGAAAAATATTAAACCTATAAGTGATTCCTTTGAAGAAAAAGTAAAACATATATCAATGTATGCTTTCTCCATGTCTATGTGATATCACCCAAATAAATCACAAACCATATATATATATAAATAAAATAATAGAATAAATAATGTATGAAAAAGTGGAGGGGGAATGATTATATTGGATTGGCCTAAAGAACACCATTTGAAAAACCCATGGATTATGAATTAATAGATGGGGTTGAAGGGAACTCAAAGGAGTCTAGAGAAGCCCTCTCAAATAGATAAGTGGGATGAGGTTAAAAGGGGTGGAGGAAAAGAATTAATAATATATTTAATTGGAATCGAACAACATGTTAACTTGGAAAACAATGTTAAGGATATAGGGTAACATTAATGGGGTCACCAGTTCCTCGACAAGACCACCCAGTCACCACCACCACTACAAAGAAAATCTAGTTCACTAAACCCTCCCATTATGAATCTATTGATAACAATAATTATGTGATACATGTGGCCCTTACTTTAATCCAATCAAATTTTTTTCCTCATATGAAACCTCAAACAATCCCTAAAAGAACTTAACATTACAACCTCAAAAATAAAAAATTAATATTAAAACCCAAAATGAAAAATGAAATTTATTTCAAATCCTAATATTCAATCAACCCCTCTTCTCATATAAATAAATTCCATAATTATTTCTGGTTCAACATTAAAATAAACTGATGAGGTAAAGACTATTATAGTTATTATTTATTGCCTGTTATTCATGGTATTTCTATGGATAAAACATAATTTTTTTTTTATTTTTTTGATGTAATATTCTTAATAAAATTAATAAACTAGTAGTTATATTAAATAAATATAAAATATTATTTATTAAAATAATTTTTTATGATTTCCTAATTTATTAAATGAAAATAAAATTATTCATAGGGATAAAGTAATGTTTTTGGGAACTATAAGTAAATTATTATTATTATATGGATACATAAGTATTTTTCTAAATTTAATGTCATGTTTTTGTTTTTGTTCTTTCAGGAAGGTATTTATTTATTATAAATTTATGATTTACTATAAAATTAAAATATCATATGGTGGTATTTTATTAACAATATTTCTCATGTTTTGTATCATAACCACATGGGGTCCAGGTTGATTATTAGAAATTATTCATTTTATCAGGAGACATTTATATGATGATATAGAGTTTATATGGGGACATTCAACCTTAGCATGGGTAGTGGAAGAAAAACACAAGGATTATAAGACTAATTATTTTTGGAAATATATCTCTCAACATCAATGTGGTTTTGATGATGATATTAAAGGAAAATTAAATGAGGTTATAGATGGTGTATTGAAATTGAAATTATGTGAACTACTAGATTATAGTTATCATCCTTGTTAGTGAATTAAAAGGATAATTTATGAGTTATATTTAATTATAGGGTTGTGATTTTAGTTAATTCATCAGATAATTAATAACAATGTTTTTCAAAATTTATCGGATATAAATAAATATGGTTGTTGATTTTGAAAAAATTTATTTTATGGATACATATGTGGATATTTCTAATAATGTAAAATTTTGATAGGATTATATTACAAGTAGTTTAATGTCATCAAATTTTGAACAATTATTAATATTGAATTTTGTTATTTAACTATGACATTGAAGATCAATTTTTAATGGTGGTGTTTTTGGGTAATTAATAATGGAACTTTCTATGTAATTTATGCTTCCTCATATTGGGTAATTAAAAATATCACTTTTATGTAATTATCAATTGTCATTTTTGGTGAATTTCTATAATTTTCAATAATTATTTTGCGCCAATATCAATGATGTTTGGCAGTAACTATCTTGAAATCAATTATGATGCTTTTATGTGGTTTAAATTATTGATTTATAGAAAATTTTGAGGAACATTTGAATCATATAGATATAAATTATGATATTTTCAGTTAGATTTGTCTACCCATCATGTATGAATGTCGGTAATAAATATAAAAATTGGTAGTGATATTAGGATATGAATTGTCTGTATGATGTTTTGTTTATGTTATTTAAAAAAAATCTGACTTATAATCTCATATATGATCACTTATTAAGATTTAATAATGTGGATTGAAAACATATAATAGAAGATATAGATTATTGGATAACAATACTATTTATTTCTTTCTTCAGCTCACATATGATGGAATTAGGGATTTATAGTTATAATGATTAATATTGGTTCCTATAGTGAGACTACTAATAAGAGTTACTATACCTAATGCATTATTTTTAATTATATCAAATTTATTATTATTTTATAGAAATTATATATTATATACATTTATGGTGAGGGTTCATGTTGTGTTATATGGGTGGACTTGAGGATCTTAATGACCTTTATTTTGTTTATCTCATTATCTCATATATTCATGAACATTATTTATACACATTGACATGTGATGGTCCTAGGTAGGAACTTAAGAAGTATATTTTTTCCAATACTTATTTGATATATAAAATTTTTATATTAGAGGGACAGTTCTAGATGAGGAATTTGTGGAGGTTATTTTTGTCTTGTAGATATTGGGATCTTTAGAAGGGTACGACTGAATTTTTTGAGTTATAATTTTGCAATGTTTTACAGTTTTCCCAACCATAATTTTTTATAGTGCTATGTTATTTGAAATTATAATTCCCATTATAAAAACAATTCATCAAATTAATGAATTAGTTTTTTAAAATTATTTTTTATTTACAAACAATAATGCCACCCATTTTTGTTTTTTATACATCTAACACTAGTCTCCAACCCCATTTAGATTGGAGGTGGGATTAAGGGATTGTACAATATCTTATTAAAGGTTTAGGTTGATACCTAGTGGTATTACGTCAAGAAAATGTAAAATTTGAGTGAGAGTCTATAGGATGAAATTTTTGGTATACTCTATTGAGAGGTTTCATTAATATATTACTAGAATTATATATCATAAATTTAAATAGATCATAAACCATGAAAATAATAAATGTGTGTGGGTAGCATGAATATTTCTATGAAATAGAGTTAAATGTATATTTAATATATACAAGGGATGATTCATTATTTATAGGAAATCATATGTAGTGAGAACATTAATTATATAATTTTTGGCCGTGATGATTTCATATACTATGGATAAAAGAATGACACACATGTCGTAGACCATGAGATATTTGTTTTTCTGACATATTCATATTTATGAGGTTGTATTAATGGAATTATTTGGAATTATAGATATTATTAAGGGAGGAAGAATCCATGATGATATTGATATTATAGATTTTTAATAGATTTTTATGGTGTGATAATGATTTGAATTGGTATGGGATAGCGTTTTGTAGTTTTTCTAAGAGTAGGGGTTATATATTTTCGAGTGATTGGATTTTTATGTGTCTATATAGTGATATATCCAGAAGGTGGATCTAGAATTTTATTTTTTATAAACTATAGAAGAGTTCCATAACTATTTGAGGGTAATAATAATAACAGATATTACTACGGAGTGGTAGAAATTTTAAATTGGCGATAAAGAGATGAATCTTCAATTTTATAAAATGTCTTCTAAAAACATTTATTGAAAAGGTTTTTGTATAATATTAGTATGGTTTATAAATAATCAGAGATATTATCCATTAAATAGTGGATTTTATCTATGTCATGGTTTTGGTGAATATAAATTTTTCTCGTGAATTGATTTTAGATGATAAGTTGAGAGACTAAATTTTTTATTTTTTCTCTATGACATTATATTTATCAACATATAACTTCGCATTGACCGTGGAGATATTTATGGAGTTGTAAAATGATACATGGAAGAGTGAATAATTTTAAATTATTTTAAACCTAGATGATATGGAAGACATTCTAGTATAAAATTTGGGTATCAGAGATTTACCCCTTCTCAGTCATCTAGATATTGATGGTGGATGTATCGACTGCTAAAGAAACCATAGGGTTCGAGTATGGGATTTTTTTGACTGTATAGAGGTATCGAGTGTCCAAAATACTTCCATTGTGGTGATATAAGTTACATATAGTTTATTTATACATATACTTATATACTTGTGTATAATATGATGGTGAATGATCTATACTGATATTTTTATACATGGTCATATTAAAGTAGATTCCTCTGAGACATTTTTAATTGGAACATGATAATATTCCTCCTGGATAATAAGGTAGAGCTGGTAAAGGTCAATATTGAAATATTATATAACATAAGGAACCACATTTTGGTTATAGTTAAATTGGGAAAGGAAAATTAGGTTGTTAAGGTGGATTTCCTTGATGTGAGAAACTTCTAACAATGGTGGTGGATGAGATAAAGGGAATAAATGTAGTACGAGTTATACATGTCATCATTTTCAGGTTAATATATATTTTATTTGAATCAAAATATTGAAATAACTTACTTTAGGGAAGATATTCTATGTTTTTGTGCTTCTAGTTTAAATGTATGTTAGGTCACTAGAATTGATTACTGGAGTCATGGGCTATTAAATACTGATGGGGCTATGTTGTAAGTTTGAGTTGGTAAATTTTAATGATTAATTTTAATATGATATAGTTTTATTCAAAATTTAATGATGTTATGTTATCCTTGAAATGGTTTTTATTGTTTGTACACATAAATTATTATTATTATATAAACATGGTTATTTTTTAACCTTGGATGGGATGGTTTTACTTTTATTGGAGATAGAGGTATCCATTTGATATATATTTGTATTTATCCATAGGATATATGACAAACCTTATCATTAATACACCTTACATCTTGAATAATTATATAATTAATCATATAAAATATTACTAAAAATAAAAGTCTTTTTTTCTTTGGGTAATGAGATACATAACAGTATAACCTAAAATAAGGGTATAACATCAATATCTAAAAACTCTAAAATAACATTTTATATTCTATCGATCTTATAATACTATGTGGGATGACCGAGGGATGTACATAATGAATTTGTGAGATATAAATTTCAATAAGGCAATAATAAAATCATAAAATGATGAATGTAATGCATGTTCGTAAAGAGGTGCATCAATGGTGTATAAAATAAATGAGAATTATAGAAATAAGAATTGGATAATAATATAAGCTGATTACATCAAGGAAACATCAGAATATGGTAAAAACATAAACCATAGAATCCTAAGAATAAGTAAAGGATAAAAACTGAGAATTCATAAAATAGTGTACTTAATATAACCTATTATTCGCCATACATTTTATGTCATGAGATGTAAAATTACCCAATTAATTGGAGGGAACTATAATTCTAAGTGTATCTATGAAATTCATATCAAAGACATGAATTAGTGTGCCACATAGATTATATAATACAATAAAGGATTTCATCACTTTTAAACCAATTCTTAAAGAATCTGGGTTACATAAATGGATTTCAATTATTAACAAAAGATAGGTACACCTGGGTGAATACTCTTAAGAGGAAATGATAATGGGTAGTCACTACACAAATGTTTGGAATTGAAAAAGCACAAAATAAATTTGGTAACAAGAAATGTGTAAATAAATATTGAAAAAAGTGTTTTAAGAAAATGTAATGTAGTGTCCAATCACTTTTAAATCATATATATAGTAAAATTGATTTGTTAAAACACATCTCAACACGAATAATTGTAAATGAAATGGAATAATACAAATAAAGTGTTTTAGTAAAGAGTGTGAGAGAATCCATCACAATGGGAGGGCCCCTATAAAATATTGGGGGGATCTTATTAAGAACATGGGTACACCATAAGAGGTATTTAGAGAGGTATATGGTGAGTAAACACTACTGGAAAATGGACCTATCCCCACCATCCATTGGTTGTCCTGACCCCCTTTACATCGGTTTACCAACACATTGGGCCGCCTCAGAGCGTAAGCCCCAAAAGACACAATATGAACCATGAGGTCTTTGATCCTTGCCAAGGCAAGGTATGTAGGAAGCCTCCCTGAGGTTCAAGCCCAACATTCAATCGCTCTGACCATATTCGCATCGGTTCTCCCCCGTCCCGTATGACATTAAACTGTGCACCTCTTTCAGCGGTAAGCCATTGTCACTCCATTTAGTGGTAATCCATTGTCCCTGCATTCACCAGAATGCTGTTGGAACCCCAATAAGTAGTATTCCTTCGTCAGATGAACTATGTGGACTTTGATTTCCTTCCATGGGAATATATTGGAAGCCTCTTCAAGGATCACGCCCAAAACCATCATCATCCTCATGGCGGTTCCATCCCATTTTCTATCCACTTCATTCAACCGCTCCATCATCCATTCTGATTCTTACCCGGGCCGCCACATCCCGGTGGGATCATGCCACCTCATACCCCATTCCCCTCAACAGTAACCAGGAAGTCAACAATGCATTGGTCCCAACATCATTGTTCCCTCTGGGGGTTACACTCATCTGATCCACTCTAGTTAGTGTTCTGATCGGTCTGATCCATCTCCATTTGACGTTAAACTTGCAGCATACCCTGTGTTAAATATGGGAAGCTGAGGAAACCCTCCGATACATGCCCATGTCATATAATTCCCTATATTCGACGTGGGATGCCTCAAGATTCCGCACCCTTGAGAAGCCCTATAATAAGGGATAGAATACAGAGGTGCCAGTGTCCCAACGCCCAGACATGACAGTGACGCCCAACGTGACTACTCCCCTAACCGGCAGTTGCTGCCCTGACCGGAACCCTTGGAATTTCCTGATAGAAGCAGTTTAATTAACTATTTTCCATGAAGATATAATGCTAGGAAGAGTTTCATGAACAATGTATTAAATCTATAAGGGACAAACAGACTAGGTGAAGAGTTCTGAGGAGGAATCCATGGAAGGAGGAACCGACATCCCATCATCTCATTTAGATCAAGGAGAAAATGTCCCTGAATAAGTGACGGATGCCGACCAACATTGGAAAGTGGGAATGTGGGGTAACAGACAGTGCTGCTGTCCCCCCCAAAAGAGACGGACGTGCATACCCCGGCAAAAGCTTCAGAAAAAGTGGTGCAACACAATTCCTTCCAAATACTACTTCTTTACCTAGAGGATCAGAAACCACACCATTCCCTCCGATGACAGTATCAAAAAGTTGGGTATTATCATCGCGTCCTGGTGCCACTAATATAGATATAGAAGATATGAGGACATGAATCACATATTCATTAAGGGGGAATGAGCCATAGAAGTTTGGAGTTATTTTGGTGAGTTTACAATGTACTCGTAATGGGAACTTTGAGATAAACCATTCTTAGAATGATGGTTTCAGGGGATAGAAAACATGGGCATGAAAAGAATGTCTCATTCCATTATACTCAATACAGGGTTCTGGTGCTTATGGAATGATAGGAACTAGTCAAGATATGAGGGGCTTCCCTCTTCAGGGTGTTCCATCATCACAAGGACTCGGAGTTTGTTAGGGAATCTAGTGCCCTTCTTCAAAAACTGGAAAGAAGATCCCTTTCTATGGTCGATTCCTGTTTTATACACTGTGATCCATTCCCCTTACACCAGGTTACAGGGCCAGTGGGTGTGGTTGCACCCACTAGAGAATGAATTCAAGCTAAATTCTTATGGTTCATGAAAAGCAGGTATTTCTCGTGGAGGTGGGGTCATTTTGTATTAGAGGGGGATTGTTCTTCTGGCCTTCAAATCCTACTATGGAAATGGAACTAGCATCTTGGTGGAGGCCAATGCATTGTTTTCTGGGATCAACTTGAACATTCCATAGAATAATCCTTTATCTCAAGATGATATAGACTCAATGATCAACCATGAATCCTTACAAGGTAAAGGTAATACTTCGTGGTTGATCTCTTATATCATCAGGAAATGAAGAGACATTCAGAATAATGGGATTAAGGTCACTCACACCTAGTGAGAAGGAAATAATGTTGTGGATCATCTCGCATCTCAAGATTAACAAGCCCTTCAAGTCATCAGTTTTCCTAACATTTATTTCTTTAAACTCGAGGGTGTTTCCTTAATATGAGGGGTTTCCCTTGGTTTGCACTACTTCATGAATCCTTAGGATCTGGTTTTCTTTCTTGTTTGTTCCTTTAATCCTTCAATAAAAATAGATCTGATGATGAAGATAAAAAAAAGTAAGTGAAGATACATGTACATTAAGTGTTCTATATACTTTGTGGGAATAATTGATATGAAGGGAACCACTAACAGTGTCTGGATATAATATTGAATGAATTGGTGTATGCATAAAACCATTCTACTCATTTATATAGACGTATAATAAAATTTCATTACATGAAATCAACAGAACGTTGTGATAATAGGAATCAAAAATAATTCTAATGTATCTTAGCTACAAAAATTAACTCCACATACCAAGAGGGTCAATACATACAATACAAACTTTGATCAAATATCTTATTTTATTAGATGACCATGTTAAGGAAATAATGATCCCAGTCATTAAATCTCATCAAAATTTTGTATGTGTGTAATATCCCTTATTATTAATGGGGAAGGAACATACTAAAGCCAGGTATTTATCATGTAATTTGGAAATAGTTATGATGTATATTCTGTTACAATACCATATCCCTTCCCTTTTAATAAACCAAATTTAGAATTTTCTATGAATAAAGAATGAAATATTACATAACTATTTGAATTAATTAATAATAAAACACCTTAATGTAATTATATAAAAAACTTATTTATGTATTATTCATTCATAAAGAAAAATTTATTCAATGAAATTAATACACTAATGTAGAAAAATATGATCAATATTCCCTAGGCCATACTACTAATCATATCAATGTGGAATAAATCAATGTTAGAAATCTCATAAGACATATCTTGATAAATTCGCTGGAAAAATATTATGGTCACCATCATCAAACCAAAAATATAAAAATAAATAAAATAATATATAGCTAGTCTACTCGAGTAGGAAACCAAAAGGAATAATTTTTTACGAGAACAATTAAGAAAAATATGTATCCATTTACATGAAATAACTCTTAAAGTTTGCCCTATAAAATAATTGTAGATGAATAGATAGAGGTAAGAGTTTTTAAATACCATTCCTCCCACCTTTAATCATTTTTCCTAATATTTTATCATACATTAAAAGATTTAATTTTAAGGGAAGTACAACAATATTCATAGTAAAATCTATTTTTTAGATAATCATTGTTTGAAAATGTATGCAATTATAATTTTAATCAGTTTTTAAACATGGTAAGTGAGTTTTGACCGACCAATTTTAAAATTTGAAAATGGATTTTTCTTATGATGTTTTTTACAGAATAGTTGTATTTAGAATGTAACTTTAAGTGTCAAGAATACCAACTACAACTATTGGGGAGAATAACATTACTAAGATCACATAAGTATACTTTGAAGACTAAAAGTTGAACCTATTAATCATTAAATCAAATTTCCATAATGATATAATTTGAAAGAAAATCTTTCAGGAATAATAAATCACTAAAACTATGGAAATCCTAGGTGGGTATCTCTCAAAATTAATTGAACGCAACTACCACAATGACCCCAGTCAAAACTTGTAAATAAAATTTTAATTTCACCCTCTATATATCCCAAAAAATAAAATGATCTAGACCCTATAATCTTTATATTAATACCTCTATAAAGAAAAATATTAAACCTATAAGTGATTCCTTTGTAGAAAAAGTTAAACATATATCAATGTATGCTTTCACCATGTCTATGTGATATCACCCAAATAAATCACAAACCATATATATATAAATAAAATAATAGAATAAAGAAGGTATGAAAAAGTGGAGGGGAAATGATTAGATTGGATTGGCCTAAAGAACACCATTTGAAAAACCCATGGATTATGAATTAATATATGGGGTTGAAGGGAACTCAAAGGAGTCTAGAGAAGCCCTCTCAAATAGATAAGTAGGATGAGGTTAAAAGGGGTGGAGGAAAAGAATTAATAATATATTTAATTGGAATCGAACAACATGTTAACTTGGAAAACAATGTTAAGGATATAGGGTAACATTAATGGGGTCACCAGTTCCTCGGCAAGACCACCCAGTCACCACCACCACTACAAAGACATTCTAGTCCACTAAACCCTCCCATTATGAATCTATTGATAACAATAATTATGTGATACATGTGGTGCTTACTTTAATCCAATCAAATTTTTTTCCTCATATGAAACCTCAAAAAATACCTAAAAGAACATAACATTACAACCTCAAAAATAAAAAATTAATATTAAAACCCAAAATGAAAAATGAAATTTATTTCAAATCCCAATATTCAATCAACCCCTCTTCTCATATAAATAAATTCCATAATTATTTCTGGTTCAACATTAAAATAAACTGATGAGGGAAAGACTATTATAGTTATTATTGATTGTCTGTTATTCAAGGTATTTCTATGGATAAAACATAATTTTTTTTGATGGAATATTCTTAATAAAATTAATAAACTAGTAGTTATATTCAATAAATATAAAATATTATTTTTCAAAATAATTTTTTATGATTTCCGAATTTATTAAATGAAAATAAAATTATTCATAGGGATAAAGGAATGCTTTTGGGAACTATAAGTAAATTATTATTATTATTATATGGATACATATGTATTTTACTAAATGTAATGTCATGTTTTTGTTTTTCTTCTTTCAGGAAGGTATTTATTTATTATAAATTTATGATTTACTATAAAATTAAAATATCATATGGTGGTATTTTATTAACAATATTTCTCATGTTTTGTATCATAACCACATGGAGTCCAGGTTGATTATTATAAATTATTCATTTTACCAGGAGTCATTTATATGATGATATATAGTTTATATGGGGACATTCAACCTTAGCATGGGTAGTGGAAGAAAAACCCAAGGATTATAAGACTAATTATTTTTGTAAATATATCTCTCAAAATCAATGTGGTTTTAATGATGATATTAAAGGAAATTTAAATGAGGTTATAGATGGTGTATTGAAATTGAATTTATGTGAACTACTAGATTGTAGTTATCATCCATGTTATTGAATTAAAAGGATAATTTATGAGTTATATTTAATGATAGGGCTGTAATTTTAGTTAATTCATAAGATAATTAATAACAATGTTTTTCAAAATTTATAGGATATAAATAAATATGGTTGTTGATTTTGAAATAATTTATTTTATGGATACATATGTGGATATTTCTAATAATGTAAAATTTTGATAGGATTATATTACTAGTAGTTTAATGTCATCAAATTTTGAACAATTATTAATATTGAATTTCGTTATTTAATTATGACATTGAAGATCAATTTTTAATGGTGCTATTTTTTGGGTAATTAATAATGGAACTTTCTATGTAATTTATGATTCCTCATATTGGGTAATTAAAAATATTACTTTTATGTAATTATCAATTGTCATTTTTGGTGAATTTCTATAATTTTCAATACTTATTTTGGGCCAATATCAATGATGTTTGGTAGTAACTATCTTGAAATCGATTATGATGCTTCCAAGTGGTTTAAATTATTGATTTATAGAAAATTTTGAGGAACATATGAATCATATAGATATAAATTATGATATTTTCAGTTAGATTTGTCTACCCATCATGTATGAATGTCAGTAATAAATATAAAAATTGGTAGTGATATTAGGATATGAATTGTCTGTATGATGTTTTGTTTATGTTATTTAAGAAAAATCTGACTCATAATCTCATATATGATCACTTATTAAGATTTAATAATGTGGATTGAAAACATTTAATAGAAGATATAGATTATTGGATAACAAAACTATTTCTTTCTTTCTTCATCTCACATATGATGGAATTAGGGATTTATAGTTATAATGATTAATATTGGATCCTATAGTGAGACTAGTAATAAGAGTTACTATACCTAATGAATTGTTTTTAATTATATCAAATTTATTATTTTTTTATATAAATTATATATTATATACATTTATGGTGAGGGTTCATGTTGTGTTATATGGGTGGACTTGAGGATCTTAGTGACCTTTATTATGTTTATCTCATTATCTCATATATTCATGAACATTATTTATACACATTGACATGTGATGATCCTAGGTAGGAAATTAAGAAGTATATTTTTTCCAATACTTATTCGATATATAATATTTTTATATTAGAGGGACAGTTCTACATGAGGAATTTGTGGATGTTATTTCTGTCTTGTAGAGATTGGGAGCTTTAGAAGGGTACGACTGACTTTTTTGAGTTATAATTTTGCAATGTTTTACAGTTTTCCCTACCGTAATTTTTTATAGTGCTATGTTATTTGAATTTATAATTCCCATTATAAAAACAATTCATCAAATTAATGAATTAGTTTTTTAAAATTATTTTTTATTTACAAACAATAATGCCACCCATTTTTGTTTTCTATACATCTAACACTAGTCTCCAACCCCATTTAGATTGGAGGTGGGATTAAGATATTGTACAATATCTTATTATAGGTTTAGGTTGATACCCTGTGGTATTACGTCAAGAAAATGTAAAATTTGAGTGAGAGTATATAGGACGAAATTTTTGGCATACTCTATTGAGAGGTTTCATTAATATATTACTATAATTATATATCATAAATTTAAATAAATCATAAACCATGAAAATAAGAAATGTGTGTGGGTAGCATGAATATTTATATAAAATAGAGTTAAATGTATATTTAATATAGACAATGGATGATTCATTATTTATAGGAAATCATATGTAGTGAGAACATTAATTATATAATTTTTGGTCGTGATGATTTCATCTACTATGGATAAAAGAATGACACACATGTTGTAGACCATGGGATATTTGTTTTTCTGACATATTCATATTTATGAGGTTGTATTAATGGAATTATTTGGAATTATAGATATTATTAAGGGAGGAGGAATCCATTATGATATTGATATTATGGATTTTTAATAGAATTTTATGGTGTGATAATGATTTTAATTGGTATGGGATAACGTTTCGTAGTTTTACTAAGAGTAGGGGTTATATATTTTTGAGTGATTGGATTTTTATGTGTGTATATAGTGATATATCTAGAATGTGGATCTAGAATTTTATTTTTTATAAACTATAGAAGAGTTCCATAATTATTTGAGGGTAATAATAATAACAGATATTACTACGGAGTGGTAGAAATTTTAAATTGGTGATAAAGAGATGAATCTTCAATTTTATAAAATGACTTCTAAAAACATTTATTGAAAAGGTTTTTGTATAATTTTCGTATGGTTGATAAATAATCAGTGATATTATCCATTAAATAGTAGAGTTTATCTATGTCATGGTTTTGGTGAATATTAATTTTTCTCGTGAATTGATTTTAGATGATAAGTTGAGAGACTAAAATTTTTATTTTTTCTCTATGAAATTATATTTATCAACATACAACTTCTCATTGACTGTGGAGATATTTATGGATGTGTAAAATGATACATGGAAGAGTGAATAATTTTAAATTATTTTAAAACTAGATGATTTAGAATACATTCTAGTATAAAATTTGGGTGTCAGAGATTTACCCCCTCTCAGTCATCTAGATATTGATGGTGAATGTGTCGACTGCTAAAGAAACCATAGGGTTTGAGTATGGGATGTTTTTGTCCGTATAGAGGTATCGAGTGTCCAAAATACTTCCATTGTGGTGATATAAGTTTCATATAGTTTATTTATACATATATCTATATACTTGTGTATAATATGATGGTGAATGATCTATACTGATATTTTTATCCATGGTCATATTAAAGTAGATTCCTCTGATACATTTTTAATTGGAACATGATAATTTTCCTCCTGGATAATAAGGTAGAGCTGGTAAAGGTCAATATTGAAATATTATATAACATAAGGAACCACCTTTTGGTTATAGTTAAATAGAGAAAAGAAAATTAGGTTGTTAAGGTGGATTTCCTTGATGTGAGAAACTTCTAACAATGGTGGTGGATGAGATAAAGGGAATAAATGTAGTACGAGTTATAAATGTCATCATTTTCAGGTTAATATATATTTTATTTGAATCAAAATATAGAAATAACTTACTTTAGGGAAGCTATTCTATGTTTTTGTGCTTTTAGTTTAAATGTATCTTAGGGAACTAGAATTGATTACTGGATTATGGGCTATTAAATACTGATGGGGCTATGTTGTAAGTTTGAGTTGGTAGATTTTAATGATTTATTTTAATATGATATAGTTTTATTAAAAATTTAATGATGTTATGTTATCCTTGAAATGGTGTTTATTGTTTGTACACACAAATTATTAATATTATATAAACATGGTTATTTTTTAACCTTGGATGGGATGGTTTGACTTATATTGGAGATAGAGGTATCCATTTGATATATATTTGTATTTATCCATAGGATATATGACAACCCTTATCATTAATACACCTTAATTCTTGAATAATTATATAACTAATCATGTAAAATATTACTAAAACCAAAAGTATTTTTTTCTTTGGGTAATGACATACATAACAGTATAACATAAAAGAAGGGTATAACATCAATATTTAAAAACTCTAAAATAAAATTTTATATTCTATCGATCTTATAATACTATGTGGGATGACCTAGGGATGTACATAATGAATTTGTGAGATATAAATTTCAATAAGGCAACAATAAAAGCATAAAATGATGAATGTAATGCATGTTAGTAAAGAGGTGCATCAATGGTGTATAAAATAAATGAGAATTATAGAAATAAGCATTGAATAATAATTTAAGATGATTACATCAAGGAAACATCCGAATATAGTAAAAACATAAACCACAGAATCCTAAGAATAAGTAAAGGATAAAAACTGAGAATTCTTGAAATAGTGTACTTAATATAACCTATTATTCGCCATACTTTTTATGTCATGAGATGTAAACTTACCCAATTCATTGGAGGGAACTATAATTCTAAGTGTATCTATGACATTAATATCAAAGACATGAATTAGTGTGCCACATAGATTATATAATACAATAAAGGATTTCATCACTTTTAAACCAATTCTTAAAGAATCTGGGTTACATAAATGGATTTCCATTATTAACGAAAGATAATTACACCTGGGTGAATACTCTTAAGTGGAAATGATAATGGGTAGTCACTACACAAATTTTTGGAATTGAAAAAGCAGAAAATAATTTTACTAACAAGAAATGTGTACATAAATATTGAAAAAAGAGTTTAAAGAAAATGGAATGTAGTGTCCAATCACTTTTAAATCATATATATAGTAAAATTGATTTGTTAAAACACATCTCAACACGAATAATTGTAAATGAAATGGAATAAAAAAAATAACGTGTTTTAGTAAAGAGTATGAGAGAATCCATTACAATGGGAGGGCCCCTATAAAATATTTGGGGGATTTTATTAAGAACATGGGTACACCATAAGAGGTATTTAGAGAGGTATATGGTGAGTAAACACTACTGTAAAATGGACCTATCCCCACCATCCATTGGTTGTTCTGACCCCCTTTACATCGGTTTACCAACACATTGGGCCGCCTCAGAGAGTAAGCCCCAAAAGCCACAATCTGAACCATGAGGTCTTTGATCCTTGCTAAGGAAAGGTACGTAAGAAGCATCCTTGAGGTTCAAGCCCAACATTCAATCACTCCGACCATCTTCGCATCGGTTCTCCCCCATCCCGTATGACATTAAACTATGCACCTCTTTCAGCGGTAAGCCATTGTCACTCCATTTAGCGGTAATCTATTGTCCCTGCATTTAGAAGTATGTTGTTGGAACCCCAATCAGTAGTAATCCTTCGTCAGATGAACTATGTGGACTTTGATTCCCTTCCACGGGGATATCTTGGAAGCCTATTCAAGGATCACGCCCAAAACCATCATCATCCTCATGGCGGTTCCATCCCATTTTCTATCCACATCATTCAACCGCTCCATCATCCATTCTGATTCTTACCCGGGCCGCCAAATCCCGGTGGGATCATGCCACCTCATACCCCATTCCCCTCAACAGTAACCAGGAAGTCAACAATGCATTCGTCCCAAAATCATTGTTCCCTCCGGGGGTTACACTAATCTGATCCACTGTAGTTAGTGTTCTGATCGGTCTGATCCATCTCCGTTGGACGTTAAACTTGCAGCATACCTTGTGTTAAACATGGGAAGCTGAGGAAACCCTCAGATACATGCCCATGTCATATAATTCCCTATATTCGACGTGGGATGCCTTAGGCTTCTGCGCCCTTGAGAAGCCCTATAATAAGGGACAGAATACAGACATGCCAGTGTCCCAGCACCCAGACATGACAGTGACACCCAACGTGACTACTCCCCTAATCGGCAGTTGCTTCCCTGACCGGAACCCCTGTAATTTCTTGATAGAAGCAGTTTAATTAACTATTTTCCATGAAGATATGATGCTAGGAAGAGTTTCATGAATAATGTATCAAATCTATAAGGGACAAACAGACTAGGTGAAGAGTTCTGAGGAGGAATCCATGGAAGGAAGAACTGACATCCCATCATCTCATTTCGATCAAGGAGAAAATGTCCCTGAATAAGCGACGGATGCCGACCAACTTTGGAAAGCGGGAATGTGGGGTAACAGACAGTGCTGCTGTCCCCCCCAAAAGAGATGGACGTGCACACCCCGGAAAAAGCGTCAGAAAAAGTGTTGCAACACAATTCCTTCCAAATACTACTTCTTTACCAAGAGGATCAGAAACCACACCATTCCCTTCGATGATAGTATCAAAAAGTTGGGTATTATCATCACGTCCTGGTGCCACTAATATAGATATAGAAGAGATGAGGACATGAATCACATATTCATTAAGGGGGAATGGGCCAAAGAAGTTTGGAGTTATTTTGGTGAGTTTACAATGTACTCTTAGTGGGAACTTTGAACCATTCTTAGAATGATGGTTTCAGGGGATTGAAAACATGGGCATGAAAATAATGGCTCATTCCATTATACTCAATGCAGGGTTCTGGTGCTTATGGAATGATATGAACTAGGCAAGATATGAGGGGCTTCCCTCATCAGGGTGCTCCATCATCACAAGGACTCAGATTTTGTTAGGGAATCTAGTGCCCTTCTTCAAAAAACTGGAATGAAGATCCCTCTTTACGGTCGATTCGTGTTTCATACACTGTGATCCATTCCCCTTGCACCAGGTTATAGGGCCAGTGGGTGTGGTTGCACCCACTAGAGAATGAATTCAAGCTAAATTATTATAGTTCATGAAAAGCAGGTATTTCTCGTGGAGGTGGGGTCATTTTGTATTATAGGGGGATTGTTCTTCTGGCCTTCAAATCCTACGATGGAAATGGAACTAGCATCTTGGTGGAGGCCAATGCATTGTTTTCTGGGATCAACTTGAACATTCCATAGAATAATCCTTTATCTCAAGATGATATAGACTCAATGATCAACCATGAATCCTTACAAGGTAAAGGGAATACTTCGTGGTCGATATCTTATATCATCAGGAAATGAAGAGACATTCAAAATAATGGTATTAAGGTCACTCACACCTAGTGAGAAGGAAATAATGTTGTGGATCATCTTGTATCTCAAGATGAACAAGCCCTTCAAGTCATCCGTTTTCTTAACATTTCTTTCTTAAAACTCGAGGGTGTGTCCTTAATATGAGGGTTTTCCCTTGGTCTGCACTACTTCATGACTCCTTAGGATCTGGTTTTCTTTCTTGTTTTTTTCTTTAATCCTTCAATAAAAATGGATCTGGTGATGAAGATAATCAAAAGTAAGTGAAGATACATGTACATTAAGTGTTCTGTATAGTGTGTGGGAATAATTGATATGAAGGGAACCACTATCAGTGTCTGGATATAATATTGAATGAATTGGTGTATGCATAAAACTATTCTACTCATTTATATAGACATATAATAAAATTTCATTACATGAAATCAACAGAAAGTTGTGAAAATAGGAATAAAAAATAATTCTAATGTGTCTTGGCTACAAAAATTAACTCCACATACCAAGAGGGTCAATACATACAATACACACTTTGATCAAATATCTTATTTTATTAGATGACCATGTTAAGGAAATAATGATCCCAGTCATGAAATCTCATCAAAATTTAGTATGTGTGTAATATCCCTTATTATTAATGGGGAAGGTACATACTAACGCCAGGTATTTATCATGTAATTTGGAAATAGTAATGATGTATAGTCTGTTACAATACCATATCCCTTCCCTTTTAATAAACAAAATTCCGAATTTTCTATGAATAAATAATGAAATATTACATAACTATTTGAATTAATTAATAAGATCACACCTTAATGTAATTATATAAAAAACTTATTTATGTATTATTCATTCATAGAGAAAAAATTATTCAATGAAATTAATACACTAATGTAGAAAAATATGATCAATATTCCCTAGGCCATACTAATAATCATATCAATGTGGAATAATTCAATGTTAGAAATCTCATAAGACATATCTTGATAAATTTTCTGGAAAAATATTATGGTCACCATCATCAAACCAAAAATATAAAAATAAATAAAATAATATATAGCTAGTCTACCCGAGTAGGAAACCAAAAGGAATAATTTTTTATGGGAACAATTAAGAAAAAAATGTATCCATTTACATGAAAGAACTCTTAAAGGTTGGCCTATAAAATAATTGTATATGAATATATAGAGGTAAGAGTTTTTAAATACCATTCCTCCCACCTTGAATAGTTTTTACTAATATTTTCTCATACATTAAAAGATTTTATTTTAAGGGAAGTATAACAATATTCATGGTAAAATCTATTTTTTTAGATAATCATTGTTTGAAAATGTATGCAATTAGAATTTTAAGCTGTTTTTAAACATGGTAAGTGAGTTTAGACCGACCAATTTGAAAATTTAAAAATGGATTTTTCTTATGATGTTTTTACATAATAGCTGTATTTAGAATGTAACTTTAAGTCTCAAGAATACCAACTACAACTATCGGGGAGAATAACATTACTAAGATCACATAAGTATACATTGAAGACCAAAATTTGAACCTATTATTCATTAAATCATATTTCCATAATGATATAATGTGAATGAAAATCTTTCAGGAATAATAAATCACTAAAACTATGGAAATCCTAGGTGGGTATCTCTCAAAATTAATTGAACGCAACTACCATAATGACCCCAGTCAAAACTTGTAAATAAAAGTTTAATTTCACCCTCTATATATCCCAAAAAATAAAATGATCTAGACCCTATCATCTTTATATTAATACCTCTATAAAGAAAAATATTAAACCTATAAGTGATTCCTTTGAAGAAAAAGTAAAACATATATCAATGTACGCTTTCACCATGTCTATGTGATATCACCCAAATAAATCACAAACCATATATATATATATAAAATAATAGAATAAAGAAGGTATGAAAAAGTGGAGGGGGAATGATTAGATTGGATTGGACTAAAGAACACTATTTGAAAAACCCATGGATTCTGAATTAATAGATGGGGTAGAAGGGAACTCAAAGGAGTCTAGAGAAGCCCTCTCAAATAGATAAGTAGGATGAGGTTAAAAGGGGTGAAGGAAAAGAATTAATAATATATTTAATTGGAATCGAACAACATGTTAACTTGGAAAACAATGTTAAGGATATAGGGTAACATTAATGGGGTCACCAGTTCCTCGGCAAGACCACCCAGTCACCACCACCACTACAAAGACAATCTAGTTCACTAAACCCTCCCATTATGAATCTATTGGTAACAATAATTATGTGATACATGTGGTGCTTACTTTAATCCAATCAAATTGTTTTCCTCATATGAAACCTCAAAAAATCCCTAAAAGAACTTAACATTGCAACCTCAAAAATAAAAAAATAATATTAAAACCCAAAATAAAAAATGAAATTTATTTCAAATCCCAATATTCAATCAACCCCTCTTCTCATATAAATAAATTCCATAATTATTTCTAGTTCAACATTAAAATAAACTGATGAGGGAAAGACTACTATAGTTATTATTTATTGTCTGTAATTCATGGTATTTCTATGGATAAAACATAATTTTATTTATTATTTTTTTCTGGAATATTCTTAATAAAATTAATAAACTAGTAGTTATATTCAATAAATATAAAATATTATTTATTAAAATAATTTTTTTTATGATTTACGAATTTATTAAATGAAAATAAAATTATTCATAGGGATAAAGGAATGTTTTTGGGAACTATAAGTAAATTATTATTATTATTATATGGATACATAATTATTTTACTAAATTTAATGTCATGTTTTTGTTTTTGTTCTTTCAGGAAGGTATTTATTTATTATAAATTTATGATTTACTATAAAATTAAAATAACATATGGTGGTATTTTATTAAAAATATTTCTCATGTTTTGTATCATAACCACATGGGGTCCAGGTTGATTATTAGAAATTATTCATTTTATCAGGAGACATTTATATGATGATATAGAGTTTATATGGGGACATTAAACCTTAGCATGGGTAGTGGAAGAAAAACACAAGGATTATAAGACTAATTATTTTTTTAAATATATCTCTCAACATCAATGTTGTTTTGATGATGATATTAATGGAAATTTAAATGAGGTTATAAATGGTGTATTGAAATTGAATTTATGTGAACTACTAGATTATAGTTATCATCCTTGTTAGTGAATTAAAAGGATAATTTATGAGTTATATTTAATGATAGGGTTGTGTTAGTTAATTCATAAGATAATTAATAACAATGTTTTTCAAAATTTATAGGATATAAATAAAAATGGTTGTTGATTTTGAAACAATTTATTTTATGGATACATATGTGGATATTTATAATAATGTAAAATTTTGATAGGATTATATTATAAGTAGTTTAATGTCATCAAATTTTGAACAATTATTAATATTGAATTTCGTTATTTAACTATGACATTGAAGATCAATTTTTTATGGTGGTGTTTTTGGGTAATTAATAATGGATCTTTCTATATAATTTATGCTTCCTCATATTGGGTAATTAAAAATATCACTTTTATGTAATTATCAATTGTCATTTTTGGTGAATTTATATAATTTTCAATACTTATTTTGGGCCAATATCAATGTTGTTTGGTAGAAACTATCTTGAAATCGATTATGATGCTTCTATGTGGTTTAAATTACTGATTTATAGAAAATTTTGAGGAACATATGAATCATATAGATATAAATTATGATATTTTCAGTTATATTTGTCTACCCATCCTGTATGAATGTCGGTAATAAATATAAAAATTGGTAGTGATATTAGGATATGAATTTTCTGTATGATGTTTTGTTTATGTTATTTAAAAAAAATCCGACTCATAATCTCATATATGATCACTTTTTAAGATTTAATAATGTGGATTGAAAACATCTATTAGAAGATATAGATTATTGGATAACAATACTATTTGTTTCTTTCTTCAGCTCACATATGATGGAATTAGGGATTTATAGTTATAATGATTAATATTGGTTCCTATAGTGAGACTACTAATAAGAGTGACTATACCTAATGAATTGTTTTTAATTATATCAAATTTATTATTTTTTTATATAAATTATATATTATATACATTTATGGTGAGGGTTCATGTTGTGTTATATGGGTGGACTTGAGGATCTTAGTGACCTTTATTATGTTTATCTCATTATCTCATATATTTATGAACATTATTTATACACATTGACATGTGATGGTCCTAGGTAGGAAAATAAGAAGTATATTTTTTCCAATACTTATTCGATATATAATATTTTTATATTAGAGGGACAGTTCTAGATGAGGAATTTGTGGATGTTATTTTTGTCTTGTAGAGATTTGGAGCTTTAGAAGGGTACGACTGAATTTTTTGAATTATAATTTTTCAATGTTTTAAAGTTTTCCGTACCGTAATTTTTTATAGTGCTATGTTATTTGAAATTATAATTCCCATTATAAAAACAGTTTATCAAATTAATGAATTAGTTTTTTAAAATTATTTTTTATTTACAAACAATAATGCCACCCATTTTTGTTTTCTATACATCTACCACTAGTCTCCAACCCCATTTATATTGGAGGTGGGATTAAGAGATTGTACAATATCTTATTATAGGTTTAGGTTGATACCCAGTGGTATTATGTCAAGAAAATGTAAAATTTGAGTGAGAGTCTATAGGATGAAATTTTTGGCATACTCTATTGAGAGGTTTCATTAATATATTACTAGAATTATATATCATAAATTTAAATAGATCATAAATCATGAAAATAATAAATGTGTGTGGGTAGCATGAATATTTCTATAAAATAGAGTTAAATGTATATTTAATATATACAAGGGATGATTCATTATTTATAAGAAATCATATGTAGTGAGAACATTAATTTTATGATTTTTTGTCGTGATGATTTCATATACTATGGATAAAAGAATGACACACATGTCGTAGACCATTGGATATTTGTTTTTCTGACATATTCATATTTATGAGGTTGTATTAATGGAATTATTTGGAATTATAGATATTATTAAGGGAGGAGGAATCCATTATGATATTGATATTATGGATTTTTAATAGAATTTTATGGTGTGATAATGATTTGAATTTGTATGGGATAGCGTTTTGTAGTTTTTCTAAGAGTTGGGGTTATATACTTTTGAGTGATCAGATTTTTATGTGTCTATATAGTGATATATCTAGAAGGTGGATCTAGAATTTTATTTTTTATAAACTATAGAAGAGTTCCATAATTATTTGAGGGTAATAATAATAACAGATATTACTACGGAGTGGTAGAAATTTTAAATTGTTGATAAACAAATGAATCTTCAATTTTATAAAATGACTTCTAAAAACATTTATTGAAAAGGTTTTTGTATAATATTAGTATGGTTGATAAATAATCAGATATATTATCCAATAAATAGTGGAGTTTATCTATGTCATGGTTTTGGTGAATATTAATTTTTCTCGTGAATTGATTTTAGATGATAAGTTGAGAGACTAAATTTTTTATTTTTTCTCTATGACATTATATTTATCAACATATAACATCTCATTGACCGTGGAGATATTTATGGATGTGTAAAATGATACATGGAAGTGTGAATAATTTTAAATTATTTTAAAACTAGATGATATGGAAGACATTCTAGTATAAAATTTGGGTATCAGAGATTTACCCCTTCTCAGTCATCTAGATTTTGATGGTGGATGTGTCGACTGCTAAAGAAACCACAGGGTTCGAGTATGGGATTTGTTTGACCGTATAGAGGTATCAAGTGTCCAAAATACTTCCATTGTGGTGATATAAGTTACATATAGTTTATTTATACATATACTTATATACTTGTGTATAATATGATGGTGAATGATCTATACTGATATTTTTATACATGGTCATATTAAAGTAGATTCCTCTGAGACATTTTTAATTGGAACATGATAATTTTCCTCCTGGATAATAAGGTAGAGATGGTAAAGGTCAATATTGAAATATTATATAATATAAGGAACCACATTTTGGTTATAGTTAAATAGGGAAAGGAAAATAAGGTTGTTAAGGTGTATTTCCTTGATGTGAGAAACTTCTAACAATTGTGGTGGATAAGATAAAGGGAATAAATATAGTACGAGTTATAAATTTCATCATTTTAAGGTTAATATATATTTTATTTGAATCAAAATATTAATATAACTTACTTTAGGGAAGATATTCTATGTTTTTGTGCTTCTAGTTTAAATGTATATTTGGGCACTAGAATTGATTACTGGAGTCATGGGCTATTAAATTCTGTTGGGGCTATGTTGTAAGTTTGAGTTGGTCAATTTTAATGATTAATTTTAATATGATATAGTTTTATTAAAAATTTAATGATGTTATGTTATCCTTGAAATGGTGTTTATTGTTTGTACACATAAATTACTATTATTATATAAACATGGTTATTTTTTAACCTTGGATGGGATGGTTTGACTTTTATTGGAGATAGAGGTTTCCATTTGATATATATTTGTATTTATCCATAGGATATATGACAACCCTTATCATTAATACACCTTAATTATTGAATAATTATATAATTAATCATATAAAATATTACTAAAAATAAAAGTATTTGTTTTCTTTGGTTAATGAGATACATAACAGTATAACACAAAATAAGGGTATAACATCAATATTTAAAACTCTAAAATAACATTTTATATTCTATCGATCTTATAATACTATGTGGGATGACCTAGGGATGTAAATAATGAATTTGTGAGATATAAATTTCAATAAGGCAATAATAAAAGCATAAAATGATGAATGTAATGCATGTTAGTAAAGAGGTGCATCAATGTTGTATAAAATAAATGAGAATTATAGAATTAAGCCTTGAATAATAATATAAGATGATTACATCAAGGAAACATCAGAATATGGTAAAAACATAAACCATAGAATCCTAAGAATAAGTAAAGGATAAAAACTGAGAATTCATAAAATAGTGTACTTAATATAACCTATTATTCACCATATATTTTATGTCATGAGATGTAAACTCACCCAATTCATTGGAGGGAAATATAATTCTAAGTGTATCTATGACATCCATATCAAAGACATGAATTAGTGTGCCACATAGATTATATAATAAAATAAAGGATTTCATCACTTTTAAACCAATTCTTAAAGAATCTGGGTTACATAAATGGATTTCCATTATTAACGAAAGATAGGTACACCTGTGTGAATACTCTTAAGTGGAAATGATAATGGGTAGTCACTACACAAATGTTTGGAATTGAAAAAGCAAAAAATAATTTTGGTAACAAGAAATGTGTACATAAATATTGAAAAAAGAGTTTAAAGAAAATGGAATGTAGTGTGCAATCACTTTTAAATCATATATATAGTAAAATTGATTTGTTAAAACACATCTCAACACGAATAATTGTAAATGAAATGGAATAATATAAATAAAGTGTTTTAGTAAAGAGTATGAGAGAATCCATTATAATGGGAGGGCCCCTATAAAATATTGTGGGGATCTTATTAAGAACATGGGTACACCATGAGAGGTATTTAGAGAGGTATATGGTGAGTAAACGCTACTGGAAAATGGACCTATCCCCATGATTTTCCCCAAAACCATGGGTATAGATAACCATATACCCATGGTTTTGGAAAAGCGTGGGTATAAGTGAATTTTCAGAACCTATACCAACGGTTTTGGAAAACCGTGGGTATAGGGGGGTCTATCCCCACGGTTTTCCAAAACCGTGGGGATAGGTCCTGAAAATTTACCTATACACACGGTTTCCCAAAACCGTGGGTATAGGGTTATCTATCCCCACGGTTTTGGGGAAAACTCTGGGGATAGGTTTGGGTTAAAATATCTATACCCACGGTTATAAAAAACTGTGGGTATAGGTTTCCCGTGTGTGCGTGGGAATTTTGTTTTTCACGGGAATGAATTTTTTTGGCGGGAGTCCTATACCCACGATTCTTCCCTCTGTACCCACAGTTTATATTACTACATTTAACTAAATATAAATATATATACATAAAAGCAGTGTTGGTGTAGTGGTTAGGTGCTTCGTCTGCAGCGGAGAGGTTCCGGTTCAAAACCCGCCGGCCGCATTATTTTAGGAATTATACCCACGGTTTTGAAACTATGGGGAAAGCCCTTTGAGACTGTGGGAATTGAATATGTTTTGTTGACACGTAGGCAGAACACCTATAACCACGATTTTGGATAACCGTGGGTATAGGCTTGGGACCTATACCGACGCCGTTCCAGCCCATGGTTTACAAAACCGTGGGTATAGCCTATACCCACGGTTTTGGGGGCTATACCCACAGTTTTGAACCGTGGGTATATGCTATTTTTTCAGTAGAAAAAATTGCGATAAATGGGTTTTAAGTGATGCATAGTGGGTTTTTTGGTGGGTAGTTATAGAATAAAAATGGGGAATTCATTATTATTTTATAAAAATAGTATTTTGTCTCTATATAGTAATTTAATCAAGACCACTTTCAATCCCAGGGGTTTTCCCATTATTTTTAGAATGTGATGTTTTTTAAAATAATTTATAAGGATATGAACAAAAAATATTGACATAATACCATTGGTGATGTGGAAGTGAGTCAGATTCAGGAAGAAATTATTTTTAAACCATGAAATAAAATATATTTTTTGAGGATTCATTCTGGGGACTTAAAATTAATAAAATAATATAAAACAATTACCTTAATGGATATATATATATATATATTTGGTTGTCGATGGATTTTGTAGCATTCATTACATCACTTAGTGATATTATGATTTCACAATAAAAACCATATATATTTTCACCATATTTAATTTTTACCCAAATATTACACTACCTTGAAATATTATAATGAAATATCCATTAAACAATTTAAAATTTTTTACCTTAAAAAAATATTTATTTTATCAAATTAATTATTTAAAAATGATAATATATAATTTTTAATTAATATTCTTATTTACCAGAAGATACTTGTTTTTTCAACAATAATAGTTTTATAAACCTTATAAAGATTATATTATACCTCATTAATTTATATTATCATTAATATATAAATAAATTCTATTTAGGAATATCATTATTTTGAACAAATATTTATTTCTAAATTATTTAATTTATCAAAAAGGGTGCTAAGACAATATATTTTTCAACAATACAATTTTGGTTTCTTCATATCAAAATCTTATTTCTTTAACTCCTATATACTTTTTGTTGTTTAACGTTTAGTCTAAAGCCTCTTTTTATTTGAAAAAAGACATGTTTATATTTGGGTATAGGTGGAAAATTGTATAGACCATATTAAAATGGAAAATTGGCCCATGGACAAGTCCCGAAGGTCCAGAGCAATGTTATCCCTACATCATATTGCCTGTATAAAACTTGTGTCACCAACATTCAATTTATGGGTACGTTGTGAGATAATGGAACTTTTTATTTTTGTTTAGATGATCTAGTGTGTTTTGTGATTCATATAAACATTAGAATCTACCATAAATGGTTTCCTTTATGTTTCAGTTTCTTAATTTGAACTTGAGCTTGGTCAAGGGAGAACACTAGGGATTCCATATCCCTTAAATGATCTGATAAATGCACCTCATAGGGTGTGATCTTACGGTTTGAGGTCATCACTTCTTTAACTTATGTCAATTATAACATATCATGACACTTTATATAATTTAATCATAACGATCACTGTAAAATTGAAATATTATCAATCATTAAAATGATTAATGGTATTTTATATCCTACTTGATAAATTTTAAAATAAACGGAGTAGTAAATGCGTTTTATATAACTACATAAGGATTTTTTCATTCAAAAAGTGAATTTATTTTATAAAATTTCATGTATTTACATTATTCACCACTTAAAAAATTTCACCATTGAAATTTCATTTCATATACTAAAACAAATGAGGGAACTTTTTTTTCATCACCTATTCTAGTTCCTATGTTGCCTCTTCAAACATGTTGTTCCACCACAACACATTGACAATGTGAGTTATCTATTTTCATAGAAAATTTTTATCAACATTATAATATATTCGCCTACTTCTCCTTGTAGGATTCATAATTATCAAAGTGTACCACCTTATGATTCAGTGCATATGAACTTGGTTGTTATGTGCTTCCTCATGTGGGAAATATAGAACACCTAATGTACTTGGGTTATGTTTGGTAAGATTTCTAGTGGATATTTCAAATCTCTTATGTTAACAATGATCTCAAAGAATAATATTTAACTAGGCATAAACATTGCTTTCTTCCCCAAGATCATGGATTTATTCCATTATGATATATAAAGGAACCCATTATATCTGACCTCAAACTTCAGGTCTCTTAGATGATTATATGCATATTTTTTCTATCGAATTTAAAAAAATTCCATAATATGTGGAATGTTTTTAACCATATTCTTCATCTATTAGGTAGTACCAGGTATCATAAACTTACCCATCCTAATTCATCCCATAAAGATGGAGTTAGACAACTCTTCCCATACTGAACCACATAGGGTTCCATTTGAATGCTAGAATGGAAATTGTTGTTATTTTAAAATACCAAAATCACTGGATATCCATTGAACATGGACCCAACATATGCTCTAGAGTTTGAATAGTTCTTTTATAATTACTATCCATATAAGGGTGAAAATAAGTACTGAAATCCAACTATATATCCAATTCTTACTCAAGGATTCTCTATAACCTTGAAGAAATCCTTGGATATCAATCAAAGACAATTAAGGGTGGAAATCCTTAGAGTCATACCAATTAAATTAATTATATATTTTTTATTTGGTCAAGAGAGAAATATTATGTGATAACAGTCAAATGTATTGAATTTGTACGGTTATCAACTACCAACCAGATCATGTTAGTGTCTTCAGATGTATAGGGGAGTCCTATAACGGAATCCATGTTTATGTTTTCAAAATTTTAAAATGGGTATGGGAAATTGTTTCATAATTACCTTAGACTTATATTTTTCATCCTTGACATATTGGAATACCAAGAATTGATATTAAAATTTTACAATCTCCCTCTTTAAGTTATCCTATTAGATGTTTTTCTTCATATATCTATAGAATATAGTACATTCTAGATGAATTGAAAAGGATGAGTTATAAACATTATCCAATTTTTTCCTCTTATGATTTTGTTTTTATAGAACACATATATTTGTGCCAAAACTTATTTACCCTTAATTAGAAAATTCAAAACCTAGAAATTTTTTGCTCTTCATTTTAGTCACCTATCTTTGTTTTTCACCTCCCTGGTCCTATTAAGAAAGAATGGCTGAGTAGTTATTTGTGCTTGTTAGGATAAAGAATATTTTTTTATTCCCACATACATCATTTTCAAGTTCAATAATATTGGATCCACTACAATCCTCATCATGGATAGGGTTTCGTGATCCTTTCCACTCAACATATCTTCCAACTTTTACACTTTTATAGGATGGTAATAGATTGAAAAATCATAATACATTATTATACCTAACTAAATTAATTGGTGTGTACTGAGATCCTTTTATGTGAATATAAACATGATGGTTTTATTCCCTTTGTATATGTCACACTTTGTGCAAAAATGTAATGCCTCCAAATCCTTATTTTGAATATCATGGTAGCCAATTATAGATCCTATGTTAGATTTTTCTAATATTGGATATTTAATTGCTGGGAGGCACATGATATCACTTTTATATCTTTCATGAATATAGAACCCTATCCATTTTTTAATTCATCATGGAAGATAAAAAATCCTCCCCCACTGGTAGGTAATGCTAGAATAGGTGTAGTGATTATCCTTTCCCTTAACTCTTTAACTTTCTCCTTATATTCATCCATCCAGAAAAAAATTTCTTCCTTTCGATTTATCTTGGTAAGAGGTATTGAAAATTTTAAAATATTTCTCAAAAATCAATGATAGTACCCATCCAATTCAAGGAAACTACGGATCTCCTTAATAGATATTGGTATGGGCTATCCTTCAATTGCTTCAATTTTTGAAGGATCTACACACATCAGTTTTTTGGTGATGAAATTACCCATCAATGTTACATGATCCACCAAAAACTAACATTTTATGTAATTTAATATAACATCATCTTTTACAATTCATTCAGAAAATAATTCAAATTATCAACATGCTACTCTTCTATTTTGGTGTAGATAATATCCTCCTTTATAATAACTACAAATATTTTTAATGTATTCCATGAAGACACTATTCACTAAGTCTATATTGACATATGGGGAATTAGTGTGTTGAAATAGAATAATTATGAAAGAATAGAGAATTCAACTTCCAGGAAAATCATTATTGGTGATATCCTACTTCTCTGATTTTACATTAATTATCCCAACTAATGATCCACCTTAGAAAATTTGTTGGATCTATCTTGCTGATCAAAAAATTCATCAATATATGGAAAAGGATACTTGTAATTTATCATGATATTATAGATCCCATGATAATCAACGTATAGGTGCATTGACACATCTTTCTTATTGATGTAGAGGATTAACACACCCCATAGTGAATCACTTGGTAGTATACACTTTACATCTTTATTATTCTATAGATTATTCATTAGCTCATCAAGTTTTATAGTGTCTATTATATATAGAATATTGGATATTTGAAAAGATCTCTTTATAATATTAGTTGATAACTCTACCTCACTACTTAAAGGATGACTAATAAATTCATCAAGAAACTCATCCGAATATTCCATTGTAAAGGGTATGTCATCAAGGATGATCTTTTCTTAATTCTCAATAATTCATTATAGATATTATTTTTCATATGGAAATAATATCCACTCTTGGTATGGTGATTCCAAAGGCGACTCATCATCATCGTTGAAAATTTATAGAATCATAGCGTAATTTATGATATAGATGGTGATTTCCTTATCTCTGGAATTTATGATGGATCAATAAAATGAATGATAATAAATACATAGAATAACATTTAATTACCTTCAAGGGTGTATCAAAAGGATCACAGAGAAATTCACTATAAAAATATGAAGAGGGGAGGATTTATATACTTAGGATGAAATAATTTCCCATTTTTGGTTATCACTGAAAGATCCAAGTCCATTTTTTAAGGTGGTATGTAAATAGTTCTACTAATCTTGTGTGATATGAATTAATTGATAAAAAAATAATGAAATAATATGTTTAAAATCATTTATTTAATAATTAATATTCCTATCACCTCATTATTAAAAATATCCATCTAAGTAGTTGGGATGGAGTAAGCTATCTCTGGTACTCTTTGCCCTGGAGGTTGTTTCTTGGGTTGTCATTGATAACCCTTACCTTAGATAATGGAATCACTTATTTTACTAGTTCCATGCATTTGAAATAATAGACAAAAAGATGATAGTTGACATGATCATTGCTTTCTCCCAGCACATTGGTGGGTTTCTCATATAATCATTCTTTAGATAGACACCTTTCTTTACTAAACATAAATCATTTCTTTTTCTTCTTCACATAATTTATGGGATATGTTTTCCAAAGGATTATACAAGTGGGATGTTGTAATTTCCCCCGTGAAATTTCTCTATCACTTTACTAGAATTAAATTCAATACTGTAATACCTATCTCTAGACCTATGAGACACTTGATATTCTCTGATATCTATTTTAACATTGATGAAACATCAAATTATTTCATAAAACCTAGAAAATTATAAAATCTCAAAAAAATTATACTAGGATTTAACCCAGCAAAGAAGCGGTCAACCTTACTTTCAGTGACAATGACATAGATAGATGTGTATTTTAAAGTCTTGTGATAGTCATCTAATATGATCTAAGTGATTCTTCATCATTTTTTCAAAAGTTAACAATATCTGTCTCGATTTTAAGTTATAGAATGTGAGGAAAATATTTATTGAAAAACATTATATATTATTATTTCCACTCCATCACATAGATCACCTCATCAGGTTTTTTATCAATGTCAAATACAAAATGATCTTCTGAATCCTTACAAAAATAAAAATCATGAACATCTCTTTCTTACATCATTAAAATATCTAGAATATATTTTAAATATATTTCATCCATTATAATGTGATTAGAGAATCGAAAAATCTATTTAATGTTGGGGGGCCTTTATCACATAAAGGCCTCAATTGTGACTTTATATTTCTTAAGGGATGTGTGTTTTCCACCTGATTTATGTTTAAATTATAAAATGAGTTAATTGAGAAATTATTTACATGACGTTCATTAATTCTTCTCTCATCGGTTCGAGCATCTCGATTGGGTAGTCATTATGTTTCCCATCACATTGATTATCAACTCAGTTTCTCCTATTTATGTCCATGGAAAAAACAAAGGGAGAAATACTAGATAAGAATTGTAAAACTTATAATAATAGAAACTGAAAACACTGAAGAGATAACTAACAAATAACAAAAAATCCTTAACCTTTGAATTTATAGGTTTGAGTATATGTTATCCATGGTCTATTTCAAAACATAAAATTTTATAGGTCTTGTTTCTCACATGATGACCGTTTACATATATCTTTTGATTTTAACAAAGCATATCCCTTTGGATTTTTAAAAAAGGACTGCAGTAGGGCCTAGTTTTCATGCTATATATGAAGATTAAGTTAACACTCAATGTTCCCCCTTTTTGGTTATTACCCCTATGTACAACTACATGAAATAAGCATCCACTATTAGTATAAAAAATTATTTTGTTTCATGGAAACCACTTAATCTAAAAATAATGAAAATATGGGGATATTTTCCTATGTTTAGTCCTATCACTAAAGATTATACTAATGATTATTTATCCTAATAAAAAAATAACTAACCCTTTCTCTGATATTAATAATGAAAACTCATATTTTTAATACACCTTAATTAGAAATGAATTATTTAAAGGAACGCATAATATAATCCAAAAAGTTCAAAAGGATAAGCGTATTTGCATAATTTGACATATAACATAATAAATTGAAAAAATGCAACACATTATTTTTTAAAACTCAAAAACATTCATTATATCCCATTGTTCTTCAAATACTATATGAGATAACCTGAGGATGTACATAAGAAAGGTGTGACCTATAAATCCATGTAATGGAATTATCAAATCATAACATGACTAAAAAAACACATGTGTGTCAAGATGATTCTAAAGGTCATATAAATTAGGTGATAATCATATACATGATCATCGAATCATGATATAAGATGATAAATTAATGGATGCATGAGAATGAGGTAGAAACAAAAAACATGATGTCCTAAGTATAAGTCAAGGATACCAATTAGAAATAATAACATATTTTTCTGAGGATAACCTATCATAAATCATAAATGGTATCTAATGAGATAAAAACATAACGTAATACATTGAATGAAAATATAATTCTGGTTCAACATGTCACATTCATGTCAGGTAAATGGATTAGTATACCATATATATCATACAAAATAATAATGAATTGAATCACTTCTAATCCAATTAATATGGAATAGGAATTTCATAAAATTATTTTCCAAATTAATAATGGGAAGTACATCCATGTGAATACTATTGATAATAAATGAGGATTGGTATTCACTACATAAATTTTCATTACAGAAAAATCATAAGATACTTTTGGTAGCTTAAATAGTGTAGATAAAGATTAATTTAAATGTTTAATTGGAGTGAAAGTTTATATATAATTACTTTGAAATCATAATGGTTGAAAAATGGAATTTTAGAAACACATCCCCACATGAATAATTTGAAAAGAAATTATATTTTACAATGAATTTGGTAGAATAAGGGGGAGATAATCTCTTACATTGTGAGGAATCTTCTAAAATATTAGGATGAGATTTTTAATTTCTTGGGTACGCATTAGGATGAATTTAGAAAGATAAATAGATTAAAAATTAATACTCAATTTTTTTAGTGAAGAGGAGTGATAGGTTTGTTGGGTATTCATAGAAAAATATGGATATATTCATTATTAACGTCTAAAAATAGGTTTTGGACTCCATATAACAAAATAATCAACCCCATAAACCATCCCATGTGTTTGAAACATGTTTTGTTACAAATAAGATTGGTCTTCAATTTCTAGAAGTCTATGATTTCAAAATATTAAAATAATAGCATTGGTGATGTAGAAGTTAGTCAGGTTAATAAAGAATTGATATTGAAAAATCAAAATATAATATAGGGTTTGAGGATTCATTAAAGGTTTATAGAATTAATCAAATAACATAAAAAATATTTTAATGGGGTATTATATAATTGTTTTTATTCATTTTATAGAATTTATTACATCACATCTAGGATATTATGATGTTATAATATATAAAATATATCTATACTGAATTAATGATTCTCCAAAAAAATATTCTTCCCTGGAAAATTAAGAAAAATAATATTTTGTCTTCTTTATATGTGATAAATTTGTAAACACTATTGAATTAATTACCTAGTTATGATAATTTACTCTCTTAAATGAATGTCTTTATTTACTAGAGAAATATGTTTGTACGACAATAACAATTTTCAGACCCTCATAAAGATCACTTTGGGGTTTATTAAATTATTTTATCATTTGTATCTAAATAAATATTATTTTAGAATAATAATAAATAAAATAATTATTTATTTAAAAATTTATGAATTTATCAAAAATATTGTTAAAACCATATATTTTCCATAAATACAATTTTAGTTTCTTCATATGAAAATCTAATATTATTCAAATCATATATAGTTGTATATATATAGTATTAATGAAAAGGGATAAATATACTAATTATTTTGTTACAAATAAAACTTACACATTCATACTACTAGGTTCTATATACCTAACCCCTTATTGCACCAGTGTACACCCTAAGGGTAATGTGTATGATGGTTGCAATTTCATAGAGTGGTTTAAAAAACATGAATTGAGATATGGTCTCAATATGCTTTAACTTTTCTCATATGTAGTTTGTTTTATCATTTTTCAGTTTTTTTATATCATCTTGGTCTTTGTCAAGGTTAAATACCAGTGATTAAATCTCCTTAAGAATCTAAGATAAATGGGCTTTATATGGTATGATTATACTGGTCAAACCCATTTCTTCTTCCATATATATAATGTAGAAAATATAATAATACTCAATATTTACTAATTTTAATGGTCACTAAACAATGACTATATTTTGAATAGTTATGATTTCTAAAAGTATTTTAAATATAACCTGCCATATTTTATAATAACCAAAGTATGCATGGGTTTTCTATAACCACATACATATTTTAATCACTCAATATTGGAATTTAATTGATAAAAGTTTAGTTTATTAAAATATACCACCTAACAATTGGTGATCGTGATCATTTATACACTTGAGGTAGTGTTGGTAGAGCTTACAAATATTGTGTGGGAACTCATGGTTTTTATTTATAAATTTTGTGATGTGTTTATGTCTGTGGTGTGGAATAGAATTTGGGATAAGATTATACCTTGGTACCTCACCCATTTCATTGATGTATTATCATATAACACTAGTAGAGTTATGGATAAAATGATTAAAATATGTGAATTATAATATAATGTATTTATTTATAGAAATATATTCCTATAACAACTGCAATATTATTTTCTACAAAATAAGATGATTACTAGAGGTTATGAATATTCTTTTGTTGGTTTAATCTCGATTGTTATCCGCTAATATTGATTAATGATCTCATCTACTAGAAAATATCTACGTGAATGTTATCAATGATTAGTATATAATTTTTCTACAATAAAATTACGATTACATATGAGGATATTGTGAAGCTATTTTTTTGTTATCAACATAATAATTTTGAATTTTAATTTTTTACATTGGGTATGGAAAACACTATATCATAATTTATAGGAATAAAAAGTTAGGTATTAAAATATTATTTGGACCAATTATTTTTTATCCATAGATTTAATTATTTTTAAGTTAAGGAAAGAGGATGATTATATAAAAATTATTAGAAATACTCAAAAATTATTGATGTGGAATTGTATTTGATCCATCAAATATCAAAGATATTTATTTTTAGAGGGAATACATGATTTCTTATTCAGTGGGTGGGGGGTTATATCCTTGTATGTATAGTGAAAAATGATGATACATGAGTTTTATCATATAGTTAATCCTTTATTCTATTCAACTATAAATGAGAATGATTTTTCTAATCAAATTAATTCAAATAAGTATTTGAGAGTTTGAAAATGAAGTGGATGATTTATCTTTCTCCTTGATTACCAAATTAAGGGATTACTAATTAAGTATATTATGATTCATATTATTATGTATTGTGATATTGTTTTATGTATAAATGATTTTTTATTTCATATAGGTCCAAAACATTATGTTATAATGACTGTAACTATGTTACTCATTATTGTGAACTCAAATCAGTGTGTTTTTAACTTAATATAGGAATGAATTAGTTAAATGGAGGCCATTTTATATTTTATATGAACAATAAAAAAATTAATAATAACATATCATTTAATTTCATAACTTTTTTTATAGTGGAGATGAGGAATCTTGTAAAATATTATAATTTCTAAATTATCTACTCTAGATAAAGTAAATATAGTTGATGACCATTTGAGTAGTAAATATTAAAGTGATGTAGATCAGGGCTCGAGAGCGGAGATAAAGATGATGAGAGAGTTATAAACCTTACATTTTGGTATATGTGAAGTAGATGGGAAATATTTTATTTATATGAAGTATATTTAATATTCCTGGGTGTATTATGTGATAGGGTCTTGTCATTGAGATCTATAAACTAGGGGTTAGATGGATTTTATAGTGTATTTTACTTCTCAGAATATTTTATTTGAATTAGGGGATACTCATTTTATATTTTTAGAATTATTATATTTTCTAGAGAATGATTTAGGAGATTTTACTTGAGTTTCATATCTCGTATAAGGTTGTTCATCCTTATAATTATATGATGTATTATGATTTGAATGAGTAATTTTGGATAACTTGAATTAATGTACCAATTGATAGATTTGTATAATGTTGTGTTACTTCCTTAAATATCAAGGTTGAGTGTTGGTTAGGAAATGGACTCTGGAATTATCTGAGAAGTTTTTAAATGAAATGAGAGGATATTTTTCATAGAATTGTATCCAAATTTTCCTCAAGTTCCTATAAGATAATATGTGGTCATATTATTTTTTTTGATGAATATATCCACTCATATAATGATGATTATAAATCAATTTTTAGTGTAAAATTTAAAAAATATATTTAAGGTGCATTTGGTAATGTTTCTTGGTGTTCTACATAAGATAATATCAGATGAAGATACTTGATTTGCTTCATGGAAATGGAGTGGCTTCTAGTATCATTTTTACCACAATTTATATAATAGTACAATGTGTCATCCCCTCACGGATGATGTAATAAATTAAATTATTTTGATTTTGTAAGATACTAAGAGGGGTTGCAATATTGTTTCTTATTGTTCTTAGGGATGGTCACTTTACATTGACTAAGATTTCATACTCTAACATCATTAATTCATATATAATTATGACACTCTATGAGAAAATATATAGTTGAACTGGTTGATATTTTTTTTGTTTCAATATTAGTGATTTATAAATCACTAACACAAAATTGGTGTAAGATTCTATAGAGGGATTTCATTTGATTATGTTTCACTTAAAAAATACTCAGAGTAGAAAAACAACATATGCACATGAGAGGAAGACATCATTGGTGTTTTCTAATTTATTTATTGTATTTTTGATACAATTTCACCATAATAAATATTATAGGTTTTTTATATTAAAAATTAACTAAAAATTATTTTACTAATTTTAGAATAATAATATATTAGAGAAGCTTCATAATGGGTGGAACTTCCTTCTCAATTTATTCGAGTTACAGATATATACCATGATTACCATCATAAGAAGTATGTTCATGTTTACATACAATGATTTATTATGGATATATTGAACTTTAAGAGGATATAACTTATTAGGAAAAACTTTTTGGGATCCAGGATCATAGTAAAATGTTTTCTCATGGGTATATTTTCCCTTTCAAGTGTCATTTTTAAGGAATAGTGGAATGGAATAATGTTCCAAAGAGGAGTAATATTAGATTAGGATTACATAACCTAATATGTTTTAGTTTTATCAATTATATATAATGGATGTATTTTATTATTTTTTATATTTTTATTATTTTTAATGACATTTCTTTCTCTTGGATTGATTGTGTTTAAAACTTTGATGGATAAATTTTTTTAAAGATGGGTAGAATGTGGAAAAACATAATTTTTCAAAGATAATATAATTTTATCGATTTGAAAAGTCGGAATTGATAAAATGTGTATTATATATATAATAATAGATTATTACATTATTTATTGAATTAATTTTTATTTTATATTTTAATAATTTAAAATATAATCTTTTTTTCAATGGAAATATGTATTTTATGGTCAAGAATTTTTATTGTCAACGTATTCTGTAATCTATTCACAATAATTATGTGTTCCATTAAATATTTTTGTAGGTATTAATTTCAAAATTGGAGAATTCTATATTATATTATATGAGGATAAATATGAATATATTAATAGTGGGTCTTATGGTGGTGATTTTCTGGATGTCATGTAGTTTAATGGTGTAGAAATAATTTTATACTATAAAAGGATATAATTTTCATGATATTTCTGATTTCATTGAGTCATTATATATTTTATCCTTTTAATGATTTATTAATGAGTCTTTTTTGTTCTTTATGTTTTTATTTGTGTGGTGGATCAATAATGTATAATGATGGATTGTGGAAGGAAAATAGAAAATGATTAATGAATAATTGTGAATGGTGACTATAGAACAACAATCCTTTTAGGTTCTCAGTGTTTAATATATATTGTAGTTATTTTTTAAATGATGAAAATAACTTAATAAATTGATAAATCAATAATAAAAATTAGGGATTATAATATATTTTTCCTTTAAAATTTTGGTTTATATATTTTCATTTCATTAAAAGAAAATAAATAGTATTACATGGATCAAAGAAGTTTTTTAAATATTATAATCATATTTTCATCGATATTAAATTTATAAATGAAATTATCTATAAACTACATGGGAAATTATTTTTATATATATTGGTGTGTGATTATTTTAAGATAGTGTGAATTTTTTTTATAAATTTATGATTTTATATAAAATTTTATTTTGAAACTATGAAATTTTATTTAGAACATTTTTCATAGGCCATTCCATATATTCCTATAGCTCATGTTACTTGTTTTAATAAGATACTTTTTATTATGTGATATATCAAAGTGTGGTGTGGAGTTCATATCGTGTCATTCTACATTGGTATGCATTATGTTGAATCTTCATGGGGACTATAGAATTAATAATTTTCAATTACTATCTATAATCATTTATATGGTTGTAAGGGTTACCCTAGAGGTAATGAAGACGAGTTCATTAATGGAATGATAAAATTATATTCTTCTTAGTTATTGGGGAGTAATTATATCTGATGTTAACTAATTTCTCGTTTGAATATTATGTTTTATTTACAGATAGTGCTTTAATTTATTTTATATAATAAGTGAGTTAATTATAGTGATAATGGAAATAAAAGATATATAAATAGATATTGAAATAAATTTTTATATAGTTCTAGAATTGGATATAGGTATGGATATTGGTATTGATGTTGATGTCTAATGGTGACACATTATTGGTAGTGTTGTGGAACCTAATTCGTGATAATTATAAATGATTCTTCTAATTAATTATTAATTATTTTCTTATTTAATTATCAAAGGTGTTCCAAATTAATTAAAAATTGTTTTTTTGTAAGATTTAAAATATCGTGTTCTAGGTAATTATATATAATTATTTTTCAGTAATTAACAACAGTCATTCCATATAAATATTGATGGTGTTTGATGGAAACTTTTACATAAATATTGGGGGTGATTTTGGATTATTAATGATAGTTTTGGTTAAAAATAGTTTGTTAATCATAAATAGTTATTTCTGATGGTTAATGAGAGTAATTCATGTTAAAATCTTGTAACCATAAAAATATTATCTATATCAACAATTCTTTTTTAGGTAGATATTTATATAAATAGTGATTTGTGAATTGGATTAGGGGATAATATTTATGGAAATATTTTAATGGTAATTGTGTGTATGTTTATATGTTTATGTTATCTGGTTGGTGATGTATACATATTATTTACTATATTAAAGTTACTCAAAATTATAGTTCAGGAATCACCAATATGTAGTGGGATATGGGGATTACTAGATTCCTAGAATATTTGTTTTGAATTTCTTATTTCCCATGATCAGAATCTGTTTTGGATATAAGATACTTGAAATTAGAATTTATAGTGAGAAAAATTAAAGGAATAACTTTTGATGTTCCCATATTTATGGTTGTTCTCAATTTAGAAAAATTAGATATATTTATAAATTATATAATTTATTCATGAGAGTTATTATGGTTAGATATTGGCCTAATATTTAATTTTATCTCTGGAAATTCTATTTTATATCATTATCTAACATGTGAATTGAGATACTCTATATATAATGAGAAATATTATACCTGGGGAGGAACCTAATGAGTGTGTTTACACCCACCTACACACCCCCTATTCACACATGCAAATATATATATATATATATATATATATTTCAGAAAATAAAATTTTAATGGAAGAAACATTTGTGGATGATTGCTTAGATGTTTAATGATTTGGTCCCTTTGAGGAGAACAATTTCATTTTTCTTTTAGGGTATACTTTTTAGATTATTTTTTCTCTAAAAAATATTATTTTTTGTATTATTACATTGGTAAACATTATATTGAATTTTAAATATCCATTTAATTTATTTGTATGTATTCATTTTTTGAATGAGTTTTTATTTATTGAGGGAATTGTTTCCCATTTATATGATTTGTACCATCACCTCTATTCATAATCTTACTACCAAATAGAGGTGGGCATGGAGGTCATACCCAATCCCATTACTTAATCAAGGAAATTCCCGAGTGTGGTTAGGATATGATAACAAAAAAATTTTAGTTTTTCTTGATTATTTTTATTTTAACTAAAACTGTTATTTTTAATTGTAGAAACATATAATTTATTAGTACAATAATTTAACAATGAGAATTAAAAAACTTATTCAGTACTAAAATAAACACTATTAAAGGTTAAACCTTATTAAATCTAACATAAAACCAATAAATTCACCCCATTAGAAGTGATTTTTCATAGATATTAAAAGGGGAAAATTTTAACAATGTATAATATATTAACACACTAAAAACATTAAGAATATTTTTAGTTCCAATAATTTTTTTAAATGTAGTAGTTTCATTAAAAAAGAGATATCTATATAATATAGGAAATTTCAAGTTATTGAATTTTCTATTAAACAATAATTATATTTCATTTTATTATTTTAAATAATTTATTCAATATATAAAGATTATTCAAGTGTTCAGTGATGACTTAAAGAAAGCTATTTTTTCTAGAAATAACTCTATTCACCATGGGTTGAAATCTTATATCATAGGGGTTGTTTTTTTCAATAAAAACAATGAGTAGATGAATATTTAATATATCATTTTTATATAGGTGATGGAATCTTTATCCAAGAGTTTGATGTTAAAATAAAGATGTTTTGTAAACTATACCATAACACGGGTTATAAAATCTTTTAAATTCCATGTATTATTTTAGAATCAATATATGTGTTGTTTTAGAAACCATAATAATTATCAAATATGAATAATAAAAAAGTTACCTAGAGCTTAGCCATACTATTGATAATGCTGATGTGAGTATCCTGATTTTCTATAGTGAAAATGAAATGGGTATAAATCCATAGAAAAATATGTAGATCAATGTTTATTAAATAACTGAATATTATTCCATGGTTAAGAGATATTTATTCCCAGGCCACATGAGATATAAATAGTTTCAAGATTCAAATTAAAAAAACTCATCAGGATATATAATTTTTAATTTCATATTTGATGGAATCAAGTACCTATGTTGGACATCTCTGCATCCAAATGTATTAAAGTCTATTACATAAGTAATATTTTGTGGTAAAATATAATTTTTTTATTTAGATACTGGAAACAAAATGGAACTTAATTGTGAATTTATTTCACCAATAATGGATTATTTTAAGGTTAAATAAAGGTATGATACTTGTTTTTTGAAGGAGTATTGATTTTGATGTTTAAATTAATGATATTTGGGGATGAATTTAATAAATATAAATGACATGGAATTTAGAGTGCATTTAAACTTGATAAATTTTAAAATATGATCTACTACTATGAGAATCAATTACTAGTCTCTTGGACTGAATTTTTTCTAAACTTATATTCAGAGAATACATGTGAGTGACACTAAATAACTATTTATTACTAAATTATATATAAAATCAATCAATTACTCTAAAAATTACCGAAACAAATATTTAGAGCACATAAAAATAATTTATTAATGAAATTAATGAGTTTTATATCCATGAATCAAATTGGGGATAATATTAGAGGGTTTCAATAAAGTGAAAGAGATGATGTTATATGTATTGAAAACAAATTTATTGACTTGAGAATTCATCTAAGGGAGAACATTGATGGTTTATTTAATAATAGTGTTGAGTTTTTTGGTTCAATTCATGATATTGGTATTGATATTAATGATGCATATAATTATAATATTTTTATAGAATTAAATCTTTACACAATGAAATGTTTTTGATGCTCAAGGAATTGAATTTTGAAAAATATTAATCATATGATTTATTAAATTGCATGTTTATATATGAGATATATGTGAAACTATAAGGTATAATGAGAAATTCGTTAATAATTATGGAATAAAAATATTTAGATAATCTTGATATTTTGAAGATGAAAGTGATGGATTCCAACCACTTATAGAAAAAATTTAAAGTGAGTCAAATGAAGGTCTAAGGGAAAGTTAAAATTTTCTTGGTTTCATAGATATATTGTTGATCATATTTATAATAGAAATTTTAGTTTTATTAAAGAATAATAGAGTGAGGATTATTATAGAACAAAATAATGCTTTACCTTAAATTAAACTTTGAATTTAGTGGCACATTTTGAAATAAATTTTAGTATAATATCATAGTTATTATGAAATAGGATGATGTAAATGATTACATTTAAAATTAGGAAACTAAATTTAAATCATACACATAGGTTAATATAATGGTTATTATATAGAAATATAAATCCAAAACTATGTAAAAAAGTACAATTTATGGGGTTGAAACTCTCATTGTGGAACATTAAGGTTACCTTGAGGAGTATGATGATAAAAAAAAAGAAAAAATAGGATGTTAAAAGGACAATTGAAGAAATAATTATTATATATTGCACAACTAGAATCCGAATTCAGTCATTTAGATATGGATGTGGAGGTTCATGTGGTGGATTATTAATCATATAGATCAATAGAGGGAATCACATTGAAAATTAAAGAATAAGATAATGTGAACAATTAGCTTATTTATTTTAATGATGATGAATAAAAAACAATTAAATTGTTTAAAAAATAAATAATTAAATTGATATTGAAGCATATGCATACAATTAAATAAAATGTCTTAAAGATGGAGATTATGTTTGAAATGTTTACTAACAAGGAACTATATGAAATGGTCAAAGAGGTATGAGATGTGTTGAAAATTATTTATTGATAAAAGATCATATTGAATTGTTAAAAATGTAATTTGTTTCTATTATTAAACATAAAAAACATGGAAAATGACCTTGGATTATAAGTGGAATTAAAAGGATAGTGAAAATTGAAAATCGACTATGTTATATGAAAAATCATGAAGATATGTAGAGGTTTTAAAAATGTACATAGATAAAAAAGTTGTTTCCCTTTAATTAAGTAATAATTACATGGTTAACTTAGCCACACAATGAAATATTAAAAGGATGATACATTTTCCTTAAATATAGAATCTACTTGAACTCAAAAAATAAAGACAATAATATATTCATCATTTTGATAATGAAATTTGTTTTTATTGATATTGATTTAATCCATCTAACATTGGCCATAAATAAATTGATTGTTGGTAGTTATTGTTTTATAATATTTAATATTATTGTATAATAAGAATTTATATAATATAGATGTGCTTTATTCATTTTGGAAACTAATTTTCTCCATTAGAAAAAGAATGATGTTATTTTTATACACATGCTAAATTTAACGAAGAGAGATATTCCTATGTATATAATCAAACATTAGTTTCATTTAAAAAGAAGAATAATAAAGAAAGGTATATACTACATAAAAATACATTTAAGGTACAAATAAACATCAAAACATATATTCTTGAGATTGAGTGATCATTACACATAACCAAGAACCTAATTATTTAAATAAATGTGAAAGTACATGTTTGTGGAAATATTATCTTTAATAATGTTAGAGTTTACAATATTAAAGAAAGTTGTCATATAATGCATTCTAGGTATAAATTAAAAGTAAATTGGATCTTTATATAAATATAATTTTAGAAAATATCATGATTCTAATTCAACTCTATGACTCAGGAATGGAAGTGACATTTAAGTGAAATGTATTAACAAACAAATGTGAGGATATAAATTCATTTATAATGAGTTTAAGAATGTAAAAAAACTTGTAACAAGTGTTTATCAAGGAGAATGTTATAGAATTTTATTCTTAGGTGAATACAAAAATGGAACATATAGAATTTATAAAGTCTAAATTATGTTGTATATATTAAAAATTTAATGTGTGATATGGGTAAAACTTGTAATACTTGTATGATTGTGGGAAATACCTATAAACCAAATATATAGATGGAAATAATGTTTCCAAACCAATTTCAAAATATGTCTGAAATACAATAATATATCCAAAATACATAGAGAGAGAAATTTAATTCTATTTTTGGATGACTCAAATAATATGGGGTGCATAATATTTTTGAAAACAAAAAAAATCATTTTTAGTATTTGGTTTATATTTTTGGATGAGACATGAAAATTAAATCTAATGGTAAATCAAGTTGTTTATATCAAATAATGGAATATATTACACATCTATTATTGTGGAATATTATTTGGAGAAGGATGAAATTAAGAATGATAATTTTACTCTAAGAAAACCACAAAATCATGTCATATAAAGATGGAATGAAATGATTAAAAAGATTTCAAAGAAACATCTCATTTAGTTTTAAATCATAATTTATTTTTGGAAGGAAAACGTTTATGTGGTGGTGTATAAAAAAATAGTCATTATTATATCTGAGAAGTGGAGTGGAAGGAATCCAACACATAAAACTTTTAGTGTGTTTGGATTTTACTATGATATATAAAAAATATAATGTAATCAAGGTAAATATTGTGTTTTCACTGATGATGTTGTATTGGTGGGATAAAAATTAAATATTAAATACTAAAAATTATTTAACTAATTATTTAAACAAAAATATGGAGTTTAATGATGTCAAAGTGATTATAAAAATGGATGGTAGAAAATCTCTAAAAATTAGTTTAAAAGGAACTTTTATAAATATAATTATATATTAAAAAATTTTGGTTGGTTAAATAATCTATCACATTAATTGTATTCTAGGTTGGATTCATATGAAGAAGAGGAAATTGAAGTAGTAAAATAATTGACCTAAATGAAAAATAAATGGGAAGAGGTTAATGAATGAAAAGCGTTATTAAAAAATATTATTCCTTAAAATCCTGAATGTTGTGTATTGTAGAGGACACCACTATACTATCTCAAGTGGATCCATCACCATTGAAAGAAGAATTAAAATGATGAAACATAGATCAAGTCCAAGAATGAGGAATTATAATAAATTAGGAAATATTATAAATGATTTCTTTTGGAAACTGTGAATGATATAAATATGATTAGAATTAAATTGGAGTCTGGAGAAAAATATAATTATAATTCAAATGTGGTTTGAAAAAATTCATGATTTTTGTAAAAAATATTTTTAAAAAACAAGGGATTTGATGTGGAAGTCACTTTTCCACTACGGAAAGACACAAATTAATAATAAATTCTTAGGAAATTTTGATTCAAAGAGGATTTAAATTGTATAAAATGGATATTAAGATAATTTTTTTGAATTGATTACACAATGATGAAGTTAATTTTTAAAATTATATAGGTTTTATAATTATTTAAAATAAATTAAATATAATTCTACCAAATATGTAATGTTGCAAATTGAATTTGGCACCTCATGGTTTGTGTACACAATTGAAATCATACATGATAAAGTTTGTTGTCTGGAGATGCAGCGTTGATAGAAAATTCCATATAAAAATTATAATATAAGATATTCTCATAATCCTCGTCTGTGTTTATTATATCATTTTTTGTAAAAACAATATAATTTTGTTTTCTTAAATTAATGGTTTTAATTACTGAGATATAAACAATTGATAAGATCCCTTATTTTCACAATATTCATGAATCCTTCCCAAATCCAAGAATGTGACTAGTTTTACTTATTTCAAAGAACCCATAAAGGTGATGTGTTTTATTTTAACCTATATATACGAGAGAGGTTAACTATATCTTGATTATAAATTAATGATGTTTTGGTTTAAAATGACTAGCTGGGCTCCCTATGATTTTTTTATCTAGAGATGTAATTGGTGTTTTGGAGTTAGGATAGATCTTAGAAATGGAATCATACATAACCTATAGAAACAGGAATAAAAACCCACATAGTTTGATAGATGGGTCAGGACTTACACCTCAAAAGTAATCCCACAATAGAGGTACTTTAATCAGAAATATCGAAAGATAATCACAGATAACTAATCCCACATGAGTCATGCTTAGTTTGAGAAACAAGAAACCTAAAAGATCAATCACAATTCATGAGAGTGTGTAATTAGTATTGAATGTGGTATTATACACTATGTCCTTCCAAGGAATATTCCACTTTTATGAAAGGGGTGACCACATTATATAATTCATGACGTTCAAATGAGATACATAAAGATACCTAGTCTAATAGGTTGGTTAGGTGAGGGTGTTCTTTTAGGTTTACACATGTGATTAAGAACTTTATTTGAAACGAAGAGGAGTATCTCAACTCAAGTTGAATGATGTTATCCCTAGGGATTATATTGACTCATTGGTAATTAAAAGTTTATTTTGGGATTACACATAGGATAAATAAAAGGAAATTGAAACCAAGAAGAGTATCTCAACTATAGGTTAGTAAACTTGAGGAGCATCTTAACTTAATGGTTATTGAATGTTTTGTTAGGGGATACATCTAAAAGGATTACCATGTATTTAAAACCAAGAGGAGTACCTTGAATTGAGGTGAATAACCATGATGATTACATTGAATAAATGGTAATTGAAGATTTGGTTGGTGATAGACCAAGAGAATGACCATGTATTTAAAAACATAAGAAGTATCTCGACTCAACGTGAATGATGTTAACCATTATTAGTGTATAGAATAAATGGTAATTAAGTGTTTAGTTTGGGATCATAGTTAGAATGAATCCCATGTTTCTTTTACTCCCTCTATTTTAAGGTAATAGGACGAGGAATGGAGAATATCAAGGTTGGGGCATAAACCATGTAAGAGGCCCTAGTTGATGTTTTTGGGGATTACACATAACTAGGAGGCCCAATAAATAAGTTCAAAAAATATCACATGCTCACATAAGAATGTCTTCATGGTTATTTTTGACGTGATGAACTCATGGGATATTTATATAGGGTAGGTTTTATACCCTTTCATATAAGGTTGGACACATATAATTTTGAATAAGGCTAGTCTTATATCAATTATCATAGGGATGGTCACATAACAATGGATGAATGGGGGATTTCACATTGGTTCATCACAACGTAATTACACATTTGGATTCCGATATATCAATTTTCAAGTTTCCTTGTGATGGGATTGAATTTAAAGGGGGCCTCAATGTTTTATTACATATAAAAGCCCCTCCCCATTTTTGGAACTCGGGAATTTTACCTGAGTAATTATGGGGGAGTAAATATAATATTATCCTTCTAGTGATCCCTCATTGGATCTACTCCTTTATTGGTCCCATAGTGGGTGTCAACATTTATGACTAGTAGTGAATAACTAGTTTCTTGAAATAGTAATCCTCATCAAAACTAGTGTTTGTATAATACTTAATGAAGGGTGTGGTGACATAAGATCTTCACATAGTAGTATTAAAAAGGAATGAGCACATGATAGCTTTGAGAATTAAATTATTTTCTATGTCGGGGTACTAAAATGAGGCCTCATACCAAAAATTTATTTTGATCGCGGGATGCTGAAAAGTATCCCCACATAGTAGAAACCAAATCAGTTGGTGGGATGAGTGATTTGAAAACTATATGAAGCACTAAATGGTTAGAGAAAATCACATTGCGAAAGAAAATATAATTACCTAGAATGGAAAAAGGACAATGTATCCAATTTTTTTAAGTACTATGTGAACAAGGGAAATAAATACCATATGGGGATTTCTAAATTGTAAATTTTTATTTAGTAAAAAATGAATCCTAACATATAACAGTCAGAAAATTTTATCTATAAGATTTTTTAGCCTCTTAGGGAAGTAAAATGGAATCCTATGAAGTGAACTATGCCCTTGAGATATTGTGTATACACCATATTAGGATTTTTTAGACTAGTACTACCATAAATAACCTCAAAATTGGTTTTAAGGAGTCAACACATTTTTATCATTACATTGAAAAATCCAAGTCCTACTACGAGAAAAAGGTTATCATAATCATTTGTATAGTTTATGAAAAATTTCAAAGTAATCACCATTCATTTGGGTGAAAGATGTTTTTTGGAACATGGAAATCAAAACTGCTTCTTTTACTTGATATGGAGACACATTTACACCATAACTCAACATTTTTTTTATCAATGTGAGGATAATATATTTGGTATTTTGGAAAAGTGAATTGAATGTTTTTTGAAGCCAACATTCCCTAAATGTTAAAATACTAATGATGGAATACATATTCATACTTTATTACATTTAATCTTATTTGAAAACATGTTATATAAGAAATAAAAAATATATATATTGTCTTTGATATATGTGTGGTGGCTTGGATTCAATGTAATCTAAAGGAAGAAATATATTAAGGGGGATCCACCCATTCTTTTGAGGAATTTTGTGATATAGTGGATATTGAAATATATTATCCATTGGGATGAGTTGGAAGAAGAGCTACATAAGTGAACCGATAGAGTGTCTAATGAAGTTTTAGAGTATAAAAATTTGTAGTTCTTAGAGATAATTTTATGATCATTGTATGGTATAAATTGTATTCTATATTAATATAACGTCTTATTTATCATTAATTCTTCACATTGGATTATTTTTAACTAATATTAATTTTACTATCCTTTCTATTTTTTTACGTTATAAGGTTTCTAAAATCAAAAGTATTGATAAAAAAATAAAGGGGATATTATTGGAACTAATTTTAGAAATATATGATAATGTTATAATAAATTTTTATAGTTTGGAAAAGGTGTTATTTTTATTATCAATGAAACTTATAAAAAAATTCATGTTTTATTTATCTTGGTGTGATTCATGGAAAATCTTGGAGAAGAAATGCGATGTTTTAAGGTGTTAGTTACTAAAGTTATATAATATAATTCCATAGTGCTGTTGAATGTGATATAGTTGAGATGAATAAGAAAAGGAAGTAGTATTTAGTAATGTTGAACTCCCATTTTCTTGGAAAATTCATTACTGACCATCAAAGAAAATTCTATCCAATAAAAGAGGCTATAATGAAAAGAGAAATTATGACATAAAAGTTAGATATAAAATTCTAGTGGTTTTATAGATATCATGTTTGAACATAAAATAAGATATTTTGTAAACTATTATGTATAAAATGTTACGGTCTATTATAAAATATTTGTAAGACATGAAGTTGTTAATAGTGCTAATTTTAAATGACATTTTTGTAGCCAATGAAAATTTTAAAAATTATGAGATGAATATTTTATACATGAAAAAATTTGTAAGAGTGAGTATCAGATTTTATATAATGAACATAATATAGTTAGTAATACATGGATAAATGCATAGAGGAAGATATTTTTAATAATTTAAGAGTATTTTATAGTCTAGATATTTACATTCTATATTGGTTATATAATTGAATAGTTTTAAAATTTGGATCAATAAGAATTTTGTGAGTTAATAATATTTTAATGACATGGTTCATGGAATTGGGATAGTTTTATAGACATCACAACTCTATGAAACTATGAATTTCATGCCATATTGGATAGTTATGTTGAAAAATAAAAAATTGTGTCTGATTTGGATATTAGACATAAAAAAATGTAATGTTTATATTATTTTGTTAATAGTGTATGAATTTAATGATATAAAATTATATAAGTCATGGTATTCAATGGAAAAATTATTTAGAAGTTTATAATTTTTAATTTGGAGAAGATGTTTACATATTTACAAGATACAATATTTTGATGGAATTTAAGAATCTAAAATTTTAAGTTAACTATTTCTATGATGAGATATATTATAGAACTAAATTTAGATATAATAAATTGGTGTTTAATGATTTAATCCTCTTTGATAAATGGTAAAATTTTTTATAGATACTCTTAATAGAGACCATTATGTTATTTGTTAATTAATATTAACATTGAAGAAGTTTTTAGATATAAAGAACAAAGGTGTGACCTTTTGAAGTTAGTGAGCCCATCCTAAATTTATATAATGACATTATTGAGTAGTGATTCCTCTAGTACATCAGCACATCAACAATTTATGCCCCTATTAGTAGTCCTTAGTGGTGAACCATGTAAAATATCATTATCAATACAATTATTCATTGTTATCTAGATATTTTGGTTGTATACATAAGATCAATATGTGAATTTTTTAATATAAACAGGGAAAAAAGATACACTAGAGATGAGGATAAAATAATAAATTCACACCTTAATTCCTCCCTCTTATGGTGTGTTTTAGAATTTTGGTGATAAAAATATTCATGTAAATGTTATTATATACTTCATTTTAAAGATTATTAATATTATTATGTTATATAAAAACACCAATTTTTTTTACTTCCTTAACTATGGGTATTATAGAATATCATTAAATTATAATGTATATCATTAAAAATGTTTTTAAAGATTTTATAACTAATGGATTATCATTCATTTAAAGATCGATTAATTTATTGATATGTTAAATTAATAAAAAATTTAGAAATATATTTAATGGAATTTTATGTTCATAATAGTTTAAATTGTATCCAACTAATCATAAAATACATTATATTTGTTTTATAGGTTTTTAGTTTTTAAAGTACATTTGGGCATGTTTTATATCTTTAAAACAAAATATTGGGTTTAATGTTATTATTAAATAAGATCGAATAATATATTTAAAATTAACATTACATTAAAATAAATTATAATCAATATCAAATATAGTGATATAGTGATATTCTTATTGTCTAGTAGAATATAGAAAATGATAATTGATCATTGCATTCAATGATTTTTTATGAATAATTTGTGTCCATTCATTATGGTATCATATAGAAGTGTATAGGTTATCCCTTTCAATGATATATCTCAGTCAGATGATAAAAAATGTATTATCCCTAAATAATTGAAATATGTTCACATGAAATCAAGGATTATGAATCTATGACACCCATGGTGTGACTTTTTGGTCTGATTTCCCTTAATTGTTTGTTTTATCATTATCCCTTAATTATTGAGAATTTCCATTTGAAATTTTTATGTCTTGGAAAAAATAGTGGGTGTGACATGGTTTCTCACATGGTTATGAGTGAAAATGAGAAAACCATGTGACTGAAGAATATAATTTGACATTGTGGATTCTTAATATTGGAATACATTATGAAATAAGGTGCTCTGTCCATAAATGTTCCTAGTTAAGGAAGTAGTGACCACATAGTTACAACATTTTTTTGGAAATCAAGTGGTTAAAATATGTGGAATTCCTATAAAATTAAAATTTTAATGTGACAATGTTTTAATCCTCGAAATCTTTTCCTCTCGCATTCATTTTGACACCCCTAAATTATGATGGATCCCTCACATGAATTATGATTCTCCCATTCATCATAGTTATTAATTTCATGAGGGATTATATTTGGTTTATTCAATATTTACTCAAGTAATTGTCTCCTATTCACTCATGATTGTTTCATCCATTATTGTCCTTGTTTTTACTCTTATATAAATTCTTAGTGGCTAAGGGTTTGGTTTGAGAGAATTTATTGTCTAGTTTTTTGTTATTTATGTTTATATCATATCAGTTTATAATCCCTATTAATAACCTATGTGGGTTTTTGTTATAATAAAATGATTATATTAGATAAATTTTAGTGGATTCATGTATGCATTTTTTATGGAATAAGCATGCTTTCAATTCTTGATAGATGATATTTGTAATAATTAATAATATGATATATTTTTATTAATGGTTTATTTCATATATTGTAGCTATTTAAAGTTATATATCAATATATTTTGGATGAATAATGGTTTAAAATTCATGTTTTAAATAAATAAATTGTTATGGATTATAGGATATTTATGGGAAGACAATTAATGTGGGATGTGATATATTTAAAATGGGTGAAGAAAATGGGATCTTTTGTATCTAAGGGATAATACATGTGTTCGGTATATATTTTTTATTAATCTACCTCAACCAGCTATATTAAATCTAGATAAAGGTCAAGGTGTTGATGATGGGTGACACCAAAACACTAAGATAAGGTGTGTGCTAATTAGAAAGTGGATTATCATGGTGTCGTAGAGGTTATTAAACCACACATCAAGGATAATAAATGGCCTCCTTAGTGGTATGTTTGAAAATTTAGTTTGAAAAATAAATTAAAAGTTGATATGAGGATATTGGGTGATCATAACTTTTAAACGAGTTTAAACACATTCTCCATTTATTCTTTGGGAAATATTTTATTTAATGGATTGGATTTTTCATTTATAAGTTGATTAATAATGTTAGTTTTTTAGACTCATCAAATATAAATACCCACATTAATATTTGTTCATTTCAAACTCGCATGTTTATATTTTTGTATTAAGATTTATACAGGGAAACACATGGTGGGGTCCTTTCCGGATAGTGTTTTTACCCTATATTGATCTTTTTATGATTGATTAAGATAAATATATTTCACTATATTGATATAAAATATACTCCTTGTTGTGTACATTGTGATTTTTGTTTTTAAATAGTGGGGAATTTTCCCTCATATCACACAAAGATGGGTATCCATTTTTATATTTTTCAACGGAATCTTTGATGTACATCATATCTCGTATTTAATACCCATATCATTCCATTGTATTTATGTATTCATGTCTCTATACTTTTGGATATTTGGTGGATACTATTTATTAATTATTTGGTTTATTATTTTATACTACATATTTTAGTTATTATTATAATATAGTCCAGTTTTAAATTTTCAGTTTGTTCTACTTTCTTCGGATTATGACTTCCATGATATGAAAAGGTGATGATGGGTTTGTGTATAGGGCCCATGTGGTGATTATTTTGGTTGTAATAATTCACATATTGTGTTTCTTGTTTCCCATGAAATTTCTTCCAGCCCCTGGCGATCAGGAACACCCTTTGGGCCATACCATGGGTTTGATCAGATTCCATGTTCATGGGTTTATTTGGTTAGTTAATGAAAAAATGGTACCAAAGAACAATTTTTTGTTTTTTTGGTATTTCATAATTTTGGATAGACCAAATATACAATTTTGTGGTATTAATTAAGTTGGGCATAGGGGTGTCAATCCAACACTCTTTGTGTCTGCCCTTGAATTTCATGTGAATTTTAGAAATGTCATTTTCTATTAGTTTTGATTTTCCTCACCTATCCTAGAAGGACCATGACCGGTGGACCTTGTAAATATTCTTATTATAATAGAGGAGTTTGATTTCTTATATTACATTTATTTACGATTTATTATATAATTCTATATATAAATGTGTTATAGATTTATTATTTATTATTAATTTTTATGGTTTTTCAATTCTATTAGTTTCATATAGCATCATGCCCCTCAAAATTGAAACTTGAATCCTTTATAGGATGGTATGGGTAACATTACTTGAGAAATACCAATCGTATATCATAATAACTTTTAGTATTTCATTTGTTTTTTTTTCAGTTTATGGAACAAGGAATATGTTATTCCCCCACCCTGAACATTGAATCTAATTTAGATCTAGAAAAGGATCATTCACGAGTGTTCCTCAAGCAGATGACACCATATTTTCTAGAAATTAATGACAACTAGGAATATGAGAAATAGATAAAAATATTGAGATATTTTTTCTTGAATTCCATGATACTACAACAGTTATTAAAGTGAAGTGAGCCTCCATTATTCAAGATGGTCCCAGTCAAAAAACGAGGGACTCTATTTTTAGGCACATTTTATGAAATCATCGAATGAAAGGACATCTATATAATATTTATCTAGATTTTTTATCATGACATCATGGAACTATAAAAGTATCATGAGTTTTTTATCTCTCTGTCAAAGTGAAATATCAACTATAGAGTATAGAAATAAATTCAATGAGCTTGTTCATTTCACACCAGATTTGGTATCAAATGATAAATAATAGAATATAATGTTTAAATTAGGTCTTTATCCCAAAATCTATTCCTAGGTCTTTCTGTTAATGATTCTATAATATGATAAGGATGTGAATAATGTGCTAATGAAAGATATTAAGTATAAATGGATATCGAGGATGACTATAATGCCTCCAATATTTAGTTGGAATAGTAATATCCCTTATTATGAGAACAAAAGGAATGATGACCAAAAAAATTGTGAAATAGTGGCTCCTGGAACATGATCCAGTTTACACCATTTGTGAAATCATGTGGGAAATATATTATTTTCTATTACTATTGCATGTACAGTCTTAGGAGGACCTCATAATGATCTCCCCCGAAGTCTTAATAATTCTATGGGATATATAGAAAATATGTATAGGTTATTATAGGTTAGTTCCTCTCACAAAAATTGTATAGACTCATCATCACCTAAGGGATATGTGATTTATTTAGATGTATATAAGGTAGAGTTTCCTCGATACCAGTGGTTTGGAGGTACGTTTCATTCTTTTTATGGTTATATTAAGATAAAGTGAGAACCTTGGGATAAATACGAATCATATACCCATAAAATTATTATATAGTTTCATGAAATGGATCCATCCTTCATGGTGTCTAAGAGAGGGATGATGAAAATGATTAATACTATACTTATAGCATTATATATGGTGATTTAATTATTATACATTTGATCTTCTCAATCATTTATCTATAGTCATGTTTTAAAATTTATAAAACATCCATAATATATGATTCCATATGATAGATAAATTTCAACACCCCTTGGGATGGATGAACATGGATTATGATTTTCTTCTATCACTTTTTTCAATACAAAAGTGGAGCTTTCACAGGGTGTACCCATTAGCAAAATGTGATCTATTGATATCATTATTAGTATAATTTGGGATGTTTCCTTATAAGATCTTATGGATTTATATTATATAAGTGTTTAATTAACTTCACATGATGGAAAAACATATGTATTTTAGGGAGATTGAGACTCGAGTTCAAGTAGGATGTGAGAATTATCTCTATATATAGGTATCATGGAATGTTAGAATGATTTTTTGGATGAGTTTAACGAGGGAAATATTTTAGCTGAACATACTCCAAAAAAAATGTAACTTCCAATTGTTTCACTAGAATAATTCCCAATCATACCAAAGGAATGAAATGTTTAATTGCTTATATACTTTGTGCCATGAAATCCAGAGATTTATTTTCCCTATTATAATATGATACTTATAGAATTAAAAGAGTTAAAGATTCAATGTGATGACATGGAAGATAAATACCCCAGTAGACCGAGTATGTCTTTATGGGGTTCTATGTTTCTATTTTATATGAACAAATATGATTCACATTTCTTATGTATTAATTATTAGAAACTAAATTAATTAACTATCAATAACATATACACATTAACCCATATAAATGATCTATTAAATTTATTGAAAGGGAGAGGTAGTTCTATAAAATCTATCTCTACTCATGGTATCCAAAATTTAGGTTAAATAATTCTGATGTTACAAATATAATATTCAGGGAAGATGTGATCATTTTAAGAACACGGTGATACCATTTGGGTTAACTAATTCCATGTTGTTTCATATCACAATACTAAACCAAATATTCCATTGATATTAATATTCAATCATGGTAGTATTTATAGATTAAAACCAAGTATATTTTTATATTAAGGAGGACCATGACCATCATATGAGGAAAATTATGGAAATCTTAGATATTCAAAAACTCTTTTAAAATTTATCAAAATGCATATTATAGATAAAAGAAATGAAATTTCAGAGGAATATGGTGTATGAAAAAGACAAATTAGTTGATTCAAAAAAAGGGGATGGCCATTATGTTTAGGGAGGATTGAAAGTGTGTCTTTTAAAATTTATAACATTATGGTATTATCTAGTTTTTTTCTGTGGTGTTATAGTAATTTCTTAATTTTGGAATCAACTTGAATGATTCTCACCCTAAAGGGGTTGGAATTTTTAAAGAATTTAAAATGTAATGCCTTGTTAGAAGATATAATCCTTCATAAAACCATATCCTCCATCCTAATACTTCTAAAGGTTGTTCAAGCACAGGTGGTATATTGTGATTCCTTTGGAATTGTTTTGGCTATCTATTGATGAATGGTTATCTTGTTGTTTTTTATGACTCTTGGTAGCTTTGAATGTATGAGAGAAACTATCCTACCCATGACCTAGAGATGAATTTTTTCTTAAAAATTCTCAAATTCTAGTGAAATTATTCTTTTAGTGATTATTTGACCATGTTATATGATTATAAAATCCTTATTTACATTTTAACTCAATGGGAAGTAAAACTTATGAAGAATATTAGGGTATGATATCTAAAAATAATTTATTTCTAACAAGTTTCAACATATTATTAATGTAATTCAATTTTATATTCCCTTAGGAAATTTTTTTCCCTCAATATCTAGATGTGTCTAATAAGGAGTGGATGATCGTGGGTCTCCGACCTCAGCCGCCCCTTTGTCAAAATGTGGAAAAACCCCATTTTTAGGGGAATATTAATATAAATTCTCCCATATATTAATATATTTCTAGAGTAGGAAGAGGTTATAATGTTCTAGACTCTAAAAGAATCTTAATACGGTGGGTATACCATTGGATAATGTTATCTCTATCTCTTAATGTTTTAATTTTCTTGAAGATCATGGTTGTGGTTCTCTAATCAGTGAGGATGGTGGTTATGATAGATTGATATCTATCTTAGTGGGTTACCCACCATGATTCCACTAAAATATTTTATAATATAAAGTTTTATTACTTATGGATTGGTATGAGGAGATATATTATAGACATTGGGTTACATCGTTACTCCTATGAATAGGTAAAGGACAAACACCAATGAGCCTCTAGATTTCTTCAGTATCATCTTGTTCATAACCAGATGTGGGATGTGGTGTCTATGGAATTCATTATTGGACTACATAAAAATCCTTATGTTTGGAATGTTATATGGTTCATATTCTATAGGCTGACCAAATTTACCTATATCATACGCAATAAGGATACAATAAAGGAAATGGTTCTTGGTATATTTTAGGAACATGAAGTCATGAAACCACACAATATTCAATCTATCATTATGTATAACTAGGAATCTATCATTGTGTAATAATTTTGGTAATTCCCACAAGAGGTACTGGGATCTCATGGGAATTTCAGAATATCATACATATAATGACGTAATGTTTTATAAATTCAATTCCATTTTCAAATGAATAAATGCATTACTAGGTGATGGTTTTATCGAAAACACATGCCATGCATTGATTATTTTAGAACTTTTAATTTTTATGATGTTAAATTTAAAATATTTTTAAGCATAATAAAAATTGATATTATATCAACTATATAATGACCATTTTTATTAATATATATTAAGGATTAAGATCAAAACCAATCAATTTGGATGAATGAAACAACAACCTCGACTAGTGGGATTATACCATTTAAAGCCCATTTTTAGAGTTTTTGAGGGACATGGTATCAATGGGGCTTTTATTGGAAAAACACAAAACCAAGATTCTATAAAAAAATATTATATTAAATTTTTATGTAATAAGTTCAAGAATATCATGATCACCTCCCAAACAATCTTTCACAAACTACCCCAAGAATGCATCACCATCACACACCGTATCCCTTGGGAATACATTGGTGTAATACAGTTTTATGTATCTAGACCATAATAGTATCAATTTATATATATATATATTTAATTAAATAATGATTATACTTTTCCTTTTTATTATTAATTGTAAATGAGTAATTTTTGAGTTAAAAAAAAATTATATGATGAAACAGAAATTGTATTTTAAGGAAATATATAGTTACAATGAATATATTATTTTTTATGAACTCAATAATTTTGAGATAAATTTTATTTTAATAAAATATTATTATTTAATAACATATATAAAAATATAAATGATAATAAAATTTTATATATCCAAATGAATTTTTTAAATATTTGATACAACTATTGATGTGAAAACACCCATTTTTCAATAAATAGGGTTTTTTTATTTAAAAGTGTAAGTATTCAAATTTATATTTTTTTTGATAAAATAAATATTATTTTTGAAATAATAATGTTTAAATTAACCAATGGTTACAGTTTCATAATTCTATGAGAAATAAAAAATTTCGAGTAAAAATTAAATACTATATAAATATACAACCTGTATTATAAAATCATAAAATAGAAAATGTTATGTAATAAATACTATAAAAAAGATCCATTATCAAAATTATTTTTCCATATTAAAATATTTTATGAAATTATTTTATTAATATTATAAATTCACTATAAATCCACAAAATCTTATATTATTTTTTAAGGATTTAAAGATTATGTTTTTGGGAACCTGATTCAATGCCCCATCACTAAGTGTATTTTTATAGTGAGTTCATTTCTTATACTAATAAAATATTAAAATCCAATCCTCCTTGGTAAAAATTATGTGAAAAAACCATGGGAATGATTATAATTTTGATGATTTAATATAGATTCTAAAACATATGTTTAGAAATTAATAAAGAATTCACCTCTATTTTTCTATAAAAACCCACAAATCCCCTCATTACTCTTCACCCAAAAACATTGGATCACGAAATTACTCAATATTTATCTCTATATATCCCTCTAAATAACATGAAAAGTTCTTAAAAATATCATCCCAATCTTCAAGAATCACCCCTATTTGGTAAGGGATCCTCTAATTATCTTTATTCAAGAACCTTCTTTATATTATGCATTTTTATTTCCAATTGAACTTGTAAAGATATGCTTTTACACAAAAATATACTAAAATTATTATTTCCATGTGACGAGGAAACTATTTCAATATCATTAATCTCTTTTTTGAATACTTATATACCCCCATTATGCTACCAAAAATTTACCAGGATATTCCATGCCAAACAATTGTGCAGTGGTTACCCCTCACCATTTCCACTCAACTATGTTCAACTAGATGTACCTATCCCTCATTGACTAGGGAATTATATTTATATGACCCACACTCATTAATAATTGAATTAAAATTAATGAATGTATTATCTATGTGGAACAATTATGTATCAACATGATATGAATGTTTTGGGTTGGATTGAAATTATTTATCTCTCCAATGCATTGCGTAATGTTTTTATCTCATGAGATACCATATATAGTGCATAAGCATTTATCCTAATAATAATATGTTATTATATCTCTGAGTTTAGACTTTAATTATGTTTATTATGTCATGTTTTATATTATTACCACATTTCCACATTTCTTTTATGTTATCATCATATATCAGGATTTTAAGTTACAGTTTAGGATTCTCACCCCTCTTATGTTACCTTGATATTCCAAAGGAATCACATGTACTAATTTACATTTGACTTTTCCTTAAATATTACCTTACTAGGATTTGTATATCACCCCTTTCTTATGTACTCCCCAAGAAATCCTGTGAATATATAGAAGAGAAATATAATTTTAAGGGCATGTTATGGAGTTTTTAAATAATATTTTTCGAGCACCATTTCATGTTCGTAAACCTAATATCCTAAAGACACTAGGACTCAAAATATTGTGGTACTGTATTATGTATACATTTATGTAAAAAAAATTATTTATGTTTTATTAAAGATATGGGTTTTCATAGTTGGAATGAAAGGAATGTGTAGTCATTTTTAGGGATTATGATGATAAATCCGTAGTAAAAAACATAGGTTTAAGAATAAAAATAGGAAAACATCCCAACATTTTGATAAATTATAGGGTTAGTGGTTTCTAAGAATATATTTACATATATAGATACTACAAGTGGTTGTAGATCTCACATAGTTGTACCTAGGTGTAATAAGTAGTTATGTGATCATAACCTAGTGCATGACAAAGAGGAATTTCTACAAACCTTGTTTGAAAATATAGGGGGATATGATTTGGTAAATTCACAAGATCTTTATGAACCATTATTAAGGAAGAAAAATTCCCATATGATTTTATGTTAGAAAATATATCATGGATAACAAATATTTAAACCAATAAATTCATAGGTTAAGAAATATATTCCATTTAAAAGTTATCATGTAAATGTTCATGGTTTACCAATTGTGTATTTAATAGTTTAAAACTTATTGTCCCTAATTTTCACTTTTTTGTTAGTAAATGGATGGAAATCAGAGAAACTGAGTGAATAACCAATGTGATGGGAAATGTGATGAACATGTAAATGTGATTCCCAAACTGATGGGTGTATGAGTCAGGGGAATCATGAAAATACTTTCCCAATTAACTCATGTTTTTTACCAAAACATTAATTAGGAGGGTGGGGACCCTAACCACCAAATAAATATCAATTTTTAATTGTGTATTTTATTTAATAGGGGAATCTCTTATTCATTGTTTCTTTTAATCCCTTAATCATGAAAAAATGGATCAAATCCATTAAAAATATTTTCTATATGATTCAATTCCCTAAAAAAGAAATGTCAATGTTGGCTATTTATCATATGGGGGGAGAAGTTGATCAATTGTCAACATTGATAAAAATACAAAGCCTGAGGTGGAGATCATATCCATGGAGTGGAATCAATTCCAAAAAATATTTTTAAATAAATATTTTACTCACACTATTTGATAAAAATGGGGAGTAATTTCCTTATCCTCATACAAAGAATTAATAATACATTAGGGAGAATATGGAAAACATCACAAGACTAACATGGAATTTCTATGGATTATTCATTTACCTCGGATGTAAATATAGAAACATATTTGGTGTTCCAAATATGGTTTTATGAAAATATTTTTAAATTCAAAACTTTTCTTTCCACGATGAACTTGTATAATGATCCCTAATTGTTGAATTGTCAATTAATGAGTCTCAAGGGTATCTTGAGTATAATGATAGGAATTAGAATATGTATTTTATTTTTGGTTGGTGTAGTGGAGAAATAATATGGGCAGTATGATTTGATGACATCAAACTGTTCCAACATGTGGGAAGAAGAATTTCCGAAATTTATTGAAATAGAGAAGGAAAATATTTAGGTGCAGGAAGGATATGTACCTAGATAAAAAATTATCATGGAAGAATCATTCCAATATTATAGAATAAAGGAATTATACATCCAACCTTCAACATATTTTAAATTGTTCCTTCAATAAGTAATATGGACACTATGTGAATCAATGTACTAAGCCAAGGGTTTCTGAATATAACCCAAAATAATAAAGTATAAGGAATACAGAGAAAGGGGGACCCTCTTTTGGAAACTTATCGGTGGCTAGAATTCCCATTCCAAGAACCCTGCAAAGTCACTTGGTGAATTGGATCCCACCTAGCACCGACATCAAGATCAACTCAGATGAAGCCTATGGGATGGGGTCATGCGAGGGGGAGGTATTGTCAGGGACCATAATGGGTCTACAATCCTAGCATTTTTGGTCTTCTATGGGAGAGGCAATCCCATTCATGAAGAAGAAAAAGCAATGCTCACCAGACTTATTCTCTTCAGTGAGAGGAATATCACCCTCTCAGTCATTGAGACTGATTCCACAGACCTTCACCGTGCTCTTCAAGGTTGTGGCATTACACCATGGTGCTTCACATATACTGTATGTAAGTGTTGTTGTCTCATTTACTCCTAGATGGATATTCTTCACACATAGAGGGAGGGAAATAGAGTCTCATATTGTGTAGTATCTATGGGGGCCCCAGGGACGAGCTCACATTCTACTATAATCCTAGATCCCTTCTATCTGGGAGCATGGCTCCTGTCATTGGAGATGACCTCGGTCTCCATTACTTGAGACCCCCATGACTTCTCTCTTCTGACGTGTGTCTCCTTCTTCCTGTATATTCTCTTTTTCTTTAACAAAAAAATCTTTTGTGGTATTTGTTAATTAAAGGATATTCAAAATACTATTTTATTCTATTTATATTACTTATTTTATATCACACATCTTTAGTAGATGTCTTAAACCATCACCTCTATACATGGATGTTGAGTTATTGGTGAAGATAGAAAATGGATCTTTTTTGCATCCCAAGCATATAACTCATCCCTAGGGATTAATTCACCATTAAAACATTTTATATTACATTTAGAATATTTTGATGATATTATCATCATTGGTTATGAAAAATCAAGATTATATTTTATACAAGTGGAAAAGGTTGACGAAGCTTCTTTGGTATCATCACCCAATACCATGATTTCATTTCCTTATGAGCAATAATATCTAGATAAAATCATTTTGACTAAGGAAATGATTATCTTTGATGACATTCCCATTGTAAGGGGATTCACTAATGTGTTTCTTGAAACTTGTTTGGTCCACCCCTATATATAAAACTGATTTATCAATATAACATACAAATAAATAATTGCTGGTATCGAAGAATCCATATATTTATTGAGTATGATTGAACATGAAGAGTAGAAGAAGGAACTATAGGAGAATATTAATGAAGGGTTTATACACCAATGTGGTTCTCCATGGGGTAAACTTGTCCTTTAAATTAATAGAAACGATGGGCCAATGCACCTCTATATTTATTATCAAGAGCTGAAAATGATCAGGATGAAGATAAAGTTTCCCTTCCCAAATATTTATGACTTTTTTTACAGGTATATTGATTTAAATACTTATCCATGGTGAATTTTTGGTTTGGATATTATCATAAAATAGTGAATTAGGACATCCCAATACTTCATTAATTAAAAGGTAAAGTCACTATGAGTTCATATTTATTCCATTTGAACTCACTAATGATCTATATTTATTCATAGACTTGATTAATAAGGTCTTTATGGATTACCTAAAAAACTATTTGGTAGTATTTATAGATGATATTATTGTATGTTCCAAATGAATGGAGGACCAAGAGGAGCATTTGAATTCTATACTAAGGACACTATTGAAAGAAACGTTTTATACAATATATAGTAAATCCAATTTTTTGATTTAGATAGTAAAATTTCTAGGGAATTTTATCACTAGTAAAGGGTTATCAATCGTTACATAAAAAATTGAGGCAATTAATGGATAAAACATGCAAAAATTTATGAAAGAAATCTGTAATTTCATTACATTATATGGTTATTATCCTCAATTTATGAGAAACCTATCATGATATTTATGCCCAATAATCCTTCTAACTCAGATGGGAGTCTGGGTTTTCAGGATTTATGAATGTGGGGAGAGATTTAAAGAAATAAAAATTAGGCTAATCACTAAATTTGTACTAACATTGCCCTCTATCAGGGAAGTATTTTTGTTTTATACGGATGCATCTAAAACATTATTGACTTTTGTACTCATACAAGATAAAAAATTAATAACCTATTCCCCCCACCTATTAAATATTCATGAACAGAACTACCCAACACATGAAAGAGAATTGGACATGATAATCTTTGTAAGAAAGAGCTGGCAATGTTATATTAATGAGGATATAATGACCCACACTTTTCAAACATAGATATTACATATTAGTATATGAATATCAATTAAATAAAATAACTATCCATACTAAAATATTACAGGTTTTCTATCTATGGAAATGTGTACACATAAACAATTAGTTCAAAAGTGAGATACATCATCTCCCACTAATTTATTCATAACTGGTAGACTACTTAGAAATATCATACATAATACATTTCTTCATAACATGGGTAAAGGAAACATAAGAAAGGGTGAGCTCAAATTCTCAATAAAGGAAACAATTGGAGATTTAAATGATCAGATAAGCATAAGATGAGCATAAGGGTATGGGATCTAGAGAATAAAATTTGAAAATCATACCCTATATATCATAGATCATAAACATTTTTCATGGTAAAAATCTAGGTAGTTCAAGTAATATACATATAAAAAGGAATAAAATAACATACACCATTACAACATAACATTGTCATTATGAAATATTGTGGAATAATCATAGAAAAATAAAGGTTAATTCTTCCCTACAAGAAATTTCTTAAATGTTAGGCTTGGGATAACTACGAGAGTAGAAACTTATGGATTTTAAAACATCCAATGTACCTTATTATTTGCTTTAGATAACCTCCCTTGTACCTTCTATTAGAATTGGGATAACCTCTTGTGTACTCTACAAGCTCATAGATAATTAATCATTAAACAATTAATTAGAGGTCTATATAATTACAATATCAACCATCACATAATTAAAATCCTACATACATGTGAAAAAATATCATAAAATATTAATCATATCAAAACACATTAAAATAAATGGATTTTATAAAAATTTCTACATAACATTATCCATGGAAAATAAATGTGTTTCTTAAACATATAACTATTTCATCACCGCATAACGCATAGAAAAGGAATGGATTTCACAAAAATATTATCATCATCAAACAACCATCCAAAGTAAAATATGAATTGTATCATTAAATGATACCACCAAAAATAAATTAACATCAATTGATGGATTATTATGTGGAAACTGACTCTGAATGATCACTTTGAATAAATCTAGAGGGAAATACACTTTTTATTTTTCAATCATTTCATTAAAATGGAAAAATTATTAAATATTAGAGAAATAAATTACATGAAAAAAACATGAAAACATGAAAAAGATGTTTTAAATAACTGAAAAATGACAATGGTGGAAAAAATGTTCATTTTCCAAATGTTAATATAATAATCCCTTTCACATTTTAGGTACAAATTCCAAGGTATTTTATTCAGGAAATGATAATTATTTTTTAAAAAGTCAAACATGGGTCAAAATTAATTTAAAAATCATCTATATAATAGTAAAATATTTATTTAATACTTTTGTAGGAAACATGGACATGAAAGAACGAGGATTTTTGATTGAATAGATAAATAATTTTTATTTTCTTTAAAAACTTTCTTTTGTTCTCTTGAGTACATAAAGAGTGGAGACATAAAATAATTACTATAATTTCTAGAAATAAAAAGTGGAGGAGAAAATTAATTTTTTTATTGAGAGATATATCATAATGATTTACTGTATAATAGATAATCATAAAAAATTTTAAAAAACTAAAATATTGTAACATAAAACCATTACCACTTTGATAACTTTTGGATCATTAGCTGCATGAAAGATGGAACCTTATATGGATATGTAAATCAACTAATTTCAATAATAATAATAATAAAAACTAAATCATGGGAAGTATAGTAATGAAACAAATAAGTGGTGTATGTGGAATGTTTCCTATTAAAATAAAAGTGACATGAAAATTCATTACCTCAATTCTTGTCTTCCATCATACATGTTTGAACCTTCTCTTCTTCGGTGAGCCTCTTAAGGTTTATACCATAAAGCCTTTATAAGAGGGGTTCTTAATCAAAATAGGGACTCTTGGAAATTTGTATGTATGTAAGGTTGGGATATTCGCTGGTCTTGGATGATCCAAAAGGATTTGGAAGTGGGGAGAGAATAAGAGATGGTAATCCTTTTATATGTATGGGAAAGTACCCACTTTGAAACCACTTGGAAAATTACAAACATAATGAAAATTAATAAATAAATTACTAAAAAAAATGTTTCTAAATGACCATATATTATAATTTAGGATAAAATAAGTTTTATATATGTCCAAAAATTATGATTTAGATACATTTAATCGAAAAAAGGACCCTTATCATTTGGTTTATCCCATCAGTAGACTCGTTTAACCTTAATTGTGATGATTAATTTTTTAATTTTTTCACAATTCATTATATCAAAATGTTAGCTTAACATTATTAAATAATAATAATAATGATGATTCATAATATATAATATATATTTCTAGATTCACATCATATAATTTATATAATTTAGTTTTATATTAAACTTGCATGCATGATGAAAATGCGAGTTTTCAAAAAATTGTTTCCTAAATTACAGAATGTTTTTATATCAAAATTATGCATTAAATCGATTTTTAAAACCTAAATTTTGATAATAATATTATTATAAATGATCTAATTTTACTTTTAAAATAATTTTAATAGCTAATGTAACTTTTAATATAATATAAATTAAAAGGATGTTATTAATAAAAATCAATATTTATTCCATATTCATTAAAAAAATAATATTTTCATAAAATTATAAAGAAATAACTATAAGATAATTTTGATATGTTGATTTCAAAAACAAATTTTTTTATTATATTTTATAAAATAATTAAAATTAAAATTATTATTTTTTAACAAAATGTAATATAATAATTTTGGGGGAATTTGTTTTCCGAATATTATAAAGACTTTACTAAAAATGATGTAATTATCATTAAATATATTTAATTTATCTGAATCCCTTATAAATAATTTTCAAAACTTATTAATTTCTATTTATAGAAAGAAAATTAAATGTTAAGTGATAATTGTCCAATAATAATATTCTAATAGTATATTATTCTTTGTTTAAACTCGGCGTTTCATGTAGCATAAGATATCGATGAAATTATATTTATTATAAGAAAAATATTTCATAAAATATTACCTTCTTAAAATGATTATTGACATTGAAATTATATCACATAGATACAATTTTTTTTTGGTTTTTCTACCTCATCATATCCTTAGGTTCCCATATAGATTCTTCATGTTGGTTGATTGGCCACAAAACATTGACCATGTGAGGTATATTATTTCAGATAATTTTCTATCAATGATCTAGAATTTCCTTAGTTTTTTCATCATAAGAATGATCATGATCTAGCAGAATGAGCTATGAGTATATTACATGTGAAGGATCTTATATGTACCTCCTAAGGAGGGATATATGGAACACATAGTGGACTTGAGAGAGATTCAGAGGAAGTTTCAGGAGATAAGAAATTGTATCAACTTCATTAAGAATCATTAAAGGGTCAATATGCCTTTGAAAAAACATTCCTTTCTTCCCAAATATCCTAAAATTATTCAATGCATAAATTCATAGATAAAAATTCTAATGAAATTCAAACTACACATTATGTTATTAATTTTGAATAGAAATATTTTATCGACACTGAGCTTCCTTGATGTGTTGTTGAATAACACCTAATTTCTCTAAAATTTCATTATCTTTATCAGGTTGCAAAAGATTTCTTTCTATAACTTCATCCAAAAATGGTTAATTTATAAACTTAATTCCATATAGGGCTTCATAAGGATCCATATTAATGCCTAAATGAAATATATGGTTCTAAAAAAATTCAAATAGAAGAAGTTGTTGATCCCAAACCCCATTGAAATTTGTAGAACAAGATCTTATCATACCCATTAGGGTTTTAATTATTCTCTTGGACTAACCATCTATCCTAGGATGATTTTTTTTCTATAACATAATTTTTTATTAAAAGTATACTGATGACTTAACTAGAACATTGATATAATCCTCAGCTATCAGATAGATATAACAGAATGTAGTAATCCATGAAACATTAACACTTAATTAATATATATTTTATAAAGATTATCAAGAGAGAAATAATGTTTAATAATAACTAAGTGTGATGGATTATTAATCCTACCATCTATAATTCAAACATCATTGTATCGTGTATATGTTTTGGGTTGTCCAATTAAAAAATAAATAGCCATATTTACCCATAACCTTTATAATATAGTTAATGGTTGTAACACCCCATTAGAAGTTTTTCTCGTAGACTTAAATTGGTGAAATACATAGCTATGAGATTCAACCTCCGAAATATTTCTCTTAATGTTATACCACAAGAAATAATATTTGAAATCTCTATACCTATTTATAATTTCAAGATGTATTGAGAACATTTAACTATGATATTCCTCTAAAATATCTCACTTCAAATTTGGTATAGATCGAACACATTAATGGGTTTTTAAACATATCATTCCACCATAATCAAGGTAAAACTCTTGATCATTTCTAACCATATTATATAGCTCTATATTTTCCCTTTACTCCTCTTTAATTATTACTTGTATATATTCTTGAATAGTAATTATAGAAATATAATATTTCTCCCCTTCCTTCATGATTTAGAAATAAAAAATTTGAAAATATAGAAATATTGGATCTTTTTTTACCATCATCATTGATAAGAAAACATGTTCGTTATGAATCAAGTCATCAAACACCTTATTATCTTTATAAGGGTGGTAATGTATCAAGAATTCATATTCTTATTTCAGTTCCAACCATTTTATTTGTTTCATATTCAAATATTTCTATGTGAATATATACTTAAATTTTTTTATGATGAATATTTATATATATCACACCTTTAAATATAATGATTACTGCTCCATATCATTAATGAAAATGTTACCACAACTAACTCTAAATAATGAGTTGGGTAGTTTTTCTTATGAACCTTTATTTGTCATGGGTCATAAATAATAATTATATATATTTTTATGAGGATGAATCCAACCCATTATTTAATTAGTCATTCTAGATTAAAAACACTTATCCACTGGAGGGTAAATTAAGTATAGATGAACTGGATAACCTTCTCATTAATTATGTTATTTTTTTATTCACATCATTTTTTCCAAAGGAACATAGATCCCAACCATGTTAACTTGGTGACATGATTAGATAGTCATGATAAATTATCAATAAATTATTTATAATATCCATCCAAAAAATGACATCAGATATCAGTCAGAATTGTTATTCTTGGCCAATGTTCAATATCCTCCATCTTTGATGGATCCACCAAAATACCCTTTATTGATATTATATGAAAAAATGAAACATTTTAAATCCAAAATTCACAATTTTTATACTTTTCATAAAACCTACCTTTCCTTAGGGACTTTAGGACAATCCTAAAGTGATATTCATGATCTTACATGATCATTTAATATATAATAATATCATATATAAACACTACCATAAAATAATCATGATAATCTCTCAACAATATATTAATTAAATTCAGGAAGATCATGGGAGAATTAATAAGACCAAATTGATTAAATATATATTTATAGTGTACATATCCTTTATCGAATTTTTTCTTGTGCTCATCCTTCTTCCTAACCCTCAATTTATGATTTCTATAACAAAGTTTAATCTTGGAAATTTATTGAAATCTACATAGTTGGTCAAATAAGGTAAAAAATATAGGGTAGATGATAATATTTCTTGATTGAAATCTTGTTTATTTCTTGATAATAAATTTAATAAAGAATCAATATATCTTGATTCATAAAAAAAATAGGTTCACCCCATGGAGACACACTTGGAGAAATAAATTCTTTTTAAGTATTCTCTTAGAGATTATTTTTCAAATACTACAACTTAATATCATTTATTATATTTGGAGTATATGAAATATATGTAACACCAGGTAGGATATTTATGAAGTAATAAACTTTTTATTTTGGTTGTGAAAAGACATCAAAAAAATACCAAACAATATTCATATCATTGATGTTGAGTTTTTTACTAACCATTTGATATAAAATCCATTTTTAATGGGACTAAAGACCCATAAATGGGTGAAATTTATATTATAGTTTCATATTTATCATCAGACTAGTATATGATCATATATTGTTATAGAATATGAAACATGCCTTTCCTTCCATGGAAAATAATTTGGGAATTAATTAAAGAAATCCAATCCAAGCCTAAGATAACATAAAATTCAACCCAATGGAGAATAACAACATTTTTAGGAAGTAAGTTCCCAAAATCATTAACTAGATATGAATTATAGTCTTAGGATGTGATCAACATACCATTAGGGGGTTTCACTACTAACACAACATGTAATCATCTTGGTGGAATTTTGATACCCTTATAAAATTCCTCTTATATATAAGGAGTGTGTAGATCTAAAATCAAATAAGACATTAACAGTTATATAGTGGATGAAAAGTATACCTTTCACCATGAATTTATCATACCCATCATTAGAAATTGTTATCACATGAGATTTCATTTTACCTCTCGACTGAATAGAATTCTTATATCGATTAACATCATTAACCTCAAATTTTAGCATTTGTTATCATAATTATGAATCAAGTTTAATATTAAAAACTAAATTGTGGGTGGTGAATTTTGTAGAGATTTATAATTATTAATATCATTTGGTAATTTCATACCATCACAATAATATTATGCTACATGATGATCATATTTTTGACACATGAAACCTTTACTAGTCTCCATAAGGAAATTTACTCCATGATTCCTGGTACACATTAAGCATGAAGGAAATATCATCTTCACCTCTCTAAGGATTTTAGAGTTTCCTTTTAAATCAATATTTATTTTCTTATCAAAATCATGACATTTATGGGTATCTCTAATCTCCATTTCCTCTTGGATAACACATAAAATGATTTATTCATAGCTACTAAAGTACCTTATGTATAACACCATATAGAGACTTAGTTTAAAGCCACTGAAGAATAGATCAACCTTAATTTCATGTTGGATGATAATAACATATTCATACCATGACCTTCTTGTTAATATTTCCTCATAGGTACCAAAAAAATCACCAACCTTATTATTTTTCTCAAGGAATATTTTCTCCATTATCATATGAATAATATTATGAAAGTACTTATTGATAAATAAGATTATATATGCATCCCACACCATGGAGTTGGTTTCTACCTATTTACATGTATTTTTGAAAATATTTCACCATTTATCCTCTTATCCATCCAAATTTTAGGCAACTGAAATTAATTTTTCATGTCCCAAACACTATAAAATTTAAAATATCTTTTTAGTTTTATATATCCATTATTTGGAGACTACTAGACTAGAAGAACCACTAAAATAAGTTGGATATTGTCTTATTATGGACTCAATATAACAGTGTTCCCTCTTTTTCGCATTTGGAATTGCATTATGATTCATAGCTTAAAAAAATTGAGCATAGAAACAAGATTTTCAATTCCATCCCCTATAACATTAGGTTTCTCAAGAGAACTGTCATTTCTTTTTCCACCCATTAAATATTTAAATGGTTCCTTAGAGTTATATCCTTTGAATAAAACCAAAAAACATAGTTTATGTAATAGTAATACTATTGGGTACCACATAATCATGAAATTTCCCATATAGGATGTGTAAATCATGAGAACTTATTTTCAATTTATAAAACCTAAGGCTTAACTAATGTCATTTGTGGTTGTTATTCAAATCCTTAAAGGTGGTTCATAATGAGTTTCTAAATTTCCTTTACATATCATATGGGAGTGTAAAACCTGGTGTGTAAAATGGCCCATTGTCATGAACCTATTGATGATCGAGTCAAACACTAATGCACCCTTTTTGGAATTATCACACCTTGGTAAAATTATACTTGATACATATCAATTTTTAATATATATGCATGAATGAAATTTCCTTGAAACTACTAAATCTATTATTTACCAAAATTATAAGATATTATCTTCAACTTAGACTTATCCTTATTGTTCTCACAAATGTTTTCACATCTTAATTTTATAAGGTTATCTAAAACGTTTTGTGATAAAAAATACAGAGAACCATACTTTTCATACATATATATTACATATTTGTAGAATAATTCTCATTACATAACATAAATATCCAAAGAATAATCATATAGGTCTTGAATCATTGGAAAGATAGAAAAATGAACAGAAGGTTATAAGTGAGCAGTGCCATCTCCAACTAAGATCTTAATAATTATCAACCTTCTTGGAGATATCAAAAATAACAACATATTCATAATATTGGGAAACAAAATATAAGAAATGGTGATCTCATATGCTCAATAAGTGTAACAAAGGAGTTCTGAATGATCACATTATCATAACATGAGCATAAGGGTATGCAAACCTGAGAACAAAATTTGCAAACCCTACCCTATATATTATAAATCATAAACATGAGAAATAGAATAAATCATTATATTTCATAAGATGTGAGTCATATAGGAATAAAATAATATAAACCATGAGATAATAAAATTAGAATAATATATATATTTGTGGCATACACATAAGCATAGAAAATCATATTTCAAGGATACCCACTAAAATTCTCACAACATGTGAGGCTTGGGATAACCACCCATGTATTAGCATCAGGTTTTGGATAACCTCCAGGGTCCCATTATTTGGGCATGTGATAACCTATTGAGTACTTTATTTTGGAATTGAGATAACCTCCTATGTACCCTTTGAGATCTTAAACAATTAATCATTACCCAAATAATCAGAGGTCTATGTCATTCCAGTCACACCAGTTGTAATGCCCTGACCCTAGTTACCCAGAGTCGGTGTATTATTACACAACATTGGAATGATCATAAGGAAATCATGTCTTGAAAGACCGATCAGTTTAGTATTATTGGAAACAAGATTCATACATAATTTGAACTTTACAACTAGTAAATAAATACAACAAAAATATATTTCATTGGAAACATCCAAGCCTCATAGATTATGCCTGCTGGGCAATCATAACTAACTTCTTCATATCCTGGGAAAATGAATCATAATAAAGGGGTGAGCTCAAATGCTTAGTAAGGGTAAGTAATACAGAGGAAAATGACATAAATATTAAGCATGGTAAATAATTGAAACCACATGCCTTTACCAATAATAAACATGAATACTTTTATGGCAAGAATATGAGCTGAGTAAATAATTCCATAATAAAACATAATCATGGGTATTCTACTAGTTGAATGACCACATGAACCATCAATATTATTTCCATAATGAGGGAATGTATAATGTCAGACATTCTGAAACATTTTTTCAAGGCCTCAGCCAAAACCATAAATCAAATTGGGAAAGGGCCTCGGCCAATTACACGTCTAGTTGTCTCATGAGACCTACCAATGCATCGAGGAGCTATAGCAGGCTCCACCCATCACTTACTAAGTCCAATACATTCCTCATATGAAAAGGTTTAAACATACCATAAACATTCCTATTAAAACTAGCATACAAAATGTCAATACTTTAACCATAATCATGAATGGTATAAAAATAGAACATCCACAGTCAAACATATCACAAAACCTTCAATACAATACGTAAGTTTCATATCATAATAAATCAACTCCAAATAAACTTAAAATCCATCAAAGGATGTTGACATAGATAAAATCAAAACTCTTTTAAGAGAAATATCTACTTCTATTTTGAAATCATTTAAGAGTCACATAATTACAAAACATTTAATATGAAAATATTCTAATAAGCTTGTAAGGGAATCTTCGACGATTTTATAATCGTAGAAAATATCTGCACCCACCGTATAAGTTAAAAAAAATACATTCTTACCTTAATTTTGTCGAAAAGGTTGAAAAGGACCTTTTTTGGAAAATGACGGAAATATTCCTTTATAAAAATATTATAAAAAGACAACAAGGGTATAAATTACTTTAACCCTTAGTCTATAAAATAGTAATAATGTTTTGAAATTCATTTTTAAGAAACATGGATGTGGATGATAAAGAGTTCCGAGTAGATAATTACGTATAAACAACCTCGGATAATGAAGAGATTGTGAAATAAACCCTTACCTTGTACTTTTCCTTGGTTGATGGTATGTTAACCTCCTGTATAATGGTGAAATAATTTTTACTAAATTATAAAAGAATCATATACATTAATATGATATCATATATGATCTTTTAACCTTGATTTGTTAATAATATCTTAGTATTATCATCATTTAGGGTGTTAACTGATTCGTATTTCTTTGTATTCTTTGTTATGTGAGTCATATTTGTTATGGATGGGATGTATATTATTCATATACAGAATGATATCAAGTCTATAAACATTATTTTTGTCATCAAATGAGAATTAGACTTGAATGAATACGATGGGGAATGAATCTCATCACGTTCGTGGAGACGGTAGTCCGTACTTATGCACGAGCAACAATATCATTATTTTGATATTAAAATAATATATAATTGGATATTATATCATATATACAGAATCAATATAATGTTATATTTATTATTTACATGAATTACAAATCATTATTATACCCATCCAAATAATAATGTTTTGAATAACAATTACACCACGGCGTGGAGACGATAAGTTGTACGTACACACGTATGGTGACATGTAATAAAATGGATGGATAGAATACTGAATATGGTTGTAACATATTTATAATAACATTATAGTATATAAAGGATACTGGATTTATTATTTTTTAATGGTAATAACAAAGAAAGAAGAAGTTGAAGAAGAAAGGAACTTGAAAGAGGGTGGTGAAAAACATTACCTCTTCTTCGGGTTCTTTCTTTTGATTTGATCAAAAGGGATTCTTAGGTTGTCTTTCTGACTAAAGGAAGGCCTCTAGGTCGATGTGAGGGAATTTTAATGAGTATTTGGGCAGGGTTTGGCCGAACCAAAAGGCTTTGATGGTGTGAATAATTGGTTAGAAGTGGTGTCCTTTTATAACGGGGAGGATGGGCTCTTTAGGAAAAAGATAAAGTATTAAATTATAATAAATTCATATTCGGTTTCTAATAGATCCAAAGTGTATTATTAAAATTATAAGGTGGGTATGGGTCGTAAAAGTTCAACCAATATATTTTAAAAAGGTTTGGGTCATTATATTAACCTTATCTTTTAGTTCTAACTCTTAGTAAATTAGATTGACATTAACCCTGTCACTTTGTATTTTTATTTTATATAGCTAATAAACTTACTATATACATCCAAGAGACCCCAAAGTGGTCCATTAATGATACACCTATCATGATATATGTCCTTTGGCTGAACCTTATATTTTTAGGAATATAATATCAATTAATAATATAATATTTGTTTTCAAAACTCTTTTATGTCAATTTTGACACTATTTGGTATTTGATTTTTGTAAAAATCATAACAGCGTGAATACTTAGAAAAAACATAATTAAATCAACAGTAACATGTCATATTAACCTATAAAATTATTTTAATTCATAAAGAGTCTCAAACTAAATTTATTTGGATATTTATAATAACAATTATTTTAATATTTCATTAATTAGGTAATTAATGCATCACTATTGTGTCATAAATAAATTAAATTATTTAATGTCTAAAAATTATAAATAAAATAAAATTATGTAGGAAATATTTTTATATTTCTAATGAATATTTATAATAGAATTTATCTTATGTATAACCCTATATTAAAAATGTTTTAATAATTATACTTTGATTTTAACTCTTTTTACTATTCTTTGAATTAAATAATAATTAATGTCCTAATCTAATCCAAGTGGACGTAAATGATAATATTTTATTCCTAAGGATGTTTTTGGTCGAGATACACTTGTCCAATAGAATTAGGACATGTCTTAGGGTAATATTAATATCATTTTTACCCTTAATTACCCTATTTGCTTTTAACCGTGGTAAATAAAAGTAAAAAGGTACTATTCACCAAAAATTATTTTCATCTCATTGAACCACATTTTACTCCTTGATATTAACTGTGTCTCTCAGACTTTCAAAATTCCACTCACAGAAGCGTTAAAATTAAGTTTTATGTGAATTTCCAAATTTTCTTAGGAGGTGGGTAAAAGACCATGAAAAGTTCAATAAATTTTTTATATATCTATAATTATTATAAACTAACTCCAATGAATTACATTGAAATTATATAGGTATTATGTATCTATTTTGACCTAAATTAAATTTAAATAAAATAAATAGTTTTTTAAATAAAAATTCAATTTTAAACTATAACTCAGTGTTTTTTCACTATTCATCAAAAATTGAAAGTTTTCAGAAAAATACTAAGATTTCACCCTAGGATAATTTCGATATTCCGAATACAAAAATGAAGTCCATTTTGAAAGATAAAATTTATAAAATTTTAAATAGTGGGTATTACTATTCATAACGGCTAGTTTGATTGGTTGTGGTGTGTGTTAGAACTTGAAGTTGCGTACAACACACGCTACTGTATTATTCAAAGAGAAGTGTACCGTTGAAGCTTGGGGTGTTACATTCTCCCCTCCTTCAAATAATTTCGTCCTCAAAATTTCTAGAATACTACCGCATGAAAAGACTCGGATGGTTCTTCATCATAAGTTCCTATGGTTCCCAAGTTGCCTATTCCACCTTATGGTTTCTCCAGAGAACTTTTACCCGATGAGTATTCCAGTTTCACAACACTTGTTCCTTTGTATCAAGAATCCTGATGGGCTCTTCGCAATAAGAAATATCGGGTTCCAGTTCTAATTCCTCGTAGGTGAGTACATGCGTCGGGTCAGGCATGCATTTCCTCAATAGTGATACGTGGAACACATCGTGAACTTTGGAGAGACTTGGTGGCATTACCAAATGGTAAGATACATCCCCAATTCATTCTAGAATTTCGAAAGGTCCGATGTAACTTTGACTCAATTTACCCTTCTTACCAAAACATATAACTCCCTTCCATGGAGATACCTTCAAAAAACATGATCTCCTACCTGAAATTCGAAATCCTTCCTTTGGTTATTGGCATAGCTCTTCTGCCTACTTTGAGCTGCTTTGATGTGGTTTTGGATTACCTTTACCTTTTCCATTGTTTCCTCCGCCAGTTCTGGTCCTACAAATTTTCTTTCACCCACGTCATCCCAACAGGTTGGTGTGTGACATCTCTTTCTGTATAACGCTTCATATGGTGCGATCTGAATACTCGAATGGAAGCTATTGTTATAGGAAAATTCTACCAGAGGTGAATATTTATCCCACATACCCTGAAAGTCTAGTGAGAATGATCCCAACATGTCTTCTAAGGTTTGAATAGTCCGTTCTGATTTTCCATCTGTTTGAGGGTGGTAGGCAGTTCTCAAACTATGTTCAGTATCCAAGTCTTTCTGAAGAATCTTCCGGAATCTTGATGTAAAATGGGGATCACAATAAAAAAAATCGATAGGGGTACTCCATTAAGTCTCACAACTTCATTAATATATAGTCTTGTTAGACATTCCAGTGGTAGATCTTCTCTTATAGAAAGAAAATGTGTTGAGTTGGTAAGACGATCAATAATAACCCATATTGCATCGTTCCTTCTAGGAGTATTTGGTAGTCCCATGACAAATTCTATCGTGATATTATCCCATTTCCACTCAGGTATTGGAAGAGGTTGCATGACTCCTCCAGGATGTTACCTTCCAGGTTTCACTTGTTGAAAAACCATACATCTTGACACAAAATCAGCAATCTCCCTCTTCATGTTGTCCCACCAAAAGTGTTCCTTCAAATCTCTATACATTTTGGTGCTCCTAGGGTGTATAGAGAAATAGGAGCTATGAGAATCATCTAACAATTCCCTTTTCAGATCAGGTATATTGAGAACACAAAGTCTCTTCCCAAATTTTAAAATTCCATATTCATACCCAAAGTCACTCAATCTCCCATCATTCACAACTTTAATCTTCTTTTGAAACTCTTCATCACCGGTCTGATAACTCTTTATCCTTTCTAGTAAAGATGGTTCAACAACCATTTGAAAATGTATTGATGTTTCACCTTCCATGGTTATTCCCATGTCCGTCTTCACTAGATCCATGAAAATTGGATCCCTTTCAATTCTCATATTGTTCATAACTCCATGATCCTTTCTGATGAAAGCATCTGTCACCTTATTTGCCTTCCCCGGGTGGTAGTGTATCGTGCAATCATAATCCTTGAGTAATTCAAGCCATCTCCTTTTCCTCATGTTGAGTTCCTTTTTGTGAGAAAATATACTTCAAACTCTTGTGATCATTATAAATCTCACATTTTTCACCATAGAGGTAGTGTCTCCATATCTTCAAAGCAATGATCACAGCTGCTAACTCGAGATCATGAGTAGGATAGTTTTGCTCATGAATTTTCAACTGTCGTGATGCATAGGCAATAGCCCTATAATTCTGCATAAGGACATAACCAAGTCCTTTCTTCGATGCATCCCTATAAATAACAAACCCATCATTCCCTGTTGGTAGATTTAATATAGGAGCATTGACTAATCTTCTCTTAAGTTCTTCAAAACATTCTTCACACTCTTTTGTCCAAACAAATTTAACCCCTTTACGTGTGATATTTCTTAATGGGTTAGCCAACCGGGAAAAATTCTGTATGAAACGTCGATAATAACCTACTAGACCAATAAAACTGCGTACCTCAGTTATACTCATCTGTACAAGCCATTCTGGGATTTCCTTGGTCTTAGAAGGATCAACATAGATTCTATATTTAGAGACAATATGGCCAAGAAAAGAAATCTCCTGAAGCCAAAATTCACACTTGCTAAACTTCCCATATAATTCATGTCTTCTCAGAGTCTTCAGGATAATGTGTAAGTTATTTTCATGATCCTCATAGCTTTTGGAGTATAACAAGATATCATCAATAAAAACCACCAAAAATTCATCGATATATTCCTTGAAAACTCTATTCATTAGATCCATGAATATAGAGGGTGCATTAGTCAATCAAAAAGGAATTACTGTAAACTCGTAATGCTCGTACCTGGTTCGAATTGATGTCTTCAGAATGTCTTCCTTCTTCACAAACAACTGATGATATCCAAATCGAAGGTAAATCTTTGAAAAGTATTGAGCTCCATGCAGTTGGTCAAATAAATCATCAATGAGAGGTAGGGGATACTTATTCTTTAATGTTATATCATTGATCTCCCTGTAGTCGATACATAACCTCATAGATCCATCTTTCTTCTTCACAAAAAGGACATGTGATCCCCATGGAGAAACACTAGGGAAAATAAATCCCTTATTACTCAATTCCTCTAGTTGTTTCTTTAGTTCAACTAATTCCACAGTGGCCATTCTATAAGGGGTCTTCGATATAGGCCTTGAACTAGGAATTAAATCATTAGCAAACTCAATTTCTCATTCTGGAGGATGTCTAAGTAAATCTTCTGGAAACAAATCAACATATTCTCTCACAATAGGTACATCCTCAATTTGAACATTCCTTTCCTCATCCACAATTATTTCATTCTCTTCCTCCTTGATAATTGAATTTAGTTGAGCTTCTGGGGGTGGATCTAGGTAAGAATTAGGGTGTGATGATTCTGCTCTAATGATAAGGTGTTACTTTTCATCATCATCAAAAATAGTAACCTCCTTCTTCTTACAAGAATTTTTTTAATCATGGTCCAAAATCCAATCCATATCGAGGATTATATCAAATTCAATCATAGGTATGGAGATGAGATCCCCAGTTAAAGAGAATTTATGTGCTCTAATGGGGACTGATTCACAAAACTTTGTTGCAATGATACTTCCCTTAAGAGTTTTAACTGACTGCTCCCTTGTTAAATTAAATTGGAAATATCTAATATTCCTAGAAAACTGGGAAGATATGAAACAATGTAATGATCCAGAATCAAAAAATGCATTTTCTAAACTTGAGGAAATCATTAAATTACCTGCCAACACGTCTTTCGAAGCTTCTACCTCAACAGTAGTAATAGCATAATCTTGGCCTTGATCCCTTTGCCTTTTCTGAGGTAAGTTCCCCTGATGCTTAGGAAATTCATTTTCATAATATCCCATCTCCCTGCAATTATAACATTGAACATTGGTAGCATCTTTATTTCCTTTACAATCACGAGCTAGATGGCCTTTCTGTCCACACTTGTAGCATACTACTTTTCCTTTTAGACAGGCACCAGGGTGCTTCCTTCCACAATTATCACAAGGTGGAAATTCAATTATTCCCTTCTTCCCAGTTTCCTTATTTCCTTTTTTAGAGTGTTCAACAGATCTCTTTTTCTCTTACTTTGATTTAAATTCATAATTCTTAGAGAATTATTTTTCTGTCTTGATATCACACGAGACAATATCTTTGTATGATGCGAAGGATTGTGAGACCAATGCTCGACGGAGAAATGGTTTTAACCCATCAAATAAATGATTAATCTTACTTCTTGTGTTACGTATATAATCCGCAGTATACCTTGCTAACCTTGTAAAGTTAGCCTCATACTTTGCAACTTTCTCATCATCCTTTTGTCTCAGACTCAGAAATTGCCTTTCCATATCTGTTCGATGGTCACGAGGAAAGTATTTTTCTAAAAACAGGTCTTTGAACTCCCTCCATTATATATTTGATACTTCATCATCTTCCTTTGTGTTTTGAGTCAATGACCACCATTGATCAGCATCTCCAATGAGGCGGTAAACTACGATGACAACTTTTTCCCTTTCACTACTCCTCAAATCTTGGAATATTTTCTCAAAAGAGTTTATCCATTTCCCAGCCACTAATGGATTTGTACTCCCATTGAATTTTGGTGGTTTTTTCCTCATGAAGCGATCTAACATTGATCCTCCACGCTGTGGATCAGGGTGCTCCATACGGGTAAGGTTATTATTCATAACCTGAGTGAGTTGTCCCAGGATGGTGATTAGCTGATCAGCACCAGTTGCATCAGCAGCAACACTATATTTATCTTGAGCAAGAGGGAAATCCCTACATGGAATGAGTTCATTGATAAGATTTACATTTCTTCCACTAGGAACCATTTCTAAACAATGGCATAAACTAGATCAGTTTATGAATCAAAATACATAATTCCATACTTGTAAAACACTTAACATAAATTGAACTATTTATGGATATAATCCATAATCATAAAAATGTTTTCTTTGAGGAATTATATACTCATAAAATCTTCATAATGGTTTGTAAAGAAAATGATAATTATCCTAAGCATATGCCCAGGGAGTGTCGTAACCAAGAGTGCAGAAAGGCCCATTTTCGTGCACCAGTTCCCATTCGAGTCTAGCTCAAAGCGGTGTTTTCAGGTTTTACCCCTAGGGACATATATGCCAGATCCAACTCTACCTGATCGTATCCAGACATGGATGTATTGCTCGGAAAACGCAAAAAATATCTAAAATACCAAAATTCTAGGAAGTTATTTTATACTACTCCTCAAAGTCCATCTTTGGTCTATGTGCTCTAATCAGAGTTTATCTAAATCTAGTTTACAAGGTTTGTACTAAAATTTCTCTGATACCAACTGTAACGCCCTGAACCCAGTTACCTAGAGTCAGTGCATTATTACATAACATTGGAATGATCATAAAGAAATAATGTCTCGAAAGACCGATCGATTTAGTATTATTGGAAACAAGATTCATACATAAGTTGAACTTTACAACTTGAAAAGAAATACAAAAAATATATATTTCATTAGAAACATCCATGCATCCTAGATTATGCCTACTGGTCCGTCATAAGTAACTTCTTCATAACTTGGGAAAATGAAACATAAGAAAGGGGTGAGCTCAAACGCTCAGTAAGGGTAAGTAATATAGTAAAAAGTGTCATAAATATTAAGCATGGTAAATAATTGAAACCACTTGCCTTTACCAATAATAAACATGAATAATTTTAAGGAAAGAATATGTGCTGAGTAAATAATTCCATAATAAAATATAATCATGGGTATTATACTAGTCAAATGACCACATGAACCATCAATATTATTTCCGTAATGAGGGAATGTATAATGCCAGACATTCTGAAACATTTTGTCAAGGCCTCAACCAAGACATCTAAAAATGATTAAGGCCTCAGCCAAAACCATAAATCAGATTGGGAAAGGGCCTCAGCCAATTCCATGTCTAGTTGTCTCATGAGACCTACCGATGCATTGAGGAGCTATAACGGGCTCCACCCATCACTTACTAAGTCCAATACATTCCTCATATGAAAAGGTTTAAACATATCATAAACATTTGTATTAAAACTAGAATATGAAATGTCAATACTTTAACCATAATCATGAATGGTATAAAAATAGAACATCCACAATCAAACATATCACAAAACCTTCAATATAATATGGAAGTTTTGTATCATAATAAATCAACTCCAAATAAACTTAAAATCTATCAAAAGATGTTAACATAGATGAAATCAAAACTATTTTTAGAGAAATATCTCCTTCTATTTTGAAATCATTTAAGATTCACATACTTTAAAAGACATTTACTTTTAAAATATACTTATAAGCTTGTAAGGGAAGCTTCGACGAGTTTATAATGGTAGAAAATATCCGCACCCGCCGTATAAGTTAAAAGGAAGACATTCTTACCTTAATTTTGTTGAAAAGGTTAAAATGGACCTTGTTTGGAAAATGACGAAAAGATTCCTTTATAAAAATCTTATAAAAAGTCAACAAGGGTATAAATGAATTTAACCCATAGTCTATAAAATAGTAAGAATGTTTTGAAGTACATTTTTAAGAAACATGGATGTGGATTATAAAGAGGTCCCAGTAGATAATTACGTATAAACAACCTCGGATAATGAAGAGATTGTGAAATAAACCCTTACCTTGTACATTTCCTTGGTTGATGGTAGGTTAACCTCCTATATAATGGTTAAATAATTGTTATTAAATTATAAAATAATCATATACATTAATATGATATCATATATGATCTTTTAACATTTATTTGTTAATAATATCTTAGTATTATCATCATTTCGGGTGTTAACAGATTCGTCTTTCATTGTATTCTTTGTTATGTGAGGCATATTTGTTATGGATGAGATTTATATTATTCATATCTAGAATTATATCAAGTCCTTAAAAATTATCTTTATCATCAAATGTGAATTAGACTTGAATGAATACGATGGGGAATGAATCTCATCGCGTTCCTGGAGATGGTAGTCCGAACGTACGCACGAGCGACAATATCATTATTTTGATATTAAAATAATATATAATTGGATGGTATATCATATATACAGAATCATTATCATGTTAGATTTATTATTTACATGAATTACACATCATTATTATACCATCCAAATAATAATGTTTTGAATAACAATTACACCACGACGTGGAGACGGTAAGCCGTACGTACGCACGTATGGTGACATGTCATTAAAAGGATGGATTGAATACTAAATATGGTTGTACCATATTTATAAAAACATCAAAGTATATAGAAGATACTGGATTTATTATTTTATAATGGTAATAACAAATAAAGAAGATGTTGAAGAAGAAAGGAACTTGAAAGAGGGTGGTGAAAAACATTACCTCTTCATCGGGTTCTTCCATTAGATTTGATAAAAAAGGATCCTTATGTTGGCTTTCTGACTAAAGGAAGACATCTAGGTTGAAGTGAGGGAAGTTGACAGAATATTTGGGCAGGTTTTGGCCGATCTAAAAGGCTTTTGAGGTGTAAAGAATTGGTTAGAAGTGGTCTCCTTTTATAGGGGGGGGGGCTCTTTAAGAAAAACATAAAGTATTATTTTATAATAAATTCATATTCAGTTTCTAATGCCTCAAAAGTGGATTATTAAAAGTCTAAGGTAGGTATGGGTATAAATCCTTTCAACCAATAGATTTTAGATAGGTTTGGGTCATTATATTAACCTTATCTTTTAGTTTTAACTCTTAGTTAATTAGATTGACATTAACCATGTCACTTTGTATTTTTATATTATATAGCTAATAAAATTACGATATACATCCAATAGACCCAAAAGTGGTATGTTTATGTTATAGATATCATGATATAATTACTTTGGTCGAACCTTAGATTTTTAGGAATATAATATCAATTAATAATATAATATTTGTTTTAAAAACTCTTTTATGTCAATTTTGACACTATTTGGCATTTGATTTTTGTGAAAATCATAAAAGCATGAATACTTAGAAGAAACATAATTAAATCAATACTAAAATGTCATATTAACCTATAAATTTATTGTAATTCATAAAAAGTCTCAAATTAAATTTATTTGGATATTTATAATATCAATTATTTTAATATTTCATTAATTAGGTAATTAATGCATCACCATTGTGTGATAAATAAATTATATTATTTAATGTCTAAAAATTATAAATAAAATACAATTATGTAGTAAATTATTTTATCTTTATAATGAATATTTATAATCTAATTTATCTTATGTATAAACCTATATTAAAAATGTTTTAATAATTAAACCTTGATTTTAACTCTTTTAATTTTCTTTGAATTAAATAATAATTAATGTCCTAATCTAATCCAAGTGGACCAAAATGATTATATTTTATTCCTAAGGTTGTTTTTGTTCTATATAAACTTGTCCAATAGAATTAGTACATGTGTTAGGGTAATATTAATATCATTTTTACCCATAATTACCCTATTTACTTTTAACCGTGGTAAATAAAAGTAAAAAGTTACTATTCAACAAAAATTATTTTCTTCTCATTGAACCACATTTTACTCCATGATATTAACCGTGTCTCTCAGTGTTTCGAAATTACACTCAAAGAAGTGGTAAAATTATGTTTTATGTGAATTTCCAAATTCTCCTAGGAGGCGGGTAAAAGACGGTGAAAAGTTCAATAAAGTTTTTATATATCTATAATTATTCTAAACTAACTACAATTAATTACATTGAACTTATATAGGTATTATGTATCTATTTTGACCTAAATTAAATTTAAATAAAATAAATAATTATTTTAAAAAAAATGGTTTTAAACTATAACTTAGTGTTTTTTCACTAATCGTAAAAAATTGAATGTTTCCAGAAAAATACCAAAAGTTCACCCTAGGCTAATTTGGATATTCCGAATCCAAAATTGAAGTCCATTTTAAAATATAAAATTTATAAAATTTCAAAAATTGGGTATTACTATTCATAATGTCTAGTTTGATTGGTTGTGGTGTGTGTTAGAACTTGAAGTTGCGTACAATACACGCTACTGTATTTTTTAAAGAGAAGCATACCGTGGAAGCTTGGGGTGTTACACCAGTTGCAAAATGAAAATAATAAATATGTGTTTCATAATATCACAAACAAATAATCAATCCAAACACCTGAAAAAATGGGATTTATAAAAATTTCATAATATTACAATCCTTGGAAATGAAATGGTTTTTGAATACGGTTAACCATTTCATAAAAAAATAACCTATTGAAAGGGAATGGGTTTTAAAAAAAAATCTTGTTATTATAAATATAAAAAATAAACAAAAATAAATATTGTGGTATCATTGGACCATATCCCCATAAAATCTTAAGTGACATCAAAGGAAGTGATTTTAGATAGAAAAAGATTTTGAATGATCACTTGGGACATTTCCTGAAAAAAATATAATTTTTATGTAGAAATAACTTCTTTAAAATCTAAAATTTTCCCAAATATTAAATAAAACATTATATTTGAAAATTAACTTTTCAAATTTTGTTATGTCCAAAAGGGGCCTCGATACCCTAAGTGTGTGTGTGTGTGGGATCTGTGTATGGATATTATTTTCAAAATTATTCCTACCCCACTGAATCTTAACCTCTTTATTTTAAGGGTTTCTTGGTTTTTAGTTATGTGTTAATTCTGATGTTATTATATTCTTATTTACCTAATGATGACACTTTTAATGTAATTCATGAGTGAAATAACATGGATGAAATGATTTTTAATTAGTTCACCCTCACTGGTCTACATCTAAGGAGCATAAAACATTAATATGCCAATTGTACCAAATTTACTAAGGATAACTTCCAGTAATGATGGTTCAGGATAGATCTAGTTTATACACAAGATCTCTCCTTTACATGGTTTAGGGATTACAAATTACATTCCCAACAGTCACTCCCTATGTCTATTTCAATGGATCAATTCTAGTGGAATAGATCTCTATCTTCATCTTCCATCACTCACTACTCTTAGAGGGGATCAACTCACAGTTTATAGACTTATAGTTTCTTTAATTTTTATGAATTCCACATCCCCAACTATAGATATATTCTCTATTGAAGTTGAACTTTTATCTACTACTGAATACCTCTTTACCATAGATATACTGAACCACTACCAACTTTGGAGCAACCTAAGGTTGACTTGAGCACTAATTTAAGCATGGAACACAAGTGTTACCTTTTTCAGAGAAAAACCAACTTGAATGATACCCAAAAAATTCATAACATAACCTTCTGATAGTCACAACTTACACGAAACACACCCTTTTACCACCAACTCACTATTGCCACACAATTACCATATTACACACAACTTCCGAATAACTAATTACTTTTGTTCACTCACCACATGCATTTATAAAGTTTCTCTCTTATATATGTGTTAAGATTCTTCTAAATGAGTGAGGTATCTATCTACTTATATACATTTTCAATACCCTAATCACACAGTTCAAAACTTTTCCCTAGTCACTATACTCTATTCTCCCAAGCCTATATCGCATAACTCACCTAGAACACCGCTCTATAACTTTCTCAACATTATTTCCTTTGAAATATTTTGATATTAAGATTTTGAAACATTCATGGCATGCAAATTTCTAAGTCTTCTTGTCATTGCCACACAAATCCCATTTCCAAAAACACATATCTCTATTATCAAATTTTTGGACCCAAAAATTTGTCAAACATTGGAAAATGCCGCCACATTGTATACACTATTTTTCTACCTCCCCCAAATCATCAATCTCTTTATCATAGTTATTTTCAAAATATGTTGTCAAAAATATCTATGGAACTCAAAACTGGCCATGGAAGTTCGCTTTGACATCAATCACAATCAAACTAAAAATAATTCAATGTTTCCTTCATGTAGTTTTCCACACAAATTTAAGAGGATGTTTTAAATAATTTAGTAATCATATGATAGAAAATTCCATTGATGTAGAACTTGTGAAAACACATATTCCATTCACATTTTTGGTCACAATCCAAAATTATGTTGTTTGAAAAAATAAAAGAAGATTCCTTTAAAACCATTGTGTAAAAAGTGATACATTGGTAAAAATGACTTTAATGAATATTTTTATAATAGTAAAAAAATTATATCATTTTTAGAAAATATGGACATGGAAGAAAAATGATTTTAAACCAAATAATTAAAAAAAATTGGTTTTTCTTACAAATAATTTTTTTTATATTTTGATTACATCAAGGGAGAAAAATGAAAGGAAAACATATAATTTCGAAAAAACATCCAGAGGAAACCAAAATTAAGTGGTTTGTTGATAGATATATCATAACATTTCACCATCAAAAACCAAATTATAAACAATCGTGATAAAGAATTATATTTCAATATAAAACCTTTAGAACTTTAAGAACTGTTGGATCATAATCCCCATGAATGAGAGAACCTTATATGGTTATTCAAATCCCATAATTCCCATATAAATAATTTTTAAAATAATTTCATTGGCAGTATATATTTCATAAAAAAATTAAAAATAGTGAATATGTAATGTGACCCATGAAAATAAAAGTGATATAGAAATACCTCACCTCAAGTATCAACATTATTCACACATGATTAAACACCACTTCTTTAGAGAGCCTCTTTATTTTTATACGTTAATCCTTCTTATGATGATTTATGAATAAAAATGAGTCCACTAGGACATGGTGAAGAAATTAAACAATGTATTTTTTTATTTATAGGTTTAAAAAGGTTTTAGAAGTGTGGATAAGAGAGTAGAGGAGGTGTTTTTTATTAGTGGGGGAAAGGATCCACTTGGAAAATACATGGAAAATTCCCAAAATAATACAAAATGATAAGTTATTCCCAAGAAAAACTCTCTAAATGATAATATATTCGATTTTGGGAAAGTATATGGTCAAAAATTGTCTAGAAAATAATATTTTTAAATGCTTCATTTACAATCATACCCTTATATTTTATATTAACCCACTGGTAAACCCATTTAAACTTAAGGAATGCAATATTTATATTTATTATTTCAATATTCCTTATGAAAAAAAATTAAGTCAAACTTATTATATAATATAAATTCTTATAATTCAAAATATGTAATTCATTTTTTAAAATTTAATTCACAAATGTGGTAGAATTTAATTTTAAACTAATCCCACAAGCTAGATGAAAATGAATCTTTTCAAAGAAAATGTTTCCTAAAATAATAATGAATTTATATCAGAATTCAATATAACATTTATTAAAGTTAATAAAATTTTATTAATAATAAAATAATTTAATTATTTTTACATTACTTTTTTAAATGTCAATTTTTAAATGCATTAAATAAAAAGGAAATTTTCTATTAAAGTCATTATTTCACTATTCATTGAAAAATTAATCTTTTCAAAAAGTTCACAAAAGCTCACTCAAATATAATTTTGATGTTGTGAATTAAAAATTAATGTTTGTTTTTTAAAATAAGTTTTATAAAATTTTCAATGATTAATTTTATTATTTTCATTAAAATATCAATAAAAATATTTTTTATATAAAAAAGTGTTCTTAATGTTCATAAAGGATTTAGTAAAAAATAAGTAATTTTATATCAATATATATTATTTATCTCAAATATTCATAAATAAATTTAAAATTTTTGTTATTACTATATAAAAATCCAAATTTAATAGTTAGGTTATAACTGCCACATTATAATATTTTAACTGTATATGAATGTTCATTTAACCATGGTGTTTCTTATAGCCAAAGATATTTAAGAAAATAAAATTATTTGAAAATAATTTTAGATAAAATATTTAGGTGTTACAATCGATACTTTTGACATATATACAAATCATAAAATCCTCAAGTAAAATTTCCAACAAAATGTGTCCAACATGACCTAATGAAGGTGGTTGATGCTGATCAAGGATTATGGTTATTAAATACATTACCATCCAAGGAAGGTGAAAAAATAGTAGATTCTATCAATATAATGGATACTGAAACCTTATTCATGATTAGGATTTAAGGGGAACAATATTCTTGGAAATTTAATAGATGGACATGACAATTATAAAATTAAATTCATCTTAACTTACTCAAATAAATTCGCAACTATCCATTCTTGATAGGATCAATGAGGCCTTTAAATACAATGAGGTTCTAAAGAAAAAGGTTTTCAATATTCAACTGATTAAATTTTCTAAATAAAGAGTTATAATATTTCGAAATGGGATATTTTCCCATAAAAAATATATATAAAAAGGGAAATTCTATATGTTGTGCGTAAATCACCATTATTTATTTATCTAGAATGCACTAGTATATATAAAGTGTTGATGTAAAAATTCTTGTGGGATAACATGAATAGGATGGTTTTAGAATTTTTATCTCAATTATTGATATGAAAAAAAGTTAAAGCTAAATTATATAATTATAATAGTATAATGAAACTATTTAATATAACTATATTAAAATGGGAAAACATGACCATCAATATTTCCATTGGACTCCCCTAGACATATAAAGTCAATAATTCCATATAAGTGGCAATAAACCAACATAAAAAGTTAAAAAATTTCATTTATACCAAATATGATTTATCACATGAATAAATCATGATTATATATATAATATAAGTCGTAATACGTTATAAAGGGGAATTGTCCTATATAACTGATTGTTATCTGATATTTATCTCAAGTTTATGGAGAATCTGTGAGTTGGATTTGGATAATGAGATGAGTTTCAATTCTTCTTATCCCCCTTATAGGGATGGTCAATTTTATAGAACCATTTAAACTCTTTAGAATATTCCGAAATCATGTTCAATAGATTTACAATGATTTTGGGATCATTGTCTTCCCTTGGTGGAGTTCTCATATAACAATAGTTTTCATTATAGAATTCAAAATGATCTTTAAGAGTCTTTTTATGGGAATAAGATTAGTAATATGATATTCTATGATTAACTTTGAGAGAAAAAGGTAATGGGACTAGAACATTCGCAAGATATAATAGATAAGGTTTAATCTATTCCATACCATATAAAAACTAGAATAATTTAAATAACAATATATACTAAAAACCATCGATGATCTCTTTTGATTGATTTTATTGATCAATCATATATTTATATATAAACATGGAACAAATTCATGAGGACTGGAAAATAGGGAAATATTAGTTTAAAACAGATATACCCCTTTCAGATCCTCAATCATATCAAATATTTTGACAACTGACTAGCTCCCCCACCGATCTTATCTCATGTATATTATGGGTTCCATGTATCCCTTTTAAGGTAATATGTACTAGACCCCTCAAAAAGGATAAATCTAGTGGTGGAATATCTATAGAAACATATTTTATATGAGGAGAAACCAATGAACATATTAGATCATAGAGACAAATAGTTACAAAATAAAAAAACTCTAACAATAAATGTGTTGTGGTGGAATCAGAAGTTTGCGAAACTAACTTGGTAACCAAAAGAGGAAATGAAGTAGAATTAGCCTTATATACTTTATTTTTCAAAATTAAATTTCAATAGTGAAATTTATGGAGGGAGAATAATGTAACAACCCAAGTTTTTATAAATGTTACTCCCTTTTCATATGAATAAATTCATTATATTGTAATCAATATATAGAAATCACATGAACTAGTTTAGTTATTTTTGTCCATTATAAGATATAACTTATTGGATTTAAAATATTTTTTAGAAACCTGAATATTGATAATATATCCATTATATAGTGAAAATTATGACTACTATATATTAATGGTTATGTTAAAATACAATTGATACAAATGAAATATGTGATGACCTCAACAAGTACGCTCATAACCTATGAAGCCTATTTATCAGTGCTTCTAAGGGAGATGGAATCACTGTTGTTTTCCGTAGAAAAATACCAAGATGAAATTCATCAAATAAACTATGGGAGAAACATTTTTTAGGATACGTTCAATATGATCAAGATCATGACAAAAACCATGTTTGCATAACCACTTTAAGAATGTGTTTCTACTAAAAACTAAACCCATAGGGAATATGTTGGTGTAATAAGGGGTTATTTATTTGGACCATAATATTATGAATTTGAACATTATAATTTTCCATAAAATAATGATTATATTTATCTTCTTTATTAATACTTTATATGTTTTTAGATAAATAATTTAATATAAATTAGATTTGGATATGATGGAACACATATTGTATTTTTAGGAAAAATAGAGTTTCAATAAAGACAATATTTTTGTGGAATTGAAGATTTTTTAGAAATATATTTTAATATAGTAAAAAATTATTATTTAAAAATTATTATTTAATTATAAATCATAAAATAATTTTATGATGTCAAATATAAATTTTATAGTGGTCATAAAATAATATCATAAAAAAACCCATATTTTTCAATAAAAGTGTATTGTGGAATATGAATTAAATTTTTTTCTTATATATTTAATTATTATTATTCAATAAATATCATTTTTATATATATTCACATAAAAATTATCCAACAATGTAATTTTCATAATTTTTTTAGAGATAATCTATTTTTTGGGTAAAAATTAAATATGGTATAAATATTCAGTATGAATTATGAAATCTTATAAGCCCAAAAAATGATTTAATAAATAATATAATGAGCATTTATGAAAAAAAATTATGTCTAGAATTTAAAATAATGATTTTTATGTCACTTCATTAATTTTATAAACCATTAATGAATCCTAGAAAACCTATATTATATTTTATGGATTTAAAATTAATTCTTTCTGAACATGACTTACTTCCACATCACCATGGATTTAATATTAATGATCCATGTTCTTTTCCATATAAAATATTAAAAACCAGTCAACATTTTTAAAAAAAATGGGAAAACGTAAGGAATAGTTTTTATTTTTTTTATTTTATTATATCGATTCCAAAATAGATGTTTATAAATTAATAAATAATTCTTCTCCCTTTTTATATAAAACAAACCCAATCTCCCATTCCACTTCAGTAAAAAACCATGGATCATGGATTTAATCTTAATTTCCCTCTCTATAGATCCCAAAATTTTTTATAATGTTCTTAATAAGATCCTCCAAATTTTTAGAAGTCGCATCTAAGGGTAAGGGATCCTCTCCCTCTCCTTTTTATTCAAACACCTTCTCTATATTATTTATTTTGATCTCATTTTTTCATGAGGTGATTTGTTTTTATACAATTTTATTACTCAAATTTTTATTTATAAGTTATGATAGACCCATTTTAATGTCATTTAATATTTCCCTAAATTATTATGTTCCCCCATTTTTCTTCTGAAATTATCCAATAGTTTTCCATGAAAATATTTGCGTTGTAAATACCCATCATCATTTTAAAACAAGGGTATTCACCTAGGTCTACCTATCCTTATATGATTTGGGGATTCTATTTAGGTAACCCAAAATCCTTAATTTTACTATTAAAATTTATGAAATATATCTTCAAGTGGTATGATCTATATGGTACACTAATGCATGTAAATGATATGAATGTGATGAGTTGGTCTAGAATTATATATATCTCCAATGAATTGGGTAATGTTTTCATCTCATGAGATAACATATATGGTGAACGTGAGGATATATTATAGAAAATATGTTATGATGGTTTTATATTTTCCCTTGAATAATGCTTATGATGTCATGTTTAATATTGTTACCCCTTTCTAATTTTGCCTTTATGTTATCATCCTATATCTTGATTTGATGTTCATGTTTATGATTTTCACCCCTCTTATATTACCTTGATATGCCTATTGAATCATATTCACTAATTTAACTTATTTTATTATTTTATTATTTCATTATTGGGATTTATATCTCAATAATTTCTAATATAAATCCCCAGGATATCCCATATAATTTTTTACGTGTAATGGAATATTATTGGAATGTTGTGTAGTCTTTGAATAATATTAATATAATCATGTTTCACGTAATTTGACAATATTTACCAAAGAAACTAATCCTTATGCTATTCTATGATTGTATTATGAATAACTTTATGTAATAAATCATGACTTAATGTGTCTTAAATATATGGGTTTTCATATTACCAACCTCATACAGATAGACGAACATAATGGGAAAATCAAATTTAAGGATACATGCTTTGGCTGTGTGTTCTGGAGTTTGGAAGTTCATTGAATAACTAACAAAGATTTCTCAAATTTCTTGTCATGATATTTTTAGTCATGGATATAGATTTGTAATTTTTATATAAATTAGTGAGTGATCAGTCCATTCTCCTCAATTTTGGATAGTGGTTTGTGATACCTCTTTGGTGTGACATATCCCTATTAAATAAATGACTAGGAAGATTCTGACTATTCGAAAACATTAGAAATGGATCTGATATATCATAAATCTTATGTTAAGTATTGTATTCTTCACATTGGTTTTTAGATGGTTGTGTGTTTCTTAGAGTATCACGACATTAGTCCCCCTAGAGGATGAGAAAATAGGGTATGCTCGATCTGAGGTATATTGGTTCCTTTGAAACTACTGGATGGGTTGATATGTTTTCTCATCCTTTAGATTTTCTACATCAAATACTGATAATCCGTAATCTATCCAATGTTTTTTAAATAAATAAATATAAATCCTATTAATCCAATGTTATTAAGTGGGAAGAGCTCAAATGGGAACCAAATTCTTCAATTACAAAGTGACTAGTTTTGGATATTGATTACAAAGATAACATACCCTATAGGAACTCCATTCTATCGGTTTGACTGTTATTGATACATGAACCTGATTTGATATAAAACATTGGAGCATTAAGTTCATATAAGGAATAAGTGACATCCTTTTATTGGATCAGGCATCTGGTACACATTCTATGGATAAAAGGTGATATAGTGGTGAAATATAACAATCTCACAACATCACATTCTAGATTATCTTTTATTATTTATTTTCTATCATTCTCTACTTTTTCATGTGTTTCAATTTAATTTTTTGAAAAATAATGGTTGTTTCACGGTATAACACATGATTTGAAGTAATAGTTTTGTAGAAGTAAAACAAAGGTCTACAATTTTATAGTGATAACTCTAATTACTAGATAACGGTTTAACAATATATGTGAGAAAACCATGAATGTGTTAGTGTAAGGTTGTGGTTACCTTTCTATTTCTTCATGGTATGGACAATAATGCAGGAGATCTTTGTATCCCACCACAATAATTAATATTATGAAATTTCAAAGTTTCCTAGCATCTAATTTCAGATTCTCACCCTTATTTTCTCTCACCCTTAACCTAGAATTCTCATTGATTTACTAAAATCACCTTCCCTACTTTCTAGAGATCAATTTAATGAGGTATTTAGGATGGTTTCTTCAAGATTCACTCAAGTATCTTTTCATTACTCTTCTTGGTTACTTTCTTTTGTCTCCTTGGAGTTTTTAGTTACCTAAGGTATTAGTGTGTAAGTGTTAGGGTATCCCTTTTAATTGTATAAGGTTTTGGTATTTGTGGATGGTTCTCTTCTGTTTAGGGCCCCACTTGTACACATAGGTGGGTTTCCGTCATAGGAAAAGGTGTATCTTAGTTACAAGTATGTGGTTACATGTATTACCCTTTTTTATAAAATACGATTTATTATTATGACTAATAAATTATGTTTCGAATAATGAATTATATGATATAATTTTACTCATTGTTGATTTCTCAAATCATGGGTTTTAAAAAAAACCCCTTGATTTAATATAAAAATGGGATTTTAATGAATTTTAAGGTATTGTTAAATGGAAATAGATTTTTGAATATTTATGGGAAATGATTTTTAGTATAATGTGATTGGTTTGAAATATGTAAATCACATAGGAACCTGGGTATTTATGGGGTGTAATACAACCACTATTTCTGACTTTTTGATTTCAAAACCTCAAGTAATTACATTAAATCCATATAAAGATATAGTTTCTTAGATGGGTCAAAACACACTAGTAGGCCAGGTTATGTAATCTTTAGTATGGTGGTTGGACAAGGGGTTGTGGAATGGGAGTCACTACACTGCTAGTCTAAGGCATGAACTCCTTAGTGTTGTGTGCAATCATTTTGATTGACTATTTGATAACAAGTTTAAATGATGATATAGGGTACCTATAACCATATATTATTTTAGTTCTCTCCCACTGTGCATATTTATAGAAACATTTACATTAATGATATTGGTATATAATTTTTAATCTTGTAAATATTTTTTACTTATTTTCCTCTTAGAGTTAAATTACTACATACAAATGAATATTTCTAACTAGCATGTTTAAGTTTACTTTTCAAGTGTTTCAAACACCCAATATACACCCAAAGGGTGTTGTATACTTTCTTAGATAGATTTAATAAAATAAAAGGTATTGTATGGTGGTAGTGGATAGTCAATCTGGTAGACTTTGGGATTGTGGTGGTGACATTGTAGGGACATGACCATCATGTCACATGAATATGGGTATCCCGTTTTTTATTTTTTCGATTGGATATTTTATATAAATTGTATTTCTTATTCAGTATCCACAAAATTTCTTTGTAATTATATATACATGTTTGTATTATTTTTTATAATTCAAGGATAATTTTTAATAATTCTATGATTTAATTATATGTCTTGTTTATTTTATTTATTATTATTTTATGTGTTCTTTATAAACTGTTGTTTGGTCATACTGCACTTGGATTATGAATTTCCAAGATATGAGATGTAATGTTGGGTTCATAGGTTTGAACCATGTAGTGATTATTTTAATGGAACCATACCAAAGCTATGGTTTTAATTCCCATGAACATGACCCCCCTAGTGGGGATAGTGAATACCCTTATAGTCTTATTGTGGGACATCACAGGTGCATAGTTCAGGGGTTGCCAACATTGTTTCAGGGGAAATTAAAATGTAATGTTTCGAATATATCATAGATAATGATGTATCAAAATGTCACATGAGACGTTCTTTTCAACTAGATATAGGGGCCTAACAATATTTGTGATAAGTGTTATAATGTATATCACAAGTAGTAAAATAATATATCATTATATTTTGTAGAAAAGGAAATCCCTATATAGTAGATATTGATATAGATAAAATGTTATCCATTATAATTTGTTTTTAGAAAATATTTATTTTGTGAATTAAAATAAATTATTTTTAATGTCTTTTAAATAATAATAATTAGTAAATATAGAGTTTATTTATTATAATATATAAAATTTTAATATTAACAACTCCTTAATTAAGATGTAAATAGTTTACACAAATAATAACTATTTGTAAAAATTATTTATTAATTTAATATATATAATAAATATTTATTTCTATACATTGTTAATTTAATAAATATATGTATAATTTACTTTTAAATCTTAATTTTTACACATAAATAAAGTGTTTCATTTAAATAAATTCATCTTAGGTATATTATGATTTTTTAATTTATTCTAAAAAATTAGTTATTTCTTTTTTAAAAAAATTAAATGGGAATTTTTTGTGTTAAATTGTACATGTTTGGTTTTTATATTAAGCCTGAATTGAGTCACAAATTTTTTATTTTTTTATAACATGTATGATTTTTTATCAAACATAAAAAATGATTATAATGATTCTACCTAAAAACTAGGGTTTGATTCTTATCATTCCATGTGTTCTCTTAATTAATATATTTCTTATCATATGGTTTTAATTGATTAAATTAATTGGATTCATTTTATGTATACATGAGGTGAATATGGATGTGTAAAAAACAATATAATTATGTTTTTTATGGATAACGACTTATATAAATAATTAATTTTATAAAATTATAATATAACTAGAGTGAAGCATGATAATTTTGTTGAAGGAATAAAATCATTACTATAAAATAATACTATATATACAGTAATAAATCATGAATAAAGTGCAAAACCATCAATATAAGATGATGATATTATTATAAAAACCAATGAAATATACATCATTAGGACAACATTATACTCAATTTTTAAATATTTTTTACTATAGAATATTTAGAATAATTGCTTTCATAAAACTATAACTATAACTATAAAGAAAAGTGTTGTGAAAAATGTTACCAAATAGTAAAAAAATTACAAATAATGTTATGATTTTTTAAAGAACTATAAATTTAAATATCCTAAATCCATTGTAATAAAAACTATGAAAATAGGTTTATGAAAAAAAATTGTTGAAAATCCCTTAAACATACCAAAATATTACAATATCAATAAGTATCAATTAAAATCAAAATAACATCAACTATAAATTAATATAAACTTTAGAAAAAAGATATTATACTATAAGAAAAAAATTTAGTGGTAAAAACCCTTAAAACATCAACTATAATAATATGTTAATTAATATACAATTTATTTTTTGGAACTACTTTATTTAAACATAACATCACAATATTACTAATAAAACACATGAAACATGCCACATTATATATAACACAAATGATTGAATATTTTTTATTGGGATCAGTCCACTACTAGACATTTGGAATCATATTTAGTTTAATTTTAGTATTATAGTAATAAAAAATTAATTATAAATTTGATGACACAACTAGAGAAAATATCTAAAAAGATTATGAAAACTCAAGATATTTCATATCCCAAAGAAAGGTTCAAATAGTACAATGGAAAATCAACAATACTCCTAGAGAGCTTCGTGATGGAGTAGCCTCATAGGCCTACACGACGGATCTGTGTGGCCGACCTATGCGGTTGACCTACGTGGAAGATCTCCATGCCCGATGATGTGTTTTATACCTACACAGAGTATCTGTGCAGTAGAGCTGTGCGAAGTACCTGTGCGAGAAACCTTTCTTTGGATAGGCCTCATCTGTGCCTATAAATAGAGCCCTTAGGCTCCCCATTTAAGGACTGAAAAAATGTAAAGAACTCTATGAATCTCCAATTGTGTAGTTCTTTCGCCTAGATCCCTCAAATAATCTTAGGTATCTCTCTAGACCATGAGAGAAGAGATATTTAAATGGGATAAGCATGTTGTGAAGGTCTTCACATTCTTTAGTCATCATTTATACCTGTATGGTATACGTGCGTGCCAAACCTATGTGTTATACCTACATTGTAGAGCAATGTGGGGTACCAACATGACATACTTGCATGAGGTACCTACAAAACCAACAGAAGTACCCTTTTTTAAAAGCCTTTCATGGTAGGGTATCTCCTTCCTTGGTTCCCTTATCTAAAATGGAGTAAGTTGAATCCTCCACCAAAAACTCTTGACTTATCAGACATTTGGGAAAGGTACATCAGTGTGTCTTCTATTTGGGTTTGTATTTCTATAGTCAGAGTTTTCCCATATTTGTTTGATAATGGGGTTAGGATTAATGAAATGTATGTGGGTTTTGTATATCCACTATCACATGAAATTTTCCCCTAGAAACAATGTTAGTAAGTTCCCACTTCGAAGGATGGTTGGTTCCTAGCATCTCATTTCTCAAATAGGTGACCCGTAACCTCAGGTCTCTGGTAGGGAAGGTATAGTACACACTTAGTTTTCGACACAAGAAAAGGAGAAGTCCCCCTTTCCTACTAGGATTAATCACTGGGAAACCATCTTTGCGTAAGCCTCTCACCTTCATCCCTTCCTCCTTACATTATACACATTTTTAATGTAAATAGAACAAATGGAAGGCTTGTCGCCTCGCCATCTTTCATGGTCAATGGACCTTTTTTTATCAGCGGAGGAGGAAAAGTGTTAAGTTTCATTGTTGAATCTTTCACATCCCATTTTTTCTCACATGGATCCTGACTCATGTGGGCTTAGAGATATGTGATGGATACAATGTGTGCAAAAACACTCCCCCAAAGGAATAATGAGAACTCTAATTCCTGTTCATGATACATAGCAAGTTTTCTCAAGGCCCGTGCTCACTGGGAATCCTCCATAGGTCATAATCCCAAAATTAAATCTTCAAATCATCAAGTAATCCTCTTCAGGAAGTTAGCCCAAACTCATCTTTCTCAGAGGACTATACTCTCATATGAGATTTATCGAACTACATGGGATTTGATTCCCATTAATATGGGATACGTAGGAAGCCTCCTTGAGGTTCAAACCCAACACATCAAATCAACCCTGTTCTCCTTGGGCCATATTCCAAATAGAGTTTGATCCTACTTGGAAAATCATATCCTTTACAAGTTCGTCGGGCTACTTCAGCGTAAATCCCCCACTATGTTTTGACTAAACACCTTTCCCATTGAGGTCCTTATCACATGACCTTAAAAGGTATGATGTGTCCTATTAAGCAACACCTAACTACAAGGGTTAAGATTCCTTTAACTAGGATACGTAGGTAGCCCATTTTACGGGGATGATCCCACGATCAAAACAAAGATTCATATCCCTGGATGACAATAACTTCCAGAGTTCCCCATTAAGTGGCTTAAAAACTAGTATCATCATAATCATGATTAAAAGAATCACTAATTGGTATATTAGAGGATACCATTGAGGGAAAACCTCAAATACATACAGATGTTTCCATTGATGAAGAACCGTGAATGCATACTGAAGATTCTAAATTTTACACATGTAAATATGTGATTGTAAATTACAAGGGATACATATGATATAGTTGGTAAATTAATAAGGATTCATGAAAATATCTTAAATTTACAAATTGAGTCATCGAGTAGACAATAATTCCCCCCAAAATGGTGTGATGAGTCTGAACTCCCATCCTCTCGACCAATTTTACATTCTTATGTATTTTAAAGATCAAACTTAATGAACACCTGCCTTTGGAAAGTAGGTCCCCTTCGGATAAAGAACTATTGGGAGTTTCCAGTTCTATAAATAAATCCAATGGAAACTTCTTGGAAATAATGATTCTTAGAAATAGAACAGTTGTTTTAAAAAACTACGAAACAAAAATGGTGAACCCGACGTGAATCCTAAACCATGTTAATAATGTTACCCACATGTTAGGCTCCATTCAATTGATAATGGTAGGACAAAAAAGGAATTAATCACGCATGTATCCATTTGGAAAGATGTTTCTTTAATAGAGTTTTTCATTGTTCTCAGTTTTCCACAGAATTCCCTTTAATCCAAATAATTTATTTCTCCAAGAAAACATATTTGAATTTCATGAACACTGCTCAATCTAGATCTCCATCCATGGGAAGGATGTTATCACAAACCCAGCATCTTCAACGTTGGGTCTGTAACACCCCGATCTTCCATGATACGCTTCTCATTCAATAATGCAATAGCTTGCATTGTACGCAACTTCGAGTTCTAACAGACCGCAACTAATCAAAGTAGCTATTATGAATAGTAATAAACACTTTTTGAAATTATATAAATTTTATATTTCAAAATGGACTTCATTTTTGGATTCGGAATATCGAAATTAGCCTATGTTGAATTTTTGGTATTTTTCTAAGAACTTCCAATTTTTTATGAATAGTGAAAAATACTTAAAAACAAATTTTTTAATCAAAATAATTTATAGTGATAAATTATACTATTGAGTGGTTTTAAAGTATAATTAGAATATATTTTTACCATTTTATTCAATGGTGGTCATTAGAATTAATTTCACTTTGAAATTGGACATAAACAATTTTCAATCTTTTGATATATATTGTTTCTTAAAAACACGCTATTTGTTGTGACAATGGGAATTAATTATAAAATTAATTAATGCAACTTATATTTTTGGAATTTTGTAAAATAGAAATCATTTTTGGATTCAGAATATCAATTATAGCTTAGGGTGAAGTTTTGGCATTGTTCTGAAAAACTTCAATTTTTGATGAATAGTGAAACCACTAAGTGGTAGTTAAAAAACTGATTTTTCGTTTAAATGAAACATTACCACTTCTGTGATTTGATTTTAAAAAATCCGACATACATGGTTGTCATTAGGAAGTAAAATGTGGTTCAATGGGATTAAAATAATTTTTTGGTGAATAGTAACTTTTAAGTTTAATTAATCGTGATTAAAGGTAATTAGTGAAATTTAAGGTAAAAATAGTATTCTAAAAATATGGAATGAACCTTACACTTGTCCAAACACTATTGGATGTGTCATTGCTGACCAAGACAATCCATGGGTCAACTTGGGGACCCCATGGAGCCACTTTGGTAAGAAAAGGACATAAATAACTTTTTATTTAATGTTAAAATAAAAAAGTCACAAACAAGAGTTATTTTACTAAAACAATTTTTAAATGGAGTTATACAAGTCATATTTTAGACTATAAATATTCATTAGAAAGATAAAAATATTTCCTACATCAAGATATTTGTTTTATAATTTTTATACATTAAATAGATTAAAAGTTTTATAACACAATGATGATGCAGCGATTACCTCAATAATTAACAATTTAAATAAAATGAGAAGATAATGTAAACTCTAAGGCTTAAACTTGTCAAAAACCTATTGGATGAGTATATTTCGAACCCTTATCACCTTAAACTAGAAATATATAAGTGTGGGACCTTTAGAATCCGAACAATCATTTCATAATAAAGTAACATTTCAATCTTTCCAAGAGTGCCCCTCCTCTCCTCTTATAAAAGGCCCCCACCACTCCCACCTTATTCACACCTTAATGCCATTTGGCTCGGCCAACCTCTGCCCAAATACTCTCCCAACTTCCCTCCCTTACTCCTAGAATCCTCACTTTGGGAAGAATTATTCCCAAGGAAGCCTTTGGCTCAAATCAAAAGAGTTACCCAATTTTAAGGTAATGTCTTCTCCTATGTTATTTTGTTTTATTTTTCTTCTCCAACCCCCTAAACTCTTTTTATTAATTTCATTTGTAAAAAAATAAGTATCCTAAATATACTAGGATGTTGTTATAAGAAGTATTCGAGCTACACTTACACACACCTACATCTAATGGTTAAAGAACATACTGTTTCTGGGGATGGTGAATTTCTGCCTCACGAAACGATGATTGTTCAACACTCATATAACAGCTTCAAAGGTGGCCATTAAGATTTCACACTATTTATACATAATATATAATATGTTTATGTTTTACTTAATATTATGTATTTTTCATTTATGGGATACCTTTATTGTTTCCATTATGGGTAAACGCGATATTTTCATTTTAGGAAGTGCGGACTACCGCCCCCTCAAAGTGATTTGAATCGTTAATGCCATATGTGGGATGTATAAAGGATGGAGTAAATGGTATTATACATTATATTATACTGTAATTATATTATACCTTTATATAATTATAACTTCATTCCATTAAATACGAAATAGAAATGAAAGTAGCGTTCATGCGTACGTACGGCTTACCGTCTCCATGAACAGTGAATTTCATTTCTTACCTCTAAATGTTATGTAATATTATAAATGCATGTATCTACTAGATATATATGATATCTACATCATGAATATAATTCTGTATATAATGGATATTTCACCACATGAACAACTTGTAATTATAAGAAGTCTATTTTTGACTCAAGTACCAAAGATCGAAAAAGCGACCGTTATTAACTTAAATAATTACATAATGTTCATAACATGGTAATAAGTGATATAAAAGGAATATAAAACTTGAAAAAAGTTTCTTAAGAAATTATAAATTAACTCTAGTTTATTATTCCGGAGGTTAAAGAACGGTCGAGTCAAGTCAGACACGAGGTAAGGGAACTTCTTAACCCGATTCCATTCTTTGGGTTAATCTCCTACTTTAAAATTATGTCATGATATTATTATGTCCTATCTTGTATTTATACTTTATTTATGTGTAATTATAGTAAATACACATAATAGATCTATTTTATTTTAAAAAATTATCTTTGTAAAGACTTCGTCTCAATCTCCTTTCATTGAGGCATACTTTGTTTTATACACAACTTTCTGTTATATGGTGTATAAACCCATTTGAATTTTACTTTTATTCAAAAGGAATCTTTTTATACGAAGTGTTTTTACTAAAATACAAAAGGAATGTTTTTTCTTACGTATTCGGCGACAACGACTTCTCCGCCGCCATGACTATTATTTGAGTTTCAGCTTCCTCTATAAGCCGTAACTTTTTTTAAATTGAAAAATAAATACAAGTTTTAATTTTCTTTTATTTTGGTATTGAAAATGGTTTTGAAAGTGTTTTTATTATATCAATGTGTTGTATTGATATCTTGTGATTGAAATGTGGAAATTTTATGTTTCCTTTATTCATGTTTTATGTGACACGATTATGTTATATGATATGTTTAAACCTATTCATATGAGGAATGCATTGGACTTAATAAGTGACGGGTGGATCCCGCTACAGCTCCTCGATGCATCGGCAGGTCTCATGAGACAAACTAGTGTCTTGGCCCGAGGCCTTGACAAAATATTATTTGTGGTCTTGGCACGAGGCCTTGGCTACGTGGTTATGATAGTATGGCATTATGCATTCCATCATTATGAAAGTGGTTATTGATATTGCATGTGATTATTCGACTAGTAGAATATCCATGTGAGTAAGTAAATGACATTATTTAAATTTATTTTTTCCATATTATGCTGAAGTTCATGTTTAAAAAGGATTTTGTTTTATTTATACATTGCCTTAAATGTTAATGTTTATTTATGAAAGCTTCCGCAATATTGTTATCCTTACTGAGCATCTGACCTCACCCCTTTAAATGTTTTAATATTTTCCATGATGTGAATAAGTATTTTATGAATGACCTGCAGGGATAGTCATAAGAGGATATGAGTGTGGACTATGGAGACTTTTTTATTGTAGTTTTCACTTTATGATGTAATGTAACATTTATGAATGTATCAAGTGTTTCCAAGGCCACTAAACTAATCGGTCTTTCGAGACTTGATCTTTTGTGATCATGCCAATGTTACGAAGTAATGCACTGACTCTGGGTAGCTGGGGTCGGGGCGTTACAGGGTCTCTAATGTGCTGGTTAAATAATTTCACCAGCACGGTACAATCCTGACTTTTGAGGCTGTTCGACAGGCCCTCTAGGTCAACAAAAATCTTCAATCATCTGGCCAATGATGACCAATGATCAATAAGAAAATGGTTCCAACCATAGTCTCCAATCATTTCGGGTCCTTATCCCCAGAACTCAATAACCAGTTCCTCCCGTACTACATGGAGGTGGATCAAGAAGTCACTCGAGGCCTCAATTCAAGAATGCAAGAGTCTTTCTTGAGGACTCCCATCAGCAATCGCCACTACTAGAATCATGCAGTAGTGAACCCCCAACATGATGGGGGTGGTGCCTCTGGACGTTCTGCCCAGGTCTCTCAGACTCAGGCACATAGGATGAACCTCTAGGGACAATGTCTGGTCAACCTGGAGCAGGTTATTACCTACACCCCTTCCGAAGAATTCCATAGACCTAACTTGATGAAAAAAATGAGTAGATACATACACTTGTTCATCCTAATTTTGTTTCTCAGTAGGCTCTTCTCGTATCAGCTCACTAATCCCAATAGATAAACCCCATGGAGTATCGTGAAAATTCACATACACCTTCTCAAAAGTTATTAGACACTCAACAGGCTCTTCTAACTGCATTTAAAGAATCCCGCAAATCTAATATGGTGGAAATAGGTAAACTGGAACATACACCTCATTACAATCACCAATTATGTCAATAGTCTCATTTGCCAGTATTTAAGGAATTCCATCAACCATACTTGACAGAAAACATACAAAATGTATATACAGATACCAATGTTCATCAAACTTTCCAATAGTCCCATTTTATAGCACCTGGAGAAGTTAGTCCGAAAGCTCCAACGACAAATTTGGGGTAGACCCAACTCTCTGCCCCCATGCATGAGTATTTTCAATATTCATTGACAGGAAAAGGGGGAAAAGAGTACTGACATACACCTACATCATATACGAAATGGATTTATATTCCCATTCTGAGTGCTAAATTCACCAAAAACATCTTATCAATGGTGAAAGGGAATATGCATATCCCTTACTAGATTCTTGAAGCATGTCAAGATATTTTAACAACTACTTCAGTAGTATCTGAGGAATAGACATATAAATCTATCCCCACACATGTTATGACACATCAGCATGCCATCCCAGAAAAGATACATACCTCTGTTTCAGTCCAGGAGGGTCATGGGGAATATTCCCCCATATCATATGGACTATAGGATCAGGAACATACACCTTTTCCAATTTGAGTTAATCCGTCCATTCTGGTAACTACTCCGAGGCAGGAACATACACTTTCCTATTATAACCACTTCTCCCAATTGGTGGCCCAAAATATGTATAAGATAACATCTAAAAAAACTATCTCCAAACACCGTTGGAAATCAAGATTCAATCTCTGATTTAGATCCTCTTAATGCTGATGTTCTTGAAGCCCTCAGACATTTATATGTTATAGCTCAAGATCCTACTCTCTCGTTACTAAATTTTGGGAGTGGTAGTTTTAATTCTGAAGTTTCTCATCAGACACTTCATCATGAAGCTTGCTTCATGATTATTAAAATATAGAGTGTCTATCTCTAGATGAGAGCCATGGAAACCCTCCATGTGGCCAGAAGACCAAGGAGAAAGAAGATTTATCCCATACTGTAATCCATCGTGGTGATCCTCTCTATGATGTAATTTGCTGTGAAATTTATCTCCATAACAGTATTTCACATTGTCAAGAATATTCCATAATTGAAAATGTAGAGATTAGAAAGCCCTCCTATCTTGAGGTACTTGAAAACACAAGGACAATCATGTCTCATGCCTTGTCATTAACAGGTGAAACACTTAATCAGCTAGAAGATGTATTAAGGGAACGATCATTCTCAGAACCTCCTTTAGGTCATTTATCTTCTAATATAGAGCATCCACTCTGGTCAGATCAAGTAGAGATACCTCTTGCGAAATATGAATAAGATTTGTTAAAAATGAGGAAACAATTAGCTAAAGGATAAATACCAGTCATGTTCTGACCTTTGGAAAATTTTCAGTATGATATTCTAGAATTGATAAAAGAATACTGCATTCATGACATTATTCTCAACTTATGGAAAAACTCTTAGTCATTTGAAAACCATAGTATTACCATATCATGAATATCAAAATAATGTAAAGGTAATAAAAGGGTTGCAGCGCCAAATTTACATGGAATCTCTCTCAGTTTCCCAACATCCAAGGGATGAAAAATAACAGAAAATCCTTCAACGCGCATGTCTTAATGATCTAAAGAGCTACACCTATAAATTTCTAATTCCCTATCTAGTGTTTGTATCATAGGATGGGGTGTATATGGAGCATTGAATTTCACTACACTCCAAAATAAGAAAAGTCCACCAAAAGTGGTCTCATGCAATGTTATTTCCCATGTTCATCCATAATCACTAGGTTTTGTATGTAATTAAATGTAAAATAAAGAACAGGCATCAACTAGTTTTCATCAGAATCAGGCCAAAAGAAAAGATGTTTTTGATTTACTTTTACATCAATCCTCTATGAATCATGAGAAGACATCCCATTTAGAGGATGTCAGGCATATGAATATGCAAATGTATGAAATAGCACAACAATCTTCTGAAATAGATGATTTGAGTAATTTTCAGATAATTCATCCAGCAAATGTTCGAACCAAAATCCGCAAAATCAGAAGAGCAGTTGCGCGAATTTCAGCTATAGCAATACAAGAATCACCCTAGCTTGACAGGCTAGGGTCTCATTAAATTCAAACTTCAAATTCATTAAATAATGTTCAATGATTTGAAGAAGAAGAATAGGATCAACCCCATCCTGCAAGGCTGGGGGCATTTTCACATCTACAATCCCCTCTTCAACGGAAGTTTTTTTTCTCTAGATTAGGGAAGAAACCACAAGGAAATTATACAACTAAACAATCCAATGATTCACTTCATGTTACTATACACCAAACAATTCTAGGGAATTCCTCATATAGGAGAACATAGTCTCGTGAAAGACAAAAAGGGATTCTCTCTAGAAGAAACACTGACAGAATGCCATCAATGAATTATGCATCAGTGAATGTTATTAACACCATTGCAGATGATCCCCCATAAATTAAGTCCAGTTCAAGAGAATCAGAAGATGAAGTTATTGTTCATAATATAGTACACACTAAGGAAAATGAAGAAGGTGCTCATACCCAAAATCAAGGGCTTACCCAGAATTTAGGTACGCCTTCAAATAACCAACTCCTCCTCTCTGAGAGGCATCTTACAAGGGGAAAGGAAAAAAGTCGGATTATATCTCACTTTTCCCCTTGAGAAGGTCAATATATTTCATTGGAAAAGATATTTTCATAGAAGGAAGAGGAAATGAAGGAGATGAAAAGACTCAATATAGAGTTACTTCAAAATAGTATTTCTACTAGACATACTCCCTAGGAAAGTCCTCAACTTGCAAATCTTGTAGGAGCTCCTCAGCAAAGAGGATTTGTAGTAACTATGGATGCAAATAATGAATTACCTCCATTGGGTACACAATCAAGTCATGACTATATACATCATAATAGAACTATTCCCATGAGTTATCCAAGGAAGATATCAGCACAAAAATCAGTTGTCTTACCAGTCATTGCACCAGATCAAACTCCAATTGGTATACCTGCACAGAATCCAACTCATCCGGATATTCCCCAAATGCTTATGAGCAGAATTGATGCATTAACAACTCGATTAGAAGATATAGAGGAATGACATGCACCAGTTCAGTCAGAAAATAGAGCTTACCCTGAATGGGTGGATGCAATTCCTCCCCCACCAAATTTTTTGAATACCATATTCCCAATCTTTAATGGTTCGGGAGATCCAGAACAACACTTAACACATTTTTTTTCGCGTTGTGATCATGTGATGGTAACTTCTCAACAACATGAATTAGTTAGGCTTAGGTTTTTATACAATAATTACAAGGACCATATCTTATCTGGTATACTAGTTTGCAATCTCGATCAATTACAGGGTGGGAAGATCTCCGTCAGAAATTCCTTCTTCAAATTAGCTCCACACTACCAAAGATGACAGATTTTGTTCTTACAATTTGTAAACAAAGTGAGAATGAGAGAGCTTCAGATTTCATTTACCGATGGAAGGAATTAAAATATTCATTAAGTTTATCACTCCCTCAAGAAGAGTTTCTTCCAATCTATGTGGAAAATATGTGTGATGAATTATGCACACCATTGGTCTTAGTGAAAAAGAAAGGAGGGTTTTCAGACCATACATCAATCGCTCAGCAGATAGAAGACTCTATTATAGAAACTAAGGCTAAAACTCATATAATTCCATCAAATCTAGGAAGGAGGATAGGAAAGGTAGAAGCTTCCACAATAACACTCAAATAGTCACCTGTACCTACTTCTACTTCAAGACCTTCATCATGCTGAAGGGCTCTGCTTCCAGAGCATCAACAGCGACGACCACCTCATCAAGATGATCAAAGAGATCAAAGGTAGAAATAGTTTGAGGAAATAAAAAATAAAGTTTATTCTTTCAGGAATGAGAAAGTTCTTGGATACTTCATCTCATCCTTAGTAAACAATTTGGTTTAGTTTCCAAGTGTGAAGAAGCCAAATAAAGATAGAGATGAAGATCGTCCAAATTATTGTCCATTTAATCAAATGTTGGGATACCCCATTCAAGAGTTGTTTTTCTTTAAAGACCTTCTATAAAATATGGTAGACTCTGGACAAGTGAAATTGAAAAGTATATCAGCTTAAGTAGCATGTGTTACTGATACCAATCCCTAGGAAGAGGGAGAATAGATAGAGTTTAAATGTAAAAGTGTGAAAAAACATAATGATTGGATGACTAGGAAAATGATCAACCGGACTCATGATATTTTACGAACACTGTTGAAACAAACAATTGTGTCTTCTACCACTCCTTCCACAACAAAAACATCTTCATCAAAAGGCCATTCCTCAAAGAAGAAATGTGATGATAAAGACAAAGAGCAGTCAGAAGAAGATGATCTTGTGTCACGACCAAAGTTTTCCTTAACCCTGGAAGATTTTATGCATCTATTTCAAAATCATGTGCATCGCCCCTCCAAATGGTACAACCATAACTAACCTATCAAGAAGAATATTTATTAGATAAAGAATTAATCTTTGGTTCTGTTAATGTTATCCATTTAACAAATCCTTATGCCAATGGTGATTCTGAGTGTAGTAAGCCAGAATTCATTGTGCCTAATTGGGGAACAAGTGGAAAGAGACAAGGTTGAGGATACGAGGTAAGATGTGGGAATTCAAGAAACCTCCATTTTAATTCTACACCTTCTCAAACCATATATGCGGCAGAAACTCCTATAAGAGCCCTTTTGCGGGTTCAACCAGAACAAGGTGTTTCTTCCTTGAAAAACAAGTCTAATTCTGGCACAATTATTTTGGAGGACCAATTAGAAGTAACACCATCTTCCTCTTAGAAATAGAATAGACCAAGTCCATCTAATCTTCAAAATTTAGGAATATATTCAACTTCTTATTCAGCACAGAATATGACTACATCAGATGCATCAACTTCTAAATCACCTTCAAAACCGCATCTTCATGAATGAAACACATACCTTTGGACCAAAAGTATGAAATATTGGAACAATTGGCCCAATTACCGACCAAGTTGTTAATTCTGGATGCTTTGAGTCTATCAAAAGATCATCGAGAGGCATTCAGTGAGGCTTTATCAATTCCTCAAGAGTTTGAAACTAATTTTGCTGATGCTGATGTTTACCAGATAGAGAATGATTCTGCAGAATTTCATGCAGTCATATCTTTTATAGATGAATATGAAGAACATGTGGTGTATGGGAATATCGGACATTTTTATCTGTCTAGAAAGGTCAATGACATAGATATCTGACATGCCTTCATTGATAATGGCTCTGGGGCCATCTTCATTCCCATTCGCACACTTGGTCGATTGGGCCTGACTGAATCTGACTTATCTCATTCGACATTAATGTTGCAAGGATATGACAAGAATGAACAAGAACCTCGGGGAAAATTTTCACTCAGAACTCACTTTGGAGATCTCGTGTCTAATTCAGATTTCATGGTTGTTCGCCAGGACACAACCTTCAATATTCTGCTTTGAAGGCCTTGGTTGCATCAACATGCAACCATACCTTTGTCATACCATCAATGTCTAAAATACTGTTTCAATGGTCAAATTTGGACATTTTATGGTGACAAGGATCCATTTAAAACATGTTAATCTCAACACATTGAGGCAGTGTTTTATCACACAAAAGGAACGAAGTCCATTATAAAGGTAATAACCAGATTTAATGATCCAAATGGATTGGATGAGATTCTAGAAAATCCATTCATGCATTTGAGTACAGATTATTTGCTACCCATCAATCAAATTGAAAGGGTAAAACCAAATCCTTGAACTTATCAAGTAATTTCCATAATGTCAATTGCAGCAATTGAGTCTGGCAACATGGGGGAAATTATTGATACAACAAGCAATGATGGAATCCTGAATGGAGATGTTTTCATTTCATCTGCTAAACTACAAAAATCCTCTACATCTTCAATTAGAGTAGAATAAATTGTATAAATTCAAGGGGAAGACAAATATGTTGATTATTAATCCATTAATCCCTCTTTATTACCACAGGAATACCTTTTGTCATTATTAGGGTCAGATATGGTGGCCTTTTTTTCTGGATGTTCAAATACTGATTTCTCCCCTAACACTAGATGTTTTGCCTCATCATCTACAATTTAAGTGGAAACATAAGAGGTAATAAATAATGAATAAGACGAGGAAGATCTTGGGGATTCTCCTCCATCATTTGAAGAAGGTGTCTCTTCTACTGTTGATGATCTCAGAGAAATAAATCTGGGTACAGAAGAAGATCCACGCCCCACTCTAATTAGTATGCCCATGACCTTTAAAGAGAAAGAGGTGTATACTACCACTATAAAGCAACATTGAGATATATTTTATTGGAATTAAACAGAAATTCTAGGTGTTAATCTTGATGTAGCCACACATAATTTGGGTTGGCCAGAAGAACATCTTGGATTCAAGCAAGCAGCAAGAAGGACACACCCAAATCATGCCTCAAAAATTGAAGCTGAAGTTGATAAGATTATAAAGGATAACTTGGTCAAAGGGTTTCAACATCCCAAATGGCTGGACAATATTGTCCCAGTGAAAAATAAGAATGGGAAAATTAAAGTCTGCATTGATTTCAGAGATCTTAACCGACATTATCCCAAATATGATTTTCTAGTCCCTATTACAGAAATTCTAATTGATGCAACGGTTGGATATGAAGTTCTTTTAATTATAGATGGTTACTCTGGGTATAATCAAATCTGTATGGCCCCAATGGATGAATAATCTATAGACTTTAGAGCCCCTAAAGGTGTTTTTTTCTCTCGGGTAATGCCCTTTAGCTTAAAGAATACAGGTGAAACATACCAACGTGCCATGCACCATATCATCAAACCCTTCTTAGGGAAATTTTTTGAATGTTATGTGGAGGAATTGGTAGTCAAATCTAGATAACGTTCCAATAATTTGGCTAATTTGGAAACCATATTGAATAAACTTCAGCAACATAGTCTGAAGATGAACCACATTAAATGTGCTTTTGAGGTAACCTTAAGAAAATTGCTTCGCTTCATTATACGCCATCATGGTATCGAAGTTAATACTAAGAAAAAAAAATCAATCCTTGGTATGTCACCTCCTAGGAATTTAAAATAATTAGGAGGACTCCAATGACACTTGGCTTATATTGGGTGCTTTATCGCTAATTTGGCAGGCATGCGTTTACCCTTTACCGGATTAATGAAAAAGGGATTCACTTACCAATGAACTAAATATTTCCAATAATCATTTAATATCCTCAAGAAATAACTCTTAATTTCACCAGTATTGATGCCACCCATTGAAGGAAGACCACTTATTCTCTACGTGACAGCCTTAGAGCAGTCACTGGGTGCCTTTCTCACCCAAAAGAATGACGCTGGGAATGAAAACAACCTTTACTATCTCATTCGAACTATGATTGATGCGGAAACATGGTATTCAAGTATTGATAAGTGCTTATTAGAATTAATTTTAGTAGTTAAGAAATTGAGCCACTGCCTGCAACATCATGAGGTCTAATTAGTATCTCACGATAACCCAGTCAAATTTATCCTCAGTCGCCCTATGATTATATAACGTCTTGCACGGTGAGAAGTTATTTTGAAAAAGTTTGATATCTAGTTTATGCCTCAAAAGCCAGTAAAGGGCCAAGCTCTGGCTGATTTCCTTGCTGAGCACCCATCTGTTGAAGAAACATAATTTAATACGGAACTTCTTGATGAAGAAGTCTTCTCTATTCAAGATAATTCCCAAACATTGGAAATGCATTTTGATGGTGCTTCTAGAAGTCAAATAGGGAAGAGACTAGAAAATCCTAAACTCAACAAGTTTGGATTAGGAATTGTCCTTATTTCCCCAAACAAGGCAGTATTGCCTTATTCTTTACTATTATCAGAATGTGGTACCAACAATGAAGTAGAATACCAATCTATCATCGTAGGTTTAGAATTGGCCCCTCAGGTGGAAATGGATCATTTGAAGGTAAAAGGTGATTCAGAATTGGTAATAACAAAGGGGAATATTCTATTAGAAAAGAAGGGTTAATCCCTTTATGTGAAAATGTTAGATATTTAATGGCTAAATTCCCATTATAAATGACATTTTCTTATATCCCATGATCACAAAAATGCTTATGCGGATGTAGTGGCTAATACAGCTACAGCCTTGGCAGATCCAAATCGGGATGAGAAAGTTATCAACATAACCCATCGTCGTGTGGTATCACCTTTTGTTCAAACCAAAAGGGAGGAAATTAATAAAATTAGACGTATTTCTGAACCGTATGGTCATCCTATAGGATGGAGAACATCCATAATGGAATATATTCAAAATGGGATACTTCCACCAGATAAGGATGAGAAAGAACAGATCTGGCAATGAGCAACCAATTTTACTCTTTAAGATAATCCAGACCAACAAAAGATTCTTTACAAGTGAGGATTTTATGGAATTCTCTTCAGATGTATTGATGGAGAAGTGACCAAAAATATCATGAATGAAGTACATTCAAGAGCTTGTGGTGCCCATAAATCTGGGCACATACTCTCCAATTAGATATAAATGATTGGATACTTCTAGACATCAATGACACAAGATTGTACAAATTTCACTAAAAACTGTCATCCATGTCAAGTGCATGCCAACATCATTCATTAACCCCCAGAGTTTCTACATATGTCTAAATACTCCTGTCCATTTTCCACTTGGGTAATGGATGTAGTAGGGCCTTATCCTCCAGCCACAACTAAGCAGTTCAAGTATATTTGTATTGTCGCTAACTTCTTCTCTAAATGGGCTGAGGTAATACCTCTCAAGAAATTTGGATCCAAAAACATTGTTAGTTTTGTAAAAACTAATATAATCACCAGATTTGGCATCCCTCATACTATTTTAATGGACAATGGCACTAATATTTGTTCTACGAAAGTAAAAAAGTTATATAAGGAACATAATTTCAAGGCCAACCACTCATCTCACTGTCATGCGGTGGCCAATGGACAGATAGAGGCCTTCAACAAGACCCTATAAAATATAATCTAGAAGATGGTGGATAAAGATAAGAAATTATGGCCTGTTAATCTGTTGGATGCTTTATGGGATTATCGGACAACTACCTGTACTACTACTGAAGAAACTTCTTATTCATTGATATATGGAACAAAAGTTGTTTTTTCAATTGAAATACAATTGCCATCACTTAGATTTGAAATCTATGGTCATTTGTCTACAGATGAAAGGTCTCAGAAATGATTCATTGAGTTGGAAATATTAGATGAGAATGATTTCATACTTTGCATCATTTAGAAGTATATCATAACAGAATAGTGCAAGCTTTTAATAGGAAAGTTCTCTTTCATTAATTCTTTCAAGGAGAATTGGTATTGGTCCTTAATACTCCAATGATACCAGGAAAGAAACCTCCAAAACATGAACCAAAATGGGAAGGACCTTATTCCATACATAAGGTCTATTCAAATGGAGCCTATGATTTAATCTCAATGGATGGAGAGCTCATTACAACTCCAACCAATGCGAGATTCTTAAAGAAATACTTTTTGTAATTATACATCATTGTCCTCACTACAAGACTTTAAAGTACATAGTGCAAAGTCCTTGCTACAAGACTTGAAACTGCACAACCCCCATGTCCTAATTGCAATACATTTGACTGCATAATAACCATAAGCCTCCATTATGCATGACATTAAAGGGATTATCATCTTCATCTTTGTCGCATGTTGTTAAACTACATGAAATCATTTGTACAACTAATGTTTTCTCTATAAGATGTTAGAAGTTTCCATAAGAAAAAGTCATTGACATCATCAATACTCCTTAGCAGTACATGATTCCCTCTCTTTCACATGTCAGAGTCAGATCTGCATAGAGACCATGTTTCAAGAACTACGTATGGCTTGCTTCTCATTTTCAATAAGATACATAGAGCTGCCTAAATCTTCAATTTCGGGCCCATCCACAATTATGATATCTTCTTATTTTCTTTTCTTCTCCTATATTTGAATTAGATCTATATAGTGTGTTTCCTTAAGATATATGACTTGGTCCTTATACCATTGTATGTCTTAAAGATTTACCTTTCTCTTAGAATGTGTTAAAATCCCTCATTCTTAATGTCAAACTTAGCGTGAGGAATGTTTGTTTAAAGAACTATGTACGACTTGATTCTCAATTATTTTGAGATACGTAGAGACGCCTAGATCTCTAATCGTGGGCCCACCTATGATAAACCCCCTATATTTCTTTTATTAGAATCAAATCCCCATAGGAAATGTTTTATGAATTATGTACGACATGATCCTTTCCCTAGGAAGACATATAGTGACACTTGGGTATTATCCCTTAACCTAGTTACAATTTGTCATTTCCTTTCACATCGGTTCATCTTCGTCCTTACCGCACGACGTTAAACTACATGGAAATCTAACACCCCATTCTTCATCTGCGTCAACTTTGTATTATAAAAGAGACCCTTATTACTCCTTGTTTCTCACACCGGGCACAGTACAAGTGAGCTTAGGAATTAGTAAAAGGTTTTTTAAATAAGTAAGGAATTCTAATTCCTTATGGGAGTGAAAATTTCCTCACTTCATGACTTAAAACAACATAGTATAATTTCCTCACTACATGACTTAAAACTACAAAGTATAATGTCCTCACTACATGACTTAAAACTGCACAGTATAATGTCCTCACTGCATGACTTGAAACTGGATAGTATAATATCCTCACTACATGACTTTAAACTACATATCACAATATTCATTCAAAAGAAATAAATAGAGTCTCTATTTTACATTTGAGTCAGATCTATATAAAAGACATTAAAATCATGTTCAAATATTGGTTCATGTATTTCTCATTTGCATTGGGCATAACCCTATTCCATATTTCAAACTCTTAATCTTGAATATTTCATGATCCTCATAATCTTTCTTACGGGTTTTTAGTGAAATAGTTTCTAATACCTGAGAGCTCTTTTTCCTGACTATGTAGCACATGCCCTTAGGAGTCCTTGCATAAGTTGCCTACAGAACAGGCATGTCAGACAAAAGATGCCACTATTTGGCTATGCAATATATGCCCTATTTGAATCTGAATAATAAAAACCCCATAAATGGTTTTCCAAAATTTGGTAATTCCATTCTTGGTTATAGTATCATTTCCCCCTTTAATCTTTGATGACAATATAAAAGAATCTGTATTTTAAAAAATTCATTTAAGTATACTTGTCCCATTATCATTCTCATAATCTGAAAGTCTTAAAGACCATGGTTTATGAATTTAAATCACTATGTATTTGATGCACTATGAAATAACCTTGAAATCACTTGGCCACATGTGATATATTTTTTCCATTTCTGGTCCTAACTATATGACCTAAAACTACAGACATCGTACCTCTTATGTTTGGGTCAGACCTTCGTAAAAGTCTTATTCCTCTAATTCTTTGGACACTCTTGTTTGGAAATACCCCTTCCATATTCAGGCACCTTTCTCCATAAACCAAACTCTATGCTTCAGAAAATCTAAATCTCCATAAAATTACATAGGATTTTAGCAATAGAATGTTAAATTTCTAAGAGATATTTTGTTTGACTATGTCGTACATGCCCTCAGGTGGCCTTGCATAGGTTGCCTATATAACAGACCTGTCAGTAAAAATATTCCACTAATTGGATTTGTAGCATATTCCCTAGTTGGCCCGGCATAATACAGCTCCCTTAATAGGTTTTTCATATAATGGTAACTTCTTTCTTGGAAAATACTTCCTCTAATGTTTTTATCCCTTTTCCCATATCATTCCTCGGTTTTAGAAATTACCAAATCAATGTTTACAATTTTCCCTTTCATACTTGAATAAGAAAATATATTTCTAAAAAAATTATCAAGAAATTGGGAGAGTTTTGTACTTTTGGACAGAGCAAAAGACCTTAATTAAAGCCACCTAATGTCCTCACTAAATGACTTAAAATTGCACAGTACAACTTCCTCACTGCGTGACTTAAAACTGCACAGTACGACATCCTCATTACATGACATAAAACTACACAGTACAACATCATCACTACATAACATAAAACTACATATTACAACATTTTCACTGCATGACTTAAAACCTCATAGTACAACGTCCCCACTACATGACTTAAAACTGCACTGTACAATGTCCTCACTGCATGACTTAAAACTGCACAGTACAACGTCCTCACTGCATGACATAAAACTGTATAGTACAATGTCCTCACTGCATGACTTAAAACTGTACTGTATGATATCAGAAATTTCCTTTTCTGATAAATTTTAACCATTACTCATAAAACAAATTTGAGTAGAAATGGTTTTCCTAGTCATGACATATGTTGGTCTAAAATAGCCCTTTTTCATTCATAAAATTTCATTCCTTGGAAAAACCACCCACTATGGTCTTGAGTCACTCAAATAATATTTTTCTCAATCTATCCAAAATGAAGTGTTAAGCTTCAAAGAGCTATTTTGTCTGACTATGCATCTTGTGACCTTAAGAGGCCTTGAATGAGTTGCTTATATAACTTTCCTATCAGTCAAAAGATGCCACTCTTTGGATATGTAGCATATTCCCTAGTTGGCCCTGCATAACACAACCCACATAATGGGTTTTTCAAATAATGGTATCTTCATTCTTGGAAGATACTCCCCTTATGTTGATACAAGTTTTATATTTTGTGGCTATAAAAATAATGGCTCAAGATTCCTCTTTGAATTTTTTTAAGAATATTGAGGCAATTCTTAGTCATGGAGTATTGTTTAGGAACTAATTTCAGAATTTATCTTCAAAGATATTCGACCCTAAATATTATCCTTTTATAGTCTAACATGCATCACTCTAAACGTCCAAACAACAAAAGACTTGGTACTCATTAGATTGAGAACCCGTGAAGGGCACTATGAACAAAAGTCGAGTCCTAGCTCACTAAACATAGTTTTTTTGTATGATTTAGGTAATATTGATCAATAAAAAAAGAGGTCAAAAGATACAAAATTTTCAGGGTTATCCATATAACCCTAGAAACAATCAAATTATTCTCATTAGGTCCTTCAGATTAATAATAAAATTTTTAGTACTTCATTCTTGTTATTATAATAATAAAATTTTAAAATAAAGGAATCATTATCATCATTTAATTTTCATATTGCAATCATGAAAAATACGAATGATGATTTATATGATTAGAAACAAAATTTCTTTCATTCATATGAAAATAGAGGGCCATCTACCAAATAGAGCCTCTATATCATGTTTTAGAATAAACTCTCAACATGACTTTTCATTTGTTGGACCGCTTCATAAACCCTATTAGTTGCTTGTTGAAGTTGAGACAGCTGAGAAACTCCAACCTCTTCTACCTGACGAAGTGCTTCCATAACAGTTGAAATGGTAGTTATCCCCACTTATTGGGTTTGTCCTAATGTCTGATTCATGTTCTCAATCTTGTTATGAATAGCATCCAGTTGTTGTTGAATATATAACAACACCTTCGGGGTTTAATTGATTTGTTGGATAATTTCGAGGGATTTCTTGTTATGATTTTCCCTATCCTCAACTATTGCAGCTTGAAAGCCCTCAATATTGATGATTCATTTAGCCTCTTCATAATCTTGTCGCAACTTATGCTCCTGCTTCTGTCTATGAAAAGTCTCTTTCATGGAATCATATACTGGCCGATAATTAAATCCACCAAATCCCAATACACTGAATAATGCTGGGAGTTTTGAAAAATGGGACACAAAAACCTCTAAATGATCTTCAACAATTATGCTCTAGATATGCCGCCATGCCTTCTTATGTGCCATTCCAAGAGCATATTGCATCTCTATATCTGAATCTGATTCACTACCATGAGGTAAAATGTGGAAACAAGTCCCTTAAAAAGATGCCTTGTTATACTTCTCTTGGGACAGTAGAAGCTTCACCTTTTGATCTTGGAGCTAATAACAATAAATTAAAAATCAAGGTTATTATTATTTTCAAATGGAGGAAACAAATATTATTCAAACAACTGATTATATTTACCCAATAATAAGTCAGCTACTCGATTGGATTTATTCCCTGTATTCTGAACGTCAGTTTTTTTAGCAGATGTTTCTTGAGAAGGGGAATTTCCTTGAATTTTCTCAATTATGACATTTGAAGGCTTTGGAACATCTCTTGATGAAGGATCATCTATAGTTATTTCTCTATCCCCAACGGCAGGATAAAGTGGAACACCCTGTTCCTGAAGATCCTTTGAGACATTTTATACAGATAAAGCTGCATAATGTGAACTTTGATGTAAATAATCAAGTTTAAGAACAAATTATGTATGGAAAATGAAAGAATAGGAACTTAATCCCTTGAAATCCCTCATGAAAATCCCCAAACTCCTTGATGGAACCTGGAATATCATTATTTTTTCTAAGGGTGTCCATTATTTTAGTGTATACAACCAGAAATGTTACAACATCCTCACCATTTAAGGTATCCAACAAACATTGGTTGATGCCCAAATTGGCTCCACTGACATTTTGTTCCATTTTCTCTTCAATTGGTACAATATAATCAGGTATTTCCATGTTTGGATTAACATTTGTATTTGTCTTAGATTGCTCTGGATCTTTATTCCTTTGTTCTGAAGCAATAAGAATATCGGTGCTAATTATTTTAGGATCCTTTGACAAAATCAACTAAGGAATGTATTTAATCTTACCATGGCATTCTTCTCTCTCAGCAGATCCAGGAGTAGGTATAGCTAAATATTTTGACATTTTATATACTAAAATTGATGATTCGTCAGCATGAACCTAGGTTTCCTCTGGGGTTTCTTTTTCAGGTCTTGAAGAATCAACTCTTAATCCCTTGAGAGGGGGGAGAGACATAGATCCTAAAAGAGGATAAAACATGGTTACCAGAGTATATTGAGCGAGTGATATTCCCTAAGGATATTATAAATACATACTCCTTCGGAAAACACTTTGGATCAATCTTATTTCTCTCTTTCGTTTTTGTTCAAAAGCACGGGGAGAGAATGAAACACTCCTTTTAGCAGGGGAAACTAGAGGTAATGGTAGAAGATTATTTGTCTCCATTACCCCAGTCATGATTCTTGCTCCAAAAGAATGTTCTGGTGACATGAGAGGATCATTCATTGCATAAATAGGAGAGCATGCAGGACAATACTTAGGTGATCCGAGAATTGGTCAAGGGATTCCTTCTCTACATTAAAGCTGAAAAAATACATTTGTCATCAATATTACTGATGATAAATGGTAAAGTAGAGTTGAGACAAATGAAAAAGGGAAATACATTCTCAGTATTAACACATATATCCCACACCTCCTCAGATTCAATAATTACCCCTTTGTGGACTCCTAATTCAAGCATATGGGATATTCATTTAGAGGCTAGGATTTGTTCATCCATTGCATATATAAAAAACTCCATCTCCGCAACATAATTTTTTACTTCAGCCAAGTTATTGTCCAGATTTCAATCATAAGGTGTATGGATGTCACCAATATCTATTATTCGAATTCCATACTGGAGAAATCCCCATGCGTCCCTAAGATCATGGGTTACACTCTACCAATGATGAATGGATGAAGGCCACACATAATTCAATCTTGTTATGGTTGATTATGGAGGAGATTCAATGCCTTCTGATTGGGTAACTTCTTCAGGCCTCATTTCTTAAGATAGTTCAATAGATAGAATTAGAATCTCTTTTTGATGGCAGCGAATGGATCGCCTTGGCATTGGAGGTATTGCTTCCCTAACCATGGTATTCCTGGTATACCTTCTGTGAAGACATTTTGAGGGCTCTGAAACCTCAGAAATTTTTGTATCATCTCTAGCCTTGGACTTCTTAGCACGATTTCCACATGAAACAATCGTTGTAGCTGTAACTCGATATATTCTTTTTGTCAAAGCCCTATGAGGATATAAAGAAAGCCAAGATCTAGTATACCCAATATCCAATCTGATCGATGTATCTGATGGAGGTAATGTAATCGACAATTTAAATACCTCTAAAGATGTTAGAATCCACAACTGTCGCACTACCATTGGGTGATTTTCATGTCTGACATACGTGGGCAGAAAAGTGTTTGATTATTGAAGGCATCTGAATTGACGAGCAAACCTATAGGGGATATAAGTCTTGTAGATAATTTCACCATAAATTCGGGTTAATAATACACCATCCCTGAATTCCATCATATAATATCTCATCTCATAATTCTTTTCATTACCATCATTAATAAATGTTCCAACCGATGGGTTACCAAAAAGAAAGAAATTGAATTCTCCTGAGAGAATCAATGCCTTCAGTACCACGTCCAGTCTTAAGTCCAAAGGCTGAATACCTGAAAATTTATATAAACATGGAGTGAAGCAACCATTGGAAACCTTGATTGAATTTAACAATGAGTATGAAGAAAAATGTGGTGTAATCCAGCCCCACAACACTTGGAATGGCCCTAAAATTCTAAATGGAGCCCTCCCATTGTATAAATGCAGCAGGAGATGGTAAATTATTACTAATATAGAGGTTTCTATCCTAATATACTTCCCTTCTACCAATTTAGCTAAAATAATAAAATTCCCTGATCTTACACCACCTTTGGATTCTCATACTAGAAGCAAATAAACGCTTAGAAACATAGCAAGGAGATTGAGACGAAATATGCCTCAATGAAAGGATATTGAGACGAAGTCCCATACCTCAGGTCCGACATGACTCGATCGTTCTTTAACCCCCTGAATAATAAACTTGAGTTAATTAATAATTTCTTAAGAACCTTTTTCAAGTTCATTATTCCATTTATATCACTTATTACCATGTCATGAACACTATGTAATTATTTAAGTAAATAATGGTTGTTTTGTCGATCATTGGTACTAGAGTCAAAAATAAACTTCTTGTAATTACTAGTTGTTCATGTGGTAAGATATACATTATATACAGAATTATATTCATGATTTAGATATCATATTTATCATATATATCCAGTATATACATGCATTTATAATATTACATAACATTTAGAGGTAAGAAATGAAATGCACCATTCATGGAGACGGTAAGCCGTACGTACGCATGAACACTACTTTCATTTCTATTTCGTATTTTATGGAAGGTAATCATAATGATATAAAGGTATATTATAATTATAGTATAATATAATATATAATATCATTAAATCCATCCTTTATACATCTCACATATGGAATTAACGAATCAAATCACTTTGAGGGGGCGGTAGTCCACACTTCCTAAAATGAAGATATCGCATTTACCCATAATGGAAACCATAAAGGTATTCCATAGGTAAAAAATACAGAAGCTCAAGAAAAACATAAACATATAATATATCATATATAAAAATAGTGACATCTTAATGGCCACCTTTTAAGGTGTTAGAATAATATTAAACAATAATCGTTTCATGAGGCAAAAATTCGCCATCTACGGAAACAGTATGTTCTTTAACAATTAGACGAAGGTGTGTGTAAGTTTATCTCGAATAATTCTTATAAAACATCATAGTATATTTAATATACTGGTGTTGTTACAAAATAAATGAATAAATATAGTTTATGGGGTTGGAGATGCAAAATAAAATAAAAGAACATTAGAGAAGACTTTACCTTTAAATTGGGTAACTCATCTTGGTTTGAACCAAAAGGGTTTCTTGAAGATCTTTATGCCTAAGGTAAGGCTTCTAGGATTAAGATAGGAATGTGGAGAGATAAAATGAGTAGAGTTTGGCCGATCCAATGTCTTGAGAGGTGTGTGTAAAGAGGTAGAGGTGGGTGCCTTTTATAAGAGGGAGGAGGGTCACTCTTGGAAAGTCAAGAAATGTTACTTTATTTTAAAATTATTTTCGGATTTTAAAGATCCCACCTAGAAATATTTCTAGGATAACGTGATAAGGATTCAAAATATACTCATACAATAGGTTTTTGACAATTGTATGTCTTACATTTTACATTATCGTTTCATTTTATTTAAATCTATCATTAATGAGGTAATCGCTGCATCATCATGATGTCATAAATAATTTAATTTATTTAATGTCTAAAAATTATAAAAAAAGTACTATGATATAGTAAATCTTCTTATATTTCCAATTACTATTTATAGTCTAAGAGATCATTTATGTAGACGAAATTAAAAATGTTTTACCCAGGTGATACATTCTTTAGTAATATTCTCCTTTCTTTAAAAATAAAATGATAAAGTGTCACTTTCACCCAAAAGTGATTCCATGGGGTCCCAATGTTTGGAAAAAGTAATACTAGGGTTGGCCATGAAACAACCAGTATAATTAGGACATATTTTGGGGTCATTTTGTTATTATTATGATATTATTTTATTATCCTTAACTACCCGATTACTAATTAATCAAGATAATTAAAGATAATTACTATCGTTTCTATTCATAATGTCCAAAAACAAAAGAGTCTTTAATTAAATAATTTGGACCTTATGATTCCAAATATGGAATCCATTTTACCAAATTCAAAACATATAAATTGAAATAATTAATTTAAAAATAACTTCCATTGTCAAAACAAATAGTGGGTTTTTTGAAACAATATCTATGAAAAGTTTGGCACTTGTTTATGACCAATTACAAAGTGAAATTAATTATAATGACCACCATTGTATTAAATTGGTAAAATTATATTCTAATTAAACTTTAAAACCAATTAAAAATACAATCTAACCAAATAATTAAATTAGATGAAAAAGCTGTTTTGATGTAAAATGCATTATTTTCACTATTCATTAAAAAATGAACATTGTCAGAAAAATACCAAAAATTTATCCAAAGTAAATTTCAATGTCCCAATCATAAAGAATAAGTTTATTTTGACAAATAGAGCTTATAAAATTTTCAAAAGTTTGATTTATAAATAGTTTTCCATCAAAAGGAAGTAATTTTTTTTTCAAAATATTAGAGCATTCCATGCTTAAGATTGGGTTTTATTCTCATTTTAAACCTCTTAAAACACTATATAATTCATAAATAGACATAGATAAGTAAATATATTATTCATTACTTACTTGGGATGTTACATCCTACCACCTTTAGAAAATTTCATCCCCACAATTTATTTACTTGTCGAATAAGTGGGGGTATTTATCCCTCATTACATTTTCAGATTCCCATGTTTCCTCTTCACTCATGTGGTTTTTACACAAAAACTTTAAATGATGAATCACCTTATTCCGTAACACTTTCTCCCTATGTTCAAGAATCTAGATAGGTTGTTCCTCATAAGATAGGTTCTCTTCCAACTGAACTACCTCTGGACTCAAAACATGGGATGGATCTGGCATGTACTTCCTTAACATTGAAACATGAAAAACATTGTGTACCTGAGATAAACTTGGATGTAAAGCCACTCGGTATGCAAATGATCCAACTCTCTCCAGAATTTCATATGGTCCAATGAACCTTGGACTCATCTTTCCTTTCTTACCAAATCTCACCACACATTTCCATGGAGATACTTTGAGAAACACATGATCACCTACCTCAAAAGAGAGATCCTTCCTCCTGTTATCCACATAACTTTTCTGCCTACTCTGAGCTATTCTCATGTGTCTCTATATTAGCTGAACTTTTTTTGCCAACTCTTTTACCAATTCCGATCCAATCAGTAATACTCCTGAAGATCTCTATACATATTAGTACTGCCTGTATGAACTGAAAACGAAGAACTATGAGATTCACATAACAACTCTCTCTTCAACTGTGAATCACACAACACACACAACCTCTTCCCAAATCAGAAAACACAATCATTATCAATGTTGAATTTAGGAAACTTACCCTTTTGAACCATCTCTACATTTTTCTATAACTCACAGTCTTGCTTCTGTGCTTGATTAATTCTATCTGATAGATAAGATTTCACTGATACCTGAAACAAAACCAAAGAACATCCTGCACCAATAACTTCTATGCCAAAGTTCATCAAATCCTTAACCAAATGATCATCTTCCAAATGTAACATGGTTAATGAGGCATTAATTTTTCGACTCAAAGCATCATCCACTTTATTTTCTTTTCCTGGATGGTAATGAATTGTACAATCATAATCCTTGATTAATTCTAGCCATCTCCTCTGTCTCATGTTCAATTCTTTCTGAGTGAATATATACTTTAAACTTTTTTGATCAGTATATATTTCACACCTTACACCATAAAAATGATGCCTCCAAATTTTTAAAGCCAAAACAACAGCAGCTAATTCCAAATCATGTGTAGGGTAATTTATCTCATGAGTTTTCAACTGACTTGAAGCATAAGAAATTACCTGATCATTCTGAATTTGGACGCAACCAAGTCCTTTCAATGAAGCATCACTATAGATAACAAACACACCATTCCTGGAAGGTAGTGCCAAAACTAGAGCATTCATGAATCTAATTTTCAATTCCTGAAAACAATCATCACATACTTTTGTCCAGATAAACTTAACACCCTTCCGAGTTAGCTTAGTCATTGGACTAGATAAGCGTGAATTTTTTTTAACAAACCTTCAGTAATAGCCTGCCAAACCAAGAAAACTATGAATCTCGGTTACATTTTTGGGTCTTGGCCATTCTTCCACTACCTTTGTTTTTACAGGATCAATAGTTATCCCATCTTTAGAAACAATGTGACCAAGGAAAGAAATTTGTTGCAACCAAAACTCACACTTACTGAATTTTCCATACAATTTATTTTCTTTTGAGTTTTGAAAAATAACCCTTAAATGTATTTCAGCTCCTCTTTACTTTCAGAAAACACCAAAATATCATCAATGAAAACAACCACAATCTTATCCAAGAACTCATGGAAAATTCTATTCATAAGGTCCATGAATACAACAGGTGCATTAGTTAGCCCAAAAGGCATTAATACAAATTCATAATGGCCATATCTTGTAGAAAACGCGGTCTTTATAATATCTTCTTCTTTACCTTCAACTGATGGTACCCCGATCTCAGATCAATCTTTGAAAAATACTGAGCTCCCTGGAGCTGATAAAAAAAATCATCGATATGAGGCAAAGGATATTTGTTCTTAACCGTGATGTTATTCAAGGCTCTATAATCAATGCAAAGTCTCATTGAACCATCTATATTTTTAACAAATAAAACAGGATCACCCCATGGTGATGTGCTAGGTTGAATGAAACCTTTCTCTAATAAATCTTTCAATTTCTCCTTCAACTCTAAAACTTTAATTTGATCCATTTGATAAGGGGGTTTTGAAATTGTCTTAGCATCAGGAACTAAGTCAACAGTAAATTCAACTTCCCAATCTGGTATTATTCCAGGCAACTCATCATGAAAAACATTAGGATACTCGTTTACCACTGGCACAACATTAATCTGAACGGTTCCTTTGTTTTCAACAACATGTGTAAGGTAACATTCATTTCCATCTTTTACAAGTTTTTCAGCCTCTTAATATGTTATCAACAGTAACGGTTCATTCTTGTACAAAATCTGAAATTATTTATGAAAAGAAACTTCTTTAGATCTATAGTCAATCTTATCATAGTAAATAGAGAGCCAATCCATAACTAGGAAAACATCAAACTCTACTATAGGTAAAATAATAAGGTTTTCAAGTAGGTTCTTTCCACGGATAAGGATAAGAAGACTCTTATAAATTCTTTTTTTCCTCAACATTACCCCCAGCTATTTTTACCACAAGTTCAGGAGTCATTTCTTGAGATGGTATTCCCATTTTACTAGAAAAGTTTTCAGTGATGAAAGAATGTGTAGGCCCTGAATCAAACAACACATTGGCATAATCTGAGAAAACAAAAAAAGTACCATATACCACTTCATTTGATGGCCCAACATCTACTGATGTAGTTGCAAAGGATTTCACCACACCTTTCTGCTTGTAGTATGACTACTTCTTATCATTCAAGCTCTTTTTCGAACACTCATTTGCATAGTGACCCATCTCATTCCACTTGAAACATTTCACTAACTGTAAATCAAATTTGGTCTTACAATCACCTTGATCTTTTTCAGTGCAATCACGAGCCTTATGTCCCATATTACCACATCAGTAGCACTTTCTAGAATTCAGAAGACATTCCCCAGCATTCCTGTTACCACATTTATCACAAACTAGAAACTTAGTTTTCTTACCATCAGACCTTTTTGAAGAATTATTCCCTTTCTCCTGCCACCTTTGTCTCTTTTTTCTGTTGGTTGTTATTGAACACCTGATCATCAGAAAACTCCATTTCCACCTTATCAGCACATCAAACAATATTTTCATAACTCTTGAACTCACGAGAAGCTAAATCCCTTTGATATTTTGGCTTTAATCCTCAGAAAAAATGATTGATTTTACTATCAAGGTCTTAGATAAAATTTGAAGCATACCTTACCAATCGTGTGAACCTTTATTCATAAGCAGCCATTGAGTCATCCTCTTGCCTCAATTCCAAGAATTGTTTTTCCATCATAAGTCAAAAAGCCTTAGGAAAATACTTCTCAAGAAAGATACCTTTGAATTCATACTAGTCGAGAGCATCAATCTCATCAGTGTCCCTAATATTTTTAACCATTGACCACCACTGATCTGCTTCACCCTACCAATGGTAAATTAAAAGACTAACCATTTGATTTTCTGAACACCCCATGACATCAAAAATATTCTCCAGTGCTTTAATCCACCCTTCAGCTATCACAGGGTCAGATGATCCTCTGAATGATGGGGGATGTTGCCTCATGAAATGTTCCACCACTGACATATTCCTCTGCGATTGATCTGGCTGATCTCATGCATGGACACCACCACCATTTATCACTTGAGTGAACCGTGCCATTACAACAACAAACTATTCAGTTCCAATTCCGACCATCTCAGGATGCTGATTTGGAAGGGCATTTCCTTTTGTATGCCATCCTAGCACTGCTTCCCTGTTTCCTGTGTGGAAACCCATTCTGAATAAACACGTCTTAGATAAAGAAACATAGTAATCTTCAAATGCTATATCAATTCAATTTGACCATAAAAAAAGTATTTTTGGATAATAATTTAATAGAATTATAACTCCTAAATTTATCTAAACCAACCTCTGATACCAACTATAAGGCCCCATCCTTAATCATTACTTAATCTTGAGTTATTTCAAGAATACATGTTGAGGATCTTTTCAGGTTTAGAGTTTTAGAGAATTAGATCCTAAATCATGCATTACATTCCATATTTAAACAAAGTGGTTACATAAAATATAGTACTAATTTTCCCCATCAACTGAAACATATTTAAAATAAAACATGGATTCTTTCTTGACACTTCCTTGACACTATCATCACATCATGTACCTTTCCCTTGACCTGCGAAATACATTTCAAAAACATGGGATGAGCATAAAAGCTCAGTAAGGGATATAAAAGTATGAAATGAAAACATTAGTCCATGTATGAAATCATACTTTACTCATAAAACATAAGAATTTTAACATACCTCATCAAATCATGAATAAATCATAGAAATCATAAGACATAAAGGTAACTTGAGGCATTCATAACATTCTTACATAGGGAGTAACCCTCATGGTTACGTTTGGAATACACATCATAGTATTTTCCATAAATATCTTCAGAGAAACATTAATGTTTAACCCCTTCACATTACCCAATGCATTGGAGAGCTATATCAGGCTCACCCACCCTTAGTTTATCACGGAACCACCCATCTTCCTAACAATTCCCAAGAACCACAACAAAATCGTATCACATAAAACATGCATAAAGGAAACATAACATTTCCACATTTCAATCGCAAGATATCAATACAAAACATTGATATAATAAAAAAATTATGAAAACCATTATCAATACCAAAAGAAAAGAAAAGTAAAACATGGTATTTATTTTTCATTTTAAAAAAGTTATGGCTTGTATAGGAAGCCGAAACTCAAATAATGGTCACGGTGGAAGAGAAGTCGTTATCGCCGCATACGTATGACAAAACATTCCCTTTTGTCATTTAGTAAAATGCTTTGTATAAAAAATATTTCTTTTGAATAAATGTAAAAGTAAAAGGGGATTATACATCGTATAAAAGAATATTGTGTATAAAAAAATATACCTCAATGAAAGGAGATTGAGACGAAGTCCCATACCTCGGGTCTGACTTGACTCAATCATTATTTAAACTCCTGATTAATAAACTTGAGTTAATTTATACTTTATTAAGAACCTTTTTCAAGTTCATTATTCCTTTTATATCACTTATTACCATTTCATGAACACTATGTAATTATTTAAGTTAATAATGGTTGTTTTGTTGATCATTGGTACTTGAGTGAAAAATAAACTTCTTATAATTACAAGTTGTTCATGTGGTAAGATATACATTATATAAAGAATTATATTCATGATGTGGATATCATGTATATCATATATATCTAGTATATACATGCATTTATAATATTACATAACATTTATAGGTAAGAAATGAAATGCACCATTCATGGAGATGGTACGCCGTACGTACGCATGAACACTACTTTCATTTCTGTTTCGCATTTTATGGAATGGAATCATAATTATATAAAGGTATATTATAATTATAGTATAATATCATATATAATATCATTAACTCCATCCTTTATACGTCCCACATATGGCATTAACGAATCAAATCACTTTGAGGGGGCGGTAGTCTGCACTTCCTAAAATGAAGATATCACGTTTACCCTTAATGAAAACTATAAAGGTATGCCATAAGTGAAAAATACAGATGATCAAGGAAAAAATAGAAATATTATATATGATATATAAATGTAGTTACATCATTATGGCCACCTTTGAAGGTGTTAGAAGAATATTGAACAATCATCGTTTCGTGAGGCAGAAATTCGCCATCCACAGAAACAGTATGTTATTTAACCATTAGACAAAGGTGTGTGTAAGTGTATCTCGAATAATTATTATAAAAAAATCCTAGTATATTGAATATACTAGTGTTGTTACAAAAGAAAATAATAAAAAAAGTTTAGGGGGTTGGAGATGAAAAATAAAACAAAATAACATTAGAGAAGACTTTACATTTAAATCGGGTAACTCCTCTGGTTTGAACCAAAAGGGTTTCTTGAAGAGCTTTCAGCCTAAGGTAAGGATTCTAGGATGAAGCGAGGGATGTGGAGAGATAAAATGATCAGATTTTGGCTGATCCAATGGCTTGAGAGGTGTGTGTAAAGAGGTAGAGGTGGGGTCCTTTTATAAGAGGGAAGAGGGGCACTCTTGGAAAGTCAAGAAATGTTACTTTATTCTAAAATGAGTTTCGGATTTTAAAGGTCCCACCTTGACATATTTAGAGGTTAAGGTGATACGGGTTCAAAATATACTCATCCAATAGGTTTTTGACAAGTGCAAGTCTTAGATTTTACACTATCATTTCATTTTATTTAAATCGATCATTAATGAGGTAATCACTGCATCATCATGATGTAATAAATAATTTAATTTATTTAATGTCTAAAAATTATAAAAGCACTTTGATGTAGGAAATATTTTTAGCTTTACAATGAATATTTATAGTCTAAGATATCATTTATGTAGACAAAATTAAAAATGTTTTACTTGGGTTATACATTATTTAGTGATATTCTCCTTTCCTTAAAAATAAAATGATAAAGTGTCACTTTCACCCAAAAGTGATTCCATGGGGTCCCAAAATTTGGAACAGGGAATCCCTTGGTCGTCCATGAAATAACCAGTAGTATTAGGACAGATGTTGTGGTCATTTTGTTATTATTATGATATTATTTTATTATCCTTAACTACCCGATTACTAATTAATCAAGATAATTAAAGATAATTATCATCGTTACTATTCATAATGTCCAAAAACAAAAGATTCTTAATTACATAATTTGGACCTTCTGATTCCAAATATGGAATCAATTTTACCAAATTCCAAACATATAAATTTCAATAATTAATTTAAAAATAATTCCCATTGTCAAAACAAATACCTGGTTTTTGAAACAATATCTATGGAAAGTTTGGCACTTGTTTATGCCCACTTTCAAAGTGAAATTTATTATAATGACCACCATTGGACTAAATGGTAAAAATATATTCTAATTACACTTTAAATCCAATTAAAAAGATAATCTAACCATATAATTAAATTAGATGAAAAAGCAGTTTTGATGTAAAATGCATTATTTTTCACTATTCATTAAAAAATGAACATTGTCAGAAAAATACCAAAAAATTATCCAAAGTAAATTTCAATGTCCCAATAATAAAGAATAAGTTTATTTTGACAAATATAGCTTATAATATTGTAAAAAGTTTTATTTATAAATGTTTTTCCATCAAAAGGCAGTAAAACAATCTTTTAAAAATATTAGAGTATTCAATGCTTAAGATTGGGTTTTATTCTCATTTTAAACCTCTTAAAACACAATATAATTCAAAAATAGACATATATAAGAAAATATATTATTCATTACTTACTTGGGATGTTACAGTTATCTAATAATTATAACATTGTATATGTATACATATATCATATTTTTAGAATCAAATAATAAATTAGTTGTGTTCAAATATTAGTATAAATATTATTTAAAATATTCTCATAAATAATAATTTGATAATAATAAATTATGTTTAATAAAAATAGTTATTTTAAATTATTCATTAAACAATGTGAGAAAATATTTACATTGAAACTATACTTATAGTAAAACAATATTAATTTTCAATTATCATTTTAAGGAAAACCATCTTAAAAATGTATAAATTAAAAATATATCCATTTAATAAAACACTAACAGTCACCTAATTTTAAACTCAAATGGCTATAAAAATGGTCACATGTATTTCCAACAGTCAATAATTCCATTATAAATACATTTTTAGGGTATCTTATATCTTTAAAACAGTTTGGTCTATAATAATGGTTCTCTAAATCCCCATGTTGCTTACTACAAGTACCCTTCTCATAGAGATTAAATTATTTACTATGGTCAGTCCAAGGGACAAGGGCTATACGAAAGGTCTCATCATGGTGCTAAGGGGTCACCCAATGCCGCTCCTCGGATTTTCTATTAGTTTCTTAGGCTGGCCATAGTCTTCGGGCCTTATATAAATGTAATCGTTTCAGTTTTTTATTAATAAAATATGTGTTGTTTTGTTTTGAAAATCATTGTTTGAATGAAAAAATAAATAAATTTTAGTATTACACATGAAAAAGGTTCGAAGTGTCACATTTTCTTTTCTTTACATAACTCACCCAATACCAACAATAGACTCTTATACTCAAAGAATTAATAAAACTACCAAAAAATAATGATATATTTTTAATAAATTAATCAAAAATAACTAATTAAAAACAATATCAAAAGAAAAACTCATATAACTAAAAAAAAGGAAGATCTATATCTCTATCAGCAGAATTATCAAAATCATTTATGATATCCATATTTTGGTGTGTTAATGTGACCTCAACAATGATAGGGGATAAAGCTTTAAGGGATGGGTTTAAGTAAAATGGGTTGATAGAAGAAGAGTATATGGAAGTGGGTATGATATAGAAAGAATCATAGTATATGGATACTTATCTATGTAAGGGCATAGTGGAAGAAAATTCCTTCCCAAAAAATATAAATGAAATAGAATCACCATATTCAATAGCGGTGGGAAAGTCAAGGGACATGATGTAGTAGAAAACCCTAATAATCTGATAGGAGGTTGAGGGGGAAAAAGGACACTATGTCAAGGGAGATAACCTATAGGAATATTATATAAGGAAATTAAATTTCTACATAATTTTAATTTTTTTAACGTTATTATTCTGAAAAAAAATAAATGAGGTAATAGATCTTTTGAAATGTATAGTTTTATTAAATGAGATTTCAATATATATGGTTTATTAGTTTGAAGATAATGATCCATGTACACTATAATAATCCAATATTTTTCAACACACATTCCATGTAAAGTCAATGTATCAAACTAATTAAATTTAACTGTAATATCTCAACCTTTACATTTAATATATAATGTAATTGCTTTCTTCACTACTCCGTTATATGATACATAATTTGAACATGGTTAAATCTCATATAGTATAGCATTACAATCTATTTAAATTCTTAAAATAACTAAATCATGTTGATTTTTAACTATTAAATAAAATTGAGTAACAATCTTGTATCCATTGACCATAATTGATATAACCTCAAATATCCAAATATTTAGAACACATTTTAATGACATAACCTCCAAATATATTCTTGTAGTTGGTGAAATTTGAACCTATAATACTTAATAGTTTTTTTAAAACTACTAAAAAAATATTATAGAAATATAAACAAATTTATATATTTACATGAGATTAAAACCTTGAATTTTTTTTCTAAGCATCTTTGATCTTAATTTCAGTGGAAAAGATTGGTGCATTCTTGAATAACCAAGGCATAATTGAAGGTGTTTTATTCAATTTATTTTTTAGGAGTGAGAATGTTTTTCTGTACTAATTAATGATGAATACAATTATTTTGGTAGTCTATATTGAGAGTGTTTAGTGTGAGTTGGTGAGGAAACGACATTATAAGTTACATTTGTTGTCAATAAGGTTGAATTAACTGACGAGAAAGATGATAAACATTTGTGTAGAAGATGAATAACATGGAAGGAAGTTGTAATTTATAAAACATATTGAGAAGAATCAGGGGTTCACAATAAAGGTATAGATATGTGTTGGGAATACTATTAGTGGCTTGATGTTTTATCTTGAGTGATGGAGGTTATGAAGGTTCTACAACCAGTAATGTGATTATAATATTTTAGAGTCTACATGCTTCCATAATTTTTTTTCATATGATTAAGAAAAATAAAATATTATATAATTGGATAAAGTTATGGTAAAAAGGATTTTATGAAGTTGAGTTTAATATATTTGATATCTATGTTTCAAGGTAGTAGCTTCCATTTATTGTTCATTCTAAATTATTTTTTCATATTTTCTATGTTTTGTTACTATAACCTCTAATATTTAACAAAGTTATAGCCATTTTATTTAAGTAGTTTAGGATTCTATGTATGAATGGATCACTTATTATAAGTAATTATACTATCTATATTATTAATTTAACAAATTCAAATGATTTAAAATGAGATCCAAAAAATAGCCAAGCATAGGAAAGATATAGGTTCTATCTCATCCATAATTATATATTGAGTATATCAAGTGTAGCTATCTGAGAATGGATATACTGTATTGTAGAGGTGGAGCATAGGTTGGAATTGGGATAAAGTTTGTGGGATGACATTCATGAAATCACCACCACACAGTGTATCATGGAAGCATGTGGCCATCCAATACGGTGGGTTTATGGGAGTTGTTCATAGTGTTGAATTAACATGGATTAATAAGGGATAAATCATTGTTGGAAAGTTTGATGTAGTATTTATCCAATAAATTACACTGTACATCATTAAACATGAAATTAGTAACCAAAAATGAATTGTATAAGTCAATATCAACCTTATTCCATACTGGTTTATGAGATCAAGGAAATATTTTCACACAATCATCTATCCTATTCATGAATTTAATGGTCAAATAAATTATTAGTTTGAAAACTAATTCATCTAATAAATGATATGATCTTTCTCCATTTCTATAAATATCATTCTATAACTATTTCTAGGATATTTATGCTTAATAAATCCAAATGATATACATGTCATCACTCATACAATTTAATGGTAGAACTTGAGTGTTGTTCTATGATGATAAAAAAGCTCGATAGATCGAGAGAGATGGTTTACTTATGAGGTTTCACAAACAGATGGATATCAACATATGTTTCATCTAACCATGGATGGAGATCAATGTAATTGTGTTTATCTACGTGGCTCTACGATAGATTAATCTTTTTAAGATGATTTTTTTGAGTGATATATATATATGATTCATTAAATCATACAACGATTTTGTATGATCATGAAATTCGTTACAAATCCTTTAAATATGAGATTTCATGATGGAGAGGTAGGTGTGAATCTAGATGCATTGAAACAATAGGTTATGAAGGATCCGGTGCCATAAAATATTACAATATTATATCATTGAATGATTTTTATACATATATTGATTATATATATGATTTATTTTTGTGTTTCATGAACAGAATATATTTCCAAATATCATGGAAAAATAAAAGGAAAGAGACAAATCAATTTGAATGATTTTGGGAAGAAATAAATGAATTTCTTGACTCAATTTTTAATGTTTTTTAACATTATTGAATTTCAATGACATATTTAATGGAGATTCCTTATTTGAATAAGTAAACGACATGCATTATAGTATTGAATATATATATCGGAGAAGATGGGAATATTTTAAGATATTTAGATACTATTACACATTATCTGTAACGTCTCGACCTGAGATCCACTTAACCTGTGCATGAAGCCTGTGGGTCAAATGAAATCAATCAAGCCCCCCCTGCATGCCATGGGATGTCAATTAATAGTGGGGGTATATGGTGGTATGGTTGGGATATTATACCAACATATCATAGTGTAAGATGAATAATATAAATAACCATACAATAGAGGAAGCATATATAAACAGACATTTTACTAACATGGCCAATAACCTGTCATAGCAGAAGTATGATATATTGAAATAACATAGAAGAATCAAATAATATAGTCAAATGAAGAAATGTAAATAACTATGAAACTATAATAATATAAAAATTCAATAGGTTGAGTCATATACAGTGATTTATTGGAATGTTGACATACAAAAAGCGGAATCAAGGGACATACATATAAAACTATCTATATAAAAAGAAAAATGGGCCCAAATAATGCTCTAGTAGCATAATGATAGTAAGCTTGGTACTATGACCCCATGCCCCATACTATTTCTAAAATGAAAAAAATATGTAGCATGGCACTTTCCCGTATACATACAGGCAGAAAAGTAATTTTCTCAGGAACCAAAGGCACCCTAAGTAGGATGTGAAATAAAATACCAATAGGCCAGCACCAAAAGTATCTAGAAAAAATACAACATGTGTACATAGAAACATTAGTGTTCATGTATGATGATTAAAAAAATCCATATAAATAAATACCATCCATCTTAGTTTCCTATGGGACACCTGGATGTCTCTACCTGCTTCAACATAGGCTGATGTAAGTATTTGATCAGTTTCCATAAGTTTTTATATACTAATAATATGTATAGTATAGTTATATATTGTATCCACCTATATGCACTAAGTAAATGAGAAAGTATGAAGGAATATATCTGAATAATAGGTGTGGGATAGACCTGGGGTATAACTCAAGTGTCTATAACTAGTCTAACATGCCATAATCTCGAGAAAATGGTACATTCCTAGAATCTCCTAATCAATGTGAGGCGTCATGATAAAAAATTTAGATAGGTGGGATGAGAATTATTTCCCAACACTTGATAAGGGGAATGTAGAACATAAGTCCCATCATGCAGATATAATTATAATGGTTAGAGACATCAATAGCAATACTTGATTTAAGGGAGAGTGAATCATCACGATCATAAATCACCTTAACAACCATTCACCAGTCAAGAAGAAATGATATAATAAAAAAATTAAAAAAATAATAATAATATCTTGAGGTATTACCACTTATTCGTTAATTTTATCATTCCCAATATTTCCACGGGAATTACATATCATTATATTTACATTTATGAATATATAACAAGAGGCACGGAATCTCCACACTTTCCATTCGATAATAAAAATCTATTTAATTATTTTATGAAAGGAAAACCATCTTACAGCTTGGCCATTAAATTATACGACTAGTAAAATCCATTTCAAAATAATCCAAGAAGTTAGGTTGAGCATTGGTAAACTTTAACAATGATATAAGAGATGTAAAATTCATTTTCAAGAAAAGATGAACACTTAGTCAGTGTTCAATCCATTTAATAAATTATATTTTAGGGGTAATTACACTCTTCATGCCCAAAGGGGTGTCTATGGTTGAGTAATGAATCCCCTAACTACATGAAAAAAGTACAAAAGATTATAACACCATGTATATAATTATTTAGTACCAAATAAAACAATTTAAGTAAAATAGTGACAACAGATGACATGTGGCATAACAGAAGAGCTATGAAATCAAATCAAATTTTCATAAAAACAATTAGAGAAACTTCCTTGAGTACATAGAGGACTCTTTATCCAATATCAGATTCATATTATGAAGTATATTAAAATAAAAACAAATAATGGTCCAACAACCTAAAAATATGGATAATGAACTAACACTAAAATATCATAAGTGATACAAAGATAAAATAAGATAGAAATAAATTGAATTTTAGTTCTTATCAAGAGAAATTAAATGCTTTTTATGATACTTGATTTGTAGTCTGGATGAGGGATAACTCTTGATTGCTAGGTTAGATGAATGGAGAGATTACATGAGGAAGAATATGAAGTTCATCTACTAGAATAAGATGAGTAAGAAAAAAAATGGTTTAAAAAATTATTAATATACAAATAGTAATTTCACCAAGAAAAGGGGGGTTACGCATGTTGGCCACAATGATGTTCAAATTGTGAACGAAATATGTACACCTCGCTATTTAAGGACGATCCCTGTATTGTATTTTGGGAATGATTTTCCATACTATGAACAAACCAGGTGATTTTCATCTTTCTGGATATCTATAGCTTTTACACAGTTGTGAACCCAGGCTCATGTAGTTGTAGGAAAATTTGGATGCCTTCTTCTAGACAATAATTTCCCCACATGGTTACCCCACTTGTTTAGAAACAATTATTCACTAACCATGTGGTACACTCTTGATTCCCATATTAAAGATTTATATGTTCTATTAAAATCCATTGATGCTCCCTAACCCTTCCTTAGTCCATAGGAAGCTTTTAACAAGGTAAAAAAGGATATGAATTGAACAAAAAAATCCATACCTTTGATAAATACCAGGTTGTTACAACATACCCTCTTTAATGAAACTCATCCTTAAGATGAAATTCAGAGGGTAAAGTGGTATCGTCTGCAATAAAATCTTACCACTAAGATTGTATATAAGCATCCCATTCCCAGGTGTTGTCTTTCAATCATCCATACATCCATCTAACCCATAATAATGGGAATGAAATTTCTTAAAGTGTATTCACACTCTGATCCACAATAATCATTGGGTACTCCTCAAAGAAGCATCCATCACTAAATAAACCTCATCAGGTTAGAATACATGTGATGGGTCTTGATAATTTTGGAGAAGTTGAGATACATGAAAAACAACATGCATAGACTGATATCTCAAAGGAGGTTCTATATAGTAATTTAGTAGTCATAATTTCTTTATAACCTCATAGGGTCCAACAAATCATGGAAAAAGAATACCCTTCCACTGAATACATCAATTGACCAACTTGGGTGAGACTCACAAGAAAACTTTACCTCAGACCTTGAACTCAAGAGGACTACCAAGATAGTTTTCATAGGATTATTTTATCGAATGATATGTCATCATGCTCTTTCTCATCTACTGGACTTATTCTATAGTCTCATAGAAGAGATTTTGTCCAAGAAAAGTTCTATCCCATACCTCTAGAAAACACAGAGGTGAACAGAAAGTCCTACAATACAATGCTTCATAAGGATCCATATAAATTATATCTTGAAGGCTATTGTTATAAGCTAACTCTAAAAGGGGTATATTTTCTCTTAGGAACCCCTGAAGTCAAGGACACATTATTGGAACATTTCTTCTAACTCTTGAGTCATACGATCTATTTATCCATCGGTATTAGGCTGATATTCCATGATCAAAAGAACCTATGTACCCAAGGACTTCTATAACCCTTCTATATCATATATATGAATTTACCATCCTTTTTATATATGATAAAACATGGAGATCCATGATGAAAAATGACCCCCTGATGTATATCCTCTATTTCTCATCTACCAAAAAGGTCTATCCAACATGTCAAAATTATTTGTTCTTTTTCAAATCATCAAATAATAAAAAAAATCTATTGTTTCCTTAAGGTGATTTCGGTAAAACAGACACAAAATTCCTAGATATATCATCCCATTTCCACTAGGGATTGGAAAATGGTTGTAAATGAAATACTAGTCATTGATGTTTCACCTTCACCCACTTACAGGTCATACAAAAGGTTATAAAACCATCTATCTACCATTTCATAGTAGGAAACCAATACTAGAAATGTATGTCTCTATACATATTGGTGACCTTGGAATATACTTCCCAGGATGAGGAATGAAATTTTCACATAATCTTTTCTCTAATGTCTGATGGAACCCAAACAGGATCACGAAAAAATAAAGTCTCATCCTCATCCAAGATCCAACCAAGGGATGAATCGCCATGCTAGATACTTTCCGAAAGGACTAGTCCCTTGGGATATGAAATTATCTTCATTACCAAACATTCCAAAAGTGTATAGGTTACAAATAAATTTGACAGAATAGACTATCCAAGATCCACCTAAACCTTAATGTGCATTTAGAAATCAATTCCAAGAGTTACCACTTTTTTCCAGCCTCTTAAAATGCACATGTCCAGGTCTTTTTCCTCTGTGTATCAGATAAAAAATTTCCTTCTCCAAGTGTGTAAGAAAACTGAAAATGAAAATATTGTAGGTATTCATCCTATCTATGTCCCCTAAGATTCGGATCCTACTATGTAATTATGTACTTGAGGATTACGTGACCAGTAAATTCCACAAAATATCTCAAGGTAGATAATATCCCTAAAAATGTATGGGATGTACTAAAATAGGTATCTCTATATTTTTAATTGGTTAATTATTCTCATGTGTCCTCTGCTGATGAGACCCATACTGATGACTCGCTCATCCTTCTTCAAAACTACCTACAACCCAAAACTTGATGCATCATAGTAAATAGTATAATGCTTGACTAGATCTAAAAGTTCCAGGTTCAACACTAGATACATTATTCCCTTCATCTTATGAAAGGATATTTTACAAGCTTCTAATGATATCAATTTTACACCATTCATAGTCTTTCCCATGAGTAGTGCTGTAAGGCATGATAAATCTAAGATGAAGAGTCTGTAATTTTTGGAAAACCCCAATAAAATATGTATATAAAATATGATCTTAGGATTACCCTAGGAAACTTCATCTATATATTTCTCTAGGACTAAAAAAACTCATGAATCTACGTTAATAAGACCTAGTAAATAGAATTTTTTGATGTAAAAGTGGAATTTAATAATCTTAGAATAAAAATGGTGTTATTTCATTGTATTGAGAACAATATCATGATAGTTGGAACAATCTTGTCAAGAATGTGAATACACAAAGATACTTTCATCAAAGTCTCCCAAAAATTAATCTAAGTACAATTAGAAAACATAATCCATTAGATAAATTAAAATATAAGATGAATTCATGAGACCGAACTACATGACCAAGAAATCATATAGATCATAAATTATCTTAAAAGATATGCAAAGTTATTATGATGCCCCAACCCTCACCAAATGATAGGTTGAACTCACATAAATCATTGAAAACACTATTTCTCCTCTGATAAAATCAAATATATCATATATTTGAAGTAGTGTATAGCATTTCTTTATTTTAATATGGTTCAATCGATGTTAATCCACACAAAGGTGGAGGATATCATCTAGCTTCTTGGAAAAAAGGAATAATGAAACACAAGGATAAGTTCTGGGGTGTATAAATCCCTTCCCCCATATACTCCAACTATTTAATTACATCTATAAGATATATAGGTACCATACTATTAGGAGGAATGGTTACTCATGCTACTCCTAGCACTATACCAATTGTGAATTGTACCTCTCTCACTGAATGTAGCCCAAAAAAGTCATCATGGATGAAATCCCTAAAATGATCCACTATAAGAGGAAAAAAAATAGGTCATAACCCCTGATCATCCAAGAAAATATTGGAAATATAAGACGTCACTCTACCAAATGTTTAATTCTCAGGTATCTATCTAGTCGAAAGAACATCCCATTATCCCTTATAAACACACCTACCACCCTCTAGTGATGTAAATGTCACCCTAAGATAATAGTTGTCAATATAGGAATGATATAGAACTAAGTATGCCATTGGGATAACTACATAAAACCATTTCATGTTATAGAATAAGAGAATTCAAACAAAGAGCTATAATCCTGTCTAAAGGGGAAATCGATATAATAGAGAAAACTCTCTGATTAGAGTCCCAATAGAGTATTGAGTGTCATCATGCCACCAAAATGTTATATCTCAAGCCCCAAAATCTCTATAATCCCCTTATGTATAATATAGTGAGATGTTACTATGTAAAATAAAGTAGACACTAATATTGAGGGTACTATAATAGTACATCAAATAGTGTACGGTCTAGTGCTCTACTCCTATTGTGTAGGCTAAATTGCATGTAATTGGCTTATATAGTGTCCCTCAGTCACATCCTGACTACCCTGATTAGGATTTATTTTCTAGAGTTATGAATCATGATTACGACTACCTATACCTCAATCACTATCTCATCCATAGAATTTGATGTTATTCTAGCTAAATTACTAATGAGATACTATAGGTCCCTCTTTAGAACACGGGGAATGTGTAGATCCCACATTCTAGGAACTGATGGAAATTTCCTGATTTAGTTCTGGATATTCCCCATCATACCATAGATTATATATTCCATTTGACCCCACATACATAAAAGTTTTTTAATTACTGGTTTCCCACACTGATGACATATCAAGAAGATATTAGTATGAAAAGTTTGAATGCAGATATCACACTGAGAAACCTTGAAGCATTGCTTTTTTCTATTAGAGGACTTGCTGACTGATCTAGGTGTTAAACTTCCCTAGTTATCACCATCAACGTCCTTTAGATTTCAATCTTTAATTAGGGTTTGATTAAAAATATCATAAATATTCATCAATTTAGAGACATTTACCTGTTATTATATGGTGTATACCATCCCATTCTAGAGTTTCTCAGTTGTTATAAGATCATTTTCGTATAGAGTATGAGAAAAATAATTCAGCTCAATAAAATAAGCATAATATTCTAAAACTGGTAGGGAGCCTAAATGGGGTATCATAAACTCTCTAGTCAGGTTATCACCTAGATTTTGTGGAATGAGGCCTTCATAAAAGATTGTTCGGAAGTCTTCCCAGATCATATAACTATGTTAGTCTACATAGGTAATGACAACCCACCATTACTTGGCAGAACCATATAGCATATAAGCTATAAGCATGACTCTCCACTAGGGATTCATCTATAGATGCTCCAAGCTATAATACATTGCCTCCTTCTAGTACTCATCAGTATGAGGTCCTATATCCCCTAAAAGGATATATGGATGTTGTTTCTGAAACTACCGATTTATCTTTACTACAGTCTGGGTAGGTAGAGTGACACCTTTAATAGATTATATCATATGGAAAAATACTTCTAAAAAATGAGAAACAATTCTCATATTAGGAATAATGGGTGGTTCCATAAGTGGCACTACATAAGGTATCAATGGCTTCTCAGGGAATTCCATCTCTGGTGCTTGGTCGTCACCACCTTTTGGGCTTACAACTTTCGACTATGAAGTTAGCATGATTTTAAAATGAAAAATAAATGCTTTAGAAGAGAACATATCTGATGAAAAGATCACAGATATATATCTAGTTTGTTATATATAACTCCTATAAAAATATCAAACATGGTTACCTACTCAAAAATTCATGTCTCGGTTATAATAAAATACAATAAAATTCCATAATAATGTAATAGACTCTCAACTACCAACTACTATTTGCTAGGTTTGGGTCTAGGTATCATATGTCGCAGTAGGGGTTACATTATATGGAGTTTTGATTGCAAGGTATGGAGGGAATCACCCTTTACTTTATAATTGATATCCCATTAAGAGGTTACCATTTTAGTTTAAAAGTTTAAATTTCATCAAGTTTGCAATATCATTTTTATTAGTATATACATAACAATCTATATCGAGTAGGTCTAGTTCCCACAATATTATATAATTGGTTAAACATGGTTTCATCACCAATCATGGTGTGAAAAAATCATTTAGATTGATATAGGAACATTAATTAGTCCAAATATATTATCCCTATAATAATGTCATAACATTACAATAAATAATATTAACTAACTATATGTAGTAGGAAAATGCATGTAGAAATTTGATATAGAATGGAAAGATTCATATCATATCAGTCCTAATGTGCCTATAATGATACATGTGATGAAAAATAATTTCCTTAACATGAAAGTAATAATTTAAAAAAAATAACATAACCAATGATAATATCACAAGGCATTTGTGTCACCCAATAGTGAAATAATATCAACTCAAATAGGTGAAATTCAGAACACCATTAACTTATCCTGGGTAATTTGGTATCCCATTTACATGGATTACTTACTCCCCAACATTGGTTCATTGGAAAACACCCTTACAACATAGTCTCTTGTCTAATACCCAAATGGTAATATAAAAGAAAAATAATCCTATTTGATGCCACTTTGTAATGTCCTGACCTAGTATCTACTTAATCAATGTCTCGTGATGGTGGGTCTCACTACCTCAAGTGCGCATACCCCTATACTAGAGACCGTCAATTAGAAGTGACGGTCTTAGGTGTTGAAATTTTTAGAATATCCCCTCATATCATAATGGCATATTAGATAAGGTAAATAAGCCTTTAACATGAGAATAATATATAAATAGTCACTATAATGAAAGAACCTGTAACCCACCATAGTAGAAACATGATATAATATAATGGAAGAGAAGAATAAAATACCATAATTAAATAAAGAAGGGTACAAACATGGAAAATATAATAATATCAAAATCCAACATGACGAGTCATATAAAACTATTTCATTGATTGCCAGAATACAAATATTGGAAACATGGGATGTGCATATACAACATGATATACAAAAAAGAAAAAGGCCAAAATACTAATCCACAAGCATCAAGATCATATTATTCTCCCTATACACCCATGTTCTATTCTATAGGTAAAATAAATCAAATATATATAGCAGGTAACTTTCCCTTATCAATACATGTAGACAAGTAATCTAATAGGGTAACAAAGGCGACCTGAGTAGGGTGTGAGATAAAATCTTAGTAGGCCACCAAAAATAGTGTACATAAATAATCTAGCATATGTACATAGAAATATAAGTGTTTTGTATAATTTATAATAAAAATAAATGAATAAATAAAACCCATCTAGATCGGGATCCAATGGGACATTAGGCTGGCTCTATTTACTTCTTCATAGGCGGAAGTAAGAGTCTGATCAGAAACCATACATATATATAGATATTATATATATTTCAAAGTTATATTTTGAATTCACCTCTATAAAATAATTTCATGAGGACATAATTAGGCATATACATAGATACTAGGTGCTAGTTGGACTTCGAGAATAACTCAAGCATCCATAACCATTATAATGAGATATAGGTGCAAGAAAAGAGTGCATGCCCTAAATCACATTATGAATGTGAGATGTTATGATCAATGCTCGAGATATGTGGGGTGATATGCGTTTCCCAACAAATTATATGCGGAACATGGAACATCATTCCCATCATACAAATACATTTATAACAATGAGAGATTTCATGCTCAACACCTGAAGTATGGGAGAGTGAAACATCATGTTTTACAAGTAACATATCCATAATTCACTATTCAATTACAATGACATAATAATAATAATAATAATAATAATAATAATAGGAATAATATCTTTAGGTATTACCTCTAATGCATCAATATCATAAATCCCAATATATCTAAGTGAATTAAATATCATAAAACATACAATTATTATTATATAACACGAGGTGTGGAATTTACTCAATTTCTTTTCAATAATAATAATCCATTAAATTCATTTAAGAATGGTAAACCATATTGAATCTAGTTCTTTCAATTATAGTGATAGGAAAATCCATTTCATAACAATCTGATCACTTAAGAGGTTCATTGGTCAACATAAACAATGATATAAGAAATGTAAAATTAATTAGTAAGCCAATTCAAACACTTAGGTGATGTTTGGTCCATTTAAAAAATTATATAATAGAGGTAATTACACTCCGAACACCGAAAGGGGTGGATATAGTTGAGGTCTATATCCTAAAACTACATGGAAATGTTCGATGGGATTATTACATCATGTGTATGATAATTGGGAAATTAAGAACCCAATTTAAGGAAATACACATAAAAGGATGACATGTGACAGAAGAAAAGTGTTATGAAATAAACTCGAAATTTTGTAAAAACCACTTGATCACCTTCCTCAAGTCTATAGATGACTCCTCGTCCAATATTAGCTTCAGATTCTAACAACATCAAAATAAAAAATAAGTACGTTTAACTCCCTAAATATTGGGTGAATGGTATCACACGAAAATTGTGCAAGAGATACGAGAGAAACCAAGAGAGTATAAAATTGGATTTGATTTCTTATTGAGTTGAATCTAACACTTCTAATGAAACTTGATTTGGAGATCTGATGTGGGAGTACTCTGGATCCCTATTCTATAAGAGGGGTAGCTCATGGGAGGAAGAAAATTATTCCATCCATTGGATTGGAAAATTAATAAAGAAAAAAGTATTTAAAATATAATGGGAAAATTGTAATTTCACCCATAAAAAATCAATTGAATGGTTTGGCCGCATGGTTAGCTAAATCGTGTTCCAACCATTGATAACTCATTGTATAAGAGATAATATATTTAGTTTGTGAGAAAACATTGTAAATACAAGCCTAAAACTTTTCATTTCGATATGTTTGGATGTATGTCGGTTTTTCATAGGTGTGCTCCTTGGCTCAAATGGTTGTAGAAAAACCATGTGGTCTCTTTCTTGCCATAGATTTCCCCACATGGTTACCCTGCATGGTTCATACTAACCATGTGCTAACTATGAAGCTCACTCTATTTTCCCAAATTTCATAGTTCCAAACCCTGATCAATCCCTAGATGCTCTCAAACCCTTCATTGTAACATAGGTAATGTTTACCAAGATAAAAAATGGATCTAAATTGAAAAACAAATGAGTTGTACCTCTGAAAATATACGAGTTGTTACATGTACATTGTTGAAAAAAACATATGTGTCGATGAGGGGACGATCCTTCATCCTTTGTGCAATATAGAAAGTATAAATATATTTTAAGAAATATGATTTTTGAGGAAGAAATATGTGTTGATATTGGACCGTAAATGTGGTCTCATATGGTGATCTTACTATAAATAATCATGTAGAAAAAACTACACTCTAATTAATAAGACCATTTTTATTGAGGTGATACAATATAACCAATGTTCATTTTTCATTTCATACATTATTATCTTAGAAAAATATATGTTCCATGCGGAAGGATATCTCATACTTATTGATGCAGTGACATACAATGCCAAAAAGAGTGTCTTTTTTAGGATTTTTAGGAACCCAAAATTGTTTATTGTTCCAAAATAGAAAAACACAATTGATGATCGGTGGTACTAGTAAACCCAACTCTATATTAATGAAATGTATATTACATGACTTTGGGACCTTGATGATAGAAAACAAAAACTTGTGCGGGACTTGAGAAACACTTGTAATCACCATATAATATTATGATAATAAAATCCATGTCGGAACACAAGATATAAATGGTAGGATGTAGGCTCTCTCATATAGTGTTGTTAAAGTAAGACTCTCAAGAAGGGGGTGAAAATTTTGTTCCTATAAAAATTCTTGTTAAAAACATTATTTAATAAACCCCCAATTTAAAAAGAAAATGGGCCAGTTAATCAAAGTAATTGATTGGTAAAAGATTTTCTTGTTTGAAATATTTCTGAAATATTGATAAATTCTCAGTGAAAGAAATTTATGATATTAGTTTTAACTTTTTAAACCATTCGACTAAATAGAATTCAAATTAAAACACTATAAAAGATTAACAATTGAAACAAATTATTATTTTTTATTTGAATTAAATAATATAATAATGAAAATAGAACATGTAACATAGAAGATAAAACAAGATGTTCAGTATCAAGAAGAGTCTTAGTACTCTCCACTTGATGATCACCTACCACCAAGAATTTTATATTAATAAACTTGATCCTCACCCTTGATTGGGATTTACAATAGCATACATGTTTCCCAATTAAGCTAGACCTCTACAAAAATTTTATGTGGGAAACAAATATAACTGGGGAACACAAAGACCACTTCCCCAATTAAAAATTGGAGAAAAATGGTGTAAGAGGGTAGTAGTGAGAGGATATCATGTATCCTCTAGTTTAACGTAGGAGACAGTGTGTGTTTTTAACATAGATACACACACAACTCTAAGTAATAATAAAATAGTACACAAAAAAGTAGATTATAATAATAAGGGATTTTAAATGCTTTATGCATAGTTATATAAAGTTATAGACTCCTTTAATGTTGAGAATTTGAAGCTCAGGTCCTCTTCTAGAAATAGACTTAGAAATAGATTTTCTTGAGTTCTCTATTCTAGTTTCTAGTTCAATGAGATTTTCTTCATATCTCTTCTTCTTCTTTGAGTTGTTTATGCTACATGGATGTTCGTAGGATGGTTCATAGTGAGTTATTATTCAACTCATAGTAAGAAATATGGACTATTGTGGCTCTTCTATGTGTTTAAGTGTGTGTTTATCTCTTATCTTCTAATGTTACATAATATATTAATCATCAAGTGTTTGTGTTTTGGCTGATAAGAAGCATGATTTCCACTCCATGTACCTTGTACTGTCTGCAAACATGTCTGGGTGAATCATTAATAATATCAGTTTCATTAAATATATTCAATATGACCATTAGAAATAATTTTGAATTTAATTGAAATAAGATAGAAATGGATAAGTATGGAATGGTGTCATAGTCAATGGTGACATTGGAACAGTGTCATAGGAAAGGTGAGTTAGGATTGGTGCCACAATCAATGGTGACTCTTCCTTTTCTTCTAAGCGGTGCCTCTAGACTGGTGTCTCATAATTTCTGAAAATTTTGAATCTGTTAGGTGATGCAATAGTGTTGCAGCAATAGTGTCATGTTCTATGTGAGAAACAATGTCACTAAAAATGGTGTCATTGAATCAATGTATGGTCCTTTGTAAAAATTATGAACCAGTCACTTGATACAATAGAGTCTACTAATTTTCATGTTCTGGAGCTGGTACCATGATACAATGGTGTCACTCTAATAGTGACTCATACTTTACTAATTTTCAAACTAAATAGTAAGACCATTTGGTCACTGAAACTATGACTGAGAGTGCACCTTAACCGTGGATCATATTTTACCAAATATCTAAAATATTCTTTTAGAATTAATACTCACCGAAGTTACTATGATTAAACATGTTCATAATGAAACATTATTGAAAAATACTAAACATGATTTATAAGAGTTAAACATCATTTGTGAGCATTAAAACAAGATTAGTCCAACAATCTCCCCCATTTTGATGATAGAAAATCATGGAATTTACAATCCATTTACTTCATAAAAGAATAAATAGTTATCTTTACATATCAAAAATATTATACGAGACTAAGACATAGAATCAAGGTAGTCAATTTTAGTATTAGATAATATATGTAAAAATAGTATAAATTCCAATTCTTATTCCCCTTTGGGATTATCATAAAGAAAGTAAGAAAAAGAAAACAAGTGATAAATGAAATCAATAATTGAATAAAATAGACAACACATGTCATTTAATATAATGACAGAGTATAGTACAATCACAAAAAGAAAATACATCACAGCCGTATAAAAAATTTACTTTCACTTCTCTTCAGATTCTGTAGCCTTCAATTAATCCTTGTTAGAGACAACAGTAGGAGGATGATCAGATGCAGAAGTAGTAGTGGTAGTTGGCATTGATCTAGAAGATAAAGGCACTCCTTTAATAATATAAGTGGCAAGATCTGGTCTAGATGAATAAATATGTAACATTTTCTCAGTGATGACAAGTCTGATTTGACTTAGATCCTAGGAAAGGGTCATAGTAACTGGAGAAAAGGATTTATTGGAAGAAATAGTGGTATATAAAAGCATTCTAGGGTTGAGAGGAGCATCATTAGGAGAAACTATGGCTATGATGTGATGATGTACAGAAGGATGAAATATATTTATGAAATACTTGATGATCTCACCACCATACATCATATCCTTCTCAAAATCGTCCTTATTTTGCATAAAGTTATCCTGAGTAGGAGTAAAACCCTTCAACTACTTGACTTGTTCCTTGAAATCTTGAGTCACTAGAGGTAGCTTCATATTATCCACCAGATATTTGATATTACTTGTTAGTTGGAACATGGAATAAATATTTGTAAAATAGGAATCCACATTCATTGAAATATCCTCATGAGAATCAGTGGAAGTATTATAGTAAATTCTAAACATATCATGCACATTCTCATTGTACTTTTAAATATTACATAGGAAATCCTAACATGGAACACCATCCAAATTATGAAGCTCATCTCTAATCACTGATCTGATCAAATCACTATCCAATGGTTGATACATTTTAGATGAACCAGATGGAGGTAAAGTAGCTGAGGAGAGAAAATTTATCTTTTTAAGAAGTGTTTCTAAAGATCCATTATACTCATCATTCAGTTTATTGATTGCATCCACAAGTCCATGAATTTCATTTTCAACATTGGAGTTATTCTTGACCAATTATTCAACCACTGGAATTAAATTTTGTTGAATATGAGATACAACCTTCCTTGATATCATGTCAGCATAACCTTTATTGAGACTAGCTACCAGAGCTAGAGTAGGATCATCTAACAAATCATTCATCATTTTCTCAAAAAAAGAAATTAAGGACTTCAAATCCACATTCAGTTATTTATTTTATGTCCTCCCCTCCAGTATCTCATGATTCATTTTGGGTTGATATTTCCATGTCAACTTTTATTGGTTGGAGTTGCAACTCATTTGAGAGGTCCATATCATTCACTATGGACTTATGAGAATCATAAATATCAATATATATGGGAAACCTATACTAGGAATCAACTACACATGAATCCACTATAAGAGTTTGTGTCTTAGAACCAACTGCTTTTACATTGATTACATGGATAGTTAATGTATTATTACATATTTTTCATTGTTCCTCATGATTATGATGTAATAATTTCCCAGAGTATTTGTTGCATTGATAAGGTCATGACAGTTCCCTGCTATGATGAGAACATTGAAATGCTATAAAAAATTAAGAAATATCTTTCTGTAGTTGGATGACATGTTGTGATGAGAATCATAACATGCAGACCGTCAGGTGCGAGTAATCGTAAGCATATGAGACTTCCTTTCATGAAGTTCACACTTGGTAATCTCCAAGATAAGAGATTATGAGAACAGACCCACTAGTATGAATTTTTTATGTTTTGGTGTCATCAGATATTTCTTACTACGAGCACGTGTAATGATACTTAGACATTAATATTATCATTAATACATGTCATTACATACACACTTTGATTTACTGATGAAAATCGTCAAGAAAAAAGTTGGCAGGAAGTAGGGTATGTTGGATGCATCACGAGTGGCTTGTTATTAATGGATACGTCAAGGAAGGATTTGTCCCTTCCATTTATGGAAGTTGATATCTCATCCCTTTGATTAAAATAGAACATTCGTGCAAAATTCAATGTCCATGGTGTAACAATGTGTTTATTTTAGGTATTCAAATAATGATGTATCAAGCATAAAAGTTGATGACACAATCATGAAACTTTCTTGATGAGATATTGTGACAAAGGTATATATTACATAGTGAGCGTTCTTATGTGGATGTCATTGTTACAACTTTTGTTCTTTATCTTGTGTGCCTTGACGCATTGCTAGACAGTACTCTTGGACTTTAGGCAATCCCACCTAATGCTAACAAGATAGAATCCTAGAGGGTCCCACACTAAATGATTTTTGTGGTATCGGTTAAATTCTATTTGAATTTAATTAATGAAATAAAAATTATTATCAAGACCGTAGAATAATTTTTTCAAGTTAAAATGATCACATAAATTAAATAAGATATATTTATTTTTTTCTTGAACATTTAATAAATATTTATTTATTAGTTTGTAAATAATATATTTATTTTGGAGAATAAATTATTTATTTATTTATTTGGGTGTTCAATAAATGGAAGTGCAGTTCTAGTGGACCAAGGTCGGTCCAGTAGTAAAATAATTATTTTCAAGATGGTAAATAATTATTTAACTAGTTGGAAGGATTTAAAATATCACTGCTATTATTTTATGACACAAAATATTATTTAGAATTATGTTTTGCGCAAGTTGTCACACCATAAATAATGACGCGATATTATTATTAAATACAAGGGGTTTCTCTAAGTACATGAATGTATTTAACAGTTTCAACGCAATTAATTATTGTAACTGAAATTTCATATATATAAATAGGAAATTACACCTATTGTGCCAGACACCACACCACACGCCTGGTGAATCAAGAATTATTAAGCCAAAAAATTTCTCTCTCATATCCTCTTCTCTCCAATCACAATAATGAGAGATGTTCTTCAAGGCCGAAGAATAGGTGACCGACAACGACCAACACAAGACACTTTATTTTTCGTGCAAGCACTCAGAGAATGAACAATAATGATTGAAGGCCATTAGAGCATGTGTGGATCACTTCTAGAGGTATTCTAGTTTGGATCCTTATAAGAACAATGCGATAATCCCGTAGGGTCATTCCAGATGATCAACATTATCAACGAAGAAAAATACTAAAGATCCATGTATTATTTTTCATTATGAAATTAATTAAATTAATTATAAACATGATTTGTAAGATCATATCTAAAGGTTTCGGGCCTCTTTATTCTTTATCTAAATCTTTTATTATATTATGTGGAGACTAGAATTCATCATTGAATTGATCTCAGAATAATCATTGATCATGGTAAAAATCAAATTTGGATCCCGTCCCAACCATGCTTCCACTGTGCCCGGAACCATCAAGTGGTATCAAAGCAGTTACATCATAGCTTATAATTATTTAAATATTTCTTTGATGACTTAAGAATTTAATAATTTAGTTGTTTAAATTAAAGTTCATCGTTCTTAAAATTAGAATCTCAAGATCTATTCCTCCTCTTTCATTTCTCATTCACCTTATAGAAATAATCTTTTCTTTTAATTTTGATTAAAATAAAATAGAGTATCACATCCGGAGGTGCCATAGCTTCCTGGCCATACAACACCAGAACACATGGTGTGTATTCGGATGTACACGCCACATAGTCATGATTCAATGCATCAGACTAGTACGCCAAACCAAGCTATGGGTTGGAGTCTTTCTAAGTCATAAATGACTCCATGTGTTGAACATGAACGAGTGGGACACGGTTTCCAGATTATACGACAAGTGTCCCAATAGAACCAACATGTAGTCCCTTCAGGTTAGGGTTGGACAATGTATCCCATACATGGCTTTCCCAGTAGGAGACCATGTAATGAGGAACTACATGGCCTGTGGCCCACTCAACACACCATGTACTCCAAATATTTCTGAAGTATACTCACACACTATTTCCCTAGGCGTGTACTTCAGATAGATGGTGAAACAATAGTACACACCATGTATTTGGAACTACACGTTGTGTAATCATAAAAATTACATAGATTCATTAGAATTTATTATTATATTATACAAGTCGTTGATATGTGTACCATAGTATAATCGTAAAGCTGAGGCGCAACACATGGTATGTGTTTTATATATGTGTGTTTAATTTAACAATTGCATAATTTTCATTTCTAATCATTGGGTAGTTATGAATAAGGATTCACCAGGTTACCTCCATGGTACAAGTTACATATAAAGATAATTTTAAATGAATTTATTTTTTTAACATTATGATGGATGATAATCTCAAGGATATTCAGAAAAGGGTTTAAGATAAAAGGATTTACTAATTAAAGATGATAATCAATTGATTCGAGCATGATTTATGTTAAACAAGACTGATTAAAGAATTGATTGCTAGTTTTATTTATTCATAAACATCGTTGCATGTATGGATGATCATGGGATTGACCAAAACCTTTTTATGTTGATGGTTTCTTTTAATTTATTTATTTGAATAAAAGTTTTTGGCCTACAAGCCTTCTCCTCATTAATATGTAGGGCCTGCGTTCCCAATGTTTCTTTTATTTAAAACCCATTTTTACACTTCACCTACATATGATTTTAAAAGGGAATATGTAATGGATGGAACTCCCAAGATAGTGGAGGTGGTTCAAGATTTAGCCAAGATGAAACCAATCCTAGGATATATATAGAGGTGGAAACATGGATGTTGTAAACCTGAACGCAAAAGGTTCAAGGTGTTTCTCCCCTAGATCAGGGTTATTTTATCAACCGCTAGATAAACTAACCTTTAAAAAATCTCATGATCATTCCATTTACTTTATTTTATTTCTTTTAGTTGCATGGTTTATCATTATAGATGTGCTATCACGATCCCATAATTAATGAATTTAACAATCATGCAAGATGGAACTAAAATAAACCATAATTATGCATAAATATTATCAGCACTTGGTTAATTACTTAAGTAAGTTCCACTAAATATTAAAAATAATGTGATAATGATAATAAGAAATTCAAGAATATAAGATAAAAATCCCTCAAATAAAATATTAAGTCAGAACAATCCTTCTCTTACATGATTAAGGCAAAAAATCAATAAAACTATGTGTTTGACCAACCCTTATTGGGATAGTTAATTTTATATAGGAAGCCCTTATAAAAGGTTTCATGTTGACTTAACCTTATTACATCAAAAGGAGTATCCATTTCTAGACATGGTGTAATATTGGAGGTAAGAGTAGAGGCAATCCAAATTCCTGATATCAGGATTGTGGAGTCCACTCAACATATCAAGGAACTGCAATCCCACAGTTGGAAAAGACCTGCTTACCTAAATACCTTCTAAAATCTTGACAAATTCTTTTTGAGGTTATGAAAAGGAGAATATGGATCCTTTCCACTAGAATGTCATGGAAATTGGACATTCTGAGTTCAATGGTGAGGGCTATTGTGACTTCATAAATTATTTGGAAACTTATTAAAATTTATTATTTATTATAAAATTTAATCAAGAAAGTACTAATGATATACTCTTTTAATTGTAGAATAAAAATGAAAAACTTGTCAACCACACTATCCCTACAATCAATTCTGGATAAAGACAACATCCTCACTGGTAGTAACATCCTGGAATGGTTTAGACACCTTTGGGTTATCCTACACCATGAACTAAAGTCTTACAGGCTAGAGTTAGCATTACCTGACCCACCTACCCAAGAGGTGAGTGATGAGGATTTCCTGGTCTATGAAAAAAATATTAATGACGTGATTGACATTAAATGTTTAATGACATCATGAATGTCTAGTGAGATCATCATGTATCATGAAAACATGGATTCTTATAGCATTCTCGAGCACCTCTATGGTCTTTACTAGGAGAGAGAATGACAGAAAAGGTTTGAGATCTCTAAGGCACTCTTTCAGAGTAAGCTTGGAGAAGGTGCCTGAGCTGGGCCTCCCGTAGTCAATCTCATTGGATACATTGACTTCCTAGAGGTTCTAGGGTTTATACTCTCTGAAGAACTGGGCACTAATCCCATTATCACATCACTCCCTTAGAGTTTCTCTAACATTGTTGTCAATTTCACTATGAAGAACATTGAGAAGTCTCAATCTGATCTTCTTATACTCATTCTCTAAGTGGAAAAAGACATGAAGAACGAAAAGCCTTATGTCCTTATGGTGAATAAGAGGAAAGGGAAAGTGAATATCTTTAAGCCCAAATATTCTTCACGTCCTTCCATGAAACAAAAGATAAAATTGGAAAAAAGGGACTAGGAGGAGGTTTGTTTCACATGTGGAAAGACGGGCCGTTGGAAGACGAACTGCCCCCAGCCTAAGAAGCAAGGATAAGTTTCAAGTGAATTTGTTATCAAATGTAATCTTTCTCTTTCTAAAAATTGGGTATTAGATATAGCTTCTGGTTCTAACTTATGTATCCAAATACAGGAATCAAGTAGATTCATAAGGATTGATCGAGGGTAGGTAGATCTATGAGCAACCAACCGATCCATACTGACTGAGGTAGCTATTGGGGACTACCACCTCACATTGCCAACTAGAATGATCTTGGTGTTAATGGGTTGTTTTTATGTGACTTCTGTAACCAGAAACATAATTTCTATATCCATACTAGATATAGATGGATTCATTTTCAAATTTGGAAACTAATGTTGCTTCTTTTTCAAATATAGAATTTTTATGGTAGGGAACATTTATACAATAGGCTTTAAGTGTTGGATTACAAAAACCAAGAAATGAAAATCGATAAAAAAGATACTTCACATGACTCATACCACACCCAACTTCAGCATCACCAGGAAGGTCATGTAATAAACTAATGCTTGACAAAGTTACATCAAGATGGATATTTAGATTCTTTTGAACTAAATCCACTTGGTGTATGCTATGCATGTTTACAAGGAAAAATGACCAAATCCACATTTAGTGGGAAAGGTGAAAGGGATAAATAACTTCTTGAATTGGTTCATACTGATGTGTGTGGACCATTTCCAGTTGTAGCAAGAGGAGGTTACTCATACTTCATAACTTTTAATGATGATATTTGTATATATGGATATATCTACTTAATGTGGTATAAGTATGATTCTTTTGATAAGTTCAAAGAATACAAGAATGAAGTTGGGAACTAACTTGGTAAGAAGATTATGAAACTAATCTTAGACTGAGGTGGAGAATATCTTAATCAAGACTTCATTGATTACTTATGGGAGTTTGGGATACTATCCCAACTCACTCCTCCAAACACGCCCCAGTGGAATGGTGCGAGAAAAAGGAGAAACTACACCCTGTTGGGAATGGTGAGATCAATGATGAGTTATGCGAGTCTTCCATTATCCTTTTGGGGATATGTGTTACAAACAATGGAACACATACTAAACCAAGTTCCAACTAAATTGGTAAATGGTATTCCATACAAGTTTTGGAGTAGAAGAAAATCCATGTTATCGAATTTACATGTGTAGGGTAGCGAAGCATTTGTTAAGGCCTCTTCAAGTAACAAAATCGCACCTCGAGGGAAAAAGTGTACCTTTATAGGATACCCTAAGGAAACAAGAGGATATTACCTATACGACCCCTTATACAAAAAGGTTAGTGTGGAAATACATTCCATATTCCTTGAGAGGGATCACATCTCCAGGAGAGATAGTGGGAGCAAGATAGACTTTGATGAAGTCAAGGATCAAGGTACACAACAGTTGGTACTGGAACAGATTCCAAAATGCCCTGTGGAAGAAGAATTTGTTCTAGGGACACAAGTACTACGTTGGAGTACAAGAGTGGTTAGAGAACCGAAACAATACTTTTTTCTAGTTACCGAGGATGGGGACTCCTTATTAGTTGATAATAATATTCCTCTAACCTAAAACGAAGTATTAAGTGGCACATATGTTGCCAAGTGGCAAGAAGCCATGAATTCTAAAATGGATTCCATGTACCAAAACCATGTCTGTATTTTTGTAGATCCTCCGGTTGATGTAAATCTCATTCATTGCAAATAGTTATTCAAGAATACACTAGACATGAAAGGACAATTTATTACCTGAAAGGCACGACTGGTTGAAAAAGTTTTTAAACAGCATCATGGAATTGACTACGTTGAAACCTTTTCACCAGTTTCAGTGTTGAAATCCATCATAATTCTACTTTCCATTGCAGCTTACCATGACATTGAGATTTGGAAAATGGATTTCAAAACAACAATACTTAATGGGAGCCTTCAGGAAGATGTCTACATGATACAACTTGAAGGGTTTGTGACTCCAAAGGATGACAATAAGGAATGAAAGTTGCAGAAATCCATTTATGGATTAAAGAAAGCATCTAGGTCATGGAAAAGTTGTTTTGATGAAGCTATAAAAGAATTTGGTTTTATCATGAATGAATGTGAGACTTGTGTCTAAAAATGGTTTAGTGGCAGTTTAGTCATTTTCTTAATAGTATATGTTGATGAAATATTACTTATTGGAAATGAGATACCGGTCTTAAATTCTGTTAAAGAATTGTTGAATCAATGATTCTCCATGACAGAATTGGGTGAGGTAGCATATATTCTTGGGATCAAGATATATCATGATAGATCTAAGAGATTTATGGGCCTATGTCAATGTACATACATTGATAAGATACTGAAGATATTCAGTAAGGAACAATCGAATAGGGGATTATTTCTAGCATCACATGGCATTCATCTTTCCAAGAAAATGTGTCTTAAGATAACTAAGGAAAGAAATATAATGGAAAGGACTCTATACACATCAGTGATTGGGTCAGTCATTTATACCATGCTATGTACTAGACTAGATGTCGCCTACACATTGAGTATGGTAGGAAGATATCAAGATGACCTAGGTGACTGCCATTGGATGGTAGTCAAGAATATCCTAAAGAATCCGAGTTGAACTAGGGATATGATCGTGGTTTATAGACGAGATGAGGAACTAGTCATCAGAGGATATGTAGATTCTAGTTTCCAGACTGATCAAGATGACATGAAGTCACAAACGGGATACACCTTCAATCTGAATGGAGGTGCGAAGAGCTGGAAGAGCACAATGCTGAGTGTGGTCGAAGATTATATAACAGATTCCAAGTATATAACAACTTCTGAGGAAGCTAAAGAAGCAGTTTAGATGTGAAGCTTTGTATAGAAGCAAGATGTGATACCTATCAGTAAAGATTTCATCTGCAACGGTTGCTCCCTCAAAAGAGCCAATGTCACATCAGCAGACGAAACACATACATCATAAGTATCATCTCTTGAGGTATTTTTATCAATGAGGTGAAGTTTAAGTGAGCAATATTTCCATGTAATACAATGTGGTGGACTCCTTGACTATATCCTTGACTCAGTAGAATCATGATCATCATGTGAGGTCTAGCAGACTGAAAGTCATAGGTAGTTGGCTCTAGTCCAAGTTCGAGTTTGTAAGAGTTAGTGTCCAAGAACCAACTAGTTTTACTTTGATTTCATGGATATTTAATGTATTATTACATATTGTTCATTATTCTTAATGATTTTGATGTAATAATGTCCTAGAGTATTTGTTGCATTGATAAGGTCATGTAAGTTACCGCTATGATGAGAACCTTGAAATGCAATAATAATATTCTTAAATATAGTTCTGCGGTTGGATGACATGCTTTGATGGGACACATAGCATGTAGACCGTTAAGTGTGAGTACTCGTAAGTAGATGAGACTTCCTCTCATGAAGTTCACACTTGGTAATCATCAAGATAGAAGATTATGAGAACAAACCCGCTATTTGGAATTCTGCATGTTTTTGTGTCATCAGATATTTCTATCTCAGAGTGTGTGTAATAATCCTTAGATATTAACATTGTCAATAATAAGTGTCATGACTTACACACTTTGATTAACTGATGAAAACCATCATGTAGATAGTTGGCGGGAAGTAGGGTATGTTGGGTGAGTCACGAGTGGCATGTTATTAATGGATAAGTTGATGAAGGATTTGTCTCTTCCATTTATGGAAGTTGATATCTCGACAATTTGATTGAAATAGAACCATCATGCGAAAATCCATGGCCATGGTGTAACGACGAGTTTATTTAGGGTAGTCAACGAATGACAAGTCATGTATAAAAGTTGATGACACAATCATGAAACCTTCTTGATGAGATATTGTGGCAAAGGAATTATATTAAATAGTGAACGTTCATTTGTGGATGTCATTTTTGCGACTTTATATTCTTTCTCTTGGGTTACTTAACCTATTTCTGGATAGTACATTTGGATTTTAGGAAATCCCGCCTAATGCCAATGAGAAATAATCCTAGAGGGTCACACAATAAGTGTTTTTGGTGTTCATAGTTAATTCTATTTGAATTTAATTAATTAAATAAATATTATTCTCAAGACTGTGGAATAATTTTAATCATGTTAAAATGATTGCATAAACAAAATAATATATATTTATTTATTTTATTAAACATTTAATAAACATTTATTTACTATCTTGTAAATAAAATATTTATTTTGGAGAATAACTTATTTATTTATTCAGTCGGGTGTTTAATAAATTGAAGTGGAGTTCGAGTAAACCATGGTCAGTCTGGTAGTAAAATAATTATTTGCAAGACGGTAAGTAATTATTTATCTAGTTGGCACAAAATAAAATAACACTGCTATTATTTTATGACGTAGAATTTTATTTATAATTTTGTTTTGCACAAGTTGGAAATCCAAAAATAATGATGTGGTGTTATTATTAAATGCATTGGTTTTCAATATGTTAATGAATTTATTTAATTGTTTCTATGAAATTAAATATTGTAACTAAAATCCCATGTATATAAATAAGAAAGTACGCCTATTGTTCCAGACAGCACACCACACGCCTGATGAATTGAGAATTGTTGAGCCAAACAATTTCTCTCTCGAATCCTCTTCTATCCCCTATAAATAATGACCGACACAACACACTCGATTCACCGCGCTAGCACTTGGATAATGAATAGTGTCGATCGGAGGCCATCAGAGCACGTGTGGATCACTACTAGAGGGATTCTAGTATAGATCCTTACAAGCGCAATGAGATAATCCGGAAGGGTCATTCAGGATGATCAATATCATCAACGATGAAAAATAACAAATAACCCAATATTATTTTTCTTTATGAAATTTATTAAATTATTTGTAAACCTGATGTGAAAGATTTTCTCTATAGGTTTCGGGCATCTTTATTTTTTATCGAAATCATCGATTATATTCTATGGAGACTAGCTTTCATCATCGTATTGATCACAAAATAATCATTGATCATGGAAAAAATCAAAGTTGGGTCTCGTTCCAACCACCCTTCCGCTGTGCCTGAAACCTTCATCAACATGATTCTGTACTTCAATCTGTTCAAAACCAGGGTTTTGATACCCCATAACCAATGCTACGACATAAGGAATAAGAATATAAATTTCATGAACCCTTCCCACATATTATTCTCCAACAAACTCATCCATACTTCATTTAACTGAAAATCATGTCCCATATTTACTTCAGTAGGTAAAATGACTTTTGTTTCGACATATTCTTCTTCTATATAATGTTCATTACAGAAATGTGCTTCCATAGTTGCTTCACCTTTATTAGAATATTTATCCTTAGCTGTATTTGGCTCACTTTCACCTTTAACACCTATATATTGATTATAATCTCCAGAGGGAATAGACTGAGATCGTTCCGGAGATGCATAAGGAGGCTCTTAAGTCCGTTTGGAAATATCTAGATCACCGCCTTCAAAAACTACTCCAACATCAGCTACAAAAACATCATCTTCCATTCCATCATCTGAATATTCCACAAACTCATCTGGTTCTAAACAAGGACCAGTGATATCATAAGGTCTTGAAGATTTCTCAATAGGATTGAAATCCTCATTAAACCTCTCATTGTCTACAACCCATGACATCTTCCATGGATCACAACTAATTTCCAATCATTTTCATATATCATTAGATTGAAAAAACTCATAATCATCAATAACTAATTCATAATTCCCTACGAAACCCTTGGCTTGAAGAATATAAAAAATGAATCTTTAATAGAATAAAGAGGCTGACTTTGAATTTATCTTGATCATATCACACATGTGAAGGACAAGGTACTTTAACACATTTATCTTGTGACCATTCATCAAAAAATGAAAAAATAATATATCTTTACATTTATGAGTAGAAAATTAAGCTTTCCCGTGAAATATCATGTGTTGAATAAATTTTAACAACAATCTAGTCACTCCATCTATTTCAACATATATAGGCCTTCTCCATTTTCTATCTCCAGTCATGTCACCCAAAACCTATTCAAGGATAAATGTGTCACTTGTAGTTGTATTTCCTCTTTTATAGTTCTTCTAATATACCTTCATGAGGAACTCTTAAACAGGAATCCCACAAACTTGAATATAAAGCACACATTTGTCCATTTACCTAATTTCTATTATAACGCCCGACCCCAGCTACCCAGAGTCGGTGCATTACTTCGTAACATTGGCATGATCACAAAAGATCAAGTCTCGAAAGACCAATTAGTTTAGTAGCCTTGGAAACACTAGATACATTCATAAATGTTACATTACATCATAAAGTGAAAAAATACAATAACAAAGTCTCCATAGTTCAAACTCATATCCTCTTCTGACAATCCCTGCAGGTCATTCATAAAATACTTCTTCACATCCTGGAAAATATTAAAACATTGAAATGGGTGAGCTCAGTTGCTCAGTAAGGATAACAATATTGTGGAAGCTTTCATAAATAAACATTAACATTTAAGGCAATGTATAACTAAAACAAAAGCCTTTTTAAACATGAAATTCAGCATAATATGGAAAAAATAAAATTAAATAATTCCATTTACTTACTCACATGGATATTCTACTAGTCGAATAATCACATGCAATATCAATAACCACTTTCATAATGATGGAATGCATAATTCCAGACTTTCATAACCATGTAGTCAAGGCCTCGTGCCAAGACCACAAATAAGATTTTGTCAAGACCTCGTAATAAGACACTAGTTTGTCTCATGAGACCCACCGATGCATCGAGGAGCTATAGCGGGCTCCACCTGTCACTTATTAAGTCCAATGCATTCCTCATATGAACAGGTTTAAACACATCATAAACCATAACATAATCGTATAACATAAAACGTGCATAAAGGAAACATATCAATACAACACATTGATATAATAAAAACACTTTCAAAACCATTTTCAATACCAAAATAAAAGAAAAGTAAAACATGGAATTTATTTTTTATTTTAAAAAAAGGTATGGCTTGTAGGGGAATCCGAAACTCAAATAATGGTCATGGCGGCGGAGAAGTCGTTGTCGCCGCATACATATGGAAAAAACATTCCATTTTGTCATTTAGTAAACGCTTCTTATAAAAAGATTCATTTTGAATAAACGTAAAAGTCAAAGGAATTTATACACCGTATAAAAGAAAGTTGTGTATAAAACCAAATATGCCTCAATGAAAGGAGATTGAGATGAAGTCCCTTACAAAGATCATTTTTTAAATAAAATAGATCTATTATGTGTATTCACTATAATTACACATAAATAAAGTACAAATACAAGATAGGACATAATAATATCATGACGTAATTTGAAAGTAGGAGATTAACCCAAAGAATGGAAATTGGGTTAAAAAGTTCCCTTACCTCGTGTCCGAATTGACTCGACCGTTCTTTAACCTCGTGAATAATAAACTAGAGTTAATTTATAATTGATTAAGAACCTTTTTTCAAGTTTTTTATTCCTTTTATATCACTTATTACCATGTTATGAACATTATGTAATTATTTAAATTAATAACGGTCATTTTGTCGATCTTTGGTACTTGAGTCAAAAATAGACTTCTTATAATTACAAGTTGTTCATGTGGTGAAATATCCATTATATCCAAAATTGTATTCATGATGTAGATATAATATATATAATATATATCCAGTAGATACATGCATTTATAATATTACATAACATTTAGAGGTAAGAAATGAAATGCACCGTTCATGGAGACGGTAAGCCGTACGTACGCATGAACGCTACTTTCATTTCTATTTAGTATTTAATGGAATGAAGTTATAATTATATAAAGGTATAATATAATTCCAGTATAATATAATGTATAATACCATTTACTCCATCCTTTATACATCCCACATATGGCATTAACGATTCAAATCACTTTGAGGGGGCGGTAGTCCGCACTTCCTAAAATGAGAATATCGCGTTTAGCCATAATGGAAACAATAAAGGTATGCCATAAATGAAAAATACATAATCTTAAGTAAAACATAAACATATTATATATTATTTATAAATATAGTGACATCTTAATGGCCACCTTTGAAGGTGTTATATGAGTGTTGAACAATCATCGTTTCGTGAGGCAGAAATTCGCCATCCACAGAAACAGTATGTTCTTTAACCATTAGATGTAGGTGTGTGTAAGTGTAGCTCTAATACTTCTTATTAAAACATCCTAGTATATTCCGGATACTGTTGTTGTTACAAATGAAATTAATAAAAAGAGTTTAGGGGGTTGGAGAAGAAAAATAAAACAAAATAACATAGGAGAAGACATTACCTTAAAATCGGGTAACTCTTTTTGATTTGAGCCAAAGACTTCCTTTGGAAGCCTTCTGCCCAAAGTGAGGCTTCTATGAGTAAGGGAGGGAAGTTTGGAGAGTATTTGGTCAGAGGTTGGCCGAGCCAAAAGGCTTTTAAGGTGTGATTAAGGTGGTAGTGGTGGGGGCCTTTTATAAGAGGAGAGAAGGGGCACTCTTGAAAAGATTGAAATGTTACATTATTATGAAATGATTTTTCGGATTCTAAAGGTCCCACACTTATATATTTCGAGGATAAGGTGATAAGGGTTCGAAATATTCTCATAGAATAGGCTTTGGACAAGTGTAATACTTAGATTTTACATTATCCTTCCATTTTATTAAAATCGTTAATTAATGAGGTAATCGCTGCATCATCATGGTGTCATAAATAATTTAATTTATTTAATGTCTAGAAATTATGAAAAAATATCATGATGTAGGAAATATTTTTATATTTTTAATTAATATTTATAGTCAAAAATATGACTTGTATAACCCCATTTAAAAATTGTTTTAGTAAAACAACTCTGGTTTGTGACCTTTTTATTTTAACATTAAATAAAAAGTTATTTATGTCCTTTTCCTACCCAAGTGGCTCCATGGGGTCCCCAAGTTGACCCATGGATTGTCTTGGTCGTCCATGACACATAAAATAGTGGTTGGACAAGTGTAAAGGTCATTCCATATTTTTATAATACTATCTTTTCCTTAAATTTCACTAATTACCTTTAATCGCGATTAATTAAACTTAAAAGTTACTATTCACCAAAAAATTATTTTAATCCTATTGAACGAAATTTTACTTCCTATTTACAACCATGTATGTCTTATTTTTGAAAATAAAATCACATAAGTGGTAATGTTTCATTTAAACGAAAAATCGGTTTTTTAACTACCACTTAGTGGTTTCACTATTCATCAAAAATTGAAGTTTTTCAGAACAATGCCAAAATTTCACCCTAATATATAATTGATATTCTGAATCCAAAAATGATGTCTATTTTACAAAATTCCAAACTTATAAGTTTCATTAATTAATTTTATAATTAATTCCCACTGTCACAACAAATAGCGTGTTTTTAAGAAACAATATATATCAAAATATTGACAATTGTTTATGTCCAATTTCAAAGTGAAATTAATTCTAATGACCACCATTGAATAAAATGGTAAAAATATATTCTAATTATACTTTAAAACAACTCAATAGTATAATTTATCACTATAAATTATTTTGATTAAAAAAGTTGTTTTTAAGTATTTTTCAGTATTCATAAAAAATTGGAATTTCTCAGAAAAATTCCAAAAATTCAACATAGACTAATTTCGATATTACGAATCCAAAAAAGAAGTCAATTTTGAAATATAATATTTATATAATTTCAAAAAGTGGGTATTACTATTCATAACGGCTAATTTGATTAGTTGCGGTGTGTTAGAACTCAAAGTTGCGTACAATGCAAGCTATTGCATTATTGAATGAGAAGCGTATCATGGAAGCTCAGGGTGTTACATTCTCCCCTCCTTTAATAAATTGTTTCCTCGCAATTTGAAATTTTTCTTTGAAAATAAAAGGTTGAAAATAGAAAATACCTTTGTGGAAAACCAACATCGGAAATAAAGTTAATAAAAATATAACTTTAAAAGATAGAAATATAAGTACAAAGGTCACCCGAGATATCCCACACTACGATTCTATGAAAATATGGATATGGAAGAAAAAATAACCTTCAAGGTCTGATGGAGAGTCATAGAAAATTGGATTAGGAGAAAGTTAACCATAAGAAAATCACAAACTTGTGATTGGTTAAATAGTCATTGAATCCCCAGTTGGAAATGTTAATCGGCAACATTTTTGTTTTAAGTTACCTTTTATAAAGTTGAGGAATTTATTTAGGAGATTTACTAATAACATAAGGGAATATACATACTTGTCATGTAGACTTTCATTCTTTAATAAATTTTTACCACAAACCCATCTTTCACTCTAAAAGGTAATAGAACTCAAAAATATTCTATTTATCCTAATTGTATAAGGTTCCAAATATTAACACATACCATTTAGATTAGTAAAACTATTTTGTAATAACCAGGGACTTCCTGTAGGCTAGTGGTAGGTAATAAAGGCCTGTCACACTATGATTGTGGGTTCGATTCCTGCAGCTTTGTCCGACGCAACGGGTTATGCCCCACCCTGCAGGTTGTCCTTTTCCTAAAACTATAGTATTATAATATTCCAAAAATAATCTTCAGAAATCTTTTAACCTTAAACAATACTATTTAAAGTTCAACTTAATCCATCCCAACCTTTATAATTATCCAAAATACCTCTATCCAGACTTTATCTAAAAGGTATCTTAATTCCAAAATCAATTTATCAGATTCCCCAAACAAAGTAAAGTTTCTCTTATTGTCACATACTAAAAATATGATTACCTTCATCATATTAAATCCTTAATGAAAAGAACAAGTACTGCAGTACAATCCTTATATATATCACATTATTCTTATAACCAGAATATAATCCTTGAGTCCAAAATCACCAATACATTAATTATTCTACTTCAATTGTAGTAACAAAATAAGACTGTCCTTGATCCCTTGGCCTTTTCTGAGGTAAGTTTCCCTGACGCTTAGGACAGTCATTTGCATAATGCCTCATTTCCCTACAATTGTAGCATTCAACATTGATAGCCTCTTTCTTTCTCTTGCAATCACGAGCCTGGTGACCTTTTTCTCCACATTTATAACAAACTCCCATTCCTTTTAGGCAAGTACCAGGGTGATTCTTCCCACAATTATCACATAATGAAAAATCCTTCTTTCCCTTTTTCCCTTTATCCGTCTCTTGTTCCACCGTTCTCTTCTTCTCTTGCCTTAATTTGTTGTCATAAGACTTAGAGAATTCCTTTTCTGTCTTGATAGCACATGAGACAATATCGTCGTACGATGAGAAGGATTGTGATAATAAAGCTCAATGGAGAAATGGTTTTAACCCATCAAAGAAATGATCAATCTTACTTATTGAGTTACGTATATAATCTGATGCATGCCTCTCTAACTGTGTAAAGTTAGACTCATACTTTGCGACATTCTCATCCTCCTTCTGCCTTAGACTCAGAAATTTCATTTCCATATCTGCTCGATGGTCATGAGGAAATTATTTTTCTAAGAAAAGATCTTTGAACTCTCTCCATTCCATACTTGATACTTCTTCATCTTCCTTTGTATTTTGAATCAATGACCACCATTGATCAGTATCTCCAGTGAGGCGGTAAACTGCCATGATAATCTTCTCCCTTTTGCTACTCTCCAAGGCGTGGAATATTTTTTCTAAGGAGTTTATCCATTGCTCAACTACTAATGTATTTGTACCCCCATTAAATGTTGGTGGTTGTTGCCTCATGAAGCGGTCTAACATTGATCCTCCACATTGCGGATCAGGGTGCTCCATACGAGTAAGGTTATTATTCATAACCTGAGTGAGTTGTCCCAGTATGGTAATAAGTTGATCAGCACCAGTTGTATCTCTAGATCCACAATAATTATCTTGATTAGGAGGGAAATACCTACACGGAGTGTGTGCATTGATACGGTTTCCATTCCTTCCACTAGGTGCCATTTATATAAAATGGTATAAACTAGATCAATTTATGAATCAAAATACATAATTCCATACTTGTAAAACACTTAACATAAATTGAACTATTTATGGATATAATCCATAATCATAGAAATGTTTTCTTTGAGGAAGTATATACTCATAACCCTTCATAGTGGTTTGTAAAGAAAATGAGAATTATCCTAAAAAAATCCCTCGGGAGTGTCGTAACCAAGAGTGCAGCAAGGCCCGTTGTCATGCACCAGTTCCCGTTCGAGTCTAGCTAAAAGCAGTGTTTTCGGGTTTTACCCCTAGGTACATCTGTGCCAGAGCCGCCTCTACCTGCTCATATCCAGACAGGGATGTATTGCTTGGAAAACTCACAAAATCTCTACAACAACAAAATTCTAGGAAGTTTTTCTATACTAATCCTCAAAGTCTATATTTGGGCTATGCGCTCTAATTAGAGTTTATCTAAATCTAGCTTCCAAGGTTAGTACTAAACTGCCTCTGATACCAACTGTAACGCCCCAACCCCATCAACCAAGAGTCGGTGCATTACTTTGTAACATTGGCATGATCACAAAAGATCAAGTCTCGAAAGACCGATTAGTTTAGGAGCCTTGGAAACACTAGATACATTCATAAATGTTACATTACATCATAAAGTGAAAAACTACAATAACAAAGTCTCCATAGTCCACACTCATATTCTCTTCTGACAATCCCTGCAGGTCATTCATAAAATACTTCTTCACATCCTGGAAAATATTAAATCATTGAAAGGGGTGAGCTCAGATGCTCAGTAAGGATAACAATATTGTGGAAGCTTTCATAAATAAACATTAACATTTAAGGAAATGTATAACTAAAACAAAAGCCTTTTTAAACATGAACTTCAATATAATATGGAAAAAATAAAATTAAATAATTCCATTTACTTACTCACATGGATATTCTACTAGTCGAATAATCACAGGCAATATCAATAACCACTTTCATAATGATGGAATGCATAATTCCAGACTATCATAACCACGTAGCCAAGGCCTCGTGCTAAGACCACAAATAAGATTTTTTCAAGGCCTCATGACAAGACACTAGTTTATCTCATGAGACCTACTGATGCATCAAGGAGCTATAGCGGGCTCCACCCGTCACTTATTAAGTCCAATTCATTCCTCATATGAACAGGTTTAAACATATCATAAACCATAACATAATCGTATCACATAAAATGTGCATAAAGGAAACATATCAATACAACACATTAATATAATAAAAACACTTTAAAAACCATTTTCAATACCAAAATAAAAGAAAAGTAAAACATGGTATTTATTTTTCTTTTAAAAAAAAGGTATGGCTTGTAGAGGAAGCCGAAACTCAAATAATGGTCATGGCGGTGGAGGAGTCGTTGTCGCCGCATACGTACGACAAAAACATTCCCTTTTGTCGTTTAGTAAACGATTATTATAAAAATATTCCTTTTGAATAAATGTAAAAGTCAAAGGGGTTTATACACCATATAAAAGAAAGTTGTGTATAAAACCAAATATGCCTCAATGAAAGGAGATTGAGACGAAGTCCCTTACAAAGATCATTTTTTAAATAAAACAGATCTATTATGTGTATTCACTATAATTACACATAAATAAAGTACAAATAAAAGATAGTACATAATAATATCATGATGTAATTTGAAAGTAGGAGATTAACCCAAAGAATGGAAATTGGGTTAAGAAGTTCCCTTACCTCGTGTCCCACTTGACTCGACCGTTATTTAACCTCCTGAATAATAAACTAGAGTTAATTTATAATTGCTTAAGAAACTTTTTTCAAGTTTTTTATTCCTTTTATATCACTTATTACCATGTTATGAACATTATGTAATTATTTAAGTTAATAACGGTCGTTTTGTCGATCTTTGGTACTTGAGTCAAAAATAGACTTCTTATAATTACAAGTTGTTCATGTGGTGAAATATCCATTATATCCAGAATTATATTCATCATGTAGATATCATATATATCATATATATCTAGTATATACATGCATTTATAATATTACATAACATTTAGAGGTAAGAAATGAAATGCACCATTCATGGAGACGGTAAGCCGTACGTACGCATGAACGCTACTTTCATTTCTATTTCGTATTTAATGGAATGAAGTTATAATTATATAAAGGTATAATATAATTCCAGTATAATATAATGTATAATACCATTTACTCCATCCTTTATATATCCCACATATGGAATTAACGATTCAAATCACTTTGAGGGGGCGGTAGTCCGCGCTTCCTAAAATGAAAATATCGCGTTTACCCATAATGGAAACAATAAAGGTATGCCATAAATGAAAAATACAGAATATTAAGTAAATCATAAACATATTATATATTATTTATAAATATAGTGAAATCTTAATGGCCACCTTTGAAGGTGTTATATGAGTGTTGAACAATCATCGTTTCGTGAGGCAGAAATTCGCCATCCACAGAAACAATAGGTTCTTTAACCATTAGATGCAGGTGTGTGTAAGTTCATCTCGAATCCTTATTATAAAAACATCCTAGTATATTGAGGATACTTTTTTTGTTACAAATTAAATGAATAAAAAGAGTTTAGGGGGTTGGAGAAGAAAAATAAAACAAAATAACATAGGAGAAGACATTACCTTAAAATCGGGTAACTCTTTTTGATTTGAGCCAAAGGCTTCCTTTGGAAGACTTATGACCAAAGTGAGGCTTCTAGGATTAAGGGAGGGAAGTTGGGAGAGTATTTGGGCAGTGGTTGGCCGAGCCAAAAGGCTTTGAAGGTGTGAGTAAGGTGGTAGTGGTGGGGGCCTTTTATAAGAGGAGAGAAGGGGCACTCTTGAAAAGATTGAAATGTTACATTATTATGAAATGCTTTTTCGGATTGTAAAGGCCCCACACTTATATATTTCGAGGATAAAGTGATAAGGGTTCGAAATAGTCTCATCTAATAGGCTTTGGACAAGTTTAATACTTATATTTAACATTATCCTTCCATTTTATTAAAATCATTAATTAATGAGGTAATCGCTGCATCATCATGGTGTCATAAATAATTTAATTTATTTAATGTCTAAAAATTATAAAAAAAATATCATGATGTGGGAAATATTTTTATCTTTCTAATTAATAATTATAGTAAAAAATATGACTTGTATAACCCCATTTAAAAATTGTTTTAGTAAAACAACTCTTGTTTGTGACCTTTTTATTTTAACATTAAATAAAAAGTTATTTATGTCCTTTTCCTACCAAAGTGGCTCCACGGGGTCCCCAAGATGACCCATGGATTTTCTTGGTCGGACATGACACATCCAATAGTGGTTGTACAAGTTTAAAGGTCATTCCATATTTTTATAATATTATTTTTACCTTAAATTTCACTAATTACCTTTAATCGCGATTAATTAAACTTAAAAGTTACTATTCACCAAAAAATTATTTTAATCCCACTGAACCACATTTTACTTCCTAATGAAAACCATGTATGTCAGATTTTTGAAAATCAAATCATAGAAGTGGTAATGATTCATTTAAACGAAAAATCAGTTTTTTAACTACCACTTAGTGGTTTCACTATTTATCAAAAATTGATGTTTTTCAGAACAATGCCAAAATTTCACCCTAAGATATAATTGATATTATTAATACAAAAATGATTTCTATTTTAAAAAATTCCAAACATATAAGCTGCATTAATTAATTTTATAATTAATTCCCGCTGTCACAAAAAATAGCGTGTTTTTAAGAAACAATATATATCAAAAGATTGACAATTGTTTATGTCCAATTTCAAAGTGAAATTAATTCTAATGACCACCATTGAATAAAATGGTAAAAATATATTCTAATTATACTTTAAAACCACTCGATATTATAATTTATCACTATAAATTATTTTGATTAAAAAAGTTGTTTTTAAGTATTTTTCACTATTCATAAAAAATTGGAAGTTCTCAGAAAAATACCAAAAATTCAACATAGGCTAATTTCGATATTCCGAATCCAAAAATGAAGTCCATTTTGAAATATAAAATTTATATAATTTCAAAAAGTGGGTATTACTATTCATAACGGATACTTTGATTAGTTGCGGTGTGTTAGAACTCGAAGTTGCGTACAATGCAAGCTATTGCATTATTGAATGAGAAGCGTATCATGGGAGCTCGGGGTGTTACATCTATCCACAAAGTCATATTTATAATTGAATGGGAATATGACATACTGATAGAACTTGAAAAATAATTTGGGTTATATGGGTCTCTTATATTTTGTAAACCATTCTAACCATCCCCGTTCTTCCAAAAATTTATGAACAATTGACTTACTTGAGACAATCCATTTTGCACACAATTCCTTTTCTGGCACGACTACACGGTCTACAAGACCAAGGCTCAGTAGTTCATTAGGATTTGTGATCATAGATCATTTAACTTTCTTTAAAGGTATACTCATCTCTGGAGTCAAGGATGATGTATTCTTTATCCATGACATTTCCAACATATAGAGAGGGTTTGGAGGATAACATTGAGTTTGAGAGGGAAGGGTTTCAGTATTTGTAGTAGATAGCACAAGTGAGGAGAGACGTTGAGTGATGGGTTTTTATCAATTAGGGATTACTAAAGTAAAAAATTTAAAAACTATAATATAAAAGTAAAATAATATAATTAAAATAGTGATTCATGAAAATATACTAAATATAGACTATTGATCCATAACATTGTGACAAGAATGTGCTTTTATAGTTCCATCATAATGGTGTGACTCTGATCTGTGAGACATCAATTATTGATATAGAAAATGGTGAGATAGTAAACTATGAGACAGAAAATAATCACTCAAGGCCGATCATTCCCAATTCATGTATTATTTATCTCATTCTTTTAAAATTTAATGTCATTGTGAAAATATCATCAAGATGATATTTTGTTTCAATGAATTCTAATGTAATATCCCCTTTTTGATAATTATCTCTCAAGAAGTGATGTATTACATCAATATGTTTTGTTCTTGAATGAGAAACTAGATTCTTAGAGATGTTAATAACACTTGTGTTACCACAGTTTAAAGGGACATGGCTAAAATAATATGCATAATCTAGAAAAGTGTGTTTCAGTAAAAAATTTGAGCACAACAACTACTAGTAGCTATGTATTCAGCTTCAATAGTTGATAATGAAATAAACGTTTTCTTCTTACTACACAATGATACTATTTACTTTCCAAAAAAGTGACATGTTCTAGAGGTTCTTTTTCTATATAACAAACAACCACCAAAATAAGACTCAGAATAATTAACTAAGTAAAATTGTAGTCTTATAGGATAGAACAATCCTAAGTTGGTAGTATGTATATGGTAATTTAAAATTCTATCAAACACACTTAAATGAGATTATTTAGGATTATCTTGAAAAGGAGCACACTTACATACAGTAAACATAATATCAGGTCAGCTAGAAGTCAAGTTGAGAATACTTCCAATCAAACATTTGTAATTGGTTTGATCAATAGATTTACCATTTTAATCATGATATAATTTATATGTGGTACACATAGGAGTATTAATACTTTTAATTATATTCAAATCAATATGTTTTATAAGATCTTCATTAGAGTTATTCTTATTTAAAATAATACCTTCTTTATTCTGAATGATTTGAAATCCAAGAAAGAATTTTAGTTCATCCATTAAAATCATGTCAAACACATTTTGAATAATTTATGAACAATCAACTCATAAATAATTTTTTGAAGATCCAAAAATATTATAGTCAATATAGAATTGTAATACCAATACATCTTTATAAATTCTTTTTATAAAAATATTGGGATCAACTGTACCTTTTTTAAACGTTTATAAATATGAAAAGTACTTTGTCTATAATACCTATATCTAGATGTATTTTTTAAACAATATAACCCCTTTATTAACATAAAAATATGATTTTTAAAAAGTGGTTTTATAAACAGAGGGGGTTTCTCAACAAAAAAATCCTCAAATATAAACCTATTTAGGAATGAACTCTTGACATCCATTTGATATAGCTTGAAATTTAGATGTGTTGCATATGCTTGCAAGATTCAGATGGATTTATATCTTGAAACTGGTGAAAAATATTCTTCATAGTAAATTCCACCATCTTGAATATATCCTTGTGCAACCAATAATTCTTTTTTTCATACAATAGTACCAACTTATTCTATATTATTTCTATATGCCTACTTAGTTCCAACTTATTCTATAAATCTATCCACTAGTTTCCAATCTTTTTTTCTTTAAAACTAATTCAGTTATTCTTGCATAGCCATTACCAAAAATTCACCATTTATTTCATCATTGAAGTTCTTAGGTTCATGTTGTGACAAAAAGGCTTGATGTTCATCCTAGTTTCTAGGAGAAGCTCTTGTTTGATATACTTTGTCTAAGTCTCCAACTACAATATCTAAAGAATGGTTCATAAGAGTTATTGTTGGTCTAGAAAAAGAAGTGCTGATAATTTCAGCTTCTTCAACAGGTTCATCTTTATCATGACTAAAGTCTGGAGAATTTTCAGAACTGGATGATTATATAGATTTCGTAACAGTATGATTATACGATTCAGTAGTTATGTCTAGATTGGACAGATCTTCCTCAATATTTTATAGGGACATCTTGGGTTCATGTGGATCTATTTCATCAAATTTGACATGTATAGATTCTTCCACACACTAGGTTATTTTATTAAAGACACTATAAGACTTACTATAGGTTGAATAACCTAGAAATAATCCTTTATAACTTTTGGATAAAAATTTATCAAGATTGTACTTTGTGTTATGAATATAAACTTTGAAACTAAAAACATTAAAGTAGCTAACTTTTGGTTTCTAGTTTTTCCATAACTCATAAGGGGTTTTCCTAAGGATATGTCTAATCAACACTCTAATAATTATATAACAAGATGTATTTCCAGCTTCAGCCCAAAAATAAATAGGTAAATCATATTAATTAAGAATCATCTGTGCTATTTCTTATAAGGTTCTATTTATTATTTTTTACAACTCCATTTTAATTGGGTGTTCAAGGAGAAGAGAAGTTATGACTATATCCATTTTTTGAGAAAAATATTCAGACTATTTATTTTCAAACTTAGGACTATGGTCACTTCTTAAGGATTTAAGTTTAAGACCCCTTAGGTTCTCGACTTTTTTACCATACATAGTGAAATGTGAGAAAGAACAACTTTTTTGAGTAGAAAAGAAATTATATGTATATCTAGAGTTTTCATCTATATGAACATAGACATAGTTCATCCTGTTAAGACATGAAACTCTTGATGGTTCAAAAAAATCCACATGATCCAACTCCAGAGGTTGAGAAGTTGAGACTTATTTCTTTCGTTTGTAAGATATTTTGTGGTGTTTACCTTTTTGACCAGGTTACAGACTTTGTCCTTTGGAAATTCTGATCTAGGTAGATCCTTTAAGATCCCTTTCCTAGTAATTTTTCTTAGTGAATGAATATTACAATTTCTTAATCTCCAATGCCTGATCCAATACTCTTTATGAAAGGCACCTAAGAATGAATTTTTTTGATTATATAAGGAATATAAATAAAATACATAGAAATTATCATTTCAAAAATAAGTAAAAACTAAATAATTTTTAGAATTAAAAAAATCACATTCAATATTTTAACATTTAACAATGAAACCATCATCACAAAACTGAGATATTCTAAGAAGATTATATTTAATTACATCAAAAAAGTGAACCATTAAAATTAAATTTGAATTGTTGCTACAAATTTGGGTGAGGCCAATTATTTTTCCTTTTTTATTAACACTAATGGTGACATGCCCACCATCAATCTTTATCAGATTCTTGAAGCATGGATAATATCATGTCTTGTGTATTGAAAATACTCTATTAAAGTACCATACACTTCTATAATAGATATTCAAACAACATTCCTATAAAGAAAATTCGAACATGAAACGATTTTTGTACCCAAAATTTCATGGGTCTAGTAATATTAGTAATTAATGCTTTCAGAACCCATAATTTCTCTATGGGTTTCATATAAACAGTTTTTAAAGTACTTGAAATATAAAATTTATTTGGTCTAGAAAAACTATTGGTAGAATAAGGTTGTCAAGTTTTAGAACTCATAGAAAAATTATCAGTTTTAAACTTAAGAACTAAATTTACAAATTTGGTTGCAAAATGATTTTTAGCTGTGTTCCTCTGTGTAGGTTGGTATCCTATACCAACAATATACCTAGGATCTACTTTTTTAACATGAATTTGTGTAATATTGTTTTTACCATTGGAAAACATCTCTAAGTACCTTTTCAATTTCTCATTATATAGTTTAAGCTCATTATATTCATTAGGGAATTGAGAATTCTTTTTTCCTACAGTAAGTTCATATTTAATAATTATGGTAAGAGCATGATGCCTCTTTAAAACCTTTTATTTATCTTTTAACTATTTTCATATATATTCATGAATGTTTCCATATTAAAATAATTCTTTATTAGACATATTCTCATAATCAGATTCATCTCTAGAATAGTAAGAATTATTTTCCAGAGATTCTAGTGTGAACTCAAATGTGTTTGTTATAAAACAAATGTTTGATTTATTGGAATTTTCATCATTTTAGGATTCTTACTCACTTGAGTTATCCTATGAATCAATTTAGGAGGCCTTAATTTCTTTATTTTACCATTTATCTTTATCCCCATCATTCTTCTTATAAATTAACATACTACAGTCAACCTTTACATGTCCTCTTGTCTTACATTAATAGAAAACTCTCTCATTAGTATTCTCATTTTTCGTAAAATCCTTTTTCCATTTTCCCTTATTGTCATATTTACCATTATAGATGAGTTTCCTGAAAAAGATATTTTTTATATAAAACTTTTTGAACCTTTTGGATAAATAATCCATTTCCTCATCACTATTTGATGGTGAATCTTCATTAATTGTACTATCAGAATGAGTTTTTACCATGTCTGTTTCTTTATTTTTGGAAGTAGTGGTTTTGAAATTGACTTACATTCTATTTGGTACATCCTCCTCTTCTTTGTTGGACTTTAATTCTTCCACAAACATCATCAACTTTCCTATTATCTCCTTGATTGGAAAATTACTGATATCATAGGATTCTCTAATTGATAGTGAGGTTGATCTCAACCTTTTCGGTAGAGATCTTTGTAGCCGCATGATTTGATATTTGGAATCTACTTACATCCCTTGAGAGATCAATATATTGAGTATCTAATTAAACATGGGATACATATCAGAAATTGGTTCATCAAGATTCATCTCAAAGTTATCATATTTAATAATATAGGTATTAAGTTACATTACTTTAAAATTAGTGGTTCCTTTATGTGAAATAACTAGGGTATCCCAAATTTCATAGGAAGATTTACATTTAGATATTCAATTAAATTCCTCATCTCCTGAAGCATAAAATATGGAATTCATAGATTTACAATTATTATTGTATGTAGTATTTATGGCTTCACTTCATGTATTTCTTGGAGTGACAGGTATGTCATATTTACCTTTTATTATAGTCAAAATATCAAAATCGAATCTTTCTAAGTGAATTTTAATATTTTTTTCCACTGTGAATAATTTGTACCATTAAAGTAAGCAAGACTATTAGTAGAATCACATTCCTATCTATTATATACAATAAATAATAAAGACTAGATTTTAAAGAGTTAAAAATTTACAACTAGAAGAAATGTAGTGATCTGTGAAACAAAAAATAAAATAACAATAGATATTATTTGCAAATATCAGTTAAAAAAAACCTTTATTACCAAATTATAGTCAGAGTAGGACAATCAAGAGGGGGGTGAATTTAGTTCATATAAAAAATTCTATTAAAAATTTTATTTAACAAACCCCCAATTTAAAAACAAAATAGGCCAGTTAATCAAAGTAGAAGATTTGTAAAGGCTTTTCTTATTTATAATTTTTTTGAAAGATTGATTATTTATTAGTTAAAGAAATTAAAGAGATTACTTTTAACTATTGAAATTAGTATAGTAAAGCAAATTATTTTGAAAAAACGATCTAAGACTAACTGCTAATGAAAAGTAGAGTTTTCTTATTTGAATAAACATATATAAGCAAGAAAATAGAACTTGGAACACTATGAATAAGAAACGATGTTTAGTCTCAAGTATACACTAAGGCTTCTTCACATGGTGATCACCTAAAACCAAGAAGCGTATATTAATAAACATGATCAACACCCTGGATCGTGGGTTACAGAAGCATAAAAGCTGTCTACGTTAACTAGAACTCAATCATTATTTTATGTGGGAATAAAATATAACCAGGTCACACAGAGACCTCTTATATAGTTATATGTGGTGGTAAAATGATTTAATAGAGTATCAGCTAGAGGATATATTGTATCCTATATTTTATAAAGGGATACAATGTGTTTTTTTAAAACATATACACACAATTCTCAAAGGAGTTACAAAACAGTACACAATAGAGAAGAATATAATAATAAGGGATTATAAATGATCTGAGTGTTATTGTTTTGTAGTTTTTGACTCATTGAATGTAGTAGATTTGACTCTCAGGTCCTCTTCTAGAAATATACATAGAAACAAAGTTTTATGAGTTCTGTGTTCTAGTTTTTAGTTCATTTAGATTTTATTCATAGTGATTCTACTTCTTTGAGTTGTTGCTGTTGCAAGGATGTTCGTAGGGTGATTAATGACAAGTTATTATTTATCTCAAAACAATAAATATGGATTATCGTGGCTCATCTGCATGGTCTAGTATGTGTGTATCTCTCATATTCTTCATCTTGGGTGGCATAATTTATTGATCCTTGGGTATTTGTGTTTTTCATGACAAGAATCATTTTTTCTACACCTCGTACTATATACTGTCTACTAACATGTCTGTAAGAATCATTAATAATATCAGTATCATCAAATAGCTAAATTATGACCATTAGAAATAATTTTGAATTTAATAGAAATAAGGATGAAAAGGATATGTAGGTAATTGTGTCATAGTTAACGGTGACATAGGAACAATTTCATAGGAATGGTGAGTCAGGAGTGGTGTCACCATCAACAGTGACTCATCCTTTTCTTATATGTGGTGCCTCCATACCAGTGTCTCATATTTTGTAAAAAATTTTAATCTGTTAAGCGATGAAATGGTGTTGTGGTAATGATGTTTGGTACTTTATGAGAAATGGTGTCACTGGAAATGGTGTCATTGAAACGATGTCTAGTACATTGGAAAAATTATAATCAAGTGACTTGATACAACTGTGTCTGGTACTTTGTGAGTTCTAGAACCATTACCATGATACAATAGTATAACTATAATAGTGACTCATAATTTAATAATTTTCAGACTAAACGGTGAAACCATTTTTTCATAGCAAAGGTTACTGTGAGTGCACCGTAATGGTGACTCATACTCTACTCAATATCTGCAATATGTCTTAAGAAGTAATTCTCAAAAAATGGATTAATTTTAAACATTAGTATAATGAAACATTATATAAAAATATTAAACATGAATTATAAGAGTTAAACATGATTTGTGAGAATTAAAACAAGTGGAGTCCAACATACATGATGAACCATGTAAATTCATATATTCAATAATTATTGTTTTAATACTTCTTTGAATGAATTGGTGAAAATTTAGAGCACATGAAAACATCCTCACATCATAACTGAGAAAACCATTTCAGTAAAGAGAGTTGTTAACATAGAAATGTATGTATACTCAAATAATTTTGGGTACACTAATTCAACAACTATTATTGTCCCAAAACATCTACTAGGAAAATCATGTTGTATTAGATTCTATATATTTAGCCCTTAATGGAATTTATATATTTTCTTTATTTTTTAAAAGTTTACATGGTTTAAATTTTTCATTATATTTTTGAAGTGCCTCTGATGGAGAAAATATGTTTCCTTTCTAGTAGTGATATTATGAATGTTCAATCTAAAAAATAATGGAGTAAAAGTGAAAAAAGTGTAAAAGACCTAGAAATTATTTAAAAAAGAAAAAGAAGATTAAAAATTACATGTATAAAATAATTTTGGTATGAATTTATCCATCAATTTTGTTGAATGTGATCCTTTTGATGAGACTTGATCAGGTTTTTGAGAGTTAGAATTAGAAGAGTCAATAAAAACTATTGAATACCAGTACCATCAAATTGAATGGTAAGTAATGAAATTTCCTATTGAAGTTGGTACATATATAAAACATTTTCTCAAAGGAAAACATGATGATAAAGAAAATATTGAATAAGAAAGTTAAATAATAGAGGATAAACTGGGAATAAAAATTTAAATGCGGAATTTCTCTCATAGAACTTGTAAAATAAAAGTAATAATTAAATAAACTTTAAATGAAAAAAAATTATTGATTTGAATAAAAAATGAAAATAGATGTTTTTGAGAATTCTATAATAGAAATAGTTATTCAAAAAGAGATCACATTGTTGCTAAAATTGAAAAAAAACCACCATTAACATTAATAATTTCTTATAGAAGGTTAAAAATAAAATTAATGATCTTGAAACCTTTCCATATAAATCTGATAAAATGTATGGAGTATAATTAATGATGTTTTAGGAGGGATGAGAAGATTTATTGAGATCAACATAAGATTGAAAATACTTCCTCAACATAATTATTCTTGAAAAATATGTGATGTTGAGAAATTTGAATAAATACAACATAGAAAATTTCAAATCCTTGAGAAGAATGATGATACAACACAAACATTATTTGAGAATCTAGTATCAAAATTGACGTATACTAGTTTAATATGAAGTGTGAAACATTCATTGGATAAATTTAAGGAAATATATTTTAAAAATATTCTATATATTTCAAAATATAATGCTTGTGATAAATCCATTTTAAAGTGTTGTTCTTATTTAAATTGAAAATCTTTCCAAATTTTGGATATGGAAAAAAATTATAAGTCTTCTTCCACATAAATAGTGAATAAAATAATGGGTAAAAAATATTTCTACCCTATATAATCCCAACATATTTATGAGAATTCCAAAAATTAGTATACTTCTAGTTACGAAGATTATAGAAATCTTGTATTCCAAAAAATAAAATAAACTTTTAGTGCATTTTTTGTGATATAATTGTTGGGAATGATACATTTCAATATTTTATAATATATTAATTTTTAGAGTTATAATAAAACCTATATTTAGGTGTAACAAATATGATTTTACTCAATACTCAGAAAATAAAGGTGGAAATATATCTAATATAAAAAAGTTTGAAATTTTACAAAATCTCCATGGAACATGTAATAAATGTTCTGACAATAAAGAATTATTCAGGTGAAAACCGACCCTTTCTGTGTCCAAAATAAATAAAATTAGAGAAAAAATTAATTTTTGAGTGAAAGATATCCTTATGAAGAAAGATAAATAAATATGGTAAAAATAATACTACAAAGATGTTTTCTATGAAGGCCAGTGACATAGGCTTGGTCAAAAAAAAGGATTGTATAGTCAAATGTGAGCATAATAAGTCATAGAAAAGTGCTACACTCTAAGGGATGAGTTATTTATATTATAAAAAAATAGGACACAACATAGATTTTTTTATAAAATCATTGTATATATTTATCAATGGTTATGAGAATGAGAATAATAGAGTATTGTTTAGAGAAAATGACAATATGAATGATTTTTAAAAAAAATATATAATTATTCATATAAAAAATACATATAGGATATGTTAGTTTATCAATAATTTTTGATTGTTTGGTCATCTAATTTGGAAAAATAATTATGGGTGGATGTGGTATAAGTGAAGGGAAGTACTGAAGTGAGAAAGTCAATTCGACATGAAGGGATCAAATTTCGTTGGACATTTTTAACAAAGTATGACTACATATCCTTATTATAACAATATGGAAGATAAAATATGGTTTGAAATTGTGTAAATAAATTCTTAATTCTATTATCAGGACAACATTAAGTGTTAAATAAAATAAAAAATACTCTAGGTGAAACATGTTCCTCAATGATTTGTGAAAAAAAACATGCCACCGAATAAGATAAAATAGTGAAGAATCAAAAGTTTTATAAAGTTATTTTTTTATGAAAAAGGATGTTATAACAAGTATAGGTCTCAAAAATTTAGATCTATAAAATAGAAAGGGTCTAGGATAATAATTTAATATCATCCCAACTTCTCCTACCAAGAATCTTATTTAAAAACCTCTTTATCCTATTTTAATATTTATGTGTAGTAACCTATTAGTAAATAAAGAAATTAAAATAAAGAAGAAGTTAGATAAGGATATAAATGATAGATAATAAAAGGAATCTTCTAAATATGGAGTTATAGAACTACTATGATTTATAATAAATATGTGGATCCATCAAGAGTAACAATACAATATAGGGATCTATCAAAATTTCATCACACAATGAATATGTAATTTTAGGACAACCACTCATGATTGGATGTTATGATACTCTAGTCACAAGTTTTGAACATGATTTTGTTCATATAAAATCTTAACATAAAGGGAGAGTGTCGGTTAATGATAAATAAAAAATCATGTGGTGGTTTTATGCATTTCACTAAAACTATTTTGATGTATTTTTTGGATATTAATACATGTTTAATTTCTTGATAAATATTTTCGAATGTCCCCTAATATTTGAAAGTGAAAGTTTTATAACATGAAAGATATGTTTATGGAACAATTTATGATATTTTTTTATCATTTTTTTCTACAGTAGGGTATCCCATATAGTGTTAGTGATGAATAAATAATGGATCATAATTATGAAAATATATGGTGTTAATATTTCTCTCAATTTATTAAATATGAAACAAAAATCAGAGGTACAAGAGAAAGTTGGTTAATGAAAACTGTGTTCCATCCCCTAAGAATGACTTTGTATTTATTTTATTTATTAGGGATATGAAAAACATATAGTATAAAAATATATTTATATAAAATAATTTTAGGGAATTTATAATAAAGAAAAATGAGATTGAAGAGGCCATAATATTTCATGTATTTGTTATCAATAAGATTGAGGTCCATGATGACAATAATGATAAAAAATGTGAAAAAGATAGATGGATCGTAAGGAAGGTGGAAGTTTTATTTATTTTTTATATGGATAGGTGATTTCTAAACAATGGAATTAATTGGTTATATTTATATTATTTGAGGCATGAGGACTTTACATTGTTACATATAGGGTTTGAAGGGTTTTTATATCCCTTATATCACATATGAATATTTCTGTATAAAATATGTCATTATTGTATTTCATAAGAATTAAAAAAAATAAAATAAAATATAAAATGATGATTTTAGGGAAACATTCATTTTACGATGTTGAGATGAAAGAGTATTATGTTTTTATTGGTTGGTGATTATATTCCATTTCATGTTTGCTATTCATTTTAAGTCTATTATAAGAGATTTGGAACTATTAGATCTGTTACATGGAAAAAAGGCTCTAAATTTTGTATGAGTCTTTTGGGACATTCATATGATTCATTGAACACTCTGTTTGAGTCTTTTTCCTATATCGAAACTCAATTTTAAAATGTTATATGACTTCATATAAGAATTATTTTTTTATCCTTCAGTTTACAATAGGATTGAAACCAAATTCCATGAGGTAGTGGGTACCTTGACCACAAGTAGCTGAGAGCGGTTATAGGGGAGTTCATCGGTATATCATGGTTTAATGAAGGGAGTAGTAATGGTGATTTAATATAAGGAATCTCCACTGTGTTAGACTACATGCAGAAACGTTTCCATGTAGCTGGGAGACTGTACAAGTTTTACTAGGGTGTAAAATGCAATGTAGAGAAATAATAGTGGGGTCTTCCATTCATATGACCAATGTAGGGTGTATGAAATGTTTGAAACTATTAATAATTTCAACATTGTATTTATAACAATGATGATTCCATATTACTCATCTTAAACCTCTCTATATGATGGAGTTTTTATTGAAAAACACATACTTCATCATCAAATATCCCAGTGATGCATTTAACAATCAAATGATCCATACCTTTAAAAAATGATATATCATGTGGGATAATATATCATCAAATATATCTAATTCTCTTGACCCCATTCAACTAGAGATTTTAGGATATTTATTAAATGTTAATCAAGATAAATGAGATCTCATTCCCAAGATAATTGTTTTTGTAATCCTCATGCTTCTAGATTTATAACTAATACATTACAAAATTAAAATATTAAAACATTTGGGCATAAATAATTATCCATTTCTGTAATTCATCGGGATGATCATATGTATTATTTGATATCATTACATAGGAAAATTGGAATTAAAATTAAAGGGTGAGTTCAAATTATCAACAAGGGATAACATACAATGAAAGGTAACATGAATAAGAAATATAATGGGACCTCAAAAACAACCAATGTCATAAAACATAATACAGACAAATAAAATTTAATTAATGAGTAAATTATGACATTATTTATGAAATTTTTGGAATATATAATTATAAATATTGTAGATATTTTTTTTAGTAATTGATCCTTGTCATCATTCCTAAAGGGTAAGGATTATCAAATCACCCTCTCTTAGTTATCTCATGAGACATATTGGTGCACTTTATCACTATATAATTCTTGGACCCAACCATCAAATAAATATCCATTGCATTACATCACATAAAAAATAATAATGGGCTACACATGAAATAATGACCAATAAAAAAACACTCTAGATAAATTCTTAATGAAAAATATCTTATATTTTATTCAAAATAAAAAAGATTATAAAGTCATGAAAATTATTTCCCCCATTAATATATTTAATATGGATATCTAGATAAATTACCCTGAGTCATGAAAGGAGTAACTAGGGATTCAAAAATCTCAAATAAGTACCCTAATCAAATGACAAATATGGATTTGTTGTCAATGGGAACATTAAAAAAAATTGGATTACCATGAATTTTGGGAAGTGAAAAGAATTTGTTTCACATAGTTCAAAATAAAAAATTATTTATTTATCCATATATAAATATAATAAAATCATTTATTATGGTTTGTATAATAATGTGAATCATCCATAACATATCAACAAGAAGCATGAAACATAGATTGAAATAAGTCCCACTTATTATTATTTGTGTGAATATTGAGTTAATGTCTAACCATAAATATTTAGGGTTATTACCCATATATCCATATATGATAGAGCCACATGCAGTTATTTGTATCTAGATTGGGATTTCATCCTAGGAAAACTACACACAACATTTTCTTTACTAAAATTTAGTATTGTTTCACTGGTATTGAAATATTTTATCATTATAATATATTATGAAAATATTATAATGAATGATAATGGTGACCAAGTATTGAAAATATAATAATGAATTTAAAAAAATGAAGTATAAAAATAGTTCACATAGAAATGAAATGGAATTGGAAGAATAAATACAATTAAAGTAAGAGAATATGTTAGGGATCCTTAATATGAGTGGAGGCTTCATAGAGATTGAGATGAGAAATTTAGAGACCTGGAAACTCTATAAAAGGATTAATGAGAGATAAAATATGGGAAACCTTATAATAAATGTATTTTTACATGAGAAAACTGTGAGAATGAGTGGGTATTTATAACAAATAATAGATGTTTTTAATTAATTTTTCAATATACTCTATTTAAATATGGGTCATCAAAAATGAAAAACTATAATCTTACACATGGTTTTGGATCATCGTTTTTGAAATTTGAGGAATGGTTTCTAATAAATATGGGTTCTATAAGAAAACAAATTAATTTTTTATTTCTTTGGGAATGAGAATATAATTTTTTTAAAATGTTTTTTAACAAATAATTTAGATTTTATAATATAGAATGTATTTTATTGGTTTTTAAAATACTTTTTAATCAATAAAACGCATTATAACTATAATATATATATTATTGGCCAAATAATATATTTTATTAATTATCACATCATTTATACATCATAAATATGTCATAATACACACAACATATACTTTCCTTTTATTATTATTCAGAAAAAAATTTGACTACCTTAGAAAATTATGAATAAGTAACAATTGTTTAATTTTAATGTTTTAGTTTCATTTTTAATTTTCTTTTTATGAAAATAATTTTTATTGTATGAATATTTTAGTTTCTAAATATAACTCTTGGTGTATTTGAAAATCATGTCTTTGGAAGGAAATACTTTAAAACCCCATCTTCAAGTGCAAATTATTTTTGATCTAAGTCATATACAGGGAATTATGTTATAGTTAATTTATGAATTTATTTTTTATTAATTATTAATTATATAATTATTATATGAATTTATTCATTTTACTACATCCTTGTAGGGTCAAATATTAAATTACTTTTACAGCCTTATATTTTCAATGTTTATACTCGAACTGTACGATCCCAATGGTCAGATTTCAATACTTATATTACAAAAAATATATATATACACTTTATTATTACATCTTATGATAATTCATATCATTCCCCCAGATTCCATAAATATTTCCATGTTTATTTTGTTTCTTCAGAATAGAAATGTTACACATATACTATTTTTTTTTCAAGTATGATCCCCCATAGTACTGGATTATGATGCCACTCCATATCATTACTTGTTTTAGTATACATGTTAATTGTATTATTAAAAATAAAATTTCATAGTTTTATATTTTATTAATCATTATTTTAATGTGTTGAATTGTAAAAAAACATTCCTTTTAGTTACTAAACCTATTTTGTTACTTAATTATCCCCCTTTAAAAACATTCATAAAAAATATTATAAATCAATCAAAAAGAAAATGTTGGTAAGAAATTATCATTACATAATTTGGATCATATGTTTTGTATTCTAAAATTTGTTTACTCCAATGAACATTAATTATCCATGTCAATAGATTATTTATAAATTTATCTCTCATATCAAGAGTCATAATTGAATATTTATTATATGACTCATCGGGTTCCAAATGAATTTTATCCACCATCAGAACATGGTAAGGGTATAAATAAATTTCATTTGAAGTGATATATGGAAAATTTCATACACTTCAGAGTGGCTTTGTGTTTCTGAAAAACAATATGCCTTAGTTTCATTTGACACTAATATTTCTTGCAGCCTAGTATACCTTAATATTAGCTTCTCTATCTTTCTGAATATCATGAAACCCTTCCATATAGATATCCTGTGTATAACCATGTCCCAAATTTTGAATTTTATATATGTTATTTGTTTTTCAACATACAATTTCTACCACATTTTTGATTCATTTATATGATCATAGTTGGTTGTTTTATTTATTGATATCTCTTATACAAGTAATAGAATCAATAAATTATTTTCTTCAAATTCATCCCAATATGTTGGACCCGAAAATATATTTCTTTATAATGATTAATTTTGTTACATTTTAATATTGAAGTGGAGAATCATATTTTAAGAAAAAAAAATTTCTATTAAATACTAATCCTAAATTATTTGGATGTTAATAGATAATGACCTTAGAAAAGAATCAAAAAAAATTTATATACCTTTCAGAGTGACAATCGTATTGAGGGTGATACATTTATCTAATATTAGGCTCTTTATTTAATGTTTTATATAGAATAATGTATATTTTTAATGTAAACCATGGTTAAGGATTATAATGTATAAATATGGGTGTTCCTTGAAGTCTTAAAACATAATTTACATACAGCCTAACACGTTGTTTGAATAATAAATCATCCCAAATTTTCTAGAAATGACTAAACATGTAAGATGATACACAATGTACAAAAATAAACGGTACCCCTTTGATGTTTTTAGAATTAAAGTGATAAAATCCCAAATAATAGTATTTGAGGTCCATTATAGTAGAGGCAATGTTTTCATAATACTCTTATGAAGTGTTATTTCATCATTCTCTCATTGGTATACTAAGAATATAATATTATAAGCAGCAACATACAGTTTCATATTTTCCCACAAGAATTGTTCTTGCATATCCCTATATATATTTTTACTGCTAATATATAAAGAGATATTTTAATTATGACATTCTCAAAAAAAATACACCTTTATCTCTAGTATTTATGGAATATATAACCTCTTAAAAAACCCTAAAACCCCATAATCACCCATATTAAATATTTGTTAGTTTATATTTTTCACATATACCAAAGTATTTTTTTAGTATTTATCATCAATATGATATTACATAGTATTTTAAAAGAAATAAGATTGAGTAATTATATGGAATAAGAATCATGTTTTCCCTTCCATAATAACTTATAAGTCCTTCCATACTAAATCCTATATAATTATGTAATTACCCTTACTCATCATTGATATGATAAAATAGTATTTTGAAATCAATGTACCCACCTTCTTATTTTCTTTCCTAGTGTGGTAGTATATAACACCATCATAATCCTAGAGTAGCTCCAACCTTGTCTGTTTCCTTATATTAATATAATTTTATCCAATTTTTATTTCAAACTCTTATGATTAAAGTATATATCACATCTCTCTCTACAAAGGTAATGTATCAATATCTTTTCCAGAATGATCATCACAACCAAATCTAAATCATGCATCGAATAATTTACCATATGGGGCCACAACTTGAAATATACACCCTAACACTCTTTCATATTTCTATAGAATATATGTAAAACTATTTCTTGAATCATAACTTCAAATTAAAAAACATTCATTACCATATGTATGAGTCAAAATAGATGAATTTATTAGTATCCTATTGAATTCCTGAATGAAATATTTAAATTCCTTTTTTCCTTGTGATATTTTCCTCTTAAGTGTTAACTGGGTTGATGGATTAGAAAATTAGGAAACAATTTCAACAAACCACTGATACTATCATTCTATGATAATAAAACTATGTATTTAAGTTATTGTGGTAGGTCTCTTCCATTAATTGATAATCATATTTTTTAAGGTTCAATAGATATACTATCCTAGGATATGATGTGTTCAAGAAAAGGAAACCATTGAAACAAAAATTCCTACCTACCAAGTTTCCAATATAACTTCTTTTACACTAAGAACCTCAATCATAGTAAAAAAAGGGTTTCATGACTCTCATAAATCACAGGGTATGTAAGAATATGGTCAATAAATACCACTATAAACTTATCAAGATCATCCATGAATAAACTATTTGTCAAGTAGATAAAAACGTAACTATAATTGATTATCCCAAAAGGCATTTATGGTAACTCCTAAAAACCATTCCATATAAAAAATTACAACTTTTTTATATCTTCCTTCATAACCTTTAACTGATTAAAACCAACAAAATTCGTTCTTTTAGAGGTATAGGGATCCTTGAAGTTGAATAGAGATATTATAAGAGGAAAAGGGAATATCTTTTTTATAATAACTCAATTGAAATTCATATAATCAATACACAACCCTATTGATCCATCCATCATGTTTTGGAATAAAATGGGTTCACTCTATGTTGAATCATTTGGATAAATTAATCCCTTATATCATAACTCATGAAAATATTTAATTATTTCAAATAAACCCCTTGAAGAAACTCTATATGGATCTCTGAATATATATTTTTAATCAGCTATAAGATTAATATTGAATTCAAATTCTTTATTTGAGGAAAATCAATGTAATTCATCTAGAATAAAACAATTTATTCTTACATAATGGGTATATATTTTATTTTTAAAACCAATATACCAATTATATATTTAATTCCCACCAAATATTTATCATATATTTTTTATTTTGAGATATTGTGGGTGGTTCCATAAAAGTTTAAGGTCATGAAATATCCTATAAAAAAATAAGTATTTCTATACATACCTCTCAAATTATAATTTCCTTATCTTTATAAATAATTATTTCATAATAATATAAGAATCATAACATCCAAAAGAATAAATCAAATCCCACCATCAACATGATTAATTCATTTTCACCTAGCTAACGCCCATGTATTTTAATTTGTATTTCTTAATATATTTTAGTTTTAGTAAAATTATCCCATTATATTATAATTGATAAATAATTCTTTAATTCCATAGGTTGTGATTTAATAATCTTATAATAAATTCCTCTAATCAATGAGTATGTAAGTATAATCTCAGATAATGTATTATCTAACCTTGAGTGTATAATAAAAGTACCTTCTACCAAAATTTTCAGTGATTTAATGTTGTATTTATTATTAAAAAATATTGGTATAAATCTACATGTTTATTTTGGGAAGGATTCACTTGGATAGTATGGAATTTATAAAATGAATACCCATTATCTCTATAGTTGGTATGTTACACATTGATTAATTTTCCATTTTATTTTCACTAATTATCATGAAAATATTTCTCTCTTATTTTAATCATACAACCATTCCCATTCAGAAGGTGCTTGGATAATTATTCCCACATTTATTAAATATATAGAACTCTACTCCTCTATTATTTTCTTTTCCTATTTTTCTTCTCATTTGGTGACCACACATCCTCTTCTTATCAAGCAATCCTTTTTAAATTGAGTACATTGAAAACAATTTCCCAATCATTATTGTACTTGTTAAACTTTCCATATATGATGAAAATATTTTATAAACTAAAGGCCTTTAAATTATTATAAATTAAAACCATTAATGAAATGATCAATAATACTTTTAATATTATGATAATAAATTTTGACATACCTCAATAATCCAATGAGTTTAACTTCAAATTTTTCCATCATCTTTTATTCCATATGTTATAAATTTAATAATTACCTTTCAATTTCATATTGTTTATCTCAAAGAAGATATTTTTCAATAAAAATAACATTTAATTATTATCTAATGATTCATCCACATGGATATAATATGATTCATTATAAGATAATTTAAACTCCTTTAAAATCATTAATAACATGTAATATCATTTCTCGATGTTTACTCATGTTCTACCCGAACATCAATTTAAGAATACAAGTGAACCACTCAAGAAAACCATGAAAACAAACACTCTCAAAAAATGTTTTAAAACTATATAACTCATCCAAAGGAATATAAAATCAATTAATTAAACCATAATGAACCATATTAATATACAAAAGGTTATGGATTTATAATTAATGAATATAATTTCATTATACATGACATTAAAGAGAATGAATCATTCACATACAAGGTAATGGGAAATTCTCGAACCCAAATTTCATCCTTTGGGTTCTCCCTATTTCAATCCTTTTTGATATGGTTACTCCTTATAAATATTTTGTTCATCATTATCTTTACATTTCTGGGATATACATGTTTTTCACTGGTATTTATGAAAAACAAAAATTTTTCCAAAAGAACTCTTCTTTCAAGAACACACATTTTTCCTCTTTCAAGATTGACGGTTCTTATAACAGGATTGTTATTCCCTAATTTTTTTGGGAACCCAATGTTTTTGAATGTGTTCTTATGAGATAAAAACCATTACTTTTCATGTATTCATTATGATTATTTATGTTATATGTTCATTGTGGCATGCGTGTTAAATGATAATGTTATGATGTGATGGGTGCGCCTGGAATTATATAGCGCAATATGAATGTTTAAATGTGACGGGTGTGCTTGGAATTATACAGCGCTCCAATGCATTGGGTAAAGTGATGAATCTCATGAGTAAATGTGAAATGATGTGTGACCAAGATTCTATCTTGGTTCACAAGTATTTGTGGTACTTAACCACTAAGACATGATGTTTCATTTTTATGCATTTCGACATTTCAAGTCTTATATTTATGCTTCCTCTCATGTTCATGATATTTTTCCCAGGTTATGATTATTCTCACCCCATGATATATTGTTCTTATCTATCCTCTTACTGGGATTCTAGCTCACCGCTTTTTATGTATATCCTCAGCTGGCTACATGTACTAAGGAGAGGAAAAGTTCCAATAAAAATCTAGAGAAGAAGGAATTAAATAAATATTTATGCTTGATGTTTTAATTCTTATATATGGTCCTAGTTTTCCCAAGATAGTAAACCTTTGTATCCTCTATGTGTAATAATAATATGTATTTTATCTTTAAAATGATGTAATAGTAAATTATGAAAAGGATGGGTCTCTATAGTTGGTATCATAGGAAAGGTTTACTTAATTTGGGAATTAGGATTAGTGAACCCTAGGGAAAACCTACAACATAAGACTATGTACAAATATGCACACAAGAATATTTACATAGGGATCCCATATGTTGTGTTTTTTGTATAAATTGTTTAAATGAATATGTTATTCATGAATTGTTTACTTATTTCATTTTATAACCTTTTCTATTTTCAAAAATGGTGGGAACCAGGAGAAATCAGGCCAACAACTCGTGCGAGGGCCAATGCAACGATTGCCCGAACGACATCCCTAATGATTTTGGAGGTAGAGTTCAAAAAATCATGGTGATTTTTACCCAATTATCTCAGTTTATGAATAATAACTATTATAATGGGGAACATCCTCCTTCACCAAAGAGGGATAAATAGGCTATCGAGTGTTTTATGCTACAACGACCACTGACGTTTTGTGGATCTTCTGATCCACTAGTTGCGGAACAGTGGGTCAACTCCATAGAGAAGATCTTTTTGGCGCTTCACTATTCTGAGACGGAGAAGGTGACTCTATACATTTATCGTCTAGAGGGAGAAGCTGATCAATGGTGGGATTTGATTAAGAACACCAAGCCAAGGAAGGAAATTAAAGAGATGGAATGGGAAGACTTTAAGATAATGTTTCTTAATAAGTATTTCCCATGAACTCTTTGCAGAAATAAGGAGAGAGAATTCATATAGCTCATGCAAAAATAAGGAGAATCTGTCACAACCTATGAAGAGAATTTCACAAGGCTTACTAGGAACGCTTCGGGTTTTGTTATTAAAAATGATAACAAAACTGATAGATTCTTTAGTGAATTAAAACCACACCTTCGAAAGGCTCTTTCAATTTGAGACATTGGGAGTTATGAATAATTTATTCGGTGTTCTCTCAAAGTGGAGATGGATTTTGGAGAATGGTTCCATGTCTATGCTGATAAGAAAAGAAAGATGGATTTTCAAGCCGGTGGATCTAATGATAAAGGTGGGAAGAAAACTCAATGACCCACATGAAAAAAATGTAAGAAGTTACACCATGGGAACTACCTCAAAGGGATGGGGAAATGCTTCAAGTGTGGGAAAGAAGGACACCATGATCAATAGTGTCAAAAAAAATGAAAAGGAAGGAAAATGTAGTCGATGAAAGGAGAGAACCACTCATGGTTCAATGCTACAACTATAAGGAGCTAGGGTATTATGAAAACCAATGCACTAAACGTCGTGTTCTTGAGGGTAATCAACATCAGAAACTGCCAAATCCAATGGAAAAAGGGAAGGATTATGTCATCACTACTGTGGAGGTGGGGTATAATAATGAATTCATACAAGGTACACTTACTATTCACTAAAGAATGGAAAAAATATTATTTGATTCTAGTTTTATGCATTCCTTTATATCTTGCAAGTTTTCTAGAACTATAGAATCAAATCCCAAAACCTTGAAGTAGAGATATCTGTAAAAACACCAAGTGGTGCAATCATTGCAACCCAAGTGTTTGACTCATATCCTATTGGCGTATGTGGGAAGATACTTCGGGAAAATCTCATAATACATCCCTTGGTGGAATTCGACACAATAATGGGAATGGATTGGCTCTCGTTATATAGAGCACATATCAACTGTCAGGAAAAGGAAATATATTTTAATATTCTGAAACATCCCATGATCCACTATAAATGCAAGGAAGATCATGAATCTCCTTTGAAAAATCTTTCAATGGTGTGGTTGTTGATTCCCTATGAAGAATCATACCTCACCCAAATGGTTGAGTCATTGGAAAGTTCCAACATTGAGGAAATGCCCATCGTGAGGGAATACGACGATGTATTTCCTAAAGAGTTACCTGGAATTCCCCCGGATCATGAGGTAGAGTTCATAATTTAACTCATACCTGGAGCTACTCCAATCTCGAAGTGTCTCTATAGGATGGATCCTATCGAACTGGAGGAGTTAAAGAAGCAGCTGCAAGAGCATCTGGACAAAGGGTTCATACACCCTCGTGTATCACCTTGGGGTGCACCAGTGCTCTTTGTGAAGAAGAAGGATGGAATAATGTGGTTGTGTATCGATTATTAGGAACTCAACAAGATCACCATAAAGAACAAGTATCCTTAACCAAGGATTAATGACATGTTCGACCAATTAAAAGGATCTTAGTACTTCTCAAAGGTGGATCTTCATTCTGGATATCATCATGTAAAAGTGAAGAAGGAAGATATTCAAAAGAATCCCTTCTGAACAAGGTATGGGCACTATGAGTTTTTGGTGATGCCCTTTGGACTTACTAATGCCCCTACAATCTTCATGGATTTGATTAATAGAGTCTTTAGACATTAAATCGACAAATATTTGGTAGTGTTTATCGATGATATTCTCATCTACTCCAAGAGAAAGGAGGAACATGAAGAACATGTAATACTTGTGTTGGAGACATTAAGAAAGGAGAAGTTGTATGCATAGTTCAGAAAGTGTGACTTTTGGATGAATCAAGTCAGATTCTTGGGACGTGTGATCAAAAGTGAGGGAATTTCTATGGATCCTTCAAAGAAAAATGTGATTGAGGAATGGTCCAGGACCTCTAGTGTCACATAAATTCATAGTTTTCTTAGATTACCTGGGTACTACCGAAGTTTTGTGAGAAACTTCTCACAATTGTCAATCCTGCTAACTAAGATAAGAAGAAAAGGGGTAAAGTATGTCTGGATGGAATAATGTGAGGGAACCTTCAAGGAACTAAAGAGAGGGATGATCACTGCACCTGTACTCACACTACCGAAAAGTGGAGAAAGTTTTGTGATATACATTGATGCTTCAAAGAAAGGCTTGGGTTGTGTAGTCATGAAAAATGATAATGTGATAGCCTATTTCTCATGACAGTTGAAGATCCATGAGTAGAACTACCCGACGCATGATATAGAGCTAGCAGCCATGATTATTTCCTTGAAAATATGACGGCACTACCATTATGGTGAGAAGTGTGACATATACACCGACAACAATAGCCTAAAGTATATATTCACATAAAAGGAGCTCAACATGTGTCAAATGAGATTGTTATAGCTAATCAAGGATTGTGATTGCTCTATTCACTACCATCCTGGAAAGGTGAACAAGGTAGCTGATTCTCTAAGAAGAAAAGAACCTGCTACTCTATCCATGTTGTGGATTGAGAAAGTCCCTATCTTATTGGATATGCAAAGAATGGATTTGGAAATCATAAGGACAGGGGATACATCCTACCTTTCCCAAATGATTGAGAAACCATCCATATAAGAGAATATTAAGGAAGCACAAAGGGATGATGTGGAGATACAAAAGAGGGTGAATGCAGTAAAGGAAGGGAGGCTGCAATAGTTCCATATCGACGATGATGGTGTGATTAATTTTGGAACTTGGCTTTGTGTGCCTTCATCACCCAGAATAAAGAAGGAGCTATTAGACAATGAACATGGATCAACCTTCTCTATCCATCCAGGGTGTACCAAGATGTACCGTGATCTTCGGGAACACTTCTGGTGGGATAACATGAAGAAGGAGATTGCAGAATATATATCAAGGTTCTTGGTATGTCACTAAGATAAAGATGAGCGACAAAAGTCGAAATGTATGATGCAGCCATTTCCAATACCCATGTAGAAATGGGAAAATGTTACTATAGACTTTGTCACGAGTCTCCTGAATATGTCAAAGGGAAATAATGCGATATGGGTTGTGGTTGACCGACTCACCAAGACTGCCCATTTTATCGCTATTTGGGAAGATCTCTCACTTGACCAACTTGCAAAGATATATGTGAAGGAAGTGGTGAGACCGCATGGTGTTCCACTCCCAATTGTCTCTGATCATGATCCATGGTTCACATCTAAAATCTAGAGGATCCTTCAACATTCTTTGAGAACTAAATTAAATTTTAGCATGGACTATCACCCCCAAACTGATGGTCAATCTGAAAGGACTATTTAGACGCTTGAAGTTATTATAAAAACCTACTCTCTAGAATTAAAATGTGGATGGGATCAGCATCTCCCATTGGTTGAGTTCTAATACAACAATATCTTTCACTTGAGTATTCAGATGGCTCCATATGAAGCTCTATATGGAAAGTGATGTAGAACTCCAACCTGTTTGGATGAAGTTAGAGAAAGAAAGCTACTTGGACCCGATCTTCTTCAAGAGATGACAGAGAATGTTCAAATCATCTAGAAACACATCAAAGATGCTCAATGTTGGAAAAATATCTATGCTAACAACCGTCAAAGGGACATTGAGTTTGACCTTGGAGATAAAGTCTTCCTTTGAATTTCTCCATGGACGAGAGTCATGCGATTCAGGAAGAAAGGGATGTTAAGACCAAGGTATATTGGCCCCTTTAAGATCCTTGACGGTATAGGAGTCGTGGCCTATCGACTTGAACTTCCAAAAAATATGGCTCAAGTTCATGATGTGCTTCATGTATCACTACTAAGGAAGTATATACCAGACCCCTCACATGTACTAATCTCAGAGGTGGTGCAGCTAGAAGATGATCTCTCCTATGAGGAGCAGCAAGTAAAGATTCTATATCGGAGAGATAAGGTTCTATGCAACAAGACAACCCATCTTGTCAAAGTGTTGCGGAGGAACCATAAGTTTGAGGAAACAACTTGGGAACCAGAAGAGGCAATGAAGGAGAATTACCCTTGCCTATTTGTGTAATGTGAAATTTTGGGGCGAAATTTCTTAAGGGGGGAAGAATGTAACAACCCAATGTTTTTCAATGGAAATTTACCTTCTTTTAATTAGGTCATAAAATCTCATGAAAACACAACATAATGAACTATTAAGTTCTAAGTGACCTTTAAACATAAGTATGTCACTTATATGTTTTCAATTTAAAAAATCCGGTATACACGGTTGTGTTCAAGATTATTTTTGGAGTCTATTGAAAAAATAATTTTTGGTGAATAGTAACTTACATTTATGAATAGTAACATACCCTTATGAATAGTTATATGACCCTTATGAATAGTAAATCATCTAACATAAGAGTAACCTTACCCTTGAATAATTACATAAAATTTAGATATATTAAAATGTGACAATTCGACCATAGTAAACGTTTTGGTATTTTATAAGTCATAAATAATTAATTATAATTAATTATTTAATTTAAAAGAAAATGTTTTTTCTTAAAAGGTGTTCATTAATTATCCAATAAATGTCTTATAGATTTTAGATAATTTTATAAGACCCTACGTAATTTTTGAAAACACTATAAAATCAGTTTTAATTTTAAAAACTGTTTTTTATGTAAATTATGATTTTAATTAAATATTAAATTAATAATATTTAGAAAATTATTTTTGAATAATGGAAATCATTTTTTAATTCTACATGTTGAAAAATGGTTGGGTTAAAGTATTGGGACTTTTCTGAAATACTTGAATTTTTGATGAATAGTAGAACCTGATAATTCAAAATAAATGCTAAATAATGGATTAATTGAGTCATAGATGATGTTATGCTGATCTAAGACCACTTTTTTTGGGATCACATGATAAAATTAATATTATTTTTCATTCAAGACTCACAATTCTTTGTCTTAAGGGGAATTAATAAACTAATGAATTTTATATTAAGGAACCCCCTCTCCCCTCCACTATAAAAGCCACCCTTCACACCCTCATTTCCTCACACCTCTCAAGCTCCGAGCCTTCTCTAAACTCTACTCAAACACCTTAAATATCCTCTCCCCCATGTAAAAGATCTTCTGGTATCATCAAAAGACTAATCATAGGCTCTTAAGAAGGATCTCAAGAGGAGGATTCAAGAGGTAATTTATCCCTTTCTTCTCCTTTAATTTCCTTTCAAGTTCAAGTTCATTTCCTGATCTCTTCCAACCTATATTATTTAAAATGGTATTGTAACTCTAGTATTATACATATACTATAATTGTATGATTCTAATGGGATATTATATCATCCAACCCCCTTTCCCTCTTCCTTTTATATTATTAAAAAGAACGTTGTTCGTGAGATGTTAATTTATCACCTTCAAGAATAAAATGCTTTCTTCTTCCATTTATACTTACATATATGGTCATGAAACCATTTTTATGGTTGAAACAGAATATTTTATATGTATTATGTTATATTTAAAGTTCTGGAAATAACTTATGGTCATATTACTAAGTGATAAATTGAAACAAGTTCATTGTGATAGAAAAACTTCCCAAATAAACGTGAACAATCATCATTTAATTCTTATCTAATGATTCATCCACATGGATATAATATGATTCATTGTAAGATAATTTAAACTCCTATAATATCATTAATAACATGTAATATCATTTCTGTATCTTTACTCATGTTCTACCTGAACTTCAATTTAAGAATACAAGTTAACCACTCAAGAAAACCATGGAAACAAACATTCTCGTACAGTGTTTTAAAACTATATAACTCATAAAAATGAACATAAAATCACTTAATGAAACCATAATGAACTATATTAATATAAAAAAGGTTATGTATTTCTAATTAATTAATATAATGTCATTATACAGGACATTAAAGAGAAGGAAGCTTCAGATACAAGGTAAGGAGAAATTCTCAAACCCACTTTCATCCTTCGGGTTCTCCCTATTTCACTTCTTTTTATATGGTTAATCCTTAAAAATATTTTTTTCATCATTATCGTTACTTTTATGGGATATACATGTTTTTCACTGGTATTTATGAAAAACCAAATGTTTTCCAAAAGAACTCTTCTTTCAAGAACACACCTTTTACCTCTTTCAAGATTGACGGTTCTTGTAACGTGTTTGTTATTCCCTCATTATTTTTGGAACCCAATATTTATGAATGAGTTGTTATGATATTAAACCCATTCCTTTTAATGGGTTTATTATGTTCATTAATGTTATATGTTCACTGTGAAATTCATTATAAATGATAATGTTATGATGTGACAGGTGCACACGAAATTATATAGCGCAATATGAATGTTTAAATGTGATGGGTACGCCCGTAATTATACAGTGCTCCAATGAATTGGTTAAAGGGATGAATCTCATGAGTAAATATTAAATGATGTGTGAACAAGATGCTATCTTGGTTCACAAGTATGTGTGGTAGTTAACCACTAAGACATGATGTTTCATTTTTATGAATTTCCACATTTCAAGTCTTATATTTATGCTTCCTCTAATGTTCATGATATTTTTCTCAGGTTATGATTACGCTCACCCCATGCTATGTTGTTCTTATATATACTCTTACTGGTATTCCAGCTCACCCATTTTGATGTATATCCTCAGGTGGCTACATGTACTAAGGAGAGAACAAGTGCCAATAAAAATCTAGAGAAGAAGGAATTAAATAAATGTTTATGCTTGATGTTGTAATTGTTATGTATGGTCCTAGTTTTCCCAAGACACTAAACCTTTGGATCCTCTATGTGTAATACTATTATGGTGTTTATCTTTAAAATGATGTAATAGTAAAGTAAGAAAAGGCTAGGTCGCTATAATCAACCTAGGGGAAATTCCCACCATGAGGGAATAAAATTGTGTATTTCCTAAAGAGTTACCCAGAATCCCCTTAGATTGTGAGGTAGTGTTCTCAATTGAAATCATATCTGGAGCTGCTCCCCACTCAATGGGTCTCTAGAGGATGGTCCCCATTGAACTGGGGGAGTTAAAGAATCAACTGCAAGAGATTTTCGATAAAGGTTTCATATGCCCTAGTGAATCACATCGAGGTGCCCCCATGATATTTATTAAGAATAGGGGTGGATAAATGTGATTATGTAATTATTATTAGGATCACCACAAGATCACCATAAAGAACAAGTATCCTCTCCCAAGGATTGATGACTTGTTCTATTTATTAAGAAATGATCGGTACTTGTGAAAGGTGGATCTCCATTCTAGATATCATTTAGTAAAGGCGAAGAAGAAAGATATTCATAAAACTCCATCTCATACAAGGTATGGGTACTATGATTTTTTGGTGATTCCATTTAGAATTGCAAATTACCATGAAATATTCATGAATTTGATGAATATATTCTTCAGACAATACCGAAAAAAATTTGTGGTAGTGTTTATCGATGATATTCTCATCTACTCCAAGAGAATGGGGGAACATGAACAACATATAAGGATTTTGTTTGTGACAATAAATAATGAGAAGTTGTACACCATGTTCAGAAAGTGTGACTTTTGGATTCTATATGTCACATTCTTGGGACATGTGATCACAGGTGAGGGTATTTTTGTGGACCCCTAAAAACAATGGCGATTGAGGAATGGACTAGACCCTCTAGTGATACAAAAATCCATAGTTTTCATGGATTAGTTGGGTACTATCAATGTTCTATGAGCGATTTATCATAATTTTCAAGATTAATTAATATGTTAACAAGGAAATGGTTAAACTATGTCTAGAATGGAAGATTGCGAGGAATGCTTTAAGGAGATAAAGATAAGGCTTATCACTACACCTATCCTCACATTATCAAATATTGTAGAATTTTTTGTGATATAAAGTGATGATTCAAAGAATGGAATGGGTTGTGAACTCCTAAAAAATGATAATCTGATCACCTATATTGCATGACTATTGAATATCCATGAGTAGAACCACCCAACAAATGATCTAGAGCGAAAAAATGTGATTTTTTACAGGAAAAACGGGTGGCACTATCTTTTTTGTGAGAAGTTTCAGATATATACTGATCACAAGAGCCTTAAGTATATATTCACACAATAGGAGATCCACATGCATCAAAGAATATAGATAGATTAAATCAAAGACAATGATTCCTCTATTCATTATCATCCTAGAAAGGAGAACAAGGTAGATGATTCTCTTAACAGAAACGAACTTACTACTACATCCATGTTGTGGATTGAGAAAGACCCTATATTCATGGATATTCAAGGGATATATTTCGAAATAATAACAGCATGAGAATAAATCCTACCATGAAAAAATGTTTTCCCAACCATCTTTCCAAGAGAAGATTAAGGAGGCACAAAAGGATGATATCGAGTGACAAAAGAAGGTGAATGTAATAATGGTAGGGATGTTGAAAGAGTTCCATATCGATGATGATGGTGTGATATAGGTTGTAATAAGGCATAGTGTGAATTCATCACATGGGACAGATAAAGAGAAATTAGAAAATGCACATAGATCATATTTCCCTATCCATCTAGGGAGTACTAAGATGTATTGTGATCTCCGAGAACAACTCTAGTGGGACATCATGAATAAGGAATTGAATTGTATTTTTTATTGTGTTTGATATGTCATCAAGTGAAAGATGAGTAATATAAGTCCAAAGGGATTATGAAACCATTTCTTATACCCTTGTGGAAATGTGATGATTGTTAGAGTTTGTGTCCTAAGAACCAACTGTTTTTACTTTTATTACATGAATGTATACTTATTATATATTTTTCATTTTTCTACATGACTATAATATAATAATTTCAAGGAATATTTGTTTCATTAATAAGGTCATGGTAGATCCTCAATATGATGAGAACCTAGAAATTCTATAATAATATTCTTAAATAATGTTCTATGGTTGGATGAAATACTATGATAGGACACATAGTATACAGACAGTCTTGTGCGAGTACCCGTAAGAAGATGAGACTCTCTCTCATTGAGTATGCACAAGGTAATCTCCAAGATGGTAGATTATGAGAACAGACCCGGCAGTAGTAATTCTACATGTCTTGGTTTCATCGGACATTGCTATCTATGAGCATGTGTAATGCTTCTTAGACTGGAAGATTATCATTAACTAATGTGATGACTTACACACTAAGATTTGTTGACAAAAACCGTCACAAAGATAGTTGGTGGGAAGCAGGGTACATTGGGTGTGTCATGAATGACATGTTGTTAATTGATAAGCCTAGGAAGGATTTTTCCCGTCCATATTTATGGAAGTAGATATCTTGGGACCTTTGATTGAAATAGAACTGTCGCCCAAATTCCATGGCCATTGTGTCACGACGAGTTTATTTCTAAAAGTCAAAGAATGGCGGATCAAGCATATCAGTTTATGGCACTACCACGAAACCTTCTTGATGAGATATTGAGACAAAGGGATGAAATTAAATGGTAATAGTTCGTATGAGGTGACACGTCAATGCGGCGTTAACTTCTTTTTCCTGGATGCCTTGACCCATTTCTAGATAGTAATCTTGGACTTTAGGCAATCCCGCTTAATTCCAACGAGAAAGAGGCCTAGAGAGTCACACAATAAGTGTATTCAAGTATCTCAATTAGAATAAATATTATTCCCATATGTGGTTAATATCTATTCATGGAAGCCTAGATCATTTTAATGTTAGAGGAAGAATAAAATGAAAACAAGATATAAACATCTTGTACATTGAATGTACACGCCATGTAGTTTTTATTTTGGAAAGAAAATGAAAACTAGATATACACGCCATGTACATTGAATGTACACACCGTGTAGTTTTAATTTTTGAAAGGAAATGAAAAATGAGTACATGTCATGTATTAATGATTACATGCCCTGTAGTTTTTCCAGTCGGGATTTTAAGGAAATAAAATCATTTTATTAAATAATATTTATTATAATCAGTGTGGGATCATGTCAAGGAATTAATTATTCAACATGGGGGTTTTCATTAAGAGTTAATGAAATAAATAAAATGCGTAACACATTTATTTATTGTCATAAATATATAACCTCAAACCCGATTATAAATATTCTCACAACCCCAACACTTTTCCCTAATCACTGTGCACAACAATTCTTGAGAATTCCCTCAAGGCCAAAAGTGCTCCTTCCTCCAGGAATGCTCTCAATACCGATAGATATCTTCCTGCATCGGATTAAGGAAATCGAAGGCAGACAATGCAAGCAAATACTTTTCTATACTAGCACCTGTAGATTCCTTTGGTGACATCCCGAGATACATGGTGCACATGTGGATCAACACTAGAGGTAGTATGCACTTGGCTTCTGCGACGCAATCATGATTCACATGGGAACATGATTAGAAATATCAATGAAGAAATAATACAAAAAAGGTAATTCTTTTCAATTATTTAAATTAATTATAATCAACCTGTGATGATCCTCATTTGTGGTTCCAGGAATATTCTTCTTCTTTGTCTATTTCTGTGATTCGATCTATGGAGTCTAGCGTTTATTGGGGTTTTGTTCCCGGATTGATCATTTCTAATGAAAAAAGGCCAAGTGATCACATCCACCCATGAGTTTCCACTTTTCTTGGGACCTACAAGTGGTGTTAGAGGGGTCACAATGTTGATTATAGTTATTTAATTTTCGTTGATAATTTAAAAAATTACATTTGATTCAATTCAAGGTAAATCGTTCTATAAAACTGAATGAATGAGATCCTTTCTTGCTCTGTTTCATGATTCATATCACAGAAAAAACCATTTAATTTTAATTTTGATTAAAATAAAAATTAGTAACTCATCTATAGGAGCCACTCATTCTGTCTATATAACACAAGAATACAAGGCTTGTAGTAAAATCTACACACTGTGTACTTAGGTTCAACAAACTGGTAATGGTCCGCCAAACCACTCTATGTGAATTGAGCATACCTATGTTTTTTATTACACCGTGTTGACTATAACCTAATGGCGTGTGGAAACCGGAATGCATGGCATGTATGTTGAATCAACACGCTGTGTAGCCCGATCTAGCCGAGGTGAAACCATGTACAAGGAGAAGCCATGTAACCATGTACATGTGATTTCTAGGTCGGTAACCACGTCACAAGGAAGTACAAGCCGTGTTAGATTATTCTACATGTTGTGTACTATAACATTTACAAAGTACATAAAACACGCCAAAGCCCCCGATGTGTACTTTGGATAAAGGGTGAATACAAATACACACCGTCTAATATATCCTGCACTCCATGTACTTTATAGAAATGGAATTTCACCAGGTTTCCTCCAAAGTAAAAAGACCTGTACAAGGAATATGGATGTGAAGAATCTCAAGGAAATTCAGAAAGTAATTTAAGATAAATAATTGATTAATTATAAGATCATAATTAATTAAATTCAATCACAACATATCTTGAATAAAAGAATGATTAAAATAATTTGAATACCAAATATGTGTAAATTTCATTGCATGCTATGGATGATCATGAGATAGACCAAAGGCCTTTTGTGTGTGTATTGTTTCATATAATTTCATTGGCCTATGAGCCTTCTTTCAATAAAATTTAAGTCCATTGTGCCCATGGTTTCTTTAATGTAAACCCCATGTAATGGAGGATCTCCCAAGCCAAGGGAGATGGTTCAAAATCTGAAGCTGAGGTGAAACCAACCCAAGAAAAACAAAAAGGTGGATATGTGGGAGATGAAAAACACAAACCATCGGGTTCAATGTGTTTTTTCCTAGGCCAGGGTTATCTTATCAAAACTGTTAGATAAGATAACCAATATAAGGTCATGATCATGCCATATTATTTTATTTCTTTCTGATTACACGGTTTATTTATTATGTATATGTTGTCACGATCACATAGTTAATAAAATAAACAATCATGAAAATATGGAATAAAATAAAAACTGGACTATGCCTAAACATTATTAGAACATGGTAAATCACTTAAGCAGTCATCACTTAATATTAAAAATCATGTGATAAAGAGAAACTACGCATAAAAGATTGAAATCCATGAAATACCACATTAATTCAAACCAATCCTTCTGTAACTTGATTAAGGGAATGACTCAATAAAACATTGTGTTTGACTAACCCTAATTGGGAACATTACATTTATAAAGGAATCTTTTATGAAAGTTTCTTATTGACATAAAAAATTTACATATAGAGGAGTATCCCTTTCTAGACTTTTTATAAAATGGAGGCAAGTGTTGAGGAAATCCAAGTCAGGATTTCAGGATTGGGGAGTCTACTCAATAGATCAAGGAACTCTAATCTCATTGTTGGCAAAGACCTGTCTACATAAATACCTTTAAAGAGCTTGACTAACCGTTGTTGGGGTTATGTGAAGGGGAATTTGGATCCTTGCCACTAGAATGTCATAGAAACTAGGAATTCCAAGTTCAATGAGGGGGGGGGGGGGTGGCATCGGTACATGATAAAATAGTGGTATAATTAAAAAATTCATTTATTATTTTTTATAAAATGTAATCAAATAGAAATGATAAATCTGCTCTTTTAATTTGTAGAATAAACATGAAAATGTCATGAACCACATTTTCTCTGCGATCAATTCTGAATAACGACAATATCCTCACTGGTAGTAACTTTTAGGAATGGTTTAGGCACCTTCGGGTTATCCTACACCATGAACGAAAGTTTAACGTGCTGGAGTCCTCACATCCTGATTCTCCTGCCCAAGGGGCTTGTGATGAAGATTTCCTATCCTATGATCAACATTTGAACAATGAACTCGACATTTAATGTTTGATTTTGTCATCAATTTATAGTGAGCTCATAATGTCTCAAGAAGACATGGATGCCTATAGCATGCATGAGCACCTCCATAGTCTATTCCAGGAGAGATTAAGATAGGAAGGTTTGAGATCTCCAAGGCTCTATTTCAGAGCAAGCTTGGAGAGGGTGCCCCACCAGGGCCTCATGTAGTCAAGCTCATTTTCTACATTTAGCGCTTGGAGGTTCTAGGGTTTAAACTCCCCAAATAACTGGGTACCAATCTAATTCTTGAATTACTCCCCCATAGATTCTCTAACTTTGTTGTAAATTTCAATATGAACAACATTGAGAAATCTCTATCTAATATTCTTATCCCCATTCCCCAAGTGGACAATGATATGAAGAATGAAAAGCCTTCTTTCCTTATGGTGAATAAAAGGAAAGGGAAGTAGAAGATATTTAAGACCAATGCTTATTGAAGGACTTCTAAGAAAAGGAAGATCAAATGGGAGGCAAGAGAAGAGGAGGCTTTTTGTTTCTTATGTGGCAAGAAGGGCCACTGGAAGATAAACTGCACCCAGCCAAGGAACCAAGGGGAAGCTTCAGGTGCGTTTGTTATTGAATGTAATATATCTATTTCTACCAATTGGGTATTAGATACTACTTATGGTTCTCAAATATTTATCCAAATACAAGAACCAAGTAGATTCAGAATGACTCACTGAGTTGAGGTGGATCTGCGAGCAGCCAATAGAGCCAGACTCGCTGGTGTAGCTGTCCGAGGCTACCACCTCAAATTACCTACTGGGATGTTCTTGGTATTAAAAGGACTTTATTATGTACCCTATATAACCAAAAACAGTATTTTAGTATCTAGATTATATACAGATGGATTCATCTTCATGTTTGGAAATGAGTGTTGCTACTTTTATAAGGATAACATTATTTTTGGTAGGGCACATTTATATAACGACCTTTTTGTGTTAGACTACAAAAACCAAGTAATGGAAATCGATGACAAAGTTAATTCACATTAATCATACCACACCCAACTTTGGCATCACCAGCTAGGTCATGTCGATGAGAAACATTTGAAAAAATTTCATCAAGATGTGTATTTAGATTCTTTCTAACTAAAACCACTTGGTGTATGTCATGCGTGTCTATAAGGAAAAATGACCAAAGCCCCATTTACTGGGAAAGTAAAAAGGGATAAAGAGATTCTAGAATTATTTTACACAGATGTGTGTGGAACATTTCTATTTGAAGCAAGGGGTGGGTTCTTGTACTTCATAAATTTTACTGATGATTTTAGTAGATATGGATATATTTACTTAATGAGGTATAAGTTAGATTCTTTTGATCAGTTAAAAGAATAAAAGAATGAATCTGATAACCAAATTGGTAAGAAGATTAATAAACTCCACTTAGATATAGGATGAGAATATCTTAATCAGGACTTCATTGATTTATTACAGGAGTTTGGGATTCTATCTCAACTCACTCCTTACACGCCTCAGTGGAATGGTGTTAGTGAAAGGAGGAACTGCACCCTGTTGGACATGGTGAGATCAATGATGAGTCATGCGAGTCTTCTATTATCCTTTTGGGGATGTGAATCACAAACAACATGAAACATAATAAAACAAGTACCAACTAAATCGATAAATGGTATTCCATACGAGTTATGGAGTGGACGCACATCCATGTTATGAACTTTACATGTGTCGGGTAGCGAAGCATTTGTTAATTCCACTTCAGGTAACAAAATTTAACCCCGAAGCACAACGTATAACTTTATAGGATATCCCAAGGAAACAAGGTGATATTACCTATAAAACCACTCAGATAAATAAGGTTATAGTGGAAAGACACACCATATTTCTTGGGAGGAATCACATCTCCAAAAGAGATAGTGGGAGAGAGATAGAATTCGATGAAGTCGAGGCTCAAGATCCACACGATTTGGTACAAGAACAGATTCCACAAAGCCCTGTGGAAGAACAATCATTTTGAGAGACACAAGAACTGTGTAGGTGCATAAGAGAGGTAAGAGAACCAGAATTAAATGGATTTCTTGTCATCAATGATGATGACTCATTATTGGTTGACAATGATGATCCTATTACCTACAAAGAAGCTCTTCAAGGAATAAACATTTCCACGTGGCAAGAACCCATGAATTCTGAAATGGATTCATTATACCAAAACCACGTCTAGATTTTGGTAGATCCTATAGATGATGTAAATCCTATTGGTAGTAAATGGGTATTCCAGAAGAAACTAGACATGGAGGGACAAGTCAGCACCTATAATGCATTACTGGTTGCAAAAGGTTTTAGATAGCGTCAAGGAATTGACTATGATGAAACCTTTTCACCAATTGTAATGCTGAAATCCATCAGAATCCTATTGGCCATTTCCACTTACCATGACTATGAAATTTTTCCAATGGATGTCAAAACAACATTCCTTAACGAGAACCTCCAAGAAGATGTCTACGTGACACAACCTGAAGGGTTATGACTCCAAAGGAATCCAATAAGTTATTTAAGTTGCAGAAATCCATTTATGGATTAAAGAAAGCATCAAGTTCATGGAACATTCATTTTGATGAAGCCGTAATTAAATTTGGCTTCGTTAAGCACAAATATGAGTCGTGTGTCTACAAAAGGTTTAGAGGAATTGCATTCATTATCCTAATAGTATTGGTCGATGAAATATTACTAATTGGAAATGAAGTACCTATGTTACAGTTAGTTAAGGAATGGTTGGATAAATACTTCTCTATGAAAGACGTGAGTGAGGCAGTAGATATTCTGGGGATCAAAATCCATCATGATTTATCCAGGAGAATGTTAGTCCTGAGTAAATGTACATACATTGACATGATACTGAAGAGATACAATATGGAACAGTCCAAGAGGGGATTGTTACCAGTGTCACATGTAATTCATCATTCCATGAAAATGTGTCCTCAGACACATGAGGAAAGAAAGAAAATGGAAAGTATCCCTTACGCATCTGCAATTAGGGCAGTCATGTATGTTATGCTATGTACAAGGCCTGATGTTTCTTACACATTAAGTGTAGTAGGCAGATATCAAGCTGGTCCAGGAGACTGCCATTGGATGGCAGTCAAAAATATCCTTAAGTATCTGAGGCATACTAAGGATATGTTCCTAGTTTATAGAGGACATGATGAACTAGTCATAAGAGGACATATAGATGCTAGTTTCCAGACTGATCATGATGACATGAAGTCATATCCTAGATAAATCTTCAGTTTAAATGGAGGTGTAGTGAGCTGGAAGTTATCAAACCAAGGTGTGGTCACAGATTCTATAGCACATTCTAAGTATATCACAGCTTCTGAGGCAGCAAAATAAGTAATGTGGATGTGAAGATTCGTCTAAGATCTAGATGTAGTACCTAGCAGTAAAGATCCTATCACACTCTACTGTGATAATACTACAGTGGTGGAACTTGAAAAAGATCCAAGGTCACATTAGTGGACAAAGCACATACTTCAAAAGTATCATGTATTGAGGGATTTTTCTCAGATAGGTCAAGTTACAATGAGAAATATTTCCATGGAAGACAATGTGGCGGACCCCTTTAATAAATCTTTTATGCAGTGTAAACATGATCATCATGTGAAGTCTAGCGAACTAAAAGTCATTTGAAGTTGGATCTAGTCCAAGTGAGAGTTTTTTAGAGTTGGTGTATTGAGAACCAACTATTTTTAATTTGATTACATGAATGTACACTTATTATATATTGTTCATTGTTCAGCATGACTATAATATAATAATGTCCTGGAATATTTGTTGCATTAATAAGGCCATGACAGATCCACACTATGATGGGAACAATGAAATTATATAACAATATTCTTAAAAAAAGTTCTATGGTTGGATGACATACTACGATAAGACACATATTATACAGACCGTCATGTGTGAGTACTCATAAGAATATGAGAGTCCCTCTCTGGAGTTCACATATGGTAATCTTCAAGATGGAAGATTATGCGAACAGATCCACCAGTAGTAATTATGCATGTATTAGTGTCATCATACATTCCTATCTACAAGCATGTGTAATGGTCCTTAGACTGGAAGATTATCATTAACTCATGTCATGACTCACACACTTAGATTTGATGACAAAAACAATCATGAAGACAGTTGGCATGAAGTAGGGTACATTGGGTGCGTCACGATTGACATGTTCTTAACAGATATGTCGAGGAAGGATTTGTCCCTTAAATATTTATGGAAGTAGATATATCGGGCCCTTTGATTGAAATAAAACTGTCACCCAAATTTTATGGATATGGTGTCATGAAGTGTTTATGTCTGGAAGTCAAAGAATGAAAGATCAAGCATATATGTTTATGACACTACCATGAAACCTGGTTGATGAGATATTGAGAAAAAGAGATTAAATTACATGGTAAGCATTCGTAGGAGGTGAAACATCAATGTGGTGTCAAATTATTTCTCTTGGGTGCCTTGACCCGCTGCTAGATAGTAATCTTGGACTTTAGGAAATCCCCCTTAATAGCAATGAGAAAGAGGCCTAGAGAATCAGATACTAAGTGTATCCAAGTATCTCAAGTAGAATAAAGATTATTCCCATACGTGGTTTAATAAATATTCAAGGAAGCCTAAATTATTTTAGTGGTGGAGGAAGAATAAAATGAAAACAAGATATACACTCCATGTACATTGAATGTAGATGCCTTGTAGTTTTCATTTTGGAAAAAAAATAAAAACAATATATACACACCATTTACATTGAATGTACATGCAAAGTAGTTTTCATTTTGGAAAGGAAATGAAAAACGAGTACACACCATGTATTAATTATTACATGCCGTGTAGTTTTTCTAGTGGAGATTTTAATAAAATAATATCGTTTTATTAAATGATATTTATTATAATCAGTGCGGGTGCATGTAAAGAAATTCATGATTCGACATGGGGGTTTTCAATAATATTTAATAAAAAAAATAAATCACCTAACGTGTTTATTTATTATCATAACTCTATAATGTAAAACCTGATTAAAAATATGCTCACAACCCCAACACTTTTCCCTAATAATTGTGAACAACAATTCTAGAGAATTCTCTCAAGGACGAAAGAACTCATTCCTCCAAGAACTCTATCAAGACTAAGAGGGATCATCCTCCACCAGATAAAGGTGATCTAATTTGGACAATGGAAGCAAAGGCTTCTCCATGCTAGCACCCAGAGATTCCTTTGGCGATGTCCCGAGATACGTGGTGCATGTGTAGATCACCACTAGAGGAAGTCTACACTTGGCTTCCGCGACGCAATGATGAATCTCATTGGAATGGGATCCAAAATATCCATGAAGAAGGAATGCCCTATAAGGTACTTCTTGTCAATTAATGAAATTAATTATAATCAACCTGTGATGATCCTCCTTCGTGGTTCCAGGACTATTCTTCTTCTTTAACTATTTCTATGATTCTATCCATGGATTTTGGCATTTATCGTCATATTGATCCCATATGGATCATTAATAATAACAAAAGGCCATGTGGGCACATCCACCCATGAGCTTCCGCTGCGCCCGAGACCTACAATAATGTCACTAAGGAATTTTTCACCGGTCTCTTGAAGACATCCAAATGATAGAATAAGTGTTATGGGTTGTTGTGGAATAGACTAACGAAGGCATCCCACTGTATCACTATTCGAGAAGATATATCAGTAGATTAAATCTATAAGATATATGTGATGGAATTAGTGTGACTTCATGGGTTTCAACATTTTATTATCTCTAATATTGATCCTAGGTTCACATCTGTGTTTTAGAGGAGTCTTAAAAATTCTTTGAGTACATAATTAAATTTAATCACGACCTATCACCCCCAAACTGATGGACAATCAGAAAGAACAATTCATACACTTGAGGATATTCTAAGATCATACTCTTTAGAAATAAAATGTCGATAAGATAAAAATCTCCCATTTCTTGATTTCTCATACAAAAATAGCTTCCACCCAAGTATTCAGATGGCGAAATATGAATATCTTTATGGAAATTGATGTAGAATTCAAACCTTTTGTGATAAAGTTGGTGAAAGAAAGATTCAAGGACCCAATCCCATGAAAGAGATGATAGAGAAGGTTCAAGACATCCACGAACTTATCAAAGATTCTTAGAGTCAAAAAAAGAGTTATAATGGAATCCATTGATGGGACATAGGGTTTGACGTTGAAGGTATAACCTTCCTATGTGTAGAGACCCGAAGATTAACATACATGGACATTACATTACTTTTGCGTAATACTTAGTACATAACAAAAACACACACAGAAGGACCGTAAGAGTTTAGTGTCTTTGGAAACTCGGAATATAATCTTCTAATCGTGGTGAAAGATCTTCAACATCTCCCATAAAGATCTTATTTTTTTACCTAAAACCTTTTTTTATATCTTGGGGAAAATAAAACATAAAAGGGTGATCTCAAATTCTCAGTAAGGGTAAACAAAAGAAATATCAATCACATCATATTCATAAGAACATAACATTTTGGAAATCTTAACCTGCAAAAGAGATCATAATAACATAACATGGGATAAATCATAGTAGTGAAATGTAATCCCAATAATCATAACATAAAACATGAAACTTTGTGGCATACACACATAATCATAGAGAATCATTTCTTATTAGTCAAGACTCATTTCCAAGACTATCTTAGTGGACAAAGTCCATTTCTGAACCTAGTTCACTCCTCGTTTCAGTCCTGTTTCACTGAACCGGTTTAACCTTCCGTTCCAGCCATGTCTATCTAATGAGATATAAAATCTTTACCCAATACATTGGAGGGAGATATAGGTCCCACCCATCTCATAATGATACCATTCTTATGTGTGCCACAAAATCATAAACCATACATCATAGCATAACCCATGTGATAAAAATGGGAATCTTAAACATCATACCATCATAACACAATCCATATAAGATAAAAAGACATCATAAAAATAATTCCATCATAACATAATAAAATAAATGTTAATATAGGGATAGAAACATTACCCTATATTATCTTAGATGGAAAATAATTTTGATAAAACACTTGAACTCCATTCTTGAAGAAAATATCCTTTCTGCTTCAAAAACATTTTACCTTTCTTAACATGTCATAAAATTTTAAACTAAAAGAAGTTAATTAAAAATAAACATGAAAACTTGTAAAGGAATATTCTTGGAAATAATGTATTAAAATTACATTCATTCTGTAAAAGTTAAAAAACATTATTCTCTTACTTTTGTCAGAAAAGTCAAAAATTACCTCGTATGGTAAACAAAATAAAGATTCCTTCCATACGATGTGGAAAAAGTAAGAAAAGGGTAAAAATGTATTAAACATACATGGAAGGAAAGTAAACATTTTATGAAAACATTTTGAGAGCATATGGACATGGATAATAAACATAACCCCCAGTAAATACTTATGAGTAAACAATCTCAGATAAGAATGAGATTGGAATAATTATCCCTTACCTTAGGTCCGATTATCTTCGTAAGTGTTCGAAACTCTTGTATAATGATTTAAATAATTCCATTTACTTATTCCAGAATCATACTCATTGTTATGATATCATATATGGTTCACTTATGACTTTATTTTACCCGTTCTTTTGTAAATTCCATGTTAAAGAGCATTTTGGGTAAAATCATTTCATTTGTCATCCGTGTTTTGACTTGTAATTATTAATATGATTACATAGATCATGATTACTTAATTATAGAATATAAAACATTATTTATATATAATATATATTCAGAATATACATATATATAATAGATCAGTAAATGGAAAGAAATACATCGTTCATGGAGACGGTAGGCCGTACGTACGCATGAACGCTGTTTTCGTTTCCTTATTGAGTTGAATGGAGTTAAGTAGATGACATAAATATATATACACATAAATCCAATATAATTATTATGTCATATATTTCATTATTACTTATTATATATACTTTATAATCATTCAGGAATGGTTAACGTGGAGAATGAATCTCATCGCGTCGTGGAGACGGTAGTCCGTACGTACGCACGAGCGATGTTATTGTTCTCATGATCGTGGAATTGTATTGGAGTGTATTGATACTATTTCAGAATCAATATAACATTAAAATAATCATATATAGTTATTATTTACACCATTATACCCATCCAAGTAATGTGGTGGTGGAAAATAGATTACACCACGGCCTGAAGACGGTATTCCGTACGTACGCACGCGCGGTGATTTCGTTTTCCGTAGGATGGATAGATGGTGAAATAGGGTTGTTTCATAATTATAATAACATATTAGTATATGAGTGATATGGATTTTATTACTTCATAATGAAACAACCTAAGAAGAAGAAGTCGAAGAAGAAAAAAAGTTGAAAGAATCGGCAAAGGACATTACCTCTTCTTTGAAGCGCCTCTTTGAGTCCTCCTCTTAGGGAACTAAAATTGGTCTTTGAAGAAGACCAGGGCCTCTAGGATGTTTCTAGGGAAGTGTATAAGAGAATTTGGAAGGGGTTTTCCGAGCTTGAATGCTCAAAGTGGTGTGAGGAAGAGAGGGAGGAGGTGCCCTTTTATAAGGGAGGAGAGGGGCACCTTTGGAATAACTAAAAATATTATTTTATTATAAAGTCATATTCGGTTTTTAATAGCTCCAAATTGAGTTATTTAGAAGCTAAGGTGGGGATGGGTCGAAATACTCTCATCCAATATAATTTAGAAAAGTTTAGGTTCCTATTTTAACCTTATCATTTATATTTAACTTTAAGTTAGATAATTTTACTTTTACCGTGTCTTTTTGTGTTCTTACATTATAAGGTTAATAAACTTACTATAACAAGACAAACAAACCCCAAGTTGTTTATTAATAATATATTTAACCTTATCTAAGTCATTTGTCTGAACCTTAGATTTTTATGAAAAAATAACAATTAATAATATAATATTTGTTTTAAAAACTATTTTATGTCAATTTTGACACTATTTAGTAATTGATTTTTGTAAAACTCATAACAGAATGCTTAGTTAGAAAAAAGTTAATTAAATCAATAATAAAATGTCCTATTAACGTATTAAATTATTGTAATTCATAAAAAGTCTCAAATTACATTTATTTTGGTATTTATAACATCGATTATGTCAATATTTCATTAATAAGATAATTACTGCATCATATTGGTGTCATAAATAAATTAAATTATTTAATGTCTAAAAATTACAAATAAAATACCATTATTTAGGAAATCGTTTTATCATTATAATGAATATTTATAGTCTAATTTATCTTATTTATAACCTTATATTAAAAATGATATACTTATTAAACTTTGATTTTAACTATTTTAACCCTTCTTTAAATAAATTAATAATAAATGTCCTAATCTAATCCAAGTGGGCTTAAATGGTCATATTTTATTTCTAAGGTTGTTTTTGGTCGAATTACACTTATCCAATAGATTTAGAACATGTGTTATGGTAATAATAATAATATCATTTTTACCCTTAATTAACCTATTTACTTTTAACCGTGGTAAAAAAAGTAAGAAGTTACTATTCACCAAAAATTATTTTTATCTCATTGAACCACATTTTACTTACTAACATCAACTGTGTCTCTTGGATATTTTAAATTCCACTCACAGAAGTGGTAAAATTAAGTTTTATGAAAAATTCATTTTTTTTAACTACCACTTAGTGGTTTCACTATTCATCAAAAAATAAAAGTTTCTAGAAAAATACCAAAAATTAGGCCGAAGATATATTTGATATTATGAACTCAAAAATTATGTCTATTTTAACAAATTCAAAACATATCAGTTGCATTAATTGATTTAAAAATTAATTCCCGTCGTCAAAACAAATAGCGTGTTCTTAAGAGATAATAACTTTCAAAAGATTGACACTTGTTTATGTCTTGTTTAAATGTGAAATTACATCCAATGAACAACATTGTATTAAATTGTAAAAACATATTCTAAATATACTTTAAAACCACTCAAATTAATAATTTATCAATATTAATTATTTCGATTAAAAAGGTTGTTTTTTAATGAAAATTTAGTAATTTTCACTATTCATCAGAAAATGAAAGTTATCTGAAAAATTCCAAAATTTCACCTGAAGCTAATTTTGATATTCCAAATCCAAAAATGAAGTCCATTTTTAAAAATAAAATTTACAAAATTTCAAAAAGTGGTTATTACTATTCATAACGGATAGTTTTAATAATATTTTTAATATCATATCGTTGTTTAGTGAAACTCAGTATTGCGTACTACACGTGCTATCGAGGAAGGTCACGATTGCGTGTAATGAAAGGCAAGTCAAGGATGCATGTTGTGGAATCTCCTTTTGGTGTAGCGTACAACACAAGACATTAATGAAATTAAAAATAATATTTTTCATAAAATCTCAGGGTGTTACATTCTACCCCCTTTAAAATGAATTTACCCCTCGAAATTCCTTGGGGTTATAAATGTTTTACTAATAAAAAGTTTTTTTAATAGAAACCCTCATCGTAAAAAGGAATACCAAAACCTATCTTATAAAAAAAAATTATGAAACTTAACAGTTACCCAAATAAACTAATCACTGGGTTTCCACATAGGTGAAAATATGGATATGGAAGAGAAATCTAACCATCATGTTCTGATGGAGAGTGGTAGAGAACATGGGTATGGAAAAGCCAGCAATCAGAAAGCCATAAATTTGTAACGATCTAAGGTACCATCTGATTGATCATATATAAGAGCACTAGGAAAACATTTTTGGTTTTCAAGATCATTTCCCTAAAGTTGATGAAATTGGAATTAGAAGAAATACTTTCGTGATTTTGGTATAGTCTTACCGTTGGTCGTTCTTTGGACAATTTCCACTTCATATCTTAAAGAAATGATGTTGAATTTGTCATTCATGATGTGTTAGCAGATCATGTGATAGAATGATGGGTCATTCCATTTGTCTCAAACAAAAGGTTAGAAAAGTTATCAAAACTTACATAAGTCCATCTATAGTGAGATTAATCATATATGGTTCCAAAAATGGACTTATACCTCATATATCATACTGCTTAATATAATAAAACTAGTTTCTACTAAACAGGGACTTCCTGTAGGCCAGTGGTATGCGAAAAAGGCCAGTCGCACTTTGGGTGTGGGTTCGATTCCCACAGCCTTGTCCGACGCGATGGGCTGTCGCCCATCCTGCAGGTTGTCCTTTTTCTAAAGCTATATTACTATAACATCCCATCAATAATATCAAAAAAAGTCTTATCCTAACTTATGTCCAACATAATCCATTCTAATCATTAGGCTTATCTAAAATACTTTGGTCTAAGCTCATAGTATAAAGAAAATGATTACTTGAAATGTCACATAACAATCACGTGAATGCCATCATTTATCCCCCATATATCATAAGATATATCTTGTTGGTCAAATTACAAACATGTGAATACCTTAATCATGTATTCTCTTGAAGAATAAATACCCATTGAACCTTAGTGAAAACATGAATACAGTTAAAAGTTAACACTTTCCACAAACCAAAATCCTCAAAATTCTTTATACTCAAACCACGATATCACTTAGTCCTTATATCAATCATGAGCTCATGAATACAATCAAACATCTCATTATCTTCTTAGCCCTTCATTATGCACATATTATCTGCTTACCAAAAATATCTCAATCACTTTCCATGGATACCGGTACCATAAAATTATTGAAAACCACAATAGACCAATACATAAATATTCCAATATTCCACGATACTATATAAATCATTATTTTTGAATACCATTACATAAACACTTAATCATTCCACCACATCGTTTTCATATTCAACATCGCCAATAGTGATCGCATGTGACTTCCCTTTGTCCTTTGCCTTAAGTGGTTTCTCATGTCGATCATCAATAACCCTTGGATTAGGGAATTTATTTTCATAATGCCCCATTTCCTTGCACTTGAAGCATTGAAGTGTTGGTGGTGCGTTCTCTGCAGTCTTTTCTTTATTCACATCATTAGAAACCCTTTTTCCATTACATAGACACTCAGCTGCTCGATGACCCTCTTTTCACACTTAAAACATTTTCTAGTCCCTTTAAAACAATCTCCACCATGCTTCTTTCCACACTTTGAGCATAAGTAAACATTCATCTTCTTTTCACCATTATTCTGAGATTTCTCCTTGAACTCCATCTTTCGTTTCTTGTCAAAACTATGAGATGGATAAGTAACACAAACTTCCATTTCTACCTTGATATCACAATGCACAATTTCTTCATAGCTACTGAAGTCTCTTATGGATAATGCCTTTCGAAAATTTGGTTTTAAGCCACTGAAGAATCGATCAACTTTACTTCCAGGTTGGATGATAAATCCAGATGCATACCTTGCAAGCCTTGAAAAATTCGCTTCGTATATACCAACAGATTCATCATCCTTTTGCTTTAGTTCAAGAAACTCCTTCTCCATCTCTGTTCAAAGAATACAAGGGAAGTACTTATTGAAAAATAAGTTCTTGAACTCGTCCCATTCCATGGACTCAATTTCATCTTTTGGCCTCGTATTCTTGATAATATTCCACCATTGATCAGCTTCACCTTCCAAACAATATACTGCTAAGATGACATTATCATGTTCAGAACATTAAAGAACTGAAAATATCTTTTCAGTGGTAATGATCCATTGTTCAACAACAAGTGGATCAGAAGACCCACTCAAAGAAGGGGGACATTGCCTCATGAAGGACTCAATAGAATATTGTTCCCTTCTCTGCTCATTTGGAAGTCCAGAATGATTCATAGATTGTGTAAGTATAGCAATAATATTTTTCACTCCATCTCCCATAACATTTTTTTGTTCAGGAGGACAATCATTGCATTTTCCATTACATTGATCAACACGGTTCCTTCGGGTTCCAGCCATCGTCTAAAACCCAAAAAGAATTGTGTGAGAGGTAAAAATCACGCTAGGGAAAAGAACATAATAAAGGGGTAGTAACTTCAATATCTAACATATTAGGTTACTGTAATTCTAGTACTATAACCTATACTTATACTTAACCTTAGGGACATCCCTAGACATACCTTAGAAATATCTATAGGGATCTCACTAAAGTTCTCGCATCCTAGTTTCCAAAGGTTGACTAAACCTTTCCTCTGATACCAACTGTAGATACCCGAAGCTTAACGTACATGGACATTACATTACTTTTGCGGAATACTTAGTATATAACAAAAACACACACACAAGGACCATAATAGTTTAGTGTCTTTGGATACTCAGAATATAATCTTCTAATCGTGGTGAAAGATCTTCAATATATCCCATAATGATCTTCTTCTTTTTTACCTAAAACATTTCTTTACATCCTAGGGAAAAGAAAACATAAACGGGTGAGCTCAAATGCTCATTAAGGGTAAAAAAAAAATATATATCACATCATATTCATAAGAACATAACATTTTTGAAATCTTAACCTGCAAAAGAGATCATAATATCATAACATGGGACAAATCATAGTAGTGAAATGTAATCCCAATAATCATAAATTAAAACATGAAACTTTGTGACATACACACATAATCATAGAGAATAATTTCTCATTAGTCAAGACTCATTTGCAAGACTATGTTAGTGGACAAAGTCCATTTCTGAACCGAGTTCACTCCTCGTTTCAGTCCTGTTTCACTGATCCGGTTTAACCTGCCGTTCCAGCCATGTCTATCTCATGAGATATAAAATCTTTACCCAATTCATTGGAGGTAGATATAGGTCTCACCCATCTCATAATGATACCATTCTTATGTGTGCCACAAAATCATAAACCATACATTATATCATAACCCATGTAACAAAAATGGGAATCTTAAACATCATGCCATCATAACACAATCCATATAAGATAAAATGACATCATAAAAATAATTCCATCATAACATAATCAAATCAATGTAAAAATAGGGATAGAAACATAACCCTATATTATCTTAGATGGAAAATAATTTTGATAAAACACTTGAACCCCATTCTTGAGGAAAATATCCTTTCTACTTCAAAAACATTTTTCCTTTCTTAACATGTCATACAATTTTAAACTAAAAGAAGTTAATTAAAAACAAAATTGAAAACTTGTAAAGGAAGCTTCTTGGAAATAATGTTTTAAAAATCCATTCATTCCATATAAGTTAAAAAACATTCTTCTCGTACTTTTGTCGGAAAAGTCAAAAAGTACCTCGTATGGTAAACAAAAGAAAGATTCCTTCCATACGATGTGGTAAAAGTAAGAAAAGGGTAAAAATGTATTAAACATACATGGAAGGAAAGTAAACATTTTGAGAGCATATTGACATGGATAATAAACATAACCCCCAGTAAATACTTATGAGTAAACAATCTCAGATTAGAATGAGATTGGAATAATTATCCCTTACCTTAGGTCCGATTTGCTTTGTAAGTGTCCGAACCTCCTGTATAATGATTTAAATAATGTCATTGACTTATTCCATAATCATACTCATTGTTATAACATCATATATGGTTCACTTATGACTTTATTTTACCCATTTGTTTGTAAATTCCATGTTAAAGAGCATTTTGGGTAAAATCGTTTCATTTTTCGTCCGTGTTTTGACTTGTAATTATTCATATGATTACATAGATCATGATTAATTAATTCCAGAATATAAAATATGATTTATATATAACATATATTCAGAATATACATATATATAATATATCAGTAAATGGAAATAAATACACCGTTCATGGAGACGGTAGGCTGTACGTACGCATGAACGCTGTTTTCGTTTCCTTAATGAGTTGAATTGAATTAAGTAGATGACATACATATATATACACATAAATCCAGTATCATTATTATGTCATATATTTCATGATTAATTATTATATATACTTTATAATCATTCATGAATGGTTAACGTGGAGAATGAATCTCATCGCGTCGTGGAGACGGTAGTCCGTACGTACGCACGAGCGATGATATCATTCTCATGATCGTGGAATTGTATTGGAGTGTATTTATACTATTTAAGAATCAATATAACTTTACAATAATCATATATAGTTATTATGTACACCATTATACCCATCCAAGTAGGGTGGTGGTGGAAAATAGATTACACCACGGCGTGGAGACGGTATTCCGTACGTACGCATGCGCGGTGATTTCATTTTCCGTAGGATGGATAGATGGTGAAATAGGTTTGTTTCATACTTATAATAAAATATCATTATATTAGTGATACTGATGTTATTACTTCATAATGAAACAACCTAAGAAGAAGAAGAAGTGGAAGAAGAAATAAAGTTGAAAGAATCGGTATCGGACATTACTCTTCTTTGAAGCGCCTCTTTGAGTCCTCCACATAGGGTACTAAAATTGGTCTTTGAAGAAGACCAGGACCTCTATGATGTTTCTAGGGAAGTGGAGAAGAGAATTTGGTAGGGGTTTTCTGAGCTTGAATGCTCAATGTGGTGTGAGGAAGAGAGGGAGGAGGTGCCCTTTTATATGGGAGGAGAGGGGCACCTTTGGAATAACTAAAAATATTATTTTATTATAAAGTCATATTCGGTTTTTAATAGCTCCAAATTGAGTTATTTAGAATCTAAGGTGGGTATGGGTCGAAATCCTCTCATCCAATAGAATTTAGACAAGTTTAGTATCCTATTTTTACCTTATCGTTTATATTTAACTTTAAGTTAGATAATTTTACTTTTACCGTGTCTTTTTGTGTTCTTACACTATAAGGTTAATAAACATACAATTACAAGCCAAAAGAACCCTAAGTTGTTTATTAATAATATATATAACCTTATCTAAGTCATTTGGTCGAACCTTAGATTTTTATTAATAAAATAACAATTAATAATATAATATTTGTTTTAAAAACTATTTTATGTCAATTTTGACACTATTTAGTAATTGATTTTTGTAAAACTCATAACAAAATGATTAGTTCGAAAAAAGTTAATTAAATCAATAATAACATGTCATATTAACCTATAAAATTAGTGGAATTCATAAAAAGTCTAATATTACATTTATTTTGGTATTTATAACATCGATTATGTCAATATTTCATTCATAAGATAATTACTATATCATATTTGTGTCATAAATAAATTACATTATTTAATGTCTAAAAATTACAAATAAACTACCATTATATAGGAAATATTTTTATCTTTCTAATTAATATTTATAGTCGAATTTATCTTATGTATAACCCTATATTAAAAATGATATACTTATTAAACTTTGATTTTAACTATTTTAACCCTTCTTTAAATAAATTAATAATAAATGTCCTAATCTAATCCAAGTGGGCCTAAATGGTCATATTTTATTCCTAAGTTTGTTTTTGGTCGAATTACACTTATCCAATAGAATTAGGACTTGTGTTAGGGTAATAATAATATCATTTTTACCCTTAATTACCCTATTTACTTTAAACCATGGTAAAAAAAGTAAAAAGTTACTATTCACCAAAAATTATTTTCATCTCATTGAACCACATTTTACTTACTGATATCAACCGTGTCTCTAGGAGTTTTGAAATTCCACTCACAGAAGAGGTAAAATTATGTTTTATGAAAAATTCATTTTTTTAACTACCACTTAGTGGTTTCACTATTCATCAAAAAATGAAAGTTTCTAGAAAAATACCAAAAATTAGGCCTAAGATATATTTAATATTATGAAATCAAAAATGATTTCTATTTTAACAAATTAAAAACATATCAGTTGCATTAATTAATTTAAAAATTAATTCCCGTCGTCAAAACAAATAGCGTGTTCTTAAGAGATAATAACTATCAAAAGATTGACACTTGTTTATGTCTTGTCTAAATGTGAAATTACATCCAATGACCAACATTGTATTAAATTGTAAAAATATATTCTAAATATACTTTAAAACCACTCAAATTAATAATTTATCACTATTAATTATTTTGATTAAAGAGATTGTTTTTTAATTAAAATTTAGTAATTTTCACTATTCATCAGAAAATGAAAGTTATTCGAAAAATACCAAAATTTCACCCTAAGATAATTTCAATATTACAAATCCAAAAATGAAGCCCATTTTGAAAAATAAAATTTACAAAATTTCAAAAAGTGGTTATTACTATTCATAATGGCTAGTTTTAATAATATTTTAATATCATATCGTTTTTTAGTGAAACTCGGTATTGCGTACTACACGCGCTATCGAGGAAGGTCGCGATTGCGTGTAATGAAAGGAAAGTCAAGGATGCGTGTTGTGCAAGCTCCTTTTGGTGTAGCGTATAACACAAGACATTAATGAAATTAAAAAGAATATTTTTCATAAAATCTCGGGGTGTTACACTATGAATATCTTCACGGAAGAGAGTCATGTTATTTGGATAGAAAGGGAATCGAAGCCCATGGTACATTATCCCCTTTTATATCCTAGATCACATAAGATTCATGTATTATCGTCTAGAACATCCACTAATTATGACTCAAGTTCATGATGTGTACCACAGATCACTCATGAGGAAGTACATACCAGATCTGTCACATGTACTGAACATAGAAGTGGTACAACTAGAATATGATCTATCTAATTATGAGCTTTCAATTAGGATTATAGATCAGATATATAATGTTATATTAAGCAAGAAAAAATTCCTTGTAAATGTATTATGGAGGATCCATATGTATGAAGAAGAAACATGGGAACTGGAGGAGGTGATGAAGGAAAAGTACCCTCACCTGTTTCTATAAAATGGAATTTCGAGGACAAAATTTAAAAAGGGGGGGAGAATGTAACGAACCCAATTTTTATCAAAGTAATTTTTCCCTTATCATAGTAATTTCACATAGTATAAATATTAGAAAATCACTTAGAGACCGTAATAAAAACCTTATAAATGAATAATTAATGAAATAAGAAGAATTTCTAGATGTTAAAGAACCAATACCGATGAAATAGTAATTGTCCTTAAGAATTTCTATATGAATCTTATGAATAGTAAAAAAACAATTAATAGTTACCACACCCAAGAATGTATAAATAAAATTTTGGCATCTTATAATTGAACATATGCTACAAGTATATCATAGAAAAAAGTAAATATTTTGAAAATTTTAATTAAGTGTTGGTAGTTTTATAAGTCGTAAATAGTTAATTACAATTTTATGATTAATTCAGTAATTTAAAAGAAAATTTATTTTCATAAAATGTACTTATAAATTAATATTTTTATTTCTTATGAATTTAAGATAATTTTATGATACCGTAAGTAATTTCTCAAAATAAAAATCAATTATAATTTTAAAATCTTTATTAGCCAAGTAAATGATGATTTCAATTAAAAATTAAAATACTCATATTTTGAAACTTATTTTCATAAAATAGAGTTCATTTTGTAATTCTAAACGTCGATAAAGTTTTTGGTTTTTTTGGTGTTTTTGTAAAATACTTGAATTTTTGGTGAATAGTGAAATAAAATAATTTATGATAAATTCTAAAATCTTGAATTTTTCAGTCATGATTTATTCATGGACGATGTAACTAGCCAATGGTTAGAAATAACATGAACTAATTACTATATTTAGTCACAAGAATCATCCCTATTTCTTTTATTTTTCAAAATAATAAACAAACTATCAAAATAGAAAGATAACACCCCTCCCCTCTACTATAAATAACACCCTAACACCCTCTTCTCCACACACATATCAATCATTGACCCATGACGGTATTCTGAAGAAAACTATTCCATAGACTCTCCCCCAACTATAGGATCTCTTGTTCTCATTAATAGATCAGGCCTTGGGGCCTTTATGAGGATATCGAGAGAAGAATTCAGGAGGTAATTCTCTTCTCTTTTTCTTTTAAATTCCTTTCAATTTAATTTATTTTCTTATTTTATCATCTCCTACCTTCACAAAAATATATTGATAACTCTATTACCTTATATATTCTATAATTATATCATTTTAATGTAATATACACAATTAAAATCCTACCTATTAGTCTTTTATTATAAAAACTGAAATCATTACCCATGATGTGTTAAATTACCGACATCGTGGGTGATGCACTTTCAAATTAATTAAATTAATTCAAGGATATTAATAAAACCATTAAATTGTTTAAAAATATTTTAATATTTTTTATACATCCCTCTTTATGTTATATAACTATAATTTATACATAATACAAATTGAGAAAACAAAACAAGTTTGTTGTGATCGAAAAACCGACAAAATTAACCGAAAATGAGCATCGTTAATTTATATCTAATGATTCATACTCTTGGAATATTAAAATATTATTTTTAAGAAAATTTAAAATTCTGGAATATAATTAAAAACATATAATAACAATTCTGGATAGTTATCTACATTTTACACAAACTTCCATTCGTGTATACAAGTCAACCATTCATGAAAACCACAAAAATAAATTCTTCTGAACGATGGAATTAAACTCTATAACTCATCCAATTTCCTATAAACGAATATAATAAAACAATAATGAATAATTTTCATGTACAAAAGGTTCTATAATTGTAAATTAATGAATATAATTTGATAATACAAGATATTAACATGAAAGAATATTTTGGAAAAAAGGTAAGGAGATATATCGATCCGAACTCTCTTTCATAGGGTTTTCCCTATTTCCCATCATTTTCAGTATGGTTATTCCATAGAAATCATTTATTTATCATTATATTAATTTTTATGGATAGAAAAGTTTTATAATTTATTTTATGAAAAATACAATGTTTTCCAAAAGAACACTTCTTTTAAAAAAACACACCTTTTACTTATCATGATCGATTACTACACTCAAGTTTGATGATTCTAATATCAATTATGTTAATCCATCATTAATTTTTGAAACAAAATTTTATGAATATATTATTATGAAATGAAACCCATTTCATTCCATGGGTTACTATATGTTCGTGATTGATATAAGTTCTACGTGGCATTCATGTTAATGTAAATTTTGTGATGCGACGGGTGTGCCCATAATTATATAGTGCAATGTAAATGTTATGATATAAGGGGTGAACCTTGAATTATAAATAGATCTAATTAATTGGGTAATGTGAATAAACTCATGAGATAAAGTTAAATATTAATAAACATGATGCTATCATTTTTCACAAATATGTGTGGTAGTAGACCACTAAGACACGATGTTTTATTTTTATGCATTTCCTCATTCCAAGACTTTTCATAATGATTAATCTCATTATTATGATCATATGCCTATGTTATTTTGATAATGAAAATTCTCACCCAATTTTATATTGTTTCATTTTCTTTTCTATCCTTTTAATGGGATTTTAACTCACTGATTTTTGATATATCTCCTCTGGTGGCTACTTGTACTAAGGAGAATTATGTGGCCAATAAGAACCTAGAGAAGAAGGAATTAAATTAATATTTATGTCTTATTTTGTAACTGTTGTGTATGCTCTAGATTTTCTCAAGTTACAAATCCTTTGGATCCTCATTTTATAATGATTTTATGTTGTTTTTCTTTAAATTTATTTTATTTTAATGCAAGAAAAGGAGGGTCGCTATAGATATATAAGGTTTATTCTCTACAAAATATTCTCATAGACTCATGTTTCTTATTGATAAAATTTTGAATATGGGGCGACACATCTGATTTCTTGTGGCAAAACTATTCCTGTTTCTATTAAGAGTGTTTTAGGTCTATAATTTTACAAAGAGTTATTAGGGTATTTTTATTTATCTCATTAGTTTGGATACGGTAAAAAATAGAAATATGAATGTTTTGTGGCCTACGATTGATATCATACTAGTGTTTCATGAAAATATATTCTAGTATTATTTTCTAGTTACCAGGTGCATAGTAATGTAGTTTTTAGTATGTGATGTTACAGTTATATGAGTCTTTAGTTGTGTGTTTCAGATCTTATTTGAAATATTATTTCAGTATGTTTTTGACACTTTTACCATAGTGGAAATAATAGTCCCATGCATCATTTTTAATCACTTAGGATTCACATGACTAGTGTATTGGCTAGTATGATTCTTATTACTAATGATAGAGGCATAACTTTTTAAATTTTCTAAAATAGCTCATTTTATTTTCCTATAAATATTATTGGATACATTATAAATAGATAAAACATTGTGTATATGAATTTCCATCTAATTTTAGGTCATGCGGATCTTCAATGAGATGATCCTGATGAAGATCGCCTAATCACTCTATGTATGGGACATACAATGACCCTAATAGGTCAGTAAGGTACGATATATCTTTTTATGAAACCCCTTATGGGTGGTTAGAGTTTAGGTTTAGCTACATGATGTTCTAGAAAGATATTCTATGACATTTTTACCTAAATATTTGAAGTTAATTCTACATAAATGTATTGTATGAATATAATTAACAAAATACATTCCAAGATAACATTATCCTTCTATGTGTATGAGCCTTTAGATATGATAAAATCCTCCAAGGAGATATCTTATTTATATATTTTCATAGATGGTGAGTTTCTATGGAGTGTTTGGTGGAATTGGAATTATATTTCATTGAATGTCTTTGTGATACCCTGGAGTAGTAATTTTGGGACATTATATGCCATATTATATTTAATATGGTAGTGTAGATGATTCCCCATTCTTTACGATTTCTATGATACTTGGAATTTAGGATATGTGGGAGACCTAAATTCCTTTATTTTAAAATCAGGATTTTGTGATTCAGTGACCTCTATGATTGAGGGAAATAATGATAGGGGATGGTGTGTGCTTATGAGTTTCATAGAGGTGGAAATATATATGTAGTTGCCTTGGGTTTGAAACTCATGTACATATGGTCTTATCATGTATATTGTATTGCTATAATTATTCTTTATAGTTTTATTAGAATAGCACATTGGGATGTGAGGAACCAAATGATTTATTGTGTTGAGACTGGATTTGATGGAAAACATTGTTCGGATTCTTAACACTGTTAGTTGCAGATGGACTATCACTTGTGTTGGGATCATGGGTAGGTGGTCATGTTTTAGAATTACATTGATGGAAGATCAACCATGTGATGAAATATGGAATAAGTTTTAGTTACTTATTTTGAATAGTAGTTCATATGGTTCTCTGGGTGGTTAGAAATTACTATTTTTAGAAGAATAATCAGTGGTTTTTTTATTGCATTCCATGAAATAAGAGATATTTTAGTACACTTTTGGGATGAGAACTTATAGGATAATCTTAGTTGGATAATGTTGTCATGATTGTGGATTATGGTAAATTTTTTAGAATTTGAGACTAGTATGAGTGATTCATGTATCATAGAAATATGATTCAGGGTTCAACTGTCAGGTCGTACGACAACATACACCTATTATATCAAAATGGGTTGGCGAAGTACATGATTTTTACATTAAATGGAATTTTGTTAATTAATTAGTGATGTTACTAAGTGAGTTCAGGTATGATGGGTTTTTATAAAATGTGTTAACATGTTTCAAGAAGAGTAACACGTGTATGGTGTTAATCTGACCTATTGAGGTTACACTTGTGTAGCGGTTCAAGGTATTCAAAATGGTGAATAATGCACTATTTTCCATTTTAGGGCAACACTAATTGTAAAATAATTTGTATAACATTGAGGGTGATTTTTACAAGAGTGTGAAAAAGATGACGAATTGATATTTTGGGTAAAAGGTTAGTTATGAGATGTTTGACTATGTATAAGTTTCAATTTAGTAATGTAAAATCTTGTTACATGGTGTTTAGAAATTAATATTAGTTGTGTGATTATGTGTACACATATATAGTGGTAGGATTCATACTGGTTGCAATGATATAAATCTCAATCCAAATGGATCATTGATTTGTTAAATTTATTGTTAGATTATTGTTATTGTATTTTGATGATAGTGATAAAATGTGTCCAAATACACCTAGATTTTATCACAAATTCTAAATATAAATTTACATATAATACCATATTGAGTTAGCCTGTCAAAAATATGCCTGATATAGAGTGAGGTGATTCGAGTGCGATTGTGTTTGATATATATTGGTCCTCATGGAAAGGAAGAGAGCGGTGGGCTATTTTGGGTGGTTGAGGATTCATAATTGGATTTTCACTGAATGTTATGTATATGTTTATGTGGTATAATTAGAGTTATAATGACATTCCTTTAATAAAAAATGTATTATGATCGCTTGATTTAGAAACATGTTGGTGACTGAATTTAAGCATCTTTGATATATATCTGATTGATGAAAATTGGTAAGTGGTTTTTTATGGCTAGATGTGAGAAGTTAGATATTAAAATAGGTACTTTTTGGGGATGAAACAAATAGGTTTTTGGAGATATATTAGTAGTTTTAAGGGAAATCATATTAAATCATGTTATGTTTGTTCAGTGGACGAATGTTTGTTTTATCTTGGAAAAATAAATTCATAGTGTATACCCACATCTGACTAGAGCCCAAACATGTATTGAGGTATGGTGTTTTGTGACTATATTGATCATGTTATAGGATCCTTGAAAACATTTTTTGGATGGATGTTTTCAAAATACATAGGCACCATGGTTCAAACATGGAATCATAGTTATGTCCTATGGTGGGGAGCACCATGGGTTGACAGATTAATTGGATGAAGAAATTTTTTTTATAGTTGATATGTTAGGATACGATGCATCCCACTTTTTCATGGATTAATTATAAACATTAACATGGTTTTGGTGACTTTTGATCTTTAAATTTATGGTGGTGCTACGAGGGTATGTTTGGTGTTTAGATGTAAAATTCGGTCTCTTGAGTGGGAATTGATGATTGAGGTAGGATAGAATGTATGGTTGAATGACCATCGAGGAATATCATGTATGTTAAGTAATATTTTTCTTTTGTTATAAGACCTCATTTCTATACATGTGATTTAAGTTCATGAATAATTTTAGTTTTTGAAGTAGGTGACATGAAAAATTTTATACTGACATTTGAATGTATATTCCGAAGGCATTAACCTCTTAAGAACGATATTTTTTTCATAGTTACCACCTCAAGGGGTGGATGGAGTAGTCAGAGAAGTATTATATGAAGTTAATTATGGCTAAGATTACCAATTGTAGTACGCGTCCCCCAACTATGTATAGGGTAACCACTGGCTTGTCGATGGCTCTCTAATTGAACGTATATTCTAATTGTTTCAACTAGATAGTTTGTGGGGAAATTTTTGTGAAAAATTACTTTCCCCCCCTAGGGGTTTTAAGGGGAAACCCCCTTTAATCTATACATGGTTTTCAAGATCCCCAACCGATCGACCATCATTTCTCATTACTCTTCATTAATTTTCATCGTTCAGGTGAAATTTTTTAAAAAATTAATAATAATAATCAACGTCTATTTTTTATCTTTATTTTATTCTTATCCACCCCTCTTTAAAAATTGTTTCTTCCTATGGGTAAGTTTTTATTTCCAATGAACCTAAGAATGGTGGAATTATCTAAGGCTGAAGTGTCTTCTTCTCTTCCTAATAAGAGTATATACTATGATGTTTTCTACATGCATTTTCCTAATGAATTAATGAGGTATATCACCATAGTTCTTTTTTATACATTATTTTTAATAATTGAAATCCAATTTTTATGGTTGATGAGTTTAATTATATATGTTTTCAATATATAATAAGGAATCATAGTTAATACATGATGAAGACCTATATTAATAGTGAATACTAGTGTAAATATAATGATATATTGAATTTGAGAAACATTGATAATGGCTGGTAATGATTCTTGGGGAATTATTATGGATTCATTGGATTTTAATTGGTAAAATAATTCTATAAATATTTGTGATGATTGGTGATGTAGTATAAATTTAAATAACATGTGTTTATTTCATAGAGATTTTATTATTGTTTTCTACAGTGAATATTAGTATAATGTATGCCCATTACATAATAATATAATTTTATAAGGATAATGTGATATTTCTTGAGGAATTATGAAGAATTGTTTGATGTCTATTAAAAATTATTTTGCATGATCAATGAACTATAGAAATAATGTTTGTTGAAAAATATTAAAATTAATTTGAAATTGATTAAGTTTTGGAATTTATAATTGAATTATAAATCACATGGAATATGAGGTTAGAGTTTGATTTTTTGTTTTGGAATTTATTTTGGATAACTATTTTTATGGGACTTTAAAAAATAATACAGCTAGACACAACCAAAAAGGACCCACCTCAAGCTACACGTGTGGGGCCCATAGAGTATACCATCTAAGAAGAAAGTCTACTTTTTCATCCATGGAGTAAAGGGGTGAATAACACCCACAAGGATCACAAAAGAATGAATTGCTGGATGAATAGTGTCCTAAGGGTACACACGGTAGCACATAAGGTGTAAAGCGGTGAAACCCAACCCATATATGTGTGTGAAGCTGTATCCAAGTGAAAACCCTAATAAAGTCTCATGTTCTCAGTAGAACTCATAGTATTAGTTAGAAGAGAGAATCTAAAAAAATTACTGATATGTTACCCCACACACATAACATTATTCACCCTTTTCAAAATATAATGTTATATTGTAGGGTTTTCAACACGTTTTTTCCAAATGAAATAGTTATTAGTGAGGGAACTATTCAACCATATCCTTCAATTGAGGATTTTTATTTGAATTTTTTTTTCAGGTCGTAACTGACATCATAGAGCTTATATTGAATGTTGGAGTTTTCTAATTGATGAGGATATGAACCACTATACAATAAATCTCCATCTTTCATTCATGTTATTACTCAGAGAACAATATTTGGATTAATGGAAAATGAATTTGTAGATGTACATCAAGTGCATGAATGAGTTTGATATTTAAATAATAATCAAGAAATTATTTTCCCATGAAGGTTCAATTATTCATGGAAGAATAATTTTAAAGAATGAAGGAGGAGACACCATAATTTTCAGTGTTTTATAATTTTAAAAGAAATGTATCCCACACATATGTGTAATAAGCCTACACAAGGAAACTGATATCTTACCATTGCATTGGGACTATGTGAATGAAAGGAAACTTTTTTTAGAATCATGTGATGTTGAATATGAAATAACCTACAATATACAATGATATTAAATGATATAAATCATGATTGAAAAGATATATTTTTGCATATGAAATATATCCTTGATTTGACTTATTTTTTAGAGTCCATATCAATGAAGTAACAAAAGAAATGTTTTGATCAATTATTATAAATATTGAAGTACTATGTTTGAGAGATCTTCTATAATTCATTATTGAGATATCATATTTTAAAAATAGAAATAGGTCATCTTCAAAAATTATTTTTGTGAGAAATATAAAAGATTTTGAAATCCTACTGTGTACCTAGAAGAAATTTAAATGATCCCACAAGGCATAAATGGATTCATAAATGAGAGAAGATCCCAGTAATCTTTTCAATATTTCATTAGTTAGTTTGGTATCCACACAACTATTTCCATTTACGTGAAGAATAAGGTCCATGAAACTATTTTCTGTTAAATTAAGAAGAAACTCTATGGACATATATGTGCAATGGAATAAAAGACTCTTATGTTTACAATGTAATCATTATTTTAATTATTGAACATAATGTTCTAGAAAGAGTTCATGTTTTCAGTAAGTATTTATATCCCATGATTACATTATTATGGAAAGAGATATTAAGAAAATGATTTGATTTGTCTTATTTATAGAATAGGGAACTACACTGATAGTGTATATATTGTATACATATCAACCCTAAGTATTGAATGTATGCGATCACCCATTACATGTTCTTGTATTGAAAACCCAAGCCTTTATATAAATTTATGTTGACATTGATTAAGGTTGAATGTAGGGAAACCAAAATGTGAGAGCATATAAAATAATAAAATAATGTTTTATGTGAAACATTTTTGTTCATTTGAGGTGAGAATTTTATAATGTTTCATTGATTTTTGAAAGATATTCACAGTAAAAATTAATTTTGAAAAGATATTATTGGAGGTTTGGAATATCATTAATATAAGGATAAAATTTCTTCATGATCATTTTATAGTGAGGAATAAGAAAACACATCCAACATTAAAGATTATTTAATTGATCATTCTGAGAGAGTATTGAGTTAGATTTGACGGTGAATCTTCCACTTATTAAATAGTACTTGGCCAACATGAATATAATCAATATTTTCAATATAATAGTAGTTGATTACCAAAAATTGATGAAAAAGTTAATTCAATTCACAAAATTTTATATGGTATAGTAGAGTTATTTTATTCATAAAGTATAAACAAAAACAACTACTAGTGATACTGGTGTGTTGAAAGGTATCTTTGAAGAGTTGGTGGTGCCAATATAGACAACAACATTGAAGAACTAGTGATACGGGTATAAACAAATTAGTATCCTTTATAAGAAGTGGATGTAGCCTATCTAATCTTTTATGAGTATTTTACTGCACATGTAATCACTACAATATTAATGATAGGAAAACCTATGAAACACTCATAGTTAGATCATGTAAATGATTATAATTTCTTGTTTAGTCTAGAAATTATAAATTCTCTTTATGATCTACATTCCCTTAGTATCTGTATTACATGTATATGTTATTGTTGAAAGTGAATATTACATCCATTATTATTAGTTGGGGAAGTGGATTGAGAGTTAGAGGGGATAATTGAAAAGAAATTATATACTTGGTAAAATTTTGAGTAAAATAATTCAAACTCTCTCTCATTGTCTTAATGTGATATATATGAGTTGTATATGTGGTATTATAACATTATTATTCCTTTGAGTTTAACTATTATTTTAATACCTAGTTGTTTTTTATAAGGATTATTTGAATTATATATTTGAAAATGGTTTTGAAGTACAATTAGTGAAATACTCAGTCTCTACTTCTATTAAACAATACATTAAGGTCTCTTCTAAGACATATAATAATAGGAAGAGGAGGTAATAAAATAGATTATAAAAAATCTCAATGAAAGAAGATAAGGATTTGTTCCTTTTTAGAAAATTAGTGGAAAATGATCATTTTAATGAATCCAGCTCAAGAAATGGAGATTGTGAGAAATATTATACTATTAAATCTATGGAATATTTCTACTCTCATTTAAAAAATATAAATATAAAATGATCCTAAATAAGGGTTTTTATAATTTATTTTGTTAAACAGATTCTATAATAAAAATTGAAACTTTTTTAGGAAATTAATAATATAGATTATGTAATAGTTAAAAAATTCACAATGTACAATACACTCATAGAACACGTTGATGTAAAGGATGAATTAGTAAATGTTTACAAAGAAAATATTTAATTAATATAAGAATAATTAAAAATTTACAGCTATGAGATAATCATCATAAATTATTTTATTGTGAAGTAATCCATTCACTAGAAACATTACACAATGTTCATGTGAATGTCAGAGATACTCATCTTGAAGAAAATATTTATAAGTTCAAAGAGGTTGATATTATATTAGTATAAAAGAAAAGGTTGAATGAAAGGTATATTTAGATTGTCCATGATTTAGATTAAATACATAAATATGTTGTATTTGTCATTGTATCCCAATTAGAAGTAAAATCAAGTAAAATCAAGGACCTCAAAAAACTCTTACAATAAAGGTAGTAGAAAATATGATGATCAGATTAATAAAATGAAGGGTAAATTGGATGGTATGATAATAACAGTTGAAAATGTGATGTTTTACTATAACATGAAATTCTATGAACAAGTGGTGAAATTGAAAATTTTAAAGGAGACACATATTAGAAGATCCCATACTACTATGAAGAATTTTTTCATCTGAACTTATGAATATTTAATAGCCGTAAAGGGGTGTTGATGTAAAAGATATTTATGTGATTCATGAGGCTCATAAAAGAGAAAATGATATCCCAAAATAATTATTTATCAATATATTACAATCTAATAGAAAAAAGAATCACATAAGCCAATTAATTTTGTTTTTACTTATGTAGTATCATATGTTAATGCAGGTTTAATGCTAAAATTTGGGATGTTTTGTGTTGATAAAAATATAAAGAAATCAATGAAAACATTGAAGGTGGACACTGAAAAGATAAATAAAAATAAATCTCAAAATGGAGTGCCTAAGGTAGAATTTAAAATCTAGAGACATTAATGTACTAAATCAAGTAAGATGGGTACTAAATCTAATAGAAGTTGATTATTTCGATACTATCAGTTATATTTTATGTTTGGAAATTAGGTTGTTGTGTGATAGAATAACATGAAAGTTTAATAATAATCTAGAAGGAATAAATTATGAGGTATTTGACATGAATTAATGAAGAAACTATATAAAAAGGTGTGAATTTCATAGAGGAAAAAGAATTTGTAAACTTGAAAAAGATTCAAAAATCTAGAATATTTCTCTGAGTACAGTAATATATAAGGTAACATATAATAATAATGATGGTATAGAAAATACTACTAAAACTCTAATTCTAATATAAATAGAGGACTAAAATCATGATAGAATCATTTTATAAATAAATGATAACTATTTACCATGGGAGATAAATAGGTGAATGAAGTTGTTAGACAAATAATAATTGATAAATAGACCATTGCATAAAAAATGTAGAACATGAATTCAAATAATTTCATGTCAACCATAAAAATATCCTTCTAATATAGAAAGATATTTCCAAGAAAGATGACTACAATAGTCCATGTAAATTAAAATTAATAAGTTAGTTGAAATCTTGGAGAGAATCAATTGAGAAGAGAAACAAATGGATTCATTTTAATACATTCATAAAGAAGATTTTGATAAGTTTCAAATAAAGGTAACTCAAAAAAATAAAAGAATCCATATAGAATCTCTAATAAAGAGCTTTTTAAGAAATAATTCTTAAATATATATCATTATCAAGTAAATGTTACCAAGGAAATAAAAAATATATAAAGATGATGCACCCAAAAGAGAAAATAGAAAGGAAAATACGTAGTTCAATAAAGAAAAAAACTCAAATGTCATATGAGGTAATCACCAAATAGAATAAAGAATTCAAAAAAAAACAATGTAGAATGTGAATGAACATGAGCTAATATGGAATAATTTTTTTGACTCTTATACTTTCTCAATAATAAATGCTAAAGATAGAAAAATAAGAACCAGGGGGAAGTTAGTTCACTAAATATATATATAAGGATAATTAATCCACAAAAAATGAATATTAATTAATGTAATAATTCTATTATGACTAAGACGAAATAAAATTTTAATCTAGGGACAATAATGAAGAGTATTGCACAATTTAGAGTTATAAAGAAAAGAGTTGCTGAGTTGAGAGAGAAAAATAATCCATGTATCACTTATTTTGAAGTTCATTAGTGGGCCACTATATTATCTTAAATATTGAATAATATTTGTGTGCTCTTATTATAGGGAATTAAAGGCGACAGTCACTCAAAATAGGATAATTTATTGAAAAAATTTGAACATAACAATTTGTGTTGATTATTATAGATCTGATAAAATCTTGAATTGTTACACAATAATGAATCATCAATAGGAACATCTTGGAGACTATCTATTGGTACAATACACCATGTGAAATGAATTTAAGGCACAACTTTATGGGGATAAATCATAAATGAGATACTATAATATTTTATTTCATGAACATCTAGAAGATATATTCATCTCTATTGAATTTGAAAATGGGTTAACTAAATTCTAATTTATTTACTTGTCTGAATTAGACCAAATATGTGGTTAAAGTGGCAGTGTTTTTTGTTGAGTAATATCAAAGAAAGAGGTGTAAATTATATTTTAACTTGAAATATATGATTTATTTTTTCAAATATGTTTATGGAATATATTTCTTGAATTTTCTAACTCTTCCAAATATGGAAAAAACATAAAAAATTTCAAATGATTAATCTGCTAACAGAAAACACTTATGTGTTAGTGAAATCACATTTTTTTACACTATGACATACGTAATAGACCTAGACATGAATAGATAAAGGCACATTGAAATTAAAACATGTGGAATCAGTATCATCCTTATAAATTACATAATTAAATTCTTTTCATTTTTTGTCAATACTAGGGGGAATAGACATTAAATTTATTTAAAGAAATGGTATTTATAACAATTGAAAATAGGGATATTGAAAACCTAATGTGGGTGGTTGATGAGTATTGTTGTTTTTTTATATATATTATAAGTAATAAAAGTCAATTTACGATGAAGCGATATGTGATCAGTGATTAATTATGGAAAGATAAATAAGAAAAGAATTTGATAAACATTAATGAAGGTTGGGGATGGTAATTAGAGAATTTTTACAGATTCCTTAGATTTTAATTAGTATGAAACTTTATTGTATATTTATGATGATTAGTGAAATTTTATTATATTAAAATATATTTTTCAAGTAATTTTAAGGATTTAAACACCGTTCATAATAATAAGGAAGAGTAATAACAAGAACCATGAAATATTCATTTCATTTGATAATGAGAATGAGTTGTTTCTTGGGTAATTATAAGTAATTGTTTGAAGGACATTAAAAAATAATTTCCTATAGTAAATAATCACAGAAATAATATTTCACGAGGAATATTAAGAAAAATTGATATAGAGGTTGTTTTTGAATTTATAATAAAATTTAAAATCTTAAGAAAGAGGAGGCCGAAGATTGAATTTGATATTTGGAATGGCATTTGGGAAACTATTTGTTTGGGAGCATAATAAATATTATGTCTAGTAATAGCGAATAGAGGACTGACCTTAAACTATACATGTGGGACCCCATTATTGTACCAGGTGGTAGGAAGGCCTATATGGTTAATTATTGTGATATGAGTGTTAAAAAAAACCTATGGAGCACATAAGAATCCATTGGAGGATTCACAGTTCCCTCAGGGTGCGTACTATGGTGCATAAGAGGGAAAACTATGTCTCCTATTCCTTGTATGCATGTGAAAGTGTATTTAATTTTAAACCCCAATGACATATTGGGATATTAGTGTAATACTTAGTAGAAGTTATAGATATAGAAACTGAATAGATAACAGATCCGAGATTCCATAACGTGGATCACTGTTCGTCTATGTAAAAAATATTCATATAACCCAGGAAATTCCATTTGTTTTATTGTGCTCTTTACGATTAGTGTTGAGGGATCATATTTAACCTCAACCTTCACCCGAGGATTTATGTTTAGTGGATCTTTATACTATAAAATTTCCATCATCAAACTAAAATCTAATGGACTATTTTTTTGAGTTTCTGATGCCACACACCTCAGGTCATGCATTATCCATCTCCCATGCATCTGATAACATGTAGAATAAAATTTGGTAAATAATGTTTTTGTAGAATCCCACTCAAGTGAATGGGTGAGTTTTTTATTTTATAAGGATAAAGAAATTATCTTTAAAGGAATGTTTACTTTATCATGGTAGAAGAATCCTAATATATTATGGAGTAGATTCCATGATATTAAGAATTTCATTATATTAAAAGGATGCAATCCAAAAAATATGGCCAGTAATGATTAAAAGTTAAGTCATATCTTACCTTTTTTGGGGGCTATATAAAATATAGGATTCCATATTTTTCAGAATCATGTGTTATTAATGAATAAAGAGGCCATGATATGTGGATATATTTAGTAATCTAAAGTTTTCTTATCATGAATTATTTTTGAATCTTATATTCATCCATGATTTGGTATATTTTTTGAAATATAAGGGAGTGATGGAATGATTGAGACATAGTGATCATCAAATATAAATGTCAATGTACCAAGGTGGAGTGAGCTAATAAAAGTTTTTATATAGGCATTTGTTTTCCAAAGAGATTGATATAATATGTGTTCCATCATTTTTTTAAGGAGGGAAAGAGTCTGTGATCCTCATATCTTCTATGAAGAAAGAGAAACTATTTTGCAAGAATTACTTTTCTTCATGAAGGAGAGAAGTTTCCATGATTCTTTTACATAAATCATGAATACATTTTACACCAAAACAACGGTTTCCTTATATGTGATAAATAATGTCTATGATTGTTTTTTGAAAATGAATATTTATGCAGTCATTCCCATTAAGGAATACAATGCAATTGATTTTATAACATACTCACAATTTTTACAATTAATCTTAATGTTACATGAATCATTCAGGTTTATGTGAAGTAAATAGAAACATTTTATACATGGGTACAAGAAGAAGGAGGATAAATATACTTTAGGTTTTCCTATTAACATAATAGGAAACTACATGGATAATGAATACATTTTATATATATCCTTATGAAGAAATGTGTGAATGTGATCACCAATTTCATGAAAATTAATTGGGAAACCATTCCTTTATATAGAATTTATTTATGTTAGTTAATATTAAATAAATTTAAGCGCACATATTAGACCATATAAAATAATGAAATAAATTTTCATGTCGTACGGTTTGGTGAATATGAGATTAGAACTTTGGAAAGATTAATAGAGTTGTGAAAATTATCACTTGTATAAAGTAATACAAAAGAGAGGTTACATGAGTCCCATAATAATATTAATGTAATGATAACATTTCTACCTTATAATGTTATAGTTGAGGTATAATAATACTTACAAAAAATTGTAAGCTCTTTAGTAAATTATTCTATGAAATCAGTGAGTTGGAGTTGAAGTTCCATCATCTACATTTAAAGAGTAAGGGGCCAGTGTTCATATAATTAAAATTTTAATACAATATTTTGAAAATGCATATATTTTAGGAATAATTTTAAACATTGATAGAAAGATATATGATGAAGTAATGAAATCGTTTTTAAAAGGGGTCAGAAAAGGTATCCATGAAGAAATAATGATGCAGTTATAAAAAATGGCATTTAAGATATTGTGGTGCCATTTTAAACAACTTAGTATCATTTACATGAATTTTATGTTAATAATTTAAACTATTCTATGACTTATAATTCATGTTTAATTATTACAATATTAGTGAGAATAAAATTTGTTAAATAACCACATGTTGATTACAAAAATTGTATTATTTCTCATTGAGGTCGAACTAGGTAAAATACTTATGTGATAATATTTCATTTAGTATCTAAATTATATATGTATATATTTTTTTACAGAACACACCTAATAAATACTTCGTAATCAGGGTTGAGGTTTTAGAGTAATAGGAGATAACTAAAAGGAAAGTATAAATTCAGTAAAATTTGAATAAATTGATTAACCCCCTCTCAGTTTCACTACATGATCTATATGGTCTCTATAAAAATGCATTATTTTGACCATGGGTTGATAATCGTTGATATGTGTTTTTAATAGATTTTTCTGAGGGTCTTTAGGGGACCTCCAAATAGTTCATGGTAATGGTGTTGGCATGGTGAGGTCGCCTCGTGAGATTTTTTGTGATTAATCCAATTTGAATTAAATTAAAATTTAGTTGTAAAATGGTTGAATTTTAAAAAATTTGATTATAATTAATTTTATATTGATTCATTTCATAATTTATAGCCATGTGTGTTTTGGACATTATCCACTGACCTTTGAAAAGCTTCAGAGATCCTAGGTTTGGGTTTTAGGGCTATAAAATAAGTAGAAAAGAATTTAAAAATTACAGATAGACATCTTAATATCCTTATGGATTATATATATTTTATATATGATACACAAGTTGTGTGGTAATTCCATTTAATTAATTTTACTATGTATTATAAATGTTTGGATGATTGGAAAATTTTTTAATTAAATTTATATACCTTAAGAATAAGTTTCAAGACCATGTGAAGCCCTATTCATTGGCATTATACCACAACGATTGATGTCATAAACCTTGAATATTGACTACAGTAGAACATTGTGGCCCCTTGAGATATGTGAAATTAAATAAAAATAAGTTACATTTAGTTTAAAGGTTGTACTGTAGGTTTTCATGGACCCTCCTTATAGAGGAAAGGAGATGAGTTGGAGTTAGAAGGCCACAGTGGGCCATTGCATGACCATGAGTTTGGTTAAAAATTAACATTGACTAACCATTGAGTTTGATACATTATTTTTACAATATCTTTAATGGGTTTTACACTAGGTATACCTTAGCTGTCATTTCAGGTTGAGCCTTAATTATGATTTGGAAAGGGATGTGTAACCCCTGGGTAACATGGATTAGCCTGATGTTCTTAATTTTAGTGATATGACACAAATTAGGTTTCAAAGTTTTCTTACTGTGTCAAGGGACATGTTTTCTTATAGAGGATGGCGTTGATTGGTATATGTGAATGTGATTATGAATCCCACTTTGGGGGTCCAATCATTGTGTGATTTATGGGAACTGGTGGCTTACATTTTTATGTGCTGACCCTAGTGAGAGAATGTGATAGGGTATTAATAGTGAGAAGAATATGATTAAGTGGTTGACCAACCCTTCAAAATTTTTTTGTCTGTATTTTAAATGGTGTATAACCTTGAGGTGGTAATGCTATGAATAAAAAATTTATGCAGTAAGAGTTTATTTTTATATTTGAGAAAATTCTTATAGGGGTGGTCTATGATACTCATAATGAAATCTCCCTCTGGGAGGTATGTGATAATTGGCATAAAAATCCCATTGTTCAGGCCCGTGTTATTTATGGAACCATGCCTTGGATGAGGAAACTATTTTAAGGGATTTTTGGGTTACTTATGAGATTATTCTCAAGTTGAGACAACTTCCACAGGGGATATCTGTGATAATTATATTTTATATTGGATACTTGGTAAGCTCATGTCATTTAGGAGTTGGTGTGTGTAACACCAATGTTTTTGGAGAAAATAAAATTTTTCTATAATTATCAAAAATGTTTCTCTATTCTTTCAAAATAATTAATTTTTTATTAGAGATTGTGGCATAAAATATTTGAAAAAATCTAATGAATTTTTATTCCATTATAACGGGATATTAAAACAAAGGTACATCAAACCATGTATCACATAGAATATATTATTAAATGTAAAAGATTACTTCATCAATTAAAACTATAAAAATTAAAAGGGTAAATAAAATAAAAATAAAAATATCATTAGAAATACCAACTCCACTTCATCAATGTCACCTTTACAAATCACTATTAGCATAAAAAACTACAATTAGAAATAATATCATGATAAGAGAAAGAATTATATGAGATATAAAATGAAAATTATGGAAATGAGATATGTGACTTAGGAAGTGAGACTAAGATGGATTATTTTAGTAAGAATTTCATTGAAATGGAATCTTACCATCTATATGGTCATTACAAATATAATACTTGGATATAATTGTGTAAAATAGGAATAAGAGAGCTATTTGTTATTAATAATTGTTCAAATAATATATTTTTTAAATAATGATAATAAAAGAACAATATGATATCTAATTAAAATACATTATATTTTAGCTAAAACATACTATTATTGAAGGAATTATTTGTTAATATTGAAATAAATATTTTAATATCAATAGATTGAAGAAATAATATGACTATGATACAAATAATTAATTATAATTATATTTTGGTTAAGATCATTTTATACCTAAATTTTAATTCATTCAATTTTTTTCATGCACTATGTATTTCATTAAGAAAATAAATACATTATTGTGAAACCATTCTAAATTTTATTATTGATATATATATATATATATATTTAAATAAATTCTATTCACAATTTTGGTTAAATCATATTTAGAATACAATGTTTCAAACAACTCATTTTATTATGTAGGTAGTTTTTTAAATTTGTTTATGAATAATTAAAAAATAAATTTGTAAATTAAATATTTTTAATTTGATAAAATTAACACTATTTTGAAATTCCAAATATCCTAACTAGCTTAAGATGAATTTTTTAGATTTTTCCAAAACAATTATTTTTTTGGAAAACAATAAAAATACAAATATTATATAAAAATATCACTATTAATTGTTTTTAGAATTTTTAAAATTTAGATAAATTTAAAAATAATCTAATTCAATTAAAAATACTATGTTGAATTTATAACATGCATATTAAATTGTTTGGTAAATTAAGTAGTGGTTCAGTCAGAACTACTATTTTCAATTATATTTAAAATTGTTTTTTGGCCCTTGTAAGAATCCAATCTAACCATTCCAATTTATTATTTTAGATAATAATTTATATTTTAGGAAATAAAGAAAAATTTATTTTTAATAATTAAAATTAGACAACTAAGACTAAAGTATGTTACTGCGATAAAGGAAAAACGTTTTTTCTCAAAGAGTTATTTTATTATCATTGCGTAGTTTTTACTAAATCAATTAAATTAATCCATTATGAATGAAAGTTAATATAAATATTTAACCAATATATAAATTTATTAACATAAATTCAATTATAATTCAACAAAAAATATTGATAGAAACCCTTAATTTTGAAATGTTCCTTTTTCTAAAAAAACATTTATTCAATAAGTTAATTGCTTTTATTTAAAATATTACATGAAATTATTCTGAAAATGAATTATATTAAAATGATCTTAAATTTAGGATCATATGATGAATATTTTTGGAAACTTTTTCATTATATTTCATATAATATATAAATGACGTAGTTAAGGACTAGTTACCAAGGTAAAAACCAAAATATTAAAATGTAATAATATAATAGTAAATAAATAATAGAATATTAAAAAATTATGTGACAATTTTTTTGTAAGTAATTATTAACCCAATGTCACTATATAATATATTATTTCTAACCTTTGGAGTCGTTGACCATTAAATAGTGCGATGATATCATGGAAATATAAAAGGTATTTCTAAAACTGTACATTTCTTCAAAGGGGATCAATTTAACCCATTTAATGAAAGAATTATCATTTTAATATCTTATTTTTTTATTTTATTAATGGAACAACCATTATTTTTCCTCTCCTTCCTCTAAGAAAAACAAAAGAATCATTAGTGCTTATGCAAGGACTACGACCACCAGGAAAAAAATATTCTATTTTTTATATCTTCCACTCATTATTGTTTTTAATAGTGAGATTGATGAATCAATTTTAGTTCTAAAATAGTAATTTTATTCAGAAATTTCAACTCACAACATAAATTATTTCTTTTTGACTCATTCAAAAATGTAAACACTAATCATGAATACATTTCGTCTACCACCTCCACAGGTGACATATTTTCTTTATCATCACCTAAAAACTTGAATGGAATTGAAAATTTATTTAAATATTTAAAAATGATTTTATTTACACTCTTAGTTTTTTTATTAAATTTTGAAACTATTCAATAACCCTTTTTTCATAGTCAATAAACCAGATGTGTTATGATTAAATCAATATAACAACCCCGAGTAACCAATGTAAACAGTTACCGTATCAGAAATATATAAAAAATTATTATTAGTGTGTATACAAAATTAAATATATATGAATAATTTTATTTTGTATGTAATAAATTTACTTTATATAATTATTAAGGATGTCAAATGGATATGTAAAGATAATTTAGACATGAGGTAAGGGTTCTTCTGTACCACGCTCATTACCTGTCATTTATATGTTTTCCTTATTTATCTCCCTTTTATAAAATATTATTATGATGGAATTATAATAATATATGTATATTTCAATTAAATATATATCTGGTTATATATCCTTTCTGATTATAGTTTTATACATGTATTTATTTCTCTTAAAATCCACAATTTTATGTAAACCAAATTTTAGGGAACATTCTTATTTCTTACCTCATGTCAAGCATCCCCCCATGTAATTTTATAAACCATAAATATATTCTAATAAAACATTGATATTTTATACAGAGATAACTTTTTTAGTTCTAATTTTACGTAAAAAAGTAAGCTATTTCCACTATTAGATATGTACTTTACTTATTTCACAAAGCATTGTGAAAGAGGTTAGTTTTTATTATTTATTCTCCAAGATATTTATCATGAATTTTCTACATTGGAACTCTATTTTCATAACCTTTGTCCATTTTAAAATTATGTTTTTTCAAAATTATTTAATTTTGATTTTTTAATAATTATAATTTTTCCATAAGTAGTTTCTTGAATCAGTATTATTGATCACATATCCTTCTCATAGTGTTGATCGTTCTTAGGAATTATACATTGTTTCTTATCTTTATGCAAAAAAATTATAAATCATTTTAATAATGTGAAAAGTGGGTGAAATATTATACAACTCTATAATTTATTGGGTGTGGATTTATATCTCATGAGATGCTATGTAGCGGATTATCGAGTGAACCTAATACACTCTAGGACACTTTCCACGTTATGTTGATGGTCTTGGGAGTGACCCTTTATTTATATTTAAGATTACATTCCTTATGTTGGTTCCAAAAATTCCATAATTCAATGATATTATAATATTATTTCTTTATTTCATGTTTCCATTCTTAAGATAACTCTATTTAGGACATCATGGTATCCCTCTTTACTCTCATGTTATGATTTACTTCTATGTTTATTCCCTTACCGAGCTTTCTTGATCAACCTTTTCCTTATGAATTTTCCCTAGGGTATCTATTTCAGTTTAATATAACCGATTAGAGTTATTATAAAAAATTTAGTTTTAAATAATGATGTTGTTTATAAATTTGAGTTGTTTTATTTGTATGTTTAATATTTAAAATACTACAGAACTACATATCCTTGGTTCATACTTGTTGGAAAAGTATTTGAAAAATTACGTAATAAAAGCTGTTTAATGCATAGATCTATGTATTTTGTATCAGAGTAAGGTATATTTTTTTAGATATTATGATGTGGAAATATTAGTTAAAACCCAAGTTATAAACCTAAGAATGGAATAATATCATATAATATACTTAATATTTTCAAAATATGGTTTTCTAAGAAATGAGATATATGTCTGGATACAACTAGTGGATTTTGGATCTGACATAGATGCAACATTGGTTAATAAAGATGAAATGGGAACATTGTGTATTAAATAAATCATCACCTCTTAATATAAAATGAGGTATGACTTCACACTTAGGTATTCACTCCCCAGGGATACACATTCGTCAATCACATTCCCTTTATGATCTGTTAGGATGTATTTATCATCACATGTAATTAGGTTAAGGTGTATGAAAGAACCCAACTTAAAGGAAACATAAAATGTATAAAGAATGCATTTGATTGAACTAATAGATAATGATATGGTTTTAAATTGTAATAAGTTTCAAGGATGAGTTTTTATTAGATCATTTGTGGTCATGATTTTATGATATTAAATATTCTATACTTACACTAAGCCCCTTGTTTTAGTAATGGATAAAGCATAAAGGAATCATGTTAATGGTGGATTCCATATACACCATGAATATTGTCCCAATGATTAACGTAATGATATATGATATATATTTAGATAACCTGTGACTATTACAATTAATAAACCAAGAATTATAATTAGGAATGTGGACTTATTTGATTTTCTAGAATAACTGAATAATAGAAGGATAAAATATCATTGAAGATTCAGTGAAAATTATAATTAAGTAATTAATGTTTACTTTTGTTCATGCCATAAACATGGGATAAGGAATCCTTGGGAATGTCCCAATTAAGTGGTGCTAGGTACTCTTATTCATCACTCTATATTTTCAATTGTCTTATCTCACATGAGTTTTGATAAATTATTAGTTATTAAAATTATTTATCTTTATGGTACTGAGGGGGATAATGCATGTAATAAATTAATATTACTTATAAATGAAAACTCATTACATAAAATATAGATCCATTTTAAAACCATAATGGTTTAGCATATTTTGAGAAAAGATTCGTAATCATCTTATTTAGGTAAAATCATCTTCATATCTCATAAATTTCTACACACTATGATCCCTTCATAACATAACCCAACCTAAACTATTATTTATAATTGGGGAAATAGAAACATAAGAAACTGTGATCTCAGATGCTCAGTAAGGGTAAACGTGGATGATATCAATCGATTATCATATGAAGAAAAAATATAAGAATAAGCCTATATGACCATAACGACAACTTATAATGTGCATACTTAATATGTAATATATGATAAACATGAGTCATGTTATAACACTTTACCATTTTAATTCTATTGAATCATAATATTGATAAATCATCATAAATAAACAATGAACCATAAGTTCATATCATAATCATAAAAACATTTTATAAAGGGTATGACACCATCATAGTCATAGAAACTATTTCATATATTAAGGTTAACTTTTTATCCTATATAAAAATTATAGATTATGAATCAACACATGTTTCCCATATCATAACAGAACATGAATGACCACATGATTCCTATAGAGGATAATGAATCCATAATTATTTCCCAGAGTGGATTAGACATCCTTACCTATTTCCCATAACATATCGATCACATAAGCTCATTTCCCATAGTGATCTCATAACATTAAAAGAATTACCTAATGCATTACAGGTCTTATTAATTTTTGGCCCACTGATCACATAACAAGATCCACACATATTTCTACCACAAGATCATAAACAATTAATTATAGAAGAAAAACATAACCTAAGGAAATGTAATAGGTTTCATATAAATTTTTTCATTTCATCATAGTATAACCTATGTAAAATAAATTAGTTTTCAAAAAATGTCACCATTATTATCATAAAAATCTATTTAAAGAATATGGGTAGTATGATTGGACAATATAACTAGTAAAAATGTTATCATAGGTGAAATGTTTCATGAAAATATTATTGAAATATTTATTGAATAAAATTAACTTTTCACTTTCAAATAAAATATTTTTAGAAAATAGTTTCTATTTATTTAAGAAAAATCTTTGAAAATTTCAATGGAAAATTTTAAATTATTTTTTAAATCATTGAGAGATCATGATGATGAGAAATTTGTTCATGTAGTAATTATTAATGAAAATATTTTTCCCACCATTGGTAAAAAGTACCTCATAAAAAAAATTATAAAATTTTTAAAAACTAAATGTTGGGTCATACGAATTTAATGAACAATTCAATAATTTCCATGTAAATTATTAAAAACATTTTAGAAAACATGGATATGGAAGAAAAATATTTTTCGGCTGAAAATGTAGAAATGAGGAAAATATTTCATAATAACGTTATTTGAACCATTTGGAGTAGAAACGATAGGTGAGTGGTAACCAAATATAAAAATTACATATATTGTCATTGGAAAATAAAGGTAAATGGATTTATCATTTGAGGATTATATAATATAATTAATTGAAATTCTTGCATAAATAATCTCGGTTAAAATGAGATTGAACCATAATTCCCTTACCTGAAGTCATGTGTTTCTTCATACACATTCAAACATCATGTATAATAAATATATATTTATTGTAAATGTATTTCATAACTATAAGATATATATATATATATATATCATACCATAGATGATTTACTTATAAAATATTATCACACCATCTGTGCCCATTCTTTATTATAATCGTTGTTTTATGTGAGAAATGCTTGATTTCTCATGCTTGGTTTGGTTCGACTATCTTGGTACTAAAACATTGATCATGGTTCCATCATTTCAATAATGGTAATAATGAGATAAATATAATATATAATCCTTATATATATATATATTAATTCATAAAAGGTAGAGATAGAAAAATTAATTACACTGTTCTTGGGGACGGCAGGCCGTTGGTATTTGAGAACACTATTTTCAATTTTTGAGAGAATGAAAGAATAGTATATAATAATACACATTAATAGAGTTAATTTTATATAATATATGTCATATATATTCATTTAATGTTTCCCCGACACCATTAATGTAATGCATAAACTAAAAACAAATCACTTCTATTTGCAGCGGTGTTAGTCCACACGTACACCTGAGAGATGTTATCATTTTAGAAAAATACAGTTTCAGCCGAATACTGGATTTATTCATATTCCATGAATAATTAAAAATATTATATGAATATAAAAAAATTATTGAACATATAATATCAAAATTTAATTATTATTATTCAATAATAGTGTTTAAATTAATTTATTAATAAAAAACACAATGTGTTTATAGAAACAATTTTTTAGAAAAAAATACCTTTTACTTTAAAAGGATTTTATATTTATTTCTCATAATTTTATGTCCTACTAATTCCTTTGTATAAATGTGTAAACTATATATTATTTATAATATATTTAGTCTTATTCATACCATCTAATCCAATGGCTAGATAACAATGGACACATTAAATAATATTATTTCAATAGTATCAAACGGTTCCATTAAACTCCACATTACATGTAAAAGAAGCCATAAAATAAATAAAATTTATTTACTTAAAAATGTATCATAAAATCTTGGTGTGAAATATTTTAACCCCACTTATGAATATTTCACCCTTATAATTACAACATTATAATATAAATAACAATAGATAGTTTTTTCCTTGTTATGTACTCGGGTTCCCAGATAGCTTCTTAAAATATACGGTTTCATCACATAACTTTAACTAGGTGGGTGGTCTTGTTTCATAGAGATTTCTCTTTTTAATATGTAATCTATATTGATTTTCCCTCATAAGAGAGATCTTGATCTAATGTAATGAACTCTATGTTTAGTATGTGTGGAGGATTAATTACATAATTCCTCAAGATAGATATATGTAACACATCATGAACTTGAGAGATATTAAGTGGAATTACAAAGTGATAAGCTAACATACCAATAAAATAAATAATTTCAATGGTTCTAGTATATATAGGGGGATGATTTACATTGTATATAAATTGTATAACTTTTATACAAGGATATATTAATAAGAATACCTTTTCACCAACATTGAATAATTGATATCACTAACCATTATCAGCATAATCTTTTTTGGGGAATCTTAGATTCTCTTATCTACTATCAAATTGATCTAATATTATATTCCATTTATTAATATACATCTAGTAAAAATTCATTTTTTTCTATAATATCATCTCATCATGTAGGAGTCCTTTAATTCTTAATGTATAAGGCTTAATAAGGAACCATCTAAATGTTTGAGTGAAATCTATTTTTGTAAAAAAAAATTACACCAAATGAATGAGTTCATCCCAAATAACATTGCAATCCATAAATAAGGATCCAAAAATGACTTTATGATTTTGACTAGGAATTTCAGACTACCCATTTGTTTGTGAATGATATGCAATACTGGAACACAACTATGTATCTAAAGCCTCCTAATTATTTTGAATACTGATGAATTCCTAGAAAATTTAGATGATTTATCAGATTAAGGGTTCTATATTTCAATTTATCATATCAAAATAACCTTATGATGAAATTAATATATTGTTTCATAATATTTGATTTTTCAATGAATAGAGAAAAATAAAGATTATTATGGAAAACTTATATTTATTTAAAATTATTATAAAAGTAATATTATATTTTTTAGCAGTTTTAAATTTTCATTTTCCAATTTTGATTAAACATAATAAAATTATTAGATTTGGATTGAATTTAATTCATTAATTTGGGATAAAATAATTTTCTACTTTAAAATAGGTTTTTTTGAAAAACTGTTTTTATTGCTTATTACGGGTTTAATTTTATATTAAATATTACCACCTTTTAAAACTGAATATAAAAATTGATTTAATAGTATGAATTAGTAGGGCCAAATTTAGTAAATATTTTCCCATTATTTTTTTCATTATGAATTGTAAGTATGTTAAACTTTGTTATCACGATAAAGGTAAAATGAGTTAATTAAGTTCAAAAATAAGATGATACACACTAATATGAAACATAAATAGTTCATTAATATTATTAGATACTTTTATTTCATTATTAATCATTATTATTTTGAATATATGTCCTTATGCTTCCATTTAGCTATGATTTTTACCATTATATTATTTTATGCAATGAAACGTCAATAATATCATTCTATTTATTTTATAAACTCAAAAATTATAAGATGAGGATAAAATGTACCTATTAGATTATAAATATTTATTAAAAATATAAATTTTTTTATCACTATAATTTATTTATAAATATTATTGATGAAATAATTAACTTTAATTCATACCAAACGCCTACAGAATATTTATCTAATGAATGGAAAAATAGAATAACTGAATTTAGATATTCTAAAAGATATTTAATATAAAATAATTTATGTGTTCCACGAATTTTATAAATGAATATATCATATTAGTGTTATTTTAAAATATTATATTCGAATTACACATTCAAATTTATGCCTTTAAGGTCAAATTACATTAAGAGTTTTAAAATTGCCATTAAAAATATTATATAATAAATAGCATTTTACTAGATGATTTTAAATTCCAAAAAATACTCTCTTTGGCCAATTTAATTTCATAAGTTTTAAATTATAATATATTGTAAATTTAAGGATCAATTTTCATTTTATACGAACTATATTGACCCTAAAATAGTAAAATATTTTTATCACAGTAATTGGTTGAAATGTGTCATCGTAGTTTCAAACAAAGATATATCAGAATAAACCTAAACTAAAAATTTAATATTTTTATTTAATGATAATAATTGAAAAAATATTTATCAATTTTTATAATTATAACATTTTGGAGACTTTTGTTGGAATTTTTTTATTAATTTATTAGTTAATGTAATCTCAAGACTTCCCCGCCCCTCACGTATAAAAGGGAACCACCTCTCATATTTTCCTCACAATTTTAAATCCACCTAGTTTTCCAAATTATAACAAAAAACCTGAATAGATTCCCTATGAAAATTATAGAGTTATTTTTTTAGTAGAATAATACACTTATATTGTTTATGGTGAAAAGAAAATAATGTGGTCCAAAGAAGAGGTATAGTGTTGAACCAATTTTCTTAGTTATCTATATTCTTCCACAATATTATAATATTCCTAAAATATGATGATATAATAACATAAGTTTCTACAATATATTTATATTTTATTATATTAATGTAATAACATATACTTTCCTTCATCTTCAATCAAATGGGAAAAAACCACCATTCATGTGTATGGGGGACTAACGCCACATAAACTGATGTAATTCATTTTTCATCAGTAACACTCATTGATGGATATAATGAAGTATTTAATGATTATATATACAATATTCATGAAATATGTACCATTATTTACAAATAATATATCCTCTAACTATTTAAGATACCATTCATTGAATAATTATAACATCGTTCGTATATACATGTGGATTACCACCTCCACAAAGCAATGTGATTTTTTTATTTCACCTGTGGATGGTAAAGATAAATGTATTTATGTAAATAAAATATCATTTATGAAAAAAAATATAATTATATAAATATAAAAAACACTTAACTTCTTTCCATAATGATTATTTAAAAATAAAAATGTTACACATGTGTTTGTATGACCTTCCATCTATATGATTGGTATGTTATCCATTTTTCAAAACCATAATAAATTATTAGTTTTAAAAGTATAATTTAGTTATAATAATAATTATTATCTAATTATTATTATTCTTGAATTGATTCAATAATGACTTCTTTGACCACAGTTAACTTACTAATGTCATTTTGAAATAATGTCTGAATAACATCAAAACAACCAAAGGTGAACATAATTTATTAATTAATTAAATATAGAATAATAATTAGTTATATAAGGGGGGACAATTTTGAAATCAGTTTTTCTGAAATTAAATAATTAAAAAAATATTTTTTTTCAAGAAGATAAAGAACATACCTAGTGATTTTGACTCGAGGTAAGGGATCTTTTCAAACCACAATTTTTATTTGGGTTAAGACATAACTCTCTCTCTCTCTAACTCACTCTATATCTGTATTTAATGTTATTTAATATTTCTAAATTAATTTTTTATGTCACCCACATATATACGTATCTTATTATCCCATCCTTTAATGAGGTAATACATGAATTATGTTCATTTTATAAAATTCCTTTTGTTGTGAAATATAATTTTATTATTTCACGAGATAAGATTATGCTACCCACTTTTTTCCATGAGAAATTACTAGGTTTATGAATCTTTATTGATTTATTTCTATTCAATAAATATTCATGATCATGTTATAATAGGTGAAAATTTATAAAAATCTAATGCATTGGGTAAATCATTTATATCCTAAGATGTTATTCATAGGATTGGGGAGTAAATCTAATCCATTATAGGACTCATTCTGCTATGTGATGTTATTATAGAAGATATCCTTAACGTCTTCTAATTTCATGTTTTGTGTTTCTTAAACATTTCTAATGTTTCCATGTTATAAAGATAACCTGTTCTTTATGTTATTCTACCATGTGATTACTCATGAGCATTCTCATTTATGATATCATGCTATACAATTAATTGACATGTTATACTTCCTTATCGTGCACATTCCCTTAATTGTATTGTTATCTCACCCATTTCATTTATTTTTTCCCAAGGTAATTTTATGCATTTTTAGGACCTAATTATGAATAAGATATTATATATAAAAGTACCGAGATTCTAGATATGGTGGTAAAAGTAATGTTTATTGTTTTTGAAAAAATTCACTGAAAAATATACAGTAGTAAGAAAATTAAATGATATAATCAATATGATTTTTTAGAGGATTTTAAAAGATAAAAACAATATATCAATGTTTGATAAAAATTACCCTCATTTATTTTAATTCAATATTTATTACTCCTTAAATATGAATAAATAAATTTTGTAATTCTACTAAGCATATGATTTTTTAAAATACGATGGACATAAAATTTTCCAATAAGGGATTCTAAAAGTTGGAGTAAAATCCTTTAATATATACTATACAAAATCATTGATTTTTTTCAATTGAAATACATTTGATATAATTAATTACTTTTTAAAATATATATTAAGGGATTTCAAAATAAAATCCTAGGAAGTACTTTTCAAAAGCATTAAAAATATATATATTTTGAAAGCCCAATTTCAATTCAAAATATAATAATTCTTGAAATATACACATGGATTTTCTCATAAAATATTAAAATAATTATTTAAAATTAATAATTTTTTATCGAAAAAATGATACTTTTCAACCCTTAATAAATCCATGGTGCCTCTAGTATTACTACCATTTGGGAAAAATTCCCATGAGGCCATGTGTTGATTCCCTATAACTCATTATCACATTTGATACACATGTACTGAGGTTTATATAAAAAAACTTTTTTACGTATTTCTTTTTAAACTTTATTTTCACTAGAAAATCTTTCAAAAACAAAATAAATTATTTGGAAGATAAAATAATTTTTTATCACATAATATTTAACATATTATGTTTTTTAGAAAATTTTACAAAGGTTAGAATAAATCCATATTTCAAAACAAATATATTCAATAATACATGTAGAAAATAAAATATAGGCAAATTCAATTCACTGAGTTATTATTGAATGAAAATGTTAATAACATAGTATGTCCACATCTATTTTCAGGAATTAAAATAATTGAAATAGAATAAAAATTTTAGCATTAAATTGTGAACATTAAAATAAACATAAAAACTTTTGAAAATTTTATTGAAATAAAATAGCATAAATTTTAAAAATTTATCATTTATATTTATAATTGAATTAAGAAAATTAAATTTCCATTTGAAAGATCATACTAAATGGTAATAAATAACTAAATCATACATATATAAAGAATGGATTAAATATTTTTAAAATACTTTTCAATAAACAAAAACTAAATGAAAAATTTTAAAATATTTATCCCTTTATATAAGGGTTTTATTGAAATTAAATATATCTGAGAAACTTCAAAATAGAATTCACCTTATAGAATTTTTAACAAAAACATAAAACATGGATTTTAAAATTAATAATTCTCCTACATAAAATCATATTATAAATAAAATTATTGGTTTCCTAAAAATTGAGTTTTTAAGAAAAAATATCTATATAGAAGAGGGTTTGGAAGATAAACATTTAGTATATGTATTTTGAATGTAAATTATTCCTTACATGAAATAAAAAAGTGAAACACCCATAATAAATTATACTCCACTGATAGAGTTTGGGTATGAGGGTATGTAATAAGATATAAATGGTAATTTTAGTTTTGTTTCAAATAGGTTTACAGAATAATTACATATATGTATATATAGAAGAGTTCAGATATGTTTCTTAATTATAGGAATTTATTTGTCATAGCTAAAATTTTAGGTTTGTTTTACCAAGATAGATATGGGAGATGACAATGGTACAAAAATGATAATGTGGGTACAAGTATCATGTCTCCATGTATCCTAATTTTTCATTGATAAATATAATCATATGTGCTTTGAGTAGGTTGTATCCGGTTTGGGTTGTAATAAATATTGTGTAAATAACAACAGAATTCTGACCTAAAAATATAATTATATATATATATTATTGAATATATAACTCGAGTTTTAAATTCTTTAAATATACCTTTATGAATAATTTAGTCATGCCAAGATTCCTTGGGAATGAAAGTCTCACCACTAGCGTTCGATGATTGTTTTGGGATGAAATTCATAAGATGGGTCGATGGAGGGTACAAATTGCTCACCTTGGAAAATCGATAGGGTAGGTAGGGGAATATTAAGGTGAATAGTGTATAGGTTATACCAACAGTTGGAATCCCAACTTCTATGTGAAACAATATATCAAGAAAAAAATTGTGTTTGGTAAAAATTTACCTCAAATTTTTCACAATATCCACTTATATTTGTTTTTGATTTTTTTCGAGCGTAGTTTATCCATACATAGTAGTACTATTCCAAAGATCATTCAATGTCCCTTTATATTTTTTATGAAGCATCTCAGGCCGTTTTGGCCATGCATATGCTCATAAAAAAATATTTTTGAAAATTAAGTTTTATAAAAAAAATAATTTTAGAACATTTGATAGAATGTTATTCCTACAAATAAACTATAACAAAATTTATTTTTGAAACATTTAATCAATGGTCCCTCTAATATTTAAATAGTATAACTGCGAATATTTTTAGATATAATTAAATAGTGGTAGACTGAAGAAGTGTACCCTTCCTCAGAAGAAATAATAAAATAACAATGTGCCTCAAGATATCATGGAAAAGTAAAATGTTTAAAAATTAATGGTTATAACACCCAATTAAATATATGTGAAAATTTTTGGGTTTTTTAATTTGATTTAAAAAAATCCAAGTTCCATTATGACAGTGGGATATAAAGGATGTGTTTGATAATCCATAAAATTACTTGTAGGGAAGTTGTTTTCTAGAAACAAATTTATAATTAAAGGAGAATGAATTTGAAATAATGGTTGCGATAATACCATCAATAAGAGTTAAACGTGTTTTTTGTGATACTTCTTATTGAATTTTTTAAATGATTATATAAATATGATAAAAGATGATACTTCACGTAGAATTAAATATCCCAAAATACCAAAAAAATACCTAATTAAACACCATTCTCTCCCAAATTGTCTAAATAGTAACTCTGATACAAAATAAGACTACCCAAGATCTGATCTTCTATATCTATGGGAAATTATACTGTATATTTTTTTTAAAAAAACTAAAAAGTATACAATTTATAAAACACCCATGGATATTTTTGGTATAAGATTTAATAGTTTTGGAATAATCCTTACATCTTTTGACACCCCCAAATGTGTGTCAATATTTTTAGGATCAGAGGAATACCCTATGCATATGTATTCTTTTCCCCATAAAGATAATAATGGATTGTCATTACTACATGGGATTTTGGTACCTAGTTCAAAATAATCACGTGATCTTAAGAAAATTACCTGAATGTTTCATGCACTTTACGTGATATTTTGTTGATCACATAAATCCCCTCTAACTAGACCACCTGATCTCATGAAGGCTTCCAATGAAGTGCTGATGATCATGGGAAGGATAGTAGATGAGTCCCCCATAATCATACTATATTTAAATCAAAATATTCATGTCGATCACCCATGTAATTTGTAAAATTAAAGATAAAAATGGTTGAAGGATCTAAGATATGATGGATTGATCCTGCAATACCCTGATGGACAACTAATAGGATAACACCAAGTAAATTATAAAATAGAAGATGAAAGAGATGGTTCCCTTATGTGAATAATAATTACACTATCATTCAAGATAAGGGGTTATGCACCACATGTGATTAGTTTACCTATCACATGAAGGCCCTATGATATTCCAACTTGACATCATGAAGGCCCCCAAATATTTCCTCTATAATCAAGTGAAGCCTCATCGATAGGAAACCTAATCTCATGAAGAATCCTAAAAATGGTTGAACATTCTTAAAAAGCCCTTTTATATGTGTATCTTATTATTAAAATCCCCTTTATATGTCATGTGTTATTTAAATATGTAAATGACAGTGTGATCTCATGATTACTATTTATCATGTGACATAAATAAGACATCCTGGATAACCCATGGTTGGTTTATAAAAAATGCATGATTAGACACTCCATCCACTAACTGAATCCAATATATGGGATTTATGTTTCATTTTATATGGCATTGACCAAGGATGATGATTCGTATAAATTCACCCCATGTATAGAAAAAAATACACACATGAGAACTTAGAGGCAATGTAAAAATTTCAAGATAAGATAACAAGGGAATCACAATAGTATTCAAATATGTAAGAATTGCATAAGAATTAAGGGATTATATGGTAATGTATATAATCCATTATTGATCACTCCATTCGTCACATGAAGGACGTACAACATTCTTTCTAGATTTCTTGAAGCAGTCTCTAAGGGTCGAATTTAGTGCACAATGCCTCAAAAGGCCAATGTCTGATGAACATTAAAGAATTTATGATATAAAGGATGAAGATGATAGAATATTAATGATAATATAGAAACACTAATATTTATGATAATAGTCCATGATATTTATTTAATATGTTCACCAATCAAATAAAGACATTTTAACATGTTAAGAAAGTGACACGAAGTCCTTAAAGTATGTTTTCTAGATGATTTGATGACCTTTGGACATGTAATCCAAGTCACTAGACACCCACCCAACATGTCAGCCATATTTTGTGGCGGCCTCTAGACTTGGAATATATTTCATATGACACCCTAAAGACATGTCATTCAAATTAGGAGATGGACTCTAGACATGTCAACCCTATCATGCAACTGTATCTAGAAATGTCATTCAGATCATGAGATGGCCTATGGTCATGTCATCCATGTAACATGATTCCATCTTGACTAGTAAACCAGATCATGAGATAACTGCTAAATAGTTTATCCAGGTCATGTAATACCCTATAGACATGTCAGTTAGATCATGTGTTTTCCTCTAGACTTACTGGGCTTTTCACACAAATTCCTTCAGACAACTTTGGAGGATCTTCTAAATTACTCTATACCTAGCATCTTCATCATGTGAAAATGCTAAAATATTTCATCTTAGATCATGTTAATACCCCTGGAAATGTTACGAATACACCTCGAGACATGTCTGGGAGAGACCATAGACATGTTAGGCCAACATCCAAAAACCTATCAACGTTGTCTAGTAGGAATAATAAAGGATGTTTCATAAAATTGTATAAACCCCAAAATATGAGTATTTGGATAAGAATTTGTCCATTGTATTCTAATATTCCATATTGTACTAGGGATATTCCATGGTTATGAGATCCTCATTCCATTCATGGTACACACCCTATATATGTCAGAGAGTAAGATTCAAATATCTTGTAATGGAAATCCACCATGGTGTAGGACCCTCCATATACCAAATAGTTAATCTAATGGGAACTGAACTATCCTATGAATCTATCATCATTCCTTATCAATTAATGGACTAGAAATTGTCTCATTCATGGGTTTCCACTTTAGTTTAAGCCCCTAATATTCCATTTACTGTAGTTCATAGCACTCATCCTATGTGGGTCCCTAATTCTTCCCCATCTATCAGGGGATTGAAAATCTAATTGAACTATGAGGACTATGATTCCTGTAATAAGTAGGTTGTGTAGGATTTCATCCTTTATCTTGAGATCCATGTCTAAATCTCCACCAGGTATGCCCCCATGCATAAGTCCCATATCCATATATAATAAGTCTAACTACTTACCATCCCTTATTTCTTACATCGATCATGACTCATATGTCTATAGGGTTTTCAATGATCATATCACCTACATCACAAAGTTCCCCCAATTAAAGAAACATTAGGGTTTAACCCCATTCAGTGGTATGATAAAAACACATCCATAAATGGGAATCAATCTTGGTTTAATTCTTGAAGGGATTCTAATATTGGTAAAATCATGGGAAATAACCCTAAAAAAGACTAATTATCAATTCTCACCCATCACTGGGATGAGGGATGGTCCAAATATGAATAATTTTATTCCATTTTTTATGAAGATACAATGGACACTTTCCCAAGGTTCAAAATCTATACATGATGCCTAAGTGCTCTCATACACATCTTTTCCTCAAGACATTTGACTTAATAGGTTGGTCCTAAATGAGATACATCAGTTTTAATTTGTATTATCATTAGATACATAGTACACCACTTAGATGACTAATCCCATCCTTGACCTACAATTCTCCTTCATGAATAGTAGTAATCTCTAGAATTTCTGGTAATATGGTTTCAAAACATAGGCATCTACCCATTATAAAGTTATAATGGGAGATATATAGAGAACATATGATATATAAAAATGGTATCATTAATAGAAGTCAATTTAAATATAGATGTATTAAACACTTGATCATTTTATTATGGTGAACTATCCTATATTGGGATTTGGAAGATATTAGAAAAATATAAAAAACACATAAGAGAGACATGGAGTAGGAAATAATCCCCCAAAAAAGGGTATGATGAGCCCGGTCTTCTATCATCTCAAACAATGCGAGTTCTTAATTTTTTTTGGGTTTTAAACTCCAAATTATTACCAACATTAAAATAAAGGTAAATGTATTTTTATTATTGTGGGAGCCACTTTGTAGTTTCCATGGTATATTTAAATGAAAAAACTGTCAAGAGTATTGTGAAACCATACTCAAAATCCCCCACAATCAATCACCAGTCCTAAATTTTCATTAGAAGGAATGATTTTGAAATCGATGTGAATCTAAAAATATTGACCCTATATGAAATAATATAACTATGGATTGAATTTTGTAGGTTAAAAATAATATATTTAATATTTCCCAAATATCTATTATTCCTCTCCACCTTCAATATAAACAAAAATGGGGAACTCAATAATAAGATTTCAAATATTAAAAATGATTGGTTGACCACACATCGAGATATACTATTTGGGGACTAAAATGAAAAAAGTGGTATGACTAACATTGTATCATTCAATAATATATCAAGGCTACTAATAAATGGTCCTTTATCTCTATAAAAACCCCATTTGAGAAATATCTCGAAGACAACAACAAAAAAGAACAATTGTGTACCCCGAGCATAAATAATAAATAATATTTCACACTTTAAACAATGAACTAATTAGTGTCATTGTACATTGATGTATTTATGATTTCAAAAACTACTATAAAAACATCATGTTGAACTGAGATAATGTATTTGTCAAAAAAAATTATAGAACACCATTTATGGTAGTGAAATTCAACGGTTTCAAAACTACATCACCCACCCGAAATAATTAGTTTCAGGTGGAGAACACAATGGTACATGAATTTTCACCAACATCATATGATCTTGAACCATGAGGACACATGTAGAGGTCTCCAGTTTTTGAATCTGATATTCCTATATCCTCTAAGGAATTATTCAATGAAACTATTTTTACTAGTCACTACCACCAACTATATGAGAAACATGCCTTTGGATCACAAATATTTACACCTAGCTTATCTTCAGAAGGTGGATCAGGGAGTAGACTAAGGCTCCATCCCATTTCAAAGGGTACCTAAGAGGGATTCTATCAACCTCCATCAACCGTTTGATCAAGTCAGCGCCCCTCAGTCTCCTACTAAGGGAAACAGATGATATATTCCAACCCCATAAAATCATGCATGGGTACCAAGGAGGTATTTTTGGTCATAGAAAGATATGGACAAACATGATTGGGCTCATACACCCACTTAAAATGATGAATCCCATTGATATATTCTAGTAGTGTCCAATGAATAGGCTTATATATTGACTCACATGGTTCAATTATATATTCATATCCTTGAAACAATCATGGGGGGACATATCCCTTCCCCTGTACATGATTATCATCTGCATATTTAAATGGAACAAGGAGGAAAAGAGTGGGCTTATATCCAAACATCAATAGAAGAAATATTTCAGTATATTATAGAGAAAGAGAACACGAGGGCCTATATTCCTAGAAAAACCTTTCTAAATTTTTACAAAATTCTAGAAACAATATAATTTCTACACATACATATGTCTACAAATGTATAGATATAGGGAAATTCACATATCCATATCCAAATAGATGGATTAGCATATCATCATGATCAGTGTTAAAATATGTATACTCCGGTGCAATAACACATTATTTTTCATGTCTAATATGATTATCGACATTTTCGAATAATGGAAGAGGCATAATACCGGGCTCATATACTTGTTCTAGTATGGGATCACAAACTTAGTTTGGCACAAACCTCTGGACAAGTGCATATTCTTATCCAAAAATCAATAGGCATACTGAAAATGAATAGGACATGGCTAATATCCCTTCTATAATCAAGTTTTGTCTTTATAATATTGTATTCACATAGGGGTAGGCTTAATCCATTCTAATGAGGCTTCTTGAAAAATTCATGTAGTTTATGAAATACTAGATCATATCAATACTTCCACCAATGAAAAAATGTATCAGCATTCTTTAGAAAATATATATATGGAGCCTCATGTCCCATCTATGATTTAGGAGTTCTGTTAGTATATTTTTATGGAGAATGCCTATTTGAATTAGCATCATCCCCCCTCTCCATCCATGAGTTACCAAGATATTTTGGAAAATGACCCTAGGTGGTATCATATCCCCACTACAATATACAATCTCATTAGTATTTTCTAGTAGCATTACAAGAGTGGTCACATGTCCCCACATCCCCTGATGATTGTTAATAATTAATGGAGAACATCATTCAATAGGATCATATCCATGCTCAACCCCAAAATTTAGGTCGGCATATTCTGTCCATGATGTAGAATGAGGATCATATCCTTGATCTTCTCAATTTTAGTGTACTCGAGGATGTATAATTAATATTTTCAAAACCTCAAGGGTCTTTTGACACTTCACCCCAAAAAGATGGTGATCACTACATTGAAAATCTTACACATTGTAGTGAAGAGATGGATCATATGGACTCTACTCCTTATATCATTACTAGAAAACCACCCCTGGTAATATATCTCATAGGAAATGAGATAACCCCATTTTCTAGAAAACATCATATATTGAGTTTCTCTAAATACTAGGATTAACCATATATAGTTCCCCATTGACTATCAATAGTAATTTATCATGGTCATCATTTCACCTAGAAATGAATCCTCAGTGTTCTGACATGGTAGATACATATAAACCTGATGAAAAAATGCCTATATGGATAAATAGAGATAAAGAGTCATAAAAAATCACCCAACCATGTTTTGGACTATTTAAACTTACTACAATGAGATCCCAAAGGAGCTACATAAGGAGTGCATCAATTACTTACACCAAAACAAGTGGGCATCTTATCAGTGATTGGAGTCTAGATACCTATCTTTTCAAGGATATTAGGGTAACCTCCAATTCATAAATATACTCTATTGTTATTCTAGAATGGAACATTATCTATATTCCAAAACCTAGTATTGGATGATCATTAAAAACACCTATGACCTATTTTCCTATGTGTCATAAAAAATATTGATAAACTTCTTTCTAGTGCTCTACCAAACTTACATATCCTTGAATGGGGAAAGTATGAAGCATTGAATTTCAATATGTCCTCAAAATAGAAAATATCCCCATATACAAAATCCTATAATGTTTTAGAAATACGATAAATTATGGGACTATGTAAAGAATGGAAAAATTGGTCAATAAATCTAGAATCCTCTATTCTAAAGATATAAAGTCATTAGGAATAGATAGATAAGGCATCCATAAAATAAGGGGCTCTTAGAAAATGGGAACTCAACTAAATATAGAAGCTAAGGTGGTAGACTAATCAATATATTCTCGTAAAAAATGTCTCCCATGATAAGATATTATTTCACCGATCCCATAAATTTGAACAATTACAACATATGAAATGGATCGAAATAACATTATCTATATAAACCATCAAGGAGTTAACCCAACCCATAGAGATGTGGTAATTTTAACCAATACCTCAATCCCCAAGGTCATCAAACCCTGATAAGTTCTAAATAATATGGGCAGTGGCTGTGAACCATATAAATCCCACTAGGATGGAGACATTTTTACTTCAATCACAACCACTCAGTTCATCACATGCCAAGATAGTCCTAGAAAAACCATTCATGGCTCCAGATCAACCCATCCCACAAGAAGAGGTGAATTTATATCACAATTTCCATGTTAGGTGCCCTTGGATCCTTAACTGATGTCCTCATATATTCGGTAATATGATCTCAAATTACCAATACCATCCCAAAATCATTCTCAAACCAGAGGACTAGAGTAATTTCTGTTATTATTATCACCCCAAATTAAGTAAGTACTTCCTAGTTTTGGAGACAAATACAGACAGTCGACATCCTATTCATTCCTACCTCCACGATACAAACCTCTTTTGTTTGAGGCCTAGTCAAAAAGTATGATTATAAAATCCCTTAAGATCACTATTAGTAGACCAATATTAGGGAATCATAAAGAAAAGGTGGTGAATAACTGAATGGTTCATAAGACAAAATTTTCCAATATGAAAAATGGTCAAAGAAATATGCTTGAGTCAAACCTCAGAAGCGGAGATGGGGTGACGTAAATTTCCCACTAAACCTCATTGAACATCGTCAAAATTAATCCAGAAAGTTATAAAAACCAAGATATAAACATAGAGCGACATGAATTAGTACATGTTTCTCAATAGGTAGGTGATCTGGATGCACAAATAGAGACCTCCAGTTTTTGGAATCAGAGAATGATCTAAAACCTAAAACCTTTGAAAGATTAATTTTCACCACTTATATAAAACTATAAATAAGAAAAATGTAAATCCATGGCCACATCCCACTCCCCACCAAAAGGAGGAAAAATTCCATCTGCATAACAAATTTTATTTCAATCTGATAATGAGATATAGAATCTCAAAAAATTCAATATATAACCACTCATAGGAAACATTCCCATTGAGTATCATCTTCAAATAGAAATGAATATAACTTCTCCCTTACAATAGGATAGATATAATATTCTTAAAGAAGAATCATTTTCCATCATTCTTTCTTTGGATATGGAAAATTAGTTCAGATAAATGAGGGTGTTTAGGCTGATAGACACTATCTTCCATTATGGTGATAACCTCTCCACCTTAAGGGTGATCATTTGTTCCTAGTTTGTATTGGGGGTCATTGTGATATGAAAATGGGGTGACCTCATCAAGACTCACCCAATCCATGTAGATGGTAGGTTGTTTAGATAGTGATGCCTCCAAAATTCACCAATGTTACTCAATCACTAGAGGATATTATCAAAGAAATAGAAAGGACTAATTCCCCCATATCGACCAAAAATAAGACACATCACAAATGTATGGATGAAAATATACCTCTAACACATTTTGGAATTAATATATTTTCAAACTATAATGGCGTGGGAGATCCATAATAGCATCTCACACTATTCATGTGTCGATTGGTCCCATTCATGGACCTTCAATATTTTCAGGAAGAGACAAAACTGAGATGTTTTGTATAGAATATAGTTGGTCTATCCTTTATTCTGTATTGAATCATTGAGGCAAGATATTTTTGGGATGGGAAGACATTCATTATAAATTCCATTATTAGTTCATCACCATGTTAAAAAAATTATGAATATTGACCTCCAAAATTGAAAAAATGAGAAAATGGGATGCTTTATAAATTAATTATCAGATGGAAATGTTTACTATATAAACTGAATATCACTCTATTAGAAGAATTTTTTTATAAATTTAGGATGATAATATTCATGATGAGTTGAGAACACATATGATCTCAATAAAGTATCCGGGTAGATTTTACAGGTTTATAGAGAAAAAATAATACCCAGAAGATATCATTCTGAAAAAACAAGGATAAATCTCATCTCGCACCCTAGGAATGCATAAAAATACATATAAAGGTAGAGACTATTTATGTTAACCTCAAACTATTAACAATTCCCATTCAAGCACCTAAGTAATCCTAAAATCTTATGGAACCTCCCATCGAGAGGAAAAAAACAAAATCTCTCTTAGGTAGAAGAATAAAGAAATCAGGGTCCCCCAAAATTTAAGGAATAGATGAATAAAGTGTAATACTTTTTAAATGAGAGAGTTTCTAGTTATTTATAAATATCCATGGAAATTGACCTACTGAAGATACAATAACATAGGAAACCCAATGAGGCTAGCCTCACTAACCATCTTTCCTACTTCACCTTCCATAGGAGACTGGGATACACAATCTAAAACTATATTGTCATCAAATATGTCCTCCAGAACATGGTTGATTCTGGAATAGTGATACAATAGAAGGGACAGACACATGATACATGTCCAAGAATCATCCTACTAGAAGAAGTGGGTTACTAGTAAGAAGTTACAAAAATATCTTAATTGATGTTTGATAACTGGATGACTCGAAAGACTATTTACCATGCTCATGTTGACTTGATAGAATATCTCTTCATACTAGTAACAATATCGTCACCTTGAGAGGAATTAATTAATATTAACCTGAGGCATACGTAATCATTAGGCACAATAAAATACACAATATGATGAGTCATATCCAAATTCCACAAAGAATCTAACTCTTGTATATTTGTTTCCTATAATATCCCTTGAATGATCATTTCCCCATCAAATGGAAAACATGTCATATAAAAATATCAAGTTTGATTATATTAACATTTTTTACTTAATAGATCCGTTATCCAGTCATGAATACACCTCCAAGTCCAATTTCATCATATATGAATATGGAGATGGAGTCTAAGGATTCAAAATTAAAGGATATAGGGGGCTATGTGGGTGTTGTTGAACCCAATATTTCGGTCACATCCCCATAGAATCCGTATATGTGGATGAGACCCATGTCAAAGAGATTTATTATTCCCAATAAAAACATGGATATGCCTAATATATTTCCTATGGTCATTCAAACCAATCATTTTACAAGACCAATGTGCGAGGGTGTGATTATTTAATATTCCCTAATAAATGGTACAACCATTGCAACCTATGATACATATATCATTGTATTTTTTGACCTCTAATCATGTACTAGAGCCATCTACCGAAAACACTAAAACTCCTAAGACAAAAAATAGTGTGGAGACCCACGTTGATAATCCCATACTTATGGCCCCAAATATGATAATATTAAATAGTTGGCCATTGTTCCAGGTTAAATCTAAGTCCTGGATGATCTCCATCATTCAAAAGATCTCATAAAGTCATTGATCAAGGCCATACAGAGCCATAAGATTTATTGATATAATTATTTAGAGTTGATGTTTACCAAATGGATAATATACCATAAAAATATCATACAACTATATTGATCAAAAAAAAATCGTCCAGAAGAAGTTATATTGGGACATGTCCTACCCTTTTCCATTTTAGGAAAACTTTATTATGATTGAATCAAAAATTATTTGGACTATAATGTATCTGATATTAATCGCATCTCAATCCATAACCTTATATATTTGGGACTTGGTGAGGGGGACTTATCTCTAATAAAGATAACGGTTCAAGGGTACAATAAGTACAAGTAATGTCCTCTCAGGATGATCGAGGTAAAGCCTATGCTTAGGGATGTTACATTTAATAATTATTTTAATGTTATCTATAAAAAAAGATATATAATTTCCTTCGTATAGGTCTTTATCATATTGATACATTGAATTACCTTCAACATTCCATCAATGTAGGAAATTCCACATCAATGAAATTGACAGTATACTACAATGTTCCACTACCACCTTTGAGTATTTTGAGGCCATATAAACTGGTAGGAAAATATCCAGTCATGGATAATGATGTTCAAGTTTCCACTAAATGTATTAGGTACCACCCCTATGAATCCATATAGTATGATTGACAATGATTAGGGGTTTCCCATAAAACTTATTGAAGAAATAGATTCAATCGCAACAAGTTATCATGAACTAAAAACATTACTACCCCATGTCGATGTGATGGAAGCACTATCATCTTATTTGTATTTTTCAAGGAGAAGAAAAATTAATGAAAAATCATGATCCATGAATTCTCGTCTTCCACTATAAAATATCAAACTAACCCTAAGACGTTCATTGTAACTGAGGATGTATTTATCTCTCTTACCCATATAAGTATTGAAAAAAAATGAAAAGATGCATAGAATATCCCAATGAAATTTCCAAAAGTTTAAGATTTAAATGTATTTTCTCATGACTTACATTATCTCTATAGTGATATAGATGACCCCCAATTATCAACCTTATATAAAACTACCTCCATCGAAATAGATATGAAATATAAATTGGATGACCTCTGGAACACCCCCTCCCACATTTGAGGAAGGCCCCTCCACCACCATCAATGACATCCGGAAGGTAAATATGAGAATAGAATAAGATATATGACCAATTTTGATTAGTGTTCCAAGTCTCTTATGGATAAGGAGATGTAAATTTCATTTTTATGGAATCATCAATACATGCTCTCTTTGAATTATATTGATATGGCCAAGTAAACCCCTCATATGGCTACTCTTCACATAGGCTTACCAGATGAGCATAGAAAATTCAAACAAGTGTCACGAATAATGAAAACATTTCGTTCCACTAATCGAGAATTAGAAGCTAAAAAATTGATCCAAGAATTTTTTTTCTAAGATGTATTTTTACCTAAAATGAATTTCCAACTATCACGACCCGACCTGAAAAGGCCCAAACAATGACTACCCCAAGCATGTATCCAATAGTCCAAGGGCCGGAAACCAGTTCCATGTTGGTATAAGTACACACATATGAGGCATAAGACTAAAATAATTGTACACATAAACACATCACCAAGACTATAAAATGGTGACAATGTTAGGAAACTATAACCAATTAATACATAAATCTAAAATACCATAATCAATTTATGATAATAAAGCAATGAAAGAATTAATGTAGGAAAACTCCCAAAAAACTATAGAGATATTAAAATACTCTAAAGGTAAAGACTATTATCAAATGAAAACACTTCGAAAAAAAATCATTATATAAATCTCAATCATTGGTCTAGTATCCCACTATCCTTCTAGAACACTATCTAATGTTCCATTTTCTATAAAAGAAATGACACATGAGGGAAGATCCCATGTAGAGATATATATAAAAATACCCAATAGGATGCTGGAAATACACTAACCATGAAGCATCAAGAATGTCCCACTCATAAAAAAGAAATAAAAATCATATGAAACATATCCAGAAATACTGAAGGACACTGCACCTCAAGGTTGTCTCAACTATACATCCAGCCACATGAATCTTCTTGAAGAATCTGGGAAATTATTATTCTAGGATAACCTACTCCACAATCAAAGATATCATCAAAGATAGTCATCCAAGAGGTTATGAACATTGGTACCTACCTAATAAAACTCAATGGTCTCTAAAGACCTTAATACTCAAATAGAGGTCACATCCAAGACCAATAGGGGACACTAAAAACCCTATCCAGATCAACCCACTATGTATGGGATCATATTCCAATTATACCATGAACCCTACTAAAATGGATTGATATATGGAGGATCAATTACTCATTAATGGAGGTTAGGATGATTACATGATCACCACCTACAGTATATAAATAACCGATGGAGGATCACACACTAGTATCTTTGAGGGAAACCAGAAACTCTATCTGAGACTTATACTCCATAAGGTATCGTTATCCAAATATGTGGACACAATGTCACATTTTACCCTTGAGGGGATTGAAGAAGGGAACATACTCAAATGATTTTTGTCTATACTAAAGAAATAAAGGGATCTAAACACCCTAAAATGGGGTGCAAAAGGTGTACTGGGGGTACACAGTGGGTATAGAAAACCCCCAGTTTGTCTGTGTGGTTATGCCTCACATAAAAAGTAAATCTCTATATACATGACATGTACTACAGTGTATATGGAATGTAAAGGTCTACTGAGAGTCTACATGTTCCATCTTTCCATATCTATTCACTACTGGTCAAGCCCATGTACCAACCCCTGTACATCTTTTAGTGTCCGACCTATTCAACCTTGGAGCTACACGATTAAATCCTAGTGTGGATAACAAGGTGTGGGACAGGTGTCACACAATGTGTGATATTTTTCTCTCCATGGAAACCCTAGTTCCACATAAAGGGTCCCACATGGTGTGTATGATTAGATTAGAAAACATGTAATACAATAGTTTCCCCACCTTGTAGATATTATCCACATTTTTTCTTCAGCATCAACCAAGATTTCAATCATGGAATAAATGATCTAGGGTTATATGGTTCTTTTCATTACTAATCACTTAGTTATTCCATTAAAAACGTCTTGTTAAATAACCAGACTTTCTGTAACTGTATCTCAAACCAGGATGAATGGAATCCATAAATCAGTTCTGTTCCACCTTTTAACATACTCTGTCATCATCACACCTCAATCATGAATCACAGTCATAGTATTGATCTATTATGCTGAATAATGATCAAAAAATGATCATATACCTAAAATTCATCAAACCACATGCCAAAGAGTTTTACTATAATGATTGTGTGAAGAAACATGGGATAAATCCATAAACCATAACTTGTGAGGAATGAACCTCATCCTTTCTTCATTTTATACTTGATATGTTATCAAAGATTTAGATGGATGAAGAGGTAAATAATCAACAGAAAAAATAATACACCATAAATTAGATCATCCATCTATTTTTTATGAATTTAATCTGTATTCGATCGGTATAAAATGAATGGGTTGAAATCAGACAAATCAAATATCCCTCCATGTCTTTGGATCGATCATTAATGAAACAATATCTAACATTGATGTCCTCAATGAGATCAATGAACTCCAATGGTGCTAAATTACTTGATCTTAATCAAATATAATATCTCTCACTATGATATCTCTCTTAAAACTTTCCTTTAGATCTTTAATGTTATGAAGGTAACCCTATGATCGCATCCTTACATTGTATTTAAAATAACTTTTCAGTAAAGAATAAATAATAAAAATATAATAATTTACCTAAAACATTGGCCATGACAGAGGCCAACATGAGATTCTGACAAAATCCATGGTTATGTTATGTCTAGAAAAAAATTCATAATTTTAACTAAACAACAGTCTTAAATTTCAAATTTCATCCAAAATTGGAGAGTTACTCGACTTATTTAAGAAAACATTAGGCATGTTCTATTAATATTTATGAAATAACTATTCCAAGAATATCGGGCCTCAAAGTCTCATATTGTCTTGGCTCTAAGATCCAATAATAATATATATATTGTTATAAAGTAATTCATTGAAAAATAAGAGTTGTTTCATTCTAACCACCTTAGTGTTTTTAGTCATAGAAAGAGAAAAACCTCCTAAAAAGATAAGAATTTTGAATGATCATCTGGGTCTCTATCACCCATGAGCTCTACTAAATATTATAGTGCTTACACTAGACACAAACTAATAGAAATGATAACCCAAAAATTATCCTCTCTTATCAATCCGAAATATTCATCAGGTACTCAAAAAAGGTCTCTCTAACCATGATGTCTAGCTTGTCATAATAGTTAACATGTGACAGGTAATTCACACACCTTTAAAACTATGACATGTCGATGAATTCATGTACCTAATTTAAATTTATTTTTATTTATTTATTTTAGTTTTCTATTGTAATTTAGATTTCCAATAAATTAATGCATTGTTTTTATTTCTATGTCCACCCATCCACACTGTTTTCTTCTTCATATTTTCTCTTTCTTTTCTTCTTTTCTTCTTTTCATATTATCCACTTTTACCTCTTACCCTAAAAAATAAGGGGTTAAACAGATACTTGGCCTGGGGGAAGTATGTGGAAATTTCATTTTTTCTTTTCTTAAGTTTCAATATTTATTAAGTTTGTGATGAGAATGAGTGATGTGCATGGGTTTGGAGATCGTCCACCATGACACTAATCTAAAACACATATCTATTCTTCTACGAAATATTTTCCCACCCTTCTACTAGATACAAGCTCTTCATATGATGGAGTTTATCTATTCAGTGGTAGAAATGGCATAAAATGTAGCCAGGTCTTGGAAGATGTCACTCTCTTGATCGAAGTGTGCCATCAAACATGATTATAGGAGGAGGTGAAATTAAGATTTCTAAATGCTTTCAATATTTCACACCAATAAATAAAACAATAGTAATTCATGAATGAGATCTCATAATTGAATTATCAAACATAATTTAAATACAAACAAGGAGAATGACGGAACCCACAAACCATCCCATAAAGGCCAATTTCTTTCTCAATTAATTTCATTTTTTCATTTCATGTTTGTTTTATATTTTATTTTAATTAAATTTTATTCCAAAAAGGCTCCTCAAGAGAGACAACCCTGGTCAGACTCTATGCGGCACTAGGAAAATTAAATTGCTTTTTCCATAGCCTACGACAGGTTTTCATGACACAGACCTCTCCCAACCATTCCATTATGAAAATCAAGTTTCTGGGGGGTGGGGGTTCTTAGAGGTTTAGGTGACTCATTTCCAGAGTTTTCCAAAAAAATACAGTTTTTTATTAATAAGTCATTTTTATACTATTGGTGTCTGTGTTTCATTTTGAACTTTTGGTGTTGGCGTGTCATTTTGAATTGTCGGTGTTGGTGTTTTCTTTTGAACTGTCAGTGTTTCTGTGTCATTTTGAACTTTTGGTATCAGTGAGTCTTTTGAACTGTCTATGTTGGCATGTCATTTTGTACTATTGGTGTCAGTGTGTCATTTTGAAATGTTGGTGTCATCATGCCATTTTGAACTTTCGTTGTCGATATGTCATTTTGGACTATCAGGGTCGGTATGTCATTATGAACTATCGGTTTCGACGTGTCATTTTGTACTATCGGCATCAGTGTTCGTATCAGTGTTAGTGTCAGTGTCAGCGTCAACGTCTACATCAACATCAGCATCATTTTTCAAATTTTTCTAGTTTCACCCCTTATACATTTTATTTGACATAAATCAGGTTTAGTTATTTTTTTGTGTTTTTAGAGGAATTTAAATGGATATTAATTATATCATTAATATCGTAATTCTCCCCAGACTTTGAAATAGTCATGTTGTGTCATCATAACCTAGATCTGACTTTAATGGACCTTGAAACTATTTCCCATTCCTTTGATATAGGATTTGGATTTTTTTAAGCCTGGGTAATATATTATATTTTCTCTTTGTGGATGGAAATATTTTCTTCCCAAATGAGTCATGTTACTATGCTAGATCCCTCTCATATTCATTTTTCATTGGTGTTTCCTACTGCTCGTACGCCCCCTTTTTCTTGGTGCATAGAGGAATTTTGATTGTCTGTTGTTCCAAGTAGGGAATTTCCATTGTCTATGTAATTGTGTATCATGCAGGGTCTTTGTAGTAATGTTTCATGAGGATGGATGAATCATTTAATTTAACAATTAATTAATTTGGGATGTGGAATATGATGATCAAAAGATAATCATATTGTTATGATAATGGTAAGGGAACTAAATATGGTTCGATGTTGATTGTTGTTTTAAATTATTATCCTTGTTTTCTTGTTATGAGTTTTTGGCTGTAAGGCCTTCTAAAAATCATAGCCGGTTGTGGTCCTTGTTTTCACACTAGTGATTCTCTTTATTTGTTTTTGTACTATTTTGAATGGTCATGAAATGAAATACTTCTCAATCAAATATACTTGGTTAAATAAATGGATTCCTCATGTCAAACCTCTTTTTTTATCACCCCTGTCATTTAAAGTGAAATTAAGGAACCCTTATCAGAAAAATAAGAATATTATTGGCTTTATGGTGTGGTTGTGTGCTGTGTTTTATTATGTATAGGGGGTGGATAGAGGGGTTGTTTCTATGAATGGGGAAGGGTATGTGTGTCTAGTGGGGCTGATGTGTTTGGTGGTTCCTTGATGTGGACATTTTATATGGGATGATACAAGAGGTATAATGGAATCTCATGTTGAGAAATTGATTGTTTGTGAAATATATGAACTTATAAGTAGTGGGACTGAATTTGGTAATGTTGTGGTCGTCGAATGGAGTTGTGTAGTTAGACTACACCTTGTATTTTCCTATTGTTTCAGGGTGACTATGGTTGGTGGTTTCCGCAATAGTTTTGGAATAACTTAAAGTGAACCCACAATAAAGAATGGAAATTGGTTAAATGAAAAAGGGTTTTTTTATGCTTTGGTTGTGGACGTCATGTAGTTGTGCATATAGGGGTAGCATCAAAGGTGGCTCTATGTGGTATGGTTGTTTTTTTGAAACCCATAGGTTGGTCTGAGTTATTGTTTACCGATATGTATAAACTATCGTTCAATGTGAATTTTAATATGTACCTCACCTTTATTAAGTATTGCATGATGAACACCCTTATTTTATAGTGGAGGGTAATTTTTCTAACATCCTGGTGGGAGGATGGATGGATGGTTACTAAATTTTTTCACCATACACACTTTCAGGTTCCTAAAACTCGAATGTATCCTCACATAATGTAATGTCTTGAGGTTTATGATATCCCAAGATCCTATGGGTAGGTTGTGATGTGGATGATGAGACCATGTGTATGTGGGCCAGGTTTATTTCCCAGGTGTCTTTGGGGGGGGGGCAGGTGTTTTTGGATGAGAGGTGTGGTTATTGGGACCTAGGTGTTTGTGGGAAATTTTTATTTCCTAGATGTCTTCAGGATGAGGCCTATGTGTTTTTGGGTTAGAGGTGTTGTTTTTGTGGCCCTGGTGTCTATGGGTGTGATATGTGTGCTTTATGAACTAGGTGTGTGTAGGTATTTGGGGTACTGGGACTACATTTTTGGTTGGGTGGTATCATCAAGATGGTATTAATTAAGAATGAGTAGTTAACAAGCAGAAAAAGTGTTGCTGGGTTCCAGAACCATCGATGTGCATATGTTATTAACTTAATTGACTTGCATTATTTGGTGATCAAGACTTGTTGAGGTTGGTTTGATTGGTATTTTTCCTTGGTAGGTGCAGTTGGTATCTATTTTTTCATATGGGAATTAGTATTCCTTTCACACTAGTGCTTGAGTGACCTTGATCTCCCTACTGTGTATAGTTGAATGCTCACCCCGTGTAATAAAAATATTTTCTGTTTACTTGGAGGACTTTGAGGACCATGTTGGTCATTACTAGCTTGGATGTTGAGATGGTTGTTGTACTGCTGCGTATTATCTTTATTTTGTTACATTCATTGGTGGTTTGGTTGTACTTTTACTGTAGTCTACATTTATATCATCCATGGGTTGGATTTTGGTTTCCTTTTTAAAAATATTTTGTGTTGTTTGGGATTTTTATTGTTTTATCTCCCTATCCAGTTTTCTTTAAAAAGGGTAACACCTTCTTTTTTGTGTGATATTTTATACCCTTCGTGCTAGTCTCCAATCTTTATCCTATTGAAGGCAGGACTTTGGGGTCATTATCTCCCCTTCATCATGAAGAAGGAAGGGCATGGCTATTTTCCGTACCTTCCCTCTTTTTGATTAAGGTGGGTCATGGAAGAAAGGTATCAAAAGAAAATGGTTGAGAGATAGGATGGAGTTTGGAGTTAGGCATTGTGAGGATTTCTTGGGATGGTTGGGAAATAGTACTAAGAAATCCTGGTGCATGAAATAGGCCAGAGAAGACCGAATATGACACAAGATTTTAGGGGCCCCAATGATCTAATGAAAGGACTATGAGCCTACCTAATGACCGAGTTATGCTACACTGAGTGTAGGGTAGAGATCCTAGGGAAGGTACAAGCATCATAATGACTTGTGTTATTTTGTGTCTTGGTTTTTTTGAGAATATAGAATAAATTAATAGTTAAAATGAATTGAAAAGAGAATTTCCATACTACCCAAGAATATGAGTTCCTTGTTTACCCTTTTCAGCTATGGCACCCAGACTCCTCCCACGTGTGGTACATGTAGTTGAGGCCCAACAGACTGACATGGTTGAAAAATAGAGGGTTAATTGATAGGTGTAAGATGATCAGGGGTGGAAGAACCTTCGTGGTTTCTAGCGGCAGACATTGAGGAATTACAATGGTAGTGTTTCAGACTTAGATATAGAGGGAAAACTTGAGGAGATAGCAATCACATTTACCTCAATCCATGTTCCAATGGATTACTAGATTCCTCTAATGATGATCCATATGAGGGGAGAAACATCGTAGTGGTAGATGCACTACCTTTGGGAGAGAAAGGATACCAATGTTTTGTTACCTGACTTTGAGAAGGAGTTTCATGTGTATTTTCATACAGAGTTTCATTCATCGACGGTGAAGTTCGAAAAGAGACAGGAGTTGATTTCCCTTTACTAGGGGAGTACGTCCGTGAGGGAACTGGATATTTTGTGCAAGGATCTCCTATATTTTAATATGGACCTCATTCTGGATGAGGAGTCTCGAGCAAGAAGCTTGAAGGAGGCCCTTCTACCTTCTCTTCAGTATAAAGTTACTCCCTTCACCTTACTGATGTACATAGAGATTTAGAAGAATGCTTAGGTAGTGGAGATGATGTCGTCGTAGAGAGGTGTACCATGAGAGTGGAGTGAGAATATTTTTTCAAAGGAGAAGGAAGTTAGTAGTAAGTCTCCATAGTAAGGGGATTCCAGGTTTTAGCTAGCAGGGAGTACGCCTCAGGAGTTCCAATTCTATTCTCTTGGTCCTCGCCCTTTCCCCATGGGCCTAGGACTAAGGTGATTTTTTATATGAAGGTCATAGAAATATTTGGATCTAGTTCCCAATTGGTGATCATTATGGTGGAGGCAAGATGGTTTAACACCCACCTCAGCAACAATAGCCATCCAAACATTTTATATAGCATGGATAAATGGCTCTCATTCCACTTAGGGAAGATGATGCAGGAGGAGGCTGACCTTAGGGTTCTTGTTAGGTAACTCAACATGGGCATGGTCAAGGAGGTGTCTGATAGTTGAGGTGAAGTGTATATATGCGTGGGAAGTTTCACACCACTGAGGTAGCAGTTCTAGCATGAGAGAAGGTTTTTTGAGGTACAATCAGTTGAGCTAGAACTCTTTCCAGTTCTTTTTTTTGATTCATGTGCTTCACATTACTTCATTTCACCTGATCTGGCCCATGCTTTGGCAATATAAATGGAGAGACTTTTCATTCCCTTGGTGTTGAGCACACTAGTTGGAAGTCTGACCAGTATGTTTGATGTTTTCAAGGGATATTGACTGATGTTGGGGCTACATCAGTCTAGCAGGGATCTTCTTCTGTTACAGATGAAACCCTAAAATTTCATCATAGGCATCGACTAGTTTTTATCTATGAATGATGTTATAGAATGCTTATGTAGAAGAGTCAGGTTCTCAGATATGGATGACCAATGTGTAGCTTTCATTGGAGAGTAGAGTAGTTAGGTGGGAAGCCGATGATTGTATCCTCTTCTCTCTATGTTGGTTGAGGTGTTAGTGGAATCAACAGATATAGAGATAATAGAGGTTACGAGGGTTTTTAGAGAGTTCCTGGATGTCTTCTTGGAGGAGTTTGTGGGTCTACCCCCACTAACGTGATGTAGAGTTTGGGATAAGCATGCAGCCTAGTGCTCATCTGATTTTTTTGGATCCCTATTAGCTAGCGCCTTCTGAGTTGCAGGAGTTGAGGATTTATATCAATGATCTGATGAAGAATGTGTTCATCCGGCCTAGTGTGTCACCGTGTGGTGCTACAGTCTTGTTTGAAAAGAAGTAAAATGGATTTATAAGGTTTTTCATCAACTAAAAGAGACTAAATAAGGTAATAATCAAGAACCATTACCCCTTCTGAAGATAGGAGATGTTTTTGACCACTTGAGAGGAGAAGGTTGTTTCTCTATGATCGATATGCAGTATGGATTTCACCAGTTGAGGGTGAAGGAGGGTGACATCCTGAAGACTTCTTTAAGGTGTACAAATGGTAAATTTTGGTTCATGGTCAAGCCATTCAGGGTCACAAATGAACCATCCATGTTTATGGGTCTCATGAACACTATTTTCCATGTGTTACTGAACCGGGTCATCATCATGTTCAATGACGACACCTAGATCTACTCAAGTTCAAAGGAGTATCATGCTGAGCATATGGGGACCCTCTTGGAGGTCCTCTAACACCTCCAGCTCTAGGGGAATTTGTTGAAGTGAAAGTTATTGATGATATAGGTGAACTTCCTTGGAAATGTTGTGAGTTAGTAGGGGATATTAGGGGACCTGTAAAATTTCCAAGTGGGTGTTTCTTGGTTAGCACCAATGAATGTGACAGAGGTTCTTAGATTCCTGGGTTTTGTGGGATAATATCAAAGGTTCGTACCTGAATTCTCATGAGTTGCATCTCAGTTGAAAGAGTTGACCAGGAAGGACTAGTCCTTTATGTGGAGTGAGATGTGTTAGGTGGATTTCGTATATCTGAAGTGGAGGTTCGTCAGTGCTCCAATGATCAGGTTTTCGGAGGAAGGGGTGGTGTTCAAGGTGTTCTATGAATCCTACAGCTTAGGTTTGGGGTGTGTGATGATGAAGTAGTGAGGATTGATATTTTATGTTTCTAAGAAGTTAGACCCCCATGAACATAACTATTCTAACCTTGATCTAGATCATGCAGAATTTGTGTTTACACTGATGGGGTGGTGAAATTACCTCACCGAGGAGTGCTTTGAGGTCTTCATATATCAGATGAGATTGAGGTACATATTCTCCCCATGAGACGAGAACATGTGGTAGTGGAGGAGGATGGAGTTTCTCTAGGACTATGAATTTGATTTCTTTTACACCTCAGGAAAGGGGAATGTGGTGGACGATGCCTTGAGCAGGATGTCACCGAAGGAGGTAGTTCGAGAATCCACAGATGCTTGGAAGGCAATGGAGGAGTTTTTACCTTTGTGTCTAGATGTGAGAGTGGATGATGGAAGAGGATATCTATTTCAGATCACAATACAGTATTCCTTGATGTGGTAGATGGAGGAGTCTCATTAGAGAGACTAAGAGACTAAAGTGATGTGTTATCACGTTGACCAGGGCGATGCTCTGAAGGGATGGTCAGAGGATGGTTAGAATCTAATGTTGTTCAAAGGAAATCTATTTTTCCCAGTGGAGATACATGAGGGAGTTCTCTGTGAGTTCCATATCTCACCACTACTGGTACACCTAGATGTTTTTGAAATGTACCAAGGCTCAAGGGAACAGTTTTGGTGGCCCAGGGTGAAGCGGGTAGTAGTAGAGTTTGTGGGAAAGTGGCTAGTGTGTCAGAATGTGAAGGTTGATCATTATGTTCCTAGTGGTCTTTTGTATCCCTCAGATGTCCCTGAGTGGAAGTGAGATGACTTATTGATGGATTTCATCACATGAATACCCATGAAAAAGGTAGTATGTGATGCTATATGGGTATTGGTGGACCGGTTGAAAAAATTAGACATTGGGAAAACCATGACAGAGAAGGTTCTGGTCCTACAGGAGAGGATAAAGCCATCTTAGGATCAGCAGAAGAAGTAGGCCGATCATAAAAGGAGTCTGTTGGAGTTCGAGGTTGGGGACCACGTGTCCATGTAGGTTTCCCATCGATATGGGTAAGAGAGGTTCTGTAAGGGAAGTATGATTTCTCTCAGGTTTATCGGGCCCTTCGAAGTGTTTGGATGATATGGTGAGGTGGAATAGTAGCTAGCATTGAAACCATGGTTGGAGTGGGTCAAAAATGTCTTTATTGTCTCTCATCATCATCAGTATCAACATGATGAATCTCATGTCATTGACTAGGGAGAGTTGGATATTGATGATGATATGACATTCGTGGAGCGGTTGTTGGAGTTCCAAGACCATAGGCAGAAGGTTTTTCATGAATGGACCATTCCTTTGGTTCATTTTTTGTGGAGGCATGGTTTCTTCGAGGAGAGTACTTGAGAACAGGAGGCATAGATGTGTACCCAGTACCCAAAGCCATTATGAGTTTTTCTCATGTGTTTGGATTTATTCTTTTCTTATGTTGTAATTCTTGAACTTGTTTCCATGAAATGAGTTATTTCAGTTTCTATAATTTGTGAGAATGTGGATATGATGACATAATTAATAATCAAGATGCATTAATGCATATATGATTAAACCTATACGGGTGAGTTAGTTCCACCAAAAGCTGATAGTATCTTGACATGGATGAAGGATCTCCCTAATTCAGGTCTTAGGACAGTGTGATCATTGAGGTTCATGTGGTTGTTTGGGGCAGTAGATGTTTGGGAGGTGTTCTTGGATGTCAAGGTTTTCACTCAAGTTTTGGAACAATATAGGGTGGTTGATCCTTGAGAGTTATCTTACGAGCTAGTTCTTCATAACCCTCTTTCCTCTGGTCTTGTATAGAAATCTCGATGGTGAGAATAATTTGAGTGGTACATGATGTAATGACCCAGGCCAATCTATGACATTATGTTGTGAAAATAAAATGTGGTGGTGGGGGGGGGGGGGTTCAAGGATTTGTTACTGACTCATTTGTAGAGTTTCTCAAAATGATTCATTTTTTCTATCAGTGTGTCATTTTTGTATTGTTGGTGTCGGCGTGCGATTTTGAACTGTAGGTGTCGGTGTGTCATTTTGAATTTTCATTGTCAGCATGTTATTTTGAACTATCGGCATCAAAATTTCATTTTGAACTATCATTATCAGAAATTCATGTTGAATTATTGGTGTCGGTGTGTCCTTTTGAACTGACGGGGTCAGTGCGTCATTTTAAACTATCCGCGTCGGTGTGTTCTTTTATTTTCTATTTGGGAATTTCATTTTGAACTATTGGTGTTGTCATGTCATTTTATACTATTGGCGTCGGCATCTGCATCAACATTTGTGGCAACTTTGACATCAACGTTAGCATCAGTGTCAGCGTTTGCGTCATTTTTCATGTTTTTTTATTTTCCCTAATTTTTTTAGTTTTCCCCTATTATGTTTTATTTGATGTAAATCGAGTTAAAGTCTTGTTTGATCATTTTTAAAGGCCTTTCAATGTATATTAATTATATCAACAATTTTATAATGATCCTGGGACATTGAAATAGTCAAGACACATAATCTTGACCATGATCTAACTTTAATGGCCCTTGAAACTGTTTCCCATTCTGTTGATATATGACTTGTATTTTTAAAGCTGATGTCCTCTCCTTTTTTTTGGTGCACAGAGAAACTTTCTTCCCAAATGAGTCATGAACCTATGCTAGAGTCCTCTCTTATTTAGTTTTCATTGGAGTTTCCTACTGCTCATGTGACCCCCTATTCTTGGCTCAAGGAGGAACTTTGATCATATATTGTTCTAAGTAGGTATTTTCCTTCGTCTCTCTAATTGTGTATCATTTAGGATGGGTTTAGTAATTTTTCTTAAGGATGGATGAATATTTTTCTTTAAAAAGTAAAAAATAAGGGGTGGAGATTATAATCAAAAGATAATCAGACTGTGATGATAACGGGAAGGGAACTGAATATGGTTTGATGTTGATCATTGTTTTAAATTGTTATAATTTTTTTTCCTTTTGTGATTTTTTGGTTGTAAGGACTTATGAAAATCATGTCCATTTGTGGTCCTTGTTTAGACATCGGTGATGCTCTTTATTTGTTGTTGATACTATATTGAATGGTCATAATATAAAAACCTACTTAATCATGTACACATTGTTAAAAAAATGGATTCCCTTGGGTCAAACCTATTTCTATGATAACCCTTGTTATTAAAAGTGAAATTAAAGAACCACCTTTGGGTAAATCTGAATATTTTTGGCTTGATAGTGTGGTTGGGTAATGTGTTTTATTGGTTACCTGGGGTGGATAGAGGGGTTGATCCTGTGAATAAGGAAGGGTATGTGTGTGTTGCGGGGCTGATGAGTTTGGTGGTGCTTTGCTATGGGCTTTGTGTATGGGGGGTACATGGGGAATTTTGGAAGCTCAGGTTAAAAAATTGATGGTTTTTGGAATCGATGAACTTATAGGCAGTGGGACTTCCTTTGGTTGAGTTGTGGCCAACAAACATCATTGTGCAGTGGGACTGCACCTTAGCGTTTTCTATTGTTTTGGGATGGGTATGTTTGGTGGATACCTATGTTGTATTGGAATAACATATAGTGAATGAATAATAAAGAATATAAATTTATTAAAAGAAAAAGGGGTGGGGTTTATGCTTTGGTTGTGGCTATTATGTGGTTGTGCATATAGGGGTTGCGGTAATGGTGGTTTTGTGTGGGCTAGTTGTTTGTTTGAAATCCATAGGTTGGGTTGAGTACTTTTTTACCTATATGTTCAAATTTTAGTTCATTGTGATTTTCAATATTCACCCCACCCTTATTGATAAATATATTACAAACTCCCCCATTTTATTGGGGTGGGTGTATTTAAAAATATCTTGGTGGGAGGATAGATGGATGGTTACTAACTTACTTCCTCGTACCCCCTTCGAGGGTCTTACAGCTCGAGCATATCCAAGAAGGCTATAATGGCTTGAAATTTATAGTAGACCATGCTTCTTAGGACAGGTCGTATTATGGATGTTGGGACCAGGTGATTATGGTCCAGTCTTGATTCCCATGTGTCTTCAGGACGAGGCTTGTTGTTTTCAGGAGAGAGGAGTGGTTTTTGTGAACCTAGTGTTTGTGGGACAATTTTTTTCCCATGTATCCTCACAATGGGGCCCAGGTGTTTTCGGGCAAGAGGTGTGGTTATTGGGACCCATGTGCCTACCGGTGGGATACGTGTGGTTTGTAACCTAGGTGTGTGCAGGCAGTTGTGGATGTGGGACTACATTTGGGGAAGGGTTATAGAATTAAGAAGTTATCCGTTAGGGATGATCAGTTTACCAGTGGTAAACGTGTTGTGGGGTACCCGGATCATCAACGTGCTCATATTATTACATTACTTCACTTGCGTTATTTGGTGAGTGTTATTTAGTGAGGTTGGAGTCATTATTATTTTTCCTTGTTAGGTGTGGTTGGTTTTGTTGTTTTCATTAGGGAATTAGAATGTTTCTCCCACTTGTGCATGAGCGATATTGGTCTCCCTGTAGAGTATACTTGTATACCCACCATTTGTTTTTACAAAAATCTTCAGGTTTATAAAATGACATTTAGGATCATGCTAGAAATTACTAGCTCAGTCATTGAGATAGATTGTAACACCCCATGCTTCCACGGTACAGTTCCCTTCGAATAATGCAATGGCGTGCATTGTACTCAACTTCGAGATTCTAACACACCACAACCAATCAAACTCGCCGTTATGAATAGTAATACCTACTTTTAGAAATTTTATAAATTCTATCTCTCAAAATGGACTTCATTTTTGGATTCAGAATATCAAATTTATCCTAGGGTGAAATTTTGGAACTTTTCGGATAACACTTATATTTTGATGAATAGTGAAAATTACTAAATTTTAATTAAAAATAACTTTTTAAATCAAAATAATTTATAGTGATAAATTATATTATTGAGTGGTTTTAAAGTATAATTAGAATATATTTTTACCATTTTATCCAATGGTGTTCATTATAATTAATTTCACTTTGAAATTGGACCTAACCAATTGTCAATCTTTTGATATATATTGTTTCTTAAAAAAACGCTATTTGTTGTAACAGCGGGAATTAATTATAAAATTAATTAATTCAACTTATATGTTTGGAATTTTGTAAAACAGACATCATTTTTGAATTCAGAATTTCAATTATAGCTTAGGGTGAAATTTTGGCATTGTTCTGGAAAACTTCAATTTTTGATGAATAGTGAAACTACTAAGTGGTAGTTAAAAAACTGAATTTTTCATAAAACATAATTTTACCACTTTTGTGAATGGAATTTCGAAAATCTGAGAGAAATGGTTAATATCAAGAAGTAAAATGTGGTTCAATGAGATGAAAATAATTTTTGGTGAATAGTAACTTTTTACGTTTATTTACCACAGTTAAAAGTAAATAGGGTAATTAAGGGTAAAAATGATATTAATATTACCCTAACACATGTCCTAATTCTATTGGACAAGTTTATCTCGACCAAAAACAACCTTATGAATAAAATATTATTATTTAGGTCCACTTGTATTAGATTAGGACATTTATTATTATTTAATTCAAAAAGAGTTAAAAGAGTTAAAATAAAGGTTTATTTACTAAAATATTTGTAATATAGGGTTATACATAAGATAAATTCGATTTTAAATATTCATTAGAAGGATACAAAGATTTCCTACATAATGATATTTTCTTTATAATTTTTAGACATTAAATAATTTAATTTATTTATGACACAATGATGATGCAGTAATTACCATAATAGTGAAACATTAATATAATTGATATTATAAATACACAAATAAATATAATTTGAGACTTTTTATGAATTATAATAATTTTCTAAGTTAATAAGACATGTTAGGAATGATGTAAATAAATTGTTTCGAATAAATCATTCTATTATGAGTTTCAAAAAAATCAACTATTGAATAGTGTCAAAATTGACATAAAAAAGTTTTTAAAACAAATATTATATTATTAATTTATATTAAATTCCTAAAAATCTAAGGTTCGGCCAAGAGACTTATATCATTATATTTGTATGATTAATGGACCACTTAAGAGTCACTTGTATGTATATAGTAAGTTTATTAACTATATAATATAAAAATACAAAGTGACATCGTAAATGTCAAACAAATTAACTAAGAGTTAATACTTAAAGATAAGGTTAATATAGTAACCCAAACCTGTCTAAATTCTATTGGTTTAATGGTTTTAGACCTATCCCCACCTTAAAATTTAAATAATAAACTTTTGAGCCATTATAAACCGAATATGAATTTATTATAAATTAATATTTCTAGATTTTCCTAAGGTGCCCCTCACCCCTCTTATAAAAAGTCACTCCTCCTTCTCATTTCCTCACACCTTAAAAGCCTTTTGGTTCGGCCAAATCTTCCCAAATACTCTCCCAACTTCCCTCAATACAACCTAGAGGCCTTAGGTTGATCATAATGCCAACCTAAGGAGCCTTTTTGACCAAATCAAAAGGAAGAACCCGAAGAAGAGGTAATGATTTCACCACCCTTTTCCATGTTCCTTTCTTCTTCCACTTCTTCTTCCTTTGTTATTAACATTCTAAAATAATAACTCCAGTATCTTATATATACTGTGATGTTATTATAAATATGGTACAACCATATTCAGTATTCTATCCACCCTTTGAATAACATGTCACCATACGTGCGTACGTACGGCTTACCGTCTCCACGTCGTGGTGTAATTGTTATTCAATATATTATTATTTGGGTGGGTATAATAATGATGTGTAACTCATTTAAATAAAAAATATAACATGATAATGATTCTGTATTTATGATATACCAACCAATTATATATTATTTTAATATCAAAAGAATGATATTGTCGCTCATGCATACGTACAGACTACCGTCTCCACGAACGCGATGAGATTCATTCTCCATCATATCCATTCAAGTATAATTATCATTTTATGATTTAAAAATAATGTTTATGAACTTTATATAATTATTGATATGAATAAGATACATCCTATCCGTGAAAAACATGGCTTATGTAACAAAACATATAAAAGAAAACAAGTAAGTTAACACCCGAAACGACGATAATTCTAAGATATTGTTAACAAATCAATGATAAAAGATCATATATGATATAATATTAAAGTATATGATTCATGAATAATTTAATAACAATTATTTAAACATTATAAAAGATGTTAACCTTCCCCCAACCAAGGAAAGGTACAAGGTAATGGATTTTCTTATCTCACTTTCAATTCTGTGAGATTTCCATTGTTCGCCACTAAATTATTGAAAGTGGTGTATTGTCTACCGCCATTTGATATATATTATCATGATTATATTTATATTCATGTTATTATGTAAATAATTTTGTGGTTATTAACTTTTGGTCATACGACTCAGTTGATTACAACGTGGTAAGGGGTTTCTTATCTCACTTTAAAATTCCGTGAGATTTCCATTATTCACCACTTATTTATTGCATGTGGTGTGTATACTTCCCATGATTGTATTGATTGTGTGATATACTTTAATTTATGGATATTTACATCATCATTTTATTATACTTCTTTCATGGGTGCATGTTTCATAAGTTACCAAATCGATAAGGGAATTTGTAATTTCAATTTCCACTCATTTGGCTTTACGCATATTTCATTGATTATATTACTCCAAGATTATGTGTGGAATAACTATTCATTTGACTATGTCATAATTTACACTCCCCTTCCTGTGGATATTCTATTGATACACATAATCACTCCATTGATAATTTTTCAATTCATCAATATGAATTTGATAAGAGTAATTTTAACTCATTCTCCATTTGTTGAGTTAAACATCCAATTCATTGGTGTTGTTTTTACAAGATTATGTGTGAATGTCCTTTTATTTTTTAACACTAAATATCCAATAATATTTAGTGTATTTATATTTTCCACACATAACGATGTCGTTGATGTATCCTTAATCTAAGGATATGGCCTTTATGAGAGATTTCATCTCAATTTACATTCCATTGAGACTTCTTTGTTGTTATACACCAAATCACTTTTATGTGGTGTATATAATGTACTTTGACATAGTATATCATGAATTCCTTTATTATCATGATATTAAAATTTTTTGATTACATCAATTATTTGTATTCAAGTGTCTCTCTTTTGGTTAGAAACTCTAACTAAAATACCGTTTTTAAATGTTTTAAAGACTTATTCCTCTAAATCTTGCTCATTAATGTCCATGTTTTAATAATTGTTTTAAGGATTTATTTTTATGAACATTAAAGTTTTAAAATTAAAACTCCTTTTAAAAGTTTCAAAGTGGTATGGGACACTTTGTTTCTAAAATCTATTTTCAAATGGCTTCTTGACAAATAGTGTGACTTTTAAATGATTTCAAGAAAAAGGGGGATATTTCTCTCAAATAGGTTTGATGATTATTTTCATCTATGTCAACACCCTTCATTATTCTTGATTGAGGTTAATGTGATACAATAAAATCTTCCATATTGTATCGAATGAGTTATGTTTGACTGTGGATGTGCTATTTTTATACCATTCACGGTTTGTGGTTAAAGTATTGACATTTCGTATGCTAGTTTTAATACGAATGTTTATATTATGTTTAAACCTATTCATATGAGGAATTCATTGGACTTAATAAGTGACAGGTGGAGCCCACTATAGATCCTTGATGCATCAGTAGGTCTCATGAGACAATCTAGTGTCTTGGAACAAGGCCTTGGCAAAATCTTATTTGTAGTCTTGGCACGAGGCCTTGGCTATGTGATTATGATAGTCTGGCATTATGCATTACATCATTATGAAAGTGGTTATTGATATTGCATTGATCTTTCCACTAGTAGAATATCCATGTGAGTAATTAAATGGAATTAATTTATTTTATCTTTTCCATTTTATGCTGAAGTTCAAGTTTAAAAGGCTTTCGTTTTAGTTATAAACTGCCTTAAGTGTTTATGCTTATCTATGAAAGCTTCTGCTATAATGTTATCCTTAATGAGCATCTGAACTCACCCCTTTCAATGTTTTATTTTTCCCAGGATTATGAAGATGTAATTTATGAATGACCTGCAGGGATAGTATGAGGGGATATGAAGACAAGATGTTGTTGTACTTGTTTTACCTTATGATGTAATGTAAGACTTATGAATATATCTAGTGTTTCCAAGACAACTAAACTAATCGGTCTTTAGAGACTTAATCCATTGTGATCATGCCAATGTTATGTAATAATGCACTGACTCTGGGTATCTAGGGTCGGGGAGTTACAGTTTGTATCAGAGGAAGTTTAGTACAAACCTTGGAAGATAGATTTAGATAAACTCTGATTAGAGCATGTAGACCCAAGATGAACTTTGAGGATTAGTATAGAATAACTTCCTAGAATTTTGGTATAGTAGAGATTTTGTGAGTTTTCCGAGCAATACATCCCTGTCTGGATACGAGCAGGTAGAGGCGGATCTGGCATAGATGTACCTAGAGGTAAAACCCGAAAACACCGCTTTGAGCTAGACTCGAACGGGAACTGGTGCACGACAACGAGCCTTGCTGCACTCTTGGTTACGACACTCCCGGGGGATATTCTTAGGATAATTTACATTTTATTTATAAACCTATTTAAAGTATTATATATATAAGATGAGAGTAAATGACCTTGGATAATCCTAATGTGTTTCAAATTGAGAATATGGTGACATGTTAATCTCTAAATGATTGTATGACTACTATTACTCACACAATGATTTCTGGTTTTAGTCAATGGGTGGATTCCAAAGAAGTCATAGTGACTTTGAGAATGATGTACAAGGTGGGAACGGTGGCGGAAATGAGAAACAAAATGGAATGTTGATAGTCGTAAAAGATATCATCTTTAATCCAAATCAATTTTCCAAAAATATGATCAACAATATATATATTAACCGATTACCGGACTCAACAAAGAAGAGAAAGGTGATAAATGATAAGAGCTCCAGCAGTGGATACCATGGAGAAAGGAATCCTCAATTTCCATCATGCAGGAAATGTGGAAGGAGACACCCAGGAAAGTGTCTCAATGGGACAAAGAAATGATTTACGTGCGGGAAGGACATAAAGTGAAGAATTACCAAAGAAAAATGAAGAGTACTATGGAAGAAGATAAAAATGGTCCCAAGAGTCCATTTATAGTCATTTGCCGTAAATGTAGGGGACCTGGCCATTACCCGAGTAAATGTCTTATTCTATAGGATATTTTCTTGGTCAAAGAAGAAGCTATGTGGAAATAAAGGGTTAGAGAAATGTTTAAAAAGTATTAGCGCTCTTTGTTGATGGGTATACATTGGAATAATTTCCTCTTGTATTTGTAACCCTAACGTTTTCCATGTGAGAATGATATTTATGGAAGAATTATCTTTTCTCTTGTGGATATAGTTATAAATAACCATTTGGTTTTATGTGATCATTGGGTTTGAGGAAATTACCAATTATTATAATTTGAGATAAAAATGCAACGTATGAGATAACATTTGTGGTTAAATTATGTTATGGTTATTTTGAGGAATTTATCTCATTTTGGTAATGTTATAAAATATAGTTTTTGAAAAAGGACAACACGTAGACCGTGTGACAACCCGTCACGTCGGACAAAGCTATGGGAATCGAACCCACAACCAAAGTGTGATTGGGATTTATCGCATCCCACTGGACTACGTGAAGTCCCTGGTTAGTGTGACTATTATTTTTAGTTAAATGAATTTATTGATCAATAATAATTTGATTTGGGATCTTATGTCTTATCAAATGAATACCCTTAGTATAGGAAAATGATTTGATGATTAACTGATAAATGTTATTTTGCAAGTTGTTTGCTTTGTTGAGAACACAATATTCCAAAGGAAAATAGATTAGTGTGGGATTTAATTTGAGGAGTAATGGTGGATTTTTATCTATTTTTTTATTGTGGATTTATAATGATTTGGGTTATTTATGGAAATGATTAGGTTAATTACTTTTAAGTATGTGACTTTAAAAAGTAATTAATTTCATTTGGAGATACAATTTAACGTGGAAGACTACATTCTTAATAGGTTTTGGTTTTCAATATTAGTTTTTATTATAGGATTTTAAGGACAATTGATTAATGAATGGTATTTATTTAACTTTGGAGTATTGTTGGTTTAATTTTGGAAATTAAGATTAGTGTTTATTTCTCCCAAGGAATATCCTTTTGGGGGATCATTAGATCTTGTACTAACCATTTTGGTTTTGATTAATCTCTAAAGACAAGTTAAATATATAGTTTATCCTACGTGGATCATGTATTTCTATAGAAGTTTATTCTAGCTCTTCCATTGTGACCAAGTTTTCTTGAATACTCATTGTTCAAAAAAATGAGTTAGTGGTAAAAAGTTATTAAAGAATGAAACACTACTTAAAAAGTAATAATATCTCTTTATGTTCTTAGTCAATATCATAAATGAATTCCTCATCCTTATGTAATGTAACTTAAAACAAAAAAATGTTTTCCGTTTACTTTCCTACTAGGAGACTAATGGCCGTTTGTACCAACACAAGTTTGTGGTTTTATTATTGTTAACTTTATCCTGATCATGATTTCTATCCCTCTCCATCAGAACTTGACACTTAGTTTATCATCCATACCCATGTTTTCCTACATGGAATCCGAGTATGGGTTATCTTGGTTAACCTTTATACCTATCTTTATTTCTTTTAAAGTGATAGTTTTATTGACTCTTTTTCCGATGTGGGACTTTCCATTATATTCCCAAGCACAATTTTAAAAATTGTGAGGATGCAATTTATTGAAGGAGGGGAGAATGTAACACCCCAATCTTCCACGGTACGTTTCCCTTCGAATAATGCAATGGCGTGCATTGTACGCAACTTCGAGATTCTAACACACTACAACCAATCAAACTAGCCGCTATGAATAGTAATACCTACTTTTTGAAATTTTATAGATTCTATCTCTCAAAATGGACTTCATTTTTGTATTCGGAATATCGAATTTATCCTAGGGTGAAATTTTGGAACTTTTCGAATAACACTTATATTTTGATGAATAGTGAAAATTACTAAATTTTAATTAAAAACAACTTTTTAAATCAAAATAATTTATAGTGATAAATTATATTATTGAGTGGTTTTAAAGTATAATTAGAATATATTTTTACCATTTTATCCAATGGTGTTCATTATAATTAATTTCACTTTGAAATTGGACCTAAACAATTGTCAATCTTTTGATATATATTGTTTCTTAAAAAAAGGCTATTTATTGTAACAGCGGGAATTAATTATAAAATTAATTAATTCAACTTATATGTTTCGAATTTTTGAAAATAGACATCATCTTTGAATTCGGAATATCAATTATAGCTTAGGGTGAAATTTTGGCATTGTTCTGGAAAACTTCAATTTTTGATGAATAGTGAAACTACTAAGTGGTAGTTAAAAAACTGAATTTTTCATAAAACATAATTTTACCACTTCTGTGAATGGAATTTCGAAAATCCGAGAGACATGGTTAATATAACGAAGTAAAATGTGGTTCAATGAGATGAAAATAAGTTTTGGTGAATAGTAACTTTTTACGTTTATTTACCACAGTTAAAAGTAAATAGGGTAATTAAGGGTAAAAATGATATTAATATTACCCTAACACATGTCCTAATTCTATTGGACAAGTGTATCTCGACCCAAAACAACCTTAGGAATAAAATATTATCATTTAGGTCCACTTGGATTAGACTAGGTCATTTATTATTATTTAATTCAAAGATGAGTTAAAAGAGTTAAAATCAAAGATTATTTACTAAAACATTTTTAATATAGGGTTATACATAAGATAAATTCGATTGTAAATATTAATTAGAAAGATAAAACGATTTCATACATAATGATATTTTATTTATAATTTTTATACAATAAATAATTTAATTTATTTTTGACACAATGATGATGCAGTAATTACCATAAAAGTGAAAAATTAAAATAATTGATATTATAAATACAAAAATAAATATAATTTGGGACTTTTTAGGAATTACACTAATTTTATAAGTTAATATGAAATGTTAGGAATGATTTAATTAATGTTTTTCAAAGTAATCATTCTATTATGAGTTTCACAAAAATCAACTATTGAATAGTGTCAAAATTGACATAAAAGAATTTTTAAAACAAATATTATATTATTAATTGATATTAATTCCTAAAAATCTAAGGTTAGGCCAAGAGACTTATATCATGATATTTGTATCATTAATGGACCACTTAGGGGTCTCTTGGATGTATATAGTAAGTTTATTAACTATATAATATAAAAATACAAAGTGACATCGTAAATGTCAAACTAATTAACTAAAAGTTAATACTTAAAGATAAGGTTAATATAGTAACCCAAACCTATCTAAATTCTATTGGTTGAATGTTTTTCGACCTATCCCCACCTTAAAAGTTAAATAATCAACTTTTGATCCATTATAAACCGAATATGAATTTATTATAAATTAATATTTCTAGCTTTTCCATAGGTGCCCCTCACCTCTCTTATAAAAAGGCACTCCTCCTTCTCATTTCTTCACACCTTCAAAGCCTTTTGGTTCGGCCAAACTCTGCCCAAATAATCTCCCAACTTCCCTCACTACAACCTAGAGGACTTAGTTTGATCAGAATGCCAACCTAAGGATCCCTTTTGATCAAATCAAAAGGAAGAACCCGAAGAAGAGGTAATGATTTCACCACCCTTTTCCATGTTCCTTTCTTCTTCCACTTCTTCTTCCTTTGTTATTACCATTATAAAATAATAACTACAGTATCTTATATACACTATGATGTTATTATAAATATGGTAAAACCATATTCAGTATTCTATCCACCCTTTGAATAACATGTCACCATACGTGCGTACGTACGACTTACCGTCTCCACGTCGTGGTGTAATTGTTATTCAATAAATTATTATTTGGGTGGGTTTAATAATGATGTGTAACTAATTTAAATAATAAATATAACATGATAATGATTCTGACTATATGATATACCATCCAATTATATATTATTTTAATATCAAAAGAATGATATTGTCGCTCGTGCGTACGTACGGACTACCGTCTCCACGAACGCGATGAGATTCATTCTCCATCATATCCATTCAAGTATAATTATCATTTGATGATTTAAAAATAATGTTTAAGAAATTTATATCATTCTGGATATGAATAATATACAACCTATCCATGAAAAACATGGCTTACGTAACAAAACATATAAAAGAAAATGAGTAAGTTAACACCCGAAACGACGATAATTCTAAGATATTATTAACAAATCAATGATAAAAGATCATATATGATATCATATTAATGTATATGATTCATGAATAATTTAATAACAATTATTTAAACATTATACAGGAGGTTAACCTACCCCCAACCATGTAAAAGTACAAGGTAAGGGATTTTCATATCTCACTTTCAATTCCGTGAGATTTCCATTGTTCGCCACTAAATTATTGAAAGTGGTGTATTGTGTACTGCCATTTGATATATATTATCATGATTATCTTTATATTCATGTTATTATGTAAATAATTTGGTGGTAATTATCTTTTGGTCGAACGACTCAGTTGATTACAACGTGGTAACGGGTTTCTTATCTCACATTAAAATTCCGTGAGATTTCCATTATTCACCACTTATTTATTGCATGTGGTGTGTATACTTACCATGATTGTATTGATTGTGTAATATAATTTAATTTATGGATATTTGCATCATCATTGTATTATCCTTCTTTCATGGGTGCATGTTTCATAAGTTACCAAATCGATAAGGGAATTTGTAATTTCAATTTCCACTCATTTGGATTTGCGCATATTTCATTGATTATATTACTCCAAGATTATGTGTGGAATCACTATTCATTTGATTATGTCATAATTTCCACTCCCCTTCCTATGTATATGCTATTGATACACATAATCACTCCATTTATAATTTCTCAAGTCATCGATATGAATTTGATAAGAGTAATTTTAACTCATTCTCCATTTGTTGAGTTAAACATCCAATTCATTGGTGTTGTTTTTACAAGATTATGTGTGAATGTCCTTTGATTGTTTTACACTAAATATCCAATCATATTTAGTGTATTTATATTTTTCACACATAACCATGTCGTTGATGTATCCTTAATCTAAGGATATGGCCTTTATGAAGGATTTTGTCTCAATTTATATTCCAATGAGACTTCTTTGTTGTTATACACCAAATCTCTTTTATGTGGTGTATATAATGTACTTTGACATAGTATATCATGAATTCCTTTATTCTCATGATATTACAATGTTTTTATTACCTCAATTATTTGTATTCAAGTGTCTCTATTTTGGTTAGAAACTCTAACTATAATACTATTTTTAAATGTTTTAAAGACTTATTCCTCTAAATCTTGCTCATTAATGTCCATGTTTTAAAAATTGTTTTAAGGAATTATTTATATGGACATTAAAGTTTTAAAATTAAAACTCCTTTTAAAAGTTTCAAAGTGGTATGGGACACTTTGATTCAAAAATCTATTTTTAAATGGCTTCTTGACAAATAGTGTGACTTTTAAATTATTTCAAGAAAAAGGGGGGTATTTCTCTCAAATAGTTTTGATGATTATTTTCATCTATGTCAACATCCTTCATTATTCTTGATTGAGGTTAATGTGAAACAATACAATCTTCCATACTGTATCGAATGAGTTATGTTTGACTGTGGATGTGCTATTTTTGTACCATTCATGGTTTGTGGTTAAAGTATTGAAATTTTGTATGCTAGTTTTAATACAAATGTTTATGTTATGTTTAAACCTGTTCATATGAGGAATGAATTGGACTTAATAAGTGACGGGTGGAGCCCGCTATAGCTCCTCGATGCATCGGTTGGTCTCATGAGACAAAATAGTGTCTTGGCACAAGGCCTTGGAATAATCTTATTTGTAGTCTTGGCATGAGGCCTTGGCTATGTGGTTATGATAGTCTAGAATTATGCATTCCATCATTATTAATGTCGTTATTGATATTGCATGTGACCATTCGACTAGTAGAATATCCATGTGATTAAGTAAATGGCATTAATTTATTTTATCTTTGCCATTTTATGCTGACGTTCAAGTTTAAAAGGCTTTCGTTTAAGTTATAAACTGCCTTATGTGTTTATGCTTATCTATGAAAGCTCCTGCTATAATGTTATCCTTACTGAGCATCTGAGCTCACCCCTTTCAATGTTTTATTTTTCCCAAGATTATGAAGAAGTAATTTATGAATGACCTGCAGGGATAGTATGAGGGGATATGAAGACAAGATGTTGTTGTAGTTTTTTTTACCTTATGATGTAATGTAAGACTTATGAATATATCTAGTGTTTCCAAGACTACTAAACTAATCGGTATTTCGAGACTTGATCCTTTGTGATCATGCCAATGTTATGTAATATTGCACCGACTCTGGGTATCTAGGGTCGGGGCGTTACATAGATGTTGTGATACTACATAGTCTCTTTATTTTGGTACATTCTTTGGTGATTTGGTTGTACATTTGTTTTAGTTTACATTTAAATCTTGAATGGGTTAGATTTTTGTATCCTTTATATGAAGTCTGGGTATTGCTTGATATTTTTACCATCTTATATCCCGGTCCTATTTTCATTAAAAAGGGTAATGCCTTCCTTTTGTTTAGATTTTATACCCTTGGTTATAGTCTACACTCTAGGGTCTATTATAGGCAGGACTTCGGGGTCATCATTTGTCCTTCATCATGAATAATTAAGGGAGTGGCACTTTGTTGTCCCTTCCCTCATCTTGAAGAAGGAGGGTCGTGACAAACACATGGTCTACCTCCTAAAAATCTGGAGGCCTCTATTATTGTGACACAGGCTTAACATTCCTTGATATTACATCATCTTATATGAATATTCAGTACATTAGAAAAACTAAATTCCCATAAAATATAATATTATTGTGTCTTTGGAAACATTGAAACAAAAATTCCATCTTGCTGAAATATCTTAATCATTTCCCACACAGGTCTCCTCCATTAGTACTTATACCAAAAACCATTGTTCATAACCTATTTAAAGGAAACATAAGAAAGGGGTGATCTTATATTCTCATTAAGATTAGACAAAGGAAATGTATCAGAATAACGTGAACAAATGGTATGGATCTTGATCACAACATTTGAATATTATACCTATTATATTAGAGTTCGTAATAAATATTGGCAGTTAATAAAAAAATGGATCAAAATAGAATTGATAGAATAAGTCATGAAATAATAACATATGAATAAGGCAAGGAATATATAGCATGCACATTGGTTTATAACATTGTGGACATGTATTAGTAGAAACAGGTACACTCACTAAGTTAAGAACATAAAATCAGCCCCCCCCATGCATCACCTTGTGGACATGCAACCGGGTGAATGAATAACTATTTTATCATGTAATTAGGTTCATAATTAACCTTATATACATGACACTAGGTCCATGTATAATGTTGTGAACATGTAATCATGTTCACACGTATCATTGTGATCATGTAATTAGGTTCACGAAAAACTTATGGACATGTAACCAGGTCCATTAATAAAATGTAAACATGTAATAAGGTTCACTAATAACATTGTGAACATGTAATCAAGTGCTTTCATAAAATAATGGACATGAAACTTGGTCCTTGTATGACATTGTTTACATGTAATAGGGTTAAAACATAACATTTCAAACATGAAATCCCATTCATTCATAACATATATACTCATCAGTCATCTATCATTACCCAATGAATTTGAAGGAGATATAGATCACACCCAAGGTATTAAAAACTAATGATACGATTTCTAGAATATTATAAAAAATAATCATATCATTACCCATGAAATGATATAGGAATTATGGATATTTAATCATATCATTGCCTTTACAAAACAAGTAGGTATCAGAATCCCCACCAATGAAAATAAGTGGATTTCAAAAGAATATAACCTATGAAAGAGAAAATGGTTTCATAAACATCATTCCATAAAAACATTAACCATTTATAAAATGAATTTGAATTGAAGAATTGGATCATTTTAGTAGAAAGGAATGAGTAACAGCAACCGTTGTTATCTTATATTGGAAATAATTATTATAGATCTTTTAAAAACATTACAAGGGGAAAATATCATTTCTTCATGAAAAATTATTTTTTTGAAATGTAGATACTTTTGAAAATAAAATTCCTTGAAAAAATATAAAACATTATTGAAAACATTTTGAAAACTATTTCTTTGAAAATAATTTGAAAACCTATAATACGACTTTGAATGTTTTTTGAAAACCCTTCACTTGAAACTCATGAAAGATGCTTGAGAACACTTTGGAAAACATTTTCATGAAAATACCTTGAAAATATAAAAATAATTATTGAAAAAAATAAAAAAATTTAAAATACCTTTATATTTGAAAATTATCTTCATTGATAATTTTAAAATATTTTTTAAAACATTTTGGATGTTATGGTTTTTGAAATAAAATAGATTTCTCACCAAAGAGAGAATTACTGTCAGATTTTCATAAAAACATTTTCTTAATTATCTTAAGTTCCAAATTTTGGAACAATTTTACTAATAAAAGGATAAATCTGGAATAAAATGTTATAAGGAAACTTTTTAGTGTTCTTGAGATATGGATAATAATATTTCATCAAATATGTGTATTTATTGACAATCTCAAAAAGTGATGAGACTATTTCAACAAACTCGTATCAGTTGGTAACATTGGATCAAACACTCCATGTAAGAAATTGAAATTTAATGAAGCTTAAAATATTATGAAAATAAGGATATTCATCATATAACATGTTAAATGGACGTATATAGACCTCCAAAAATAATTTAGGTGCATTACCAAACGTGAGTCCGGAAGACGGAAAATTGAGTCAACACTATTGTATCAATTTTTTACCTTTTGAAACTTAAAACCCATTAAAGAAAAATCCTAAAATTTATATTTAAATACCCATTAAACAAATTATAAGAGTTATATAATTCATTAATGATCAGTACATACACCGGAAAAAGAAGTGATTAGTGAATAAGGCATGTATCTCAAGGAAATAAATGTGAGAAGAAATCTACTTACCTTAACCTTACTTTTTTTATGTGGTCTTTATACTCATATATTTTGGATTAAATATTCCTAATAACTTAAAAAACAACCATAATCATGATTATAATATTATATATCATCTTTTATAATGTCTTATTACTCATTCATTAACAATCTTTCATTATTTTCACTATTTCGGGTTTGAATTATATAGTTTTCTCAAGTATGTCTTGACTTGTTTCTTGCTTCTAATATTACATAGATCATGATTTCATCATATCCAGGATTCATAACATGACATAATTATATTATATTTTATGTACATATGTATTTATAATAATCTTTAATGTTTGGAGATAAGAAATGAAATGCACTGATCATGGAGACGGTATGGCGTACGTATGCGTGAATGCTACATTCATTTCTTTGTTGTATTAAAATAATTAAATTTAAATGATAAATTTATTTTATAATTCCAGTATAATAACTTTTTTATATATGTAGTATTTATTTATTTATACCATACTTTTTATGTTCCATTTATAACATGAATGAGTCACATCACTTTGAAGGGGCGGTTTTCCACACTACCTCAAACAAAATTATCGTATTTACACAAGATGGAAAGCATAACGGTATGTTATAAAAAAATTACTGAAGAATAATGAAATTATAAATATAATATATATCATATATACACATATTTTCCATCATATTGACCACCATGATAGGCTTTGAAGGAAAAATGAACAATCATCATTTCATGAGGCAGTAGTTTTCCATACAAAGAAACCGTAAGTCTGTTACCCATTAGATGAATGTCTATGTATGAGTATGTATAAATAATAGAATAAAAAATCATAATTTATTTATGATACCTTTTTATTCATTAAATAGTGGAATGAAAAGATTATATCGCGTGTAGAATCAAATGAATGAAAAGAGACCATTGGAAATTGTTACCTTAAAATCAGGTAACTCTTTTTGGTTTATACCAATGGGATTACTTGGAAGGCTTTATGCCAAAAATTAAGATTCTAAATTTATGGGAGAAAATATTGGAAGCTATTTGGTTATATCATTTCCTATACTACTTGGTTTGATATTTTTTTAGGAATTTGGAGAAGTGGTGGCCTTTTATAGTGGAGGAAGAGTGGCACTCATGTAATATTTTGACAAAGGAATTCAATACATGTTGTTAACATTGAATGTAGCTCCAATAGTGGACCAAATTTGATAAAATGGTGACTTGTATCGAAATATGTCCATCCAATATCTCTTTTGTAGTTGTATAGATCATTTTTGGCCTTATGTTAAAGGTATGGTCCCTTATTATGTTTAATTTAACCTTAATCACTATAATTAATTTTACTCACTTTCACTAATATCTTCAATAAAAAGTAAATTTTTTATTATTATAAATTATAAATAATTATTATTCCAAATATGGAATCAATTTTTCCAAATACCAATCATGTATGTGCAATAAATTAATTTCAAATTCATCCTACAGGTGGGACGACAATGCATGCTTTTAAAGTAAAAACGTCTGAACATTTGCTATGTTTTAACAGTCAATTCCAAATTCATATTTATTCTAAATAACTATATTGGATTAATTGATGAAAAGCTTATATAATTAAAATTTAAATCCAATAAAAACATAATTTATCCATATAAATAAATTATATGAAAAATAAGTTTTGAACTAAAATTCTGTATTTTTCACTATTCATTAACAAATAAATCTTCATATAAAAATAACAAAAATCCACCATTAGAAAACTATTTTGTTTCCCTTAAAAATATGAAATTTATTTTTACATATTAAATTTATAAAATGGTCAAAATTTGAATTCAAAATGCCTGCACCACTAAAGGGAGGTAAATTTGCCTTCATAAAAATATTGTGTTTTTTGTGTTAAATTGGGTTTGTTATATTATTCCAATCAATCCTAATAGATGATTATAAAAAAATATTTGTTTAAATATATAAAATATATATTTAATTAATATCACTCCCTAATTTTTATTAATTTATTTTAACAAGACATAACTACTTTGGAATCCATAAAATAATCATCATACTATTTTTATATTCATTTGGTTCTTAGTTTCATTTATAATTAATTGGTATCCAATGAATTAATTTTATATTTATATAAACCAAACATTTGAAAAAGATAGTTAATACTAGTCATATATATGAGAATGTCTCACAAACACACCAACCACAACCATATAACCATGGTATAATCACAAAAATATGGTTCAAAGCCTTATAAGCATTACAAAATCCTGGTAAAATCCATATAACCATTAAAACATGGGAATAGGCTGAGCCCTCTCACTATAATAATTAAAACGTTGGATTGGACCGACCCTACTCAATATCAACAATCCAAAAAAATTATATTTTAGGCCCTCTCTTCTAATGTGTATCCATAATATAGGTTAATAAAAAATTAAAGCTAACAAACATTGAAGAATAATCCCATTCATTACTTAATTAATTCATGTTCATGATACATCGATGAAATCAAAATATTAAATATACATGGAAAATATCAAAAAATAAGGTTAATATGTTTACCCCTACCTTTATATAATGACCCATCAGTGCTTAAAATATAACATTATCTTTGGGAATAAGGTTTATATGATCACAACGAGGTTCTGTGATAAAAACTTATGAAGATAAAAACCTACAATGAATACGGTCAACGGATTACACCACATCGGTTGGAGAAACAAGGTAGATAAAGTAGAAACATAAAAAATGGACTTATTATGGATATAAAACATTTTTGGGGCATCTAAAATGGAGTTTTTAACTTCAACATTTCTTTAAGGGTTTCCCTAGGTTGACAGGATCAGAGCTACATTGAGATGAATCAAAAAATCACCAGCAACATACTTCAAGATTACCAGTCGGGGAATTACACAACGAGTAATAAAATTACATGGAGTGTAATCATTTTTAATGGAATATGTCTAAAAACCTGTCACCTACGATGATTTTATTTAAATCACATGAACATTACAATATGTGGAATCCATTTAATCAACATGAAAATATACTACAGAAGTGCTTCATCCTATTTTATTAATTAATAGCCCAAACCCCCTACGGATATTCTCAAATTACCAAGAAACGGTTTAATAATAATCCAATTTTTATCTTTGTCTCCATAAATTAAAATTGACATAAATAGCTAGATGTTAATTCATTTTCCTAAATAAAAGCTTTCAATGTGAATAATCTTAATTTTTTCTCAAATTCCTCACAACCAATGACTGTGTTTATTCATAAAAGAGGTGTCCATGATGAAATGAGACCACCAAGGATTAATGACTTGAAAAAATTAAGCCAAATTAATAATTAAAATCAAAATAAGATAGAGATATACCTAGAAAAAGAGGGTATAATACACCCCTATCCAGTATATTAAAAAGGATTCAGCACCCTCACAATTACATCACCATATATTATACCAATTCTATAATCATGAATGTGATACTCCATTTCTAATCATTCTATTGGAATGCATCATTTTACCTGAAATCAAATGGTATAGGACCTGAGCCTCCCAACCATAAACTAATCTTCCTTAGGGATCCAAAACCGTTTTTGGATTGATCTATTCTCTATATCCCACTTCATCATCCAAAATCTTTAGTCTTAAAAATTTATTTTTGTACCTAGTAACGGAGTGGGGACCCCTCTTATTGACCATTCATGTATTCTCTATGGGCTCATGTATAAGGTATATTGACCCATTAACTAGAGGAATCACTGCCTTTCAAGAAAGATCCTCTAACCATCAAGATCCCTAGAAACACACCTGAGGAACTCATATCCTTAGAATATTTTAATATTATCCCTTGTATGTATGACTCATTCTGTATTAACCCGTTCAGACTCCAATATATGTGATTTACACAATCCATATTCCAAATATCCTATTGGATATGGTGTCCCTAATATCACACCACCATACATCAAACCAGATCTCAGTAAAGATGCATTACACCACAAACCATCATTGATACCCATACCTCATAATTTTTGTAAGAAAATAGGGTGTTAGAACCCTTCATGAACATTCATTCTTAAGAAAAGAATTTTAGAATGTTGGTAATTATAACCCTTAATGGGTGATGATTCTTCAAAATCATAGCAATGATAGAGGGTTCCCAAACCCTTCATGAATATGTATCATTCACAACCAAAAACCTAAGTTATGAGACATATGAACCTAAATTATATCCACAATTATTATAATGTACAAGATCCTAAACTAAAATAATGGACGTTCTGAGCAAGAAAACCATAATCAACATCAATAAATGTTCTAAGCTGTAAGACACTGACCTACAGTTTTAGACATTATGATCTAAAAGACCCTAAACTACACTAATATATTTTCAATGATAATAGACCCTGAACGAAAACGAAAAATGGCCTGGTAATCAAGACCCTAACCAATAAAAATAGTAGCTCTAACCCATTCATCGATACTTCATATTACCCCATAATTTTGATTTAAAAGTCCAAAAATATCAAATTTAAAGTGATACAATGATTCCAGGATGAAAACCGATAATGGGAACCCTGGAAAAAATCTTAGTATGTTTTCTCTAAACATGTACTTTATTTTTTCTAGTCAATATTGTGTGATCATGAAATGGAAAAGGCACAAAAATTTCCAGGATGAAAACTAATAAGAAGTGGTTTTTGAAAAAAACATGTTTGTTCCCACTAAGATTTTGTAACACCCTGAGATTTTATGAGAAATATTGTTTTTAATTTCATTGATATATTGTGTTCTACGTATCAACAAGATTATCTTACTCTATACGCAACACCGTATTATCTTGTAGTATACACAACACTATTCTTGGCTTGTGTTTCACACAATTTCAAGTTTTATTCAAATAAAATTCATTTTACCCAACTCCGAGTACAGATTTTGGTCAATTTATAAATGAACTATGTTTTTATTATGTTATATGCATCACCAAAGGAATCATTCCCTACACACAACATGGACTTGGATCGTATTACACACAAGAGGATCCTTCCTCAACTACGTGTGTCGTACGCAATACTGAGTTTCACTAAACAATGATATACTGTTATAATATTATTATGAACTATCCGTTATAAATAGTAGTAACCAAATTTTGAATTTTATAAAATTATCATTCATCTTACACATTATCTAGAACATGTTATCAGAAAAAAATAAATATTTCTGTTAAAATAAGTATTTTTTAAAAAATGCAGTATTGTTGCCTTTTGACGACGCACTCACTGTAAATATATTTTGGACATGTTTATAAGTTCAATTTGAAAAATAAGACTTCTTCCTTGGCATCAGGATAGAAAAATTTACTTTGGATAAATTTTTTACATTATTCTGATAACCTTCATATTTTGATGAATAATAAAAACAAGATAATTTTTATTAAAACCAATGTTTTTCATCGACATAATTTATATGGTTAAATTATAATATTTAATGGTTTTAAAGTATAAATAGAATATAATTTTACCATTTAATATAATGTAATTCATTATCATTAATTTTACACTGAATTCATAGGTAAAAACATTTCAATCTTTTGCAATGTTTTAACTTTTAAAACCAGTTTTCTCAACAATGGGATTAATTTTAAATTAAATACATAAAATTATGTGTTTTGAATTCAGAAAAATGGATTCTATATTTGGAATTAGTAGGTCCAAATTATGTTAATAAGTTTTTTTTTATTTTTAGACATTATGAATAGTAACTACGGTAAATTTTATTTACTACAGTTAAAGGTAAATCGCGTAATTAAGGGTGAAAATAAGATTATAAAATTACCAAAACACCTACCAAAATTATATTGGATGATTAAAAGTCGACCAATATCACCTAAGGGCTGGAATAGATTCATTTTATGGACTTTTGACCATGAAAATGATGTATTTATTTTTAAAAACAAAGAAAGTGACAACATGTCACTCTCTTATATCTTATAAGGGTAACAATTTTAATTTAGAGATACACTTCATAAAAAATAGAACATAAATATTCAACAGAGAGCTTATAAAATTATATACATCATGTAAATTTATTTATAATTTTTATTGATTAAATAATTATCATTAATGGTGACACAATAGTGATGTAGAAATTATTTTATTGACTGAAATATCAAATAAATAGTTTAAAAAATATTAAAATAAATATTATATGAACTATTTAATGTGCTCCATGAATTTTATAGATAAATATGACATGTTATGAATCAATTAAATATTTTCGTTCGAATATATCCACTTTTTTTATTTTATTTAAATTCAAACAAATGAATAGTTTCAAAATTGACACTATTTTTATTTTATAAAAATAAAATATTATTTTATTGTTTAAAAATCACAAAAAAAATTAAAAATTTTAAATTGAAATTTATATGGTCGAAATTTTCATAAAGTATCCAATTATGGGAATTTCAGAATACATAAGTAATTATTTATAACAATTTAAAATTTATAATATTATTACCACAAATAAAATTAAATAGATTAAATAAGGATAAATCAAGTTGATAAGGTTTAAAATAAATTCCCAACATGTCTAAATTTTATTGGATGAGACGATTACAACCCTATCTCATCACATCTTTGAATTTGAGTCATTTTGGAAGTTTTAATGTGGGTTTTGGGTTTATTATAAATTAATATTTTAGAGGTTTCCAAAAGTGCCCCTCTCGTCTCTTATAAAAGGGAACCTCCTCCCTATCCACTTCCCAACATTTTGAGACTTAATTCTCTGCCAAACCCTATCCACTTCTCTTCTCCACTTCCCTAGAAACATATTAGAGGTCCTGATCTTCTTCAGAGACCAACATTAGTGACCTATGAGGAGGTTAAGAAGAGGCGCGTCGAAGAAGAGGTAATATCCATTACCGATTACTTCAAATTTATTTCTTGTTTTAATTCATCTTATTTAGTTGTTTCATTATAAAGTAATAACATCATTATAACTAATATAATAATATTTTATTATAAAATAGCCCTACTTCACCTTCTATCCATTATACGAAAAACAAAATCACCATGCGTGCATACATACGGCTTACCTTCTCCACGTTGTGGTGTAATCTGTTTTTCCACCACCACCTTACTTGGATGGGTATATGGAGACACTGAAAAAGTCCATAACTCATAGAAGAAGTTTTGAAATGACAAAATGAAGTCATATTCGGATTCAGAGGCCCGGTCCAGAGGCCCGAGAAGTGATTCACGAAATAAAGGAGGCCTTGCGCGAAATAAAGCCGTGCGCGCGAAGCATCCCCAGGATGCGCATAATCGAGCCAGTGAGGCGCACAATTTTGCGTGCCTCGATTCCTCATGGTGAAGCTTTGCGCGCTGACGGTTCCTGGCGTGGAAGATTTTGTGCACCTCCTGGATTCCACGACGGCCGATGCCTATAAATAGAAGGCGACCCCAAATTTTTTGGGGTTGTGGAATTCAGAACGACTCTCGTGCGCGCAATTCGGACTACCCCGCTTGCAAGATGACTTCCATGTAATTCCTATTTTCACGCAACCTTTCCCCAGGGTTCACCTTTGCGCGCAACTCCACTGGCTTAAGTAAATTTTCACACTCCTCCGGGTTCTTCCCTTGCGCGCAATCCTTTCCCCGTGCACACAATTCCCTTCTGTGCATGCAATCCCAGTACTTTGCGTGCAATCACCTATCCGCGCAATCCTCGGGTTCTATTACGCGCCATCCCGGTGTTTTGCGCGCAAACCTTCTCTTTGCGTGCAACACCTAGGACCCTTTACCTTGACGCCCCTTGGCTGCCTCTTCCTACCAGCACCTGATGTCTTCCCTACCTGCATGCGCTCCTTGCGTTGTTTTCTTGTACGGCCTTCTAGGCTCATACGAAGTAACCTCAAGGTCCCTTGGGTGATGTTTCCCGTTGTTTTGCTTTGCCTTATGCTTCTCCACATAGGCATGCTAACAGCTATTGCTTCTTCGCATAGCCACGCTAACGTAGTCCCCTCGATGGTTCGACCTGCGGCCCCCCTTCACCATGGCCTTGCCGATGCCTTCCCTCCCACAAGGGGTAGAAGTCATTGGGAATGTAAGCCCTAGGGGTGTGGAGAGAACCCACCTTGTCCAAGGTGCAGGACGTTAAACTGCTAAGCACCTCATCCTTAACACATGACGTTAAACTGTGGTCTGACCCCATGTTTCGTACACAGGGTCCCCCCAGCTTGGACATTCTTTACGCCCACTTGTCTCCACGAGAATGGAATCTTCCTCACATGGAATGAGATCCTCATTGTCGGAGTGGCATTTGTCCACGGGGGAAGGGCTGCCTTAGAGCGTAAACCCCTAGCCTCTCTTGCGGAAGGTTGCACCCATGCACCTACGTACTTCCCCTACCAAGGCCAGTGGAGTCCCTTTCCCACTGCGCTTTGTCGCCCCACGGGCCTCCATCCTGAAGTAAGCCCCGACACCAAGGGATACTAACCACGCGTAAGCCCTTGTTTCCTCTTTGGGCCACTCAACGCATAATCCCCTTTCCGCTTCTCACAAACGAACCCTTTGCGACGTGATCTTCTGGTCCCTGCTGCCTCTTGTTTCTCACACCGAGCATGACTCACGTGGGCTTAGAGCACATATCGACCATGACATCTTCTATGGGCCGTCTCAGAGCATAAGTCCCATCCCAACGAACTAAGTGGACATTGATCCATGCTAACACATGGTACGTAGGAAGCCTGCATGAGGTTCAATCCCACCACCCAGCCGTTCCAACCTCTCCACGTAGGTTCCCCGACCACCATGGGCCACCTCAAAGCGTAAGCCCCATATCCACTTTGGGCTGCCTTAGAGCGTAAGCCCCAAATGACCTGGCCCCGCATGACATTAAACTGTATGCCCTTGTCCCGCATGATGTTAAACTGTATGCCTTGAACTATGTGGACTTTGATCTATGGTAACACATGGTACGTAGGAAGCCTCTACGAGGTTCAAGCCCGTCGTTCAGTTGTTCCGACCCCTTCACGTCGGTTCACCAGCACCATTATGGGCCGCCTCGGAGCGTAAGCCCCATATTCCACCTCTTGGACCATCTCAGAGTGTAAGCCCCATGCCTCACACCCACGTCTCATCCTAATCTCCCCCTCGATCCCACGTGCCTCGGGAAGCTCATGCCCTAGCCCAAATATATTACTTCCTCGAGGCTCCAATCCTTACGTTCATTCTCATGGGCCGCCTCTTCAGGTGTCCCACCATACCACCGAACTACACGGACGTTGATTCCCTACCATGGGGATACGTAGGAAGCCTCCACGACGTTCAAGCCCGCCACTCCATCATCCATCCTGATCCTTACCCAGGCCGCCACATCCCGGTGAGATGATGCCACCCCATCCCACTCCATGGTAGCCAGGAAGCCGCCCACATGCTGGCCCCAACATCGGTGTTACCCCTGGGGGGTCCTTCAATATGATCCACTCTCAGTGTTCCGATCAGTCCGATCCGTCTCCACAAGACGTTAAGCTCGCGGCATACCCCGTGTTAAACATGGGAAGCTATGGAAAAGCTTAGATGGTACACAATCCCCGAATTCGATGTAGGATTCGTCGTACTTCCGCGCCCTTGAGAAGCCCTGTGATAAGGGACAAAAGACAGACATGCCAATCCCCAGCATCAAGACATGCCAATGACACCCCAATGTGACCATTCTCCTCACCAAAGGTTGCTGCCCCGACAAGACCCTGTGGAGAGTCTCGACGGAAGCAGTGTAATTAACTAGCGTCCATGTAGATATGGTGCCGAGAACGAGATTCACGAATTCGTCTTAAATCTATGAAGGAGACCCGAACTAGGTGACGAGATCCGAGGAGGAATCCTCTAAAGAACCGACATCCCATCATCCCGATTTCGAGCATGTAGCAGATTTCCCTGAACAAGGAACAGATGCCGCCCGCCTTTGGAAAGAGGGAATGTGGGGAAACAAGTCACGCGTCCTCCCATGCGTGATGGACGCACGCGTGCACCCCAGTGTAAAAGCATCGGAAATAGAAAATGGTGAACCCGACGTGAATCTCTTCTTCTCAATACGAAGATTAGTAGTGTTTGGGGTGTCGGAAGATTAGCATGTCACTAGGTCCGGGCACCTATCACCAGGTCGTGAAACCCACCAAGGGTTGAGGCAGTCAAGATGTTGATCACTCCATTCTCTGACGTCGTCAGCGTGGATACCTCTCGCCAACCATGGAAGACGGAATGACGATGGGCTATTGGTTGTTGATTTTTTTCCTGTTAGTACTAATGGGTTTATCTCCATGCTTCTAAGAATCAGATCACTGCATCCAGAGCTCGATCTCCACCTGCTCACCAGAACAGGGGCAGGGGCAGTACCGACGCAGCGACCCCGTGTGGTCCAACCTTTTCCACAGTCACTTCAGCTCTGATTGCTATGACTGTCGGGCGCTCACACCCCTATCCCCATCATAAATCATCCAGAGAAGGGTGATCAATGACCTGGTTCGTAGGTACGAGGAGGAAGGGATCATCCCCACCAGGGCCATGGCCCATTTGGATCTAGAGGTGGTTGCGCCTCACCATCGTCTCCGAACCCGAGGGTCGCATAGGGAGCCACCGCTCCCCACTCCGACGTTCAACCGCTTCGGGAGCCTATCCCTAAAGCGCCTTGACATATCCCTCCCCTATGCCAATGAGGTGGGGGATGTTTGGGTTATCCCAATCGGAGACCCGTCCCAGGGGTTAAAAGAAAGAACCCCTGCCAGGCTGCATCAACATCACCGCCCGACTCCCCGGACCGAGGAGCAGGCAATCTTCGTGCCCGCACCACCGGCTCTAACCCATCTGACCTGACGCCAGCGTCGGGCGTGAGCGGAAGAGAATGCCCATCCTGGGGAACCAACATCAGCAACCACTATGGCTCAAGGAACTGTTGACTCCTGCTACCAGACCCCCACACACGGTGAGCAAGGGTAGTCACATGCCCGACTAAGATCGAGGCCTCGACCACCCTGCAGGCAGTTTGGGTCGACACTCCTGGTCGTGGCCACAGGCAATGGCCACTACGGACCAATCCGCGGTAGTGCCACCCACCATGAAGGCTCATTCTGTACCACTGATCTAGAAATCCGAAGGCTTCTTCGCGACAGCTATGCTCCGGGTATGACTCTTTCCAGCGCCCACTACACTGGGTATGAGGTCACTCCCCCTACCATTGGTGGCAAGTATGGAGTCGTTGCGTATCTAGTCGCTCACTCATGTGGAGGTCCTCCCCATGTCCCTTTTGACATCTGTCCCGGTGCTTCTCACACCCTGACCTTAAGTTCCCTCTACCCCAGTGCTATTGCGGCTAGGGGACTCCTTGATGGAAATCATCCTTACCCTAAGGAGCCACCCAGGGGTAGGAAGGCAGGGCGTCGTCGCCGAAGGAGGAATGTCAGGGGAGTCTGGACAGAAATTAGACCAGTCTGTTTCTTGGACTCTGAAGTGGAATACGACTCGACGATGGAACCTTCCCCCCAACCCTTTGAGTCGAGGGAAGGGATGGGGACACAGAGTGTCAGTCTCATACTCATCGAATGTGAGATCCGTATGATTCCATCCTCCCTCCGAAGGTATATCCAGGAGGACGAGGACTTGGCGTACCCCTAGGAGTCAAACCCGCGGTTACCACTGGCATCCCCGGAAGCACCTTCCACCTCAGTCAGGGGGGGTGAGGAACTTTTCTCTGGACCGACAGAAGAGTCGCAATGTGACACACCCTCGGTGAGCACCGACGCTGTGACAGGAGGCCCATTTGCTGGCCCATCCTATCACGGCGTGGCAGCCAGGGTACTGAAACCCTTGGAGTACAACTCAGGGATCAGCGGCGAATCGGACTGTTCATCGTATTCCCCGTCGGCTGGCCCACCAGCCCGGTGGCCTGCCTCGGTGCCACTGTCAGCTCCCCAACCATTCTCGGTTGATGAGCAGGGTCAACTTGGTCCGGACCCCAAACTGGAGTCATGGAGCTTCTGGACCGTCCTCGTAGCGGGCCCCTTCCCCGAGAAGTTTTGGCCAGTCGTAGGATCAAATTTTGATATGCCAGAGTCACTCACCCCGGGAGAGTTTTAATGTTTCCACCAGACTCTTCGGGTGACTCACTCCCGTATTTTCCATCAGCTAGCACCTTATCCTGGGAGTGAAGAACATCTTGAGGATATCGGTGAGCAGTTCCATCGGGTCGACCTGGCTACGCTCCCTGCAGTTTGGAACCCCGAGTCACTTGGCCACCATAGGGCCCTCCAGCAAAAATGTGTCTAGAGTTTTCAATTACTCCGCAAGGTTATCGAGGAAGCCACCCCCATGCCCACATCCGCGGATGGGGGTGGTACGCTGCCCTTATTTTTTGTGCGATCCGCCGACAGCCCGATTCACTGGGTGGCCCTGAGGGAATGTCACCAAAGGCAGTGGAAGTCAACATGGATAACCTCTCAGATGAGGGAAACATTGTGGAGCTCCTCGACGGGGACTCGCCCCCTAAGGACAAGCTGCTATTGGACCCATCTGAGAGGATTACTCGCCAACATAGGAGCCTCCTACGTCTCCCTGCACCAACTGAGGCACTAACACTGAGCCAAAACATTGGTAAGGGTAAAGAGAATGTCGAGTCTACCAAGCGTACCGACCCATCTGCCTCGGTGCAGAATACAAAGGAAGACCCTGAGAAGGCCATGCTACTCCAACAGCTTGCTGAGCAAAAGAGGCTGGTTGATGAGCTTTTGGATGAACACATTGCAGAGCGGCGTCTTGACTACGGTAACCCTATGACAGGATAGTATGAGAAGGAGCACCTACCCCTTGACGAGATTCCCCTAGGAAATTGCGACCATGTTGCGTTCGCCGACAGGGGATAGGCTGGAGCCCATGGAAAGAGGGCACGATATGTTTTGTCGAACCCTCCTGAGCAGCATAATCACCTAGGGGACCCTGCTCGGTTTCCTCCCGCTGTCCCAAGAGTCGCTCCGCCAGCCGCCCCGCGAGCTGCTGAGCTTGAATACCAGATTGAAGAGCCCGAAAATGCGCTTGTAGTTAGAGATACCCTTCAGGACATGAATCCGCATCCGGACGATCTAATGGAAGTACTCATCACCCACTTAGAGGCCCTGGAAACTCGGCAGGTGGCGATCCCACCAGACGACAAGCCCTACCAAGTGTCGGTGGATGATATTCCGGCCCCACCGGGATTTGGAAGCCCCACTTTTTCCCCCTTTAATAGGACCAGAGACCTACCACAACACCTGGAGCACTTTAACTCGAGGTGCGGGCCTATTTTAGGGAATCCGACACAGCAGGAGGCCACCAAGCTCCGTTGCTTCATTCAGACATTGGAAGGACCAACATTCTTCTAGTACAACCAACTCCCTGTTGGATCTATGGATAGTTGGGAGGACCTTCAATAGAAATTCCTCTACTAGTTCAGTTCCACAACTCGGAAGACAAACATCGCAGACCACTTCAGGTGAAATCAAAGTCCCGATGAGCGAGTCGCAGACTTCGTCGCCTGGTGGAAGGGGCTCACGTACTCCCTTGACATGCCACTAACTCAGGAGAAATTACTGACAATGTTTGTAGGGAACTTCAAGGCAGAGCTGGTTCCTTCTCTGATCACTCAGAATTACCATGGAGGGTTCCGGGACTTCTCAGACAAGGCTCAGTGCCTCGAAGAAGCCCTGCAATAGGCCAGTCAGGCATGCCCGCTTCCTCCTGTAATCCCTGAAAGGAGAGCCGCCAGAGCTGAGCCTGCTGTTGTGGCCCAGATAGAGGCACCCATACAACTATAGTTGCTACCACTAAGTCCATATCAGCATCCCAATAGGGGTCCACCCCCACGGGCACAGCCTCCGGCCCAGCAGCGACCGCCTCAAAATCGGCAGGCGCCTCCGCATAACGCACCGCCACCACCTAGGAGAGATAATCAAGCTCTGCCTCCTTGGCATGCTCCTACTACCCCTGGTCATGGTCAGCCTCCAAGATCCCCCTTTCCGGACAGAAGGAATCAGACTTACTCGTTTGACGTGGCCCAGGTCCCCTGTTATTTCCGTAGCGCCTTGGAACAGAGGATCGTGCGGCTGCCTGAGTGCCAGAAGCCAGAAGAGGTGCATCTCATTGATCACCCTAACTACTGCCCTTATCACTGGATCCTGGGGCACACCATCCAGCGATGCTATGTGTTCAAGGACTGGGTCCAAGACCATATTGACAACAACATAGTCGGGTTGGGCCCGACCCTGGCACAAGTGGCAGGTGTCTCCGTGAGACCAGATGGCAGTAGTGGTTGCGAGGATGAGTGGGAACAGGTTTCCGACCATTGGTCCCAGAATTATAATGATTGGATGGCCCGCAGGACGGTCTTCCGTGCCCATGGAATCATCTGTGCCCGCCTGAGTCAGCCAGAGCCCTTAGAATCTACAAGCGCCGCTTTGGCATCATCTTCCCAGCCTACCTCTTCCCAGAAGAGAAAGTGGCAGTGCAAGAAGAATGAATGCGCCCTTCTAACACCGTCATCATCCCGCATGCTTGGCGATTTTATGCCCCCATAGATGGGGATCCCTCTGAGACTCCGTCTGGTAGTGGATGACTCCTCGAGTTAAATCCCGGGGTACGCTTCGGTTAACACCGTAGAGTTGGTAAATTCCTTTTTGACTCCTGATGTTTAGAAATTCCAGGTGGACCTCCCCAATGTCCCCAACCGTCACCAACGTCGGCGGAGCCGTGGGTACATGAATCGCCGGGGCATGGAAGTCGTCACCTCCAGTTAGGTCGTGCATGCTATTGAGACCAGGCAGCAGGCCCGATACAGAGATCAACACACGCGGCCCCCTCACCCGGTGTCGATAGGTTCGCCTCCACCACCGTTTGTGTTGTTGGATCAGGCGGGACCACCTCAGTCATGCCTCAACCAGCCCTGCTCTGCCACCGGCCGACTATAGCCTTTCGCTCCTAAGACGGCAGCCACCTCCTGTGCTTCGACTAGTGAACAATGAGACGTGCCTAGTACATCTCCCCCCATGGATGATCCCTCCAAAAGCGAAGAGGAGGACATGGAAGATTCTCCTCTGGCCATTGAGGAGGGAGTCCCCACCACGGTCGATGAGTTAGTGCAGGTGAACCTTGGTATCAAGGTGGACCCGAGACCCAAAATGGTCAGCGCCGCTATGCCCCCCGAGGAATGGGAATAGTACGTAGACTTCCTCAGACAACACTGTGTTGTGTTTGTCTGGAGTTATGACGAGATGCTAGGAATAGATCCCCACGTAGCCGTCCACCGCTTCAGCCTTCCAACAAACCATCGTGGGTTCAAGCAGCCTCCCAAAAAGATACACCCTTCTCACGGTGCCATGGTTGAGGCTGAAGTTGATAAAATCATCAAAGCCAACTTCATCATGGAAGACCAGTACCCCAGGTGGCTAGCCAACATTATGCCAATCAGAAAGAAGAACGGGCAGATCAGGGTTTGTATCGACTTCCGTGATCTCAATCTCCACTGTCTGAAGGTTGATTTTCCCCTTCCCATGATAGAGTTGTTGATCGATGCCACGACCAGGTTCCAAGCCCTCTCCTTCATGGATGGGTACTCCAGGTACAACCAGATCTAGATGGCCGCTGATGATGAAGAGTTCACTGCCTTCAGGGCCCCCTAGGGTACTTTCTTCTACCAGGTTATTCCATTCGGCCTGAAGAATGTGGGTTCCACCTATCAACGGTCTATGCATTGCATATTTAAGCTGATCCTCGGGACACTGGTGGAGTGCTACGTGGACGACCTGGTGGTTAAATCTTTTCAGTGCCAGGACCATCTTAAAGACCTTGAGAAAGTGTTCAGCTTCCTTTTTTCTCGCCACTTGAAGATGAACCCGTTGAATTTTTCCTTCAGGGTCACCTCCAGAATGTTTCTTGGCTTCATTGTTAGGTATCGAGGCATCGAGATCGACCCAGAGATGATCAAGGCCATCAGTCAGATGCCTCCCCCGAATAATATTTAGGAGCTTCAAGGCCTCCAAGGCCACATATCCTATATCCTTCGATTAATTTTGAATCTGTCCAACAAGTGTAATCCCTTTTCTCAGCTCATGAAGAAAGGATCTGCCTATGAATGGGATGAAGATTGTTAGATCGCTTTATAGGAAATCAAGAAGTATCTTCTCTAACCTCCGGTACCGATGCCACCCATTTCTGGAAAGCCACTGGTCCTTTACATGACCACCCTGGAGCGATCACTCGGCAAACTTCTCACCCAAAAGAACAACGAGGGAACATAGAATAGCCTCTACTACCTCAGCTGCATGCTCCTCGACATGGAAATTATATATTCTGATATCGAGAAGAACTACCTGGCGCTCTTATTTGCCGTGCAGAAATTGTGCCACTACATGCAGCACCATGAGGTACAGCTGGTCTCTCGGGTAGACCCGTTGAAATACATCCTGAACTGACCTATTTTGATCGGCCGATTGGCACGCTGGGCAGTGATCCTCCAGCAGTTTGACAACACGTTCGTACCACAGAATCCCGTCAAAGGACAGGAGTTGGCAGACTTCTTTGCTGCCCACCCAACCTCCATGGACCAACCACTGGATCTAGGCTTTCCGGATGAGGCAATCCTATCAGTCGATCACGCCACCCCATGGATAACGGAACCAACTTCTGAGAAGCCAAGCTGAAGAAATTGTACGCCAAGTACAACATTCGCTCTAACCACACCTCCCACTATCATGCGCAGGAGAATGGAAAGATCGAGGCGTTTAACAAAACCCTCTCTAACATTTTGCAAAAGATGGTTGGTCATAACAAGAAAGGTTAGCCGGAAAAGCTCCCCAACGCCCTCTGGGCTTATTGGATGACGACTCGTAACTCCACCCAGGTGACTCTGTATTCCCTGGTATACGGAGCTAAGGCCGTCCTGCCCATCAAGATCCAGTTGCCCTCATTGCGCATGGAGGTCTATGACCAGCAAGAACCAGATAGATATTCCAAAATTCGTCTAGCCGAATTGGAAGTGCTGGACGAAAGTAGGCTTCACACTCTACATAACTTGGAAAGGCATCAGAGTAGGATGGATCCAGCTTTCAATAAGAATGTTCACCTCCGCTCCTTCTTGCAAGGTGACCTGGTGCTGGCTCTCAGAGCGCCAATGATTCCCGGTAGGAAACCACCCAAGTTGGAGCCCAAATGAGAGGGGACTTTCATTGTCCATAATGTCTATCCCAATGGTGCGTATTCCCTGGTGACTATGGATGGTGAGGGTGTAAATCCTCCCACAAATGCCAGGTTCCTCAAGGAGTACTTTGCCTAAGCTCCTTGGTCCTGCATGACCTTAAACTGTACGGTCCCGCATGACCCTAAACTGCACCTTGTTCCGAGTTCTAAGACCTAAAACTAAGATCCTTACATGGTCCAACATGACCTTAAACTACATTTTTCCCTACATCTGGGCTCCTTGGTCCTGTATGAACTTAAACTGTATAGTCCCGCATAACCCTAAACTGCACTTTGGTCTGAGTTCTAAGACCTAAAACTAAGATCCTTACACGGTCCTGCATGACCCTAAACTACACCTTGGTCCGAGTTCTAAGACCTAAAATTAAGATCATTACACAGTCTAGCATGACCTTAAACTACATTTTTCCCTACATCTGGGCTCCTTGGTCCTGCATGACCTTAAATTGTATGATCTTGCATGACACTAAACTGCACCTTGGTCCGAGTTCTAAGACCTAAAACTAAGATCCTTACACGGTCCAACATGACATTAAAATACATTTTGCCCTACATCTGGGCTCCTTGGTCCTGCATGACCTTAAACATTACGGTCCCTAATGAACCTAAACTGCACCTTGGTCTGAGTTCTAAGACCTGAAACTAAGATCCTTACACGGTCCTACATGACCCTAAACTGCACCTTGGTCCGAGTTCTAAGACCTAAAAATAAGATCCTTACACGGTCCAGCAAGACCTTAAACTACATTTTTCCCTACATCTGGGCTCCTTGGTCCTGCATGACCTTAAACTGTACAGTCCCGCACGACCCTAAACTGCACCTTGGTCCGAGTTCTATGACCAAAAACTAAGATCCTTATTTCATCCTACATGATGTTAAACTGCGTCTCTAGAACTACATGTGGCTTGATTCCCATCTTTATGGGATACGTAGGACCACCTGAACACTTAGATTTTAGGTCCAGCCTCGTCTTTTAGGAGATCCCAAGATCTCCCGGTTGCCTTGGTCTTTTGGAATGACCTTCCGTCGGGAATCCGCCATCTTTTGGCTGCTCTCAGACTGAGCCCTTCGACCCTTTCCAGTGGTCTGCTAATGTGTCCAGAGTACTCTGTTCTAGGACCTGGAGTGTCAGATTCGACTTAGTAAAGTTTTTGTCTGCTTGTCAAGCTTCGTGTTCCCCTTCATTCAGGCCCCACCATCTTTCACATCCCTAGGGACCCCCATGAACGGCCTGGATACAATGCCTAAGGGCTCTCCTACCATCACAGGCCAACGCCGCTGAGGGGTTCGGGAAACAAATTGATACAAATCCTGTGTTGTGAATGTGGTCAGCGATTGATGCTCATTTTTTTTCCCCTACCTCTAGGCTAACGCGACCGGATGCTGTGTTGCGAACATGGTCAGTAGTAATCCTCAGTCGTCATGATGGCTTCCTCGGGCCCTGAATGTTTGTTGCATGATTCACATTCCCACCCCACCATGTCAAGGTGGAATCTCGACACTCCTTGTACTAACCCTCAGTACACCCCCACATGTCAGACAAACCAAGACGCGTAACGGTGTCTCTCGGGGCTCCCGCGATCTGAGCGCTAGAGTGTGTGCTTGGTTTTCTTCTTTACAGGTTGCGTGCAGCTTGACCCTCATCCCCATGGGGAATGAGGAGTCACCCTGACATTGCGTTTCGGGCCCAACGTAGCTGGGAGATAACATCTTCTACCCCCTGATTGTTGAACGCTCGTAGGCCCCTTTGGCCCGAGGCTCCTCTCTCAGAATCGTGCGCGGTGATGGTATGGGATTACACCCTCACCCGCATCAGGTATGATTTATCGCATCGTTCGTATTCCCCCAGGTCCATCCATACGACCTTAAACTGTGCTTCCAGGTCCAAGCCATACGACCTTAAACTGTGCTGCCAGGTCCCAGCCATACGACCTTAAACTGTGCTGCCAGGTCCAAGTCATACGACCTTAAACTGTGCTGCCATGTCCAAGCCATACGACCTTAAACTGTGGGGCCAGGTCCAAGACATTAGACCTTAAACTGTGCCACCTGGTCCATGCCTAACTTTTTTTGTTCGGTCTCTTGGCCTAAACGTGTCCCTAGGAGTACATAGTAAGCATGAATTTTCCCCATTCAGGTTTGGTTTTACAACCGCTTTACCTTGTGTATCCCATTCCCCTTACCCTTTTGGTCCGAGTACTAAGACCTAAAAATAAGATCCTTTCCTTTTCTTTCCATGACTCGGTCTCTCTGGTGGGATTTTACAGTGTGGTGCGGGATTATATCCTCATTCACGCCAGGTTACTCACCGTGTCGTGCCTATCCCCAGATGAGATGTGTCCCTCATCCCACATGACCTTAAACTGTATTTTTTCCTATATGACGTTAAACTGTGCTTCTAGAACTACGTGTGGCCTGATTCTCATTCTAATGATATATATAGGAACCCATGTACATTTCATCTTGGGTCCAGCCCCAGGGATTACAAACCCCCATCCCTCCTTATTATCGGCCCCTCGGCCTGACTTCTTGGGAAGTGGTGTAATCGTGACATCTACCCTGAATAAGTTTGAGATGCCCCATTGTAATAATGGGAAGTGGTAGTTCTCTCGCTAGATAGGTCCTTCCTGAAAATTGGGACGATCCATGATCAGGTTGGTATGTCCGCCTAATGCGCCTCCGCCACGGTGGTGCAATTTTGGTAGTGTTAGACTCTGTTCGAACAAACCACCGCTCCACTTTCCACTCTTTGTGTGCCCCTTTTATTCGGATCCTCATTCTCTTTCATATTCGATGGGACCCCCTAACGGTATGGATGATAGAACTATGGTCCACCTACTATTCTGGGCCAACGTTCTGGAGGACTGGTCATGTTAGACGGGACCCCCTAACAGTATGGATCATAGACCTATAGTTCTCCTGCTGTCCTGAGCCAACGTTCCGAAAAACTGACTGGCGATATTTGAGCTAGGCCCCGTTTTGTGAACATGGTAAACAGTCAGCCCTCATTTATTGTCCCCATTCCGGGCCAACACGATATGGATGCTGCATTTCCATCACGGTTAACCATTATCCTCCATCGTCGCGCACTAGAGTGTTCCGAATTCAGGTAGCATGATTCATCTTTCCTTTCCATCTACCTATGTTCGGATGGATTTTAATGCCCCCGACATTTCCCCACTCGTGTGTCAGAGCACATTGAGAAGGTGATATATCAATCGGTCTGAGGTCTTCTCCTCAGAGATCCAGGCCCAATTTCAGATAACTGTAGCTTGGTCAATGCCCCATAGTTGGGCAAAATGATAGCACGAGTATCTTTTGCTTCTCAGGTTAGGTACGACCCACAAGATCTTAGGGGTGATTTGTTATTAATTTCAGAATTATGGTTGAGCATATTAAACCAAAGGTACAAATGAATGTATTTTTCCATGTATTGGATTGTGACGATGAGCAGTACAAGCAAGAAGTTCATGATATGGCCAAAACAAAGCCCTTAAGGATCAACGTGATGAATCGATCTTTCCAGCGCTGCTACCCTTTGGCTGGAAGCCTCCAGGACCGCTTCTCACTCCTTGAAGACTCTCTCCTCATCAGCTGCCGCAGAGCGCAGCTCGCCAATCCTAGCTTGTGCCTGTGCCCACTCGGTTTGAAGTATGGTCATCTGGTGACTCATCTCTATCAGTTGTTCCTATGCATCAGCCAGCTGCGCCGTCAGTTGCTCCACAAGCTTAGAGCATGTTGCAATGAAGGCCTCCTTATCTCTCGCCTTCCCTTCGAGGTGCCGGACCTCCCGCTCCGCCCTCAGCAATTCTCGGGCACTCTCCGATCTTTCTCGACACTGGGCAATGTCGGCGCACCAGCTTCTCTCACGTATCTTCTCAGCCATGTAATCACGGACCATCAGATGAAGGTGTAGAGCATCAGCCCCTCTGGCACACAGGAAGCGCAGCCAGGTCTGGAGTGATCCCATCCGCCTCAGCCAATCCGACTGGGGCTGTCTGAGAAAGAGATGGATACACTTCCACCCTTTGAGCCATGTCATCCAGCTCTCCTTGGCTTCCTCTGAGTCTAAGTTGTCTATCTCTTTAGGGTTAGTGGGTCGGTACGTTGGGAAGGCAACCAGCAAATCGGTAGCAGGATCTGCCGCAACGATGTCTTCATGAGGAATAGGATCCTCGACGTCTGGACGACCTTCCTTTCTCACCCCAACAGCGATGGTGCTTCCGTCAGCTTCCAGCCTCGCCTCAAGAACACAGCCGCTGATGTCTGCTGCCCCTGCTCACCAATTGCTGGGGCTGAATCAGTGTAGGAAGCATGTTCTGAAAGAGGTGGTATGTCCGCCACTGGTCCCCTCACGGATGGCCCAGGCTCCACAGCCTGAAGATCCTCCAATTTTGAGATCACTGCTCAAGGCATACACTTATTAGTTTAGATCTTTTGATACCAAGTGCCAGTAGTGAAGCGTGAGACTTACAGGAATCCAGAGCATTGACCTCCAGTGTTCCGGACGCTGCAGGAGCCGCCATGATGGGAGACCCCTATGCGCTTGTTTATTCAATGATGGGCGTCGGATCCCCATCCTGTCCCACCGGTTCCGCTCCTCCCTCCTCTAGTGGGGACACCCGACCAACACTCAGATGCTCCTGAGTGAGGTAGAGAGATGGTTTTGAAATTGAAAAGGATAATGGATGAAGAAGGAAATGAATGAAGATAGAGACATACCTCAAGTATCTTGGTTATGTCGTGATCAAATCCAACAATCTCGCCGCTCTCTCGGAGACTCCCTTGGTAGGTCACCCCCTATGACCCCTCACCTTCGAGTTCTCCTTCTTCTTCATATTCTCCTTCACCTTCTTCTTCTCCGGTCTCCTCCTCCCCCTCCGACTCCTCATCACTTTCTCCTTCTCCCGATGACATCACTTCCGGATCATGATCCTGGATGAGCATCACTTTCACTAGGAATGGTGGCTCTGCACGCCGACCCCTTTGGCGCGAGTATGTGTCCATCGCTGTCAGATAAGCATGCCGCCGAGGGATGTTTACCCGGTCTGTAACTTGAACGAGCCCGACCTCTGGCAGCTGGATCCCGTTTTTCATTATCTTCTTCCAGATGGCTTCAACGCTCATCGATTGCTGCAGGGTCATCTAGGCTGACCATAGTGTCGGGAAAATTTCTTCATGGGAAGGTTCGAGCAAGTATCTTATCTTCTTCTGGGGAAGCTCTCTGGATGCCTCATCTGACCCCACTATGAGCAACGAGGTCGCGGCGGCGCTGTGTGATGTTCCTGCTACTGAAGTCCTGGCCTGCGCGGGCCTCACTGCCTGAGGCACCCCTGGTTCCCCCTTCCAGAAGCACCTCACCTTCTCCCCCGTCGCCCAGTTTCCACGCGAGTAGCCTCGAGTTTCCGGAATCACTTGCGTAAAATCCCCTCAGGGTACGTGATGGTCCAGTGCTCGACATACTCGGTTGCTAGGCCAGCGTCAACCCCGGTGGGAGGAAGAGTAATGACGTCACCTGAGCCGAAAGTGGTAAACATCAACCACATTTGGCGTAGAACGTAGGGATTCTTATACTGCCATATAGTCGAGAATACCTTCTTCGGCATTCGTTGGAGGCACCCGAATTGCCTGGCGAATCGTGATGGCACGTAAGGCTCGCAGATCACCTTCTCGTCGATCCGAGCCATGAGCACCCCACCCCGGATGCTCTGGAAATACTCATGATATTCCAGATATCCTCACCTGCTATCCACCATCTGGCCAACCGGGGTGGGGAATAGGCTGAAGTAGATGTTGGTGTGGTTACCAATGCGGATTCTCACGCCCTCCTCATTGAGCGTCATCGGCGCCACCCTGGCGATGTTTAGCAGGGATGGTCGCAGGCCATTGCCCGGAGGACGGATGGAGTTTGGGAAAGTGTACCCGCTGAGATGAGGCGCCACCCAGCCGTGGAAGATCTAGAAGGGGGCACATACTCTCTGAGGTGACCCCCCTTAAGAGATGCGCCCCAGTATGGCATACAGCTTGGTAAGAACGGGTACCCCCAAGATGAACCGTTTTTTGGCGGCCATGGTGCCCGCCATCACCAGTGTTGCTAGAAGGATGCCCATATTCGTGTCCTGCACCGGTAGGAGCCACCCTATCAGGAAGGCGGTGAGGAACCCGGTGTACTAGTCGTTCGGAGTTTGGGTCTCAATGACGCGGTAGCCCCATGATTTGTATTTCCCTGCCTCTAGGGTCCTCCAGTATGACCCATCCCTGCTCCTCTGAGCCGCAGTTGGGCACTGTTTACCCCGTCCTGGCATCTTGATAGCCGGATCCTTCTCAAGGGACTGGCTGAAACAGCCCTTGTAGGCAATGTCCTTCAGGAAGTCCTTGACCTTCAGCCTCTCTTTGGCTAGATCCAACAGGTGCCACGTCAGCATGGGCGTCTGTGACTTGTCTTCCCAGGTGTTCTTTGGTGGAACGAACTCGTTGTATTGGTATCCCTCTAGTGGGATACCTCCTATGTAGTTAACGTCCTAGAGATTGATGCCAACTTCCCCATGGTGAAGGTGGAATGTATTGGTATCAGGAGTCCACCAGGTGAATAGCTCCGGCCCAAGCTCAGGTTGACGGTGGCAGTGGAACTGCGACATCCATACCGCCTCGAACATGCCAATATGCCGCAGTTCATCCCTGAACTGGTCGCAAGTATGGAAACCCTAGAACGCCCAGGCCCACTCTCGGGTGATGTTTCGCCCGGACCGGAGGTCTCAATCCTTCATCCAGCCTTTCGTGTCATCCGTGACGCTCTGAAGGAACGTGCTTGCGTAGAGGGCCGGAGAATTCTCTACGATAGGCTCATCCCTGGTAATGGTCCTGGTCCTCGGGTTCAGGACATATATGTCCATATGTCTGGTTTCCCTGGAAGGATGGGCATTTTTGGTGATGTTGTAGTGAGGAAGCTCGTCCTCCCCTGTCACCCATGACCGCGGTGTGTCCACCTCGAAGCCCGGCAGGGGAACCTCCTCTAGGATTCCAAAGTTTCAGAGCGGGAGGTTGTCAGATAGGGGATATATCTTTTGGGCTGGAGTCAGTAGATTGAACAAGGTCAGGTTGTTGGTAATGTTCACCTTGGCACCATAAACCCCTCGTTTTCCACCATTTTGGTCATACGAGTGGCGACTTCCCCCTCATCAACTCGGTTTTCGGCCATCTTGAATATCTTGGGAGTTGCACGAAATCAAGATGTAGTGCGTGGAATCGGAGAGTGCTGCGCGAAATCTGAAGTGGCGGCATGAAATCCAGGAGGTGGTCATGCAATCGGTACACTAGGCACGGAATATCCCGAGTAGGCGTGCAAGGAAGGCCAAAATTCGGAAGGCATTACGCGCTGCAAGAGCGTTTTTACGCATATCTGTGTGAGAAATTTCTCACACGAGAGCGGTAAGCCTATCGCGCGGAAAAGATTTAGTACGGGCTCGGGGCCCAGCGCCCCTTTTTATAGGCGAGGCTAGGGTTCCGTGCCACGCGGAAAGAGAATTCTATGCGGATCCATCATTTTGTGTGCCGTGTTGGTTGTTTGCACGCTAAGTTCCCAAGAGTGGCCCTGCTTCGGCATTTCTACGTTTCCCTTGGAATCTGACCGTTGCGACCTCTCGCTGATCCAATTCTGAGGGGGGAATTTGTAGATGTCGAAAAAGTCCGTAACTCCCAGAAGAAGTTTCAAAATGAGAAAGCGAAGTCATATTCGGAATCAGAGGCTGGGTCCGGAGGCCCAAGAAGTGATGCACGAAATAAACGAGGCCTTGCGCAAAATAAATCCGTGCGTGCGATGCATCCCCGGGATGCGCGTAATCGAGCTGGTGAGGTGCACAATTTTGCACGCCCCGGTTCCTCACGGTGAAGCTTTGTGTGCCGACGGTTCCCATTGTAGAAGATTTCGCGAGCCGCCTGGATTCCGCGCCAACCGATGCCTTTAAATAGAAGGCGACCCCAAATAGTTTGGGGTTTCGGAATTCGGAACGACTCTCATGCGCGCAATTCGGACTACCCCGCATGCAAGATGACATCCAGGTAATTCCTCTTTTCGCGCAACCTTTCCCCAGGGTTCGCCTTTGCGCGCAACTCCACTGGATTAGGTGAATTTCCCACTCCTCCGGGTTCTTCCCTTGCACGCAATCCTTGCCTCATGCGCCCAATTCCCTTCTGTTCGTGAAATCTCAATACTTTGCGCACAATCACCTATCCGCGCAATCCTCGGGTCCTATTGCATGCCATCCTGGTGTTTTGTGAGCAAACATTCTCTTTGTGTGCAACACCTAGGACCCTTTACCTTGCTGACCCTTGGCTGCCTCTTCGCGCCGGCACCTGATGTCATCCCTTCCGGGCATGCGCGCCAGGCATTGTTTTCTCGTACGGCCTTCCAGACTCCTACAATGTAACCTCAAGGCACTTGGGCGAAGTTTCCCTTTGCGTTGCTTTGCCTTATGCTTCTCCGCATAGGCATGCTAACGACTATTGCTTCTTCACATATCCATGCTAACGTGGACCCCTTGATGGTTCGCCCTGCAGCCCCACTTCACCACGACCTTGCCGATGCCTTCCCTCCCATAAGGGGTAGAGGTCCTTGGGCATGTAAGCCCTAGAGGTGTGGAGCGAACCCACCTCGTCCAAGTTTCAGGACGTTATACTGCTAAGCACCCCATCTTTAACACATGACGTTAAACTATGGTCCGACCCCTTGCTTCGCACGCAAGATCCCCCCATCTCGGACATTCTTTACGCCCACTCGTCTCCACGGGAATGGAATATTCCTCACATGGAATGAGATCCTCCTTATCGGAGTGGAATTTTTCCACGGGGGAAGGGATTCTTTAGATCGTAAGCCCCTAGCCTCTCTTGCGGAAGGTTGCACCCATGCACCTCCATACTTCCCCCTACCAAGGCCAGTGCAGTCACTTTCCCACTGCGCTTTGTCGCACCATGGGCCTCTATCCTGGAGTAAGCCCCGACACCAAGGGTCTCTAACCACGCGTAAGCCCCTGTTTCCTCTTTGGTCCGCTCAACGCGTAATCCCCTTTCCGCTTCTCACGGACGCACCCTTTGTGACGTGATCTTCTGGTCCCTGCTGCCTCTTGTTTCTCACACTGACCATGACTCACGTGGTATTAGAGCGCGCATCGACCATGAAATCCTCTATGGGCCACCTCAGAGTGTAAGCCCCATACCAGAAAACTATGTGGACTTTGATCTGTGCTAATGCATGGTACGTAGGAAGCTTCCACGAGGTTCAAGCCCACCGCCCGGTCATTCCAACCTCTCCACGTCGGTTCCCCAACCACCATGGGCAGCCTCAGAGCGTAAGCCCTTATATCCACTCCGGGACGCCTCAGAGCGTAAGCCCCAAATGCCCTCATCCCGCATGACGTTAATATGTATTCCCTTGTCCCGCATGATGTTAATCTCTATGCCTTGAACTACGTGGAATTTGATCCATGCTAACACATGGTACGTAGGAAGCCTCCACGAGGTTCAATCCCATCGTTCACTTGTTCCAACCCCTTCGCTTCGGTTCACCAGCACCATTATGGGCCGCCTCAGAGCGTAAAACCCGTATTCCCCACGTCTCATCCTAATCTCCCCCTCGATCCCACGTGCCTCAGGAAGCTCATGCCCTAGCCCAAAGATCTTACTTCCTCTAGGCTCCAATCCATGCGGTCATTCTCATGGGTCGCCTCTTCAGGTGTCCCATCGTACCACCGAACTATGCAGAATTTGATTCCCTGCCATGGGGATACGTAGGAAGCCTCCACGAGGTTCAATCCCACCACTCCATCATCCATCCTGATCCTTACCCATGCCGCCACATCCCAGTGAGATCATGCTACCCCATCGCACTCTATGGTAGCCGGGAAGCCGCCCACGTGCTGGCCCAAACATCGGTGTTCCCCCTAGGGGTCCTTGAATCTGATCCACTCTCAGTGTTCCGATCTGTCCGATCTGTCTCCGTAAGATGTTAAACTCGAGGCATACCCCATGTTAAACAAGGTAAGCTGAGGAAAACCTCATATGGTACACAATCCCTGCGTTCGATGTGGGATTCCTAGGGCTTCCACGCCCTCGAGAAGCCCTGTGATAAGGGACAGAAGACAGACATGCCAATCCCCAGCATCAAGACAGGCCAACGACACACCAACGTGACCATTCCCCTCACCGAAGGTTGCTGCCCCGACAAGACCCCTTGGAGAGTCTCAACGGAAGCAACATAATTAACTGGCGTCCACGCAGATATGGCGCTGGGAATGAGCTTCACGAACCCGTCTTAAATCTATGAGGGAGACCCGGACTAGGTGACGAGCTCCGAGGAGGAATCCACGGAAGGAAGAAATGACATCCCATCATCCCAGGTTTGATCAAGGAGTTGAATTCCCTGAACAAGGAACGGATGTCACCCACCTTTGGAAAGTGGGAATGTGGGGCAACAAGCCGCGCGTCCTCCCATGCGTGACGGACGCACGAGCGCGCCCCGGCGTAAAAGCATCGGAAACACTATAATTATGGAAATAATAACTATATAATATTATTATAACATAATTCTAATTCATAGATATTATATCATCCACTCCAATTCTATTCAATTATTATGAGAATGATATAATTGCTCGTGCGTACGTATGGATTACCGTCTCCACGATGCAGTGAGACTCATTCGCCATGTTAACCATTCAAGAATGATTACAAATTATATATAATAAATAAATATGAAATATATTACATAATAATGATACTGTATTTATGTACATATATGTTTCATTAACTTAATTCCATTTAATTCAATAAGGAAACAAAAACAGTGTTCATGCGTATGTACGACCTACAGTCTCCATGAACGGTGTATTTCATTCCATTTATTGATCTATTATATATATTTATATGCTGACTATATTATATATATATATATCATGTTTTACATTCTGGGATTAGGTAAATCAGGATATAAGTAATAATATCATGAACAAAAAGTCCAAACACGTACGATAAATGAAACGATTTTACCCAAAACGCTGCTCTAACATGGAATTGACAAAAGAACCGGTAATATAAAGTCATTAGTGAATCATATATGATATCATAAATATTATTATGGTTTTGTTACAAGTTAATAATATGTTTAATCCCACTATACAGGAGATTCGGACACATATGGATGAAATTGGACATTAGGTAAGGGATAATTTTGAAATCTTATTTTTATCCAAGATTGCTTATACATAAGTATTTACAGGGGTAATATTTATCTTCCATGTCCATGTTTTGTAAGAGTGTTTTCATAAATCATTTACTATTATTCCATGTATTTTTAGAGTCATGTTTACCCCTTTTTGACTTTTACGATGTATTATGGAAGAAATCTTTCTTTTTTTTTACCATGTGAGGTATTTTTGGACTTTTCCGGCAAAAGTATGAGAATATTGTTTTTTTAACTTATACGGTATGAACATATTTTTACGGTTTCATAACGACTTATTTCCATGAAGCTTCCTCTACATGATTTCATGATTATTTTCCACAAAATCTTTTTCTTTTTAAATTTCATGGCATTTTGAGATATGAAAATGATTTTGAAGAAGAAATGATATTTTCCTCAAAAATTCATTTCAAGTGTTTTATCAAAACTATTTTCCATAAAAGATGAAATTATTTCATATGTATATGTTTCAAGTATAATGTCTCTATTATTTCTACAGTTTCATTTTTCTTATGATGAAATGATATCCATTTGTTTTATGTGGATTGTTTTATGAAGGGATGATGTTTATGAAACCCATTTTATTCTTTGGGTTATGATGAATGATTTATGATTTATTTGTGGAACACATAATAATGTTTTAAATATGAGATGGGTGGGACATATATCTCCCTCCAATTCATTGGGTAATGATTAATATCTCATGAGATAGACATGGCTAGAAGGACAAGTAAATATGGTTCAATAAAATAGGGCTGGAATGGATGATAAAACTGATTCAGTAATGGAATTTGTCCACTATGATGGTCTTGGCATCAATGCCTTGGCTACTATGGAAATCACATCATGTGATTAATGGTTTTACACAATTACATGTTTTATTCCCATGCTATTTTATCATGATTGATGTTCCTTTATGATCAATGCCTTATGTACTGCCAAGATTTATTTCAAAAATCAAGATCTTGATGTTTAAACCTTATGTTCATGTTTTTTAAGTTCAAATATATATGGTTTATTTTATTTTCTCCATAATTACCCTTACTAATAATTTCAACTCACCCTTTATATTTTTTATTTTCCCCTTGATATAAGGAATATTTTTAGGTAAGAAAAAAGGGGAAGTTATTTATAAGAGATGTTGAAGATCTATTACCAAGATTAAACGATTATGTTCCAAGTTTCCAAAGACACTAAACTATAATGGTCCTTGGGTGTCTATTTTTTTATGTAGTAAGTAATACTCAAAATTAATGTAATGTCCATGTACGCCAAGCTTGGGTCTCTACAGTTGGTATCAGAGGAAATGTTTAGTTAACCTTTGGAAACTAGGATGCAAAAACTTTAGTGAGATCCCTAGATATATTTCTAAGGCATGTCTGGGGATGTATCTAAGGTTAAGTATAAGTATAGGTTATAGTCCTAGAATTAAGGTAACACACATATAGTCAAACCTAAGATGGTAGATATTGAAGGTACTCCCCCTTTATTATGTTGTTTTCCTAGCATGATTTTTTCCTCTCACACTATTCTTTTTGGGTTTTAGATGATGGCTGGAACCCGAAGGAACCATGTTAATGATCAATACAATAAAAAATTCGATGATTTTACTTAAGAACAACCAAATGTTATGGGAAATGGATTGAAAAATCTTATTGCTATACTTAAACAAGCGATGAATCATTATGGATTTCTAAATGAGTAGAGAAAGGAACAATATTTTATTGAGTCCTTCATGAGGCAACACCCACCTTCTTTCAGTTGGTCTTCTGATACACTTTTTTGTTGAACAATGGATTGATACCATTGAAAATATTTTTTCCATTCTTCGCTATTGAGAACATGAAAATGTCATTCTGGTTGTTTACTATTTAGAAAGTGAAGCAGACCAGTGGTGGACTCTAATTAAGAATAAAATGCCATGAGATGAAATTGAATCCATGGAATGTGATGAGTTCAAGAACTTGTTTTTCAAAAAATACTTCCCTAATATTATTTGAACAAATATGGAAAAGGAGTTCCTTGAGCTTAAGCAAAAGGATGATGAATCTATTGGTATATATGAGGATAATTTTACAAGGCTTTCAAGGTATGCATCTGGCTTTATCATCCAACCTGAAAGTAAATTTGATCAATTCTTAAGTGGCTTAAAACCAAGTCTTCGAAGGGCTTTAGCTATAAGAGACTTTAGTAGCTACGAATTAATTGTGATTTGTGCATTCAAGGTAGAATTGGAACTTTGTGTTACATATCCATCTCAAGATTTTGACAAGAAACGAAAGATGGAGTTCAAGGAATATCTCAAAACAATGGTGAAAAGAAGACGAATGTTTCGTTATGCTCAAAGTGTGGAAAGAAGCATGGTGGAGATTGTCTTAAAGGGACTATAAAATGTTTTAAGTGTGGAAAAGAAGGTCATCGAGCAGTTGAGTGTCGATGTAATAGGAAAAAGGTATCTAATGATGTGAATAGAGAAAAGGCTCTAGAGAACACACCACCAACACTTTAATGCTACAAGTGCAAGCTAATGGGGTATTATGATAACCAATGCCCTAATCCAAGGGTTAATGATGATCGACATCAACAACCTCTTAAGGCAAAATAAAAAAGGAAAGTCACATGTGATCACTATTGGTGATTTTGAATATGACAACGAAGTGGTGGAATGATTAAGCATATATGTAACGAGATTCCAAAATAGTGTTGTGGAATCTCATTTATAGTATTATGGAATATTGTAATATCTATGTATTGGTTTTCAATAATTGTATGGTACCAGTAACCATGAAAAGTGATTGAAATATTTTTGGAAAGAAGATGATATGTGCATAATGAAGGGATACAGAGAAGAAAATAGTATTAATGAGCTCATGACTGATATAAGGACAATGTGATATCTTGATTTTAATATATAGAATTTATGGGATTTTGGTATGTGGAAATAGTTATATTTTGACAGAAATCATGTTATGACTAAGGTTTTATGGTAATTTATGTTCCAAGAATACATGATTAAGGTATTCACATGTTTCGGATGTGATGAACAAGATATGTGTTATGATATATGGGGGAAATTGATGGTATTGACATGCTTGTTATGTTACCTTTCTAGTAATAGTTTTCTTTAAACAGTGAGTTCAGACAGAAATAATTTGGATAAGCCTAATGATTATAATGGATTATTTTAGAAATCAGATAGTATTGTTTAAGGCTTGAAATTTTTGATATTATTTCGGAAATGTTATAATAGTATAGTTTTAGAAAAGGAAAACCCATTGGACAAGTGAGAACCAGTCGCGTCGGACAAGGATTCTGGAATCAAACCCACAACCAAATTGTGACATACCTTTATCACCTATCACTGGCCTACAGGAAGTCCCTGGTTAGTAGAAATTAGTTTTATTTTATTTACTGGTATGATAGTTGAAGTAGAAGTCCGTTTTTGGAATCATATATGGTTAATCTCACCATAGATGGACTTATGTATATTTAATAACTTTTACTAATTTTTGAGGCAGATGGAATAACCTATCATTCTATCGGATGATCTTCTAACACTTTAATAATAAAAAATTCAACTTCATTTCATTAAATAAGAGATGAAGTGGAAATTGTTCATGGAATTACTAACAATGATATTACATTGAAATCAAGTAAGTATTTATCATTATGTAAAAATTCATCAACTTTAGAGAAATGGTCTTGAAAACCAAAAATGTTGTCCTAGTACCCTCATATTCGATGAATCAGATGATACCTTAAATCATCAAAAATTTATGGCTTTGTGATTGTTGGTTTTTTCATTGCCATGTTCTCTACCACTCTATATCAGAAATTGATGGTTAAATTTATCTTCTATATCCTTATTTTCACCTATGTTATCCTATGTGGAAACCCAATGATGAGTTAATTTGGGTAACCATTAAGTTTGATACTCTGGTTTTTAAAATTATGTTTTAGTATTCCTTTTTACAATGTGGGCTTCTATGAAAGAAACTTTCAAGTAGTAAACCATATGTAACCCCGACGAATTTCGAGGGACAAATACATTTTATGGGGGGTAGAATGTAACCCCGCGAGATTTTATGAGGAATATTCCTTTTAATTTCTTTGATGTCTTGTGTTTTATGTTTCACCATGATTATCTTTCTCTATACGCAACACTGTATTAGCTGGTAGTATACACAACACTGTTCTTGGCTTGTGTTGCACAAAATTTTATGTTTTTTTTCAAATAAAATTCATTTTACACAGCACCGAGTATAGATTTTGATCAATGTTTAAATGAACTATGTCTTGATTATTTTATATGAAACACCAAATTAATCTTTCACTACACGCAACCCTGACTTGGCTTGTATTACATGCAAGAGCAACCTTCCTCAACAGCATGTATTGTATGCAATACTGAGTTTCACTAAACAATGATATATTGTTATAATATTATTATTAAATAGAAATTATGAATATTATTAACCGCATTTTGAATTTTATAACATTATCGTACATCTTACACATTATCTATAACATGGTATGAGAAAAAAATAAAGTTTTTAAGTAAAATAAGTATTTTTCAAAAAATACAGTTTTGGTGCCTTTTAACGGCGCACCCACTGTAAATCTAGTTTTTGACATATTTATAAGTTCAATTTGACAAATTAAACTTCTTCCTTGTAATCAGGACATAAAAATTTACTTTCGATAAATTTTTTACTTTATTGTAATAACCTTTATATTTTGATGAATAGTAAAAATACGTTACATTTTAATTAAAAACAAATTTTTTCATCGAGATAATTTATATGGATAAATTATAATATTGAATGGTTTTAAAGTATAAATAGAATATATTTTTATCATTTAATATAATTTATGTTATTATTATTAATTTTACACAGGATTCATAGGTACAAACATTTCAATCTTTTGTGATGTTTTAACTTTTAAAACCCATTTTCTCAACAGCAGGATTAATTTTAAATTAAATACTACAGCTTCTGTGTTTTGAATTTAGAAATATGGATTCAATATTTGGAATCAGTAGGTCCAAATTATGTTAATAGTATACTTTTTATCTTTAGACATTACGAATAGTAACTACGGTTATTTACTACAGTTAAAGGTAAATTGGGTAATTAAGGGTAAAAATAAGATTATAAAATTACCATAACACCTGCCAAAATTAAATTTTATGAATAGATGTCGACCCAAATCACATAAGGGTCAGAATATATTCATTTAATGGACTTTTGACCATGAAAATGATGTAATTATTATTAAAACCAATGAAAGTGACCACATGTCACTCTCTTATATCTTATAAGTGAAATAATTTTAATTTAGTGATAAAATTCATAAAACTTAGAACATAAATAATCACCAAAAAGGTAATAACATTTTCTACAACATGTGAATTTATTTATAATTTTTAGGGATTAAATAATTACCATTAACGGTGACACAATAGTGATGTCGAAATTATTTTATTGATTGAAATATCAAATAAATAGTTTTAAAAATATTAAAATAAATATTATATGAACTATTTGATATTCTCCAAGAATTTTATAGATATATAATACATGTTATGAATCTATTAAATTTTTTTGTTTGAATATATCCTCTGTGTGGATTTTATTTACATTCAAATAAATGAATACTGTCAAAATTGACACTATTGTTATTTTATAAAAATAACATATTGTTATATTGTTTAAAAATCACAAAAATATTTAAAAACTATAAATTGAAATTTATATGGTCTAAAATTTCATAAAGTATACAATTATGGTCAATTCACAAAACATAAGTAATTATTTTGAACAATTTTAAATTTAGAATATTATTACCACAAATAAAATAAAATAGATTAAATAAAGATAAATCAAGTTGATAAGGTTTAAAATAAATTCTAAAAATGTCTAAATTTTATTGTATGATGATATTACAACCCTATATCATCTCATATTCTAATTTGGGTCATTTGTAACGTTTTTATGTGGGGTTTGGGTTTATTATAAAATATTATTTTAGAGGATTCCAAAAGTGCCCCTCTCCTCTATTATAAAAGGGAACCTCCTCCCTCTCCTATTCACAACATTTTGAGCCTTAAAGCATGGAAAAACTCTATACTTTTATCTTCAACACTTCACTAGAAATATACCAGAGGTCCTGGTATTCTTCAAAGACCAACGTTAGTGCCCTAAGAAAAGGTTTTGAAGTGTCGTATCGAAGAATAGGTAATATCCTTTAATGATTCATTCAAATTTATTTCTTCTTCTACTTCCTATTATTTAGTTGTTTCATTATAAAGTAATAAAAATAAGTATAACTAATATACTGATATGTTACTATAAAACATCCCTATTTATCCTTTTATCCATCCTATGAAAAAAATCACCGCGCGTGCGTACGTACGGCTTACCGTCTCCACGCCGTGGTGTAATATGTTTTTCCACCACCACCTTACTTGGATGGGTATAATGGTGGAAATAATAACCATATGTGATTATTATAACATAATAATAATTATGAGATATTATATCATCCACTCCAATTCCATTCAATAATTATGGGAATGACATCATTGCTCCTGCATACATACGGATTACTGTCTCCATGATGCGATGAGATTCATTCTCCAGGTTAACCATTAAAGAATGATTATAAATTATATATAATAAATAATCATGAATGATATGAGATAATAATGATACTGTATTTATGTACATATATGTTTCATTTACTTAATTCCATTCAATTTAATAAGGAAACAAAAACAGCATTCATGCATACGTACGACCTACAGTCTCCATGAATGGTGTATTTAATTCCATTTATCAATATATTATATATATATATGCTGAATATATATTATATATAAATCATGTTTTACATTATGGAATTAAGTAAATCCAGATATAGGTAATAATATCAAGAACAACAAGTCCAAACATGTACGATAAATGAAACGATTTTACCCAAAACGCTATTTTAACATTAAATCGACAAAAGAATGGGTAATATAAAGTCATAAGTGAATCAAATATGAAATCATAAATATTATTATGGTTTTTTCAGAAGTTTATAATATGTTTAAACCCACTATACAAGAGTTTTGGACATGTATGGAAGAAACTAGACATATGGTGAGGGATAATTTTGCAATCTTATTTTTATCTGAGTTTGCTTATACGTAAGTGTTTACTAGGATTATATTTATCATCCATGTCTGTGTTTTATAAGAATGTTTTCATAAAGTGTTTACTATTCTTCCATGTATGTTTAAATTCATGTTGAACCCTTATTGACTTTTACTATGTAGTATGGAAGGAATCTTTATTTTGTTTACCATACGAGGTACTTGTTGACTTTTCCGGCAAAAGTACGAGAATATTTTTTTTACTTATACGGTATGAACAGATTTTTACGATTTCATAACACCTTATTTACATGAAGATTCCTCTAAACTAATTCATTATTATTTTTAACAAAATACTTTTCATTAAAAACTTCATGGAATTTTGAGAAAAGAAAATTATTTTGAAGAAGAAAGGATATTTTCCTCAAGATTTCATTTCAAGTGTTTTATCAAAACTATTTTCCATATAAGATGAAATTAGTTAATATGTTTATGTTTCAAGTATAATGTCTATATTATTTACATGGTTTAATTTTTATTATGATGAAATGATACCCATTTGTTTTATACAGATTATGTTATGAAGGGATGATGTTTATGAAACCCATTTTATTCTTTGGGTTATGATGAATGATTTATGCTTGATTTGTGGAATATGTAAGAATGATTTCAATATGAGATGGGTGGGACCTATATCTCTCTCCAATTTATTAGGTAAAGATTTATATCTCATTAGATAGAAATGGATAGAACGAAAAGTAAATCTGGTTCAGTAATTTAGGGATGGAACAGCTTGTAAACCTGGTTCAGTAATGTAATTTTTCCACTATGATGGTCTTCGAAACAATGCCTTGACTACTATAGAAATAATATCATGTTCTTAATGGTTTTCCACGATTACATGTTTTATTCCCATGCTATTTTATCATTATTTATGTTCCTTTATGATCTATTTTTTATGTACTGCCTATATTTATTTCACAACTAAAGATTTTGATGTTTAAACTTTATATTCATGTTTTTTAAGTTAAAATGTATATGGTTTGTTTTATTTTCTCAATGCTTACCCTTACTTAGAATTTTTGATCAACCTTTATATGTTTTCATTTCCCCAAGATATATGGAACGGTTTTAGGTAATAAAACTAAAGGGAAATTTATTTATGGGAGATGTTCAAGATCTTTTACCACGATTAGAAGATTATGTTCCATGTTTCCAAAGACACTAAACAATTATGGTCCTTGGGTGTCAGTTTTTTGTCGTGTATTAAGTATTCTCCAAAAGTAATTTAATGTCCATGTACATCAAGCAGGGGTCTCTACAGATTTCAGCATACATAACATAAGAAAAATTTTGGAAAATATAAAAAGGATACAAATATTATATGGGTCAATATAAATCCCTATAAAAAATAATGATATACTCACTAAGTCCACTTACATAGGAAAAAATTTATGTACCTTCCATTTAGGAAATATATTCACCCAAATTATCTATTTGAACCAGGTAATCACAAAACAACCATATGAGACACATTAATAAGGACTCTAATGAAAATAATAATTCACGGGAAGTTATCCTAATTTGTTTATTATGATTCAAGTGTTCACATTCGAGCATTTAGTTCACATAATAAAAAATGAAAATGGGTTGTGGACTAGATAAAAATCTTCGCAGAATGGAAAAATATTCACGGTGAGGGTGAGTTGTTGGAATCGAGGGTTTGAGTTCGCGGGAGGAGAACAGTTCATGGGATGATGTTTCATTCATGAAAATAAGGCAATGTTTTGAGAAAATGTGAAAGGATTCATTTTTAGAAATGAAGTGATTATTTTTGTAGTAGAGTATGGAGAATGGGAGAACACTGACCACATAGGGGATATGGTTTAGGAGAGAAGAACGGTACACCATTGTAACACCCCGAGATTTTATGGAAAATATTATTTTTAATTTCATTAATGTCTTGTGTTGTACGCTACACCAAAAGGAGCTTGCACAACACGCATCCTTGATTTACCTTGCATTACATGCAATCACGACCTTACTCGATAGCGCGTGTAGTACGCAATACCGAGTTTCACTAAACAACGATATGATATTAAATTATTATTAAAACTAGCCGTTATGAATAGTAATAACCACTTTTTGAAATTTTATAAATTTTATTTTTCAAAGTGGACTTCATTTTTGGATTTGGAATATCGAAATTAGCTTAGGATGAAATTTTGGTATTTTTCGGATAACTTTCATTTTCTGATGAATAGTGACAATGACTAAATTTTAATTAAAAAACTACCTTTTTAATAAAAATAATTAATAGTGATAAATTATTAATTTGAGTGGTTTTAAAGTATATTTAGAATATATTTTTACAATTTAATACAATGTTGGTCATTGGATGCAATTTAACATTTAAACAAGACATAAACACATGTCAATCTTTTGATAGTTATTATCTCTTAAGAACACGCTATTTGTTTTAACGACGAGAATTAATTTTTAAATTAATTAATGCAACTGATATGTTTTTAATTTGGTAAAATAGACATAATTTTTGAGTTCATAATATCAAATATAGCTTAGGCCTAATTTTTGATATTTTTCTAGAAACTTTCATTTTTTGATGAATAGTGAAACCACTAAGTGGTAGTTAAAAAAATGAATTTTTCATAAAACTTAATTTTACCGCTTCTGTGAGAAGAATTTCAAAAATCCGAGAGACACGGTTGATGTCAGTAAGTAAAATGTGGTTCAATGAGATGAAAATATTTTTTGGTGAATTGTAATTTTTTACTTTTTTTTACCACGGTTAAAAGTAAATAGGGTAATTAATGGTAAAAATGATATTATTATTACCCTAACACATTTCCTAATTCTATTGGATAAGTGTAATTCGACCTAAACAACCTTAGGAATAAAATATGACTATTTAGGCCCACATGGATTAGATTAGGAGATTTATTATTAATTTATTTAAAGAAGGGTTAAAATAGTTAAAATCAATGTTTAATAAGTATATCATTTTTAATATAGGGTAATACATAAGATAAATTCGACTATAAATATTAATTAGAAAGTAAAAAGATTTACAAAATAATGGTATTTTATTTGTAATTTTTAGACATTAAATAATTTAATTTATTTATGACACAAATATGATGCAGTAATTAGCTTATTAATGAAATATTGACATAATTGATGTTATAAATACCAAAATAAATGTAATTTGAGACTTTTTATCAATTCCAATAATTTTATAGGTTAATATTACATGTTAGTATTTATATAGATAACTTTTTTCGGACTAATCATTCTGTTATGAGTTTTACAAAAAACAATTACTAAATAGTGTCAAAATTGACATAAAATAGTTTTTAAAACAAATATTATATTATTAATTGTTATTTTATTCCTAAAAATCTAAGGTTCGGAAAAATGACTTAGATAAGGTTATATATATTATTAATAAACAACTTGGGGTTCTTTTGCCTTGTTATAGTAAGTTTATTAACCTTATAGTGTAAGAACACAAAAAGACACGGTAAAAGTAAAATTATCTAACTTAAAGTTAAATATAAATGATAAGGTTAACATTTTAACATAAACTTGTCTAAATTCTATTGAACGAGAGGATTTCTACCCATCCCCACCTTAGCTTATAAATAACTCAATTTGGAGCTATTAAAAACCGAATTTTACTTTATAAGAAAATAATATTTTTAGTTATTCCAAAGGTGCCCCTCTCATCCCTTATAAAAGGGCACCTCCTCCCTCTATTCCTCACACCACTTTGAGAATTCAAGCTCGGCCAACCCCTGCAAAATGCTTTTCTCCACTTCTCTAGAAAAATCCTAGAGGTCCTGGTCTTCTTCAAAGACCAATTTTAGTACCCTAAGAGGAGGACTCAAAGAGGCGCTTCAAAGAAGAGGTAATGTCCGTTACCGATTCTTTCAACTTTATTTCTTCTTCCACTTCTTCTGCTTAGGTTGTTTCATTATGAAGTAATAACATCAGTATCACTCATATACTTATATGTTATTATAAGTATGAAACAACCCTATTTCACCATCTGTCCATCCTACGGAAAACAAAATCACCGCGCGTGCATACGTACGAAATACCGTCTCCACGCCGTGGTGTAATCTACTTTCCACCACCACCTTACTTGGATGGGTATAATGGTGTAAATAATAACTATATATGATTATTTTAAAGTTATATTGATTCTGAAATAGTATACATACACTCCAATACAATTCCATGATCATGAGAACGATATCATCGCTCGTGCGTACGTAAGGACTACCGTCTCCACGACGCGATGAGATTCATTCTCCACGTTAACCATTCATGAATGATTATAAAGTATATATAATAAGTAATCATGAAATATATGACATAATAATGATACTGGATTTATGTGTATATATATGTATGTCATCTACTTAATTCCATTCAACTCAATAAGGAAACAAAAATAGCGTTCATGCGTACGTACGACCTACCGTCCCCATGAACGGTGTATTTCTTTCCATTTACTGATCTATTATATATATGTATATTCTGAATATATATTATATATAAATCGTGTTTTATATTCTGTAATTAAGTAATCATGATCTAAGTAATCATATGAATAATTACAAGTCAAAACACGGACGACAAATGAAACGATTTTACCTAAAACGCTCTTTAACATTGAATTTACAAAAGAACGGGTAAAATAAAGTCATAAGTGAACCATATATGATATCATAACAATGAGTATGATTCTGGAATAAGTCAATTACATTCTTTAAATCATTATACAGGAGTTTCAGACACTTACTAAGCAAATCGGACCTAAGGTAAGGGATAATTATTCCAATCTCATTCTTATCTGAGATTGTTTACTCATAAGTAATTATTGAGGGTTATGTTTATTATCCATGTCCATATGCTCTCAAAATGATTTCATGAAATGTTTACTTTCCTTCCATTTATGTTTAATTCATTTTTTCCCTTTTCTTACTTTTACCACATCTTATGGAAGGAATCTTTCTTTTGTTTACCATACGAGGTACTTTTTGACTTTTCCGACAAAAGTACGAGAAAAATGTTTTTTTAAACTTATACGGATTGAATGGATTTTTAAAACATTATTTCTAAGAAGCTTCATTTACAAGTTTTCAAGTTTATTTTAAATTAACTTCTTTTAGATAAAAAATGTATGACATGTTAAGAAAGGAAAAATGTTTTTGAAGTAGAAAGGATATTTTCCTCAACAATGGAGTTCAAGTGTTTTATTAAAATTATTTTCCATCTAAGATAATATAGGGTTCTATTTATATCCCTATTTTTACATTAATTTGATTATGTTATGATGGAATTATTTTTATGATGTCCTTTTATCTTATATGGATTGTGTTATGATGGAATGATGTTTAAGATTCCCATTTTTATTACATGGGTTATGCTATGATGTATGGTTTATGATTTTGTGGCACACATAAGAATGGTATCATTATGAGATGGGTGGGACCTATATCTCCCTCCAATGCATTGGGTAAAGATTTTATATCTCATGAGATAGACATGGCTGGAACGACAGGTTAAACCGGTTCAGTGAAACATGACTGAAACGAGGAGTGAACTCGGTTTAGAAATGGACTTTATCCACTAAGATAGTCTTGGAAATGAGTATTGACTAATAAGAAATGATTCTCTATGATTATGTGTGTATGACACAAAGTTTCATGTTTTATGTTATGATTATTGGGATTACATTTCACTACTATGATTTATCCCATATTATGATATTATGATCTCTTTTGCAGGTTAATATTTCCAAAATGTTATGTTCTTATGAATATAATGTGATTTATATTTCTTTTGTTTACCCTTATTGAGCATTTGAGATCACCCTTTTATGTTTTATTTTCCCCAAGATATAAAGAAAGGTTTTAGGTAAAAAAAGAAGATCTTTATGGGAGATGTTGAAGATCTTTCACCACGATTAGAAGATTATATTCTGAGTTTCCAAAGACACTAAACTATTACGGTCCTTGTGTGTGTGTTTTTGTTATGTACTAATTATTCCGAAAAAGTAATGCAATGTCCATGTACGTTAAGCTTCGGATCTCTACAGTTGGTATTAGAGGAAAGGTTTAGTCAAACTTTGGAAACTAGGATGCGAGAACTTTAGTGAGATCCCTAGAGATATTTCTAAGGTATGTCTAGGGATGTCCCTAAGGTTAAGTATAATTATAGGTTATAGTACTAGAATTAAGGTAACCTAAGATGTTAGATATTGAAGGTACTCCCCCTTTATTATGTTGTTTTCCCTAGCGTGATTTTTACCTCTCACACTATTCTTTTTGGGTTTTAGACGATGGTAGGAACCCGAAGGAACCGTTTTGATCAATGTAATGGAAAATGCAATGATTTTCCTCTTGAACAAACAAATGTTATGGGAGATGGAGTGAAAAATCTTATTGCTATACTTACACAAGCTATGACTCATTCTGGACTTCCAAATGAGCAGAAAAGGGAACAATATTCTGTTGAGTCCTTCATGAGGCAACGTCCACCTTCTTTCAGTGGGTCTTCTGATCCATTTGTTACTGAACAATGGATCATTACCACTAATAAGATATTTTCAGTTCCTCAATGTTTTGAACATGATAATGTCATATTAGAAGTATATCGTTTGGAAGGTGAAGCTGATCAATGGTGGAATCTTATCAAGAATACGAGGCCAAGAGATGAAATTGAGTCCATGGAATTGGAAGAGTTCAAGAACTTATTTTTCAATGAGTACTTCCCTCATATTCTTCGAACAAAGATGGAGAAGGAATTTCTTTAAATAAAGAAAAAGGATGATGAATCTATTGGTATATACAAAGCGAATTTTACAAGGCTTGCAAGGTATGCATCTGGATTTATCATCCAACCTGAAAGTAAAGTTGATCGATTATTCAGTGGATTAAAACAAAATCTTCTAAGGGAATTAGCTATAAGAGACTTCAGTAGCTATGAAGAAATTGTGCGTTGTGCTATCAAGGTAGAAATGGAAGTTGGTGTTACTTATCCATCTCATAGTTTTGACAAGAAACAAAAGATGGAGTTCAAGGTGAAATCTCAGAATAATGGTGAAAAGAAGATGAATGTTTCCTTATGCTCAAAGTGTGGAAAGAAGCATGGTGGAGAATGTCTTAAAGGGACTAGAAAATGTTTTAAGTGTGGAAAAGAAGGTCATCGAGCAGATGAGTGTCAAAGTAATGGAAAAAGGGTTTCTAATGATGTGAATAAAGAAAAGACTGCAGAGAACGCACCACCAACACTTCAATGCTTCAAGTGCAAGGAAATGGGGAATTATGCTAATAAATTCCCTAATCAAAGGGTTAGTGATGATCGACATGAGCAACCACTTAAGGAAAAGGACAAAGGGAAGTCACATGTGATCACTATTGGCGATGTTTAATATGACAAAGATGTGGTGGAATGATTAAGTGTTTATGTAATGGGATTCCAAAATAATGATGTATATAGTATCGTGGAATATTGGAGTATTTATGTAGTGGTCTATTGTGGTTTTCAATAATTTTATGGTACCAGTAACCACGGAAAGTGATTGAGATATTTTTGTTAAGCCGATGATATGCACATAGTGAAGGGCTAAGAAGATAATGAAATGTTTGATTGTATTCATGAGCTCATGATTGATATAAGGACTAAGTGATATCATGGTTTGAGTATAAAGAATTTTGAGGATTTTGGTTTGTGGAAAGTGTTAACTTTTAACTGCATTCATGTTTTCACTAAGGTTCAATGGGTATTCATTCTTCAAGAGAATACTTGATCAAGGTATTCACATGTTTTTAATTTTACCAACAAGATATATCTTATGGTATATGGGGGATACATGATGACATTCACGTGATTGTTATGTGACATTTCAAGTAATCATTTTCTTTATACTATGAGTTAGGACCGAAGTATTTTAGATAAGCCTAATGATTGGAATGGATTATGTTGGACAAAAGTTAGGATAGAACTTTTTTTGATATTATTGATTGGATGTTATAGTAATATAGCTTTAGAAAAAGGACAACCTGCAGGACGGACGACAGCCCATTGTGTCGGACAAGGCTGTGGGGATCGAACCCACAACCGAAGTGCGACTGGCCTTTATCGCCTACCACTGGCCTACAGGAAGTCCCTATTTAGTAGAAACTAGTTTTATTATATTAAGCAGTATGATATATGTAGTATAAGTCCATTTTTGGAACCATATATTATTAATCTCACTATAGATGGACTTATGTAAGTTTTGATAACTTTTCTAACCTTTTGTTTGGGACAGATGGAATGACCCATCATTCTATCACATGATCTGCAAACACATCATGAATGAAAAATTCAACTTCATTTATTTAAGAGATGAAGTGGAAATTGTCCAAAGAACGACCAACGGTAAGACTATACTAAAATCACGAAAGTATTTCTTCTAATTCAAATTTCACCAACTTTAGGGAAATGATATTGAAAACCAAAAATGTTGTCCTAGTGCTCTTATATCTGATGAATCAGATGGTACCTTAGATCGTCACAAATTTATGGCTTTGTGATTGTTGGCTTTTCCATAGCCGTGTTTTCTACCACTCTCCATCAGAACATGATGGTTAGATTTCTCTTCAATATCCATATTTTCACCTATGTGGAAACCCAGTGATTAGTTTATTTGGGTAACCGTTACGTTTCATACTTTTGTTTTTAAAGATTGGTTTTGGTATTCCTATTTATGATGTGGGTTTCTATTAAAGAAACGTTCGAGTAGTAAACCATTTATAACCCTGAGGAATTTCAAGGGCGAAATTCATTTTAAGGGGGGTAGAATGTAACACCCTGAGATTTTATGAAAAATATTCTTTTTAATTTCATTAATGTCTTATGTTATATGCTACACCAAAAGGAGCTTGCACAACACGCATCCCTGACTTGCCTTGCATTACACGCAATCGCGACCTTACTCGATAGCGTGTGTAGTACGCAATACCGAGTTTCACTAAACAACGATATGATATTAAAATATTATTAAAACTAGCCGTTATGAATAGTAATAACCACTTTTTGAAATTTTGTAAATTTTATTTTTCAAAATGGACTTCATTTTTGGATTTGGAATATCGAAATTAGCTTAGGGTGATATTTTGGTATTTTTCAGATAACTTTCATTTTCTGATGAATAGTGAAAATTACTAAATTTTAATTAAAAAACAACCTTTTTAATAAAAATAATTTATAGTGATAAATTATTAATTTGAGTGGTTTTAAAGTATATTTAGAATATATTTTCACAATTTAATACAATGTTTGTCATTGGATGTAATTTCACATTTAAACAAGACATAAACAAGTGTCAATCTTTTGATAGTTATTATCTCTTAAGAACACGCTATTTGTTTTGACGACGTGAATTAATTTTTAAATTAATTAATGCAATTGATATGTTTTGAATTTGGTAAAATAGTCATCATTTTTGAGTTCATAATATCAAATATAGCTTAGGCCTAATTTTTGGTATTTTTCTAGAAACTTTCATTTTTTGATGAATAGTGAAACCACTAAGTGGTAGTTAAAAAAATGAATTTTTCATAAAACATAATTTTACCACTTCTGTGAGTGGAATTACAAAAATCTGAGAGACATGGTTGATGTCAGTAACTAAAATGTGGTTCAATGAGATGAAAATAAATTTTGGTGAATAGTAACTTTTAACTCTTTTTTACCATGGTTAAAAGTAAATAGGGTAATTAAGGGTAAATATGATATTATTATTATCCTAAAACATGTCCTAATTCTATTGGATAAGTGTAATTCGACCAAAAACAACCTTATGAATAAAATATGACCATTTAGGCCCACTTGGATTAGATTATCACATTTATTATTAATTTATTTAAAGAAGGGTTAAAATAGTTAAAATCAATGTTTAATACGTATATAATTTTTAATATAGGGTTATACATAAGATATATTCTACTATAAATATTAATTAGAAAGATAAAATTATTTCCTAAATAATGGTATTTTATTTGTAAATTTTAGACATTAAATAATTTAATTTATTTATGACACAAATATGATGTAGTAATTATCTTATTAATGAAATATTGACATAATTGATGTTAGAAATATCAAAATAAATGTAATTTGAGACTTTTTATGAATTACACTAATTTTATAGGTTACTATGACATATTAGTATTGATATAATTAACTTTTTTCGAACTGAGCATTCTGTTATGAGTTTTACAAAAATCAATTACTAAATAGTGTCAAAATTGACATAAAATTGTTTTTAAAATAAATATTATATTATTAATTGTTATTTTATTCATAAATATATAATTTTCGGCCAAATGACTTAGATAAGGTTATATATATTATTAATAAACAACTTGGGGTTCCTTTGGCCTGTTATAGTAAGTTTATTAACCTTATAGTGTAAGAACACAAAAAGACACGGTAAAAGTAAAATTATCTAACTTAAAGATAAATATAAATGATGAGGTTAAAATTGGAACCTAAACTTTTCTCACTTCTATTGGATGATAGGCTTTCGAACCCTCCCCACATTAGCTTCTAAATAACTCAATTTGGAGCTATTAATAACCGAATATGACTTTATAATAAAATAATTTTTTTAGTTATTCCAAAGGTGCCCCTCTCCTCCCTTATAAAAGGGCACCTCCTCCATCTCTTTCTCACACCACTTTGAGAACTAAAGCTCGGACAAACCCTACCAAATTCTCTTCTCCACTTCCCTAGAAACATCCTAGAGGTCCTGGTCTACTTCAAAGACCCATTGTAGTACCCTAAGAGGAGGACTCAAAGAGGCGCTTCAAAGAAGAGGTAATGTCTGTTACCGATTTTTTCAACTTTATTTCTTCTTCCACTCATTCTTCTTAGGTTGTTTCATTATGAAGTAATAAAATCAGTATCACTCATATACTGATATGTTATTATAAGTATGAAATAACCCTATTTCACCATCTATCCATCCTATGGAAAATGAAGTCACCACGCGTGCGTACGTATGGAATACCGTCTCCACGCCGTGGTGTAATCTATTTTCCACCACCACCTTACTTGGATGGGTATAATGGTGTAAATAATAACTATATATGATTATTGTAAAGTTATATTGATTTTTAAATAGTATACATACACTCCAATACAATTCCACGATCATGAGAATGATATCATCGCTCGTGCGTACGTACGGACTACCGTCTCCACGACGCGATGAGATTCATTCTCCACGTTAACCATTCATGAATGACTATAAAGTATATATAATAAGTAATCATGAAATATATGAAATAATAATGATACTGGATTTATGTGTATATATATTTATGTCATCTACTTAAATCCATTCAACTCAATAAGGAAACGAAAACAGTGTTCATGCGTACGTACGACCTACCGTCTCCATGAACGGTGTATTTCTTTCATTTACTGATCTATTATATATATGTATATTCTGAATATATATTATATATAAATCATGTTTTATATTATGGAATTATGTAATCATGATCTAAGTAGTCATATGAATAATTACAAGTCAAAACACGGACGACAAATGAAACGATTTTACCCAAAACGCTCTTTAACATGGAATTTACAAAAGAACGGGTAAAATAAATTCATAAGTGAAACATATAAGATATCATAACAATGAGTATGATTCTGGAATAAGCCAATTAAATTATTTAAATCATTATACAGGAGGTTCGTACACTTACGAAGCAAATCAGACCTAAGGTAAGGGATAATTATTCCAATCTCATTCTTATCTGAGATTGTTTACTCGTAAGTATTTACTGGGGGTTATGTTTATTATCCATGTCTATATGCTCTCAAAATGTGTTCATAAAATGTTTACATTCCTTACATGTATGTTTAAGACATTTTTACCCTTTTCTTACTTTTACTACATCTTATAGAAGGAATCTTTCTTTTGTTTACCATACGAGGTACTTTTTGACTTTTCCGACAAAAGTACGAGAAGAATGTTTTTTTAAGTTATACGGAATGAATGGATTTTTAAAACATTATTTCTAAGAATCTTCCTTTACAAGTTTTAAAGTTTATTTTTAATAAACTTCTTTTAGTTTAAAATTGTATGACATGTTACGAAAGGAAAAATGTTTTTGAAGTAAAAAGGATATTTTCCTCAAGAATAGAGTTCATGTGTTTTATCAAAATTATTTTCCATCTAAGATAATATAGGGTTCTGTTTCTATACCTATTTTTACATTGATTTGATTATGTTATGATGGAATTATTTTTATGATGTCCTTTTATCTTATATGGATTGTGTTATGATGGAATGATATTTAAGATTCCCATTTTTATTACATGGGTTATGCTATGATGTATGGTTTATGATTTTGTGGCACACATAAGAATTGTATCATTATGAGATGGGTGGGACCTATATCTCCCTCCAATGCATTGGGTAAAGATTTTATATCTCATGAGATAGACATGGCTGGAATGGCAGGTTAAACCGGTTCAGTGAAATAGGACTGAAACGAGGAGTGAACTCGGTTCAGAAATGGACTTTGCCCACTAAGATAGTCTTGGCAATGTGTCTTGAATAATAAGAAATGATTCTCTATGATTATGTGTGTATGCCACAAAGTTTCATGTTTTTAGTTATGATTATTGGGATTACATTTCACTACTATGATTTATTCCATGTTATGATATTATGATCTCTTTTGTAGGTTATGATTTTCAAAATGTTATGTTCTTATGAAAATGAAGTGATTGATATTTCTTTTGTTTACCCTTACTAAGCATTTGAGCTCACCCTTTTATGTTTCCTTTTCCCCAAGATATAAAGAAAGGTTTTAGGTAAAAAAAGAAGATCTTTGTGGGAGATGTTGAAGATCTTTCACCACGATTAGAAGATTATATTCCGAGTTTCCAAAGACACTAAACTATTACGGTCCTTGTGTGTGTGTTTTTGTTATGTACTAGGTATTCTGCAAATGTAATGTAATGTCCATGGACGTTAAGATTCAGGTCTCTATAGTTGGTATCAGAGGAAAGGTTTAGTCAACCTTTGGAAACTAGGATGCAAGAACTTTAGTGAGATCCCTAGAGATATTTCTATGGTATGTCTAGAGATGTACCTAAGGTTAAGTATAAGTATAGGTTATAGTAATAGAATTATGGTAACCTAAGATGTTAGATATTGAAGGTACTCCCCATTTATTATGTTGTTTTCCCTAGCGTGATTTTTACCTCTCACACTATTTTTTTGGGTTTTAGACGATGGAAGGAACCCGAAGGAACTGTTTTGATCAATGTAATGGACAATGAAATGATTGTCCTCCTGAACAAACAAATGTTAAGGGAGATGGAGTGCAAAATCTTATTGCTATACTTACACAATCGATGAATCATTCTGGACTTCCAAATGAGCAGAGAAGGGAACAATATTCTATTGAGTCCTTCAAGAGGCAACTTCCACCTTCTTTCAGGGGGTCTTCTGATCCACTTGTTGCTAAAAAATGGATCATTACCACTAAAAATATATTTTCAGTTCTTCAATGTTCTGAACATGAGAAAGTCATCTTAGCAGTATATCATTTGGAAGGTGAAGCTGATCAATGGTGGAATCTTATCAAGAATACGAGTCCAAGAGATGAAATTGAGTCCATAGAATGGGACGAGTTCAAGAACTTATTTATCAATAAGTACTTCCCTCATATTCTTTGAACAAAGATGGATAAAGAGTTTCTTGAACTAAATTAAAAGGATGATGAATATTTTGGTATATACAAAGCGAATTTTACAAGGCCTGCAAGGTATGCATCTAGATTTATCATCCAACCTGAAAGTAAAGTTGATCGATTCTTCTGTGTCTTAAAACCAAATCTTTGAAGGGCATTAGGTATAAGAGACTTCAGTAGATATGAAGAAATTTTGCATTGTTATATCAAGGTATAAATGTAAGTTGGTGTTACTTATCCATCTCATAGTTTTGACAAGAAACGAAAGATGGAGTTCAAGGAGAAATCTCAGAATAATGGTGAAAAGAAGATGAATGTTTCCTTATGCTAAAAGTGTAGAAAGAGGCATGGTGGAGATTATATTAAAGGGACTAGAAAATGTTTTAAGTGTTGAAAAGAAGGTCATCGAGCAGCTGAGTGTCGAAGTAATGGAAAAAGGGTTTCTAATGATGTGAATAAAGAAAAGACTGCAGAGAATTCACCACCAACACTTCAATTATTCAAGTGAAAGGAAATGGGGCATTATGCAAATAAATGCCCTAATCCAAGGGTTAGTGATGATCGACATGAGAAACCACTTAAGGAAAAGGACAAAGGGAAGTCACATGTGATCACTATTGGCGATGTTTAATATGACAACGATGTGGTGGAATGATTAAGTGTTTATGTAATGGGATTCCAAAATAATGATGTATATAGTATCGTGGAATATTGGAATATTTATGTATTGGTCTAATGTGGTTTTCAATAATTTTATGGTACCAGTAACCATGGAAAGTGATTGAGATATTTTTGGTAAGAAGATGATATGCGGAAAATTAAGGGCTAAGAAGATAATGAGATGTTTGATTGTATTCATGAGCTCATGATTTATATAAGGACTAAGTGTTATCATGGTTTGAGTATAAATAATTTTGAGGATTTTGGTTTGTGGAAAGTGTTAACTTTTAATTGCATTCATGTTTTCACTAAGGTTCAATGGGTATTCATTCTTCAAGAGAATACATGATTAAGTTATTCACATGTTTGTAATTTGACCAACAAGATATATCTTATGATATATGGGGGATAAATGATGGCATTCACGTGATTGTTATGTGACATTTCAAGTAATCATTTTCTTTATACTATGAGCTTGGAACGAAGTATTTTAGAAAATCCTAATGATTGAAATGGATTATGTTGGACATAAGTTAGGATAGAACATTTTTCGATATTATTGATGGCATGTTATAGTAATATAGCGTTAGAAAAAGGAAAACCTGCAGGACGACCGACAACCCATCGCGTCAGACAAGGCTGGGGGAACGAACCCACAACCGAAGTGCGACTGGCCTTTATCACCTACCACTGGCCTACAGGAAGTCCATGTTTATTAGAAACTTGTTTAATTATATTTAGCAGTATGATATATGAATTATAAGTCCATTTTTGGAACCATATATGATTAATCTCACTATAGATGGACTTATGTAAGTTTTGATAACTTTTCTAACCTTTTGTTTGAGACAGATGGAATGACCCATCATTCTATCACATGATCTGCTAACACATCATGAATGGCAAATTAAACATCATTTCTTTAAGAGATGAAGTGGAAATTGTACAAAGAATGACCAACAGTAAGACTATACCATAATCACGAAAGTATTTTTTCTAATTCCAATTTCATCAACTTTAGGGAAATGATCTTGAAAACCAAAAATGTTGTCCTAGTGCTCTTATATCTGATGAATCAGATGGTACCTTATATCATCACAAATTTATGGCTTTGTGATTGCTAGATTTTCCATATCCATGTTCTCTACCACTCTCCATCAGAACATGATGGTTAGATTTCTCTTCAATATCCATATTTTCACCTATGTGGAAACCCAGTGATTAGTTTATTTGGGTAACCGTTATGTTTCATACTTTTGTTTTTAAATATTGGTTTTGGTATTTCTTTTTACAATGTGGGTTTCTATTAAAGAAACTTTCGAGTAGTAAACTATTTATAACCCCGAGGAATTTCGAGGGCGAAATTCATTTCAAGGGGGGTTGAATGTAACACCCCGAGATTTTATGAAAAATATTCTTTTTAATTTCATTAATATCTTGTGTTGTACGCTACACCAAAAGGAGCTTGCACAACACACATCCTTGAATTTCCTTGCATTACACGCAATCGCGTCCTTCCTTGATAGCACGTGTAGTACGCAGTACCGAGTTTCACTAAACAACGATATGATATTAAAATATTATTAAAACTAGCTGTTATGAATAGTAATAACCATTTTTTGAAATTTTTTAAATTTTATTTTTCAAAATGTACTTCATTTTTGGATTTGGAAAATCGAAATTAGCTTAGGGTGAAATTTTGGTATTTTTCTGATAACATTAATTTTCTGATGAATAGTAAAAATTACTAAATTTTAATTAACAAAACAACCTTTTTAATCGAAATAATTAATAGTGATAAATTATTAATTTGAGTGGTTTTAAAGTATATTTATAATATATTTTTACAATTTAATACAATGTTTGTCATTGGATGTAATTTCACATTTAAACAAGACATAATCAAGTGTCAATCTTTGGATAGTTATTATCTATTAAGTACATGCTATTTGTTTTAACGACGAGAATTAATTTTTAAATTAATTAATGAAACTGATATGTTTTGAATTTGGTATAATATACATCATTTTCTAGTTCATAATATCAAATATATCTTAGGCCTAAGTTTTGGTATTTTTCTAGAAACTTTCATTTTTTGATGAATAGTGAAACCACTAAGTTGTAGTTAAAAAAATAATTTTTTCATAAAACTTAATTTTACCGCTTCTGTGAGTGGAATTTCAAAAATCCGAGACACACGGTTGATGTCAGTAAGTAAACTGTGGTTCAATGAGATGGAAATAATTTTTGGTGAATAGTAACTTTTTACTTTTTTTACCACAGTTAAAAGTAAATAGTGTAATTAAGGGTGAAAATGATATTATTATTACCCTAACACATGTATTAATTCTATTGGATAAGTGTAATTCGATCTAAAACAACCTTAGGAATAAAATATGACCATTTAGGCCCACTTGGATTAGATTAGGACATTTATTATTAATGTATTTAAAGAAGGGTTAAAATAGTTAAAATCAAAGTTTAATAAGTATATAATTTTTAATATAGGGTTATACATAAGATAAATTCAACTATAAATATTAATTAGAAATATAAATTTATTTCATACATAATGGTATTTTATTTGTTATTTTCAGACATTAAATAATTTAATTTATTCATGACACAAATATGATGCAGTAATTATCTTATTAATGAAATATTGACATAATCGATGTTATAAATAGAAAAATATATGTAATTTAAGACTTTTTATGAATTACACTAATTTTCTAGGTTAATATTACATGTTAGTATTTATTTAAGTAACTCTTTTCGAACTAATCATTCTGTTATGAGTTTTACAAAAATCAATTACTAAATAGTGTCAAAATTGACATAAAATAGTTTTTAAAAACAATATTATATTATTAATTGTTATTTTATTTCTGAAAATCTATGTTTCGACCAAATTACTTAGATAAGGTTATATATATTATTAATAAACAACTTGGGGTTCGTTTGTCTTGTTATAGTATGTTTATTAACCTTATAGTGTAAGAACACAAAAAGACACAGTAAAAGTAAAACTATCTAACTTAAAGTTAAATATAAATGATAAGTTTAAAATTGGAACCTAAACTTGTCTAAATTATATTGGATGAGAGGATTTCTACCCCTACCCACCTTATCTTAGAAATAACTCAATTTTGAGCTATTAAAAACCGAATATGACTTTATAATAATATAATATTTTTAGTTATTCCAAAGGTGCCCCTCTCCTCCCTTATAAAAGGGCACCTCTTCCCTCTCTTCATCACACTACTTTGAGCATTCAAGCTCGGCCAAACCCTGAAAAATTCTCTTCTCCACTTCCCTATCAACATCCTAGAGGTCTTGGTCTTCTTCAAAGAATAATTTCAGTACCCTAAGAGGAGGACTCAAAGAGGCGCTTCAAAGAAGAGGTAATGTCCGTTACTGATTCTTTCAACTTTATTTCTTCTTCCACTTCTTCGTCTTAGGTTGTTTCATTATGAAGTAATAACATCAGTATCACTCATATACCGATATGTTATTATAATTATAAAACAACCCTGTTTCACCATCTATCCATCCTACGGAAAACGAAATCACCGCGCGTGCGTACGTACAGAATACCGTCTCCACGCCGTGGTGTAATCTATTTTCCACCACCACCATACTTGGATGGGTATAATGGTGTAAATAATAACTATATATGATTATTGTAAAGTTATATTTATTCTGAAATATTATAAATACACTCCAATACAATTCCACGATCATGAGAATGTTATCATCGCTCGTGCGTACGTACGGACTACCGTCTCCACGACGCGATGAGATTCATTCTCCACGTTAACCATTAATGAATGATTTTAAAGTATATATAATAAGTAATCATGAAATATATTACATAATAATGATACTTTATTTATGTGTATATATATGTATGGCATCTTCTTAATTCCATTCAACTCTATAAGGAAACGAAAACAGCATTCATGCGTACGTACGGCCTACCGTCTCCATGAACGGTGTATTTCTTTCCATTTACGGATATATTATATATATGTATATTCAGAATATATATTATATATAAATCATGTTTTATATTATGGAATTAAGTAATCATGATCTAGGTAATCATATGAATAATTACAAGTCAAAACACGGAAGACAAATGAAACGATTTTACCCAAAACGCTCTTTATCATGGAATTTACAAAAGAACGGGTAAAATAAAGTCATAAGTGAACCATATATGATATCATAACAATGAGTATAATTCTGGAATAAGTCAATGACATTATTTAAATCATTATACAGAAGGTTCAGACACTTACGATGCAAATCAAACCTAAGGTAAGGGATAATTATTCCAATCTCATTCTTATCTGAGATTGTTTACTCATAAGTATTTACTGGGGGTTATGTTTATTATCCATGTCCATATGCTCTCAAAATTATTTCATAAAATGTTTACTTTCCTTCCATGTATGTTTAAGACATTTTTACCCTTTTCTTACTTTTACCACATCGTATGGAAGGAATCTTTTTTTGTTTACCATATGAGGCACTTTTTGACTTTTCCACAAAAGTACGAGAAGAATGTTTTTTTAACTTATACAGAATTAATGAATTTTTAAAACATCATTTCCAAGAAGCTTCCTTTAAAAGTTTTCAAGTTTATTTTTAATTAACTTCTTTTAGTTTAAAATTGTATGACATGTTAAGAAATGAAAAATGTTTTTGAAGTAAAAAAGGATATTTCCCTCAAGAATGGAGTTCTAGTGTTTTATCAAAATTATTTTCCATCTAAGATAATATAGGGTTCTATTTCTACCCCTATTTTTACATTGATTTGATTATGTTATGATGGAATTATTTTTATGATGTCCTTTTATCTTATATGGATTGTGTTATGATGGCATGATGTTTAAGATTCCCATTTTCATTACATGGGTTATGCTATGATGTATGGTTTATGATTTTGTGGCACACATAAGAATGGTATCAGTATGAGATGGGTGGGACCTATATATCCCTCCAATGCATTGGGTAAAGATTTCATATCTCATGAGATAGACATGTCTGGAATGACAGGTTAAACCGGTTCAGTGAAACAGGACTGAAACGAGGAGTGAACTCGGTTCAGAAATGGACTTTGTCCACTAAGATAGTCTTGGAAATGAGTCTTGACTAATAAAAAATGATTTTGTATGATTATGTGTGTATGCCACAAAGTTTCATGTTTTATGTTATGATTATTGGGATTACATTTCACTACTATGATTTATCCCATGTTATGATATTATGATCTCTTTTGTAGGTTAAGATTTCCAAAATGTTATGTTCTTATGAATATGATGTGATTGATATTTCTTTTGTTTACCCATACTGAGAATTTTAGCTCACCATTTTATGTTTTCTTTTCCCTAGGATATAAAGAAAGGTTTTAGGTAAGAAAAAAGAAGATCTTTATGGGAGATGTTGAAGATCTTTCACCACGAATAGAAGATTATATTCTGAGTTTCCAAAGACACTAAACTATTACGGTCCTTGTGTGTGTGTTTTTGTTATGTACTAAGTATTCCACAAAAGTAATGTAATGTCCATGTACGTTATGCTTCAGGTCTCTATAGTTGGTATCAGAGGAAAGGTTTAGTCAACCTTTGGAAACTAGGATGCGAGAACTTTAGTGAGATCCCTAGAGATATTTCTAAGGTATGTCTAGGGATGTCCCTAAGGTTAAGTATAAGTATAGGTTATATTACTAGAATTACGGTAACCTAAGATGTTAGATATTGAAGGTACTCCCCCTTTATTATGTTGTTTTCCCTAGCGTGATTTTTACCTCTCACACTATTCTTTTTGGGTTTTAGACGATGGAAGGAACCCGAAGGAACCGTGTTGATCATTGTAATGGACAATGAAATGATTGTCCTCCTGAACAAAGAAATGTTATGGGAGATGGAGAGAAAAATATTATTGCTATACTTACACAAGCTATGAATCATTCTTGACTTCCAAATGAGCATAGAAGGGAACAATATTCTACTGAGTCCTTCATGAGGCAACGTCCACCTTCTTTCAGTGGGTCTTCTGATCCACTTGTTGCTGAACAATGGATCATTACCACTGAAAAGATATTTTTAGTTCTTCAATTTTCTGAACATGAAAAAGTCATCTTAGCAGTATATCGTTTGGAAGGTGAAGCTGATCAATGGTGGAATCTTATAAAGAATACGAGGCCAAGAGATGAAATTGTGTCTATCGAATCGGACGAGTTCAAAACTTAGTTTTCAATAATTACTTCCCTCGTATTCTTTGAACAAAGATGGAGAAGGAGTTTCTTGAACTAAAGAAAAAGGATGATGAATCTGTTCGTATATACGAAGCGAATTTTACAAGGCTTGCAAGGTATGCATCTGGATTTATCATCCAACCTGAAAGTAAAGTTGATCGATTCTCATGTGGCTTAAAACCAAATCTTATAAGGGAATTAGCTATAAGAGATTTCAGTAGCTATGAAGAAATTATGCATTGTGCTATCATGGTAGAAATGAAAGTTGGTGTTACTTATCCATCTCATAGTTTTGACAAGAAAAGAAAGATAGAGTTCAAGGAGAAATCTCAGAATAATGGTGAAAAGAAGATGAATGTTTCCTTATGCTCCAAGTGTGGAAAGAAGCATGTTGGAGATTGTCTTAAAGGGACTAGAAAATGTTTTAAGTGTGGAAAAGAAGGTCATCGAGAAGCTGAGGGTCGAAGTAATGGAAAAAGGGTTTCTAATGATGTGTATAAAGAAAAGAATGCAGAGAACGCACCACCAACACTTCAATGCTTCAAGTTCAAGGAAATGGGGCATTGTGCTAATAAATTCCCTAATCCAAGGGTTAGTGATGATCGACATGAGCAACCACTGAAGGAAAAGGACAAAGGGAAGTCACATGCCATCACTATTGGTGATGATGAATATGACAACGATGTGGTGGAATGATTAAGTGTTTATGTAATGGGATTTCAAAATAATGATGTATGTAGTATCGTGGAATGTTGGAATAATTATGTATTGGTCTACTGTGGTTTTCAATAATTTTATGGTACCCGTAACCATGGAAAGTGATTGAGATATTTTTGGTAAGCAGATGATATGCGCATAATGAAGGTCTAAGAAGATAATGAGATGTTTGATTGTATTCATGAGCTCATGATTGATATAAGGACTATGTGATATCATGGTTTGTGTATAAAGAATTTTGAGGATTTTGGTTTGTGGAAAGTGTTAACTTTTAACTGAATTCATGTTTTTACTAAGGTTCAATGGGTATTCATTCTTCAAGAGAATACATGATTAAGGTATTCACATGTTTGTAATTTGACCAACAAGATATATCTTATGATTTATGGGGGATAAATGATGGCATTCACGTGATTGTTATGTGACATTTCAAGTAATCATTTTCTTTATACTATTATCTTGGACCGAAGTATTTTAGATAAGCCCAAATATTGGAATGGATTATGTTGGAAATAAGTTAGGATAGAACTTTTTTCGATATTATTGATGGGATGTTATAATAATATAACTTTAAAAAAAGGACAACCTGCAGGACGGGCGACAACCCATCGCGTCGAACAAGGCTGTGGGAATCAAACCCACAACCGAAGTGCGACGGGCCTTTATCGCCTACCACTGGCCTACAGGAAGTCCCTGTTTAGTAGAAACTAGTTTTATTATATTAAGCAGTATGATATATGAAGTATAAGTCCATTTTTGGAACCATATTTGATTAATCTCACTATAGATGGACTTATGTAAGTTTTGATAACTTTTCTAACCTTTTGTTTGAGACAGATGGAATGACCCATCATTCTATCCCATGATCTGCTAACACATCATGAATGACAAATTAAACTTCATTTCTTTAAGAGATGAATTGGAAATTGTCCAAAGAAGGACCAACGGTAAGACTATACCAAAATCACGAAAGTATTTCTTTTAATTCCAATTTCATCAACTTTAGGGAAATGATATTGAAAACCAAAAATGTTTTTCTAGTGCTCTTATATCTGATGAATCAGATGGTACCTTATATCGTCACAAATTTATGGATTTGTGATTGCTGGATTTTCCGTAGCCATGTTCTCTACCACTCTCCATCAGAACATGATGGTTAGATTTCTCTTCAATATCCATATTTTCACCTATGTGGAAATCCAATGATTAGTTTATTTGGGTAACCATTACGTTTTATAATTTTGTTTTTAAAGATTGGTTTTGGTATTCTTTTTTACGATGTGGGTTTCTATTAAAGAAACTTTCGAGTAGTAAACCATTTATAACCCCGATGAATTTCGAGGGCGAAATTCATTTTAAGGGGGGTAGAATGTAACACCCCGAGATTTTATAAAAAAATATTCTTTTTAATTTCATTAATGTCTTGTGTTGTATGCTACACCAAAAGGATCTTGCACAACACACATCCTTGACTTGCCTTACATTACACGCAATCGCAACCTTCCTCGATAGCGCGTGTAGTACGCAATACCGAGTTTCACTAAACAACGATATGATATTAAAATATTATTAAAACTAGCCGTTATAAATAGTAATAACCACTTTTTAAAATTTTGTCAATTTTATTTTTCAAAATGGACTTCATTTTTGGATTTGGAATATCTAAATTAGCTTATGGAGAAATTTTGGAATTTTTTGGATAACTTTAATTTTTTGATGAATAGTGAAAATTGCAAAATTTTAATTAAAAAACAACCTTTTTAATCGAAATAATTAATAGTGATAAATTATTAATTTGAGTGTTTTTAAAGTATATTTAGAATATATTTTTACAATTTAATACAATGTTGGTCATTGGATGTAATTCCACATTTAAACAAGACATAAATAAGTGTCAATCTTTTGATAGTTATTATCTCTTAAGAACACGCTACTTGTTTTGACGACGGGAATTAATTTTTAAATTAATTAATGCAACTGATATGTTTTGAATTTGATAAAATAGACATAATTTTTGAGTTTATAACATAAAATATATCTTAGGCCTGAGTTTTGGTAATTTTCTAGAAACTTTCATTTTTTGATGAATAGTGAAACCACTAAGTGGTAGTTAAAAAAATGAATTTTTCATAAAAATTAATTTTACCGCTTCTGTGAGTGGAATTTCAAAAATATGAGAGACACGTTTGATGTCAGTATGTAAAATGTGGTTCAATGAGATGAAAATAATTTTTGGTAAATAGTAACTTTTTACTTTTTTTACCACGGTTAAAAGTAAATAGGGTAATTAAGGGGAAAAAGGATATTATTATTACCCTAACACATGTCCTATTTCTATTGGATAAGTGTAATTCGACCAAAAACAACCTTAGGAATAAAATATGACCATTTAGGCCCACTTGGATTAGATTAGGACATTTATTATTAATTTATTGAAAGAAGGGTTAAAATAGTTAAAATCAATGTTTAATAAGTATATCATTTTTAATATAGGGTTATACATAAGATAAATTCTACTATAAATATTCATTAGAAATATAAAATTATTTACTACATAATGGTATTTTATTTGTTATTTTTAGACATTAAATAATTTAATTTATTTATGACACAAATATGACGCAGTAATTATCTTATTAATGAAATATTGACATAATTGATGTTATAAATACCAAAATAAATGTAATTTGAGAATTTTTATGAATTCAAATAATTTTATAAGTTAATATTACATGTTAGTATTTATTTAATTAACCTTTTTTGACTAATCATTATGTTATGAGTTTTACAAAAATCAATTACTAAATAGTGTCAAAATTGACATAAAAAGGTTTTTAAAACAAATAATATATTATTAATTGTTATTTTATTCTTAAAAATATAATGATCGGCCAAGTGACTTAGATAAGGTTTTATATATTATTAATAAACAACTTGGGGTTCGTTTGGCTTGTTATAGTATGTTTATTAACCTTATAGTGTAAGAACACAAAAAGACTCGGTAAAAGTTAAATTATCTAACTTAAAGTTAAATATAAATGATAAGGTTAAAATAGGAACCTAAACTTGTCTAAAATCTATTGTATGAGAGGATTTCGGTCCATCCCTACCTTATCTTCGATATAACTCAATTTGGAGCTATTAAAAACTGAATATGACTTTATAATAAAATAATATTTTTGGTTATTCCAAAGGTGCCTCTCTCCTCCCTTATAAAAGGGCACCTCCTCCCTCTCTTCCTCAAACCACTTTGGGCATTCAAGCTCAGAAAAACCCTGTCAAATTCTCTTCTCCACTTCCCTAGAAACATCTTAGAGGTCCTTGTATTATTCAAAGACCAATTTTAGTACCCTAAGAGGAGGACTCAAAGAGGCGCTTCAAAGAAGAGGTAATGTTTGTTACCGATTTTTTCAACTTTATTTCTTCTTCCAATTCTTATTCTTAGGTTGTTTAATTATGAAGTAATAAAATCAGTATCACTAATATAATGATATGTTATTATAAGTATGAAACAACCCTATTTCACCATCTATCCATCCTACGGAAAAATAAATCACCGCGCGTGCGTACGTACAAAATACAGTCTCCACGCCGTGGTGTAATCTATTTTCCACCACCAACATACTTGGATGGGTATAATGGTGTAAATAATAACTATATATGATTATTGTAAAGTTATATTTATTCTGAAATAGTATACATACACCCAAATACAATTCCACGATCATGAGAATGATATCATCGCTCGTGCGTACGTACGGACTACCGTCTCCACGACGCGATGAGAATCATTCTCCACGTTAACCATTCGTGAATGATTATAAAGTATATATAATATATAATCATGAAATATATGACTTAATAATGATACTGTATTTATGTGTATATATATGTATTTCATCTACTTAATTCCATTCAACTAAATAAGGAAAAGAAAACAGCATTCATGCGTACGTACGACCTACCGTCTCCATGAACGGTGCATTTCTTTCCATTTACTGATCTATTATATATATGTATATTCTGAATATATATTATATAATAATCATGTTTTATATTCTAGAATTAATTAATCATGATCTAAGTAATCATATGAATAATTACAAGTCAGAACACGGACGACAAATGAAACGATTTTACCCAAAACGCTCTTTAACTTGGAATTTTCAAAAGAACGGGTAAAATAAAGTCATAAGTGAACCATATATGATATCATAACAATGAGTATGATTATGGAATAAGTCAATGACATTATTTAAATCATTATACAATAGGTTTGGACACTTACGAAGCAAATCAGACCTAAGGTAAGGGATAATTATTCCAATCTCATTCTTATCTGAGATTGTTTACTCATAAGTATTTATTGGGGGTTATGTTTATTATCCATGTCCATATGCTATGGAAATGTTTTAATAAAATTTTTACATTCCTTACATGTGTGTTTAAGACAGGTTTTACCCTTTTCTTACTTTTACCACATCGTATGGAAGGAATCTTTCTTTTGTTTACCATACGAGGTACTTTTTGACTTTTCCGAAAAAAGTACGAGAAGAATGTTTTTTTAACTTATACAGAATGAATGGATTTTTAAAACATTATTTACAAGAAGCTTCCTTTACAAGTTTTCAAGTTTATTTTTAATTAACTTCTTTTAGTTTAAAATTGTATGACATGTTAAGAAAGGAAAAATGTTTTTGAAGTATAAAGGATATTTTCCTCAAGAATGGAGTTCAAGTGTTTTATCAAAATTATTATCGATCTAAGATAATATAGGGCTCTGTTTCTATCCCTATTTTTAAATTGATTTGATTATGTTATGATGGAATTATTTTTATGATGTCCCTTTATCTTATATGGATTGTGTTATGATGGCATGATGTTTAATATTACCATTTTTATTACATGGGTTATGATATGATGTATGTTTTATGATTTTGTGGCACACATAAGAATGGTATCATTATGAGATGGGTGGGACCTATATCTCCCTCCAATGCATTGGGTAAATATTTTATATCTCATGAGATAGACATGGATGGAACGGTAGGTTAAATCGGTTCAGTGAAACAGGACTGAAACGAGGAGTGATCTCAGTTCAGAAATGGACTTTGTCCACTAAGATAGTCCTGGAAATGAGTCTTGACTAATAAGAAATTATTCTATATGATTATGTGTGTATGCCAAAAATTTTCATGTTTTATGTTATGATTATTGGGATTACATTTCACTACTATGATTTATCCCATGTTATGATATTATGATCTCTTTTGCAGGTTAGGATTTCCAAAATGTTATGTTCTTATGAATATTATGTGATTGATAATTTTTTTGTTTACCCTTACTGAGCATTTGAGCTCACCATTTTATGTTTTCTTTTCCCCAGGATATAAATAACGGTTTTAGGTAAAAAAAGAAGATCTTTATGGGAGATGTTGAAGATCAGTCACCACGATTAGAAGATTATATTCTGTGTTTCCAAAGACACTAAACTATTACGGTCCTTATGTGTGTGTTTTTTTATGTACTAATTATTCCACAAAAGTAATGTAATGTCCATGTACGTTAAGCTTCGGGTCTCTACAAACATGAAGGAAGTTCCTCAATGAAGATTTGGTATATCTCAGTTTAGTAGATTTTTGGGTCTATTTGGCTATATAAGAGAAACTAATCCCTTTATTAGAAAAACTCTATGAGATTAAAAATCTATTAATAATTTATAGAATTATAGATGTAGTCTATAGGAAGACATTATCATAATGTAAAAAATTAAAAAAATGAACGAATTTGTCACGACCCGTCCCCTAGACCCTTTCCGTGACTACCCCAAGCCCACCTTCTATAGGCCAGGGGTTAGGGACTAGAACCAAAGGCGTAAATCCCTAAGCAGGGAAGACATTGCCTTTATAAAAAGTAAACTCACACAATCAGAGTAAACAACTGGAGGCAAAGCACTTTGAAATACTGAATACAGAAGTTGTGTTGGAAAGTAAAAGCGTCCTGAAATACAAGCCCATTAGTAAAGTATAAGTACAACTGAAAGAAAGTACAACTGAAAATGAGACAAATGACTAAGAAGTAAAGAGCAGCTCCTGGATCATCCTACAGGGTTCCTACCTAAAGGGTAGGTACAAATGACCACCTCACCACTCCACGTCCGTCAGACTTCTCTGTGTACCGACTCGTCGAAAGGTCCACCTCTGGGTACCGTCCAGTCCCGGCGCTCTCGACCTCCATCAGCACTGTCCGTCATCTGCATCCAACACAACGAGGTGCGGGATAGCCCATGCAGGGGTGAGTATACTGATACTTAGTAGGGACCCCGAGACTCTCAAGGTCTCACAATATCCAACAAGTATAAATCACAAAGTATGGATTCAATGGATAACCCATACTTAGGTATATGCCTATACATATACCTAAGTTATCTAATAACCCATATCATTCATGAGGAAACACAAAAGTCATTGACTCATCTCAACCAAGGATTTTTATTATCAAAACCACTGCTGCTGGAAAACACCTCCTCTGTCAAGAACAGTGGCCGTGTCATGACACCAAAGTGCTTCTCACTAACCTTAGACTGCTGAGGTACTCCTCCTATCAAGTACCATGGGTCTGCCACCAAATACCAGTCACTCCTCTGTTGTGGGTCTACTACCCAATACTAGGTGCTCTCCCTAATATCCTGCAGAGGTACGCCTCCTGTCGAGTACCGTGGGTCTTCCGCCAAATATGAGGCGCTCGTCCACCTTGGGTCTGCCGCCATGTACCAGGTGATCCCCACTAGGTTAGTCTAATCAGTCAAGCAGTCGTCAAGTATGTCAGCTACTAGGTCTCCACACTCTATCTGCTCGTCACTGGAAGCATCTGCTCCCCGAGCTACTGGGAAAAACTACAACTGTTGCAAAGTCTCATGAAGAAATATCTCAAAGGTCTATCTCGTCAATTGGATCTCAAAGCATCAGACGGTGCGTCATTCGGATGCCCGGTCTGTTAGTTATTGGCATTTCGGTTCCAGGGGCCCAGTTTGATCTTAAGTTCAAACCAACCTGACCGTACCCCAACTGTATCCAAATATCAAGTTGGGTATGCCAAAAGAACCATATTTCTCTAATCTTTCCGTCACCCGAGACGGTTCTTCAATTGGACACCCGTAGCCCATGATACAGGCAAAAAGGTGTATTCGAGTAAAACGGGCCAGGGTATGGTCCGACCCAGTCGGACCAACCCAGTCGGACCGACCCAGCCCAACCCATTCCAAACCAGGGTCTGACCCAGTCCAAGGGGGCGGCCCAAACCGAGGGGGCAGCCTGGCCTAAAGGGGCAGCCCCGCCCGACGTGGAAGCCCAGCCGAGGGCAGCCTGGCAAAGGGCGACCCGGTCCAAGGTAGTCCGACCCATGGCGGCTCAACCCATTGTAGCTCGGATGGCCGGTCTGCGTGGCCTGGAAATCCACATGTGGGGGAGGGTGCCTCCCATGTTTCCGATCCGAACCAGTGCTAGGCAGTGGTTAGTTTCTCCGCGGGACCCTTCAGGTCCCGACTGTAGCAGGCACCGGTGGCCGGCTCCGCTGGACGCCTTGGTTCCTCCACCACGGCGCGACGGCGCCGCGGTTCTACAGGCCTCTGCACGGCGTTACTGCGCCGCGCCACCCCTGCCGTGGCCCAGCCTGGCCGCGGTTCCTGTTTACTCCGCGCGGCACAATGGCACCGTGCTCATCGCTAGACCGCCGCGGCCCTCCTGGCCACGACACTTCCTTCTGGCGGGGTGGGACGACACCACGCCCTTTCGGCACCGCCGTGGCCCTTCTGGCCACGGATTGGTTTTTTGTGTGGCACAATGGTTCCTCGCCCTTGTGGTGACCCGGCGGCCTTGCACCGCTGGCTTCTTCGCGCTCCGCCTCCATCGTCAACAAAATGAGAGAAAAAAAGGGGGGGAGGGTCGGACCGTGTTCGTGTGGTCCAAGCCCTCCTCATTAAGATGATATCAATCGGAAACAACATTCTCAACAAACGACAAAGAATGGAGGGTAAATTCATACACAAAATAACCCCTACCTCGCTTGTCGGTGATCGACTATGGAGTCACAAAAGGCAGACATCGTTCCGTCAATGTCATAGGTGGAAGAGTGTTTTCGTCCTTAGCAGATGAGTGTTCGAAGGTGACAAAATCGAAGACGACGTCGGCATTCTTTGTGGGCATCAGTTTCCTTTCTTTCCCCAGTTGAAGAAGGAAGAAGATGCCGATGGTTCTTCGTGTTCTTCGTTGAGAGGATTTTCTCTCAATTTCTCCAAGGCTCCACCAGATTAAAGTTCCAACAAAATAAAATAATAGCTTTGCCTATTATTTTATTGTTGGCATGAATTCAAAATAATTCAAATAATAAATTAATAAACCATTAATTAATTAATGTGGAGTTGGAACTTTAATGAGGGAATAAAGGTGAAGAATTTAAAATGTTTCCCCCACTTTATGGAGAGGTACAAGGGGGTTAAAGCTCGTGTGGGCCCCACCCCTTTTATTGTAAGAGAGGTTAAAACATCGGGTGAGCCCCACCAAATAATATCCTCCCAAGGGAGGTTATGTGCGGGCAAGCCCCACACTAACCTCCTCTTGGAGGTTTAAACCACCAAGGAATAAAACAAAGTTATGTTTTATTTTTATTTATTTATTATTAAAAACCTCATGAATCTAACTTTAATTTTCGTTAGAATGCAACTGAGGTGAAGGTCTCACTAAGTAATCACTGACGCTATGAGTTCAATGATGCCCTTGGATTTCAGTTCCGAGCATCAGTTCAAAAGTTATAAAATCTCATATGTATGTTTACTAAACGTACTCGAAGAAAACTTCAGAAATTGATTCTGGGAACACCGGGCCTCAACATCAAGCCCCGTTCAAAACTGCAGACTCGTAAAATTTCCATATATTTAGAAAAAATATTCCACATAAATTATAGGTCTTTACATTCTCCATACCTCAGGGATATACATCCCTATAAGCTACAACTCAAACTAAAAGAAAAAATGGGGTACTGAGCATGCATCTGAGCCTCCCATTCCCATGCACTCTTTTGGATGTTCTCGTACTACCAGCGAATGTGCACTAGAGGTATCGACCATCTACATAGGACCCGCTCCTATCGATCCTCAATCTCCAAGAGGACCTCCGTGAAAGTCACCCTGTCATCGATGTCCATCTCCCCATGGTCGATGATGTGGGATGGGTCGTGCACATATATCCTCAGCTAGGATACGTGGAAGATGTCATGAACCTGGTGCAACTGAGGTGGAAGAGCTAAATGATAAGCCACCTCCCCTACTCTGGTGAGGACCTGGAAAGGTCCGATGAACCTCAGAGATAACTTTCCGCCTCAGCCAAATCTCTGTAGACCTTGTCGAGGTGAGACCCATAGGAGGACGTGGTCGCCATCTTCAAACTCTAGAGGTCTCCGTCTCCTGTCAGCATACATCTTCTATATACTCTGTGTAGTCTTCATGCACTCCTGGATGATCAGCACCTTCTCCGTGGTAGCCCGTAACATCTCTGGTCCCACTAGTGCTGACTCCACTACTAGGAAATAGGTCTATACCCACAGTTTTGTAGAAAACCATGGGTATAGGGATAGTATGTGAACCTATACCCACAGTTTTCCAAAACCGTGGGTATATTCCACCTATACCAATAGTTGTGCCAAAAATCGTAAGTATAAGTTTCTTTTAAGACCTATACCCACATTTTTGGAGAAAATCGTGGGTATAGGGTATTTTCCGAAGACCTATACCGACGGTTCTTCAAAAGCCTGCGTGTAGATTTCCCGCGTTATGGTGGGGAATGAAAATTAAGTGGGACACGAAAACAATTTGTCAAGAAGACATTTTTTCACGATTTAGATTAATATATTTATACAAATATAAATATATATTATCAAAAGTTCTTTAGCTCGGTTGGTAAACCCTTCTACGTGGGTGATGTAGGTCACCGGTTCAATTTCCGTATTTAAAAGTTTTCAAAACATGGATCATATTAATATATATACACAAATGAATGTATACATATCAAATAAAAAAACATAGCTCAGTTGGTCCCTTGGGGAGACGCGGCCTTGAGGCGCATTGTGAGACGCCGGTTAAAATCCCCCTGCCAGCGTTTTTTGAATTTAAATACCCCATGTGGATCATAATAATATATATATGTAGATGTATGTATAAATAGAAATTAAAAATCACAACTCGTTTGGTCCTTTGGTGGGGCGCGGCCGCGAGTCGCAACGCGAGGTGCGGGTTCGAAACCCCCGTGAGCGGGTTTTTTGAATTTAAATACCCCAATATTTGAAAACTGGGGGGACTGTTGTGTGGTACGATGGAACAATGGTGTGCCACATTTGACTCCCCTATACCCATGGTTCTCCAAAACCATGTGTATATGTTGAGACCGATATACTGACGCCTTTCCATCCCACGGTTCCCAAAACCATTTGTATAGGCTATACCCATGGTTTTAGGGGCTATACCCGATGTTTTGAACTGTGGGTATTGGTAGTTTTTCAAGTAGTGCTACTCGGGGTCTATCTAGCATAGTGGAGATCTGCAAGGCTGACCATACAAGGCCTCAAAAGGTTCCATACGTATGGTGGAGTGATATCTGTTGTTGTAGGAAAACTCCACCAAAGGCAAGGGATCCTCCCAGCTGCGACCGAAGTTGAGGAAACTTGCATGGAGCATGTCCTCGAGGGTCTGAATGGTCCTCTCAGTTTGACCATCTGTCTGAGGATGTAAAGCGGTGCTCAAATGTAGAGGCACCCCAAAATCTTCCTGCAACCCCTTCCATATCTGTGAAGTAAACCGTGCGTCTCGGTTGGAGACAATCGAGGAAGGTACTCCATGTAAACGCACTATCTCCTGTACATAGAGGCGTCCCAAACACTCAAATGATTCATGCTCTATGATTAGTAGGAAGTGGGCTGACTTGGTGAGTCATTCAATGATCACCCATATAGAGTCGTGAATCTTGGATGTATGTGGAAGACCCATCACAAAGTTCATGGATATCCCATCCCCCTTCCACTCTGGGACCTCTAAAGGATGAACCAAGCCTGCAGATACCTGGTTCTCTTCCTTCACTTGCTGACAAGTGAGGCACCATGAGACAAACTCCACTACAACCTTCTTCATGCTATGCCACCAATGCTATCGTTGAAGGTCCTAGTACATCTTCTCCACTCCTGGATGTACCGCTAGAGGGGAAGTGTGGAACTCCCTTAACACATCCTCCTGAAGTGAAACTGGTACCAGGGTATGTCCTATGAAGAGGATGACATGCTCCCCACCTTCAAAAAATACATCAGGTGCCTGCCCAAGGGATATCTGAGCACGTCGTGTCTCGTAGTCAACGTCCTCACATTGTGCCTCCCTAAATCGCTGAAGAAGTGGAGGAGTGACTGTAAGAGACTGAAGATAGGATGCTCCATCCCTATCCACAAAGGATATTTATAAGGCATCTAGCTGCTCTGTCACATCTCCTAGCAGATGAATGCCTGATCTCCTACGGAGAGAATCCACAAGAACATTACCTTTCCCAAGAGTATAGACTATCTCTAAGTCATAGTCGTGGAAGAACTCAAGCCAACACCACTGTCTCAGGTTTATGACATTTTGAGAGAAGATATACCTGAGACTCTTGTTATCAGAGTACACAGTTAAAAGTTTTCCCATCTGATAGTGTCGCCACATATTCAAGGTGAAGACCACTGCTTCTAACTCCAGCTCCTGGGTAGTGTAGTTTTTCTTATACTGTCTCAACTTCCAAGAACCATACGCGATCACTGCTTGCTCCTGCATCAGGACACAACCGAGTCTGGTCCCTCAGGCATCGTAGTAAACTACAAACCCTACACCTTCCTCTGGAAGCCTCAATATGGGGACACTAGTTAGCCTCTGCCTCAGCTCCTGAAATCTATGCTGGCATCTCTCTGACCACATGAAGGGTTTCCACTTTTTTGTTAAGGCAGAAAGTGGTGATACAACTCTGGAGATGTCTTGAACGAATCTATGATAGTATACAGCCAAGCCTAGGAAACATCGTACCTCCTTCACACTCTTGGGGGGCTCCCAAGCAAGAACTACCTCAATCTTTACTAGATCCACTTAAACTCTAGCCTCCGAGATGATGTGTCCCAAGAAGTGAACCTCTTGAATCCAAAACTAGCACTTAGAGAGCTTACCATAAAGCTGGTGCTCTTAGAGTGTGTCCAGTACTACCTACAAATGGAAGGCATGTTCCTACTCAGTAGTCAAGTAGATCAGAATGTCATTGATGAAGACTACGACAAAGCGATTGAGGTAAGTATGGAAGATCCTATTCATGAGACTAATGAACACTACTAGAGTGTTGGTTATGCCAAAGGGATTAACCAAGAAGTCATAATGGTTGTACTGACACCTGAAGGCCGTCTTTTGCACATCCTCATCTCGAACTCTGAGCTGGTGATAACCTGTTCTGAGGTCTACCTTTGACAACCATCGTGCTCCCTTGAGCTGATAAAAGAGGTCATTAATCCTCATAAGTGGGTACTTGTTGTTCACGGTCACCTGGTTCAGGCGACGGTAGTCGACATAGAGCCTCAAGCTCCCGTCCTCATTCTTGGTGAACAGAATCGGGGATGCCCAGGGAGAAAAATTGGGCCAGATGAATCCCTTCCCCTGCAAGTCCTCAAGATGTACCCTCAGCTCACAAAGCTCAGCGGGAGACATCCGATATGATGGAGTAGATATCAGTGTCATCTCGGGGTACATGTCAATGTATAATTACACCTCTCTGTGAGGAAGTTGTTCTGGGACATCGTCAGGGAAAACATACGCATTCCGGTCCACCACTACAACATAAGTCGGACTCTCCACATCTACTGCTCCGAGGGTAAGGCAAGCCAACTGGTGAGTGATTAGTTGCACCCTCCTCTAAGTAAGTATGTGCTACACTAAAAAGGTTCCCTTCTCTCTGGTGAAGGTGAACCTGGTCCCATGAATGTGTAAACACCGCACTTGGCATCTAATACAGTCAATTTTTCATGGACTATAGATAACCATTCCATACCCAAGATGGCGTCGTAAGGCCTCGACGCCGTGACGAGGAGATTCCAGCAGAAGCACTCACCTCCTAGAGTAAGCTCACAGTGCCGACACCAGTGAGTAATCGTCATGTCTACTCTCGTAGGAGTCTCTAGCCATAAGGATCGAGCCAATGGCTTTATCAGAATCTCTGAGATCTGAACGAGGGATGTAGAAATGAAATAGTGACTGGAACCTATGTCTATAAGAACTATAGCTAAGGTGGAGTAGACACAGATCGTACCTCAAATAATATCCAGAGTGCCATGGTCATACACCTCATCTACTTGAAGCTATGCTCTCCCCTGTCTCCCAACTCCCTACGATCGGGGTGGTCCTCCTAGTAGTGGTGGCGGTAGCACATCGTAACGTCAACCATCGCCAGCTGCTCCACCAGCTCCTCTACCACATCTGCCTACTCCCTGTGGGAATCCTCGATTGAACCTTTGTCTCTACCTGGGTAGTCATTTGACCAACTTCTGATCCTCAGTACGGTGGGTCGGATAGTCACGTGTCATGTGACCTTTCCCACTGCATGAGTAACATTGTCCGCTCTTGGCATGTCTGGCTCTGTCTCCACCCTGGGTTGCCTCACACAACCAATCCCGAGTCATGTGGTAGACCACCTATAGGTCTGGTCCTCCTGGACCTATGCGTCATATGTCTACTACCAGCTACAGAAGACTCCACTGCATGTCGACTTGGAGTGGGTCTCGCTACTGGTGACTGCTCAGCATGGAAGCTCTCCACTAGGAGGGCTCTCGCCAACACTCCAGCCTGCGTTGGAATGCTGAGGGAGATCATCGAGGCTATGATCTCTCACATGATCCCCTGCTCGCAGGTCCATGCCCTGAAGAATGGGTCCTGTACCATATCCATAGAGTGGCGTGAGATTTCAGTGAACCTCACAGAGTACTGTGATACTGCCATGATGCCCAACTACAGATGAAGTAACTCCTGTATCGGCACCGCTCATAGAGTCGTTGGAACAAACTCCACCCGAAAGAGGCTCTTGAAGTCTGCCCATTGAAGTGTCGCCTCATCGTGGACCTGGAGCATTAGGTTCCACCATCTGCCTACTAATTCTTGAAGGAGGCTATCAGAAAGGTTCACCATGAAGTCTTCTGGTGTCCCTACTAGCTTGAAGACTCTTACCACAACCTCAATCCAATCCTCAGCCACCTGCAGGTCAGTCTCTCCCCGAAATATTGGTGGACTCTAGAACTTGAACTGATGCAACGTGCTAAAGTGGCGTGCATCATCTGCTGTTGGGGTTGGTGGCACCAGTGTCCCAACAGGTGGTGGTACTGCTGGTGCCTCAACTAGAAAGGGGCCCTACACTGAGGCCTCGTCGCTCGGTGGGCTGTTAGTGCGTAAAACTCTCAGGGCTCTAACTGGTCATCTAAGAGGAAGCATCCTGAAAGATACAGATGTGACATTGTCAAAAGATTGTACCTGGTTGAGCTGACTTAATGAAAAACTATTGAAACACACACACAATCAGTGTTTTCGTGCACTAAGTTGGAAATTAGTAGTCAAGGTCTTGGTGTACAGATACGTTGGCCACCACACCAATACTGGACTCCCTAAACTGAAAACCACACTCAGTACCCTTAACACTATTTCATCACAGAAAGGAAATATAATAGTCTTAAGTATTGTAGTAGAATCGATCCTTTTGATACCATTTTGTCATGACCCATCCTCGAGACCCGTGCTATGACTACCCCATGCCCGCCTTCCATAGGCCATGGGCTGGCGACTAGCACCAAAGGTGTAAATCCCTAAGATGGGAATGAATTTCCTTTTAAAAAAAATTAAACACACACAATCATAGTACACAAATGGAAGAAAAGCACTAAGAGATATTGAATACATAAGAGGTGCTAGAATGTAAAAGTGGCTAGAAATATATGCCCAACAGTAAAGTACAAGTACAACTGAAAGAAAGTACAACTGAAAAAGGGAAAAATGGTTGAAATGTAAAGAGAAGCACCTGGATCTTCCTCTAGGGTTACTACATCAAGGGTAGGTACTGATGGCCACCTCAGCACTGCACGTCCGTTAGAATCCTCTGTGTACTGACACGTCGAAAGGTCCACCTCTAGGTACTGTCCAGTCCTGGCGCTCTCGGCCTCCGTCAGCACTATCCGTAATCTGCTTACAAGACAATGAGGTGTAGGAATAACCCGTGTAGGGGTGAGTATAATGATACTCAGTAGGGACTCCGAGATCCTAAAGGTCTCACAATATCCAACAAGGATAAACCAAAATGTAATGATTAAATGGATAACCCATTCTTAAGTATATACCCATACATATACCAAAGTTATCTAGTAACCCATCTCAATCATGAGGAAACACAAAAGTCATTGACTCATCTCAATATAGGATTTTCATTATCAAAACCACAGCTGCTGGAGAACTCCTCCATTATCGAGAACAGTGGGCCTATCACGACACCAAGGGAATTCTCCCTAACCATGGACTAATGAGTTACTTCTCCTTTCGAGTACCGTGGGTCTGCCACCAAATATCAGGAACTCCTTCACTGTGTGTATGCCACCAAATACTAGGCGCTCCCCCTAATAGCCTACAGAGGTACTATTCCTATCGAGTATTACGGGTCTAACACCAAATACCAGGCACTATTCCGCCATGGGTCTGCCGCCAAGTACGAGGTGCTCCCCACTAGGCTAGTTGAATCAGTCATTCAGTCATTCGGTCTGTTAGCTACTAGGTCTCCACACTCTGTCTGTTCATCACTAGAAGGATCTGCTCCCCAAGATACTGGGAAAAACTCCAACTATCGTGAAGTCTCACGTAGAAATATCTCAAATGTCCGTCTCGTCAATGGGATCTCAACACATCAGACGGCGCGTCATTCAGACGCCTGGTCTATTAGTTATTGGAATTTCTGTTGAAGGGGCCCGGTTGGATCTTAGTTTCAAACCAACCTGACCATACCCCAAATGTATCCAAAACTCATGTGGGTTATTTCAAAAGAACCGTCTCGCTCTATGATTTCTGTCTCTGCAGAAGGTTCGTTGATCAGACACCTGTAGCCCAAGATACAGGAAAAATGGTGTATTCAATTAAAATGGGCCCGGGTCCGGTCCGACCCAGTTAGACGGACACAACACAAAATGGTCTGAACTGGGGTATGACCCGGTCCGCGGGTCAGACCCGGTCCAAGGTGGTGGCCTGAACCGAGGGGGCGTGCCTACCCTAAGGGGCGGCCCGGCCTGACGGGGCAGCCCGACCGAGGGCGGCCCAGCCTGTGGCCGTCCGGCCCGTGGGGGCACGGTGGGCCGGTCTGCGTGGCCTAGCTGGCCACGCGTGGGAGGGGGGTGTCGCACCCCCTATTTCCAATCTGAACCGGTGCAGGGCACGGGTTCAGTTTCTCCGCGCGACCCTCCGTGTCCCACCTGTAGCACGCACCAGCGGCCAGCTCAGCCGGCCGCCCTTATTCCTCCACCTTAGCACGACAGCGCCATAGTTCTACTGGCCTCCGCATGGTGGGACGGTTCCACCCTCGTCATCCAACCGATGCGGCTCTTCTTTCCGGCATGGTGCGAAGACACCACACCCCTCCGGTACCGCCGCGGCCCATCCGGCTGTGACATGGTTCATTGCACGACACGACGGTGACATGCCCTTTTGTTGACCTGACGACCTTGGCCGCCGGCTTCATCGTGCTCTGCCTCCATCTTCAACAAAATAAAAGAAACAAAAAGTTGGGAAGGGTCAGACCATGTTCGTGCGGTATGATCCATCCTCGTTAGTATGATATCAATCTACAACAAGGTTCTCAACAAACGAAGAAGAACAGAGGGTAAAATCATACACAAAACAACCCATACCTCGCTTGTCGATGATCGAAGATGGAGTCGTGGTAGGCATACATAATTCCTTCAATGTCGTTAGAGGAAGATGGTACTCATCATTGGCGGACGAGCGTTCGAAGGTGAAGAAGTCGAAGACGTCGTCAGTGTTCTTCGTGGGTGTCACTTCCCTTTCTTGCCCAGGTTGAAGAAGGAAGAAGATGCCAACGGTTCTTCGTGTTCTTCGTTGAGAGGGTGTTCTCTCAATTTCTCCAATGCTCTGCCAGATGAATGTGGCAAAAAAATAAAATAATAGCTTTTCCTATTATTTTATTGTTGGCATGAATTCAAAATAATTCAATTAATTAATTAATTAACCATTAATTAATTCATGTGGAGTTGGCACTTTAATGAGGGAAGGCAGGTGAATAATTTTAAAGGTTTCCCCCATTTTATGGAGAGTTACAAGGGGGTTAAAGATCATGTGGGCCCCACCCTTTTGATTGCAGGAGTGGTTAAAACTTCAGGTGGGCCCCACAAAAGAATATCCTCCCAAGGGAGGTTATGTGCCTGTGGACCCCACACTAACCTCCTCTTGAAGGTTTGAACCACCAAGGAATAAAAATACGTTTAGTCTTATTTTTATTTAATTTTTATTTAAAACCTCAAGAATCTAACATTCATTTTAATTAGAACACAACTGTGGTGAAGGTCTCACTAAGAAATCACTGACAACTGCGAGTTCAATGATGCCCTTATATTTTAGTTCCAAGAACCGCTTCAAAAGTTATAATATCTGGTACGTACGTTTACTGAACATACCTGAACAAAACTTCAGAAATTGATTTCGGGCACACCGGGCCTCAGAATCATGTGCCATCTAAAACTGTGGACTCATAAAATTCCCAATTATTTATGAAAAACAAATCCACATAAATTCGGGGTCTTTATAGAATTTTTGTGATATATAGAATAGTTCATGGGAAAAAATTTTAAGGGAGAAAAGGTTTTCAAGGAGGATTCCGTGAGAGGAGAAGTGGTCCATGGAGGATAAATAGTTTATAGAAGAAGTAGTTCTCTAAAGAAAGAGGTATGCAGAACCAAGTCTATACGAGGAGGAAGAACTTGGTCTATGGTGCTCTTGTAGTTAATGAAGAAATTGAGATAGTATGTAGAGCAAGGGACTACACAATGAAAAAGTGGTATGCAAGACCATAAAAAAAGTAATTTCATGAATGTGTTTTGTGAATATGGGACATTGTTTATGTTTTCATAGGTGGTACATAGTGGAGGTATGAAGATCACTCCAGTATGCATAGGAATAATGACAGTTCACGGAGGTCAGGTTTGTGAATGAATAGTACACAAAAAAGTAGATTACCTTAGAAAAGGAAAACATGACTTCAACAGAGCATATATCTATTGTTAAAGACTCATGATTTTATACAAACCCATTTAAGTTAACTTCATGCTGTCATACTGAGTTCAGATTCTTCCCCACACAATTTGGAAGGGAGTGTTAATGGAAGTGATCAGAGGGATGCATTATTCTATCTCGAAAATCTGGTAAAGGAAGTTCTCCTGACATGAAGTGATAATTATATATTTTTTTAATCCATAACTAGTGAAGATTAGTGGATTTTGGAATGACTGAAAACCTATTGGCATATGCTCCTTGGGAATAGCCCTTAGTGGACATTGTGAAATTGTTTTGTCTTCATTTTGTATGTGATTATTTGTTTTCTTATCTTTCTCACCAGACAGGTTTAATGGATTCCAAGAAATGTGGTCATGGGTTGGTGGTACATTTCCCTATACGACGTCGATGAGGATTACTTGATATGGATTTATGTACAACATCATCGTGTGACTTGTATTCTTTTATTTTAGCTACCTTTTTAGGTACTAATGTTTGTTGCTGGGATAGTAGACGGATGTTTGGTTTTTATATGAAAATGGACTTATTCCACGGGAATACACAATTACATTAATGATATGTTTACACTTTCTAGCACTTATTTGTTGATGTTAATACTGTATAGACACTAGGTGGTTACCAACTGGGATATTTATCCAACACCGTATTTTGGCCTCGTCGAGGACACAAATAGTTAATGTGGTTGTAACTGACAATAAGGGAAATCACCCTGGTACAATTTGTTAACTGTGGTTTCAGATCAAGATAACATTGACCAAACTGAGGCTTGCGATGCTGCTAGGACTTTTTGGACTTTTTTCTTTTGAGATATGTATTGTATTATATACTATTATACCTATTAAACTACTTTCAAGATACATGTATCATCTTCATAATTTCCTTTATGTCATATCTGGACCATTGAGGTATTCTTATTTTTTTTTCTTTTAGTTGACTACTTATTTATTCGCTTCCAATGTTTTATATGTTTGACATCCACTGTGATATACTATAGTAATGAGGGAATAATGTCCCCATTGAGTCACCTAGGACCTCACTTCTCATTAGATCCTATTATGTTTGGATAGATGCACTTGAGGCCCTGTGTACAACATGGATTTGGGCACATTTGGGTGGAATCCGGGTCAAGGATGTTAGAGAATAAGTGGTATCCTTTTATAGGTAAAGGAAAGGACTCAATCTATATTTTTAAAAACAAGTATAGTGTACAAATGTTTTTACATTAAACAGTTCATAAAAAACCAACCATAATAAGTAATGGAAGGTTAACGGACGAATAATGGTCAGAAAATGGGTTTATGAAATGTTTATAAGTCGTTTTGGGTCATAAATTTATGATTTAGTACTTCATTAACCTAATTTTTCTCTTAACCATTTTAATTAATTTTGAACACTTTCACTAATTTTTTTGGTAAAATAAATATTTGACCTTATTCGATGTTATAAAATTTTATGATTCCAAATATAGACTCCACTTTTCCAAATTTTAATATATGTAGTAGAAAAATTTAATTTAAAATTAATCCCACAGTCATGATGAAAATGATTGTATTAAAAGTAAAAACATTCAAAATATTTCAATGTTTCTATACCCAAGATTAAAGTGAAATTAATCTCAATTACCTAAATGGTATTAATCAATAGAAATATTATCTAATTATACTTTTAAACAAATTTAATATAAAATTTAACACTGTTAATAAATTAGATGAAAGAATAGTTTTTATTTAAAATTCAGTATTTTTACTTATTCATTGAAAAGTGAAAACAAATAGAAAAATACCAAAAATTTATCTTAACCGAATTTTTATATTTCTATATTAAATATGAAGTTTACTTCGACATATTATATCCTTAAAATTTAAAAAAGGTTGATTTAAAATGGGGTCTCTATTAAGATGAGGTAAAACTACTATTATAAACATGTTGGTTTTAAAGTATAAAATTGGGTTTGTATTTATACTAGTTCTATAAAACCAATTGGATGAAGATAAAAAATATTTGATTTAATATATAACAAATATATTAAATTAATAACAGTCACTAATTATAATTAATTAAATTTATTATGGTAAAACATATTCAAGACTATAATAATATATTACATTTTATTTAATCAATTTTTATATTCATTTCTAATTAACTGGTAACATATGAAGTCATATTATATTTGTGTAAACCAAATATTTTCATAAATTAGTTATTACTATTTATAACTGCTAATTTAAAATCTATGTTATATCTTATTATACTATGTAATGAAATTTTAATGATATACGACTGTTCATTAGAACTCAGTCTTCTGTGTTCCGTAAGCCATCAAAGAAAGTCATTGTAGTGTATAATGTAAACTAACCATAGTGTTCCATGTAGAGTTAGATAAAATTTATGTTGTTTGTATTGCATGATTAACCTAGTTTTGCATATAATGTAGTCAAAAAATAGTGTTTTAATATAAAATAAAAAAATATCATTATTGTATGAAATGAATAATATCAAAAAATGTTAAATTAATTTGAAAAAACAACTCAAAATATCTCGTGGTGTTACATTCTACCACCCTTAAAATGAAATTCTCCCTCAAAATTCTTCTCGGTTATCTATGGTTTAATACATGAAAGTTTAATTCATAGAAACACAGATTTTAAAAATTAATATTAAAACATCCCTTAAAAAGGGAACGTTATAATTATAATGGTTACCCAAAGTAACATATAAATTGGATTCCACATAGTAGAACATATGTTGACATTGAATATCGGACATGGAGAAAATGAAAAAATATTTATAGGTAGTGATTAAGGCCATCAATAACAATCAAGTGAATGATCAAAGAAAAATTGAGAGCCTTCAATTCATAAATCTGTGATGATTTAAAAGGCCATTAGTTCATCAAAATTAAGATATTAGGAAAAAACATTTTATTTTTATTTTTATCCTAATTATTATTAATTATTTAATTGAAGAAGAATATAAAGAAATATATTTATATAAAAAAAATTATTATTCAATTATTTCTTTAAAAAAATCTCATTAAACCGTTATTTTGTGTAATAGATGTGTAAAAAAATAGCTTTGATTCCTCATGTGCTAAAAAAACTTTTAACATATATTAAGGCCTATAAAAGAATGAAAATTATAACTATTTATCTATAAATATTCATAAAAAATAATATAGTTAATACAATAAAATCTAAACAAAAAAGTATCACTACTATTTAATAATAAATAATTATTCATCAAAAATAATTATACATTAACCAAGAAATTGTGTTGCCTAATGGTATGCATGTAACCCTTATTAGCCTTCATTCATGGGTTCGAGGGCCTTGATAGAATTTATTGTTTGTCCGCTAACATACATGATTTTTTTATAAAACCATACTCATATAATTTCTAAAATATAATTGACATTCTTGAAATAAGGTTAATCACTACATTTTCTATTAATCAATGTTTTCAGTACAATCTCAACACATAAATACATGCTCAGATGTTTAACTTAATATTTTCATGAATAGTTATCCTTATAACCCCTCTAAAATATGAAAATCCAAAACATTAGAATGCAATTATTGAAATCAACTTATCATTGATTCCCCATATATCAAGATGTATCTCTTAGTTGTCACATTCTAAACAAGGGAATACCCTCATTGTAAATTCTATTCGAACATGGTAACGACCTAAATTACCATAAATTTTTTTGGTTAAAATGAATGCTTCCTTATTCCATATATTACTAGATATATTCCTTGAATATAATATTTTGTAACATTCATCCATTATATAATGAGCTACTTTTCAATATGTATTTAATTAGTTACAAGGTAATAAATATAGTCTGCTTTACTTATTCATATCCCACATATCTGTATCCATTGAAAAATAGCTTCACATAAGGAACATATTAATGGTTATCCTCCCTATAATCATGTTTTTATGGACACCACATTGTCATCAAATCAATTTTCTAATTAATCAGATCCATTCAACGTATTCTAGTAAATTATTAGTGAAAAAATAGAAACTAGAAAATCCTTATATATTTCACCGTTCATAATTCTTTAGTCCGAAATACATAAAAACATTGATTATTTCACTTAATCCTTATTCCATAGAAAATTCTACCTCATAGTTTTACAAAATACCTCTTTCATTTTACATTTCATCTATAGTCTCTTAATCATCAGGAATGTAACCACTACTCATACCACCTTTTCTAGTCCTATTCAGGGGATTTTCTCTTGGGACATTGGTTTTAATAATTACCATTTATTCCAAACATAAAACAAAAAACCACTAATGTTGTATTGGGTAGGCCAATATTATCATCCATTTTATTATTTGAATTATTTATATTTCCATTGTAGTCACTTTCTTTGTGTCTTTCTTTTCCACAGTCAAAACATCTTCTTATTCCTATTAGACATTGAATTAAGCGATTCCTTTCACATTCATGAAACAAAGGAAACCAAATTTCCTTTCCTTTATTGTCTCTATTAAACAAATTCTCACCTAACTCCTTTTTCTTACATGGTGAGTCTTAGTATTGGTAAAGGAACACATTGTTAATCATGATCTATGAAAACCGATTATGAATGATCAAAACATAATTCACTATATTGATCATCCCAAATTTCTACTCATAAGTAAACCTTCCCTCACATTCAATGTTAATATAGTTCCTTACATTGACTAAAAATAGAAGCATAGTGTGAGAATTACTTATCATAGCAGAAAACCAGATAATTAGGAAAATAATTAGTTATAAAATGTCTATATAATAACACCATACTTAATATATGACACACTAGGATCATATAAGGTTACTAATTTCCAAATTATTTTTAAATACATCATTACAGATCTTGAATAGTTTTTTAATTACCAAAGAATATCCCCCAAGAATGTTAAACAAAATGTCTAGTAAGGCCTGTTGTCATGTACCAGAATATCCCGAGTTAGGCCCAAAATTTCTTGTTTTATTTTTTACCCCTAGGTACATCTATTTCAGAGACACATCCACTTTTAGTATACAGGTATGGATTTATTTCTATGAAACCACTCACTCGATTGTTTTCTAAAATTTAGGAAATTTTTAAATTTTCTTTATCCTTAGATTTATCCCTAGACATGTCCTTAGGGTTCTCTCTAATGTTTTCTCATCCTAAATTCCAAAGTTCAACTAAAATTTATCTCTTATTCTAACTATAGATACCATTTCATTTTATAGATAGAAAAACCATAAATGTTTCAGAATAATTAAAAAATTATGTAAACAGACACCTGAAGATTGCACTACTCTAGTGCCTTTGGAAACATGGAAATATAAAAAGTGGTAAATAAATGAGCTACAATATTTCCAAGTAGGCTCTTCTTGACTAGAACCCTTCTAATACACATAATAAATAATACATATTTTTATAACCTAGGGAAGTTAATATAAAATGTTGGGATATCAAAAGCTCATTAAGGGTATTCAAGGGAGATATGTAAGAATAAAAATGAGTATAAGGGTATGAGAACATGATCATGAAAATAGATGATCATACCCTACATATCAATATTAATATATATGAATATTGGAATAATGTCTGAAATTTCATAATACATGAGTCATAATTAAATAAATAACATAATCCAGGAAATCATAATATAAGAATATAACACATAATTGTGGAAAATACATAAGAATATAATATGATTTCCATAGTTTCCATGGAATCATTTCCAATACCATCTTGGTAGTATAGGTTCACTTCACATACCATATTGGTAGTCATGGTTCACTCTCATGGCTATATTTGAAGCATGAGTTCACTTGTCAAACCATATTTTTAGTCATGGTTCACTCCCATGGTCATCTTATTAGTCAAGGTTCATTACAAAGACTATCTTAGTCTATCTCATGAAATATAAATCTTTACCCAATGCATTGGATGGAGATATATGTCCCACCCATCTCATACTGAAATCATACATACATGTTCCAAAAGAGTATAAATAATCATATCCTCACACATGAAATTAAATCGGTATTATAAATCTAGAATCATATAATAACATATGTAAAAATACAGGGTTCATAATAATTTCATCATAATAATAACCTCGGAAAAGAAGCGGATTTTAGAAGCATATAACCTGTGAAAGAGAAACATCTTTCATAATCATCTTGTAATAAAAAAACTAATACATTTATAGAATTAATGTTAATGGAAACATTGAATAATTTCCCCATAAAGGCATGAGTTACACCAACAAAAATTATATTAAGTAAGAAATAATTTTGAAGGATCTTATAAAACCATTTATTAAGTAAAATATCATTTCTAATTTGAAAAAGTATTTTCAAAACATAAATCCTTATTAAAAAATATTTCTTTAAAAATACATTGAACAATTATAAACAAGGCTTAGATATAATTTGGAAAACCCTTTTCTTTGAAAATTATAAGTGTGAAATAATTTTGAGAACCCTTTTTCTTGAAAACTTATGAAATAAACATCAAAACAATTTAAAAACATTTTTATTTTATTTTTTTAAAACTTTTAAAAAAATATTGAAAACATTTTGAAATGAAATTCATTTAAAATACCTTTAAAACTAATAAACAAACATTGAAAATGTTTTTAAATTTTTTTCATTGAAAATACATTGAAAACATGTAATTAAATCGTGAAAATGTTTTGAAAACCATTTCATTAAAAGTAATTTGGAAACTTATAAATAATGTTTTAAATTATTATTGAAATTATTTATTATCAATTTAGTTTAAAACTAATAAATAATTATTCGAATCATTTTTAAAACCATTTTAGAAAACATGGTTTTGAAATAAAGTAGATTTACAATCGAAGATAGAGTAATGTCAGGCTTTCTTAAAAATACTTTCTCACCTATATAATGTACCAAAGAGTAGAAACATTATACCAATTCATGAATAAATCCAAAATAACATGAGTATAATAAAATTAATTAATTGTATTGAGATATTTTTTATATTTTTTCATCAAAGGAACCATAAACATAGTCAGTCTTGAAAGGCAATGGGATTGTTTCAAAAACCTTATCCCAGATTATAAATTTGAACCATAATCACCATATAAGGAAGTTCAATTACATGTAGCATAATATATCATGAAAAGAAAAATAGTCAGGATATAAAATTTTTATGTAACCATATACACCTCTTGGAAAAATATAGATTCATTACCTGTCACGTGTCACAAAGAAGTCAAATTGAAACACAATTTATTTTCCGATTTGGTATCTTTTGAAACAAAAATACCATAACATGAAGATCATAAAATTGATATCTAAATACACCTTATTTTATCTATAATAATAATATATTACATCCATGTTCAATATACACTCCAAAAAAAAGTAATGGGTGGTGAATAATTCATGTATCTGATAGAAATAAAATGTGAGTTTAAATCTCCATACCATGTGTGTGAACACTCCGCATACTCCTACAATATTCTTGTAGAATAAATATAAATTTAATATAAATAATTTATTAAATCATGTTATTTTTTATACTACCATATAGGGTTTTTATGACCTTATACTATTCTCTTGTTAACAAACCTATGTAAAAGTTTTACTTTGGGAAATATTCACTTTATCATTTGGATGTGTCTTAATTTCCTATATCTTTGGTCCTTATACTTATATAATTATTTCCATAATTTATACCATGATATAAATATAATATAAATTCATTAGATTTTTATTATTAAAATATATGGAATATATAAGTATGAAACAAAATACACCATTCATGGAGACGATAGGCTGTATGAATGTATGAACACTATTTTCATTTAATTTTCAAGTAGAATGAATGAAAGTAAAAGAAATATATATATATATATATGTATATAGATATCATTATTAATTTATATTTTATCTATATAATATATATCATATATATTCACTAAACCCATCCTTAATACATTCCATGTATTGTATGAACGAATCACTTTGCTTTGATGGGGTGGTAGTCCACACTTCCTCAAATGAAATTATCGTATTTAAACCAAATGAAATGTAAAATGATATGTGTTTTAAAAATAATATATAAGATTAAATACATAATAAATATAATATTTGAAATGTATAAAAATATTTTACATCATAATTTCAACCATGATTTTTGGTAAAGGAAAAATGAAGAATCATCATTTAGTGAGGCGATTGTTCACCGTACACATAAATAGTACGTTCGTTACCCCTTAGATTGAAGTGTGTTTATGTGTATGTTGAAATATTTGTTTAAAAACATAATATTATATTTAAAATATTTTTTTTATAAAATAATTCAATAAATAGTGAGGATGAGGTGGAGATGGAAAATAAAAGTAAGGAGTTTGAGAGAAGGCATTACCTCTTAATCGGGTAATTCCATTTGCATTATTCCAAAATGATTCCATGGAATTCTATCAGCCAAAGGATAAGATTATATGAGGATGAAAGGTATTTCTCAAAATCTAATTGGGTATATTTTTGCTGAACCTAATATTTTTGAGAGGTGTGATGAATAGGAAGAGGTGAGGTGCTTTTTTAGGGAAGGGAAAGGACTCACATGGAATTTTTTAAAACATGTTTGGTGTACCCACGTTTTTACCTAACCCAAGTCATAAAAAAGAAAAACAAAATATTATGGTAGTTTCAAGGCCGAATACTATCCATCCAACAGGGTTTTGATAATTTTATTGGTTGTTTTGGGTATTAAAAATATGGATTTGTACTTTTTTAACCGAATTTTTCTCTTAACCATTATAATTAATTTTAATAATTTTTTTAAAACAATTGGTCAAAAGAGAAGTTGAACTATTTAGAGACTATAAATTTTATAATTCCAAATATATAATCCATTTTATCTAATTATAATAGTACAATTGGATGAAATTTATTTAAAATTTATCTTATAGTCAGGTTGACAAAGCGGGGTTTTGATATAAAAAATTTGAAAAGATCGATATGTTTTATAACCAATTTTAAAGGAAAACTGATCTCAATGAACTAGATTGTATTAATTTATTAAAATATTATATAATTTAATGTTTAATAAAATTAAAAATACAGTTTTTCTATTTAAATAAATTATATGAAAAAGAAGGATTGAATTAAAATATAGTATTTTTAACTATTTATTAAAAAAATGAGACCTTATAGAAAATTACAAAACATTTATCCTAACCAAATTTTTATGTTTAAAATTCAAAGTTTAATTTTATTTTGAAATATTAGATATATAAATGGTTTACAATTTTGATTTAAAATGGATTCTTCATTAAATGTTGGTAAACATAATATTATAAAAATACAGGTTTTAAGAAAAAAATGGGGTTATACTTATCTAATGACTATCAAAAAATTTGTATGAATATAAAAAATAGTTTATTTAATGAAATATATATTAAATTAATTTCATTCTCTAATAATAATTAATTTAATTTATTATGTAAAATATCTTTGTGACCATAATAAGTTTTCCTTTCTCTTTAATCAGTTTTAATATTCATTTGTAATTAATTGGTTACATATAAATTCATCTAATATTTGAAGAACCATAAATTTTCATAAATTAGTTAATGATATTCATAACCTCAAATTTAAAGACTATATTACATTCTTATTATATTAATCAATAACATTTTAATGATATACGATTGTTCAGTAAAACTCAGTCTTTCATGTTATGCAAGCCATTGAGTAAAGTCATTTTTGCGTATAATGTAAGATAACCTCAGTGTTCTATGTAGAGAAAGATAGAATTTATGTTTTGGTTAGTGCATAATTAAATTGGTGTCGTCTGTAACACAATTCAAACATCATTCATTAATATAAAATAATCCATTTTCAATTTTTCATGAAATCAATATATCATAAAGTTCAATTAATTTGAAACACTAATTCATAAAATCTCAGGGTGTTGCAAGATGCGTCGTAGGAATAAAATTGAAATTATCCTGATAGATAAATATATTAATAAACTCATCAATTCTTAATGACACCATCTCAACCTCAATTTTTTTTATCAAACTAGGATAGAAAGGGCTGGAGGAATTTTGGTAGTACTCTTAGACTTATAACACGAAAAATGATCTCTTATTTAGAAAAATAAACATTGAAAATTGCCATTGTTCCAGTAGAATAAATTTCCCTATTGAGCATATCCATGGTGTTGATAAAGGTGATAAATGATTGTAATGGCTATTTTGGGTGGGTGACCTTCTTCTATTTGTGATTCCTTGAAAAATGTGATAACTTTATTTCCAAAGAATGAATCCTCAACTAGGAAAAACCATATAGTTAAAAACATTTCCATGTTTAATGCTAACATAAGTCAGAGGGATCCCTTTAGTCATGCCATTTATCCCAGTGATCGATATTGCCGAACTTCCAGAATGGACCCATAAAAGCCTAACCTATTTTAAACATGTTGAGAAGGACATCGATTAGGGTGTATACTATTTGGATAAGTCTCACTATGATCAATATGTTGATTCAATCATTGAGTGAAATTATTATGTTTGGGTGTAGATAATTCTATAAATGTTTCTTCATAAAGGTGAGTATATGCCATTCCGTGATTATTGTTTGTTCCAAGTCATCCAAGACATCCATAGTAGGATGGAATTTGTCTTATATCTCCCTGAGAGGAAGTATTCCCCTAGCTAATAAATACCCCATATAATGATCACTACCTCACTACAGGTCAGATTAAAAGAGGTTATTCTAAGAGAATGGTGACTAGTTAGCACTCTAAGAAGTTATAATTGACAGAACATGAAAAACTAATAAATCTATGCCACCTTACAAATATTGATAGCGTATATCTAATTATATAATTACAAGAAACTCTGTGCAACCTAGATTATACATCCCCATTCATCCAATAAGTTACTTCCAATGTAGAAATCACACTTTGACCTCTACCCACCTTTTGGGTAGTCTAGAGAGGAGATGAGTATGTTTAAGTAGCTCTGAGAAATTGTTTGATAAGTAGGATTATAACCATTTAGACCCACAGGGGAATTAACTAACATATTGGATAACCCCTAGAACGATGCCATAAAAAAGGATCTAATTGGAATCCATCATTTGAATGTATTCACTAGAAGAAAAAAGAAAGTTGTATGGAAGAATGTTTTCTAGTGAAGGGAGGAATGTATCATCTAGATGACCAAATATATAAAAATGGAGTTTGGGTGATAGAGGATAAATTTGATTCAAAATTGTAAGAATCTACATTAAAATATCATCTTTGGAAAAGAATAGGTACAATTGGTCAACATTCTTGTTTCTAGAAACCAGTGCTCTCCAATCAGCTACATTAGAAGTCATTTTCAAACTAGAATCCATCTATTAAATATATGGTAGTATATATAAGATAGGTAAAGGAACCTTACCAAAAGTAATAGAAAAATTAAAAATATTATACCATATCAAACAAATCTCTTATAAGTGTTTTGGATCACATGACATATTATAGGTCTTTCGAATCACATAACCCATGTAACATCCCTCAATCACTTGACATGTTTAAATATTTGTGAAAATGTGACCATGAAAAGGTGATGTGAATCACATAATTATCATGTGATCTTGTGATAGTAATAAATGACAATGTAAATCATGAGAAGAACATGGGCAACCACGAGGCCAGGGATATGCCTCATAACCCAATTAAATTACCATGATTTGGTATTGGGATTTTTTAATTGAGTGTCTTGGCAAGTATATCATGAAAATAGATCATTAAATCAAGTCTCTTGAATGGTTCGCATGATTTGTTACATGAAGTGTTCCTACAAATATTTCATGCAAGGGAGGAAACTACAAGATATCTAAAAGTCTGAATCACTGGTGAAATGAGTGGATCCTCACTCCCTTATTTATTGGGAAGCACATGAAATGAAAAAGGTGTTCCAGAAGACCAAAATCCACTGATAAAATTGAATAAAATAATCCCAAGAGACTCATATGGTAATTTTATTTCCTCAGGACTGAGTCCATGTTCCTTCAAACCTGACTTCTGAGGTGGGGAATTTGTTGACACACACAAATTAGATTCATAAATTTTAATATTTGAGAAATACCCAAAGCATTGGAATTATTTTCTACCCAAATGGAATAAAGGATTATCATGGATATATGGGGATTACGAACCTAGGTTATACGAATCATATGATCTTATGGATATAATGTGCATTGTTCATACACTTCATGTGATATAATAATGATCATAAGAAACCCCTCTAAATTGCCCTTATGATATCACAAAGGATTCCAGACAAGTTTTGAGGTACATTTTATGGTTTCAATATGATATCCCCCAATTATATGACATGTTGATCCGAAAACACCTGACAATATTCCATTCCCATTAGAAAATAATAATTGATAATGGTGGAATATTCATACTAAAGTGAGTTATATTCATTTTCAAACAACATAATTTTATGGTTCGCGTGTTCAGTTATATCTAATGATAAAACTAATGAAGATATGTTTGATATTTTAATATAAGGCTACTAAAGAGCTCACAATCATCATGTGAAGGTTATCAGGAAGGTTTGTTTGATCATGAAATGCCTTGATTGGAAAACTTATAGGCAAATGCCGTTTGATTTATAAAATAAAAATATGAAAAGGATGGTATAGTTACGTTAAGTAGATATGCACTATTTTTCATGTGAATTGATTATGAAAATCATGTGATCAGTTTACTAGACACGTGAAAACCCTTTGATATGACAGTTTGATCTCATGAAGGACCCAAAATAACTCCTCCTTGATCATGTGAAGCCTCATCGATTGGTGACTTGATATGAGGAATACACCTAGGAATGTCATATCAATCTTGAAATGGCCCATTAATATTTCTATTTGATTTTAAAAACACCCATTAATAAGATATGGGATCTATAAATATGGTATTTATTAAGTGATATAATGGTCGATGTTTATTTAGAAACACAAAGAAGTCCTAATAAATGACTAGGGATAGGTTCACGCGAAATACATGTTGCGACGATCCCTTCACAGAACGAAACACATATAGGTGGTATAAGTTCCATGAGAAGCAGGGTTGATCGATAATGAAGATAGCAATATAATAACAAACACACTTGAGCATAGAGGTGATAAGAGACATTCTGTATTGTAGAAACACACAATCTAAATAGTAGTCCACTATCTAATCCTAGAGAATGACTAAAGTGATTACGGTGTATATATATATATGCCTCGTATGATAACTCCATTGATCAAGATAAGGAAATCTAATATTCTGACCAAATCATGTGGTTGAGTTTTTATATATATAATTGTTCATGTAAGGCCTCAAAAGAACAATTTCTAACAAAAATATAACATTTTATGTAATAATGGATGAACATTATGGAACCACTTGTTATGAACCAGACACTAATCATTATGTGAGTGGTTCATGTGATTCACATGATCTATTAATTGATCACGGGATGACATTTTTACATTACACACAAGTTATTTAATATTTTGTAAAAATCTTATCTAGATCATGTAATGACCTCTAGATATGTCATCCAATTCATGTGATGCACACTGGAAAATTAAGCCATATTTTGTAATGGAATCTAGATATTTCATCATAGTCATGTAACACCCTCCAAACATTTCATCCATATTACACAATGGAATTTGGACACGTAATCTATGTCACACAATTCTCTCTAGAAATGTATTCTAAATCATGATATTGCCTTTAGAAATTCCATCCTTTTCATGAAACACCCTCTAGACTTGTTAAGAAGATCATGAGATGTCCTCAAGACACGTTAGGTAGATCATAATAGGTCCTTCAGATATTTTAGTAAGATTATGGGAATCCATACATAAATGATATATTTTTCACAAGAAAAACCTTATATAGGTCGGTGGTGATCATGAGAAGAACCTGGGATATTTCAAGGAGACACCTCAATACATGTCTAAAATACATACTCGACGTGTCAGGTTGAGACCCCCAAACATGTCAGCCTTTTCATATAAGAATATTCATTCATTTTCCTTAAAATAATGTGAAACCCATAATATTAATCTTTTAATGAATATTCCCCATGAATATGGTAATTTTCTGAAAGTTTCTATGGATATTCACCCATTCTGAGTTCCTCATACTGATCATGATTGCCTCCCGCTATTTTTTGAGGGTAATTGTTAGATATCTCTCAATGGGCACCAACCTTAGTGTATTCCCCTCATTATCCCAAAAACTATATATAATGGGACCCAAATTATTCTATGAGTCTATCATACATATTTGTCTATCAATATAGAGTAAATTGGATCTTACATGGGAGTCCCCTTCAGTGTAATTCATTTAAATTCAATTTAATATATTTCGTATGACCCACCAAATGTGGGTCCATAATTCTTCATCATCCATCTATGGATTGAGAAGCTAATTTAAATTTTTGGACTCTAATTAATCTTATATGAAGGATATGTATGAATCATTCCTATGCCCTGAGCTCCATATCAGCCTCTCTATAAAGGAAAACCTAGTGCAGGAGTCTTGTATCAACATGTTGTGAGTATCATTACATTCCATCCCCAGTTTCTCACACAGATCATGAATCATTATGGATTTGGGATTTTCAATGATCATATGACCATCATTATAAAATTCCCCCAATTAGGGAAACTGTGAATTGTAATCCCCACTCAATGACATGATAAAAATTCCTCCAGACATGGGAATTCACCTAGGTGGATTTCATCATGTTATCTCCATATTCGTAAACATTGGGGAAATAAAATTCATGGTAACTAATTACACATACTAAAAAAATCTGAAATTTGAGGGTAGAATGAACTATAAATACCCTTGTACATTTTATAAGAAAGATATGTAGGACACATTCCTAAGGCTCGAGTTCCAAACCAAATTCATATGTTCTCTCATCTATATACACTATGCATGATGTTAAATAGTGTGGGTAGACCTATATAAACTTTGTGTGTTTTGATTCATATTCTCTTAAGATACGTATGACACCTTATAAAGGTTCAATAACATCCTTAAAACACCAAAAACTTTCTTGGATGTTAGAAAACTCTAGGATTTTAGGTTATATTTTTTTAAAACACAAGTATATATCCATTTATAAAAAATATTTAAAAATAGATAGAGAACCTCAAATACATGCATATGGTCTCATTAATAGAACCCCCTTTACATGTATAATGAATTAATAACCAATCATTTTTATGATAACCAATCCTATGTTGGGTTTTTTTAAGAGATTAAAATATGTATATTAAATCTATAAGAGTCCTAGAGTAGTCAATAAATCCCCCCAAAAGGGTGTTGTGATCCCTACCACCCATCCACTCGACCAATATCAGTTCCTATGAATCATTGGGTTTGAGACCCTAATTTTCCTCATACCTTTATAATATATGATTTTCCCTTGTTATGGTTGTTGGATCCATTGAAACTTTCCATTGGATATGAAAATGGTAAAATCTATGTGAGAGTTTGTAAAACTATACTCAATCCCCCACACAATCAATCTTCATCCACCATCAATATTAAGATGGAAAGCTTGAGAACTTGATGTTAACATGAAAATCACAACCCCATATGAAATAATTTAACTATGTTATCCATTTCATAGGTTAATTGAGATATATTTACTAGTTACCATTGAGAAATTACTCTGACAGACCTTCAATGGAAACAAAATCATATCATATTTTAATATAATTGACAAATTTTCATTTGATTTTACTATCTATAGATATCTAAACATAATCCAAAACACTTGGGACGCCTATTAATCCTCTTAGAAAAATTTTTAAATGTAGGGGGAGATTAAAATTCCCCAGTAAGGGGTTTTAAAAAATTAGTAAATTAATTTTATATATAATATAAATACCATTTGAATTTTTTTATTAACTATGAACAATTTGATACAATAAATGATTTTCCAAAATATAGCTTTACGGTTTTCAAAATACATTCATAAGAATTACTTCTCGAAACCTTCAGAAATAAATGTCAATTTAAAAACTCTATTAAATTTCAAAATATAATAACCATTGAAATATAAACATTGATTTATCTATAATATTTTAAAAACATTATGTGAAAATAATAACTTTATATAGATTGATAAAATACTAAGAACCCCTTAAGAAATTAATAAGGCCACAAGAAGTATAGCCTTTTTCTTCACTTGATTTTGTGGGTTCACTCCCAATTCTCTATTATCAAATTTCATGTCAATGTGCTGAGTTTCATAAAAAAAATTATACCTTGATTTTATAACATTATTTTATCTAAATTATTCTTTCAAAAAATGAGATAAATTATTTATAGGATAAAATAATTTCATATGACATAATATTTAGAAAATAATGATTTTTCGAAATCACCATAAATGTTAAATAAAATAAATATTTCATAATTAATACATAGATTAATTTATATGGAGAATATAAATATTCATATGCTATACATAAACAAAACTATAGAATGTCAAAGTTTTTAACACCCTAGAATAATAAATGGTTAAATGACTAAAATGATATGACTCATGTCAACAAGGTGAGACTTCCTTTTTGGGATCCAACCTGATTCAAAATAAAAATTAAATCATACTTGGCTGGGATAGTGAACATGATAGGTATCCTTTTGGTAACTTTCTATGGGTGTGTGTGAGTGAGGACAAAGCACAATAGAAAGGGCCTGTGTTGGTGTGTGGGGTCAGCAATTAGTTAGTTGACCTATTCATATATGTGTGTGGGCCCAGGGTGGAGACCACTTGTTTGAGAGGAAACCGGTCATACCTAGTGGGCCAGGACTTGATGAACATGTTAAGGTAGGGTGTTTGTGCTGTCAGTGGGGCCCAATTTTCACTGTTGGTATCAGATGTTGATCCCAGCCTTAAGTGTGGTTCACTTCCTGTTTTGAGATTTAGGGCCCACAACAAGGATGATGTATTCTAATGGGGGGAAAATATAACACCCTAGAATGATAAAGGGTTAAATGAATAAAATGATATGCCTCATGTCAAAAAAGAGAACCTTACTTTTTGGGAGCCAACCTAATTATAAATCAATAGTTAAGAATGCTTTTCTAGGAGTAGTGAAAAGGATGAGTGAACTTCTAGGAAGTTTCCCAAGGTGTGTCTGAGTGAGGAAAAAGAAAACTGGAAAGGACACATGATGTACTATGGGGACATTCAATTGTCATATTACTCGTTCAGGCATGTGGGTGGGCCCCAAGGTGGTGACCATGTTTCTGTGGGTCCTCTAGTGATGCCCGGTGATCCAGAACTTGATGGCCATCTTACAACAAGGTGTTTGTGTTGTCAACGAGCCCCAGTTATTTCAATGTTAATAATAGAGTATATATGTGTCAATATTCATTAATAAAAATTGAAATATAAGAAACCTTTATATATAAATGATATAATTTGAAATCCACATGAAACTTTTAAACAATATTATTTAAATAAAATAATATAAAATAAAAAATTACTATTTTAAATTAATTCTTGCGTTAATAAAATGAAATTTCATTTTAAAAGATACTTACTAATATGAAGTAAAATAAATATCATAATTCTATGAAGAATTTTTTTAATAAATTTAAAATAATTTCAAAACAAAATTTTTTTAAAAAAAATTAATTGATAGAATTGTTTAAAAAAATAAATATAACATAGTAATATGAGAACCAAATTCCGCTTATTGATATATTTTAAAAAAAATGAAATAGGGGTTTAAAAAAATAACCTCTTTAATAAAATCATTGTTTAATTAAAATTAATTATTTTTATGAAAATTATATTTTTTTGAGAAATAATGCTCATATAGAAGAGGGTTTTGAGAATAAACATGGAATAATTGTTTTGGAAAACAAATTCTCCCTTACCAGAAATCCAATACTAGAAAAAGGTTGGAAAATTATACTCTATTTTAATAATTTGTGTATTAGGGTATGAAATAAGAGATAAAGTGGTTTCTTGGGTTCTTTTCCAATATGTGTGGATAATGTTTCTCTAAATTCATTTATATAGAGGAGTTCATATACATTTCATAATCATGGGAATTTAATAATCTAAGATAAAATTTGAGGAGGGTACTTTTGATTTTGATATGGGATATGAAATTAGTGAGAAAAAATAATAGGTTACTATTATTTGTTTTATATGGATCGCTGTTTTTCAACGGTAAAAATAAACATATGAGCTTCAAGAAGGTTTAGTTCGAGTTGCCTTGTAGGGAAGGCTGAGGTCAATAAAATTGGAATGTCTTATTCCAGCTAAAATTATATGAATATTTTATTTCAATTCAATGTTATAACCCTAGTTTTAAATTAAATAAATATATATTTATTTTTACTTCAACCATTCCAATAATCCTTATGAAGGAAAGGATCTCCACTGGTGTTTAATGCTCATTATGAGATGAAAACCTTTGTAGGGTAGACTACGTGATATTAACTTTCCACCCTATTAAATAGATAATAGAGGTTGGGGTTTCGAGGTTCACTATATAAAGGTCATAACTATTTGTGGTTTTCTGAGGAAGAGGTGTACAGAAACATTTATACACCCACACAATCACCCACTAGGACCTTATTTTGTCTTGTTTGTGTTGATATCAGAAACCTAATGAGTTATATGCACACAACAATAGAACCTTTGTAGGATCTATCCCCACTCTAACCATTTCACTAGTCAGCTTCTTAGGATGACCCTCTTATATGGGTTGAGATTTTTCCCCACATTAGTTTTGAAGGGATGTCCCTTGTGGATGTCTTAGTAGCCACATTTTTAATATTATCAATTAATTTTAAATACTTAAAATACTAATAAACTAATAGTCAATACAATCATTATTATTTTTATACCTCATAAATTTTTCATTCAGAATTAAATAAATATCACATCATAACCATATCAAAATAAATTATACTATTATTATCATGATAACATTATGTTGATATTTTACCAGAGATATTATATAACTTGTCATAAAACTTTATATTTATATTGTAATAAACATTAATTGAAATTATATTTTAACCAGTGCTTATATAAAATGATATAAATATTACCATATCATGAATTAGTCATTTTTATAGATATTAATAATGTCTATTTTTCATTAGTCATATACATATCAATTATTCAATAAATTAAACCATTTTAACAATAATATATTATATTTATATCTGTATGTAATTGAAGTTTCCTGGATTGCAAAATAGATTCATATTTTCTTACTAATATATATTATAACTATCATTCAATTTTCTATATTTAAACTCATGTTGGATCCTTTGGATAATTTTTATTATCTTGGTATTCTTATAATTATTGAGCAATTTCCTATTTTGTTACGGATTGATGTTTAAGGGTTAATTTTTGTATAATTTTTTTCATGCTTTTATAGTTTAATGACGTGTTCTTGTAATAAAGTCATAGTTAGTGTGTTATCTCATATAAAATGATCCCTAACTTTTTTTCATGTTTTAAATACCTATTTATTCAAATGTAATTTATAAACTAACATTATGGGAAGTTACATTCTAACATTATTAAGTGGTATTATGGTTTTATAATTATTTTGACCTTGACTTCCTAGAATATGATGTACTATATATCCCAACATTTTCTATTTCAAATCCTATTTTAGATATACTATAATAAGATAAAATTAAAACAACTTCAATAAAAAGTGGTCATGAATTTATCAAATAATCCACCAATTTCTATTTTTGTGATTTTATCATGGTATTGGGTCTTGAAATTTAAGTAATGATTAAGTGATTATTTTAATTCCTTATAATATTTTTTGCAAAAGAATCACATGTAATTTGTTTCATATTGATGGCCACAAAGAAATAGTGTTAAAAAATTATTTTAATCAAAATATAATATTATAAAATTTTATAGAACATTATTGTTATGAAAAAATTACGACCAACTAAATTTGAAAATTTTAATCAAGGGTACTTTGAAATACATAGAGTATGACAAAAAATATAATATCGTGTTATTAAATATTTGCAGGCTGCATTGGGGACCTATTCCTCGGTTGTTATTCTGAAATATTAGTGTGCCTTAAGATCTCATGATGAGGTAAAATACATAATAATCTCTTGGTGATACCTCCCCTTTTAGGATAGGTGAGGAAGTTGGGAACTTTGAATTTTATTTAAAATAATTGCACATCCAGGATGATAACAGGGTGGGTGGAGGTATTTGATACTTCATACAACTTCTTGAAGGTGAATTTTATTTTATTAAATGTTTCAATATTAATGGAGTATGAATTTTCAATAAAAATTGTAATCATTTAATTACGAAGAGATAAATTTTTTTTTTCTATCTTCCTCATTTCAGTTTGTTAATAATTTCATCAATATGAAAAAATGGGACTTTACATAGAAGGAAATATCCCTAAATACACAAACCATCCATAATTAAACATCATAATATCCAAAATTGTCTAAATAATAGCTATAATAAAAAGTGATACAACCAATGACTTGGGTATCTGGAATTGGTGCTAAAACAATATTTTTTTTGTTGCTAAAAAATATATAGTCTTTTACACATTAAATTATCCTTTTAGTCTTATTTTTAAAGGAATAAGAAAAATATTTAAATAATATAATATTTTAGTATATATTTCAAACATTTATTTTAAATCAATCAGTAAATTTACTAAAATCTAGCCAAACCTATTTGGGACTTCTAGTGAACCTTTAAAAAACACATTAAAACATTGGGGTGACCATTAAATTGAAAATAAGGTGTTTTAAAACCAGAAAAAAAATATTTTATATATATACTTTAAAAAAACTTATTTTTTATCAGATATAATACATTTGATATAATATATGGTTCTCTAAAATAAACCTTTAGAGTTTTCAAAATACAGTCATAGTATGTACTAATCAAAACATTTTTAAATAGATATCAATTTTGAAAACCCAATTTCATTTAAAAATATAATATCCTTTAAAATATATACATCGATATGTCTGTGATGTTTTAAAACATTGCTATCATAATAATAACTTTTTTTTGAATGAAATGAGACTGGGTGACCCTTAATAAATCCATGTTTCCACTAGCAGTATCACCTTTTGTGACAATGTATCCTTGAGGTTGTGAGTTCACTCAATATTCCACACTATCACATTTGATATCAAAGTACTGAGTTTAAAAAAAAATATTTTTATGGTATTCTTTCCACAAATTATTTTACACTAGAACATTCTTTTGAAAATAAAAAAAATATGGTATTTATAAATAAATTTCATATAACATAATATTTATGAAATTATGATTTTATGAATACACTATTAATGTTGTTGGAAATAAATATTTTAAAATTAATAATTAAAATAATACTTAGAAATAATAAAACATAGGGGTATGCTTTTTGTAAAAAACATTATGGAATGGTAATTAAAAATATATATTATATAAATATCTATATTCATGAATAATACATTTTGAATTAGATGAAAATTTTATTCATAAAATTATAGAAATTAAAATCAACATGAATGTTTTTATTAAACCCAAAGAACATAAAATGAAAAACTTTTTCATTTTAAATTCATCTTTGAATTATGAAAATAAAATTTCGTTTTGAAAGAACCTACTTAAGGGCAATAAATAAATTAAACTTCTTTGAATAAGTGTTTAAAAAATATGAAATTAATTTTCAACAATAAAAACATTTTAATATAAATTTTTATTTCGAGAAGGTATTTAAATAAACAAAATGTATATTTAAAATCTGAAAATATAATTACCCTTATAAATGGGTTTCAAATAACATTAATGAGGGTTTTAAATAATAATAAATCCCCTAAAAAATAAATATTCTAATAAAATTAATGATATTATTGAAAAAAGAGTTTATAATAAAAATAATCACTATAAAATCGAGGTTTTTGAAAAGAAACATGAAATATTAGTTTTCTAAAAATAATTCCACCCATACTTAAATAAAAGACTAAAACAAGTTTGATCTATGATAATACACTAAAAGAGTTTGAGTATAATGTTATATGAAAAGAGAGAAACTAAGATCTTTGGTTTTTTTCCAGCAGGTGTAGAGAAGGTTTCTCTATATGTATATATATATGAGTTCCGATACATTTTTTTAATCATAGGAATTTATTAATCATGGTTAATATTTGAGGAGGGTGTTGCGAAGTCATATATGGTAGATGAGAGTGGCTAAAATGATGATAGTTTTCTATTATCAAGTCACTATGTATCCCTATTTTAAATGATAAAATGAAACCTATGACCTTTGAGGATGGTGAGTACGTGTTTTATTGTGGGGTATTTTTGGTTTAATGAAATTGTTGTTTTGAATTACAGATATTATTATACATAAATTTCGATGGCTTTTGTTGATAGAACATAAATTTTAAATTCAATAAATATAAATTTATGTTTAATTTGGAATTTACAAGATTAATATAGATAGAAAGGTTCCCTAGTAGTGTTCTAATTTTTTATGGTATAAAAAGATATCATTTGTAGACTAGGACATATAGATGTTTCACCCTATGAAATTGACAGTGGAGGTAAGGTGATTTTAAGTTGATTGTGTGTATCTAATACAGGTGAGTGGTGTCTTTCCTTAGAAGGTGAATATCAATATGTTGAAGTCAACATCAATGTATAAAGATGATGAAGAAGTAAATGATGGGTATAAAATTATCATGTAAGTAAGAAGATATTATGGGTAAATATGAAGGTCAAGATTATTTTGATTTAATGGTGATAACATAAATATAATATTTTAAATCAGGTAACAATACCCCACCATGTGAATTACACACGTAATAATACTTCAGTTGAGAAATTCAATGTAATACTACATCTCACATTATATCAATGCTCAGGCACTATAGGATCACCATTCATATACACCCACAAAGTCCCCCACCACACCACCGTGTCGACCCACAAATGTGGAACGTATAACCTATAATGAACTATAAATACCCCAACACATCCCCTATTCGAATTATTAAAACTCAAACTATGCCACTAGTCAATTTTGGGTGCTTACCATATCATGTGGGTTGATATTTCTTCACATATTAATGTTGAAGGGATTATCCTTGTGGAATCTTAGCAATCATAATTTTATTATATTCTAAATTAAAATAAAATAATTATAATAGTAGTACACTAATATCCATAACTATCATTGTTATTTTCATACATCATACATTTTTATGGAAAACATAAATACACGTAACATCATAAAAATTTTAATAAATTTTATTCTACTATTTTCATGATAACATTAAATTTATATTTTACTTACAATAATACTTAACTTATGAGAAAATTAATTATTTTTCATATAAAAGAATTTAATTGAAATTATATTTTGGCCGATGCTTATATAAATGTTCTAGTTTAAATCATATTGTATTTTAGCTTTTTTACATCAAATTATTATAATTGATATTATCCAATGTTCATACAAAAATGTTTTATTTTATAAACAACCCACTATTACTAGACATTTCATTTATAATTCAAGCTACTTTTACATGATTTTTTCACAGGAATATATTATTCCTATTTTATAATTCATATTTATTCTTATAATCGTCCACTTCTGTGTATTTATACTCTTGGTTGATCATTAAATTTCTGGTTATTATCATGTTTTTCTTATGTTTACTAGAAGTGGTTTACATTTATTATTTATAATAGTTGAAGGTTTAATTTCATCTTAAGTAGTTACTGGCTCCAAAAGTGTACTAAGGTGTTCTTATATCAAAGTATGAGTCAGTGTAATAAGTATTATAAAATTCATTCAACCTATATTTTAGTTTTCAATGCTTATTTATTTAAATAAATTTTATACATGAAAATACTATACTGTTATAATAAAATGATGATTTTATATTTTTGATAACTTTCAATGTATTATGAACCTATGTTTCCAAGAAACTAGTTCAAAAAAAATTTGTTTTGAACATGTAGTATATTTATGTTAAAAATAATTTTTATAACATTCTCGATTTTTTTTAATTCTATTTTTACCATCCAAGAAATGTGGAAATGAAAAATGAAACTTATTGCTTCGTTGAGGTGGTATTCCACACGTACGCATAAGCGATGATTTCATTTTAAAATGAAAAGGAAGATCAGAATGAACCTTGGATATAATAATTACATAATAATAATTTTAGTATATATATCAGTTATAATCATAAAACCCATCATAATAACCATCCATTATTGACGGTGATGGAAAATTAGTGGTATCACAATGTGTTGACAATAGTTCACATGTATGCATGAGCGAAACATTCCACTCTCATTTGATAAAATGGAGTGTGGATAATGGTGATTATATAATAATAATACTATTTATGAATATTTATGATGATTGTTTTATAATGTTATAATTAATAATAGTGGTATAGATGAGGTAGAATAAGAGTTAATTTAAAATAATTTATGTAAGATGATTACCTATTCTTTGGTTGGACTACTGTATGTCCATTATTAAAGAACAAATGAATGATATTTTAAGAATACCATAAAATAAATTATGTGGATATGGTATTTTAAAATATAAATGTGTAGGTTTAGATCAACCTAGATGAATGAGGAAGGTGTAATTAAAATAAAGATGTGGTTTTCTTTTATTTATAAGGGATATTACCCACATTGAATTATTTAAATTATTTAAATATACATTATGCATTTCTCAAGTATAATGATTCAAGATAACCATTTATTCAATTAATAAGATTATATGGTCAAAATATCATCATCAAGTAGAATTTGTTTTATCTTTTAAACATTATATTTTCTTTTATCCAATTCATTTCCAAATTGTTTCCTTAAGTACGGTAATAAAAAAATTAAACTAAAAGGGTTATAATTTCAAATACATGGTAAAAATTAGATAATTATTGGTAATGCCATAAAATATGGGACCATTTACCGTGATACATGTCCTCTTTCAATTTTTTTATTATCCAAAAATAATTTAATAAAAGATTATTTTTTATGAAATATCATTAATGTCATTTTTTTAGTATATTAATTGACTATGACATTAAGGTCATAATGATTGTAATGGACACCAAATATAAAACTTTATCACATCTTTAAAATAATATTTTTATCCAATAATTCAAATAACTCAATAATTCTTCCATATTTTAATAATTTTAATTTTTTTTAAAATGATTTATTTTATTGTTCTATTAATTAAATAAATATATTTTTGGAATTGCGTAAGAATTTATGAAAATTATACCATCACTAAAATTTAAATATAATTTTTCAAGATAATAATAGATATTTCTTTATATAAATAAAAAATTAGTAATGAACTTATACATGTTTAATCCTTATGAAAATGTTGTATATATATTAAAATCAAGATACAATTTTTTTGAATTTATAATTTTCATAAAATACTATAAATGTCATACTAAAATTTAAATCATTTTAAGTTTAAATATTTTTCAAAATTTGATGGAAATTTATAAAGTCTATTAATTCAATAAGATCTAGTTAAGAGTTTAAAAAATTTGAACCATTATCACAATGTTATTATCTGATTTTACCATTACTAAGGTGGAAAATATTTTACAAGGTTAGTATTCATAATGACTAAAAATAAAACGGACCTATTTACCAAATCTTGTAATCCTATTTCAAATTATGAAATAAATTTTTATAAATTCTATTTCAATATCTGGTTAAAATTAATTTTAACATAAGTGATCAAAAACTGATAAAACCCCTTTTTAGAAATTAAATTTTTAAGCATAAAACTACAGTTACTGTTATTCCATGAATAATAAAAAAACATTATATGTCTATTAAAACATTTTATTTAATATATAATCATTAAATTTAAACAAAATTACTCACAAATAATTATTAATTTTATTTATTAAGATAAAAACACACTTAGTAAATAAAAAATGTTTTCATAAAAACATTTCCTTTACTATAAAATGATTTTATTTTCATTTCAAATAATTTGATGACCAATGAATTCAATTTAAAATTTTCCTGAACATAAAATATTTATTATTTTATTATTATTATTCATACCATCCATTCTAGTGGCAAGACTATAACTGTCACATTAATCACCAATATTCCAATAGTATAAGCCTGTTAGTTTAAAATTTGTATTGTTTGTAAAGAAAGATATCAGTGAAATCAATTTTTTTATCAAGTAATATATCATAAAATATTATTGTGTTACATGTATCATTATTTTATCCATGTTATGTGAAAAATAATTATGATTTTTGGGACTATGATTAATTCTAGTGTTATTATCAATATTTATTATATTTAATGTGATTTTGTGACTATAGTTCTCTTTCCATATAGGGAAAAACTATTTTTTTTGAATAGGGAAATAAAATTTAATATCTACCTAGGAAATATTTATCAATTAAAGGATTCTTAATGAACACATTATGGGTTAAAATGGTTAGATAAACACATAATTTTAGGGATAAGCCTATTTATAGGAAAAAGATATGTTCTCTAAGATTGGGAGGATTTAATTTGACTAAAATTTCTACCATTAGTAAGGACAACCTTTTAGATACCATTTTATATTTTTATTATTATACGATAATTAAAATTGAGAGGACATGATTTATTTAGTTGGGTGGGTGGGGGGATATGTAATTCCCCATGTTTTAGGTATAAGGACCCAAGCATTAAAATACATACTATAATGTCTTTAGAAAAGAAATAATTTTCCTTAATTAAGGAAGATATTTTAGGTTTATATTATTAGATAATTTTTTCATCAATCAAACATAAATTAATATAAAATCATAACGTAGACACTTCCACTTGATATCTATTTTTCAACAAAAAATCTTTTAGGATATGATAAGATATATTTTTTGGAATCATCTTCAGAACATCCATATCAACCTCTTACTCTTCATTACACTTCCATAATAAAATTTAATAACTTTTTAAAACATGGTATTATAAAAAAATTCATCGAGGTATATAAAAATAAATAAAAGAACCTATTATTCAATGGATACTTAAAAATTTTAATTTTTAGAAATAAACTATTGGTTTAAAATAAAAAATTTCACACCAAAGAAATCAATATAATAAGACAAATAATTTCCTAAAACATTCATAATAAATATTAAACATAAAATAAAACTCAGATATGTTTATTCGAAATTATAAAAAACACATGATTTTTTCACAATGTTATACTTTTAAACCTTAAAAAGTAGATAATATGTTCCATTAAACATAATCTCATTATATTAACTTGTAAAATAATGATATTTCTATAAAATCTATTTAAATAATAAATTGTACATTTAGGTAAATCAGGGAACTACTACCAATATCAATCTGATAAATAGAATTACTATCCATAATTCACCAGAGATCCCATTGAATTGGAGGGCTATAACAGACCCACCAGTCTATGGATTATAATGGAACCAATAATCCCTGGTTAACATATCCACCCATCCATTGATTATTAATGACTTAATTCATACATTTTTAATTACAATGAAAAATAACATAATCATGAAACAATAAAATATATATATTAATCATTACACTCCAAATTATATTCTTTTCACCTTTAATAGAACATTTCTATATATTTGAATAATTATTCAATTTAAAACCTTTTTTTTGAAAAAACCCAAAAAATAGGGATAAGGGGATTTTATTTGAAAACCAAATATATAATTATAATGTAATAAAGACATTAAATAATGGTTACAATACATGAATAACATTTGACACCGTATATGATAAAATAAAACATTTTTTTTAGAAATATATTATATTATATTTAAATTGATTCATTTAGAATTTTTTTTAAAGAAAGTAAAAATAGACACTAAATTAACTTTATCATTCATTAATTTCTATTGAAATACATACATATTTTTTTTCAAAATATGTGCATATATGAAATATATTTAAAAAATAAATCTGAAAAATATATAAATTGAGTTTTTTAAAGTAAAGTGTCTCTTACCTCGATTATGAATCATCATGTATGTTCATTATATTCCTAAATAATAGAAATAAATTAACTAAATAATTTCATATTAAAAATTTTAATGTTTATTATGCCCTTTATTTTTCTAACACTATGTTATATTGAATAACTTAATCAAATAAGTTCATGTAAATATTTTCGACAATATTCAGCTCATATGTAAAAAATTATATTGGTAGTTTGACTGTGGTAAAATAGTTAATCACTATATCATATATATAATAAATATAATTTCGAAATTAACATATTTATATTTACCTTATACCTTTAAAAAAAATTTATGATGGTTATGAAAATTAAAATACTCTACAATCATGAAGATGGTTAGACGTACAGATGTGTGAGTAACATCCCCATTTAAATGATCATCATATAAAGAAGGTACATGTAATTTAAAATTTCCATAATAATACTTATATCATAAATATCATACAATATTTTTAAATAGTATTATATTTATAATTGATATGATGTGGTCATAAAAAAATGAATCGCATCACATCGTGGTGTATGCACGAACATTGTTATCATTTTTCAATGAATGAAATGATAGGAAAAAATATTATATTTTAAATTTAAATAATTAGGAATTTGAAATTAATATCATATATATATACTTAATCCATAATAATAAATCTCTGTGAAAATTGGTGATAGAAAATGAATTACATCGGTTTGTGAGTTGGGTGTCCACCATACACACAAACGATTGTTTTAATTCCTATTTGATGGTAGAGGGGATGGATATAGGTTACTGCATTAACCTAATAAATTATATGTATATTTTATATACTACTGTTCTTATATCAGCATGTCTTAGGAATATCATAAGTAGGTATAGAACAAATAAAAATAAAATATACAGTTTGAAGATATTCGTTTTCTTCAGACAACCTCCTTTTCTTCACACTTTATATTCTCTAAGGAATGTATTATTCCTAAACTAAAAACTCACTAATTTGGGGATTTATTATAATAATTTTTTTTGGGTATGTATTATAATTTCCTAAATTCATTCGAAGTCTGATGAAAAGATTACAAGAGGCACTCTTTTATAAGACAAGGTAGGGGTACTCTTGGAATAAATTAAAGTATTGAATTATTATAAATTAATTTTCACAGATTTTTTTACTAGAAAATATTTATTTATAAGTTAGTGTGAAGAGGTGTTAAATTCCCTCAAAAAAAATTGGGCATGGTTTTTAACCATTATCTTTTAATTTTAACCACCCATAATCCATTTTGACAATTATCATGATATTAAAGTTTTTTATTCTTTAATGGTCTAAATTTTCAATATAAAAATGAAAATTTTCCATAAATAGACTATAGAACATATTATAAACCATATAAAATTAAATTTGTAGAATATAAGTTTTTTAGCAATTTTAATTAATTTAACAAAATATTATTTTTTATTTAATGTGATTATTGTCAATTTCGGCACTATTTACTTAATTTGACATTGAAAGAAACATCATAGTTAAGATATTTGAATATAATATGTTAAATCACTAAAAATACTTTATAGGAATATATAAATTTTTTGGGATATCTTAAATTACCCAGAAAAATTCTTTTAGAGTTTTTAGAATCATTTACATCATTTTTACACCTTTCACAAGCACTATGTTAGCATTTCTTAAGAATTTAATGAAATTATTTTCTCCCTAAAAAATATAAATAAATTGTCATGATAAATAAAAATCCATTATTTTTAAAACAATCATTTATTATGGAACATACTTTTTTTATCCCTTGATGAAAATTTTAATGTTAATAAATCAATGAGAATGAAATGTATTACTTTTCATTACCAAAAAATTATAAAGTTAAAAATCATCGATAAGTGGAAAATGTGGTTTTATATTGGATGATTAAATGATTATTGATGCAATTTATACATCCAATAAATTTAATTCAAGATTTAGGGTTACTTTTAGTACTAAAATTATTATTTTTAGACATAAGTACTTGATTTACCTTTACACTGATGATATAAATTAAATAAATAATTTCTTCAAAATGAAATAAATAAAAAGGAACTATTAACCAAATATATATGTCGTTATTCAAAATATAATATCCATTTTTTCAATATTTAACTCATTAATTTAATGAATTAAATTTAAAATTAAACATTCCAATCTGGAAAGAAAACCATTTTTTAGAAAAATTTATTTATGTATAAAAATGTGTTTCACATAATTCAAGCATAAAATTAACTCCAAGGAAATTAATTAGACTATTTTTAATGAATATGGAAAAAATAAAATTTTAAAACTATCCCATAATAAAATATAGTTTCAATAAAAATCAGTATTTTTAAATATTTGTTGAACAATAAATCTTCCCAAAATAATCAAAAAACATCATACTAAGTTAATTTTGAAATTATTAACACAAAAAAAAAATAATTTTTTTCAAACATAATTTCTATATTTTTTATATAATGATTATAAATAACCTAACTAATACATGAAAACCAAATTGGATTTGAAATAAATTGTTTTCTAGTTGATTGAAAAATTACATAATATTCTTATAATGAATATAACTCTATAAAATAAAATTTATGAAATCATATAAAAGATTTATTAGAATATCTCATAATATAATAATAATTAACATATATCGATAAAATTTAATTAAATAAAATATAGAAATGATATTGTACAATATTACATGGGTTGTTATATTCTTCGCCATTTTGTAAATTGTGTCCTTATAATTTTATTCACTTATTAAACAATTGGGTATATCGTTCCCTTATCGAATTTGAGGATTTATATGATTCTTTTCGACCAGATGGATTTTCAATAAAAACATAACTTGATGAATTACATAATTCGCCAACACAATCTCAATGTGATGGAGAATCGTTACAGGTTGTTCATCACAATGAATTCAAGGGTCAAAACAGTAGAGGAATCTGTAACATATTTAATTTATATCAAAACATGATGTATATTATGTTATAGGGATAAGATTAAATAAAATTCCAATTTGTATGAAACTAATATAATAAAATCCAATTTTTTTACTATCCAATGAAATATGGATTTAATATCCTCTTTTTACAATACATGTAACACTTTTCCATCGATATACATTAAGAAAAACATGATCACCTACCTCAGAAGAATGATCATTAATCTAGTTGTCTATATTTATTTCCTTATAGATATTATCCATTATCATATATTGTTAAATAAACTTTTCATTAGTAATTATTTGTTTTTCCATGTCTTGTCACAAAATCTTCTATTCTTTTACTTCATTCCAAAAAACTGTAGTTTGACACTTATTTACATATAAACCCTCAAAAGGGATCATCTATATACTGGAATTAAAAATATTATTATAAGAAAACCCTACCAGATTCATATTTTTATCCCTAGTTCCATTATAATCCACTGAATAATATTAAATAATGTACTCGAAAGATGGAATTGTTCAATGTGATTTTCCATCCAATTGAATAAGAAGAGGGGTACTAAACGTTAATTTAGTACCAAACTACTTCTAAAGACTTTACCAAAAAATTATACATGAATCTATGATCCTGATTATATAAAATATAATGAGGTACTTCATGTAATATAATGATCACTATAACATAAAGCTGAGAAATTTGATCCAAAGACATATTTTCTTAAATGGGATGAAAATGAGAATATTTAATTAATTGATGAATAGTTACCCAATTTGTATTGTTAGATTGATATTTTCTTTATAATCCCACCATAAAATACTCATATATATCATCCACATTCAATTCTGGAACTATAAAAGGCTAATTAATACCCATCCGTATTTTTCATTCGGTTTTATCATATTAACAATTTAAACGTTTCACAGTAAAATCAAAATTATCATTCTTCATTCCTTCATACCCAAAATGTTCTTTAATTATTATATGTATATTTTTAATACCAACATCAATAGAAAACATATAACAAATAGCCTCAATCATCCTATGTTTCTTCAACTATGGGGTTATATAAATAAATAATCTTTTTTAAAGCTCAAACACGTTCTTTATTAACATTAAATTTCTTAAAATTTAATTTCCTTAACAAAATAGACCATATCATGTTACTCATAGCCTTCCACATGATAATTAATAATTATTCCTAAAAAATATGATCATACAGACACCTACGAAAAAATAGAGGGAGTTCCTACATATGAAATTTCTGTGCCAACATTCTTTAAATGATGAAATAATGGATCTTGTTCTACACATAACATAATTACTGATGCATTATCTTTCGGATTCAAAGAACCAACTAATTTAGTTTTCTTAACTAGATATTATTTTAGATTCATAATATTTAACACCTAGAGTTTTTAGGGAACTAATGTTTTTTTAATAAATTACATTTTACTGAGGTATTGTATTTACATAAGTCATAAATTCCTTTTACATGACACCAAATTGGAATGCACTACACAACACCAACTTAGCTCTCATTACCCGCAAAACCCACTTCGCATCCATTGACCACAAAACCAATTGAAATAGGGAAAATAATAAATTAATAATGTAAAATATATTTTATATCTTAAATAAATTTAATATATTCTATGCATTATAATGAAAAACACACCTAGTTAGCTTGTATTACATGCAAGATATACCTTCTTCTAAAGCTTACAGTATACTCAAGACTGAATATTAAAATACAATGATATATTATTACAATATTACTATTTAATATAATAAGATATAACATATCCATTAAATATGTAAGTATGAATAGAATTAAATATATTTTTAAATTTTTCTATTCATATAAATATAAACTGAATCCATTTGTTACCATTTAATTAAAATGAGACTAATAAAAAAATGAATATGAAAAATATATATTATTATTATTATTTTCATGATTCCAATGTATTTTTCTCTTGTTATAATTCAATAATCCAAACTAGTCAGTGGTTTTAATTAAATATATATTTTAAATATTCAACGAAATATTTTTGATATCCATCCATTAGTTTTTATATGAATCATATAAGAACAATTCTAATTTCACACTTCAAAACAAATATTTTTATAAAAGAAAATTTTACCTCCTTTTAATGGAAAACCAATTTTTAATTAAAAATGTCACACTTTTATAACTTTAATATTTCAATATAAAATTCATATTTTAATGATAAACTAATAAATTATCTTAGGGACAATTTTTGGTATTTTTCTATGAAGATTCTATTTTTAATTAAAAGTGAAAAATACTAAATTTCAGTTCAAAACTGCCTTATCATCTATTTTATTTATAAGGATAAATTAGGTTTTATATTGGGTGTAATGTTTTATTAGATTAACATTGATCAATTAATATATTTTGGTCATTATAATCAATTTCATATTTAAATTGACCATAAAATCGTAGAAAACATTCAAATGTTCTTTCTTTAAAACCCCATATTGTTATCCCACCTTTTGGATGAATTTTAAATTAATTTATTCCACATTGGTTATTGGAATTTGGAAAAATGGATTCCATATTTGGAATACGAATAATTTATAATGTCTAATAATAATAAATGATATTTTGTCAAAAAATATTAGTGAAAGTGATAAATATTTATTACAACAATTAAGGTTGAATTAACAATAATAAGGGAATAAACCCTTACTATAAGGCCCAGAGAGATCTTTAAACCTATCCAAGAGATATTGGAAGAAACTATTTCGACCCTATAATCTATTTTTTAATTGGGTCCATTATTGGAGACAATTTCAATGTGAAAAACGTTTATGGAATTCCTTTTCTAAAATATTACAAGTGTGTCACTCCTATATTATAAAAGGCCACCACATCTCCCACTTCCAGACACCCCTAAAAGAACTAAGGTTTAGTAAATATCGGACCAAATAAATTCCCTAATCCCCCAACCTTGAATCCACCATTTTTTCAAAAATCATTTCATGAAATCCCTTTAGAATAAACCAAAAAGATTTACTATATTGTATGATAACATTTTCCAACGATCTCTTTTGGTTCATTTTCTTCTCCACTCTATATAATAATATTATTAAATGTTTACATAAAAAATAGTATCTTAAATATTCTAGGATGTTTTTATGTTTTTATTTCTACCTATAAATACCCACAACACCATCTAATGGGTAACAAACATACTATTTTTTTGTAGGTAGAGATACTGTCTCGGGAAACGATGATTGTTTATTTTTTCATTACCACCTCTTAATGTGGGAAATATAATGAACACTTTTTTTATATATGATATTTATTATATTCATAGTTTCATTATGATTTTATAATTTCTTTTATAACATAACTTTATGCTTTCCATATTGTTTAAATATGATAATTTTGTTTGAGGGAGCATGGAATACCACCCCCTCGATGTGATGGGACTCATTAATTATATACATGGAATATAAAATGGTTGGTATTTATAAAACTATGTAACTTATATAACATAGATATGATACTTGAATTATAATATAAATATATCATTTTAACACTAGGATGTTTTTATGAAATATTTTAAATAATTTTTAATATTCAATATCTTACATTACAGACAATCATGAACCTAAAGGAACATTAATATGCCCTAAGTATAAAATGACCATTATAAATTAGCTATTAGGTTAGGAGGAATAAAAATAACTAACTTATGAAATTGTATTTTAAATTAAAAATAAAAATCAATTATATATTTTTATTTTTATTAAATGAAATAAATGATATATATTGGTTGTATAGTTATATAAAATATTTTCAATATTCATCTGATAGATATTTTTGTCATGGGGTACGAATAGACCCTATTGGATGTATAAACACCATTATTTTTTAATGGGTAATTTATGACCTTTTAAGGGAGAAAACCTTTTAAATTAAGAATTTAAACAATTCATAATATCTATATGACTACATAAAAATTTTCATTGGAATTTGGATATAAAAATTTACTTCAAATGAATTTGGGATATTTTTATTATAACTTTCACATTTTGATGAATAGTAAAAATAAAATAAATTTTAATTGAACAAAAAAATTTATCGAAATAATTTATATGAATAAATTTTAGTATTGAATGATTTTAATGTATAAATTGGAAATATTTTTATCATTCAATATAATTTATGTCATTATCATTAATTTTACATTTTAATCAAATGTAATTTTTTTATCTATGGTAATGTTTTATCTTTTACAAAATTTTCTCTCTTTTTAACAATAGGATTGATTTTAAATGAATTTCATAATCTTATGTTATTTTAATTTTGAAAAATGGATTCCATATTTTTAATTAGTATTTCCAATTATATAAAAATATTACTTATATTTTTGGGCATTATGAATAGTAACTTCTGTAATATTTATTAATACCATAAAAGGGTAGATCGAGTAAATAAGGGTAGAAATAATATTATGAAATTACACTAAAACTTATCCTATTATCATTTATGAGTTTATTTACCTAAATAATCCTTGGGTCTAAATTAGGTCCTTTAGAAGCCACTAGGATGAGATTAAGACATTTCATTTATTTTATTTCATTAAAAGTTTAATATGTTTCACTCAAATTTTAAAAACTATATAATTTTTAGTATAAATTTATACAAAATTTAATTTAAATTATAAATACTAATTTGAAATATTTAATGATCTTATTTATCATGAAAATTTATTTTTAATTTTGAGGAAATAAAGAATTTCCTTAAAAACTTATATATTAATGATGGAGAAATTATTTTATTGATGACAAGTAAATAAAATAATATTTATTAATGTGATAATAACCATTAAAAAACCCAAACACTTGACCAACTATTTTTTTAAGTATATATCTACCATATCCTGCCTGCAAATCACTTTTTTCCCGTTTTACAAAAGTCGGATTGTGGGTTGTCGGGACCCATACAGCATGAATCCAAAACCACATAACACATTTCAAAATGGAATTTCAAAATTCAAATCACTGCCACACTGCCTCGAGACATGATCCCGCACCGCCTTGAGCATCGAACCGTCATCAGGCTGACACGTCATGCATCAGCCTTTCGCCGACATCCATCATCGCAACATCCACTACCCCGGATTGCCGGTGAGCTTCACCAGCGTCCGTCGTCGCCTGTAATCACCATCACCGATGTCCAGCAACGGAGCACCATCAACCACTGCATCTCCACCGAAACACCACCAGTGAGATCCCATCGGAAACCATCATAAAAAATCTTCAAAAACAATGCCGGTGAGAACCCGTCGCCTCCACCGCAAAATAAAGGAACCGCAAAAACATCACGCGCTCCACAGACAAACCCAAAATCAAAACTAGGAAACCCCATAGCAACCAACCCAACCACCGAAGCAGACCCTCAGAAACCCTCAAACGCACTCCGCCGCTGCAGATCAGATGACGACCTCCACATGATGAGAAATCGTCACAGCACAACAACACATCACCATGAGAAAACCCTTGGATGCTCCGAAGAGTGTGCCGATGAATCCAGTCTTACGCCCTTGGATCAGTCCATCGGAGATATAGAAGTCCTTGCGCAACACAACCATAAGAAGAAAACGCCCTGAGACTACCGCAGCGAGCACCCGAGACATCCGAGGAAAATCCACCAGAAGGATGAGGCGGCGCCGAGAAAAACCCTAGCTCTGCCAGCTTCAAGCGTAAATAGCAAAGTGATATCCTTCAACACTGAAAAACAACACAAAGGAAACAGGAAACAAAACCCCCCCTCCCCAGTCCACTCCAGATCTGTCGCCAACCACAATGAAAAGAAGTCCCTCTATAAAAACCAGACCCTGCCGATCGAGTCTCACAAATGGCGACATCGACATGCCGAGCCGACATAGCTGGAGAGATGATTCAATGTGAGGAGAAACAAGACGAGATGGCCGGGGAGGGAAGAAACGCAAGATCAGAGGAGAAACCCTAGAATCCGCGAGGAGAGAAAGAAGAGGCCGCTCTGAGGCTCCGCCACCATATCAATCCAATAGAAATGATATTAACCATTTCGAGCCTCATTCAAGAGATTATGACACCTTGATTATTTTATTTAATGTAATGATAAACATTCCACATTATTTTTTTCATTTGTATAACATTTTTAATGATTTATTTTATAGAAGATATATTCAAATAAAATTATACTTATGAAATATAGTATATTTATATTTATCATATAATTTTATTTTTAATTTTCATTCAATAAAAAAGTGTAATAAATAATTACAAAAATTTGATTTTATGGTTATCTTATTAATTGAGATAACAAAAAAATGTTATTAATATATTAAAATAAATATAATTTGAGATAATTAATATTTCAAATGATTTTTCTAGATGAAATTGACATATTAGACATAAAATAATTTTTTTTGAAGGGAATCTTATTATTTTAATATTTTTAAAAATCATTGTATTGAAAAGTGTCAAAATTGTCACAATTGATTGTTTATCAAATAAAAAATTAATTAAATTATTTAAAAATAATTAATTTTTTAAAATATATAATAATTATTATATAGTGAAAAGATTTATACGGCATTTATTTATGGTCTAATTGACATCAAATAAGAAATTATTGAACCCTTTTAATATTAAAATATTTGATACCCTAGTTAAAAATTAATTAGAAAAACTAAACATTAATTAAAATGATAAGGTTTAAATTGATAGAAAACCTATATTAAATTTATTAGTGGATTACAATAATACCCTTTCTCATATCATTATTAATTTTTTTGAATTTTGTGGTTTTTTGAATGGGGTTTAATTTTATATTAAAATAATATTTTTGGAGATCCGAAAAGTGCCCATCACATCAATTATAAAAGGGATCCTCCCCCTCACCTATTTAGTTAAATTTGAGACTTTAATCTCATACATCCATGAAAATTTAGTTTATAAACATCCATAGTTACATTATATAGGTTATGTTCTTTTTAAAAGACCAAATCTAGCGCTTTTGAAGGAGATCTAGAGGGAACACATTGAAGAAGAGGTAATGTCCTCTATCGATTCTTTCAAACTTATTTTTATTCTAATTCCTCTTCATGATTTGTTTCAATATAAAGTAATAAATATAGTATCACATATATAATGAGATATTATTATTATTATTATTATAAACCAACCATATTCTCTCTCCTATCCATCCTATGAAAAATGAAATTACCACGCGTGTGTACGTATGACCTACCATCTCCACAATGCGATGTGATTAATTCTACATCATCTTCATTAAATAATGATTATATAAATGATTTTAATGAATAAATATGATATATATTATACTAATATAATTATATAAATTAAATAAATATAACCTATGATGAGGAATAATGACATAGCTGAAAACACATTCATGTGAACATAAATAAGTTAACCCCTAATGGATGAGTAATAACGTAACTAACAAAATAAAGATAATATGATCATATATTATATAATAAAAATAATTGTGATTAAGAAATAGGCAATGCTATTATTTATAACATTTTAAAAAAGGTTTTAATACATACAATGGAAATCATACATAAGGTACGGGATAATTTAGCAATCTCATTATTATCTGATATTGTTTGTATGTAAGTATTTACTGGGGTATATTTAGCATTCATGTCAATGATTACTAATTATTTATTAAAAAATAAACATTCTATTATTATAAAATTGTTTAGAGTCATCGTTACCAATTGGTGAATTTTTATTATATGGTATGAATATAATATATTTTTTTCTATACAAGGCACTCTTGGACTTTCATGGAAAAAGTAAGACGAGAATGTTTTTTTAGATTATACAACATAAATGGATTTTTACTCCTTCATAATTCCTTATTTACATGAATTTTCATATACATGATTTCAATTATATTTTCAAATAAATTCTTCTCTATCAAAATTACATATAATTTTTAGAAAAGAAAACATTTGGGAAGAAGAAATAGATTATCCCCAAGAATTAATTTCAAGTATTTTATCAATATTATTTTCCATATAACATAACTTTCTTTAAATAGGGTTATGTTTCTATCCCTATTATCACTATTATTTAATTTTTGTATGATGTTATTGTATTTATGAAATTCATTTGTTTTATATGGATTGTGTTTTGATGGGATGATGTTTTAGAAACCCATTTTTATTCCTAGGGTTATGCTATGATGAATGATTTATGATTTATGGAACCAATATGAACGGTTTCATTATGATATGGGTGGTACCTATATATCCATAAAATTAACTGGGTAATGATTTATATCTCATGAGATAGACATGGCTGGAATGGAAAATGATATTGGTTCAGTAGTACATGTTTAAAATTAGGAGTGAGTTCTATTTGGTAATGGACTTTGTCTGCTATGATTCCCTTGGAAATGTTCCATGACTAATATAATGTTATATTCTATGGTTATGTGTATGTCAAAAAAATTCACATATTATATTATGAATTCTGGGATTAAATTCATTTATTCTTATGAACATTAATGATTTACCCCATATCAAGATATCACGATCTTTCATATACAGGAAATGATTATCAAATGTTATGTTCTTTTATCTTATGATTATGATATGATTGGTATATCCATTTTTTAACCTAACTGAGAATAAGAGATCACCATTTAATATGCTTATTTTTCCCATGTCATTAAGAGGGGTATCAAGTAATATATTTCAAAAAGGGGTCCTGTTATGATGAAATAAGTGGGAGACATGATGATGCCTTATGAACTAGTTGTTTATGTTTCACAACTTCTAAAGACAATATACCTATATGTTCGTGTCATAGATTTGTTATATTTTGTATTTAATAATCATTAATTTTAAATTAATATCAATTTATTTAAATTATGGTTCATTTTAATCATTTACTTTTAATTATTTTAATGCAATAATGAAATAAAAGTAGTGTTTATTTGTACGTACGACCTTCGGTCTCCATGAATGGTGAATTTCATGTCTTATATCCAAACATTATAGATTATTATAAATACATATTTACTGAATATATAAGATAATTATTTCATTTTTTTTAGATTGGAGATAATGAAATCATGATCTATGTAATATGAGAAGAAAATAACACATCAAAACCTACTTGAGAAAACTAGGCAATTGACACCCGAAATAGTGAAAATTATGAATGATTTTTAACAAATGGGTAATAAGACATTACAAAAAGATGATATATTATATTATAAACCGGATTATGGTTATTTTATAAGTTAATAACATATTTTAAACTTCTATACATGAGGATAAAGACAAAAAAATGAAGATCAATGTAAGATAATTTCATCTCATTTTTATTTCCGTGATATATATCCATATTCACCACTCACTTATTTTTGTAGTTCATGTACTGACCAATAATAAAATAAATGAGTCTTATAAATATGATTATGGGTATTTAAATATCCATTTTATGATCTTTCTTTCATGGCGCTTATGTTTTGAAAGGTTCTAATTGGAAAAATAGTTTATCTCAATTTTCCTTCTTTGGTAATCATGTCTGTTTATTCACTTAATTTTTTTTCAAGGTGTATTAACATCCATTTTAATGTTATTACATGAATAATATTCTCTCCATGATATTTTATGCTTCTTGTAATTTCCTTTTCTTAAATGGAGAGTATGATCCCATGTTACCAAGTGATATGATTTTTTTGAAACAATCTCCTCACTTTTTGATATAGTCGATGAATATGCTTATTTTATGAAATCTTATGAACCATATCTCAAGATCACATATCCTTTTATTAGAAAAAATTTCACTCTTTTTTCTTAGGATAATTACTAAAACAAATTTAAGAAAATATGACTGTATTTCTTTTTTTGGTTGGAAGTGAATTCTATTTAAAAAACAATGTTTTCAAAAATGTTTTCAAATGATCCATGAAGATAAATTATAAGGAAGATATTTTATAAAATTTTCACTATGGTCAAGATTTATTTATAATATTTGAAATTATTTTCAATTAAAATGAATTTAAAAATGTTCTCAATTTAATTCATAAGTTTTCAGTTCAAAGGTTTTAAAATCAATTTCAATATTTATTTATATATTTTCAAAGTATATTCAAATAAATAGTTTTCAAAACGTTCTGAATATTATTTTATAATATTTTAAGAAAAATATATTTCCAAAGGTTATATGTTTTTTAAAAATCATTTTTCTTGAATAATATATTTTTTCCTGAAGACATTATTTTAAAATATCTTTAAAAATTATTTCCCATAAAAGATAACATCAATTGGTGTTACTCATGCCTCTCTCAGGAAATGATTCAAATCTTCCATTCATATTATTCCTATGAATGGTTAATGTTTTGATTTAATGATGTTAATCAAACTATTTCCTCTCTCAGAGGTTATATTCTTTTGAAACCTACTTCTTTTCATAGATGGTGATTATGATACCTACCACTTTTCCATAGGTAATGATATGATTACTTTTTCATTATTCCCATCTCATTCCATGGATTATTATAGGATCATTTTTTATAATCTTATTTCATTCATATGTATGATTTTAATATGTCTTAGGTTTGGCCTATATCTCACTCCAATTCGTTGGGTAATTATGGATGACTATGGAGTTTATATTTTATACATGAACCTAATTTCATTTTTTCAATTTTATACACAAACATGATTACATGTTCCCAATGTTATATAAGAACCTGGTTTCATGTCCACAAGTGTATGCATAAATCTGATTACATGGTCATAATGTTATGAGTGAACCTTATTACGTGTTCACAATGTTATTCATGGACCTAGTTGCATTTTTATAAGTTTATACGTCATCCTAACTACATGTTCAAAATGTTTTGAGTGAACTTGATGAAATGTTCACAATATTACGCATGGACCTGGTTTCATGTCTATAAGGTTATACGTGAACATGATTACACATTAACAATGTCATGGATAGACCTGGTTTCATGCCCATAAGCTGATGAAGGGGTCCTGATTTCATGTCTTTAACATAATGAGTGTACATATTTCTACTAATACATGTCACGCTGTTATAAACTAATGTACATGAAAAATATTCCATGCATTATTCCTATGTTATGTTTTCATGAAATATTATCTTAATTCTCTTATGATCAATGTCTTATGACCTTCCAATATTTATTATGATATATAATATGGTGGGTATGATCATCAAAATTTAGGCTCATTTTCCACATCCTTTGTTCATTTTATACTTACACATTTCCTTTATTTACCCTTTCTGATCATCTCAGCTCGCCCCATTCTTATGTAGTCTTTCCCCAAGTTATGAATAAATGTTTTGGGTAAAAGTAAAAAGTATATAGAAAGTTATGAGAGATTTTTATGATCTTTAACTAGGATAGTATCTTTTGATTCCATGTTTCCAAATACACCAAACTATTATTGTCCTCAGGAATGTATTTTTTGTAATGTACTGAATATTAATCTATGATGATGTAATATCAATGTTTGTTAATCATGTGCCTCTATATTAAGTATCAAAGTAAATGATTAGTCAACCTTTGGAAACCTTTATTAGAAAACCTTAGTGAGAACACTAAGGGTATTTTTAAGAATATGTCTTAGGATTGCTCTATGAATAAGACTAAGGATAATGAAAAAAGTATAGGAAAATGTCTTGGAATTATGGTAAAAGATAGAGTGAGTGGTTTCCTATAAATAAATCCCTTCCTAGATATTATTAGTGTATTTGGCACTAGAACAAAAGTATCTAGGAGTAACAAATCCAACAAGATGTTCTGGTCCCAATTGAGGATAATTTGGTACATTAGAATTGGCCTTGTTACACACCTAGTTTGACACTCCTAGAGTATATTTTTTGGAAATTCACAAAATATTCACAAATCATTATGAATTATTTTAATTTAATATTACTATAAATATCCTAGAATAAACATAAGTTTTCACACATTCAGTAAGGTGTCAAAATTTAGACATCTTATAAGTAAATTTTTATGGTTATGTACTTCTCTTATATGATATGTGTTTCTCACCCCCATGCTTTCTTATTTTGTCAATAGTGATAACTATAAAGAATATAGTTAACATTAAATGTTTAAATCATGGAATGTATGGGCATTATGAAAATTTATTTCCCAAATTTAAATCATATATAAGATAATAAGGATGGTGGTATGGGTATTAGTTATAATTCTGAAGATAAAGAGACTAAAAATGACTTGTGAAGGGTATTTTATGTTCTTCCAGTATTATTTACATTAATTATACAAAGAATGTTTATATTTAGGTTGATTAACCTTAATAAATAGTTTATATATTCTAGGAAATAGTTATTAAAGACTACGTTGATGATGCATGATTAATGGTTTAAGAATAATTTGTGATGAACGAAGTATATATGGTTCTGAATTCAATGATAATTTTATCTGAATCATAAAATATATATGTATTTTCAATTTAAGATTTCATTATAGATTGAAAAGGATATTTTTAATGGTGATAAAAACTTATAAAAGTGATATTTTGATTAAGCTAAGGTATCCCTTAATGCGATAAAGATGCTGAGAAAATTTAGATTTGCTTTTATAAATTGATGATTGATTTGGTGAAAGTAATTTGTATAGCACTAATTTCCTCCAAAATTATAAAGAATCTATTGAAAAGGTAGTCATTGTTAACATATATAAAGTTTTAAACTTAATGTATTTGACAAATATAACCATTATTCTATTAATAAGGAAGCATGGTAGTTTTTCATACAGATTTCTATTAATTTAGGTCCTTACCATGTTTCAGGAGAATATACGATGATTATATTTACCTGTTTGGAATGCATAAACCATGAGATACATTCTGATATATAGGGATCAATGTTAAACTTATTTAGAGTCATTGTTTGTAATTTTTTGGATTTCCAGCATTTATAAGGGTTATAAGGTTAACCATTTAAGGGATTTTTATGTTAAAGATGAAGTATGTGAGATTAATGTGTTATCTACCTACATGGGGATTTATGCAGGTTTGATAACCCTCTCTTGAAATTTTGTATTGATAGAAACTTAAGAGTGATGGGATGAATTATCATGGATCTCATGATCTATTAGTTCTTAATGAATGTGTACATCACTATCCTCGTTTGAGAAAGAGGTAGAGTGGAAATTGGTCAAGACAAGACCAAAGGGTGAGATTTTACATATGAAGGAGAATTCAATCATGTAAGTATCACTTCTCTTAGAAAATCTTTAAACATAGGGAAAGTATTTCAAAACCAAAAAGGCTATCCTAGTACCTTATTTTTGATGAATCAAATAGTCCCATAGTTAATCACTGATTTATTTATTTCTAATTGTTAACATTTACCTCAATAAGTTCTTTATCACTCTCCATGAGAACATCATAATTATATTTCTATTCCATATCCCTATTTTCACTTCCTGCTTTTGATATCCTATGTTAAAAACTATTTATATTTTAATTTGGGTAACAATCTTGTTTCCTAATTTTCTTTTTAAAAATAAGTTACAGTATTCATTTTGATGATGTGCGATTCTATGAAAAGAACTTAAAAAATTAAAACCGTTGATAACCCACATGAATTTTGAGGGAGAAATTCATTTTATGGGGGGTAGAAAGTATCACCATAATTTTTTTGGGACTATTTTTTAAAAAAAATTAGTTTTCATTGAGTTATTTAATTGAACTATGTCAAAAAATAATTTCATTGGACAATGAATAGGCATGCACTTCATGACACCAAATTTACTTGTGTTAAACGCAACACCGACTTGGCATCTGCTACATGAAACACCAAGTGTAAAAGGTAATACAATAACATGATACATTATAATATATTTACGATATTAAATTAAATTAATATATTATATTTATTTTAATGAAAAGAACACCTAGCTACATTATGTTACACACACGATCCACTTTTCTCGATAGATTACACTATATGCAAGATTTAATTTTTCAATATAATGATATATTTTTCCAAAATATTAATTAATATAATAAGATATAACATTACCATTAAACAAGTTGTCACAAAAACTATTAAAAATACTTTTAAAATTTATGGTTTATATAAATGTAATATTAATATCTTGGTTACAAATTAATTTTAAATGAAATAAAGAACCAAATGAATATAAAAAGAAATATTATTATTATATTCAAGCTTCCAAATGCGTTCTGTATTGTTAAAATAAATTATTCAAAATTATTGAGTTATCTTAATGATATATATATGTTACATATTCAATAAATTATTTTTCTATTCATCGATTAGGTTTGATAGGAATCAGATAAGGGCAATCCCAATTTCACACATAAAAACTAATCTTTTTATAAAGGAAAATTTACCACCTCATAATGGAGAACCCATTTTAAATAAGATTTTTTTACCATTTTATAAATTTAATTTTTCCCAATAAACATCATATTTGAATGATAAACATAAAAAGTTTCTTATTATGACTTTATTGTAATTTGTTTAAGATTATTTTAATTAGTGAATTGTGAAAAACACTGAATTTATGTTCAAAACTAATTTTTAATATAATTTATTTAAAAGGATAAATTATGTTTTATACTACTATTAAAGTTTAATTATAAATTTATCTTATCAATTAATATAATTTTTGTCATAATAATAAATTTAAATATTAAATTTACTATGAAAATATAGAAAACATTCAAGCGTTTTTTCTTAAAGAACCAGCATTGTCATATCACCTACGGGTTGAATTTTAAATAAATATCTTACAATTATGTTATTTGAATTTGGAATAATGAAGTAAAAACTTGTAAAAATAATAATAATTTATAATTTATAAAAATACCAAAAAAATTTATATCAAAAACATTATTGAATGTGATTAAAATTAATTACAATGATAGATGTTAAATTAAGCATAATAAGAGACTAATCCTTAATCATAAAGACCAAAATGATATATAAAACTATCCAAGTGATATTATATGAATCTAATTAGGGGATATACTCCCTTGGATCGAATTGGGTCTATTATTTGAGCCCATATCAATGTGAAAAGTTATTACGAAATTCTTTTGTCAAAATATTACAATAGTGCCACACTTTCTACACTATAAACAACCACCACTTCTCCCACCTACTCACACCACTAAAAACACTTATGTTTGGCCCATATATTCCCTAATAAATTCCTCAAATCCATCAAATATACCTTGAATCATCCCCTTATTTATAATTACTCCCAATTTTCCCTTTGGTAAAAACAAAAATGAGTTACCCGATTTTAAGGTAATGTTTTTTACAATCTCATTTCATTCATTTACTTATCCACGCACTATAATACTATTATTCCATTATTACATAAAATAAAAAGTATAATAAATATAATATCATGTTTTTATGTTATTATTTATACCTACACACACACAAACCTTCATCTAATTCGTAACAAATATACTGTTTATGTGTACGATGAACTACTACCTCACGATATAGTAATTCTTCATTTTTTCCTTTTCCACCTCCCATGGTGGAAATTATAAGTGAAATTTAATTTATATATGGTATATATGATATTTATAATGTCTTTAGGTTTTTTAATTTTTATTTATAACATACCATTATTCTATCCGTCTTGGGTAAATATGATAATTTCGTTTGAGGAAGTGAGGAATATCATCCCCTCAATGTAATGAGACTCGTTCATGCCATATATGGAATATAAAAAGCATGGTCTAAATAAACCTATGTAAATTATATAACATATATATGATAATGGAGTTATAATATACATATATCATTTAATTTTAATTTTATTAGTGCAATAATGAAATAAATGTAGCATTCATGCTTACTTAAGGCCTACCATCTCCGTGAACGATGCATTTGATTTCTAATATAAAAACATAATAGATGATTATAAACACATAATTACTGAATATATAATATAAAAAATCATTTTTTACATTATTTAGATGACTAATCATGATCTATGAAATAGGATATTCAAATAATGTGTCAAAATATATTTGAGAAAACCAGGCAATTAACACATGAAATAATTAAAATAATATAAGATTCTTAAAAAAATGTAATAAGAAATTATAATAAGATTATATATAATATAATAAAAAACATTATGGATAGTTTATAAGTTATTAATATATTTTAAACCACTACACAGAAAGATAAAGGCCATACACCAAAAGAATGTTTTAAAAATGCAATTTATCTCACTATTATTTCCGTGATACACAAGCCTTTTCCACCACTCACTTATTTTTGTGGTGTATGTATTGACCATTAATAAATTATATGTATTTATAATAAATTTTATGGGTATTTACATTTCCATTTTTTGATCTTTCTTTCATGGGTATTGATTTTCCAAAGTTACCAAATCGGTAAAATAATTTTGTCATAATTTTCTCTCTTTGAGACACATGTTTGGTTATACACCTAAATTGTTTTTCAAGTTTTATATACATCAATTTTTCATAATATATCATGAATATAATTATTTTAATGATACTTTATTCTTAATATAATTTCATTTTCTTACATAGAGATTATGATCCCAAGTTACCATGTGATAAAAGTTAATTGAAACAATGTCACCACTTATCAATATTGTCAATGATTATGCTTCTTTGAAAAAATATTATCATAAATCTCTCAAGAAAACTCATTAGTTTAATTATTCACTTTTTATTCAACATAGATCCATTTAATTTGTACCATTTTTCCACTATTTTGTACTTAAAAAAAGAATAAAGTTTCTAAAGAAAAGAAAATAGTATTACTCTTTTCGGCTAGAAATATGTTTTCTTACCAAAACCATGTTTTCAAAAATGTCACGACCCATCCTCTGGGGCCCGTGCCGTGACTACCCCAAGCCCCCCTTCCATAGGCCAGGGGATGGCGACTAGCACCGAAGGCGTAAATCCCTAAAACCGGGAAGGCTTTGCCTTTACAAATTATAAACACACAGAACAGAGAAGCTGGAAGAAATACACTAAGTAAAACTGTATACAAAAGAACTGATGAAAAGTAAAGGGGATGGAAATACAAGCCCAAATGTAATGTGCAAGGAAACATAATGTACAAGGAAAACAAGTACAACATAAGAAATGTGAAACAGCTGATGGATCATCCTCTGGGAAATCCTACCTGATGGGTAGGTACAGATAGCCTTCATAGCACTCCACGTCCATCCGTCTCCTTTGTGTACCATCATGTCATGTGGTCCACCTCTAGGTACCGTCCAGTCCTCATACGCTTAGCCTTGGTCATCACTGACCGTCATCTGCATCCAACATAATGAGGTACAGGCTTATCCCATGTACGGGTGAGTATAACAATACTCAGTAGGGATCCAGAGACCATTAAGGTCTTAAAAAATCCCACAAGGGTAAACCAAAAGTAAGAAATCAACAGATAACCACACTTAGGTATATGCCCATACATGTACCTATGTTTTCATGTAATCCATCTCAATCATGAGGTAAACTCAAAAGTTACTGACTCAGATCAACCATGATATTTATTCACATTAACGAAACCATAGATACTAGAGAACTCCTCCTCTATCTAGTACAGTGGGCCTGCCACGACACCAAGGTGCTTCCCACTACCCTTGGATTGCTGAGGTACTACTCCTGTCGAGTACCATGGGTCTTCTATGATCACACAGAGGTGCTCCCTACTATGGTTATGCCTCCCACAACCAGACACTCCCCCTAATTACCTGTAGATGTACTCATACTGTTGAGAACCACGAGTCTGCCACCAACTTCAAGGTGCTCCTCCGCCGTGGGTCTGCCGCCGCAACCAGGCGATCCCGACTGGCCTAGTTGAATCACTTCGAGTCAAATTGGTCAACAAGTCGTCAGGTATCAGCCAGCTACAATATCTTCATACCCCGCTCGCTCGTCTCCGGGAGGGTCAACTCCAAAACCTACAGGTCGATACTCCAACTGTCATGATGTACCACGTATAAGTATCTCAAAGTTTCGCCTCGTCATAGAGGTCATAATGCAATAGAAGGTGCGTCAATCTGACTCCCGATCTATAGTTATTAGCCTTTTAGTCCCGGGGGCCTGGTTGTATTCGTGTACGATCCAACCTGACCTTAACTCAACTAAACCCCAAACTCCTATGGGTTATACACAAAGGGACGACTATGCTCCAAGATTTCTAGTGCCACTGGCGGATCATCAATCGGATGTCTGGGGCCAAAGATAATGCCAAAGGAAGTAAAGGGTGGTAGTGGGCCTGGGTCCAGTACAACCCAATTAGACCGAATCGGCCCAACCCAGTCTAGGTCGACCTAGTCCACTGGGCCTATTTCAGTGGATTTCAGGGGCGGTTCGGCCTAGATGTTGCCACGTAGGAGGCTCGGTCCGGAGTCTGGGGTCAGTTTGGCTAGTACCGCGCGAGGAATAGCTCGGACGGCTCAGTCCGGAAGGACGACCCGGTTCAGCCAACGACGCCGCTAGGGACGCCACGGTCCGGCTCAGGAGGCGGGATGCCGACGATAGCCGGGCAGGGCACACGGGAGGCCACGAGAAGGCCGGGTAGGGCATGCAAGGCCGTGGATAGGCTAGCAGGGTGCAGGCAGGTCGCGAGCAGGCCGTGGGTAGGCTGGCAGGGCACGCGGGAGGCCGCAGGTAGGCCGCACGGGGCGCGGGCAGGCTGCCAGGGCATTGGGTAGGCAAAGGCAGGGCTCGCCGGGTGTGGGTAGGTTGTGGGCAAGCCCACTAAGGACATAGGAAAGGCCGTGCAGGGCGTGGGAAGGGTGCTCGGGGTGCGGGGAGTCCGCGCGGGGCACCAGGCAGGCTGCAGGAAGGTCGATGGGAGGCCGCGGGTAGGCGGGCCAGTGGCCGGGAAGGCTGGTTCAGTAAGGGCCGGCGGTGTTCGGCCAAGAGCACTGGTGCGCCGCGGGGGTGGCACGATTCGCAGAGGCTGCAAGTAGTGCAGACTTTGTTGTCTCCGCCTTCGTCACCTCATTTTTGTTACATCGCCTTGCCGAAGGACGCCACAAGATGACAAATCGACGAAGGACGTCAGGCCATGTTCGGTTGGCCCATGTCCTCCACGTTTATGGTGAAGGCATACGATTCATTAGAATGAAGATCAATAACAATCATTATCCAAAAAAGAGGGAAGAACAAGGCACTCAAATGAAAATAATCCCCCTGCCTTTAATTGTTGGTCCTAGATGGTGAAGTTGTAGGAAGAAGATGAAGTTATCGTTCATCACGTCTGCCACAGTCTTCCACTCCTGAATTTGCACGATGGTTGTGGAAGTGGTTCAATGTCGGTAGGTGTACGGGGAAGAATTTGAAGAAGGATCGTCACCAGCATTCTTCGTTCTTCATTGGTGAGAGTACTTCATTGGAGGATGAGGTTCCTCATTGGTATTTTTCCCTTCAATTAACCATGTGAATTCATTGTGCCAAATAAAATATTACTTAAACTATTATTTCATTGCAACAAATTCAAAATGGGGAATTAAATTAAAAGTCTCCCCCTCATTAATTCACATGTATTGGTACATATTAATTGGGGAGTTGGAACTAATTCAAAAAAGACTAATTGACTAAGTAGGCTCCCCCTTAATTGTGGAGTATGGGAAAAATTAAATGCTAGGTAAGGTGACGAGGATGCCCTAAATTAATGTAAAGCTTAATAGTTTTCTCCACTTTAATGTAGAGTTTAAGGGGTTAAGAGCCCAGGTGGTCCCCACCTCATTTATCCTCACATGGGAGGTTGAGTCGGACAGGACCCACAACCATAACCCCTCATGGGAGTTTAAGGTGTGGTGGCCCCACCTCCAACTCCCATGAGGAGATTTTCACCACCAAAACTCACATGACTGCTAAATAAAAGAAATTGTAGCTCACTTTATTTTATTATTTTTTAAAAAAAACCAAAAAAACTAACTTCTATCCTCGACTCACTACCGTCGAAGGGAAGGTATTCTTAAATTAATACTGGCGCATCGAGTTCAATGGTGCCCTTCGATATCAATTCTGAGCACTACTTCAAAAGTTATAAAATCCTGCTCATTCATTTTTTCTATATACCCGATCAAAACTTCAGAAATTGCTTTTGGGAACACCAGACCTCAGAATCACGTACCGTTAGTTTTTGTAGACTCGTAAAATTCCCATCTATTTAAGAAAAAATATTACACGAGTTTACTAGCTCTTTAAACTCTCCCCGCCTCAGGGATTTACATCCCTGTAAGCTACAACTCGAACTATGGAAACAAATGGGGGCACTGAGCATGCATCTGAGCCTCTTACTCCCATATACTCTCCTGGAGGTTCTCGTGCTGACAATGAACGCACACCAGAGGTATCAACCATCCACATAGGACCCACTACTGTCCATCCTCAATATCCACTGGAACCTCCATGAAAGTCATGCCATCATCGATGTCCAGCTCTCTATGGTTGATGATGTGATAAGAGTTGTGCACGTATCTCCTCAGCTGTGATATGTGGAAGGCATCGTGCACCCGGTGAAACTGAGGTGGAAGACCCAGTAGGTAAGCCACCATGCCTACTCTGCTGAGGACCTGGAATGGTCCAATGAATCTCGGAGATAACTTGACACCTTAGGAAAATCTTCATAGGCCTCGTCGAGGTGAGACTCGTAGAAAGACGTGGCCTCCATCCTCGAACACCAGAGGCCTCCGTCTCCTGTCTGCATATGACTTATGCCTAGTCTGTGAAGTATTCATCCCCTCCATGATGATCTACACCTTCTCAGTGGTAGCCCGTACTATATTTGGTCCCACCAGGGCTTACTCCCTAGGGTATATCAAGCACAAGGGTGATCTTCAAGGTTGTCAGTACAATTCCTCAAAAGGTGACAACCCGATGGTGGAGTGATAACTGTTGTTGTAGGAAAACTCCACCAACGGTAGGTGATCCTCCGAACTGTGACCAAAGTCGAGGACACAAGAACGTAGCATGTCTTAGTGGGTCTGAATGGTCTGCTTAGTTAGAACATCTGTCTAAGGATGGAAGGCTGTGCTCAAGTGAAGCTGTGTCCCGAAAGCCTCCTACAACCCCTTCCATAGCCGGGAAGTAAATCATGCATCACGTTTGAAGAGAATCGTCGAAGGTATACCATTTAAATACACAATATCCTGCAAATAGTGGCGTCCCAAGCTCTCTACTAAGCCGTACTCTCTAATCGGTAGGAAGTGGGATGACATGGTGAGTTGGTCGAAGATCACCCAAATCGAGTCGTGACCCCTGGATGTACATGGAAGACCTGTCATGAAGTCCATGGATATCTCATCCCACTTCCACTCTGAGACCTCTAAAGGTTGAACCAAGCCTGCTGGTACCTGGTGATCCACCTTCATTTGCTAACAAGTGAGGCATCGATAGACAAACTCCGACATTACCTTCTTCATACCCAGCCACCAGTGCTGTCATCGAAGGTCCCAGTACATCTTCACCACTCCAGGATGTACCGCTGGAGGAGATGTGTGGAACTACTTCAACACTTCCTCCTGAAGTGACACTGGAACCATGGTACATCCTCTGTAGAGGGTGAAGTGCTCCACACCTTTATAAAATCCATCTCATGCCTGCCCTATGGATATATGAGCACGTCGTGTCTCACAGCCAGTGTCTCCATGCTGCGCCTCCCTCACTCACTGAAGAAGTGGGGGCGTGACTGTAAGAGGCTATAGAATGGCTGCTCCATCTCAATCAAAAAAGGATATCTGTAAAGCAGCTAGATACCCTGTCGCCTCACCTAGAAATTGTATACTAGTTATCCTACTGAGTGCATCTTTAACAACGTTTACCTTCCCAGGAGTATAGAATATCTCAAAGTTATAGTCCTGGAGGAACTCAATACAGCATCGCTGTCTCAGTTTCATGTCCTTTTGAGAGAAGATATACCTGAGACTATTGTGATTAGAGTACACGGTAAAATTCTCAACCATCAGATAGTGTTTCCATATATTCTAGGTGGAGACCACTACTGCTAACTTTATTTCATGGGTAGCATAGTTCTTCTCATGTTGTCTCAGGTGACGAGAACCATAAGCGACCACTACTCACTCATGAATTAGGAAACACCCGATTCTTGTCCCTAATGCATCGCAGTAGACTAAGTACCCTAAGCCTTCCTCTAGAATCTTAAATATGGGTCCACTAGTCAGCCTCTACCTCATCTCTTGAATGCTCAGAAAGTATTTCTCCGACCACACGAAGGGTTTCCCCTTATTCTTCAAGGCTGATAGTGGTGATGAAACTCTAGAGAATTATGGTACGAAGATCTAGTAGTAACCAGCCTAACACAGGAAAATTTGTACCTCCATCACACTCATGTGTGGATCCCAAGAAAGTACCTCCTCAATCTTCGCTGGATGCCCTACAACTCCAGCCTCTGAGATTATATGTCCCAAATAGTGAACCTCTTGGATCCAGAACTAGAACTTCTAGAGGTTACCATATATCCGGTGCTCTCTAAGAGTGTCCAGTACAACCCACAAATGGTAGGCATGTTCCTCCTCAGTAGTAGAGTATATCAGAATGTCTTCGATGAAGACTTTGACAAATCGATCAAGGTATGTCTGGAAGATCCTATTCATGAGTCCCAAGAACACTACTGGGGTGTTAAGTACACCTAAAGGCATAACCATGAACTTGTAGTGGATGTACCGACAACTAAAAGCTATCTTCTGCACATCCTCATCTCGAACTCTGAGTTGCTGATAACCTGATCTAAGGTCTATCATTGAGAACCACCGTGCTCCCTTTAGCAGGTCAAAGAGCTTGGAAATCCGCGGGACTGGGTACTTGTTCTTCACGGTCACCTGGTTCAGGCGACATTATTGGACACAAAGGCTCAAGATCCCATACGCCTTTTTGGAGAATATCATCAGGGCTACTCAAGGAGATACACAGGGCCGGATGATTCCCTTCCCCTGCAAGTCCTCCAATAATACTCGCAACTCACGAAGATCAGCGGGAGCCATCCAATATACTGGAGTAGATATCGGTGCCATCTGAGGTTACATGTCAATGTAGAAGTCCACCTCTCTACAAAGAGGTAGTCCAGGAACATAGTAAGGGAAAACATCAGCGTACTGGTCCACCACTACAAGATATCTCAGACTCTCCACATCAACTGCTCCGAGGGTAAGGCAGGACAACTGCTGAGTGATCAGCTACACCCTCCTCTGAGTAAGTCTGTCCTGCACTACAAAGGCTCCCTTATCACTGGTGAAGGTTTACCTTGTCCCATTCATGTGGACACACCAAACTTTGTGCCTAATACAGTCAATCTGAGCATGGACTTTAGATCAACAGTCCATACCCCAGAAGACGTTGTTAGGCCTCGAAGCTGCTATGAGGAGATCCAAGCTGAAGCTCTCACCTCCTAAAGTAATCTCACACTGCTGGAACCTGTGTGTAATCGTCGAGTCTGCTCCCATAGGAGTCTCTAATTATATGTATTGATCCAACAGCTCCGTCGGAATCTCTGAGCTACGAACGAGGGTAGAGGAAATAAAAGAGCGACTAACACTTGTGTCTATAAAAACAAAATCTATGGTAGAGTAGACACAGATCGTACATCGAATCATCTCCGAAGCGCCATGGTCATAATCCTCAGCTACTTGGAACTCAACTCACCCTTTTCCACCTTCTCCCTGTAGTCGGGGTGGACCTCCTAGTAGTGGTAGCAGTGACACCTCGAATCGTCACCCACTTCCTACTGCACAACCATCTCCTCCGCCACGACTTCCTGATCCATGTGGACCACTTCGATCAAATCTATATCTCTACCGGGGCAGTCATTCGACCATTTTCTAATCATATGAATGGCGGGTCGGATGGTCACAAGCCTTGTGATCATGCCCACCACATGAGTAAAATTGTTCGCTTCTGGCATGTCTAGCTCTGTCTCCAATCCAGGTACCCCACACAACCGATTGTGAGTTATGCAGTCGTCCACCTATAGGTCTGGTCCTCTTGGACCTCTGCGACATTTTTCTACTGCCTTCTGCTAAAGAAGATGCTACATGTCGACTAGTGGTGGGTCTCATTGCTAGAGATTGCTCAAAAAGGAAACTCTCAACTAGGAGGGCTTCCTCTAACACCCCTATATATGTCGGGATGTTGAGGGAGATCATCGAAGCCTTGATCTCTAGACTGAGTCCCTGCTCGAAGGTTCGGGCCCTAAATAATGGGTCATATACCATATCAGTGGAGTAGCGTGAGAGGTCTATGAACCTCACTGAGTACTAAGCTACAGTCATTCTACCCTGCTATAGATGTGGTAGCTCCTATATCCACACCACTTGTAGGGTGTCTGGGACAAACTCTGTCCGAAATAGGATATCAAATTCAGCACAGAGTAGCATTATCTCATCATGCACCTAGAGCATAAGACTACACCATCTTCCTACTGCTTCCTAAAGGAGACTCGCGGCAAGGATCACTATGAAGTCGGAAGGTGTCCCTATCAGTCGTAAGATTTTGACCGCAGCCTCCAGGCAATCCTCAACTGCCTGCAGGTCCGTCTCTCCCCTAAACCTGGGCAGCCTCTGGCACCGGAACTCGTGTAGTTCCCTCAAGCAGCGTGCATCATCTACTACTGGGGCTAGTGGAATCGGTGGTCCAACAGGAAGTGGTACTCTTGGTGCCTCTGGTGTTGCCTCTACTAGAAGAGGGCCCTGTACCGAGGCCTCACCGCTCGGTGGGCTATCTTCATGAACAACTCTCAGGGCTCTAACTAGTCATCCACGGGGAGGCATCATGAAAGAAACAGATGTGACACGGTCAAAAGATTTATACCTGGTGAGATGACGTGGTTGAGTTACTTATAGAAAAACTATTGAAAACACACATGCAATCAGTGTTTTCATGCACTGAGTTGGAAGTCTGTAGTCAGGGTCCTGGTGTATGGATACGTCAGCTTCCGCACCAACACTAGACTCCCTGAATAGAAAACCAAACTTGGTACCCTTAATACTATTGCTTCATAGAAAAGAATGATCAGATCCCTAAGTTATATGGTAGAACCGACTCCTCTGATACCAATTTTTCATGATCCATCCCCAAGGACCCATGTCGTGACTACCCCAAACTCACCATCCATAGGCCAGGGGCTGACGACTAGCACCAAATGTGTAAATCTCTAAAACCGGGAAGGAATTGCCTTTAGAAATTATGAACACACAAAACAGAGTGGCTGGAAGAAATACACTGTAAAACGGTATACAAAAAAAGTGATAAAAAGCATAGGGACCAGAAATACAAGACCAACTGTAAAGTACAAGGAAACTGAATGTACAAGAAAAACAAGTACAACATAAGAAATGTGAAACAACTGCTGGATCATCCTCTTGGAAATCCTACCTGAAGGATAGGTACAAATAGCCTCCACATCACTCCACGTCCGTACACATCCTCTGTGTACCATCACATCATGTGGACCACCTCCAGGTACCGTCCAGTCCTCATACACTCAGCCTTGGTCAGCGCTGACCATCATATGCATCCAACACAACGAGGTGAGGGCATAACCCGTGTAGGGGTGAGTATAACGATACTCAGTAGGGACCACAAGACCCTCATGGTCTCACAAAATCCAACAAGGATAAACCAAAATGGATGAAATCAATAGATAACCACACTTAGGTATATGCCCATACATATACCTAAGTTATCAAGTAATCTGTCTCAATCTTGAGGTCAACTCAAAAATACGGACTTAGCTCGACTAGGATTTTTATTCACATTAACAAAACCACGACTGCTGGAGAACTCTTCATCTATCAAGTAAGTGGACCTTCCGCCACACCAAGGCGCTTCCCACTAAACTTGGTCTGCTAAGGTACTCCTCCTGTCGACTATCATGGGTATACCGCACTCACACGGAGGTTCTCCCCACTGTCGGTCTGCCGTCAACTACCAGGCGCTCCCCTACTGTGGGTTTGCTGCCACTACAAGGTGCTCCCTACTGGGCTAGTCGAATCACTCTGAGTCGAATCAGTCAAGTAGTCGTCAGGTCTCGGCCAGCTACTAGGTCTCCGTACCCCACACGCTCATCTCCGAGTGGGTCCACTCCACAAGCTACAGGTCGATAATCCAACTTTCATGAAGTCCCACGTAGAAGTATCTCAAAGTTCCACCTCTTCATAGAGGTCTCAATGCGATAGACGACGCGTCAATCAGACCCCCTGTCTGTTATTTATTATCCTTTTAGTCCCGAGGGCTCGGTTGGATTCATGTACAATCCAACCTGATCGTAACTCAACTAAACCCCGAACTCCCGTTGGGTATACTTAGAGGGACGGCTATGCTCCAAAATTTCCAGCACCACTGGTGTATTGTCAATCGAACATCCGGTAACAAAGATATGGCCAAAGGAAGTAAAGGTCGGTAGAGGGCCCAGGTCGGGTACAACCCGGTCCTCCCGCTAGGTTAGGCCTGGTCTACTGGGGCCCACCCAATGGATTGCCGGGTCGGTTCGACCCGGAGGTCACCGCGTAGGTGGCTTGGTCCGGAGGCCGAGGTCGGTTCGGCCAGCACCGCGTGGGGCGCGGCTTGGGCGGCTTGGTCCGAAAGGCTGATCCAGTTAATCTAGAGATGCCGAGAAGGACGTCACGAGCTGTCTTGGGAGGTGGGAGGCCGGTGGAATCCAGGAAGGGCATGCAAGAGGTTGCGGGCAGGCCGGCGGGGCGCGCGGAAGGCCGCGGCAGGCCGCATGGGGCGCAAGCAGGCCGACAAGGCACCAGGAAGGCCGCAGCAGGGCACACAGGGCGCAGGAGGCCACTGGCGCAACCGCGTGGGGCACAGGGAGGCCACGCGGGGTGCCGGGCAGGCTGGAAGGAGGTCGCGGGCAAGAAGACTGGTGACCAGGTGGCGGCCGGGCAGGCCGGTTCAGCACGGCTCGGGCCGGCGTGGGCCAGCGGTGTTTGGCCTTGGTCACTGGTGCGCCGTGGGGGAAGCACAGTTCATAGAGGCCACGGGTAGCACAACATTTATCTTCACATCCTTTTTCGCCTCATTGTTGTTACGTCGCCATGATGAAGGAATCCACAAGATGGAAAATCGATGGAGGATGTCGGACCGTGTTAGTTTGGCCCGTATCCTCCCTGTTTATGGTGATAGCATATGGTTCATAAGAAAGAAGCTCAATAACCTTAATTATCCTAAAAAGGATGGCAGGACAAGGTACTCAAAATAAAATAATCCCACTACCTTTAATCATCAGTCGCTGATGGTGAAGTCGTGGGAAGAAGATGGAGTTGTCGTTCATCGTGTCCGCCGCACATTTCCACTACTGAATTCACACGATGGTTGTGGAAGTGCTTCCACATCAATAGGTGTCCGAGAAGGAAGTCGAAGAAGCATCATCACCAGTGTTCTTCATTTTTTTTAGTGAGATTTCGTCGTTGGAGGATGAGGTTCCTTGTTCAGAGATTTCCTTTCAATCACCAAAGTGAATTCGTTGTGCCAATTAATAGATTACTTAATCTATTATTTCGTTGGCACAAATTCAAAAGGGGGATTAAATTAAAAGGCTCCACCTCATTAATTCACATGTGTTGGTACATATTAATTGGTGAGTTGGCACTAATTCAAAAAGGATTAATTAACTAGGTAGGCTCCCCCTAAGTTGTAGAGGATTGGAAAAATTAAATTCTAGGGAAGGTGAATAGGCTCCCCTAAATTAATGTGAAGCTTAAGAGTTTTCTCTAATTTAATGGGGAGTTTAAGGGGCTAAGAGCCCAGGTGGTCCCCACCTCATTTATCCCCACATTGGAGGTTGAGTTCGGGTGGGCACCACCACCATAACCTCTCATGGGAGATTAAAGTGTGGTGGACCCACCTCCAACTCCCATGAAGAGCTTTTAACCACCAACACTCACATGGAGGCTCAATAAAATAAAGTGTAGCTCACATTATTTTTTTTAAGAAAACCCAAATACTAACTTCTATCCTCGACTCACTACCGTCGAAGTGAAAGTCCTTTTAAGTGAATATCGGCGCTGTGAGTTCAACGATACCCTCAGATTTTAATTCCAAGCACCGCTTCAAATGTTATAAAATCGTGCTCGTACGTTTACTGAACGTACCAGAAAAAAACATCAAAAATTGATTTCGTGCACATTGGGCCTCAGAATCACGCATCGTCAATTTTCACAAAATCATAAAATTAACATGTATTTAAGAAAAACAATTTCCACAGGATTTCTGGGTCATTACATAAATGGTTTTTAAAAATGTTTTCAAATTATCCATGAAAATCATTTTCAAGAAAAAAGGATTTTAAAAAATTAATTATTTTGAATAATTATTTTTAAGTATTAAATTTATTTTCAATGACAATGGTTTTAAAAATGTTCTCAAGATTATTTGATAAGTTTTCAAGTAAAAGACATTCACAAAAGTTTTCAATATTTTTATAAGTGTTTTCAAAATATTTTCAAAACAATAGTTTACAAGATATTTTAATTATTTTTTATATTTTTTAATGGAAAATGGATTTTGAAATATTTTGTGTTTTAAAAAAATATTTTTTCATTAATAAAAGATATTTTCCTCAAGAATTTATTTTAATAGATATTTCAAAATTATTGCCCATCTAAGATAACATCTATTGCGGTTACTCATTCGTTTCTAAGGAAATTATTCAATGCTTTCATTCATATTCTTGTTATTAATGGTTAATGTTTTTATGGAATGATGTTTATGAAACCCTTTTCTATTTCTTGGGTCATATGCTTTTGAAAAAAGCTTCTTTTCATGGGTGGTGATTACAAGAACTACCTCTTCTCCATGAGTAATGATATGATTAAATATTCATGATTCCTGTATCATTTCATGGGTTAAAATATGATCATTATTTATAATATTCTAGAACTCATATGTATGTTTTTTAAGCCTTGGTTTGGAACTATATCTCCCTTAAATGCATTGGGAAATGATGGATTACTCACACTACTACAAAAATGGGAAAGGGAAGAGCAACCCTTTTATCAGCGCTAAAAAAAGTGATGTTAAAGGGGACCCCTTTATCCGCACTTTTTTAGTAGTGCTGAAAAACAGGGGCTTTATCAACATTTATAAATTTTCTGTTTCAAAAGAAAATCTTGAAAAATAATATATTGTTATATATGTATATTAATATTGATATAAATATAATATATATTTTTAAATATATTTTAGATAACTATAAATAGAGTAATACATTTTAATATATTATAAATTTATTGAAAATGGCTATAAAATATTTTAAAAAATATAATTAATTAATAATTTGCTAATTTTCATAAATTGAAAATCATTTAATTACAAGTTTAAGACACTAAAAATCAAAACAAAATAATTAAAGGTCTATAATAAGTTGAAAATGTAACTCAAACTTCAAATGACCACAACTTTTGATCTGGGTGTCTGTTTGAGCTCTGCAGTATATCAAATCAAAGAATGTGATGAGATCTACGCTCCTGTGACCAAAGTGAAGCTTTTTTCACATTTTTAAAGGACAAAAGGCCCATAATTCCTCCAAAACTGAGTTTTTAGTTAGGATTCCCCGATTTTAAAACATTCAAACAAGTATAACTTGTGATCCAGATGTCCGTTACACCTGTACCACATATCATATCGAAGAATGTTTTAATTTCTTAGATTTGACTATTTATAGTTGAAAAAGGCTTCTGGATTAGAAGTTATGGTCATTTTAACATTCTATGGCTTCTAAAATACACATATATATGTATTTATTCCTATATATATATGTGAGTGTGTGTGTGTCTGTGTGTGTGTTGTATATATGTATGTATGTATATATTTATATATTTATAGACACACATAAAAAACATATTTTATAAATGTATTTAAAACTAATCTTATAAATATATATTATTATAAAAATAAATATATGAATAAAAATTTATAACTAAAAATATATATAAAAATAAATATACGAATTAATATATATACACTAATATATGAATAAATAGATATGTATTAATATAACTAAATATATTTATATTAATATGAATCTATATTAATATACGAATAAATATTACTATATATATATATATATCATTAAATAGAAAAAAATGAAATGGATTTGAGGTAAATGTGCAGGAGCACAAGGGGGAGGTCACGGGTTCGAGTTCTGGTGGAAGCATGGAGGTGCTCACAGGGGGCATGTGCTGGACGCGCGGTCAAGGGCAGGGCGCGGGAATGGTCCAAATAGCGATGATAAAGGGGGTCAAGCGTTGTTAAAATGGGGTCAAGCACTGTTAAAAGATCCCCCCAAATTATATATTCAGTTTTTTTTCTTTTATCAGTTCTTTTTTTAGCGCTGATAAAAGTCCCCTTTATCAGCGCTTTTCTGAGCACTAATAAAAGGGACCCCATTTATCATTACCTCGATTAATAGTTCTTTTTTAGCACTGTTAATGCACTTTTCTAGCACTAATAAAATCCATATTTGTAGTAGTTCCATGAGTATATATGTTATGCATGAAACTGGTTTCATGTTCAACATGTTATGTATGAACCCGATTACATATTCAAAATATTATTCCTGGACTTGGTGACATGTCCATAATTTTATGTGTCCAATTTATTACATGTTAACAATGTTATAAGTGAACTTCATTACATTTTCACAATGTTATTCATTGACATCATTTCATGTCTGTGAGTTTATGCATGAAATTGATTAATTGTTAACAATATTATTCCTGAACCAGATTAAATGTTCACAATATTTTTCATGGACCTATTTTCAGGTCAATAAAGATTTGTGTGATCATGATTACATGTTCAAAATGTTATTCATGGACCTGGTTTCATGACCACAAGTTGATTGGGGGGGGGTGATTTCATGTACTTAAATTAATGAGTGACCATATTTCTACTTATAAATATTCACAACGTTATAAACTAATGTGGATGATAAAAATAACATGTTATATTCCCATGTAATACTTTCATTATTTATGATCTTAATTCTTTTATGAACAATTCCAAATGAACTGCTAATATTTATCATGATTTTTAATATACTGGATCCTCAAATGTTAGACTCACGTTCAATACCCTTTGTTCATGTTATGCATATGTATTTAATTTATTTTCCCTTACTGATCATTTGATTTCACCCCTTTCTTATATTTCATTTCCACAACTTATGAAAAAATGTTTTAGGTAGAAATAATAAAGGTGTATTTTTTATGGGAGATGTTGAAGATCTTTCACTAGGATAGAAGATTTTGTTTCCATGTTCACAAATACACAAAAATATTACAATACTAAAGCATATATTTTTTAATGTATTGAATATTCATCTAATATGGAGTAATATCCATGTATGTTAAGGATAGGTCTATATATATAATACTTTATCAATTCAATCCATCTCTTTTGCCTCATTTTTAACAATGTTTTCAGTGAATGCGCAATTAAAAATGTTTTTATTAGTATATATTTTACGCTTTACTCTATATAAATGGTGTTTCAAAATATCAAAATAAAAAAATAAAATCTCCAATTAATGTTCTTATGTATGATACTTTATCTCATGAGGGTTTAGTTATTTTTATGAATAAGGATATACCGTGGAATTCAGTATTGAAATATAGCCCAGTCCCTTCAATAAAGACTCATTGTAGATTATAAAGTCACTATTTTTGATGGAAGAGTAAAAATTATAAAAATCACTAATATTATTTTGAATTACTAGAAATATTAATCACTTAATTTTATCTAGATAAATCAAATTTCCTTTCCTATTAACATAGGTATTGAGAGTAACCATTCATTATTTTCAAGATACCAAGGTTAGTAAACCACTAATCCCTGAAAAGAATAAATCTATGTGAAATTTTTAGGTCTTGGTGATTAATCAAACACTTTAATTTTATTAGGATCATATGCTATTCCATCCTATTTTATGATGTTTCCACGTAATGAAACCTGATATAACAAAAAGTCTGATTCTAAAAAATTTTAGTATAACTTTTATTTCTACTTCAGTTTGTATAAAAACACACACATATTTTTCATAATTACAATAACCATTTAAAAAATCATGATATCGTCAATAAAAATAACTACAAACATATAAAAACATTCTTGTAAAACTCAATTCATAATTTCCTTTAATACAGTTTTGGAATTTGTAAATATAAAGGGAATAACATCAAACTAATAATTACCATAGCTAATAAAAAATAATATTTTATTAATGAAATCATCTTTCACTATTAGATAATGGTTCCAAAACCAAAGATGATCCTCTAAAAAATTTAGACCAACCTAGAGCAGATAAAACAAGTCATTGATATAAGGAAACAAATCCCCATTCTTGAAAATAATTTAATTCAAGTACTATAATCAGTGCAATGCTTTATAGAAACATTTTAGTCCTAACAAAAAAAATAAGAATACCCCAAGGTGAAGTTATAGACAAATTAATCCTTTTTAAGAAATTATTGTAGCATCTTTTTCAATTCTAGATGTTCTACATGATCCATTAGAATAAGTGGTTTTTTTTATATTGGATTTGAATTTGATAATAATTCAATAGAAAATTTATCTTCCTTATCAAGAATAACACAGGATAACTTATTCAGAATATATACCCTAATTATTTTACATCAAAAAAAACATTAATCTAAAATATTCCATTATTTTAAATCATATTATCTTGTAAATTTTCTTGTTCATATTTTAATATTTTATCATGTTTTTGATATGTTATCAATGTGAAGAATTCATTCATTAATACAAACTGAAACTCTTTCTAAAAAAACTTATTTATCTATATAATATACCATAACATGGGAAATATAGATTCAATAAATACCCATAAAAAGATTTAAATATACTAAAGGATAGTTAAAATGGTTTTTATTTAAAGTCATTACACATCCAATAATATAATAATTATTATAATTTCTTTTTTATTTTATACTCCCCCATGTTTGTTTTTAATTAGTTATGGATTCAATTAATGATGTGAAATTTCAAATAAACCATAAATTTTATCAGAAATGAAATAATGTGTTGACCCATAATCACACAAGACATTAGTATAATGTGAATAAATAATAAATACACATATTAACGCTTCTTTTGATGGACCAATATTTTATAAATTTATTTCAATGTATTTCAGCAGTATATTATGTTTATAGTCATGTTTCTTTATATTATACATTCTATTCTTCAAACAGACATCCATAAAAAGTCCCATATCATTAAACTTAAAAATCCATATTTCATGAATATTGAAATTTCTCTTCCATATAAAAAGATCATTTTATTAGAAGTTATGAGCCACATTCCCAAACTTACCACGTTATAATAACATCCCATATTTCTTAATACATTCCCCATGGTGCTTTTTACCACACTTTTAACTAAATGAAAATAATATTTTCTTAACTTAGGATTTATTTGACCGATGCTAACCCAGAACCAGTGTTAAATAAATTTTCTTCTTATTATAATTATAGGATACATTATAAATATAAACCTCCATTTATATATTATTAGGACATAAAATAGTTTTCTCATAAATTTTTAATTCAAGAGGATCCAAACCCTTCAATATAATGGCTTCAATTGTGAGTAAAATCGATTAACTTTACAATTAGAGCCCCATATACAATTTTGTGTTTACCATGATAAATAGGTGAGGTGGTATTTATATGAATCCAATGGATATTAATAATTTTTACTCAATTCAACAAATTTCATTTCAATCCTATGTCAACACACATTGGTAAAATATTTCTCAAGGTAAATATTTTTGTTTTAATCACATTTTAAAGAATCAATATATTTTATATCTCTAATATTTTTTACAATTTAAATCAACTATACAACTTCACCTTAAAAATTGTAAATAAAAAGAGTTAAATTTTGATTATATAAAAAATCCTTGATAATGAAAATCTTCTATATAACATTAATCTATATGTCTACTACCTTTGGGTAAAAATATCCAATAAATGATGAAGGTTGATGTATCATAAAATGAAAAACTATATACATGTTCCCCAATAGAAGATTTGGTCTCTCTCAAGCATATATACCACCATCATTTATAGTCACATAAATCGATCCCATAAATAATCAAGTTACACAATTCCAATTCAAACCATTCAAGGTTTCTGAATTGGTAGGATATTGTCATATAGGATCCTTCATAATAAATCTTACATATTTCATCTAAAGAAAATAATTCCAATAAAACATCCTTTAGATGAAGAAACATAGTAATATTTAAATTTTATACTAATATGACAACATATTAGGATCTTATAAGGGAAATTACATATATTATGATAATATATAAAATTATCTAAACTATTTCTCTAATACAAATAATAAGGACATGAACTTAAAAATACATATTATAGTGTCTTTAGATATGAATTAATTTAATTTAATTCCCAAGAATAATTTAGTTTTCATGGTTTATATAATTATTTCATCAACCATATATATATAAACATTACACAACAAATTAGACACATACACTAAGTTTTTATTTTTCCCAAAAATGTTTTTATTATTTAATAAGTTTTATTTTTAGAAAACATTTTCCCAATTTTCACCATGACCTAATTTTGAGTCTAATAATTCCAATAACCATTTTAAAATCATATTATAATTTGGTACAAGCATAAAAATATAATTACTATAAATAAAAAGAAATATAGAAACCCATTAGTCTATGAATACATATAAAAATTTTTATTTTAGAAAATATAATTTCAGTTCAAAATTAAACATTTATACCTAATAAATCAATTTATAAATCAAATTTTTTTTAGATAACATTTCTTAAGAAATGCTATCATTAAAATTAAAATCATAATGCATTCTTTGTAGTTGTGAACTACTCATGAAAACATTTTGACAATTTTATACTCTTAAACCTAAATAAGTAGACAATAATTTCCTCTAAACATAAACTCATTAGCTTAATTCATAATGTAATTAGATTTTAGTAAATAAAAAAACATTCATAAATGAATAATTTAGGTAACATGAGATTTCATTTAACATATCACTATTATAAATGGAATAGCTCATGCAGTCAAGTTCTAGAATTATTTCGAGAACCTAATGCATTGGAGGGATATAACGGAACCACCAATCCTTGGTTATTAATGGAAATACATTTACATGTTTAATAAAGTAACCCACACCATTGTTTTATAGAAAAACTGCCCATGGCCATATATAATTCCCAGGAACAATAATATAGTTATAAAAAATGAAATCTTGAATTTTCATTACCACACTCAGGTAAATAATATTGGAACCATCAAATAAAGATTTTAAAATATTAAAATATCCATTCTATTTAAAAACATTATTTTAATATAACAAGAACATACTTATGGATGAATTTTCATTAATGAAAACATGAAATCTTACAAATTAATCAAAATATCAAATAACTGATATTGTGATTGAAAAAACCATCGATGTTTTAAGTGTTTAAGTAGAATAATATATTTTTGTATTTTTGAGAAAAAGTTAAATCTAAAATACATAAATATTTTTCTTTTAAAAATTCTGAAATTGTATAAAAGGTTACATAAAATGTTGTTTATAATTCACTCATGTACATGTAAATATATCCATAGAATAATTTTAAAAATATGGACATGTATATAGAGACCAAGCCTTAAAAGGTTACATAAAATTTAATTTTAGAAAAGACCACACATTATTAAACATTAAGGATATTTTAGGGTTTATATTTTTAAATAATTATGATATCTTACATACATGGAATACCACATTCATACAAGAGGATACTACTAAAAAAGAATTAATTTTTTCAAAATTATAATCATTAAAACTTAAAATAGGATTTCCTTAACAACACTCCATTTCAAACATCAAGATTACCTTATTTCTCTTAACCTTCCTTATATCCATTGAAAAAATTTAAAAATATTGGGATGAGTATAAAACTTAGTAAGGTATATAAATAATGAAATCATTAGTCAAGTGATATCATAAAAACTATTAAAACCCATAATGATAAAATTCATATGTATAGAAACATCATGTAGTTTCCCTGTGAAATATTTTTCCATATCACTCTTAATTTCACCCTTACATATGGAATAACCTTTTGGTCAACTTCATTCTTCACAGTAACCAATTCATTGAAGAGATATAATGGGGCTTGCCTGTCATATCTTGAGCTATAATGGGCTGAACCCAATATATCTTGACATGTAATGGGATAAACAAACATATCATGAGTTATAATGGGCTCAACCAAACATAATTAATGTTCGAGGAAAATATCATTGTAAGAAAGTATCTCTAAATAAGGATAAACTACTAACTCCATACACATATTAAAAACAATCCTTTTGAATTTTATTAAAGATAGTTTTAAAAATATTTTTTAAAGGAAAGCCCCTTAAAATATAAATGTAGTGAGACTTCATAGAACAGAATGGATATATGTATACACTATAAATAGACATAGTGAAACATAATTTAAACAAAAACTAATCATACAAATAATCTTAATTCCACATTATTAATAAAGAAGAAGGTTGACCCAACAAATGGAAATTGGGTAAAGAATTCCATTACCTCAGTTTCTTCTTACATAAATTGTGTTTAAAGAACATCTATAATGGTTAAAAGAGTGTTATTAATATCTTAAAGAAAAATATTCAGGTTTTTATCACCTTATATGATCATTTCGTAACATCATTTCACCCTTTAATTATTAGTATTTTGTACCTTCCATTGTTTTGGGTACTTTCATTACATGTTTTCAAATATCAGTTCACGATGGATGTTCTTGTCGATTGGAAGTGAAACTCCAAAATTAAAATGGAATGTTAATTAAATATTTCTCGAACCATAAATTATTCTATTTATCATTTTTAATTCTGACATGAGGATGATTCATATGTTAAAACATTAATATTGTTTGTTTAGATCATTTTAGTGGTTCTTTGATAATAACGACCTCATTTTGTTTTATAAATTAAAACCATGTGTATAAAAGAACTTAAGCACCATGTATGATACATAGTAATTATTTTATAACCTGGTTCAATCATAAAAATGGTTTCATGACCAGACTTGATATAATTAAAGAAAATTGAAATCACATCATCCACGATGTTTGTAATTCGACACATCATAGACAATGTTTTTATTACTTGAATAAGTGGCAAAGGAGAAGAAGAAGGATGATGAATTTTCAATGAGCATGAGAGCATCCAGAATATAAAATATTTCTAGATCTTTCACTGTTATTTGATAAGATGATGGGAAGATACTGTAAATGAAAAATAAAGGAAAGGAAAACACATTAAATGGAAGAGGATTTCTTACCTCTTGATCTCTTCTCCATGAGATCCTCCTTAAGGACTTTGATTTGGCCTTTGGGTGAGACCAATAGTTCTTGAACATGGGAAATGATATTGGGGACTGAATTTGGCAGAAATTAGACAATTCTCAATTCTTGAGAGGTGTGGGAGGAGTGGGGGAATGAGGGTGGTATTTATATTGGAGGAGAGGAGGTATTTTTCACTATTTTATTCGTTCGTATAATATTTTCGCTCAAGAAGGTGAATACTATTAATTCATGTGACCCCAAATAGTAATAATGGCATGTGAGTTCAAAACAGGTGGTCTTACATCATTCTTACATCACCTATGATGCAGTAAATCAAGTATTTATCATTTATCGTATTTTATCATATTTTACTACTCATAAAACATTTTATAATTCCCTAAAATTCCCTAAAATTCATCCTAAACATTTTTTGAGGTGTAAAATTCAATAATGAATTCCATGTATTGAAATTTTTTTCTAAATATTATTAATTAAATGTTTAAATAATATCACACTTAATTAAAAAATTAACAATTTTAATTCTATAATTACTTTTATAACACATTAAAAAATCATCCATGATGAAATTATCTTTAATCCTTAAGAAAATAAAATAATAATAAAATTTACTCTTCACCATGGTCATATTAATATTCCTATGGGTATGTTACTATTCAGCAAAAGTTAAGTTGATTCCATTAGACTCCAAATAACTTACTGAACAGATTTGTAGATGACTATTTTTAGAAATTCAAAACATAAAATCAATAAAATTAGGTTTAAAGGTTACTTTTAAATATCTACCAAAAAGAAAGCTTCATGAATTTCAAATTTTCTTTAAAAACATGGTGTGTTACATTATCCCCACCTTCTAGAAATTGTGTCCTTGTAATTTTATTTACTCATTAAAAAAGTGATGGTACCTTTCCCTCATAACATTTTTTGATTCCCATGTTTCTTCTTCAACAATGTGGTTTCTCCATAAAACCTTTACTTCGAGGATTACCTTATATTTCCATAAATGTTCTCTTCAATCAAAAATTTTAAATAGTTTCTCTTTATAAGAAATTTTCTCTTCCAGCTAAACTACTTTGGGACTTAAGATATGAGTTGAATTTGGAAAATATTTTCTCAACATCGAAGAATGAAAAATATTGTGTAACTGAGACAAACTCAAAGGTAAAGCTACTCGGTATGCAACTGGTCCAAGTTTCTCCTTGATATCAAACGGACCAATGAATTGAGGACATAGATTTACTTTCATACCAAAACGCATCACCCATTTTCAAGGAGATATTTTGATGAAAACTTGGTCACCTACCTCAAATGAAAATTATTTCCTTATGTTATTGTCATATCTTTTCTACCTTCTCTGATATTTCCTCATGTGAAAATGGATCATATCCACATTCTCAGCCACTTTCAAAACAAATTTCGGCCCCATCAACTTCTATTCCCCAACATCATCCCAAAAATCGGGAGTTCGACACCGATTCATATACAATGCCTCAAAAGGTTCCATATGTATACCGGAATGAAAAATTTTATTATAAGAATACTCAACCAAAAAATATTATGATCCCATATTCATTGGTAGTCCATTGAAAAATCTCAAAGCATATTTTCCAAGGTATTAATCGTTCATTCTGACTGCCTATATGATTGAGGATGAAAAGGTGTACAAAAATTTAATTCTGTGCCCAACGACTTCTAAAGTCCCTTCCAAAAGTTAGAAGTGAACATTGGATCCCGATCAGATACAATGGATAGAGAAACTCCGTGTAACATGACAATCTCTTTGTGGTACAGTAGAGAAAGCGGATCCAATGACATTTTATCTCGAATAGAAATGAAATGTTCAAATTTTTTAAGTCGATCAACAATTAACCAAATAACATTATTACCTCAAGAAGTCTTAGGAAGTCTCACCATGATGTCCATGGATATATTATCCCATTTCCACTCTATCACTAGAAAAGGCTAAAGGGTCCCCTTCAGTAACTGCCACCCGGATTTAACTTGTTGACATATCAAACATTTCATAATGAATTCTTAAATATGTTTTTTCATTCCAACCCACCAGTAATAATCTCGATGGTCTCCATACTTCTTTGTACCTCCAAGAAGAACTGAAAATAGAGAAGTATGAGTTTCAAAAAACAAATATTTCTTTAACTAGGAATCACAAGGCACACAAAACCTTTTTAGAAATCATAAAACACAATCTTTATCAAGGATAATTTCTAGAAACTTACCCATTTTAACAACTTCTAGCTTTTTCTGTGGCTCAATGTCTTCCTTCAGTGCTTGTTCAATTCTATCTGATAATGATGACTGAATTGAAACCTGAAACCAAATAGATTTATTCCCTGTACTAACAACTTCTAAGGAAAAATTCGTCAAATCATTAATCAATGGATCATTCTACAAACATAACATGGTTAATTATGCATAATGTTTTCAACTCAATGCATCAACCAATTTTTTTTATTTTTTTGTATGGTAATTCATCATGAAATCATAATCATTTATCATTTAAATCCATATTACCTTCCTCATGTTTAATTCCTTTTGAGTGAATATATAATGTAGAATTTTAGGGTTAGTATATATTTGACATTTGGCTCTATATAAACGGTGCCTCAAAATTTTCAAAGAAAAAACTAAAGTTGCCAATTCTAAATCATGTGTGGGATAATTTAACTCATGATATTTCAGTTTTCTTGAATCATAAGTAATTTTATAATTATTTTTCATAAAAACACAACCAATTCCCTTCAATTAAGCATCACTGTGGATGAGAAACTCACCATTTCAGGATGATAATTCCAAAACGGGAACATTAACCAATCTCATATTTAGTTCCTAAAAAAACATAACATTATCTTGTCCAAAAAAATTTAACCCTTTTTCATGTTAACCTAGTAAGTGGTCTAGATAACTCTACCATGTGTTTAAAAAACCGTCAGTAATAAACTGTTAATCCAAGAAAACTAAGAATCTCTATAACATTTGTAGGTCTTGCCCATTCATCATCCACTGTTGTTTTGGCAGGATCAACTGTTATTCTATCCTTGTTTATAATGTTCCCAAGAATTGAAACCTATTGCAACAAAAAATCATACTTTCTAAATTTTCCATACTGTTTCTTTTCTTTTAAGGTTTGAAAAACCACCCTTATATGTTTTTCAAGCTCCGCTTTAATTCTATAATATACCAAAATTTCATCAATAAACACAACCACAAACTTATCCAGGAACTCATGAAATATTATATTCATAAGATCCAGGATTACAATAGGTGAATTAGTTAACCCAAATGTCATAACTACAAATTCATAATGACATTATCTAGTACGGATCACAGTATTTGGGATATCTTTATCCTTTACTTTCAACTGATGGTACCCCACCTCAGGTAAACCATCAAAAAATATTGTGCTCCCCAGAGATGATCAAAAAAATCATTGATATGAGGAAAATGATATTTTATTAATAGTAATGTTATTTAAGGCTCTATAATCGATGAAAAGTGTCATTGAACCATCATTTTTCTTAACAAACAAAATAGGTGTTCCCCATGGTGAAGTGCTCGGTCAGATGAAGACTTTATCTAATAATTCTAGAAACTGCTTTTTTAAATCCAGATGATCCATTTGGGACATTTAGTAAGGAGGTTTAGAAATTTTCTTAGAATTAAGAACGGAGTCAATTGTAAACTCAACCTCTCTATTAGGAATAACACCAAGGAAATCATCAGAAAAACATCCTAGTATTCATTTACCACTGGTAAATCATTACTCTAGATAGTTTCTTTATCTTCAAAAATATCAGAAATATAACATTCATTTCCATCCATTATTAGTTTCATAGCTTTCGGATATGTTATTAATGGTATGGGTTCATTCTTGTACCCAAACTAAAATTCTTTCTGAAGAACAACTTATTTTTCACTATAATCTATCTTACCATGATAAAACAAAATCCAGTCAATACCCAGAATAACATCAAACACTACTAGAAGAAAAAATGGTTTGCTGGTAAAATCGTTCCATAGACAAAATAAGAAGATTCTTATAATTTCATTCATCCATAATATTTCCTCGTAGTGTTTTTACCATGATATATGGTTTCATTTCATGAGGTTGAATTCCCAAATTTTCAAAAAAACTATCTAAAATGAATGAATGTGTTGACCCTAAATCAAACAACACATTTGGAAAATATGTAAAAACAAGAAATGCAACTAATACCACCTCATAGGATGGATAAACATCTAATAAAGTGGTTTCAAATGATTTCACAAAACCCTTCGGATTCCAATCATGATGATTCTCTGTTTGAGTAGCTAGCTTCAGACAAACATTAGAAAAATGACCTAATTCATTATAGTTAAAGAATATCACCATCAGATTCTCATTATTTTTTAATCATTTTCCTTGAAATCATGAGACATGTGTCCAAACATTCCACATTAGTAGAATTTCCCAAAATTTACAAGACATTCACCAAGATTCCTTTTATGACACTTTTCCCAAGAAGGGAAATTCATTTTCATACCTCCATACTTCTTTAACTAGTTATTCCCCATTTCCTTCCAACATAACCACTTCTTATTCTTGTCATCACAAGGCACATATGTTTCAAAAAACTCTATCTCAAATTTTTCAGCACAACGATCAATCATCTTATATATTTTAAACTCTCGTGAGGCCAAAGCTCACTGAAAAAACTGTTTCAATCTAGAGAAAAAAAATATGATTTTTAATTTCAAAATCCCGAATAAAATTTGGAACATACCGGGCCTATCTTTTAAAATTGGATTCATATGATACGACATAATCATCATATTTTTTCTTCAGTTCCATGAATTGTTTCTCCATTCTATGTTGAATACTTTTGGGAAAATATTTTTCTAGAAAAATTATTTTAAAGTCATCCCATTCCAGACTATCAAGACCATCTCTTTCTCTTGTATTCTTATCCAACGACCAACATTGATCAGCATAACCTTCAGAATGATAAATGGGTTGTAATATGTTTTGATGTTTTGAACATCCAATGACATCATGTATCTTTTCAATATTATTGATCCTTCCTTCGGCTATCACTAGATCTATGGTTCCACTTAATGCTGGATGATGTTGCCTCACAAAATTCTCCACAAAAGATATGTTTCTTAATATTAGTTCATGTTCTTATCTAGCATGGATACCACCCTTGTTTATTGGTTGAGTTAACTGATCCATTTCTGTCACAAACTACTCGGTACTGATTCCCACCATTTTGGGATGCAGATTCTGACAGACATCAGCCTCTTGGTGCCTTCCTATTTCTGCTTCCCTAATTCTTCTATGGAAAACCATTTTGAACAAACATATCTTAGTTGAACAAACATGGTAATATTTAAATGCTATAACATTTCAAATTAATTAGAGAGTAAAAATAATTTGTTGTATTCTATTAACATTATCTGAACCAATAAAGTTATCTAAACCATCCTCTGATACCAACTATAAATACTCGACCTTAAAACGTTACTTAATATTAAATTTTAAACAAGACTAGGAATTATTACACATTTAATGTCATTTTAGGTTTATAGTTTTAATGAATTAGTATATCTTACGTACATGACATACCACATTCTTACATGAGTATACTACTAAAAAAATATCAATTTTTTTCAAAATAAAAAACATTAAAACTTAAAACATGATTTCTTTAACAACCATCCATATCAAACATCAAGACACCTTTATTTCTCTTACCCATCGTTATATATTGTGAAAAAAATTTATAAACTTATGATGATTATTAAAGTTAGTAAGGGATACGAATAAATAAAGTGTTAGTCTAGTGATAACATAAAAACCATTAAACCCATAATAATAAAAACTCATATGCATCAAAACATCACGTAGTTTCCATGGTAAATATTTAGCATATCAATCCTTTATTCACCCTTACACATGGAATACCATTTTTATAAACATCCATCTATGTAGAAACCAATGCATTGGAGAGCTATAATGGGGATCACCCATCATATATTGAGCTATAATGGGCTCAACCCTATATATCTAGATCTATAATAGGATAATCCCAACATATCACGAGATATAATATGATCAACCAAACATAATTAATGTATAAGGAACATATTTTGGTATTAAAGTATATTCAAATCAAGAGAAACTACAAATTCCATATACATATAAAAAAAATTCTTTTGAAATTTATTAAAGAGAGTTTTAATTAGATTTTTAAAGGATATCCCTTAAAATATAAATGGAGTGAGAATTAATATAATGGAATAGATATGTGTATACATATAACACCCCGACCCCAGAAGCCCAGAGTCGGTGCATTATTACGTATCATTATCATGTTAATAAAATATCATGTCTCGAAAGACTGATTAGTTTAGTATCCTTGTAAGTACTAAATACATTCATAAAGTTTACATTACATAATAAAAATGAAAACTACGACAATATTATCTCCATAGACAACAATGATATCCCACTGACTATCCCTGGTGGTCAGTCATAATATAATTCTTTGAATCCTGGGAAAATTATACATAGAAAGGTGTGAGCTTAGATGCTCATTAAGGATAACATTATAGCAGAATCTTTCATAAATAAGCATAATCATTTAAGAAAGTGTATAAGACTAGAACAAAAGCCTTTTCAACTTCAACTTCAGCATAATATAGCAAAGATAAAATCAAATAATGCCATTTACTTATTCAAATGGGTATTCTACTAGTCAAATGATCACATAAAATATCAATAACTAATTTCATAGTGATGGAATGCATAATTACAGACTATCATAACAACATAGTCAAGGCCATGTGCCAAGACTAAAAATAATATTTTGTCAAGGCCTTGTGACAAGACACAAGTTTGTCTCATTAGACCTACTGATGCATCAAAAATCTATAGCGGGCTCCACCTATCGCTTACTAAGTACAATTCATTCCTCATATGAAAAGTTTGAAACATAACATAATCATTCATATTAAAACTAGCATACAAAATGTCAATAATTTATCCAAAAAACATTAATGGTATAAAAACAGAACATCCATAGTCAATCACAACTCATTCAATACAATATCGAAGATTTCATTGTAATATATTAACCTCAATCGATAATAATGAAGGATATTGACATAGATGAAAATAATCATCAAAACTATTTGGGAGAAATATTCCCCTTTTACATGAAAACATTTAAAAGTCACACTATTTGTCAAGAAGAATTTTAAAAATAGATTTTTGAATCAAAGTGTCCCATTACACTTTGAAACTTTTAAAGGGAATTTTAATTTGAATACATTAATTTCCATATAAATAAATCCTTAAAACCATTTTTAAAACATGGACATTAATGAGAAATATTTAGAATAATAAATCTTTAAAACATTTAAAATGATATTTTAGTAAGAGTTCGTAACCAAAATAGAGACTGTTGAATACAGATACTTGAGGTAATAATTTTTTTTTATTATCATGAGAATAAATGGATTCATGATATACTATGTCAAAGTACATTTTATACACCATATAAAAGTAATTTGGTGTATAACAACAAAGAAATCTCAATGGAATGTAAATTGAGATTAAATCTCTTATAAAGACTATATCCTTAGGTTAAGGAAAAATCAACAACATAATTATGTGTGAAAAATATAAATTCATTCAAAATTATTGTATATTAAGTGTAAATAAATCGTAGGACATTCATACATATTCTTGTAAAAACAACACCAGATAATTGTATATTTAACTCAACAATTGGAGATTGAGTTAAAATTACTCGTAGCAAGTTTATAACGATGACCTGGGAATTTATCAATGGAGTTATTATGTGTATAAAAATTATATCCACATAAATGGGAGTGTAAATTATGAAATAAGAAAATGAATATTGATTACACACATAATCTTGTAGTAAAATAATCAATGAAGTATGTGTAAAGTTGAATGAGTGGAAATTGAAAATTGAAATTCCCTTATCGATTTGGTAACTTAAAAAACATACACAAATGAAAGAAGTACCATAAAATGATGATTTAAATATCCATAAATTAAAGTATATTACACAATGAATACAATCATGGGTAGTACACACACCACATGCAATAAATAAGTGGTGGACAATATAAATCTCACGGAATTAAAAGTGAGATAAGAAACCCCTTACTTTGTACTTTTTCCTTGGTTTAGGGTAGGTTATACTCATGTATAATGGTGAAATAATTGTTATTTAATTATACAATAATTATATACATTAATATGATATCATATATTATCTTTTAACATTGATTTGTTGATAACATCTTAGTATTATCGTCATTTCGGGAGTTAACAGATTCATTTTCCTTTATATTCTTTGTTATGTGAGCCATATTTGTTACGGATGGGATGTATCTTATTCTTATAAATAATTACATTATGTCTCTAAACATTATTATTAATCATCAAATGAAATTTAGTCTTGAATGGATAAGTGGGGAATGAATCTCGTCGCGTTCGTGGAGACGGTAATCCGTACGTACGCACGAGCGACAATATCACTATTTTGATATTAAAATAATATATTAATGGATGGTATAAAATATATAAAGAATAATTATAAAGTTTTATTTATCATTTACATGAATTACACATCATTATTATACCCATCCAAACAATATAGTATTGAATAACAATTACACCATGACGTGGAGACAGTAATCCGTACGTACATACGTATGGAGACATGTCATTAAAAGGATGGATAGAATAATGAATATGGTTGTAAAATATTTATAATAACTTAACAGTATATATATGATACTGTAGTTATTATTTTAGAATGTAAATAACCAAAAAAAAGAAGTGGAAGAAGAAAAGAACTTGAAAGAGGGTGGTGAAATTATTACCTCTTCATTGGGTTCTTCCATTTGATTTGATCAAAAGGGCTCCTTAAGATGGATTTTTGACAAAAGGAGGGACTCTATGATGAAGTTATGGAATTTTGAGGATATTTGGAAAGGTGTTTTCCTTGCCAAAAGGCTTTGAAGGTGTGAATTAGTGAGTAGGGGGAGTGCCCTTTTATAAGAGGGGTGAGGGGCACCTTAGGAAAAGCTAGAAATATTATTTTATAATAAATTCATATTCAGTTTCTAATGGAGAAAAAGTAGATTATTTAATGGTTAAGGTGGGGATAGGTAGAAAAACACCGAACCAGATGGTTTTAGATAGGTTTGGGTCACTATATTAACTTTATCTTTTTTATTTAACTCTTAGTTAAATAGTTTGACATTTACCATGTCTCTTTGTATTTTTATATTATATAGTTAATAAACTTACAATATACTTCCAAGCGACCACAAAGTGGTCCATTAATGATACACCTATAATTATATAATTCCTTTGACCGATCCTTAGATTTTCATGAATATAATATCAATTAATAATATAATATTTGTTTTAAAAACTCATTTATGTCAATTTTGACACTATTTAATAATTTATTTTTGTTAAAGTCTTAAAAACATTATTGATTCGAAAAAATTAATTTAAGAAATTATAACATGTCAGATTAACCAATAAAATTCGTGGCTTTCATCAAAACATTCAAATTATATTAATTTTATCATTTATAATACCAATTATTTGATTCTTTCATTAATAAGGAAATATTGCATCATTATTGTGTCATAAATAAATTTAATTATTCAATGTCTAACAATTATAAATAAAATACCATTATGTAGGAAATATTTTTAGCTTTCTAATTGATATTTATAGTCAAATATGTAAAAAAAATTCTAAAAGATATATGCTTATGTTATTTTTGTATTTACTTTATCTTAATTAATATATAGTGTCATTATCACTTTGAAGTGGCTCCATGGGGTCCCAAAATAGACCCAAATAAGCCCATGGTCGGATATGTATCAACCAGAAGGGTTAGCACACGTTTTAGGGTAATTTAATGTTATTATAATATTATTTATTTACCCTTATTTACCGGATTTACCCTTTAACCATGGTAAATAAAATATTTACTGAAGTAATTATTCAAAATGTCTAAAAATAAAAGTTACATATTTACACAATTTGGACCAACTAATTATAAATATGGAATCCATTTTTCTAAATTCAAAACATAGAAGTGAAAGAAATTAATTTAAAATTAATTCCAGTTGTCAAAATAAAGAGCGTGTGTTTTATGAAATAATAACTTTCAAAAGATTGACAAATGTTTATGTCTAGTTTAAATGTGAAATTACATTCAATTATGAATATTGTATTAAATGGTAAAAAATTATTCTAATAATACTTTAAAACCTCTCAATAATATAATTTATCACTATAAATTATTTGGATTAAAAAAGTTGTTTTCAATTAATGTTTAGTATTTTTCAATATTCATCAAAATTTGAATGTTTTCTAAAAAATACAAAAAATTCACCCTAAGATAATTTCAATATTCCAAATCCTAAACTGATGCCCATTTTGAAAGATGAAGTTTATAAAATTTCAAAAAGTGGGTAATACTATTCATAACGGCTAGTTTGATTAGTTGTGGTGTGTGTAAGAACTCAAAATTGCTTACAACACACACTACTATATTATTCAAAAGGAATCATACCATGGAAGATTGGGGTGTTAAAATATACTATAAATAGACATATTGAATCATAATATAAACAAAAATTCACTGCCCCAATAATATTAATTCCACATAATGAATAAAGAAGAAGGTTATCCCAAAAAATAAAAATTGTGTTAATAACTCCCTTAACCCGGGTTATTCTTACTTTAAATGTGTTTAAACCTCTTATATAATTTTTAAAATAGTTTCATTAATATATTATAGAAACATATTCACATTTATAACACCATATATGATGATTTCATAACATCATTCCCCCTTTAATTATTACTATTTTGTTCCTTCCATTGTTTTGGGTGCTTTCTTTACATGTTTTCCAGAACCATACATTATTCCATTTATCATTTTCAATTAATAAATGACGATGATTCATAAGTTAAAACATTAATGATGTTCTTTTAGATCATTTTAGTGGATCTTTGATAAGAATGATCTCATTTTGTTTCATAAATTAAAACAATGTGAACAAAACAATTTAAGAACCTTGTATGAAACGTAGTTTATATATTTTAACATGGTTCAACCATAAAAATGGTTTCATGACCATACTTGAAAGAATTAAATCAAATGTAAATCAAATTGTCCATGATGTCGGTAATTCAACACATCATGGACAATATTTTTATTTCTTGAATAAGTGGGAGAGGAGAAGAAGAATGATGATGACTTTTCCATGAAAATGAGAACGTGCATTACATACAATATTTATGGATATTTCATTCCTCTTGGATAAGAGTAGTGGAAGAGACTATAAAATAAAAGGAAAGGAAAGGAAAACACATGAAAAGAAAGAGGTTTTATTACCTCTTAATCTATTCTTCTTGAGATCCTCCTTAAGGCCTTTGATTTTGGGCTTTGGGTGAGGCCATTGGTCTCGGAAGTGGGGAAGGAGATTGGGGTGGGAATTTATAAGAAATTAGATAATTCTCATGGATTGAGAGGTGTGATAGGAAGAGGGGAATGAGGGTGGTATTTATAGTGGATGAACGGAGGTATTATTCGTAATTTTAATCATTATTATAATATTTTTGCACAAGACTATGAATGGCCTGAATTCATGTGACCCCAAATTGTAATAATTGTATGTGATTTTGAACTAAATTATCCTAAATCATCCATTCATCACCTATGATGTAGTAAATCCTGTATTTTTCTTTTATCTTATTTTATCATATTTTACTATTTATCAAAAATTCTAGAATTCCAGAAAATTCAAAAAAATCAACCTAACCATTTTTCGACATGTAGAATTGTGAAATGTACTCCCTTTTTTGAAAATAATTTACTCAATATAATCAATTTTATTTTTAAATAAAATCATACTGAGTTGAAAACTTAACATTTTTTATTCTATAACTATTTTTATATCACAATAAAAAATTAACAAAGATGTCATTTTTTTAAAGCATTAAGAAAATAAAATAATAATACCACTTATTATTCATTAGAGCCATAATATTATTCATATTACTATTCATAAGGGTATGTTACTATTCAAAAAATTAAGTTGGTTCCATTAGGATACAAATGACTTACTAAACAAAATTTTTGATGCCTGTTTTTTGAAATTCAATATATAGAAGCAGCAAAATTAGGCTTGGAGGCTTGTTATAAATAACTAGTTAAAACCGAGTTTTAGGAATTTTAATATTTTTTAAAAACATGGGGTGTTACAATATAAGAATTAGGTTTTAAAAATATAGATTTTAAATATATAAAATACGGTTTTTATTGTAATTTTTTTGATCCCTCATGTTTGCATCATCATTTATGTTCTTCATCATCCTAAATAAAAAAAATTGTGTTAATATTTTACTTTATGAACAAAGTATATAATGTTCAATTTCCATTTTATTTTATCTAATAGCGTGTTATATTCAGTTAATTAAGTTCATATTTAATGTTTTGATGATATTATTCTCGCATTCCAAAGAGCATGTACCCTAGTGGTACATGCTCTTGCTTGGCATCCAAAAGACCCAGGATCAAATACGGACAGGGACTAATTTCTGGTACTGTAGCAGCACTATAACAGGGCACTGTAGGAGTACTATAGTAGCGGTGGAACTAATGTGGCGGAGAAACTATACATTCGGAGGCACACTAGCATGACTGTAGCGATAGCAGTACTGTAGCAGGTACTGTAACGGCCAAGGTACTGTAGCAGTACTATTCACCAAGGGTCCCTTTAGGCCAAAAATTGGCTTTCAAGCCTAGTATTCAGGCCACTTGGACTTGAGACTTCGCGCTATGTAATGGGTCTCCCTCTACCTAGTCTAAATTTGTATTTGCATTAAATAATAAAATGAGGCTTCAGCCCCAACCATTAAAAACATATTCAACTCACATGTCAAAATTGACTTTGATAGGTTTACATGGTCAATGATTTCATTATTTAATCATCTAAAAAATAATATGCATGGAATTATTATAACGAACATATATATATATATATTAAAATTTTAAAACCAATGATGATATATGGTTAAAAAAAGAAAGTATGTCACAATGGTAGAGATGTTAGAATATACGAATACATGAGTAATATTTCCATTCTACAACAATAATGATGAAAAGAAGGTAAGTGGTATTTTAAATATATAAAATAATAAATATATCATAAATATCATATTAATTCTTTAAATAAAATTATATAAATAATTCATATTATGTTATTATTAAAAATGAATCGCATCGCTTCGTGGAGGATGTAGTACACACATATGCATGAAAGATATTATCATTATCCATTGAATAGAAAGAAAATAAAATACTTGAAATATTAAATTTATATAATTATAAATATTTCCAGACTATAATTTATATACATTAGATCCATCAGCATAAACATCTGTGAGAATATGTGATGAAAGATGAATTATATTAGTTTGTGAGGTATAGGTTTGAAGTACACATGAACAATGGTTTAAATTCTCATTTTATGGAATAGAAAATTGATATAGGTTATTAAATTTACATAATAACTTGGTATTATATTTTAAATATTTTTGTTGTTATTTTATCTAGTAAAATGTTATTTTATGGTGGAATAATATGAAATAATATTAATGAATTCAATTAAAATATATAAAACTTTTTCAGAAAATCTTATTTTCTTTAAAACATAATATTTATAGGGTTCATATTATTAAACAAAATATCCCTATAATGCAGAATGGGGTGTTATAAGGTAATTGGGGTTGTAATTGGAATAACTAAATAGATATTTAATTTTTATGGAAAGAGGATAGGATGTTCTCTTTTATTAGAGAGTGGATGGGCACCCTCAGAATTACATAAATTATTAATTTAATATAATTTTTTGTATTGATATAATGTATTGAAAATGATATATTTAGAATATTGGATGGTTATGGGACTTAATACTTTCATAAAATATTATTTGGATCATTTTATACTATGTTTGTACAATTATTTGTTTTGTAACACCCCATTAAACTTGATGATAATTACAGTGTTATCAACGATTTCTACTCTTTTGGGGTCAAATTAGTTTCTATAAAAGGATCAATGACCCATAAATGAACCATATGTGAAATTATAAATCAAATAAAATTAAAATTGCGGGATTTTTTTTTTGTAATTTCACATATTTTAATATAACATTATTTTTAACATCCTTAATGTCTATTTTGGAACGATTCATTTAATTTGACAAAGAAAACATCATGAAAACATTTATTAAAATATAATATATTAAAACATCAATAATATGTTATATTGACCTATAAAATTCATGGATTATATTAAATTACACATAAAATTATAATTTCATTATTTTTAAATTTATTTACAAGAAATTTTTATTCCCCGCACTAACATTATATTGGCATTGCTTAAGAATTTAGTTTAATTTTTTAAAAACAATAAATTTGAAATAAATTAAATTTATGAATAAAAATATTTTTTATTTATAATAAACATTGATAAATTAAGATAACTCCCTTTTATCCCTATGTAAAAGTTTTAGTGATAATAAAAGAAAGAAGAATTATATTTTTGACTTTTCATTACATAAAGTATTATAATGGTAAAACAAGGAAAAAATTTAAAAATAAGGCTATATATTAAAATTTTGAATGATTATGGATTTCATATACCAATAAAATAAAATTTATTCAAAAACAATGTCGACATTGTAGTCTTTATCATATAATTTTCAACCTTAATTACATGTTTTCCCATTATTATAGTGATATAAATTTACTAAGGGTAGTATTCAATAAGAAAAAAATTTAAAGGAAGAGACATTAATAATTTGAACTATATTATTTAATATAAGGAATAATTTTTTCAATATTAAATTAAACAAATTTGATTACTTTAATTTAAAATTAAACACATAAAACACAATGAAAAGCAGGTTTTTAGAAAAATTTCTTTTTAAGTATAAAAATATTTTTATTCAAAATTCAATTATAAAACTTATTAAATAAAAAATAATTTGATTATTTTTAAACAGATGAACTAATTAAATTTTAAATTTAATACAATGTTGAACATGTATTTGTAAATAAATTAAAAAAATAATGTATTAAAAAAAATAAGTATTTTTTATTATTCATTAAAAATCAATCTTTTTAGAAAATTATCAAAACATAATCATAATATATTTTCTTTATTTCTTAATAATAAAATGAAATAATATTTTAAAAATTAAAATTCTATAATTTTGTAATCATTTTTTAATAAAGCATATAATACATGAAAATATAATTTGGTTAGAAATATATAATTTTCGTTTTGAACTTAAGAATAACTTAATATATATATATATATATATAATGAATATAAATCTATAATTATAAAGATTGTTTCTCTATTCATTCAAAATAATTAATAAATTATTAGATATTTGGACATCCAATATATGAACCAATATAATGAAAAATTATTCAATTATTATAAAACATTACAATGAAGGTACATGAAGCCATATATCACATAGAAAGGACTATTATATATAATTTATGATTACATCCATTAATATTTTAAAAATATAATGGGGGAAATTAATTTCACTAAATAATATAATTATTAATAGAAACATATATAGAAAAACATCACTTGTAAGAATCGATATTAGCATAATAACCTACAATTAGAATGAATAATAGGAAATGAGAAGAAATGTTGAAAGATATAAAATGAAAACTATAGAAATGAGAAGTGAGACTTATAAAGGGAGAAGAAAATGAATTATTTTATTAAGTTAATTTTTAAAAATTGTATATAAAAATTGAAAATCAATAAATTTATAATTTTTCAATTTTAGATATCATCGTTGGGTGTAAATATTTTAAATAGGAATTCTGTTGTTATGTAATGATTATTACATGCTTAGAAAAAAACAGTATTTTAGATATAATAATTTTGCAAAAAAACCATAATATCTAATTGAACTATTTTATATTTACTCAATAAAAAATTATTATTAATTGAATTATTTAGATAAATTGATAAAAATATTTTAATATAAATATATTGATATATTTAAATTATTATGATATAAATAATTAATTATATTTATATTTATGTTCAGATAAATTTATATTTATAATGTACTTTTCTAACAATTGGCATTTCATGTCAAACCTTTTTAAGAGTCTAATAATATTGTAGTGAAATAAGGATAAATTTTATTATTGATATATATGATTAGTATTTTTATTAGTAATTATTGTGAAATAATATTAAGAACACAGAAAGTCTAAGAACATTTTTTTTCAAGATGCATCATTTTCTCTATTTTTTTATCTTAATTTAAACCCAAAATTTATATATTTTTGGATTTTAATTTCACAATATTTAAATTATTTTTTCAATTATATTTATAAAATTTAGATTAATATGAAATTTTTGTATTTCAAAAAAATAATTAAATTTTTTGAAAATTGTGAAAATACTGATTTTTCATAAAAAACCTATTTCTATTAAAACTTATTTTTTAAAACCCCATTTTTTAAATAAAAATTTATATATTTAATGTAAAATAATTAATTTTAAAATATCATGTTGAATTTATGAAACCCATATTTAATATTTTGATAACATAAGTAGGGGTCCACTTAAAAAATTGATTTTTATGTTCAAATTTTAAGAATTATATTTTCAGTTCTAAGAATATAATATAAAAATATTTATTTCATATTTGAGATGAAAATTTATATATTATAAAATATTATCAATATTTTTATAGGAATAAAAATTAGATTTCTAGGACTAATGTTAATTATTACGGTAACGGAAAAACTATTTTTCTCAATGAGTTTTTTTATCATTGAATAATTTTTCTCTAATAAACTAAATAAATAAACTTTAATTACTGGTTATAATATTAATTTTAACGTATATATAAAATTTTTGACACTCATTCATTTGTTAATTAGTAATAAATAATATTATGAATACTGAATAGTAAAAACATCATTTTTCTACAAAAAAATTTATAAATAGGTTATTTTTATTTTTCCACATTTAGAAATTGATATATATGTATAAGATGTTAAATTTTGGATCATAAAATTAAAATTTTTAAGGAATGGTTACTTTTTTTTTAATAATATAAAAATTACGTAGTTAAAAACTAGTTAACAAGGAAAAACCAAAACAGTAAAATGTAAAAATCTAATGATAAATAAATATAAAAATGTTTAAAAAATGTGTTATAATTCATGGTTGTGGAATTAAGGAAACATTATCATGACATGACCCATTATTTAGATCATTAGGAGTTATTTTCCCCAAAATAGTGTTATGATTTCATTGAAATATAAATGATATTCACAAAACTGTCAATTTCATCAGTTATAAAAACGGATCACTTCTACCGTTACATTACTAAAAATATTATATTAACTTCTATTGAAACTATTAAAAAAACATAAAATAATATAATTAAAATTATCCTAAATAATCCCCTTATCTATATTATTTATCCTAATTCATTTATTTCTAAATAGATCTCTAAGAGAATATCGATAATCTAATAGAAGTATATCCCATTTTTAATCCTTTCTTCTTAATATTCCCCTTCCAAAACACTTATATCAACTATTATAAGTGAAATTAGTATCATTATTATATTTTGATGTTAGTGTATAAATTAAACTACTATTATTTATTCATATATATCAATTAAGGGAAATAAAAGCGATGTTATCATGTCTGTGTGGACTAACACCACCACAAAGCAACGCCATCCATTATTCATAATTGACTCTAGTGGTTTTCACTATTAACATAATTGATGAGTAATTATGATATATATAATATACTTATTTTTTTAATTTTTAATTTTAATTTTGTTTAATTGCCCATATGTTGTTGGGAAATGGAATCATTAATCTTGTTTACTTATGGACTACAATCTCCATGAGTAATGAATTTCATTTTCTATCACGACACAACATATATATCTATATATATGTATGTATATATAAGAATGATTTTTACTAAAATATTAATAATCTAGAGATTTTAAGAATATATTGTGAAACTTTTTAAGACACTCAATAAGCATAAAATGTTAAATGGAAATTAACCTCATAACCCAAAGTAAACATTTTAAGTAAAAAATATACTAAAAATAAATAGAAAAAGAAAATAAATGGAATGTTTAAATAAAATATATTTGAATATGTTTCCTAGGTATATTATTAAAAAATATAATTGAATTATTTAGGAAGTTATGCATAAGTGTAGAGTGAATTCATACACTAGGTAAGGGATCCACCATATTAACCATGTAATTTACTTGTCAAACATTCTCTTTATTTTTATCACTTTTATAAAATGTTCTTAAAATTAATTTATTATATTTTTAATTTATTCCTATTACACATATACCTAGTTAAATTTACTTTTCATTTTTTCTTTGGTATTACATTTTTTTATTCCCTTAGAAATTACCACTTTTCATTAAACCTAATTTAAGGAAACTATTCTATTTTCCATCTCATGTTATTCATCACCCCATAAAAATTCATTAAAAAATTAATATATTCTAAAAAAAGTAAATATTTTATGGAGACCCCTCTTTCTTATATTATGGTTTTATTGAAAATAATATACTTTTTACTTCATTAAAAATATCCTTTATTATTTTGATGAATAATGGGACAAGATGTTAATTAATATTATTTATTATTCTTGATACTTATCACTAGTTTTCAAAATTATAACTCCATGTTCATCAAATATGTCTCTTTTATGATTTTTTTATTTTGAAAATGATTTAATTCCATCTTCTCTTGGGAATCCTTACGATTTATCCATCGATTATTCCATGATTCAGGATTATGAAACCAACTAAATTCTCATGACTTAATCGGGCTTAAGATTTTTTTTGTTTTTATCCTATGGAATGAATATATATTATTTTCATTATATGATAAGTATTTACAAACTTAAATATTATCTAATTAATTGTTTAATTATTTATATCTTAGGATATGCTATTTAATGGATTAAGGAGTTAACCTAAACACCCATTTTAATTTTTACTGTCTATAACAATGGTCTTTAGAGTGACCCTCAGCATATGTTGTTGATGTATTTATTTGTATTGTCACAACATACTAAATGATTTCATGAAATCATTATATTATTCCCTTATGAAATATTTCTATGTTTAAGATCACTCTATTTTATAAATTTTATTATCCCTATTAACTCTAATGTTATGCTTTATTACCATATTTATTCCCCTACAAGGATTTGAAGCCCACCCTATTCCTTTTGTATTTTTACAAGGGTATCCTATTTAGTTTTATATGATTAATGGGAGTTAAAATAACTATGTGGATTTTTGAGTAATGATAATGACTTTATTAAAGATGATTTATATTTATGCTTAATCTTTCAAAGATAATGGGCCTCTGGAAACATGGTTTTTATTTTTTGGAATATTTTGTTAATGATTTTTAAATAAAATGCGTTTAAGGATTTTTTTTGTCTTGAATGTGGTCAATTTTGTTTCTCATATAACTCTCGACACATGTATAATAATGTATGGTTGATTATGGCTATAAACATCTAGATCTGGGATGGTCATTGCACTTGGCCTATGTTATATTCAAACACCCCCAGAGTAGTTATGACACTATTATTGGAACGGCCCTATAATATACTTAGATACACTCTGGTACTATTATAATGTTGGTATTTTGGTGATTTTGTTTGTAAATCCTCGACCCCAGAAGCCTATAGTCATTGCATTATTTTAATACATTATCATGATTACAAAGAATTAAGTCCTGAAGGACCGATTAGTTTTACAGTTTTCGATAATAGATTACATACATGAATGTAACATTAAACATTAGAAAATAAAACACAATATAAATTAACCTTTGATAATTCCATTAATAACCTATAATAACCCTACTTATAAATAATAAAACAATTCTTGGAGTCCTTGGAAAATAAAATATAAGAAAGGGGTGGGCTGAGAAGCGCATGAAGGATAACAATATAGCAGAAACATTCATAAATAAGCATAAACATTTAAGGAAATGTATAAGACTAAAACAAAATACTATCAAACTTAAACATCAGCATAATATGGCAATGATAAATCAAATAATTCCATTTACTTATTCACATGGATATTCTACTAGTCGAATAATAACATGTAATATCAATATCCAATTTTATAATGATGGAATTTATAATTCCAAAATTTATAACCACATAGTCAAGGCCTTGTGCCAAGACTATAAATAAGATTTTGTTAAGGAATTGTGCCAATACACTAGTTTTTCTCATGAGACCTACCAATGAATCAAGGAGCTATAGCGGGCTCCATCCGTCACTTACTAAGTCCAATTCATTCTTCATATGAAAATGTTTAAACATAACATAAATAATCGTATCCAAACTAGCATAGGAAATGTAAGTAATTTATCCATTAACCATGAAAGCTATAAAAATAACACATCCACAGTCAAACATATCACAAAAACATTAATACAGTATGGATGATTTTTATCATAATAAATCAACCTCGATCAAGAATAATATCCCATAAATCATGTTGACATAGTTTAAAATGATCAGTAAATAACTTTTAGTGAAATATCTCTTTTCATGAAATCATTTAAAAGTAAAATAAAGTAATTTATTTAAAATATAGTTTTGAATAAAAGTGTCACATACCACTTTGAATCTTTTGAATGAAATTATCATTTTAAAACATTCATGTCCACATAAATAAATCCTTAAAACCATTTTGAAAGCATAAATATTAATGAGAATGGTTTAAAAGAAGAAATCATTAAAACATTTAAAAGGATGTTTCAGTAAAATGTCCATTAAAAATAATCCCTTTTAAAGCTCTTTTATGAAACACGTATATGGATAATAACTATTTCCCAGTATATACTTACGTAAAAACAATCTCAGATAATAAAGAGATTGTGAAATTAACCCTTACCTTACACATTCCTTTGCGACATGGTACCTTTAACCTCATGTATAATGACCATAGTATGTTATTAAATTATACCAGAACCATATTCATATTTATTATTTCATAAATTATTCATTTATGACTTTATACTCCCCATTTAATAATTATTTCCATGTTAAATTAAAATTTCGTGTAATAATCACTTTCTTTATCGTACCTGTATTAATTTGTTATTATTTATCGCATCATTGAGATGCTGATTTAAATTATTCCAGAATATAACACATGATAAATATAAATATATAATATATATTTAGAATATAAATATGTATAATATATATATATATATATATATGAAATGGAAAACACCGTTTATGGAGACAGAAGGCCGTAAGTACGCATAAATGTTGTTTCCATTTTTATATTGTATTGAATTGAATTAAGTAAATAAGATATATGTAAGTAAATATAAATATATATATATATATATATATTATGTATAATTATTATGTCAAATATTACATACTTATTAATAATATATATTTTTATAATCATCATTGAATGGTGAGTGTTGAAATGAATCTCATCACGTCGTGGAGACTGTAATCTGTACGTACGCACGAGCGACAATATAATTATATTGATACTGAAATTGTATGTAATTGGATTCTATATCATATATAAATAATAATTAAAATGTTATATTTATAATTTACATAAGTTATACTAATTATTATACCCATCCAAATAATGAAGTGTTTGAATAACAAACTACACCACGACGTGGAGATGGTAAGATGCACGTACACATGAATGGTGACTTTGTCATTTATTGGATGGATAGGATAACAAATAATGTTGTACCATATTTATAATAGAATAAAATTATGTAGGAGTTACTTCAGTTTTTATTTTTTTTATGGGAACAACAAAGAAAGAGGAAGCGGAAGAAGTAAAAAACTTGAAAGAGGGTAGTGAAATTATTACCTCTTCTTCGGGTGTTTTCATTTTGAGTTGATCAAAAGGGCTCCATAGGTTGGATTTAGGATCCATTTAAGGACTATAAGATGATTTGAGGGAAGTTTTGAGGATATTTGGGTAGGTTTTGGCTGATCCAAATGGCTTTGGAGGTGTGACATTGAGATAAGGGGACACACCCCTTTTTAAGAGAGGTGAGGGCCACTTTAAGAAAGGCTTGAAATATTATTTTATAATAAAATAATTTTTTGTTTAGAATGGATCAAATATAGTATATTACCTTTATATGGTTCGTATGGGTCTAAAACCACTCAACCAATAGGTTTTAGACAGGTTTAGATCACCATATTAACCCTATCGTTTATATATAACTCTTAGTTAAATAGTTTATCTTGTACTGTGTCTTATTTAATTCTTACACTATATGGTTAATAAACATACTCTAAACATCCAAGAGAACCTCAAGTGGTTCATTAAAAAAACGTATAATATTTTCTAATCCATTGTTCAGAACCTTATATTTTTAATAATATTATATCAACCAAAAATATAGTATTTGTTTTAAAAACTAATTCATGTCAATTTTGAGAGCATTTGATATCTTGTTTTTTTTGAAAGTCATAATAATATTATAACTTCTAAAAAATTTATCTAATAAACACCAGAATGTCATATTAACATATAAAATTAGTGGAATTCATCAAAGTCTCAAATTATATTTATTTGGATATTTATAATATCAATTATTTTAATATTTCATTAAGAAGGTAATTATTGCATCATAATTGTATCACTAATAAATTTAATTATTTAATCTATAAAAATTATAAATAAAATACAATTATGTAATAAATATTTTAATATTTCTAATGAATATCTATAGTCACATTTATCTTATGTATAACCCCAAAATAAAAATGGTTTAGTTAATAAACATTTAATTTAACACTTTTAAATCCTCTTTAAATAATATAATAATAAATGTCCAAATCTAATCCAAGTGGACCCAAAGGGTCATATTTTATTAATAAATTTGTTTTTGGTCTAAATACCCATATTTAATATAATTAGGACATTTCTTATGATAATTATAATATTATTTTTACATTCAATTGCCCTATTTACTTTTAACCGTGGTAAATAAATTTCAAAAGTTATTATTCACCAAAAATTATTTTAATCGTATTGAACAACATTTTACTTACTGATATCGACCGTGTCTCTAGTATTTTTGAAATTCAACTCACAGAAAAGGTAGAATTATGTTTTATGAAAATTTTCAAATGCTCCTAGAAGGTCGGTAAAATAGGTTAAAAAGATCAATAAATTGTTTTACATCTAATTTTATAATAAAATGACTCCAATGAATTAAATTTAACTTATATAGGAATTATATATCTATTTTTACTTAAAATAAATTTAAATAAAGTAAATAATTAATTAATTAAAAAGTTGGTTTAAAATAATAACGCATTGTTTTTCACTATTCATCAAAAATTGAATGTTTTCAAAAAAAAAAACAAAAAATTCACCCAAAGATAATTTTGATATAATTAATTCAAAAATTATGTCAATTTTAAAAAACTAAAAATATAGTAGTTTAATTTATTAATTTAAAATTTATTCCTGTTGTTAAAACCAAAAAATAGGTTTTTAAAATGTAAAAACTATCAAATGATTGAAATGCGTTATGACCAAATTTAAATGTGAAATTACATATAATTACCAAAAGTTTATTAAATTATAAAAATATAATCTAATTATACTTCAAAACCTTTCAATTTCATAATTTACCAATATAAATTATCTCGATTAAAAAAGTTGTTTGCAATTAAAACATTGTATTTTTCACTTTTCATCAAAATATGAAAGTTTTTAGAAAAGAAACAAAAATTTATCCCAACTAAATTTTTCTTCCCCATTTCTAAAGAAGAATTAAATTTCATTAAATTGAATTTATTAAGGTTTCCAATATTGGTTTTAAAAAGGTTTCGCCATTAAAATGCTGCAAAATTGCATTTTTTGAAAAAGACTTCTTTTTTCAGAAAAAATGATTTTATTCTTATATTATGTCTAATAAACACATAATATAGATGTTAAATTATATATAGTAAATAAGATTCAAAATTTCGTCAATATTATTCATAACCACTTTTTGAAAGGCTAGTTTTGTAAGTTGTGGTGCGCTCGAACTCGGTGTTGTGTGTAGCGCAAGCTATTGAATTACATTAATGAGTTAACATACTATGAAATCATGGGGTGTTAAATTCTCCCACATTCAATAAATTACATCCTCACAATTTGAAATTTTTCTTTGATAATAAAATGTTCAAAATAGAAAAATACCTTTGTGAAAAACCCACATTGGAAATTGGGTAAATAAAATTTAGTCATAATAAGAGGGAAAGGGAATGAAAAAGTTACCACCAAATTATGGTCTTTATTTGGAGAACCTTGGTGGAAATTAGAGATACATAATTGGAGGAAAAACATAAATATTTATAGGGAGTGATTGATGTCATCAATCATAAAAATGTGTGAAATTGAGGGCCTCAAAGACATCAATCTATGATGATTTAAAATATCATTAGTTCAACCGAACATATGGTATTAGGATAACACATTTTTGGTTTTATGATCCCTTCCCTAATGTTTAAGAATTAATTTACTCATAGAATAAGAGGAAAAAATATACTTGATAATTAGAGTTTCATCCTTCAACTAATTCCTACCATAAACTCATCTTTCACTCTAAAAGATAATAGAATTTGAAAATATCCTATTTATCCTAATCGTATAGGGTTCAAAAAATTAATTAATTTATAATTAATTTTTTATACTATTTAACAAAAATATATTATACAAACCAGGACATCACATATGTCAGTGTTAGGTGATCCACCCTTGTCGCCCTTCGGTTGCAGGTTCAAGTCTCGCAGCCTTGTCGGACACGATGGGTTGTCTCTCGACTTTCAGGTTGTCCTTTTTATGACAATCCAAATATAATATCAAGAAATCATTTAAACTTAAAATTGTATCCAATGTAAAACTTAATCATTTCCAACCTTTAGGCTTATCCAAAATACTTCTATCCAAACTCACAGAACAAAATTTATAAGGAAGTTAAACACAATGAAGATCCTTTTTTCCATGTAATAACATGTGAATACATTCATCGTGAATTCTTTTAAAAATCTATAACACCATGAATTACCATAAAACCATATTGATTACATCCATTCTCCCTTATTACTTATAGAATACTGGATATACTCCTTCTATCCAAAAATGTTGTAAACTCCAACAATGATGGTATATAAAAATCATTAATAAATTTCAAGGTAGTTAAGAATATCCAATATAATTTATCCAAATAATTCATATATTATTTCAAAATCACTACCACAGTATTAGAACCATATTATGGTTTTTATTTATCTCAACCATATATTTTTTAAAATATTTAACCTGCTATTGAGTCACTTTTGTTGTTTCCACACAATCTCAAGTCCTTAATGAAATGGTACTGCAGTATAATCCTTATATACACTATAATTTTTATAACAAGTACATCATTAATACAATACTCAAATGACACAATACTTTAATGAAAACATAAGAACTCTAATCATTCGTTTTCGTGTTTTATAGTGTCATAACATCATAATTATCCAACAGTAGTATTTAGGGTATACTCTGATGATTTGGACATTGATTCATGTAGTTTCCCAACTCCTTGAAAACGAACCATTGTATATTTGAAACATTTTTTCTTACCCCTGTAATCACGTACTTGGTGTAATTTTTCTCCACACTTATAATAAACTCTCATTCCCTTCAATAATTTACCCTGGTGATTAATTCCACAGTTATCACATATGGGAAAATCCTTCTTTCCCCTCTTCCCTTTATCTATATTTCTCTCTTCCATCCTTTTCTTCAATTGCTTCCCTTCAAATCCATAGGACTCTGAGAATTTTTTACTTATCTTATTAACACATGGAAATATTTCTTCATATGATGAGAATATGTGGGAGACTATTTCCACTTTAAATGTTGGCTTAATACTAAGAAAGATATGATCCTTATTAATCTTTTGATCATGCATATTGCTGGAAATCTCATTCCATCTACTATGCGCCATTTCTAAACAATGGAGTACACTAGGTTAGTTTATGAACCACAATGCATAATTCTAAACATGTAAAATACCTAACATAAATTGAAAAGATTATAAATATAATATATAATCATAAAATGTTTTCCTTGAGGAATTATTTACTCCAAAATCCTTCATAACAGATTATAATGAAAATGTGAATTATCCTAAGCATATCACCCAGGAGTGTCGTAACCAAGAGTGCAGCAAGGCCCATTGTCATGTACCGGGATACCTTAGGTCAAGCCCAAAATAACTTGGTGGAGTTTTCACACCTAGGTATATATGTGCCAGAGACACCTCTACCTGCTCATATCCAGACAGGGATGCATTTCTTAGAAAATACACAAAATCTCTACATTAACAAAAATCTAGAATGTTCTTCTATACTAATCATCAAAGTATCTCTTATGTTAATGTTCTCTAATCAGAGTTTATCTAAATATATTTCCAAGGTTGTTGCTAAACATACTCTAATACCAACTGTAACACCCTGACCCCAGAATCTCAGAGTCGATGCATTATTTTAATACATTTCCATGATTATAAGGAATCAAGTCCCGAAGGAGCGATCAATTTAGCAGTCTTGGAAAATAAATTACAAAAAAGTACGTTACATTATACATTAGAAAATAAAACACAACATAAATGATACTTTGAGAATTCCATTAATCCCCTATCTTAACCTTACTTATCAATCATATAACACTTCTTGTAATCCTGGGAAATAAAACATTAGAAAGGGGAGAGCTCAGATGTTTAGTATGGATAACAATATAGTAGAAATATTGATAAATAGGCATAAGCATTTAAGTAAATGTATAAGACTAAAAAAATCCTTTTAAACTTAAACATTAGCATAATATAGACAATATAAATCAAATAATTTCATTTACTTATTAACATGGATATTCTACTAGTCGAATAATCTCATGTGATATCAATATCTAAATTCATAATTATGGAATGCATAATTCCAGACTTAATAACCACATAGTCAAGGCCTTGTTCCAAGACTATGAATAATATTTAGTCAAGGCCTTGTTACAAGACCATGGTTTGTCTCATGAGACCTACCGATGCATTGAGGAGCTATAGCGGGCACCATACGTCACTTACTAAGTCCAATGCATTCCTCATATGAAAAGGCTTAAACATAACACAAACTTTCGTATTAAAACTAGCATATGAATTGTCAGTACATTATCCATAAATAATGAAGGGTATAAAAATAACACATCCACAATAAAACATATCAAAAAACCTTCAATACAATATTTAATATTTGTATCATAATAAATCAACCTCTATCAAGAATAGTATCCTGTAAAGGATGTTCACATAGTTGAAAATGATCAGAAAAATCATTGATGTAAATATTAATTTTTAGGAAATCATTTAAAATTCATGTAAAGGAAGTAATTTAAAAGAGATTTTTGAATAAAGGTTTCCCATAAAACATTGAAACTTTTAAAAGGAATTAACATTTTAATACATTCATGTCCATATAAATAAATTCTTAAAACCATTATGAAAACACTGACATTAATGAGAAATGTTTAGAAGAATAAATCATTAAAAAATATAAAAGGATGTTTTAGTAAAAAGTCCCTTAAAAATAATCCCTTTTAAAACACTTTTATGAAACATGAATATCGATAATAAATATTTCCCAGCAGATACATAAGTTAAAATGACCTCAGATAATAAAGAGATTGTGAAATTAACTCTTACCTTGAACTTTCCTTTGGTTGAGGGTACGTTAAACCTCCTTTATAATGACTATATAATGTTATTATATTACACCAGAACCATGTTCATATTTATTATATAATAAATTATTCATTTATTACTTTATACTAACAATTTAATAATTATTTCCATGTTAAATTAACATTTCAGGTAAAAATCACTTTCTTTATCATACGTTTTTTAAAATGTTATTCTTGATTGTATCATTTAGATACTGATTTACATAATTACAAAATATTAAACCTGATTTATCTATAATATATATTTAGAATATAAATATGTATAATAGATAGATATATAAAATAGAAAACACCGTTTATAGATATTGTAGGTCGTACGTACGCTTAAACATTATTTGCGTTTTCATATTGTATTGAATAGAAGTAAGTGAATAAGATATATGTAAGTACATACATATATATATATATATCTATTAAGTAACATTATTATGTCATATTTTATGTACTTATTAATAATATATATTTTTATAATCATCATTGAATGGTGAGTGTGGAAATGAATCTCATCGCATTGTGGAGATGGTAATCTGTACGTACGCACGAGCGACAATATCATTATATTGATGGTGAGATAGTATATAATTAGATGGTATATCTTATATAAATAAAAATTAAAATGTTATATTTATTATTTATATCAGTTATACTCATTATTATATCCATCCAAATAATGAAGTGTTCAAATAACAGACTACACCAGGATGTGGAGAGGGTAAGCCGTACGTACGCACATATGGTGACTTTTTCATTTATAGGGTGGATAGAATAATGAATACGATTATAAACTTTTCATAATGACATCACAGTATGTAGGAGGTACTATATTTATTATTTTGGTATGGATAAAACAAATAAAGAGAAAGTGGAAGAAGAAAAGAACTTGAAAGAGGGTAGCGAAATTTTTACCTTTCTTCGGGTGTTTCCTTTTGAGTTGATAAAAAGGGATCCATAAGGTGGATTTATGATCCATTTAAGTACTCTAGGTTGCATTTAGGTAAGTTGGAAGGATATTTGGGTAGGGTTTTTCCAATCCAAATGGATTTGGAGGTGTGATTTTGAGAGAAGGGGAAGTACCCTTTTATATGAGAGGTGAGAGTCACTTTAGGAAAATCTTGCAATATTATTTAATAATAAAATAATTTTCGGTTTCTAATGGCTCAAAAATTATTTATTCCTATGATAAGGTGGTTATGGGTCGAAAATAACTCATCCAATAGGTTTTATACCGGATTAGGTCACTATATTAACCCTATATTTTATATTTAGCTCTTAGTTAAATAGTTTAACTTTTTCTGTGTCTTCTTTTATTCTTACACTATATGGTTAATAAAAATACTCTAAACATCCAAGAGAACCTCAAGTGGTTAATTAATGAAACATATAATATTATCTAATACATTTTCCCGAACCTTAGATTTTTAATAATATTATATCAACCAAAAATATAGAATTTGTTTTAAAACTAATTGATGTCAATATTGACAGTATTTGGTATCTTCTTTTTTTTGGAAGTCATAAAAAGATTATAAATTCGAAAAAAATTTATCGAATAAACACTATAATTTCATATGAACTTATAAAATTAGTGGAATTCTTCAAAGTCTCAAATTATATCTATTTGGATATTTATAATATCAATTAGTTTAACATTTCATTAATAAGGTTATTATTGCATCATCATTATGTCACAAATATATTTAATTATTTAATATACAAAAATTATAAATAAAATACCATTATGTAAGAAATATTTTAATATTTATAATGAATATTTATAGTCACATTTATCTTATGTATAACCCTAAATTAAAAATGGTTTATTTAATAAACATTTAATTTAACACTTTTGACTCTTCTTTATAGAATATAATAATAGTTATGCTAAACTAATCCAAGTGGACCTAAAGGATAATATTTTATTCATAACTTTGTTTTTGGTCGAAATAAACTTATTAAATAGAATTAGGACATGTTTTATGATAATAATAATATCATTTTTACCTTTAATTACCCTATTTACTGTTAACTGTGGTAAATAAATGTCAAAACTTATTATTCACCAAAAATTATTATAATCTTACTGAACCAAATTTTACATACTTATATCAACCATGTCTATTTGATTTTTTTAATTCAACTCACAGAAGTGATATAATTAATTTATATGCAAATTTTCAAATGCTTTTAGAAGGTGGGTAAAATAGGTTAAAAAGATCAATAAATTTTTATATATCTAATTTTATAATACAATGACTCATTGAATTAAATTGAACTTATATAGGTATTATATATCTATTTTGACTTAAAATAAATTTAAATATAATAAATAGTTAATTAATAAAAAGTTGGTTTTAAATAATAACACATTGCTTTTCACTATTCATCAAAAATGGAAGGTTTTCAAAAAAATACCAAATATTCACCCAAAGATAATTTTGATATTCCGAATTCAAAAATGAAGTCTATTTTACCAAATTCAAAACATAGAAGTCTCATTTATTAATTTAAAATTAATTCCTGCTGTCAAAACCAAAATGTGGGTTTTAAAAAAATAAAAACTTTCAAATGATTGACATGTGTTTCTGTCAAATTTAATTTTGAAATTACATATCATGACCTAAATTGTATTAAATGGTAAAAATATAATCTAATTATACATAAAAACATTTCAAATTCATTATTTAACACTATAAATTAGTTTGATTAAAAAACTTGTTTTCAATTAAAACATAATATTTTTCACTATTCGTCAAAATATTAACATTATCAGCAAAGTAAAAAACATTTACCAAAACTAATTTTTTATGTCTAGATTCTAAAGTAGAATTTAATTTCATTAAATTGAAAATATTAAAGTGTCCAATATTGGTTTTAAAAATGGTGTGCCTTTAAAAGGCCGCAAAATTTCATTTTTTGAAAAATACATCTTTTCTCTGAAAAAATAAAATTCTTCTTATATAATGTCTAAGAAACACATAATATGGATGTTAAAATTATATAGATTAAATAAGATTCAAAATATAGTTAATACTATTCATAACCACTTTTTTAACGACTAGTTTTAAAATTTGGGGTGCACTCGAACTCGGTGTTGCGTGTAGCTCAAGCTATTGAATTACTTTAATGAGATAACATACTATGAAATCTTGGGGTGTTACATTATTTATTTATTTATAATAGTTTTTTCTTTATAAAAACTTTTCACATTGATATACCACTTAATTTCTATTTTGTATGGGAATGTTTTTCTAGTTCCCTACTAATATTTGTACTCCCACCCTACTATGGATACAATTTCACAATGATAACTAAGTATCCCTCATTTGATGAAGGTTTAGTTTTTTCTCAGGGACATGATTTCATGAATTAGATGGATTCACTTGAATGGGATATGTATTTTGTAAAGATGCGAGGGAAGTGTTTATTAATATAGTCTCCTATATTTTTATTTTTTAATTTATTTATTCCTTTATTACCATTTTATATATGTGATCAGTATAATGAGAGATTAGTCATACATGCTTGTATAACTTCTTTAAATTTGTTACGTCTTTTTTATTCTCTTAATTATTTAATACTAACATTTATTAGACATATGTCTATGTTGCTGGGTCACATTATTTTTTATTCAATTTTTTGATATATGGGGTGTGGTCTGCCCAATGTACAATCTTAGACCATCACTTCAAGTCAAATAACTCTTGTATACGAGGAGGAATTCATGTGATCACATGTCAATCCTAATGTAGTTACTCTTAAGTGTTTTATGGGTTACAAATTTTACATACATATTGAATGATGGGTTTTTTTTCTTCATAATATGAAATCTGTAGGTCACTACATGTTAAGGGAAACATGTTTATCTATTTAGGCCATGTTACCTATTTCTTCATGAATCAATTTCCATAGGATAGTAATATTTTATAGAACAAAATTTTACACCATTATTTTGATTATCTATAAAATCCCCACATTATCCTCATTTATGGGATTAGATATCATTTTATATAAGATGTTAATTACAAGCTAATACTTATATATCATATTTACCCAAAATACAATCCTTTATATAGAAAATCATTCTATAATAATATCCAAAAAATTAATCATAGAAACTATTTTTTCATTATATGTAATTTCAAATCTCATTCATAAGGTTTCTACCAATCCTTTCTAAAATACCAATGTGTCACCCCCTAATCTATTCCCCTAGATCAAGCAGATTATTTATTACATAGTAATTAGAATACATGTAATTTCATTCCAATGATCATGGTTTAGTAGTCCTCAAGAAACTAGGTACCTAAATATTACATTATATTATTAAAAATTTTGTTGTTTGAGTATAAATAATTATTCCTTAGTACTATCAGTAAGTGTGATCATACATATTATTCCACTTCATGTACTGGGGAAATGGGATGAAAAGGTAAAGAGAGAGCTTAAATTCCCACCATAGAATAATGTATGATAGATGATAACATTTTATAAGAAATATATTCAGAAAATATAAAGATCTAAATTTTTATAAACTAATTAGTGGAAGGCAAATGAAAAAATGAGTAAATTATCACAAAATATTTTAATTTTTTGGAATTCATATTGTCTAGAATAATAAACATATTATTTGGGCCTTATACCAGGGGATATAATATGAAGGGAACATTCAATAAAACTACCATATATTACATGTCTCAAAATACTTTGCAGTTCATTGAGGGTATATGTAATTATTATACATATGTATCATAAAAAATTATAATGAATTCCATCACATAGAAAATGATCATGGGTTATACATTTTGGAATGAACAATATAAAATATACTATGTATAACTAAATAATTAATACAATCATATAAGACGTTCTCTAATAAAAAAGGAAAATACATTCATGAAAAATGTATTCCCTAATAATAAAATTAATAACAATATTTAGCTTAATTACCTCGACTGATGTAAGGAGAAACTATGGATTCACAATGTTAAAATAAGTACCCCAACCAAGTGAAGAATACAAGTCTGATGTTATGAGGTACGTTATAAAATTTAGGATTATCAATGATTTTGGGAAGTATATAAAATTTATTTAAAATGAGGAGAGACCAAACGAATCATTGATAAATCCCCATTTAAATATAATCAAACACTTTTACATGGTTGGTTAAGATCATGTGAATCATCCATAATACATCCCCATGGAATTCTAAACATAGTGTTCAAAAAATACTTCCTTTTGTGCATCATCTATAAATTGTGAAAGTACATGAAACCCATTTTTTGGGATGATTACCTATATGTTCATCAATTATAAATCCACATTATCTTTTTAATAACCAAATAGGGATTTCATTTCAAGGAAAACCGTATACACTTTTCATTAAAAAATGTTTAGGATGGTATTATGTAAATGTAAACATTTTAGCAATATAAAAACTTATAAATGTATTATAATGATCACAGGTAATGTTATTTAACTAATAATAAAATATTATTTTTTATATATGTGATGAATACCACATTTCATATTAAAATTAAAAGGGATGAGATTAGTTACAAAACAAAATAATGATATGTGTGTTACATAACCTACCTTGAATAGAGACTTATTAAAGATTGATAAGGGTTCCGTAGAACATTTAAAAACCCTTGTAAGAATTCTTGAGAGGGAAATAAGGGTAAATTTCAACTCAATATATTTGGTGTCAAATGTTAATGGATAATGTGTGGGTATTTATAGTAAATGAGTGAGGATTGTTTATTAATTTCTAACCATATTCTTTGGAATTATAATATTTTTGAAATATAAAACTATAGGGTTAACCATGATTTTGGATTGAAATTGTTTACATTTACGCCATGGTTTATACCTTATTGGGTTATTTTAACTGGCCAATATTGTTTTATATAATGTTTTTCCTTGGAAATATTATTATTTAAAAAACTATTTTTTAAAAATATAATCCATTTTAGAAATTTGAATGTTATTAAAACGTTTCCAATGTTATTTTAATTTATTAAAATATATTATATTTATAAAAATGAGTTATTATTGGTTTTTTATTCTCTTATATTAATTATTAAATCATTTTTATAGTACAATTATGATATAGTATATACCATACATGCATATTTAATTTTTTAATTTATCTAACTAATTATTCCCATAAAAATATGAAAATACCATAATTAGATAATTTTGACATTATATATTCAAATTTTATCCCTTTTTGTTGGGAAAATATTCTTTATAAAATAATTTTTATTTTTAAATACAAATTTTATTGTATTTCAAAATGAGTTTTTTGGTATAAATATTTTAGAAAGACTTCTTTCTATTAAATCTTATTTTGGTTCTAAGAAATATTTATGTATTTGTATTACTATAAATTAATTAACATATATTTCATTAATTTTTAATTATATTATTATTAAAGGATTTCATTCATTTTAATATAAACTTCGGTGCATAACTGTTTATTTATTATTACAATAGTTGGATTTCCAATAGTCAAATCCTTATGATATACTCCTTATGGTAAGATTATAAGGGTTATATTACCCCTCATATATTTGAAAATCATTATAACCTTTTTCTGGTGATTCCTATCATTCCTTTAAATACCATTTCTATTACTATGTTTATTTTTTTCTTCATAATATCAATGTTCTATGTGTACCTGTTACATGTTATTTAGTAAGAGTACAATATTATAGTCTATCACCACATCATAAATCATTTTATCTTACTTTTTTTAACTATTATCATAGAAATGATTTCATATTTTTATTATATCACTCAGTGATTCTTTGAATTAAATATTAATAAAACATGATTATTCTCTACTATAATTCCTCAAGTATTACTGTTTGTAAATATATACTACAATAACATAAATGAAATCCATTGTTGAAAAACATACTTGAGATACATATTTCCACCCAACATAGTGATGGGTTAAACATTAATAGTGGTTCCATGAATATAAGTAATATCTATATATCAAGATTGGTGACCCACATATGAGGATCCATGGAAGGATGAAGGATGAAGTATGTATAATCCAAATTTTATTGGAGATTAATATAAGAGTGTTAATATAAAGGGATCTATAAAATATTCATTGATCTATGTGAATCCTTATATGAGTGAGCCATGAATGGTTCATTTACTCATATGATGATTTTTATGGAAAAGATGATGATTGTTCAAGCCTTTAAATTTATAATATAATTATTTTTATTAATTTTTTATTTTATTCATGCTTTATATAGAAGTTGTTATGGAGAAAACTTCAAGGAAGTACCACAATTATATCCTTGTATTATTTTCATTAATATGTCAGTTCTATTTGTAAAAAAAAATTATTTAAGGATTTTCAGGAAAACTTGATGTCTCCAAATATCATGGAAAATGATGAAGAAGGAGTTCAGTCTATAAGTGTGTTTTTTGTTAGTCATAGTTTAGTTTTATGACTCAATATTGAAAGACTATTCACCATAAAATGGAATATATAAGCATGAGGATATGTGAATATTTGTAGATATATAGATCAGTTAAACCACATAAACTATTAAAAAACTATATAATCTCTAAAAGGGTTGAAACATCGACCTATATGAAACATATAAAATATAATTATTGACAAAGAAGGAATAGAGAAGAGAAATACCTTTAACCCAATACTTCTTGAAGGAAACCATAACTATCAAGGATGGAATTTTAGATGATATAGGAATTTAAATTATTCTACAATTGAATGTAATAGTTTTAATATCCTTAAATATAATGAAAGCACTTAGATTAATATTCATAGTGGTTTTTATGTTATCCAATATAACTAATGCACTTTATTTTTTCTCAATTTATGTTGGAAGTCAAAGACCCTATCCATGAGTAAGGATATGTCATTAAAATTTATATAATGAATCTTGGGAAGAAAGTAGAGGTTATTTTAAATAATTCAATGAGAAACTTAGTTGAAATTATGGTTCCAATATAAACGATACTATTTATGACGCTTTCAATGGGGTCTGAACATAAGTCTATTGAGGAGGATGCACAAATATTTGTTGCCATGTATTCTCACTTCCCAAAGTTTGGTGGCATCCATCGGTTCTTCAGTGATGATTACTCCATGATCAAAATAGTATAATGGGATGTCGGCCTCTTCTTCCTAGATTTCTAATCCAAATTTGTTTCCTACTCTAGGTCTCCCTTAAATATTAAGACTTTGTTCATGAAAATATTCCTAGTTCCATATCATTATGGATGCTGTTTAATTTAAAATCTTATGTATGGACATTCCATGGTGTCAAGTCAAGGAAGAAACCTTCGGTTAGGGTTTTAGTCACTTTGGGAATCACTAACATCTCTGGATTCTAAAACAATGGTACACCTAGATTTCTTCCCCTTATGACATGGCTTCTCAAGGGTGCAGAATTACAAGTCATCCCATATCTAAGGTAGGGAATTATATACCAAAGGCATGTATATGTGGTTTTCCTCAACTTCCCATGTTTAAAACTGGGTATGCCGCGAGTTTAACTTCTAGTATAGATGTATCTAACTTATCAGAACACTGATGGGAGTGGGTTATATGGGTACATCCATATGGGGGAGTACCTTGAATATTTACCAGATGGGTGGATCTAGAAAACCAATCAGTATATATTTGAGGTGTTTCATCCCATAGAGGGATGATATCACACTGTGAAGGATGATATGGACACCTCAAAGGGAGGATCATAGGATGATTGGGTCTCGAAAAAGATGACACTAAGGATTACAATTGGCTGGGATTGAACCTCATGAAGGCTTCCTGCATGCCCTTTATAGAGTACTGGGATCAAAACCCATATTGTTTTAGAGGGTGATTCATGGGATCGGGGTGTACATAATGAAAAAAAAACCTGAAGATATGATGAGGCTTATCCATGGATAGCGGCCCAGGTGCAACAAAGAACAATGAGTTGAATGTGGCTTACACATGATTAGCTGCTCGAATGGATGGAATGATTTCACTGGGATGTGGTGGCTCAGTTAAATTTAATATTCATATGGATGAAGTGTCGAAGGATGTAATTAATAGGGATAGAACCGAGAACCGGTGTAGAGGATACTGTATTTGGATTGAACCTTGAAGTGGTTTCCTATGTATCCCCATGATAAAAAATCAAAGTCCACGTAGTTCTGCGTTGGGGCGATGAGTCACCTAAGGAGGTGGATTGTGAGAATTGATGCATGGATGGGGACCTAAAGGTAATGGAACCAATGGGTTAAGGCATGCTCTTCTAGAAACACAAATGGATCAAGGGAAAGATCAGGATGGTACATGTGTGATGAAATTGAATCTCATAGAGGATTACTACATTTCCCCATTGTACGGAATCAAAGTCTACGTAGTTCTGGATGGGGCATGGAATTGGAGTGTACACAAAATACATGGACCCAAGGACATGTTGGGGAATACAAGTGGTTAGTATCCCATTGTAATGGGGACACTCTTAGTTAAAGGAGGATGGATTTAGTGTAGGGCTTATGCATGGTCAACTTCCCAGGAACTAGTCTGACAACACTAAGGGGTGGACCAAGGATTTGGTTCCCAAAAAAGGGGACACCGATGTTTACCAGTGTTTTGGGGTTGATCCTTAGGGCAGCTTCCTACCAACCCAATCATTAAGGCATGGATAAAAACCCACATAGTTCAATAGAATATAGTTTAACATCATGAGGGACGAAAGGGGGATATAGTTTAACGTCAAGTGGGATGTGAATGAACTAAAGTGAAGATGGTTGGGAGAGATTTGTGATGGGATTGACCCTTTGAGAGGATTATTAAATATATCACTTGAAAAGAGAAAGAATCAAAGTAAACATAGTTCGGTTGAGAAGGGATTGGGGCCTACACACTAAGGTGGCCCAAATATGATTTCATGGTTGGTTCTTACTCTAATCCCAAAAGTATCATGCTCTTTGTGAGAAACAAGAGGCAACAAAGACCATACCATTAAATCATGAATGGAGAGTTCTTTAGGAATGGAGCGAGTTTTATGCATAGTTATCAGACAAATGATGAATCATGTATATTAATTCTATAGGGAGGCCTGATCATACCACGATTAACTGTTTTATTCCACCCTTACACCGCAATTTTAAACTAGTTTTGTAATGAATATTGAAAATATAATAATAAATTTCACTTTATGTTTGAATCAATCAATTAATGTTAATCAATATTATATTGGGAAATGTTAACTGTTTTTATTGTTTCAATATAGGTGGAGGTGATTTGGAGGGCTCTTGATGAAGTGAAAGAAAAATGGGCCAAAATTGCATGGATCCATGGACATCTGTCCACTGTTTTGCATAGTACACGACATCCGTGCATCTAAATGGGCTGAACTTTTGTGGAACTATCCATAATTGAATATTATACATTTCATATTAAGAAACCCAATCACGATTCGTCTTCTATGGGGCCCATCCGAACTGATCTGTCCAAGCCACCGAATTTGGAACAAGTCAAATGCGGTGTTCGGTATTTTATCAATATCTTGAGCATTAGTTGTCCAAACGGTGCCAAACTTTCGGTGGACACTGCCAAGAGGTATGGATACAGCGTTTCTATTTTCCCCAAAGCGAGATAAGACTATCTGAAGGCCGAACCACGTCATGCAAATGGATTGCTGAAATCTGTGTGCCTAAAACCACCTTCCAATTTTCCTATAAAAGGGCACCAAGGGAACCTCATTTGCAAGTTCGGCCAAGGAGTGCAGTGCTGCCAATTGGGAGTCCTAGAGGAGTCTCCTAATCACCTTGTAGGTTATGTAGGCCCCTATCCTCATAGGGGGATCAACAATGAAGAAGGAGTTCAACCCGAGCTTTCTCCTCCTCCAGATGTCGAGCTAAAAGTAGGGTGTTCGTTGTGAGGGAGCTACACACATGACATGGGAGGTCCGATGCATAAAATAGCTACTGGTTTGGAGTAATTTGGGTTTTTAAAAATTTCATTTCATGTATCTTATTTTATTTCATATTTTAATTCTTGATTTGATACATGTGAGTGTTATGCTCTTAATTTCTAACTGATCGGTGTTAGGTTTTGAGTGCGTGACTTGTGTTGTTCCGATTGAACATCACAAGAATCCTTTTCATACCCAACTTATTGAGATTTCAATATGATTTTTAAGCTCTTATTCCATGCATAAGTACTGGACCTTGAAAATACGATTGTTACGTCAAGGTTGGGTCCTTAAAGCCTTGAAATAAAAGCTTAGGAATTAATCGGGATTCCAATTAACTCCAACCAAAGAATTACTCTAAACCTAAGATGAATCTCTATGAACAATGAACTTGATATGTGTGTAGTGAAATAAAATCGACCCTTTTATCTCATATTTTTCAGGATCCACTAGGTCACTCAATTTTAAGCCATTTCAACTAAGTCATTGTTTTAAACTCTTTTCAAAACCACCCCCTCTCTTAGTCATTTTTATTAAAAATACACACTATAAACCTACCAACGCTCCGTGTGAGATGAACTAGGGTCTTCCCTAGACAATAAATCAACCTTAAAAATATAATCAATTTGACGTGTCATGACAACTCGGTCAAATTTTGGCGCTGTTTCTGGGGAGTGCTTTGGTTTTTTGTGCGTGTTTTTGATAAAATTTCTGTAATTTTTTTGAATATTTGTTTGTTTTATCTTCTACCTTTGCATTTATTTTTGTGTTCTAATTTATTTATTGTGTAGGTTATTTGTATGACGAGTTCTACTTCGGGAGATCTACAAACTTTAAAACCCGAATTGGAGAGGATCCTACATCAACGAAACCGAGACACACAAGAACACACTTTGAAGGAGGAGACATCAAATCTTAAAATTCTTCTTGATCCTTCTTCTTTTACTGAAACCAAAGATAAATTTGAAAGTAACTTGTATAACATGGCTGAAAATAATAGAACACTAAAAGATTTAACCTCACCTGATGTCGATATCTGACCCACTTACATTCAATTACAAGGAGAGGCACCCAATTTTGAACTAAAATATGTTTTAATTCATTTATTACCAAGATTTCATGGACTACCTGGAGAAGATCCACATAAGCATTTAAAAGAATTTCATACTGTGTGTTCAACATTAAAACCTGCTAATGTGGATGAAGAATAAGTAAAACTTAGGGCATTTCTATTTTCATTAGAATACACGGCTAAAGATTGGTTGTATTATGTTAATTCACCTATTAGAGGTTGGGCGGACATGAAACAACTTTTTCTTGAAAAATACTTCCCAGCCTCTTGAACTACAATAATAAGGAAAGAAATATGTGGGATAAGACAATATCAAGGAGAAACCCTTCAAGAATATTGGGAACGATTTAAAAGATTGTGTTCAAGTTGTCCACATCACCAAATAAGTGATCAACTTTTAATTCAGTATTTTTATGAAGGTTTAATCCCTATTGATCGAAACCTGATTAATGCTACTGCAGGTGGTGAACAAGTTGATAAAACCCCAATCACTGCAAGGACCCTAATTGAGTCCATGGCACAGAACACTCAACAATTCAGTTTAAGGTCTAGTGTACCCATTCGAGGTGTCCATGAGATGAAAATTACTAAATTCAAGAAGAAGGTAGACACAAAGTTTGAAGAGGTGAGTACCCTTCTACGACAAATTTCTCTTTCCCAAGGGAAATTCCAATCTCCTCCTCCCATACATTGTGGTATATGCTCTTCTGATACCCACTATTATGACCAATGAACCCAATTGAAAGAAACTTCTGAGAGTTGTGAGGCAATATTCCCAGGACGCCCCTATAAACAACTCATTAGGCAAGAACCTTACTATGCATCCAACCCTGGGTGGAAAGAAAACCAAGCCTATAGGAAAGGGGGTATTCAAACTAGCCTCATCAACCATGGAACCAACCAGGGAAAAGTAGTCATCAACCACCACCACCCAGAAATTTTCAACCACCCCAAAGGCCTTTCCAACAACCCCCTCCAAAAACTGAACCTACCCTAGAAGATATGATGAAACAAATGGCTGCCAATAATCTCCAATTCCAACAAACCACTCAGGCATCCATATAAGACCTCAAAACCCAATTAGGCCAACTAGCTAACTTGGTGGATGAGATCCAAAGCCATGGTTCTAGTAAACAACCATCTTATCCATTTGTAAAACCTAGGGATAAGGGAAATGTTAGTGCCATCACCCTTAGGAGTGGAACCCAACTTGAAAGCCAAATGAACCCTCCATTAGTGTCATCCTCTCCTAAGGAAACCACCATCCCAACCACTGAAAAAGGATCAAATGAGATGGAACCTTGTCTTCAGATAAGTCCTACCAAAGGAAAGAGTGTGTCTATTGATGAGTTACCAAGCCCAAGCATTCCTCTTCCATTTCCCCAAAGAGCCACCCAACCAAGGAATCAAAAGGAAACTGAACTTCATAAACAAATCTTGGATACTTTCAAAAAAGTGCAGGTTCACATTCCATTGATTGATGTTGTCAAGAAAATTCTGAGATATGCCAAGTTTCTGAAGGAGATGTGTACCCAACAAATGTGACTTAGAGGTGATGAGAAGGTGAGCCTGGGGAGAAACGTCTCAGCATTGATACAACCATCACTTCCCACCAAGTGCAACGATCCTGGAACATTCTCGATTCCGTGCACCATAGGAGAGTATTCTTTCTCCAATGCTATGCTTGATTTGGGTGCTTCTATTAATGTGATGCCTCACTCCATATACTCTTCTTTGCAGGTCGGTGAACTAAAGCCCACATGAATAGTTGTTCAGCTAGCAAATCGGAGCACGACACACCCTTATGGTGTGTTAGAGGATGTTCTTGTGATGGTTCAAAATTTAATATTTCTTGCTGATTTTTATGTGCTAAAAATGGAAGATGATAGGATGAATGGACATGCCCCAATTATATAGGGGAGACCTTTCTTGAAAACTGCCAAAGCCATAATTAATGTCCATAATGGTACATTATCTATGGAATTTGGTGGTGACATAGTCCATTTTAACATCCATGATGCCATGAAGCACCCCTCAGAAGAACATTCCTCTCTCTTGTTAAATTCAATTGATGTACACCCTTCCCCTAAAATCACTTCATTTGTTTCCCCTGATCCCCTTTCTGAGTTTTCTTCTTTGATTGAAATTCTTGGTAATGAGTCATTTGATGATTGTTGTAGTGGTCTAGAAAAGTGTCACGCATGTTTATTAATTGATAATTTCTTGAACACGGACGATCACATGACCATCGATGATACTACTACACTTGTAAAAGATAATTCCTCATTCGAGGATGATACCATTGAGCAGTTAGATGAGATTAGTGACCTCTCACTTTCACACACACTCCCATCAATCCAAAATCCACCTGAATTGGAACTAAAGAAACTACCTCAAGATTTAAAATATTCATATCTTGAGAATATAAACAAGTTTCCCGTCATCATTGCTAGATCACTCCCTCCTGAGCAGGAATTGTGACTGATTGAACTTTTGAGGGAGCATAAACAAGCATTGGGATGGACACTTGCAGACATTCCTGGTATTAGCCCATCAATTTGTACACATCATATTTTATTAACTGATGAGGCTAAACCAGTGAGGCAGGCACAACGTCGACTGAACCCAAACCTCTTAGAAGTAGTTAAAAATGAAGTAACAAAGTTATTGGCTGCTCGAATCATTTACCCCATCTCTGATAGCCAATGGGTTAGTCCCGTTCAATTAGTTCCTAAAAAAACCGGCCTAACGGTAATTAAAAATGAAAACAATGAATTGGTTCCAACTCATGTGCAGAATAGTTGGCGTGTCTGTATAGATTATCTCCGACTAAACCAACACACTAGGAAGGACCATTTACCCTTTCCATTAATTGACCAAATGCTAGAGAGGCTAGCGGGGAAGTCCCATTAATATTTTCATGATGGGTATTCTGGATACTTTCAGATCCATATTTCCTCTGAGGATCAAGAAAAGATAACCATCACTTGCCCCTTTGGCACATTTGCCTATAGAAGGATTCCATTTGGCCTGTGCAATGCTCCGGGTACTTTCCAGTGATGTATGGTTTGTATTTTTTCGGATTACCTGGAGGATTTTATGGAAGTTTTCATGGATGATTTTACTGTTTATCGATTCTCTTTTGATGAATGTTTATGTTGTCATGGTTCAGTCCTATGTCGCTGTATTGAAAAGAATCTTGTATTAAATAATGAGAAATTCCATTTCATGGTGCGACAAGGTATAGTTTTGGGACATGTCATTTATGGGGATGGTATCCAAGTAGATAAATCAAAAGTGGATATCATTTCTTCCCTACCATTCCCTAAAAATGTACTTGATGTGCGGTCTTTCCTAGGTCATGCTGGATTTTACCGTCGTTTCATTCGTGATTTTAGTAAGATTGCACTCCCCCTCTCCTACTTACTCCAAAAAGAAAAAGATTTTGTTTTTGATAAATAATGTGAAGAAGCTTTTAATAAATTAAAATGGAGTCTGACATCACCCTCGGTAATCCAACCACCTAGGTGGGATTTACTATTTGATCTCATGTGTGACGCCTCTAACTATGCAGTTGGGGCAGTCTTGTCACAAAGGGTCGATTGAGCTCCACATGTCATTGCCTACGCCTAACGTACTTTGGACCCTCCCCAAGAAAAATACACCACCACTGAAAAATAATTTCTTTCCATTGTGTTTGCCTTGGATAAATTCAGGTCATACCTTTTAGGGTCCAAATTCATTGTGTTCTCAGACCATGCATCCCTCCGGTATCTCCTAAAGAAACCGGAAGCCAAACCACGTCTCATTCGTTGGATGCTCCTCCTTCAAGAATTCAATCTAGAAATTATAGATAAAAAAGGAGAAGAGAATGTGGTGGCATACCATATCAGTAGGATCCCCCCATCCTCGGACATTGTCTCATCCCCCTGTATTCCAATAAATGATTTGTTTCCTCATGAGCAATTGTACAAAGTGCAAGATGTTATTCCCTAGTATGAAGAAATTGTAAATTATCTGGTTGCATCTTGCATTCCTGCTGATTTCAACAAAAAGCAAGCCAGTCGCCTAAAATATGAGTCTCGTTGGTACATTTCGGATAACCCCTACCTTTGGCGCACATGTAGCGATCATGTCCTTAGGCTTTGTGTTCCTGATAGTGAGTTTTAGTCTGTCCTTAGATTCTGCCACACTCTTTCTTGTGGGGACCACTTTGGTCCCCAACGGACTGCTCGCAATGTTCTTGATTCTGGTCTCTTTTGGCCAACACTTTTTCAGGATGCCCATGAATTTTTTAAATCTTGTCCTCATTGTCAAAGAATGGGGAATGTCTCTAAAAGGAAATAAATGCCACAACAACCCTTGCTCTTTCATGACATTTTTGATGTTTGGGGCATTGACATTATGGGTCCATTTCCCAATTCTTTTGGCAACTTTTACATTCTTTTGTCCATTGATTACGTATCGAAATGGTTAGAGGCACATGCCACAAGGATATATGATTCCGAAATAGTTGTAGAATTTTTGAGAACGTAGATCTTTTGTTGGTTTGGATTACCTAGGTTCATTATCAGTGAACAGGGTTCTCATTTCTGCAACAGAACAACGCAATCACTTTTGCATCGGTATGGGGATGGTCATCGATTTTCTACTGCATATCATCCACAGACCAATGGTCAAGCTGAGGTGTCAAATAGAGAGGTAAAACAAATTCTTGAAAAAATGGTTCAACCCAATAGGAAAGATTGGAGTGTTAGACTTGATGATTCATTGTGGGCCTACCATACTACTTTCAAAACTCCTATGGAATGTCACCCTATCATCTTGTGTTTGGAAAGAGTTGTCACCTCCCGGTTGAGATTGAGCACTGGGCATACTAGGCCATCGAATAATGCAATTCTAATCATTCTGGTGCAGGTGCTCAAAGGAAGTCGCAGATTTAGGAGCTAGAGGAAATGATAATAGATGCATATGAAAACTCCAGGATTTATAAGGAGAGAACCAAGGCTGATCATGACCATCTTATACTTCATCGTCAGTTTCATATTGGGCAGAAGGTCCTCCTTTATAATGCAAGTCTGAAGTTGCATCCTGGTAAGCTCCGTTCCTGCTGGTTTGGACCATACATTGTTACTAATGTATCTCCATTTGGTGATGTTCAAGTTCAAAATGATGAAACCAAGAAAACCTTCACTTTAAATGGGCAACGGCTGAAGCACTTTTCTGAACCCGTTCTGGAGTCCCCGATGGAGGAACTCCAAGTTCAAGAAGCACACTATGAATGAAATCCACCCGGTTTTATCCTTCCTTCCCACATTATCTTTTACTATAATGAGGACACTGCATACTCTAGGTGTGTGTGGGGGGGGGGGGGGGTGGATACATTCCTGGGATAGTTAGGAATTTTAATTGTTTTCTCCTTTTGTTTTCTCTTTTTTCCCTTCTTTATGGTATTTTCATTTTCCCCATCAACAATTTCGGTGTTCCATGATTTGGTGACCATAATGTGGGGAAAGTAAAAATACCATAACGAAGGCTAAAAAGAGTATTTGTATGAATTTAACATTAGGGAGGGATTTTTAGTGAATTTGTTTTCTGTCAATGATATAAATGGTCGTATCTATGTGAAACCTTTGAGATGATTGATGCCCATTGTGTGAGTAGTTTTTGGGAAAACTGTGTTACTAATATCTCCTCAAATTTTTGCACCAAAATACAAAGTGTGATTATTTCTGACTTAATATAAGGTAAATATATGTTGGGTTAATATTTTTCTGCCTTAAATGATATTTCCATATGTTTTTTCCTTATCTGATCTATTTCATTACTGTACCAGATTGACCTATGTGTTTGTACCTAATGTCCGACTGTTGTACACCCTCAAAAAAAATTGTTGTGTCTTGGGAAGGTCAAAAACCACTCTTTCTCAACCTTTGATCTTGTTATAACTATTGCAATTAGTGTCGTGAGGAGATCAACCCAAGGGTTGGGAGATGAGTGTTAGATTTTTTCCAATTGCAACTTCAAAAAAAATATAATAAATGAGGAGAGTGATGAAATGTGAAACATATGTGGATATATAGGTCAGGAGTTTATGGATTGACTTCTGGGAATTCTTAAATGAGTGGGTCTTGAAATATGATTGCAAAGGATGTAGGACAGGTTCGGTGAAAAATCATTTAAAGCTGAATAATGTTAAAATAACCTATATTTATTTGATAGAAAGTGGAAAGAATAGCATGGAATGGTTTTCACACACACACATGGAGAGTTATTGTAATGGTTTCCCTTTTAATTCCTCACTCATATTGGTGTCATAAATCTCTTTGAATTTTATTGTGATATGATTTATGAGACATCTTTTTCCATTTTCACTGGGAAGAACTCCTTGATGGGGTTCGTACATTGATCACATTACTTGAAATAAAATTTCCTCAAATGATAAATCTTCAAGATGTTGGATATATATATATATATATATATGAATAATTGTATTTGGGTATGTGACTTTGCCTAGGAGTGCAAATGTTTAGGTGTGGGGGTGTGATCGTACCACGATTCACTGTTTTATTCCACCCTTACACCACAATTTTAAACTAGTTTTGTAATGAATATTCCAAATATAATAATAAATTGCACTTTATGTTTGAATCAATCAATTAATGATGATAAATATTATAATGGGAAATGTTACTTGTTTTTATTGTTTCAATGTAGGTGGAGGTGATTTGGAGGGCCCTTGATGAAGTGAATGAAAAATGGGCCAAAATTGCCTGGATCCATGGACATTTGTCAACTGTTTTGCATAGTACATGAAATTCGTGCATCTAAATGGGCTGAAATTTTGTGGGCCTGTCCAAATTTAATAGGCTACATTTCATATTAAGAAACTCAATCCTGATTCGGCTTCTATAGGGCCCATCCAAACTGATCTGTCCAAGCCACCAAATTTGGACCAAGTCAAATGCAGTGTTCTGTAATTTATCAATATCTTGAGATGTATTTGTCCAAACGGTGCCAAACGTTCAGTAGAGATAGCCAAGAGGTAGGGATACAACTTTTTTATTTTCTCCAAAGAGAGATAAGTCTGTCTGAAGGCATAAACATGTAATGCAAGTGGATTGATGAAATTTGTGTGCCTAAAAACGCCTTCCAATTTTCGTATAAAAGGGAACCAAGGGAACCTCATTTGCAAGTTCGGACAAGGAGTGAAGTTCTGGCAATTTGGATTCCTACAAGAGTCTCCTAATCACCTTGGAGGTTCTGGAGTCCCCTATCCCCATAAGGGTATCAACAATGAAGAAGGAGTTCAACCTGAGCTTTCTCCTCCTCTCGATGTCGAGCTAAAAGTAGGGTGTTTGTTGTGAGGGAGCTACACACATGTCAAGGGAGTTTCGATGCATAAACTAGCTACTGGTTTGGATTAATTTGGGTGTTTAAACATTTAATTCCATGTATCTTATTTTATTTCAGATTTGAATGCTTGATTTGATACATGTGAGTGTTATGCTCTTAATTTCTAACTGATCGGTGTGAGGTTTTGAGTGCGTGACTTGTGTTGTTCCGATTGGACATCACAAGAATCCTTTTCATACCCAACTTATTGAGATTTCAATATGATTTGGAAGCTCTTATTCCACGCATAAGTACTAGACCTTGACAATATGATTGATACATCAAGGTTGGGTCCTCAAAGCATTGAAATAAAAGCTTAGGAATTAATCAAGATTCCAATTAACTCCAACCAATGAATTACTCTAAACCTAAGATGAATCTCTATGAACAATGAACTTGATATGTGTGTAGTGAAATCAAATCGACCCTTTTATCTCATATTTTTCAAGATCCACTAGGTCACTCAATTTTTAATCCATTTCAACTATGTCATTATTTTAAACTCTTTTCAAAACCACCCCCTCTCTTAGTCATTTTTATTAAAAATACACACTCTAAACCTACCAACGCTCCTTGAGAGATGACCTAGGGTCTTTCCTAGACTATAAATCAACCTTAAAAATATAATCAATTTGACATGTCATGAAAACACGATCAAGGCCCGAGTAGGGGTCCAAATGTACAAGGTGGATATGGCCATTGTACATGGAGCACCCCGACAAGTTGGTTCAGGACATATGTAGAGACTTCCCAAGGTATGCATGGAGATAAAGCACAGAGGGGGATGGGAGAGAAAAGGTGCTGGTTCTAATCCCCATTGTGGCCCTCTTTAAGATTTTCACTTATGCGATGATCAAAATTTAATGTCATGTGTCACAAACATGGGTGTTGGGAAGTATAATGTCGTGTCTCGTAGATGGTTATGATTCCCTCCTTGCCCCAAGGACATACATAATTAGTGTACTTTAATCACTTGGTGAAGGGAAGGCACTTGAAAATCCGTGTGGGTTCAGGGTTGTGGAGTTATTCATTAAAGGGTGCATGTTATTATTGCTATGAGAAGAAGCAATATACATTAGCATGCCTATTCTAAGAAGCATAAAGAAAATCTACAAAATAAGAAGCATCACCCAAGGGACTTTGAAATCACATTGTACAACCCTGGAGGAAAAAATGTAAGAGGGTTTCAGGGAGAAAGAATCTTCAAAGGGATGGGATGAAAAATTTTCAGGGGATCATAGAGCACATGGGCTCACCATGTCTAGGGTATCGCAAAGTACAAAGGCCCACAGAGCATAGGGCTTCACAGAACACAAGGGATCCCAAAGCACAGGGCTTTTCAGAGCACAGGGGATCACTGAGGACATGGCTTCACAAAGAGGAGATCTTTGCAAAGGGAAGAGCTTCATGAAGCATAGTGACCAATCTAATCATGGAGTACACCTGTATTTCTAGGTTGCTTTGCGATGTATGGGTGCTTCATGAAGTCTTGAGTACCCAAAGTTGTATCCTTACATCAAAATGGCCAATAGTCTTCGTAAAGGAAATCCCTCTTCGAATAGGGGTAATTATGGGAAAAGGGAAAAGGTTTTCACAATGCTCAGGTGCCTCAGATGATGGATTTTTTCCATTTATTGGTAGATAAATGAATACATAAAAATTTGGGAATAAGGAAGGAGAATGGTCGGGATATTGATGGTTTAAAGTTGGGGTAAATCCAAATATTTATTGGCAGTGGGGGAAATGTGATAATTTTATGGCGCACCTTGAAGATACTTGCGCTCCACCACCGGCTGTAGATTTATTCATGTTTCGCAGAGTCGTGAAGTTGACCATCATCCTCCCATGGCGCAGAGGCTTCCTTCATTCCCTCTACGGAGGTCGCAGAGGATTCCGTCAAATTTGTAGGACTTGGAGAGGTGAACATCCTTCCATAAATGGTGAATAGACTTCCATAAACATCCTCAGACTCATAGAGGTGACCATCACTTTTTCTCTAAGGTGTTTGTAAAGACAAACTAGATCTTTGCACCAGCCGTGGTACTGGCATGCTTTGTGGAGTTTCCTTGCAATGAATCCCCTTTAGAAAAATTTAATGTCCTTTGATTATTTTCCTATCCTTTCACATTTTTTTAATGGAATGGATTTTGGAACCAAAAAATACCCCCCTCCGAATGGGAGGCGAGGAGAAAAACAAGGGTCACATTATATGGGAACATCACAAAACTATATCGTATCACGATGCCGAATCACGATGAGGGTTCCCAAAGTGTGGGTTCAGAATGTTATAGAGATGGCCGTGAAAAAAATTTCCATGATGCTTGTCACGACTATGCATGCCATGAAATTCTAACGGGGCATTGTGGATAAATATAGGGAGAATACCCCACTTGTTTTCATACCTTCTTCTATGTTTCCATGCCTAAGATCTCGAATTTCAATGTTCCACACACCCCACGAACACACTTTGTGAACCAAATTCATGGATTGGGAGGGATTGGAATTTACATGGGAGTCTACAAAATAATGAAATAGGAGTTACGGTTGAATGGGGGTCGATTTGGTATTAAAATGGGGATTCATAACCTTTTAAAACTAATTTTTTGGTTTATTTATTTATTATAAATGGTTTTCTGGGAAAGAGCACATGGTTTCAACTAAATGTTCTCCTAAACCATATGCCTATTTTATAGGTCTTCATAGTTACTCCTAAGAGAGTACATGGTTTGAAAAACCATGTGTCAACTGTGTCATTTCCCTCTGTTTAGGTTTGTGTGGTTTTCTAAGCTAGGGGTGCGTGTTTAGAGAAAATAGTTCACCAACCACGTTCTTCCCTATTTCTTATATTTTTATCAATTTTCCACCAAAACACACCCCAATTTAGAACCAAAATGAAAATTAATCAACAAATGTAAAAGAGTACCTACAAATGAACTTGATAAAAATCCAGAAATATTTGGATCTTAGATTCTCCCTACCATATAACAACTCATCCCCGAGCTTCTCCCCCAAGCCTCACTAGGATTCTGAGCCAAAAATATCAGGTTACTAATCCCGAATATATGATTAATTTTCACATGATTTCTCTTTCAAACATCCATGTTTCCACAATACATGAAATATCGGTACGATATTTCCTCACAATGCCTTCTCATTGTGATCAAACAAATGTATAGAAAGATCCTAAAGGGATACATCTATCTCAAGCTCAACATTATCCGCCTCAATCTCATGAGAATGGTCATTCTAATACCTATGATTTTTTGACACATGGGAAATATCATACATTGATATGTATTTCTGTGGAAGATCCAATAGGTATAGAACTGTCTAGGTTCTATCCAAAAGCACAAATGATCTAATGAAAATGGGCACCAACTTTCTGTATCTCTTTATCCTATGGTGACCAAATCTAGGTAAAACCCAAAGGAGTATATGGTCACCCTCTGTAGACTCCATGGGTCCTCGACATCCATCAGCATATGATTTCAATTTACTCTTTTTCCATAGCAATGTGTGTTCTGAATTGTCTAATCCAAATTTGACATCTCCTACATGAGAATCAGTCCCAATAATTCAGAATCACCTTTCCCAATCAAGCAAAGAATAAATCATCATGGATTACCACCGTTTTCCTCATATCACTACTACAAATTCGCCCTTTATCAGCGCTAAAAGGTCCTTTAACAGCGCTAGGAAAAACAGTGTTAAATCCAGCGAAGATAAGGGGGGGGGGGGGTCCCCTTTATCAGTGCTAAAAAAAAGTGCTGATAATGACCCCTTTTATCCGTGTTAAAAAAAAGCGCTGATAAAAGGGGTCTTTTATCAGCGCTCAAAAAAGCGCTGATAAAAGTACCCCTTTATCAGCACTTTTTTTAAAGATGATAAATGGGTCCTATATCAGTGCTTCCTTTATCAACTCTTTCGTTTTAGCGCTGATAAAGGACCCATTTATGAGCACTTTTAAAAAAGGGCTGATAAAAGTTAAAAAAATAAATAAATAAATAAATTTTAAAACAATTACAAAAAAATAACAAAAAATAACAAAAATCATGCCAATCGTGGGGGGGGGGGGCTTTTATAGTGCTTGATCCCCCCTTTTATTAGCGCGTTTTATCCCCTCCAGTGCCCGCACACTCCCCCTGCACCATTTATCAGCGCTAGCCCCCAACATCCACCCCCATGCGCGTGCCTCTGCCTCCAGCAGGTTTTGAACTCGAGACCTCCCCCCTGCATGCCTAAGCCCTTGCCACTACTCTATTTTGATTTGTCTGATATTTCATGATATCTATATATATATATTTATATTTATTCGTATAGTAATATATATTTATATTAATATATAGTTATATAGTAATATTAATATATATATCGTTATATTAATATATATATAGTTATATTAATATATATATAGTTATATTAATATATATAGTTATATTAATATATATATATAGTGATATTAATATATATATAGTTATATTAATATATCTATATATATATAGTTATATTTATTCGTATAGTAATATATATTTATATTAATATATCTATATATAGTTATATTAATATATATCTCTATTTATATATATATATATATATATATTTAGTTATATTTATTCGTATAGTAATACATATTTATATTAATATACGTACATATATATATAGTTATATGAATATATATATTTATAGTGATATTAATATATATATTTATAGTGATATTAATATCTATATATATATAGTAATATTAATATATATGTACTTATATTAATATATATATATCTAGATTAATATATATATATAGTTATATTAATATATAGTAGTTATATAAATATTCATATATTCGTATTTTAAATAAAGTGAATATTAGTTATTATTTAGATAGAGCTAATATATTTTATATGTAAATTTTTGTAATTATTTATCTTAAAAATTTAATTTTTTGGTGTGAATATATAAAAAATATGTACATATAGTTATATATTTGATTATAAATAGCAGTGCATTATAAAAAACAACAAAATTTCAAAGACATAATATCAATATGAATGTAATACCTTGGAATAAATTCATTCCCCACCAAAAAAGCCAATAATACCCCCTCAAATGAGGCTGAAAACCCACAAAATGTTAAAAAATCTGGGTACCCCGACGAAAAACTCAGTTTTGGAGGCCTTTTGGGCCTCTTTTGGCCTCGAAAAATGCTTAACAGGGGTCCCCTAGTTCACAACGACGTAGATCTCGTCACAGGATTCGATTTGATATGTGGTAGAGCTCAAACGGACACTCGGATCAAACGTGATGGCCGTTTGAAGTTTGAGTTGCGTTTTCAAATTATTTTGGATCTTTTTTTAATTTTTTTAATTTTGTAATCTTTAAATTGTTATTATATGACTACTACTCCATAATAGTTAGCAAATTATTAATTAAAAATATTTTTAAATTTTTTATGAAGCCATTTTTACTAAATATCTTATATATTAAGTATATTAAGTGTTCATGTACATTTATACTTATCTAAAATAAATTTAAATATTATATATTATATCTATATCAATATAACTATATTTATATATTAATATATTAATATTTTTTTTTAATTTTTTCTGAATTCGACCCTTTATCAGCGGTTTTAAAAAAAGCGATGATAAAGCCCCCCCCCTTTATCAGCGCTACTAAACAAGCGCTGATAAAGGGGGTCCCTTTATCAGTGCTAAAAAAGCGCTGATAAAGGGGGGGGGGCTTTATCAGTGCTAAAAAAAAGCTCTTATAAAGGGGTCCTTTTATGAGCACTTTTTTTAGCGATGATAAAGGAACCCTTTATTAGCACTTTTTTTAGCACTGATAAAGCCCCCCCCCCTTATCAGCGCTTTTTCGTTAGTGCTGATAAAGGGGGGGGGGGCGCTGGGAAAAACTATTTTTGTGGTAGTGTATGTTTCCATCTGTATCATTCCATGATAACATTTGTTATAGGAAAATCCACCAAAGATTGGTTCATCTTCTAAGATCCTCCTAGGTATAGGGCACATGCTCACAAAATACACTCAAGAACCTTTATAGTACGTTCAGACTTCCCATATGTTGGTAGGTTGAAATCTATACTCAATAAACCCTTTTTAGCAAGGCCCTTCTGTAATACCTTCTAGAAGTGTGAATTAAATCATGAGTCATGGTCTTAAACTGTAGTATGTGGAACTCTATGCATATCAAACATCTTCCAAACATACAAATCAACCAGCTACTTTACTAATATGGAATCTTTTATAAGAAAGAAATATTCTACTTTTATCAGCATACCCATAACAACCCAAATAGTGTGATTCTTCTAAGGCATCCTCGGGATACGAAAAAAATATTACATGGTCATTTTGTCCCACTTCCATTCTGGTATAGAAAACGGTTGTAGTAAACCTCTAATTTGTTGATTCTCATCCTTCACCTGCAAATAAGTCTAGCATCGTGTCAATAACCCTACTATTTCAGTTTTCATACCCTGCAAAAAAACTATCATGGTAGGTTGTGTTACATTTTGGTCACACCTACATGTAATAACCACTTAAAGGCATGAAATTCTTTCATTTTCTCCTCTTTCATGATCAATGGAGCAAAAACATTATTCCTAACATAGATGTTCTCATCCTTATCTATTCTTCAATATGAACATGACTCTCCACCTTCAAGGATTATCCTCAAGGTCAATCACTGTGGATCCTCATACTATTAGTCACTGTTCCAGATCAAAAGTGTTGACTCCACTAAAAAAATTCTATATTTTTCTTCACCTGACTCTCCCCAACCTCCACATGAATCTATTCTAGTTAAGTCATCATTTTCTACTTATCACCAAATTTATGAACTAGATAAGTCTGATTTTTCTTTCTCAAAGCATCATCCAAACAGTTTCCTTTCTAGGGAATATATTATAGTTTGAAATTAAATGGATCTATATACTAAACCCATCTCCACTTCTAGAGATTAAATTATCACTATGAATATATACTTCAATATCTTATGATCTGTGTACATAGTAGAATTTTTGGCCAATAGATAATATCACCAAAACATAAATGCATACACCCTAGAATCCAACTTGAGTTCATATTTAGGTTAGGTTCATTCATGTGGCCTTAACAGCAGAGACCCCTACACCACAAATTAATCTCCCTACATAAACACTTCTCAGAGTCTGATAATAGAAGAATAACAATACACTCTATACTCCTCACCCATATCATTTATGATCATGATCTATGTTGATTTTGAATGCTTCTTCAATTTCTAGAATGCCTTATGGAATTATTCCATCCATTTAGACTTTTCCCTCTTATTGTTCAATCCTATAAGTGGTGATTATAATAATTAAATGTCCTATATGAACCAAAGATAATATATAGATAAACCTAGATATCATCATATATAGAAAACGTTCTTATGTTACTCCCAAGTAACCACTACCTAGAGTTTCTCTGGGTCTACAGACAGACCATCCTCTAAGATGATGTGACCCAATAAGTGTACCTGATCAATCCAAAATTAACACATTGATAGCAAGGAATATATTTGATGCTCTCTCAGTATACTCATGATGTTTTCATGGTGTTTATAATGGTCATCATTATTCCTGGATTACAAAAATATGTCATACAAAAACACTACAATGATCTGATATAAGTATGGATGGAAGATTATATTCATCAAGTCATGAGACACTATTGGTGTATTCATCAAACCCAATGGTATTATGATGAAATCATAAAGGTCGTACCATATTCTGAAATTAATTATCACTATATAATAAGTTCAAACTCTAATTTGATGATACCCTGATCTCATGTCAATCATTTAAATAAAAAAATATCTCCTCAACTGGTCAAAACTATCATTGATAAATAGAAGTGGATAACAGTTCTTCACAATTAGCTTTCTCAAAAGACCACATTTGGGAATCCCAAATGTACTTAAATGGATAAGTCATTTATCCTCCAACTCTTTTATAAGAGTCTTGTTCTTTTGAAGCTCTATCGGTCCCATTCTGTAAGGTGTAATTGAATTTATATCATCCCTTAAAATCATCTCAATAAGAAATTCCACATTTATCTCAGGTGGAGAACTTGAAACGTCTTTAGAAAAAACATCGTAACTATGGTTAGAAGGCATCTTAATTTCCACTTCAATCATCTAACAATAGACTTTCAACCTAAGTAGTGAGATCACCTGGGTTCTGATTAATATGCCATTCTCCACCTACCTAGATATCCAACTCTCCAAGGTGAATGTAATGGTCACCCTTAAGATATATAAAAGTAACTCTCATCCAGTAGAAATCAATGTGATCTTAGTATGATACTAACCAATCTATACCCAAAATTAGTATGAATCATGACATATAAAAAATATAGCGATTCCAAAGAAAATAGTACTCCCTGATCTCAAGAAAACACCCATTGCACAAACAGATGTATCTAGAGTGTACTCCCAATGGTGTATCTATCCTCCTAACCCCAATATCAAACTACAAATACATGATCAAAGCATTAATAGTTTTTTAGAAATAAAGGAATGTGATTCACTGGTAATAAATTAGGAACTACATAACGTTGATGCTATAATAATAGTACCTCTTATTATAGATTGTACAACCTCTATACCCATGTGCGTAGGTCGAATGGAATGTAACTATCATGACCATATTCCTTCTGATGTAATCTAGCCTACTGGAGTTGTTCCACTCTATTTATATGTGTGTAATTTCCCAAAATCATAAGGTCCCTACCTCTACCACCTCAACCATTAGAAATCCAGTTTCCAAAAATATATGGTGTGGAAAACCCACTTCTCACACTCTGGTTCTATCTATCTCCTCCATTACAAACTTTCTGCCATGGGTTCTTTCAGAACCTCTGTATATGATCCATATTTCTATAGCCTAGGAAGTCAACTTGTTTTTAGGGATAATGTTTTCAGAAATTTCATGACCCAACATACTAGTGTAAAACTACATGGTTAAGGTCTTGTGCAATTGGCCCTTCACCATGGATACTCATCTTGCCATTATTATAGTAGAAATTATAGTAATTTTGTTTCCTTCATTAAGATTTTGTACCTATTGAAAATGTAGTAGAAACAAACTATCATCCACTAAAATCCTCCTTCAAGTACCCCATATATATATGATATATTAATTCCCCACATAGAGAAACTTCATCTATCTGAATATATTTAACTGAGACTTAATTTCACATTTAAAACCATCCTAAAACTACTTTACCAATGTATCCTTATCTCCATAAAGAAATAAAAAAACAAATTTAAATCTATAAAGAAACTAAAATAGGCCATCATGAATATACTCCCATGATTCCACCCAATTTACTTTTCTACTCACCCATATCTAATTTTTTCAACAAAATGTGATCCGTGAACTTGTATTGAAATTCCTTCAATTCTATAGCTTGCACTTTCCCATACCATTTAAGGATTTCCCACTATAACTTTTCATAACCACCTAACATATCAGCATAGTATCTGAGTCTCTCCTCAAAAAGATTCACCATTTGGTCATGTATTTTTTGGGTGGACTCAATCCAAAACTCACCTCCCACAAGTCCACCCTATCATATAAAGGTTGGAGGGTGATACGATAAATAATCCCTCATTAGATCATACATTATTTTAGAAATCAATGTGGTTCTATTTCCATAAATTTCATGAAGCGTGTGAATTTCTCTAAACATTTCTCCCCAAGTACCTCAACTAGAACTATTGGTTCCTCAGGTTCCACTACTAGTGGATCATCTCTAGCCATATCCTCATTTCATCCTCTCACCAAGCATCATCATGGAGGAATTTCTCTACTATTCCAAACACACATCTTAAGAATCAGAACACATCATTATCTCATTTACATAATAGTAAAATTACAAAACAATTGATCAATACTTTTCCCCAAACCTTTCCACATAATAAAAATAGATTTTATGTCACTACCCTTAACCATCCTAAACACAAGACCTAGTTAACAGATGTAAACACAATCTAATTACTCACATTCCATAAAAAACCTATTTATTCACACATTTCATCATTTGACCATTTTATAATTCATATGAGGAACCATTTCATATTAAATTTACCAATTAGGAAAAAATAGTTGAATCTCAAAAACATACCCAAAATCTATTTTGTCTTGCCTGACAAAAATAATGCATGTTGAAAAATAATCATGAGTGCGTGAAATGATGCATGAATTCTCAACTAGCATGCCTTTCAAGTCCATGAGTCAAAAATCATAAAATATGAATAAATATCTAAAGCAAAAAATAAAAATGCACAATAAGTGCTTTACCCAAGGAAGAATCATATGAAATTGTATCAACACACATCAATAATAGCAACCCAACCCATGGAACTTGTGTTTCTCCTCATTCATGGGGTTTTACCTCTCATGAATGATCTAATGTACAAGTACATAATATAACAAATATCATGGATAAATTTCTGAAATTGTAGGAAAAATGGAATAAAAATAAAACTAGGCTCTAATACCACTTTGTGACACCCAAGTCTGGGTTCCATGCCTCGGTTCCCTGAGCTGGAACGCCACATGATCTCAGGTGCACAACCCTATATACTAGAGGCTATCGATTAGATATGACTGTATGATATATACATCTTGAAGAGAAAATACCCTCTTTTATCACAATAATAAAACAATGGAAAATAAGAAATAATAACTGAATACCATAATCATAACATGAAAGAACCTATATCAAAAAATGTCCAAAACTAGAAATACAATATTAAAACTAAATCAAAAGATGTGTTATTCCAATGTATGTGTCAAGTGTCTAAAATAAATCCAAAGTTAATGACATTTAATACTCCCTCAATAGATTCAAAAATCATTTCTTTTTTCCCTCATCCATGATCTAACCCGAAGAAGTCATTTAAAACGGTTCATTTTCCATTAACATGTCCTAAAACTATGAAATATATTTGGGTACTGATTATGAAGCTTGTGTAATGTGTGAGTAAAACTCAAATAGCCACCCCCAATGGTGTCTAAAACAATATCCATTCAATAACTGTGTATGTAGTGGTATAAAAAAATATGTATAGTGCATAAATAAATAGTTATCACATTATCAATTATTCTTTATTTAACCACATAAACTCATTAGTTTTTGAGGGCACCCGAACCTCAATTACTACTTTAGATCATGATGAAGTATAAGATATCCCTATGGGATATCATATATCTAATTTTTTTGGTAAACATAATTATCATTATTCATATCTAATAAAATACATAAAACATGTAAATCAGTCTTGCATGAGTAATGTGAACATAGGGTTATAACATAAATGGTCTAATGTGAGTGAGATTTAGTGAATCATAATATCATTATATGGAAAAGGAAAATCGTCCACTCTATTTTACCTATCCCTACCTCAAGATCTCTCATAGTACCTTGGAAATAATAATATAATCTCTCACATTATTCCTCCCTGAAGGCGGTCATTGTACTTTGCATATAGAAATGAAAGCTCTCATAGTCCTCCTCAAGAAAACCCTCACTCACAGCCCAGTTAACCCATGTGTTACTCGATGCCAACATAATAACAACCACATGAAATATAAAAAAAGGCCATTTAAAAAATATTTATATTAATTAATTCAACAATCACTTAGTCATAACCATCTATTTAATTAATTGGCATAATTAATTAATCAGATCATTTTTATTAGTAATTCAATAATTAATTAATCATGCTCATCTCATTAATTAATTTTCCCAATAAATTAATCACATCATTTAAATAAATTTATTCATAATTTAATTGATCTTACCCATCTCATTAATTAATTTCCACAATTAATTAATCTCATTATTTATACTCATTAATTAAAAAATTAATTAGTCATCACTATATCATTAATCGATTTCCATAATTAATTAATCATGATATTTCTATTAATTAATTAAAAAATTAATTAATCATATCTAAAATTTAAATATGCCCATAATTAAATCAAAAATTATTTATTTATATTCACAATTCGTCATTTCAATAATTAAATCATCAATTAATTATTCCCCAAATCCTTCAACATCAATATCTTGATCCCTTTGTCAATTAATTCACCAAATTAATCAACTAACTTTAGAACTTAAATTTCTAAAAAACTATTGAAATTAAAAAATTACATAAACATAAATAAAATCACAACTATGGAATTTGATTAATAAATCAATCACCTCAATTCTACAATGAACAATCACCCATCTAAAATCCCCAAAATATTAAAGAGTAATAATGTAGAATGAGATCCGGATTTTAAAAAAAAATTAATATTAAAAAATTATTGATATCTTAAATCTAAATATTGATCTACCAATTTATATCTATATAAAAAAACCTGATATAGATCTAACCAAACCTAGAACAACATACCTTAAAGAGAGATAAGAAAGAAAGATGAATGTGAAAGCAATTGGGAAGAGATCATTTACAGGGAGGGGTGTAGATATTTGATCCTAGATTCTAACCACAAATAAAAGTCATTGGGAGGGCTTGTTATGAATTTGGGAGGATTAAAAAATGTGTAATAGGATCTAGGATCAAATAGGGGTCTATTTGGGATTAAAATGGGGGACAAGTAATTTTTTAAACTAATTTTGGAGTTAATTTAATTTCTTGACACAATTTGTTGTGCAGGGGAGCTTGATTTTCTATTACCATCCACCTTAACCATGAGCCTCTTTTGTAGGGGTGCAAGGGTGCTCTGAATAGGGAACACAGTTTGATAAATAGTACTCTGACCATGAAATTACCCTCTATCCAGGGTTACACAGTTCGTTGGGCTAGGGCACATGGTTTTGGAAAACCGTACCCAAACTGTGCACTACCATATTTATTTTATTTTTCTCAAATATCCTACCAAAAAACCCCATGAAAAAAACAAATAAAATGTACTAAAAAAAGTAAAAAGGGTTTCTTGAAATGATCCTGAGGAAACTCTATAAAATTTTGAGATCTTACAAGAATGGAGAATAATTTTCCAACATATGTTCCATAACTAAAGATATAGTTATTTATGGAATATTAACAATATTATTGTGATGACATGTGGATTTATTTATATGATGCAAATTCCTAGAATATATTTAGGTGAAGCTTCCCATATTTATTATGGAATATTGATGGTCTAAAATAGTAGAACAACATAAAATATTTCAATTTTATACTAATAAATATCATAAAAAATGGATGGATGGTCATGGATTATGTATATAAAATTCTATATCCGTGATAGAAGAAAAAAATGTTTATTCCATTCTAACTCATTCATAATAATTCCAAAGGTAAAGAAGAAGTTTTTTTCAATGACAACTCAATAAATATTATAGACGACAGAGGCTCTATGTTCATGGTTTTATTCATAACAATATTTTGATGAAGAGTAGTTATGTGAAGATCAATGATAAATTATCTACAGTTGGTGAATCAATGTAAATGGTGGTATATTACTTTAATTACCATCTATTCTAAATTTTTCACCATTTTTATGGGGTAGGTAAAAAACATAAGAGTGATGGAATGACCCTTGAGGGTGAGTTCATCCTCACTAGAGTTTTTAATACTAGCTCTCTTAAGAATAATGTGACTATATACTAAAATCAGTTATCCAATTAATAGTAAAGGATAATTTATTTTGGTAAACAAAAACATCACCATGTGTGTGATACTTGTAATATCCATTATGAATGAACCAAGTAAAATTCCTATGTGGTTTTTTAATAGTTTAATTAGATTATAAAAAACATAAATAAGTGTGATTTGGTTATATTATCAATGACTAAACTATAAAAAGGAAAACATATATGATTTATAAATAATATCATACTCAAATTGAGAAAAAAATAGTGACATTAACAACCATGAAGTAATTGTCATTTTAGTTTCTAATATTATTAGTTTTATGTGTTTTAATTTGAATATGTTTCATATCTAGATTCCCCCACCTCTATCATGGTGTCTCTTACTAATGACCATTTTGGACCAAATCACTATTATAAAATATAATGTTTTTATTTTTCATATTTTTGAAAATTTGATTTGATGATTTCCTATAGTTTAGTAGTATTATAATTGTATGATCATTTTATTAAAAGTTAAAGGGAATGAGTAAAAAAAATATGTAATGTTCCAAAAGAATTTCACTAAATATAACAATTTCTGTTTAGGGTGTTATTCTTATGAAAAATTAAATTTCTCTCGAATGGAAATTATTAATTAATTTGATTATTAATATATCAATTCATTTAACGATATGGTATGGCTAGGTTATAATACTATTTTCAAATAAAAAATCAATATTTAAATGAATAATATATTTAATGAACTCTATAGGTAGATGTTTTAACCACACTACACTTTTTACATTTATGGATACATAAAGAAAACATGTTGTTCAAAATAGAGAATTAGAAAAATGGAATTCATGTTTGTGGGATAAATATGAGGATACATAATCTAAAAAAAGAAAAACAATTTGGTTCATCTGGAGAATGAGTTAATGGAAGAAAATGAATCCCATGATTGGAATTTTAAAAATATTTCTATAATGGTGAAAAATAATATATTTAATTCAAAGGATGAAGTAATTATATTAAAATAAGATTAAAATATAGTGGACTTGGACAATGAGATTTTTTAAAAAATGGAGATACTTGTCAAGGAAAATCATTTGCTAAAAATAGTGATGGTAATCCTTAAGGAATCCATACCATGAATGAACACTACGGTTAAAGAATAAAGTGATATTCTAGATGATATATAATAAGAATTACTTGATTAATGTTCAAATGGTACTATTATTAGGGAAGGCCTGAATTATAAAATTGATATAAAAAGGAAAAATGATTGAATAATAGTATGATGAGTTTATATTAGTTAAAAATAATTTTGAACAGCAAATAAAATTGGGTAATCCGAATTATAAAATATTCTATAAATTTTTATTTTATTATACAACGTAATTTTATAGTGATATATAAAATAAGAATATTAAATTTAATTATAACATAGAAAAAATTATTTCAACATAATGATTGTATCAAATAGGATTACCCAAAATTGTCTGGGGTGAATCCCTCCACAATTTAAGATAGAAAAACCCATATATGTTTTTCATAAAAAGTGATAATTCTTTATATAAATAAATTTATTTATTAGTCCTTTAACATAAAATATTAACTAAAATTGAGGTTAATGTAACATTATGAATTCTTTCATGGGTTCTAGATACATTCGAAGAGATGATGTGGCATGATAATTCATAATGTAGAGATTACAACCACTTGTATAATTACAGAATTTATAGATAAAATGGAAAAAAATTTATTTATATGATAAAATAAATGAATAATAAAATAACATAAAAAGGACATTAATAGAAAATAACATCCAAAATTTATAAAATAATTAATAATTTCAAAATTATAGGATTCAGAAAGACACCAGTGGGATATTTCATGTGAATATCTTATATATCCAAACTATTGTAAACCAAAAAAATGTTACAATGCCCAAGTCATGAGCCTCAACTCTATACTATATCCTAAAATGGAATAATATACCCAACATTTAGTCCATAATTGGGCTTGTACACTATATGATACTATAATTATAAGGAAATCTTGAGCCACAAAGTGTTCTGGAATCCTATATGACCTCATAATTTAATACATATTTTCTATTATATAAATTTCATCAATAACATTATTTATACACAACTGATCTAAAATGAACTATGACATATGTCATTAAGATAAAATTTCAGTATAAATATATCAGATACTATGAATTATATATCATGGGTTCCATAATACGATATATGATTATGTCATATAAAATTTTCTAAATTAAAAGGGGAAAATATAAAAGAATTATATTTTTAAAAAATGGAAAAATAGAAGATCATCTTTATGTATGAAAATCGCTATTAGTATAAATAAGACTATAATAATAAGGAGTTTCATAAAATGATGTAAAATATTATTAATTTTATGATAAAAATGAAATCAATGATTATTGTGAATTATGAATTTAGATTGCAATAAATTTAGAGAATTTTGTTGGGGGAAATATTCTCATTATAAATGAAAATGTTATTGTTCCAAAAACAATTCATTGTATATATATATATATTATAATGGTATACTAATTTGTTTATTTTTTCATATAAAACAATAATATTTTAATTCATTAATAATAATCATTGAAATAAGAAATATAATATGTTTAAATTCTATTTAACAAAAATATATATTTTGTATTTTATTATTATTAACAAACTATAAGATGTATATATAAAAATAAATGAAATATTATTGTACCAAGGTATTAATAAAATTAATTTTTTAGGATATAAAAAATAATGTTTTTCGGAATTTCTAATGGATTATTTAAAATTCATGTTTTAAAAAAAATTAATTTTTAAAAGGGTTGGGAATTGTTATACAAGTAAAATTATTCAACATTATGATTCATTTTAAATGAAATTTTTTATAATATATATTTGGAAATAAAATTTCAAACAACAAATATATTTTATAAGAAATTTTACAACAAAAAAAGTATTTGTAAAAAATACATTTGTATAAAAATATTTTTTATTAGTTATGGACGTGTATATGAAACTTATATTTTATCAACTCCTTAAATTTAGTTAAATATAATAAATTATATTTTTATCAAAATGATAACATTTTTAAATATTTTATATTTTATATTTTTGAATAAAAATATAAATGGAAATGGTAGGAATGCATTGGTTGAAAAAAAGGTGTTACTGGGAAGCAGATTGAATAATCATCCCATAAGTCTCAGCCTGAAAGGTCATTAAAGGATCTTGTTCTATCTCGAGTTGGACCCTCCTCTTTCATGAATCATTCATGGGCTGATTTAGTTGAAGAATAAGAGAAATAAAACACTGATATGAATTGCTCCCCAATCACGATGATGATTCAGATGACCAAGAACTGTATTTGGTCATCTCAAATGAGGTCTTTAATCTGGTTTTTGATCTTCAAAATGAAGTGGAGGAATTCATTCTCCAGGAAACACATAATCATGTAACTATCTTTGTTAGGGGTATGTAGTAATTTAAGTACCATGAATCCTGTAACATCCTGGATGAATCAATTTATCATACTAGTTCATAGGTTAATGATTGCCTTCTCATTCGAGCAAACCCAAGTGAGATAGTTTCTTCAAACTTGCAATGATGACTTCGAGGGCACATATTTCTATTTATAACCTCAGTGAATTGGATAGAAGTATGTAACACCCCAAGATTCCACGATACCCTTCTCTTTGAATAATACAGCAGCGTGTGTTGTACGCAACTTTGAGTTCTAACACACACCAAAACCAATCAAACTAGCCATTATGAATTGTAATACCCACTTTTTTAAATTTTATGCATTTTATCTTTCAAAATTGAATTCATTATTGGATTCCGAACATCAAAATTAGATTAGGGTGAATTTTGGGTACTTTTCTGATAACCTTCACATTTTGATGAATAGTGAAAATTACTAAATTTTAATTAAAAACAACTTTTTAATCGAAATAATGAAAAGTGATAAATTGTGAATATGAGAGGTTTTAAATAATATTTAGAATATATTTTTATAATTTAATCCAATTTTGTTCATTCGACATAATTTCACATTTAAACCGGACATAAACAAGTGTCAATCTTTTGATATTTATTGTTTCCCAAAAACACGCTTTTTGTTTTGACAACGGGAATTAATTTTAAATTAATAAATGAAACTTCTATGTTTTGAATTTGGTATAATAGACTTCATTATTGAATTTGTAATATCAAAATTAGCTTAGAGTAAATTTTTGATATATTTCTGAAAACTATTAATTTTTGGTGAATAGTGAAAACACTAAGTTATAGTTTAAAACCAAATTTATATTTAAATAATTATTTATTTTATTTAAATTATTTAATGTCAAAATAGATACATAATATCTCTATAAGTTCAATTTAATTAATTGGAGTTAGTTTATAATAATTTTAGATAAATATTAAAATTTTATTGAACTTTTCACCGTCTTTTACCCACCTCCTAGGAGCTTTTGCAAATTCATATAAAACTTAATTTTATAGCTTCTATGAGATAAATTTCGAAAATCCGAGACAAACAGTTAATATCAAGGAGAAAAATGTGGTTCAATGAGATGAAATGAATTTTTGGTAAATAGTAACGTTTTACTTTTATTTACCACGGTTAAAAGAAAATTGGATAATTAAGGGTAAAAATGATATTAATATTACCATAAAACATGTAATAATTCTATTGTACAAGTTTATATCGACCAAAAAAACTTAGGAATAAAATATTATCATTTAGGTCTACTTGGATTAGATTAGCACATTTATTATTATTTAATTCAAAGAAGAGTTAAAAGAGTTAAAATCAAAGTTTAATAACTAAAACATTTTTAATATGGGGTTTTACATAAGATAAATTCGATTATAAATATTAATTAGTAAGATAAAACTATTTACAAATTTATGGTTTTTTATTTATAATTTCTAGACATTAAATAAATAAATCTATTTATGACACAATGATGATGTAGTAATTACCTTATTCATGAAAGAATCAAATAAATGGTATTATAAATATTAAAATAAATATAATTTCAAATATTTTATGATATCCACGAATTTTACAGGTGAATATGACATGTTAGGATTGATTAAATGTATTTTATTTAAGTGATCATGTTTTTATTATTTTAAAAAAACACAAATACCAAATAGTTTCAAAATTGACATAAAATAGTTTTTAAAAAAAATATTATATTATTAATTGATATAATGGTCCTAAAAATATACAGTTCAGCCAAAAGACTTATATTAAAATATATATGATATTACTGAACCAATTGGGGTTCCATTGGCAGTATATAGTATGTTTATTAACCATATAGTGTAAGAATACAAGAAGACACGGTAAAAGTTAAATTATTTAACTTATAGTTAAATCTAAAGGATAAGGTTAAAATGGTAACCTAAACTTTTCTAAAACCTATTGGTTGAGTTGTTTTCGACCTTTACACACCTTAGAATTTAAATAATCAACTTTGGATCCATTAGAAACTGAATATGAATTTATTATAAAATAATATTTTATGTTTTTCCTAAGGTGCCCCTCACCCCTCTTATAAAAGGGCACTCCCCCTTCTCTCTAATTCACACCTTATAAACCATTTGGCTCAGCCAAACCCTGCCCAAATACACTCTAAAATATCCTCCCTTCATACTTCATTCCTTATATTGATCAGAAATCCAACCTAGGAACTGTTTTGATCAAATGAAAAGGAAGAACCTGAAGAAGAGGTAATGATTTCACCACCCTCTTTCAAGTTCCTTTCTTCTTCCACTTCCTTTTTATTTGTTGTTTCCATTCTAAAATAATAAATACAGTATATTCTATATACTGTGATGTTATTTTAATTATGGTACAACCAAATATATTATTCTATCCACCCTTTTAATGACATGTCACCATACGTGCGTATGTACGGCTTACCATCTCCACGTCGTGGTGTAATTGTTATTGAATACATTATTATTTCGATGGGTATAATAATGATGTGTATTTGATTTAAATAATAAATATAAAATGATAAGGATTCTGTATATATTATATAACATCCAATTATATATTATATTAATATCAAAAAATGATATTTTCGCTCGTGCGTACGTACGGATTAGCGTCTCTACGACGTAATGAGATGCATTTCCAAGTTCACCATTAATCGAAGATTATAAAATTATATATTACTAATAAGTATATAATATATGACATAATAATTCTAATGGAGATATATATATTTATTAATATATGTATTTATGTACTTACATATATCTTATTCACTTACTTCCGTTCAATACTATGTAAAAACAGAAACAACATATATGCATACGTACGGACTACCGTCACCATAAGCGGTGTTTTACCTTTTATATATATATATATTATAAATTTTTATATTATAAATATATATGATAAATAAATCATGTTTTATATTCTAGAAGTATTTAAATCATGATCTCTGTGATACAATCATGAGTAACAAGTTAAAACACGTACGATAAAGAAAGAGATTATTACCCAAAATATTAATATAATATTGAAATTATTATTGAATGGGTAGTATAAAGTCATAAAAGAAAAATTTATGTTATCATAAATATTAATATGGTTCTGGTATAATTTAATAACATACTATAGTCTTCATACAGAAGGCTAAACGTACCCTCGACTAAAGGAAAGTGCAAGGTAAGAGGTTTTCATCTCACTCTTTATTCCAATGAGATTCATTCCATATTGCCACTATTACCTTTTGTGTGGTCTATTTACTGCCCATAATCATATTATTTATGTAATACACTTTAATTTATGTGTTTTTACATATTCATTGTCTGATACCTATTTCATGGGGTGTATGTTTCGTAAGTTTCCAAATTGGTAAGGGTTAATTTCACAATCTCATTGTTATCCGAGGTTGTTTTTACATAAGTATCTACATGGAAATATTTATTATCCATGTTGATATTTTATGAAAGATTTTTAAAATGGGTTATTTTAAGGGATTTTTTACTAAAAAATCATTTCAAATGATTTATATCTTTCTCATTAATGTCCATGTCTTCAAAATGGGTTTTAAGGATTTATTTATATCGACACGATTGTTTTTTAAAATGTTAATTCCATTCAAAAGTTTTAAAGTGTTATGGGAAACTTTGATTCAAAAATGTCTTTAAATGACTTGTTTTCCAAATTGTGTGATTTTTAAATGTTTTTATGAAAAAATAGATATTTCTCTCAAATAGTTTTGATTTATTCTATGTCAACATCCTTTGATAAATTTTACACTTGTTTGAAGTTGATTTATTATGATACAAATCTTACATATTGTATTTAAGGTTTTGTGATATGTTTGACTATGGATGAGTCATTTTTATGCCATTAATGGCTTATGATTAATGTTTTGGCATTTCGTAAGCTATTTTTAATATGAAATGTTATGTTATATTTCATCCAATTCTTAATATGAATGTGTTGGACTAGTATGTTCTGGGTTGGGGACCGGTAAATGTAAGCCCTCCGGGTTGGTGTTCAGTTATTAGAGGCACTCTAGGTTGGTGTCCGGTTATTAGAGGCACTCTGGGTTAGTGTCCAGTTATTAGAGGCACTCCGGGTTGGTGTCCAGTTATTACACGCACTCCGGGTTGGTGTCCGGTTATTAGAGGCACTCTAGGTTGGAGTCTGGTTACAGAGGCTCTCCGAGTTGGGTTCAAGTTACAGTTATACCTTTGGTCTTGGTACAAGGCCTTGACATAGAAATTATAGTTCGGCATTATGCATTCTATTATTATGAAAGTGGTTAGTGATTTTTCATGTGATTATTCGACTAGTAGAATATCCATGTTAATAAGTAAATGGAATTACCTCATTTTATTTTTTCCATATTATGCTGAAGTTCAAGTTTAAATGGCTTTTGTTTTATTTATACATTTCCTTAATTGTTTATGCATATTTATAAAAGTTTACGTTGTATTTTTATCCTTACTGATCATCTGATCTCACACATTTCTATGTTTTATTTTTCCCAGGATTCCAAGAAGAGTATTGTGGTTGATATGCAGGGTTAATCCAAGGGAATAATGACATTCTGGAAGGATTATTTTTGTTGTTTTGTATGTTTTTAAGTGTAATGTTACATTCATGTATTTAATCTATTTTCCAAGACTTCTAAACCTATCGGTCCTTCGGGACTTGATTCCTTGTAATCATCCCAATGTATTAAAATAATTCACTGACTCTGGGTAACTGGGGTCAGGGCATTAGAGTTGGTATCAGAGGATGTTTAGAAATAACCTTGGAAACTAGATTTAGATAAACTCTGATTAGAGTACATTACCCTAAGATAGACTTTGAGGATTAGTATATAATAACTTCCTAGAATTTTGGTAATGTAGAAATTTTGGGAGTTTTCCATGTAAATACATCCCTATCTGGATACAAGATGGTAGTGGTGACTCTGTCACAGATGTAACTAGGGGTAAAACTTGACAACACTACTTTGAGATAGACTCGAACGGGAACTGGTGCATGACAACGGGCCTTGCTGCACTCTTGGTTACGACACTCCTGGGGGATATTCTTAGGATAGTTCTCATTTTCATTACAAACCATTATGAAGTTATTATGAGTATATACTTACTCAATGAAAACATTTTTATGATTATGGATTATATCCATGAACTATTTAATTTATGTTAAGTGTTTTAAAAGTTCGGGATTAGGTATTTCTATTAATAAATTAATATAGTGTATGTCATTGTTATGAAATGGTGCCCAGTAGAAGGAATGATAACTCCATCAATACACATGATCCAAAGAGTAAGAAGGATAATATCTTTCATGGTCCTAATCCAGAATTTAGAAGGTAAATAATCTCCCACGTATTATCATCATATGAAGAAATAGTATCATGTGTTGATAAGATATGTAAAGAATTTTTAGAGTCTTATGTCTTTGAAGGGAAGCCATAGAAGAAAACGATGGTAGAGAGAAGGAAAGATAAAGGAAAGAAGGTAAAGAAGTATTTTTCCATATGTGATAAATGTGGAATGAATCACCTTGGAAAATGCTTGAAGGGAATGGTAGTATGTTATAAGTGTGGAGAAAAAGGACACCAAGTATTTGACTACAAGTGTAAGAAAATGGTTTCAAATGTACAATGCTTCATCTGTAAGGAGTTCAGACACTACACGAACCAATGTCTCAGTCCTCAGAAAATGCCACAAATGATGCTATTGGATAATAATCAAGTTATGATACTACCATAGATGAAGAGGAACGACTAGTGTTCTTATGTTGTTTTGTAATTATTTCATTGAATTGTTGAATCAATGATGTACTAGAAAAATAAGGATTATACTATAGTAATATTTCATTGAGGATTTGAGATTTTATGTTACTAAGAAAAGTGACTCTAAAGTGAGTCAAACACTTTCAAAATTACATGGTTTAAGGAAAGATAAACCTTAATATGGTTCTAATATTGAGGTACTGATTTTGGAATAAGATATGGTTGATTTGGGTAAATTATATTGGATATTCTTGAATACCTCGAAACTGATTAATGATTTTTCATCGTTGGAGTTTACAAAATTTTTTATAGGACTATTTCCAGTATTCTATAAAGAATAAGGGATCATGAATGTAATCAATAAGGTTTTATGGTAATTTAGGATGATACCATGTTTTAAAATAATACACGGTGAAGGTGTTCACATGTTATTACATGGAAAAAAGGATCTTCCTAGTTTTTAACTTCCTTATAAATTTTGGACTGTGTGTTTGAATTTTTTTATTTTGGATAAATCTAAAGGTTGGAATGGATTTAGTTTGAAAGGTTATTTCTATAATTTTTATAAAAGGACAACACACAGACCGTGTGACAACCCATTGCGTCGGACAATGCTACGAGAATCGAATCCACAACCATAGTGTGATTGAGATTTATCGCCTACCACTGGACTACGTGATGACCCTAGATTGTATAATGTAGTTTCTTTTTTTAATGGGTCTGATATGTGAATTATACATTCATTATATTTGGAACCCTATACGATTAGGATAAATAGAGTAATTTTGAGTTGTGTTAGGTTTTGTAGTGAAAGATGAGTTTTTGGAGGTAATTTATTAATGGATAAAACTCTGATTATAAAGTAAGTATATCTCCTTATGATCTTATCCAATCTCATAAATAGATTCCTTAACATTAAGAAAAGTAACTTAGAACAAAAATGTTTTCCTAGATGGTACCTTAGATCATCACAAATTTATGGCTTTGTGATTGTTGGCCTTTTCATAGCCATGTTATCTACCACTCTCCATCAGATATTGATGGTTAAATTTCTCTTCCATATACATATTTTCCTACATGGAACCCTAGTATGTGTTATTTTCAGTATCCTTTATACTTACCACTCTCTATTTTAAATAAAGGCCTCATTAATTCATTTTCCGATGTGGGATTTTGACTAAGATATTTTGAAACGTCAACCCCAAGTTTCCAATACTGAGCATAAATTGTGAGGACACAACTTATTTAAGGAGGGTAGAATGTAACACCCCAAGATTCAACGGTACCCTTCTCTTTGAATAATACAGTAGTGTGTTTTGTACGCAAGTTCGAGTTCTAACACACACCACAACAAATCAAACTAGCCGTTATGAATTTTAATACCCACTTTTTTAAAATTTTATACATTTTATCTTTCCAAATTGACTTCATTTTTGGATTTGCAATATCAAAATTAGCTTAGGGTTAATTTTTGGTACTTTTCTGATAACTCTCATATTTTGATGAATAATGAAAATTACTAAATTTTAATTAAATAAAACTTTTTATTCGAAATAAATAACAGTGATAAATTATGAATTTGAGTGGTTTTAAATAATATTTAGAATATATTTTTACAATTTAATCAAATTTTGGTCATTGGACATAATTTCACATTTAAACCGGACATAAACATGTGTCAATCTTTTGATAGTTATTGTTTTTTAAAAACACGCTTTTTGTTTTGACAGCGGGAATTAATTTTAAATTAATAAATTTAACTTCCATGTTTTGAATTTGGTAAAATATACTTCATTATTGAATTCGTAATATCAAAATTATCTTAGGGTAATTTTTTGGTATTTTTCTGAAAACTTTTAATGTTTGGTGAATAGTGAAAAACACTGAGTTATAGTTTAAAGATGAATTTTTATTTAAATAATTATTTATTTTATTTAAATTATTTAATGTCAAAATAGATATATAATACCTATATATGTTCAATTTAATTCATTAGATTTATTTTATAATAATTTTAGATAAATATTAAAATTTTATTGAACTTTTCACCGTCTTTTACCCACCTCCTAGGTGCTTTTGCAAATTCACATAAAACATAATTTTACCGCTTCTATGATCTGAATTTACAAAATTAGAGAGACAGGTTAATATCAAGGAGAAAAATATGGTTCAATGAGATGAAAATAATTTTTGGTGAATAGTAACTTTTTACTTTTATTTACCACGGTTAAAAGTAAATAGGATAATTAAGGGTAAAAATGATATTAATATTACCCTCACACATGTCCAAAATCTATTATAAAAGTTTATATCGAACAAAATCAACATTAAGAATAAAATATTATCATTTAGGTCCACATGGATTAGATTAGGATATTTATTATTATTTAATTCAAAGAAGATTTAAAAGAGTTAAAATCGAAGTTTAATAAATAAAACATTTTTAATATGGGGTTTCACATAAGATAAATTTTATTATAAATATTAATTAAAAGATAAAACGATTTCATACTTCACGGTGTTTTATTTATAATTTTTAGACATTAAATAAAGAAATCTATTTATGACACAATGATGATGCAGTAATTACCTTATTCATGAAAAAAACAAATAAATGGTATTGTCAATATTAAAATAAATATAATTTCAAAGTTTTTATGATATCCACGAATTTTCAAGGTGAATATGACATCTTAGGATTAATTCAATGTATTTATTTTTGAAGTAATCAAGTTGTTATTATTAAAAAAACACAAATACCAAATAGTGTCAAAATTGACATACATTAATTTTTAAAACAAATATTATATTATTAATTGATATAATGGTCATAAAAATCTAAGGTGTGTCCAAAATACTAATATAATAATATATATATGACATTAATGAACCAATTGGGGTTCTATTTGTAGTATATTGTATGTTTATAAACCATATAGTGTAAGAATACATGAAGAAACGTTAAAAGTTAAATTATTTATCTTAGAGTTAAATCTAAATGATAAGGTTAAAATAGTGACCTAAACTTGTCTAAAACATATTCGTTGAGTTTATTTTGACCTATAACCGCCTTATACTTTAAATAATCAACTTTGTATCCATTAAAAACCGAATATAAATTTATTATAAAATAATAGTTTATGTTTTTCCTAAGGTGCCCCTCACCTCTCTTATAAAAGGGCACTATCCCTTCTCTCTAATTCACACCTTATAAGCCATTTGGCTCATCCAAAACCTACCAAAATACACTCTCAAATATCCTCCCTTCATCTTATAGGCATTATTTTGATCAGAAGTCCAACCTAAGGAACCCATTTGATCAAATCAATAGGAAGAACCCAACGAAGAGGTAATGATTTCACCACCCTCTTTCTTGTTCCTTTCTTCTTCCACTTCCTTTTTCTTTGTTGCTTCCACTCTACAATAAAAAATCCAGTATATTATATATACTGTGATGTAATTATAATTATGTTACAACCAAATCCATTATTCTATCCACTCTTTGAATGACATGTCACCATACGTGCGTACGTACGGCTTACAGTCTCCACGTCGTGGTGTAATTGTTATTCAATTCATTATTATTTGGATGGGTATAATAATGATGTGTTTTTGATGTAAATAATAAATATAAAATGATAAGGATTATTTATATATTATATAAAATCCCATTATATATTATATTAACATCAATAGAATGATATTTCTGCTCGTGCGTACGTACAGATTACCGTCTCCACGACGCGATGAGATTCATTTCCAAGTTCACCATTCATCGATGATTATAAATATATATATTACTAATAAGTATGTAATATATGATATAATAATGCTACTGGAGATATATATATTTATATATATAAGTATTTATGTACTTACATATATCTTATTCACTTACTTCCGTTCAATACTATGTAAAAACGGAAACAGCGTATATGCGTACGTACGGACTACCGTCTCCATAAGCGGTGTTTTCCATTTCATATATATGTCTACTATAAATTTTTATATTATAAATATATATGGTAACTAAATCATGTTTTATATTCTAGAAGTATTTAAATCATGATCTATATGATACAATCAAGAGTAACAAGTTAAAGCACGTACGATAAAGAAAGAGATTATTACCTGAAATGTTAATATAACATGGAAATTATTATTAAATGGGTAGTATAAAATCATAAAAGAATAACGTATGATATCATAAATTCTAATATAGTTATGGTATAATTTAATAACATACTATCGTCTTCATACAGAAGGCTATACACACCCTCGACTAAAGGAAAGTGCAAGGTTAGGGGTTTTCATCTCACTCCTTATTCCCGTGAGATTCATTCCATATTGCCACTATTAACTTTTGTGTGGTGTATGTACTGACCTTAATCATATTATTTATGTAATACACTTTAATTTATTTGTATTTACATATTCATTGTATGATACCTCTTTCATGGGGTGTATGTTTCATAAGTAACCAAATTGGCAAGGGTTAATTTCACAATCTCTTTATTATCCGAGGTTGTTTTTACGTAAGTATCTACTGGGAAATATTTATTATCCATTTTCATGTTTTAATAAAGAGTTTTAAAAGGGATTATTTTAAGGGACTTTTTACTAAAACATAATTTCAAATGTATTAAATCTTTCTCATTAATGTCCATGTCTTCAAAATGGGTTTTAAGGATTTATTTACACGGACATGAAAGTTATTTTAAATGATAATTCCATTAAAAAGTTTCAAAGTGGTATGTGAAACTTTGATTCAAAAATATATTTAAATGACTTCTTTTCCAAATTTTGTGATTTTAAAATGTTATCAAGAAAAAACTAGATATTTCTCTCAAATAGTTTTGATTTCATCTATGTCAAAATATTTTGATAAATTTTACACTTGTTTGAAGTTGATTTATTATGATACAAATCTTCAATATTGTATTTAAGGTTTTTTGTTATGTTTGACTATGGATGAGTCATTTTTATGCCATTAATGGATTATGATAAATGTTTTGGCATTTCATATGCTTGTTTTAATATGAATGTTTATGTTATATTTCATCCACTTCTTAATATGAATGTGTTGGACTAGTATGTTCTGGGTTGGGGACCGGTAAAAGTAAGCCCTTAGGGTTGGTTTTGGGTTATTAGAGGCACTCCGGGTTGGTGTCTGGTTATTAGAGGCACTCCGGGTTGGAGTCTGGTTACAAAGGCTCCTCGGGTTGGATTCCGGTTACAGTTATCCCTTAGGTCTTGGCACGAGGCCTTGACATAGAAATTAAAGTTCGTCATTATGCATTCCATCATTATTAAAGTGGTTAGTGATTTTTCATGTGATTATTTGACTTTTAGAATATCCATGTGAATAATTAAATTTCATTACTTCATTTTATTTTTTCCATATTATGCTGATGTTCAAGTTTAAATGGATTTTGTTTTAGTTATACATTGCCTTAAATGTTTATGCATATTAATGAAAGCTTTCGTTGTATTGTTATCCTTACTGAGCATTTGAGCTCACCCCTTTCTATGTTTTATTTTTCCCAGGATTCTATGAAGTGTATTGTGATTGATATGAAAGGTTAATCCAAGGGAATAATGGCATTTGTGAAGGATTTTTTTTCTATTTTGTATGTTATGAAGTGTAATGTAACATTCATATATGTAATATATTTTCCAGCACTGTTAAACTGATAGGTCCTTCAGGACTTGATTCCTTTTAATCATGACAATGTATTAAAATAATGCATCGACTCTGGGTAACTGGGGTCAGGGCATTACAAGTATCTCAGAATTCTCAATCCCTACTGCATTACATTCCAATATAGTGGTTTCTGCTAGACTTAGTGTTGTTGTCTAGGGGATCCATCTTTTACCAATACTACAACATTGCAGTCCTCTGAAAGTAATCCTTGTCTTAAAGTGCACAAGGAACACTATAATTAATCTTGCACAATCGCACTTCCATACAAAAGTTTCTTGTAGTAGGTAAGTGGTATTATTAAGGATTCTTCTCCAATGGACCATAATGATGATAGTTCAAGTCTTTTTTAGGTTAATATATTCAGGGATGTTGTTACTGATTTTATTTGGCCGATGTAAGGTATTGCTGACAAGAGGTTACTTCTAAAAACAGGGAAGCGATATAATAACACCTCGGATTTTAGTGATTTTAGTCCTAAGAGGAAATTTGGTAGACCCCCCAAAGTAGGAAAGATACAACTATATGGAACCATAAAAGGGGGTACTAGCCCTAGTCTCATGTTTAAATGAAGATTTTTTCTATAATTGTTAGCATCTAGATTATAGGGACACTTTAAGGTATCTAAGGATTTTCATTCAAAATCATAGGCCTCTTCTTATTGGTATATATGAACATTAAAAGAATATTTTATTCTTGCATTCCTAATTTGGAAAATTTGGGATTTCATTTGGTTAGTTCAAAATATTGTTTGTCTAAGATCAAGAGGCTATAATTTTTGGATCTCTACTCTATTTGTGATATATTCCATGTTTATTTCACTGAGCATCATGTCACATACTCATTTAGGTATCTTGGATCCCAATATTTATGTACTTTTGTGTTTGATTATAACAAATATCATGATTGGAGAATATTATTGCAGGATATTGAGGATCTCAATTCAATTATCTCTTGTATTTGGTTGGTCCTTGGAGATTATAATGCCATCATGATTCTGGATAAGAAGCTGGGGGCCATTTCCAAAGCTATTTACTCCATTTAATTTAAAGCTACTATTTACTCTAATGGGCTGTTTGAGGTCAAGTTGGTCAGAGCTAAATATACATGGTTTATAAAGTTTTTAAGCAGGTTCGTTGCTAGTAGAATTTACATGGCTTTGGTCAATAAATATTGTCTTGATTCTTAGGGTTCCATATCTTGAATGACTCTTTCCAGATTCAATTCGGATCATCAGCCCATTTTTCTTGACATAGTGGGTAAGGATCCTTAGCCTCTATTATCTTTTAGGTTCAATAAGGCATGGATCACTCACCTTCAGTGTAGAAATATTGTTGAAAAAACATAGAGATTTATGAATTTTAGGAAGGATGAATTTTCTTGTGTCATCAAGTTTAATATCATTATATGAGCCCTACAAGCCTTCAGAAAACATAGTTTCTGCTCTATTAACCAAGAAATCTCATCTCATGAAGACTCTTTATAAAATTTAAAGGAGAAAAGTACTGTGACCGACATAAATATTGATGTTAAGAAGGAATCAGAAAGTATCTCTTTGTTGAATAATCTCTTGAATCTTAAAGATACCAAACAAAAGGATGTTTTCAAGGAAAATGGTTGAAGGATGGTGATATGAACTCCAGGTTTTTTAATTAACTGTTTAAAATAAGGAAGGTCTATGAAACTTTATCTTTAGTGAGTTTTTCGTTCTGGTTTTTTGGCTATGAAACGCACAACGGCTCCGTATCCAATGATTGATGGACCTGCTTTCCAAAGGCAGGCGTTCGCCAGATGGTCTGACCAGCGACTCTTAAAAACTCACATTGGTCTAGAGGATGGGAAGTCGGGCTCATTGCACCCTTTTGGGGGGGATTATTGCCTGTTCTAGGACTCTCTTATAGATTTAAGTGGTATTCATATGTTTGTGAATCTTTGGTTTATACCCAAACATAGTATCCACGGATTCAACCCTGGTGAGAAATGGTCAACTGGACGCAGGGGTTTGGAATCATTTATGCCCTAGGTTTACCATCCCTCGTTGGATTAATGCCCCCAGAAGGTTGGAACTTGCTTGAGGCAGCACTAGGAGTGTTGTGGTGAACTGATGTGGGGATGATTGGATCGACCAGTTGTTGGGCTTGAATCTCAGGGAGGCTTCCTACGTACCCTATCTAGGAGACAGGGATCAAAGTTTACGTAGTTCTCTTAAGTGTCAAAGAGCCGACGTGAAGAGATACCAAGTTGTCCGATGGGTGGTGGTCTTGAACCTCATGGAGGCTTCCTATGTACCCTGTCTAGGAGACAGGGATCAAAGTCCTTGTAGTTCATATTGGCTTGGGGCTTACGCTCTGGGGAATCCCAAGATGATGGATTGGGGATTACACTTTGAGGAGGTCCAAGATGCTGGTAAACTAACGTGATAGGGGGTCGGAATGACCCGTTGTTGGGCTTGAACCTTGGAGAGGCTTCCTACGTACCCCGCCTAGGTAGCAGGGATCAAAGTCCACATAGTTCGGATTGGCTTGGGACATACGCTCTGGGGAAGCCCAAGATGATGGATTGGGGCTTACACTTTGAGGAGGCGCATAGGAGGATGTCATGGTCGATTCTTACTCTAATCCCACGTGAGTAATGCTCAGTGTGTGAAACAAGAGGCAACAAGGACCAGAGGATCACGTCGCGAAAGGTGCGTCTGTGAGAAGCGGAGTGGGGATTATGCATGAAGGTGGCCCCAGGTGATGAATTGGGGCTTACACTCTGAGGAGGCCTAGAAGGTCGGGGCTTACTCTGAGATGGACGCCCGAGGCGACAAATCCCAACGGGAGAGGGAAAGGGGGTGCTCCTGTTCCCATCTCCTCTCTTGTAGTGCAAGATGGCTTCCTTCTAATGGGTATTTTACCATCTTCGAGGAACCCTCAAAGAGTGGAGGGGCAGAAATGGGATTCATGAGCTTAGACTCCACATTACCATGGGAATATAAACCCAGGAATGCTTTGAGAATCTGCTCAAGGGTTAGGGAAACCCCTTTGCCCCTCTTGTAGTGCATGTGGGCTTCCTTTTGATGTGTATTTTACCATCTTCGAGGAAACCTCAACAAGTGGAGGGTAAGAAAAGGTATTCCCGAGCTTGGAATTTACATTACCGTGGGAATGTGAACCCAGGAATGCTTTGAAAATCTACTCAAGGGTCGGGGAAACCCCTTTTCCCCCATTTACCATGGGTATGTGAACTCAAAATGGCACGCTGATGCGCCTGAAAGTTATACCACGTGGATCTGGTGGCTCTTCCGGAGGCCTCGGCTCAGGGCCGATGAATATGACAATGAGGAAGTCACGAAGGACCTGGCTAGATTGGATGGATTTTACCTGGCTCTGGAAATGAGAACACTGATGTATTTGGCGAGCCACCGAGAGGTATGGGTGGTGGCGCTCTTCACGTGGGGAAGCGCCCCATGGATGGAGAAGCCATCTGTGAACCAGGATGGTCCGCAGACTAATTGGCGTCCCGCGAACCAGGGTGGTTCACGGTTTCAGGTTCAATCCACGAACCAGTGTGGTTCGCGGCATCAGGTTCAATCCGCGAACCAGTGTGGTTCGCGGCTTCAGGTTCAATCCACAAACCAGGGTGGTTCGCGGAGGATTCCAGGTGGGCAGTAGTGGCCAAGGGCAGCACTGATCAAAGGCTCATCAGTCGAGGCTTTTCCCGCGTAAGAGGGTGGTACGCAGTTCGAAGGATGGGAAAAGAGGCATAAACTCCCTAGTCCACGGGGAAGTCATCCGCGGAGGGGGGTATGGTTCGAGGTTCACCTTTTTGTTATGATAGGTTTACAGTTCACCAATTTACTATTCGTTTTCCGATTCCTTCTTAATTCATATACCTGCTGTGGTTCGCGGATGGGAATTTTGCTATTTGCGAAATCTAAAGCCTTCCTTCAACCGATCTCCTATCCCTTTGAATCCGATTCAAGTTCTCTGATCTCATATTCTTTCCCTCTCGGTATCCTTTTATAGAGTGGGGAAAGGAATGTATCTGTGTCCACAAGGCACCTTTTGTGGAGGCCCATAACCAAATACCTGATTCATAGCTGACCTTGTCAATTCGAGATTCGCAATGGGTATTGATCGCTCCCCTCCTCTACGAGGAGAACTCAGGGAGTGCTATGTCGCTGCGGAGGGTTTCACCTCCATTCCGTGAACGACAGTGGATGCGGCTTGAACTGGTCGATGCGGTCTACGGTTAGGGCAGTTTTTGGTGGTGAACCGAACTGGATCCCATCCTGCCTCGCGACCACGGAGGCTCTCTGCCTCCATTTCGCGAACGACAATGGTTCGGAGAGGGGGTGCCTCACGGTGTCTAGCCGCATTGCGCTTCCATGGACCGGTTTGCGGACCTGTCCTTTTTTGTGTCTCTTCTTTGATTATTTGCCCCAAATTTTTTGGGGGATTTGGGTAAAATTTCCATTGCATATTTTTCAGGAATCTACAACAAGACATGGGGATCAAATTATTGATAACATGAGGGATCTATCAATTCATGAGATTTATTATTTCAAATATCTTTTCAATAGACCATCCCTTCCTAATGATCCTTTATAGGGTATCAATCCCATATGTGTGTATCATCAAGAAAACATCAATCTAACCACTATTCCCTAGAATTTGGAGATTAGACAAGCGATCTTTATTCTTAAATCTTATAGTTCTCTAGGCCCTGATGGTTTTGGCTAACTCTATCTACAAAATCATTTGTAATGTTTTAGCCACATGGTTTGCCTTGATTGCTGGAAAGATTGACTCTCCACATCAATTTGTCTTTATAAAGGGATATCCATCTAAGATTCTCTCATCACTGCTTCAGAATGTGTTAACTGATTAAATAAATACACTATATGTGGAAGTATTTCCCTCAAGCATGATGTTAGGATATCTTTTGACATAGTGGATTAGAATTTCATTTGCAATATTCTTGATAAGTTGGGGTTTAATGATGTCATTATTGATTAGATCCTATCCATTTTCCAATCTTTCCATATCTTTATTCTTATAACTAGATCCCATGAGGGGGTTTTTGATTGTTCTAGAGGGGACATACAAGGTGATCCACTCTCTACTATTATTTTTTATATTGCGGAATATTACCTTAGCAGAATTATTTCCATCATGGTGGGCAATGGAAAAATGAAAGCGATTAATGCAGGTTGAGGTCTTGATGCTTTTACTCAGTTGTTATATGCTGATGATATTATTCTTTATACTCAAAGAGATAGGAGAAATATCAGAAATATCAAAGAAGCCCTTTCTCAATATTATTCTATTTCTGGGCACGATAGATGTTGCGCCAAATATTTTGTATATTATGGCTGGAATATCTCTATTACTAGGAAGAATGATACTATTAGATATTCGGGAATTAATGAGGGGGAACTACCTTTCAATTATGGGGTGCCTTTATTTTAGGGGAGTCCTAAAGCCTTCTATTTCTTAGATATTCTTAGAATGTTCGTAAGGAAACATGACACTTGGAAGGGAAAGAATCTTTCCATGGATGTATGAGTTTTTTTGGATAAATATGTCACTCTCTAAACCTTTTTTTACTCATTTATGGTATAAAAATGGTATATTTTTCTTAAAAGGAATACTAAGGTTTTTATGAATAACTTCATATGTAGTGGATACATTCTTGAGAGGAAACTAGCTAAGGTTTAATTGAATAACAATTGAAAACATTATGATGATGTGGGGTTAAGTATAAACAATCTTGATCTCTTCAATGATTCTTTTCAAGATTATTTTATTTGGAGACAACTCAATAGAAACTATAAGGCTTTTTCTTTCTTTTGGTTTAAATTTATGAATATGATAAAGGTTAGTTCTTTTAATCATCTTGGTTCCTCTATGTGGAATTCCTTCAAAATTATTTTTTTCTTAAATTTATTCTCACTCAAGATGGCTTGTTTCCAAGGATTTTTCTATTAATTTTTGGAATAATAATTGGTGTGGTACTCCCACTATTGATTTGGTTGAGGGTGAGGACAATAAATTGGATTTGAATATTTTTATTAAGGACCAAATTGAAAACATGGAGGATCTACTTGAGTAGATTGTTAGAATTGTTAACAAGTATAGTTTCTCCAACAGGGAGGATTTTTGGGCCGGGCAACCTGTTGTTAATTGTTTTCTTACCGAGAAGTTGTTTTATAGGTTCTCTTAGAATTGCAATGTGGATTTTTTATGGATGAAAGGGTTTAACATGAATTTCATTAAGCCATCTTGATTTACATTGTCTTGGAGAGTTGTTCATCGAAAAATTCCAACTGATAGTTATCTTCAAAATTGTGGAATCACTTTATGCTCCTCATGTGTTCTCTACCATCAGCATTGGGTGGATGTGGATCATCTATTTCATTTTTGTGTTGTAGATACCTCAATAGGGAATTTTATTGAATAATTATTTAAAATCTCACTGCCAATGATGCTCATCATTAGCGATTTCACTCAGATCTAGGGTTCCCTCACACTTTCCACTCACCTGTTTGACTTATTCCTAGTTTCTGCATGTGAAATTCTATATTATATCTGGTATGGCGGAAATCAGTCCCTTTATTCTAGTGAGTCCTTTTTAGCCCACCGTTTTATTTCTCGTATTCTTGGAGATGTTCGTGAGGCTAGTATTTAATGTTAGAATTTCTACTCCAACTCAATTCATGACATGGCTATTCTTAATCGGATTGGATTAAATGGTTCATTCTAGCCTCCATTTGGTACTTTGGTGGTTTTATGGTAGCAACATTTTTTTGTATGGATTAAAGTCAATTGTGATTGGGCTTATTATGGTAACCCGAGCACCTCTGGATATGGTTCTATCATCAAATAATATCTAGGAGGTGTTCTTGGTTGTTTTCATGGTTCTTGTGGTATTGCCTCTTCAATTGAGGCTGAGATGCTTGGTGTAATTGTGGTAGTAGAGAAAGTTAAGAGAGATGGGTGGAATAATATCTAGATTGAGAGTGATTCTATGACTATTGTTTCAACTATCAGGTTGGGATCTCTTTACTTATCTTGGAAGTTCACTAATCGTTGGATCAATTGGTTGGAGTATCTTCATTCCATGCATCATATCATTACTAACACTTATCGAGAAGCTAATATAGTGGCAGATGGCCTTGAAAATTAAGGGGTCGGTGATGTTGATTTTTATTCCTATGATTAGCCTCATGATGAGTTTTTACCTCTATTCAGAAGGGAATCTAATAAAACTCCTATTATTAGAATTGTGTAAGTGGTTTGTTTTTGGTCAATAAAGGATACTGTATTTTATGGGAATGCTCTCATATCTATTTAAAAAAACTTGATTAATGATAATTTCCATGGTATAAGTAAAATTTTTATTTTCAAAAATTATTTATCTAATTATTGTGTTATTTTTTAAATAATTGGATCTCATTTTTATGATTTGGATGTGATTTTTGAACATTATAAAATATATATTAAAATTAATTAAATATTTAATTGACTATAAATATTAAAAAAGACATTCATGTATAAATATGTGTTTTTTCTATAAAAATAATATTTTTTATCTTATATTTTAATTAATATTTAATTTTCACATATTTTTAGATTTAATAAAAATAAATGGTGTCCAAATTCATGATAATGAATGTTAATTAATGGAAAAATAGTAAAAAATAGTATTAATTTCATTAAGATTATATGGTAGTTATTCCTTCTAAAATATAGTTGACTGTTTCAAAAGTCAATCCCACATATCTCACCAACCATACCTCACCCAAAAACCCCAATTGTTAAGGGATTCCATATTTACCCCTCACCTAATCATCAATTAAATGGAGATTTTATTTTTCAATTCCAAGAATAAATCCCTTTATTTTCACCTAAAAGGGACATCACTTTAAAAAATTTCAATCCAATACTACCATTATAATTTCTCTTGAACCCCTACACATTTTGGCTCCCCTAAAATAATCTTACATGTTTGGTAGACCAAAATTAAAGTAATTTTACCCAAATAATATATTTCTAGGGGACCTATTAGGAGAAGATACATGTTTCCCATAATGTTAAATGTTTTTTTAAAGTTTATACAAAATATTATGATTTCTTTATTAATCAGTTTCCATAAATTGTGTTTTGATTTTTCTTTTAGGTAATTATTTTGTTATTCTGGGAGAAATATATCCTATGAATGAATTGGGTTGTACTTCAAATAATGTTTTTATCGGTTTTCATTTAATTCTCATAAACTCATTCTAGAAATATTTTTTCATTAAATATTTTTCATTGATGGATTTATAAATTTATAATGATGAAGTTTTGTAATGAATGATTTAAATCCACTATAATATAAATTTTTCCTCTGTGTCCAAATTAATAAATTCCATAAAATTTTCTATTTGTTTATTTGAAATCTAAATATGTAAAATCTATTATTATCTTCATTCATTCCTTTAACTATTTTCAAATTGATGTTTTATTATCCATTTTAATGATGTGGGATTCCATAAAGGTGTTTTAAAATTTTAAATTCCATTTTCACTAAGGATAATATTTTTCTTCCATTACACATTTTTTGGCGTATAAATTATTAATTTTCAAGGTTCAATTATTCAATATCATACAAAAGAATGTTTTATAATGTTTTCCATTCTTATTGTTGAAAATTATTTTTGACCTTGACTTTTAAGTCCTTAATTTTATGAAAATTTGAAAATATATTATGAATTATCTTTTTAGTAATTCACATAATATTTTCACTTTATCCCCAATTTATTTATCCACTATCATAATAGGAATGTCTTTATCTCCCTATTCCTCAATACCAATAGTTTTCTAAAACTGTTGGTATATGGATGTATATACCAACAACTTAGATTATCCATTTTTATATATTCATTTCTAGCACTCTCTACGAATGATTTTTAGAAATAACTTGTATAGTGTTTCCTATAACATTTTCTTATTAAAAATATTCACATAGGAATGTGTATGTTTTAACTCATCCTTCACCCCCTCCCCAAGATCCCAAATATTTTACAATGATGAATAGAGGCATCCTCTCTCTCCTCTTGGGTGATCTCACCTCAATCATTATTTTTCTTGATTCTTCTTATCATCAATATCAAATTGGAAAGTTACAAATCCATATTCAATTATTCCAAACATCATTAAAAATTTTATCTATATACCAGACACTAACTAAGATACAGTTCGGTCATTATTTTTCATGATTCATTAAATAGAGGTTCATTTACAATATAATTTCAGAAGTATTTCTTAATAAACATTATCATAGTCAATATATTTTCTATTAATTTACTTATTCACCACTTATAAATAAATAAAATATAATATCATTTATTGTTTTATATATATTAGATGATTATGTAATTAATTTGTATGGTAATGTATTTGTTTGTTAATGAATTAGGGGGCTGTGATATTAAAAATTATATTTTATTATTTTAATAAATGAATGATAAATATTCCAATATAATTAATATCAGTTTAAAATAGTGTGAAAATTTTGAATAATATTGCTGGAAATTAATGAGAGATTACTTAATAGTCACTTGTTTCCTCTAAATAATCTAATAACATGTATTATTTTTTTTCCATTACCATTTTATAATCTATATTGTGGTCAGTATGTGTATGAATCTATTATAGATTTTCATTTCTCTTATTCTTATTTCAGATATCAATTAATACACTTTGATGGATTTTATATTAACACTGTGATTTGGATTATATTATTTGATATATTCTAGAAACATGTGATGTGAAATAATTTATTACTTGTTTTATAAATTTTTCTCTGATAGAGAAATATATCAATGATATAAGTGTTCATTTATTATGGGATGATTTTGTTTTTATTGTATTAATATATACCTTAACAAAGACAATTGAATTTAATTATATTCAGATTAAATTAAAAAGAATAAAAATCTTTCAAAAATGATTTTTTATAATGAAATATATATTAAATTGGATTTATTTAAATCTAAATCAGTCTAAATAGACCCGAATTAAAGAAATATGATTAAAAAATCTAAAAAATGTACAATAAATAAAATTAATTAAATTTTTAGTCATAAGATTCAATGTTGTCATTTTTTTAATTCTTATTTCCAATTATCATATGAACTAAAACATTTTAATGTCTTAGAATATATTGAAGACCGATGTATGGAACCCATCTGATCACAAATGTGTTTCAATAGAAGTTGTATTTTTTATATTTATCCATTAACATCTCATTAAATAGTGATATTATAAGTTTCTCATGTTTTATTATTGTTGAATAAACATTGTTAAGATGGTAAAATGACAAATACCATATTATAAAGGTTTTATTTTTATAAAAACTACTATTTTTATTACAAATATGTTTAGAAAATACAATCTAATATTATTGATGATTAAAATGAAATTAGTGGTATATAGATGTTTATATTTTATTAGTTTCTATTCATAAATCATCATGAAGAATATATAAATTCAATGAAATAAGGTAATTATAGGAGTGCACATGATGTAACAAATTATAATGATTATGTTATGGAAGTGAAAATTTTAATGGATAATATGAGGACTCTAGTTTATCAGAGATGTACTAAAATTAAAAGTTAAAATACTTATTGTGAAATTTTCATAGAAAATACATGTATATAATTTTAAATACTTCAATAATAAAATTTCATACATTTTAATGGGTATTATATCATTATTATATAGATATTCCCTCAAATAATTATATGTAATAGAAATTAGTTAATCATATTTTTTTGACAAATAAAACTCATGATTTTCAAAAAAAATTGTACATTATTCTACGTGGAAACCATAGTAATAGATGAATGATTTATATTTTTATATCATTATGTTATAAAAATTTAGTTGTATAGCTATATTGTGTTTCAAAAAAAGTTAAGTGGAACTTTCAATTCCTTATGAAGCTCAATATCTTTTTTCATTTCTAATAATATTTCTTCAAATATGTGATAGAAAGATATTGTGATAATTAAGGATATTAATTGGTTGGTTCATATAATAGTCATATTAGCTTGAATGGAATTTTATGCATGAAATATATATTTATTTATCTAAGGTACATAATGTAATATTGGGTGTATCATGTCATGGTTTTAATCCACTTGGATAGATTCATACTTCTCGCAACACATGTATAGTTTTTATCACATTTTTTACAATATTCTCTGAATGTATATGAAAAAAATAACATTATTCACTAAAATGATATTTAAAAGTTATAATCCTCAAAATTGTGTGTATATATATACCTGACCCCATTAATAAAATATTTTATAAAAAAATGATGTTGGTTTGCCCACAAATAATGCCTCATTAATATTTTTCTGATTACTATTGAATATATGTGAATGATAAATGATTCCCCTATATGTTTGATAACTTTTTGTAAGTTCACAGATGGAAGATAGAATTTATTATTGGTATAACGAATAAACAATTCTTAATATTTAAATATATTTGTAGTTTTAGTTTCACGGTACATCAACGATGCACAAAAATGGATATTCTAAATAGGAATAATCAATGAAAGCATGAAAATATTATTGAATCTAAGAAGAACTCTCAGAATATGTATGAAGCAAATGTTTTTAATTATTTGAATGGTTTTATATTCTTATTAGATATTAGTAATATGATGTCTAGAAAGTGGTATAATATTCCCACTGTATCAGATTATAATTGTAAAAATAATGGTATCACATTTTATTTTCCATAATAGTTAAATATTAAGTTCCTAATTATTCAAATACAATACATAATGAATAATATTATGTTAAATGATACTTTAAATTATTTTATATTTCAACAGGAATACATAATATGAAATACAATATCATAATGGATTGGTGGATTTAGGTATTAAACATGTTTTTTCATCACATGTTTAGTAGTGAAATTAAATGAAATGTTCTTGGTGATTTGTATGTGAATAAAAATCATATAAAAAAATTTCATGAAGTATTATATAATATTAAGATTCATTATATCTATTCAAGAAACATATCTTAACCAGTCACTAGTGATTATTTGAATCTAATATCCACAAAAGACCGGATTATCACATCATTATTTATGAATTGATTCTAATAAAAATAATCCATTTACATTCCAATTTTTAAGGGTTAAATATGATTTTACTTTTATATATTATAAATAAATTTCTTATATGATATTATCAAAGTCGTTTTTGAAAAAATAATTAAACAGAATCATTAATTTTTTGTTTTTAGAGAATAATGTTTTTCTATATATTATCACATGCATGATGCATTAAACATTCAATTTTAAAAATGAAATACTTATTGGGGTACCCATTTATTCAATTAATGAGTCTAAACAAAATAAATACGTGTTTATCAATGTATATTGTTTTTTAAAATAATAAACATAAAGGTTTCATAGTTAAATATTTCTACCAGAAGATTTAATAGATTTCTGTTAAATGTATATAGTTGCGATTAGAAGGAGATGAAATTAGAAAATAAAAAAATATAATGTCTATTAATATAAAATTTAACCAAAATTTTTATATTTTTTCTAAACCTATATAATTACTGTATCATATACATTGGATATATTTAGGCTTCATGTGAGGAAAATGGCAAGTAATATATTACATATTAACTTTGATTTTTTTTGATTTCTACATCAAGCATATAATATAATCTTGTATATAATATTTCATGGTATATACTTTCGCATATATTTTAATCTATATATTTAATTTTATTTATGGAATATGAATGATTTATTAATATATTTTATTATTTACTTCCCTTTAAAAGTAGAGAGATATTTCATAGGAATGAGTTCTTTACAAGGAAGAAATGGAAGGTATGAAAATTAAATTAATAATTTAAAAATTATTGTCATTAAATTCTAACATTCATATATATATTAGGTATTTTGATTACCCATTGACTCTATTACTCAATAATTAATAGTGTTAACTTTTCATCCAAATCCATTAGTTTTTTGAATGAAAATCACTAGTCATCAATGGGTAAGCCTTTCTTACAACTTGTCAATAAATGAAAATGATAACAAAACAAGATGGAATTCTGTTGACTGTAAAATAAATAATTGTATGTCATTACATCAAATAAAAGGCCCAGATAATTAAATTTAAATTTCAATGGATATTATTAGAAAATAACAATATTTTATTATTACTACCTTGGTCGAGCACCATGTTGGAACACAAGGTATTTGATTCAATGATGCATTAATGAAAATTTATTGATGACAATGGATTTAGAGTTATTTAAAAAACACAAATTATGGATTCTGATGAGATATATATTTTGGAATCAATGTTAATACAAAAATTTTATGTGAAATACTTTTTATGACCATACTTAAGTGTCATTATTGAAGTAATCTTGAGTTATAATGTTAATAGATTTGGGGATATAATTGATACCATCACAACCCTTATAGGTCTCGATCAAAATAAGGTAATGATTAATCAAATGGTATAATTTTAAAATTCTACATTGAATCTAAAGAATTAGTGGTTAATAAATTGGGGAAAAAATATCTGTTATCGTTTCATTTGATTTTCGTTGACATGGGTAGGTACTATTAAAGTTTCATTATTTTGGTTTTATATTTGAATTGTACTTTTGGTTTATTTTTTCGATTTCTAAATCATTTCTTTTGATCTATTTTATAAGACAAAATTATTCCATACAAATAATAACACTAATGAAATAATATTTTTTAAACCATGTCTTGACAAATTAAATTCAGGGTGAACTATATTTAAAATAAAATTTTCAATTTTTAATAATATTTAAATTTTAACTATATTTCTCTTATAAATAATTCGAGGACAAAGAATCATAGAATGGATGAGAATATATTTTTTTAAAAGAAACATATTCATAATAATTTTAAATGTTTGTTTTTAGTTAGTATTTTATTAATATTAATTATAAATCTTATTTAAAAAATATATATAATTGGCTTAATGAAAAATTTTGGATAATGAATTAATTGATTTTTAGAAAAAAACCCAAAAATTAAATAAAATAGGATTAATTTTTTAAACAAGTTCAATAGTTTCTATATAATTTTTTAAAATTAGTTTTCTAAAAATGAAATCAAAACATTTTTGATTTTTTTTAAATAAATGGAATAAATTTTTTAGAATTGTCCCAAATAGATTAAATAAAATATAGTTCCCTTTTATCATATGCTATGTAGTTCTTAAATGACAATAATTGTTTCTAATGCATCATTAGACATCTAATTTTTTTGACATTGTTATGAAATCCCAACTATTTGTTATTCTTTATATTTCTAATTAGAATATGTAAATTATTTTCTTCTCCCACTTAGACCATATTTTCTCAATTATATAGTGATTTAAATCTAATAATACTTACACTTTATTCCTATAAATAATATTAAATATATTGAAGAATCATGAAATAATTGATTGTTTTAGAATGATCTATAATTAAGAGGGCTAAAACTTCCCCATGGAAATCATTTTAAGTATATTATTTACTACATATATCAACTATAATTACCTAAATTACATATTCTTATTCAATATTATATTAAATTAAAAGAAATTGAACTTTTCCACAAGTGAACTATATTGAGAATGCAGGTAGGGATTAATATCAATGACAATTGAGTGGGGGTAGGGATACTAAAGGTACTTGGAGGATGCATCACACCATTTCGTAACATGAATTGGAAGAACATATATCAGAGTACTTTTTCATCCTATACCTACATATGTGGCATTATGTATATTCATAGAATTTTCATTATCATCATTTAATATAATTTATCTACATCATATACCATTTTTGTACCCTTTGATTCATTCACATAACTTATAATATTTCATTATGACTAATAACCCACATTAATTTAAAACTCCATTCCATTATCAATTTGAGGATCATGTTTTACTTTATTCTATTTAATATCTTCTAGATGACGTATATAATTCATGATACTTAGAATATCATACATATGATATCAATATAAAATAACTAACTAGTCAATAAGATCCCAATTATCTTCCTGGATCAATAATAAGATAATAAGTGTAAGAAATTATATAATAATAATAATTTTTCAATTTTATGGAGTATTATTTAGAATTTTTATTTTATTATTTTTAGATGGATATTGTAATAATTAATGTTGGATGATATGTGTTATGTCTAGAACAATTAAACACCAATCCCAGAAGAGTACAATTTAGATAAAAAATTGATGTCTAAAAAATATAGATAATATACACTTTTCTTTGAAACCATTTCCATGTATAGTGACATCATTATGGTTTAAAAAATTACTTAGAGTCATATAAATGATTTAATCAAGGAGAAAAAATGGGTTGATATATGTGATTTAATATTTGTTTTATGGAAATATATTATTAATATTATAATTATTATTATTATATAAATTAATATTTTTCCGACTACTTAATTTTAGCTTTTATGATGGTCCAGATGTGAAGTGACACAATATATTGATCTTGGATAATTGTGGAATTCCTATAAGAATGCTTGATATATTGGTTGGAGGAGTAGAATTGACATTGATTTATAGGGTATACTAATTGTTAATGGAAATATAGTTTCATAATACATGGTAATTATTTCTTACTTGATGTCTAATAAATTTATGTAATTAGACAACTGTAATGGTTTTTATTAACAAGTAAATTATTATGACATTGTTGAATTTTGTTCCTAAAATTCATTATAAAAAAATAAAAATTGGATTTATGAATTACATAAACACATTTAATCGTACAACAATTCTGTAGTAGGAGAGAAACCAAGTATTTTTTATGACTTAGTGATTTTAATTTCATTTACAACATAACTTGGAAAAAAATAAAAACCTGCCAGAGTAGACAATACTGGACACGAATCCATTAACCAATGCAATAACATAATGAATTTTATTAATATTCAAACTCATTTACTATTACCCAAATAATTATCACTCTAAAAAACAACTCAACTAAGATAAAACTAAATGAAATTGAATCAAATAAGCTTGAATAAAAAATCAGGGATGAATCCCAACCAACCCTTACAAAACTGAAAAATCTGAAAGCGAAATTTAAATTTGATGAATAAAAACAAAATCACCTGAACAATATTGATATAATTAAATAGATTTTAACTAAACTCAATTGAATTACATCAAAACCAAAAAAAATGAATATGATCTACTATGAAGTATTTTGTGTAGAAAAAAATATGAAAAAAATACAAGCTACCATAAACAAACTAAAATTTAATAATCCCAATCAAATCGAAAAATGTTAAATTATAAAACCATGTAATTAATAAAATGAAATCCAGTTGTTCTATGCCTAATTTATATAAAAACATATTAATATATCAAAATATAGAAATACAAAAAAATTCCTTAGTATACCAAACTATATATCTCTTATATGACATGGGATGAAATAATATGAACCAAAAAACACATAGACATATCAAACAAAAAATAAATCATAATTGAACGAAAGTAAATATCAAAAAAATCATAAAAATAATTTAAAAATTATATATTAGTAATGATTCTATCCAAAATAAGTGTAATCTAAATAACCATTAGATGTACAAAAAAATATTACAATTTCAAATTTTAAAAGGTAAAAACATGTTTCATATAATTTAGGATTAAGCATTTAAAAATGATATAAAATAGAGATTATTTATTTATTTTTCCTAAAATATTCTAGGGACATTAACTATGTTACAGTAATATATTTTAGGATATATTTATTTTTAATTATATTTTACTTCTTTCTTATCATTCACTACACTTAACATAGAGTTTAAAAGAACCATGATATTCTATTAAAATATAAATATTTAATATGATAGTTATCTCATTTCCATTGGATTGGAGGGTATGAATATGCATATATATGTTACGAAAAAAATAATATTTAAAAATTAATTTAATTAATTCATTGGTTTTAAATTATCCATAAATAAATATAAATTCATTTGAATATAAAATAATCTATTTTTCTGAAAAACATTATTTTCACAATGTTTTTTTTACTATAGATTATATTAATTTTTATATGGTTAATTATATAAACATAATTTATATTCAATAAATTATATAATCATTTTTTAACATTTATTGAATAGTTTTCACATGGAAAAGAATGATGGAAACTTAGTTTCACGACTTGTAATACATTAGTTTCATTTTTTTTGTATGTTCCACCAACTAAATTTAATTTTTCTCCAAAAACATATATATATTTAATGTTACTAAATGGATTAAATATTTTGAATCATAAATATAATATAATTGTATATAAATAACTATTTTTTAGGCATAATTAGTAGTAGAAACATTAAAATAAATTACTGTGGTTTGCGTTAAAACTGGTTTACCAGGTAATTAAAAAATATATAAGGGTAAAAATGACACGTAAACAAGTATAAATAATATTGATTGATGATATTTAGACCTTATATTATCTTATAATAAAATCCATGGAATTTTTTTTCTACTTTAATAAAAAAATTGTAATGATATGGCCTTAAACATCACATATTCTCATCCTTATAATATATAACTCAAATTATTATAGTTAAATGGATATTTTTGGTTTAGGGAATTAGAAAATTTGGAAAAAAATCCCAAAATGTAAACCCATATTTTACATATTGGAAACTTCTACCATGTATTAATTTTTTTCCACCAAGTAATGTTTTTACAAAATAAAATATGGTTTCTTTTCCAAATCGATCATTATAATTTTCATATTGACCCCATCCTTCCCTATTCATCCATAAACCTTTTAAAACATATAAAATATGGGAAGAAAGAAAATCTAAATAAGGGAAATAAAATAAAGGAAACTGTTAGTCAAATGAAAAAAGATAAAATTCAAATAACAAGTACCTTTACCTTCAATTTTCTGTGAGTGTATAAATGATTTTCACATGAAAATACCACACAAATTTTTCTGAAAGAAAACTTTTAAAACCCATAGAAATAAATTTAACTAACATTTATATGACTTTAATAATATTTTTTGAAAATACCTCTCAAACTTATTTTAATTAGAATAAACAGATGGATTACTTCTAATGTGACGTGTCAGACTTGGCTACCACATAACCTGTGCCATGGGCCCAGTTTTCCACTTGACCCCTAGCGAATCTCCACATAATCTAAGGGATACCGAATATTAGTGGGGAATTGAATAGTAAATTTATTAGGGAGACATCACCTCCATGTTAGAGTATGCAGTTGTGTAATAGAAACATACAATAGTAGAAGCATAATTAAAAGACAGAATTTGTTAACAATGAAATAATAGATAACTAATACAGTGGAAGACTAGAGAATAAATACAAGGGCCTCATAGGCTTTTTCTGATATATGTATGAATCTGTGTCATGATAGTCAAAAATGGGATCAAAAACAGGAAACATGCATATATCTTACAATACTACAAAACTGAAACAAAATCCATGCGATTCTATAAGAATCTTAATATAAATCCAGATCCTATACCCAAAACACTATCTAAGAAAGATTAAACAACCTTAATAGTGGTTCTTTCCTCTATTTATACATTTGGGAAAATAATATGCTCAAGTTCCAAAGGCAGCCTGAAGAGTGTGTGAGATAAAGCTTAGTAGGCCCCCACCAATGTTGTCTACATGTAATCTGAGTGGAGCTCAGAAGTAAAATTTTTCGGCTAATCGTATGAAATTAATGCAATAAAAACCTAAAAAATTACCCTCCTCTTCATGTTCCTAAAGGACACGTGGTGGGTCTACCTGCATCGGCTTAATGCTGGTATGTCAGATTATGTCACTTGGTATAAATAAATATTGAATAAAAATTATGAGAGCTATAATTCCTAACTCAAACTTTTAACAGAATGGATCAGGTATATAATGAATACCTCCCACATTTAATACAATCACATGGGGATATAAATCCTACCACCAAAATCTAACCCATGGATCAAGCATAAAGATGATATGAGAATTAAAATTTCATATAATGTAAGTTAATCAATCTCATTTTGTTTAAATTTGAGAAAGAAAACAATATTTTCAATGCATTTAAATGAAACCCACAACATGGGAAAGACCGTACCTCCCATTGAAACATTCATTAAAGAAATTCATTTTAATTTTTCAATCTATTTCATCATATTCAACTAATTCAATTAACCATCCAATTTTTTTAATAAGGAAATTAATTCCCAATAATGGTATCAAGAATAAAAGATCATGGTCAAATACCCATATGGTCAATTTTCAAATTCCAACTCAAAGGATCCAAAAAAACATTGATATACCATTATTAGAGTCAAATACACATGGGAAAAGGGTCAATCGGATTAAAAACCATTCCATTAACCTTAAATAACAACTCCCCATTTTGGAGAACTTGGCCAAAAATAGCCCATTTAAATGGAACACCTGTGGGTGTCCATGTACTACAAAAGTTATCTATAATCCCCCCAAAAAGAGTCAATTAACCTATTTCATCACATTAGGGTCAATTAAACATGAATAAAACAACATAATAATGGATATCGAAAATGGTCGGTCCACATCACAATGAGATTAAATTAAAAACAGAAAAATCTCAAATGGAAAACGATATAACCACCTACATTAGAGATATAAATGATGAATCACTGAGTATCAGCCTCAGATTTGGAGCAGGTTGGAGTAGATCTTAGTTTCCATCCAACAACCTAAAAATAGGGTTAAATATAATTCTTCTAAATAACGCAATCAATGGATGAATTTAGCGAATGAAGAAGAGTTCCTGAGGTTAGCCTTCCCTCTTGGCATCCAACACCACCAACAGAAAAAAAATCTGATGCCAAATGAAGGAAAAATAGGAGACCGAAGGAGGAAGGGACCTTGGGTGCTCATAGAAATGGATGGATTGATTTGTGCAAAAGGGAGTAGAAAAAGTTAATAATGAAACTTAAATGAGTATGGGAAAATGGACATTTTTCCTTAAAACTGGCTCACACGGTTTCTGCACACCGTTTTCCAAACCGTGCACATGACACCGTTTCTCCAAGAACCTCACATGGCCTATGTGCATGGTTTTTTAACTATGCACAGACTTTTCAGAAGGGTATTGGACACACTCTTCATCCGGCCCCCAACCATTCACTTGTTTCACACGGTTGTAGATATATTGTGTGTCCTAGCCTTTTTTATCCTTTTCAAATCTTAGGGGTCTGGAAACTCCCCAGACACTCATGTGACCTTATTATATTGATTAGGTGACTTTATTAGGACCATTCAAGACAGTCATAATGAAAAACTAATTATCTATTCATTGGCCAAAGATTCAGCTCATTACAACCTCCCGTTTTTAAAGAAACTCATCCTCAAGTTTCCCTTCTAATGGTAAAAAGGTACTGGAAGCAAAGAGTTATGACCCCGAAAATCGTACATAATATTCCTATTATTAAGTGTCATATTGTACCTAGCTTTGCAGTCATATTACCCATACCAGAGGAACAGAACTTCATTGGAGTGTCTTCATGTACCGATCAACAATACGAATATGATACTCCTCAAAGGAATTATCCATATTCAGATCATCCTCATTAGGATAAAAGGCATGAGATGCATCTTGATAATACCAGTTAAGAAAATATACATAAAGTACATCATGCATTAACTATTATTTCTGAGGATGTAAAAACGGGTAAGCAACTGGACCAATCTTCATCACAACCTGGAAGGGTCTAACGAATCTCAGTGATATCTTACCCTGCTTCTCAATATGTCTATTCCCAAATGTAGGTGGGATATTCAAGAAAACATAGTATGTATCACTGAACTCAAGAGGTCTCTGACATTATTGGAATAAGTCTTCTATCTAAACTGAGTTTTCAACACATGATTTTTAATTTCTTAGACCTCCTCTGATGTCTCTTGCGTGAGACAAGACCCAATGATAGCTGCTTCCCCTACATCTATCCAACACAGAGGAGAGTAACAAGTCTTACCATAAAAGTCTTCGTAGGGAGCCACCTCATTGGTCTCTAGGAAGGTAATTTTATAATCAAACATGATGAGGGGAATGTGTTTCTCCCAATATCACCTAATTTTTAGAACATATGCTCCATGAATATCCACAAGGACCAGAATAATATGCACTTTCTTCTTATTAGTCTATGGGTGATAGGCCATGCTCAAAATTACCTGCATACCCTCAAACTTCTGCAAAGCCTTCCAGAACCATGAATTGAAACATGAATCCCTATCTAAAATAATATAATGTGGTTCTACATAAAGAGGTACCACCTCCATGACATACAGTCATCCAATATCTTCAATAGAAAAGGTTTCTTGCACAAGTAAAAAATTTGTGACCAAAGTCAAATGATCAATGACAACCCACACTGTGTCGTTTCCACGATGTGATATAGGTAGTCTAGTTACAAATTCCATAAAAATAGTGTATCATTTCTACTCAGGAATGGAAAACGCCTGAAGAAGCCATGTTAGATGCTGGTTTTTATCCTTCACCTTCAAATAGGTGGAACATAGCTTAATGAAACCGTCTATATCATGTTTCATGCTATGCCACCAATACAAATGTTTTATATGTTGCTACATTTTTGTGACACTAGGATGAACTTCCCATGTTGAGGTGTAGAAATCCTAAATAAAAAACTCCATAATTTTTGCTAGGACCAAAACACACCCACAGAATACAAGTTTATCTTCCACATTGACCTTTTAACCAGAAGATGTGTTGTCATTTGAGAAAATCTCCTATAGGACAAGACCTTTGGGATCAGATAACTTTCTCAATATTACCCATTCTAGAAGAGAATATGTCACTGCTAAGGATGAGAGGATTGTCTAACCATGGTCTTTTCAAACCTCAACATGCATCACTAAGAATATGTCCCTAAGCATAGATTCATCACTAGGCTCCTAAAATTCTTGTGTCTGTGTCATTCATCTTAGAGCGTCGGCTACTAAATTTTCTTTTCCTATCATGTAGGAAATTTCTAAATCAATAGATTACATGTACAAGAACCACCTACACTTCTTGAGATTCAGATTTCACTACGTGAAGATGTATTTGAGGATCTTGTGGTTTGTAAACCACATAAAGTTCTCTCTCAAAATATAGTGCCTCCCATAATGTAAGGCCTGAAAAAAATGCAGTGACCTCCAGGTCATGTGTCAGGTAATTTCACTTTTGAGACCTCAACTGATAAGAACCATGTGTAACAACTTGCTCATCCTTCATCATAACAGATCCAATCCCGATACCTGATGGGTCACAATAGACTGTATAAGCCCAACCTAGCTCTACTAGAAAATGTATTGGTTATGATGTCAGTATTCCCTTCATCTTTTGAAAAGATTCTTCACTAGATTCCAACCATTTGAGTTTCCAACCCATTTCTATCAAACTAGTATGTGGATCTACAAGGTGTGAGAAATCCTGAATGAAGCATTTGTAGTATATGGAATGCCCCAAAAATTCTTAATATCAAATATGTTCTTGGAATTCTTCCAAGAAACCACATCCCTCACTTTCTATTGAAAAATAAACTCTTGTATCCATGATTAAATGACCTAGGATGTGAACTTTATCGATCCAAAAGAGGCATTTACTTAACATAGCATAGAGATGTGTCTCTCTCAACCTATTCACCATGATATCATGATTGGTTTCATGGTCATGTCTCAAATTATAATACACCCGGATATCATCGATGAAGACAAGTACAAATGAATCTAGATAAGGGTGGAAAAACTAGTTCATAAGATCTTTAAAGAAAGAAGGTGAGTTAGTATGTCCGATCGACATAACTAAGTACTCAAAAAGACTAGACCTGCTCTTGAAATCTATAAAATTAATGTCTAAAGTCCTAACACACACCTAACAATATCCCAACCTAGGATCTATCTTTGGAAACACCTTTTCTCCTCAAATTTGATCAAATAGGTCATCTATTATAGGTCAGGGATATCAATTATTGATAGTATGTTGATTCCACCGATGGTAATCCCCATAATTACTAGGGGTATCGTCCACTTTTTTGGAAAATAGATTCAATAAACCCCAAGGAGAAGCGATGGGGTCTATAAAAATATTTCACCTCCAGATCCTCCAACTGATTTTTGAGTTCCAAATGCTCCATAGGTTACATCTTATAAGGAGTAATGGTCATAGGTGAAGATCATAGAACTAACTCAATAGTAAACTCAACCTCTCTATCGAGAGGGAGATAAGGGAAGTCCTCGCGAAACCGTATCTGAAGTGATCCACTTTATGAGGGTAAATAGTTAGTTTGAACCCCTAATCATTAGGATAAATACTGGAATGTATTCTATAACACTACCTGGCCTCTAATGCTTGGGTCTAACTCATGTCAAACAAAAATCCTATTATCCATTATGCACATACATAACACCCTATGGTGATGTAAATTTCACCCTCTAAAGACAGTAGTCAATATGGACTATGTAGGGAATTATCCAGTCCATCACTAAGATTAACTTGAAACCTATCATATAAAGATGAGATATTTTACATTTAAAAATGTAATAGTCTATATCAAGATGATAGTTCTGACAATGGAAAATACTCTCTGAATGGATACCAAAGGCTGTGACTAGCATCATGACTCCATGAAAACACACAACAACCATACCCAAACTATTATTTATTACCTCAGACATGAATGAGTGAGAAACACATGTATCAAATAAAGTAGATACTAAAGTGGAGGATACCAGAACAGTAAATCGTATAGTAGAATGTTTAGAGATTTACTCCTGTGGTGTATGATGAACTGCATGTAACTAGCATGTTTTGTGGCCCTGAGTCACTGCCTCACTACAGTGAGTAGGCCCACTCTACTGGTGATGAGAATTATAAGTCTCATTTCCTCTACCTTGACCACCAGCTCAGCCTAATAGACTAGTGGTATTCCAATTGCATGTCTATCATGATCCTCTTGATCCATCTCCAGGTTGAGGAGTAGGTGTTGATCCTTTCTCACTAGGCACTGGAGGGAGAAATAAATAGAAATGGTGTAGGGGACCAATCCTTCAAAAAAATCTACATTTAATTGGATCTCGCATTCATTTCCTCATGAAATTCCCTAGCGCTCTACACTAGTGACAGACATGAGAACATCTAGTGGAAGGATATTGAACACTACCACTTCAATGAGATTCCCTGAAATGATGATTTTTACCCAAAGAAGATCCACTAGAATATTTCAATATCAAGATGACTCAGAATTCATCCCCATCATATCTAATATTCTACTATGTAATCAGGTCCTAGTTGATGATCTCAGAAATAGTCATCATCCTTAAAATTTTGACTGGTGACTAGATATCGTAACACAACCCATCCTCAAATAACATTGTAGCCATATGGTCATCAACAACTAGAGAAGGAGAAAAAAATGAAACTTATTGAAATGAGACGAGTACTTAATTACTAACATGGTACCCTACTGCAGATTCATGAACTCTCTAGATTGATCATCCCTCAGTGTATGTGGAAAAAAGTAACGGTAAAAGTCTTTCTGGAAGTCAACACAAACATTTTATTTATTCTCCCCCATTGGTGATGAAATCACACCACCCATTTGTTGAGTTACATATCATGTAGTTATATAGATTTACCCTCTAATTTGGATGCATCTCTTTGTGCATGAATATGAAATAGATCTCCTTGATCCAGGATTTCATAGAAAAAGGACAACCATCCACCAAGAAATTAGGAGGATGATTCTACTAGAACTCATGAGTTAACCCTTCCATTATTGGGGTAGGTCTCACTCCTCCTTGAATATTCTACATCATATGCAATAATCCCTCTCAAAAATTGGAATCAGTTCTCAATTCAGGTATAATAGGATGATCCATAAATGGATCAACTATGAGAAGATTTGGAGGCACAAGGGATGCCACCATATGAACATTGTCACCACCAGCATCTGGGCGCACGACTAGAGGACGTCATGGAAGCATAATACTATAATTCCAAATTGATATCTGATGAGAGATTTAAGAAATTAAAAGGAATTCATTTATGAAAATTGGTTGTGCATGAAATCTTTCCTAAAATAATGAACACAACTCTCTTTTTATGCTTCAAAATCCAGGTCTAAACATTTTAATAGACCATAACATGCCATAATAATGAAGAACACCCCCTACCCACAACTAAGTTCGGGTTTGGGTCACATTTTTAAGTTTGGAATGTTTGAAAAGGATTTTGTAAAATTATAAGTCACTTTAAATTGTTGATTCCAATTATATTTGATTTGTCGGCCTATAAAGGCCCACACACCTTATGAGTCAAAATATGACACTCACTTGGATGTCATTTTAATTTCAAATTATTCTTATACCTATGATTATATCATTTTCCAAATGGTTTATCTAGTTGGATTTCCACTTTAAAATCCATAAGGGACCATACACCTTGTGATTCAAAGAGTGGAACCCACTAGTTAGACCATTAAATGATCCAAATCCTACAGGAAAGTGTCCAGAGAATTTTATATATATAACAAGCCACAACATTATGAAACAAGAAATACACACTAAAAATTTAAATTTGACATGGAAAAATTCATGGCCTATTCATATTTTTTATATTGTGATGCATGTTCTAACATATAACCATCACCTCATTAGGATGAAAAATAAAATCCAAATTACAATATCATCAATATCAAGTACACCAAAAAACATATGAAACACGCAACAGTGAAATTATATCAATACTAATAACATAATAACTAACAGAAACAACTCATGCCACTTAGTCTTTACCTGGTATGTGGGTTCACGATTCCCCAGCATGGCTTGTGACAATGTCACATGAATTCCCATTCTCCAATGTCACCAAATAGTAATACTAGAAAATAATATCCCTCTGAAACGACTTTGTGATGACTCAGACTCGGTTGCAACATGATCATCCCAGTTGGACACATGAACCCTGGAGCGTCTCTCCATAATCTAGGGGTTTCTGACTAGTAGTAGGTGTTTTAATTGTAAAATCAATTGTGGGACATAACCCTTAGGTCAGAGTACACAATAGTGTATTAGAAACACATAATAGTGGAAGAATAATAAAAACATTGAATAAGAAAATAATGGAAGACTAGATAACAAATACATAAGAAGACTGAAGAAAAAATACAAAGGCCTCATATATAGTGTCTGATACAAGTATGAATGCATGGAATGATAGTACAAAATGGGAAAAAAGTAGGAAACAAGAAGACATTGAAAATTACTAAAAAAATGAATAAATCCAGAAGACAATCCAAGCATCTCGACCCTAAGCTTAGTCCTTTGATCCAAAACACCATCCTCTGATGGGTTCTTACCTTTATAATTACCTACGGGGAATCAATTCTATCGAGTGTCGAATATGGCTACAATAGGGAGTGTGATAAATCTCAGAAGGCCACAACCAATTGTTTCTATGTGTAATCCAAGTGGCACTCTTAAGTAAACATTATAAAGTTAATAACATGATTGTAAATCAATATAGAACTAAACAATTACCCTCTTACTCATGTTCATAAAGGAAACCCGGTGGGTATACCTACTTTAGATCAATGATGGCCTGTCCGAGTATGTCACCGGGTATAAATACAAATTATAAAGAATGTATTGGGGTTATAATGCCAACTTACCATTTATAATAGAATCAATTGGGGATATAATTCCTACTTCCCACATTTAACATAATGGAATGAGGCTAAAAATAGATAATATATAGTCATTAACATTTCATATAACGTAAGTAAAACCACCTCATTTTGTTTAAAGTTGAGCAACCAAGCCATATTTACAACAGATTCCAATGAACCCTACAACACAAGCATTGTCAGGCCACCCAATGAATCATTCATTAAGGAAATTCATTTAAAAGGTTCAATCAATTTCATTCTAGATAACCCGTTCAACTATCAATCCAATTTTCCTAACAAATAAATTTATTCCACGTCAAGGTGTCAAGGCCAAAGGATCAAGGTCAAATACCCATATGGTCAATTTTCTAATTACAACTCAAGGGAGACAAAACAACACTGATAATCTTGTATAAGTGTCCAATAAACATGGTATAAGGGTCAATTTGATTAAAAACATTCTGGGTACCTTAAATAACAATTCCCCATTTTGGAGAAATTGGCCTAAAATGGACAATTAATGTGGAACACCCCTTAAGAGTACATTTAGAACAAGGGTGATCTGTAATCCCCTAAACAAGAGACAATTAAACTATGTCATTGCATTTTTTCAATTAGAATGGAATAAATTAACACAATATAGGATCTCACTAAAGACCATTCAACATCACAACGAGAATAATTGTGAAATCGCCAAATATCAAATTGATAAAGACATGACCACCATCCATAGAACCGTAGATGATAACTCGTTGAGTATCAGACTCAGATTCAATGTTGGTTATAATAGATGAGTGTTTTCATCCAACCCCTAGAAAATAGGGCGAATGATAATTATTTTTATTAGCATAACCGATGAAAGAATTTTACCGATGGAAGAAGAGAGCATGAGGTAAGCCTTACTTCTAGGCATCCAACCCCACCGATGGATTGAAGATCGAATGCAGGATAAAGGATAAATGGACAATCAAAGGAGGAGGGGGCCTTTGGATATCAAGGAGAATTGAGGTCTTGTTTAGTGCAAAAGGGAGAGAAAAAGGGAAAAAGAAACATAGAGGAGTGAGAGAAAAAATGTTCATTTTTCCATTAAAACAGGATTGCATGGATTTTGTGCACTTTTATCTAGAACATGCACAAACTGTGCGCACCCCCATACTTCTCTACACACATCACACGAACATTGCACATGGTTTCCTTAACCATGCGCAGACCATGCAGAAAGGTTCTGGATACCCTCTACATCTGGCTACATAGTTGTGTGCCTTGGTCACACAGTTGTAGACAAACCGTGTGGCCCATAATTTTTTCTTCTTTTCGAAGCTCAAGGCTCCCGAAACTCTGCAGATGATCCTGTGACATTCTTATATTGATTACGTTACATTATTAAGACCATAAATTAAATTCAAATAGAAAAACTAATGATATGTTTTTTGTCCAATGATTTGGCCTGTTACATATAAAATAATATTTTCATGCTTCATTGTCGAGTTATAGTGGGGCTCACTCTTCATATAAGATACATCAAGATCACATGTGTTCTATAATTGTTCTCAAAACATCATATAATCTATATCTATTTCACTCTATTTTCATGTGCTATAATGTAGCTCAACCCTTCATATAAGATATATCTGGATTTCTTATGAGAAATAATGTGGCTCAACCATTCATATAATTTATATCGGGCTCACCTATGAGATATAACAGGACAAAAACCTTTGTCTATGATGTTTCAGGACCACTCATTTCATCTAATCCTCATGTAACATATCATGAATAAAACACTTTCTTCTTTCACATTTTCATTATAAAATCCTTTGAAAAACTATTTTAAATCTATATGAAAAACACTCAAAGATATAAAAACACACCATGAATTTAAAACACGATTTTCAGTACAAAAATTACCAAAATATGATATAGATGGTTTTATTCATGGAAAGTATCATTAAAAAATATTTTTGGTGAAAATTTGTTTTCCATTTTCAAATAACTTATTTTTCTTAAAAATAATATTCCATAAAAATTAAAAATGTTATATTTGAAAAAAATATGCAAACATGTAATTTAATATTTAAATAATTAGGGATTCAGAACGGTGTAAATTTCTGTTCATAAATATATATATAGGCAAACATTATTTTTTACCTTTGCAAAAATTGATGAAAATGGTCTTTAGAAAATGATTTAAAAGAAATTCTTTTATATAAAACCTTAAAAAGATTCATTTTTTTAATTTCTGAGAAATTTGAATATTATATATATATATATATATTTAAAATCATTTCCTTATAAATACATTAAAAAAATTAATTTTATCAACATGGACAATAAAGATAATGATTTATAATATAAATCAATGTAACGTTTAAAATGATGTTTTTTTGTTAAAGAGTCTCTTACAAATATCATATCATTGAAGTGAGAATTTATCAGATGAATTAATTATTTGTATCTATAGGTAAATCCATATAAAACAAGTATAAATAAAACATACGATATTTAAAAGTAATTTCACACATAAACATGACATGAAATAATTAAGAAGAATAAGTTTACCTGATATGATGTAAATTGTGTTAAGAATTCCCTTACCCTGTGTCATAATAATATACACATGCTCTCAATGTTCTCAATAATCAAATAAAATTCATTAATTTCATAATTAAAAATATTTTCTATATATATTTTATTTATTATAATTTTATTATATTAATTTATGGCCATTTGGTGAGTTGTGATGTTCAATTTCATCATTCTAGGAGTGCTCGTTTTATGTTTTCTTGCTCGGTTTAAATGAGTACAATTGATGATGTTCTTTTAAAATTGAAATAACGATACATAAGGTGAATAAAATGTTTTTAGTTAAATAATTTATTTATAAATGGCCCTATATAAAAGTATTTTTATAACTTGAGGATGATTAATTTGATACAATGTTAATGATAAATGTTTAGATTATTTTGGTAGTTTTTCAGACCATCTAAAACTCATTTTTTTATATTTAATATTATGTGTATGTAACAGTTCCAGAACATGAAATAAGTAATAATATACATTTTAAATTATGATTTAACTATATTAATAGATTTATTATTGTAAATTAAGGTGTTAATGTAAAAAATAATAATCATTCTCTAGGAGGAATATTAAACTCTATAATTTGATCAATAGTTGTTTTTTTAATAAGAGGAGATAAGACCAGTAGCACATAGACATGAGGAGATTGAGGAGGAGAGGGTGTGGTATGTATTTTATGAGATTCATTGATTTTTATTATAATTGGGGTTGTGAGGAGTGTTATTTATATATGAGGAGGGGGTTTTAAGTGATTAAGTGTTGATTATTTTATATTTTAAGTAAACCAAATTTTGGTGGAATTAACTTCAACAAATTAGATTGATAATTTATATTTTAATGGACAATTATAATCATAAAACACATCAAACCCCCATTTAATTTTTTAGTGTTTAGGTATTTTTATATTACACCATTTATATTTAACTTTGTTTCATTTTTTATAAAATTTTATGCTTAGTGGACACTTTATTGAAATAAAATAAAACAAGTACAAATGAGGAGAATGCACTACATAAAACATTCCAAAAAACATTCCAAGAGGAACCAACTAAGCTGCTCTAGAGCAAGTCTTCATGTAACATCCCAGGTAAATAATGAATAAAACATTTTCTTATTTATTAATATTTACTAATTAAATATTAATTTTACTTTAAAGAGGTTTCTATGTTCGATAGCGTACCCGATACGCAACGATGAGTTCCTTTGAAAACTTACGTTGCACACTAGTAATATAATAATATTATTTTAAAAGGTAGTTAACATGTAGTCGTTGTATTGGAGAGAATGGATAGAAATAACTAAAATATGATTATATATGTTTTTAAATGTTTTTACATTTATCCAATAAAAGATAAAGGCTTAAAATACGGAAAGAATTCAATTTTAGGCATTTATACCCTAATTTCCACTAAAGGTTCACTTATCACCTTTTGATGGCGAACCGTCATTAAATATAGTTTTGATCAATCTTATAAATTCTATTAGACCAAATATAACTCTTCTTTATAACCAGGACATCAAAATTTACTTTGTGTAATTTTTTGGTATCTTTCCGATAAAGTTCATTTTTTAATGAATAGTGTAAAATGTTTTATTTTAATTCAAAACCTCTTTTTAATATAATTTATTTATATGATTAGATTATCATTTGAATTGGTTTTAAAGTGAAATTAGAAAATATTTTTACCATTAAATCCAATAGTGGTCATTGGAATTAATTTCACTTTGAAATCAGACTTAAACTAGTGTCAAACTTTTGATACATATTGTTTCATAAAAACACGCTATTTGTCATGACAACGGGAATTAATTATTAAATTAATTAATGTGACTTATATGTTTTGAATTTTTTAAAATAGACTTCATTTTTGAATTCGGAATATCAAATGTAGCTTAGGGTGAATTTTTGGTATTTTTCTGAAAAACTTCAATTTTTGATGAATAGTGAAACCACTAAGTGGTACTTATAAAAACTGATTTGTCGTTTAAATGAAATTTTACCACCTAGGTGTTTTTAATTTCAAAAATCCAACATAAATGGTTGTCATTAAGTATTAAAATGTTGTTCAATGAGATTAAAATAATTTTTTGGTGAATAGTAACTCTTAAGTTCTTAATCGCGATTAGAGGTAATTAGTGAAATTTAAGGAAAAAATGATATTATAATAAAATGAAAATACCTAGACACATGTCCTACCCTTATTTCATGTGTCATGGCCGTCCAAGATAGGCCATGGGTCAACTTGGGGACCCCATGGAGCCACTTTGGTTTGAAAATGACATAAATACCTTTTATTTAATGTTAAAGTAAAAAATGACAAAAACATGAAATTTTTTACTAAAACATTTTTTACATGTTGATATACAAGTCATATTTTTGACTATAAATAGTCATTGGAAAGATAAAACGATTTCCTACATCATAGTAATTGTTTTATAGATTTTTGACACTAAATGAATTAAATTATGTATGACATCATGATGATGTAGCGATGACCTCATTATTTAACGATTTAAATAAAATGGAATGATAATGTAAAATATAAGCCCTACACATGTCCAAAACCTATTTTATGAGTGGATTTCGAACCATAATCACCTTATCCTAGCCATACATCAATGTGGGACCTTTAAAATCCGAAATGCTTTTGAAAATAAAGTAACATTTTGTAACTTTACAAGAGTGCCCCTCCTCTCCTCTTATAAAAGGCCCCCACCTCTACCACCTTACCCACACTCCCAAAGCCTTTGGCTCGGCCAACCTCTGCCCATTTTGTCTCTCCACTTCCCTCTCTTACTCCTTGAAGCCTCAATTTTGGCAGATGTCTTCCCAAGGAAGCCTTTGAGCTCAAACCAAAGTGAGTTACCCGATTTTAAGGTAATGTCTTCTTTTGAGTCCTTTTGTTTTATTTTGCTTCTCCAAACCCCTAAAATCTTTTTATTCTTTTCTTTTGTAACAACTACAGTATCCAAAATATACTAGTATTTTTTTATAAGAAGTATTCTAGCTACACTTACACACACCTACATCTAATGGTTAAAGAACATACTGTTTCCGTGGATGGCGAATTTATGCCCCCCCAAACGATGATTGTTCAACATTCTTTTAACACCTTCAAAGGTGGCTATTAAGATGACACTCTATTTATATATGATATATAATATGTTTATGTTTTCCTTAAGCTTCTGTATCTTTCATTTTTATCATACCTTTATGGTTTCCATTATGGGTAAACGTGATATCTTCTTTTAAGGAAGTGCGGACTACCACCCCCTCAAAGTGATTTGATTCGTTAAATGCCATATGTGGGACGTATAAAGGATGGATTTAAAGTTATTATATATGATGTTATACTGGAATTATAATATACCTCTATATCATTATTATTTATTTTCATTAAAGTATGATATAGAAATGAAAGTAGCATTCATGCGTACGTACGGCTTACCGTCTCCATGAACTGTGCATTTCATTTCTTATCCCCAAATGTAATGTACTATTATAATTACATGTATATAATGGATATATATGATTAATGATACATCTAAATGATGAATATAATTCTGCAATTAAAATATACATACCTCTCATTTATTTTTAATTCCATTAATATGACAACGAAATGAAAGTAGCGTTCATGCGTACGTACGGCTTACCGTCTCCATGAACGGTGCATTTCATTTCTTACCTCTAAATGATTATCTAATACTATAAATACATGTATATGCTGGATATATATGATATATATGATATCCAAATCAGTAATGTCATTCTGGATATAAAGAACCTTTGACCACACGAACAACATGTAATTGTAAGAAGTCCACTTTCGACTTAAGAACCAAATATCGACAAAACAAAAATTATTAACTTAAATGGTTACATAATGTTTATAACATGGAAATAAGTGATATAAAATGAATAATTAACTTGAAAAAGGTTCTTAAGAAAATATAAATTATCTCAAGTTTATTATTCAGGATGTTAAAGAACGATCGAGTCTAGTCGGACCCGAGGTAAGAGACTTCATCTCAATCTCCTTTCATTGAGGCATATTTCATTTTATACACAAATTTCTTTTATACGGTGTATAAAACCCTTTGAATTTTACTTTTATATAAAAGGAATCTTTTTCTACGAAACGTTTTACTAAACGACAAAAAGGAATGTTTTTTTAACGTACGCGGTGACAACGACCTTTTCCGCCGCCGCGAGTATTATTTGGTCTTTTTCTTCCTCAACAAGCCGTAATGTTTTTAAAATAAAATAAATACCATATACTATTTTATGTATTTTGGTTTTGAAGATGGTTTTGATAAAGGATTCTATTATGTCAATATATTTAAATTATATATTGTCATTGAAATGTGGAAATGTTATCATTCCTTTATATTGGCTTTATGTTTTATGATTTTATATTGGTACTTGGACATTTGACAGGTGGTTACGTGATAAACCATAAGACAGGTGGTGCCGTGAATACCAGGACGGGTGGTTACGTTATAACCTCCAATGCATTGGGTATGGAAGTCAGACGTATGGCTATTCCATTAAGTATGTATGGAAGTTGGCCGTATGGATATTCCATTAAGTGATATGTGTGGAAGTCGACCATATGGTTATTCCACTGAATTATGTTTATGTGCCAAGTTACCTTTATATGTTATGTGTTCTTTATATGGGTTTTATGGTAATCATTTGGTTACAAAACGGTAAGTAATGATATTTTATTCAGTGAAGATTTTCTACTACTTCATGGAGGTGAAGGTATTACTTTGATAAAGTATACATGGTTTACGTGATGTTTGAAAAACAAACAGTTTTCATTCTTTGTATATCACTTACTGAGCTTTTTATACTCACCCCAATTTTTTTTGAAATGTTTTTCACAGGACTTAATGTGGAATAGGGTCAAGGATGGGATCAAGGGAATGTCATGATATATAAAACATGGAACTATAAATGTTTCTTTTTAAGAGTTTCTTTATTCTATGGAAACTTAGTATAAGTTCCTACTTTGTAAATCTTTTGAGATTTAATAGTTATGTTCTAATTCTCTAAAACTCTAAACCTGAAAAGATTCCCAATGTGAATTATTCATTTAATTCAATATTAATTAATGTTTAAGTATGTGGCCTTATAGTTGGTATCAGAGGTCGGTTTAGACAACTTTAAGAGTTAGAAAAGTATAAAATTATATGTTAATTTATGGTATCATTGAAATGATATAGCATTTAAAGATTACCATGTTTCTTCGCCTAAGATATTTCTGTGTTCAGAATGGTTTTCCGCAGAGGAAACAAAGTATCTATGTTGGGACGACATCAGGAGGAAGACAACCTTCCAAATCAAAAACCTGAGATGGTTGGAATCGGAACTGAACAGTTCGTTATAGTGATGGCACAGTTGACTCAGGCTATAAATGGTGGTGGTATCCATGCACGAGATCATCCTGATCAACCACAGAGGAACATGTCTGTGGTGGAATATTTCATGAGGCAACATCCCCCATCATTCAGAGGATCATCTGACCCCGTGCAAGCTGAAGGGTGGATTAAAGCACTGGAGAAGATTTTTGATGTCATGGGGTGTTCAGAACATCAAAAGGTTAGTCTTGCTATTTACCGTTTTGAAGGTGAAGTTGATCAGTGGTGGTTTATGGTGAAAAATATCAGGGATAGTGATGAGATTGAGAATCTTCACTAGGACGAATTTAAAGGTATGTTTCTTGAGAAATATTTTCCTAAGGTGGTTCGTCTTTGGATGGAAAAACAGTTCCAAAAATTGTGGCAGGAGGATGATTTAGTGGCTGCTTATGAAGCAAAGTTCATTCGATTGGCTAGGTATGCTTCAAACTTCATACGAGATCTTGATAGTAAAATAAAACATTTTTACTCAGGGTTAAAGCCAAAGTATCGAAGGGCTTTAGCCTCTCATGAGTTCAAAATTTATGAAAAACTTCTTCGATGTGCGGAGAAGGTGGAAATGGAGTTTGCCGATGATCAGGTGTTCTATGAAAAACAACAGAATAAGAGGTCTAGTTGGCAGGAAAAGGGGAAGAATTCATTAAAGAAGCAAGGAGGTAAAAAAACAAAATATCCACCCTGTGATAAGTGTGGTAAAATGCATCCTAGAGAATGTTTATCCAAGTCTGGTAACTGCTTTCGGTGTGGTAAGTCTGGTCATATTGCTCGTAACTGTAAGGAAGATGATCAAGTAGGTAATGAAAAGCCAGTGGCAAGATGTTTTAAGTGTAACGAAATGGGTCATTATGAAAACGAGTGTCCAACGAAGAACTCAACTGGGGGAATGCAGTCAGACTACAAGCAGAAAGGGGTGGTGAAATCCTTTGCAATAACTTCAGCAGATGTTGGGCCATCGAATGAAGTAGTATCAGGTACACTGTTTGTTTGTTCAGATTATGCCAATGTGTTGCTTGATTCAGGGTCTACACATTCTTTCATTTCTGAGAAGTTTTCTAGTAAATTGGAAATTCCATCTCAAGATATGAATCCTGAACTTATTGTAAAAACACCCGGAGGGGACGTTGAGACAAAAAGGAATTATAAGAACCTTCCTATCCTTGTATGTGGAAAGAATCTACCAGGAAACCTTATTGTTTTGCCTCTAGTAGAGTTTGATGTTATTTTGGGTATGGATTGGATTTATATTTATCATGATAAGATTGACTGCAGAGCTAAAATGGTTTCTTTTCAGAAAGATTTTTAGTTTGTGTACAAGAATGAACCCTTGATTTTGATAACATATCAGGAAGTTGAGAAACTAGTAAAAGATGGAAATGAATGTTACCCTGCACATATTGTTGAAAATAAAGGAACTGTTCAGATTAATGATGTGCCAGTGGTAAATGAGTATCTTGATGTTTTTCCTGATGAGTTTCCTGGTGTTATTCATGATCAGGAAGAAGAATTTAATGTTGACTTAGTTCCTGATTCTAAGACAATTTCAAAACCCCCTTATCGAATGGCTCAAGTTGAACTTTTAGAGTTAAAGAAACAATTGCAGGAGTTATTAAATAAAGGTTTCATTCGACCTAGAACTTCACCATGGGGTGCTCCTTTCTTATTTGTTAAAAAGAAAGATGGCTCAATGAGACTTTGCATTGATTATATAGCCTTGAATAATATTACTGTTAAGAACAAGTATCATTTGCCTCATACCGATGATTTGTTTGATCAGCTACCGGGAGCTCAGTATTTTTCGAAGATCGACTTGAGGTTGGGGTACCATCAGTTGAAAGTATAAGATGCAGACGTTCCGAAGACTGCGTTCCGTACTAGATATGGCCATTATGAATTTTTAGTTATTCCATTTGGGTTAACCAATGCACCTTCTGTATTCATGGACCTTATGAATAGAATTTTCCATGAGTTCTTGGATAAGTTTGTGGTTGTTTTCATTGATGATATTTTGGTGTTTTCTAAAAGTAAAGAGGAGCATGAAAGTCATTTAAGGGTTATCTTTCAAACCTTAAAAGAAAAGAAACTATATGGAAAATTTAGAAAGTGTGAGTTTTGGTTACAACAAATTTCTTTCCTGGGTCACATTGTTTCAAAAGATGGCATAACTGTTGATCCTGCTAAAACAAAAGTTGTTGAAGAATGGCCAAGACCTACAAATGTAACCGAGATCTGTAGTTTTCTTGGTTTGGAAGGTTACTACCGAAGGTTTGTTGAAAATTTTTCACGGTTATCTAGTCCAATGACTAAGCTAACTCGTAAGGGTGTTAAGTTCATCTAGATAAAAGAATGTGATGATTGTTTTCAGGAGTTGAAAAGAAGATTGGTGAATGCTTCAGTTTTGGCACTTCCTTCCAGGAATAGTGAGTTTGTTATATACAGTGATGCTTCGTTGAAGGGACTTGGTTGTGTCCTTATGCAGAATGACCAGGTAATTGCTTATGATTCACGTCAGTTGAAAACTCATGAGGTAAATTACCCTACACATGGTTTGGAATTAGCTGCTGTTGTTTTTGCTTTAAAAATTTGGAGGCATCATTTGTATGGAGTAAAGTGTGAAATATATACTGATCACAAAAGATTAAAGTATATATTCACTCAGAAATAATTGAACATGAGACAGAGGAGATGTCTAGAATTAATCAAATATTATGATTGTAAAATTCACTACCATCAGGGAAAAGCAAATAAAGTGGCTGATGCTTTGAGTCAAAAAAGTAATTCTTCATTAACCATGCTACGTTTGGAATGAGATCCTTTGGTTTTTGATTTGATGAACCTTGGCATAGAATTTGTTGGTGTAGGATATCCTTATGTTTTGTTTCAGGTATCAGTGAGATCTTCTTTATCAGACAGCATCAAGCAAGCACAGAAGCAAGACAGTGAGTTGTAGAAAAAGGCAGAGCTGGTTCAGAAAGGTATGTTTCCTAAATTCAACATTGATAGTGATTGTGTTTTGAGGTTTGGGAAGAGATTATGTGTGCCATGTGATTCACAGTTGAAGAATGAGTTGTTATGTGAGGCTCATAGTTCCCTGTTTTCAGTTCATCCTAGCAGTACTAAGATGTACAGAGATCTGTAGGAGTATTACTAGTGGGATGGAATGAAAAGAGATATTGCTGATTTTACTATGAAGTGTTTGACTTGTTAGCAGGTTAAAGCAGAGTGGCAGTTACCGAAAGGGATGCTTCAGCCTCTACCAGTGCCAGAGTGGAAATGGGAGAATATATCCATGGACTTTGTTGTGGGATTACCAAAGACATTTTGAGGTAATAATGCAATCTGGGTTATTATTGATCGCTTGACTAAATCTGCTCATTTCCTTCCTATACGAGATAATTTTTCCCTAGATCAACTTTCCCGTTTGTATCTTAAGGAGATAGTTACGTTACATGGATTTCCTCTCTCCATTGTATCTGACCGTGATCCTAGGTTTACTTCTAACTTTTGGAAAGGCCTTCAGAAGTCGTTGGGTACTAAATTAAATTTTAGTACATTTTTCATCCTCAATCAGATGGGCAGTCAGAATGAACAATTCAGAACTTGGAGGATATGCTACGAGCTTGTTCGATGGATTCTCAGGGAATTTGGGACCAACATCTTTCTTTGGTTGAGTTTTCATATAATAACAGTTTTCATTCCAGTATACAGATGGCACCATTTGAGGCATTATATGGGAAGCGGTGTCAAACTCCAGCATTTTGGGATGAAGTTGGTGAAACGAAGCTTATGGGACCATAATTGATAGAAGAGACGGCAGAAAAAGTTCAGTTGATTCAGAAACACATGAGAACAGCTCAGAACAGGCAAAAGAGTTATGCAGATAACTGGAGGAAGGATCTATCTTTCGAGGTATGTGTTCATGTTTTTCTCAAGGTTTCTCTATGGAAAAGTGTGATGTGATTTTGTAAGAAAGGATAGCTGAGTCCAAGGTTCATTGGACCATATGAAATTTTATAGAGAGTTAGATTAGTTGCATACAAAGTGGCATTAGCTCCGAGTTTATCTCAGGTACACAATTTTTTTCATGTTTCGATGTTGAGGAAGTATATGCCGGATTCATCTCATGTTTTGATCCCAGAGGTAGTTTAGTTGGAAGAGAATCCCTCTTACGAAGAACAACCAGTACAGATTCTTGACCGAAGAGAGCATGTGTTGCGAAATAAGGTAATCCACCAGGTAAAGGTTTTTTGGAAAAACCATATGGTTGAAGAGGCAACATGGGAATCTAAAAATGCTGTGAGGGATAAATACCCCCACTTATTTTTATAAGTGAATAAAATTGCGAGGACGCAATTCCCAAAAGGGGGGAAGGATGTAACATCCCAGGTAAATAATGAATAAAACTTTTTCGTATTTATTAATATTTATGAATTAAATATTAATTTTACTTTAAAGAGGTTGCTATGTTCGATAGCGTACCCGATACACAACGATGAGTTCTTTTGAAAACTTACGCTGCACACTAGTAATATAATAATATTATTTTAAATGGTAGTTAACATGTAGCCGTTGTATTGGCGGGAATGGATATAAATAACTAAAATATGATTATATATGTTTTTTAAATGTTTTTACATTTATCCAATAAAAGATAAAGGCTTAAAATACGGAAAGAATTCAATTTTAGGCATTTATACCTTAATTTTCACTAAAGGTTCACTTATCACCATTTGATGGTGAACCGTCATTAAATATAGTTTTGATCAATCTTATAAATTATATTGGACCAAATATAACTCTTCTTTAGAATCGGGACATCAAAATTTACTTTGTGTAAATTTTTGGTATCTTTCGGATAAAGTTCATTTTTTAATGAATAGTGTAAAATGTTGTATTTTAATTCAAAACCACTTTTTAATATAATTTATTTATATGATTATATTATCATTTGAATTGGTTTTAAAGTGAAATTAGAAAATATTTTACCATTAAATCCAATGGTGGTTGTTGGAATTAATTTCACTTTGAAATCGGACTTAAACTAGTGTCAATCTTTTGATACTTATTGTTTCATAAAAACACACAATTTGTCATGACATCGGAAATTAATTATTAAGTTAATTAATGTGACTTATATTTTTTGAATTTTGTAAAATAGACTTCATTTTTTAATTCAGAATATCAAATATAGATTAGGGTGTATTTTTGGTATTTTTCTGAAAAACTTCAATTTTTGATGAAAAGTGAAACCACTTAGTGGTACTTATAAAAACTGATTTTTCGTTTAAATGAAATTTTACAACTTCTGTGTTTTGAATTTGAAAAATACAACATACATGGTTGTCATTAAGAAGTAAAATGTGGTTCAATGAGATTAAAATAATTTTTTTTGGGGAATAGTAACTCTTAAGTTCTTAATCGCGATTAGAGGTAATTAGTGAAATTTAAGGCAAAATGATATTATAATAAAATAAAAATACCTAGACACATGTCCTACCCTTATTGGATGTGTCATGGACGACCAAGACAAGCCATGGGTCAACTTGGGGACCCCATGGAGCCACTTTGGTTGGAAAATGACATAAATACCTTTTATTGAATGTTAAAGTAAAAAATGACACAAACATGAAATGTTTTACTAACACAATTTGTACATGGGGTTATACAAGTCATATTTTTTACTATAAATAGTAATTGGAAATATAAAAAGATTTCCTACATCATAGTAATTTTTTTATAATTTCCAGACATTAAATAAAGTAAATTATTTTTGACATCATGGTAATGTAGCGATGACCTCATTATTTAACGATTTAAATAAAAAGGAAAGATAATGTAAAATATAAGACCTACACATGTACAAAACCAATTTGATGAGTGTATTTCGAACCCTAATCACCTTATCCTCAAACTACATCAATGTGGGACCTTTAAAATACGAAACTCTTTTGAAAATAAAATAACATTTGGTAACTTTACAAGAGTGCCCCTCCTCTCCTCTTATAAAAGGCCCCCACCTCTACCACCTTACCCACACTCCCAAAGCCTTTGGCTCGGCCAACCTCTGCCCATTTTGTCTCTCAAATTCCCTCTATTACTCCTTGAAGCCTCACTTTGGGCATAAGTCTTCCCAAGGAAGCCTTTGAGCTCAAACCAAATGGAGTTACCCGATTTTAAGGTAATGTCTTCTTTTGAGTCCTTTTGTTTTATTTTGCTTCTCGAACCCCCTAAAATATTTTTATTCTTTTCTTTTGTAAGAACTCCAGTATCCTCAATATACTAGGATTTTTTTATCAGAATAATTAGTTCTACACTTAAACACACCTACATCTAATGGTTAAATAACATACTGTTTCCGTGGATGGCGAATTTCTGCCTCCCGAAACGATGATTGTTCAACATTATTTTAACACCTTCAAAGGTGGCCATTAAGATGACACTATATTTATATATAATATATAATATGTTTATGTTTTCTTTAAGCTTCTGTATTTTTAATTTTGGGCATACCTTTATGGTTTCCATTATGGGTAAACACGATATCTTCATTTAAGGAAGTGCGGACTACCGCCCCCTCAAAGTGATTTGATTCGTTAAATTCCATATGTGGGAAGTATAAAGGATGGATTTAAAGTTATTATATATGATGTTATACTGGAATTATAATATACCTCTATATCATTATTATTTCTTTCCATTAAAGTATGAGATAGAAATGAAAGTATCGTTCATGCGTACGTACGGCTTACCGTCTCCATTAACGGTGCATTGCATTTCTTATCCCCAAATGTAATGTACTATTATAAGTACTTGTATATAATGGATATATATGATGAATGATACATCTAAATGATGAATATAATTCTGGAATTAAAATATACAAACCTTTCATTTCGTTTTAATTCCATTAATATGACAATGAAATGAAAGTAGCGTTCATGCGTACGTACGGCTTACCGTCTCCATGAACGATGCATTTCATTTCTTACCTCTAAATGATTATGTAATATTATAAATACATGTACATGCTGGATATATATGATATATATGATATCCAAATCAGTAATGTCATTCTGTATATAAAGAACCTTTGACCACATGAACAACATGTAATTGTAAGAAGTCCACTTTCGACTTAAGAACCAAATATCGACAAAACAAACATTATTAAATTAAATGGTTACATAATGTTTATAACATGGCAATAAGTGATATAGAAGGAATAATGAACTTGAAAAAGGTTCTTAATAAAATAGAAATTAACTCAAGTTTATTATTCAGGACGTTAAAGAACGATCGAGTCAAGTCGGACCCGAGGTAAGGGACTTCATCTCAATCTCCTTTCATTGAGGCATATTTCGTTTTATACACAACTTTCTTTTATACAGTGTATAAACCCCTTTGACTTTTACTTTTATACAAAAGGAATATTTTTCTATGAAGCGTTTTACTAAACGACAAAAAGTAATGTTTTTTCTAACGAACGCGGTGACAACGACCTTTTCCGCCGCCGCGAGTATTATTTGGTCTTTGGCTTCCTCAACAAGCCGTAATGTTTTTAAAATAAAATAAATACCATATACACTTTTATGTACTTTGGTATTGAAGATGGTTTTGATAAAGGATTATATTATGTTAGTATATTTAAATTATATATTGTGATTGAAATGTGGAAATGTTATCATTCCTTTATATTGGTTTTATGTTTTATGATTTTATATTGGTACTTGGATATTTGACGGGTGGTTACGTGATAAACCATATGACGGGTGGTGCCGTGAATACCAGGATGGGTGGTTACGTTATAACCTTCAATGCATTGGGTATGGAAGTCGGCCGTATGGCTATTCCATTAAGTATGTATGGAAGTTGACCGTATGGCTATTCCATTAAGTGATATGTGTGGAAGTGTACCGTATGGTTATTCCACTTAAGTATGTTTATGTCCCAAGTTACCTTTATATGTTATGTGTTCTTTATATGGGTTTTATGATAATCCTTTGGTTACAAAAGGGTATGTAATGATATTTTATTCAGTGAAGAGTTTTTACTACTTCATGAAGTTGATGGTATTACTTTGATAAATTATACATGGTTTACGTGATGTTTGAAAAACTAACAGTTTTCATTTTTTGTATATCCCTTACTGAGCTTTTTATGCTCACCCCAAGTTTTTTTGAAATGTTTTTCACAGGACTTAATGTCGAATAGGGTCAAGGATAGGATCAAGGGAAATTCATGCTATATAAAACATGGAACTAGACATGTTTCTTTTTAAGAGTTTCTTTATTCTATGGAAACTTAGTAGAAGTGTCTACTTTGTAAATCTTTTGAGATGTAATAGTTATGTTCTAATTCTCTAAAACTCTAAACCTGAAAAGATCCTCAATGTGAATTATTCATTTAATTCAATATTAAGTAAGGTTTAAGGCTGGGGCCTTATACTTCATGATACAGTTTGAGAAGCACCCACCCCATCCATGAGGATGACTTCCTCTTATCTATGTTTTGAGATGAATCCAAGGTCTACCCCATCATCTATAAGTCAGGTGTCAATGACATATGATTCATCATTTTCTATAGATACCCGATCATCATTATTTCTATCTTATTCGTTGTTTCCTTAAGCAAAAATCTCAAATTAATTTGTGAGTATCAGTAGTTAGATTGGACCTCACCTATTTTCAATCGGCCAAAACTATCGGGAGAAGAAATAAATTTTGTTTTTTCTATCATGTAATTGTTTACATGTAGATCCACCTGCTTCTCCCTAAGAGAAAAAGGATCATTATCCAACTAATATTCAAAATTTGAGACAAGAAACATTCTAGCCGCTTTATCATTGTAATATGTATGGAGGATATCCATAGTAGTATCAATAGGATTACTCTGTAAAATTGTGGGATAACGTTGTTTAACATGTGAGACACATGTATGTGTGGTAGGGTGTGTGTGTTCTGTACCATCTAAGTCATCCACATTATTATATGCAGTAAGGCCAATCAGGATAGTTGACTTACCACTCTCACTTATAGAATAAATAACATTAGATAGCTGTTGAATGCCATGATAAGGAGATAAAACATTACATATAGAAGTAACATTGAACATTCCACCAGGTGTGTGTAAAGTGGAAGTACCAGCATCAAGATCTATAGATTAACCTAGGATAGTTTCAATCATAGGATCCCTAAGAGGCCGTGTTTCATGAAAAATAGGGGGAACAAGTGATTTCTATTAAATCTAACATCTCAAACCATTCGGTTCTATCAGCCACCCATTGAATTAGAAGTGTGACAAATCACATGTAATGATGGGGATGATTTAGTAGTCTTACCTAAATCATCCATACCCATAACAACCATATGATTGAATTTTTTACTTTGAAACATGAATGTGGTAGAAACTTTAGCTTTAGATTCAATTACTCAAATATTATAGGAAATCATTTGTTTCTCTTGAAAAAAATTAGAGTCTACTAAAGCCTCTACATCTGACTATTTATCATCCTGACTATCATTATAATCTTCACCATCTTGAACATCAGATAATCCCATGTGAAAGGTATTTTTTAATGAGAAACCATCCATTATTATGTTATTGTATTTGACGAAGTTTGCCTAGGATAGATGAAAATTTTCATTTACCTAAGAAGTCAAAATTTCATTGTATTCAAATGTGTGAAAGCTAGTACATCCATCTATTAAAGGGCATTTAGGAATAATATATGGGGTAAAATGAGTAGACCCCTCATCAGGAATTGTCCGTTCTCTTAGAGAGATTTTTTTCTTATGTTCTGAATTGTGTTCATTATTTTCATCAACATTTTGCCTGATATGATCATCTCTGTTTTGAATATTCCCTCTAATTCCTTTCTTCCAGAAATGCAACACATTATGGCCCATAAAAAATAAATTCAGGAAACAAATATCTCCCCTACACATGTCTTTTCACTATCCAATAATCATATAAGAATCAAAAAATAGTGGAGTCCTCTCAAAATCAATTTTCTTATTAATGTCATTATTATGAGTGGATATTAATACTCTCTCAATCAAGGTATAATTGAAATCAATTTCAACTTTAACTCTAGATTGATGACCAAAATTTACTTATTCAGTGTAATTTTCTATTTTGGTTAGAATTTAAATGGCAGAAAAATATCAAAGTGTATTTCTAGATTCCATAATACCAAGTTTAGGCCATGATTATTGATCCAAACCTTTGTGTGGGTTCTTAAGAAGTTAATTTTTCATGAAAGAGTCGATTTTATATTAAATATAAGACTAATAAAAATCATATTTCAATACTAAATTAATAATTATTTTTATATAATCATTAAATTTTATTTAAAAAATTCCCCATTAGAGATAATTTTAATTAATTGAAATTGAAAAAAATTAAGTAACATAAAACATTTATTAGAAAAATTCCATTTTTAAACCAAAAATTAAACTTATTATAATATACAATTTAAATCAGATTCCAAATCATTTATGTGGATTAAATGAAAAATAAAAATAATTATGTTACTTTAAATAAAATTGAACACACATTGGGAGTGTTAAATTTTATAATTTATTGAAAATAAGTGATATTTTTACAATAATAAATATTTCTCTCTATTCACTGGAAACCCTATATTTTAAAAAAATAAGAACATTTCAACCAAAGTAAAACATGATATTATAATTTAAAAATATTAGTTTTTTTATGTAATTTATTTTCTAAATTTTCCAAAAACAATATTATAATATTCACACATGAAATGTAATATGACCATTTTTTTGTTGAAAATGTATTTTTTTTAAAAATAAGATTACTTTGAAAAACATTTAATTAATTATGTAAAAATGAATTTATTTTCAAAATATTAAATATTATGACAATTATATATTTGATAATTCCATTAATAGTATTGATTCTTAACAATTTAATGGATAGATTATATTCAATCACAAAATAATATTATTATTTTTTGTTGGTTTTTACACATAGTTACATATCTCATATTCTATAGAACATAATATTTTCTTTTAAAAATATTTGTATGTTACATTATCCATTCCTTAAATAAATTGTGTCACCTATATTTGTTCTAAGGATCTAAATCAAGGGGTTTGACTATTCAAAATACGTTTTTTTTGAAATCTCACGTCATTAAAAAGATCAATAAGACTTCCACATGAACTGTGAGATATAAATGAAATAATTTCACCAAAGATAACACCTAATAAGTTTCCAATAATGAAAACATGGAAATGGAATATAAAATATAACAATAATGGAAAAATATATAGTGATTTAGAACATGTTCATAATAAAGATGTCCCTTATATATCTATGATAGGTTAAAAGACCATTGATTTATTGCTAAGAAATGTTAAAGAATAACTTTTTTATAGATGTTTGTTTATAGATTTGAGGAAATATTTTAATAAATATAGTAATAAAATAATAAATATAACTACATGGATGGTATAACTTCATTATTTTTTTAATTTCCACAAAAATCACATATTTTCTCCAATTGATGAGTATTCCTAACAAATTTTCATAACTGAAGAATTATAATCAACATTAACAGGTCAAAAAATCCACAAAATTATAACCATCCATTCCTCAAATATTTTTGAATTAACCAAAAAAATAATTTTTAGTACAATATATAATTTTATAAGAAAAATAAAAAAATATATAAAAACAAATGTTACTCTTGAAAATTCAATAGTAGTACCCAAAGTTTGGCATAAATCATCTAACAAAAAAATATCCATAAAATTCTTCAAAATATTATATACTAAAATTTAAAATCCAAAAATAAGAAGCATTTTGTCACATAACATTCCAAGATAAATTTAATATTTATCGTGAAATAATATTAATTTATCTTAAAGTGTCATTCCAAAATGTAACTTCTATAATACCATATTCTCCAAGATATACTAATAATTTCCATAAAAACTCTAAAAAACATAAATCATATATTTTTTCAAATTATCATTAATCCTTTATTTATCAAATAAAATACCATAGTATTAAAATTACCTATATCAAATATTCTTCCCAAAATAATTAATGTATTCTTAAATAACATTAGTTACATAATAAGTAAATCATATTTCTGATCCCATAATTATCTATAGGATAAAACATATGTTCAAAAAATAAAAATATTTTTCATTTATCATATCATTTAACTAAATATAAAAAAATAAAACTAATCGGGATATCACATAGGCTAGTGGAAGTTGATGCACCTTTATCACCCAACAGTTTTGGGTTTAACCCCCCATGGCCTTTCCAAATGTGATTGGATGTCACAAATTCAATTGGATTTACTTTTTTAAAACTGTATTATTTTAATAAGTATAATATTCATGAAATTTAAAATATGTCCTAAAAATAATATTAATATATTTAACCTCAAAATATATCTTTTACCAATCATTTTTATCTTAAAAAAGTAACAGCCCATAATTACCATGAATTATATGGTCATATAAACCAAAATAAGATACACATTTCTTTAAAAATATGTCCTTAAAAATTAAATTCATTCTTCCACAACTAAAATGCTTCATATCATAAAATTAGAGGTTTTAAGGTGCCTTAACAATAATAACTTTTATTCAACTTTTCAATTATATGAATTCAATCTTATGTATCCTTCCAAATTTATAAAAAAATTCCACTCTAGAAAAATCCTTAGGCTTTCCCTAATTATAGTAATATTTTTAAAATACCCCTATATACTAAATTTGAAAACTCAATACATAAACACATCCTTTATTTAGATTCCTTACAAAACCATTAACCATGCTTCATCTTCTCATTCCATAATAATTCATTATTACAATAATATATTTGAATTATATCCTTGTGATTTAACAATATCAACACAAAAAAATGGTTCATTATGTTAACATAATAAATAAATTCACACCCTAAATCCTAAAATTAAGATTTCTTTAATAAACCCATTATATTCTAACAATGATCCCTACATTCTAAAATGGAAAATATCATTTCTTTTGTGGAATTTACTTTTTGAGACATTTTGAAAATTATAGATGATGATATAAAATAAAAAAATATAACATGAGGCATACATTTTTTATAAAAAAATAGTTTTAGATATGTTAAATAGTTTCTATTAAGTGATTTGAATACTCATAAAGATATAAAAATAATTTCAACATGTTGTTTCCATATTGGGGTTTAACCGTTAATATATTCTATATCGGTATCACCCAAGATCTATAGTGTGGATCATCCATCCCCATAAGATTTATTGGTCTCTCCCATTATATATAATGGGGATAAACCCATTGGATATGTTTTTCCATTCTCACTCATTCAATATAATTATCATGTATAATTTCATGAATAAAGCACATTATGCTTTCACCTTTTCATTATAACATATTTTTATGCCTTTTTTAAACCCTATATATAAACACTCTTGGATATAAAAGTACCCTTTTATTTTAAATTTTTTTTTTTCAGTACCAAAAAACTTATAAAAAGGTTATTAAGGTTTTTATTTTAGTAAAATATCATTAAAAATATTTTTGAGGTAAATAAATTTTCCATTTTAGAATAGACTATTTTAAAAAAATACTATGCAAATAAAATAGGAAGAAATTTCATTGAAAATTACTATGTAAAAATATAAATGAATTATTAATTAATTAATGTGTCATAATTGTTAAAAATTATTTTTACACTATTCATTTGAAAAATATATTTTTTACAATATAAAAAATGTTGAAATAGGAACATTAATAGAGGATTTAAAAGTATGTCCCTTATATAAAACCATGAAATTTCCCTTCTTGAATTTTTTTTAGAGAAATTAAAATATTATATCTTTTAAAACATTTATGTCCATATAAATACATTCATAAAATTCATTTTATAAAAAACGGAATGAAAGAGACAGATTTATAAAATTAATCATTATAACCTTAAAATGAAGGTTTTTAGTTAGATTTCATTATTAATATCATATAATTTAAGTAAGCATTAATAAAATGATTAAATTATTTGTATCTACTATAAATCATCATAAAATAATAGGGATTAAAAAATATGATATTTAGAAGTCAATTCCCAAATAATATTATCATGACATAATCAAGAAGTATTAGTTTAACTCAACGAATAGAAATTGGATGAAGAATTCTCTTTCTTAGAGTTTAAAATATCTACAGTTTCTATTAATGTTCTGGATAATAAAATTATATTTATTAATTAATAATTTAATTCAGTACCTATTCCATGAATATTTTATTAATTATAATTTTATTTCATTCATTTATGGCTATTTTAGTGTGTTACGATGTTTAATTTTGTTATTCTAGGAACATTTGTTTCAATGTTTCACGCTAAGTCCACTTATGTATAATTATGGAATTTCTTCTAAAATGGAAATAATACTCCATAATTGGAATTAAATAGAATTAGTGTACATATATAATTATCAATGTTCATGTACGTCAATTTTTCTAACATGAGGATGATTCATTTGATTAAATGTTAATGATAAATGTTTCTTTTATTTTGGAAGTTGTTATGAACATCAAAAACTAGTCTGTTTTATCTAATAATATTTGGAAATATTATTTTTTGAATATGAAAAAAGATATAATACACTTATTAAAATATTATTTCACCATAATAACAGTTTTATCACCCACCTAGAAGGTGGTATTGAAAAACAAATAAGCATTTTCCATGGGTATTGTAAACCGCCTAAATTTGGTCATTGGTTTTGATTCTATAAATATGAGGGGATGAGAAAATTAATCGATATAAAATATTACATTTGATACCTAAAATTAATGAATATACATGATAATGGAGTTATTATGATTTTCTGTATGAATGAGGTGAGGATAAGGTTGAACAAAAAAGAAATTAGGAGTGTTGGATTGAGAACGTAACCTATATCACCTCCTTGAAGGATCCCATAAGGAACATGGAATTGGTATTTGGTTGAGACCTATATAAAAAAGACATAGGTATAGTGGGGAGTAGATATTTTGGATTATATTTTAATATCTTCAGCATTTTTTACATGAAATGTTGTGGTGATCAGTGGTATTTATAATTTGGGGGTGGTTTCATGTGGTTAAATAATTAATATTTGAAATTTAAAGGAAACCACATTTGGGGGGAATTTATTAAAAATAATTAGATTCATAAATAAATTTATGAAGGAAATTTTTGTTCAAAAAACACATAGAACACCCATTTATCATTTAAGTTTTTAGGTATTTAAACTCTTATATTTTAACTTCAACACATTTTATTATTTTACTTTTACTGAAATAAATAATTTTTTACAATGGTAGAACTTTTATGCCTAAATATGGATATAATATTATTAACTAATATTTAACTTTTTATTCCAAATATATAATCCATTTTGACAAATTAAATCCACATAATTGGTAAAATTAAATTTAAATCAAAACCCAAAAACATGACGAAGAAACTAGTTTTCAGTATGTTTATTTTTCAAGAAAAATATGATTTTATATTAACAATATGACTAATAATAATATTTGTATGAATCTGAATTAATATATAATGACATATAATATATATATATTTAATTTAAAAATCCACACAATGGATTATTTTAATTAATTTTAAATGAGAAACATTATGAAATTTAAATCATTTTTCCATAAATTATTGTTTATAAACCAAACAATAAACATATTTTAAAATAATTTATAAAATATATTAAAAATAATATTAAAAATAATTATTCCGAAATATATATATTAATAAATAATAATTATATTAATCAAAATACAATTCAAAAAGATAATTTGATTTGTAGGTTTTTTATTTTAATAAAAAGAAAAGGTAATTTTACGAAAATCGGTATTTTAACTACTTTCTGAAAACCTAATATTTTTCATAAAAATTCCAACATATAACCCAACATAATACATGATATTATGATTTCATAAATTAATTTTATTTTATGAAATCTTTTTTTTAAAATTTTGGAAAATTATATATAACATTCACTCATAAAATGAAGTAAATATTTTTATGAGAATGTATTTTTTGAAAAATAAAACGACTTTACTAAAAATATTAGTGATTATTTAAAAATCATTTGTTAATAAATTATAAATGATTATGAACATTATATATTTACTAATTTTATTAATTCTATCCAATTTAATGGCTGAGTTATAATCATTCAAATTTAAATTATAATATTTTGTTGTTTATTTAATTCTATCCAATTTAATGGATATGTTATAATCATTCAAATTTAAATAATAACATTTTGTTGTTTATTAAAGTTTGGAGTTACATATCTTTTATTCTATTGAACATCATATTTAATTTTATAAACATAAAGATGTTATGATTGACCATATATTTTTTAAATATTGTGTGTAATTCCAAGTTTGTCCATTAACTCCCTTATAAAAGGACCCATGTTTTTATTCCTTTTTGAAATCCATTAATAATTATAGAATAGTAAATACATACATAGAAAAAATCAAAAAACATTCCCCTTAATTATTAATCACCTGGTCCAAAACTAAGACTATCCATTGAAGGATAAAGGTGCAATCCAAAGGTGGTCCCTCAAAGAACGGGTAATCCTCTTACACAACACATTAAAATTTTATTTATTCTTCTACTTCCTTTAAATCCACATTACTTATATTTACATAATTAATAGAGTTTCATAAATTATTAAATATTTTTTTATTACTATGGTAGAACCATTTTACATATTCTTTCAATCAAGTGGTAAATGAATGTTTCGCTCCCCTGTACATGTGGACTACCACATCCATATAGATATAGAATTCATTTTTCATCACCATATGTCATGGTTTAATATTATTATTTATTTGATCTTTATAAATTATATTTATTATGTAATTATAATTTTGGTTTTATAATATCTTATCTAATTTCTATGTATCTCATACATTAGAAAATTATAATATCACTCATGAATATATAAGAACTAACACTTCTATGAAGAAATGTGATTCATTTATTATTTATAATTTACAATATTGGTAATAAAATCATATATAATTAAAATATAAGACAATTTTTATATAATAATTTTTTAAAAGGTGAATTTTTATTTACCATTCAATCACTCAATCCTTCGAAAAGATCAAATGTTGCTCACGTGTTTGTGCGTACTATCATCTCCACAATCTGTTGTATTTATTTTTCATCATCAAATTATATGAATGGTTAAAATGGTATATATAATTCATAAACGTGATAAATATGTAATTATTTAAATTCTAGATATAATAAAACAAAAACCAAGTTTTATATAATGGTACCACCAAACTAAAAAACTCACGGAAAAGTGATTATTTTGCACACAAATTTTCATTTTAATGAAAATGATGTTAATAATGGATAATCAAATTTATACACTAATGATAAATGGATTGTTATGTATAAATATATATCTATAATACATGTATAATAAGTCCATATTTTTAATATATGGTAATTTAAACTATATGAAAAAAATGAGGTAAAGGTTTCCCATCATGCTTTTTTCTCAGAGATAAATATTCCATATTTACACAATGTGTCTATCATTTGGTGTTTATTCGACCCCAAGGATATTTAATATAACGAATCACATTAATTTCCTAGAAAATAATGTATTATTTAATGTTAATTTATCATGGGGATTAGATTAAAAATTCAATATAGTAGAATGGAATTAAGTTATAATCTCATTTCCTTTTATATTTATCTATAAAAATTTTACAAGAGCAAAATTATATAATTCATATCCTTTAAATCAAATCTATTTTCTTCTCAACTAATTATTTGTAGAATTTACAATGATATTACCATATTCCGCTTATTTTTACTTAAAATGATTGAGAATATGTTTTAATGAAAATTGAACTTCATTTCCTGCAAGGTTCATAAATTTATTCTTCTATTTTAATGTTCATTAAATTGTTTTCAAGAGTATTATCTTATATGTACTAATGATTAGATAATCTCATTTTGAAAAAAAAAATCAATTTCATTTCAAATTTTAGAAGCATAATTTTCGTTTTTATATAAAATAGATATGTATGACATTTTAATAAGTGTGAGTGGAATAAATTGTTATCATTTACCACAAGAACATATTTTTCCCACCACCAGGATTATAAATTTCATTGAAGATTTCGTTACATGATTCAATAGTAATTTTTAGAGGAATATCTCACTCAATATAGTTTAAAATTTTCTTTTTTATTGATACCCAATAACAATTATATGTATCCCTTTTTTAATAAAATTTTACAATGGTACCCTAAATTTATGTTTTATCTATGTCAACATATATTAAGGATATTCATCAGTCACTAGGTAACCAATCTTATAATACCATGGACATACATTCTATAAAAATCTTAGGATGATGATAATTTATAGACGATTTAGTGAATCGTATTTCTTGAACAATTCTAAATTAACTGTGATAAAATCATTATGAACACCATTAGGATTCCCTATGTTCTTCTACGTTGAAATGATATAATGTTTATGAAACATGTTTCCCCTCAATGTGTATTTATATTTTTAATATTTGAATACTTTATGATATTATGGCACACGTAGGTACGGTTTTCATTATTTGATGGTAGTTCCACCAATTATATATTTTTCTAATGAATTGAGTAATGAATGATATTTAATTATATAATTTGGTCTAGAATAGGAAGAGAAACTAGTTCAATAAAGGTCATTGTCAACTATGATAGTTTAGGGAGTAAAACTAGACTAAAGAATTAATGAAATGGGGAGGGAAACCAATATATGATGAATATATTTTTGGTGATCCATAAATTATTAAATAGTTATCTATGCATATATTCATTCCGATATAGTATTTTATTTTTATATGATATGTTCACATGGTTCATGATTGATTATTAATGTTTTTTCACACTAATTAAAAATGTTTTTTTGTTTGGAAAAATAATTATACCCCGATTTATGAATGATGATATTTGAATGATGAGGTATGGATTTCATATGTTATGATCATGTTTTCATACACTTATGTTCAGATAAATCCCACTTATTATAATTTATTGATATATCATATGTTTATCATTATTTAGTATATGAGATAACCCTTTAATAGGTTACTATTCCTCAGTTTATAAATTTTTTTATTTTTGTTACTATGCGGGAATATTTTTTGGTTTTATTGAATATCATTCATGGCATAAAATGATTTTGTATCTAGTCTCAAATTAGAAAACCATTATGGTTTTGGATCATTTATTTTTAGGAAACATTTGGAATAATAATAAAAAATATTATAATATTTTTTTTATAAAATGAATGGATCACCAAATTTTGTAATATATTAATGATTATTTATTTTAAGAGATTTTAATTAGAGATAATTATTAAAACCCCTGATAATATGTTTTATTTTAGGATATCATCCTCAATGTTTTTCATGATAGATATTGTGTGGTTTTCCTAAAAATATATCTTATCTAGAAATGGGAAGTTAGATATATCTATAAAAAATAAACTATGGGTGTTTAATCTGAAAGGGGATGGTTGGGGATTTAATTGAGCATAATTAGTTCATGATGAGTATGACTAAGACTTAGTATTTGGATTGAAAATCTCAATGGATACTATATCAAACCATCTAGAATATCATGATACCCTGATACCCAATCCATCTCTGACATTATATAAGGGCGTTCCTGATCACCATAGGATGATGAAGAGCACCTTATTTCAAATAAGAAACATGTGGGAATAATTTATCCACGAGACATATTAAGATAAAATATATAACTCAGTATGATCAATGCTCCAAATAGAGAATGCACTAGAAGGAATAGGTATAACAAAACCCAAATCAAGAACATCATCTGTGTACTCATACACTAAATTAAAAAAAACTCAAACAATTGATGAAACAAGTGGATAAAATCTCAACTCATCACCTCCATCATCCTGATCCCAAAGGCTAAAAAAATACACCTCCTCCAATAGCTGTCTCCCTTTTCCCAAACCTAGATTAAGAAAATCTTCAAATGCCAGAATAAAAAGGTATGGTGTGGGGTATAAACACCAGTAGGGTCTCACCATGTGTTCCATAATAAATTCCATGAAAATTTTGGATTAATTGTATTAATTATGATAAAATAATTTATGGAATAAAATTATCATGTTTTAGAACATAACATGATTTCATTTACCAAATAAAAGTAAGATATGTCAAAGAACATTATAAAATGATTAAATGGACATTATATATCAAAATGTTTATATAAATTAGCTGGAAAAAATAAAAAATTCAATAAATCAATGGAATGTATATAAAATAAAATAACTCATAAGACCATTTTTAAACACCCTCACATACATTAGGAACTTTCTGTGTTATTCTTAGACATCTCATCAGTGGTCAGAGCTCAATATGAACTCACACTTAAAGGATAAATTCTATCATCCAATCCCACATAAGGGATAATTACATCCACTTATACATAATGTAAAATAAAACCCAACCCCACTTAGGGTAAAATTACATCCATCTAATTACTACCTAGGTTCCCATGTGACTCAACCAATCACCTAATAAATGAAACTATAAATCCCTTTTTAATGAAATTTTAAAGTAAACTTTCCAAATTTAATTTCCAAAATTTCTTTTCCATTTCAAAACTTAATCATTGGGTTTCATCATTTCATTTTATGGAAAATAAAATTCAAATTTAATAGATTATATCAATAATAATTATTAATTAATTTTATCAAAATGATTTCTAAAAACAAGCCATCAATTATCATAAATCCACAACATAATTTCATTTAGATGGAAATTCAGTTTTTTGAAAATTATAATAGTTATTTAAAATCAAGGATCAAATCCTTGTTTTCCAATCAATTAGAACTCAATAAAATATAATCATGTTAATCATGTTTTTATTCATAGGTAAAACAATCATGGTAACACCTACATTTTAACAAAATTCAAGAAATTGACAACCGCAATGGGACTCTCAAATGATGAATGAAGGTGTAAAAGATCTAGGAAGAAAACCTTGTACCAAGATGAAAAGAAAAGTATTTTGGACACATCCATTACATGATGAAAAAATCATAATCTATGGATGAGTGAATGAGAAACCAGAAGAAGAAAAATGTAAGGAGGTTTATTTACTTAAAGGAGAATGAATGATGTCAAAGTAGATTTGAACAAACAATGAAAGGGTTGGAGCATCAAAAATCACATAGGGAAGGCTCTGAGTTAAGAGAGTGAGTCATATAGGTTGAATAGAATGAAAATTAGTATTTGAAATTTCTTAAAATTAACTGTATCATAAATTAAATAGTGTGTAACCCCAGTTCATGTTCTTTAATTCATGAATTACATATACACCAATAAAAGAACCTCTTTTTTTAAATATGATTTTTGACCATTTTACATCATGTAACCAATACACAACATGTATTGATTTCATGTTAAGAACTATTTTTATGGAACCTATATGGTGAACATTTAACAATGTTAAATATTTTTATAGGGCTTTTCATCCCATAATATATAGCAGAAAACAATGTTTCTTCACATAGAAACCCTGAAACAAAACATCCAAGGACAATGCATACCTGTAACACATAACTATATATTAAAACCTCACCACCATAATAAATATCAATACCAAAAAAATACTATTATGAATTATCCATTACGAATTTATATGGTGAATGATCTTTCAATAGTGCCTGATACTCTAATGTATTATGTGAATTAAAACCATGTTTTCCATACACATGAACAAAACATATTATCAAACCATTATGTACCATTGTCTCCAAATAAACAATCCATACTAGATGTTAAATTACAAATACATTAGGTTCTACATCAAGATCACTCAGTCCCAAAACATTATATTGATCAAAAAGATAATTTGGAATATGAGATACCTGGAACACATCATGTATCGACATAAATATCATGGGATTTGATAAATGGAAGGCCACATTCCCGACCCCCCTCAAAAACCTCACAAGGTCCCACAAAATGAGTAGAAATCGTCCCTTTTCTACTAAGTCATTTATAACAAAAATTATTTGATTCCATCAAGAACACTAGATTTTCAATAAAAACTCTAAAGTTATACATTTATGATCATCATATGATTTTTACTAGCTTTTTAACGTCAACATTCTCTAAGGAATCAACTAAATCATTTATGTTAAATCTTGGACCACTATACCATGTTTCATTCAAATAAATATCATTCCTGAATCTATGATGAAAAAATGATTCTATCCATAGTTATATATATAATTCATCAAAAGGAGCCCTCCAAATGATAGATTGGTTAATGTTGTAAAAAGATAACTCAACCAGCCCCAATGAATGTCAACAATCTCTGCTAAAATAGAGGAAGTAGGAATAAATAATTTTATAGAGAATATGAATATTATTCTCTATATCTCTATCCATATGTGTATTTTATGGAAAACATAAATCAAAAAATATTTCATTTCCTCCTAATAGCCATGAAAAAAATAAGAGGTAAATCGGGATCACTATGATAAAATATATTATTGGGAACTCCATTAAAATGAACAATTCCTCTAACATAGAGATCTGTATACTCCATAACATTGGTTTTCCTATGAATGGGTAAGAAGTGATCTAATTTGGTTATCTAATCAATCAAAACCAATATATCATTCTATATTCAAGTGTACGTGGAATCCCAACCATAATTTACAAAAAAGTATCATCCCACATTCAAAAATGTCCCTAGATGTTGCTATAGAAAACCAAAAGGTATTTGGTTCATTTCCATGAACCATTGGACAATATATAAATGAACGAAAAAATAGTAATGTAAAATGTTGTATCTAGTCATTAGAATATCCTATGCAGGTAATATAAAATCTTTTTGGTTCTTGGGTGAACTTCTCTATGGGATTTATAGAAATCCCCCAAAACAAAAATTCTCCTTGGAAATGGTAAAATTCACCAGTGTTAGAAACATAGAACAACCTCATAAGAGAATTATAATTTGGAAATGGTTTCCCAAAAAACCAATAGAGTTCATAATGCTATATAATTCATTATCAAAAAAATTTTCCTGAGGAATCATTTTGAGAAGAGGGGAGGTCAACATAACATGGGCCAAGACCAACACATCCACTGATTCCCAAACTCAAATATTAAATTTTTTAAAGAGATATACCAATTTTCACTCTTTTGATGATTTTTTCACATTTTGGAAAAGAATATTAATGCTCACGGAATCATTGATGACATTTCCATTCTCTAGGTCATAGGAAATGCTAAAATAAATAAATAACAGGTACTCCATCCAATTGTTCTACTGAAGTTTGAAATCATTTTGATAAAAGATATAACTCAATAATTTTTTGTTGGATTTTATAGTAAACCATTATCTAAAAAGGTACTTCCAAAAAAACATAAGAGTGTGCATCATAGCTATGAGTTCAAGGTAGTGGGTTGGGTAGTTATTCTCATCTGGCCTAAGATTCCAATTTTCATAGGCTTCCACAACATACCCCTACATAAGATCACAACCCATACCCATATTATATATTTCATAGAAGAACACATATACCTACACATCCTATATAAAAGTCAACACTAGAAAATAATTCAAAATACATTTCATCTCATCAAAATTACACGGAAATTTATCTTCTGAGTAAAAAATAACTCAATTAATAGTGAGAGTGTTAATTGGAGAATCTTGCATTGTGAAATCCTTTTCAATCTAATGGTAATATCCATCATGAACCAAGATTATTCAAATCTAAAAAACAATAAGTGTTTTATCCCTTTACATAATAGAATTAACATTCTAAGGTTCAACTAAAATCATCTATTTTGACACCATATTTCAAATAACTTCACTTCCTAGATACCAAAATCAAATTTCAATAACGTTTCATAGAGTTGGTGATTTATAAAGTTGGATTAGTAATTTCAAATGATACACATGATCCTCCTCAAACATATAGTGAACAATAATTTCATTAAAAAATACTACCATGAACATATAATGAAACTCATGGAATATCATGTTCATTAATGAAATAAAGTCTACATGGAAATTGGTTAGACCAAGGGAATAAAATAAGACTTTTAATGTCCATACAAGATCTATAAATAAGGGTGATTAATGTTATATTGCTTTATTGTTAGTTGGTGAAAACCTTGATGATCAATCTTCAAGAACCTATTTCTCCCTTCAAATGGTCAAAAAAACCTAAATACATGGTAATATATACTTATTTTTTTTGTGTAAGCTGATTGAGTTTCCCGTAATCAATAAAAAGTAGGATAGTTCAGTCATCTTTTATTATAATGAGAATAGGCTCCACCAAAGGTGACACACAATGACCTGAAAAACATTTCTCGAAAAAATAATCCAAATGTTTCTCAAATATTTTAGTTCATCTAGTTCCATATATTAATAAGTAATATATACCTGTTGAGTAGTATGATCTAATGAAATGAAAATCTTTTCCTCTCTTATTAGTGGAAAACCAGAGGAATAAAAAAGAATCATTTCAAGAAACTCATCAATGAATAGAGGGAGATCATCGCTCAAGGATTCTAAATCCAAAATTATAATAAAACACTAATATCAGCATTCCCAACTCTAGATAAGATGGTCCATCACTACTAAAAATTCAGTCCCATTCACCTGGAAATACCTGACACACCCCATTAAGAATAGTTTCGAAGACCCACCAATGATATTAGTTAATACAGGCTGCATAAACTATTAAGAAATCCATCCTAAAAATGACATCAAGAGTTTTTATGTATAAAACTATAAAATTCCATATAATATCAATCTCTGATGAATAAAATTTATAGGATGGTCAATGTAGACCCTTCAATCTCTTAATTCAAAGGGAGTAGTAATATCCATCAAAGAAGAAAAAATATTCATATGAATATTTAAAATGTTCATAATATGTGTTGATATAAATGAGTGAGATGCACTAGTATCAAAATATTAATTCCCAAAATAAGAATAAATAGTAAATGGTATATGTCACATTAACTAGACCTATATCACCTTCTAGTATAGACACATACACTATATAGAGAAGCTTTATATTTTATGATTGTGGCTAGAACCCCTTATATATTTGATCATATAATTACATTATAGTGCTTTTTGGTGATGTTGAGAATGTACCACTATGCGTAGAAGAAATTAAATAGAATAATATCTATATTCATCTTAAGAAAACCCAATATTTTGAGATCATTGGCACCTCAATACAAATACACCTTGAATGCCCACCCTTTAAACACTTGAATCATGTTTAAGGGGCTCTTCAAGGAACTACTGGAGGTCTTGATGATCCTACATGTTTAGAACCATCATGACACATATTTTAATTTCTATTACTTTTAAAGGATGTCATCGAACCATAGATATAGGAAAAAGGAACCTCCATCAATGCTAATATTTCATCTAGGTATATCTTAACCATAAACACCCTATATGGTAAAATATATTACAATGGGAAAATTAGTAAGAAAACATATGAAATGTTATCAGGCAAGAGACACATACTGTGTTTTAAATACTTAATTTTATCATTCAATACCATCTCAGTTGAAAAGTACACATGAATGGAAAGGAGGTTCACTTACGACACCACTATCTGGTTAGCCTACTGGAGGATAAAAAATTACATAGACTTATCCATTACAATTGATTGTAGAAATAATTGAAAAGTGTCAAAAACATTAAAGTCCTTCCAGTATAAGACATCAAAAATCATGATTTTAACCACATAATCCAACCATTTACTTATATGGAATTACATGTTGATTGTAGCATAATTTACCTTAATATTGTTTGGATTTTCTATGAAATAAAAAATTAATTCTCTCATGTTCAAAAAATCATCAAACTCTTTTGGATCATTAATTCCTTGTAAAGTATGTGGATTTTATGGATGAGTGTCTTCAAAACAATTTGGAGATTCATCCCTTTTTGGTTCTACGACTAGATCCTATATGGGAGTGGGTGAAGGTGTCTCTCTGAGAGCATGGATAGTGTGGACAATAGTCTTAATAAGATTCTGGTCCATGAGATGATTTTCAAATTGCAGTTTCCTAAAATCTTCCTCTTGGAGCCTATTCAAATAAATTCTCTGAGGAATGATTCTTTGAAACATCAAACAAAACTGAAGATATGATAAGGTCACACAAATAAACAACTAAAACAAAATAAATGGGAAAATTAATCCCATTAGATAAGAGATCAGGAGTTAGATTTCATTCAATCCAAATTTAATGTTGGGAAAAGAATGTAATAACATTAGATTATTCCTCAATATGATGTACTCAAACACCCATGGTAAATTATGTTTCATTACAATGATAGTTGTATAGGATCATGCTCATAAATACATCATATTTCTCAAAACTCATTTCATTTATCTATGAGAACAACCCAACCTATATACTATCATTAAAGATAGATTCTTAACTTTTAGACAATTATACAACTTTACGATGAACCATATTTAATAACATATTACCTTGATACACAATCTGGATCCAAAATGGCCCAAAGGGAATTCATAATCCCCACAAGTTGCTGACAAGAACCTGACATCGATTAATAAAGAATAGGGAACAATTTTTCCACATAGTAGTGGAAGATAAAATATTCAAGTTAAAATACACAACACTCCAAAGAGATAATTTTCTATAACAAATGGTAAAACAAACCCCAAATAAGTACATCATCAAGGTACTCAACAAGTGAAAAGATAAAAATCAAAACAAATATAAAAATTGGATATAATATCTACCAGTTACCATTATCACTGTGATCATAATGGATCAAGGGCATCCAACTCTTAAAAGAGGCTCTTTACCATTTCTCAGACTAGGAAAAAATATACAAATGCATAAAGGCATTGGTCAGATATATAAATTAAATCCCATTAGGGTCTTTGTAAGTGTTCTATAGTCAATAAAAAAATTTAATATTATATTTTTCAATTTCAATAAAATAAGTTGTGCCATATCATTTTCATATTTGAAACCAAAAAATTATTGCATTTTTTAAATAGATGGAATTTATGTCAAAAAACTTAAAAAAAATAAATACATTTTTTCATATAAAACATTTTATATAAAGTATTATGAATTAAAAAATCTTCTATAAATAAATGGGATATATATATAATCAATGAACTCATATCCCCATGTTTAGACTAACTGCAATACATTAGTTACTGGTTATATAATCCGTACACATCTCATCAGTGATCATGGATCAAGATGTACTCCTACTTAAAGTAAAATTACCATCATTAACACTATCTTAAGGAAAAAGCATATAAAATCCCACTTAATGGAAAATTATATCCATTTCCCAATAAAGAAAAATTATATCAAAATACTAAATATCCAGGGTTCCAGGTCTATCAATAAATCAATAAATCAAATTAAAAATTGATAATTTCAAAATATTTTTGAAATAAAATTACTAATTTTAGTATATGAAAACCCTTTTATGTTTCCAAAACAAATTATAGGTTTTTATTATTTTATGCTATTTTAAATAAATTCTTAATTTGACCAATTGTTTCAAGATCTAACATCAAATTATTTTATCTAAACGGTTTTTAAAATCAATCCTTCATTTTTCTTAAATATACCCCACAATTTCAATTCCATTGAAAATTGGGTTTTTCTCAATTTCCATTCCTATTTAAAATGAATGATTAAGTCCATGTTTTCAAATACATTAATAACTCATTAAAATATAATAAATCTAGTGAATGTTTCAATCATAGGGAAACGAATCATGGACCAAAATTCCACTTATCAACAATAAAAAAATTGAAACCCATAATGGGAATTTCCAATGAATAAAAAATGTGTGGAAGATATTAGAAGAAAACCATAAAACATGGTAAAATTAAATGGCTTTAGACCAATTAATTTCATGATGACATATTCACACTCTATAGTGGAGAGAAATTGATACCATTAGAAAAAAAATGAGATGATATATACATTCCTGAAAAAGATTAAATGTGGTCAAGGATTCTTCAATCCAGTTTGAAAGGGGTTATGAGAATCCAAAATAACCTAAGAAAGGATTTAAGACATTTTAGGGAGGTCTATAGGTTTAATGGAATTAAAATCATCCATGTTCTCTATGTAAACATAATTTCCTACTGAATTACAAGGAGTGTAACCCCGATTCATGTCATGTAATTCATCAAGGAAACATATACCAAAAAAGGGATATCCTTTTATTAAATTCCTATTTTTAACCATTTAAAAAAAATTAAAATATACATGGTGTGTTATATTTTATTTATATTCCCTAGTTTCAATAAATCTTCCTAGAAGACATTACAAAGTGTGTAATACCTTTACATGTCATTTAATCTCCCAAACGATAAAAAACAACCCAATTTCTACGCACACAACAGAACATTGAAACTAAAAATCAAGGATAGTAAATACCTAATAGTAATTAAAATATTCATTATTAAGGAGTTTAATAGACGAATAACAATAATTACCTGGGATGAAACTATTTTTTAATAGATTAAATTTTAGGTGTTTATGTAGACATCCTATTAATGAATTTTCATAAATATTAGATTTCTCATTATGATTATAATTTCTCCCAGATTTCTCTTTAGATTATGTATATGGTTGGTAACAAAGAATAATATATTTAAGAATAAATATGATTGATTTTGAAAATATTATTCACCTGTGAAACCTAATTTTACTTGAGTTATAATCTAAAATACTATTTTGATTATTTTAAAACATTCTCATTCTATAAAACCACTTGAGCTTTTAATCAATCAATTGGGGGAAACATGTTGTTGAGTTCATCACAAGGCCCCATCCTCCTTTATAAAGTTTATACGATAATAAACTAATTGATGGAAAATGTATCAATATTTCGGGGAAGATATTTCTAGATATCTACTGCTTGATGAAAGATAATTTTATTTCGAATTTTTAAAATACTTAGGGTGAATAAGATCAGTAGTGGAAACATAGAAGGAATATGGTTCTAGAGGACGAGATTGACAACAGAGCATGAGAAACATTTAAGATGGGTTTATCAATATTTATTTTCATCTAACTATTCACATTAAAAAGGATCAGGAATTATTATAACTAAATAATATAGATGATGAATGCATCATTACATGTGAGTAAGATTATGCATGATGTGTAAGGTATGCATTGGGTATTTTCATTGACTTAAAAAAGAAGAATTAGTTAGTGGATTATGACAGGGTCCCTAAAATATATTCATTACCAAATTCATGGATATATATGATGATATCATTTCATATTATCACAATACTAAAATAGAGGTAGTTCCCTTCATTGTTTTGTGGATTTGGAGGAAAAAAGAAAATATTATATTTCAAATAATATAAAAAATTTAATCCCATAAAGGAAACAAATTTATTTTTAAATCATGTCAAAATTATTGAATAAACCATATATGAAATGTATTGTAGGGTTTTGTAAATGTTTTTTGTGAGGACAAGATTTATCTTGTAAATGAATTTTTAGGTGACGTGAAGAGGATCATAAACGTGGGTGAGAATTATTAACAAAATATGCCACACACACTCTAATTCTATAACTGAAATGTGTATGGACATCATTCCAATAAATTAATGGATCATATATTCAGTGATGATAATCGAAATTTGAAAAATCATATGAAATTAGACAATAGGAAAGACCATACAATAGTAAATGCTAAAGTGGGTCATGAGAAAAAAGTGTTAAACACATACCATCCCATGCACATGTTTTAATTGAATCTGGATATACCTAATAATTTCTATATGAAGAAATTTATATGTTTATATTTTCACAACCTCAATTATAATATGTTAATGTACAATAAAAAATATCAAATGGTACGATGATCACAAGTCATTTCAATCACTCCTCCCCTATATATGTTTATAGTAATATTAATCCTAAAATTATTTAATTCTACCTCATGTTTATTTACACCATTTATTGGATTTATTTACATAGAGTTCATATCAATTTCCATGTCTGGGTAGTACAATTTGATAATTCAAATAAATTATGATTTTACTTCTATGTGATGATGTAAATGAAATTACAATAGGGAATATATCTATTGTGTAAGAATTAATAATCTTTCATAAAGGACATTTATTTAAAAGCTTACAAATAAGCTAAAGATCAATAATATGGAATTTATTTATGATTATGATGATGTATTTTATTAATACATTTGTTTTATACCCTCAAATCAGGAATTGAATGTTTCAATTCAAAACAAAACCTTTTAAAAATGAGTCTAAATTAATGTATTGATAATTTGTTCTAATAAAACAATAATACAAGTAATATATTAACATTTCATGAAAAATATTATTTTATTGGATGGATATTGTTTTCTATCTTACTTGGTCAAAATAATCCTAGAATTCATTATTGACATTTTTACTTAGGAAACTAAATTTATGAATAATTTTAAATGTTTTATTTCGATATTAATATATTTATTTATTATAATCCATTATAATAAATGGTATTAAATATTTATTGAATTCAATATTTCAAAAATAACTACATGATATGTTATAAGTAGAAGAGATATATTTTGGGATACATTTTATAATAGTAATAATGTAAACTTATATAAATTATTTAAAAAAATATTTAAAAATGATTTATTGAAATTATGTTTATAGATTATATATCATAATATATGGATTTAAAACCATATGGTGATGATTAATAATAATTTATAGTATATTAGATTATATTATGATTGAAAAATTCATTCCATGAAAATCATTTTTCAATATGATATGAAGGATAGTGTTTAAAATAAATATAACATCTCAATTAGATGAATTTCATAAAATGGATTACCTATAAAAAATAATCAAAATAAATATTAGGTATTAGGATCATCTAAATTCCAGTTTAAAGTAAAAACAGTTAAAACTAATTAACTTGGTTAAGGTTAAAATATGATTATTGGGTAATTAAACCAAAAGATAAGCGTTTGTTTTTCAATTAAACTTTAAAAAATACTATATTCATTAAATATTTACACCTTAACTATACCATAATCAAAATATAGGGTAATTCAAAATCATTTTTAATGGTAATTAATTTATAATATATTATTTTTTTGGGGACATTTCATAGTGGTTTCTAATAATTTCCCCTCTCCCACTTATAAAAAGGAACCTCCTTCCCTCACTTCGTCACACCTCTTAAGACATTTATATAACAACCCTACAGTTTATTACACATTTAAAATAATTTATTACATAAAACCTTAACTTGATACAACAAAGAAGATCGAGAGTTCCAGTATATTTGGGGCTTAGAAACATTACATAACAACTTAAAACATAAAATTCAATATCTTAATGAAAACTTCCTTTACATGACCACTAAATTCCCTCACACATTGCATTGCATGGGCTAGCATGAGGACATGCATAAGAAAATGGTGATATATAATGCCTACTAAGAGAATAAACAAAGAATAAAATGAAAATTAAAATACATTTCATAAAATAGTAATATCAATGGAGCATAAGAGAAACATAAACATAAAGGCACGATAAATCATGATAATCAAAACATGGTGACTTGGCAACAACATTTAACATGATATTAGCATGAGCCTAGGCTCATTGCACATGTAGCATGAGTAAACCCTCATTGCATTTAATGCATGAGTAAAACCTCCTTTCACTTGAATTAGCATGAGTCAACACTCATTACGAATGACGTATCATGATATGATACTTTATCCAATGCAGTGGAGAGCTATTAGGGAACATTCTTCTTAAACAATTCATTTCATGCATAAGTGTGCCACATGAATCATATAACATGGAATCAATAAACATAATAATTTATTCCACAATTAAGAAATATGGAATAAATAAATGTTTGTACCATTTAATATGTATTTTTGCATAAATGTGAATACCCTTTATAGATACATGGGTATAGTATTCACTACTCAATGATCTTGGATTTGAAAAACGCAGTTTAATTTAGGTAGCATAATGGCGTGACATAAGAATTCATAAAAGCAGATTATGATAGGAAAAAGGGTTTCTCATCATATGTACATGAAATTTAAAGTATGTGGGTCATTAGATACGTGTCCCAACAAATTTAATGGAATTTAGATACCCAATAAAAAATATTTTCTTGAATGTAAATGAGGAGGGAGAAATTCCTTACGGAATTTCGGTATAGTAACTGGTGTATATGGGAGGAATTAATGAGAGAGAAAGGGGTTAAATCATTATTTAAAAATTTAGAGGGATGTATGGGGTATAGGCAAAATCTTACCCCAATAATTATAATTGAAAATAAAAGGTAATAACAATATTTGGAAACTTGGACATAAATAAGGAAAGTGAGAATACCTTACTGTGAAATGTGATCCCAAAGGCATGGGAGGGGATTGAGAGAGATTTCATGGGAGCTTGGGTCTCCTTGGAAGGATTATAGTGAGATTTGGGCTGAGTTTTGACAAACTCCAAAGGATTTGAGTGAATAGAAGTGGTAGATTGGGTGGGTTTATATAGGAAAGGAGAGGGAATTCTTTATTATTTAGATTTGGGACACCAAACATTAAACTAATCAAAACCACAAACCCGCCCAGGGTTTTTTCAAATGCTTTTTTACAAAGGGGAGTGGGAAAAAATATTTTTTATGTTCAATATCCGAACTTCTTAACATGATAGGGTTTTATATATGGAGGTGAGTTACACTCTTAAGGAAATCCATTAAAAAGTTTAAAATGTTTTATAAGTCATGAAGGGTCCACTAAGGCATTGTAAAATTAATCAACAAACCTAAAATCACATTATTTTAATGTGAAAACATATATTGTCTGAAAAAATGTTTATTGTATTTTATGACATCACTATTGGGTCATTATGAGGTCATAAAGCAGACTATATATTTAAACGGTATTTAAGTTTTACCCAAAAATTTGACTGTCTCAAAAAATTATGAAAAATTCACCATTGGACAATTTAGACATCCTGATTCTAAAATTAACATTAATTTTATCCAAAATTGTTTCTAAATATGTGAATTTTTAATTTTATAATAAAAACGATATTTATCGAAAATTCATGGGTTTTGAAAAAAATAGCTTTCAAACCACAATAAAAATTAAAATTGTATTTATTAAACTTTTATAATCATTTATATTTAATAAAAATTAATTTTCTAATAATAATATTTTATTTAAATATTATTTAATTCAAAAATCCATTAATTTATCAAAATATATTCCTTAGTTAAACAATAACTAACAAATAATATTTGTGCATTAAAAACTATTTACAAAGTAACAATAATAAAATGAAAGTATATTCTATATTATATAAAAAAATAATGTACATAATCATAATGCTATGGTATTTCTACATAACCCCTTAAAACACCTGCATAATACCTTAGGGTAAGGTGCACGATGGTGATAGACTCTTGGGGTGGCTCAGATAACATTGCTCGAGTGGTAATATCTATCGAATTTCACTTCTCCCATAGGAGGTTCAGCTCAAGCATAACATATTCAAGCTCGACATGGGCTTGGTCTAGATCAAATCGGAATGACGCCACCTTCTTTCCGATCTCAAAAAAATGGTCTTCATACTGGCCAAGTCTACTAGATGAGGTAATCACTTCCTTTGTTTGAGTAAATTGGATTTGTTAAAGCCTAATATTTATAGTAATCATGTGATCACTGTTCAATGGCTATATTAGAATCGATCATAATTTTTAAAGGTATTTTAAAATCCAAAACATAAAACCAGATAATTGCATAAGGTTTACATAACCATTAAATACATTTAAGTAGACCAAGATGAATTTTCATTGATGAATTTTTGGGTTGTTACAGTATTCCCACGTTAAGAAATTTCTCACTTGAAATTTCTTTTTCCCACACTAAAACAAATGTGGTTAACTCTGCTTCATCACTTATTCTAAGTCCCATGTTGCTTCTTCAAACATGTCGTTTTTCCACAACACATTGACGAGGGGAATTGTCTTATCTAGTAGAACATTTTATCTATGATATAAGATCTTCCCTAGTTGATCCTCGTAAGAAAGAAAATCCTCAAGATGTATTGCCTCTAAACAAAGTACATGTGAAGGGTCTGGTGTGTACTTTCTTAAGAGGGATACATGCAAGACATCATGTACTTTGGCCATGGTGGGTGGAAGTGCTAGTCGATATGCCACAACCCAGACACGATCAAGAATTTTGAAGGGGCCTCTGTACCTAAGACTTAACATCCCCTTCTTTCAAAACCTCATGACCTTCTTCCATGGAGATATGCGTAGAAACACTATGGATCCAACTTTGAACTCAAGGTCTCATCAATGGTTATCCCTATAGATCTTATTTTGACTTTTCGCTGCCTTGATAAGCTGTTGAATGGTTTTAACCTTCTGCTCTATTTCATTGACCATTTTAGTTCCAAGTAGCTTACGCTCACTAAATACATCCAAACATGTCGGTGTTCAACACCTTTTCCCATTATGGGCTTCATATGGTTCCATTCGGATGCTTGAGTATGAACAGTTATTGTAAGAGAATTCAACCAATAGAATATTTTGGTCCCACAATCCTTTTAAGTCCATAGAAAATGTCATTAACATATCTTCAAGTGTCAAAATAGTTCGCTTAGATTGCCCATCAGTTTGAGGATGATAGGACGTACTGATGTTCAGTTCAGTGATTAGAACATGTTGAAGACTTTTTCAGAACATCTAGGTGAATATCAGATCACGATCGGATACAATACATAGTTTTAATCCAAGAATCCTTATCGCTTATTTGATGTAAATCAATGCAAGTTGATCCAACGAGAAATCCCCTCGAATCACGATAAAGTGATACGTATTCTTAAGACGATCCGCAATGACCTATATAGCCTTTTTCCCTCTAGATGTCCTTGAATGTCTAATGAAAAATTCCACAGTAATGATTTCCAACTTCCATATTGGTATGGGTAGTTGTCGCATCACCCCCTTAGACGTTTTCCTCTCATCCATCACTTGTTGACATACCAGTCACTTTAGTGTATATTAAACAATCCCCCTTTTCATATTGTCCCACCAAATGTTTAATCGAAGATCTTGATACCTCTCTGTGATCCCCAGGTTAGTGGATAAGTTTGAGCTAGGTGTGTCATTCAAAATCAAATTCTTCATCTCTGGATTGGATGGTACACATAATCATGTCCAAAATATCACAATTACATCCTTTTCAATCAAGAACTCTGAGGACTTCCCATTTTTAATAGCTCCCCCCTTTTCATAATTTCTACATCATTTCTTTAAGCATCCTTTATTTTTTCTACGAGGGATGGTTGACCAATAATTTGAGAATGTATTGATGATTTTCCTCACTTAACGATTCCCATGACCAACCTGTAAAAATCTAAAAAGACCGGATCCTTCTCAATTCTCATCCATGATATAATCGCGGGATCCATTATACTAGGAGTATCTTCCACCTGGTTTTCTTTCCCAGGGTGGTAATGGATTGAGCAATCATAATCATGGATGAGTTCTATCCATATTCATTGGAGCATATTAATCTTTTTCTCTGTAAATATATATTTGAGTCTCTTGTGATAAGTATATATCTCACACTTCTCCCCATAAAGATAATTCTTCCATATTTTCAACACAAAGATCACATCCCTAAACTCTATATCATGTTTGGGATAGTTTTTCTCATGTATTTTTAGTTTCCTTGAGGCGTAGGCTATCACTTTATCATTATTCATCAACACCCAACCCAGGACCTTCATTTAAGCATCACGAAATACCACAAAATTTTCTACACTCTAGGGTAATGTGATCAAAGGCACAATGATAAGACTCATTTTACACTCCTTAAAGCTCTCTTCGCATTCATTACTCCAAGAAAACATTACTCCCTTATAAGTTATCTTGGTAAGAGGGTTGTAAAATTGTAAGAAATATCTCACAAATTGGAGATAATATCCAGCTAACCACAAGAAGAAACAGATATCTGTTACCGATGATGGCCTCCTCCATCCCGCAATTGTAGTTGTCTTTGAGGGATCCACTGATATCCCATCTCTTGTGATGATATGGCCGATTAATGAGACATTCTTCAAATAGAAATTACACTTTCTGTACTTTTTATATAGTTTCTCCTTCTTCAAGGTCTCTAGTATAGTTCATAGATGCTCCTCATGATCATACTTGTTTTTGGAGTATATTAGAATATCATATATAAAGACTACCCCAATTTTTTTGAGGTAATATCTAAAGACACTATTCATCAATTCCATGAATTCTGTTGGAGCATTAGTGAGTCCTAAAGGAATTACTTTGAATTCAAGGTTCCCATATATTGTATGAAATGTAGTGTTGGGGATATCTTCATTCTTCGCCCTTGATAATATTCTGACCGAAAATATACCTTGGAGAAGTATTGTGCTCCGTGCATCTGATTGAATAAGTCATCAATTTGTGGGAGTGGATACTTGTTCTTTGTTGTGTTTTTGTTGAGATCACGATAATCAATACAAAGGTGCATTAACCCATCCTTCTTCTCGATGAAGATAACTAGTGCACCCAATGGTGAAACAATTGGTCGTATAAACCCTTTATCAAGATTCTTCTATACTGGTTTCTTCAGATCCTCATTCTCCACAACAGATTTTAGATATAGAGTCTAGGATATTTTCAAAACCCTAGGGATAAGTTCAATTGATAATTCAACATCTATTCTAGGAGGGAGACCATGAAATTCCTTGGGAAACACTTCAGCAAATTCCCTCACAATAGACATGTCTTCAAGGATGTTTGTTTCCTGGGACCGAATCATCTGACCCAAAAGCACATGCTCATAGGTAAGTAATATCCATGCTTGAGATGATTAAACTAAATAAGATTCATCCTCTACATTGTACTTGTACAAAATCGGTGGTTGATTTTCCACATGGAGAGTGATTTCCATCTCACGTCAATTTATGTTGGCTCTATATAAGAAAATCTAATACATGCTGATAATTGCATCAATTTTCTCCAGAGGAAGTATGATGATATTTTCCAAGAATTTTAATCCATAAATTATGACATGGGAGGAGTTATATTCAGAGGATGAAATGATTTCCCCATTTTTTGTACTCACCGACATCTTTAATTCCATGATTTGTGGTGTGTTGGGATTTTTCTACTAAACATTCAGGATATAAAGGAATGTGAAAACTAGAAATAAAAAATTATTTTTTCTATTATTTAATGAATAACTAGATTACCTTGTTTCCGACACTTTTGTCGGGGCACATGCGTCTATCGCATTCAGGGGACGTATGTGCTATTCTGTTGCCCCGCATTCCCGCTTTCCAAAGGCGGGTGGAACTTTCTTCTTATTCAAGGATTCCTTCTCCATGATTGAAACAGGTTGATGGGATATCAGTTCTTATTTTCGTGGATCCCTCTTCGAAACTCGTCACCTAGTCCGAGTCTCCCTTATAGATTTAATATGTAGTTCATGAAACTCTTCCCAGTGCCATGTTTCCATGGATTCCGGTTAATTACGCTGCTTTTGTCAGGACTTTCCAAAGGGTCTAGTCAGGGTAGCAACCTTCATTTGAGGGAGTATTCATGTTGAGGCATCCCTAGCGTGTCTGGATTCTAGGGAGTTGGCGTGTCTGTCTTTTTTCTTTTATTATAGGGCTTCTCGAGGGCGCAGATGCCCGAGGAATCCCACATCGAGCGTGAGGAATAATATTCCATAGGATTTTATCTGAGGTTTTCTTCAGCTTCCCATATTCAACACATGTTATGCCATAAGATTAACGTCCATTGGAGATGGATTGGGCTGATTAGAACACTAGCTAGAGTGAATCAGATTAAAGAACCCCTGTGAGGGAACACTGATAGGGGGCAGCATGTGGGCAGCTTCCCGAATACTGTGGAGGGGAATGAGGTGGCATGATCTCACTGGGATATGGCGGACCAGGTAAGAATCAGGATGGACAATGTTTTTTGTCTTTAGCATCAAAGAGAGTTCCTAAGTAGCATGCCTTAACATGGATCAAAGTCCTCATAGTTTGAGAATGGATTTTTGGGGCTTACACTCTCGGCTTCCCAGGTGTTGGTGAGACAACGTGAAGGAGATAGGAACGACCGGGTGGTGGGATTGAAACTCGTGAGGCTTCCTACGTAACATTCCTTAGCATGGATCTAAGACCACATAGTTCATATGGGCACCGGTGAACTGACTTGAAGATGGACCATGGTCCGATGGATGTTGGGATTGATCCTCATGAGGCTTCCTAAGTATCATGCTTTAGCATGGATCAAAGTCCACGTATTTCGGGATAGGGGCCTGGAACACCGACACGGAGGTGGTTGTGACCAATTATTGGTGGGATTGAACCTCAGGGAGGCTTCCAACGTACAATGCCTTGACATGGATCAAAGACAATGTAGTACAGATGGGTTCATGTTAGCGGAACGACGTGAATGCGGACCTTGGTCCAGGTGGGTGGTGGGATTGAACCTCGTGGAGGCTTCCTATGTACCATTCCTTGACATGGATCAATGTCCCTGTAGTTCAGGTTGGAATGGGGCTGTTGAACCGACATGAAGGGGTGTTGGAACAACTGGATGGTGGGATCAAAATGGCTTACCACCGGACTGGGATGCAGTTTAATGTCATGTGGGACGGGGGCGTGTTGGAGAACGAACATGAATAAGGACCTTGGTTCATGTGGGTGGTGGCCTTGAACCTCGTGGAGGCTTCCTACGTACCATGCCATGACATGGATCAACGTCCCCATAGTTTGGGTTGGAAAGGGGTTGTTGCACCGACATGAAGGGCTGTCAGAACAACTGGATGGTGGGATTACGATGACTTACCGCTGGATTGGGATGCATTTTAACATCATGCGGGATGGGGGTGTGTTGTAGAACCAACGTGAATAAGGACCTTGGTCCAGGTGGGTGGTGGGCTTGAACCTCGTGGAGGCTTCCTACCTACCATGCCTTAACATAGATCAAAGTCCCCGTAATTTGGGTTGTAAAGGGGCTATTCAACTGATGTGAAGGGGTGTCGAAACAACTATATGGTGGGATCGCAATGGCTTAACACCGGACTGGGAGGTAGTTAAACATCATGTGGGATGGGGGCATGTCGGAGAACTGATGAGATTAAGGACCTTGGTCCAGGTGGGTGGTGGGATTGAACCTCGTGGAAGCTTCCTACGTACCATGGCTTGACATGGATCAATGTCCCAGTAGTTCTGGTTGCATCACAACAGCTTATCGCTGGATCAGAATGTAGTTAACATCATGTAGGATGGGGGGAATTTGGGGCTCACGCTCTAAGGTGTCCCAAGGTGGGTCATGGTCGGTGCTCACTCTACGATCATGGTAGTAATTCTCAGTGTGAGAAATAAGAGGTTGCAGGGACCTAAAGATCACGTCGTGAAGGGTGCGTCTGTGGGAAGCAAAGAGGGGCTTATGCATTGGGCATACCAAGGTGATGGGACTTACTCCAGGATGGAGGCCTGAGGGTGAAAAAGCGCAGAGGGAGAGGGATTTGGAACCTAGGAAGAGAGGATGAGGTCAGTTCCTTATCACGTCCTCCGCTGGCCTTGGGGACCGAAGTTGAACGGAGGGAGCAGGGGGGATACACCTTTTTCAAGAACATCTAGGGGCTTATACCAAGGTGGATGCCCTTCCCCATGGACAAATGACACTCCTAGAAGGATGATATCATCCCTTGTGGAGACCAGGGGCATGGAGAATGTCCAAGGTGGGGGCACACCGCGTGAGAGGCATGGGGCGATGTCACAGATTAACGTCATGTTTTGAGGATGTGGGTGCTTGGTAGTTTAACTTCCTACAGCTCAGACGAGTTGGGTTTACTCCACACCCCTAGGACTTACATGACTGGTACCCTCTTCTCCTTGTGGGAGGGAAGGTACCAGCAGTACCGTGATGAAGGGGTTTTGCAGAGCGAACCTTTGAGGGTTCCACATTAGTGTGTCTATGCGAAGAAGAAATAACAATTATTATGCCTATGTGAATAAGCATTAGGCAGAGCAACACTACGGGAGGTAACGTCCAGGGGACTTTGAAGTCACATCGTGCAAACCTGGAGGGTCACACGGGAAAAGGAATTTTCAAGTGAAGGAGTCCATAAGAAAGGGCCTTGTGGAGCTCGGTTTCTCTGTGTGGTGAATGGAACTGGCGAAGGGATGTAATTCACGAAGTGGGGTGCCTTATCCATAGCATGGGGTGGAAATACAACTGGGAGTTGCTTCACGAAGTGGAAAGGTATTCGCAGAACACTGCCTCACAGAGCACAGACACCTCGCAAAGAGAAGTGTCGTGAATCAAGGTGCTTCACGAAGTACAGTGATCCTACCTTGGCATGTGGATCACGTGTACAAGAGGGGTGTTTCGCGAAGCATAAACACTTCATGACAACTCGGGTCCCCTTGGGGATCCCTTTCCTTCGCGAAAGCCCTTAGGCTTCACAAAAGGCATCCCTCTCGGAAGAGGGGGTCAAAACGAGACAATGGAGAGGCACATCACGAAGCAAAAATACCTTGCATAGCTCATGATTCACAGAGCAAAGGGTGCTTCACGATTTGGGAGCTAGGAAGGTGAAAAGGTGGATTGTTCATCCCGTGGGCTCAGGGGGAGCTCGGTATTTATATGCAAGATGTGCTGCAAAGCAGAGCTTAAGAGACGCGAAGAGGGATTGGGTTTCTTCGCGGCGGGTTGCGAATGTCAGCGGGGTTCGCGGAGGGTATCACCTCCTTTGCTTCACGGAGGGATCGATAACTTCAGGGATGTTCACGAAGGGTATCGAATCCTTTGCTTCGCAACGCCCGTATTACTTGGGGGGAATCCACGAAGTGGATTCGCCAAGCCGGCCGTGGGGCCTCTTTATCTTCTTTCTTTTAAAAAACATTTTGGCGCCAAAGAATTCCCCCCTTAGAGTTGGAGCTGCGGAGGGATCAAGGGTGAAAGTTTGAGGGAAATCGGAAAAATCATCGGCCATTCGCAGTGCTCACTCGCGAAGAGGGTGAACGAGGCGGACAGGGGCCGTGCAGGCCGGGCACGCCGCGAAGCTCTACACAGACTAGACGCGCCACGAAGCTCCAAAGGCCGCCGCCTATAAATAGGGGCTCGACCCTCTCTTTTTTCCTTTACGTTCTCCATGATTTTCCACTTTTTCACTCTCTATTCGCAAATCTCCGAGTACTCCACACCTGCTCTCCGCAAATTGGGATTCACGGGGAACCACGAGTTTTTGACTCCATGACAGCGCCACACGAATGTGCGCTTGCAGGCCAAAACTAGGCTCCACAAACAGGCTTCGTGAATGAGCTCCATGAATAGGCTTCGCGACCCGACATGAAATTTTTCATAGTTCTGAAACCCAATGGCCCATCAAGAAGATGTGCAGGGTGTGCTCGCAGACGCGGCCCAGAGGGATGAGATGGAAAAATTTCTGGGCCTAGTAGAGTTGGTCCGTAGCCACTTGGACCATAATTCATTGATGGAGATGCTATTAGAGAGCCAAAATAATTATCCGTTGTGAAAGAGGCTTCCCTTTTATGGCTTCGGGAAGAGGGATGAAATCTTCATTCCTGAGGTGAGTAGGGACCAACTAGCTTTCGGGTTCAGGAGCACGCCATTCCAACACCAATGGTTCAGGGCAGCTGATGGTCATGCGCGGGAAGACTTAAAACCTATCATTGTCGACTGCCTATACAATCATCTGAACAATGTTGATGGGAATCCATTTCAGCCGGAGACGTCCCCTCCCATGTACCACACAATATTGAAGGAAGCATTGAGGGATTTGAAGCAGGGGTGGTCCGATGAGTGGGAACTATGCCAGGGAGGAAACTTCACAAATGATTGGGCATGGGCCTACTGGGTTGGCACCTCAAGTGAGGATATTTGAGTTAAGATGAGGAGAGTGGGTTTGTATGAGGCAAAATGGGCCTCCCAATTCCACATATATCAATCGAAATAGCTGATGCAAGAGATGTTGAGTAGATGGTTGTCTAGGACCAACACTTTTCACCTTTACCATGGGGAGGTTGGCATCAGTCTGTGGGATGTTCATCAGATTTCTGGGGTCCCGATCTTGGGGGTTACGTATGATGAGTTCCTCCCTATCATGAGCATGTGGGAGGATCTGGAGTAGATATCGCGGCTGGCGCTGGCACTACTGGTCAGGTCCTTGGAGAAGACAAAGAAGCGGTGAGGGATGTCCACTTCAAGAAGTGGTTCAAGTTGTTCATGAACATCCTGAAGGATCGAGAGTTTCCATCGAGGCCTCGAACATTCCCGAAGGGGGATGAAACGGGGAAAGGGACTCCATATTGGAAGCTCTTAGAGGATAACCAATGAAAGACCTGGGGATTCAGTTTCAATACCGAACAACAGCCGATTGTCAGACTGGTGGTGTTTATCGTGGCCTTTATCTATGGTTGGATCCTACCAGGGAGGGATACCAACATGGGGGTGTATCCCAGCTCATTAATCATTTCATCCATACTAGCCATAGGAGGGCGGGTCAATCTGGGGATTCCGATGATCGCCAGAGTGTACAAGACGCAACGGCATGTTAGCAAGGGTAAGAGGCCGCGGAGGATATGCGGGCCCTTCCATCTTCTCTATGGGTGGATTGTGGCGCACATCAGGGGGGTTTACGAATATCTGAACCCCATATCACCTCTGGGGTCAACCTTTCGCCCATCCATTCTAAATGATGCCAGGATATTTCCAGCCAAATTAACCATACCGTTGGTACTAAACCGGGTGTGGAAGGCAGATTAGTTTAATTTCCAACCATTTCCATTGCCAACGAGGGTACTCACCGATGACGGTCAGGGGACGGAAGAGCATTGGGCCTATCTCCTAGACTTCTGAGGTGGAGTCTTGGTGGAAAGGGTGGACTGCGAGCCTCTCTGCGAGACGTACATTCCAAACTGGTTTACAAGGGAATTCTGGTGCCTGCAGCGGCCGACCCTGCAAGTCTACTAGGAGGTGTCCCATGAGGAGCACCCGTGTGTGAAGAGGAAATTGTGTCTCATGTTCACATGGGAATATGGGAAAATTCAAAATAAATTTCCTCCACCTACTGCCGCCTTTGGACTAGTGAAGGAGTATGTCATATGCAGGGAGAAAACTTATCCGGGGGAAATGTGGCAGTAGCCAACTATTCGAGCTGGTGATGGCAAGCCTTCTCCATCCCTAGGTCAAGGTCAAAGGGTGACAAGGGCCTCTCATGGTGGTGGGGATTCCATGGCGGCGTGGACAACACCAGTTGAGGGTGAGGTAGCGACAGCGGATCCAACATCGGTAGTGGGCCCGGTGGTCCTAGAAGAGTAGATCCATCCGGAGGGGCGGCCACTGACGAGATTTCATATGATATTCACTCTGGCCGCGGGGAAACGGTTGCACCATATCGACATGCCAGAGAATGTTATTTTCCCAGAGGCCTGGGAAATCTGGGATGTCAACTGGAAATTCCACAGCCTTCCTGAGATTTGAAAACACATGAACCATCTCGGGATGGAATTACTGGGTATAGGCCTTTTCAGGGCAAGTTTCATAGGGTCTCTGGCGGAGGTGGAGCAATATCTGGATGAGCGAGAGGATTTTTTACATTCCAGGGGTGCCTCGCATCCAATGAAATGCTATGTGAGGAAACTACTAGATCAGACGGTTCCCCCATAGCTATCGTCCACCGAGTTGAGAGAGCAGTTCCCCCTACCCGAAGAATAAGATGAATCCTCTTGGGGGAATGCGGCCAGTGGTGGGAGCCCATTGGAGGAAGGTGAAGTCGGTGATCAAGACTCAGGTCTCAATGATTTCGCGGAGGCTCTCGAGGAAAAATCCCATGTGTCTTTTTTCGAGGTCTACTATCAGGTCATTATGGAATTCTTACCGACATCTGAACCTTGCAGGAGGACCTTGTGCACAGACCTCATTCTCACCCCTCTGTGGGTGATGATTCAGGACCCTTGATCTCTATATGTCCTCTCCACTGAATTCATTACTGACACACGCTGATCGTTCCAACTGACGTACATGCCCTTCTCTGTCACATACAGTTCTTTGACTGGCATGGGCCACTACGGCGAGGTTGGTCAGGATTTTTGGTGGTGCCCCTCCTAGGGGCATGCTAGTAATCAGGGAGATAGTTACCCAGCCCACCTGAGCTGTAGTGCTCCCTATCATTAGTGGGACCACCATCAGGGTCGTTCCTGGGGTCATTGAGGTGGGTTCTGATGATGAGGATTGATCGGTCGTCCCAAGTCCCACCATGCCTGATCCAACGCCAGATGTCGAACCTGATCTAATGCCAGATGCTGATCCTGCTGAAGATTTCATGAGGGTGTATCCTGCATGCAAGCCCGCCAATCGCGCAGATTGGGATGTGATGACCTCTGACTAAGAGGACATCGATATAGTCTATCACCGATCATGGATGTTGATCTTGTGGTTTATCAAAAAGACCCCCTAGGCATTATGGTTGGATGAGATGGACAGACATTTCTCGTGACTACGAACTGTGTGTTGGGGGAGAGGATGCCCAATGCCCTCATCTACTCATCCGAGATCTCATGGTAGAGATGATATGGGAGTATGATCAGGGCCTCAGCATGGGCTGGAATCAGAGGAAGGAAACAAACATCAAAAAGCTCCAGGAGGCTGTAAATTAAGTCCATCGGCTACAGATCTAGGAAGATGAGCACTCATCCTCTCTTAATGAACAATCAGAGCTGATCCTGTGATTGAAGGACCATCTAGAAGTGGCAGAAGAGCATATGGGGCAAGCTTATGAAGAAATGATCGTCATTCAGGCAGACGTAAAGCAGGCCCAAACTGAGGCTGATGAACTACACCCCATTGCTGCTGAGGAGGAGTGGGAGTTGAGTCGGCAGTAGCAACTTCTGGATTCCACAAGATGAAGTGCGGCAAAACGGCAACTCTCTTTTGATGAGGTCAACCCATCCATGGGAGGAATAAACCCCTGAGTGTTGTAAGTATCAAAAACTCTCAAACGTACTTTCATGTTTTTATTTATTTGATGCCATAGAATGAACAAGTCTCGTTATCAAGGTTGGCTTCATATGCGTCTATTATATTCATTAAATGTCCAGTGGTCAGTCCCTAAGCTCACGCAGGTTGAGCCCAATGTGAGAAACAGGGGGTGATCACCATGCTATTCAATCTGGACACAATGTGTCGACCATGATTCAGGTATCTGGGGTTTAAGTAACCAATTTGTATCTTCTGGGAAGACATGGGAGAGGCCCGATCGGAGGACTAGAACCTCAGAACAATTGATGAGCCATTATTTTGATGTGCTTTGGTGCAAGAGCGGGGTAACACCAGGAGGGTTGGGATTAGTTCAAACATAGAGAAGTGGCAGGTGTGAATCATGATACCTAAAAATACGGAATGCTATGGGGGGTGGCGTGCCAATGAAGGATAACTACCGACCATGTTCGAAACACAGTATCCTCACTGCGTTAGCCTGAAATGGGAATAACAAATGAGGGTCAAACATTGACCATGTTTGAAACACGAGGCCTGACTCAAAATGCTATCCATTAGTCATCTGGAACATTGTCCCAGGATAATAGGTGGGCCATAGGCCGAGCATCCATACTGTTAGGGGGTTCCTCCAGACGTGAAAAAGGATGAGGGTCTGAATAAAGGGGTATATAAAGAATGGAACATGGATTGAGGGTTTGTTCGAACATAATCCAACACTCTTGAAATTACACCACCATGGCGAAAGCACACTAGATGGATGCATCAATTTCATCATGAATCATTTCTTCTTTTGGGCAGGGCTTCTCTGGAGAGGGATTCGTCACTTCCCAATGTCATATTTGGGCATCCCGAACTTGTTCACGACAGAGTTTTAGTTCCACGGTTCCCCACAAGGGGTCAGGCCAGGGGCCATAAATGGGGAGGAACATGATCTTATTATTCCTGGGGTTGAACACGAGGTGAAATGCCTGAGTGTCCCTACGTATCCCATGAGGATGTTAATCATTCCGTACGTAGTTCTGGAAGTGCAGTGTAGTCATATACCAACACTGACAGGTGAAATCCTCTCTGGAAGAGACTCTGGTGCATCCCATGACTAACATGGGGAAACTTGAACTTGTTCACGGTAGAACCACAATTTAGTGTCATGCATTGGGGACATATGGACTCCTGTATTTTAACTTCATATGATTGAATGTGGAATGAAAAGGAAGATCCCAGAGAGCATGTTTTGTGGTAGCTATGAAACCGACGTGAATGAGGACTGGGAGTCCAAATCAAACCATGTACCCCCGGAGGAAACTCTTTAGGTTGAGGGACCAAGAGTGAGAATTAGGATGGGCCTGAAGAAGAGTGGTCGAGCATTCCTACGTACCACATGAGGATGAGAATCAATCCATACGTAGTTCTGAGAGCACATTTTAATGTCATGCGGGATGATGAGAATCTTGGTCGTGTTGGTACCCATTCTACCAAAACTACTAAGCCCACGTGAGTCATGCTTGATGTGGGAAACAAGAAGTAATGGTGGGACATTCCCGACATAGTAAGGGGCTTTTTAGGACGAAGGACACTCAGTGAATACCAGCCCAAAGATGCTAACGTGTTCATGAACCATACCTAGATGCGTGAAGAGATAGAGGTGAGTATGTCGGATTCCACTTGAACTTGAGGAAGTGGAAATGTGTGAATCATTACGCTCACAATCTTGATCACAATGATGGCGGCGTGGCAATGGAGGATAACTATTAACTATGGCGGAAACACAGCATCCACATTGAGTTAGCCTAGAATGGGGACAAAAAAATGAGGTTTGATCATTGACCGTGTTCACAACATGGGACTTGTCGCAAATGTTGTCCAATATCCTTAGGGACATTAGCCCAAAATGATTGGAGATCCCTTAGGCCCATCATCCATCGAGATCACTTAGGACTAGAATCCATGTTGTCTAAGGGTCCTTTAGGATGTGGAAGAGGATGAGGATCCAAATAGCATGCCCACAAAGCTTGGACATGGAACGAGAGAAATGTTCTCATGAAAATTCCACACTTCGGGCTCTTTGTCAAAACGCATCAGAATACAACAATGAGAGGTATTAGATAGAGGGAGTCGAGTCCCTTACCATAGGGAGATCTTAGTTTAGGGTTTTAGAATTCAGACCATGGATGAGAGGAAGTATGGGAGACTCATGGTGAGTAATTACAAAAGCCCGAGGTGAATGGGAACTGGGGATTGCGATCACCACATGTTCGATGGAGAGGCTTTAGGTCAAGGGAGTAAAAACGAGAGTTGAGTTTGGCCCGAGGCAAAGTGCACATGCTTTCCTACGTACCCCATGAGGATGGGGATCAAGTTGCATGTAGTTCTTGAAAAGGGGGCATAGTGAGGTACCTGTGCTAGGAATAAAATAGGTGTGTGGGCGTAGCCACACACCAAAGGAAGAGGTATTTGATAAATCTTGTTTTTCCTTTAGGATGAGTGGTTTTTTTTCAAGAAACAAGCCTAGGGTAGAAGGCCCTGGTGTCACCACAAGAATCAAGTCATAGTAGCCATTGAAAAATGGCATGGCATATGACCAATACCCAATGCGACGTCCTCTGTGATGAGATCATCACAATGTAATTCCATTTTTCATCGTGAAACAAGGATGATAATATCACAGTTTAGGGTCATGTGATGGGACCCAAAATGCATTTTAACATCATGCAGCGCAGACGTAGATGAGACGATGCTAGGCGGGGAATGTGTATATCACACACGGTTTTTCTTTTCTTTTCTGTCATTGTATTGATCCGGCCCATTAGAAATACCAATCCTTTTCATTGGTATTTGATGAGATAAATCCTGAGTTTTGAAGTTTCATATATGTCTAACCACCCTAATTTGGGATCCCCATTGTTTGTTTAGTAGTTTTTGAAGAAAGGGTGGTTACTTCATGATTTGGGCCAACCGTGAGCCCATTCCTAGTTTTAAAAACTGAATTTGTTTCTTTTATAACTCTTTTGTTTTTCATCCTTTTTCACCCATTAAACTTAAAACTTGTCCTATACTAATATATTAAAATTTATTCATCCTTTTGGACCCATTAGAAATTCATAAGCCGGGTGAATTTGGGTTACTTATTTAGGTATTGGGCCAGCCCATGGGCCCATTTCCTGTTTAAAAAAAATAAATTGTTTCATTTATATCTTTTTCAATTTTTACTATTTTTCGGTGATTCCACATCCCCCTCGAAGAAACTAACCCTAGTCTAACCCGCATAATCGATTTTACCTCTTTGGAGCTCATGTGGGACGCGGATTAGGGCGAAAATGCTCAGGAAACCTCAAATCGCCCAGAATTTCCAAGGTAACTTTTATCATTCATAAATCAATCAATTCGTACTACTTTAGCCACCAATCTTCTTATCGTGGTTCTTCCGGACCTTAGGAGTCTCTCCAAGAATTTTCAAGCCATTCCCATTTCTCTAGTGCTTCAGATCTAATGGAAGATGAAGAGTTTTCTAGGATGAAAGGTGAGATTCCTTCTCCTTTCTTCTTCCTCTTCCCCCTCCTTTCATTATTTCTTCGTTTTATATTGTACCGTAGTCTTGATAGAACTAGGGTTTTGTTATACCATGTTTTTTGATGGGGTTTCTGTTTGTTTAGGTCTGATCTTTATAGTTTTATGGTTTATAAACCCGTGGCGGGTGATTTCGGGTGTGCGTTTCAATTATGCCAAAGATTTGAGGTAGGATACCCCTTGCACATGACTTTATTATTTAAGTTTCATCATTTTATTATATTTAACACCATATATATATGTTTATTATTGTTTTTCGTCCTTTGGATAATTTTATTTGTGTTCAAAGTGGTTGTTTAATCATAGGTTTGTGAAGGGTAGTGTTGTTTTGTCATGAAAGTTCTCAACAAGTGTTTGTTTAAATGTTCCATTATCTTTTGAAAATATTTTGTGAGATTTATAATCTGGTCTATGGTATTTTTAACATGTTACAGTATCTTGAATGAAAATATGGCTTTCAATTGGTGTTTTATTCCTTTTCATGTACTTAAAATAAATTGTTTTGTTTAAAAAGGGCATGTCATGTGTTCGGTAAATTGCCCGGTTGGCTTTTATGTGTGATGTGTGATTTAAAAGTTATTTGTTTGGATTTATAAAGGAATTGGAATAATGATAAATGGAATTTTTGGGTACTTATATGGATTTATTATTTGTATTTGTTTTTACAATCAAGTGGGTTTTTATTTACAACATATTTTGGCCCGAGTTGCCCAAAAATGGACTGTTTCACATCTTTATGAAAATGGTTGTGTTTTGAATATGTAACCTGAGTATTATAAGAGATTTATGAATGTGGGCTTCTTCTATAAATGGTGTTTATACATATCCTTAATAAAATTAAAATGCATACCTTCCTCAAAGGTTAGTTTTGAGAAAATGTTTAAAGGCCCGTTTGGCATTTCCTAGAAATGAAAGAGTGTTTTACTTGTATATAACAAGTTGTGAAATTGGGATTGTTTTATGGTCCATTAAATGAATTTATTAAATGTTTATTGGGCTTCCAAATATTATTTGGTTTGGTTTTGATGTGTGTTTATAATTGAAAGAGTGATTTTGAAAGAGTTTTATGTGCAAAGCCTCAATACACTTCATGAAATTGTTTTACTAAAATATTTAGCGGTTTGTTGATTAGTGTAAGAAATTTGAATAAAGATTATGGTATGTTTGTGTTTTTATGGTTTTGGAATGGAATGTGGATATGAAATGTGTATTTGATAATATGTGTAACTTTATTGAGCACTAAAGGGAATCCCAGGTATCTAGGTGGGTGGACGTGTACTAGTATGCTAGTGATTCTGTGGGGGTTGGCCCCTGTTTCACGTAGCAAGTTTGACGATGACAAAACTAACTAAACTATGATGATGATGATGATTGGGGACCACTAGGTTATGGGTATGTTCCCTACTAGTGGCTCATGCACGAGAACGGATATTTATTATGGTTACTTTCACCGAGATACGAGGTACCTGGGGCTTACAACTAACAAGTGCCTAAGGGTATTTCTGTGACTAGTGCTCGTTGGCTATTTTGTACTCACCATCGGCATACGGTTTTTTTGGTTGGTAAATTAATTAGTATGTGTTATTTATTTGAATGTTAAAATTATTTAAAGAATCCCTCTTGAAATTTATTTTCATTTTGAAGTTTCACCTCTTTGAAAATAATTGTTACTTGCATTTTTGTTTGTTAAACATGCATGTTTTTGTCTAATAATTATTATAGCATGGAACCTCATTTGAAAACCATACTTTCAAATCTTTAATTTAAAACTATAAATTGATGTTTCTTTTATTTTAAAGTAATGTGCATTGGGAATAGAATATCGGGCTAACCTACTGAGTTTTAATACTCACGCCTATAGTCTTCTTCTTTTTTTTATCCCTTGTGCAGGTTTCATCTTTAGTTCGATCACCTTGGGGGACTTTTTATCATTGTGTTGGAGAGTGACCAGAAGTGTCACATGGAGTTATTTTTTTTATCTGGATTGTTCAGTTGAGATGTTGGTTTTGTTCTAATTTTAGTTTCTTGTACAAATAATATTTAGTTCAATTTTTATATAAATTCATTTTGGGCTGTCAGTTTATTTCCGCTATTTGTTTAATTGTTTATATATGGGCTAAATCGTTCCCTTGTGTACTCTATTGATGCCCTTTGTGCTTGTCACCATCCCGGGAGGATCGGGAACGCCTCTCGAGACTTGTTGCGGGCTGGCCTGGGTGACCGGTTCAGGGTCGACTTGGGCTGGTTCGTGACAAAATGGTATCAGAGGAGGTCGGCTATTAGCAGACCTTTCTTTTTAGAGCACCCTTTTTATTTTGGGGATGTCAAGGTAGATGGAGTAGGATTGTTGGGACTTGAGGGGTAAGTGCAAGAAGAGCATCGCGAACTCTTTCTTGTTCTAATCCTCAGGTTTCCATGGAAGTCCAGTTTTATTAGTGTCCTTTGTTCTAGTTTATTGTTTGGTATTGGGATATGACAAGGGGAGTATGACCAATGGCCTTCATGAGCTCATAGGGCCTGGCAAGCCATGTGGAGCTGGGGAATGGTCCTAATATGTCTCTCTGTGTTGGTGTTGTGTTTGGCATATGGCCGCCAACCATATGGTCAAGTCACCCACCGGCACTAGTTCCCTTTTTCTTGGGTCTCTTGAACCTTTCTTGAATTCGGGATTTTTGTTTTTAAAATCCTTGTGTGAGAACTGTGGAAATGGATTTTAATGTAAGGATTAGATTTTGAAAAGTGAAAAATGGGGTTTTCAATAATTAAATATAATAATGGTTTTGGAAGGTTGTGTTTTTGTGAAAAAAATGGAGGGAAGCAGAAATGATTTAAAGGGATTGGATTATCCATAATCTAAACTTGTGGTTTGTTGAAATAAAATGTTTTGAAATTGTGAATCATTTTAAAGTGATTCTGGATCTTTGTTTTAAATGGGGTATTTTAGGATGTTAAAAAGTTTTTGAATCGGATAAATTAGTTTTGGAAATTAGTTTTGATCGGTTGGTGTTTTACTAGAAACGTTATTGGTCTCAATGGACCTCGGATTATGAAAATATACATTGCTGATTTTTTTTAAAAAATACTGTGAAGGGGTTGTTTGGAGTGGCATGGTTATTTAAAAAGTTTTTAAAAATGAAAAGGGGTAGGTTTTCATGAAAATGGTTCTTAATTAATTGTGATTTTTTTTGAAACATGAAAATGTTTTTTGACTTGGTGGTTGGTGTTCCTTTTGAATGTAAATTGTTTTTTTGAATTATGATGTTTAATTTTAGCCTTTGGTGTTTTCATGGGTGCTCACATGCATGGTTTTATTTATATTTGGAAGTATGGCCTATATGGTATGGTGGTTGTGTGTCAGGGGTGGCATGGAAATGTGCATGTGGGTGAGACTTGATGAAACACCATTGGTGAATGTGGAAACCCACCAAGTTAGTTAGTTTTTTCAAAATTGCTTTGAGCTGAAAATTATGGCCTTTTTTAAAAACCAATGGTTATGTGGCTTGATTTTTCTATGTCTTAGAAGAGTTGTTTATTTGGTTAGCTTCCATGTGATCTAGAATTCATACTCTTGTTCTATCTAGTGATGAGATCTTGTTGGTGGCTCGGTTTTGGAGTAATTTTCATTGGGTTTCTAAAAATGTGTTTGATGTTGTGATGTGGCCATGGATAGTTCTGCGTTGGAAATCTTTCCTACTGATCAACCTAAGGATTCCTTTAAAATTTTAAATCCACCTATTTTGATGATGCCTCATCTTGTTTGTTGGAATAGAGAGCTGTTTGGGATCTATTAAAAGTGTTTCTAGGCCATGATAATTCTTTTGGACAGAGCAGTTGTGTTCGGTGATGTTGATGTGTTTCGTCGTATTCCTTGTCCATTATGCCCCTAGTTTGGAGTGAGATAGAATTTTGATATGTATCTATGAGTTCCTATTTAGATTAAGCTTTTTGTTTGGTGATCAAGTGTGGTTTTTTTGAGTGGTGTGATCCTTATCACCTGACTGCGGTGAAACAAATGCTTCAAGAATCAGGGCTCCAGCCATAGGCCTCGGAGTGAAGCTTTTCACGCAGTCAGAAAATCGACAGAGGCGTGGAGTGCTCTATTATGACCCTTACTCCTCTGTTTTGTTAAGTTATTTTCTATGTCAATGTTTTGGTTCTTCATTTCTATGAATTTCCCTTTGTCGCAACAAGCGTGGTGGACTTAACCCCTCACAGAGTGTCTATGGTTATTCTTTCATGGATGTGGGTTTTCAATCAATGTCCCTGTGTGGACTGCCTGTAAAAATCAGATGCAGTCTTGGTGTTACCTATTCATAGGGGGAGTGTTTTGGGTAGTTTCTTTGTTTCTTTTGTTGTTTAAGTGGCCAAATTATTGGGTCCCCTTCCCTCCCATCCCCAAATGACGGGGGTCCAGAATTGTGCTGAATGTGTCGACCAAGTTATTGTCCCTTCCATTCGGGAGTGGGTGGTTTATATGATCATGTTATGACTCTATTAACTTGGTATAGTAGTTTTTTGTAGGAGGGTTTTTTTGGGCTTGTGTGAGTGAGTCCCAACTCTTGCTCATGTTCAATTCTTGTCTGTTCATTGCTAGTTGGCTTCTAAAGGTGGGGAGACCCACCATGGGTCTCCTGGATTTTCATCCCAAGAAAATTTCTAGTGATAGTTGATTATTAATGTTGGGTATTACATTCTGGAATCCTTAGGTGTTGTTTTTTTTCAGCTGGAAATTGTTATGGCTTTCTGGGAGCGGAAAACTTTAATGGTGGGGAGAATTGTCACACACGGTTTTTCTTTTCTTTTCTGTCATTGTATTGATCCGGACCATTAGAAATACCGATCCTTTTCATGGGTATTTGATGAGATAAATCTTGAGTTTTGAAGTTTCATATATGTATAAACACCCTAATTTGGGATCCCCATTGTTTGTTTAGTAGTTTTTGAAGAAAGGGTGGTTACTTCATGATTTGGTCCAACCGTGAGCCCATTACTAGTTTTAAAAACTGAATTTGTTTCTTTTATAACTCTTTTGTTTTTCATCCTTTTTCACCCATTCAACTTACAACTTGTCCTATACTGATATATTAAAGTTTATTTATCCTTTTGGACCCATTATAAATTCATAAGCCAGGTGAATTTGGGTTACTTATTTAGGTATTGGGCCAGCCCATGAGCCCATTTCCTGTTTTAAAACAATAATTTGTTTCATTTATATCTTTTTAAATTTTCACTAATTTTCGGTGATTCCACCTCCCCCTAGAAGCCAATAACCCTAGACTAACCCTCATAATAAAAGGTACCTCTTTGGAGCTCATGTGGATCGCGGATTAGGGCGAAAATGATCAGGAAACCTCAAATCGACCAGAATTTCCAAGGTAAATTTTATCATTCACAAATCAATCAATTAGTACTACGTTAGACACCAATCTTCTTCTCCTGGTTCTTCCAGACCTTAGGAGTCTCTCCAAGAATTTTCAAGCCATTCCCTTTTCTCTAGAGCTTCAGATCTAATGGAAGATGAATAGTATTCTAGGATGAAAGGTGAGATTCCTTCTCCTTTCTTCTTCCTCTTCCCCCTCCTTTCATTATTTCTTGGTTTTATATTGTACCGTAGTCTTTATCGACCTAGGGTTTTTTTATAACATGTTTCTTGATGGTGTTTTTGTTTGTTTAGGTCTGATCTTTATAGTTTTATGGTTTATAAACCCGCGGCGGGTGATTTCGGGTGTGCGTTTCAATTATGCCAATGATTTGATGTAGGATACCCCTTGCACATGACTTTATTATTTAAGTTTCATCATTTTATTATATTTAACACCAGATATATATGTTTATTATTGTTTTTCATCCTTTGGATAATTTTATTGGTGTTCAAAGTGGTTGTTTAATCATTGGTTTGTGAATGGTAGTGTTGTTTTATCATGAAAGTTCTCAACAAGTGTTTGTTTAAATGTTCCGTTATCTTTTGCAAACATTTTGTGAGGTTTATAATCTGGTCTATGGTATTTTTAACATGTTACAGTATCTTGAATGAAAATATGGCTTTAAATTGGTGTTTTATTCCTTTTCATGTACTTAAAATAAATTGTTTTGTTTAAAAAGGGCATGTCATGTGTTCGGTAAATTGCCCGGTTGGCTTTTATGTGTGATGTGTGATTTAGAAGTTATTTGTTTGGATTTATAAAGGAATTGGAATAATAATAAATGGTATTTTTGGGTACTTATATGGATTTCTTATTTGTATTTGTTTTTACAATCAAGTGGGTTTTTATTTACACCATATTTTGGCCCGAGTTGCCCAAAAATGGACTGTTTCACATCTTTATGAAAATGGTTGTGTTTTGAATATGTAACCTGAGTGTTATAAGAGATTTATGAATGTGGTTTTCTTCTGTAAATGGTGTTTATACATATCCTTAATAAAATTAAAATGCATACCCTCCTCAAAGGTTAGTTTTGAGAAAATGTTTAAAGGCCCGTTTGGCATTTCCTAGAAATGAAGGAGTGTTTTACTTGTATATAACAAGTTGTGAAATTGGGATTGTTTTATGGTCCATTAAATGAATTTATTAAATGTTTATTGGGCTGAAAAATATTATTTGGTTTGGTTTTGATGTGTGTTTATAATTGAAAGAGTGATTTTGAAAGAGTTTTATGTGCAAAGCCTCAATAAACTTCATGAAATTGTTTTACTAAAATATTTAGCGGTTTGTTGATTAGTGTAAGAAATTTGAATAAATATTATGGGATGTTTTTGTTTTTATGGTTTTGGAATGGAATGTGGATATGAAATGTGTATTTGATAATATGTGTAACTTTATTGAGCACTAAAGGGAATCCCGGGTATCTAGGTGGGTGGACGTGTACTAGTATGCTAGTGATTCTGTGGGGGTTGGCCCCTGTTTCACGTAGCAAGTTTGACGATGACAACACTAACTAAACTATGATGATGATGATGATTGGGGACCACTAGGTTATGGGTATGTTCCCTACTAGTGGCTCGTTCACGAGAACGGATATTTATTATGGTTACTTTCACCGAGATACGAGGTACCTGGGGCTCACAACTAACTAGTTCCTAGGGGTATTCCTGTGACTAGTGCTCATTGGCTATTTTGTACTCACCGTCGGCATACGGTGTGTTTGGTTGGTAAATTCAGTAGTATGTGTTATTTATTTGAATGTTAAAATTCTTTAAAGCAGCCCTCTTGAAAACTATTTTCATTTTGATGTTTCACCTCTTTGAAAATAATTGTTACTTGCATTTTTGTTTATTAAACATGCATGTTTTTGTCTAATAATTATTATAGCATGGAACCTCATTTGAAAACCGTACTTTCAAATCAATAATTTAAAACTATAAATTGATGTTTCTTTTATTTTAAAGTAATGTGCATTGGGAATAGAATATCGGGCTAACCTACTGAGTTTTAATACTCACGCCTATAGTCTTCTTTTTTTTAGCCCTTGTGCAGGTTTCATCTTTAGTTCGATCACCTTGGGCGACTTTTTATCTTTGTGTTGGAGAGTGACCAGAAGTGTCACATGGAGTTATTTCTTTATCGGGATTTTTCAGTTGAGTTGTTGGTTTTGTTCTAATTTTAGTTTCTTGTAAAAATAATATTTAGTTCAATTTTTATATAAATTCATTTTGTGCTGTCCATTTATTTCCGCTATTTGTTTGATTGTTTATATATGGGCTAAATCGTTCCCCTGTGTACTCTATTGATTCCCTTGGTGCTTTTCACCATCCCGGGAGGATCGGGAATGCCTCTCGGGACCTGTCGCGGGCTGGCCTGGGTGACCGGTTCAGGGTCGACTCGGGCTGGTTCGTGACAGTGTATGGTGCAATGAAACAAAACCGACCTGTATGGGGACATGATCCAACATCATACCATATGCAATTCTGGGAGGAGCTCCTCATTCCAAGGGGGACAGATAGGGGTGAAATAAAATGGGGCTGGAGAAACTAGCCCCAGCTAAGATGGACCCAAAAACGAGATGTCTGAGTGGTCCTACGTATCCCATAAGAATTAGAATCAAGACACACATAGTTCTGGAGTATGCCTTTAAATGTCATGCGGGACAAGAGGGACAAGAAACATGATGGTTAATTTTTAGAATGGGGTGTGTGTGGTGTGTCTATTACAAACCCGATGTGAATGAGGTCATAATCCCATACCATGCCACACGGTCCCGTAGTCAATGTCTAGAAGACGAGATAGAAAATACAAATTAGAAAAACTCAGGCTGGACCCGAAGACAAGAGGTCTGGACATTCCTACATATCCCTTGAGGATGAAAATCAAGTCGTACGTAGTTCATGAAGAGATATTAGTTTATAGTCTTAGAGATCAGACCTAGGAGGGATAACAACTTTCCAAGTAAGTGAAGACCTCGACCAGATCCTTAAGCCCACATGAATCAAACTCCATGTGGGAAAATGGGAGGAAGATCTTTATTTCAATACCTAGAATGCACACCAAAGGGAAATCAGTGTGGACCCCCTATCATGGCTCTAGTCCTCCTCACACGCAGATGTGGACTAAGGAAGAGTACCAAGAGTTTCGAAGTTCTACTTGGACATGATGAGGTGGAGAAGGATGTGAATCATGTAACTAGAATTTTGGGTTTAATGGGGTTGGTGAGGTGATGGAGGATAATTGTTTACCATGGTAGAAATTCAGTATCCATGTCGCGTTATCCTGAAATGGGAACAACAAATGAGCATCAACCACTGACCATATTTGCAACGAGGGATTTGTATCGATTTGTTGTTTGCAACCTTTGGGGGTGTCGACACGTAATGGTAGGAGATCCCTTAGTCCTAGTATCTATGCCACTCGGGGGTCCCTTCGGGTGTGAAAGGTGATGGAAGCGCTAATGAAGAGAAACGAAAATCCTAAAAATTAGTTGGAAGCCTATACGAGTATAGTACGACATTCCTGGTACTAAACCAGAGTACCCTTAAGGACACTGGTGAACCGCCGAGTAGGGTTGACGAAGGTGTCTAGGAAGGAGAGGGTAGGCCAGGGGGACAAGGTGAAATGGAGATTTCCGGGAGATGGGGCTGGACCTGAAGTCTAGACATTTGAGTGGTCCTATGTATCCCATAAATATGTGAATAAAGCCAGAGGTAGTTCTCAAAGATACCTGGGGGATATGATACCCTAACAGGGAAGTGTATGGCGTGGCGAGTAACCCGACGGGAATGAGGACATAATCCTGTACCACACTGCACAATCCCATAAGAGAGAACCTGGGCTAGGGGCCTGAAAAGGCCAAGGGGCCTCATTCCGGAAGGCCTGGACAACTTCCAGTTTAACATCTTACTGTGAGGACAAGGGCCGGGGGCCCGAGAAGGCCAAGGGGCCTAAGGCTGGGCCTCAGCCAGGAAGGCCTAACCAGCTTGCAGTTTAACGTCTTGTAGTGAGGACGAGGAGGGGAGTAGGATACCCCACACAAGGGAGGTGTACGACACAGTATGAAAAATTACGTGAATGAGGACATAATCCTGCAACATATCACACACCCCCGTGAGAGAGCCTGGGCCGGGGGCCCGAGAAGGCCAAGGGGCCTAAGGCTGGGCCTCGGTCAGGAAGGCCTGACCCGCTTGAAGTTTAACGTCTTGCAGTGAGGATGAATTCCGGGGTAATGTGTCTCATCTGGGGATGTGTACGGCATGGAGAGAAACCCTACGTGAAGGAGGATATAATACCACACCATATCATACAATCCCATAAGAGTGAACCTGGGATGGGGGCCCGAAAAGGCCAAGGGGCCTGAGGGTTGGCATCGCCCGGAGGAAGTTCATCTCTTGGAGATACAACGAGGCATAATGAACCACTACACTCGATGTTTGCGACATCTTAGGGAAGAACTAACGATCCAGGATAACTGTTGACCATGTTCAAAACACAGCATCAAGAGAAAAAAATAAGCATCGACCGCTGAACATATTTGAATCACGGGATTTGTATCAATTTGTTTCTCGACATCCTCGATGGAGTTGGCCCGAAGTGGTAAGAGGGATCCCTTAGGACTAGCATTCATACCATTCATGGGACCTTCTAGATGGGGAAGGTGAGAAAATCCCAGTCAAGGAGAGGGTGAAGCAAATTTGTACCCATATCTCAAAGAGGTGAATGTATCCAGGGAGGGGGATGTATAGATGGATTGAGGATAGCTCGATTTTAATTGAGGAAAAATATGCACCCTACCATTTATCTAGTCCCTAGGGGAAGATTATGGATTTTTGGGCTGGGCTAATAGACAAAATGTCCGAGAGTTCCTATGTATCCCATGCAGAAGGGAATCAAGCCATACGTAGTTCTCAAGATGCTATTTAATGTCATGAAGGACCATGCATGGTTTAATGTCATAAAGGACCATGCATGGTTTAATTTCATGCATGACTGGACAGTTTAAAGACATGTAGGACCATCGTGCAGTTTAGGGTCATACGAGATCGTCCAGTTTAAGGTCAGGTAGGACCATACAGTTTAAGGTCATACAGGACCGAGGGGATCAAGAAAAGTATTGATTGAGGAACTTGGCATTGGTGGGAGGAGTTATGCACTCACCATCCATGGTCACCAAGGAGTATGATACGTTGGGGGTAAACCTTATGAATGATGTAATGTCATTCCCATATGGGCTCCCACTTGGTTGGTTTCCTGCAGGGGATCATTACCGCTCGGAGTGCCAGTACTAGGTCGCCTTGTAGGAAAGAGCTGAGGAGAAAATTCTTGTTGAAGGCTCTAGCTATCTTATTTTGATGCCTTTCCAGATTGCGCAGGGCACAAATCCTACTCTCATCAAGTGCTTCCAATTATTTTAGACAGATTTTGGCCACCTTATCTAGCACCTGCTGGTCATAGACTGCAGTGCGTAATGATGGCAGCTAGATCTCGATGGCCAGGATGGCCTTATCCCCATACACTAGGGAATATGGACTCACTTGGGTGGCATTGCAAGTTTTCATCTGATAAGACCAGAGGGCATTGGGGATCTTGTCCGGACAACTCTTCTTGTTTGGACCAACCATTTTCTGAAAAATGTTAGAGAGTGTTTTTTTGAACGCCTCGATCTATCCATTTTCCTGCGCGTGATAGCAAGAGGTATGGGTTGAGCGAATGTTGTACTTGGCATACAATTTCTTCATCTCAGCCGCTCAGAATTTGGAGCCATTATCGGTGAGGATAGCGCGAGGGACTCCAAAGTGGTATATGATGTTGGAGCTCACAAAGTCGATAATGGATGGATCCTTGACTTCCTTGAGTGAAACTGCATGTTCCCACTTGGAGAAGAAATACATAGCAGTCAGGGATGAACCTACACTGGCGAGCTGTCACCGGTGGATATGGTCCTACGACATCAAGTCCCCACACCGCAAAGGGCCAAGAATACTTGGTGGAGTGGAAATGTTCTGGTGGCCGATGTAGGAAATTATTATGCACTCGGAATGTGTGAAATCTCTTGGAAAACTCAATACAATCATGGATCATAGAGGGCCCTAAGTACCCCAGTCTCCGGATCTGATGGGATAGCTTTGGCCCAAACTGGTGGGCACTATAGGAACCGACATGAACCTCTTGCATGACCTGAGAAATCTCGACTCCTAGAATTCAATAGAGGATAACACCATCGAAAGCATTCTTATAGATGATCTGCTAAAGATTGGGACCACTCTAGAGAGTGAACTACATTGAGCGACATCAGATTCACTCGTGTTCAACCCGATCGTCTAGGAGGTAATCATTTTGGAGATAATCAACAACAGGGGATCTCCAGTCGGGAGTCATTTCAACCACTGCATCTGAAGAACCTAGGGATCTTGACATGGAGTATCTGGCAGTAATATGGATTTCTCACATGCCTTCGTCATCTTCTGGGGTGACAGGGGAAATGACTCTCCGGTGTGCCACATGTATAATCATATCATCCTGCTCGGGTACTGCAAGTGACGCAGCTAAGCCGGCCAAAGCATCCGCTCAACCATTATGTGACTGAGGGACATGGATAACCTCTGGTTGAGAAGGGGTCTGGGCCATTAGATGGAGGGTGCACTCCAAAAATGGCACGAGCTCTGGATTTCTAAAAACATAGTCACCATTGAACTGCTTGAAGACTAATTCAGAATCCCCATTCACATGAAAATGGGACACATCGATCTCAAGGTCCATCTCGAGGCCAGTGATGAGAGCCTAATACTCTGCCTCATTGTTGGTGCAACCTTCTGAAAATAGGAATGAGTATGGTAGAATGGCTTGCGCTGGGGTAATGAAGACAATACTCAGGCCTACTCTCTTGAGCCTAGGATCATTGAGACTTCTACCAGTGGGACTCTGAGAGGCACCATCATAGTGCATTTTCCAACACGGGAAGACATGGTCTACTAAAATGATTTCCTCATTGGGAAAATCTAGGTCCAGGGATTGATCCGCATGGGTTTGATGGACAGCTAGAAATTCTTCGAATGCCTTCCCCCTGATAGCCTTCGGAGGCACGAACCTGATGTCAAACTGCTAGAGAATTACCGCCCACCGTACTAGTCGGCTAGTAAAAATGGGGCGGTTCAGGATGTAGTTCAACGGATCTACCTGAGATACCAACTTTACCTCATGGTACTATAGGTAATGTCACAACTTCTATACAAAAAATACAAGCACAAGGCATCTATTATTGATAGGGGAGTATATAGTATCAGTATCGAGGATCATGCGACTGAGATAGTAGAGGCTATTCTCTATCCCCACATTATTCTTCTCGGAGAGAAGGGCACCGAGAGACCGATCCAGGGCAGCGACATAGAGAATTAGTGGCTTCCCAGAGACGGGTGGCATCAGGACTGGAGGATAGAGCAGATACTGCTTGACTTCCCTGAATGCGGTCTGACATTCTTCATCTCATTCATAGGCCGAGCCTTTCTTCATGAGCCAAGAAAATGGCTTACATTTCCCAACCATATTCACAATGAATCAGAGTATGTAGGCTAAGTGGACTTGAAAACCTCAATGCTCTCAAATATTGCTCAGTGGAGGCATCTGGATGATTGCCCTGATCTTATTGGGGTATATCTTGATGCCTCGGTACCTAAAAACAAATCCAAGAAGCTTCCCAGAAGATACCCTGAAGGCACACTTCAACGGGTTCATCATCAGGTGGTGGGAAAGGAGGAAACCGAACACTTTCTCAAGGTCCATGAGATGGTCTTGTCACTGGAGAGATTTGACCACCATATCGTTCACATACCACTCCACCAATGTTACGAGGATCAGCTTGAATATGCTATACATGGATCACTGGTAGGTGGCACATACATTTTTCAGGCCGAAGGGCATAACCTGGTAACAGAAAGTACCTTGGGGGCCCTGAAAGCGGTGGACACCTCATCTTTGGGGGCCATTCTTATCTAGTTGTATCCAAAGTACCCATACATGAAAAAAGGGCTTGGAACCTGGTTGTAGCATTAATCAACAATTCTGTCACTGGAAGGGGAACATCACCCTTTAGACAGTGGCAGTTGAGATGAGAGATGTTGATACAGACTCTGATCTGGCTGTTCTTCTTCCTGACTAGCACAATTTTTTCTAGCCACTTGTGGTACTGGACTTCCTTGACAAGGTTGGCTCTGGTGATCTTGTCAACTTCGACCCCAACCATGGCACCGTGAAAGGGTGCATCTTTCTGGGAGGCTGCCTGAACCTGTGATGGTTTGTCGGGAGACCAAGGTGGTGGACGGATACCTGGGGATCTAGTCCTGGAATCTCACTTTAACTCCAAGATAACACATCACGATGCTGCCTAAGGATGTTCATGTACCACTATTGTACCTCGAGGGACATGGCAACACTGATCAATGTGGGTCTTAGATATGCCTCTCTACCAAGGTTCACCTGTACAAGTTTGTCGACTGTGGTAGAGACGCCTTCTTCAAATGCTGGGGGATCATCCCCTATATCCTATTCTCCAATTGTGAAGGGATCTTCTGTAGGGGGATTCACTTTCGAGCCACCAGACTCTGATGGGAGGCTGGTGTCGGCTTGAGAGGCAGTGTTCAGCACATCAGATGATTCATGTGCCACTAAGACCATGGCGATGAAGGCAGTTGAGCCAATCCCATCAGGCCTTCATCCTAGAGGGGCACTCTTGATGATGTCAAAGAAATAGTGGCACGTCAGCTTGAGCCGGTTGATCCCAGCCCAACGAAATAGACACGTATGATGTATTGTTGTTGCCATAGGGTGGAAATCCTGATACCCTACAGGGGTAGGAGGTTTTGGGATCAACCGAGCCTGGTTGGTGTAAGAGTACGAGGTGATTTTTTGCTGTCACTTGGACCTCGGAATATTCCTTCCTCTTGTACCCGAAACAAGAAAACACTAACCCATGTCAAGGGTCATGGCCTCCAACCAATGGATCGGGAAGATGTAGGTATTATCAAGACTTACCCAAGGATCACTTGTGACCGGGGCGGGTTCAACCTCACTTTCCAGAATCTGCTTATCCATGGTCTTGTAATAGTCCGAGTCCAGATAGAGGGCTTCACAAGAGGAAAAAAGAGATGTATCTACTTAGAGCACGCATTCTCGACCATTGAGTTATTATTTGAGGAATTGGTGACACGATGAAGGGGATGCTGCATGCAGGTGCAGCCATGGGCTGCCCATCAATGCGTTGTACACGGTGTCCTAGGAGACAACCATAAATTCGGTACTAGCAACTTGGCCACCAAACTAGGACATCAAACGAATCTTGCCGACTGGGTTCTCTTCAGTCTTGTCGTATCCCTATATTATTAGGTCGTAGAAAGATAAATCATCCTCGGACAACCCTAGATTCCACAGTGTTCGAGTAAGGATTAGGTTAATCCTAGAGCCCATGTCAACAAAACAACGGTGGACTCCGACGCCATTAAACTGGCCAGTGATGTACAGTGGACGAATGTGACCCTGTATGGGAGGGTCTTCGTCTTCACCAGAGAACAAGATAACTACCTGGAATTCAGAATTCTCAATTACCTTAGTATGGAAGGCTTCTGCAGCTGTGTTAGGGCAAATAGGGGTCTATATACCCTGAGAGGGGGGGTGAATCAGGGTATGTATATTTTTTTTAAAGTTCTTCCTACCCCACTGGATCTTGACCTCTTTATTACAAGGGTCACTTTGTTTTCTCTTGTGTGTAAACTATGACCACGTCTTTGCTTGTTTATCTAATGACGATGCTTTGAATGCAATGCAGGGAAGCAAACAGGCAGACACAGAGATTTTTACTTGGTTCACCCTCACTGGGCTACGTCCAAGGAGCATACGCCGACAAGTTGTTGGTCGTACCAAATTCCACTAATCTTCACTACATGTGGATACAATGTTCAGGCTAGATCACTTCTATGCCCAGGCCCACTGACTTTACATGTTTAGGGTTAGCTCACTACTTTCCCAAGGGTCACTCCCTGTTTCTCTCTCTCTCTAGCTCACTGCCGGTGGAGAGGATCACCTTCTTCCTCTTGCTAAGCTCACTTCTCTTGGAAGGAATCAACTCACAGTTTATAGACCTGTAGGTATCTTCATTTGCATGAATGAATGCATCTTCCTCAGTGTGTAGATGCTTTTTTGAAATACAACTTTCACCCATAGATGAATATCTCATTGCACCGAAGGTATCAGGTAAACTTCCAGCATCCACGCAGTCCGAAAAACACTACTGGAACAAACCTTACTTGACGCGCAAGTCAATCTCGGTGCGCAAGTATCGACGCGTAAGTCACAACGGGCGCACAAGTCCTCCTCATACACTTGTGCGACTCAAGCTTCCTCATCTCCAAACTTGCGTGACTCTTTTCCTTTTACGCCCAAACCAATATTGGCGCGCAACTACCAACCGGCGCGCAACTTCTAACACCGGCGCACAACTTCAACTACTGGCGCGCAAATTCACCTGCACGGCCCACACTCACCACTTGCGAGACCACCACACCTGCGCGACGGGAGCTCTGATTTCTCAAAGTGTTGAACTCCGTTCAGAATGAAGAGGGGGTGGTCCAGTATTTATAGGCAAATTGTCCACCCTGCGCGACGGCGCGCAAGTCACCTGCGCGACCCAGTCTCGGCGTGCAAGTGTTCTCTCCTTTTAGACACTTGCGCGACCAACTCCCAAACTTGCGCGAACCTATTTCCTTAGCCATATTTTCATCTTTTGATCTTGAAAAACATATGGCGTGCAAGTTTCCTATACTCCAAGTCCGCGGCGCACAAGTCCCTTTGCCAAAAACACTTTTCTTCATTTACCGATTTTCAGGCCCAAAAATTTGGCAAACACTGGAAAACGGCGCCACCTTGTATCTGTTCTTTTGTACCGCCTCCAGATCATCCATTACTTTTATCGACGTTCTTTAATCAAACATGGATCATTGGCCTCAGCTCTTGAACTCGACATTCCACCATGAAATCCTCTTTGTCAACAAATTTGTATGTCATTGTTTCGCTTTGTCAACAATCACTACTCAGATGTCCACTTTGTCAACAAACACAATCACCTCAAAAATGCTTCCATGATACCTTGAGGGATTTTTTCCCAACAAGCTGCTACCTCTGTCTCAAACTGGAGGGGGCTCCTTCAGGCCTCAGCAAGTGCCTCACGCATGTCTAACGATAGGCGAAGAGCCTCAAGAATATAAAGCATCACTGGGATTCGGAAAGGTGCTTCAGGACATCATACTTCAATGCCAAGAATGAGATTCTGCATACAAGAGGCTACTCCGTGATTAGAGGCATAGCGGACCCTGCCGGTTGGACTAGCGGCTGACTGGTAATGTGTACACTCCGTTTCTCACTAGTCGAGGCCTAAAGAGTAACTACAGGATGAGGTCCGGACAACTGAGATTGTCCTGTAGTAGGGAGAGACTAGTCATGGTATGGATGAGGCAGCTCTGCCTCATCAAGTAGCACAAACAGCATTGGAGGTAGATCTGAGGACACCTGATGAGGAGGTTGTGCATGCTGAGCTCTGCACTGAGCCTACTGTCTGATCTCAGTGTCATGCATGGCCTGGATTAAAGCACTAGTTGACGTGCCTTGATGACCCATATGGCCATGGTTCCACCAATGCTGACATCGGCTGGGGACATTGGGGATGTTCAACAGGCATTCCCCCTTTTTGAGAGTCATATAGGGATTTTCCAACTCCACGGTATTAACCTAAGTGTACCCCTAACTATCGCTTGATGAATCATCCACCACTGGGCGGATTCTGGGAGGGATCCCCATCTCAGGTTGCATGAATTAACTGAGAGTGCGAGATGACGGTGGCATTGGTGGAGTGCACTTCTTCTTCTTACACCGCCGATGCTTGGTCTTCTGGGAAGAGGCTGACTGAGAGGATGACACAGAGGTGCTAGTCGCAGCTTTTGATGGCTCCATCTTATTTATGTGTGACCGAATAATACCATGGGTGTGGGAGACTGTTTTAAAAGCCATCTTGTTGTTGTAGTTCTGGGATCCAAGGCTGGGAACCTCCTGCAACTCACCATTGTCATCGCTACCACTTTCTTACCCCACAAAGACACCTTCCACTTATGCCGAGGCTGGGCCCATCATGACTATGTTTTTATCGACCTGGTATTGGAGAAAGTCTTTAAACACATATCACTCCTTGAGGGTGTGCCCTAGAGTCCGATGATAGGGGTAGTAGTTGGGGAGATTGGTGAGATTCACCTCTGTCGGCATTCTGCACTCAGGTAAGTGCAGAATCCCCTGTTCTAGAGCACTACAGAAGTAACTGGGGACCTGATCCTTACTGAATGAGTTAGTGTGGTGTCTTTTCTCTAGATAAGGGGCTCTGGGATCCTGGTCATGATGAGGGGATGAAGGAGCCTTCCTAATAGGCAGAGCCTGATTAACTCGCCTAGGTGGTGATGGCACGTTGCGCGGGGGAACCTGCCGATTCTGAGGTGGTCACTGCTAGGTAGGAGGTTGTGCCTAAGGTAGAGGGCCTCTGTGAGGTTGTAGAGCCGGTTCTACTGGAAGCAATTCTAGCTGCCTGTGGGATTCTATTTGGGCCACCGCGGTGGGCTCGACTCTGGCATCCCTCCTTGCTGGGATCACAGGGGGCAGCAGATGTGCCTGACTAGCCTTTTTTAGTGATTCCTCAAGGTTCTAGGCCTTATCTAAGAAGTCTCGGAACCCTCCAGGGTAGTTCTAAGTGATCACGGAAGGAACCATTTCTGTTTGGACATTCCCCATGCACATCGTCAGTAATTCCTCCTGAGCTAGTGGCATGTCGAGGGAGTATGTGAGCCCCTAACAACGAGTGATGAAGTCTGCAACTTACTCATCGGGCCTTTGCTTGCACCTGAAGTGGTCTACGATGCTGGTCTTTCATGTGGTGGAGTTGAACTGTTATAGGAATTTCCGGAAAAGATCCGCCCATCTGGTCACCGATCTAATGGGGAGCTGGTTGTACCAGACAAATGCAGGTCCTTCCAATGTTTGTACGAAACAACAGAGCTTGGATTCCTACTGTGCTGGAGTCCCCAACATAGGGCCACACCTGGAGGAAAAGTGGGCCTGGTGTTGCGGCGGGTCCACTGTCCCATTAAAGGGAGAGAAAGTGAGATTTACAAAACCTGGGGGTGCAGGAAAATCATCCACCCACGCTGGATATGGCTTTCCATCTGGTGGGACTGCCACCTGCCACGTTTCCAATGCCTCGAGGTGGGCGATGAGTGCTACCATTGGATCGTCTGGATGGGGGTCCCTGTCTTGGAGGGTATCCCTAACCATGAGTTCATTTCTAGGCTCTTCGACACGGTATATGGGTTCAACGGCTCGTGGAGAGACCGGCGGAGCGGCCTGAGGGGAAAATGGGGGAACCCGGGACGAATTCCTTGGATTGTCGCGCCGTTCAGGAGGGTTTGGCGAGACGTATCATGCCCTATTGTCGTGAGATTTGGATTCAACCCTGTCTGTGGGAGCAGTATGATCAGGGTTACCTGAAGGCATCTTTCTGGGGAGGAGTTGTTCCTACCCCTACTGCCCCGGCCTAGGATTACCATATTAGGGTCTTTACTCTATAGCATTCTCGGCCAGGAGTTCGTCGACCGACCTCTTCTTCTTAGAATGTTTCTGGAGGAATGCATCCTTCTCAGGGTCTTCCTTCATCTTCTGTGCTGAGGTAGACTGGTCAGAGTTCTTTACAGCTCTGACATTCTCTTTACCCTTACCGACATTCAGATTGAGTACCAACGACATGGTGGGCACAGGGAGACCTAGGAGGTTCATCTGCGGATGAGTAATCCTCCCTGATGTGTCCAAAAATGGTGGCACACGCTCATGTGGTAAGTCTCCATCAAGAAATTCTAGGTCGTCCTCCTTGTCCATGACATTGGCCATGTTGACCGTGACCCTTCCTGGGGGCATGTCCTCAATATCACATATCGGGTCAGGCTACAGTTGAATAGGGATGAAGAGGAGGGAAGTGTACTTCCCCCATCCACGGACTTGCCCGTGAGGGGTAACCTCCCTAATGATTTTTCAGAGTACCCTGATTCTATGAACGTATTTTTGTTGGAGGGTCCTCTGGCGACCTGGTGACCCAGGGCACTGGGCCACGGGGAGTGTGGCCAAATCGACCAGACGACATTGTCGCCGATTTCCTCAAAGTGCACTAGGATCCAAGGGTACAACACCTCATGATAACGAAGATGGATGTGAGTCACATAGAGGGATTAAAGGAATCACTCAACTTCCTATGGGGTGAGGGATTATGGTGCATAGAAGTTCTATGCTACCGCTGGCTAGAACTTCTCCAAGAAGTGATCCACCGCAAGAATGTTCCAGAAGGTTTTGTGCTCTGATTTAGGGTCTAGACCCATATTTCCGAACTCTTCAACCATAAGTGGCTGAGGAACCAGTAGCAATACTGAGGTACACCATTTGGAGATTAGACTGGGTGGCGGAGAATATTGCGAACGAGCTAACTGGCCACCGAATTCGAGGCCATCATACTAGGAGTGCGGTGATCTAACCACAATGACACGATACGATGAGCTGATAGACACAACTTTTGGTGTAAGGATAGCGGTTACCGGTGATGGGTCACGCTATTTCTCAACCACCATCGGTCCCTAAAATATCTCTCCATGATCTCTGGTCGAGGTAGAGGGCACTTCTAATGATGATGGTGGTGACTGAACGGTCATAACCTGTGGGACTCCCAAAACTTTTTCCTCTTGGATGTAACTGTGATGAGAGGTGGGAATCCGGTGGACTTCACACTTTGGAAGGATGACGCTGATATGCCTTGTTCCAGCCATGGTCCTTGACATAGAGGACCGGGGGGAGGGTTCCACCGCTGAGTCATACTCAGCTTCATAATTCAAGAAACAGACCAGTTTGATCTTCATCTGAAGCTTTTCAGTATTCTTATTGTGGCTGCGATGACCTACCTTCTTACCCTGGGATGGCTCTTCGGGTATGGGACAATTCCCGACACGGGAAGGACCTTCAACTGTACTAGTGTTGGGGCGGGGAGTACTTCTGCCTGAGTGGGCTGGGGTGCGAGGAGAACTAAGGAAGACGTCAAAGGGGACACGGGGGGACCTCTGTCCTGGATGCTGGTATAGGTGGGACCCAAATAGAACTGACAAAAGCATGGGTAGGACCACCATGCTTTGTTCCCTTAGTAACGTCAATGTGAGGCAGTTCTCTGTACTGATTGGACTGAACAAGGGTAGGACCTTCGTGCGGGGTGCTAGTGAAGTGATGTTGATCTCCACCCCCTAGTTACTAGGATGAGGAGGACCTTCATCGGCTGCTTCGAGGATGTGAGGAAGGCCCTCACATCGGAGAGTGACTGGATGTGAAACGTCCCCACCCCGGCGGTCCAGGGCAGAATAGACGGCTTCGTATCCAATGTAATGAGCATGGGAGAGTCTCCCATATGAGGTGTTGCTACCATGGGGAAGGACCTCATTCGGGTCGAAGGTGGAACAGGGCATACCTCAAAGCTGGACCTAGGAGTGGGAAAGGCACGCATCCTCCATGGTGGTTTCACAGGGGGGCCCCCATAGTGGGTGGCATTACTTCGGGATAGTCCACGGTGGCCACTGCCTATACCTGCAACTAGGAGGGTCAACCCAGCCTTCCCGTGGGGTGGTTGGGGCCTCAATCTGGGTTGGGCATATAGCTACCCCGGCTCAGCGTATGAAGGGGGTTGATGATGCATGTCGGCGGTGGCTCGGGCCATAGTAACTGCTGACATTGATTCCCCTTGATGGGAATCCTTCTCGGCATGTGCCCGATGCTAGCGTCAGGTTAGCCGGGCCGGTACCGGTGGTGCAGGTAGGTAGTCCACCTACTCTTCAACTTCGGGAACTAGGTGGAGGCACTAGCGCGGCCTGGTGGGGGCCCTTGCTAGGAACCCCTGGGATGGAACTCTGGCTTGGTGGGCCCAAGCATCCCCTACCTCATTGGCGTATGGTATGGAGTCGTGATGGTATTCCGGGGATTGGCCCCCGAAATGATTGAAGGCTGGAGTGTGGAGTAGCGGCTCCTTGAACGACCCTCGGGGGTGGCATTTATGGTGAGGCACAGATGCCTCTAAATCCAGGCGGACCATGCCCCTCGTAGGGATGACCCCCTCCACCTCGTACCTACATACGAGGTCATTAATTACCCTCTGTTGGATAATTTTTTATGGGGAGAGGGTATGTGGGGGCCTAGTAGTCACAGAAGTCAAGGTTGTCGTATAAGAGGAAGAATTGCACGGGGTAGCTGCATTGGGATTCCCATCCCCCTACGTCGGTGGGTAAGAGGTGATCGAGTCCCAGATGTAGCAACTGGTTTCTTGAAGGTAGGGAGATCAGCTCATTAGTACTGATAGATAAAGAAATCGACACCATGTGCCACAATTCCATTCCGTCTTCAACGACCAGTAAGAGGGATCCATACTAACAACATCACAGACCAAGATTCCCAACATTTTGACTACTCCAAATTCTAGTGAATTTCATGCTAGGCCTGCTATTTTCTTGTCAGGGCCTAGCACAGAATATCTAGATCCGGTGACACGTCACTCTACTGATGTCTCGAGCACTACTAATCTCCATTTTGCGGAGAGGAATTTCATGTCAGGTTCACCATTTTAGTTTCTGACACTTTCACCAGGGCGCATGCTTCCGTCTCATTCGGGGGACGTCGGCGTTGTTCTGTTGCCCAGCATTCCCACTTTCCAAAGGTAGGTGGAATTCGCTTCTTATTTAGGGATTTCTGCTCCTTGATCAAAACAGGATGATGGGATGTCAGTTCTTCCTTCCGTGGATTCTTCCTCGGAAATTGTCACCTAGTCTAGGTCTCCCTTATAGATTTAATACGTAGTTCATGAAACTCTTCCCAGTTCCATGTTTCCATGGACGCCAGTTAATTATGCTGCTTCTGTCAGGACATTTCAAAGTGTCCAGTCAGGGCAGCAACCTTCAGTTGGGGGAGTGGTCATGTTGAGGCATCACTGGCGTGTCTGGACGCTGGGGAGCTGGCGTTTCTGTCTTTTGTCCCTTATTAAAGGGCTTCTCTAGGTCACAGAAGCCTGAGGCATCCCACATTGAGCGCGTGGAATCATATGCCATTGGCATGTATCTGAGGTTTTCCTCAACTTCCCATGTTCAACATAGGGTATGCCGTAAGTTTAACGTCCAGTGGAGACGGATCGGACTGATCAAAACACTAGTTGGAGTGGATCCGATTGAAGAACCCCCATGAGAGAACATCGATATGGGGGGTAGTATATGGGAGGATTCCCAAATACTATGGATGGGAATGAGGTGGCATGATCTCACCGGGATGTGGCGGCCCGGGTAAGAATCAGGATAGACGATGGTTTTGGTCTTGATCATCGTAGTGGCTTCCTACGTACCATTAATTAGCATGGATCAAAGTCCTTGTAGTTTGAGAATGGTTGTATGGGGAATACACTCTAGGCTGCCCAGGTGTTGGTGAACCGATGAGAAGGATATCAGAACAACCGGGTGGGGGGCATGAACCTCGTGAGGCTTCCTATGTACCATGCCTTAGCCTGGATCAAAGACCATGTAGTTCAGATGGGTGCTGGTGAACCGACATGAAGATGGACCTTGGTCCAATGGATGTTGGGTTTTAACATCATGAGGCTTCCTATGTACCATGCCTTAGCAATGATCAAAGTCAACGTAGTTTGGTATAGGGGCCTGGCACACCAAAACAGAGGCGGTCGGGACCAATGGTTGGTGGGATTAAACCTTAGGGAGGCATCCTACGTACCATGCCTCGACATGGATCAAAGACCACGTAGTTCAGATGGGTACGTCTCTGTGAACCGACGTGAATGAGGACCTAAGTCTAGGTGGGTGGTGGGCTTGAACCTCGTGGAGGCTTCCTACGTACCATGCCTTGACATGGATCAAATTCCCCATAGTTTGGGTTGGAAAGGGGCTGTTGAACTGACTTGAAGGGGTGTTGGAACAACTGGATGGTGGGATCACAATGGCTTACCACCGGACTGGGATTCGGTTTAACATCATGTGGGACGAGGGCATGTTGGAGAACTAACGTGAATAAGAACCCTTGTCCAGGTGGGTGGTGGGATTGAACCTCATGGTGGCTTCTTACGTACCATGCCTTGACATGGATCAAAGTCCCCATAGTTCGGGATGGAATGGGCATGTTGAACCGACGTGAAGGGGTGTCAGAACAGCTGGATGGTGGGATCACAACGGCTTACCGCAGGATTGGGATGCAGTTTTACGTCATGCGAGACAGGGTCGTGCCGAAGAACCGATGCGAATAAAGTCCTTGGTTCAGATGGGTGGTGGGATTGACCCTCATGTAGGATTCCTACATACCATGCCTTGACATGGATCAAAGCCCGCGTCGTTCTAGTTGGAAAGGGGTTGTTGAACCAACGTGAAGGGGTGTCATAACAACTAGATGGTGGGATCACAACAGCTTACCGCTGGACTGGGATGCAGTTTAGCGTCATGCGGGATGGGGGCGTGTCGGAGAACTGACGTGAATAAGGAACTTGGTCTAGGTGGGTGGTGGGCTTGAACCTCGTGGAGGATTCCTACGTACCATGGCTTGACATGGATGAAAGTCTTTGTAGTTCAGGTTGTGTCACAAAGGATTACCGCTGGATTGAAATGTAGTTAATGTCATGAGGGACATGGGGCATTTGGGGCTCACGCTCTGAGGCGGACCAAGGTTTGTCATGGTTGGTGCTCACTCTATGCTCACTGGAGTCATGCTCAGAATGAGAAATAAGTGGCTGCAGGGACCTAAAGATCACATTGTGAAGAGTGCATCCTTGGGAAGCGTAGAGGGGCTTACGTGTTGTGCGGCCCAAGGTGCTGGGAATTACTATTGGATGGAGGCCTGAGGGAGAAAAAGTACAGAAGGAGAGGGATTTGGCACCGAGGATGAGAGGAGGAGGTCAGTTCCTTATCACGTCCTCCACTGGCCTTGGGGACCAAAGATGAAAGTAGGGAGCAGGGGGCTCAGCTTCCTGAAAGAACGTCTAGGGGCTGATACCAAGGTTGATTCCCTTCCCCTTGGACAAACTCCACTCCCAGAAGAAGGATATCATCCCCTGTGGAGACCATGGGGGCGTTGAGAATATCCAAGGTGGGGGCACCCTGCGTGAGAGGCACACGGCGAGGTCACTGTTTAATGTCATGTGTTGAGGATGAGGGTACTTAGCAGTTTAACGTCTTGCAGCTCAGACGAGGTGGGTTTACTCCGAACCCCTAGGACATACATAACCAGTACTGTCTGCTCCTTGTGGGAGGGAAGGGACCAGTAATGCCCTGCTGAAGGGGGGTCGTAGAGTGAACCATCGAGGGGTCCACATTAGCGTGGCTAGGCGACGAAGCAATATCCATTAGCATGCCTATGCGAAGAAGCATTATGCGGAGCAATTCTATGGGTGGTATCATCCAATAGACTTTGAAGTCAAATCGTGCAATCCTAGAGGGTCGCATAGGAAACAAAATTGCCAAGCAGAGGAGTCCATAGGCAGGGGCCTTGTGGAGCTCGGTTGCTCTGTGTGGTGAAGGGAACTTCCGAAGGGATGTTCTTCACAAAGTGGGGTCCCTTAGCCTTAGCATGGGGAAGAGGTGCATGTTGGAGGTGCTTCAAGATATGGAAAGGTATTCACAGAAAACTTCCTCATGGAGCACATGCGCCTCGCGAAGTGAAGTGTCGTGAAGCAAGCTGCTTCGTGAAGTACAGTGATCTTTCCTTGTCATGTGGATCACGTGTACAAGAGGGTTGTTTCATGAAGCATAAATGCTTCGTGACAACCCTGACCTCCTTGGGGATCCCCTTCCATTGCAGAATCCCTTAGGCTTTGCAAAAGGCATCCCTCTCAAAAGAGGGGATCAAAAAAAGAAAATGCAGAGGCACCTCACGAAGCAAAAATGCATCGCGTAGCTCATGATTCGCAGAACAATGGGTGATTCACGATTTGGGAGAAAGGATGGTGAAAGGGAAGATTTTATATCATGTGGGCTCAGGGGGAGCTTAGTATTTATAGGCAAGAGGCTCCGCGAAGTAGAGCGTACACGACGTGAAGAGGGATTGGGTTGCATCGTGGCGGGTCACGAACGTCAGCGGGGTTCGTGGATGGTACCGCCTCCTTTGCTTCTCGGCAGGCTCACGAACATCAGGGGAGTTCGCGGAGGGTACCACCTCTTTTGATTCACAGTGGGCTCGCGAATGTCAGGGGTGTTAGTAGAGGGTACCTCCTTCTATGCTTCACAACAGGCTCGCGAACGTCAGGGGCATTCACGTAGGGTACTGCCTCCTTCTCTTCGTAGCACCCGTGTTGTTTGGGGGGACTCCGCGAAGTGGATTGGTGAAGATGGGCATGGGGCCTCATTCTATTATTTCTTTTCTTCCAACATTTTGGTACCAACATACGAGTAACCACTTCGATGACAGGGTTCACTTAAGTAGTAGTGATGGAAAAAGATCTCCCTTACTGCCTAGGAGGTTATTGGTTGCCTCCAAAAAACCTTGGCTTAGATAACTGATTTGCAAGGCTCACTGGTTCTTTGCATTTGAAGAAATGAACAATGCGTTAAGGTTCAAACAGAGTCTTCCTCTCCTTTTTCACAACTTCAGTTTTTTCTTGTTGGCAGTTAATGACTAGGTGCCCTTCTCTTCCACACCAAAAGCATTTCCTCGTCCCCTTCAAGCAATTTCTGGGGGAGGGGGCTTCTTTTCACACCTTTGGAATATGGGGTGCTGGATCTTCTTAGCACCATTGGATTTATCCATCAGACCACTAGAATTGAAGTCCACGTTATGCTTCTTATCCCAATGATACCCCTGATATTCCCTGATCTCAATCTTAACCTTGAGGGCACATCATACAATTTCCTCATAGTTGTAGATTTAACGGATCACTAGGTCTTTCCAAAAGCTAGGTTATATCCCCACAAATAAGTGGTCAACCTTGCATTTGGGGGTAACGACAAATCCAGAGGCATATCCTGCAAGCCTTGAGATGTTTTCCAAATACTCTTCAATGGATTCGTCATCTTTTTGCTTGAGGGAAAGTAAGTCCCTTTCCATATTAAGATGGAGGGTGCATGGAAAATATTTATGAAAAAACATCTTCCAGAAATACTTCCATTATAACACCTTGATCTCCTCCTCAAGCTTTATATTTTTGATCACTGCCCACTATTGGTCACCTTCACCCTCCATACAATAAGAATCCAGGAGAACTTTATCTTATTCAAAACATTGAATGAATAAGAAGATCTCTTCAATGTATTTGATCCATTGTTCGGTGATTGAGGGATCATATGATCTGTTAAAAGTAGTAAGCCTTTGTCTCATGAATCTCTCGATAGAAACTAGTTCTTTCTTAGGGGGGTTGAACATTTCCCTTGACCCATGTTTATATTCAATGCCTGAGTTAACTAAAATATTATCATGACAATGTTCGTGATTCCAACTCCCATAGGATTCAGTATCTCATTATAACAATCATCACATTGATCTTCTAATTGGGTTTTAGCCATTGTCCTCTTATTACTAGCCATTGGCTAGAATGAATGTAAAATTAGGGGCAAAACATAAAGGGTAATCCAAATAAAAAAATGTATGACTTATAAATTACTTTTATTTCTTTAACATATGAATCTATAAGCTTCAATATATGTTATCCATGATCTACTTTATAACATGTATTCTTAGATGCATTTTTTTTAAATTCCATTAATAATGGTTCATACTTATCTTGTTAATTTACCAAAGAATTTCCCCTAGGAGTGTCATAACCAAGAGTGCAGCAAGGCTAGTTGTCATGTACCGGGATACCCCGAGTCAAACATAAAACTCATTGTCAGAGTTTTCACTCCAATGTACATCTGTTCTAGAGCAACCTCTACCTGCTCGTATCTAGACATGAATGTATTTTCTTGACAACCAACATAGTCAATAATCACCAAAACTAAGGGATGCTTTTTATTATACATAGTCTAGTCTCGAACGATTCACTAGGGTTTACTAATACTAATCCCAAAAATAACTTAACATATCCTTTGATACCAACAATAAAAACCCTACTATTTATTAGACACATAACATAATTTATTACATAAAACCATCACATGATACAACATAGAAGATCGATAGGTCTAGTGTCGTTGGGGCTTAGGAACATTACCTAACAACTTGAAACACAAAACACAACATCTTATGGAAAACTTCCTTTACATGACCACTACATTCCCTCATACCTAACATTGCATGGGATAACCTGAGGACATGAAAAATAAAATGGTGAGCTATAAAGCCCAGTAAGGGATTAAAAAAGCATAACATGATGTTTACAATAAATGTTAGTCAATAGAGGTATCAATGGAGGGAAATAGAAACATATGCATAAAGTCATTATAAAACATGATAATCATAACATGGAAATGTGGCAACAACATTTAACATGATATTAGCATGATCCAAGGATCATTGCACATGGAGCACGTGTAAACCCTTATTGCACATGAATCATGAGTAAACTCTCATTGAACATGAATTAAAATGGGTCAAAACTCATTGCACATGACATATCATCATACAATACTTTACCCAATTCATTGGAGCTCTATTAGGGAGCACCCTTCTTAAATGTTTCATTTCATGCATATGTGTTCCACATGGATCATATAACATGGAATCAATCAACATCATAAGTTATTCCATGATTAAGGAATGTATTATAAATACATTAAAATACTATTAAATATATATATGTTCATAAAGTTAAATAACCTTGATAGAGACATGTGTATGGCATTCACTACACAATGATCCTGCCTTAGAAAAATGCGGTGCAATTTCGGCAGTATAACGGCGTGACATAAGAATTCATAGAAATGGTTCATGAGAGAGAAATGGTTGTCTCGTCATATGTTCATGAAATTGAATGTAATGGGGGTAATATAGATACATATCCAAATAAATTAAATGGAATTTAAATATGTAATACAACATAATTGCTTGTATGTAAATGATGAGCGAGAAATTCTTTATATACTTTCAGCATGGTAATGGGTGTACATGGGAGGAATTAATGAGAGAGAAAGGGGATATCTCATTATTCAAAAATGAAGAGGGGAGTATGGGGGAGGTGATAAATCATACCCCAACATTTACAATTGAAAATAAAAGATAAAAACAATATAATGAAACTTGGACATAAATAAGGAAAGTGAGAATCCCTTACCTAGAAGTGTGATCCCGAAGGCTTGGGAGGGGCCTGAGAGAGACTTCCTGGGGGATTGGGACACCTTGGAAGGATTATAGAGATAAAAGGGAAGAGTTTGGATGAACTCCAAATGATTTTACTGAAGAAGAAGTGAGAGATTAGGTAGGTTTATATAGGAAATGAGAGGGAATTCTTTATTATTTAGGTTGGGAGACCACACATTAAACTAATCAAAATCACAAACAAGACCATTTTTTTGCCGATGGTTTTTCCAAACGGTACTAGAAAACAATATTTTATAATTCCAATTTCTGGAAATCTTAAAAATAATAGGTTTTTTTTCAATTTAAAATGCTAAAATGTTTTATATGTCTTTAGGGTCCACTGAAGCTTTGTAAAATAAATAAAACAAACATAAAATCAAATTATTTTAATTTAAAAACATATATTGGATGAAAATAATGTTTATATTATTTTATTATATTACTATTGGGTCATTATGATGTCATAAAATACATTGTATAATTAAACAACATTTAATTTTTACCCAAATATTCAATTGTCTCATAAAATTATGAAAAATTCACTGTTGGAAAATTTCGATTTCCTGATTCCAAAAATAATATTTATTTTATCCAAATAATTTTCTAAATATTAGAATTTTCACTTTTAAAATAATAACTGACATTTATCTAAAATTCATGGGTTTTGATGAAATAACATTCAAACATTAATACAATTTACAACTTTTTTCATAAAAATTTTACAATCATTTATACTTAAAAAAACTAATTCACTAATAATATAATTTTATTAAAATAGTATTTAATTCAAAAATCCATTAATTTATCAAAAATACATTCCTTAGTTGAACATTAACTAAAAAATATTATTTTTTATTTTAAAAAATTTACAAAGTAATAATAACAAAATGAAAGTATATTATTTATTATAAGAGAAAATAATGTACATAATAATAATGACAGAGAATTTTTACATAACGCATTAAGACATTGGAATAAGACATTAGGGTAAGGTGTGTGATGGTGACAAACTCTTAGGATGGCTCTGATAAAATCACTCAAGTGGTAATCTCTATCAACTTCCACTTCTCCCTTAGGAGGTTCTGCTCAAGCTTATTGTATTCAAGCTCGACATGGGCTTGGTCAAGATAAAATCCCAATGACTCCATCTCCTTTCCGACCTGTGAAAAATGTGCTTCATACGGGGCAAGTCGACTGGATGAGGTCATCACTTCCTTTGTTTGAATAAATGAGATTTGTTAAAGCCGTATATTTATACCAATCATGCGATCATTGTTCAAAGACAATATTAGAAAAGGTCACAATTTTAACATTATTTTAAAACCCAAAACATAAAAACAAATAGTTCATATGTTTACATAACCATAATAAGACATTTAAATAGACCAAGAGGAAGTTTCATTAATGAATATTTGGGTCGTTACAATTTATATCTACCATACCCTAAAAATCTCCCACCAAAAGCATTATTCACAATATATAGGAAATATTATTCTATATAGATTAATTCTTGGGACCATAATAATAAAACTAAATGTGGTTTATCAAAGTGAGGGTAATCATCTTCACCGAGATAATCCTTTTTTACTTATTCTTTTTTTAACTTAAATTTTATATTAAAAATACCAATATAAAACACCCATATATTTTATGTGCTGAGATATTATTATATTGGTGTTATAATACATATCCATATCCTTCTAAATCAAATTGAAAATAAATCCATCAATCGTGCATACAGTGGACTAACGCCTTGCGAACTGATGTGATCTGTTTTCCATCATGAACTCACATAGATAGTCACAATGATGAAAATAATGTATATATGTTATATATATTAGTTTATATTATTTAATTAAAAATATTATATCATTTAATTACTTTACATTTGACTAACTATTATAATTTTATCATCTCTCATGTGTTAATATGACCAAATATCTCCATGAAGGGGTGTGATTAATTTTACATGTCTAAATTTCAAGAATTTTTTTAAAAAGATATATAATCAAAACATATGACATTTATTAAAAAAATATAATTTTGGAGATTATGAATATGTATCATATAAACAATAAAATAAATTCATGATGAAACATTAATAAACAAATGATGGTTTTAACAATTTGAAAAATTATGATAAAAATATATAATTAACAAATGAGAGATTAGATTTTATAAAAGTGTAATATATGATTGTATAAATATAAATATGGTTCTTTTGAAAATTAAAAAAATATTTAAACCATTTTAGAAGAAGATAAATAAAGCTAAACTAAAGGGATGCATGAGGTAGGTGTTTTGTTTAAATTTAAACATCATTAAGACATATTTTTTATTATTCACCTTTTAAATTTAATGTGGTGTATATACCAACACATTGGTGTTTTTAACATTAATAGATATTTATTAAATATTAAAAAAATTTGAACACATGATTATTATTCAAAGGGTCATAAATTAAATGTTATAAAAAAATTTGGAATATATTTTATAATCGTACTTTATTTTAGGATTAATATTGTTTTACATGATGTAATGCGATCTCTTATCCTTACAAAGATCCAATAAATTTAAAATATACTATTTATTTATGGAGTTTTTACATTTTCTTCCAAAATTTCCACTCTTTTGTAATTGAATAAAATAAATAAATGTTAAAATAAAACCAATTTTATCTATCTATATATCTAATGTATTTTTCAACCATGTTTATGTTCTTAAAAATTATTTTTCAAAAGGCTATTTATTTAGTAAAATTATATTTTAACTAAATTTTGTGTTATCCATTAATTTTAAATTTTTTATAAAGCAATCCTTGTAATATTTTATTATTTTAATATTTTCAACATTTAGTATAAAACGTCAAAATGAATTTTTTTTACTTATTTCATGAAAACTGAAATCCCCATCACCATAAGAATTTTATGAAATTTATCTTATTGTAAAGTTTTCCAACAGTTAAAAAATTGAAGTATTTCATGAAATATTATTTTAATATTTTTCAACCATTCACATTATCTTTCTAAATGAGTTGATTTTATTAAAAATATTATATTCTTAGAAAACTGATAATCATCAATTGTCACTTGTTAATTTTTTATTTTAACTTCCCTTGAAACATTCTAATTAATTTGATCATTGGATGTTAAATTTAATTTAAATATCCATATTATTATCCTGGATAATCTTATTGCTTATATTTTATCCCATTTCTGAATATGGAGTATTTGGTTTAAAGTTATTTTCTTGAGTGGGAAAATAGTCAATTTCCTTATATTTTATTACATAATAAAATTATTAGATAATTAAAATTTTTCATGGATTAAATTATTCATTAGAAATATGATAAATTAATTGGATGTATAGTGCTTTGTGGGGTATAAATTTTCATTTCCCCTCGATGCATTGTCAAGTCTTATGAGACAAATCAGTTGGAAAATTATATGGGTTTATATCCCTATTATTAAAATATATTTTCCCAATGTATTCATCGTATAAAAATATTGATGATTATTAAAAATATTCCAAATAATAATTTCTTTCATAGAAACCCCATTTATTATAAACCTTGATATTTATACAATGAAATTATAAATGGATGCATTTCATTATCATGCTATTGATTAAATGAAAAATGTCATCAGTTATTTACCTTTCCATATTGATGATTCACTATTTACTCATAAGAGATTCCATTTAAAAAAAAACTTATTGAGTATTTGAAATCATTTTTATTTTGTTTCCTTTCATCAAGATATGAATTTGAATTATCTTAATGAGTTTCAATGATATATGTATTTTTTTCTTTCTTGTTTAGTTCCCATTGTAAAAATGTTATCATATATAAACCTCGTTATACATGACTAATATATGTATTTTTCATTCAGGAATAGATACATTGTAAATATTATTATGTATTAAAGTGTATTTTGGAAATGGTTTATAGGACTTATAGTTTTTATAGTTGATATCAAAAGATGTTTACTAAAACCCTTGGGAACTATATTTAGCATAACATGGACTAGGGAACATCAAACTATGATATACATTGAGGATAACATAAAATATGGATTATTATCCTAAATTTTATATAAGGAAGAGATTATATGGGGTTTACTTGTAATACATATTTTTTTTGGATACTACAACTGAACATAATTTTGACCTATTTACACCTACAAGAAACAAATCCAAAAAACGGTGTAATGGGATTTGACTCAATCATGACCTCGTGCATGAAAAAATAACTTACTACTCACATAGATTTAAAATACCCTAGGAAATGATTAAAATAATTAAAAATTTATTCATAAACTAGAATATTGAATTTGAAAATATTTTTATGACCTAAATATATCCCCAAATAAACCATGTTTAATATTCTTAGATGATAAATGTATAATTTGTTATATATGTAAGAGTTACACTAGAATTGTAATTATATATTATGATATTTATTTGGTACTTTTATGATCTAATCCAATATATTATTCTGGTTTTAAAATTTTCATTTATTAAATAATGGTATCAACACTCATGGTTGATATATAAATTTCACATCTGAAAATGCTAATATAGCTTGTTTTGGATCTAAGGAGATCCATGATATATTAGGCTAGTATAATCAGGTTATAGAAAATAAAATTTCTTGAATCGATAAACATGTATTTCAATAGTTTTATGGTCATTAACCCCCTCCTACCAAATGATCACCACTTTTGGGAATGAAATGAGAGAAGTTATATGGTGACTACCCGAGTCTTGACTTTAATAGGCCCATGATTGGTGAGTGGAATTGTGGGTATAATAAACATAAATTTGGTAGAGGTGATAACATGTTGAATGAATATATAAGACAAATACACCAATAAATACCTACAGAATCATGTATATAAATAAATACCAAGTGAAAATTGAAATTTTATATAGTAGAAATGAACAAAAATAAAAAATAAAAAATCTAATTGGTAAATATGGGGCAGACCATGAATAGAAAAAACTCATGAAAACCTACAAGTAGTTAATATCCATCATGATCTCCATCCATATTTGGTAAACCTAAAATTTTTTTTTATATATATAAATATGATGAGAATAAGTGTAACTTAGCAGGATCATCATTAGATCCTCTCATATAAAAGATAAATATTAAATTCTAAAGCATAGTGTTCTAAAATAAAACTAACTCATCACCTTTATTGATATATTAAGTTCTCAGTCTCACCATATCTTACTCTCACCATGTATTAAATTAATGATAAAACATAATATAATAATGAAACATAAATGGTACCCCATTAACAATTCCTCTCTAATTTTATGATCTACCCCAATGTTGAATATCATGAGCCATCTTAATACAAAATGATCCATCATGTAAACACCTAGTATAAATATCAAAACATGTACGTCGTTCATCACATCACCATATTATCCTATATCACATCTCCATATAAAAACCATATAGTCATATGGAGACACTACATCCCATATTATATGTATCATACAATAGGTTGTATACCTCAATCCATCACAACCAAGAAACCCACTAATGTAACTCAATCCATAAAATCTAATACAAATCATAAAAATAAAAAAACATTTGATACAATAACTCAGGAAAAATGTGTATGAATTATCCTCAAGCCACAATATCCCTCTATGCACATATATGGGACAACTAAATTTTGTCCATACCAATACCTATAACTAATAAGATAAGAGAGTAGGTCCCGATGGGGAAGTGAGTCGTCCATACTCCAACTGAAATATTAGGGAAACCACTCTCCCAGTGTCCACTTAGTTGTAATATCCCTAACCAAAATTGGTTTGATAGTGTATGAAGTCACAAAATTTACAAAATAAAATATAGCTCACAATATCACTATGGGTAGTAAGTAGAACTACACTGAACTATATATATTTTTGTTCAGGTGCCCAACATCAATTGGTAAGGACTAGATATCTTATAATCACACTGGCATTTAAAGTTCTAAATTAATTAATTATTTTATGTTAATATTTTCATGTATATCAATTAATATATTATATAATATTTAACCAATTTTATCATTCTGGAATTTATTTCATTTAATCATCAGAGTAATGTTCATGACCTCCTGGAATATCCCAAACTGATTCCATGGTTTTTCAATATTAACTTCTATTAATAATTTTCTTTCAATCAACTCCAACCCCAAGGGGGATGAATTATTTATTACTTATTATAATAATTCCATAATCCATGTACTATTGAAGACCCATCATTTACAAATTGGAAATATTAAACCAACAAATTCCATCAACCACGTGTGTTAGGGAATGGAATGCAGATATATCATGTTTCCTATTCATAGATAATTAAATAAATTCATTTTAAATAATAATACATCATTATAACATCAATAAGTAAAACCAACTTCAACTTGTTCCATGATCTTTGGTCCTATACAAAACACCCACATGAATATATCAATGTATCACTCTATCTCATGTGTCAAGTACTTCCCCATCATCTTAGCATCCCCTCCCATGTCAAATTATCCATCCCAGGCTCATAACACATCACATGTTAAATATATAATCTAGATATCATCCAAAGGAAACATTAAATAACCATATTCAATAGATAAATCTTTGGCTTAAACATATGAATATATAATTATCCCATAAAAATCTCTAATATATTTGACCATAGGTTACTCGAACATTGAATGGAAATGTGAAATTATGGCCCTAGAAATTATATTTATCAAACAAATAATTTTTATTCCATCTTGAATTAAAAAATTATTTATTTTCTAGTTCCAATTATTGTAATCATGTGGAAACAAGTTATAATAACCGATAAAAAGTTAAACATGATATTAGAATTAAAAATAGATCCAAAAAATTTAGAGAATTATCAATCTCCATTAAAAATTATTTTTAAAATTATAAAAAATAATAATTATAATGTCTCAAAATATTTATCAATGCAATTATCATGGAAAAACACATTTAAATAAGTATTCATGTTTCATAAATTTGAATTACTATGAAATTAGAAGAATTAAAGTATCTATTTGATATGAATCATATTTAATTATTTAGAAATCATTTAAGAATTAGTATATTTAAGTTAATTACAAGTTTCCATGAATATTATCATGCTAATTCATCACATCAAGAGTCGTATTAATATGAAAAGTGGAGATAGTTCACTATCTACAAAATCAAGGGGAAAAAACATTACCAATGTATCAAACATCGACTTTTGATCATAGTTCATTTCATTATTAATCTTGTTAAATAATTATTAAATTAATTAAAACTTCATAAAAGGGGAAAACCATGTTATCTTTATGATTTAATGATGATTAATAGAAGAAGGAACAAATACCCTACTATAAATGTGAAAAACAATCTTGGTAAAAGAGTATCCCAACCTCATAAATGTCGATCACCGCTTCTGGAAGATCTATATCCCTACAAGAAGAAAACACCCTAACACCCCCAAAAATAATTGAAGAAAACTATGTTAAAATGACACGCAGACACCTCCATTTCACGGTAAGAAGAAGAGAGAGGTTCTATATTAATGAACCAGAAATGAAAAGGGTATGATATACCTAGATTCACCATGGATCGAGCATGGGAAGATATGAATTCATCCATGTATAAGGAATCTCAAAACACCAGAATATAGCACCACAAATAACTAGGAAATTGAGAGAATGTATATCGGACATGAGAAAACCCGAGCCATTAAAACATATATTAGAGTGTTTTATGGTGGATTTTCACAGAGTAAACCCTCTCACATCAAGTAGGTATTGGGTTTTATGTTCCACTAAAACATTTTTCCTCAGACTATTTTCCCCTAATTTATTTTACATCTTGAAGGATCTAATGAATCAGGCTCACAACCATACTATGGACTGCATATTCATGACATGAAACACTTACACATCATGAATTATCTATACACTCATCATTTAGAATCCAAAAAACTCATAACCAGCTTTAGGCCTCCTCAAAGAACTATGTACTTTGAATACTCATAAAGGATTGGAGTATATAGATTCATGACCTTATATTAGAAACCTTACAAAACATTGTCATCTTAGAGAATCCATAACAAACCCATAGAAAAAGGAAATAGGGTTCATCCGAACAGCCACCCCATGAGATATCTATCATGTGTCTCTCTATCATCGGTGCTAAAAACCTCATCATAAGAATAGAATGAAACCAACAAAAAGAAACAACCCTCTCTTAAACACTCTCATATGGGAGACACTTAACAAATGGGTATATGGTTACCATAAAGCCACAATAGGGAACAATATCATAATCCATAATGGTAAAAATCTAGAAAAATATAAAATTTTATTATATAAGTGTTAAATAAAAAATATCACAAGGTAATGGGTATGAATCTCTGAATGACATTCCTGAGAACCCTCATCCATGACACTATGATACCATATGTACTTTTATCAAAGTAGTGTCAAATCCCCATAAGATAGTCCTTGAAGGTTGCATCAATGTAAAAATTGATCTCAACCAAGTGATGACATGAAAGTATTCATTAATATAATGAAATATGTTTTTCCAATGAAAACCATTATTCCTTATTATAATATATGGGGGATATTCTATCACATTATCCATCGCTCTGACATGAGCCATCACCATTAAATTCCAAATAAACCATAGAGGAAGATTACTCGCATGAACAATCCTTCACTTCCCATGATGATGAGTCAACATCTAGAAAATGTTACATCCAATATCAAACAACATATGTATCATCATATGATTGAAATATTATTTGTCATGATCATGACATACTTTTATCCTTTCATTAATTACCCTAATAATCCATATTATGTTATGTACTAGTTATGGCCTGATAATCACTTCTTCTTCAACCTCAGTCCAATACAGTGGAGAATGAAATAGTGGTTAGTAAAAATATTTAAATAGTTCTATACCAATGGTAAAATGTAAAATATTATTATGATAAAACCCATGTAAGGTTAGGTTCTTCATTCATTAACCTCTAAAATCAGTGACATAAGAGAGAAACATGTATTAGAGAACCAGGATGGTCCTCTCCATCTTATCAAAAGTTTATGTATTAAAAGAAATTATACATCATAATTAAAGGAAAAAATATGATGGTGGCCTCTCCACACCATGGAGTTTAAATGATCATATCAATCAGATATAATCATCCTCAATACTCCATAGAGGCTCACCACCGCTCCCAATTATTTCCACGACAAAACCTCCACTATGAACGACTACATGATAATTATAAAGTGGGATGATTTCATTAAATGATAAAATATCACCCATATATTATGAAAGAATATCTATGATCGAGGTAAAATGGAAATTAATTCCATCAAGATAACCTCTCACATCCACACAGGAACAACTAACGACCAAAGAAAACCATTGGGAACATGATACTTAGACTTCACCTTTTAGAGGACCAAACATCGAGAAACATACATTGTATCTACATTCATCAATGTAAGACAAAGAAAATAAACTCTCAAATATTGCCACAACTTTACAAAATTGGGATATATCACCAAAGATGATATATTGAACTCATTAAGAACTATTTCATGTATTTCTAAAGTGATGTAAATTATTCTCTGGGTCAACCAAACATTTATTTCAACCCTCATACCAAACATCAAGGGATTCACAAAAAAAAGCAGTCTCCCCAGCCATATATATCAGAATCCCTAACTATGACTCTACCACATGCTACAACAATGCTGAATGAACTACCATCAAGAAAATATAACCTCTCCCTCCAATATATCTCATATCAAGATTCATTACAAAGAGTTCATCCATCACTCTTCATCAATCTCTAAAATCGGGCATGGAATCACTGTGTGACATCCTTCATAGAGCATCAGTTACAACATTTAACATTGATGGAGTAAATTAAATCTTAAAATGGTAATCTAGCATGAATTCCATACATGATCACAGACATGAGTTTAGTTCATTAAAGTAAAACACAGAGCATATTATTCTGAGATCAATAAAATTTAAAAAAATCCCACAAATGTGGTAATGTCACCATAACATCAATGAAAGAGAAATTTACACTAAATAAATACCACGGGTGTCATGTTTAGACTCTTGGTGATGTAACTACTAAGACCCATAAAGAATAATCACTACTACATCATAACACCAAAAAATAAAATATGTAATATGTCATAGAAAAACTCAAACTAAACTCTTTTGTCTAAAAAATGGAATGGATCACTAACCAACTCCTCCTTCATGTATTAAAATGCTTCCTCACAATAGTTAGCCTATAATAATTCCCAATTCATTATGTTAAATGAAGTAAGAGGAGTAACCACATGGGACAAATCAGTTATGAACCTCCTATATTATTCGGCATGTACAAGGAAACTCATCACCTATGCCACTATCTTAGGGTCTTACCAAGAAATAAATGCCTCTATCATCAAATAAAACACTTCTACTCCCTACTGGGAAATCTTATTCCCCATGAAATTAAAATCATGATTATAAAATACACACTTCAAAATGTCCCAAACAACTTTTTATGATTAGTAACTCCCAAAATATAATGCATATTTCTTCATGATTCTCCTTATAAATATAATAAAATTGAATTTCATCAAAGAAATAAAACATGAAATTATCTGTGAACATTCTTACCACTATTTCCATCAACCCCATGAACACAACTATATAACTTGTCACAGTGAATGGAAACAAAAAGACATATAATTACCATTAAGAAAAAAGAATGTTGTCCTCTAAATATCCCCATACTTCACCTATATATGATTATATCATGACCACATGTCTATCATAGATAACAAACATGATCCTATTAGATGATCAAATAAATAATCAATATGTGGAAGATGATGGTGGTTCTTCGCTATTACCAGGTTCAAGTGATGATAAATGATACAAATATGCAAACCAAAAGTGGCCTTCTTCTATAACAAAACCTATAATCTAAAAAATGAAACACTCATCTGATAAAAGAACTTATAATCCATATCATCAAGATATACTAATAGATCTCACAACTCATAATGCACTATCCTCTTACGATATATTGATATATGAGACATTCCTGGTTATAGCATGATCACAAACAAGATCTCCCATAGAGAAACTAACGTTTCAACCTCATCAGGAAATATATTAGGATAATATTTCATAATCCTAAGAAATATAAACAGTTGAAGCTAAAAATAACTCAAAATCACACAATACATCCAAGATGATGAGGGTGGAACATGAATATGATTAATCAATAGGTATCACTCACTAATGACACTACTATCTCCCAATCAACATCATAAAATGAAACCTACCTCTGGAAGAAGTCCCCAATATCCTAATCCAAATAAAACTAATCCATGATAAGGACGATAAAATATTTCTATATCCATAATCATAATAATCCTTCCTATGGGTGGTTCGACCCCATCACTAGATCAATGTCTCGATACACAAATACAAGTTATATTGAAATCCAACTAGCATAGTTAACACCAATGGAATGGGAATCCTCTCTAACACATGTCCCAATGCATAGATGAGATAGGTTATATAATGTATTGTGTATCTCCCAAATAAAAAAATCATACACACATGGATAAAATATGTAAAGGGTACCTCAAATGATATTTAGATAACCTAGTATTGGAAACCCAAATTCATGAAGCTAACCATAACCTACAAGATGGATTCTCAAGCCCTAATGGTGACCACCTCTATGACCTCACTTTTCTATTTGAGGATGATGAGTATCTAGGTGATTTATATTGTCTACTCTATATCATCTATGCTTTTCCCAACCTAGAACACAATACTATTGCTACCATGTCCAAAAGATACACAAAGGTTGAACAATAGGAAGAAAACGTAGAGCATCTTGAATGCTCAGAATAGCCTGATACTCTCACCACTGATGAAATCATCCTCCATAGGAAAACCATGTATTTGATCCCTTGGAAGATGTTTAATATCCACCACATCTAAAGAAATAAGAAAATGTTGGCTAGGAATAATCCTTGACTAGTTAAAATATCTAATGCCGAGGATACTAAGAACCTGAAACCAAATCTCTACATCATGAGGAACCCTAATGACTCATCTCTCATGATTATCCAGTTTAAGTTAGAATCCTATCAATAAACTAATCTCTCACATAAACATAATGAAACATTTTTTGAGTAAACAAGGAAACCAAGAGATGGATCTCTATATGAAAAACCTCTAAGGTATACCTCTACATAGACTAATCATCTAAAAATAGGTCTAAATCATGTCGTAAAAGTTTCGAGAAATGGATCCCAATTTTTCACATGATTTAATTCCCCTATCAAATGGTAATCAACTCCAGGAGATTGACCACTATCACATTATAAGAATATGTCTATGCATAGAACTAGTCTCAAAACATATCCCATTAGACTAATAATTCTTTCTAATCCCAAAAAACAAGAACCACCAATTCCTTACCACTCAATGAAGAATTTTCAATTCTAATCAAACCCAATTCTACCACTAATAATGGATCGAACTATTATTTATGTCAACTATATAAAAAAACCTATAGGACTGAATTTGTACTGGAAAATTGATTCTTATATAGAACCTCACACTAAAACTATTGGAGTTTCATCCTTTAGGGGTCATCATCATCGTCATCCACTCTATGGAAATATTATAGCACATCCATCCAAAAATATTTTATATGAACATAATAATATTTTATCCTGGATCCATTCTGGAAAAAAGAACAAGTTGTTAGAGTTCAAATTCATTGAATATTGATTATTTAATACTAATTAATTTATGATTTTGTATTTTTAATGGTTTTAACATATCCAATGGTCTACCCATTTCAAAAACAAGTGTAAATAATAATGATGTATGATCTTTTACTAATTTTCAATCCTAAAACCAATATCACATCATTTAGTAGGATAAAAAAACAATGATCCATGCATCAGATCACATAGAGCCCTATCTACCTGTATCTTAACTATCATTCTTTGTTTACATTTCTTAATAATATCATTTGACTTCATTTCCATACTGAACAATGAAACCTCACATTTTCTTACCTCCAAAATCAATTTTATCCCTCAACCTAGACCTTTAATATCACTCTATCATGATCCCTAACCAATAATGGGTAACCCTCGTGGTCTATAAATTAGAGAAGTGGGATGGTGAATGGCCTTGTCCTGCCTCTCGAAGGCCTTGAGTTGGAGAATAGGTATGAGGTATAATAAACATAAATATGGGAGGAAGTAACCTCTAATAAAACAAGTGAATGAGGTATTTAAGATGGATTCACCAATCACCAACTTCTCTAACATATATTTCAGTAAATCTCATGTGAAAAAACTATATATCATAGAGTATTAAACAACTGAATGGAAAACACTAAGCGCCAAATGGTAATGATGCTAGTGACCGCAAATCCCAAACTACTCCTCCAAAACCATGATCTAGTAAAAAATAGCATATTCTACAACCTACTCTAACTGATCAAAAGAATTATTTATATATATAAATATATATAGGGTGGTCATATAAAAATAATCAAAAGTTTCCTATGTAGATCCTCTCATGAAAAAGGTAAATAAAGAACTATTAAGCATATGGAGCAATAAAAAATCATCTAATCACCAAAATAGGTATATTATGTTCCCAGAAACACCATGTAAAACTCTCACCAAGTATCACATTTAGGAGAGAATATAATATAATAATGAAGCATAATGGGTGCTCTACTACTACTTCCCCCATTAGTTTTCTGCTCTATGCCATCGTCACTTGTCCGAAGTTGTCTCTCTCCAAAAATCCAGTCGATAGACACATGAAGTAAATATCACAAAAAGCAGATCTTGTATCATATCATCACATAATCCCATAAATAATTTGCATAAATTAGCTTTGTAGTTTTTTGAAGGAACCTTACCCTATATGTTGTGTGTCATACATCAAGTTTTTTTCTTCATGTCATCACAGGGCATACACCGTGTATGGTACCTTAGTCTATCACATTCTATATGCATTATACATTTTGTAATAATTTGGATAATATATCTAGGGATACATAAATTAGAAATATATACAATACCTCATATCTCTCTACACATATATGGTAAAACTAACCATGGTTCATACCAGGGCATGTAACAACGAAGATGAATGAGTTGGACCAGAGGTGGTAGTCATCCTTCTATCCTCCCATTGAGAGTTTTTTCAAAAAACCATCCCATAGTCCACTATGTGATAGTATCCCAAACAGACATAATTTGGGATGCATCTTAAATAACATGATATATTGGAAATAATTTTTATTAAAACCACACTATTTGAATAACCTTGTCTAAATCTCAACTACATCTGTTGTCACTCAGACACTCTGATGCCACTCCTAGGGAAAATATATCATACTCACTTACATTCATTTAAAGATATGCATAATTATTTATTTTACAATTTTTTTTTCAGGATAACAAATTCAGTATATGGTAATTAACCAATAATATTTATCTGAGTTACATTACATTAAATCATTAGAGTAAATTGCATACCCTCTTGTCATATTCCAAAACTAATCTATAGTTTATCCTTATCAAGGAATTTTTTGATTTTTTTTAATTCAATCCAATCGTTTGAGAATTATTTATTCAGTATTAGTAGAATTATATAATAGATGTACTATATGAAATTCATATTGTTCTACTATAAAGAGGAAACATAAAAGAAAGCCCACCAACCTTCCTTAAGTAGTTGTGAATGGAATATAGATAAAAGAAGAAACCTTTCCATTGGCCAGTAAACATATTCATTTCAAATAGGAATCTAGATTTATTAAATCAATGAGAATTTCCAAATTTATCTCATTACATCATCATCAATGTCATCGATGACACCCAAATGCATATCCTGATGAATCTCTCCATCCAAGCATAAATTGTTGGCACATCATTAGATCCTCCTTTCAAAAATAATATAAAACATCACAGGGATATACATCCTAGGATCATAACTCATCATAAAAAAATCTCACATCCTGGGAACATCACTAGGTATTTAGAAAAAGATATAGTCGAAATAGAAATCTTGGCCCTTAATCAATGCCTCTAGTCATAAGACATTAACGATCTATTAGGGGACCAAGAACAAGACACTTGTCCTATTCATGAGAATAGAAAACTCATACCCTAAAAATTATATTTTTTTTCTAAAAATAGAAATTATTTCATCTTGAATTTACAAATTCATTATTCACTGGTTCCAACTATGGGAATCCTCAGACATCAAGCTATAAAAATCTGTGAAAAGTTAAACATGCTCTTAGAATTAAGAAAAGGTTCATAAACATTGTAGTAGTATCATTCTCATTAATTTATTTAAAATTTCAAGGAATATAAATTTCATGCCTCCTAATATTTATCAATTCTGTTATCATGAGATAACTCATTTAATTAAGCATGCTTATTAAATAAATTTTAATAACAATAAAATTAAAATAAACATATGATTAATTTGAAAAACCTATTCATTAATTCATTGTCCAGCTAATTAAAAATTACTATGTTCATGTTCATACTATTTCCATAAAGATTAACATTCTAATACATAACGTCATGAGACCTGATAGAAATTATAAAATATACAACACACTATCTTACAAATCAAGTGGAAACTAGTTATCTTTTTATCCAACATTGACCAGTGATCCCAATTCCATTAATTATTAATCCAATTGTATATTTATTAGGATTATTCCACTTATATTCAAATGGAAAAATAATTTTATCTTTACAATTTCATAAAAATAAATTTAATGAGTAATAAATCCCTTACCTCAAAAGAGATAATATTCATCTCATGAGAACATACCAACAATGTTGATCTTGATCACCCCTCTCACAAGATATTCACCCCAGCAGGGACACCACATCACAACTGAACCAATAAAAAAACAAACAAAACAGACATAAAATAATGGATAGAAACTACCATCACATTGAATTTATTAGTAGGAGGATCCAAAAAAATTATAGAAAAAGGTAGTTTGTATCTCTTATCAATAACAATTGAGCATAAGATACTGAAAATAGATCCTTATAAATGGGAACAAAAAACACATGAAGAGAGGACTGTTGAACACATGGAAATTGAGAGAATGTCTGTTGGATTTGATCATACCTTCTTAATGGAAACATATATCATTACACTTCACAAAATATTTTCATGGAATTAATCCCTTTCACATCATTTATGTATTGGGTTTTTATGTTCCACCAAAAAAACCAACTGAATCATACTATTTTTCCTCGATGTATTTTAAAATTATGAAGATTTACATGAATTGGGATCTCACCCAAACTTTAAATTATATATTAAGGATGTGAAACACATACACATCATGCATTTTTCCATTCTCTCATAATTTAACATAAAACACCTTTATACCATCATTTGGCCTCCTCTAAATACCTCAAATTTGGTAACACATAATGGGGATAGACTATATAGACAGAGTCCATTACATTTATTCTCATATATTAGATTTCATTTTGAAATAGATGCCCTAATAATTTGTCAAGACTACTAATATTGTAGTATATGATCAATGTATTAATTCCCTTCAATTTATTTTTCTTTCAATACGATGTGATGATAAGAAAAATATTATACTAGAAGTATATTTTCAAAAAATTGATATTGATGAATGGTGTCCATTGATCAAGAATACCTGAGAGGAATAATAAATATAACACATGGAATGATGATATTTTAATGGAATAATTTTAGGAATATATTTCCCTCATGATAAAAAAACTAAAATAAATTTTTTTTATTCGTAAGGAAAATCCATGAATAAATTTTATGGAGTATAAGTATACATTAAAAAAATAGATATGTATTCTATAGATTAAATATGAAATACATATTTCAATATTGACTATTTCATTAGAGGGTTATGAAATGTATCTGAAGGATACATGATTGGAAACATTTTTAATCATAAAAAGAAATAGATTTATATTCCATAAAAAAGAATAAATTTTAAATATCCTATATATTCCATAGGAATTAATTGAAGAAGATATTTACTAAACTACTTGAAAAAAAGAATAAATCTGGGAATAATAAGAAAATGAATCAATTTCCATCATGATAAATTTATCAGAAGAAAAATCATGGAAAACATTTAAAGGGCATGGGAGTTATTACGAGTGTGGTGATAAGGATCATCTATAAAATGAATGCATATTTAAGAAATAACCCAATGATTTCCTATGATTAAGCTTTAGAAAATAGGGAATTATGAAAACAAATTCACATAGCTTCAAGGTAACATACCAAATATTAGGCTAATGAGATAAGGCCATGCTTATCTAATCATTATAGCTACGATGGAAGTACCCCATGATGTGGTATACGGTGTGTTAATAAAATCCTAGTTATTATATATTTCTTTATTTGATTTTTTATCATTTCACTCCATTATATAATTCATGTATACGAATAATATTATATATTTACCAAAAACATTTATAAGGGAGTTTTCAGTCAAAACTCTTTATGAATGTATCACTATGGGAGGGATTTGTAAGTATGATCCCATTATACCACAAACACATGACCTATTTTCAAACTCCATTATCATACCAATGGATGACTTTGATACAATAGTTTGAATACCATCGATTCAAAAAAATGATTCCAAATTTTATTTCATGGAGAAAGAAATTAAAATTCATGATAATGAATTTTAATTTCTTGTCATTAGAGTTATGACCTAGTCATCTCATTCATGTATGGATCCATCCCTAAAAGGTCATTGTTTCTTTCAAAACATGAGTTCTAGTTAGGAATCTCTATTTCCAAAAAATTTACAACATATTTGTCTATGGATCCAGAAACACCCAAATATTCTATATACAAATTCACCTATTTTCCAAAGGAAAGAGTTTGTTATGTTTTATGACCTACGATACTCCAGAACTTACATTGGTCCAGAGGATGTGAGGTTGGGCTCATCCCTCCCTTTTTAGGGAATTATTTTGTATCTCAGAGACTCTCTTATAGATTTATGATAGGTTCATTAATCCTTGTTAATTTTCAAAGCATAATTTAGGTTTCCCTTAAAAAATTTAATCAATTATTAGTATGTATGTAATTTAGAAACAACTGTATTTATTCGAGGATCTTCATCAATAGAGATATCTATATGTATTATTAGTTCTCCATCAATGGTATCGTCTTATATAATACTTATAGATTCATTGGTTGTTATTGCGGAAAAGTTGGTTTTTAATCCACTTAGTGGGGAACTCTAGCATTTATGGTCATTTGGGGAGACATAATTTTTTTTAATTTTTCGATCAAAACCATTGGTGGGATTCCTATATATATCTGTGAAACAAATCATAAACCGTGTAGTTTAGTGACACTTAATGAGGCACATAATACATTTTAAGATTGTGTGGCATAACCCAAATGTACAGTTTAATGTTATGTGGTAAGGACACCTAGCTAGATGGTTTCTAGTCAAAGCCTGGTGTGGGGCTTATTCCTAAGTATCCTCATGAACATGGAAAGAATATGAGCTCCAAAATTAAATTAGGCCTTATTAGGGTTATTATCTGAAGTGAACAGGGTCGATTTGGAATTTTGGGTTTGAACCTATGGGTGGCTTCATACATATCTTGTTTGGATAGGAATCAAAGCCCACATAGTTCAATAAGTCTCATAGGGGAGTACATCCATTTGAGTGAAATAGGTTCGGGCTTATACCTAAAGAGAATTCTGTTGTAATAGGGTTTACGAGAGATGTCTCAACTCATGGATATTTTAGGGGGTTTAATTTGATTCTTATTAATAAGGAGGATAACCAGATTAATGGAATTATGTTTAAAATCCTATAGAGGATGTCTAGTGAGCTTGAGCCCTAGGTTAAGGCTTCCCACATATTCTAGTTTTGGTGAGAATAATAGTTATCACAGTTCATTCCTTATGGTGGATTGTATGGTTTTTATGATCATTACAAACATCTAATCCCACAAGAGTCATTCTCGGTGTGAGAAACAAGCGGTTGTGAATGATTTAACAAATCCCACACTTTTCCTCCGTCACTGGTGGAAAAGTTCGGACATACGGTGAAAGAGGTTGTGGCTACAACACTTCCCCCTATTCTCATTACATTGGATGAGGTCCAAAGTAAGGAAGGGGTGAAGGTGAAGGGTGTATTGAGAAGCAAGACTGAAACCTACAATAGGAAAGTCTAGGGGATTACACCAGGAATTATACCCTAAAATGGGTCCCGTAGTGGGGAGGGAGACTCCTCATTTTTCAAAAGGAAAAGAAGGTGTGAACCGTGCCCTCCCTAATAAGGAAATGAGGTTCTAAGTCTTAGAGATGAAAAGGGATGGATTGAGTCATATCCCTGAAATCCAACAACCGGAACTTATCATCACTTCCCCTTGGGTAAGGGTTTATGTGACCATATATATCCAAATATATGGACACCCTTAGGACCCTGACCCTTTAGTGGGACATGTTTGGGAATCCTATGACCAAATATAACCAAATCCAAATGAAAGACATAAAGAATTTAATTTCCTAATAATTTGAAAAATCAGGAGGTCTTGGTAATGGTTTCAACAAAATTGCTTTCAAGAATGGTGGACATTGAAAGAGAGTCCTTCCTTTGAGTGGATTTCAATAAGGATTTATGAAAAGCTCAAGCAGGTTGAAGGGTTAAGGTGAACCAATCAGGTGAACTCAACTATGTGGCGCGTAGGTATGTTGAACAAAATTAGGATTTGGAGAATTGGTTTCACCTTAAGTGATGAAAACCCTAGATTAATAGATATGGGATAGAATTGACTCATGAAATTAAGAGTCTTTATAGTTATTCCAAAAATAGAGGCATGCAACTTCCTACTTGAGGAAGGGAGGTCATGAAAGTGTTCTTAAATGATGAGGGTTGGGAGAATGATTCTTGTGAGTGTTGTTATTTTTTAACATTAAGAAGACCTATATCTCACTATCCCCATAAATTCACTCACATTAGGTGTTATGAAACTACCTTTGTGGGTTTCCAAAGACTTGGGTGAAGCACAAGGGTGATCAGAGCCGCAATCAGGATTCGATAAAATTATTCCAGAAAAATGAAGACCCCTAGGGTATATTTATTGGAAAATATGGTTACTTGAGTGATGGTGATTGGCATGAAAGTGATGAGGTGGAACTAAATTGGGTGGCTCATAGGTACCTTGCATGCTGGTTTTTTTGGAACCTAGAATTTTTTTCCCATACTGTGAGGGATATACCCCCACAACACTTCATGGGATTAGCATCAGCATGTCGTTCTGGACTATTGGGATGGTTCCTTCACTTCAATCATTGAACCCCATGAAAAATGAAGAGTTTCATCTCAAACATTTCAAGCACAATTGTGGATGATTTTTGGAGATGTGCATAGAACACATTTCATGGTTTTTACACCCCCCATTAGAATTAGATTCTCTTAGAATGAAAACAATCTTATTATAAAGTAAATTTATAGATACTTGCTGCATTTCAACATAATATTTTGGGGTATAGAGTTATTCCTAGTTTGAACGGATGCTCAAATTTTTACCAAAGCCACGGGCCATAGTGAGCATAGATAAAGTGTTGCATGGTTCATATGTAAAACCATACAAACATTGTGTATTTTTGAGAAATAACCTTAATTTTTTTATAATCCCAATATAGAGAAGGCATAGTAGGAGAAACTTGTATTTTTATTAGTATTCCATTTTTAGGTTTTCATCCTACCATGTTTTTTCCTTTTAAATTTTTATCACTTGATATTTCCTAAATTGTACAAAGTGTTGGTCTAGAGAGTTGAGACTCAACTTTTTTTTCCATAGTTCGCTTTGCGGGTTTTCAGCCTACTGAGTAATATGTCTCTTTTTTTAGACAGTTTATAGTCATGAAGTTTATAATAATACTGTATGTGTTTTAGATCTAACAACATTGACAATGAATTTTATAATTAGAATCCATATAGGTCTTGATGTCTAGGAATATCTCGATATCATTTATTTTCGATACATCCAAGGGTAATCTTGAATCATGTTTTTTTGTAACCAAATATAAAATTATAAATATAATAATCAAGAGCTATCTTACAGGAATTATGATACCACTATTTTATAAATCCGTTATGGGTGTTGACATAGGGAAGGTATGAGGATCCAATCCTACATGAATTTTGTTTATAAAGGTGGGTATATTTTTTATAAAGGATATTTTTGATATTTTTGATATAGTATAAATTTAAAAATTACGGAAATTATGTTTTGTAGTTTCAAGTGATTCTTCAAGAACATTAAGATATTTTTGATAATATGCTATACGGTTTAACGTCAGGCAGTATGGACATTGGGGGGCTATGATGTTTAATGTAATGAAATATGGGCATCAGGTATTGAATTTTAAAGTCATTAAATAAGTACATTAATGGATTTTAATTATGGTATTTACCTTTGAATAAAGATTTGATGGTCCTCCAATTCTTTGTAATTTATCCGAAAATGTGCTACTATATTCAGGTATGTAAATGGAGAATTGTAGGTTGTGACTTGGGGACTTCCAAATATTGAGGAATGACATGAGAAATGGGATAATGGAATTTTGAAGAGGTATCTTACATGAACAAAGTTACCCATATTTGAAAAACCCATTATTGGGGGTGAATTATATAGTGAAAGGTAGGTCATGTGCTCTATAGACAAATAGTCGAATCATTAGGATGACATACACACTTTGTAGGTGAATTTCATGCATGTATAACTAGGTCACATATTACATAGTCAGGTAAAGGATCTCTAAATAATTATAAAATTCTATTTTATTAAATCCAATGAATTATTATGGTGATTTGGATCTTCCCAAGTATATATTTTGGATTATGGTGGAATGTAACTGAATATAAAAGGGGTATTTCTAGTAGTGATTTTCCAAATAATTGAAAAAATAGGATTTCTATGATGTTATGAGCCAAATATCTGGATTATGGTGCATTTAGTTTTAGGTAATATAACTATGACCATAATATTATGAAAACAATGGATGATATGTGGTCGAATGGCCCAAGGTCATTACAATATGCATTAAACATATATAGTTCGAAAATGTAAACCATAGTCTTGGGGAATTTTAGGTCGGGGGAATGGATATGAGAGAAATTTATAGTGAATGACTAATTTAAATTGCAGGTTCATGGATACAGTCATTAATGCTTAATGGGACAGAAGAGGCTTCTCCCATGAATGAAGTTGTCATTATCTGAAAACTCGATTATTGGGACTATATTATGAAGGGCATACTTGGGAATGTTATACATAACAAAAAAGTGGAATCCTTAGGCTGACCAACCCATTATGTAGGTGAATTTTATATAAGTCCAATTGGAGAACATACTGCATAGTCAGGAAAAAATAGCTCTCAAGTATCAGAAATCCTATCACTAGAAACTGAAGAAATATTATATTGTTCTTAAAGTATTTCAAGATTATGAGTATGGAATGAGAAAGGGGAATTTTTCAATACATAATTGAATTCTTTGGACAGATAATAACCATGAATTTAGATCCCCTTACATAGATCTGACTCATATGTATAAAAAGGGACATCTCTTTTTTTGTTGATGGGTTCTCTAAGGATAGGTCCCCAAATAAAAGTTGTTATTTAGATTTTGATTGTATGAAGGAGAGGGGGAATTTTAGTTATATCCAGCAGTTGGGACTAGGACCTGAGGCCTAGTTTTCAATATATATATCCAATGGGATAACAATCAAGCCATACATAGTTCTCTGAAATACCATGCATTTTAACATCATGCGGTGAGGACTTTATCCATTCAATATAATGTCTTTTGGTGAAGATGAATAATTGCTCAACATGAAAAGGAAGGGGAATGGTTGATCCATACAGTTTTATGTCATGCGGTAAAGACATCAGCCATGCAGTTTAATGTCTTGAGGTAAGTACATAGTCATCTTGAAAAGAAATTTCAAAAGAAATTGTGGTTGAACTAGGACATAGGTTCCAAGTGTCAGTACGTATCTTGTCGGGGCAAGAATCATGCTCTGTGTAGTTCTGAAAATATGAGTTCATGTATAAAATGACAACTTATATAGGAATTCTTCATGTATATCCAACTCATTCACATAAGAGTATAGGATTTTTTTTCATTTGATGATTTGGCTGGGATAAAGATTAAAATTCTATATGTCAATATTAATTTCATAGGGTTGAGAATAAAGACACATAGTTCTTAAATGAAGGTCCATACATTTTATCATCATGTTTTGAGGAATTATACAGTTCCTTTTACAGGTATACAACCATGACCATTGATAACTCCAATAGAAAATGAGACACCTAATTTATGTAGAGAAGCTCTTTACCAAATTCATTGTCCAACATGAATTCTGCTCGATGTGTTACATAATGAGTGGGAAAGGATTACACTGAAACACAAACGTAACATAAGTGAAGGATAGGGGTATTATTATTAAATGGTGGATGATCCATGTTATAGGAACCCAACATCACTACTTATCTAGATAGAGAATTAATCAAGCCACACGCAGTTCCTGAAAGTGATCCCCATATTAATTATGTTTTGATGTGGGATGATGGATTATTTTTTTATTTATAGGTTGATGGTTGGGAATAAAAAAGGGAATTTATACACCACCATGTATCTCATTATATTAATAATCAAATCACAAGTCCGGGATGAGATACCTATGCATATCTAACTCATGCATGGGGGAAAATAAGGGGGTTTTATCTTCCAAAATCATGGTTGCTCCTAGTTTAGAGATCGAAGAAACACTACGTGTCTATTTTGGATGATAATCAAGACACAATTAGTTTATAAAATGTTCCTTAATAAGGATTGATTCATACTCATAGGGAATGAAGGATAATTTGTTATTTTGTTTTTTTGGAGCCAATATTGGAGATTTGGGCATCACTATGTATGTCATTAGGAGGATAATAATGTAATACATAGTTCTTAAATATTTTTCCCAACACCAAATAGATTTTGATTTGAGGAAGGGGTTATTTTCATGGTTGGGTCAGAGATTAGAGATCTAGATGTCTCTATGTATCTCATTGGAATGATAATAAAGACATATGTAGTTATTTTAGTTCAATTTATCATCATGTGATAAGCATTTGGGTGACCTGACGATAATGAAATATTGAGGCCGGACTATGGGATAAGTCCTCAGAGTCAGCACTTATCTTGGTAGGGGAAAGAATCAATCCAAATATAGTTCTTGAATGGTCCCATGGGTAGATCTGATTCAGAAATGGTATGTAATGGGGCTTAATGATTAATCATAGTAGGACCAAGGATTGGAGTCTTGGGAGTCACTACATATCTTGCTGAGGAAAGAATCAAGCCACACATAGTTATTGAAGGATATCTCTATGCAAGTTTGATTCATATGCATAGGGGGTGAAGGTACTTTTTCAAAATTATGGCTAGACCTAGGATTGGAGATCTAGGTTTCACTACATTTCTTGTAGGGTCAAGAATCATGCTACATGTAGTTCTTGAAATTTTCCATGCGATTTAATATCATGCAGTATGGATGAAGATGAATTGATGTTAAAATACAAAAATATTGTAGTTGGACCATGGGATAGGACCCACGTGTCACAACATATCTAATTGGAATGAGAATCAAGCAGCACATAGTTTATAAAAATAGTTCCCCACACAAATTGAATGTGGATGTGAGAAATGGGGGCTTTAATACTTTCCGAAATAATGATCAGACCCAAAGTACAAGATGGTATGAGAATCAATCCATATTTTTCAGGAATGGTTCATTGTATCAAATTAACTAACATACAATGAAAGGGTAAATTGATTCATTAATGGTTGTGGAAGTTCCCAAGATTGGAGATCTGGGTTTCACAATATATCTCATTGAAATGAGAATCAATCCACACATAGATCCCCAAAAGGAGTCCCTTTAAAGATCTAAATCATACATATGAAAAAATGATGTTCATGTTCCACTAGGGAGTGGAAGTGATGTGAGTAATGCTTATACATGAAAAATAGCCATCTTTTAAGGGACCAAAAATAATTTAAATTTGTGGAATATTGGGAGATTTGTTAACGTTAAATGAAGGTGATGCTAACAATATAGTTTCATGTCATGCAGTGAGGGGAAATTGTGTTTTTCAATTTCAGGTCATCAGACTAGAACCTCATGTTGTGTAGTTTAATGTCACATGATAAGGATGAATATGCCATCTAGTTTAGCTTCATACAATATGGACATATATGGTGCTAAAATGTTTAACAACTTTCAACGAGGACGTAGGTTGTAATGCAGTTTAACGTCATGTAACTAGGATATTGGTTGTTACAATATTTAACATCATGCAACAAGGACATGATCGTTGTGATTACATAAATAAATTCTTCAGGATCCTTGCATTAGTTTGAGTTGTATTGAGTTCTATATCCACTGAGATTTAGAAATTATCTCCCTTAGAGTAGACCTTATGTATGGAATAAGGTCCTTCCATCTTTGGATTGGGTTTAAGAGGATTCTTTCATGGTATCATTGGAGTCTTAAGGACCAATACCAATTATCCTTGGAGAAATAAATGGAGTTGAAATTTTTTCTTAAAATATCATACTTTTCAATTTTTATAGACTTCTAAGTGATTCATGGTATTTAATATATTTTAATCTAATCTCTCCAACTCATCTAGTCACTTCATAGACTACTCGTCTATAGATAACTGATCAAAAATAGAAACTTGTTGTAGATGCAATTGTATTCAATGGAAAATACTACTTCTATTCTGTATACGAATGAGTAAAGAGTTGATTATTTGGAAAAATGAGTAATTGTATTGTAAGACCATAAGGCATGCATGAACTTATTAGGCCAAGACTTTTTATCTTTATCTTCCATCTTCTAGAGTATATTGGACAAGGTTTTTTTTGAAATCCTATATCTATCCATTTTATCCTACATGATAGTAGGATAAATGGTTGGATTTGATATTGTATTCTTGATATAACTTCCCTACATGAGCTGAACAAAAATCAGGGTCATTTCCACCAATATGGTATGATGGACACAAAATATGGTAATGATATTAATTTGACAAGGATAACAATGATTTTGGCCCCTACTTATATAAGATGTATTTCATCATGAAATTTAGAGAATAAATATATATTATTAAGGGTGTACTTAATCTTCTTGGTTATAGATAAATGCTATGGTCCTACTACAGCCATTCCCCATGCAGAAAATGGCCAACAATATTTGTATTCATAAAGAATCTCTAGTGGTTTATGAATGGAGATGGCATGAACCTAACACGGATTACACTTCTTAGTGAAATTTGTGCAATCTTACATCATTGAAGGCAAAAATATCCATGCCTTTAGATTTTATTGGAAATTCTACACCCTTACAAGTGGTAACCATAGGCTCCTGTGTGTACTTTTTCATGAAATTCATAGTATCATATCTATCAATGCATTTGAGGATAATTCCATCAAAGCCCCATCGATAGAGTATCTTTTGGTGATTTGGTCCATCATAAATAGTGTTATTAATTTCTCATCATCAGATATTCTCTTTTCCAACTCTATCTCATGGAAGTAATCCGTCAAAGAGATATTCCATGATGGATCTCATCCATCCCGTGGTAGTACAAAATCAATTGATAATGGGAATAATTTAAATGATTTCCTCTATCTGGATTTGAAAAAAAGGTGAAACCACAAGATATTGAGTAATGCTGATGACTATCTCATCCCAGTTCAGTTCATCTAGGGTTGCAAATTCATTTTCCAATGCATCTGTATGGGCCTTTAGTGAGCATAGGAGCTAAGAAAATATTGCTTATGAGGTAAATTCCTCCATTAACCCTCAAACATAATCACACAGGGGGATTAATTATTTTTTTATGGTGTAATGACCATTGATCTATTTGATTACAAATTCTGAATCACCCTTTACCTTCATGTGATACACTGATACCTGGAGTGTCAATTATCGACATGCAATGTGAGCCTGATATTCAACCTCATTTTTGGTACCAACTTCATATTATAGGAAAGAGTCTCGAAAGTCTTCCATTTCTGATGATATAAGAACAATTCCCAACCCAAATTTAATGAGTTTAGGATCTTCCAATATCTTCCCTATCGGTCTTATGGAAGCACCATCCATATACATTTCCCATTTTCGGGGAATATCCTATATATAGATTATTTCCTCATCAAGAAGTTCATTATTCAACGATGTTTCTTCCTTATATGGGTTTTCATCAAGGAAATCTACCAAGTCTTGGCCATTTATTACATTATAAGGAACAAATTGTATATCAAACTACTATATAATAACTACCCATAATGAAAAAAATCCTTTCAATATAGGAAGACTAAGGATAATTTGAGAGAGTTATTATGTGAGACCAAATGGGCCATGTGATGATGCAGGTAGTGCCTCAACTTATAAATAGAAAATATCTTTTCTAGGGATCTCTTCTAAAACTATAAATATCAAGTATATGCATCGAGCAAGGTTCTACTGAGATAGTAAAAAAATATTTCATTCCCATAATCATTCTATTGGGAAATGAAGGCACCCAGTTATCACTCTAATACTGTTACATAATGAATGATAGTTTTTCATTCCATAGGTGGCATAAATTCTAATGGAATCAACAAGTATTCCTTGAGGGTATCAAATGATTCTTTTTAGTCATTTTTCCTTTTATATGGGACCCCATTCTTCATAAATTTGGTGAAGGGAAAACACATTCCTTCTATATTAGCAATGAAGTGTTCTATGTATTCCAAGTGTCCCTGATGTCCTCTCAACTCTATAAATTTTTCAGGATGTGACATTCCATGGATAAAATTATTCTTCTAAAGATTGACGTTAATTCTTTGATGGCATACAATAAAACAAACAAATTTTCCCGAGGTTACAAGGGAAAAAATTTCTATGGGTTCGTCTTCATATTATTCTATCGAAGACTGATGAATATGGTCTCCAAGTTAGTCTCATGATCATACCATTTTCTAGTTTGATCACTAGTTGATCAAAATAGCATTAAATAAATTTCCCCATGATGCATTTGAAGATGTGGTTCATTTCACAATGATATGTTTCACCGACATTCTTTAATCCAACGGGAATTACTATATTAAAAAAATATGCCTTGAGGCGATATAAGGGCTATATATTCCTCATCATCTGGGACCATCTAGATTTATTTATACCCAGATTATCCATCCATGATGTATATAGCTTCATAGGCATATTTTTCATCAATAAATAGTTATGTGGTTGGAATTGGGATGTCATCTATGTGGAAATATGGGTTGAGATCTATGAAATAAATGAAAACATTACATTCTTATTTTTTCACTAGAACAATTTTGGCTAACCATTTTGGATATTACAACTCTTGAAATAAGTAGTATTTGATAAGCATGTCGACTTAGGGCTCAATTTTTGAGGCATAATTCATGTGTGTTTCCCTTACTGTCTTCTTTTATCCCTGATGACTTTCTGGAAAACCCAGAAGATGGGTGGCCACATTAGGATCTAGTCTTGAAATATTTATGTAATTATAAGAAAACATGTCATAGTGTTTCATAAAAAAAGTATACACATATTTATCTTCTTGGTTCATGGCCATACTAATCAGAGTAGGCTATAGATCGTCCTCTGTACCAATTTTTTTTCTGAGTTTATCCATATTGGTGGAGAGACATTCCTGAAATGCTCTAGGGGTGTCCATGAGGTCTTCCTATTCTTCCAATTATTCTTCATGTGTTGTTTATTATACCTATTAATGGGGTGTAGGTGATGACGTAAGGCTTTCAGATATAGGGGAGGAGTCTATGTTTAGACATCCTGAAGAGGAGGAAACTACCTCTCACAAAACTTATGATGAAGGGTATTTTTTATGTTATGATGAAAAGATGAAAGGACGATAATCGACATCCATATCTTTTCCATTAGTGAAATAACATATTCTAGTTTAGAGGATGAACCAAAGACTTTATGATGTTTGGTGGATGGAATTAAGACATATTTATTTTGGATTTCATTACTTCTTTGTTAATCAAGGATTTCTATAATGCTGTCAGGCTCAGTCGCCACAACTGACATTATAGGAGCCACTTATCTAGTTATTATATTTTGGCCAACCATTTCAATTTGTTTAATGTGCTTTACATAACTTGCACGAATATGCTTGAATGGGTTGGATGGGGTATTTTCCAGACTATTCAGAGCATTGATTCTACCAGCATCATTCATTATAGAATGTTTTCCCATTGTGTGATAGAACTCTGCATCAATGTACTAAAATTTACATGTTTTTAATCGGGACATATCACCATGAAATTTTCCAATTTTAGATTAACGAAATATTCGAAACATTGGTTATATGATGAAGGGAAAGTTGCATGCTGATATAGCCAAGGCCACTCAAATAAAATATTGAAAGGTATGTCCTATCTAAAAAAATTAACTCAAAATTAGATATGAGACCCCAAAATTGAGTTCTTAGCATAATATCACCGATATTTTTTTACTCATTCTTGTCATAACCCTGTAAAATCAAATTGTAGGGAGATAAGTGTGATTCAGTAATCCCCAATCAGTGAAATGTTTGAATAGGGACGACACTGACTCTTGAACAATTATCAATAAATGTTCATTGGATTTCAATATCATCAATATTTGTAGATATATCCATAGGTTTGACATGTCTATGTATGGAAACATCCTCATCCTAGTCTATGAAATATATGACTGTAGGAATTCTACTGGGTCTTTCTCTATAAATTAAAAATTTATAACAGTAACATCAATTTCAAAATCACGAGGGCATGACAATACCTCAATATGTTCTTTTCAGAGATGTTTTAATAGATTTAGTGCATCCACGATTTATAGATTGGCTGGTACATGGGACAATTTCTTAAAAACATCATACTTTTGATCCATTGGTTTGTGTTTTCTAGTATAGAGATGATATTTTGTAGTTTCCATGAAAACTGATGCACCTGATGTGGATAAACCATTTTTCAGGGACAAAACTGGAAATACTTATACCCTTTGGGGGATTAAGCTATCTAGGTCTCCTCACTGGCTGAGAAGGTAGTGGTATAACCTCTAATCGCTCATCCAAGATGATCATGTTACATATTTTATTATCATATGTGGAAGAATTCCCTTGTTATTTCTGATTCTGTTTTAGTGCACTCCCATGAGTTTCTACTGTATAAACAGTTCGAGCAGGGGTGTGGTTAGAGTGTTGTCTACTATCATACCCATGTAATTCCTTATATCATCAGCCTTGAAGATCACTTCCCCCAGTTCTCCAATAAAGTAATGGGATCTTTGGTTCATAATTAGAATAATCAATTTCATAGGGATCCATTAAAAGAATAACATTAACAGAACCAAACATCAACTCCTCAACTACTGAAGATTATTCAAGATAGGTTGATTCTTGTAGTTTGGGTTAGAGGGTAAATCACCATGATTTTTTGACAATTGGAATGAAATATACTACAGTCAAGGAAAAAATATTCCTTGACACAAAAATGTCTTCTTCCACTTCCTTCTTATTCATATAGACATGATTATTTATTGAGGACTAGCCTTCAGAAGACTGGTCTTTTGATGAAGGTGGATTTGTTATAATAGAATAGGGAAGAGAAAGAATTGGTTGTTTCAATTGTGTTTGTAAAATGACATCAGTTTGGTTGATTTTTTTTCCTGACCATCCAATCATAAAATTTATGAGCATTAATGCCTTTAGTTTCTGGCCACTCATCTTCTTCCTCTGGATCAGTAGAAGTAACACATTCTACCTGGATGGGTGATTTTTTTAGTTTCACTTACCCATATTCTAACATATCTTATAAGAGTTATTTAAAAAACACTCCTGGATGGGGTTCCCAGAAATTTTATGGAAAGGGGGATAGTTTGGGAGGTCCTCATATTCTTCTTTGTTAGGTTTTTTTGTCATGGGAAGAAAAACTATGTTTTTTTTCCAAAGCTAAGATGAAGTAGCTGAGAACATGGTCATTCTGAAAAGAATAGATCTTGTTTCTTAACTCCTCAAACTCTCTCTACCTCTGGTATTTTATATCATCTTGACAATTTGTTCATTTCTGATGACACTTAGAAGGTGGATCTATATAGTATGATGTGGGCTTTGAAGTTGGAGTGGGTACATGGGCCTACTTAAGTGTGACTCTTACAACCTCTTCTTTCCATATTATTTCTTCCAGAGATAATGGGATTACTCAGGATCTGGCTGTAGTAAATATTATGGAGCTTTCCACCTATTGAGAAATCGAGGCTAGATCACGAAACCCTTCTATGAATTTCACAATGATTAATGGTGCGTCGAACTCATCACATAGATTTACAACACAAATGGGTTGTAACTCTTCTTAAGTATTGTTACATTCAAAGAGTGTTTTAATACTTCCCATGAAGCAATGAAATATAAAACTCATTCATTCTCCTTTCGCATGAAGTTTGTGAGATCAATGACTATTGTCTTCTATAGAATTTAACTGAATAGGAAATGGAATTTCTGATGCAGGTCTTTCCACCAAGTAATCGATCGAGAATGTAAGATTGTACACTAGATGATGTCTACCCCTGTAATGATTGTAAGAAACATATGATTTTCACTGATTCATGTTGCATAGGATTCCCCATCATGGGATCATAGTGAGAGAAAAAATGTGACAAGTGCTACTCTAGATATCCTGGTCCATTGATGATTTTTAATATAGAATTCCCTAATTTCGGAGGAGGAGGGGTTGAATCCACCCATTTAGGATAAAACTTCTTTTCTAGTTACATTGGTGCACACTATCCCACCATAGCATCCAATTGATTCCTAAGTTTCTCAATGGTGTTCATGAGCATTCAAGGAATATGTAACTGATCCAGGACCTGAATGGGTGCAGTGGCTAGATCCTGAAATAGTATAGAAACTGGTAGGACCACTGTTGGTGGTGTTTCTACTGTTAACTACAGATAACCCATGAGGAAATTCTTATAAAGATGTGATTGAACATGTTCTGGTTGTGTACCAAATAGAGGGAATTCATTATTTACATCTATAGTTTCAAAAACCCCTCTTTTTAGATGTTCTCATACTCTAAGTTCAAGTGAAGTATCTTATTACGGAGCATATCAGGAAGGAGTACTACCTTGGAGTAACTCTGCGTTGAGTCCTCTCAACTCATTCATCCCCTCATCCTATTTTGAAAATCTTTCTTCAAACTACATGGATTGGACCACTTCAGCATAAAGGTGATACATAGCCTAACCTTTTAATATTTATCCTATTCCATGCCTTTCGAAATGGTGGATGTTTTTTGTTTTAGGGGATGCCATTATTCCATGAAATCCTCAGGTTTCTAGTACACACTGCTCTTACATTTTCCTTAGTGTCGATTGTATTTTTTACATGAAATTCATCCTCTAAATACCCTAATCTCAACTCATTTTCTAGAGTATCTTCTATTATGGAATTAATGATATTCACAGGCGCATAATGAATTGATAGTATTTTGTCAGTATCATGGTTAGATCTCATTCTTCTGCACCCTCCATGTGACTTTGTTCTCCTATTTTTTGGTTACCCAAGAACTTTATAGTGAATAGGAACTTGAATGGAATATTGAGATAGTTAATTTTTGTGTTAATTTTTTTTTCTTCTATAATCAAGAGAATGAAGACTTCGGATGAGGAAGGTATTGTTAATATGTAAAAAAACCCAGCCCTACGAGATGGGGTTATTCCTGTTTTTATTTCTCAATCCTTCGTGCCCTATTTGTTAGCTCTGAGGAATGGGTTAAAAATCCCTCATCCATGTGGGTTGTGGTGGTTCCTGAACTATTATGGATGAAATTATTATAGCTTATTTTATTCTTTTACGAATTTTGGTTCGAATGATGGTTGGGTGCATTATCAGAAACTCACTTAAATCACATACTTCAAAATACTATTGTGATATATCAAACATTTTCACAATCTAATGGCTAACTTCCACTAACTGGGAGGACTTATAGATATTTTAGATTCTTGATGAATAATTATCTCAATTTTTTTCTCTCTTTGGGATTAACTTTGGTGGAATTCGGTCAAGGCCTTTTCTTGCTGATCATTTATTTGGTCATGAACAGAATTTTCTGGTTTTAGCCGATGCGAGGGAATAACATGTAATGAGACCACATATAGTGTGATTTTCTTGATTTGGAGTGCAGTGAAATTCAATGATCCATGTACACCCCATCCTCTAATATTAACACCAGATGGGGTATCATCGATGTGTCTTAGAAACCTCATTAATGCATTGAGGCATGCACATTGAAGGGACTCCTATTACTTCTTGATCATTGGATTTCAGGAAACTGGGAGAGATAACAAGTCAATTTGGCACTAAAACCCTTATATTACCTTAACATGAATTTAATATTGATCACAAGGTAATACATTCTCCATGATATGATGAAAATGATTACATTCTTTGTGGTGGAAATTATAAACTCAATCATCTATCAAGTTCTATTGAATTTTATTTTTGAGAAGTGGCCAAAGGCCAGAAAATGACTGGAATTTCACCTTTAGGGAATTGTTTCCTCATGTTAAATACATCCTCTTCATCTTTCAACAGTGATTTCTCAACCTGGTCGGACCAGGGTAGATGCTTCTTAGTGGTTTTACCACAAACAATGAAATTGGTATAGATTTCCTCTATTTCACTGAAAGGGAAGTAGACCAAGGGTGGTTTGTAGAATTAATATCGCCTTGGCCTATCTTCTAGATAAGAAAGTACTTCGCATGGTAGTGAAAATACCTTAGACATGAATATCCCTGTATTTTTAAGTTCCTTGAGATAATAGTGATTTATTTACACTACATTCTCTGTTGAAGAATTATCTTGTCAATGTGAATCACTAATATGTAGGGGAATTTCGTAGAAAATGATTTCATGAGTAGGACCATCATGATGGATTATAGTAATGTATAGTTCCACATGATTCTTGGTCTTTTGTCCATACTGAGGGTTGTCATGTCTCTCATCAGAAGATAGGATATCGAATTGAGAGAATTTTTAAGAAGCAATATTTAATAAGGATGTTTCCATTGAGGACCATTAGAGTTTCTACTAATAATTCCAAAATTTATAATGGGAGGGTAGGATCTTGAGCTGCAACAGATAAATTTCTGAGAGCTTCCAGAACTCCAGTACTATGTGGAGTGAGATCTCAGATTATCTCTTGATTATTAAACCATGTTTAATGAGCCTTCTTCTTAGATGTATTCAAACTAGATGTTGGGACCACTTACTAGAAGAAGTTTTTATCATGAGAAGGTGTATGGGCCTATTTGGGAGTGACCCTTATAATAGGCTGATTATATTATGTTGGAGAGAGTGTATGTTCCCAATCTTATTGTTCATATGATTTGGGGGAATGTACCCCATTAATATCTAGGACTGGAATGAAGGTGTGTATCTGCTTCAGGATGGAATGTTGATAGGTCGTCCTAGGAATGGGAACAAAATTATGTGTTTTTCCCTCTTATACTATTGATTTTTTCATTATGATATTTTCTCAAGCTTCTAGTACATGGGAATGAATTTTTTTCCACCCTTTCACCATTTACAAACCTAACTAAATGACTTCCGTAGCTAGAACAGAAATATACATCCATTATGTATCTGGAGTAGGTATATGTATCATCTCTTATCCTCCTTTTCCTATTAGTGGATACTGATAGTACTCTTGTATGGGGGAGATATTTGAGTCTGCCCCGGGTTTTTCATCAGATCTTTCCAACTAACTTCTTAGGATGCTACCAAATGAGAGTGTTGGTAGGCTTGATGAATGCTAGAAGTTGTACATTCCTACTGACTATTTTCTACCAAAAAAGTCGGTGGAATTCATTAAGTTCTTCCAGATGATACTACTAGAAGGCTTGGTGGGTGCAGGTAGGTGAATGTTCTTGCTTGAAAATTTCCACCACATATAGTTAGAGGGATTCATTGAATGTAGTAAGATGTATTTTGTTACAAAATAATATATTTTAAGCCGATGTATGTTCCTGCTCATAGTACTCCACTATGTTTTAATGGTGGGATTGGTTGGTTATCATTTGATGAGATGGATGGATGATGAAATTAAGGAGGATGGATGTATGTTCTCGGTCTTTGCTTTCCAACAAACTAGGTTGGTGGAATTCTCCAAAGGGGAAAAGGTAGGAACCTTCTCTCTGTTATCCATTTCCCACGATGGTTCTTCCTATGTGGTTGGGGTTGAGATACATGGCCCAAACATCCAAAAATAAAACCCTCATCATGTTGAAGTATTTCTTCCATGCGACATTGGTGGCGGTGAATGTTGGAATGAACATTTAGGAATGATCTGTATGACTTCAAGACGAGGCCATTGGAAGCCCCTTCATCCACATCCCAAATATATGGGAGATACTATTTATAGAATTATGAGGATAATCTCCCAAAATGGCTAATGATGGTTGTTTAAATCATCTTCTTATGTACCAACTTCAATCATTGAATGGTTGATCGATAATTATTTTTGATCTAGAGGGCCTTTTGGGAAGCCTCCTTTGTCGGGATAGTACATTTTTTATGGTAAACTCTGACTAGTGCATTGAATATTCTGTGTAGAAGATGTGGAGTCTGTGATGGCATCCTTCGAGCAGGGGAGGATCCCACTTGACCAGTAGCCTGGGCATTCACATGTGCAGACTTGAAGGAATCCATTTTTCATGATGGGATTTCTTGGAAGAAAGAAAATGTATATATGACAAATACCAACAATGAGCTTTGGAAAAGTAGAATCTTTTTGGATGAACATATGTGTGATTTATTTCCTTGTCTATCCCTCCTCTGTTAATTTATAGGGGCTAGAAAAATTGGTAACACTATCACCTTGGTTAAAGAATCACGTCAGGTTCACCATTTTTTTTGTTTACTTCATAACATAGGTTTTGGTTAAGAATCACTATTTCTAAATGGTTTCCAAAGGATTGTTTTATGGAACCGGCAACACCCAAGGGTTCTATATCTAAAGGAACCTACTTCCCAAAGGCTGGAATTTATTAGGATTATTAACATTCAATACTTTGGAACTCACATTGGTCGAGGGGATGGGATGTCGGGATCATCGCACCCTTTTGGGGGGAATTATTGCATACATTGGGATTATCTTATATATTCGTGTTATTTTCATGAATAATTATTAATTTACCCAGAATAATGTAGCTTTACTTTAAAATTTTCAAACAATTATAAACATGTGTAGAATTTATAATCATCCACATGTATTCAAGGTTCTTCATCTATATAGATATCTGTTTATATTGAACGTTCTACATCAATGGTATCCTCTCAAATTCTACGTAGATATTATTTGTTCATCCTTATTAAAATTCTATATTTTAAGCCATAGAGGGGGACACTCTAGACTTTATGGTAATCCAGGAAGACGAAAGTCACTATGGACTTTATTGTCATCAAGGAAGAAAGAAGTTGTTTTTGATACTGGGATCGAACCCATAGGTGGGCATCCTATGTATCCATGTGAAAGGAATTAGAGACCACAATTTTCATTAATGCTTAATGGGACACACCATAACATTTAAAAACATCTAATAAGGACCTAATTGTACTTTTTAATGGCATGTGGTAAGGAAATATAGGTGGAAGCTGTATAGTCAAAGATTGATGTGGGACTTATGCCTAAGAATCCCAAAAAATGTGGATGGAATATAATCTCTCATATTAGAATTATATTATATTGGGGATATGATCCAAAGAGAAAAGGGTTGATTTGGAATATTGGATTTGAACCTCAGGGAGGCTTCCAATGTAACCCGTTAGGATGGGAATCAAATCCTACATAGTTTGGTATGTCTCATAGGAGAGTATGATTCTTTGAGTAAAATAGTTTGAAGATGAATCATAAAGTGGAATCCCTGGTAACAAGTTCTATAAGAGAATTATTAACTCATAAAGAATTAGGGGGATTTAATTCTGGGCGTATTCTGAAAGGGGTTACCCAGATTAAGGGAATTAGGGCCGGACACCAGAGGAGTATGTCCAGTGAGCTTGGAACCTAGGTGAAGGCTTCCTACGTAACCAAATTATGGTGTGAATCATAGTCTTTATAGTTCATTACATATATTCAATTTTATGGGTTTTTTGTTCATATAATCATCAAATACCATGTGAGTCATTACCGGTGTGAGAAATGAGATGATTTGAAATATTCAACAAAACACACACTTTTCCGCATTCAATGACAGAAAAGGTTGGGCCTATGGTGTAAGAGGCAGTGGATATGATATCCCTACGTTATATTTACAATGGAAAATAGTGTAATGTAAGGAAAGGTTGAAGGTGAAGGGTGTAGAGAAGAGAAAGACTACAACCTCCTACTTTAAAGGCAAGGGGATAATACTAGGATGGATGACCTAAAATTGGCCCCGTACTAGGGAGGGAGAATTTTCATTGGTCAAAAGGAAAAGTAGATGTGAACCATACCCTCCTTACTAAGGATCAGAGGCTTCGAGTCTTATAGATAAAAATGGGTGAATCGATTCCTATCCTTGAAATACAAGATTAGGAACTCCTCAAAAATGTCCCTAGTGTAATGGTCTATATAACCATAGATATGAAAATATATAGACACCCCAAGGACCCTTACCTTCTGGTGGTATAACTATAAGAGGAATTTGATCAATGATATCCAACTCTAAATGGGAGACACAAAAATGTTCCTTTCCTTAAGATTTGAAAAATCACAAGGTCATGGTTGGAGTTTCAATATAATCCATTTCAAGAAAGGGAGACAATGAAAGAGAGGCATTTTAGGGAGTGGATTTAAAGTAGGATTCATGAAGAGATGAATCAGTTTGAAGGGGTTGAGGTGTTCTATGAAGGGGAACAAATATATGTGGTGTTCATGTTTGTAGCACACAAGTAGGATTGGGAGATTTGGTTTCACATTAACTTATGAACAACCTGGATTACATGAATTGGGGGGGGGACTTTGTTCAATCCATTAATAGTATTCAATAATATTCCTAGATGTGAGGCATGAAAATTCCTTCTTGAGGAAGGGTGTTTGCACAAGTGTTCTTAAATGAGGGGGTATGAGAGAATGAGTCGTGCTGGTATTGTTAATTTTTTACACTTGTAGAACGTAATTCTCCCTATCCACCATTAATTCCCTCACTTTAGGTGTTATGAAACCACCTTTTATATTTCTTTGGACTGGGATGAAGCACTAGGGAGATCAGAGCATCAATCAGGATTCATGGAAATTATTCTATACAAATGAATACCCCAACAGTATATTTATATAGAAAATATGGTACCTTAAGTGATAGTTACTTGGTGCTCATGTGATGAGGTGTTTCATATGTTGGTGGAGAATAGGTATCTTGTGCATTTTTGTTTTTGGCACTTAGGAAGAAAAACATGATCCATACTGTAGGGTTTGTGTGACCACACCCATGATCATGATCAGTGTTGGGCTACTGTCTTCCATACTATCACTGGACCCCATTAAAAATACAGAGTCACCCCACGGAATTTTTGATACTAGTTGAGGACTATAACAAATAATTCCATGGAAAACATTCCATGCCATCAACAGTAATGTAATAGATAACTTTGTTGGGGAAAAACAATATAAGGATAGAGAAATTAACTTTGGAAGTGATAATGTGCCTATTAAATAAGAATACATTGAGTTATTTCCAAAGTAATTACCTATATATCAAAAAAATTATTATGTTGGGATTCAAATTGATTTAATCTCTAATTCTAGACCTAAATTAAGGAGTCTGTATGTAATAGATACTATAGAGTTAGTTAAGTTGATTATAAATAGAGGGGTTGCGTGATAATGAATTTATACTCCTAGGGGTTTCACCCTAGGGATCTGCTATTATATTAATTGATAATAAATATATATCCATGTGTCTGTGTATTTAATACAATAAAATTAATTTCATTTTCATAATGAATGATTATCCTTTTTCTCATGTTGATGAATTAATTTATCAACTGCACATAGGAAAATATTTTCCAAATATTTACCTTCAATATTATTTTTATCAATATAATGTAATGAAGGGACATATTCCAAATAAAATAATCCATTAAGGTATAGAAATTATGAATTTATAGTAATTACTAATAGATTAACAAATGCACCATTAGTTTTTATAGATCTCACAAATCGGGTATTCAATAAATATATTGATAATTTCAGTTTGGTATGAATCATTTATATCTTCATGTATTTTATTATCTATGAGGACCATGAGAATCACTATCGGATCATTCTCGAGTCTCCTAGAAGAAAATTCTTATATGGTAAATTCAACAGTGTGAATTATGGATTTAGGTTTTTTTCATAACCATATTATCTCTAAATATGGAATCTCAATTTATCTTACAAATACAATGGAATTCAATGAAAATCATACAACATTGAACATAACATAAGAATATAGTAACATTTGTTTTTCATGTTACTATTGGTGATTGTTTTGGATGTTTTTCTATTAGAACACCCGATTAACTAAGAATACATGTAAATGGGTCATGTTGACAAGGAAGAAGGAATGTGAAGACTATTTTGATGAAATAAAGAATATATTAATGAATTATTAAAATTTTCATCAACAATAAGGAAATGGTGGTTTTTTTATATACTGATTCATTGGATTAGGGAATTTCTTTTATCATTATGGAAAATTATAATTCAATTATAAATGCATAATGTTTTTTAAAGACCCGTGAATTAAATTATCCAAACCATAATCAGGATATGAAATCCATAATCATTTATTTGATTATATGGAGTCATTATCTCTATATATAATGATTTCATAAAAACATGGATAATAATATACTACAGTACATTTATTCATAGAATGTGAACAATTTTAGGAAAATTTGATTGAATGGGCTACTCAAGGATTATGATTAATAAATATAGTAAAACACATTGAAAAGAGATTAAATAGTAGATATATTATGTGTGAATGATCCTAAGGATATAAAAAAATTGGGGATGATTGGGAATCTTTTAACTTTTATATAGTAATAATGGATATGGTAATTATAAAGTAAGTGGTCACATTTATCACTTTTCCAATGACTACCGAATCATATTCATTGGAAAATAATAAATGCTCCCAATATGATGATGAAAATATTATTAAGAACATTAATTTGGTGAATGATTTTAAATTGGAAAAAATTATTTTGTGAAGAAGAAATAATGAAATAATGAAATATATTATTCCTTCCATCTATAATATATTAGAAAGTTAAATTATTAGATGGTGATCACAACACGAATTCCTATATACACCATGGTAAAAAAAAATATATTGGAATTTTAGGGAACACTTTTAGTGGGATAACATGATGTGTGAAATTAGTAGTTATATATTCAGATTCATGGTCTTCCCACAGGTGAAGGTTAATATATTTCTTTCTATAGGATTAATGAAACCTATTTATATTCCTATATGGAAATGGGATGAAATGACAATGGGAATAGTAACAATACTACCAAATACTCCTAGAAAGAGTAATTAAATATGGATCATTATTCATTACCTTTTGAAATATTCACATTTTATTACTGTATGGTATGATTTTCTAATTGAGAACCTCTCAAGGATCTCTATTAAATAATTTTTATGTCTTCATGGAACACTTATTTTAATTGTGTTTGATCATTATCCATAATTTACATCAAAACTCTAGAATAATCATAATAAGTTTCTTGACACTAATCTTAATTCAAGAGCCACCTAAAATCCTAAAACTCATGGCCAATATAAAAGGATAATTAAAACAATGGAATACATGACTTAAATAAATTTCATGGTTATGGGAATTAGAATAATATTTTTGATATTTTCTCTATAATAATAATTTCTATTTAATTATTCAATTTTAATCATATGAATCTTTATATAGAATTAGATATTGTACACTAATTTGTAAGAATAATGATGGTGAAAGAAAACTTATAGGACAAAAACTTATTAAGTAAACCATGATAAAGGTAAATAATATTCAGACAAATATTATTATACCCCAAAGAAGTAAATGTTTTATTAAAATAATTGGAGAAATATTGTAAACATCATGTGGGGGATCACATTTTTATGAATGTATATCCAAGTATAGGTTATATAAGTGACAATAAGAAATGGAAAATGATCCCTAGGTACATCAGACCATTTAAAATTATGGATAGAATTAGATATGTGTAATAAAAATTAAAAATGACACCATGACTCTCTAAAGTACATTTTTTATCCATATATCATTTTTAAATTATGTACATGCTATACCCATTGGATTTGTTCACCTTTTATGAAATATAATTCATACATGAATTATTGTACATAGAAGTTTTTATCCAGATACTTGATGCTTAAGAGAATGTGTTGATGAATTAGAAGTAGTGACTGTTAAATTTATTTTTAAGAAACCATAAATTTAAGAATTACACATGGGAAAATATGATGTTATGTAGTAGATCCACCATCATTTGTTTATAAGGTAATATCCCTAAAATATTTGAGGCAAAAGTAATTGTGTGAGTGAAAAATGTAACACCCAAGAAGAAATTATAAAATGAAAATTATTTTTAATTATAATATAATACAATACATATTTTAATATATCATCAAAAAAATATAATTTGATATGATGAATTTTGATTTTAACCCTATCTGGTCAAAATAAGCCCATAATAAATTTTCACAATTTTTCCTTAGAAATAAGAATGTTTTAAAAACTAAAAATTTAGTATATAAATATTCATCCAATTTTAATAATAATGTATTATAATATTTGGAATTAATAACTTATTATATAAAAATTTAATAGAAATATACACAATAATATTTAAAGTTATGAAGGGATATTTTTCATATATTTTTTTTCATAAAAAAGGCATAATGTGTATCCATTTTAAATAATTAAAATAATTAATAATGAAGAATTTTATAAAACAAAATTATAGATTTTATATCAACATATATTATTTCAAGAACATTTTATGATGATTAAAAGTAAAAATTTTAATAATATATAATCATATGCCTAAAAATTCATTTCATGGAAAAAAAATTTTCGGCATAATTTACAGGTTTACGTTATAATTAAATTAGGTGACATATATTAAATTAAGTTGATAAAAAATTTCAATAGTTTAAATCATACAAATTAATATTAAGTAATAGGTTCAACATAATTCTTTTTTATATAAAAAACCATAACAGTTAATTATCCCAGTTAAGGATAAAATTGGTTTGTTATGGGGGAAAACCAAATGATAATAGTGTTTTATCAAATTAAACATGTAAAAATCATATTGAATGGCCATATATAGAACATAAGGTATCACATATTGGAATATAATTTCATTTTTAATATTTTTTCATTGGAATTATTTTTCCATTTTGCATTCACTTGTAAACTTTCCTAGTTTTTTACAAGAAGATCCCCTCCCACACTAATAAAATGTCACCTCCTTATCTCACTTATTAACACATAACAATAAATTTAGATAGATCAAATCAAGAAGAAATATATCCCCAATATCCTTATACACATTAAATATGTTCTTTTCCTCTGAAAATAGCAATCATATTGACATTAATTAAAGAACTAAAGGAGGTTTCTCTAGGTGATGGTAATCATCCTCACCAAGATCTTTCTTTTGTAAGTAATCATTCATAAACTAAAATTATACCATGAAAATTTCAATATAATAACAAATTTTTATAACATATAATTAGATTTTATTATGTCCATTTAATAATATTTAACCTTTTCCTTCCCTATTAAATAGGAAATAATGCCATCGTTCATGTGCATGGTGGGATACCATTTTCCAATTCGATCTAATTTGTTTTCCATCAACTAATAAAATGGAATCTAATAATGATGGATGTAATGATTATATATGATAAATATTACATGATATTAATTATTTTTAATAAATATCTCATCCACTTCTTTACCATTTAGCCCATTATGGGATTGATATCATCACTCTTTCATATGCACAACATGTGATCTCCACAAATCGATTCGATCAATTTTCCATGAAATAATATGATGAATTGTTTTAACAAAATATTTGAGGAAAAAATATGATATTTATAAAATTAATAAAATTATAGAGATTATGGGTCAATAAACCATGGAAAAAACTGGATCATTCATGAAAAAACATGCATAAAAAAATGCATTAGGTGAAACATGGAATAATTATAGAAATGAAATATTATAAATGAACGAGAGATAAGAAGTTTTCAAAGGAAAATATATGATATTATAAATATCAATAAATTTATTATATAAATTATTTACATTTTTAGAACCCTTATGAATGAGGTAATATATGTTTCAACTAGTCAAAAGCATGAGGCTATGGATTACAGCTCAATTTACACACCATTGAGACATTTTTTTATTAAGCACCAATTAAATTTTTTTGTATATACTACACCAATTTTGTTTTTACCATTAATAAAAATTTATTAATAATGACTAATGTTTCAATTATTATTTATTCATTCAATAGTTTAAATTTTATATTTTACTATATAATTAATAATCGACTACAAAATCAATATTTCTTTTGGGTTTTTTATTATTTTCATTGAAGAAATATTATCATTTACTCGTGATAGGAACGAGTAATTATTTTATCAACTAGATATTTAAGAAGTATCAATATTTTTTTTTTCATGTTTTCCCCTCTTCTAAACATTAATCAATTATTGAAAATGATAAAAAAATAATATATGTTTCTTTTAATCAGATGTATTTTTCTTCATTGTCCACATTCTTCAAAACTATTTTTCAAAATCATTTCATTTAATGAAATTATTTAGTAATGTAGTTTTAATTTTTCATATAATATTAAAAATTGTTTCAAAATTAGTCTTTCTGATGTTTTCCTAGTGGTGCGTTTTCAACATTTTCTTACAAAAAGAGAGATTTCGTGTTTGTTAATGTATACAAGGATAACGAAATTCCTATCTTCCATTACCATTTTTTAAAATATAAATTATTCCACATGTTCTAAATAGGTTTATAAAGAATTATCTTTTATCAATGATAATTTTAATATTTCACTTAAATTACCTTTATTTTTACAATGTGCATATTTCAATTATAAAACAAATATTTTTAGGGAACCAATGGTCTTATTATTTGTATTATTAACTTAGTGGTCATAATTTAATACTGCAACATTATCGTTCATTTGATAATTATATATTAAATTTCAATTAAATATTCAAATTAATTAATATATATAATCTTATATCTTAATCCACATGTCATGTCTATATAGAGTGTTTTATATTTAATTTTAATTGATTTACTACTAATATATTTATATTATTAATTCTTTATTAAATATAGAAATATATTGATTGGGCATTTTGTTCATGAATGCTATGGATCAATCAATATACGGGGAATGCATTGGACATGCAGTGACAAATGGGGCCTGGAATTATATACCCCCTTGCTACATTGAGAGATCTAATAAGAAAAATCATTCGGGAAAGTTAACATGGTTTTTACAAATAGTTATAAAACTATCTTGGTGTATGGTCTTGATAGTTTATATATTATGATGTTTAAGATCATGAAATAAAAAATAAATAATTTATTTCAATAATTTTTTTTGTAATTATTAACCATGATATTATTTCCATAATATTATATGTGGATTCATTTTATTATCATGTTATTAAATAAATGGAATTTATATTTTATCTTATTATAATCCATTTTTATTATGACATATTTAATGAAGATAACATAAATTTCATATAAACCATTCTAAATTTTTTAGAGCACAATTATATTGTTTTTTTCCTATAATATGAAAATAAATTAATTTAGTGATTTTCAATGATGTGTGTAATTTTATTTTTTTATATTTTATATTCCATTAACACTAAAAATGATTATAGTATAAGTATATAGTTTTTAAATGATACTAAATTGATCTATCCTTGTGGATTATAACCCTTATAACTATTCCAATATAATATAGTAGATATTGGATCTTTTTTAATGGTGTCCATGTTTTTTACGAACCTATTTCTACACATGTTTTAATATCCCCACAAATAATGGACATGAATTATTTAAATGATGTAAAGAATCTAATATAGTAGAATCACGATGAATCCCTATTGGGTGAACCTATATGTGTTTTATAAACAATAATGGGCCAATAAACCTTTTTATTGATTATAAACAATTTAACAAGATCACTGTCAAGAATATTTTCCCTATATCTATTATTGATACCTTTTTTTATTAACTATGTGGAGAACCATATATATCTATGATTGACCTTCATGTAGGATATCATCATTTGAGGGATATGTGGGATGATATACTAGTGAAATAATTTTTTATAATGTATAGTCATTATAAATTTAGAGTGATTCCATTTGTATATCCCAATGATCCCTCAATCCTCAAGGATTTAATACATGGAGTCTTTACATATTTGTTTAGTCAGTTTTTTGTAGTGTTTAGAAAAGATATTATTATATTATCAATGAGTAAGGAATGTTATAAAGATAATTTGAAGATTTTTTTGAAGAACCTAAGAAAGGTGAATTTGTATTTCAAATTTTTTGAGTGTGAATTATTGTTACAAAAAAGTATCATTCATGAGACATCTAATATTAAATGAGGGAATGTCGATGGATCCTTAAAAAAATTATTTTATTTAAATTTGGACCATACCAACCATGGTAATCTTGGTCTATAGTATTATAGGGTTAGTATGACACTTTTTATTCTTTTTTAGGGTTTTATCATGTGTAACACACCTAATTTTTGATAAATAACTATTTTTTAGATTATTTAATTCTAAGGTATGTTATTGTTAAAAAATAAAACATTTATAGAAACTATTGTAATATTTTAATAATTATTTTAAGTTTTATGATTTGATGATGGTTATTTAACAAAATTATCAAGTATCTAAGGTACCATTTTAGAAATTTTGGGGTAACGATTTAGGAACACATTTGGGGAATATTTTGGTAAAATCATTCATCTTACATGAAACTTTGAACCTTTTTGGAATGAGATGGTTTTCAGGGTTAGTAAAATATTTTTTAAACCATGAAACCTAAATATGTGAAAGAAATTAAATTAGTTAAAAATTTATTTTTAAAAATTAATCATTATTGAGAAGAATCATTATTCCTTTGATGACCTAGCATCTCAAAGTCTTCAGTTCACTTAGGTTATTTTGAGTGATCAATAATGTTTTGACTTGGATATAGACTATTCATCAATAACATGATCATGGAAATGAATTTGTAGCACCTCTTTCATCTTCCAAAACATATATAATATTGGATAATCATTAAAGGAATTATATGTTAGAGTTTTTATAAGTATATCGATGGCATCATAATAGTTTTGACCAAATTTCATGGATTTTTTTAGAGAAACAGAATTAATGGGTTTGATCAATAATAGAGGTTACCATGATCACATGACCATTTTAAGTGGTCCATATTATTTATTTTCAGGTCTGTGTTATATTATAGAATCAATGTTGGTTTAATGATTTCTTATCTTTTTTTAATAATAAGAATTTTGAAAAAAATAGAATTTTCATTACAAGATTTTTTATTAAAAATATTTTGGTAAAATCTATTTTAACATTTTATATTGTTATAAATTTATTCAAATAGATTTTGATACACATTGCTCTATGTTATAAAACAATGAGTGTGCATAATTATTGTGTTAATCAACTATAGGAAATTCCTTTGGGGGTTTCTTTCTTGGTTGTTATCCTCACCTTGCATGCCCACCTACATAAATACGTTGATGTTATCTTTTATGGTATTGGGAGGGGACAAAACTCATTATTCACTAGTGGTGAATCATGATAGTTTCTATTGGAGATGCTCATAGCTGGTTCTTGGATTCTGGGTTAGGTATTGGAGTTTATATTATTTCCAAATTAATGCATTTGTTTTTCACTACATTAGAGTTTTCTTTTTTGGTTCATTTATTAATGATGTAACACCGATAGAGTTTAATTGATTCCATTAAATTAATGAATATTATTTAATATATAATTTATAGTTTTCACCTGAATTTTTTTGTGATATTATTTTCCATATTTTATTTTAATGTATATGTTCATTTTTTTATGGGTAAATCATTCCCCCTTTAGTTTTTTTGATAGACCCTTATTATTCATTTCAATCCATTTTTTCCATATGGAATGTAACCTTATATTAGTACCACCTTCATGTTGAACCATCTAAATGGGTGTTGGTGTGATTATAATGATGGGTTATATTTTTTTCCTTAATTTAGAATATAATAAAGGATATAAATCATCTATATAATTAAAATTTATGAAAAAAAACTTTTCTATAATTTTTATGATGAATATAAAGTTTCTATTGTAATTTTTGTATAAAAAGTTTTCAAAAAATAATTTTTGTATGTTATCAACAGGAAAACATGGGTATAGTTGTTGAGATTTTAGAAACATACATTCATATATAGACTTTTCACAATAACTACATTAGGTTGTGGTTTTTTTCATATTATTATGATATTGTAATATTTCATATTATTAAACCTGGCCTAAATGTTTGAAAAATTAATATAATGAAAATTTTAATTTGTTTTTAATGTAAATTAAACTATGGAAAATTATAAAACTATAGAGAGGGTGGTGTAGATATTATAGTTCCACATAAGCCATAGGTGAACCAGTTATTGGTTTTGATTATTGTAAAGGAGTTAAAATATGATGATAAGAGACCTTAGGAAGAAGGGACTTCTCATAAGAATCAAACATCAGAGTTCGAAAAGTGGAATCTGTTGTCATTCTTAAGTGATTTGGTACATGGTGAATACATGTTTAATATGGGTATGATATAATTTTGTTGACTTCCTTAGAACCCAACTATGATGAATTTCATTATATTGACATGTATTTTAAAATACCATTCACTTCATTTGTGGGATTTAATAGTTCACTATAATTTGGATCAAAAGATTAAATTGGAAGGGTTTGAGGATTTTTCTAAATAAAAAGATTTGTCTACCAATATTGAAACTAGAAATGATGACATATTTCATCTAGATATAATAGGGAAATATTTTACTAAAAAACTATGTCTCTCATATTGAACATTTTTTTTATTTCACCAATTGTAGAAGCTATTGATGCACTAAATTTCCAGTTATATGACATTGTACAATAATCCATCATCTTCTACAAATTAGTTATGTTCTATTTTATATAATTATATGAAATAGAGAAAAATACACTCATTGGATAAAGGGTGAACATCATGGTTTATTGGAATCCATTATTTATCAATTAATCATGAGAGATACAATGAAGGAAAAAATAGAAAAGGGATGTATATGTCGAGGGAAATAGGTCACTAGAGAACCAATCTATTGGGTCTTTCTATTATCCACCACATCATAGCTTTAGACTGGAATGAATTCACTTCATATCACTTCAATATAAGAATAATAATTGTATTATAATGCATAATAGGTTCCCCTCATAAGATAATAAATGGAATCATAATAAATATTTCAATAGGACTCAAAGATACATTATTAGGTGAATGTGAATGATTATATAAGTTATAACTTATAGATATATGTAGTAAATGAAACTACTCTAACTAAGAATCAGGGTTCCTCTATGGTGTGTTGTATAATTCTTTTTACGTAAAATATTATTGATGTTTATTTAAACTATTACATTAAATTCCTTTCTTTATTATTCTGTGTCTAAAAAATTTTATTACATTTTGAGATGATTCCTAACATTTTGAGTATTAAGACACACCATTAGTAGTGGTAATGAAAAGGATTAAATTTCCCAGCCTGTTTCAATATAGTTTATGTGCTTGAATTTTTGTAGGAGTATATGTTCCTAAAGATGAATATTTTTTAACTGATTTTTTCAATGGATTAGAAACTGGAATTGAATGGTCACATAGTCATCAATTCTAGGAAAATTAATTTTAAATACCTTTATTGGATATTGAGATATTAATATAGGCATACGAGGACATTATTAAAAGGAAAAAACTACCTCTCTCCATTTCCCATAACAAAAATTGGAAAAAATAGATAAAGGAGAGGGTGGAAGAATTCATGTAATTGTATAATAATACTAATATATTATTATAAATGATTTCTCGAAGACCTCACCATAGTGGGATATCAAATTTTCTATCGATCTACTCAATAGAACTAATCAGATATTCTATACTTTATACAAAATTGTTCTAATGGAACAATGATAATTAAAGACCATATAAATGAATTGAAATGAATTATATTAATTAGACCTAGCGCATAAACATTTTATTATCTAGTATTATTCTAAAAGATGTTAGATGGAATATACTAATTATGTGTATATTTTTATAACAATATTCATGTAATGATAATCAATCGGTATCCCCTTTCTCATAATGATTATATATTTGTTAAATTCAAGGGGGTATGTTGTTATATAATATTTATTTGTGATCAGGAGACCATAAATTCAGTAATATAAATGTTTTTATTTTTAATAACACCTTTCTAAGCTGATATGCATATTAAATGTTTTAATTCATTACTTTTGGAATGACGAATTAACATGTGGTTTTTATAGCCCTAATAAACTATATTCACTATAGGTACATTGAATCATTTTTCATTTTTATGATATTATAGATTAATCTAGGATTATAAATAACCATGATTAACACTATTTTATTTAGTTGTGAATGATTTGTGATCAAAAAAATTATACTAAATTTTTTATGTGAAACAACTAAATTCAATATGTATGACTCCTTAAAAACATCATTTCTGAAATAGGAATATTAGTTGATCCTTTAAATATTAAACATAGTATTTATTAGTAACCTCCAAATAATGTATTCATAATTGTTTTGGGAATTTTAAGATATTATCACCACTTATATACTTCCAAATTATTTTATAATTAGGCTATATTTGATAGCATTCAAAATATGAAACATCGATTTTTTAATGGCAGTGAAATTTTATTATTTATATACAACTATTATAACTGATAAATTTAATAGGATAAACATGTTATTTTTATCTACTAAATTATGATATATATATATATATATATATATTACGTAGAATAAATTTATTGATTGCTTATTAGTAAATATGAACTCTATTTTTTAAATGAAATTCTATGCTTCAAAACATTAATTGGTTAAAAAAATAGTGTTTATTAAATTTTATGAGTAATTCATAAAACTAATTAATGGAAATTGTAGAAATATTATTTGATATGATATATGTCATTTTTATCTCAGAATATCAAAAATAAAATTATGTAAAATTTTGATATATTTTAAAATAATTTTTTCTCAATGTATAGTGAATAATATCAATTTTTATAAAATTGGCATGTATATTCCACATATAATGAAATTATGAAGCCCAATTAAGTTTTTAGTTTGATAATAAAGTAATATACGTTTCAATTAATTTGATATAATCTAATTAATTTCATAGTAATTGAATCACCAACTAACCCATACTCCCAGAATAGATGATAAAAACGTGATCATCACATTTCTATCATTGATATCAATAAATTTAATCCATTAATTTCCATCCAATCCATACAATATAGAAATTAAATATTGGGTCACATTGATAAACCATGTCCTTTTATTTTTAGAGTTTAATAGAATTATGACATACTTCAAACTAAACAATAACCTTGAATTCAAGGGTATATTTTTCCACTATTCCAAGATTGTCATATTCCATATTAAGTCATGAAAATATCCTCAAAATTTAATAACATTAGAAACCATTAGATATTTAAATAATTTAATAATATTGTTTCATAACCATAGGGATATGTAACATAGTAATGGTGATATGAAATACTCAGTAAGTGTAAACATATGCATCAATAATTAACATTCATATGTGATCGTAAGAAGAGAAAACCGGGTATGGTGACATAATCAAACTACATTTGCATAACATATGAGTTATGATATCCATAAAAACTTGGATCATCAATCAAAAAACATGGAATATAGATTTATAAAATTAAATATTAATAAAAATTATAAATCATGAGACATGTTATTTCAATCATTATTAATGTAATCATTAAAACCCCCAATAAAGAATAAATGAATCTCATAGGTAACTTTGGGGCGTCATTTTCATATATCTCTTATAATAAATCTAATAAATTTCTTAAACATTTGGTATAATTTCATACCCAATACATTGGAGGGATATCATGGACTCACTCATACATGGTTAATCATGGAACCAACCATATTTGTATTATCACGAAACAACCCATCCTTGGTTAATAAAATTTCCACACATACATAGTTTATAACTGAAACACCCATTATAATAAAAACAAATATAAAACCACAAAAAAATAATAAAACAAGGAAGCCAAAATTTATTCACAAAACTCATTAATCCAAAACTATTAATTTCATAACATTGTTAATCCATGTGATAGAAATAGTTTTCATGAAACTAAATTTGAAACAATAATAATACATATAGTGATAGATTTAGGATGGTGTCATTTAAACATATTCTCGTATACAATAAATAACATCAAGGGTTGTCCACATTAATGAATGGAAATACTATGTAAATATCATTAAAAATTTCATATATAAAATAAAAATTTTCCTTTGAGTATCATCAATGCATGTCATATTATATGGAATATTATTTTCAAAGACCACATGATACATTTCTTAAGGTAAATATCCACTACTTTTAAAAAAACAAAATTCTAAAAAAGTCGCAAACAGAAACGAAAAAATTTTTGTTTCAAAATAACCATTGATTCTTAATTATAAATCTTTAAACAATATAGTGGTCGTAAATGGTGGGGAAAATCCATTCATTATATTAATTATAAATATAAACATTATTTTAAAACTTTTTGTAATGCATAAATAACATCAAGGGTTGTTCACAATAATTAAGTGAAATACTATGACATATCATCAATGCATTCTTGAGTAAAATAAAATTTTTCCTTTGAGTGGGATCAATGTATGTATTATTAAAAGGAATATGATTTTGAAGGATCATATGAAACATTTCCAGAGTAAAATATCCACTCTATTTAGAAAAATAAAAGCAAAAAAATCTTAATAAAAAAATCATTTTCTATCAAAATAAACATTTAATATTAATTGGGAATATTCAATGAATATAATTCTCATAATGGTGGGAAAATCCATTCTTGATCTAAATTCTATAAAAAAAGATCTAACATTTTTTAAATTGAGTAAAAAGTGACCCATTTGGAAAATCATAGGAAAATTCATTTTTTAAACAATTAAAACAAATAAGGACTATGTAAAATAGATTTAGGAACTAATTTATTTTCTAAAAGAACTAATTTGAAAACATTTTACAAAACATGTATAAAGAAGAGAAAGATAGTCTTTCTAAAGGATAATACTATATCATAGTTCTTACAAACAATATTTTTTATGTTTCTTTGACCAGTAAGGGAGGAAATGGAAATCAAAAAAGATAAACACATTAAGAAATTCATGATTATAATGATATTTGGCTCATAAAAATAACAGAATTATATTTCCACAAGAGGAACCGCGAAAAAAAACAATCCCAAAAGAATAAATTTTAAATTAAAAACCATTTTCCCAAATTTGTATCTCTTTATTAGTATTTATAAAAAATTAATAACATAATTTGATAGTTTAAATATCATGAACATAGGGATATATAAGATATAACATGTCAAATGAATGATATATATGTAAAACCCTATGTTTTTTGTGAAATAGTTTTTTTCGAATAAATTAATTTTCATTGTGGTATTTTATTTCACTACATCAAACATTTCATTCACATGAAACCAACTTGGAATGCGCTACATGACACTAAATTGGATTGTGTTACTTATAACATTGACTTGGCATCTGTTACACACAACACCAAGTGTAAAAGGAAATATAACAGCTCGATACTTTATAATATATTTACTATCATAAATAAATATAATATATTATATGTCATGTAATAAAAACCATGCCTAGTTAGCTTGCATAACATGCTAGAGAGACTTTCTTCTATATCTTACACTACACACACGACTGAATGTTACAACATAATAAAAAATTATTACAATGCTAATATTTAATATAATAAGATATAACCTAGACATTAAATTAGTAGTTATGAAAAGTATTAACTAACTTATGGTAATTTAGTTTTTATATAAATATAAAATTAACTCATTACGTACCAGTTAATTATAAACAAAATAAGAACTAAATCAATATAAAAAACTATTAATTTTCTTTTCATGCTTCCAAAGATGTTTTATCTTAATAAACTAATTAATCACAATTATTGTGTGATTTTAATGAAATAAATATATTATATTGTCAGTAAAATAATTTTGACAATCATACATTAGGTTTTATTGGAATAAGCTAAGAACAAACCCAATTTCACACAAAAAAATATTTTTTAAAGGACATTTTACAACCCTTTAATAAAGAACCCATTTTTAAACCAAATGTTGAACCTTTTATAAATTTAATATGTCAAAAGAAATTTCATCTTTTTCATAGAAGCATAAAAATTATTTTAGGGATAATTTTTGGTATTTTTCTATGATGATTCATTTTTTAATGAGTAATGAAAAATACTAAATTATAGTTCAATTCTTTTTATGTAGTTTATTTAAAAGGTTAAATTATATTTTATACATGTTTTAAAATTTAATTAAATCATATTTGTATCCATTAATCCAATTTAGTCATTATAATAAATTTCAATTTGAAATTTACTATAATAACATAGCAATTATTCAAATGGTTTTACATAAAAAAAATTCATTATCGTCCTGCAATCAGGGAGAATTATAAATTAATTTATGAAACTTATGTGATTGGAATTTGGAAACAATTTATTATATATTTTGAATGATCATAATTTATAATTTCTAAAAGTACAATTTTTTTACAAAATTATTGGTGAATGTGAATAAAATAAATTACAATGATTAAGGTAAAATTACACATAATAAAGGACTAAAATATTACCTTACGGCCCAAAATCACCTATACACTTGTACAAGAGCCATTGGATAGAAAACATTCAACCCTATCCACACTTTTCTATAATTGTTTCCATTATGTAACTCACCTGAAATGTGAATAGCATGTATGGAATTACTTGGTCAAAATATTAAAAGAGTTTCACTCCTCCACCACTATAAAAGAAAACCAATTATCCCACATCATCATACCACTAAAACCACATAGGATTAGAAAATATCTACCCAAATATTATTCCCAAATAACTCTTGTCTATCTTTAATCAAATTTCTGTAGAAAAATGCTTCCACGTAATCCCTTTGGTATAAACCAAAATAAGATAGCCAATTTTAATATAATGTTTTCCAACAATCTCTATTTCCTTTTTTTATCTTCTCCACTCATTATACTCTTGTTGTTCCATAATTAAATAAAAACACATATAACTTCCCAATATTGATGTACATGTACATTAAATTAATTTTTTTAATACTTAATAAATTACACTAATAAACACCCAAATATCATATTAGTCTAGTGCCTTTGGAAACATGAGACACAATCTTCTAATTTGGTGAAAGATCATAAAAATATGACATACAATCTTACCCTTTAGTTTTCATAACTAAAAAATTTCATTATATCCTAGGGAAAATAAAACAAAAGAAAGGGTGATCTCAGATGTTCAGAAAGGGTCAACATGGAAAACATACGAGTATGAAAACATGATCATAACATTTTATGGTCGTACCCTACATATCAAAACATCATATGAATGAGTCTTGGAATAATGATTTATAGTTCCTAAAACCTAAAAAATATTAAATAAAGAGAATAGTTCATGAAATCATAATATCATAATAAGATATCAAATTTTTTGCTATACACATAAGCATATAAAATTATTTCCATAGTAGTCAATGCATCATTGGAAAGGCCATCATAGTAGTATGGATTCACTTCCCATAACATCATGGTAGTAATAGTTCACTCATATTACAGTCTTGTAAGTCATGTTTCACTCCCATAAACATCATATTAGATAGTTTCCTTCATTTATATATAATGAAATATAAATGTTTACCCAATGCATCAGAGGAACATATAGGTCCTACCCATCTCATAATTAAATCATATATACAAGTTCCATAAGATTATTAAAAATAAAATAATTACCCAAGAAACTAAATTGGAATCATAAACATGTAATCATATCATAACATAAGAAAATTATATATGTTCTATAATAATTTCATTTATATCATATCCTTTGAAAAGAAGTGGACTTTATAAATATCATGTCATCAAAGCATAAACCATGTGAAACAAATGGATTTTATAAATATAATTTCAATATAAACATAATCAACCATATGAATAATATGTATAGTAATCTTGAATAATAATCCAATTAAATAATTCCATCTTATAAGGAAAATAATTTTGATTGAACATTTGAAAATAATTCTTGATTAAAATATTCATTCTTCTTCAGAAATTTTCCCTATACTAAGAATTCCACCAAATTTGAAAAGAGAATAATTTATTTGTAAATAACCATTATACCATTTAAAGTAAGCTTCATGGAAATAAGGCTCTATAAAAATGTAAAAATTAATTCATTCAGTAAAAGTTAAAATAAATAAAATTTCTCGTACTTTTGTCAGACAAGTTAAAAAGTACCCCATATTGAAAATGAAGAAATATTCCTTCCAAAACAGTTAATAAAAGATACAAAATGGGTAAAATTGACATTATAAAATTGAATAAGAATAAGAATATTATTTTTTTAATACATATTTAGGAAACATGTAAATGGATGATGAATATAACCTAGTAAATACATACGTATAAACAATCTTGGATAATAATGACCTTGTGAAATTACCCCTTACCTTAGGTATGATATAATTTGAATGTATCCAAATTTACATTATAATGGTTTAAAATTTTTAATTGAATTATTTAATAATCATAATCATTTTTATGATATCATATATGATTATATTATCTTCTATTTGTTAAAAATATTTTATTATTACTCACTATTCGGGTATTAATTACTTCATTTTCTTATGCATGTTTGTTGAATATGTTCGGGTTCTCTTTATTAGATTATAGTTATATAATTACAAAAATTTTATTAATATAATATATATCATATTTATTCATTATATACATTTATATAATAATCATTTAATGGAAATCATGTAGAATTAATCACATCACATTGTGAAGACGGTAGGTCATACATACGCACGAACAACGATTTCATTCTCGTAATTGTGAAATGGTATAGTAGTTGGTGGTATATATTTTGTTTAAAAATAATTATAATTTTATAATAATAATAATATTTATTTATTATTTCCATCATTATAACCATTCATGTAAGGTGGCAGTGAGAACCTATTTCACCACAGTGTGGAGACGGTAAGTTGTACGTACGCACATGTGGTGATTTTTTTTGTAGGATAGATATATGGGGGAATATTGTTGTTAAATAATCATAATAACATCTCAGTATATAATTGGAACTAGATTTATTACTTTAGAATGGAAACAACTCATGATGAGGTTGTAGAATAAGAAATATGTTCGATTGAATCAGTAGAGGAGATTACATCTTCTTCAATGAGCTCCCTAAAGATATCCTCTTAAAGCACTAGAGTTCATATTTTGATAAAACCAGAACCTCTAGAATGTGACTGGAGTAGTTTATGAAGGGAACTGGAAGGTTATGGGTGAGTATGAAGGCTCAAAGTGATTTGAAGAAGTGGGGGAGGATGTGACCTATTATAATTGAGGTAAGGGGATATTTAGGAAGCTCTGAAAATATTAATTTATAATAAAATAAAATCCCACCCAATAACTTCCAAAATATCCTATTTTCAAATATGAGAGTAAATAAGGTTTTAATATCATGAAAGAATTAATTTTAGGAATGTTTATCTATTAATTTACACATTACCATTTTTATTAACACTTAGTTATTGTATTTAATTTTTAACTATGGTAACAAATATTTCAAAATTAAAAAGGTAAAATATTTAATTATTTGATGTAAATTAGACCATAAATGAATAATTTAGACTTTATTCTACAACATGATAATTATTATATATTTTTAAAATTGTTTTAGGTTTTTTAAATACATTAATAATACATTAATTTGTTAAATAATTAACAGTGTCAATTTTGAGACTATTTAATTCCTTGATTATTAAAAATATAAAGATAACAAGTTAACTATTAAAAAAAATATTTTATTATATTACTATAATTTATGGGTAATCTATAAAATAAATTTTATATATTAAATATCCCATATTATATTTCATTTGGTATTTTTAATAACATTTATTTGTTATCTCCATTAATAAACTAGTCACAACATCAGTTTTTTGTAATTATTTAATATAAATATTTCATGAATAAATATTAAAAACTTAAAATTAATTGATTAATTTAAATCCTCTATATTTAATAATAATAATTATAGTGGAATATGACCTCCTCAAAATTCTACATTAAAAATGTTATATTTATTAAAACATAAAAGTGACAACTTTAACTGCAATTTAAATAAAATATTATACGTGCCATAATGATTTCTATATGGGTATAATTGGTTAATAACTCGAACCATGGATTATAATGGTTAATATTTACAATACCAATATTATTTTTAAAGTGTTCTTTATATTAGTTGTTATAATAATTTTAATAAAAAATAATTTATTGATTTGTCATTAATTAAATAATTTCTTCATCATCAATGTTTTACACTTTAAAGTAATTTTTTATTTCTGCAAAATTACAATAAATTTTCTTGATAAACATAAAAATTTTAATTTTGAATTTTTTATTTTTTATTTATCATCAAACATTTTTTATTTATAACCTTATATTAAAAAATTATATAGTTAATAAAATTTGAGTAAGACATATTTTACTTTTCTTAACATAATATATATTAGTTATCTTAATTTCATTCAAGTGGATTTCAAAGCATATCACTTCAACCAACGGATGATATAGGTCATAACAAAATAATAAAATTACATTAGGACAGGTGTTAGGGTAATGTTATAGTATTAGTTTTACCCTTCATTACATTATTTACCTTTTTACTGTATTTATAAAAAATCACTCAAGTTACTATTCATAATCCTAAAAAATAAAAGAAATAAATTTACATAATTTGTACCCATTGATTTAGAATATGGAATCCATTTTTCCAAATTCAATACATAGAAGATTAATTAATTAATTTAAAAATAATCTTGTTGTTGGAATTTGAAAACCAGTATTAAAAGTTAAAACATTTCTAAATATTGAAATGTTTTTACATCGTAATTCAATGTAAAATTAATGCCAATGACCTAAATTATATTAAATTATAAAAATTAAATCTATTTATATTTTAAAACCATAAAATAATATAGCCTAACCATATAAATTATTACGATGATTTTTTTTTCAATATAACTTTTGTATATTTTTACAACTCATAAAAATATGAAAATTATCTGAAACATATCAAAAACATATCCAAATAACTTTATATATCATAAATTTAAATAAGAATTTTATATTTACAAATATATTATAAAAATGTTTTAAACCATATATTTATAGTGGGTGCTCCATCAAAATGTTGAAAAACATCATTTAAAAAAATACTTATTTAATCCAAAAAAATGAATTATTTCTTATATAATGTATAGAAAAAATATAAGATGACTTTTAGAAATTTGAATAAATTTATTACATATATATTTCATTAATAAAATCCATCTAGAGTGATTTTATTAATTTATAAACTCAGTTATTTTCATTTAAATAGTTTTTTCGGCAAACCATTTCCCTTTATTTAAAATGGATTTTATTTTCATCAATAATTAATTTATCAACAAATAACTAATTATATTTACATGTGTAAAGAATATTTTTATAATTTAGTTCTTCGTACTCACCATTATAATTGAAAGATTATAATCTAACATAAAAATATTTTATTGTTCTCTTAGGCTAGGTATTGCGTTAAATAAATTCTATCAAATGAAATTGAAATTCTGTGTAACACAAGCCAAAAATAGTGTTTCATATATCAAAAGCTAAGATGGTGTTGCATGTGGAACCATCATATCTTTGTGTAGTGTATAACATAATACATCAAAGAATCTAAAAAATATATGATAAAAATATTGGGGTATTTCAATATACCCCCCTTAAAATGAATTTCTCCCTCGAAATTTGTGTGAGATATAAAATTATTAATACTTTAAATGTTTCGTTTATAGAAAAACACATCATAAAAAATTAATTATAAAACATATTAATAAAAATAAATAGTTGTAAAATAATAGTTACCTAAATTACATCATAATTACATCTCTATGTAGGAGAATATAGGGGATGTTTTTTTAATGGAGGAAAAGTGTAAATAATCATAGATATTGATAAAGATCACTAATCACAAGAAAGACGGTGTTCCATTGAAATATCACCATTTTAAAACCGTAAACTAAAGAATCATGAAAGAGGTCATTGATATCATCAAAAATGATTATAATTCAAAAACCTATTACATCCCGATCCCTTTTACTAATGTGCAAGAATTATCATGAGAAGATATACTTACTTAATTTTAGCACAATCTCACTATTTTTTGTGCCTTTATTAATTTTCACTTTATCTCTTTTTCTATGAAATAAAGATGAATTTTATGAATCTTGAATAATTAGTAGATCATGAGATCTATAAATAGAATGAAAAGTCATTTCATTTGTCTTTATCACAAGAAACTAGTCGGCACATGTTATCAAATATGCATTAGTCCATATATGGTGAGATAATACATTATTATAACAAACATCATCAGATGTTTAACTTAACATTTACATAAATTGATAACCTTAATATCCTTCTGAAAGCTGAAAGCTGAAAATATTAAATATTAGATATTGGTGCACTAACTCAGCTTAACATTTATTCCCCATATATCGTAAGCAATCTTTTTCTAGTCATATTCCATAAATTTGAACACCTTAATAATATATTCTACTGAAAAATGTAAATTACATGAATTAATATACATCTTTATTGAAATCATGAATTGTTCCTTATTCTTATAATTAAAAAGCTATAAATTGCATCCATGACAGCATAAACCACTTATCAAAAAATCCTTATGAATTTACAAGGAAATAATTACTATCCAATTTACTTATTCATATCCAACACGTCATTGTAAAAATATCATTATTTCATTATCATGATTGTATTAAGGATTATCCTTCCATTAATCATGTCTTTTCCAAAAATATCAACTTATTACCATGACCCCTTTTTAGTATTACCAGTACCATTCAGTATAAACTCTTAAATCCTTATAGAAAAACTAAAATAGACCAATACATAGATGATTAATTATTACACAATACCATAAAAGTGATTCTAAATCATAATTGTGGAATCCCATTACATAAACACTCAACTATTCTACCACTTATTTACCGTACTCTATATCGTCAATAGTGATTGCTTTGGATTTTTATTTTCCACTATTATTATGAGGTTGTTGATGCTCATTATTATCGATAATCTTTAGATTCTGGCACTAGTTATAAAAATCCCTATTCTTTTTAAACATGTAGCACTGTAGTGGGGGAGGTTCATTTTTTGTATTTTTCTCCCCATTCTCATTGTTAGATTACATATTACTATCACTTTAGTGCCCACAATCTTGATGACCATACTTTCTGAACATAAAACAATTATTAAACGCCTTACGAAAATTTCTTACATTATTCTTACCACACTTAGAGCATAATAAGAAAGCTCCTCATTTTCTGATCATGATTTTTATATTTCCCTCAAAACTCTATTATCCTCTTATATCCAAAATAATGAGATTGGTATATAACTATAGCCTCCATTTTAACATTGGATACACAACAAAATATCTGTTTGTAGATACTAAAATATCTTATATAGAACACCCTTCAAAAACATTACATTGAGCCACTGCATAACCTATATACTTTACATTAAGGTCGAATGATAATTCCAAAAGTGTACCTTGAAAGTCTCATGAAATTAGACTCACGGGTATTGATAGATTCATCATACATTTGAATCAAGTAAATATACTATTTCTCTATCTTGGTTCAATGAATATGAGGGAAGTGATTATTGGAAAATAAGATCTTCAACTCATCCCAATCCATGGATTCATTTTAATCCTGCTCCCATGTATTCTTATTTAGAGTCCACCACTAGTATGATTTTCCTCAAAATTGATAAAAAACTAGAATATCTATTTCATGATCCAAACACTAGAGAATGGAGATTATATGTTTAGTTTTACTAGTTCATTTTCTGGAAATAAGTGTATCATAAAACCTACTAAAAGAAGGTAGATGTTTGCACATGATGGAGTCAATATAATGTTCTTCCCTCAATTTCTCATTTGGATGTCCAGCATGAGTCATATCTTGATGAAGATGGGTGAGCATAGATATGATATTTTTCATTCTAACTCCTATATAATTCAATTTCTCAGATGTAAATTCATTTATTTTTTTTCCACATTTACCATTAATGTCGTTCCTTCGGGTTCCATCCATTGACTAAAACACAAATCTTAGAGTACGAAATTATAATCATAATAAGAAACCACATAATCAAGAAAAGTAACTTATAGGATGTCTCAATTATAAAACCTTATATAGTATTTAACACATTAGGTTCACCCTAGGTTATACATAGATAGCTTCTATTTAAATCCTTCATCATGGTTCTTGAATATTTTGAGAATTTCCAAATCATATCCCCCAAGAGTTTCAATTGAGGAGTGTCACAAGGCCTATAGTCATGTAACAGGTTACACCGAGATGGGACCAACATACCATTTCATATTTGTTACCCCTAGGTACATATTATCCATATATATTTCAGCATATAGTATCTAGACATGGATGGTTTTCTTGGTTACCACTCTCTCTATCCTTTTCCTAAATTATTGGATAATTTCATACACATTTCGTAATCCATAGACTTATTTTTATACATTTCCTCAGGATTATCACTATGTTTTTCCAAAACTATTTTCAAATGGTTATCTAAAATCTTTTTCTAGTTCCATTTATAATGACCCAAGATTTAGATACATGTAAATTATAATAAATTGGTAGAATTATTAATACATTACAAGAACAAGTAACCAAATAATGTATTAGTTTAGTGACTTTAGAAAGACGAGACACATTATTATAATTTGATGAAAGATATTCAACATCTCCCAAAATATATTCCCATTTTTTTACTACCTAAAATATTTATTTAAATCCTCATAAAATGAAATGATAATAAATGTTGAGCTCAGATTCTGAGTAAGAGTAAACATAAAAAAAATAAGGGTATGAAAAAACAAACATAACATTTGATTGTCATAACCTGCATATCAAATAATGATATGCATAATTCATGAAATAAATACTGATAGTTCATAAGAAATGAATCATAAACAAAAAAAGAACATAATTAATGAAATCATAACATAAGAATAATACATTGAATTTGTGGCAGACAGATAAGTTTATTAAATTATCTCCATTATAGTCATTGCATCACTACTAAGGCCATCTTAGTAGTGTGGGTTTACTTATTATACTATATTAGTAGTCATGGATCACTCCCATAAACATATTAGCTATCATGGTTCACTCCCATAACCATCTAAGAAGACATGGTCCTTCATTTCTATCTAATGAGATGTAAATCATACCCAATGCATCAAAGGGATATATAGGTCCCACCCATCTCATAATGAAATCTTACATACATGTGATAAAAGATCATAAAAAAATATCATATCCAGCGAAATTAAATGGGAATCATAAATATGTAATAATATCATAACATGTGGTAAATATATAGTTTACATAATCATTTAATTAAAGGAATATCCCTTGAAAAGAAGTGGGCATCCTAAACATAATGCTATCAAAACATAAAACATGTAAAACAATTGGATTTCACAAATATAATTACATTGTAAACATAATAAACCATTATAATAATAGGTATAGTATGATTGAAACATAACTCTATTAAAAAAATTCCATTATCTATGGAACATTATTTTGATAGAACACTTGAAATTAATTCTTGAGAAAAATATTATTTCTTCTTTAAAATGTTTTATTTTCTCAAAATGACACAAAATTATAAGAAAAAATTTATTTGAAAACTACATTAAAATAATATAATTTAATATTCAATGAAATAAGGTGTTATGAAAATGTAAAAATATTATCATGTCATATAAGTTACACGAAAAAATTATTCTAACACTTTTGTCAGATAAGTCAAAAAGTACCGCGTATCAATAATGAAAAAACTTCTTACATACAATTTAATAAAATTTCCTCTATGGGTAAAATTGACTATAAAATTTTTTAATAGCAGAAATAATATTTTTTAATACATATTTTCAAATCATGGACATGGATAATAAATATACCCCAGTAAATACTTATATATAAACATTATCAGATATTAATGAGAATAAGAAATTATCCCTTTTCTTAGGTCTCAAATCCTTTTTATGAACAAGAACCTCCGAAATAATAATATAAATAATTTCATAGACTTATTTATGAACCATTTTTATTTTTATGATATCATATATGATCATATTATCATCAATTTATTAATAATATTTTATTATTACTTGTTATTCACGTATTATATACTTTATTTTCTAATATAAATTTGATAAATAAGTTTTGGTTCTCCTTATTAGGATACAGTTACATCCATTAAAAATGATATTAATATAATATATATCATATTTATTCATTTAGTGTATTTATATAATCATGTTTCAATGGATATCATGTAGAATTAATCACATCGCATCGTGGAGATGGTAGGTCATACTTAAGCACGAGCGATGATATTATTCCTATAATTGTCAAATGGTATCAAAGTTCATGGTATATATTTTTTTTCATAATAAAAATCATGTTATAAAAATCATATATAGGTATTATTTCAATAATTATACCCATCCATGTAAGGTGGTGGTGAAAATAGATTACACCATGACATAGTGACGGTAAGCCGTACAGATGTACGTGTTGAGATTTTGTTTTTCATAGGATGAATATAAGGTGAAATATGGATGTTCTATAATCATAATAAAATCTTAGTATATAATTGGTACTATATTTATTACTTTATAATCGAAATAGCTAACAAATATTATGTATAAGATGAAATAAGTTTGAAAGAATCAATAGATGGGATTAATTTTTCTTTGACGATCTCCCTCTAGATATCCTCATAGAGAACTAGATTTTGGGTTTTGAGAAGACAAAAACCTCTGTAAGGTGACTAGGGAAGTTGAGAATTGAAATGGGAATGGAATGGACTAGAATGATGGCTTAAAGTCAAGTGAATAAGTGAAATAGGATGTTCCCTTTTATAATTGAGGTGAGGGGCAATATTGGAATCATCATAAATATTAATTTATAATCAAATAAAAAACCATCCAACAACCTACAAAATCTCATAGTTTTGAATATGAGATTATTTATTATCATAATCTCATCAACTGATAAATTTTAGACAAGTTTCTCTATCAATGTAAACCTTTTCATTTTAATTAGGACTTAATAATTCTGTTTAATTTTTGACTAAGTTAAAAATTATTTCAATATTAAAAGAGTGAAATATTTATTTATTTGAAACAAATTAGACCATAAATAAAAAATTTAGAACATTTTATACCATATAATAATTATTATATATTTTGAAAAATGTTTTTTGATTTTTAAATAATTTAATAATTATTTCTTTTCATAAATAGTTAATAGTGTCCATTTTGACACGATTCAATTCCTTGATAATTAAAAGCCTAAATAAAACAGGTTAACATCAAACCAAATATTTTATTATATTCCTAAGATGTCAAGGAATTCTATTAAATTCAATTGATATATTAATTATCACAAAATTTATTAATTTCTTTTTTCTTAATAACATTTATTTATTATCTTACACTACTAGAATTTGAAGTATTTGCAATGGGTTTTTTCAACGTAATCCCGTCGCAAATGAGCTTTTGCGATGTGGTCCCTTTGAAAATATCTCGTTGTTGTAAACAATGTTTCAAATAGATCTCCAATTATATAGATTATATATATAAAATCTTCTTACGATGAGCCCATTGCAAATAGTTCTCCATTTATATATGTTATATATACCTAAACCTTTTGTGGTGGACCTGTAAAAAAACTATTTGAAATAGGTCCTTTTATCATCGAAAACACATTTTTAATATATATATATATAAACTATTTACGATGGGGTTCCATCACAAAAGGTCCCTTCACAAATACAGAATAAAATAAAAAATATAAATATTTAATAGAATTATGATGAATGAAAAAAATAATATTAATATTATTAAAATAATAAAAATATAAAAAATATTAAAATTCTCATTATTCGCAAATAACTATATAAAATAATAAAATATTATTATTATTATAATTAGTAAAATAAACAACCATTAAAAATATAATACTAATAATAAATATTAAAATATTCAAAATATTCAAAAATAATAAAAAATTAAATTATGAGATTTTGAATCCAATATAAAATAAAAAAACTGTATATAGTTAATATTACAACAAATTTTGAATTCAAATATTTTTAACATAACAAAAAATCACTGGGGGTAGTCTTCTAAAGTATGTGGTGGAGCCGGAAGAGATGCTAGGGAAAACTCCATTCCTAAACAATGAGTCAGATGGTGGATGTACTCCATCTTCATGTGCTGCTACTGCTTCCATTGATGCATCTCCTCCTGATACTACTAGTACTATTGTTGCTGTCATCAAAATATATTCTCCGCGTATTGTTGTGATTGTTGTTGCTGTTGCTGACACATCTCTTCCTGCTACATCTGCAAACTCTCTAAAATCTCATTCTAAGCTCGCAACTTCTCGTGATACAGTGAGCCCTAAGATCATGCCACTCCAAGAGCTCCTCTCGAGCTAGAAGTCAATATCTCAACAATACCATAATAATTCCCACGAGTCAAACAAGAGCTGATACCAACTACTCATCCCTACTTGAAGGCATACTAGGTCGCCTGTATTCATGTGGCCTCGTCAAAATGATGGGAACTAGTCTGATTAGCCATCTTGGCCTATCTCTCAGCCTATGTTTGAGAGGTCACTACCTCATATGACTCCTTCTGTTCTTATTTGAAATTAAAATAGTTAAAACATTATATATAATTAATTTTCAAACCGAAAGAGAAATATTATTGACCACAATTTGACACTGGAGGTCACCTCTAATCTCTATAGTGTCTAGATCACTATACATCCTCCGATAAATATTGTACTCCATAATATCAGGCTTCATTACAACCTATATAAAAATAAAATAAACTGTTTATATTTAATGATATATAAAATATTTATAAAATTTACTTACTGGATTCTCTCTATGCGTAATGAGTGTACGACTACCAGCTCGATGTGTCACCTCCTGTCTCCCCATGTTCTACCAGCCCAATGAAGATCTCCTCTAAAATCAACCACTGAACCAGTGTGAACATAATACATCCCAAATATGGGATGAAATTTACTCTATTAGGTGGGCTCTACATGACCCATCAAATATTTTCACTCCTACGTTCTTAATAGGCATCCTTATCAAATTATGAAAAAAATGATAGAAATGTTCACCCATAGACACATCCCATGCTGCGTGGATAACATCCCACATACTATCATCGATGGGATAACATAAACCCAAATGTAATATATAATATAGAGTTTTTAATGAAATAAATTCCAAAATAAATATTATTTATTTACGTACCAGCCAATGATTGAACATGATGAGTTTCACATCAATGGGAATCTCTTCCCATGTGATGCATAGACGAGAAAAATAATTACACAAGATAACACTCCTCTTCCCAATAGATACTTGCGCAAAATTGTGAAAAAATAATAAATAATCAAAAAAATAGTATATAATTAAATTAATGAAATTTAAATAAAATACACTGGTTAACATACCTCCATGTGTGTGGATCGAAGCCAAGATGTGGACGTCGATCAAGGACATGGTCAGGAATCATCAGTCTTGCAAGACCATACCCTCTCAATGTACACCTTGAACCGCCAATAGGATGAGGGTCAGATAATCCAAAATCATCCTCATCCAAAGGTAGCTCAGCCTCTTACAACTCATGATGTAGATTAGGTTCCATTTGAAACACAAAATTATTGTTGTTAGAAAATAGTTGAAAATAAGTATTACATATAGATATATATTATTTATGATTATAACATTCATTTAACTGTGTCAATATTCACCTTCATCATTATCTTCATATCTTACAATGTTGTTGTATTCATATTCATCTTTTGCATCATCAATATCCATATGAGTTTTAGTTATATCATCTCTTGTCATTTCAAATTCATTTGTAACAACAAAAATAGAAATACGGGTATTAACGTCGGTTTTTAATAAACCGATGATAATTGTTTGTGAGAAAAAAATTTGGTTTCTTTTTTACTAAAAACAGACGCACAAATTTTTAATGAGTGTTTTTTTCATAGGTTTTACTATAAATTGACACAAAAACCAGAATGTAATGATTTATGTCATCAGTTTAAAATGAACTGACTCTAAAAATTAAAAAAATTATCCATGTTGGTTTTTAAAAAAACTGTCACCATAGGAGTAATTTTCAGCATATGTTTTCCACAAAACTGATACTGAAAATATAACCCTCGAGACTTTTGGGGTCAGTTTTTGAAAAAACCATTGCTGAAATTAAAATAAATATATTTTCCGTGTCAGTTTTTGACAAAACCGACGATAAAATGTTTTTTAATATTTCAGTGTTGGTTTTTCCAAAAACCAACACCGAAAGTCATTTAATATTTGACAGGATCAGAAAACCCTCATCTTCATTGTTCTTCGAAATTGAACCATGTGGTGGCTCCTCTCGACTCACGAGGACTTTAATACCTTATTTGTGATTTCCAACCGCTATTGTTGATGATTTTCTTCTATTTTTAATATATGTGGTCTCTGTTTTTAATTAAATGGTCTTCTTTTATCATCTACGGATTACTTGTTCTTCATAACGCTATTTTGAGGAACATTAAACAATTGTTTGATTTTCCTTTAATGTTTATCTTCATTTTTCTTTGTTATAATCAATTTTGTTTTGGATATTGCAGTGCTGAATTTTCCAAAGTTTAATACGGATCAATGTTTGTATTAGAGATCTATTTTCAAGTTAAACACTGAATTTTGTAAGTTTTTTTTAAATTTTGAATATTAATTTTTTATCATTTAATATTATTGTTTATTTTATTCAAATATTAGTTTATTTTTTATTTAAAAGGTGTTAGAACATAGTTAATAGTCATACCTAAGAGTGATTATTCAATGTTCTTGATATGGATTGGAGTTCTATGATTTTAGGTGTTGAATTTTTATTTGACATTATATATAAATGCATTAGTCAATATTCAGGAATAAATTATACCAAAAACCAATTGAATTATTTTTATCTAACATTATTTTTATATGGAATTCGGTATAAATGTATTGGTCAATATTCTTGACCAATTATGCTAGTCAATGTGTTGAATTTGTTTTATCTGATATTATTTTTATCTTAACAAATTGACTAAATAATGTTCTGATAATATTTTTATATGACATATTAGTCCCCATATGATTGAGAAAATACACTAGAGAGGGGTGGTGGTTAGGGGTCTTGAATCCGATCTTCCTAAATTATACCAAAAATTAAATAATCTACATATATACTCATTAGAATATGAAATCAATCCAGAACCAATTATTATTCCTCAAATGATTATATTGTTCTATCTCCCAAATGTGTTGAACGATATATCAATTTAGTTATGTATTTAATTTCATATAACATAATTTTGGGTGTATTAGGACTGATTTCACTTATAATATGAACATGTACTCTAATTATTATTTCATATTACTAATAATAACTAATTTTTATCCCATTAAATTAGTGTTTTCTTCAATAATTTTGATACATTCAACATCGAAATAATTAAACAACTATCTAAAATAAACTAATAAATTTTTGAGGATTGATATTATAATTTAATTATAATATCAATATATCACATGTATATAATATGAATATAAAATGTTTACTATTTGTAAATGTGTTTCATATATGATAATTTATATCTGATTGTTAATAGCTTTTATTAAATGTGTTTCTATTTAAAATTTATCTATAAATATATATATTTATATGTTTATATGTTTTAATATATTCACCAATTTTTTTGTGATATCAAATATTGAATCCATCGTAATTGGATACATTTACCAAGAACCACTAGTGAATATGAAAAAGGGAATTTATGAATTCTTGTAATTTTCTAAACGACATCTTCAAAACATTGATTTTATTTTCTGTCCATGTGTGAAGTGTTTAAATATGAGAAAGTTAAACTCCATAGAAGTCAAGGAGCATCTCATTTGTTATGGTTTTATCCTTAATTATACATGTCAGATAGGGCATGGTGAAAGAACTGAAAATTCAACATCCAATGTTGATGAAAATATTCATAATAAGGAAGAAGATCATATTGATGAATTAATTCATGATTTAGGTGTTGAAACCATCAAAAACATAGTTACTTTTGGACGATTATATTGAGATTTTTGGAAACCATTATTCCCACATTATAGTAAACATATAGTGTTATCCCCTGTTTTGAGATTAGTTAACTTAAAAACAAAAACTGGTTGGAGTGATAAAATTTTATACCACATACATGATCTTTTAAAAGAGATCCTTCCAGAAGGTAATGGGCTTTCATATCCCAATTATGAGGCAAAGAAAATATTATGCCCAATGGGATTGGGATATAAAAAGATACATTCTTTCCCCAATGATTTTTATGGTATAGGAATGAAAATGAAAATTTATCAAGTTGTACTACATGTGGGCCATCATGCTATAAGATAGATGGGAAAGTCAGCTCTGATTAATTCTCAAGTGATGTCATTTAACATCATGAAAAAACAATGTTGTACTTTCTAATGATATCATCCAATATATTTTTCATACAATTATGATATTTTAATTGTGGTTCAATTTTAGGTACCATAATCAAAACTCCTGCTAAAGAAATTTGGTACCTTCTAATAATTCCTCGTTTGAAGCATCTATTTGGAACTTCAATTGAGGAAAAAAGGATACCATGGAATTCAGATGAGTGCATCTCTGATGGTAACTTACATCGCCCTGCTGATTCACCACAGTAGAAGAGTCTTGATAAAAAATTTCCTGATTTTGGAAGTGAAGTTAGAAATCTTAGAATGGTATTGTGTATTGATGGAACGAATCCATATCGGAGGCTTAGTAGCCAACAAACATCATGGCCTATTTTACTGGTAGATTACAACTTGTCCCCACATCTATGTGTGAAGAAAAAATATGTTATGATGATCTTCATGATTTCTAGACCAAGAAAACCAGGAAATGATATTGATTTGTATCTTTCACCATTGATTGATGATTTTAATCTACTATGAGGGGTAGGTGTTAATGTTTTTTATGCATACAAGAGAGTATTTTCTTTTTCATTCTATCATAAGGTTCACTATAAATGACTTTCCTACATATGGCAACTTATTTGGATAGAGTGTTAAGGTACATAATGCATGCCCAATTTGCAAAGAACATACTTCATATTATCAATTGAATAATGGATGAAAGAAAGTTCACATAAGACATCAAAGATTTTTGTGAATTGATCATTTTCATCATAGATTGAAAAAAGCATTTAACGGATTACAAGAATATAACCTTCCCCCTTGAGCATTTTTTTCTAATGAATATTATAACAGGGTAAAAGATATTGATTAAACATTTGGAAAGAAAATATGTTCTGTTCTTAAAAAAAATATTTGGAAGAAGTAATCTATTTTTTTGAAACTACCTTATTGGAAATTTTTAGAGATAAAACATAACATTGATGTTATCCATGTTGAAATAAATATATGTGACAGTTTGATTGGAACTTTGTTAGATATAAAATGAAAGAAAAAAGCAAGATTGTATGAAATATTGGACATGATATTAATGAAAATATGTTTGGAGTTACCCCCACTATTAATGGGAATAGAATATATTTACCATCGTCTTGTCACACATTATGAAATATTAAAAAGATGATTTTTTGTTAGTGTCTTCATGGTATTCAAGTACCCAATTGTTTTTCTTCTTATGTGAATAATTTGGTGTCATTGAAGAATTGTAAATTAATTGTTAGGAAATATCATGATTTCCATGTGTTGATGCAACAAATTCTACCAGTAGCAGTGCGTGGTACATTGCTGAAAGATATCAGAAAGGCTACCATGAGGTTATGTAATTTTTTTAAAACCATTTGTAGAAAAGTAATTGATGAAAATTTGTTGTATGTGTTGGAGAATGAAGCCCCTCTTATTCTGTGTCAACTATAAATGTATTTTCCACCCACGTTTTTTGAAATAATGGTTCATCTGATGTTTCATTTGGTGTATGAGATAAAAATATGTGGGCCTCTTTATTTAATATGGATGTATCCTTTTAAAATATATATGAAAATTTTAAGGGATATGTTAAAAATCATTATCGACCAGAGGCCTCTATTGTTCAGAAATATGTATCAGAAGAGGTGATTGAGTTCTGTACTGATTATTTGTATGGGGTGGAGAATATTGGTCTCCCTATATCTAGACATATGATAGTTGATAGTGAAGGTATAGGGGTTCGATTCTTAAAGGTAATGTTCATTCCATGCGATAAAGTGATGTAGGCACATTTATACATTCTAAACAACAAAGATGAGGTACAATCATATATATCCTCACATATTGCTGAATTAAATATACGATATCAGAAAAAGAAACAAAAAGTGTTTGATTATTGAGAATAAGAAGACATTAGGTTCATGGTTTAAAGAGAAATTCACCTCAGATATATCTACATCAAAAAAATTGAAGTGGTTAGTAGGGGGACCGTCTCTTAATGTGATCACATGGTCTAGTTTTGATATCAATGGATATACATTTTAAATAATAAACCAAGATGAAATGGGTACCATTCAGAATAGTGGTGTGATGGTTTTTGCTGAATCAATGCATTTTTCGAGTGCCAAAGATAAAACTCAATTTTTGCATCAATTCCATGTTTTCGAGTTCTAGATGAAATATGTGAAATTGATTATATTAAATTTTGAGTCACTGTTTTTAAATTTAATTGGGTTGAAAGTAATAGCAGTGTGAAACATGATCAATATGGGTTTAAACTGGTTGATTCAAAAATATTTAATTATAATGAGGAACCATTTATCATGGTGACACAAGAAAAGAAAGTATTTTATTTCATTGATCCATCAAATGTTTAGTGGTCAGTTGTTTTTCAAGGAAAAACATACCATTTGGGTTATGAGGATGATGTTGATGATGTTAGTGATTTACATAATCATTATTCATCAATTATGCAATTTCTAGATGATTACAATGAGTATAGGACATACACAATGCATGAAGTATGTAATGATCTTGATGAAGGCATGTGTGAAAACACTAAATTAGTCTCCTAATTTTTATGGTAAATATTTAAATTTTGTTACGTTTTTTGAATCTTAGAAATGCATGCCTCTTTTTTTACTTATTATTTTCTTCCTTATTTCTAAATATTCTTTTTTCAAATGATATGCAGGTACACAAAATTTCATTACAATTTATAGAAGCAATATCAGATACACATAGCGAGGAGTTGCTACTGAGTTATATCTTTTTTTACATATTATTAATTATTTAGAAATATACTTATTTAATGAAATAAAACAATTAATTTACAAAAAAACAATTTGAATGACGACTAATGCATCCTCAATATATGAGACTTCTCCTGTTACTACTAAAAAATCATGTTCATAATTTGGTAAATCTGGTATTAGATGTTTACCAAAACTATCACTTGCTCATGATGATGACAAATTATACATTTGTTTTTATGATGATAATAGTGAAATTGGCCAAAATGTAGTTCAGTATGTGAGTTATATAGAGATGAAAAGATGTTGTAGGATTAGTATTTTATATTCGGATTGGATGTTACTGGACAACATAGAAAAACAATAGGTTTGGGAGTCCATGACGGTAAAATATCTTAATTGATTTATTTTATCTCAATTTTTTAATATTATATATTTTAAATGTGATATTTAATTTTTTCAATTACTGACGACATTCAATTTTGAGGAAACCAAAGAAATTAAAAAAATACATCTCTCCTTAGTGGTGGTTCAATAGAGAAATTTTATAACAAAACTAAAACAAAATTATGTTTTTGGAAAGAGAAAATTTGAAAACTCATGCCTCAAGTATCTATTTATAGATGAAGGTATGTGGAAGCGATTTGTTGAAATTCGTAATGAAGAAAACTTTTAGGTATGATAATTTTTCTATGTTATAAAAATTCTTATATATATATTTTTTATTACTTAAGGTTTATTTTTATATTACAGGCATCTAAGAGATCTAATCTAGAGATCCAGTTTCAAAATGTATACCCTCATACTTTATCACGTGGAGGGCACTCATATTCAGAGCCGAAAATTATTGAAGAAAAATTTGATGCATTAAGAGAATGATATAGTAGTAGTTCAGAAGAGGTCCAGTTTGGTCCTCCATCTCCTCCCACTCGACATGAAAAATGGAAATGAGCAAGAAGTAGAAAAATGAATAATTTCTTACAAAGGAATCTAATTTTGCAGCTGATAAAATTGTATGTAAATATTATTTATTTGTTATAAATTTTTCTATTTTATAAATTATAAACATAAATATAACTATTTTATTTTTCATTTCAAGATGAACAACAGGAGAAAAATACACAGGTCTCTTTTATCTCTGAGGGAAGGATGGACATCCGATCCACTGATTTGGGAAAGGAAGAACATCTTAGCTGTGTTATAGGATATCAGGCGGGTGTTAGTATTTGAATGATTTTTGTAAAGACTAAGCAATCAAACGACCCAGAAATAGAATCCTTAAAAGCAGAGTTGAAAGATATGAAACAGTCAATGGGTGATCAAATTCAAGAAGTAGTGCATAAGGCTTTGTTAGAACATATGGAAAGATATTCGTAGTCTGTGCAGCCTTCCCACGTATATTATTCATTTGTCATTAATTATTCTATTTTGTAATTTATAAACACTAATATAACTTTTTAAATTTTCAGCCTTCTCAGTATGCTCACCCGGACCACCGTGCCCCATCTGCCTACCCCGCCTCGTTTGAGCAGCCTTCCTAGGTAAATTATTTATTTGTCATTATTTTTTATATTTTATAAATTATAAACACTAATATAACTTTTTCATTTTTCAACCTTCTCAGCCAGTTCACTCGGACTACCCTGCCCCATCTGCCTAACCCACCCTGTATGAGCAGCCTTACCAGGTATATTATTTATTACGTATCAATTTTTCTATTTATTAAATTATAATCACTAATATAACTTTTTCATTTTTCAGCCTTTCAAGCCTGCTCACCCGGACTACCCTGCCCCATTTGCCTACCATGCACCGTATGAGGAGCCTTCCTAGGTATATTTTTTATTTTTCCTCAATATTTCTATTTTAGGAACTATAAACACTAATATAACCTTTTCATTTTGCATCCTTCACAGCCTACTCACCCAAACTACCCTAACCTATATGATTACTTTGATTCTCCACCACCTCCCTTGACTAAAACATTTATTGTGAGTTATTTGTTAGAGATCCTCACATACATATTGTTGTATTAGGACTCATGCATTTGTTTGGAGGTTTTTACACCACCAACCTATGTAGATGGGTCATGTTAGAGTATCAGTTCTCAATATTATAGATCTTAATGCTCAAATACCATCTTCTACCATAGAGATCACCAGTGTTGGGGATTGTGTTATTCATTTTTACTTTGGCGAACTGGTTTGATTCGTTATATTTCATATGAGGTATTTATTTTTTAAAATATTAATTATGAATGATTGAGATTTAATTATTATTATTTCAGACATTTAACTTATATAGGATTATTTGAAATCAAAAGAAGCTGCACAAATGAAACAAAATGTTCAGGAACAATCGACTATTGATACTTCATATATTTTATATGGGATACAAATATTATCTTAGGCATCTTATTAATTGAATATTATCTATTAATTTCAGATGACTACAGATATATACAGAAGAGAAAATACACTGAGATTACTCAAATAATATATCATGCATCTAGTAAATTTTGAAGATCTTTGCCTGAATTTGGTGTTGTTGTTTACCATGTAAGTAAATTGACATTGGAATTTGTATTTTTTTAATAAAAGATAGTTTTAAATTGACTAACTATATATTCCTTTTCAATAAATTATTTACACACAATTCCTTTAAAAAATCAAAGAACAAAAATTTACGGTTTTGTAGATCCATAATTCATTTCCATAAAAGTGAAATATGTGAAGAATCCTGATAGAGTTGCATATATGTGTGACAGATTATCACATACAAAGATTCAGTGTTGGTCTCTACCATTTCATGATATGTAAGAATAGAAAAATAATTATGAACTAATGATCATTATAATGTCATTAAATGTGAATATTTTGTATTTTAGGGGCATTGGATATTAGGCATATTGTGCCACATGAATGCACTGTATGTTGGTTTTTCCCTTTATTAGGGAATGTTCATAAATTATTTTCCACCTTATTAGAAAGGAATGTTTTTTAGAAGCTCGTTATGTTTAATTATCATTGTTTAGATATGTATTATTTGTTCATATATATGAAAATGCAGTTCATGGAAAAAAATTTACAAGGAATACCAGTCGATAAAGAAAGCAAATAAAATCAAATATATGGAAGTATATGTAATTAGTTTTTTTTTAAGAATTTGTTATAATTTTTTTATATATTAATTTTTATTAACAGCCTAATGTTTTATAACTGTTATGTCATTGTCAACATGGAAATTTTGAATGTGGTTATTATATTCTACAATTCATGTATTAGATAATAAAAACTATGAAAACTACTGACATTGATAAGGTTAGTTCTATTAATTTTTTTTATATTTTCTTCCATATTAAACTATTTTTTTATCTCGTATTATTCTATGTTATTGTAGGCATTCAATGATTCACAGTATTATTCCAAATCTGATATGACCCATATTCAATCTACTTTTGGGAACTATTTGTTAAGTCTGATTAGTATTTCTGGTATGTATATTCTAATATTTATAAATAATAGTACATATGGGTTCAACAAACTAACTCTTTTGATATATTAGGTGTTTAAACCAACTAATAATCAAATTAATGTTTCAAAAATAACTAACAATGGGCATGACATAAATTTTAGGAACATGTATTTTAATTATACTTTAGTTTCAAAGTGTAATATTCTGAATTTTCTAAAAAATTGACATTCAACATAGGTTTTCTTTTATACTTGGTATTTGAAAGAATAAATAATCAATCAACCATGTGCTGAGAGGCTATTTACTATCCAGGATTACATGAAATCATGATGTACCTGCTACAACTCTATGGAAAAAGGATAAAAAAGACATTAAAACTGACCAAAAACAATCCCAAAGTGCATTAAAAAAATTATATGGTATCCTTAAGGCAATGAGCATTGAGTCAGGCCACAATAATGAACATGTTAACAATTTACATACGAATTTTTAGGGAATCAAAAATCTAATATGGTTTCATGGGCTAAAAATGCTCATTAGTTACCATATCATAACACGTCTCTCAAGGTCACACACACACACACACCATTGTCCATACATCCTTGAATACATATATTATAATAAATTTACATACACTCAACCATCATGGGATATCAACACACACATAAAAAGAATAAATCACTAATTTAAAATGAGAAATGAAGATCTACCACTGAGTATATTCATTATCCATCTCATTCTCAGATTACATTATCATATCAGCCATTGTATCATAGTTTACCATCAATCTATCCCATTCATCCTTAACCACATATTCCACATTGACCACAGTGGCATATTCTTCCAAAAATCTACAATTGAATTCATTGAGTTCTCTAAAGTGAATCAGAAATGTATTTATCTAATTTTTTATAATATTTATTGATACATTGATATTTAACTAGAATCCATGTAAAAATTATCAGTGGCTCAAATGTATTTTCTACTTTATAATACAAATGCATACATACTTTTTTTATTAAATAGATAAAAGTATGTAAGTTCTATATTTTCATTTAATGATAAATACTGTTTGATTGTTGCGTATATTGTGTTTTTTACAGGGGTTTTGATTTAATTGGAATTTTAGTTTTTCTAATTTTTCTAAAAAAAATCAACTTACGGCGTCAGTTATTTTTAAAACTGACACCGATATTTTTAAAAAATGTTTTACTGCGTAAGTTTTTTATAAAACCGACGTTGATAAACCAAGCTAGTTTGATTTTTGGTGTCAGTTTTATGTAAACCCGACACCGAAAATCGGTTATCGGTGTCGATTTATTTAATAAACCGATGCCAAAACCCTCAAAGAAAATGATTTTTGATGTCATTTTTTTAGAAAGCCAGCACTTAAAATACTATTTTTACATTGCCTTTATAGACGCTGGTTGAAAACTGACATAAAAAATAATAACAATCGACATTAAAATGTATTTTTTTCACTAGTGCATCATTAACATCATTGTCACTATCGACCCTTAATTGTGGGGTTTGATCATCAATATTCATGAATTCTTTTGAATAAGATGGATTTTTAGTAGTCTCTTATGAAATTTCAATTCCGTACGCTTTAGCAGAACCATGTTCAGAATGAGTAAATTGATTTTTTTGAGATTTTATTTTTTTTAAGCTCCAAAAATAATTTAGATTTCTTAAAGTGGCACATTACATTGCGTAATATATTTGATGTTCCTATTGAGCCATAAAAAATGGTTCATTTATAGTAAGAATACTTTTATATTTAATATCAATGATTCCATGAATCAGATAAACACAAAACCCTCTCTCAGTATCCAACCACTGAAATTTAAACATCGTTATATAATTTTTCCATAGATAACATAGTTCTATAATTTCATCCCATATGTGGTAAAAGTCAACTTCAGTTTTACATTGATGTGATCCTATCAAGAAAACTCTACTAATATTTTTTCTTTTTGATTCCCCATATGCACGTGTATGAAATCGAAAACCATTCACCACATATGCATTATAATATTTAAATATTTTTGATGGTGGGTTACTCAACATACACAGTCACTTATCAATTTTATCATCATGTTGAGATACCTAAAAATTATCAAAAAAATATCAATATAATAAATAATAAACAAAATTGATATGTTTAACCATTAATAATTTATGTTTCCTGTTTTTGAAACCATTGAGATAATTTTCTTGTCGGTGTTTTCAAGAGTAGTTGTTGTAATTTTTGGAAGCTGTTTCTTGATATGATTATCATATAACCTAAAAATAAAATAAATTTACATACTATAAAATAAATGACAGATGCATTAACAGTACAGAGGATTTCATTTATTTACAGTTGAGTTGAACATATGTATGAGCTCTATGATGTTCATCATTTGAAATCCATAGTTCATCAACTCCATCGAAGCCAACCTCTGGATGATTAAAAACTGAAAATTGATTGTCCATTTCACCTTCAATATTCCCCTCATTCTGTCCCATGAGGTTATGTATTAAGGGATATTCATATTGAAAATAATGAGAGCAGAAAAAAGAAATTTCCCCTTGAAAATAAGCTTCAACAATTGAGCCTTAACATAATGCTTTGTTACGCACCTTCTTCTTCAATTTATGCATGCATCTCTCTAAAGGGTACATGTATCGAAACTATACTAGACCTCCAAATTTAGATTCATGTGGAAAATGTAATATCAGATGTTCCATTGAGTAAAATAAATATGGTGGGAAGATTTTTTCTAGTTTACATATCATTATGAAAAAATACTCTTCCAATTTACATAGTGCATCGTATTTTTTTGTCGCAACACAAATGTCTCGAAAAAAATATGATAGGTCTATTATCGAATACCAAATCATAGACTTCAACAATCCTTTGAATCTAATCAGCATTATTATTTCCTTTATAACATGACAATCATGACTTTTTAATTTGATAATAAAACCATTCTTAACACATCTACCCAAATTGGAAGCATAGCTATCTGGAAGTCTCAAATCTACAATCCACTAAAAAAATAATTAGAGACTCTTTTTAGATTGTGTATAAACTTATTTTGGCTTTATTATCCTCTGTGATCTGATATTTTGAAATAGTTAGAGTTCTAGTCACCTGCATATTTGGGAAAGATCTAATCATGCCTTTATATTATCTATGGTTTAACCTGGTGTATCCAAAAATATATGAAATAAATTATGAAATGTTTTCTTCTCAATATGCCTGACATCCAACATGTGGAGGACCGACAAATCAGAATAATATGGAAGACCCCCAAAAATGTTCTGTTTTATCAAATTGTGTTCTCTCCCAAAGCTATTAATTTTCTATTGGTTTACTATGAACCCAAATATTATGGGAGGTAATGAAAATACAATTGATTTTAACACTATACTAGAGATCATTATTGGAGGTTCATCCCTTTCAATTATGCCTTTTTTGAAATGAGATTTATTCCTCTGAAAATTATTATCTGTTGGATGAATTCAGTGATGATAGTAAAAATATCAAGGTTTTCTTCCATTGACACGTATAAATAATTTTTTTCTTTCATATAGTAAACACATGATTTCCAACCATGTGTACTCTTGTTAGATAACATGGCATATGTTGGGAAGTCACTAATTATCCACATCAATGTAGCTTTTAATATGATTTTTTTTCACTGCAACATCATATGTACTAACACCATTACCAAACAATGGATTTAACTCATCAACCAATGGTTTCTAATAAATATCAATATTCTTTTTCATATGTCATGGGATTAATACAGTAAAAAAGTTATAGGGCACCATCATCATCATCTATATAGGTAAATTGTACAGAATTATAAAGATAGGCCAACATGTATACTGACTACCATAAGAACAAAATAGATAGAAACCACTAGTAGAAACACCTAATCACACATTCTGGGATTATAAAGAAGAATATGGATGTAGTCGGTCAAAATGTTTCCATTAATCACCATTAGATGGATGATTCAAGATTTTACCAGTTGAAATCTTGGTTTTGTTCCATGAGATCATTGACGGTGTGTTCTGAGACATAAATAAATGCCGCAACTTGGGTGTAAGTGGGAAATATATCAATGGTTTTACAAGAATTAATCTGGAATTCCCTAGTTGAGCTTCTCTATACCTAAATTGTCCACATGTGGGACAACTATCCAACGACTCATTTTCACTAGAATATAAGTTAAAATCATTTTCACATGCATGAATCTTATGATATGTAAGGCCGAGATTAAGAACTAGCCTATTTCTTTCATTGTAATTTGTGGGAAACACATTTACATTAGGTAATAGTGTTTAAAAAATGAAAATATCTGGTCAAAACAGTTGTTTAACATTACATTTTCTAATTTAATAGCCATAGATTTTTCAACTGCTTCAAATTGTTGGGAAAAAATCCCTCAAGGTAACATTGCAGTATTTTTGGGTTGATTGTGTTTGTTGACAAAGCAGGTTTTCATGGATATTTGTCGAGTTCCCGAGAAGTTGTTAACAATCAATGTTGACAGAGAACGATGACAAAGTAAAGGACAATCTGGAGGTGGTACAAAAGAGCAGTATAAGGTGGCGCCGTTTCCCAGTGTTTGCCAAATATTTGGGGTCCAAAATTTGGAGTTTGGTGAGCATCGAGAAAAGTGGATTTCCATGAAGAGCATAATTTAATATGGCAATGGCATGCGTTTCGCAAAGATGGGATGCACGGATTGGATTTTGCGAAGGCCAGAAGAATGGAGGCGGTATTGCTTCGCGATTACGTCAAGCTTCGCGAACGGCAGTGGCTGAAGCGCATCGCCGCGGTGAAGGGCTTTGCGAGGGAGCTTCGCGGGGAAGGCGCGAAGGAATGTTGGGCTTCGTGAGGGAGATTCGCGGCGAAGTCGCGAAGGTATGTTGACGGTGATTCTTCGTGACTACGTCAAGCTTCGCGAATGGAAAATTGTCGTGGTGCTTCGCGATTTGGAAAGAATTCCGGCAGAATCTTTGGAGTTTCGCGATTTGAGATGACGTGGCGTTGACTTCACGCAGAAGGGACGAAGGTCGGTGGAATCGCCTATAAATAGAGGCCGACTCCTTCGATCGAGGAAGAGAGATTTTTCAGAGAAGATCATTTGCTCTCGTTTTGTGAAGGTAGTTCGCGGAGCCAGTGTGCTTCGCGAAAGAGGAGCTTCGCGGCGGGTATTGTAGCTCCGCGAAAGTTGTGTGCTACACGTTGGCTCAGTGAGATTCACAAGAGAAGTTGCTTTGCAACGAGTTGAACATTGTGGGAGTTCTTCGCGAGAGATCTTTGCGATAGAGCTTCGCGAAAAGGCAGGAGCTTCGCGAAGGATTGTTTGAGCGTCGCGAAATTGGGAGCTTAGTGAAGTAGGGTGCTTTGCGAAGGTTTTTCCAAAAGGAATTTCCTAGTGTTCAGAGGAAAAGAGGTATTCATCAGTGGATGAAATTTTGACATTAACAGAGCATCCATCATCAGTTAAGGATGCATTCTTTCATGCAAATGAAGAGACCCACAGGTCTATAAACTGTGAGTGAATCCCTTTACAGAGCAGTGAGCTTAGGAAGAGGAAAAAGGTGATCCTCTCCTCCGGCAGTGAGCCAGAGAGAGAGAAACAGGGAGTGACCCTTGGGAAAGCAGTGAGCGGACCCTAAACGTTGTAAAGGCAGTGAGCCTGGGCATAGAAGTGATCTAGACCAAACTTTGTAATCCACAACTAGTGAAGTTTAGTAGAATTGGTACGACCGGCAACCTGTCGGCGTATGCTCCTTAGAAGTAGCCCAGTGAGGGTGAACCAAGTAAAAATCTCTGCGTCTGCCTGCTAATTTGCTTGCATTGCATTTAAAGCATCATCATCAAATAAAGGAGAAAGTAAGTGATCATAACAAACACACAAGTGAAAACAAAGTGACCCTTGTAACAAAGAGGTCAAGATCCAGCGGGGCAGGAAGAACTTTGAAAAAGAATATCCATACCCTGATTCCCCCCCCCTCTCAGGGTATATAGGCCCCTATTGGTCCTAAAAAAAAATTTCGTATCTTGCAACCAGGATATAATGAATCCTTAGAATACCTCAACAACTCATAAAATTTAGATAGGGAAAACTCAGGAGTTAAATCAATATCATCTTGAGTTTTCGTTTGTTGAATATATGGATAGGGAACATCGTGTACTAAATTTTGAAACTATGATAGATCCAGAATCAAATTATTACTATCTTCTTCGTAACTATGTTCATCACGTTGATACCAAAAAACATAATCTGGTTGAAACCGAAACCCAAGAGATAACCCCAACCTTGTCAAATGTGTCAAACATTCTCAGAGAACATTTTTTAGAAGGACAAAAAATTGTTCCATCTGAATCAATTCCTGGTTTTGATGATGCAAATGAAAATAAAGATTTAACACCCTCAATATCTACAGGATTTAAACCAGAACCATTTGGATTTCTATGTTGATTTATCTAAGTGAGATCATCTAATAATGACTTTTGTCAACTTCCTTGTTCTATATTTTTCTACAAAATTTAAAATCATTACTGTTTTTGAATATTTTGAAATTTGAAAAACACTATAAAAAAAGAAGATCAATAATTACAACTACTTCTTAATAATTTCCATTAATTATAGGAGACACAATTTCCTATGGATTGACAAATACTCTTCTGTCTAATGGTTCATTTACTTGGAACTTTCACACACTGAAATCACAATGAAGAATTTCTCTCAGAGGTATAAATATCCATTCTCATGCATACAAGAAAGTATAAGCATACCTCTGAGAAGATTCTTCATTGTGATTTTAGTGGGAGAAAGATGCAAGTAAATTAGCCATCGAACAGAATAACCACCTTTTCTTCGATTAATCATCTTCTTGCAGCTATCACCGCCTGAATATATTATGAAAAATGTGGTCATACAAATGTATATCCAAAATCATGCATACGATATTGGATATGCATAAATAGAATCATATTTTTCATAATTTTTTGTGTTAGTGAGAGTTTAAAGGAGAAGAGTCATTGAGGAAAAAGAGTGCCTCTAATTCACTAGATATTGTGCGAAGTTGTTACAATTTATTACAATTCATTTCAAATGATTTTATTAATAATTATTCCTAATTATTCTTAATTATGGCTATTTATTCCTAATTATTACTAATTATTATTAATTATTACTAACTTTTCCTTATTATTACTAACCATTACATATTTTTAGAAATTATTACAAATTATTAATAATTATTACTAACTACTACTATTTTTACCTATTTTTATATTTTTCAATATTTTTTACTATTTTTTACTAATTACTACAAGTTATTACAAATTATTACTAATTATTACTAGTTATTAATAATTATTAATAATTATTACTAATTATTACTAATTATTACTAATTATTTCTATTTATTTCTAATTATTAATAATAATTATTAATTATTTCTAATTATTACTATTTAGTACTATTTAGTATTATTTATTACTATTTATTACTAATTATTACTATTTATTACTATTTATTACTATTTATTACTATTTATTACAATTTATTACTGTTTATTACTATTTATTACTAATTATTACTAACTAGTACCCTGCCTGTGCATAAGCAAAGTGCTATAAATGTAAGCTGAATATCAAAATGCATTAAAAATTTGAGAAGTTATCAATTAAAATTTAAAACAAATATGTTGAAATTACAATGTTAGTAACAGTTCTCAAATATGAATGAGTAATAGTAAATAGTGAATTATGTAAAATAAAGTTAAATAGAAAAAGTAAATGATAACAGAATTTATATATAGTTGAAGTGTAAATAAAACAAAAACACATTATCATTGTATGAGTGATTGTTGTAAAAAAACATTTCATATGTGAAGTTGAATAATTTCAATACATAATGATATAAAACAATGTTAAAAACTGGACATAATTGTATGAACATCATGTTTGATGAATTTTTGCATGTAATTGAAGTGTAAAAGTCTGTATAAAATTGTTCTTGTCCCTAAGTCATCTTCACCTTTTTTATCATCCACTAATTACGTACTAAAGATGAGAAAAAAATATTAAACATTAGTAAACATTGATGATTAAGAAGGTATGAAAATATAATGTACCAGGTAAATTAAATATAGTTGTAGAAACATGAATGATTGTTATGGAAGTGCATAGTAAAGGGATCAGCAGATACCCGAAATTTCACACTGATTTCATATGCATAGAGAATATTTATTAGAGGAATGTACAAAAAACAATATCAAAATCACACTGATGGATGAAATTATACCGACGACTATATAACATTCGTACATTTTAAAAAGAGGCTGTTTTGTGGATGTAATGTTACATGTTCTGCTAATGAGTTTTTATTTCAAACAGGGCGTAATTTTTATCTCCTATATTTAAGGAAATGTAAAATATAGAGATATATTTCATGAAGAAGAACACTATATTCATTTTTGAAGAATTTTCCTAATGAAATATAGTCATTTATTTAATACAACATGTTGTATTTCCTACACCATAATAGTTGAACAGATAATTAAACCCTCAAATGATACATGCTATAAGTGAACAACAACTGATACATCCTAATAGATATAAAAATAACATTGTATTTCTGGAATAATGGAAAAATTTCAGGTGCAATGGTATTTTCCAGGACACATGATATACTAATAATATCAAAATAGGAAATGAGTAGCAGAATACATTTTAAATGAATTGTCTTTACTCTATCTAATGTAATACATATTACACACCTATTTTAATTATAAAAACAATAATGAAAAGAATATGATTAGTGAAGATGTATGGTTACCTTGTGTTTTCAGCAGTATATTTTAGTTAGTTAGTTTTTTCAGTTTTCCTATTTATATCTCCCCTTGGAATGGTGTGTAATTCAGAATACGACTTGTCGTACCAACGTTGTCTGGAGAAGTCTTGTCACTATGTTGCATATCATCATTCTTATCAAAATAATGCAACATATTTTTATACATAGAGGATATTGTTAAACAAAATAGAAAATAGAAACTAAAGATGATGAAATAGTTTAAAAATAGGGCAGATGTTTAACAGTATGGTGTACTATAATAGCAGAAAATTGTAGATAGAATGAAACATTTTATTATATATTCAGTTTATAGAATGAAAATGTATTTATACCGTCTATCGTTCTAGTAATGTAAATAATTTAGAAGCAATCAAATAGTAGATATATATAATGTAGTAAAAGTTACAGATTTTGAGGAACAAAAGCTACATAATGAGCTACCTTTTCAAACAAATTCATAAGGAAGAAAGAAAAGTTAGTGAAAGAAAAACTACTTGGGAATAAAATTTATAGACATTGATGAATAAAAGTTACATGATGAGGTTGTTTCAGCTATAATGAGAATTTCCAAAACCCATAACTGGATTTTCAATCAAGTCTATATAAAGACTAAATTCCATTGATCATTTACAAAGTTCTCTTCCTCCATCAAAAATGTCAATTTCTGCAAAGGAAAAACATGTTCACCTACTCTAAAAAATGATATAATGCTGAAATACAATACAAGATCCAATACTCAATGAAACTAAAAGACCCACAATTTTAATAAATGAATTACTACTTTAAAACATGCCCTTTTATAACACCTGTTATATGAAAGAAATATTTCTCATACTATTCACAACATTTCTAAAATTCAAAATTTTTAATAAAAATAAATAATAAAAAAAACATCACAAGATTAATTCAAGAGTCCGCATCATAATTAAATCTTCAAGTGAAGCAATAACCAATTCTGTTATCATAGTAATGTGTCTCACATTGTGATAAAAATCTAGATCTACTTCCAAAGAACTATTTTTTGGTATCTTTGCAGAAATTACCTATTATAAGTGAACAAATATCACAGTAAAGACATGAATTACTACAACCTAAAACTTAATAGTATGTTTTTTTGTGGAAAATCCATTCTAGAAGATCCTTGTGAAATCTGGGTAAACTATGCAGTAGTTAGGTAACATAAATTCTAAAATTTAAATTTGTGGAAAAACATGTTTACATAAAATAGAATGTCTAATACACTTATTAACATGTATAACAATTGAAAAAACAAATTTTTAAATTAAATAAACAATCAAAATTTTGTATTACCTTGATATTGCACCAAGAAAAACAATTGTATAGTTTTTCCTATATGAATAAGTCATGTGAGTAAAAATCTAAGAATAAAAAACATTCAGATAAAGGAGTTTGTAAGATGAAAAGCATACAAGGACAAATGGTGTAATGTAGTACCCACCATGATGTGTCAGAATAGAAGAAATGAAGAATTCATTGTGTCATCAAAAGAAATATTTTATGACTAATGCATTAAACATCATAAAAATATAGTAGTTAAATATTTGACATGTAATAATATAAATCAGAACTAAAATCATAGTTAATAATGTTTCAATGGCATTAATTACCTATAGAAAAGATGATCAACAGTATCTTGTGAGTGTGGCGTCACAAAAATTCCCAAAAGTTCCATAGTTACTAAAACATAAAATCATTCCTGATGTATAAAAAATCTGGAAACACTTATGCATAATCAATATGAAAAAATAAATATCTTGACTAATTGGGAAACGATTTTGTATAACCAGTACATAAATGAAGGGATGAAAGGAAGAACTCATAGAACACATAATAATTGACATAGAGAATGAAGTCAAAATATATGACAGTAGAAAGCATGTTTGTACTGGACATAAATGGAGTATATAGAGCACATTTTGTGGACAATACATGCTAGAGAATCCATGAGAAAGAAGGGTAAACTAGGTAGAAGTAAAGGCAATCAAAAAATAAAATATTCATATAGCCGATAAGTCAATTATTCATGTAAACATTGACCATAGTACATGAGATTTTACTTGAAAATGCAATCAATAAGTCAACTATGCTTGTCATCGAAGACATTAACAAGAAAATCAATTAAAATTATAGTAAATGTACATAAATAAAACTATAAAAATTTATGTACTGATATATGTCAGGTATGCAATAGAAACATCACATGTTGTGGTAGAAGTAAATAATATACGTGGTAAAAATTATAAATGAAGTAATATTGGCTGAGAAAATGAATGATGATGTGTAATTGGAGATTAAGATATGGTGATCTTTCTTGTTAATTTATGAATAAATCATGTATAACTGGAAATACTAAATCATGTCATGAAGGAAATATATAATAATTCATAGAGTGGAGGGAAACAACACTAATCAGAAAGTCAACTATGCATTATCTGCATGAATGAAACAAAAACAATTATGTATTTAATGAATCTAGGTAGGCATAAAAAATCTACATGACACTCAGATGTAGTGCTTGAATTCTATAACAGCACTGGTAAAAAATATATATGAAGTAACATTGGTCAAACAAAATTAGGACACTATGTAATATTCACCCAAAATTAATATTCAACTAAAATTCATAATTCATGGAGAGAAGGGAATAAATTTTTGAAATTGAGAAGAACACACCTTTTTCTTACCTCTAGTTCGGTAGAAGAAAACATGTCTATACTAGAAATAAATGGAGTACATATAACAAATTTTGTAGACAATAGATGCAAGATGATCGATGATAATGAATGGTAAACTGGCCAGCAGTGAAAAAAATGAAAAAAATAAAACATTCATCTAGTCAATAAGTTATAAAATCTAATGCAATTCGCAAGGTAATACATACACTATAGTTTCCTCACCAAGAGAAAAAATAAAATGTTGTAGGATATGAAAGGTTGTTCTAAGTATAAAATTTACCTAGACTAACCTGAACATGTCTAGTGTCAACCCAAGATGCGCATATATGGGGATATTGGGTCATCAATGTACACGACTGACACATCCTTCATGTGAAAACTTTAGAAACTATCTATGCAAATATAATAGTTAAAGAGATAGTGAACCATTGAGACAAATCATTTGTTTCATGACTGATTGAAAACTAACATTTTTATTTCCTTTGAAAATACATACTAATACAAGAAAATCACAGAGGATGAGAAAAGTGCAATCCCATAGCATCATTAATCACAAAATTCAGCCCCTCACTATGAAAAGAATATATATTAAGGAAAAATGATATACTCTGATTGGGTGCAGCTATGGATGCCGATAAGTCTGCCACCTGATTCCCTTCCCGCCATGTAGGATTGATATCAATAGAGTTCCCCAAAATCTGCTTGCACTTTCTGTTGATATAAACACTATTCCACAGAATGTGACCTATACCTGCTAATTCTTTCCATAACATTAAAGAGTCTGTTTCCACCACTTTAAGATTGATATCCCGCTACTCGCACAACTCCAACCCCGTGAGCATCGCCTCGGCTTCATCCTGGAAAACATCGCCCCTGCCATAGAAAGCAGAAAATGCTACAATAACAGACCCTGCCCAATTCCTAATAACCCCGCCACCCCTCATCTCCCCCATAAAAGAGATCCATCCATGTTGGGTTTTAGTTTGAATTGTAGGGGATGCTAGCGTACCCATTGCCCACGGCCCAACACCCTGCCTCGGCTGGACAGTAAACAACCGAGAAACATGGATTTCATCGAAGGCGCATCGTGGCAGCCAGTACACATCCGAACCAAGTCCTACAATAAGTTCTACATTTTAAAAGTAATACTTTCCTGGGTACCATTGAAATTTTTGTGTCACTCCTCATTTCTTTACCCCCAAAGGTTCCATCATCCGACTAAAACAAAAACAGCCCACGCCTACCTCTCACGTCCGTGATCACCCACCCCTTAAAACCATGCACTAAAGAAGAGTTCCACCATCCCTCCCTGTCTGTTCCACCCCGTGAAAGCTCCAACCAATGACCAAATATATCTATCCCATTCAATTTCTAAAACCAATTCCCCAATTATTCTATTTTGGGCTCCCGACAACACCCACACTGGACGCAAAGCGAACACCTATAAGCTGAATGTTATCATCAGTAGGAAACTCTTGGTTCCTTACCCTCCAAAATAAGAAACTAAATTTTTAAGGGACATATTTTCACCACATAGTCTCCCCCAATGTATAAACATCATTTACATCCCTCCTCACCCAAGAAAAATCCTTTAAAGAAAACACACCTGACGAACAACCTGTGAAAATGAGATTATCATGCTCATCATTGATAACAATGCTATTGAAAATAGCCCATAACTATCATCCAAAATGGCCTGGATAAAACTAGAATTCCCGCTAGCCTCTCTGAACGATATACTTGGTGTGGGGAAACTTGGAAACCACAACCTCCCATCCCCCCAATATTGCAGCTAGAAATTAATGTCACCACTTCCCACTATCCACCTAGAGTGTTGATGCAAGACCTCTAGGTATGGGTAAATCAGTTTCCAAATCATAGAGGATCATACTCTTTTCTCATTCACATTAAATCCATATTTTTCCGGCATTGTCTTACCCCAAATTTTTCTTCCTTCCATGGCCTCCCATGCAAGTTTAGCATGCAGACCTTGCATGGTCAAAGAGACACTCCTCATATTAATTCCCCTGTCTAGGAGGGGATTTGCAAGCTGTTTTCTAGATTCCCAGTGACGCCTGCCTTCTATATGCCTGTCCTATATGAAGGACACTATTAACCTTTCCAATTTTGTGATAACACTACTGGGGACCTTAAAATTGGAGATAACATGCATAGGAATAGAAACAAGAACACTATTCAAATGGGTAATGCGCCCACCAAATGAAAAAAATATTTTCTTCCAATTAAAGAATCTTAGAAACCAATTTTTCAAAATGTTGAATCCTGAGAGAGTGAGGGATAACTAGTCATACTCTATAGGAAAGGATCCCCTACTCATGTTCAATCTATCTTCAAGATTTCTAACCATGTTCTCTGTGATATGCTTAGATGTATAAAACATGATTTTCCCCCGGTTCACCACCTGACCACTCCACATGCAGTATTCTTCTGGATACCCATTCATCCCCTGCACTAATCTTCTACTGTCATTGATAAACAAAATAGTGTCATCCGCAAACATCAAATGTGAAATACCCATTGTTACATGCTGATTCTGGTATGGAAAAACTGTCCCCAAGGGAATACCCCAATTTATATAGTACCTGAAGACATTTATTGGTGTCATGAGAATGACATAATTTTGATGGAAATGTAAATAAAAAAAATTGTGAATCAATCAAAACATAAGGTAACCTACAATACTGGGGGTCTGAGATCCTCCATGCTCTTTTTAATCTTTATCATTGTCATAGAGATATCCAATGAGGTATTTGAAACATATGTCCATTGAATAAATTAAAAGACAATTATATAGGAAAAAACAAGCAATAATGTGTAATGCTTTGTTAACTAATATCTTAATGGAAAAATTCATCAATCAAATAATTTTTAATGTTGAACCAGTTTAAGAGTTCACATGTATTATAATCCAAAAATCTAAATAACTTATTTCATGTATCATGTTTACAACATTAGAATTTAAGCACAATGGGAGGCTCTTGTCGTAAAAGTGAAATAAATATGGCATGTTTGAGAAGATAAATTGGTAATCTTATCATTAACATGGATACTAATCAATCATATTGATTATGAGGCATGAACCCATGATTCAAAAGTACAAGAAAATAATGTAAACTGTGTGTTATAAAATGATAATTGTAAAAAAATGAAATGAATAAAAAAAATTACCATGGTTAGTAAACCTTCAGTGATATTATCTCCAAATACTTCATGATTTGAATGTCTTTGTAACATTAATGCACGATCTCATGAACCGTTAATGAAATATTTGATAATTAAATGATTGATCTGCATAAAACAATGGGATAAAATGAATGATGAGTAATGAAAACATAAAAAACTAAAAAGGTTAAAAGATATTTCATTACACTTTAAAAAATAAAATGAGATATGATTGCTTGAAAAACACAATGGAAACATAATTAACTTAATATTGAGGGAGAAACAATAATATTGAACACAAACTAAATACATTGTGTGATGTAATGGATTGTAATTACGGTCCCAATGATTCAAGTGTTTATTCCTTCACTGTATCTTCATAGAAAGTTGAATATTGTATGTTGCAACGGCTGAAGGCAACTGGAGTCATACCTTTATGGGAATGAAGGTTCCAATGTTATGAGGAATCAGCAAGAGTATGTAGAACTCGATGAGTGTGGGGGCATGTTGGAGTAATAAATGAAATACTATTCTTGAAATTAATATGGATTAATTGGTAGTAAATTTCGCAAAATATAGAGGAAATGTAAAATTTTAGTAATAAAAAATAACTAAACATAAAAATGATAGAGAATATTGAAAATTAATATAAATCAAAACTAACCATCAAGTGGAGGAACAATTCACCCATTTCCATAGACTCATTGAATAAATAATCTTCCGTAGAAAAATATATAATTATTGTCAATATATATCAAAAAAAATGAAATAGTCTAATAATGGACAAAATTAATAATAAAATGTATTTTGGAGCATTACATTTTTTGGGAAGCATGAATTATAATTTATATTCTTTGGGAAGTTACAATAAATGATTTGAAATAGTGCCATTTTAATTCACAGTAATAACAATAATTTTTCAAAGGACAATACTAAAATAAACTCTTTATGTAATAGAGATCAGGGATTAGATTCTTGAAATATAATGGAATCATTAAGAATCATGTAACAATAGATCAATTGAATTTCATACTATAACATCATTGAAATGAGAGATAATAAACCTCCACTAGATAAAAATGAATTCAATGTATACTTGGAAATGCATTCATAAAAAATAGTAATAAATAAAAATGAATTCATTATGTACTTGGACATGCGATCATTAAAAGGATTCATTTATGCACCTGAAAATTTAAAAACAAGTATAGTAGTTATTTCTTAGTAAGGTATTGGAACATTAAAGTAGGTAATCAAGTATATAAAATTAGATTTCAAATACAAAGAATATGAAATTTGAAAAAATCATGCTACTATAGTTAAGTTATTAAAATAAAACTATTGTGAAAAAATAAACTCATACTACTAGTAAAATTAAAATTATTACAGAATATAATATTTCTAAAAGTGTTAGACACTACATTTAAAATAGTGGAACCAAAATAAATGTAGGGACACAAAATAAGGGTTGAAAAAGAAGAAGAACCATTGATCATAAAACATAAATTAAATAATGTTGAAAACATTAGGGTTTCAGTAAAGTAAGCGAACCTGGAAGGAAATCGATGATCAAATGGAGAAGAATCATGGATGGAAGAATAAAAAATATTAGGTATCTTGTGAATTGGAGATAACTTATAGTGAAGGACGAGCCGTTATTTTATATGATTGATGATATCGGAACCTATTCAGTTCTAGTTCAATAAGAGTTTTATGATGGAGGGATGAAGGAATGTGATGCTAATATAGTATTCTAGGAGGAGGTTAGAGGTGGAGGTGAGGTGTAGGTGGAGGCATAGATAGGGAAGGGGGTCAAAGAGGGTGACGAAGACAGAGGTAGTTTCAAGAGGGGATGAGGGGGTTTATGAGAAGAGACAGTGTCCAGAGGGGAGTCGAGTATGGTGGGAGATAGGTATGAATATATAGGGAAATCGAGGTGGAGGCAATACGGATCCAGAGCTTGAGGAATATGCTGGAGGTGGATGGATAATCGTGGGAGGAACATGATGGAAGAATGAAATCCTACGCCGGAAGACAGGTCGCCGTAAGGCACAGCTCATAGTCGAGTTGCGATGGGTATAGCGGGTGTTAGATTAGAAATAGGAGGGTTAATTGGTAATTGGAAAGGCATAGTTGGTGACATGGTTGAACGTTGCAGTGAAACATATGTAGGGGAACACAAAGGTTTAGAAAATATACTATATAGATTATTACTAATTATTATTAATAATTACTAATTATTAATAACTACTACTTATTATTACTAATTATTACTAATTAATTCAATTTATTACTATTTATTACTATTTATTAAAATTTATTAGTATTTAGTAGTATTTATTAGAATTTAATAGTATTAATTACTAATTGTTTTTAATTATTACTAATTATTACTAGTTATTCCTAATTTTTACTAATTATTTCAAATTATTACTAATTATTACTATTTGTTACTTTTTATTACAATATATTACTAATTATTACTAATTATTACTATTTATTACTAATTATTACTAATCATTATTATTTATTACTATTTATTACTATTTATTTTTAGAGACCAAAAATTGACGTACATAGACATTAAATTACTTTTGCAGAATCCTTAATACAATAAAAAAATTGACGCCCAAAGACCGTATTATTTTAGTGTATTTGGAAGCTCCGAATATAATCTTCTATTCATTGTGAAGGATCATAAACATATCCCATAAATATCGTCCCCTTTTGTTTTCTTAACTAAAACCTTTATTTATATCCTCGGGAAAATATAAAAGGGGCGATCTCAAATTCTCAGTAAGGGTAAACATGGAGAACATAAAAACAATCCATAAAAATTTGAACGTAAAAATGTTAACATAAAACATCAAAATCTTGAGCAATGACATAAATCTTGGTAGTACATAAGACATAGATCATAAAGGAACATTAATCATGATAAAATATCATGGGAATAAAACATCTATTTGTGGAAAAACCATTAAGCACATGATATTATTTCCATAGTAGCCAAGGCATTGCTGCCAGGACCATCATAGTGGACAAAGTCCATTACTGAACCAAGTTTACTTGCTATTCCAACCCTGTATTACTGAACCAGATTCACTTTCTATTCCAGCCATGTCTATCTCATGAGATATAAATCATTACCCAATGCATTGGAGGTAGATATAGGTCCCACCCTTCTCATAATGAAATCATTATTATAGGTGCCACAACATAAACATAAATCATTCAACATAACCCAAAGTATGAAATACGGTTCATAAACATCATCCCATCAAAAAATAATCAATATAAAACAAATGGATATCATTTCATCATAATAAAAGTTAAACCATGTAAATCGTAGAAACATTATACTTGAAACATACACATATGAAATAATGTCATCTTAGAAGGAAAATGGTTTTGATAAAACACTTGAAATGAATTCTTGAGAAAAATATCCTTTCTTCTTTAAAATCATTTACTTTTCACAAAATTCCATGAAATTTTAAAAGAAAATGATTTTGTTGAAAATATTCAGGAAATATTGTAGAGTAAGCTTCATGAAAATAAGGCGTTATGAAACTGTAAAAATCCGTTCTTGTCATATAAGTTAAAAAAAAATTCTCCTCGTACTTTTAACCGAAACGTAAAAAAGTACCTCATATGTTAAACAAAAGAAAGATTCCTTCAATAACAAAAAGTAAAAGTCAAAATGGTGTAAACATGAATTTAAGCATACATCTAATAATATTAAACACTTTATGAAAACATTTTTATGGACATGGATGAATAATATAACCCCAGTAAATACTTACCTATAAGCAATCTCGGATAAAAATGAGATTGAAAAATTATCCCTTACCTTATGTCCAATTTCTTCTGTATGTGTCTGAGACTCTTGTATAGTGGGTTTAAAAATATTATTAACTTCTAAAAGAACCATAATAATATTTATGAGATCATATATGACTCACTTACGACTTTATATTACCCGTTCATTTGTAAATTCCATGTTAAAGCACCATTTTGCGTAAAATCGTTTCATTTATCGTCTGTGTTTTGACTTGTAATTATTCATATGATTAATTCGGTCATGGTTACTTACTTATAGAATGTAAAAGATTATATATATATAATATATGTCCAGAATATACATATATATAATAGATCGATAAATGGAATGAAATAAACCGTTCATATAGACGGTAGGTCGTACGTACGCATGATCATTGTTTTCGGTTCCTTATTAGATTGAATGGAATTAACTAAATAACATATACATAAGTCTAGTATAATTAATATTTCATATATTTCTTGATTATTTATTATATATACTTGATAATCATTCTTGATTTTTTAACTTTGAGAATGAATCTCATCGCATCGTGGAGACGGTAATCCGTATGTACGCACGAGCGATAATATCATTCCCATAATTATTGAATGGAATTTTAGTGGATGATATAATATCGCAGAATTAGTATCATGTTATAATAACCATATATATTTATTATTTACACCATTATACCCATCCAAGTAAGGTGGTGGTGGAAAAATAGATTACACCACGGTGTGGAGACGGTATTCCGTACGTACGCACACGTGGTGATTTCATTTTCTGTATGATGGATAGAATGTGAAATAGAGTTGGTTAAAATTTATAATAAAATATAAGTATATGAGTGATACTAATTTTATTAATTTATTATTAAACAACAAAATAATAGGAAGCATAAGATCAAATTAATTTTAAAGAATTGATAAAGGATATTACCTCTTCTTCGACGCGCCTCTTCTAAACCTCCTCTTAGGCCAGTAAAGTTGGTCTTTGATGAAGACCTGGACCTCTAGTATGTATATAGGGAAGTGGAGGAGATAAATGGTAAGGGATATGCCAAGATTGAAGGCTCAATGTTTTGTGTAGAGGATAGGTAGGAGGTGCCCTTTTATAAGGGAAGAGATGGGCACGTTTGGAAACCTCTAGAATATTAATTTGTAATAAACTAAAAAACCACTTAAAAACATCCAAAAATGACTCAAATCAAAATATGAGATGAGTTAGGGTTTTCATATCATCAGAAAATTAAAATTTGACATGTTGGGAATTTATTGTAAACCTTATCAACTTGATTTATCCATGTTTAATCTATTTAATTTTATTTTTGGTGATAATATTCTAAATTTAATATTGTGATAAATAATTACTTATGTGTTGTGATTTGTCCATAATTGGATACTTAATGACATTTTAGACTATATAAATTTCAATTTATAATTTTCAAATATTTTTGTGATTTTTAAACAATTTAATACTATTCTATTTTTATAAAATAACAATAGTGTCAATTTTGACACTATTCATTTATTTGAATTTAAATAAAATAAACACAGAGGATATATTCGAACCAAAATATTTAACAGATTTATAAAATCCCATATACATCTAAAAAATTCTTGGACCACATTAATTTGTTCATATGACATTTATTTTAGTATTTTTAAAGCCATTTATTTGATATTTCCCTTAATAAAATAATTACCACATCTTTTTTGTATAATTTTGAAAAATACTTATTTGTTGAATAAAAATTAAAAATTAAATACTATGATGTAGATAAATATAATTTCTTTCATTATAATACTTTTACTTGAATTTATCATATTAAAATCACAACATTTAAATATTTATATTTATTAAATCATTAAGGTGACAACTTTGAAATCATTTAAAATAAAATAATATAAGTGTCATAATAACTTTTATAAGGATCTAAATGGTCTATTATTAGGCCATTGTATTCTTAGGGTTTACATGTATATGAAAAATAATTTTTGGTCAGGTTTTTGTGCCTTTTATGGTCACTATTAGTTTAATAAAAACTGTATTATTGGTTTTTCACTAAATAAACAATTTTTGCATCACTATTGTGTAACCATTAATAATTCTTATATAATCCCTAAAAATTATAAATAAATTCTCATGATTTATATAAGTTTATTATATTTCTGAAAACTATTTATATTCTATGTTTTATGAAGTTTATTAGTAAATTAAAATTAGTACACTTATACAATATAAGAAAGTGACATGTTGTCTCATTCTTTGGTTTTAATAATAATTACATCATTTTCATGGTGAAAAGTCCATGAAATGAATCTATTATGACCCTTAAATGGTATGGGTCATCTTTTATTCATCCCATATAATTTGTTAAGGTGTTAGGGAAATTTTATAATCTTATTTTTACCCTTAATTACCCGATTTACCTTTAACTTATCACTGGGTTTCAACATAGGAGAACATAGGTGAAAACATGGATATGGAAGAGAAATCTAATGATCAAGTTTTGACGGAGAGTGGTAGAGAACCTTTCTATGAAAAAGACAACAATCACAAAGACATAAATTTTTGATGATCTATGGTACCATTTGATTCATCAAATATGAGGGCACTAGGACAACATTTGTGGGTTTCAAGATAATTTCCATTCTCTTGAAGAATTTTTGAATTAAAAGAAATATTTACATGATTTTGGTACAATCACACTGTTGTTTGTGCCTTGAGAAATTTACACTTCATCTCTTAAAGAAATTAAATTGAATTTGTCATCCGTGATGTATTAACAGATCATGCGATATAATGATAGGTCATTCCATTTTTCTCAAACATAAGGTTAGAAAAAGTTATATACAAAAGTCTATCTTATTGTGAGACAAATCGTTTATATTTCCAAAAATGGAAATATACTTCATCTATCATACTGTTTAATAAAATAAAACTAGTTTCTACTAACTAGGGACTTCATGTAGGCCAGTGGTAGCCGATAATGGCCAGTCGTACTTCGATTGGGGGTTTGATTCCTGAAACCATGTCAGATGCGATGGGTTGTCACCCGTCCTGTAGGTTGTCCTTTTTAAAAAACTACACTATTATGACATTCTAGAAATAATATAGAAAAAAGATTTTATCCTTAGACAAAATTATCTTATGTCTAACATAATCCAATTAAAATATTTATTCTTATCCAAAATAATTTTATCCAAGCTCATAGTATAAAGATAATGATTACTAGAAATTTCATCAACCAAGCATCTGAATACCTTCATCTATCCCCCGTATATCATAAGATATATCTTTTGGGTCACATTCCAAAAATGTGAATACCTTAATCTTGTATTCTCTTGAAAAATGGATTACCATATAATCTTAGTGAAAACCTGAATGATTTTAAAAGTTAACTCTTTCCATATACCAAAATCCAAAAATTTCAATATACTCAAACCATGATGTCACTTTGTCCTTATATCAGTCATTATCTCATTAATACTATCAAAACTATTAATTTCTATGTATCCATTAATTATTCACATATCATCTGCTTTCGAAAAATCTCTGAATATCCTTTCATGGTTACTGGTACCATTCAACATATACATTCAAATAATTTTTGAAAAACAATAGCGTAAAAATCCTTAGATGTTTCTTTATTCCATAGTAACATTAAATTACGTGTACAACATAACTCTTGATAAACATACAATCATTCCACTACCTTCTTAAACCATTGACCGAGCTTAATCATTGTATTCCTCAACACATATTTCATATATTATTTCATATGTATTCTCTTCATCATCATCAACATAAATACTACCCATAAGGCCATGTTAATTCTTTACATGTTATTTCTTCTTAGGGTATTGTTTTGCATAATGACCGTACATTCCACATTTAAAACATTTAACTGTTGTTAATGTATTAGGAATACCCTTATCCTTGTCCATAGTGTTAACCGAACCATTTCCTTTGCAATTATTGGCTGTGTGTCCTTCTTTTCCACACCCAAAGCATATTCCAGTTCCGTTGAAACATTCTCCATGATGCCTCTTCCCACATGATTTACAAGAGGTAAATTGAAATTTATTTCCTCTATAATAATCATGAAACTCCATTTTTCTCTTATTTTCTAAGTCAATAAAATTACCAGAGTTGATATTATTTAACAAATTATGAAGTTGATGATTAGGCATAAAAAGATATGTGGACTTCCAGATCCAATTTTATTTGTTTTCTCATGAAGAATATCAATCCACTGTCCATCATATTCTCTATTATCATGAATCTTCATGTTTCCAGACATTTTTCTAAACCCCAAAAAGAATAGTGTGAGAGGAATAAATCATGCTTGGAAAACAAAATAATAAATGCGGAGTACCTTCAATATATAACATCTTAAGTTTAATTGTAAGATCATTACCATAATTCTAGGACTATAACCCATACTTATACTTAACCATAGAGATATCCCTATATATACCCTAGAAATATCTATAGGGATTTCACTAAAGTTTTCACATCCTAGTTTCCAAATGTTAACTAAACCTTCCCTCTAATACCAAATTTAGAGACCCAAACTTGACGTACATAGATATTACATTAATTTTTCGGAATACTTAATATCTAAAAAAACAGATGCCCAAAGACCGTATTAGTTTAGTGTCTTTGTAAAATCAGAACATAATCTTCTAATCATGGTGAATGATATTCAACATCTCATATAAATATCTTCCCCTTTTGTTTTCGTACCTAAAACCTTTATTTTTATCCTGGGGAAATGAAAACATAAAAAGGGTGAGCTCAAATGCTCAGTAAGGGTAAACATAGAGAATATAAAAACAGTCCATAAACATTTGAATGTAAAAACATGAACATAAAACATCAAAATCTTGAGCAATGACATAAATCTTAGCCGTACATAAGACATATATCATAAACGAACAATAATCATGATAAAATAGCATGGGAATAAAACATGTAATTATGGAAAACCATTAAGCACATGATATGATTTACATAGTAGACAAGGAATTGCTTCCAAGACCATCATAGTGGACAAATTCCATTACTGAACCTGGTTTACTTGCCGTTCCAGCCCGGTATTATTGAACCAGATTCACTTGCCGTTCCAGCCATGTCTATCTCATGAGATATAAATATTTACCCAATAATTGGAGGGAGATATAGGTCTCACCCATTTCATAATGAAATCATTCTTACGTGTTCCACAACATAAAGATAAATCATTCATCATAACCCATAGAATAAAATGGGTTTCATAAACATCATCCCATCATAACATAATGCATATAAAACAAATGGATATCATTTCATCATAAGAAATGTGAAACCATTTAAATCATAAAGAAATTAAATTTTAAAATGTACACATATGAAATAATGTCATCTTAGATGGAAAATGGTTTTGATAAAACACTTGAAATGAATTCTTGGGGAAAATATCCTTTCTTCTTCAAAATCATTTTATTTTCACAAAATTCCATGAAATTTTAAAAGAAAAGGACTTTTTTGAAAATAGTCATGAAATCTTTTATAGTAAGATTCATGAAAATAAGGTGTTATGAAATAGTAAAAATCTATTCATGCTATATAAGTTAAAAAAACATTATCCTCATACTTTTAACGGAAAAGTCAAAAAGTACATCATATGGAAAACAAAAGAAAGATTCCATCCATAAAACAAATTAAAATTCAAAAAAGGGTAAACATGACATTAAACATAGATCAAAGAATATTTAACACTTATTGAAAACATTTTTGTGGACATGGATACAAAATATTACCCCAGAATATCCTTACACATAAGAAATCTCGGATAAAAATGAAATTGAAAAATTATCTATTAGCTTATGTCCAATTTCTTCCATATGTGTCTGAAACTATTGTATAGTGGGTTAAAAAATATTATTATCTTGTAACAGAACCATAATAATATTTATGATATCATATATGATTCACTAACGACTTTATATTACCCATTCATTGGTCAATTCCATGTTAAAGTAGTGTTTTGGGTAAAATTGTTTCATTTATCGTCAGTGTTTAGACTTGTAATTATTCATATGATTACTTAGGTCATGATTACTTAATTCCATAACGTAAAAAATGATTTATATATAATATATATTTAGAATATACATATATATAATAGATAAAAAATGGGAATAAATACACCATTCATGGAGATGGTAGGTCGTACGTACGCATGAACACTATTTTCATTTCCTTATTAAATTGAAAGGAAGTAAATAAATAAAATATAAATAAATCCAGTATAATTAATATGTCACATATTTCATGATTATTTATTATATATACTTTATAATCATTCTTGAATGGTTGACTTGGAGGATGAATCTCATCATGTCGTGGAGATGGTAATCCGTATGTATGCACGAGTGATGATATTGTTCCCATAATTATTGAATGAAATTAGAGTGGTTGCTATAATATATCAGAATTAGTATCATGTTATAATAACCATATATATTGATTATTTACAGCATTATACCAATCCAATTAAGGTGGTGGTGGAAAAAATGATTACACCACGACGCGAAGATGGTATTCCGTATATACACATGTGCGGTGATTTCATTTTCCATAGGATGGATAGAAAGTAAAATAGGGTTGGTTCATATTTATAATAACATATAAGTATATAAGTGATACTAATTTTATTAATTTATTATAAAACAACAAAATAAGTGGAAGTAGAAGAAGAAATTGATTTCAAAGGATCGGTATAGGATATTACATCTTCTTCGACACGCCTCTTCTAAACCCCTTCTTAGGGAACTAAAGATGGTCTTTGAAGAAAACCTAGACATCTAGTATGCTGATAGGGAAGTGGATAATATATATGGGTAGGGGTTGTATTGGCTTGAAGGATCAATGTTTTGTGTAGAATAGAGGGAGGAGGTTCCCTTTTACAAGGGAAAAGAGGGGCACTTATGGAAACCTCTAAAATATTTATTTATAATAAACTAAAAACCCACATAAAACCTCCAAAAATGACTCAAATCCGAATATGAGATGAGATAGGTTTTTAATCTCATCATCCAATAATATTTATACATTTTTGGAATTTATTTTAAACCTTATCAACTTTATGTATCCTTATTTAATATATTTAATTTTATTTATAGTGATAAGATTCTAAATTTTGAATTGTTAAAATAATTACTTATGTGTTTAGATTTGTCCATAATTGGATACTTTATGACATTGTCGACCATATAAATTTTAATTTACAATTTTTAAATTTTTTGTGTTTTTTAAACAATTTAATAATTTATTATTTTTATAAAATAACTATAGTATCAATTTTGACACTATTCATTTATTTGAATTTAAATGAAATCCACAAAGAGGGTATATTCAAAAAAAATATTTAAGGGATTTATAACATGTCCTATTCATCTAAACAATTCATGGATCACATTAATTTGTTCATATAACATTTATTTTAATATTTTTAAAACAATTTCTTTGATATTTCCCTTAATAAAATAATTACTACAACATTTTTGTATAATTATTTATTATACTTATTTTTTTCATAAAAATTAAAAATAAAATTCTAGGATGCCTATATATCTAATAGATTTCATAATAATACTTTTACTGGAATTTATCATCTTAAAATCACAACATTTAAATTGTTATATTTATTAAATCATAAAGGTGACAAGTTTGACATCATTTAAAAGAAAATAATATAAGTGTCATAATAAATTTTATAAGGCTCCAAATGGTAAAATATTCGGCCATTGGATTATTATAGTTTACATTTACATTACCAATAAGGTTTGGTCTGGTTTTTGTGCCTTTTATTGTCACTATTAGTTAAATAAAAACTATATTATTGATTTTTCAGTAAATAAACAATTTCTCCATCATTATTGTGTCACAATTAATGAAAATTATTTAGTCCCTAAAAATTCTAAATAAATTCTCATGATGTAGATTATTTTATTAGATTTTTAGAGATTATTAATATTTGAGGTTTTATGAATTTTATCACTAAATTAAAATTATTACACTTATAGGATATAAGAGAGTGACATGTTGTCGCTTTCTTTTGTTTTTATAATAATTACATCATTTTCTTGGTCAAAAGTTCCTAAAATGCATCTATTCTGAATCTTAAATGATATGGGTCGACTGTTATTCATCCAATAGAATTTTGGCTTGTTTTTGGGTAATTTTATAATCTTAATTTTACCCTTAATTATCAGATTTACCTATAAATATAGTAAATGAAAATTACAATAGACACTATTCATAACATAAAAAAATAAAATTAAACTATTAACATAATTTAGACCCACTAAATCCAAATGTGGAATCCATTTTTTAAAATTCAAAACAAAGAAGTTGCAGTAATTAATGTAAAATTAATCCCATTGTTAAGAAAACGATTTTTAAAAGATAAAACGTTGCAAAAGATTGAAATGTTTTTTACCTATGAATTCAGTGTAAAATTAATGATAATGACATAAATTATATTAAATGGTAAAAATATATTGTATTTATACTTTAAAACCATTCAATGTTATTATTTTTCCATATAATTTATCTCGATGAAAAAAAAGTTGTTTTTTATTAAAATTTAGTGTATTTTTACTATTCATCAAAATATGAAGGTTATCAAAAAAGTATCAAAAATTTATCCAATGTAAATTTTTATATCTTGATTCAAAAAAAGAAGTTTATTTTGTAAAATTTAAGTTATAAACCTGTCAAAAATTATATTTAAAATTGGTGCTCCATCAAAAGGCGGTAAAACTGCATTTTTTGAAAAATACTTCTTTTATCGAAAAATTGATTTTGTTTTCATATCTTATTATAGAAAATGTGAAAGATGAATTATAATGTTATAAAATTCAAAATTCAGTTAATACTATTCATAACAGCTGGTTTATAATATTATAATAATATATCATTGTTTAGTGAAACTCGGTATTGTGTACAACACACGCCAACGAGGAAGGTTGCTCTTACGTGCAACTGAAGACAAGAATAGTGTTTGCATATACAACAAGATAATATGGTGTTGCGTATAGAACAAGATAATCTTGGTGTAGCATACAATAAAAGACATCAATGAAATTAAAAATAATATTTCTCATAAATTCTCGAGGTGTTACATTATTACAATTTATGACAATTTATTTATTTATTTAGTATTTATTACTAATTATTACTATTTATTACTAATTATTAATATTTACTACTAATAAATAGTATTTATTACTAATTATTAGTATTTATTACTAATTATTAGTATTTATTAATGATTGTAAATATTTAATACTAATTGTAAATATTTATTACTATTTTCCCCTAATTATTATTAATTAGTGTTAATTAAAATTAATTTCTGAAAATTATTGCTATTAATTTATAATTACTGAAAATTGTTTATATACATTACAAATTAATGTAAATTATTATTAATTATTACTAATTACTAAGAATTAGTACTAATAATTTCAATTAAATATTACAAATAAATACCGATGGCAAAACAATTTAAATCTAATTTAATTATAACTAATAAAAAATAATGAAAATTAATATAAAAAAAAGAAATAAATAACAAATTCAATAAAACATAAGTACCCTTAAACTTGATGTCTTATAATTGTATACGACTTCACCACTTCATCGTAAAAAACTAACTTAGAAAAAATTTCACTCCAAAATTAGAGTTTAGAGAGACAAAGAAAGTAAGAATTGAGGGGAGGAAGGAAAAAATTTACAGGACATATATATAGGTCATATTAGTTGCGACGTGAATATTTTCTATGAGATACCCATCACAAATAGTCAATTTTGTGATGGGACCTGTCGCAAAAACATTCATCCGCATTAATTACTGTCGGCGGTTAAAAGAGTATTTGTGACAGGTCCTCATGCAAAAAGTGACATGCCGACACACTTTTTTCAATGGGACAACATCCTGTCCAAATAGTATTTACCTCCTCCTAGTATATGAGACAAGAGGTGACTCCCCATCGAGATACCCTTCTGCGCAGTTTGGCACTCAAATTTCTCCAAACCACATGTAACTTTTTGGGATGGGACACGATGTCCCATCATAAATAACTAATTATTTACGACAAGTTGATTCTCCCATCGCAAATAACCTCTTCGACGGACAATTTGTGATGAGATTTATTCTCATAGAAAAAACCAGTTTTCCTATAGTGTTCATTAATAAAATAATTAAAACATCAATTTTTCATAATTATTTAACATAATTAATTACTGAATAAAAATAAGAAAAAGTGGACTATTATGAAGATAAATCCTCTATATTTTAGAATTAATAATTATAGTAGAATATTTTTATTGAAAATCCTATATAAAAAAATTTATATATATTAAAACATTTATGTGATAACATTAACATCACATTAAATAAAATATTATAAGTGTCCTAATCATTTTCATATGGCTAAAAATGGTTAATAAATAGACTCTATGATGGATATGGTCTATATATAATCATATAATAATATTTTTCATGAATTGTTTATTTTATGGGCTATTATAATTTTAATAAAAATTAATTTAATGATTTTTCATCAATTAAATAATTTGTGCATTATCAATGTATAAGCCTTTAGGGTACTTATTTATTTACTAAAAATTACAATTAAATTACCCTGATGAAGAATAATATTTTATCTTTAAAATTAGTATTTATTATTTATCTTATCTTCTATATAACCTTATATTAAAAATTATCTAGTAAGTAATATTTGAGTAAGACATATTTATCTGTTCCTAAAATAAAATATATTAAAAGATTTAATCTAATCCACGTGGATTCCAAAGGGTAGAAGGTATAACAAATGATGATTTTGGTTTATTAAACCTTATAAAATTATATTAGTAAAAGTTTTATTGTAATTTTGTAATATTAGTTTTAGCATTAATTGCCATATTTATATCTTTATAGTATTAATAAAACAATTACTAATGCTACTATTCATTATTCTCAAAAATAAAAAAAACATATTTAAATCATTTTGGACCACTGATTACAAATATGGAATTAATTTTTCAAATTTTAAAAAAAAATTTCAATAATTAATGTGAAGATAATATTGTTACTGTAATGAGAAAACAAGTTTTAAATGTTAAAACATTGCAAAAGATTGAAATGTTTTTACATCAAGCATCATTGTAAATTTAATTATAATGACTTAAATTATATGTAATGATAAAAATATGATATATTTATATTTTAATAAAAGTAGATAAATTAAATTAACCATATATGTTTTTTTGGGGAAAAAGTTGTTTTCAACTAAAATTTAGTATATTTTTACTATTCATCAAAACTTGAAACTTCTCCGAAAATTATCAAAAATTATTCCAAAGTAAATTTTTTTATCCCAATTGCAAATAAGAAGTTTATTTTTACCAAATGTAATATAATAATGTGTTAAAAACTAGATTTAAAATTGGTATGACCTTAAAAGGATACAAAACTAGAGTTTTTTTAAAAAGTACTTCTTTTATAGAAAAATTGTTTTTTTATAACATGTATAGAAAACATATATTATGAATTTTATATATTATATTGAATTTTTTAAATATATATTTCATTAATAAAATCTATTATGGGTGATTTTATTATTTTATGAACTCACTTATTTTCATTTAATTAGCTTTTTTAAAAAAACATTTCCTTTTAATTAAGAAAGTATTTTATTAATATTTATAATTAATTTGTCACCAAATAATTATTTATATATACATGTGTAAATAATATTTTTATAATATTTTTTGTTTATACTCTCCATTATAAGGTCTAGGTTATAAGGTAACATTATGATATATAGTTCCTCTCTTTAAACAAATCTTGTGTGAAATGTATTCTATCAAGAGAAATTGAAATTTTGTGTAACCCAAGGCATGAATAGTGTTGTGTATGTCGAAAGCTAAGTTGGTGTTACAAGTAGCGCAAGCATATCATAATTTAGGGTACAACCGAAGACATTAATGAAATTAAAAATAATTTATCTCATAAAATTCATGAGGTGTTACTACACCAGTATCCTCAATATACTGGGATGTTGTTATCTTATGATTTTAACTTGTTCTTACAGAAATCTCCATGTAATGAGTAAAAACCATATTGTTTCTATGTACAGAGAACTATAGCCTCATGAAATGATGATTGTTAATTTTTCTATTAACACCAATCATGGTGGCCATTATGATAGAAAATATATTTATAGAAGATATATATATGACTTTAATAATGTATTTATGATTTTATAATTTTTATATATAACATACCATTATGCTTTTATTTTGTGTAAATACAATAATTTCATTTGAGGAAGTGTGTATTATCGCCCCTCAAAGCGATGTGACTCATTCATCCATACATGAAATGTAAAATGGATGGTATTAATAAAACTATGTAAAATATATAGAATATATATGATACTAGAATTATAATATTTATATATCATTTAACTTCAATTATTTTAATAAAATTTTGAAATGAAAGTAGCGTTCAAGTTTATGTACGACCTACCGTCTCTATGAACAAGTCATTTCATTTATTATCTGCAATCATTATTAATTATTCGAAATACATTTATATTGAATATATAAGATAATTAGATAATGATTTACTTTGTTTGATATGATGAAATCCTAATCGAATTAATAGGATAATCAAATAATACTTCAAAACAAACCTGATAAAACAAGTCCATTACCACATAAAATAGTGAAAATAATTAAAAAGTGTTTACAAATGGGTAATAAGACTTTATAATAAGATGGTATATAATATTATAAACATTATTATGTTTATTTTATATTTTAGTAACATATTTTAAACCATTATACTGGAGGATAATGACCACATAACAAAAGGATAATTAAGGTAATGGAATTTCATCTCACTTTTATTTCTGTGACATACACGCCTTATTCAATACTCACTTAATTTTGTTGTTTATTTAATTCCCATTAATGAATTATATATCACTTATACCTAATTTTATGGGTATTTACATATCCATTTTATGATATTTCATTCACTGGGTTTGTGTTTCAAAAATCACTAAATTGGTAAAATAGTTTTGTCTCAACTTTCCTTCTTTGAGACTCATGTTTATTTATGCATCAAGATTATTTTTTGAGGTGAATATACATAAATGTTACATGTTATATCATTAATATACTTATTTTCATTAAATTTTATGCTTTATGTAATTTCTTTTTCTCGCATGGAGAGTACGATTCCATGTTTCCATGTGATATGAGTTTATTGAAACAATCTCCTATCTTTTTCAAGATTTTAAATGATTATTATTATTTGATAAAATATTATGATACTTATCTCAAGAACACTCATGGGTTTCCTTATCCTATATTTATTAAATATATTTCCATGTATTAGTACCATTTTTACACTCTTTGTTATTGTATGTAAATAAGAATCTTTTTAAGAACATATTATCGTATCTCTATCTTCAAATGGAAATATATTTTATTTTAAAAACATTTTTAAAAAAATGTTTTCAGATTATGCATGAAGATAAATTTCAAGGGAAATGATTTTAGAAAATTTCCATTTTTTTCCAGCATTATATATAATTTTTCAATTTATTGTTAAATAAAATGGTTTTCAAAAAGTTTTCAACCTTCTTTCATAATTTTTCAGGAGAATGGTTTTCCAAATATTTTAAAGATTTATTTATATGTTTTAAAAGTATTTTTAATGAAATGGGTTTCCAAAAAAAAGAAATATTGTTTTATAATTTTTAAAGGAAAATTATTTTTAAAACATTTTACATTTTTTATAAAACTGTTTTTCAAGAAGAAAGTATATTTTTTTATAATAAATGTTTTTAAAATATATTTCAAAATTATTTTCTATATAAGATTACATATATTGGTTTTAATAATTCCTTTATGGGGGGAATGATTCCATGATTCCATTCATATTCATTGTATGAGTTGTTAATGTTTTGATGGCATGATTGTTATGAAACCCATTTTATTTCATGGGTCATATGCTTTTGAAACCCACTTCTTTTCACGGGTAGTGACTATGAGACCAGCCTCTTTTCCCTAGGTAATGATATGATTAAATGTTCATGGTGTATATATACATTTCACAGGTTACAATATGATTATTTTTTATAATATTATGTAACTCGTATATATGGTTTTTTTATTTCTATCGCTGGATCTATATCTCCCTCTAATGAACTAGGTAATAATGGACGACTCATCAGTATATATGTTTTTCATGAACCTGATTTCATGTTAAAAATGTTATGTGTGAAGTTGATTACATGTTAACAATGTTATGCATGTACATGGTTTCATGTTCATAAGTTTATTCATGAACATGATTACATGTTCACAATGTTATGAGTAAACCATATTACATGTTCAAAATATAATGCAAGAACCTGATTTCATGTCCATAATTTTATGAGTGAACCTAATTACATGTTCAAAATGTTTTTCATGAACATAAATTAATGTTAATAATATTATGAATGGAACTGGTTTCATTTCTATATAGTCAAGCATGAACCTAATTATGTGTTCACAATGTTACACATGGCCCTGGTTTCTAGTTCAAAAGTTTATGTGAGGGCCAGATTTCATGTCCTTAACTTAATTAGTGAACCTATTTCTTCTTATACAAGTTCAAAACATTATAAACAAATGTGCATGCCAAAAATTCCATTCCATATTGCTATGTTGTGTGTTTGTAACTTATTCTCTTAATTCTCTTATGATCCATATAATATGATCTTCCAATCTCTATTATGATCTCTAATATGTAGGGTATGATCTTCAAATGTTATGCTCAGGTTTCATACCATATGTTCATGTTATACTTACACATGTCCATTATTTACCCTTACTAGGCATCCGAACTCAACCCTTTTTTATGTTTCCTTTCCTGAGGTTATAAATAATGGTTTTAGGTTGAAGTAATAAATTTGGATATCATTATGGGAGATATTTAAGATCATTCACTAATAGATAATATTTTGTTTCTAAGTTTCCAAAGACACTAAACTATAATGGTCCTCATGAATGAGTTTTTGTAGTGTATTAAATATTAATATAAATTAATGTATTATCCATGTATTTGAAGACTTGGTTTTTATAATAAAACCTTTAATAATGAATATAGGTTTATATTAGAAATATGTTTTCCAAATGAAGGAATTTGGGTCTATTAACCTTTACAAAGATCACATCATCGAATTTAGAGTTAATCAATCGAAAGATTATGTGAAACATAATTAAATATACATAAAAGAATGCTAAATAGAGAATACAAAATTATAAATGTAAATTCCCCTATAATAGTATCATATCAAAGTCAATGAAGCAACATTATAACCCAAAAAATATAAATTGAGATTGGAATCCATTTACCACTTAGTGACATTCAAGGCAAGCACCCTTGATTGAAATAATTCAACATGAAACATAGAAAGACATTAATTGAAAATAATTGATTTTATAACATAAAAAATTTAATTTATATATACACTAGAAAAATATATTACTTACACCACAATAAAATTGGTCCCAATGAATCGAAATTAAGATGAAGTACCTTACCTTGAGTCCAACTCAACACAAATGTTTTGTGTCATCCTGAATAATAATATCATTTAAATTATTTACATTCATAATAAAACATTACATGATTATTTTTCCTTTTATTTAAATTTTTATGAAATTATATTAAATTACATAGTCAATTAATTGTATTTTTTGATTTTTTGAGGATATTCAAAATATTTGTCCAAAATTACTTCGGTGGGTTAAATATGGTCAAAGAGGATATTATTCCATCATCCCAAGAATAATAATTGTGACATAATCATAATTTTTATAAAAAAATATTAGTTTAAGAAACATTAATGGATGATAGTTATGTAAAATTAACTATGTTATGATCATGGGGATGGTAGGTCGTACATACACAGGAGTAACATTTCAATTTTTCAACAATTTAGGAAAGAAAAAAAGTATTATTTTACCCTTATATATTATTTTAACTTCATTAATACCATATTTCTTATTTAAATATAATTATATATATAATTCAATTGCTTTGATGATGAAAATGGAGTCACATCACTTCATGGAGGTGGCAGTCCACATGTACACTTGAACGTCATTATCATTTTTCAGTGACTAAAGTGTAAAAAAAATTAAATATTATTATTTATGAATGATTGATATGAAAATAATATAATATAGATTTCATATATATCATATATATTAAATAAAATCATCTTTATTAACTTCAATGTGAAGCATTAGTTAAAAACAAACCACATCGCTTCATGTGGTAGTAGTCTCCCATACACACAAACGATGTTATTGTATCCTCCAAGAGATGGAGAGTAAAAAATTATACATCATATAAAATTTTAAAATGAAAATTTATGATAAAAAAATATTATATATACTTTAAATCCAATTTCATGAAATACTATGAGATGGGAAGATGAAAAATTAATTGCATCAGTTCATTGAGACGGTAGTTCACAGTACACATTAACAATGGCTTCATTTCACATTTGATATATCAGAGATGTATTTTGACAAATATATTAACCTAATAACATATTAGTATATAGAAGATACTATTTTTCGTAAATTGTGATTATTAATGAATGATTGAATATTTTAAAAAAAACAATGAAAATGAAAGAGCTTTGTTAGGACAGTTATACTCTCTTAGATAAAACTAACCTGGATATATTATTGAAAATAACATGGTTCATATTTATGAAGATAGGTATTTATATAATGTGTTCACGCGTGTTAAGGAGTTATTTTTTAGGAGTTTTCGATTGAAATGGATTGATATGTGTGAATAAGTGAGGGGTTAGAGTGCTTATTAATGTTTATGATGAGTGACATTTTTTTAAATATCAAAACCATTCAATAAAATCATGTCAATCTCACACCAAGCTACTATTAAATTGAAAAAATATATTGGTGGGATGGTATGGTCCGTAAAAACCTCCACCACTACAAAAGATACATGTTTTATATGTATTTTTTCCTTTCCTTATAAGATTCATTACTTTTTCCATTTTCCTTTTCACTATGAAAACTAGACTTTTTTTCAAGTTAATTAATCATTTAGAATATATATAAAAAGACACTTTTTGGTAATTTGTTTCCAAATGGTTTTGTATATTAAATACAGTTAACGAAATGAAAATCCCATTTGTGCGGAAAATTAATTTTCAAAAAAGCACATGAAATGGAAGAAACCCCATTTTACACATTATTAAGGTAAAAATGTTTTTACAGTTTACAGGACAATATAATTATTATAAAAGGTCCATTTTCCCTCAATTGATCATTGAATGTATTTTTAGAAATATTTTAATTACTTGGAAGAGGGTACTATTTTTTAATGAATTTTTAATCATCCAATAACATATTTCATTAATAAAATAATATTAATAAAAATATTGATATTTTTAATATAATTTGACATAAAACATTATTAAAAAACATTAGATTCATTTATTTCTAAAATTCAATAAAATATATAAATAATAATTAATTTGATTTATATTACTTTTAATAGTTTATGTATCATTTATTTTATTTTTTTAATAATTAAATAACTATCATTTTTTCATTTCTTATGCATTTAATATAAATATATAATTACTAAAAAATAAAAAATTTACCCAAATAAAAATAATTTTGTTATTTTCCAAAAAACTATTTAAATTAGTTGAAAAAAATATATCCCTATGATAACACAAAATTTAAAGTTAAAAGAAAGAGGACGACATTTTTTCTTTTTCATTACAGAATGTTTTATATTAGTCACTTTTCATAGAGAACTATACCAAACGAACATAAAAATAGAATAAAGAAATAAGGTTTATAATATGTTTAGAAATTTGAAATTAGAAAGTGGTTACATTATTTCAACCCATATATTTTTAGTTTAAACCCCTATAAACATTTTTTATCTTTAAGCATGGTAAATTTTTTTCACTACTTTTACTATTCATCATGATATAAAATTATGTTTCCCTTATTAGTTAATATAAATATTTTTTATTCTAAATACCAAATTCATTTTAATAAATTCAATTCATAGAAGTGGATTAATTTAATATAAAATAAAATCCACAAACGTGATAAAAAAGTTGTCTTTCAAGAAGTTTTTTTTTCAAAAACAAATTTTATTTTATATAATATATATCACTAGTAATATTAACTATATAAATTTGAATTCATTTTAGATATATGTAATCTATATGTTTCATTTGAATAGTACATTATAATTGGTTATTATATTAATTAAAATGTATAAAAACAATTCTAATTAAAACGGTTTTAAAACAAATGTGTTTTTATGTCTAAAAATTATCTTATACTATAATATAGTATAATGATGATTAAAATATAATAAATTGGATTAAACAATTATAATTATTTTTCTTGAGAAAAAAATCATAGAATAATGGGACATTTATACAACTTAATTAATTGGAAATAGAAGGCATATATATAAACCATAATTTTCACTATTCATTAAAAATTCAATATATCTAGAAAAATCCCGCAATTTCACTATTAGTTAATTTTGGTAGTATGATTTAAATAAATAATTTAATTTCATAAAATAACTTTTCTAAAATTTATATATATTTATTACATTATTTTATCATAAAAATCCTAAAATCATTTTTGATGAAGACATATTTTTTTGAATAAAATTAAATTACTAAAAAGTGATTAATTTTTTACTAATAAATTATCTATAAATTTATGTTGAGAAGGATATATATAATTAATTAGATAGTACTGATCATAATTTATTGTTAAATGGATATCTTATAATAGTCATATATAAAATAATCTCTTTCAAGGATTGTTTATATTCATTATTGTGTGTATGGTACACTATCAAGGATATATTATTATATAAAAATATCATGTTGTTACATTATCACCCATACTATTAATAAATGTTATCCTTGAAATTCAAAATATATCTCAGTAATCAATGGATTGAAATTTTAGAATCCAATTTTTGAAATACCAAGTCATAAAGACATTTAATAAAACGTCCACATGAAAAGAGATAGAGGAAACTATGAAGGTTATATACAGTATCACAGAACTATGCTTCCATATAGGAGAACATTATTAGGGAGTGAAGATATGGGAAAGGATGAAAAGTATAATTCCCAAATAATGATATACTGTTCAAGAGATCATTGATCACATGAAATTCAATTTTCAGGAGAAAGTCAACAACCAAAAACATATAAATAAGTTATTATATAAAAGACCATTGATACATCAGATGTGAAGGTAATATTAAATAATTTTAATTTTAAAGATCATTTACTATAATTGAGGAATTACATAAAATATATACTAATAAAATTAGGAAATATAAATATTTTATAAGATGAATTCCATTCCTATAATCAATTTACACCATAGTCTCATCTATTTCTCCAAATGATGAGTATTCAAGATAAATTATTAATTCCATAAGTTGTAAAATCTACTTTTAGAGGACGAATAAACTATAATAGTGATATTAATGTTATTCCATATGTATCAATAAATTTACAAAAAAATTAAACGGTTAATACTTGGTAATATAATTCAAAAAATCAAAAAAACATCATATGATGAAATAATACATTAATATAAGAAATAAAATAGTAATTCCCAATGTTACAAATACATATTTACAGATATAAATGATGGTATTTATGAAATTACCTCAAATATCATCATTATTAATGATTTTTTAACCTCAATGGTTATATCATTACTTTTATCCTTCATGCCCCGATATATAGATATATTCTTCCAAAATAAAATTAATCCAATACTAAAACAATTAATATTCATTCCTATGGTAAAATATAATAAAAAAATGTTTCCTAATAATTACCTCAATATTCAAGATCATATAAACACTAATTTTTATCATTTACTTAAAACATATGTCCACAATATATTAAGAAACTATTCATATTAAACCAAATAATAGAAAATACTTCAACCTAATAAAACATATTCCAAAATGTAATTGATCTCCTTTTGATCTCATCAATAAAAAACCATAAAATATGTGTAAAAGAATGTAAACATATAATAATCTATTATCTCATAAAGTCATTATTGTATCCATAGCTCCTAAATTAACTCTCTAGAGACATCTTATTCTCTAATGTTTTCTAAACACTCTCTAATATCAACTATAACATCCTCAAACCAACACTCCAAATTTAGGTCCAAAAAACATTACATTAAATTTCTGGATATAATACAGATAAATATTGCCAAAAATTTTATATCTATGACTTACATCTTCTGAATGGAATATTGTGTCACTTATATTCCTTAAAATATTTTTTCTTTTGAGTTTTAGAGAATAATGAAAAACCATTTTACAAATCATACCTTGAAATTCAAGGGAGTATTATTTTCCTCTATACTCATATTTTCAAATTCCATATTAGGTATTCAATATCTCCCACAAACAACATCATGTTACAAACTTTTTATATTATAATAATTTAAACAAAATTAATCATAAAATATGTAATAGTTAAACATTATGAGAGTAACCTTAAATGATCCATAAGGGTTAACATAAGCATCATCAATTTAATTTCAATAGCGATCCCATGTAGAGAAAAAAAGAAAAGGTAACATAATAAATGTACATGATTATAACATATGAATAATCATTAAATTAATAATTTTGTCATAAATAAAGATACATGGAATGAATCATTATTGAAGTCAAGAGTTATATGATTCAATAATCGTGAAACAGGTGATTTGAATATTGATAAATGGAATCATTAAAACTCATGGAATGAATGAAGAAATCAGGTAGATAAATTTTGGGAATCATTTCCATTTCAATATTACAATAACTCCTAAAACTTTTATACCTATACTATAAATTTCCATATCCAATTCATTATAGGGATATAATGGACCCGACTTTGTTTGATTAGAAAACCACTTATCAATATATTATCAGGAAACCACATGAAAGTGGTTAAAAATGTAACCACATACCCTTAGTTTATTATTGAAACACCTTTCATCATGAATAATTCCACATTACTATAACAGTGTCACCAAATATAGAATATCATATTTCATTATAAAAAACATAAATATACCAATTTTCCTTTCATAAGTTGATTAGATCATGGACTACAAGAATTTTCCATCAAAATATATTTGAAAGAATTAATTAATTCCTGAGAAATAATATTTTTGTTATCATTTCAACATATCTCAAGGCATAATAAGTATAAGTCTGGGTTGTGGTTGTTGATGAATGAAAAACAATTAAAACGTCATTAAAAATTATAGGGAAAATAAATGTTTCCCTTTGAGTAACATCAAAGGATCTTATCATTTAAAACCCAAGACATTAAAATATTTTCCCATTAGAATAATTTTAATTGATATAATTCAATGAATTCAATAATGATTTAGTTTTCACTGTATGCAATAATGACTTTCTCTGATGGCTTTTGTTACACACAAGACATAATTTTACCAAATATTATCAAAATTAATATTTAAAATTATAATTGACTCCTAGTGATTATATTTATGATTATAAGTATAAATAAATAACTTATGAAAATATATTGTTGAATAAATTTATAAAAAATTAGTAATAAATAAATGTAAAACATAATTGAATATAAAGGAAATGTTTTTTAAACAATATTTATAAACTGATGGAATTTTATCTTAATAAATAAAATTATTTAAAATGATCATATTTTTGTTAATAAATAAATAAATAAATATATATTAAATAAAATATTTTTAGTTTCATCCAATCTATTTTATTGGAATATGATGAGAACAAATCAAACATTACACATAAAAACTTTTATTTCTATGAAGGCAGTTTTACAGACTTTTAAGGAAAACATGTTTTAAAAATATTTAAACATTTATAAAATTTATTTAAAAAATATAAACATCAATTTTTAAATATAAATTTATAATTAATATTAGCATGAAGTTTCTAGTATTTTCTAGAGATTTTTCTTTTTCAGATGAATACTAAAAAATACAGAATTTATTTGGAGAATTGAATTTTCTTTTAAATAATTAATAATGATAAATTAAATTTTTAATTATTTTTAAAGCTAAAATTGATCCATTATACATATATTAATAAAATCTAGGTTAATGTAATCATTTTTACATTGAATTTAGATATAAAAAACTTATAAACATTCAAACATTTACACTTTAAAAACCTGATTTCACATTCTCTCGATGAGATAAATTTAAAAAATCATTTTTTCAAATTCTATTATATGAATTTATAAAGGGGATTACATATTTTTAATAATAATAATTTTCAATTTATAATATTTTCAACATAATTGTTAAACAAAATTATTTGTGAAAGTGGTTATAATTAATGAAAGTGATGAAGAGAACATTGAGTTAATCAAGGTGCTAAACTTTAATCTTATACAGAAACATGAAGTATAAGAATTAAAAAAACCAATTATATAGAGAGTTTTAGAAAATATAAATTTTATATAAAACATTTTTCATTTTTTATTTCACATGGGGTATGGGATACCTCAAAATAGTGTTTACATTTTGATATTTAAAAGAATTTCACTCATCCTCCATTATAAAAAGGCACTCATTTGAATCACTTATTCACACATATAAAGTCATTGTAATCATAAAAAACCGAACCAATTCAATTAAAAATTACATAAACTACTTATTTAAGCTTTATCCTGGGAATAAATCCAATTTATGAATTCATTAGTGTAATACAGAGGAAGATACATGAAGAAGATATAATGTTTTTCTAAAATATTTTTTGTTTTATTTTTATATCCACCTCCCTCGGTTAATATTATATAATTAAATAAAATTACCACAATATCTTAAATATACTATTTTTTTATTATTTGGGTTCAACCAAAATCTAAACAAAATTCTACCAAATGTGATATATAATCACCATTCATTTGTACGATTGTCTACCACCTAACGAACTGATATCGTTCTGTCTTCCATTACCAACATTCAAGGATAGAAATAATAATTGTTTTATAGATTATATATTATATATAAATAATATCTATAAATTAGTTATGATAATTAAATTATAATATAAAACCATACCTTTACTCATTTTTTTGGGAATACGGTAATGTTGTTCTTGTATACGGCATACTACCGCCTCGTGAAGCACTGCGATTCATTCATACATTACATGGAATGTATTAATCATAGTATTAATAAACATAAGACATATATATATATATATAACCTAAATATTATACTAAAATGATAAAAAAACATATATAAAACTTATTGATATTTAATTTAAAATGATAATTAAATGAGAGAAACATTCATATGTACATACGACCTGTCATCTATAAAAATATTGTATTTCATTTCCTATAACTAAATTTTATGGTTTATGATAAAATCAAATATAATGAATATATATTATTTGTAAATAATTCTTGACACACTTTTTTATCACATAATGATCAATGTTATTGAAACAAAAAACAACAAGTCCAAATATACACAAAGAGCAAGGAAATTAACAATTTAAAAACTGAAAATAATGAAATATTATTAACAAATGAGTGATAAGATGTTATGAATAAATCACATATGATATAATAAAAATTAATATGGTTCTAGTATAAGTTAATAAAATTATTAAAACCATTATGAAAGATTTTAAAGAGAATCCAACCCAAAGAATCTCTGAGGTAAGGGATTTTGTATCATAGTACAGCTTATTTAGGATGATTTACTATTATCCACCATTTCACGTTTATGTGATGTATTCACTTCTCATTTGATATGTAATATCACGTGTCTTACATAATGGTATTTTATTTTCCAATTTGAATTATTTCTTCCAAGGTGATTTCATTTCAAAAATTACCAAGAGGTAAAACTTATTACACAATCCCACTTTATTTTTTAATTGTTATCTTTCTCTTAAAACAATAACTTTATTATAATTTTTTTTCAATGGAAAATACATTAATATTTAATATAAATAACCATTTTTTAATGTGTATTCTTATTTACTAAAATATATGTCATTTTTTTATATTGTGTTTACTTTGAATGATATAGATTAATTGGTGAAATATCGATTAATCTATATCCTTTTCCCAGTGATAATATTTTATAACGAACAATATTTATGAATTAAATTTATTATTTGATATATAATGAATTCTTTGTACATGTAATACACAGGTTGGGGACTATTAAATGTATGCTCCAAGATGCATCTATGGTCTCATGAGACAAATTATATTCCCAAATTAGATGGGTTTTTACCAGGTCTGTTTTAAACCATCTTTTTAAAAGCCTTGATAGTAAATGTACAATATACATGGGAAGCATCACACCCAATAATTATGAATTTCATTTATTAAGAATAAATTTATTATTACTATCCATGATATTACTTCTATGACATTATCTCTATTTGAATGTCATTATCAGATTAATGAATAAATGGCATCTATTTTAATCATTTACCTTTCCATGTTGATTATTCTATATCCAAATAATTACATGGAATCTGTGTTCAATTATATAAAATGGATTATTAATTATGATTATTGATTCATGATAAAATCCATTATACTTATCCTTTAATAATAATTTGAGCTCACTGTTATTTTTTAACATATGATATAAAGATGAATTATTGGAATGATTTTCATGAATGTTGAGTTTTATATTAATTATTATTTTTTTCAAATGAAATAGGTGTATAATGTGTTTAATATAGCTTCTAAAAACACAAAACCATGTGATACTTTGGATTTGAATATAGTATCTATTATAATGATATAATATAAGAAAGCCTCTCCAGGATAATGTGGTTGGGTCGTTATAGATGGTATAAGATAGATTTTAGTAGAAACCAAGAGAACTGGATTTAGGAAAACATGTATTATCCAACATAACCTATCATAGACTTTGAGGATATGTATATAAGAGATTCCCAAATATACAACATTTATAATTATCTCATTAGATATGCATAATTTTTTCAATTGATGTTAATTATTTCACTCCTTTTTTAATTATATATTATATTTCATAATGATATGATATAATCTAGAGTATGTCATAGTTTATAAATGGAACCTAGAAGATGTAATGGGAACCTCAGTAATGCACATAATCCAAAGTGTAAGATTGATCATGTCTTTTATTGGATTAAGCTACTAATTTTAAAGGGAGTAGTCTCCCAAATATTTTCATCATATGAGGATATAATTTCATTTTCTTAAAATACAATAAAATAATTCTCCATGTGTTATGGATTAAAAGAAAAAAAGAAGAATAGTATGGAATGTTAAATGAAGTATAATAGAAATAAGGGAAAGAAAGATATTCCCATGTGTAAAAATCGGGGACAGAAACACCTTGGTATATAGTTATGAAAAAATATATTTCACAATAAATTTGTAGAAAAAGTTCACTATTCTCATGATTTCACCGGAAAGAAAGAATATTCCAATTTTCAATGATGTAACTATAAAGATATAGGGAACTATTCAAATAAAATACCCAATATTAAAATGAATATATATTAAATGTTGATAATGGATCAGGATCAAGTTTATTATATTACAACATATGAAGTAGATAAAATACCTTTCTTGTGTTTAGATTATAGAATTATATTATATAATAATTTTATTAAAAATTTCTTGGTTATATAAATTATGAAATATATAAAGATTGTATTGTAGTAAATTTTTGTTAAGGATTTGAAACTGTCTGTTGAATTTTATTTATAAAATCCATTTTTGGAATGATTGAATTCATATAAAACACTTTATTAAAGGAAATATAATGATTGATATGATTCTAATATTGTGATAAATTTTTGGGGGAAAAATAGAATATTATTATGAATAATGTAAATTGGGTAGTGTTGACTGCCTAAGAACAGATTATAAATTTGTTGAAAAAGAGTTTGATACTCCCATTTATGGATTTTATAACATTGTTAGATTTTTGAATTATAAAAAATAATCAATTTTTTATTTAAGTAATAAGAAAGCATGCATGGTTTCAATAATTCTTAATATTAATTCTTAATATTAACATGTTTCCTGAGAGAACATGATGATTGTATTCAAATATTTTTTATGTATATATACTACTCATTGTTTGGATTAATTATAAGTTTTTTTTTGAAGTTAGGGAACTTATAATGTTTTGGATATTGATATTTTTGGAGGGACATAAGATTACCAATTTATCAAATGGTATAAGTTGATAATTGGAATTGGTTTTCTAGATTAATATATTACTTTATCATAGAATAAAACATGTTATAAGATTTTATGTAAACATATTTCAAGGCACAACCGAAGGAAAAGTTTGTGTTTATTAAATAGATATATATGAAGCATGAATAATTCCTTATCTTCATAGAGAGTGAAATAATTCATCAAATCAATGAAAATTATCTTGAAACAAATTTTTTTTCCTATTATCATTAATTTTATTATATAAATGACCTTTTTGAAGAACTATTTTTACCTTTGTGGTAGTTAATATTCACCTAAACATGTTCTCTATTGCTCTCCCTTAGTATTTTAGCATTAGTTTTCTCTTCCTGGTCAATTTTATTATTTCCCAACTATGTTTTACAAAAAAAACATTGTTATGTGATTATTCTAGATGAATTTTATACTTCCATTTCACTCTTGTTCATATTATGTTTTACTAACTCATTGTTATTATGTGTGTTTTCAAAAAATAATTTTAAATTGTCAAACTCTTAGTCTCAAAGATGAATATTAAATTGTAGGGGCATAATTTCTATAAGGTGTGGAGAATATAACAACCAAATATTTTACAATATCTTCCTTTTAGAAATTTTTTTATTTATATATTTAATTTATTCCAAGGTTGATCTAGATTTTACTATATGAAACAACGAATCATATCAATGACTTACTTTACACACACAACCATGTTTTACCAAATACTATTAATATTATTATTTAAAATTATTTTTTCCCAAGTCATTAAAATTATGTTTAAAAATATGATTAACTACCTTATGAAAATATATTTTTTATTAATTGGTTACCAATTAATTATATATGAATGTAAAAATTCTTGAATATAAAGGAAATGTTTTTATAAAAACTATTTGTATATACCAATGGACTTTTATCTTAATAATTTAAATTAAATAGTTTTATTCATGTATATTAGTTTAGTTTATATATTATATATTCAATAAAATATATTTATATTCATCCAATATATTTTACAGAGATATGGTGAGAAAATTCCAATTTTACGTATAAAAAACACTACATTTCTTAAGGGAGTTTTGATGCCTTTTATTGGCGTAATTGTTTTAAAACTAAATTTTGAAACTTTTAAAAAAGTATTTGGAGAAATAACAATCATTTTTGAAATAAAAATTTAAAAATTATCTTAGGCCGAATTTTTGTATTTTTCAAGATGTTTTTTGATGAATACTATAAAATTCTGAATTTGAGTTGAAAAATAACATTTCATCTAAGTAATTTATAATATTAAGTTATATTATAAAATGGTTTTAATCTAAAAATAAATCCAATATAAATATATTACTCTAATTTAGGCAATTTTAACAATTTTTATAATTAATGTATATATTGAGACTTCGTAATGATATTAACATTTACATTTTAAAACCCACCATTATCATTCCTTCAATGTGATTAATTTTATATTAATTTATTCCACTTCTGTGATTTAAATTTGGGAAAATGGATTTAATTTTTTGAATTAGAATACATTATAATTTATAATATGTTAAACTTCTGTTTTTTTACCCAAAATATTAAAGAATTTTGTAAAATATTAATTATAGTGATTTAGTGAAAAACGAGTTTATCAAGGGACTAAATTGTAATATTACGGGGGAAAATAACCTAGACACTTTTCCAACACCCGTTGTCTGAAAATATATTGAACATATATTGTTTTATAAAAAAATATTTCTTGTTGGATTCATATGAGTTAAGGAAGACCTACCAAGATTGTTTACATTTTTGTATTTATAGGAATTCCACTCCCCCTCCTCTATAAAAGGTCACTCACTCCACTCAATTACTAACACCTCCCATGATATTTCACTACTCCGAAACCTTCCTAATTCAATTCATGTAACCCCTAAACAAATACTAGAGGTATTATATTTGGAATAAACATATCTTATGATGAAATTTGTGAAATCCTAAAGAGGATACATGAAGAAGATGTAATGTTTTTTCGAAGCATATTTATTTTATTTCCTTCTCCACCTCCCATAATTTTTATTGTATCAATAAAATATAATAAAAAAATTATATTAATATGATTATAAATTTTTATATTAAGGGTATGATAAAAAACCATACAATATTTCATCAAATGGGGTAAAAAATAATCATTCGGGTGTGTGGTGGAATGTCACCTCACAAACCGATGTCATTCATTTTCCATTACCAAGATTTGTAATATGGACTAATGATGAATTTATAGTTTATATATGTTATATAAATGATATTTATTATTTATTTATCCTAGTTTACTTATTATATAACACCTAACTTTATGATTTAAATTTTATGGGAATATGATAATGTCATTCATGTGCACGACATACTACCACCTCACAAAACAATGTGATTTGTTTACACATTACATGGAAAGTATTTATGAAGATTTTAATAAAAATATGTTAAATATATAACATAAATTTTATACTAGAATAATAATAAAAAATAAATCACTTTCACACTTATATTATAATATGATAAGAAAATTGAAGTAGTGTTCATGCTTAGGTACGGTCAATGGTCTCCATGAATAGTGAATTTCATTTCCTATCACTATTTTTTTTGGTTTAATATAAATAAATATATAATTAATATATATTACATTTAAATAATTGTTTAAATTTTGGATGTTATTCAATAATTATCTATGTAAGGGGAATAAATAATAATAATTATAAATATACTCAAAAACTATGGTAATTAACACCTGAACTAATGAAAATAATGAACTATTATTAACAAACGGGTGATAAGATGTTATAAAAGAATAATATATGATATAATAAATATTAATATGGCTCTTTTATACGTTAATTAAATTATAAAATCATCCTAAAGTAGGTTAAATAAAATTTATCTAAATAGAAATGTAATGTAAGGGATTTCATCTCAATTTACATTCTATTTAGGCTTATTTATTATTATATGCCAGTTAAATTTTTGGTTCATAAAATTACCCTTTAAAATTTAATATCATTATTTATACATAATATTTTTCATGTGTTCCAATTTTAATTGTTTCACCCAAGGAGAATTGATTTGAAAATTACCAAGTGGTGAAGTCAATTATGCAATCTCACTTTTTATTATGATTATTAACTTTCTCATAAAACTACCACATATTATAAATATTTTTTATTGGACATTATATTTTTCATAAATATATATATTATTTTGTAACTAATATGAAAATCTCCTAAACTATATATCATTTTTCTCATTTGGTGTTTTACTTTAATGATATTTATTAATTTGGGAAATATTGATGAATTTGTAAGCATTACACACTATAGAGTTTTGATAATGCACATCGTTTATGAAATAAATCGATTATTTGATATATATAAAAATATTTAAACTGTTACGATATAGTTTCATGACCATTAATATTAATCCCCTCAATGAAACTATAGTCTCGTGAGATGAATTAGTTGACCAATTCAAAAGAGTTTTTACCTCGTTTCTTTTAAGACGACTTTTTAATGGTCTTGATTGTTAAGATACCATGTACCTGAGAAACATGTATTTCAATAATTAAGTATTTTTTTCATTGAAAATTTAGTTATGATTATTATCTATATCTTTTTTTCTATGCCATTATCTTTGGATTCATTTTTTACATAGTTTATTGATTATATTTCACGTGCTTCAGTTATTTACCATTTCATATTGATTATGCCTCATCAAGATATTTCTGTTGCATTTTTGTTTAGCTATATGAAAATCCTTATTGATTATTATTATGGATTCATGATAGATTCATATATACTAAGCCCTTAAAAGTAATTTGAACTCACCCATTCTTTTTTTCCTTTCTCTTGGATATGAAGATGAATTATTGGAATGAGTTTCAATGATATTGATCTTTTTATTTTGTTTTTTTTCATTTCCCAATATAAAATTGATATCATGTGTATATTGGTCTTCCAAAAATTATAATTTGTTTTGTCCTTTGGGATTTTAATCTTGTATTTATTCTATTGAAATGAAGAATGGAACTAGACATAGAATACTGGGGTCAGGCTTGTTACATCATCATAGATGGAGTATGATTATAAAATTACACAATTATTATTTATTGAGGAAAATATCCTTTCAATTTTGAAACCAATTACAAAAAATATAAAACATTCTCAAAGATTAATGAATTTATTTTCACTAAAAATAACCTTTGAATAATAACAATTAATATTCAAAACTAATAACGATCATTATGGAAAGAAAATTCTCTCATGATATAATTATTAAAAATAAAAATTATTTCCAAGCATTCTGTAAAGCAAGGAAAATGTAACACATTTATAAAATGTTAAAATTTTATATTTAAAAAAAATTAAAATAATATATCAGGTTAAAATTTAATATAAAAATAAATTTTTTATAAAGTAATATTTTTAACACATTTTATAAAACATTCATATGGAAGAGAAAATAATCAGATCCTAAAGAAAATACAATATTTTTATAACATGCAAACATTTTTATTGAAGTACCTTTAATCAGTAAGGGAGGAAATGTAGATAAATGATTTTAACCACATTCATAAGGAGTATAGAACAATGAGTTTGGGTTCATGAATATATGGGCATATTATTTTCTCTAAAGGAACCTTGAACATAACTATCCCAAAATAAATGAGATTATTTCATTAAGATTTATCCACATTAGAAACACTTCAATCAAATTACCAATTAAATACAAATATAAACCGATACATTAAATATCATGAAAGTATAAATATTCAAGATATAAAATTTCAATAGATTTTTATACAAATATCATAAAAGATTATATGTTCATATTATATATATATATGTCACAATGTAAGGAGTTTGGGATGATTAAAAACTTCAAATATCATAACAATAAATTGGGAGTTATTCAATAACGATATTATGTATAAAAAAATATATCCCTGAAAAAATAGTATAAATAGATAATAAGACAATTTCCCTACCAATTCACACATAATCTCATCGTAATGGAGTCAATGAAGAAGAGTTATAACCCAAAATGGAAATAGAGTTACAAAACCCTTTATCACTTGGTAAAATTCATGTCAAATCCATTTGGTTGAAATATTTAAATTTGAAAGATAGAATACCATTAATCATAAAGGAATCATAGTATAACATATGATTTTTTTGTATATATAAGCCACATAAAATAAATTAGGTATATAACTATAAAATGTTTCTTAATGAAGGAAAATAGTGATGAAGCCCCTTACATTGTGTCTCACTCATCATTTATGTTATATATATATTCCTAAATAATAAAAATATTTTTATTTTTTAATAGTTAATGAAAATTTTAAAATTTGATTTTCCATTTTATTTAACTTATCACCCCATCATATATGAATAATTAACTAATTAATTTTCTGTTTGATGTTTTGATGATATTAAACTTATATGCCAAAAATAACTTCAGTATATTAGCTAATGTAAAATTATCCATTAATAAATCAACAATAAAATAATTATCATGAAATTATTATCATATTTATATATATTTTATACTTTTAAAACCAATCAGGAAATATTATTATTAAAAATGAACTATATTATGAACGTATAGATGACGGGGCATACATACACATGAGTAAAGTTTCTATTTAAAAAAAATAATGTAAAGAAAAAATGTGTTACCTTATCATTAAATAATTATAATAATATCAGAAATTTGAAATTATTTATATAAATTAACTTATGTATATCATCAATTTTATGTGGTTATGAAAAAATAATCGTATCATTTTTTGGATGTGGTAGTCCACATTTACGTACAAATGATGTTATTATTTTTTAGTTTATATAAAGCTAAGAAACGAATTGATATATAATTTTTCAGAATGATAAATATTTCATAAATATTATAATTATATCACATAGATCACATACAATCATTAAATATATATTTAATACATTCCATTAAATAATTGGTGAAAAACAAATCACATCGCTTCGCGAGGCGGTAGTTTGTCATTCCAATAAACTACGTTATTGTATACTCAATAGAAGGGAGTGTAAGAATTATTATGTGATATAATAAATAAAAATTTATTATTATGTTAATATTATCATATTTAAAATACAAAAATATCATTATAATGTCTTCCACATGTGATACTAGAAAACGAATTACACTAGTAGTCTATTGTACTCATGAATAATGAGTTCATTTACCATTTGATGGAAACTGGTTTGAATTTGTGTTAGTAAATTTACATAAATAAATCCCATTATGTTTAATATATTGTTATTATTAATATAAAATGATTAATATATTATTTAAGGTTTTAATATAATAATGGAAAAGAAAGAGCTTCATTAAGACAATTACCTTTTTGTAGAGAAAACTCCTTATGATCTCATAATAATGACCATAGGGTTGGAGTTTCATGAAGAATGGAAGCTATATAGTCTATCTAAGGGTTATGGGGAGATAATAATTCATTGTTTTATTAAGAAAAATTGAAATAAATTCGCAAATAGATGAAAAGATGGAGTGTAATTTTATAATTGTGGGGGAGTGAAAATATGAAAATACCCCAAAAAATAAATAATTGGAAGTCACTCTATACCAATGTGAATAAAAAATTGAAACATAATTTATTCTAATTAATTCATGGTTTATAGAAACCTACATCCCAAAAAAATTAAACATGTAGTTATTCAACATCTATGTTTCCTTATACCATTTTTTCACAACAGTAAATAGACTTTTTATGTAGTTAATTAGTTATTTAAGAATACAAATAAAATTTGACACATTATATAATTATTAACCACTAGTTATAAATTTTAAATTCAATTTTTAAATTAAAATAAATATATGTTTGGATAATTAAGTAGGATACAAGGGCATGAAACTCGTACTGCCTTGTTCTACACATTACTAAGGTAAAATAAAATTTACTATTTAGGGGCCAATATAATTTTTATTAAAGGATCCTTGGTCCATCAATTAACCATTATTGATAATTTTAAAATTATTTTATAAATAAGTTATAGACTATGTTTTCTAAAAAAATTTAATTCAATTAATAAAATATTATTTATTAAAAAATAACGTTAATGTCAATTTTAATAGTATTTATGTAATTATTCTTTAGAAACAAAAAAGAAAAATATTTAATTCTAATATATATTTCTTAAACTATATATTATGTTTTATTTAACAAAAAAATCAAAGAATATTATAATATATTCAATTTTTATCACTTTTATTATTTTTAGTATCAATTATTTTTTAATTATATTAATTCAATCATTATTGTTTTATAGTTTCATATTCCTTTGAGTAATTATATATTTAATAAAAAATAATGATATACTACTCACAAATATTTAATTTCATTGGGCTTGAATTTTTTTTCAAAATTCAATCACAACTTACTTTTTCCAATATGTGATCATAAAATTGGTTTTTAAAAGCAAGACGGTGACATTTTTGCCTTTTTGTTTTCTTAAAATTATTTTATTTTTCATATTCAGGGAAATATATCCCAAAGGGAAATAAAAATATATAAAAATTTAATATGTGTCAATATATGGTCATCTAATATGAATTAGATAATTAATTATGTTATTTAAACTGTTATCTTTTTAGACTAATCCCCAGTGAAACCCTTTGAAAACATGGAATTTTTAAATATTTTTATGGTTTTATCTATTAATTATGAAAACAATAATTTTAATATTTTATAAAATATAGATATATATTGTTAAAATATGGAATTCAATTTACAAAGTTCAATTCACAGATGTGGAAGAAATTATATTGAAATATAACATAAAAATGTGATCAAAAAGCAGTTTTTCAAGTATTGAATTTTTTAGGAAGATATTATTTAATATAGTATCTATGAATTTTAATATGAATTATATTAATAAAAATTAATTTTTCAGATATAGGATATCTGAATTTAATTTAAATAATTTCTCCATAATGGGTAATGTAAATTAATTTCCATTAAAAAACATTACGATGTTTAAAATAGTTTTCAATGAAATCTGTTTTTAAGCCTTAAATTAATCTGATAATGAAATATTGTATAAATATGATAAAAATTAAAATTATTATATTAATTAATAATAAAATTATTTCTTAAAAAATTAAATATATGTATTATTAAACTAATTAATTTATTTAAATGAAATGAAATTTTTACAAAAATCTATACAATTCACAATTCATTGAAAGCACAATATTGTTCAACACGTAAAAAATATAACAATTTTTTAATTTTCCTATGATGATTTTAAATGTGAAGAAAATTTCTTGAAATCCATTTTTTAATATTTCTTCAAATTAATTATATTATTTTCTCACAAAAAATCAATTAAATATCATTTGATAAAAACATATTTTTCTAAATAAAATTAATTAACTAAATTTCATTGATAATTTACAAATAATTTATCAATAAATTTATTTTATGTCTAAAATGACACACACACACACACACACACAGATATATATATATATTATGAAGAAGTCGATATTCTTTATACCTACCAATTTAGTGGCTAGTTATAATGGTCATATTTTCAATAATCTAATTTCTTGTTTAATTTATATCTGGGGTTTTGTGTCTTGTATGCTATTGATAATATATTATTTTTTAAACTATTATGGTGATACATGAATAATTATTGTACTTTATTATGGCATATGTTCATTTTAGGAAGTAAAAACATTTTTCAAAAAAACAATTTTTCATTCACTTTTTATTTCAATATAAAAAACCTCTACCACTACTGAAAAATGAATCTGATAAAATAGTTTCCATATTTATAATACAAAGGTTTAAATTGGGTAAATAGGTCTTGTGACACCCCACCACTCTATATATTCTGAAGAATATGTAATTTACTACTAGCCATTGGTGACATCCATAAGATACCAAAGGCTGTCAATAAATGCGAGGATCATTAAAAGATATTGGGGGACAAGTTTTCTTAATGAACAAACAATATATTAGGAGATAAATAACCACAATGATAAGTAAAATGATGCATGTTAACAAAGAGCATAAATCAATACAATACCAATATAGAAAAACATCACAGTATAGTAAAAAATTAAATATTGGTAAAATTATGAGACTCCAAGTAAAAAGACATTGATAACAAAGAATCACCATCCCAGAACATGATATAGACACTCCCAAGAAACATCTATAGTAACCAAACCATGAATTCAATGACCAACACTAGGTAAGTGAGAAACATGTCCCTTCCATATATCATGATAGAAGACACATTATAATGCACAAAATTTACCAAGTATGGGGTGAGTATGACAATCGGTACAATTTCCATAATGACATCCCACCACGCATCACTAGAACATTATAATAAAAATGGGAGAGAAGAATATAATAAAATCATTACATACTGTAAATAGATTTCATATAATAATAAAACAATATTATTATTTTCAAACCATTCCATCTCCGTTGAAATAACCATCATATTTGACACCCACACACATGCACACATTTCATGTGACCATAAACCTCATAATACTCAAGAACCATGAGTCTTCTTATCACCAATCCATCGCATAGTTTCTTACATTATGTTAGTAATTCTGATCATTATCTATCCCAAATTATCATTATTTTGTGGAGGTACTTAAAACCATTTCCACTCCCAGATAATTATTTTTTTATGTTGGTATATCCAACAATTACCTACCCCATGAAAACATGAACACACACCACAACTTTATGTAAACATTGTAATGAAGATGTTTATTTAAAAAAAATCTTTCCAAACCAACACTTTTGATATGAAATATACAGTATTTTTCCAATAAATTCAAAAAAAACTCAAATTCAACATCAATATGATTTATGAAAGATCATTACAAAGGGTTTTATAATTTTAGAGTTTGAGAGAATCCACCTACCTAGATATGATTATTCAAAAGGATCTATGATGATTCTATGAATTAATCCCTTTCCTCACATTCTATTACCAAAATCCAAGATGATCTCATCAACATTAATCTCAACCTATATTTCTAGGAATAAAAAACAAATATATGGTTCCAATCAAACAAAAATAGGGAGATCCTATATGAGAATAAAGAAGAGAACTCTAATATTTGATTCCACAAACCACACCTCAAATATTTGATGTTGCTAGACTTTTGATGTTAAAAATCATCAAAATTTACATCTGAGAAACCAAGGAGTCAAAAAATAGAAAAATAGGGTGTGTGAGAATGAAATATGTGGTGTACGTATATAAAATTGCATGGCTAAATCATTACATGATTTGAATACCACATTAACATAATGTATTTATCACAAGACCACTTATACTGAAATTCACATCACCTTGGTTTTGATTTTCCAAAAATAATGATTACACTACGTGTCTCTATTTTATGATGTGAAATTATAATATGACATGAATTAATTTTAGGCTATTGAAAATATTCATAGCATCTGTCACCAATACTTTTAGGTTCTGTAAATATTACATAATGTAAACTTATCCTATGGGATTTTCCAGTAGTTATAATTTTTCATAACAATTCTATTTAATTTAAAGTAATTATCCAAGTAAAAATTAAAAAACATTCATAAATGGTGTAACTAAAACTATGAGTTCTACATTTTCTATTTCATTAGTCTTCTTTACCTCTTGAATCTTGAATAAATCAGGCCATTTCACCAACATAAAGCACTCATGTTCCCACGTTTCCTCTTGAATCAAACCATTTTGAAAAATCACATACACCATTGAAGAAATAACCCTATAAAGGAATTTTTATTTTTATATAAAGACAAAACTATTTTATGGGTAAAATCTGCATCAGGATTGATAGTAAAATGATTTCAACTAATAAAATTATGAGGATCTGAGTTATACTTATTTAGTTGAGAAACATGGAAGATGTTATGACCATTAATCAATCTTGGATGTAATGATAAATCATATAAAATTGTTCCAATACATTATATAACCTATAATGTTCTAACATATCATGGAGTTAACTTCCCTTATTTCCACAATAGATGATGACCATGTCTTGGTGACACATTCAACAAAACAGTGACATTGACAAATTAAGATAATAACCAACAATGATTATCTACATACGAATTCTGGATAAATGTTTTCATTTCTATATATTTCTAAATCATATGTATTTTTTATTTAGTCTTGCTAACAGTCCATGGTCAAATAAAATATGGAACCCCTATTTCCAACCAATTTAAAAGTGAATTAATAATAATGTCATACAAAGCCTTAAATAGTTTCATCTTTATTGTTTCCTAAAAACTGTTAAAATAATTGAATTCATCCAAACATATAATCCTATCATGTACCAACAAGGTCCCTAATACACACTTTATAAATATCTTCCAATTTTTGAATAGTGTGTTTTAACTATCCATCTATATATTGGTTTTATGTTATGATGAAAGTCATTTGACTCCCAAGAGCATGTTATAAAAACTTTAAAAATCAAGAGTGAGTCACAAGTCCCTTTTATATACTATCGAATCTAGAACATTATATAACCTAAACATATCTCTAATATATAATAATTCTATGTCCTCTACCACGTTAGATTATATTATAGGGATAAAGTTTGTAAAAAATAATTCAATTGAATAATACTCAAATAACATCATATTTGTGTAATGTTCTTATAGGGTTGTGAAAAAATCAATTGGAATCTACTCCCACATCTTACATTTATAGGCATAAATAGTAGAAAACTAACCAACCTTTTATTATCTTCCTTTACCTGTTGTCTTGTTATAAATTTAATCACATACTCTACAATATCATGTTTAATTCCTTCCCACCAGAAATGTGCTTTCATTTCGATGTATCTTTTATGTACACCTGCATGTATAGCCCATTTTAAATAATTAAATGCTAAAAAGTCTTTTCTTATAGGAATGTGGAACTACTATTTTTTTTGGAAACATGACAATGAGTAATAATCCATTATCAAATTATTTAAAGTCTCTCCACTAATTAGGAATGTACAAATAGTGATGTATTCCAAATGAAATTTTTGAGATTCATTTAGAAAATTTACAAAGTATGATACATGATAAAATGGAATGAAAACTCTATAATGAACCTATATAGAAAAATATAAATTCATATAATAAATCATTCACATAAACTACTATTGTTCATGAGTTTATCATACCACATGGCTATATTATTTTTGACTCAATAAATGTTACACAAAATTACATATATAGGGTGTGTATATAAGTTCAAAATATAATATTTAGAGGTACTCCATATATAATAATTTCATAATGATCATTTACTACTGATAAAACATTTATTTCAAACTAATATAGTTAGTGATAAAATTTAATTTTCCCCAATGAGATAATTCATCCATGTTTTTAAGGCAGGGAAAGTAATATCTAATTCCAGGTCATGTGGAGGATAATTATTCTAATGAAATTACAATTACATCGAATCGTGGGCCCTAATAGGGTCTCCATATGTGATAACACAACCATTTTTGAATAAATAAGTACCATAGTAAACCACATAAATATTAATTGGATTATTCAATAGTAGGAAGGGTATTGAGGTGATAATTTTGATAAGTTAAAAAAACAATTTCTAACAATAATCACTGCATAACAATGGAAGTCCATTCATTTTCAAGATATTTTTGGAAGAATCATGAATAGAAATATACTGAAAATAGTTGACAATAACATGATAAACTTAGTAAACTATGTTCCTAAAAAATATTCATTGGAGTCTTCTTACATACAACTACTTCTATTTTTCTAGGACTGATATATATTCCTACATCAAAAATTCCAATCCTGAGGAAACAAAATTATTGTATCCATAAGTAAATATTAGAAAACATAACCTAAAAACGAATTTCTCATAACGTAATCTGTAAAATTTATATTTCCTCTTCATTTTCTTTCATTATTCTAGAATAATCTTTAATAACATCAAAAAACTCCACTAACAATGAATTGAGGTTTCAATGGAAGAGACTGTTCCTTAAAGCCATTAAATATTATTCTGTGTTTTTAGACATAATGGCATGAAAACATATTCATAAATTCCATAGAAACTCTCAAAAAGATGTTTTTTAAATGTGTTATATTTAGAATCTAATTTGATGATATCATAATTACAAATCAATTTTGGATATATATTTATCTATCATCAAATTGACATAAAATTTATCAATTCTAGGAATGTGATACAAATTCTTAATCGTAGATTGAATATTTTTATGATAATCATCACATAACCAAAGAGTATCATCTTAATTATTTATGAAAAAAAACTAGTTTAGCCTAAGGTTATATACTAGTTTTGATAAATTGTTAGTCCTAAAATGGTCTTAGATACCCTTAAGAGTGGGTAAATAACAATATGGATATTCTTTTCAAAATTCATATATCTCAATTAGATTATGAAATATTTACTATAAAAATCACATTGAATTCGTTTTTGTGATTTTATTAATCTTACCCATTCAATCACTATCTAATGATGAGGCATAGAATGAAAATAAAGAATTTAAGCATAAGTATATATAGATTTTTACATGGTTTTCTATCATTGTGCTATATCTAATGAGCATAATATAGAAATGTACTAATGTACCAAATCCAAAAAGCTCACTACCAATACAAGGTTCATGCTAGATAATTTCTATAACTTGGATCACTACGTTACAAGATTTAGGGACAACTCACTACTTCCCAAGAGTCACTCCATTTATCATTCCTTCGATGGAACATTTCCTGTAGAATGCATCACCATATACCTCTTCCATTATTCACTAATCCAGAATGGGTTTACACACACCTTATGAACTTGTAAGTCTATTCTTTAGAAATAATTAATTCATCCTCAATTATAAGTAGTTAAATTTTTAATTTTATTTCTATTTGGATCCTTTAACCCTATAAACATACGTAGATACAAAGCTTTTTCTTTCTATAAAACTGTAACTGACTCCTATTTCTTGTAGACAAATCAATTACCTAATCTATAGATATTTCAATATCCTCAATAGATTTCATTTATTACTTCCACTACATTGATTGTATTAGGATACAAACTCCTTTGGAAAATATAGTAAGATGGTGAAAACCCTCTCTCTTCTTCTTTATGTTATTAATTTAGAGATAATAATTATATTATTAACTTTGTAATCTTGGAATGTATCTCTTTCCATGATACCCTCAGAATAGTTTCAAATTTAAGTGTTCCATCAGGCTCCCTTTTGGTTTGGTAGATGAAATAAACTTCACTACATGGATTTTTCCCTACATATATATCTTTTATGAACTATTATGTATCCTTTATGAACTTCTTAAGACCCCTCATGAAAATAGTTTCCCAATATAGTGTGAGTTAGTTTTAAACTACCTCATCTTTGTGGAAGAACTTCACTTTGGGGAAGATCGCACCTATTGAATAACATTTCCATTAAATGATATGTTTCCCCCAAAAAAAACTCCTTCATTAAAAATTTCATCATATAATTATCCTTCAAAAATTGTACCTTCATGTAATCCTCCTTTGAAAACTATGCCTATGTGGTATCCTCCTTCGGGAAACACTTGATTATATGTAAACCACTTTTGGACTCAATTGAATTACTCTAGTGATAATCTTTTCTAATGAAATTCTATATTTTGTCATATATGATTAGAAGTCTTTATATAGAAAAATAAATCCCTGAAACCCACTATTCATAAATACCAAAAAATTCATTATAAAAGACACTTCAACATTTAATGAACATGCTATCTGGTTTGTATAGTTCATTTATTTTACCATAGTTCCACTTAAATCATCATCTTCCTTAAAAAATGAAAATCCATTTTAGAATACCTTAATTCACAATATTCAAACCAAAAACAAAAATATCCCCATGAATTGTTCTCTTTGTGAGGATTGCAGAGTGCATAACCCTTTTGGAATCTTTAATTCGCAGACTTTGTCTATAAATGATGAACTCGCTCATATACAGCCTCTATAATTCCCTTAAAACCACATTCTGATACCTAAGCTCCATTATTTTCCAAAAAAACTTCAGTATATGCTTTGGTGAATCTGAAAATAATTTATACAAACATCTATTCTTTTCATTAAAATATTTTTGATATTTTGAGGCCCAAAAATTTAGTAAAAATGGGAAATAGTGCCACCTTTAAAACACCTTCTTCAACAGGAACCATGTTGGTGTGTTTTCAACCTTCTTTTACGAAAAATTAAAACCGCCCAAAAATATTGAAATAACACCTTGAGGGATTTTTATTCAATATAAATCCTTTACTTTCAAAATATTCAAGATAAGCCTTAAATTATCACAAATATTATAAATCCATTCTTTATGATGCAAAATAAATATTACCTGTTCCCTAGAGTAGGTCGATAGAAAATTGAAATTCTTTATTTTCTAATAATATAATAAATTAATTTATAAAAACATCAAGGTATCAGTCACCAATAAGTGGAATCCTCCCAATCCCTATTTCATCATTAGATTCAAAGATCATTATTGGTAACTGGCCTGATACAACATTGTCTACTTTAACTAGAGGTCCCTCTCTAATAGAATTTATATCCCAATCTCGTTTGAATACATAAAAATATCAATATAGTGATATGAACATCACATATCTGTCAAAGTTGTCTATATAGGCTTTAAAACATACTAGCCAGTCCATACCAAATATTAAATCAAATATATCCATCAATAAGACTATAAACTCCTAGAGAAACTAAAAAACATCAATGTTAATATAATATTCTAGGCATCTAAATTTTTGTACTCCCTTTTTCTAAGATGTTTTATTATATCCATGTTATGGGGCATCATATCCTTATGAAATCACAATTTATTAACCCTAAAAACCCAAGTAAATAATGAAATATTATAGTAAAAAATGATATATATAAGAGTGTATTTTAATATAATTGTCCCTTCCATTATAGATTTACCTGGTTGTTCTCTCAAAATATAATGAAATTATCCATAAATATGCTACTCAGGTGTCACAAGATAGATCTTGCTTCTTTGCAGAGGTCTTGACTAAAATATGAACATGTTCTTCAAAATATCCTTGTTTGTTTGTGTTTGTGGACGCAAAAAAATCTTATGGTACTTTTATGTCCAAAAATATAATGTATGAGGTTTTTCTGAAATTGTTCCACAAGATAATATTTGATTATTATTTTTATTATTATAATTCTTCATATGGAAATTCTTTCCGTAGTGGTAGAAATTTTTTGGTGTTGCATTAAATTCATTACTCATGCTTGTTAACTACATGAATTGGAAACAAAATGGTTTAATAGTGGATATTAGATGAATATTAACTAATTATGTAGTCTAATTCTTGGGTGAAATAACTCTATGATAACAGATATCCATTGTTATCTTATTTCCAGCACTCAAGTAGAAACCTGACCAAATGGGAACAAATAGACTACCTCCCATAAAATTCACAACAAGATAATTTTCATCCACTTTTTCCATGTTAACCATAATTATATAATCCAAAAAAAATATAATGGTCATGTTGGACCAAATATATGGTTTTAATCCTGACTCATTGATGTGTGCCTTCATGTATGCGTTTTATTATAGCTAGAAGAAAAAACAAACCATGTTCATAAACATTGCTACATATTTTTTTCACTGAGTGTTCTTCTGACATTTAGATTAAGACATATACTGTTTTTTGTATAGTGTGGGGATATAAATTTTATTGAATGATTACCCAAAATTCAACCACATAAGTCCATATTCGTGTTTATATTGGTTATTTATTACCCAAAATTAGTGAGCAAGATCTTTAAACATATTGGTTACCCAATTAATCTTCAACTCTACTTGTCTGCTAATAAAATAGAAAATTCTATTTATTCTATTTATTCTATTTAATCATTTTTTCCACACTTCTTATTTTTTTAGTTTTAGAATCCCCTCGAAACACTAGTGGATTATTCTTCTAAAGCATTATTGAAGGATCTATGTTCTTGGGTTCATCATTTTAATTTCCTATGTCTATAGTTTGAAAGGCTTGCATAATACGGTGAAAAGGTTTATGGTTCACCTATGGATTTGGTGAAACCGGATTCTCATTGTAATATTCCTTCTGGTTTCTAAGGAATCTTCTTGGTCCAAATTTCAATAGGATGCAAATAAACCATTTGGACTATTTCACTATAGGAATTGAAGGCTAGAATAAATTAAAAAAAATTACATACAATTCTCACTAACATAAGAAATAACTACTAAAAAATCATTCCAAGGGTAATTCATTATATTATTCTTTTAAAAAATCATCTCTATAGTATATCAAAATTTCATTTGTAGTGGTATTTCACTCAATATTTCATGGTATGCATCACTAATCATTAAAACCCATGATTATGATACAAAAAAAACTCATATTAGTGTGCTATAACAAATTTGTACCCAAACCACAATGGTCACTTCATTTTCAATATAAAAAGGTTAAACACCTCATGTTTTACTATATATTTCAATTTTAATAGTCATATATTCATGATACCAATCCAACTCAAGGATCGTAAAAAACATAATACAAAATATAACTCATGGATCTAACAAACTGATACCATTTGTAACACCTTTTTCCTAATCATTATATTGAGAAGAGATGAATTTCTATTAGAAATATGTGATATCCATAGGTCACCAAAGGATAAAAGGAAATTCCAAGAGGAATAGAGGATATATGGGTTTGATTTTCTATGATGGACACACATAATTTCCAGAGATAAATGACACCTATGACTGAATAAATGATTACTGATAATAAACCACATAACTCAATAAAATACCAATACAAAACAACCATAGAGTGTAAAAGAAAAATAAATAAAATTGAAAGAAAAAGTCTCGATGTTGGAAGAAATTAACACCAATGTGGCACCATCCCAGAAAAAATAAAGAGACACTATCAGGATCAATCTTTAGTAACCAAACCATCATGTCAATGGTCACCACTAGACTAATAAGAAAAATGAGCCTTCCCTATATATAGGTACAACAAAAATGAAAATCCAAAATACATCCCATGAAGGGGGTGATTATAACACTCACTTTCATGACACTAAGAACAAGAATCAGTTAAAACAATTTCATAATAATATAGAGAAGAATATAAATAAATCTTTTAAAATCAAAAAAATAATAATTAATATAATTAAACATAAATACAAATACTTTATAACCATTTCATTTCCATTGAAATTACCATCACATTTGACACCAATGAACACACACAACGAATGAAACTATTGAAATCCATATATGAATTGGTGGTGAGTCATTCTATCACAATTGTGTCACTTAGTGACCATCTTGACGATGGTGCTACCAACTATGATCCACCCAAAATTATAATTATTTGATATGTTCACTTTATACCATTACCTATAAAAAATTATTATTAATTTCACCTTGTAATTTGGATTATTATTCTTACCACATAATCATCAACACACCCCACATCATTTTGGAAGAATTTAAAAGAAAATATTTATTTAGAAGATTTTTTTCTAAAACCCTCAATTTTGAAATCACATTAAGAGGGTTTTTTAATCAATTAAAAAAAAATTCTAACGCAATAGAAATATGACTCAGAGAAGATCAATCCAAAACATTCTAAAACGGTAGATTAGGAGATAATCCTCATTCCATGATTTGATTAGAGGAAAGGATACAAGGTGATTCCATAAATTAATCCTTTCCCTACAGTTTCATTAAAACCCATGCAGATATCATCTACATGAATTTAGAACAATACATCCATGTATTACAACAATGATCTATAGTTCCAATCCATCCAACATAAGAATATCTAACGTGATAATGTAGAATAAAACTTTAACCATTGTTTCCATAGAACATCTCTCCGTAACTTGATGTCATCGAAGTTCGAATGCTGAAATTAACCGAAATTAGAATATGGGAACCTTTAGACTAGAGAGTCAAAAAAATAAGATTCATAAGAATGATATACCCACTAGTCATGTTTATACTGGAAAGGCTTGAGATTTACACAATGTGTACACCACTTTTATATCATATTATTATCAGGAGACCAGTTATGCTAAAAATCTTAAGTCCATGATTTTTATTTTATAGAAATACTAATATAAAAAAAATAATCTTTATCAGGATAATAATATCATTCATTATGTGAATAGTTTTCATGATATGGAAAATATTCACATCATCAATCTCTAAAACATTCATATAATGTAAAAGTTACACGATGTGAACTTTTCCTACGATATTTTCCAACAGTCATCCCTATTCTTGACTCATTCAGTTTGTTTACACCAAGAATCCAAGAATAAAATAAAAGGAATCCAATTATCGAAAACCAAATACTTGGGTTTCTATATTCCCATTCTATTTTTTTCATTATCCATAGTAATCAATGTCAATATGTTTCTCCTTGTTAAGGGTAAATCAGGTGATTATGGTAAAAAATAATTTGATATAGATTTAAAATAGATCAATCACCTATATTGTTTCTATTTCATGAGTTTAGTTTCATTATCCACATCTCATATTCTATTATATAAAAAATTCGTTTCATTTATCTTTGATAATGGACCTGATATCTTTTTAACTAAAGAATGAATACAAAATGTCACACTCTTTTCGTAACATCTATAACATTTACTAAAAGTGATATAAAAAATATTATAATTGTTATGAAATTATATTTTTATGATAAATGTATTTTTTATGATATTAAATTATTATTATATTTATTGATTCAACAATTACATTAAATAATTAGACAATGTTGTTAGAGTCCTTATTAATGTCGAAAATAAATCAACGAAATGGTTATAAAAACATTTAAATATCCCAATTAGGATGGATTATTGAGTTATAATAATTTTTTCCATGAATATAATAGAATATTTATTATATTTTATATTTTAATTCTAATGATATTTTTATGTTTTTAATATTATATTTTGATAATTGTCTCGAAAATTTCTTTCATATTATCATACGTTAAAAAAATTGTTAAATTATTTAAAATTAATAAAAAATCTATATTTTGACATGTTAATGCGATATGATATAGAATATAAACCATTTATTTCTAATGGGTTACTTTCCATTAAATCACAAAAATCCTGATGCCTAAATTGTAAAAAAAATTATTAGGGTATTCATCAGAACGATTAATGAGGGTTTATAACTAGGAGATTATGGTAAAAAAATTACATAATCATATAATAATTTTTTAGCATTATAGTTTTTTTAATAAACATCACTCGTATTATAAATAAATAATTTTTATACCATTTAACTGAAAATAAATTTATATAATTTTCAAAAACAAAATTATAATTACATGGATACCCCTCCCCTAACATATAAAAGGGTATCACCCTTTCTCTGTTCCTCACACACTAGGGGACTCTTATTTTGAAAAAATCATACCAATAAACTATTATAACCTTTCTAAAAAAATATATTTTTTCTCTTCCTAATAAGATAAAATAACTGTGGTCATTGAGGAGTTATGAAATATAATATCTACAAAGAGGTACTCATTTCCTTAACCATGCGTTTTAATTTTACTTCCTATTTTACCACATTAAATGTTTTCTTATCATTTATAATATATTTAATTTAGTATCTAACAAAAATAAATATGTTTTATTGATACGTTTATAACCTCATTAATCTTGTTTTCATTCCTAATTGTAATTAATACACTGTTAATGCTTATGTGTGGAATAAAACCTCCATTAAATAATGTGATTAATTTATCATCACCACTTTACAAGCTTTGTTATTATTATAGATTTAATATATATATATATATATGAAATTAATTAAAAATTTATGATTCTATAAATATATAAAATTTCAAAACATCATAAAATTCCACCTCTTAGTAATGATAATGTCACTTATGCATGTGTGTGGAATACCATAGCCACAAAGTGATGTGAATCATTTTTCACATATGTCATTCATTAGTGATTGAATAGTTGTATTTTCATGAACAACATAATTGTCTCATGAATATTTATTTTTACACTTAAAGAATTTAAACTATTTAATTTACAATATAATTAAATTATTTTCTAGATTGATTCACATGCAATACCATGTTAATCTAATGCTACTAGCAACACTGAGTTAACATGTGTTACATGCAGAACCAAGTTTTACCACCTATTAATAGAGCATATATTTTTCAACTTAATTTTGACCCTTGTAAAAATTTTATTTTTCAAAATAAACTTAATTTTTGAATTATTAATTTCAAAAATATCCTTTCTTTGTTTTTTGGTATTTTTATGAGATGTTTCAATTTATTTTATAAATACTTAAAAATATAGAATTATTTTTGAAAATAACCTTTCAGTTTAATTGATTATTATTCTTAAATTATATTTTAAATTTGTTTTTAAGTCAAAATATATCAATTATAAGTCTATTAATCTAATTCTCTTCATTGGTATCATTTTATAAATTTAATTTTGATAAAAAATATTGATGAACGTTTGAACATTTTTACAATAGAAACTCTCTTTCCCGCTCTGTCTATGAGATTATCTTAAAATGTATTTTTGTTAAATATGTTAATGAAATATATAATAATGGATATAAAAAGAATGATCTAGTATAATATTTATATTTTAACAACTTAAACTTTGTTTCTTTACAAAAAACAAGGATTATTGGAGACAATTAAAAAAAATTATACCGATTAATGTAAAAATGCACATACTTAAATATGAATCTGAGAATATAAAGTGTATAAATTACCCAAAACATCTCCAAAACGCCTTTTATTAACATATGTTGAAACCTAAGACCTTGGGATCTATGTTTATGAGTTATTGGGAACCATGTTCATGATATTGACCCATATAATAAGTTAAATAAAATAATAGGTAAAAAAGAAACATTTCTTACCATTGATATTTTTAAAGATATAAGATATGGAAAAAACATAATATCTTCAGTTATACATATCCTTTGTAAATTAAAATTTGTTATTTATATCATAATAATTTATAATTAATATATATTGATGAAATTTTTTCTGAAAATTCTTATGAAACTCCATCACAATGATTATTTATTTAATAATTCAATAAAATTGATGATAGTAAAAATATTAAAAGTAGAGAAAATAGAATGATTTGTATTAACTTATTTATTAAATGAATATTTCATGTTAAATATCATTAAAATAGATACTTTGTAATTCCTTCATTGTCTTGATATTTTTAAATTTAAGTTATGGAAATATTGTCAATGTTGACATTAATGATATTTCATAATAAATATATTTTTCACAAAGAATTAAAAATACTAAAAATTCATATATTATTATTATTAATTTTTAATGTTAATAAATATATAATGTGATCTATTTTTGGACTATTTAAACTTTTATAATGAAAAAACTGACCTATATGTAGTAAAAAACAATGTTAGCACAGTTCGATTTAACATTGTGTTTCTGCGCATTACATATGCTTATATTATAATTATTTTACAACACACGTGGTATTTTTATTTGATAAATTATATATAATATTTAGAATAAATTTTCTCTAAAACCTATAGTAATTTTCACATTAATTTAGCATTAATGGGTGAATTACATAGGTTACAAAACAAGTCACTAAATGAAAAAAGAAAATGAAATATATATTAAAATTAAGTCTATAAAAAAATTATAGAAATTAACATATTTTTATTTGGATGAAATTTTATATGAAAATAATTTCCATTTACACAATTATGTTTCCATTTTATAATAACATGAGGAAAAAGAGACCTCCCAATAGTGTTTACCATGTTCTGTTTACAAGAATACCACTCCTCCTCAACTATAAAAAATAAATTATTTTCCCACTTCCTCTAACCATTCAACCAACTTTTGATTATCCAAAACCTACAAAAACTATATACCAATTTACCTCCTCTAACCCAATAATCTTATCATTTTTCAGAAAGAAATCCAAGTCAGTACATTGGTGAAAACCAAAAGGAGTTACCCAAAAAAAGATGCAATCTTCTTCAACGATCACTTTTTTTATTTCTTTATCAAAAAATTAAATTATTATTATTCCATAATTATAAAACTAAATTATTATCCTCAATATAATTTGATTTTTTATGAGAATATATTTACCTACACATTCACACACATCCATCAAATGGGATACACAATCATCGTTCATGTGTATGGTGGAAAAATGCATCGCAAACCGATGGCATTCGTTCTTCTATTTCCACCATTCATGGTTATATTAATGATTTATATATAGTTTTTATATGATATATATGATAGTTATGATAGTTATGATTTATTTATTATTTTTAAAATTTTATATAATACATACATTTATTCTTTCCATTTTTTGGGAATACGATGACATCGTTTGTAGACCTGTGGACTACTGCCTCCTCAAAGCTATGTGATTCGTTCATAGTTTACATGAAATGTATTAAGAATGGTTTTAATAAAAAAAATTAAATATTTTTCATAATTATGATAATATAATTATAAGATACATATATACCATTAAATTTTTATTCATTGAAATTTGTTAATGAAATAGAACTAGTGTTCATGTGTACATACCCTCTACCGTCCCTATGAATGGAGCATTTCATTTATTATCTCAAATGATAATAGTTTAATATAAATAAATATAGAATAGAAATATATGATATTTAAATCATTATTTACATTTTGGATATGATGAAATCATAGTCTAATTAATAATATCAACAAGTAACAAGTAAAAACATACTCGAGGAACTAGGAAATTTTCATATGAAGTAGTGAAAATAATGAAAGATTGTTAAAAAATGGGTAAAAATTTACAATAAAAAGATAATATATGTTATTATAAATATAATTATGGTTCCATTATAAGTTAGTAACATTCATAAAACCATTATAAATGAGGTTAAATGACATTCATCCGAAACAAAATGTAATGAAAGGTATATCATCCAATTTAAATTCTATTTTTACTTAATTGTTTTATTGCACCAATTCACTTTAATGTTGTGTATATACATCCTAGTTTTCATTTAATATCATTATTTACTAATACTTTATGGTCATTTACATTTCATTTCGAATTATATAACAAAATATATTTAGCTTCAAAATTGCAATGTGGTAAAATTTATCGTTCAAACTCCTCTTTATTTTATAATTGTTAACATCATCTTCATATACTGAAAATCAATTTTTTATCATTTTTAAAGGTTGTTTTATGGGTTACCAATACCCAAACTTATAAAAAAAACACAAAAAAGTGAAACAAAAACTTCATTCTACTCATACCAACATAGAATTACACATCATAATAACCATAATCATCCCTGCATCTCATGCATGAGTTATCTTCTCCAATAGCCAATTACCATTCTGGAGGCCTCCAAAAGTTTTCAATTTGAACCCGACTCCTTAGATGATTGAGTACGGGTTGCTCTGGAGATGCCTTCATGACCACACTACCCTTTTTAAAAGCCAAAGTTACCTTACTATTCAACTTAAATGCAGATCGAGTCCCCATCGGTGGCAGAAGATATGAATAATATTTCCTTCGCCATCTTCTTGGTGTAGTAGAAAAAGACCCTTCAGTTGTATCAATCTTCTTATTACCACTTTGAAAAACATCACTAAATAAATGAGTGACTGGGCCACTCTCATTTTCTTTCCCTCCCCTCGAACTCTCCCTTCCTATACCATCTCGCTCCCCAAAAACAGAGTCAGGACTCCCAGTGTTGTTCCCCCACCTCAGGTCTGGAGTGTTACTCTCCATTAAAGGTATACACCCCTCCTCAGTAGTAACTTTTTCTACAACCATGTAATGAGTCTCCTTCCCAAAAACATCAACCTGTAGACCCTCCTACATTTGATCTGTGATTTTCACTAAAGGATATCTCTTAATCACATTGTGGTTGTCTTCCACAGTTATGGTGACTGAATCCTGCCCCCTGCATACAACCTGTTGATCCTCCCCAACCTCTTTACTGACTATAGCTAGTTAATGGTCCATATCCTCAACCTGATGACCCACTAAGACCTCTGCACCAAAATCCCCTCCCGAAAAAACATCATCCCCCAATCCCGTGGCCAACATATCAATAGAAATCCCTTCAAATATATTACTAAAAGAATGAAAAGGCATAGGCATAGGATCCATACCTTTAGAATCCCTAGAACTTGCTATGATAACCACCTCCACAATTCTAGAATCCCTTCCTTCCCCAATCTGTTCTATACCCAAACTCTCCGAGGAACTATCAGGATATTCTAAGTCATACCTTAACCTGTGGAGAACCATATAAACCTTCGGATTAGCCTGAATCTCCTTAACATTGAAAGACATAAGATCCTTGTCTTTATCAAAAGAAACCTTACGAGACCCAGCTAAATTTCCATACAAAACAGAACTAGACACACAGGAGACCCTTCCGCTATTAACAGGCTCTATCATTCTCGGATCCATACCCAACTTCACACCAAATTCCAAATATTTTCTCCTAGACTAATCATCATTGTTCACAGAAGCAGATTACCCCTTACGACGAACCTCCATCAACCATGATGAGAGTCCACTTCGGCATACCTCAACTGAGTGTCCCAATATCTTGTAAGAACCACAAACCTCAGTCCAATTTTCGTAGAAAACCCTTTGTTTGCATTGGTATTCTACACCTATCATGATCTAAAAAAATCAAAATGAATACAAGACACATCCATTTTAATACAAATTCAGGGGTTCCCTAGATTGCAAACCACCTCGGTACGACTATTAGAACAGAGATATCGACCTCCCATATTTCCCAACATGCAAGTAATCGAAGGGTTTTGAAATAGAAAAGGAAGTTTGGGGAAAGTTACCCAAACCGCAATGGAAGTAAAGTCAAGATTCATATGAAGGTTGAGGGACCAACATAATAGCAGAAAATGAGATCCATTGAAGTATCAAGGATCCCTCGACCAAGCCTAGATGAGATTTGCCTCTGATTCTAACCTAATCATGATATGTTTGATTTCTAGCAGGCCAACCACCACTCGTTCATGATGATCCCATGATCCGAAGACAAATCAGTCAAATTCATCGACCGAAGGCCTCCTATGCTTGAACCTAGCCACCAGGGTGAGATTTAACTGGGGTGAGAATTCTGTAAACTCAGATGAGGAGAGATGATGGTTTGGAAATACATCAACAAGATCTGGAACATAGGGTTTATTGAGTCTTTTGAAAATGGTGGGAGAAACTCTGGGTTCGAGAAAGGACAAAAGGACCTTGCTCTCCCATGCGACAACGATTCCCCCTCCCCCACCAAGGGGGAGGAGCTGGCGCGGAGGCCACTGTCTTCACTAGAATGGATAGACTATCGAAGGATCGTGGAGCCGCACAAGGCACACTTATCTTGATATAATCACATTCTTGTAATAAATTTTCATTGGAAATTTCCTTAAATATAAAAATTCATGGGTGATGAGTGTTGATGATTGCCTTTACTCTCTCGTCCCCTAATTTAGTGACCATGTATAATGTTTGCAGCCCCAACACTCCCCCACCTCTGGTGGGGGAGGTGGATTTTTTTGCTCATAAATCGACAAATCTGATGTCCCCCGCTTCCCATATCTTATATCCAGATTTGATTTCTCCTTTTATGTCAATTTTAATTTCACTAATGGTTCCATGAATTTTCTATGGCTTACATATGCACTCTCTTTCATCATGAGAGTTCTCAATGTCCTCAGGGATTCTAGGTCTAGCTTTGGTGTCTTGTTTTAGGTATCATCATCTCTCAGTTGATACCTTATACATGTTCATCTATGATTCCTCAGGTTTGCAGGTACATGAGACTATGGGACTTCTCATCAAGAAGAATATTAGGATGTGATTTACTTATTTGGAGGATCTTATTCATGCTGCTCTAGTTCTCTTTGATCCTATAATAGTATCCATTTCTTTATTTTCTAGGGGTAATGTGAATTTCAAATTCATTGAGATGAACCTACTATACCTATATCTGTATGTCTCTATAAACTTTGGATTATTTTTTCAAAAGCCATCTATCATTCAAATTCATGAAAATATGGTTGGTCAGTTCCTCTGCTCGAACCGAAGAACAAATTTAGTTTTTCACCGTATTTCTCCCAGAATATGTGTTGATGTAGACATATCCAAGTATCCATTGGAGTGGTTGTAGATAAAATTTGGGGAAGAGTTCTTTTGGAAATAGGTTGTTTTGTTTGAAACTTGAAATTATTACCATATTCCATGAAATTTCATGGGTCAAATCTCTTATAATTTCCACTAAGGTTGTAAAGAGGGACTTAGTGAACATACTAGGTTAATTCATCAACCCCCAAGAAATGAGAATGATATACACTTAGTTATGGAAATGATGGGAATTCACTATCTTTTTTCATCTAATACCATCATGATTAACTCAAGACCCAAGCCGGAGAATCCAAAGGTGACTGACATATTCATCCACCTGTGGTATTACCTAACTATCCTCAATACAACCGAACAAACTCTTTCCAGGCCACTATAAACCATGGGGGTGAATTTCAATTCAGTCATAGAACACAGTCCCACTATTGTGGTCTGTTATACAGAGGTTATGAAAGCTGGTACTGGAATTTCACTGACATTGGTGGTTCCATCGCCAAGCGAAGGAGGTTTTATGGTTTTAAAGTGATAGGGGAAATCTAGGTAAGGTAGTGTTGATCAAATTTCTATTAAGGGGAGCATAACTGGAAGAATAACATATCGTTTAAATATGAGAAATCATTTTAAAGGTCTGGGGGATATTTCTCTAAACCATGGTTATTTGGTTGGGGTTAATAATTCAATATAATTGAAAGGACTTCTTGAAGCTAAATTCAATAAGGAGGTGTATGAAATGTCTTTTGGTGATGGTGAGGATGGTTTCCATGATAATGGACTTCACAATTATATTTTGAGAAAGGGGAAGGTCAACAAGGACTTGGAGATCTTCACGTTGGTCAAGGGGATGAAATTAAAAGGGAGAAAAGATTCATCTCATATTTCAAAACCCCTAGAGTTGTGGCCATAAAATAATTTGAGGTCAAAGGAGATATAACATGTCTCCTAAAAATATAGTTAACCTATAAATTGATATTCTAAAGAGAAAGAGATCACTTAGTTTGTGGTGGGAGTATTTAATAATGTGTAGTATGAATTAGCGGTGGTAGACCCTAGGATCAATTCTAGGTTGTCCAATAAAAATAGTGGGGCATATATGTGGGTTAGGTATAAGGGGACAACATGGGATCTCATAAACAATTCAGATGAAGAAATTCTTAGAGAGTAAATTGATTGTAAGGTTTCAATGGTGGTTGCTGAGCGAATTTATGTGATATCATTAAATGTAGAAACTAATGAAGAGTAGCACAATTCGATCAATAAAAAGGATCTCATCATTATTAGAGTATTCTATAAAGGGAGGATCGATGCAGAGGAGTACATACAAAATTGAGACATGATGTCTTATTGCTTCGAAGGCCATCGCAAGGATGACCAAGAAACAAAGGTTACTGATCTTCAATGGGAATTATTTAGGGTTAATGCTTAAAATAGGATTAATATTGATTTTAATTATTCCTCTTTTTCATTTGGTCCATGATTTTTTTATTTTTGACTATTTGGTTCCTCACATTATTCCTAAAAAATTTCTTAAATAATAAAAATGTAGTCCACATTTTTGGTTGATGGATATTATTATTGTATAAACCATATACTATTTTTACATAAATATTTTTACTTCGAATGCTATTTTATGCTCTTGGGAAATATTGATAAATATGTATTTTTTATTCAATAGGAATATTTAATATGAAAATTTGTTTATTAATTAAATTTATTACTTGATATAGGGAATTATTTGGAAAGACAGTGATGGGTGGGTCCCAAACATTTTATATCCCCTCGATGAATATACATATTCTAATGAGACAAATCAGTTGTCCAAATTAAACATGTTTCTAATAGTAGTATTAAAACTTATTTTGAAATGTCGTGATGGTATAGGGTTTCATGTTTCTCAGGCATGAAGTACAATAAAAAAACCATTTCTTTAATTTATATCTTACTTATTAATATTTTTATCACTAACAATTTATTATGATAAGATCAATTTATTCATTTCATTATCAAATTATTGATTAAATGTAATGTGTTCTAGTTACATACATTTTTATATTGATTATTCTTTATCCATTAGTTTAAATGGAAAGTGTGTTTAGTAATTTACCTTTCTATATTGTTTATTATTTTTTATTCATGATTACTTCCATTGTACGCTTATCAATTTTGATCATTTGAGTTCAACCTTATTTGTTTAATGTCCCAAGGATATGAAGATTAATTAATATAATGCATTTCAATGATGCATTTTATTAGTATTAATTATGTATTATGTTGTATTTTCTATTTCCCAATGTAAAATGTGTATCATATATGTAATCTATTTTTCAAAAAATTATAAATTGATCAGTCATTCAGGATTTGATTCCTTATAATAATGATAGTGAAATAAAGTAATGCACTGGCTTTAGATTTCCAGGGTTGGGACATTAAAGTAGGAATTTGTGGAATATTAGTAGAAACTATGAAAAACATATTTTGAAAAACATAGATTAGGGAAAATTACCCTAAGATGTAATTTTAGGATAATTATAGAATAACGACCCAATGAATACATGTTTGTGATTATTAAATTAATTATTCATAAATAATTCAATTTATGTTAAGTATTTAACTAGTTTTGGGATTATAAATTATAATTCATAATGATATGATCTAATTTAATGTATGGTATCCTTCAAAAATGTTTCCTAGAAGTAATAATATGAACTCTACTGATGTAGATGATTTAAAGAGTTATAAAAATTTTGTACTTTATGATCTTAGGATAATATTTTTAATAGAAATAGTCTGCCATGTTTTTACCTCGTATTGGGGCATAGTATCATGTGCTAAAGACATAGGTAATTAATTTTCCAAGTCCTATGGATATAAAGGTAAGTAAGAGAATAATAGGATGTCATAGAAAAATAGGTAAAACCGATCAAGGGAACGAATTTTCTCCTAAATTTGAAATTTTTTGAAGGAAACACGCAGACATATGCTTTAAAGGAATGGTAATTTTTTATTAGTTTATAGAGAAATGACAATGTTCTTATGATTACATTGTTATGAGAAATGTTTCTAATGTAAAATTACTCATCTATAAGGAAATACGAAACTAGTAAAATCTATGTATTTATCATCAAAAGAATATACCCCAAAAGTGGCTAATGGATCATTGTCATGATTATAATACTACCACTGAAAAATAGTAATGATTAATATGTTCTTAATACAGAGTTAATTATTTTTTAATAAATGGATGATTGATTTTGAAAATACAGACTACCATGGAACTAATTAATGATTTGTTGACAATGTGGTAAATTCCATCATTGATGGAGTTTACAATATTTTAGGATTTAAGAATTAAAGAATAATCACTTTTCTGTTTTAGTAACACGGAAGCATTCATTTTTTCAATAAGGTTTTAGGGTAATTCATGTTATTACAATATTCATAATTTTATTATGTGATGATTAATAGACACTTCATATTTCTTGATTAGTTCAGTTTTTGAAATTTAGTGATTTTCTTTCTAATGTTTTGGATGATGATGTTTTGGAAAATTTATGAACTTATGAAATGTTTTAAGACTCTATTTTTATTAGGTTTTATATATTATTGTATTAATTTACTATATGATGAATCCTATGTTAAAATATGTGGATATAGTTCAAGGCATGAAAAATGAATAAAAATGTTATCATAGAAATGTATCAATACAGTGAATTTAGTTACATTCTTATAAAATGAAATAATTCCCCAACTATAGGAAAAATGGTCTTGAAACAAAAAAAATTCTCCTCTTTTCATTATTTTTGATGTTATCAATGAAAATTATTCATACCTTTAGTTTATACTTTTATTGTTAACATCATTCCCATGAACATGTTCTCTATCACTCTCCATACAGACATAATAGTTATAATTCAATTATATATACATGTTTTTAATAAAGTTATACAATTAGAAATCCTTGTTTTATGGTATCATTATCATTTATTTTCCCTCTTATTGATAACATTTGTTATTAATTTTATTTTAGATGTGGGGTTTTTAAATATATTATTTTTCTAATATCAATCCCTCAATTACTGAGATAATGTTTAAATTATGATGATGAAATATAGATACGGTGGGGAGAATTTAAAACCCGAAGATTTTAAAATATTTTTATATTAAAATAAAATTAATGTTTTTATATCAATATTTATATGTTATACCATTTTTTGTTTACACTATCTATGAAACTAAGTTAACATGAGTTACACATAAGACCAAGTTTTACTTCATTTTAATGGCCTACTTATTTTTTTAAAAAAATTGATCTTTTAATAAATTTTATTTATAATTTTTTGTAATTCTTTATTTCAAAATTATCTAATGGTGTATTTGGATTTTTTTTAAGAAGTTTCATTTTCAGATGAATAGTAAGAAATACGACCTTTTTTTGTTGAAAATTTACTTTTATTTTAAATGATTATTAATGTTAATTTTTTAAAAAAAAAAATTTAAATACAAAATACATAAATTATAGATATATATATTTCAATTTAGTTAATTTTAATCAGTAGTAATTTGAATTTTTGTATAAAATCATAATAAATTTTGAAAATGATTACTCTAAAACATGCTTTCTTACTACTTCTACAAGTTTACATTTAAATGTTATTTTTTCACTTCTATGAATGGAATTTAGGAAAATTAATATATAGTTATAATCACTAATATATTTTTATTCTAATAATATCAAATTTATTTTTTATCCAGAATAATTAGTGAAGTAATTTGAAATTCATTATAATGATTAAGTCAAAAACAAACTTACTTAATGATTAATAATATAATATAAGGTTTATAAATGGCCCAAATCCTTTCCAGCACTAATTGGATGAAACTATTTTTACCATTGTAACATTGGATTCCAATATAATGAGTTATACAGACACATTTTCAGAAAACTAACCAGGACAACAAGTCAAGTAAGTAAAAAATAAAAAAATGGAACCTTCTCTACCTTTAACATTTATAATGCCTTCATATATGGAATAAGCATCACATTTTAGGGTATGCATATCCATTTTAGAGTTGAATGAGTTATTATTGTCATAATTATTTTTCATTAATATTTATTAATGAATTTGTTACTAAACATAGTTAGAAAATTCCAACACAGTGATTATTTAATTAATAATTAAATAAAATTAATGATACTAAAATTTTTAAATATGATGAAAAAAATATGAATTTTTATATTAACTTTTTATTTAGATTCACATTTAATGTTACACATATATATAATTAATTTATTTTTTTTCCATAATTTTCTTGATATTTGTATATTTTAATTATGTAAATAATGTCGATGATGAATTTTTTGGTATTTTAAAATAAATAATATTTTATTTAAATAATAAAAAATACCTATAATTTTAAATTTTATTTTTAAATGTTAATAAATATAATATATTGTTTATTAATGGAATATTGTAACTTTTATAATGAAACAATTGACCCTTAAATAGTTAATACATTGTTACAACTGTTCAGGTTAAGGTGGTGTTTTACTGTGTTACATGCACATATGTTAAAATTAATTTCTAACACACATAGGATTTATATTTTGAAAAATTATATTTCATATAAATAATTTTTTGGGACAAAAGTTTATTAAAATTATCTATTTAAATTACTCTTAGTTGTTTAACTATATAACTTGGAAAAGTAGTTACCTAAATGAAAACCAAAATGAAAAATATAAGGAAACTTCATGACTAAGGAATAAAATAATACAAATGCACTTAATTTTGTATGGTGGTTATTCAGATTGACCACATATTCAAAATAATCCATTATGTGTCAATTTTAATAACATTATATAAGAGATACCTCCCAATATTTTTTACCTTTTGAGATTTAAAAGAATATCACTCCTCCTACACTATAAAAAGGTATTCTCTCTCCCACTTCTTCACACTTCAAAATATAGCTTCGATAATAAAAAACAAACCCAAATAAGCTCCAAACTCAGATAAACTATACCTAGAAGAAAACATTTGGTTATAATGAAATCTAAGGAAGTCCTTCATTGAAAACCAAAACAAGTTACCTAAAAAAGGTGACATTCTTTAATGATCACTTTTATTTTATTTCTTTCTCAAAGCATTAAATTATTCTTATTACATACATATATAATTTTATAAGTATAATCAAAATATTGATATGTTGTTATTCTAGTATTTATATTACAATTTCATAAATTTCCATATAATGGGATACACAATCATCGTTTGTGTGTACAGAGGACTATCGCCATGTACACCTATGTTACGCATTCATCCATTACCACATTTCATGATTGATGTAATGTTGTATTTATAGTTAATAGATGATATATATTATTATTTTGATGTCGTTATAATTCAGATATTTTTATATAACATATACCTTTATGCTTCCCAATTTTTCGAAATATGATGACATCGTCTGTGGATGTGTTAACTATCGCCTCTTCAAAGAGATGTGATTCTATCAAACATTACATATTATGCGTTAATAATGGATCTAATTTAAATTTGTGAAATATATTACATAAATATTATACTTTAATTATCACAAACATATATATAATTTACTTCTCATTCTTTCAAATATGATAAAAATGGATGTAGTATTCATGCGTACATGTAGTCAACCCTCACAATGAACAGTGAATTTCATTTCTTATATCCAAATATTATGGATTATTATAATTACATATATACTGGATTTATATGATATATATATCATGGATTAAATTATGTATATGATGAAATAATTATCTAATTAATATGATGACCAAGTATAATTCAAATCATACATGAAGAAATAGTCAATTAAAACCCAAAATTAATTAAAATATTGAATGATTATTAACAAAAGGTTGATAAGAATTTATAAGAAGATAATATATGTTACTATAAATAAAATAATTATCTTGTATAATTTAATAACATGCATAAAACCATTATACATGAGGTTAAATGATGATCACCCAAAACTGAACACAATGTAAGGTATTTATTCTCAATTTACATCCCATCAAAACATATTTATTGCATTTCGCCAATTAACATCAATTTTGTTTATATACTACCCCATTTGAAATTTTATACAATGATTTACTCATATTTCATTTTATTTCTTGTTTCACATTGAATTAACAGACTCAATAGGTATATATTTAAAAATACTAATTTGTAAAAGTTATCATTACAATCTCAATTTATTTTGTGATTTTTAACTTTATCTAGAAATAGTCACTTTATTGTTATAAATTTTCATTGGAAATTTCCTTAAATATCCAAATTCTTGTTTGATGGATATTATTATACAATAGACTATATATTATTTTTACATACGTTGTTTACTTTGACTATTATTTTACATTTTGGGGAAATATTGATAAATCATTATTATTTATTCAACACATATATTTTATATGGAATATTGTTTATTAATTAAATAGATTACTCAATATTAAGAATTCTTTGGAAATACATTGATGGGTGGGTCTAGAATTTATATATCCCCTTGATGCATCGACATGTTCTCATGAAACAAATCTGGTGGGAAAATTAAATGGGTTTCTACCAGTAGTTCTAAACCATGTTGTGAATGGTCTTAATAGAATAGTTATTCCTGTGACTCAATCATGACACCCATTAATTAATAATAACATTTTTTTATATTTTAGTTATTATTATTATTATCCATTATTTTATAATATGATAATATCCATGGATGAATTTCATTGATTGTTTATTGATTAAATTTCATGTGTTTCAGTTACATACCATTCCATATTGATTATTTCTTATCCAATTGTTTAGATGGAAAGTGTGTTCCATTATTTTCCTTTTCATATTTTTTAATCTTATTGAATCGTAATTAATTCTATTGTATTCTTAACCTTAATTTTTATTTTAGCTCCTCATTATTTTTTCACTTTACCTAGGATACAAATATGAATTCGTAAAAGGAAATTCAAGGATAAATTTTATTAATCTTATTCTTATATTATGTTTTATATTCAATTTCACAATGTAATTTGGGTATCATGTATGTAATATGATTTTTAAAAACTGCTAAAATTAATGGTCCTTTAGGATATTATTCCTTTTGATATTTACAATGTAATAAATTAATGAACCAGATCTTGGCTTCTTTGTTTGGGGTGTTACATTTTTCAAAATATTATTTAATTATGACACCATGGACCATGGTTATCCTACTAAAGTCATTTTTCAATTATGAAACAGAAGTCTTCAAGACACCTGATGTAAACTTAACCAATTCAGTCCTTAAATGTGTCATTGAAATAATTTTTTTAAATTTTAATTTAATAACCCAATAAAATAGTCATTAAAATTAAAAAATTAATATAAATTTATTATATTGGAGTTAAATAAAGCATGTAGTGATTACAAACATAAGGTTAGTAGTCTTATAACTAAATTTATATTAATTTTGTTAAAATGGATCTTAATATAATATTTTATTCCCTCATTATATGTGAATTTTTTACTATTTTTTATAATTTATTTCCAACAGTTAAATACCTATTTTAATATTTTAAAATAATTTCTAAATGATATAATTACCACTTTAATTATTGTTTTCTTATTAAGAATTTAATTTTTTTAAAAATATTTTTTTTATGATATATGTTGCATATAATTTGACATAATTACTTTTTATAGTTTACATACTTCTATCTAAATTATTTATGATATATTACTTCATGTAGTCTATAAGATTTAAATATCAATATCATATTATTTTTTCTATGACTTTTGATTCAAAATTTTTTAAATTGATAAATGATTTATGTAATAATACCTTTTCCTTTTGATATTTGTTTTGTTTATGGTTTATTGGGAGAAAATTGAATGACCACAATTTCATGGAAACCATATATTATTTCTCTTATATATATATATTTTTTGTATTAGTACTATATTTCTTTTATCGTTTAATTAAATTATCGAGAAATGTTTTTAATAAAAATTCATCCGTATTCCAATTTTTTTGCAGAACTTTTTTATTCATTTACTTCATCTTAAAAAACAATATATAAAATCTTTTACCTAAATATTAATTTTTTAAAATTTCATTTTTATTATCTTTTACCTTATTTACAATAGAATAAAAGGAATATTTTAAAATAATTGTTTTTAAAGAAATAATATTTTGTCTTGTTGACAATGATTGAATAGAAATATCCAGATAAACATATATAGTACGATCTGAATTTTTAATTAGAATTAAAATTATTTTACATGAATATTTAATTTAAATTTTCTATAGTTATTTTCAATGAGATTAATTTTTCAATATTAAAAGAAGGATTAGTTAAAATTTTATGAAAGGAAAAGTTTATTTTCAGATGTTTTTAATGAAATGCTCGAATGATAATTTAAACATATTTTTAATCTATATCAGCATCCATTAATGATTCTGATTATTCACAAGTGATATGAACTTATAATATAATTAACATACTCTCGATGAATATATTATTATTATTCTTAAATATATAATCAAGAAACATGTTTATTATTCCATGGTAAATTATCCTATAACAATTATTATGAAATGTAAGAATCAATGTGTAATGATTCATGATATTGTAAATCGATTTTATTTATAGAATATGAATTATATATTCTACCCAAATATTTAAGGAAAATTTTATGCTATGTGATGGGTGGTTCCATTATATCCCTCTAATGCATTGATTAATTATATAGAGTTAACTGAATGGGATTTACTCTTTTTAGATGAAAAAAATTATGTTATACCTGAAATAAAATATAGTTACATAATTTTCTGTTACTCTTTTGAGAATATAGAAGTTGGTAATTATTGTTTTCCCATAATAGATATGAAAATTATATAGTTAGCTGATTCCATGATGAATATTTTATATTTCAAGAAACAGATACAACCTTTTCAATGAATTTAATGAGATTTAATAGAACTATTCCTAAAGGATTATTTTTAAATGGATCATGATTTTTCACTTATATGACTCTTGGATTATGATAATTCATTATTCTATGTCATATGATTTATGATCCACGTTTTCATGGGTATTAATTCTCTTCTATTATTCCATGATCTTTTATTATATCATCATGCCCTTATTTTTCTATTATTATAAATGATGAAATTCATAAGTTAATGGTCATGATTTCTATTACTGGGCTATTGGGATCATTATTCTTATTATTTACATCTCCCAATGTTAAGAAAAATTATGATAAATTAAGAATGTATAGAAAGGCATCTTCTGTGAAGAGTTTTAGGAGATATATATAAGACAATTTTTGAAATAAAAATAGTCATATATAATATTAAAATTATCCACTGGAAAACATGGATTTATCATAATTCCCTATCCTCTATGCCTAAAACTTCCTTGTATATTGATGTGATGCAATATTCCCGTTTTTTTATTTTGGATTAAAATAATCTGGTCGTGTTTATTAGTATTATAGAAAGAAATTGAAATATTGTGTTTTGATCACAATATCTGGGAGTGTGGGTTTGGGGATACAAGAGATGGTATCATATGTGGGATTATATAACACTGTATATTAGGATGTTTTCACGTGAATTTAACTTAAGAGTTATGGATAAAGTCATGGGTTTATATATTTATAGTTAATCATAAGATCAAATAGATAGAGATCCCTTTAAAATTTTCATGTGATAATATTTTAAGGTGATTAGTGATATTTAGGTGTCAATTTTATTTGGTTGTGGAATATATGTATCCCTTACTTTTAATTTGATATTTTATTTACAAAATAATTCAATAAACTTTTTAATCGTATCAGTTGAATGATAAAAGAAAATCATTGATGTTAATACTTTCATTAATTTTTTGGTTGTTGATGACAATTAATAATATACTATTACTTAATTATGGAATAATCTATGTTGAACCTTGGGTATTATTGTGAAATTTTTTATGTTAATGTTTTAATTATTCCTTGTATAGTTTAAACATTTCATGTAATATCTTACCTTGTGCAATCTATTTTTTTGTAATGGGAGAAGGAATATATTCTTATCCTTTTATAGATCTCAAGATCTATTGTAGGTTTATTTTAATGCATTTTGACTAATAATGATTTATCTTTGACATTAATTATTTATAATATAGGGTTAGATAGATGTGGAAACTAATTGAAACATGAAACCAAATGATAAAATTTCATTTTTTGTATATAATGAAGTCATGAATTTATATTTTATAAATTTATTTACCTCAATTATAGAAGGATAACTCACCATTAGTTAATTGATCATTATAATTAAATTGGTTTCATTTCTGTAAATCATTTCAATGGAATTTAACACCTCGTCATACATCATTTCTTTATGATTTTTTGGTCTTTATATGTATCATGATCATTCAAATTATTGAGGTCGACATTAACGGTCATTAACATTCATTATTTAGAAATTAATATTCTATCCCATGTTAATATTTTCACTTTCATGTAATTTTCTCCTATTTGGGATCCTAGTTATTTGTTATTCTAAATGACCTTTTTATTTTCTACTATCAATTTTATTATGGTTGTGTTATTATCTACTATATAAGGTTGGTCTTAAATAAATTCATTTTGAAATATAAAAGCATTGAAATAATAATATGAATATAAAATTTGGAGGATGATATTTATTATGAAGTGTATATTTTAATACACAAATATTTAAAATAATACTACGTTTAATAGTGTACAAGATATGAAATATGATTATTTAAAGGATTTAAAATAGAATTAGTCAAATAAAATTATTATATTATAGCTATTTAATTGGTTGGTAAGAATGGGTGTAACCAAATTATGAAATATATATAGGTCATATTGAAAATATATATTTATAATTTTTTAGGAAATAAGAATCCAATTTTTTCTAAAGTCATCTTATGCTACAAAATTATATTTTATTAATGAATGAGTTCTGTTTAATTTTCTAATCAAATGTAATATTAATTTACAAAAATATTAGAACATTTATTATGTAAATTCATATAATTTCTGAAATAATAATTTTAACATTATTTTGGGTTGAAATTATGATATTTTATTTAAGAAATTAACTTTTCATTGAATGGTGGAAAATATTGATTTTAATAAAAATTTCAGTTGATTAAATTAAATCTATTAATTTAAACATACCAATATGTTCTAAATATGATCTAAAAGAAATGTTAAAATTCATTAATGTAATATTAAATTATTATTTTCTTAGGATACATAGTAATAAATTATCATGAAAAATGTTTGTTTTAGGATTAAAAACACATTCATCTTGAAAAACAATTTCCTTACATTTTAAAAATTTATATTAATATTTGTTTTTTCTACATATAGAAGATTAATTTGAAAAAAAAATTTCTGTACTTTGAATCATTGTGTTCTAATTTAGTAAACATATTTTTTTCACTATGAATTATAATCTTGGTAAATATTTTTCACCACAGTTAGGGAAAATATGGAAAATAAGATTAAAAATTAAGTGATATAGATTTCATAAATTATCTAACACCAAGATTATTTATATTATATTAGTTTATTTAAACCATACTCATAACATATTCTATGATATTGATACCTGATTCCAATTTTATTTATAAGGTAATTAATATTATTTTATGTAAATAATAAATAAAACTTTTCACACTCTTTGTTTTAATATCTATAAATGTTTTTATAGGTATTAAAAAATTTATTAGTTCTTATCAAAGGTTATTTTTATGATGAATAATTATTTTATGGTGGTATTTTTTTATTTTTTATTGATGAAATAATTATCATTAATGGTCATGAAATGCCAATATTTTACTAGTGTATGTTGTAGAAAAAGCATGTGAATGGTTTTAAAAATAGTAAACATAATAATCAAATAGGTTCATTATCCGGGCCTTCCCACTCTTAATATTTTTTATTAAAAAATTAAAAGAGTGGAAGTACAAGGAATATTAAGATGAAGAGAACAAAAAACACCATGCACATCCAAATAAATAAAATTTGACAAAAATTCTAGAACAAAAAAATACCACCTCAAGGAAGCCTCAAAATCTCCTCTCATAGATAGAGCATCAATAACCTCATTGGACTCCCTATAACCATGAGTTACATCAAGGTGAATATATTCAATTAGTTGAATAGATTCAATCCATGCTTGATGATTTTTCCATGGAATATTGTTGGACGAGTAATTTATGCACCACTATTATTAATTCAGATTCCACCCATAGATGCCTCCATCAATCATGTGCATTATACTTGATTAATTTAATCATCACCAATAATTTAGCTTCAATAACTAATATAATACCAATTTAGTGATTAAAACAACCTTTAATGAAGCCTTATGGGTTATATAATACACTGCCACATCCAAAGTATAAGGCCCCAGCCTTAAACCTTACTTACTATTGAATTAAATGAGTAATTAACATTGAGGATCTTTTCAGGTTTAGAGTTTTAGAGAATTAGGACATAACTATTACATCTCAAAAGATTACAATGTAGTCGCCTCTACTGAATTTCCATAAAACAAAAACTCTTAAAAAGAAACATGTATAGTTCCATGTTTTAGGTAGCATGGCTTTCCCTTGATCCCATCCTTGATCCTATTCCACGCTAAGTCCTGTGAAAAACATTTCAAAAACTTGGGATGAGCATAAAATGCTCAGTAAGGGATACACAAAGAATGAAAACTGTTAGTTTTTCAAAACAAAAAGTAAACCATGTATACTTTATCAAAGTAATACTTTTCACCTCTTCGAAGTAGTAAAAACTCTTCGCTGAATAAAAATTCATTACTTACCCTTTTGTAACCAAAATATTACCATAAAACCCATATAAAGAACACATAACTTTAATAAAGGTAACATGGGACATAAACATACTTAAGTGGAATAACCATATGGTCTACTTTCACACATATCACTTAATGGAATAGCCATACGGCCAATTTCCATACATACTTAATGGAATAGCCATACGGCCGACTTCCATACCCAATGCATTGGAGGTTATAACGTAACCACCCGTCCTGGTATTCACGGCACCACCCGTCATATGGTTTATCATGTAACCACCCGTAAAATGTCCAAGTACCATCATTAAACATAAAATATTTAAAATATAAACATTTCAATAACAACATTTCATTTGCAATCACAATAAGTAATTCCAAGATATCAATCCATTTTCAAAAACCATTTAAAAGTGATTTTTGAATCAAAGTGTCCCATACCACTTTGAATATTTTAATGGAATTATTATTGTAAAAAATTAATGTCCATATAAATAAATATTGAAAACCATTTCGAAAACATGGACATTAAAAATAAAGATTTATAATAATAAATATTTAAAACATTTAAAACGATATTTTTGTTAAATAGTTTTTAACAAAATGAGAGACTCTTGAATAAAAATAATAGCGGAATAAAATTTAATCTGAACTTTGTAATATCATGAGAATAAAGGGATTCATGATATAATATGTCAAAGGACAGTATACACACCATATAAGAGTGAATTGGTGCATAACAACAATGAATTCTTAAAAGAAATGTAAAATGAGATGAAATCCATTATAGAGAAGGTATCCTTAAATTAAGGATAAATCAATCTCATAATTTTGTGTGAAAAATATAAATACACCCAATATAAGTGCATATTAAGTGTAAAACAATCAAAGGTCATTCACACATATTCAATCTATGACATATTCAATAACTACATGTTGAACCCAAAGAAATCGAAATTGGGTTAAGAAGTTCCCTTGGTAAAATTCGACAGCCTAACGGCGTCACATAAAATTTTACAAAAAGGGTTGATGAGAGAGATAAAGGGTATCTCATCACTTGGACATAAAATTTACATAAATACGGATATATAAGAACATATCCCAACATAATAGTATGTGAATTAAAAGACATAACAAAAGAAGTCTTTTAAAAATAGGAGGGTGAAAGGTCCCCTTACCGACTTGGGTAACTTTGGAAACGTACACCCCATTGAAGAAGGGTCATACAATGAATATGTAAGTACCCATAAATGAGATTATATTACACAAATAGTATAATAATGGGCATTATATACACCACTCAAAGGAAATTGTGGAAAATGTTTCATAAATCTCACGGGAATAAAAGTGAGATGAGAAATCACTTACGAAAACTCGGCAGCCTAACGACGCCACTTAAAACATCCAAAAATGGATTGATGAGATCAAATAGGGTATCTCATCACGTTACAATAAAGTGTACAGAAATAGGAATATAATCAAACATCCCCCATCATAACAAAGAGGAGCTTAAAAGAAGTGACATAAAGGAGAGTACTTAAAGAGAAAGAGAGAGGTTAGATCTCTTACGAAAATTCGGCAGCCTAACGGCGCCACTAAAAACTTCCAAAATGGATTGATAAGAGGAAATAGGGTCTCTCATGAACATAATAATTACAGTAGGAGTAATATAAAAGAACATCCCAATCATAAGAAAGATGAGCTTAAAATGAATGACATAAAAGAGTGTACTTAAAAAGAAAGAGAGGTGTAGGATCCATTACCTCGGGTCCGACTTGACTCGATCATTCTTTAACGTCCTGAATAATAAACATGAGTTAATTTATATTTGCTTAAGAACCTTTTTCAAGTTCATTATTCTTTTTATATCACTTATTTACATGTTATAAACCTTATGTAATCATTTAAGTTAATAATGTTTGTTTTGTCGATATTTGGTTCTTAAGTCGAAAGTGGACTTCTTACAATTACATGTTGTTCGTGTGGTCAAAAGTTCTTTATATCCAGAATAAAATTCCTGATTTGGATATCATATATATCATATATATCTAGAATATACATGTATTTATAATATCACATAATCATTTAGAGGTAAGAAATGAAATGCACCGTTCATGGAGACGGTAAGCTGTACGTACGCATGAACGCTACTTTCATTTCTTTGTCATATTAATGGAATTAAAAATAAATGAGAGTTGTGTATATTTTAATTCCAGAATTATATTCATCATTTATATGTATCATTAATCATATATATTCATTATATACATGTACATATAATAGTACATTACATTTGGGGATAAGAAATGAAATGCACCGTTCATGGAGACGGTAAGTCGTATGTACGCATGAACGCTACTTTCATTTCTATCTAATACTTTAATGGAAAGAAATAATAATTATATAGCGGTATATAATAATTCCAGTATAAAATAATATATAATAACATTAAATCCATCCTTTATACATCCAACAAATGGCATTAACGAATCACATCACTTTGAGGGGGCGGTAGTCCGCAGTTCCTAAAATGAAGATATCGCGTATACCCATAATGGAAGCCATAAAGGTAAGCCAAAAATGAAAAATACATAAGCTTAAGTAAAACATAAACATATTATATATCATATATAAATATAGTTACATCTTAATTGCCACCTTTGAAAGTGTTAAAAGAATGTTGAACAATCATCGTTTTTGGGAGGCATAAATTCGTCATCCACAGAAACAGTATGTTTTTTAACCATTAGATGTAGGTATGTGTAATTTTAGCTCGAATAATTATTATAACAACATCCTAGTATATTTAGGATACTTTAGTTGTTACAAAAGAAAAGAATAAAAAAAATTTAGGGGGTTGGAGAAGCAAAATAAAACAAAAGGTCTCAAAAGAAGACATTACCTTAAAATCAGGTAACTCCCCTTGGTTTGAGATCAAAGGCTTCCTTGGAAATAATTCTACCCAAATTGAGGCTTCAAGAAGTAATAGAGGGATTATTATAGACAACATGGGCAGGGTTTGGACGAGCCAAAGTCTTTGGGAGTGTGGGTAAGGAGGTAGAGGTTGGGGCCTTTTATAAGATGAGAGGAGTGGCACTCTTGGAAAGTGAAGAAAAGTCACTTTATTTCAAAATTTTATTCGGATTTAAGAGGTCCCACATTGATGTATTTCGAGGATAAGGTGATAAGGGTTCAAAATCCACTCATCCAATAGGTTTTTACATGTGTATGTCTTAGATATTACATTATCTTTCTATTTTATTTAAATCGTTAAATAATGAGGTCATCGCTGCATCATCATGATGTCATGAATAATTTAATTTATTTAACGTCTAAAAATTATAAAAAAATTATCTGATTTATTAAATCTTTTTATCTTTCCAATGAATATTTATAGTAAAAAATCTGACTTGTATAACCCCATGTAAAAATTGTTTTAGTAAAACATCTCCTGTGTGTGTCATTTTTACTTTAACATTAAATAAAAAGTTATTTATGTAATTTCCCAACCAAAGTAGCTCCATGGGGTCCCCAAGTTTACCCATGGCTTTTATTGGTTGGCCATGACACATAATCGTAGGTTAGTACATGTGTCAAGTTCATTTCATATTATTAAAACATTATTTTTACCTTAAACTACACTAATTACCTCTAATCGTGATTAAAAACTTAATAAGTTACTATTCACCAAAAAATTAGTTTAATCCCATTGAACCACATTTTAATTCTTAATGACAACCATGTATGTCTGATTTTTAAATTCAAAACACAAAGGTGTCAAAATTTCATTTAAACAGAAAAATCAGTTTTTATAAGTACCACTTAGTGGTTTCTGTATTCATCAAAAATTGATGTTTTTCAGAAAATTACTAAAAATTCATCCTAAGCTATATTTGATATTCCGAATTCAAAAATGAAGTCTTTTTTAAAAAATTCAAAACATATAAGTCACATTAATTAATTTAATAATTAATTCCCGCTTTCATGACAAATAGCGTGTTTTTATGAAACAATAAGTATCAAAAGATTGACACTAGTTTAAGTCTGATTTCAAAGTGAAATTAATTCCAACGACCAATATTGGATTTAATGGTAAAAATATATTCTAATTTCACATTAAAACCAATTAAAAAGATAATGTAATCATATAAATAAATTAGACTAAAAAGAGATTTTGAATTAAAATACAACATTTTACAATATTCATTAAAAAAAATGAACTTTATCGAAAAGATACGAAAAATTTACACAAAGTATATTTTGATGTCCCGATTCCAAAGAAGAGTTTTATTTGGTCAAATAGAATGTATAAGAGTGAAAAAAACAATATTTAATGACGATTCTCCATCAAAAGGCGATAAGTGAACCTTTAGTGAAAACTAGGGCATATACGCCTAAAATTGAATTCTTTCCATATTTTAAGCCTTTATCTTTTATTGGATAAATGTAAAAACATTTAAAAACATATATAATAATATTTTTGTTATTTCTATCCATTTTCGCCAATTCAATGTCTATATGTTAACTGCCATTTAAAATAATATTATTTTATTATTAGAGTGCAACATAAGATTCCGAAGAAACTCGTTGTTGCGTGTTGGGTATGCCATCGAGCATAGCGTCCCCTTTAAAGTCATATTAATATTTTATTCACAAATATGGATAAATATGAAAATGTCATATTCTTTATTTACCTGGGGTGTTACACAAAGTGTCTTGGTTAACCAGAAACCTCCCCATAAAATTAACATTCAACCATATTTAGATTCGTAGAATCCATATGATGTATTTTATCATCAAGGGTTTCTTGACCCTTCCATTAACACCAATGTTATTCTGAATAATAATATTAGAGAAGTAATTTTTCATGGAACCTGTTTGTATTTTGGAATCTTCCATGACCCACCAAAAATTTACTTTCATACAATCTAAAAATTAGGTCCTTTATTTCTCAATGGCAATGTAATTTCATACCTTCCAGATATATTCAATGACTACAAGTACTAATGTGAACAACTGTGCTATAATATTTTCATGCAGTCTATATTTGGAAAAAGATTCCATTATTTCATTAAAAGAATTCAAATTTATATTGATTTCCATGATAGCATGAATATGATATCACAACATGGAAGAAAATATATAGGATATGAATATGTTTTCAATTGATTACTCAGGTTATATGAATAAATAACAAGCAAGATAAAATTCTATTCCACTTTTTTCTAGGAGACTATTATAGGTACCCTGCAGTTCTAGATTCTCCACAAATAAAAAATATAGGAGGGATGATAGAAGGACTTCTTAACATATTCATATATTTAAGAGTTATGTTATTTCAATTACATTGATACCATTATTAATATATGGTGTTTAAATTTCCAATGGGGTATGGTGTGAAGATCAGAATATTTGTGTCAGCATATATATATATCTTTTAATTTCTATCATGGTATAATGAGAAATGATACCCTTAAATATTGATTTTGTTGAGAATCATCAATAAAAGTTTTACATGAGAGGATTCACATCCATTTTTTCATTTATAGGAATCTCCAAAAATGATATACTAGATATAATGAGGTCAAACTTCATTCAGACCATCTATATTGAGTAATCGATGGGCTCACGGTATAAATGTTTTATGACTAGAATGATATAATATGATACATACATGGAATGACCATATTTTTTCTTCAAAATATATTTATTATAAAGAAATTATAGATATATATCATTTGAATTAAATAAATTAAAATTGGATATTCTAAGAAGGGAATCCCTAAAAGATTTTAAATCATTAATTCACATTCCCCGTATCAATGTAAATAATTAAATATTTCTTATCCACGGTGATGTCTTTATTTTCATAAATGCATCCAATCTAAAAAAGTTCAATATCATAGCTTTATTATCCTAACTAATGATTTTATGACACTTATAAATAGAGAATTCATATGAAAACATTGTGTGGTACCCAAGTTCACAAGAAAAACTTTCTTTATTTGAGACATGGTTTTCCCTTTCTAGGTTTCCATTTGGTAAATTATAATATAGTAAATATATTCAAGGTAAAATCTTTTAAAATGACCTCATAATATGTTAAATCATAGATAATTGAATGGATAGCCTTTTCTCTTCACTCATATTGGTTTGTATTTGTGTTCTTCTTGGAGAAAATCATCCCATTGCATGTCAACATAATTTATTTACTCCAACTTATCACCTGTCTATAAATTTATTCATCATGTGAAAAAAAATTGATAGAATTAATTTCTCTTTTATCAGCTGAAGCAAACAATAGAATGTTGTAAGCATGAAGAATGTGTGAAGGGATAAAAAATACCTTCCATCCTTAATTTTCATGTACAAACCAGCCTTCACAAGATCGTTAAGGTACACACTCAAATATTCTTCATCCATGGAAAAAGGGTAGTTTAGAAAAAGGTTCCCCTTGTGTGACCCCCTAGAATAGTTGAGCTACCCTTTATATAAACCATTAATAATAATTGATATCCTGGAACAATTGAGAATGGAATTGAACAGAATATATAAAGAATTATGGAGACTATTATTTCATATAATTACAATTATAAGGCTATATTTTATTGTATTAATGGCCATATAGATGTATATTTTGAGAGAAAATCTCTCATCCATAGCCTTCTTCATTATAAATTTGATGCATTTTGAGGCAGTGAGAAGATAATTCTGAATTATTTTTCAAAGGATAAAACCTAATTAGTTAGATTTTATCATGTGTATATCATTGTACCCCGAAATTGAGGAAATTATTGTTCTGATAATTTTCGTAATTTTATTCCCAAGGGAAACTAGCTTAAAGTCCATGTTATGTAGAGAATTTTCTTTCTTCAGAATTAGAGAAATGAAACTGGCCTTAACACCATAAGGAATTGAGTCATGAATTAAGAACTCTCACAAAATCGATTAATTAAAGATGAAAACACCCCAATTGAACATAAATAATTTGTTAGTAAACCCATCCAGTCTTACCCCACTGTCACTGTTGAAGGAAAAAAGGACACCTTGATTTCCATCTCTATGGGATCTTCAACTAACATATCTTTTTCCTCAATATCAGTATTAGGTTTAATATTATCAAATATTTTATGTGCGTAAACCTTGCCATTCTATAATTATAAACTTTAAATGTAGATGATCATAGTATTGGAAATCTCAGCCACTGAGATAAAAAGATACACATTAATTTCATGAGTAATGACTCCTCTCCAGATCTTTTTCACTATCTATAATAAATAAATGACATTTGATTTTCCATATCCAACTTGTAACTATCTCACATTATATTGATTTTGGGATAGACATTCTAGAGAGAAATAATTTCATCAAGATGGGAAATATCTGGAATATCATCTCTTTATTCAATATATTGATTCTTACATTCATTTTTACAGTTTAAAATATGTTTATAAACAACCTTAATATAATTATAAATATTATAGATGGATTTATTTCTCTATTACATAACCATTATTTTAACATTATTACACCTTATGGACGTAATTATAGTGGGCTTCCATTAGATTAAATTTTACTGGAATTTGAAATAACTTCTCTGCATCTATCCATAACAATCCATGCATTGTTTAACCTGAAAAGAATGGGATATGAACATAGTTTCATTGTGTAAATATCAACCAAAATTGGTTCGTGATTATAGTGACACATGGGAAGTATTATACTAGACACATTGAGAGGATAAATTCTTTCCGTAATCAACATAAGATATCTATCTAATTTTCTTTATGGTCTCTAATTGAGAGTGGGTATGAACCATGTGTAGCCTCATCCCATAATTGGGACATCTAACAGATTGAATCAATAAGTTAATTAATCAAATTCAATGTCTTTGAACCTATTTAATTGAGAACCAGTTTTTTCATTAGGACTCATAATAGCGTTGAAGTCACCCAGAGTCAGCTAGCTCTAAGACACCCAATCAAAAATCATTTCAATATCCTATAAAATACAACTTATTTTGAGATAAAAATTAATGGAATAGATAAAATATAGGTAAAAAATACTTCATTTAACACCAATATCAATGAAAAAACATTCTTATTTTTTTATGAGTGAAGGTAGGAACTATCAAGATAGATATCCTGAATTTTTTAAACCACATTTTATTTTCAAATTTTTGATACAAATCAGTGTCCATGAGAACAAAACTTGATGGAATTCCATCATTAAAACTATCTTTTCATTTTATAAAGACCGATATTAATATTTTTATTGGTTATATTGAAGTGTCTCTGAGCTGTGAATGAGTATGAATTATCATACCCTTTAAAATTAGAAAAAATATGATCTTTATTTATTAAGAGATTTTTTTTTATATTTCTTGACGAAATCCCTTCATTGGGAAATCAAATATGATTTTCTTGTCATAATGGTTTTTAATTTTTATAATCCTACGTTCTATGAATTCATCACACTTCTTGAGAGGAACCGAGGAGACCTCATAGCGCGATAACACTTCACTATAATCAACTCGTAAGCTGCCACTACGAGGGCTGGAATTATTTGGTGACTCATCAGTTCCCATATATGTGTCTTCAAGGATCTTCCACTTGACATTTCTTCCAAAGGGAACATGAGAAAAGTTTTGCTCTATCTCATGAAAATAGATCATTATCTCAATTTAAGAATTATTAATTGTGAGGGAATTATTTGGGAGATATCCTTATGCATCATCTTGTGTGTCATTTACAAAATATTTCTCTATTTTAGAGGAGACAACAACCATATAAGATGAAATTCCATACTTGTCCATAGAATCCATCAAAATAGATGAAATATTATATATCTTATAATGATAAATTCCATAAAACTATGAATATATATCATATCCTCCATCATAGAATTTCTTATCATGATTTTCCTTGTCATCAAGAACCATCACATGTGATCCCATCCGAATGACGTCATTTATTGTATTAGAGTTAGAAGATTACTGATGATGTTCTATAGAAACTTGATGTCCATAAATGTACCTCAAATAATTAGGGACAACCTGATAAATAAAATTATTTCTATGTAGTAGGAAATTTTCATTTGTGATATAAAGGATATTATTTCATTGAGACTTCTATTTTCCTAGGTTATTTATAGGATGAGAAATATCTTGGTTTAGTAAGTCATGAATAAGAACCTTTTAGTCCTGTTTCATAGAAGAATACTTTGATATAGGAGGAAAAACTTTAATAAGTGCATGTACATTAATATAAGCTCTATATAAATGTATTTAATGATAATCTATGACATCACATATATCTTAAGATAAATAATATTTTACTAAATGATTTAAAATTCAAACAAATAATATATTTGGATATGTTAATGATATATGGAATAACATATCAAACAATGTTTACTTATTATATGAGTTTTCTTCTACATTTTTGTATAGTCCTATATGATTAAAAACCACTGATACCATAATAATCATCAATAGGGTTAATGTGGAGATGTGGTTAAAACTAAGTTGCAAGGAATAAAACATCCCAAAAAAATGTCTAAATTTCAATAGATTGGAGTATTTACAATAATTTTAATCTTATTTACTAAACATATCAAATTTTGCTAACCATTTTCAAGATAATTAATTTATATTATTTTTGTACTTTAAGTAATTCCAAGAATTCCCCAACCCTGAGTTAAAAAAGGTACCACCCATCCACTCTTCCTTACACTTCAAGATTCTCTTATCTCAAAGAAAATCTAGAATAAAATTGATAAATCATTATATATATTATATCGGCTTATCATTTTTAAAATAACATCCCTAGGATCCTTATGGAATGATACAAAATAGGTTATTCAAAGAGGATTTAATTATCTTAATTGAATGTTTTAATTTTACTTGTTCATCAACCACCTTAAATTATGTCCTAAACATTCCTATAAATGTAATGAATATTTTATACGTATATAGATATTATTTTGTTAATTTAATAACATTAATCATCTATATTTTTGTCCTCTTGGGAATGAAAACATAATTTGTGAGTATGTGTGGACAACCATTCCCTTGAATTATTATGTTTCCTTCTTCAACACCACCTAATAAAAATTTTCATTATAATAGAATTAATAAATCTATATGATATTAATGACATAATTATGAGTCTTTATAAAAATTATGTTACATACCTTTTTTACACTTCCACCACTTAATAAATGAGAATGTCTCTTGTGCATACATAGAGAATACCACCTCCATGAAGCAATGTTATTTTTTAAGTATATAATTCATGGGTAATTATAGTGTTAAATTTATTTTATAGAAATTATAATTTTATCTCGGTAAAATTTTTGGATATGATGGAATAATGAACCTTAAATGATGATTATCCTAACAAAGGCATTTTCCAATTATGAATCGAACGTCCTAAAAACACTAGATGTGGAATTGACCAAGTATAAAATTTTATATACCATTGAAATAAATGAAATAAATCATATAATAAGTAACTAATTGATATATAAAAGGTTTTTAAACATGTAATTAATTAATATATTTTTTATTTTATAGGAGGAAAATGATGTTTGTAATGAGTAAATACTCCAGGTAAAGGGTTTGTTCACTAAATTTTCATGTTCATTTTCTTTTTCTTCCATGATTATGTGTGAATTGATCCGTAGACTGGTTTATGTGGTATTTTAAATGTATATTTGTTATTTTAATATGTTCATATAATAAAAAATTGGAATAATTATCACCTATCATTTTATTATCTTTCATAGTGTTTTCTTTGCCTCAATATCATTTTGTTGAGGCATGTTTCATGTCAGGGGTCGTGATTTCATTTTATGGTACGCATAATTCTTAATGATTTAATTTTAAAAAACATATTCATGTATTTATTTTTAATTAATCATTCATAACATATTCTTTCTTTCAATTACTTTTTATTCAAAATATATAGTTATGGTCAGGGCTTATATGTTATAATCTCATTTTATTTTAAAATTTTAAATTTTCAAGGATTTATATGGGGAAATAGTATGATCATAATTTATGAAAAACATATATTTATTTATTAAATTGTTATTCCAATAACTTTTTTTATTATAAAAATTGCCTTTTTTGGTACATAAAATGGTTGAGTAAATGTTCTTAAATAAACTTTCACCATATTACACTTTTGGTTGATAAAATATTTTTTCCTTTTAGATGCTCTGCAAACTTATTTTCTAGATATTATTACCTATAATTTAAAGTTATTTAAATTATAATTTTTATTTCCTTTTATTAGATTGAAAAATATTTAAAAGGAATTATTTTAATGAAATGTTTTCTGAATAATTAATTCTTTAAATTTTAAAAAGTGAAAAGGGAATATTATATTTCCAGGTATATGGTAAGAATGACTTTTTATGATTTATTTATCATTGTTTTCATTGAATACGGCTTCAAAAATTCCAATGGTTATTTTTAGAAAATAAATTTGCTATATATTCTAGGTTTTTTTAAAAATGTTATCAATGAAATATTATTTTATTATTCCATTAAATCCATTTATATGAATTTTCTATTATGAGTTTTTTAATATATTTTCATAAAACAAGTTTATTTTAACATGAAAATATAGGTGTGAATATTTTGATAAAATTAAAGAATCCAATTTTTTATGATATAGAACATTAAAAATATTAATGAAAGTGGGTTTTGGAGTAAACTAGAACCCTTATAGTGATTTGTCAGATATGTGATGAGTGGGACTGTTATAGCTTCCAATGCATTGGACAATGATTAAAGTTAAAATGAATGAAGTTACTACTAAGTGATAACTAAGTTATGATAAACCTAAGAGACGATGAGGTAAAATATTTGTATGTTACTCCTTAGATATTTCTTTAAAACCGATTATAGTTTTATCTTATTATATATGATAATTATCAAGTTAGGTGATTTTATGATAAATGTTTGATTTTCGAAGATAAAGAAAACATTTTTCATTGTCTATTATTAGTTACAATGGATACTTGGATTAATTATTGATTTATCATAGCTTATGATTTCTTAAAAATATGAATATTACCTTAAGTAAAAACTTTATTCATTTTCACAATAGTTATGATCTGTTTTTTGATGGGTATTAATTCTATTATGTTTTCCACATTCACTTTGATTATGACATTATACACTTATTCTCATCATATTATCATTGGTAAAATTTAATACATAATTATTTTGTTCATCGATAATGTGAATTTGATATTAACCTTCTTATGTTCTCCATTTTTCCTTGGTATGAATAATTATTTCCAATGAATTATGATTAGAATTGTTTTTTGTTAGAAAATTTTTACAATATATGTTGAATAATTTTTATGAATCAAGAAATTTCAGGTATTATTAGAAAAGGAATCACTTGAATACATTATTTTTGTTATATATGATTTTATACATATTTTATAAAACAATAATCTTAAATAGTCCATCAATATGTAATCAATATTGTATTCTTAATTTATATGTTATGTATAGGATGACTATAATAGGGTCAATATTATTAATATCAAATTCATAAATGTAAGAATTATGTTTTTCTTACTATATTTGAGTTTGTGGATTTAGGGCTATTATTGATTCATTTGTTTTTTTTAATGAATTTAATTTCTTATGCCTTAGTTGATTAGAAATTATATTTCATTCAAATTGGATGATAACTGTCAAAAGTAATTCTAAGATATTAAATCTTAGCTCATTTAGACTTTTATCCTCACTGTTTTAGAACTTTTTTAGGGGTATTGAGTTTATCATGATGTGTCTAGATTGAGATTGGGTTGTGTTCTCATGTTAGGATATCTAGTGTTATATTATGTCTTATGAATTTTTAGAATAAATGGAAATCATTAATCAATATATTTCATAGAATTATTAGATTTGGTCTATGGATTAATACATTCATTTCACTATTGATTTCGTGAAAGGATCACAGTCTTCATTATAAAGAGAAGATTGAATCATTTGAATTATGAATGAGACATGAACATATGAAAATGACGATGGATGGAATATATACTATAGGTTTTCATTGACATGATCTATACACCTAAGAAATAAAATTGTGTGTTTGATTCATTGATTTATAATCATTATTGTAAGGTTTTAATAGTTGATCATGACCAATAGCTGGTGATGAATGTTATTTATAATATGAATCTAGTAGGTAAAAAAAAATTGAGAATGTAGTTTTATTCTCACTCACATTACATCCATAGTTAAATAATTTGGTCAAATACTCTTAATGATCAGATCCTCATTACAACTCCATTAGATCAATACTAAATGGTAGGGAGACTATATTTGGTTACAGCGATGCCCATAAATTAATTTTTCATTTTAAAACTAAATCATGGTGTATTAATATTTTAATGGATAAATTTATTCCACATATCACCATCGAAAATTTGTTATTCATTTGGGAATTAAGAAGATGTTTTTCTTAATTAGAGCTCATTATATGAGGTCAAGTATGAAAATAATTATTTTAGATTAAGATAGTCTACTTATTCATTTCCAGTAGTTCAATGTTATGTTTCAAAGACTAGTTAGTATATTTCATTTTATTCCTTGTCGTTTTTTGAAATATGGAAACAAAATTGGACTTTGACACCATTATATAATATAATACCTATAGATATAAATCAATTTAGGTGATTGTAGATTAACTAAACATATTGAAACACTTTCTCCTAATCATAGTTTCAAATATAGAATAATATCTGGTAAAGATATATCATAAAAATGTGGTCAAAATACTTTGATTAAAACTTTTGAATATCTAAAATAGTTATCCTAAATTTAATTATATTTTTTGTGGTCTGTGTAATAATATATTTTAACTCAATTGACCTTGGGAAAGAAATATCATCCTCATAAAGATGGGAAAAATGAATTCATGATTTAGACATGGATGATTTTCTCTAGGAATGACTTATGAACTTTGATGTATTATAGGAATATTATTTATTATTAGATTATTTCACATATAATAATAGTAATTTTTCTATGATATAAATTTCTCTATTCATGTAATTTTATCATCATTGTTTTAATTATATACTTTGTTGTGAGCAAACATGTGCAAATTAACTTATTCTGAAAAGATTTTCCATGAGACTATAGAAAATAACCAAACAGTATAGAAGTGTATAGATATAGCTTAAATATGGAAGAAATCATTCAAATATCATCATTTTTTCCTATGAATTTAAATGTAACTAATCAGGACTTTTGGATATTTCCACTGAGACATTATTATTGTCACCTAGAAAAGTAAGGGAGATTTCCTCTATTGTATGTTTCTATATTTAATATTTCATAATTGATTGGATATGACTCATTAAAATTATCCTTTTGGCTAAGATTTATAGATTTAGTTATTGTATTTCATGTCTCTCAACTAATTAAATATCAGTTTGTTCTTGGTAATATAATCATTTTGGGTCTTATTATACGACATCCTCATATGAAGTTTATCCATGAACTGATAAATTATTTTATCGACATGGGAATTAATTTTTATGTGGAAAAATATATTTTCTAAGATTATTATTTAATTATGGAAAAATTATTGGAGGCACATGAAAATGAGTGAAGTTAATGTAGTGTAAATCAAATAACCTATTACATCATTCTGAGAATGAAAAACCTAATAGTTACGGGAATGAAATAATTCTAATTTAAGGAATTTTCCTAATTTATTTGTAATTAAATCTTAGTTAATTTACTGGTTAAGATATGTGGAGTTTTTAGAATGTGTATAAAGTTTATCGATGAACTAGGGTGCATGTTCTGATCAGGGTATGTAGAAACTATGCTCATGTATCTAGGAAATTAGATAGGGTGATTGGGGATCATAATAAAAGTTTACGGTTGGAACATAGATTTAAAAAATTGATCCTCTAACCATGATTCATGGAATCCTTATAGATAGAGCTAATTTATAAAGAAACTATGATTTTTGTACATATATATCAACTATTGTTTAATGAATATTATGTTCATTTCATAAATACATGCTGGAGTATCACAATAGTTTGGTTTCTTTGAAGGATAGAAATAGAATATTATTTTTTATGGAAATGTCTTCATCATTTCCATTAGAGATCTTATATTATTTTACTCCTCTTAAGAATGGAATATCGACACATTTATTAATAAACTAGGGAAGGAAATATAAGAATGGGTTTGATCAGATTCTTGATAAGGGAAAAATAGAGATATAAATTTATAATCATATAAAATCATAGGAAAATAAAAATGGTATATGAACATGAATATAACATCTTATAATTATACCAAACATTCCTTAGATATTATAAATGAGTTTTAGAAAAAAAAATTATCATTTGAGAAAAAGGAAATCAGTTTTTCCCGTCATTATATCATTATATATAAATCATTTACCGATATATTGGGAGGGGATCTAGGTCCCACCCATCTCATAATTAAAAATATACGTATGTTTTCCACAATATCATAAAATACTCATCTTATAATCACATCACAACTCAAGTAAATAAATTAGGTTTCATAAAAATTTCATCAATTTTAAATAACATAACCCATGAAAAATAAATTGAATTCCTAAACATTTCATCAAGATAAATAAAAACCATCCAGTAATAGAATAGTGATGGTGTCATCCTATATTATCCCTAGTAAAAAATAAGTAATAAAAATAGTTTCCAACATATATGGAAAAATATTTTGAAAGATCACTTAAAATATTTATGGAAAAAATAGCTTTTCCAATTTGAAAAAGAAACATTTTATAAAATTCAACATTTTTGAAATCTTTTACCTTAAAAATAACATTTGAAACTTATAATTGAATCCTTAAAAATCTTGTGAAACATTTTTTGAAAAAAATATCCCTTCTATTTTTTAAAATAACTAAAATTTCATAAAAAATGTATAGATCTTTTTCAATGGAAATGAAATTTTAAACATATAATTGAATATCAAAAATAATAATTTGGTACCTATATAGAAAATACAGACCATGTTGTAGACATTAAAACAACAATTCATTTCACCAATTTGGTGAAATAAAAATGGGAAATGTTTGGAAAATAAGAAGAAGTTTAATTATAAATAATATTATAAAATTTAAAGACTAGGTAAAAATTTACGTAATAAATCATTATTATACTGTTAAAATATTTTTGAATTCAATTTTAAAAGATGTTCATATGGAAGAAAAAAAGGGTTTTTGACTGAAGAGACAACTAAGAATAAATTTTCTTAAAATATTCTTTTGTTTTATTGACTACATAAAGACATAAAAATGAACGTAAAAATTTTTTATTATCATTAAATAACCATATTAGACTAAAATTTATTTGTTTCCTGATAGATGGATATTATTATTTCCTCATCACAATTATAAACATATATAATCTTGATAAACGTTGAGATGGTATAATAAAACCCTTAAAACATTGGTAACATTGAATCATAATCCCAGTTTAAAATAACATTATATTAAACATAAAATTTAATTAGAATAATTAAATTTATTATATTTATGTTCAATGTGGTTGTATATTCCCATTATAAAATAATATACGTTCATAACACAAAATATGTCTAGGAGAATTAAAATTGATACCAAAAGTCTCTTACCACATTGGTAACATTTGAACCATAAAACCAAAGAAATATAGTCGAAATGAATATTTAAAATCCAAAATATTTTTTAGTATAATCATCAAATTATAAATTCATGTCTATTATATATATCAAAAAAATAAATAGGTGGTAAATATGGCATGTCTTTCACCGAAATAAGAAATGAGACTGAAATATTTTACCTTAAGTCCCAAATTAAATTATACATATTTAAATACCCTTTATAACATATATGAGTTTATTATAAATATTTTGATGAACCATAATTACATATATCATACCCAATTTTATTTTCTCATGGTCCTTTATTAATTGTTTATTAATAATTGTTTATTAAAATTATGTTCCAGGTAATAACAACTTTATTTGTGTATGATTTTATTTGTAATTTTTTTATTTTACATTGATCCTAATTCCATAATAATATAGAATAAAACATATGATAAAAATATCATATATATGTATTATATATGAATTTATTCTAATTTATAAAATATAGAGACAGAAAATGAAATACACTATTCATGGAGATGGTTAATCATACGTAAGAATGAACATTGTTTCCATTTTATTAATGGATTAAAAGAAAGGAATGAAAAAAATATTACCATTAAAAAATATTTTTTCCATATGCACTACATATTTTAATTCAAACATATCCTTATTACCTTCCATGTAATGTATACATGATGAAAAAATCACATTGCTTTGTAGTGAGTTTGTCCTCCTACACACGAACAATGTTATCTCACTCCCATATAATGGGAAGTAAATAGTATATTAGATATTATAATTATATATATATAATAATGTCATATATGAACCTCAAATAAATCATTATATCCAAGAGTGAGAGGTCCATATAGAATATGAATAACATTAGTTTGTGGGGTGGTAGTCTGCCACACACATGATCAGCGACAATGTTTCCCATTTGATGGTGTTGGATATTGATATAGTTTATTCCTTAAATATAATTAAATGTAAATATATTTCATATATTGGTGTAATATATTTAAATTATTATTATATGAATTAAGTTGATAATAGGATGTGTAAAAAAAAGAGATTAGTGAAAATAATTACCTTCGCTTTGAACAACATCCTTTGGATCTATAATCAAAGACCCTTGGGTTAGTGTTTTGGGATGAATTGAATCTCTAGAATACCCAATGTTGTGTGGGATGGATATTGGTTTGGTTTATTCATTTAAAAACACTTATAATTTGTGCAAAATGATTGGGAATAATTGGATTATTATAAATGAGGAGTGGTGATTTTGAAAATACCTAAAATTATTAATTAATCAAAAGTCATTATAACCTAATGTTCATAAAAATTGAAAATTCAAGTATTTAAGGGAATATATGGCCAATCCACACAACTACATCACAAAAAACTCATTTTTTCATTCATTTGTTCCATCACATCTATATTTCCTTACTTTAACCACATTAGTTTTCACTACAATAACCAACATTTTTTCCTATGTACTTTATAATTTATTATTAGAGATAAATCATCCAAATTTGATAATTTATACCCACTAGTTCTAAATATTAAATGAAATAATAGAAAATAAAAAGTCTGGTTTTTTTTTTGGAAAATTACTTTTAACAAAATCTCATGTAACATGCAAATCACTAATTTACCATTTACCATTGAATTAAGGTTTTTAATAATTATGAGTCAATATATTTATTATAAAAAACTATTTCCCCAGGATAAGAATATGTTTTATATTTTTATCATTTGTAAATCTCTTTTCATAATATTAGTTTGTTGTAATTTTCAATTTTTTAATCACATATTATTTATTATAAAATAATATTAATGAAAATGTTGATACTATTCACATAATTTGACTTTAAAATTACAAATAAAATGATGGAATTCAAATAATGTATATTCACACCTATAAAAAAATTTATTTTTATCTACGCATTAAATTTAATAAATTAATTCATTTGATTTATATTAAACTAAATTTTAACTGTATTTTATATTAATATCCTATTAATTAAAAAATTAATTTACTTTAATATATTATTATTTTAAATTAACTATATAATTACAAACAAAAAATCAATTAAAAAGTTTAAAGTAATTGAATTTTTATCAGAATGAAAATAAATATTTTTTACATACTTCTTTATTTCATATGTGAACACACAATTGAAATTTTATTGTATGTGGGTGAAATGTTTTATTTTTATTTACAGAAATTATTACATTGGACTCATTCATCGAAATGTATCCAAAAATCACACAAAAAATAAAAAATATTGTAAAATTGTTTTAATACATTCTTTAATATAATAGTTGGATAAATTTTTAGCTTATTTTAAACCTTATCATTTTTTTCAACTCGTAGTAAATATGTTTTAAAATTAAATTCAATAATTAATATTTTCATTTTTTAATATTCATTTTGATGAAAATTTAATTTGAAATTATTTTTTAATATAAAAAACTCTAATTAAAATATGGTATCCAATTTTATAAATCCATGTATCAATTGTTAAAATTTAATTTAAAATTATACATGTAGGCTTTGTTTTCCAATGAGAAAATATTTAAAATATTAAATATTTTTTACGTCAAAATTAAAATGATATTGATTCCTATAACCTAAATATTATTAATAAATATATTATATAACTAATTTTACTTTTATAAAGATTTTAGAACAAAATTAACCATTCACATTCTTTAAATGAAATGATAGATTTAAATTAGACCCTATATTTCTCAATATTCATCGAAAAATTGATCATTATAGGAAAACCATAAAAATTTAATATATGATAATTTGGACATGTATATTTCAAAAAATATGTATTTTATTAAAATAAATCTTCTAACAAATGAAAAAATTCCTTTTATTATTTTATCACAATAAGAAATATTTTTTTATGAAATATATTTTTCAAAATATATAATCTCTTTATCGAAAATCAAGTACACTTTTATTAATATGGTCACTTCATATAAAACTTTTATAATGAATATTCTAAATCATATTATTACTACATATTTACAATATGTTTAACAACTATGAAATAAATATCCTGTTTCAATAAGAATATTATTAATAGTTTTTTCATGTTCTATAAAACTTGGTGTGTCATGTGATACCACCTATTGATGAATTTAATGTTATTCAAGAAAAATATTTCAAAAAATCATGAGGTGTTACAATTTATGCGCTTAAAATTATTTTTTCCCTTGAAATTTATCACACTGATAAAAATAATTGAGGATATGTCTCCCTCCTTACATTCTCATCTTCCCTCATAACTTCCTCAAACTGATGTCTTTGGAAAAGGGATTTAACTAGTAGAGTGGTCTTGTTTTATTGAAATTTCAATATGTGATCCATCATCTCATCTAATTTTTTATTATAAGAAAGATCGTTGTTTAATGGTATGACCTATAATCTTAGTGAATTTTATTCATTATTCATGTATATCTACATGAGAGATATATAGAACACATTTAATACATGAGAGAGTTTTTTTGGAAGCACCAATTGATAGGCTACCATCTAGATACAGTCATGAATTTTGGAATGGACCAATATACCCAAGGAATATATTTTATTTATATCATAATAAATATTTGACCCTTTTGTTGTTCTTTGATTAAATTCCACTTCACCTCTTACTATGAAAAATAAAGCTGAAATTTTTTAAACTAGAAGCACTAATGGATCATAAAGATCTGAAATGGGATGATAAATCATTCATTATATCTATATTTATCATAATAAAAAATGGTTAGCACATGATATCCAATAACATACAATTTTCAACTTAATTCATTCGATGAATAGTAAACCCTAAGGATCCTCAAAGTCGAAGCCAAAATGAAATACCAAAATTTAGAAAGAAATCAATTAAATATTCATAAATAAGCATCCCATTATTCCCCCAAATAACATGATGTTTCTTTTAATTTTACATATCAAATATGTGAATAAAATTATCTTGTATTCTCCTAAATCATTATGTTATTCTAAATTAAAATAATACCCTAAAAATAAATTCTTTCAAAAATTAACTCTTTCCTTATTCCTTAAATAAAATCACATATTAATGAATGTATTAATTAGATAAAAACTGTTTTAATCTGTATCAATGATAAAATAAACCACACTCTCATCGTATAATTAATCTATTCTAAGGTAATCAATAATATCAAATTTAATTTATATAAATCAATTACCTCTTAACCCGAACATAATTATCTCACCAGAAGGATCATATTTATCATTATTTTCACTTAATCGTGATATTTCTATAAAATATCACGTTTTCATTAAATTGATTTTCTAGGTAGTTTTTTCGATTCAACATATTCTTAGAAATGAATAATTCAAAAAAATTATAAAAAATAATATTATATTTCATTATTCATATATCATATCCTTTAAATTCGGCCTTCCAAAAAATTCAATCATTCCACTTCATTTTGGAACCATTATATAGGTTTCATCATATAATTCCTTAATATAACTTTACCGTGACATGAAATATGAAATGTGTAATGATATTCATCAACCACAATTTAATAATAATTCCCAAATTTATCTGAAAAAATACTATTATAACACCCTATAAAATTCATATGGGGTTTTTGGCCTCCTCATCCTCAAATATATATCCATTACTCATACCACCATTCTGATTCTCGTCATGATATTTATCGTAAGTTGTAAATTTATATAATTCCCACCATTTCCACATTTATAACATTTATTCATTAATGATGCCTTTGGGAAACCATTATTATCATTAATTTCATTAACCGAAATTTTAATTTCTTTAAGAAAATTATTTGCGTTTTGTTCTTCTTTTCTACACTCAAAACATATACTTTCCCATTTGAATCATTCCCTTGAGTTATTCTTCCCACATTATTAACATATAAGAAACTCTGTCAAAAATACTCTATCATTACCATCGCCCAAGATCTCAGTGAAATCATTCCATATATTCTTTAGTGTGTCTGAGATTTGTTTGAGGTGCATATTTCAAATCATAAACCATGGTTACTAATTATTCATAATCACAATATATATCACTCCAATAATAGAAAAATTTGGATTATGATCAAAATATTTTGAATCACATTCAGTGTTTATCTAGTTACTTCTAGTTATCACTATTTTCTAAAACCATAAAGTGCAGTTTTAGTAATAATAATAATAGTGAGAAACAATGTAATCATGAAATATAACTTATAGGGTGTACAAATTATGACACAGTATTTTCAATATATAACACATCTGGCATAATCTAGTCCATTCATGGTCATTAAATAAATTATATATTACATTTCTTTAAATAGATTGTAAATTTCAAAATCATATTCGTCATTATTGTCAAACCAGTTGTGAAAAAAATTTAGTTTTCCATCCCCAGGAGACAATCGAGCCTATCTCAATGATCCATTTTCTGTGTTATTACCCATAGGTACTTTTATACAAGATAAACATACACTTCTAGTTTCTATATAGGGATGAAATTTATTAAAAACCCACATAATATATATGTTATCTAAACTTTAGGTTGTTTTAATATACACAAACTTATCACCTGGGATTCCACTAATGATTTTATAATCCCAATATCTAATAATTGACTAAAATGTTTCATTGATACCTACAATAATGTTCAATTCTTTTAATACATAAAAATCACATATTTTTAGATGTACATTCAAACAAATTCATAAACACATTCTCAAGGAATGAATAGGGTTTCCATTTTTTGAGACAAGAAGCACAATATTTCTTTTTCATGAATGTTCTTTAACATCTCCGTAAAATATAATCTCACAAATTTCCACTCATTGAAATACCCTAACTAATTTTTTCTTTATAATCTGTGGAAGGTAACAAAATAAATGGTGTGATTATATTCTTAGTAAGGGTTGGAATCTCAGATATCAATCTATGATAATATGAAATAATAAAAAAATTATGGGTATTTGACCACAAACATAACTTATGAAGTTCATACCAATCATATTGTAGGTCATAACCTATTTTCATGGAATAAAACAATATATTTTCAAAAAAACAATTCATAAGAGTGCTAAATAATCATAAAATTGTAATGAACCATAATATCATATCATAAATAAATCACAAAATCATAAATATTGAAAATAATTTCATAATATTATGTTAACTTCCAAGACAATCAACATGGTAAATTAGGATTCGTAAACTATTTACCATTATGGATATTAACATAGATGTTTCCCAACAAGTATTAGGACCCTCATGTTTCACATAGTGGATCATTACCATCAACTTCTTTCCCATCATTATCTTCCCCATTTTATTGGGGGGAGATATAACTCCCTCCAATGTCATATTGAAATCTCTACTAATGTGTTCCAAAAATATATTAAAAAAATCACCATATTATCACATAATAACTCTTGTATTGAAAAAATGATTCATAAAAATTTACTCAATTTACCATATAATAACCCATGAAAACTAAAAAGATTCAGTAACATTTCAATAATAAAAACAATATCCATATAGAGAGTGAATGAGATGTTATAACTCAATATTATCCCCAGTAATATAAAAGTATCATGAATGTATGACATATTAGATGGAAAATGATTTTTAATGATCACTTGGAACATTTCTTATAGAAAATATAATATCCACTTGGAATAAAAATTAAAACATAACACTTTTGAAGAATAATTTTCAATAAAATTTACCTTAGAAAAATATAATTTATCTTTTAAAAGTAATTTAAAATATTTCTTTGGAAAAAATCATGTATATTTTAAAAATAACTAAAAAATCATAAAATATTTTGGGATTGATTTTATTTATAATTAAAATTTAAAATATATAAGTTAAAAAATTAATAAATAATTGGTTATGATGGTATAAAGTTCAGTTCATGTCATACACTTTAAAATAATAATAATTTTCACAATTTCAATTTAATATAAAAAGAAATTGTTTAAAAAACAACATGAAGATTCCTTTTAAAAAAATTGAAAAATGAAAAACATGGGTAATAACTCATTTAGTAAAACATTTTTATAATGTTATAATATTTATAAAAACAATTTTAGAAAACATGTGTACAGAAAAAAGGGTTTTCGAACAAAAAGGGATATAAATTTTATTTTCTAATAAAACTTATTTGTAACTATTGAGTAAATAATGAGATGAAAATGATGGGAAGAAAGTATTACTATTAGATAACCAGAAGAGATGAATATTTATGAGTTTCCTATGATATGGATGATAATATTTCCACATTGGAAGTATAAACATAAATAATCCCAATAAAAAATGAAATTGTATCATAAACTAAAAAAACATTGGTAACATTGAATAATTAGACCCATCAAAGAATAAGATTAAATAAAACTTAAAATATCATTAGAAAAAGTGTATTCATGATGTTACATGGCAAATGGGATATATATACACATCATAAAATCAGATAGTCTAATTACACAACATATGTTTCAAAGAAGTAAAATTGAGGCAAAACCCCCCTTACCACATTAGAAACATTAGAAACACAACCCCCATGAAATATTGATCCTCAGTATTATAGTTAAATGTTAATAATTATCAATTTAATTAACATAAATTAAATTCTTGGGTTGTATACACCACATAATAAATTTTGTGCTGAATATGGAATGTGTATCAAAGATGTCAGAAATGATATGTAAATCCATTACCTTATTTCTCAATTTCCATCATAAAAATAAGGAAATACTATATAATAAATATAATTTTATTATTAATATATTAAATAGTAATCATTAAATATATTTAATACTATATATGATTTAATTATGATCATTTATTACCAATTTAATTGCAATTCCTCAAAAAAATCATATTTTATGTATGAAACTCTTTGCATTTCATGCATGTTTTCATTTATTTTCTGTCATATTTCATTGATCATGGTTTCATAATCTTAATATTTTTATCATTATATAAATATATTATATATTAGGTATATTTCTTATCTTAATCCATATAAGAAAGTCATAGAAAATAAAATACATTGTTCATAGTGATGGTAGGCCATACATATGCATGAATATTGTTTCAATTTTCCTGAAGGATTGAAATAAATAAAGGTAAATAATATATTAAAAATTAAATATATTTTTTATTTCATATATATCTATTATTTTTATTTTATATTTTCCATATTAACTTCAATGTATAGGGTCCATGAAAATTGATTTACATCACATAGCGAGGAGGTATTCCTCCATACACATGAATGACCTTATCACAATCCCACATAATGTAAGGTAAGATGGTATATGTGATAATATAACTAATGAAGTATAATAATAGCGTAAATATAATATTTATTATATCTATCCAAGAGAGTTTCTGATGGAAAATGAATAACATAGGTTCATGAAAAGATAGTCCTCCGTACATACAATCATCGATTTTGTTTCCAATTTGATGTAGGTGGATGTGAATATAGGTTAGGCCATTAAAATAACAACATATATGTGAGTTTTATATATTTTTTATATTATATTGGAATTATAAAGACGTGAATGAATGTATTAAGAGGATGAGAAAGAAGAAATAGCTTAGTGAAGAAAATTATCTTCACTTAGAACGATATAATTTGGTCTCTTATTAAGGACCCTAGGGATGGACTTTTAGGAATAAGAGATTATCTATATCATGGATAAGGATGTCTAAGAGATATTGTTTTTGGGGTTTTTCTATGAAATATATTTAAAGGTGTGATGATGTGAGTATAGGATGTATCATTATATGATTGAGGAGGCGGGGTATTTCTCAAAATATCAAAACATAATCAGTATTGGGAAGTCACTCTAAACTCATGTATCTCAAAAATTTATAATTAAATGAGGTTAGGTATTATCTATTTTACCCAAACCATAACCACATAATTGTTTTAAACATGTTGTTCCTTAACATCTATGTTTCCATTGTTTTACCATTATAGTTTTCACTATAGTGACTGGACTTTTTTCCTATGGCATTTATAATTTAAGAAAAGAGAAAAATCAATCTAAATATATAATTTTACATAATATTAATTAATAAGGAATAATATTAAAAAATAAAAAAAAACTATGTGTGTGAAAATTTAACTTTGACACAAGTTCAAGTAATGTGAAAAACATTGTTTTAACCTTTACCATGGAAATTATGTTTTCACATTTTATGATAAGATATAATTTTTATAAAAGAATATTTAAATAATTTTTAAAAAATATATAATATTTATTAGCATGCCAAATCACTTATAATAATATAGTATTAATAGTAATTATAAATTATTTAATCTAATCTTACTTATTATAAAATAAAATTAATTTCAATTTTAAAACTATTCATTTAAATTGATATTAACATTTTCATGAAAAAGATATAATTTGATTGTTTTCTTTTTAAAACAACATAAATATAATATTTAATTAAAAATAATAGAATATAAAAATTAATTTAATTTATATTTCCTTTTTTTTATAGTATCATTTATTTCTATTTACTTTTAATTAATTAATTACTTTGTTGCTATTTTTTATGATTTTAATGTAATTATATATTTACTAAATATTAAAAATAAATTATCCAAATTAATTTTATTTAACTATTTTCAATATCTCTGTATATAGTTTTTCACTTTTTTCTATATGTGAATATATAATTGAAATTTAAAAGTAAGTGGGTGACATTTTGTGTTTTTCTTTACTTAAATTATAGTATTGTTCACGTTCATAGAAATGTTTCTCACAATAACATAAAAAAGTTCTTAATGTAATAAGGGTCTCAATATGGCCAAAAAATATGAATTATACCACATTTTAGGCCATTTTACTCTTTATCATTTTAGTTAATCCCCTAATAAACCTCTTTTAACGTTAATCGATAGAAATATTTTTTATTCTTTTTTACTATTAATTTTGACCAGAACATAATATAAAATTTTTATATGATATAAATTCATATTATAAAAAAATAATTATTCCATTTCCCATATTTTAATCATATATTTTTCAAAATTTAATTTAAAATCAAACCCTCAGTGGTAAAAAGAAATTCATTTTCAAAAGTGAAAATATTCAAAGTTGTAAAATGTTTTTATATAAAATTTCATTATGAAATTATTTCCAATGAACAAAAATAGATTGATTAAAATATTAATAAAATAATTTTACTTATAAAACTATTTTTAAAAATGGAACATTATGAATTCATTAAATGAATATAATGTTTTAAATAAAAACAAGTATTTGTCACTATTCATCAAAAATTATTATTATTAGAAAAATACCCAAACTTATACCTAATATAATTTATGAATATATATCTAAAAAAATATTTTTATTTTGTAAAATTAATTTTCTTTAAGTTTCCAAAATAAATATTATTATTTTTTTACAAAATGAAATAAAAAATCATTTTATGAGAAGATAGTATTTTCCAAATATATAATAACATTACTAAAAAATAAATAAATTGTTATAAATATATATTTTTTATATATGAAATAATTATAATTAATATATATATATTTCCTATTTGTGATTCCATGTTTAACGAATAGGTAATAATGGTCATTTTTAAAAAATAATATTAATATTTTTTATGGTTTATTAAAACATAATGTTCTGTGTAGTGCAAGATATCAAAAAATTAATTTTATTCAAAAAAAAACAATTTCAAAAAATCTCAATTTGATACATGATTATCAAGGAGTTATCATATTTTTAAATTCTTGTGACCTAACCACATGATAAGTAAAATGAATATGGGTTTTTTCATCAAAAAACATTCCTGAAAATCCATATTCTTCCACAGTTGAACCAAATTCACGATTTCATGGGTTCCCATAGGTGTCTTTCAATGATTTTCAATATAAAAAATTGATTCAAATAATTCATAATGCTTTTTCTAATGGAATTCAATAAATAATACGTCCATATTCCCACTCATCTTGGGTCTTCTTAGCAATTCACGAATAGACCCATATATTAGAGTTTTCCTACCCTAATCTAAGGAATCATATCAGTATTGCTTAGTTTTACATTTTTTTATAACGAACCCAAATGAAGTGGTATGTGCTATCGGATTGAATAATAATCATTATTATTGGGGAATATGAGGAAATATATTTTTCCTTCTCCCTTTTCATGTAATGTAAAGGGTTTCATTCAACTAATGTATTCTCTATTAATATGAATAAAATTATTTCCAATAATATACTAAATCAATATTAGAATTTCTGATTTTATTATATATTGGTTTTCAGGATATGTAGTACACAACACATATTTGAAAATTATGGTAAAAATGGGGATATTTGGATAAAATAAAGATGTATTTGATGGGTATTGATGTTATTTCCTAGGTTGTTATTTTTCTTGTAAATTGTAGAATTCGATATATGATGGAAGTTACCAAGATCGTAGGTCTATTTTAGAATATCCATGTTATTCATGGTCATATATATATATGAGATATTTTTGTATATTAACTATTTGGGAATTGATCTTGGAAATAATTCACCCTGATAACATGACCACTTTAAGAGGTCTGGGTTTTCACATGTGGATATGTGGGATTATGGAATTAATATTTGGTAAAATATATCAATATTTTTTTCATGAAATTTATATTCTTAGAAATGACTATTTTAATTATTAGATTTATGATATATAACTATTTTTTTAATTATCTTTTACTTTTTATATTTATATAATATATATTGAACGCTAATTGGTACCCCTCCTACTACTTTATAAAACTATGAGAGAACATGATTCCAGATATAATATAATTTTAGAAATGACTCTAAGGGTTCCTATTTGATATAATAATCTCCCGTACATATGAAAATCATTGAATATGTAGATTTTGTCTCCACTAATATAAGAATTTATGTAGGTATCATACTTCACTTATAGAGATCCATGATTATATTTTTCACAATGTTTGTAGATGGAGATTGGATAATTAGTCTACTATTTGAGTTTAGAGTGCCTCCACATTAGTTCTTTAATATGTCACTACTTTAGAGTGTTAGTTATTTTTTTTCATTGTATTCAATTTGATAATAAACGTGATATGTTATATTTTATCTAATTCATCATTTATTTTTGTCACTTTAATTTCTTAGATTATCCCCTTTATCATGGATCCTTTTTTGGTTCCATACACATGTTTAGGGGTAAATAATTACACAATTCTATTCTTATGTTAAACCTCTAGAACCAATTTCTTACCATTAGGGTCTAGTAATGTTTCCTAATGTTAGTAGCCTCCCTAACCCATCAAATGCTATTGGTTGGGGTGTAGATTTTTAATTTTGTATATCTAATCTAACAACCATGTTGTATCATAATGGATCCATTTTCGTAGAGTATGATGAGTGTGAGGGAAATATAATATTTTAGAAAATCATGTTATCCAGTGAACCAGTGCTTACACTATCCAATAGTGGATATTGTTTTGTGAACTATTGTGACACATCAAATTATGGAATATGATTCTTCATCATTATCAATAACATATTGATAGTTTATTCCTCACTGAAAATCAAAATTCAATAGAAAAATTACCCAACACATGATTTGGATCTGGTAGTAATAAATTTCAATTTCTCATATAAAGGCATTATCATTATGGTTTTGTTTCTCACACACACACACACAGATATATATATATATATATATATATATTATAAAATGTAAAGTATATGTTCCCAAAACATTATTGAATATGTTTCAATTCGGATGGACTATTTTGATTAAATGTTATTAATTCCCAATACATTACCATACTTCATAGATAATCTAGGTGGATGATGCTCTATGTAAGAAAGATTAATATATTAGTTCAATGACGATGAATGAATTTTCGAAAAACCATACATGTTAGGATAAAGAAGTATAATAAGGTAGATTTGTATCTAGGAAATATAGTGTGGAGGGTTATTAAGTTAAATCCTTATTTTTAAGTAATAATATGTTTCAAGAACCAAGTATATGTGCCTGTATTACCATATTTAAATAATTTTTTTGATAATGAATGTAGATAATCATTCTCTATTTATCCTACTTGTTTGAAGATTTATGAGAGTCTAAAGGAGTTTTTCTGGTGAAACAATTAACAATTCTATTGGAGTGTATATATATTGATGCTTGATATGTAATCTTGTTAAAGAAAATAGAAACTTATCTAAGGATATATTACAACTACTTCCTAGACCATTAATGAAATGGGAAAAACATCACCATGGATTTCATCACTGGACTCTCCAAAACATCTAAATCCTTAATTATATTTGAGTTGTAGTATATATCCTTGTAGATCCAACCCATTTAATTATAATCATAGAATATTTATCTACCTACAATAATAATAAGATATACATTTATAAAGTGGTTAGGTGTTATATATTTTCACATTCTGTTATATCTAATCAAGAACTTGGGATTACCTCAATGTTAGTTAGAAGTATTCATCCAACTTCGAATATAATATAGAGTGTTTTCTATGAATAACATCCATAGAAAGGTGGTAAGTATAAGAGGTATATTAAATCCCAATAAGATATTTTTAAAACATGTTTTATGAATTTCAATTGTTATTTAGATCAACACATTTCATTGGTTAAGTTTCTTACAATAATATATTTTCTTTGACCATTCATGTGGATCATAATAAATAACTTAATAGAAAGAATTAAATAAATCAAGTTATATATGAAACAATTAGAAAAATATAGCTATTTGTACCTGATCTATCTATGGAAGGGGAAGAAAATGTTTGATCAATTCTGAAACACATCATGGAAATTTAGAGTCGACAGAAACATTATAAAAATAAGCATTGATGAGATCTGTAGTTATATGTTACTGGTAAGGTATTTCTTTGAAATTCACTGTATGAAAAAATATGATATTTTTTAAAGAATATAAAATCTATTCATATAATTAATAGTTTATTTGAAAATTTATATCATATCTATATGGCTTCTTATCACTTGGAACATCCGATGAGTGTCTACTAAGTCCAAGATTCATTTCATGTGTCAATGTTGAGGAAGTAAAAAACATGATCCATCTATTGTATTAACATAGAAGGTTTTACCAAATGATTAATATATCCCTTATGATTAATAAACTATTGGAATTTTTTATTGAAGATATAAATTTTTATATAAGAATAACAAAAACCTGGAAAATGTTTTCTAGGGAAACCATAAATTTACAGAAGCTATGTGGGTACCAGAGGATGTGATGAGGAATAAAAATTATCAGTTGTTTATAATTCAGTATGGAAGATTTTGTGCTTATATTATTATAAGGGGTTTAGAATTTAACACCTCTATATGTTATCATATATTAATATTTCGATAAAATTTATCTCATTGATATATTTCTTTATAAGGAAAACCAAGTCTAAATGAACTATGATATTATATATAAAAAATTGTATTTTAGTGTGCATTTTATCTCCTCGTAATTTGACAACAGACAAAGAAAATAAGTAAACAAATATTTTATATTATTTAATACCCATATAAAACATGCTTTATTATTTTTATAATTGGTTTAAAATTAAAATAAATATGTTTTATGGATAATAGAGAAGTATTTCTAGATTAACATTTATACACATAATTTATTAGTTTCATTGTAAAATAATTTAATATCTATTTAGTAATGGATTTAGTTAAATATATATATATATTATTTTTAATAGTACATTATAAATTTTATCAAGTAGTTTTCTTTTATAAATGACTATTTTAGTTTTATATGAAATTTATTTATCTAAAAATGGATTCTTTTACATTTTGCGCAATTATTTTAAAATAATTTTTCAACAAATATATCGATTTAATAATATAAAATTAATTCCTTATTTTTAATCATCATTATTAATATTTTTTAATTAGTTCAACTAAAAAAATTCATAATGAATAATAAAAAAAGTAATTTTTTTACCTTTGTTATCGATAAAACTGGTTTATTAGGAGTTAAACTAAGAGATAATGGTAAAAATAACATATATCGGTTTCTAAATATAATTTTAGGAAGATATTTTTATGTTTTATTAAAATAACCAAAATTTTATGGACACCAAGTGATACTTTCATAAGGAAGTGAAATTATAGTACTTAAATATATTTATAAATTCTCTTTTTGTCCCTCCCATAAGTTATAAAAGAGATCATATTTTCATCCCTTATTCAAAAACATTGACCTCTATATATTTTAAAAATAATATAAATAAACATCTTATATTAATTACCAAAGTTATTTATCTCCTTTTATTAACCTATGACCATCCTATAAAGTCTTATGGTGTACACTATAGGTGATCTCTCATAGAATATGTAATAATCTTATCTGATTGTCTAAAGAATATATATTCTTATTCTCACAATAAGTATGTTTTATCCATCCCAAAATATTTAATATAGTATAATCATTATATGGTGATTTACATATCATCGTGGTAAAAGATTCCATATCTTTTCAACTATACCATAATATATTTTTTGGTTTGTCTGTAAGGGTTGAAAACAACCTCTATGTAATGATATGATTTATTCTCCAGCATCACTCGCCATGGTTTTCTCTATTATGATGGTTTTAATTTTTATATACTATAATTTTGAATAAACTTTTTTTAATTATAATATTTTATTTCACCTATTTTCTTCCCATCTATTCGAAAAATATAATTTTTCTTGTGTGTATGTGTGGACTTCCACCTCAATGAATCAAGATGATTATTTTTCCATTCATATTATATAAGTATGGTAAAAAGGATAAGTAAAATAAAAATATATTATATTTATCATATAAAAAAAAATTTATTGGGGATTTTTTATTTACCTTTCATTCATTATATTTATCAAATCATAGAAAATTCACTCATGCATACTTACACACAACCATCTTCATTTAGTGCTGTAATTCATTTTTTAATACCAATTAATGTGAAATGACATATAGATTTATTTAGTGATTAAATATTCTAATTGTTTAATTGTTAATATTCTGTAGATATTGAAACCATGAAAATGGTGTGACAAATGGAATCACCAAATGAAAACATGCATGTAAAGTACACCCTTTTTACCTTTCAGTTTAATTTAATGAAAAAGTTGTTAAAAGAAGTTTAATTGAAATATATAGTGGAATGATTAATAGGAGGTTTTATATGAATATTTTTATAGAATATATGTATAATATGTCAGTATATATTTACTATAGGTTTGAAAATTTATGATACTTGATGAAACTTGAGGTAAGTGTTTCTTTTATAACTTTTGTTTATATAAGACATGTTCCATGTTCACCACTAATTTATTTGATGTGGTGTATATACATAAACATTGATGTATTATATTAATTGATCTAATTATTATTTAAATCCATTACTAACTTTATTTTAAATTATATTCAAAGGCACAAAATAGAATTTTATAATGTTGTTCAACATTTTCATATATATTTTTTAAAAAATAAGTGAAATGATTCTTTGTATTCATGTTTACCCAAAAAATTAATTTTCCCATCACATGAATATTATTTTTATAAAATATTTCATTATAGGATTCCATGTTTATTGTTAATCAATATATATTCTTCTATATATTATGAAAAATTTATATTTAAATAAACTGAAATAAAATATTGTTTTCCATGATCCCAAAGAAATTTTCATATGCTCTTCTTAAAGTATTTTTCATCAATGTCAAATCATTTAAGGATTTTTATTATTCACTCATGATATGATCATATGATACCATACATGTAATATATTTATATAGATTATCATGATTATAATTTAAGAATAATTTTATGAAACATTATTCTTTCACAAGGGTAAATTTAGATATGATGAAATCATTTTGAAACCTAATTAATTTTAATAAGTTATTTTATTTTAGTGTGGTAAATTTTTTAAGAAATCCATTTTATTATATTGGTTTATGATGTAATTAATAGGTTAATATTTTATAATAATGTTTCACACATATTTATAGTTTCAAATATGTTATTAGTGGTCTTAGAATTATATACCCATTCAATAAATTTGGTAAAAAAGTGAATTTCAAGTCATTATATTGAATCGAATGTGTATTGAACCCAATTCTGTAGGGGGGAATGTCAACTATGTTTGTTTTAAGAGATAATAGTGAAAAATGAAATGATATAATGGGGAGAGAACCAAATAATTTATTATTTTATTATTATTAATCTTAAACTAAAGAAATGATTTTAAATGAATATTTCTATAAAATAAATATACATATTGTAATAATGCTTTTTTATGATCCATAATGATTGAATTGTGATGATTTTTCAAACTTATGATCTGTGTATTTCATTATTATAGTGAATTCTTCTGTGATATATTATTAATGATATTTATCTATTTTTTTACATTCAAACGTCATGATTATATTCATAACTTTATTATTATCTTATAATCACTAATTATAATTGATCTAATCTCACCTTTTCATATTCTTCCTTTCACCAGGATTTGATAAAATGTTGTATGTAGGGTTTTTGTTTGATAAAATTTGAGGGAGATGTTGAAGAAACTTTAGTAACTAATATGATTATGTATTATGTCTTTAGATACACTTGTGCTTTCTATTTTTGGAGAATTTATTATTATCATATCTATTGAATATTAATCTAATCTTTTGTAATATTTTCATATAATATTCTCATGTCACATCCCTTTGAATAAATTATTTTTAAAACCATGAAAGATCCAATGAAATATATTTATTTATAAATACATTTTAATAAATTATTTAAAAAACACTTTTAATAAAATACATTTTATCATATTTATTTCCCCCAAATCATAAAATATAATGTTCTCAATTTCAAAATCATTACACTCTAAAAATACTATCAAAACAATTTTTAACTCTTTTGAATCCTATAATCTTTTTTCTCGAAAAAATATTTTAGATGAGGAATAATTTTAACTGAATTTATTCTAAAATATTAAAAAACTAAAAAACCAAACCATAAAACACAAAAAACTACTCAACCAAAATAAATTTCAATTTAATTAATAAAAATACATTTAGATAATTTATTAAAATAATTTACATCAAAATTTATTAAAATAAAAAAAATCATATTGCATTAAATTGATCTATATAAACTGGATCCAAATAAAATGGAATTTAAATGCTTAAAATTCCACTAAACCCCACCTGATTGATTATAATCAATCATTCCAAATTGTTAAAGATCTAAATTACTAAAAATAACATAAATTAGACCAAAATAAAATAAATTAATAAAAATATACTAGAACTGGTTTATTCCAGAATAAAATAAACTATATTTACCTAAACAATAAAATATTAATATGTTTTAATCATAATAGAACAATAAAAATTAATATTTGTTATAAAAGAAAGAAATTTTATAAAAATTACCTAATCCAATTTAAGTCAATTATTCCAAGATAATCTAATATAAAATTAACATAAATTATTATAACTAAATTGAATAGAGCAATACAACCTTACCAAATAAGAAAATAAGGAAAATAATCAAAGTATACATTGAACAATGAAATCTAAATATATTATTTTCTATTTGTTGATTTTGGTTATTCTATGATGTGGATAACATGATTAATTTTAGAAAAATATAGCTAAATAACTAATAGAATGGCCAATTTTGATCAGTAATATAGTATTAATGAATATTTTTTTCTTACATTTAATGTTATTTGGAGCGGGTGGTATCAAACATCATAGGCTAATATCCCTCAATAAATTTTTGTTGTAGTAGTGGGTAGAAGAGATATAGGAGTAATTGAAATTATTAGAAAAAAATGACTATATTTCATATTATTTCACTTATAAATTTTGATATATATATATATATAACTCAAAATTAAATAAATTGTTTATGTTCTAAACATAATTCATTAGTGGACATTGATGTGAAATGAGATGATAAATTGGGGTAAATGTTAATTTAATACAAATATTAGGTGAGGAGTATGCATAAGAGTATAATATTGAACTAATAAAATAATCACTCCCACTAGGGATTCATAAAAATAAGGAAATTCTATAAATTTTGATAGAATTGGCATGTTGGAGCTTCATATAGAATTAACTAATTCAAAAAAGTATAGCCATCAAGGAGTTTGAATGACGTAAAATTGTCACATAGATATTCCTAGAATCTATAAAATACTTATGTGAATAACTTAATTCAATGGATTCTATAGTTTGTGAAATATTTATAACAAAAATAAACTTCATATATTATTCTTTTGGGGATATTGATGACAGTTCAATTGATGGTCCTAATGTTGAAATTACTTTCTAATATTATGATGTTTAATTTGATTTTACTTATAAAGATGTTTTTTATATCAGTGATCATCATTATGGTAGTGGTTGTGCTGATGTATATATTTATTCCCTATATTTGTTGACCTAATTTCTAAGATATAATTGTTTTCATAGTGTATCATGACTAAAAATTGTATACATCTCTAATGATTTTTATATATGTTATAATCTAATGAGATGTATTATATAGTATATGTGTGTTTCTTTAAACAATATTTTCTTTGGATGAATACAAAATTTTTTTACATCATGGAATATATATTTCTTATGGTGGAAGGATGTGTGATTTGAAGTTGGATAGTGTTGGGGACTATATAAATTGTTTTAGATATATTGGTATAGGAATCTAAACCAATTTTTTATAAATTTATGATTATCTATAAAATATGTCACCCTATAACAAGGGTTCTATAGGAACCATTCATATGAAAATTATAATTTATTGTATCCTAATGGTTTTATAATTTGTTTTTATATCCTATACTAATATATTTTAGTCATATAAAAATGGTTTGAAAATTTTGATATTGCTAAAAATCCTAGAAGTCTATGGAGTACTTAGTGATAAATCAACATCTAATTTTCATTATGAAATAATTATTTTTTATTGAATTTTATGTATCAACTTGTTTAATTCTTGATGTTATTTTACGTTATTCCATTCTAACTTATATAGGATCTGTTTTTATTCCACTAGTTATTCTTGATATCATAATTGAGTTCATATATAAAACTTATAGATGATTATTATGTGAATTTTGGGGTCCTATATTACCTTATAATGTATTAGATAGGGTTATAAATATTGTGATATAATTATGGGATATGAGTATAAATTCTATCTATATAATGGGAATATCTTAGTGATGCATTCTCCACAATATTATAAGAATCTATTAGTGATTTATGCTCCACTGTTTTATGAAATCTAGGTAGTTCTTCCTGCTCTACTATGTTATGTTAATGAGGTAATAATAAATGTTCTAGTATGTTATGATAAACCGACAGTGATTCTTGGACAATTATGTTATGATTTGTTATGTTTATACTTATATAATGTTTAATTATCATATGCTTATGTTGTATTCAATGGAATATGTTTCTCATTTTTTATATCCACAATATTATGTTTTCGTATATGTTTGATCACTTAAGATTACATGTATTTTATATTTTTTTAGAATAATCATATTCATACATGAATTTTTTAATCAAATATTTATTTTAGGTCCATGTCTTATAATATTTATATTCTCTTTACCTTTATGACATGTTGATAAGTTATCCCCTTACTAACCATTTTAGATCAGCAATTTCTAAACACTTTCATTCCTCAAGTAATGATTATGAGTATAACCTTGGATATGTATATTGGGTGATCTTGTTTGGTATGATTATAGAAATATTTTCACATTAAAATATTTATGTTTCTAATCTATAAAGGAACTAAACATTTTTTTTCTAGGAATTTATGAACATTTGTGTGATGTAATGGTTATATTCTAGAAATTTATGTAAGTTTGTTTTAGTATTATAACTCAATGTCAATGAATTTATGTATGTAATATTGTTTTAGCACAGGAATATAAAGTTAAGGTCTAGGGAACAATAGTTTTATTAGATATGGGTTTAGTTATTTTTTATTATCATTTTATTTTTTTATTATGATTAGTAGAGAACATCAGTGACAAATAATATAATGTGTATAAATTAGGAAAACATCATACAATATTTGTAATGTATGGTTTGTATGATTTATTTTATTACATAATCCCTTTCTTTAGAAAAATTAAGTGGGTATTGGATTTCAAATATATTTATCTAGTTTTATAGCCCCAAAAAATGAATGTCAAAATTAACAAGATATTTAAATAGTTCAAAATATTTATCCTTAAATCCACACCTAGAATCAAACTATTAGAAGATTTTCTATAGATTATTACTTTTCACTTTACAAACCACTTTGAGAGTTTAATATATATTTATATTATACAACCTAATGAAAATATTACTTTTGGTTGCATTTATTGAAACATAAATATTCATATGTGTAATGGCCTAGACCCTCCTAGTCCATTACATTTCCAATTTGGTGTCTGGGGCACCCTAGAGCCCATTAGTAAGTCTAGGGGGCAGCGGTGTCGGTGGCAGGATGTCACCACGGTATCACCCATAGGTGACACCAATCATTGAGTCACCGATTAGTTTGACACGTATCGGTTTGTCACTGATCGGTGTCTCACTGATAGGTGATACATGGAATAGTGGTGAGCCACCAATTAGTGTGTCACCCATTGGTGTGTCCCCGATTGGTGAGTCACAGATCGGTGCCAGACCTGAATAGTGGAACTAGGTGTTGTCGGGGTTTTCTTTCCCCAATTTTCCCATAACGCCACTTTCAAGTCTTTTAACAATTTAAAGTGGTTTAAGGCAATTTTTAGCTCCATAAACAATGTTTTAAATCACCTAAGAGTGGGGAAACTCTCAAGGGACCCAAACTGTGGGTCGCTGTTAACCACGTTCTTCTTTTTATCTAAAATCTTTTAACTCATTATTGTTATGGCCACCTATCTGTTGATAAATATTATATAATAATTAATTCCATCATTTGTAACCGTCCAATCACATAGTGAAACCACGATCCACCTTAAATCGGTTAAAAATTCAAATCGTGTAACTCCATGATCTCTCCTTTTATCACACGAGAATTCTTTCTTCTTCTTGGATGGTCTCTTTTCTATTCCTTGGCGCATTTGGAGTCCCTCTTCCTGAAGCTTGTGGTGCACTCGTGATGGATCCTTTCCTACTCATTCTTGGATTTATCGGAGTTATTCCTCTGTAGGTCACACATCCCTAGTTCTTAGCATGAGGAGAAAACCTTCGATCATTGCTCATCCTGGTAGGTTTTTTTATTTCGTCTCTCTTTACTATGTATCATGTTGGTTGGTTATGATAATGTTTCCTTAGGGCGTGCATGATACCCAAACTTAACGAAAATAATAAACGATTTCTAAAAAATTAATGGGGTGTTTGATGATTCAATTGTTCTCTTTTAACTTTTCTTATATGTTAGGAATTATATGAGCTTATGTCTAGTAAAAATTATAGTCCTTGGTGGTCCTTTATTGCATTCTAAAAAACCTCTATTTTCCATATAATTCTATGATTATAAGGTTGTTACCTGAAACTGGTTAATCACATAAACTCATTTGATTAAATGGTGGCCCAATTAATAATAATCATTGCTTGGTCACCTCATATAACCAAAAGGAAAGACGAAACTAAAGGATTTGTGTATTTAAATATAAAAACTCCCTTGCTCTATTTTGGTGATTTGTGGGGTTGTTCAGCTTGATGCCTGTGGGGTGACATGGATGTTGATGGGAACCCCTATTTTGTAGTTTTTGGGTTTTGGATCTATGTTTATTTTGGGATGTATGTTGGGGCTTGGTTTTGTTCTAGTACTTCAAAGGTTCTCATATATCTTATTTATTGTTGTGAATTTACAAGAGAACCACGTGTGAATTCATAATTTTCTACTTGGTTGTTTTTCATTCCTTGGATTGTGTCTATGAATGTTACTTTCCAAGTAGTGAAAAATTATTTTTAAATTGAACCACTTGAATGTGATAACAAGATTGAGTTCAATGGGGAATTGTTTTTCAGGAATGAGTGGTGACTCAGTTGTGGCTGTTGTGTTTTTATGAATGAATAGTAATTAGGGTGTTTGTGTATGTGCTGGTTTTGGAACCCCTAGGTTTGGGATGAGTGCTTGTTTACATATATATATAATTTAGTTCTTATATTTCTTATCCTACCCCCCCCCCCAGTTGGGAACTACCTTACGAACACCCTCATTTAATAGGGGAGGTTTTGTTTTTCAACACTCTTACGAGTGGCTGGTTATTTTCTCCTTTTCTTCACCCTTTACCATGTAGCCCCATACTCTTTGTGTAGTCTATGACTGCCTAAGGTACATTGTAGACCAAAATGCTTTGAACATGGAATGTTGTGGTGGGTGGCCCAAGTTTGTGCAGGTAGGTTGTTTCCCAAGTGTCTTCAGGATGAGGCCTAGTTGTCTTTGGGCATGGCAATAGCTGTTCGGTCCCAGGTATATACAAGAATGGTTACGTGTGGTTGTGGTGGTCTCAGTGTTTGGGAGCATAGTTGTGGTTGTGGTGGACCAAATGGATGTTGTTGGGGCAGTATTGGGACTGTGGTTAGAATGTCAAGTGTGGTCTGACATATAGGATGTCATCAATAACCAGTGGGAAAGTGGTGTGGGGTACCCAAACATCGATGTGTTATTACTATTTCATTACTTGACTTGAATTATTTAGAGAGTGTTCCTTGGTGAGGTTTGGCTGGATAGTTTTCTTACTAGGTTCTTTTGTTATCTCCTTTTCTCATGGGGCATAAAATGCATCCCCACTTGTGCATGAGAGCATTTGGTTTTCGCTACTTGGTATACTGGTAAACTCACCCTATGTATATAAAATGTCTTTTAGGTTTCAAGGAAAATTTCAAGGACCATGTCGGACCGTATTAGCTCAGATGTCGGGACCGTAAATGGTGCTTTTCTTTTCTTTTGGTACTTCCCTTTTCAGTTTTCTATATTTTTGTAGAACTTATTATTAGAACATGCATATGGGAATGGATTATTTTGGATTTAATTTTACCTCTAGTTTTGGTGTTTCTTGGGATTTACTATCTTATCTACTGATCATACTAAATAAAAAGGGCAATGACATCAATTTTATGTATGATCCTACACCCTTGGTGTTGTTCCCCACTCCAAGGCCTATTGAAGGCAGGTCTCAGGGGTCATTATCTATCCTTCAACTTGAGAAAGGAAGGGTCTAGTAATCTGTTGTCAATTCCATCATCTTGGTGAGGTGGGTCATAAAAGAATGGTATCAAAGAGAGGTTGAGAGATAGGATCGATTCCAGAGTTAGGCATAGTGAGGATTGCATGGGATGGTAGAGAAATAGTTTTAGGTAGTCATGGTGTGTGAAATAGTCTAGGGAAGACTGGCTCAAACATGGGATTTTAGTACCCCCCATGATCTGATGCAAGGACTCTAGGCCAACTGAATGACCAAGTGAGGCTACACTGATTGCTGGGTAGAGACCGTAGTAATGGTTAATGCATCATAAAAACTTATTTTCTTGTGTGTATTGGGTATTTTGGGGTTTAAAATAAATAAAAATTCGAAGTATAATTTTAAAGCAATCTTCTACATTACTCGGGTTGAGGCATTCTTTGTTTAATTTGCATCTACGGATCTCGGACGACATCCATGGGTAGTACGGGAAATCAACACCTTGGAAGATGATTTGGATGATCATCAGAGGGCTGATCTTGAGGAGGTGGATGACCAGTGGCAGAAGAAGCTTCGTACCATTCAGTGGTAGACCCTCAAGAAATATGAGGGCAACATCTTGGACGTAGAGATAGAGAGCTGGCTTAGGGAGCTGGTGATAGCTTTCATCTTGATCCGAGCTTTGACGTAGTACTAGGTTCATCTGGCTTTAAGTCAGATGTGGGTAGTGGGATGTCAGTTGTGGACACTCTATCTTGGGGAGAAGAGGGAGGATGAGGTTTTGTGGGCTGACTTCGAGAAGGAGTTCTAGGAGGAATTCCTTTCCTCTACGGTGAAGGCTGAGTAGAGGCAAGACCTACTCTCCCTTCAGTAGGGGAGTATGTCAGTGAGGGAGGTGGGGATCAAGTTCAAGGATCTCCTTAGTTTTTCACTGGAACATTTTCCAGACGGGGAGTCTCGGGCAAGATGTTTAGAGGAGGCACTCTGGCCTTCTCATCAGTATGTTGTTACACCAATCACTCTAATGACATACTTGGAGGTTCAAAAGAAGGCCAAAATGGTGAAGAAGATGCTCAAATTCATAGGAGTGATGTTAGAGTGGATCCAATTGGTCTCATCAAAGGAAAAAGACATTAGAAGTAGGATTCCAGTGTTATGAGCTTCTAGGTTTTTGCTAATGGAGATTAGGCACCAGCAGTTGCAGTTACGATCTCTCTGTCCTTGCCCCTTCTTTACGGTTCCAGGACCGAGATGCTTCATCCGTGGAATTCATCGAAACCTTCGGAAGCAGTACCCAGCTCGAGTGTAGTATAGTGGTGGCGGGCCAGTTCAATGCCCACCTCAATAGTAGCAGTTTCTATCTAGGGCCTTTCAGCAGCAGCAGTAGCGATAGCGAGCTCCCTCTCCTCCAAAAGAATACATTGCAGGAGCATGCCAACCTAAAGGTGTTCCCCAGGGACCTCGACTAGGGAATGGTCAAAGAGGTGGTAGATATTAAAGTGTAATATGATCTGGGTGTGGGTAGTTGTACACCGTAGAGGCTGCAGTTCCTATCGGGCCAGAGGTCATTCAAGGTAGGATCAACTTGTTTAGTACTCTTGCATGTGCCTTGTTTGATTCATGAGTTTCACACTCATTTGTTGTATACAGTCTATCCCATGCTTTGGGTATAGACATAGAGTGACTTCCTATACCCCTGGTTTTGAGTACACTAGTCAGAGGTCATACTAACTTATCTTATGTTTTTCGTGGATGCAGACAGGTGTTGGGGCCACATCAGTCCTTTGAGGACCTTATTTTGCTACAGATGCAGCCATGTGAGGTCATTGTAGGCATCGAATAGATGTTCTCTATGTGTTATGTTATCCACTTCTTCCAAATAAGGAATGTGTTTTATGGAGTGAACACCCTTCTTTCCATGTTATTCGAGCTGTTAGTGGAGTCATTCGACTCAGAGCTGGTGGATTTTTTTGGAATTGTAAGTGAGTTTATGGACGTATTCCCTGAAGAGGTGGTGACTCTACCCCCTCGACGAGATGTTGAGTTCGGGGTAGACATGCATCCTGGTGCCCATCCAATTTTGATGGCTCCCAATACGAGGGTACCTTTTGAGTTGCAAGAGTTGTGGATTCAGATTGGCGATCTGATGAATAAGGGTTTTTTCCAACCAAGCGTGTCACCATGGGGTGCTCCTTTATTATTCGTGAAAAAGGAATATGGTGGTTTCAGGCTGTGCATAGACTACCAGAGACTGAATTAGGTAATGATCAAGAACCATTACCCTCTCCCGATTATAGGCAATCTATCTGACTAGTTGAGGGGGGTAAGTTGGTTCTCTAAGATCGATTTGCAGTCTGGGTATCACTGGTTAAGTGAGAAAGACAGTGACATCCTGAATACTGTTTTCATGTGCAGGTATAGTCACTTTGAGTACGTAGTCTTGTTTTTCGATGTTATTAATGCACCTACTATGTTCCTGGGTCTCATGAAATATATTTTTCGCAAGTTTCTAGCCCAGTTCTTCATTTTGTTCATTTTTGACATCCTGGTCTACTCAATATCAAAGGAGGATCATGCCGAGCATCTGAGAATGGTTTTAGTGGTCCTCTGATAGGACCAACTCTAGTGTAAGTTGACCAACTGCAAGTTATAGATATGGGAGGTGCATTTCCTTGGACATGTGGTGTATGATCATAGAATAGTTGTTGATCCATCCCAGGTTAAAGTGGTTGTTTCTTGAGAAGAACCTAATAATGTGATGAATGATCGTAGATTCTTGTTTTTGGATGGCTATTTTCAAAGGATCATGCCCAACTTCTCTCGGGTTTCATCTCCTTTGAAAGCTTTGACCAGAATGGACTAGGCCTTTGTGTAGAGTGAGCAGTTCCAGGTATCCTCAACTTATCTTAAGGGGATGTTGGTTTTTATCCCAATGCTGAGGTTTCTAGAATAAGGGGTGATGTTTGAGGTGTTTTGTGATGCTTCAGGCCGAGGCTTGGGGTGTGTGTTGAGGCAACAGTAGGGGTCATCTCTTATGGGTCAAGGTATTTATTTCCTCATGGATGTAACTATTCTACCCCTTACCTAGAGCTTGTAGATGTAGTGTTCGCATTGATGTTTTGGCAGCATTACCTCATCGGGGAGAGCTTTTTGTTCTTCACGGATCACAAGGCTTGAGGTATATCTTCTCTTAGTGAGACATGAACTTGCAGAAGTGGAGGTGGATGGTGTTTCCCCCAGAAAACAAATTTTAAATTTCCTGCACCTCAGGAAAGGGAAACGTGGTGGCCGAAGCCTTTTGAAATAAGTTGCAGAAGGATGTGGTTTGAGAATCGACAGATTCTTGGATGGCAATGGAGGAGTTGGATTCCCTAAACCTAGATGTAAGGTTGGAGGATTTTAGAGGATGTCTATTTTAGATGAAAGTGCACTCATATCTATTGTGGTAGGAGGAGGAGTCTCAGTGGGGGGACTTAGATGCTGATGTGATGCGCGATCGTGTTAGCAATTGTGATGATCTAGGAGGATGGTTGGAAGATGGGTAGAATCAGATGTTGTAACATGGTATTTTGTTCTTCCATGTGGGAATGTGCAAGAAAGTTCTTGGTGAGTTCCACAACTCACCCCTAGCTTTTCAACCAGGAGTTTCCAAGATGTACCAAGGCTTGAGGGGTCTGTTTTGGTGGCCTGAGATGAAGTCAGAAGTGGTAGAGTTTGTGAGAAAGTGCCTCATGTGTCATCAGGTAAAGGCTGAACACTGCATCCAAGGAGGTCTGTCACAACCTTTAGATGTCCTCGAGTGGAAGTTGGATGACATATCGATGGATTTCAATACAGGACATCCCATAGTTCAATGGGATTGTGATTCCATCTGGATAGTGGTATACTGGCTGATGAAGTCATCTCTATTCCTTGAAATCAAGGAGTCGAGTGTGGTGGATGCCCTAGCACAGAGGTATGTGGACGAGGTGGTGGGTTTCTTGGAGTTTTGAGGTCCATAGTCTCTAATAAGGATAACTGGTTTACCTCAAAGGTCTGGAAAGGATTGCAACATGCTTTTGGCACCCAACTATCCCTCAGTACAAATTTTCACCCCTAGACAGATGGGAAGATAGGGCACACCATCCAGATGTTGGAGGATATGCTTTGGTCATGTGTTTTGGACTTTGGGAGATCATGGTTAAGACATTTTCCTCTAGAAGAGATTGCGTACAACAATATATATCACTCTACCACTGGTATGGATCCGTTTGAATATTTTTATGGGAGGTCGTGGTGCTCACCTGTGTACTGGGAACAGGTCGGGGAATCAGGTGTTCTTGGCCCCGAGTTAGTGCAGAGCACAACTGAGACGGTTCAGTTTATACTGGAGAGGATGAAGGAAGCTCAGGACGGGGGGAAGTAGTATGTCGGTCATAGGAGGAGACCCTTGAAGTTTGAGGTCGGGGACCATGTGTTCTTGAAGGTCTCCCCTCGGAATAGGAAATAGAGGTTCGACAGGGGGAGTAAGCTCTCTCTTATGTTCATCAGATCTTTCATAGTGTTGGGGAAAGTTGGTTTGGTGGAATATCAAAGGCCTTTCAACCTAAGTTTGAAAGGATCCACAACATTTTTCACATCTCCCAAATTCTTCGATATCTACACGATGATTCACATGTCATTGAATGGGGAGAGTTAGATATAGGGGATGATTCTTTGTTCATGGAGCGACCAGTGAGGATTGAGGGTTTTGAGGAGAAGGTACTTCATAGAAAACCATTCCCTTTGTTCGTGTGTTGTGGAGGCACGGTGGCCTCAATGAGAGTACATGGGAGTGAGAATCCTAGATGCATGACCAGTACCTCGAGCTATTTTGAGTTTTGTTCTATTTTGTTTTGTACTTGTTTGTGATTTAGTGGATGACCTTGTTAACTATGAAATGTGTTGTTTTCCTTGTTCTCTAAGTTTGTCTGAAGAGTCATGACTATGAAAAGGGGAGGACATGATCCCTAATCGAGAAACCATAAAGTGGATATGACTAAAACCATGTGGTCGGGTCAATGCCACCCAAATCGGATAGTATCTGGAAAAGGGAGAAGGGACTCCATAATCCATATGAATAGATGGTGTGAACCTTATATGTTTTGTGGCCACTTGAGAGAGAGGTATTCCCATATGTCTAGGGTGGTTTGACCATGTGAGGTATCTTTCGAGGAGGTTGTTCAGACCCCTCTATATAGAATTAGGTTTAATTTTGATTCTTGAGGATGAGAATAGTTTGAGAGGTATCTGATGTAATGGCCCAGACCCTCCTGGTCCATTAATTTTCCAATTTTGGGGTTATGGGTGCCATGGACCCCATCTGTAAGTCTGAAGGGTGACGGTGTGGGAGGCAGGATGTCACCATGGTGTCACCCTTCAGTGCCACTGATCAGTGAGTCATAGATCGATGATCCACTGATCGGTGTGTCACCAGTTGGGGTGTCCCCGTTCGACGAGTCACCGATTAGAGCCACACATAATTTTTTTTAAATTCACTATGAGTGTGGAGACCCTCAAGGGACCCAAACTGTGTGTCGCTGTTACCTACTTTCCTCTATTGAAATGAAATTATTTTACTCGCAGCTATTATAGCCACCTCTTTGATGATAATTATTAAATAAAAATAAATTCCATTGTCTGTAAACTTAAAATCTCCTTGTAAAACCATGATCCACCTTTCAAGAAATACAAAATTCATCTCTTGTAACTCTATGATATCTTCTTTTATCACATTTGAATTCTTTCTTCTTCTTGTATGGTATCTTTTCCATTACTGGGTGCATTTGGAGTCCCTCTTCCCAAGTCTAGTGGGGCGCCCATGCTGAAGCCTTTCCTACTCATTTTGGAGTCATTGGAGTTCTTCCCTTGTAGGTCACACATCGCCATTTCTTGGTGTAAGGAGAAAAACTTCGATTTTTGATCATCCATGTAGGGTTTTTTCCATCGTCTCTCTTTATTACGTTTCATGTATGGTGGGTATGATAATGTTTCCTCATGGCATGCATGAAACCCAAACGTAACGAATATAATAAATGATTTCTAAAAAATCAAGGATGTGTTTGATGATGTAGTTGTACTCTTTTACCTTTACTTGTATGTTGGGAATTGTATGGGCTTATTTCCACTGAAAATAGTGGTCATTGGTGGTCCTTTTTGGAAAACTATATAACCTCTTATTTATAGATGATTATGGGATTGGATGGTTGTAACATGAAAACTGTTTAATCATGTAAACTCAGTTGATTTAATGTATTCCCAATGAATAAGAATCCGTGTGTGGTCACCTATGTTAACCAAACAGAGATAAGGAATTCATGGAATGGTGTGTTTTAATCTAAAAACACACTTTCTATGTTTTGGTGATTTGTGGGGTTGTTCTAAATGATGCTTATGGGGTGACCTGGATAGGGATGTAAAACCATGTTTTGTAGTTGTTGGGTTGTGGATCTAAGGCTGCATGGGGCTGTATGTTGGGGCTTGGTTTGGTTCCAACACATTGAGGGATCTCACAAATCCTTTTTATTTTTGTGGCTTTACAAGAGAACCAGGTGTGAATGCTTAATTTGATGCTTTGATATTTTTCCTTGGATTATGGCTATGCTTGTTATTTTCCTAGTAAAGAATAATTATTTATAAATGGAGCCACTTAAATGTGATTACAAGAATGCGTTCTATGGGGAATTGTTTTCCTAGAATGATTTGTGACTCAGTTGTGGTTATAGAACTTTTATGAATGAATAGTAACTAGGGTGTCTATCTATGGGCTGGTTTTGGAATCCCTAGGTTGGGATGAGTTCCTGTTTACCTATATTTATAATTAAGTTCTTATTTTTCTTATTCATTCTCCACCCAAATTTATCACTTGTGATGAACACCCCCATTTCATGGGGGTGTGTGTTTTTTTCCAACACTCAGATGAGTGGCTAGTTATTATCTCCAATTATTCTCCCTTTCCTGAGTATCCCATGACTCTTAAGGCTAGATGTAATGACCTAAGGTCCATTATAGCCCATGATTCTTTGGGAAGGGTATGTTGTGGTGGTTTTCCTAGGTGTGTGTAGGTAGGTTGTTTCCCAAGGGCATTTGGGATGAGGCCCAAGTGTATTTGGGCATGGATGTAGTTTTTCGGGCCCATGTGTCTGCGGGTGTGGTTACTGTGGTTGTGTTGTCCTAGATTTTTGTGGGAATATCTATGTTTTTAGTGCACCAAAAGGATGTTGTTAGGGAGGCTGTGGGACTACGATGAGAATGGAGGGTGATGTCTGACATGTAGGATGTTTTCAATAACCAGTGGTAAAGTGGTGTGGGGTACCCAAACATTGATGTGTTATTACAATTACTTAATTGACTTTCTTTATTTGGGGAGTGTGACTTGGAGTGGTTTGGGTGGATTGTTTTATTACTAGGTGCTTTGGTTATCCCCTTTTCTCATGGGGAATTATAATGCCTCCCCACTTTGGCCCGAGAGCTTTTTTTTCCCTATTGGGTATACTGGTATACTCACCCTACGTATATAAAACTACTTTCAGGATTCGAGGAGGAATTCTACATCCATGCCAGATCCTATTAGCTCGGATGTCGGGACCATCAACATTTCTTTTCTTTTCTTTTGGTACATCCCTTTGTAGTTTTCTATATTTTTTGTAGCACTTATTAATGGAACATGCAATTGGGAATGGATTGTTTTGGAATTTCATTTACTTCCAGTTTTGGTGTTGTTTGGGATTTACTATCATATATCCCAATACTAATAAATAAAAAGGGTAGTGCCTTCCATTTTAAGTATGATCATATACCCTTGGTTCTAGTCACCACCCTAGGGCCTATTGAAGGTGGGTCTCGGGGGGTCATTATCTCTCCATCAACTTGACGAAGGAAGGGTACGGCAATCTACGGTCACTTCCCTTATCATTGTGAAGGTGGGTCTTGACAATATAATTGGTTTAATATGTCATTTTAGAGTTATTATTTCAATGTTTATTGTTTTACCTTTATTTATTGATTAATTTAAATATCCACAAACCAGAATTGTCCATTACATATTTTAATTGATAAATCCCAACAAAACAAATTTAATAATTTTGGAAAAATTATGATTTTCCCAGTTAACAAAAAAAATAAAGTTGAAACTAGTGTGATAAATATTGTTGTTATTAAAAACAAGTTATCTTAAATTATTATTAATTTTAACATTAATTTATGCATACTTTTTTAAAATTTAAAATCATTAACATTGGTTTTTAATATATATTTCTTACCTTATGTTTCAAAAAATTTAATTATATAACATACAGAACATTTAATGTTATTTTAGTTAATAAATGAAGTAAATATCAAATTATTAAATAATAATTATAGGATATAGTTTTAGTGTGGACCACCACTATACACCAAGAAAATTAATATTTAAACATGAAACTATTTAAATTTTTAATGAGTGCTGAAGGGTTTTAGTTCTAGGGAACAACATTTTATTATATCGTGTATGATATAATTTTTTATAGACTTGAGTATTTATGGAGATATTTTATTTGTCAATGTATAATAAACAAACCCCAAGTTTTTTTTGAGGAGATATAAGTTACATCACAATTATAGTACAATGTCATACGAAAAAACATTCAATGTAGATATAAAGTTTTATGACTTCACCCAATACAAGGAACTGAAAATATATCTTGTGGGAGATATAATAGGGATACGAAATTAGATTAACTCCTATATCAGGATGTATTTGAGGAAAATTGATGGTGGGAAAAAAATCGAGGACATTTATCTTGGATCCCATGATATAAATATATCAGATATAAATATAGTTATATAATGAAAGATATAAGTTATTAGCACATGTATATTCCATTCATACCATGTAAGATATATATTGAAAAATATATAGACAAAATATCTAATAGTTAATAAATAAGATTTATGATATATGATAAAAATGATTCTCAAGATATATTTTTCTATAAATAAAAAGTGTTATGAAATATAGAGGGTATTTAAATCCCGTTGAAGATAATACAAGTGGTAGATCAATGTTTAACTGTGGAAGCTGGAGTTGGAAGATGGGGATATATATCATCTAATGGTTTTCCATATAAGAAGTATATATTTTCCCATTCACTTTCCATTGTGAAATTTTTATTCATAAATTTGTTTTTTATCAACTCAAGTAGGCTTCATTAGATTACAAATAAATTTATTTTAGTTATTTTTTTATTCCATATTCTCTAAATCGTGCATTATTTCAGTTTTTATAAAAAAAACCCCTATGCTTGGCCAGGATTCATGGGAGATGGTGGAGTTTATTGGTAAAGAAGTGTACATAATTTATCCATTTCTACTGTTATGTCAAATGTTAATTTTATTAGTATTATAATGGGACTTATTTATATTATAACACTAATAATATAGCAAGGGTGGTGTTAGTTTGGTATGGAAACCTAATGTGATAGAGGTGAGTGGGGAGTGAGATCGCACATAGACGATCCATTTATTTAGTGATTATTTTTAATGCACATTAGTTGTCATATATTTCATTTATAGATTGTTCTATGAGACAATTTGTTTCAAGTTTTGGATCAGTGGTATGACTATATAACCATTAAAACCCCAATTTTATTAATACAACATGGATTCATTATTGAAGTAAAATTGACTGGAATAATGGAACAAATCCTCTTAAATTGACTTTCAAATTTCTATCCTTTCTGATTCATTGTGAGACTACTTAAATTATTATATATTATAAATTTATATATCAATTCACAGATTTACCTATGATTATAATAAGATAAATCCATTATTTTAGTGATTGTGTGCTCGAAAACCCTGTAACTCAAGCGATCAAACCAATAATATGAAATTTCAACACATTTTGGGTTATTAATTATGTGGAGGAAATTAAATCTAAATATACATATCCTTTCATATACAACAACACTTTTTATGCTATTAGGAATTTTATTTCATTTATATGGACATGTAACTAGTGACATTCGATAAACTAGTTTCTCCAATTATGTCTTTTCTTACCCCATTTCTATTAACTAATTTTTGATTAATGATTTTTTTAATTATTTATTGTTTCCATTATACATGATTAAATATTATTATAATTAAATTATAGTATTTTCATCATGAAGGCATATGTGAATTAATTGATGATATTTTACTACCTTTGACAATAAATCCTCTTATATAAGGGGGTTGTTCATAATCATATTATGGGTGACATCCACACCAAATTATAGTTTCTGTACCAATGTGTATGACTAAAGAATAATCCCTTTTATTAATGGTGGACTATTCAAGGACATATTCAAACTCTTAAATATACACAAAAGGAGTCAAAAAATCAAATGAGTTCCCTAATAATAATTATGAATTTTTTGTCATATTGTGAGTCAAAAATAATAGTGACTTGGTTGTAGAGATTGAATTGAAGGAGTTATACAATAATTATTTTGATAATTAAATAAAATCATTGTATGTCGACACACTTATAAATTTTTATAACATGGAAGACATATTTCAAGTGCAATAATTTAAAAATATAAAGATAAATCTAGATGGAATCCACTAGAAATAATATTGATGACATTGAATAAGTGAATGAAAAACTAAAAATGTGGAAGATATACCATATTTTGTAAAACCAATAAAATATTTTCCAATCAATAAATATATCCAAATTTTTATATCCAATTTAATATATTTTTAAGGATTTTTAGGGGGAGAATATGTATAGGAAGAAACAAATATGTGTTCCAATTATAGAATTGTATAAATCTTAGTCATCTTTCATTTTTCAATACTCACATTATGTTATTAAATATGGTATGGGTGATAATAATGACAACAATAAGAGTTATTTTATATAATAAACATATGATTCAATTTATTGATTTCAAGAAATGAATATTTATTCTATCATTGTGATTTTATTTTTTTTTATTTTTTTATTTTTGGTCCAGAAATGAAAAGGGAATAATGGGTGAAGAAAAATAGAATAATAAAATCTTCACAAGGAAATGAGATGCTTTTTTTTAATATTCCACTATTTCCACAAATATTTAATTTTTCATTTTTATTTTTTATTTAAATAACTTGTGACCCACACAGATATGTTTTGTATATTTTTATCAATGATACAAATATTTCTTAGTAATCATGTGATACTGGGTCTTATATTCCATTATTGGTTTGATTAAATGATTAATATGGGGGATGAATGATTATAAATAATATTGGGGAATAGATGTTATGGATGATTACTTGGGGATAATATTTACTATATTTAGATTAAATATATGATACCTTTTTTATTCTTTGAATTTCTAAAACTCATGTGGATTAGATTATTATAATTTATTTATTACATGAGTGATTTACTAATTCCATAAATTTCTTATTATCTTGAATTTTATAAAACTATTTTCATATTCTATATCATATACTATTTCATGAGTGATACATGGGGACTTTAATCTTCTAGAAACTGCAATGAGACCTTCTAAAATAGATTATTTTAAAAATTCATATGTAAACTTATAGAGGAATTAATATTATTTAGTTTATTATCACTCATAAGCACATTCAAATTTTATCGTTCAATTTTACTATATAATACAATAATGATTTTTTGGGGGTTGGGTGGGATTACAAACATATATTAACCTTTTATAAAATAATATTTTTAATTTTTAGGATTAAAAAATTTTAACTAAAGGAGATTGGTTGTTTGTGGGAAAAGGGATGCATTCATTTCAAGGAGAATAACTAAGTTTTCATTCATTGTATTAAGAGAATATTAATTCATATTATTCATCAAGAATCATTACTTTACCTCTTGGAAAAAAGTTAAAAAATGTAAAATAAAATAAAAAATTGAAGTAATTATTAAACCAATTTGATGTGTTATTTTAGGATAAAAAATCAAAATGGATCAACCAATTATTTTTATCATTTACAGTAGTGTGATAGATGAGAGATTTTTTCTATGTATAACATCGAAAAACCATAAAAAATTGTAAAACATAAGGGGAAAATATTTCATTGTATTCATAGAGTCCATGAAATTTACTCTTGAGATTGGGGATGTGTCGGTATTAACATTGGAGGATATTTCAGTCACATAATACATTTTATCATCAGGAAGTATTATAAATAATCAGACCAAATTATTTAATTTACTTCATTTGTACATTCTTTACCTACATAAATAAATCCTCAGAGTCATACGATCAAAATTATGAATCTCCCATGGTTGGTTTAGATATTTTTAAGTGGGTGGATACTTGAAATCCAATGTAATAATATGTTTCAGGGGCATGTACTTGGCACATCCATTAAATTATTATATTGAGTGATGAGTGAAAATAGAAAGTGTGGAATATCAGAAATTCCATGAATAATAGTAATATATAGATATTATTTAATTTTTCTTAGGGGAAGAAATTTCATTTAAAATTTTAAAGAGTAATATAAATAGTTGAATGATGTCACGGAAAAACAAAAAGTCTATGGTAAATTATTTTTCAATGATTTACAAATTGTCTTCCCTTTTGATACTTTTTCATTTATTTTCCAATTGATTTTGACTATTTTTATGTGATAACTAGGTGTAGATTTTTTTAAGATATATGGTTCATGGAATGAGTAGTAAATGTTTTCGAAGATCTAATTAGTCAAATTTAACCATACATTTTTTTTAATTTAATGCATTTAGTTTTTAAATTTATTAATAATAATTTCTAATATTTTTATTAATTTTAATCATATGATGAAAAAATTAATTGATTCGAATTAAGATAAAAAAATAATTGAAAAAAGTTGAAAACAAATAGAGAATATAGTTTCGATGTTTGTCACAACCTTCAGTCTTAAAGAAGAAACTAATTTCGTAACCCAGTGTTATGTTAAGATGATGGATGAAGGATTTAAATGATATGAAATAATAGTTTATTACATTTTGGAGGAGCCTATTTTTTAAGGGAATCATGTTTTGATGGAGAGTTATGCTACACCATTGTACATGCACCATGTTGTTACTTGAGTTGGGGAGATACGTTACACTACAAGTAAACAACCATGATTATATAACTTTATATACTATATATATATTGACAGAAATTTTCAGCCCAATGAAATGATTGAAGATATATTATGGGGGACATATAAGGGGGTTTTGGACATGGATTATTTTCTGTATATAGAGTTATTGGAGGCCTATAAAATACAGTGAAAAATAAGGAATGTTTAGGAGATATATGTATAATCCTAATATATGAAGATATACAATATTGAAATATTATATATCATCTGAGACATAATGGGTTAACATTTTTTGATTTATTTTTTATGAAGTGAGAATTAAATTACTTAAGATATGGATAAGATATATAATACTTGATAAATAAGATATATTATATAACATACAATTTATATGGGAGATATAATGGGAGTGATTTTTTAGATAAGACGTTTTTCACACAATAGAGGTGATTGAAATCATCTGGGGGTAATCATAGTGGATGATCGATGTCCAAATATGGATTTGAGACTGGGAAGTGGTGGTTAGAAATTGACTACCATGGATCCAAGTTCATGGATTTTGTTTTTCTATTTTGGGTTTCATTGTGTAATTATGATTTTTAACCTTGATTATTGTCTAAACTAAATTATGTTTCCTTAGTTTTTAAATAATTTTTTTATCTTATTTATATTAAATATTCCTAAATGAATGGTTTATTTCCTGCTTCATGAACAATTAAATATTAGTGGTTAGTTTTTGTGGGAGAGATTAGAGTTAATAAAAGTGGTTAAGTATGTAGAATTAAAATTTCGTCTAGGATTGTGTATTATTTTTAATGAGAATTTAATTAAACATGATTTATATCAAACCCCTAATCATATAAAGATTTGGTTGGTGGTATTGGGCTTAAATCTAGTTGGATATAGGGGAGTGGGGAACAATAAATTACTTTAATCCACCTTTCTCAGATAGATTGATTTTAATTCCCCTATATTATTTATTGATTTAATTAAGAGAGGTATAGACACTAATATGTTTTTCTATTTTTAGTTGAGATATAGGATGATAAACTGTAAGAAATCAGACAACTATTAACTTGATGTAATCTCGTGAGTGAATTTGAATTGACTTTGATAATGTAAACCCATATTTTGATATTAATTACCCATTAATTAACCTTTTTAATGAGTCTAATTCTACTTCGTATAGTAAAATAGTTTAGTGTATATTTTAATTAATTGTTTTATCATGAATATGTGAACACCTAAGATATTTATTAGTTATTATGAGCTAGAAAACAATGTTCCACATGGGATCAGTGCCACAAATACACAGTACTATGATTTTATGTTTAGTAATTGTATGGAGGGAATAAATTCTTAACCTTTATATCCTTTCACAGGTAATAAAATTTATTGGTGCTATTATTTATTCATTTAAACATAATTAGATTTCAAAACACACAAAATATGATAAAATTGAGTTTCAATGAAGATGATGTGATAAAAAACATGGAATAAATTGGATTCAATTACATATGTGTCCATAATGTGGGATGAAGAACTCATGGAAATATCACAAAAGAACTAGATGAAATATTATTTCTATTATAAAAAGTCATAAATTTCCAAAAATGAAGATTTAGTTTGATATGATGCAGGATAATTTTGTTGTTTACAATGTAACACTGATAATTTGATGTTTCCATTGAAAACATTATGGGGATTATAAAAATTAATTCCCTCATACATTGGAAAATGTGGATGATAAAAAATAAAAACACTATAGACATATTAAATATGGAAGGGATAATGTAATAAGTTCCACTCAAGTTTAGAATAATAAAAAATTACACATATCCTCCTCTCAATATTTAAGGATGCCTTATTGGATTTTTAATCTAGAAACATTAATAAATTTCTGAATTTTTCAAGGTTCATCATATAGCCACAATATTTATTTAAGATATTATTATCAGTGAAAAAAATATAATTTTATGATTATTTCATCCTTTCAATATTATTTTTTAATGTTCCTTGCTTAAATCTTAAAAACTTTTCAGTAGATGAAATTGATATGATTTTCAAAATTGGTAGTATATCACTAGAGAGTGTTCATATTAATTATTGAATTAGCAATATGAAAATACATATTATAAATTTACATATCATAATATATTAGTTCAAATATAAAATATCACTCATTATTAAAAGTAATTACACGGTTATTAATACACACTCTTGAGGGTTATTTGGATCAAACAATTAATAAGTGTCTCATTATTAGAGGTATACCTTTTATGTTGCAATAAAATTTATTTTAGTATTAAAAAATATTTTATAGTAGATATCTCCTTAGTAATTTTTTGTTTATTCATGTAAATAATTTTAAAGCCCTATTGAATATTTATTATCTCATGATATTTTTGTGGGTCGAATTTATTTCAAGTGGGAGAGTGTAACACCCCACTATATACTATATATTGTTTATTTATATCAATTACATTAATAGATTTATCCCATTATACACCAATAAAAATGCAATTTATAAAAGATTTTATTGATATAAAATATTAAAACAAAAATACAAGATAATAAGTGTGGAAATCCATGGGTTACTACATGTCATAGATGATTACATCCCTAAATCCTACATTAATTAAAAGGTGACAATGTATAAAAGAATGATAATATTTTCTTGACTAGGAAATCTAATAGACCATCTTCACCCTTGAGGAAAAACATTATTAGATCAAACCAAATAATTAGAATGACCATCCATAATAGAGGGAGCAATATAAAAAAATCAAGGAAATGAGAAGTGTGAAATAATCATTTTGAATAGAATGAATATAGTGTTTGTAGTGTGTGAAATATAGTTATTACAATGTGAATTTTTTTCATCAGAAATAGGTTCACTGAATTGACATGAATATGATATATTTACTGAAGTATAGTATTATTAGAAAAATATATAAAATAATAAAATTATAAAAACTATTAAATAAAAATATATATATTATATTGAAACATTATTTAATTATAAAATTATTTATATGCATTCAATTATTTTATTTTAACTTATTATATAATGTTTTTGTAAAATTTAAAAAATTTATTTTAATATAAATTGATTTAAAAAATTAAATTTATTCGATATAAATTTAAAAAAACATAATTATAGTGGGTTAATATTATTTTGAAATTTATATATTTTAAATAAATATCTTTTATATTTTTAGTAATATTTTATGAAAAATATTAAAAAACCATATATAATGATTATAAATGAATTGTTTGTTAATATATATATATATATAACATGCTTCTAAATGATATTATAAGTATCATAATATTATAATTATTTTTTTATGTTCAGGAAATATATTTTTTTTGAAAAATTTACCTATGAATTATCCATGAATATATAAATATTTTTATTTTTCAACTATATAAAATGAATTTACTAAAATGATATTGATATCTAAAATTGGAATTTTCATATATGTTAATAAGGAAAATTCCATTTTTATAAATAAAAATTGGATACTTATGGTAAATTTAATTACCACGGTAATGGTAAAATGGTTATTTTTAAATAATTATTTTCAAAAAAAGGCTTCAATTTTATTAATTAATTGATCAATTTTAGTATAATCTAATTTTTTGACATGTGAAAAATTATATTAAATTTCATTCAATAATTATTTAATATATACTTGGAAAGTAACTTAATAAATAAAAATACATTTTTCTATGAAAAAATATTATATATATATATTATGTTTAAATTTGAATGATAATTTTAACATATATAGAAATTAAATTAAATTAATTGGAGTTTTAATTCAAAATCATCACATTGGTTTTTGGGAAATTGTAACACCCCATTTTTGAGTTGTTATTATTTTTTTAATTTTTATATATCCATTTAATTATAAATAAGTTTTATTTATTTTTTCTAATTAATTAATTAATAGATAATTGGACATGAAATATACAAACCAATAAAAGAACACATAATTAAATCATCTTGGAACATTAAAATTAAGTTATATGAAACCATTTATCACATATAGTAGGTTACTACTCAGCATAGATTATTACGATAATTAAAATATCAATTATTAAAATTTTACAATAAATTGAAAAGAATAATATCATTATGACTAGAAATTTCCAGAGAATACTATCCCTATTAAATATAGTAATATGTATCGTAAAACATAAAATGAGAAATAATACCATGAATGGTGAAATCATATTGCCAGATCAAAACTTATAACTATGAAAATGGGACATTTCAATGGAATAAGCTTACTATATATATATATATGAATAATATTCAACCTTCAAAAATATGGTCAATGTAAATATGGCCATTTTAAAATTCGTAATTACAATTATGGTCTTTGGTTATATATCATATAAGTGTATTAATGTATGATATTGGTAATTGTTAAATTTAAAATAATATAACCCATATTGCAATAAAAATATTATATGAAAATATCATATATATATATATATATAAGTGTGTGAGTGTGCATATAAACACATTAAGAAAAAATATAATTATTTACATATGCTATGTTTTATATTTTAAATTAAAATATAAATGTTTCAATGAAGTAGTCAAACTTATATATTTGAATATAAATAAATAATTAAAGGAATTTTTAAAATGTATTTAATATTTAAGTAATATTTATTTTCAAATAATTCTGTTATTAATTATTGTTTATTTTTCAAAATAAACTAAATTTAACACATTGAAATATAATTATTAATGAGATAACATATTATAATAACATTAATTGGAAATTGAAATGAAATAAAATTAAGAACCCATAATGATTAAAATGAAATTATCAAATAAAATAAAACTTATTTATAATTAATAAATTCTTTCAAAATATATAAATATATTTAATTTTGAGTGTTAATTTTTTAAAATAATGTTTAATTTTTGATTCAATATATAATCAATTCTTTGAGAAGAATTTTTTATGTTGTTCAGAAATAATCAATTTTTAAGGAAAAGTAAAAATACATACATTTAAAAAATCACATTTTAATTTAAGAATGAATTTTTTTAAAAGAAACCTTTTGATATAGAAAATATATATTTATTATGTAATATACAGAATTCAAAAAATAATATAATGTATTTATAAAACACAGGTTTCACATTTTTTAAACTCTGCTATTATTTAACACTAGAAACTGTTTTTATGCCCTTATAAAAAAATATAACTCATCTTTATTAGATTTTAAATATAAAAAAATATATTGTTGGTTGATTTAAAAATTTTAATAATTGATAAAACTTTACTTTTCACCTTTTTTCATAAAGATACTATGAGAAAGATTAATGTTAATTACTATGATAATGGAAAATTGTTGTTTTAATGAATTGTTTTATCGAAATCATGAAATATTTTATTTAAGTAACATAAATTATCTAATTTAAATTTCCCCTATGATATTAATTTGTAGCCTATATTTATTTATATTAACAATTATTTTATTATTAATAAATATTAAATAATATTTTAGAACCTAATATAGACAAATTCATATTTCTACCAAAACTATTATATATATATTATATTATATAATTCAAAATTTTATTTTAACATAATGTGATATTGAATTATATAAAAGAGATATTTAATTTCAGTTCATCATATAAACAGTTAGTAATAGTGTTTATATATTATTTCATAAATATAATATAAATTTATTAGAGAAAGACTAGTTGTGAAAGATAAAATAAAAATATTAAATTGTATAAACCTATGATAAAAGGCATGAATCAGGATTAAAACATGTGTAGAAATAATTTTTTGGCAATTTATAAACCTATTTTTTCAAAACAAAAAACTCTATTATTAAAAATCTATGTAGTTATTTACTAAGGAATAGTGTATTGATATCATAAATGTGTAATGTGTATTATTAGAAGTTCACTTTTATTATCTTAAAAGGTCTATCTATTAAACCCCACTATAGTTAAAATTACTAATATAATATCCCAATAATACTACCCAAATTAACTCTCATATAATTTATTTTTTCATCATTAATATTATTATCTCAAGAAGATAGTCCAAGGATTTCCCATCCATGGAAATAATAGGCGATCAGGTCTCCAACCTAAGTATTACCCTCTTCATAACTATTTATGATAAATCATTCTATTCTAAATAAAATATACCAAAAACAAAATAAAGAAATAATGATCACTATTATAATAAAATTATTATTATTTTGGAATATCAGTTATTTATTGTTCTACATATTCTAAGTAAGTCAATAGCATCCTTAGTGTGTTCGATTGACTATCCCTCTACAAAGAAAACAACTTTTATTATTAGACATCATTATTCATGGAAAATAAAAAATATGTAACTCAAGAATAAATATGGTATATATAATATAAATATTATTCATAAATTTCATATAATAAATTAATTTATTCCCCTCTAAGTCAAAGAGATATGAAATCATTAATTGGGCATAAGTTCGAATTATCTCCTCCAAGAGGAATGTGTTTTTTCCATATACACCAATCATTGATGCAAATAAAAATATTTTTTATATATTAATATTATTTTTTCACCCTATTAATATTCAACACATTTTTATACAATTTTATAATTCCTTTTGTAATTCTAAAAATACATATGGTGTCATGAATAAATTGACATAACTGCCTCAAGTAATATACAGAGTAATGAAACTATATAACAAATAAATAATATATAGTAGTTAATGTACTTCGAAATATGATATATTGATGAAAAAGGTTATTGGTTATTTATTTAATTAACATAGTATATTTATATATTATGTTAATATTATTTACACAGTGCTTTCATAATAGGTGTAAGGGTTCAGTCTCGATACACTGTCATTGATGAATGGTTTTATCCTATATAATAATCACTCTTTATTAGGGTGTAGAAACTTCTCGAATGTCATAAAATACAATAAATTATTTTTGAACATTTAAACCTCCCTTCCACTCATGATATTTATTATTTTGGTCGAAGAGTAATGACTTAGAAAAACAATAAGGGTGTTTTAGAACTAAATTTGATTTCTCTATGTATAATGTATATATGAGTGTTCTATAATACAATTTAAAATTTATAACCACTTAATATTTTGGGAGATAAATTTTTTTAAAACACTATTCACATATACATTCTAAAACATTTTGAAAATTAATCTATGTTAAGAAAAATTCCCATTTTTTAAACCTAGTTTCCCCTTCTTCTCTATAATTTTCCTTCCCTCCAATGTTTTCTATCTTAGTTTTAAACTCAATTAAGAATTATCTATGTTAAAAATCATATTTACATTCATATATTTTCAAAATAATGTTTTATTATGTTTTTATAATGTGTAATTTTCAAAAAAGCTATTCTAAAACAAGAAAGAGATCTTACATTCTTAATTTGTGTGTCATGTATTTAATATTATAATTATTTTTACCTATATTGGGATATGTATATAAGATACCATGTATTAATGAGTTATAAATTTATGATGGAATATTATTTTTTCTATTATTTTATTGGTTAAAGTTTAATCAAGATTCACAGTGGGGTTCTAGGACTTTAAATTACTCAATATTGTGTTTGGATATGGGGAATGGAGAAGAAAAGAAATACTAGGTTTTCTAATGATCCATTGGTATTTTAGGTGATTTTTTTGAGTTTTGGAGTTTTCTATAAATGTGTTATTCTTTGATGGTCATATTTTAGGAGAAAACATGTTACACCTAGATGCTATTAGGATTTTTGGTTTCCTATAAACTAAGTGTGGTTGAGATTCTGGGTTATATAACTATTTGGGGCGAACCCTAAGATCAAAATAGGGAAACCATGTGAGGTGGTGGAGACCATTAGGAACATAATATGGAATGCACATGGTTTCAGACAAGATGTGCGCCTTTTTATATAGGGGTAGTAGTGGTTACAACCTGGTTGGAACATTGTTTGTTTAACCATGTGGCCTAATCATGTAGGGTATGTGTTGTTCGATAGTAGGTAGTGTGTAGTTGGAGAACAGTTTGGCTAAATATGTGCCCAAACCATAAAAATTCCAAAAATATCATTAAAAATGTATTTTACTAAAATACTCACTAATGGTTTTTAGCTATTCCACCGGACTTATCCCCCAGTTGGTGTTCATGTACCAGGTGGTTCACAACCCCCTTCCTCATTCTCTAGACCCTCTATTTAGGTTGTATTATGGGAATGTTCTTGGTTCCTTTGGTAAGTTATCTTCCTTTGGGGTATTCCTCTCTTCCTATTATTTCAACACACTAATATTTATGTTTTTTATTTTATATTTTTTAGATGATTCTGTCATATCATATTGAAATCATCTGTTTCTCATTGGGCTTTTTGTTGGCTTGTAAAGAGGAGATCCTAAGATTATTTCATCATTTCATTGTGTTGAATTTTATTATGGTATGTGACCATGTTGAAATTGTTAGTTATTATCTAAGGAATTAATGTAATTAATTATTTTAAATTTTATTTCCTCTCAGTGATAACCCTAGAAATTATATCGAGAGAATGTTTTTGACCATAGGTGGTAGCTATATAAAGATTAAATAATACGTTACCACCCTGTGAAAATGGTGACCTTTTCCAAATTATTTAAAATGTTTAATTTATTTATTAATTTTCATGATTAATTTTATGTTGTTTATTGGATTGAGGTTAAGATTTTTGTGGTTTAGATGAGCTTATTTTGATGAAGATGAGTTTTGATGACACATTGATGGGCCATGGAAAAGATGTTGTGCTTTTGAAATTTTATATAATACTACATTAATTAGGTATGTGGTCAAAGGGATTAACATATAGTATATTTAATTTATTTTCATGTTTATGTGGTCTAGTACTTAATTCTAATGTGTGGTTTGTTTATTCCTTGGTTAATGTAAATAGTTTATGTATTTAAATTTAACTGTTGCACCTTCTATGGATCTTTTTAGATAGATTGGTGTTTATAATACCAAATATATGGCTTTCCATGGCTAGGGGTGTTTCTTGGACTTGTTATAATATAGTTGTAAAGGGTAATGTAATTGGGTTATGATCGTAACCATGTTATACCCATTTTCAATCATTATTTAATAGACAATGGATATAAGTTAGGACTGGGGAATAAATGTTTTTAATGTTTTTGAAAGGATTAATTGGAATGTTTTTATATGTTATGTTTTTATGAATGATGTATGATTCCTTTGTATGGGTTTTAAAAATGATCTTTGGGTTTTGTCCTAGTTTTGGGTGTCAAAATTTGAAAGATATATTTTGAAATAGTACTTATTGTAAAATGAGATTTTAAACACCAAATGGGTTATTAAAATGTATTTAATTTTTTTTTTAAAATTTTCTTCTAAATAGGTGTGTCGTTTACTAAGACAAAATTTCCTTCATGGTTCCTTTAGTGATTTTTAAGGAAATAAAGGCATTTGAATGGATTTTGTGTTTATAGTAATATGGGCATTAATAAATTATCATGGTTTATAATGGATTTTATCAAATTTTTACATCTTTTTTGAATCATGATATTTACCCATATTATTTCGTGAAATGATGAATTTTTTTGGGTATTGGTTTGATGATCAGTGAATAGGTTGTATACTATATGGATCAATTCTCAGATTAAGGGTCTAGTCACTGATATTATACATTGTGTTTTATTTTCTAAGTTGATGATCTAAGAACACTATTATGGTAGATGTAAATGGATTATGGATGGATTTTTATCACCAATGTTTTATGGTTTTGGACTAATGATTTAGGAACTATTGAATGAATGTATGAGTAGGTGTTGTACTAAGGCATTGGGAAATATTGTAACAATGTATTATTTGAATGTTGAAACTAATTATCTTCATCATTATTTATAGTTTTTGGTATAGTTATGGTGATTCACAAAGGATCCATGCATGGATGAAATTGATTATAATAATTCCATGAGATAAATGATAAATGAAAATCCTTTTTATATTTTAAATATTCATCACACTTTTTGTAGTGGCAAACTGTTTTTAACTCACACTCTCATAAGGCTACCAATACACATGGTTGTACGAGTAGTTATCATATGATTATTGGAGGCGTAGGATTGTGATAAGACATGTGTTGATTGTTTCATGATAATATGGGTTACTTAAGATGGTTTTATTGTATGGGGATAGGGTATACGATATTTCGTAGAGATGCAGTAGATCCCATTTAGTGTCTTTGTATTTTATTCTATTTTTATATTATGTAACCAGTCCACTTAGAGATTATGTTAATATATTTTATGTTTATTCATGAATTTTATATATTTTATTTTAATATAGAATACTTTTGTTTCAATTTTTTTACACCCACATTGATTTGTATGATAATTGGTTATATTCATTTAGTTGTGACAACTAATATTGGGGTATAGTCAACTAATAGCTCTACATTAGACCCTTTTCTCTATTTGGAAGCATCTAGCATACTAGAATGAATGTTCGATGTCTTTTAGTGAACTGTATCTAGGCACCTGTTAAGTGACACCAAGGCAAAGATTTTATAATCTAGTATCGAAGCATTAGCTTTCATGTTACTTAATTATTTAGGGATTGGTTTAATTTAGATATAGGAATATATCAGAGCATATGTTGGATGTCGACTGGTGCATCATGAACACAAATTGTGGTAGGAATTCTAGGATATCATTTCATGATATTGATGTTTTTATCATTTTATTTTATGATATTAAATAATTTTCACCTTGGGAGATGCACTTGTTTTGTACGTTTTATAGTTTATAATAGATTTATTGATCTAGCCCAATTCTCATGAGGCCTATGATTTGGTTTTTGATATTGGAATTTAGTGTCAAGAGGCATGTCATGCATTATCTTAGTAATGTAGAATCCACATGTTATAGACCCTCTTGTGCATAGTTTTCTATATTTCTTTTTGATAGATGGTTTTGTGGATTTGAGGTAAGATGATTGATGATGATGGTGTCAATGTGATCCTCTTTTATAATAATTCATGTAAACCCTATAGTTTATATATATATATATATGATTGTGGGAACCCCTATGGGGGGGATCCATTCGAGACTAGTTTCATAGTCAGGTCCTCCATTGAGTGGTCAAATGTAATGATTCATGGAGGGGATGAGTATCCATGTTGTGGGTATTTGGTTTTACATGTGATGTATTTTATAAAAGAGACCCTATAGATGAGTGTTTTTACATGATGATATCATATAACATAAAAGAGACACTAGATATCCGATAACAATGAGATTGTAGTTTCATTGAGACCTTACGAGTTTTGGCCTTTTGTGAGTGTCCTAGACATATGTGGTTGCACCTAGTGACTTGATGTGAGACAAGGATATTGGGTATTGGAGGGAGAGTCTTTTGAACTTCTATATGTGACTGTTATGTATGGATTATGTTCCATGTGATCATTATTATGTATCCCTTGAGAAGTTTCGATTGAGCTATCAGTGCCTTTGGTTTTATGATTCATTGATTGATGAAGTTGACTCTCGAATATGGTTCATAAGATTTTTTCCAAGCATGGGGTTTTGGTACATGGGATTTTATTTTCTAAATAAGTATAACTACTTGGAAAATATTTCAGCCATTTGGTTGGTTCAAGGGGATCTTGATTATTCAACATCCTTTTAAAGGTAATGGTTAGGCTGGAAAGTTTCTTCTCATGGGTATGATCGAGATTATAAGCACATCAGGTGAATGAATTCATTTGGTTTCATATCTTTGTTTCGTCATTGGGTTATAAATATAATGATAAGGTATACCTGTTATGTTTTCAGTGTGATATACATGTATATGACTTGTTTAATATAATAAAAATCCCTTTGAGTGTTGATGTGTAATACGTTTATGTGGTTTTTATGGGTAGGTCTAGTTAGGTTTTTATTATATTTATATATAGATTTATTTTTAGGCATTTGGTCATAGATTAAATGATTTTAGTAGTACGTTATTATGTTGATTGATAATTAATTGGTTCATTAGGTGACTTTGGCTCGGTGAGATTATGTCTTATAGAATTCCATGGGTGCTTTTTGATTGGTAATATGGGAATGTAGTGATTGAAAGGATAGTGGATATGGATTTTATGTTGATGTTTTTTGAGATATTAATTTTTAGATTCAAAAACTAGTTTTTTGTTTGGGTCTCACAAGGGTGTGTTACTTTAAAATGTTAATAGGATCTTTGAGGAATGAGAAGGTGATGAGGCATAGAGTCATTTATCTGGTGGATTAGTAATTTTGGGAGTGTACACATGATGTGATTAAGTTATCCATGAAACCATTAGTATGATGAGAAATAATTTTTGAGTGATGATACACTATCTAGAAGTAATGTTCATGTCCATTGATTGGGTTGGGAATGTTCATACCATTAATGTGGCATCATAAATGGATGAGATATTATAGTTTTCATGAATGAAATCATATCATAATCTCAATATAGATAAAATATTTCCCAATATGATAACATCATTTTGAGTATTTTGTGTGATAATTTTCTATAATCCTGAATTTATAAAAGAAATTATGATGGTTCTTCCAGTAGATATGCTCAAAGAGTAGTGTATGTGAGTATGTATGGTGGGAGATTCACCATAGACCATCAATGAGTAATTCATTGGGGTGGGACATACGTCATTGAATTCCATTTTTACCATTCTCAAATTGTGGTGGATGTTGATTTTTAACATTTGGTATTATCACTTATGTGAAATCAAGATGACCACAAACAATTTATGGTTGAATTTTTTAGAGAGTAATTTGGGTTTTTTGGGGTTTCTTGAGTGAGTTGGTGACAATGCTACTACAATTTTAGTCTGTGGAATCCTGGTCATGAAGGTATTACCCTTTATCCATTAGGGTCTTTGGACTGTATAGATGAATGTAGATCTCTAATTATGGAATCATGATGTTTGTAAAGAACTGACATGGTGTTTTGATGTTTATAGTGGTGTATGATAAAGGAATTGTGTCGATGGGGTATCACCGTGTATAATTACATAGAGAATTGCATTTGGAATACTGTGGGTGTGCTTCGGTGATAGTTTAATGCATCTGAGCAAGAATGAATTTTTAAAAGGATAGGTGTAAATGTGCCAATATTTGGGGATAAGTGATTTCAAGATGAGTCAATTGAGGTTATACAAACATGGGTTATCATGTGAATTAGTATCAAATTTTATTTTGGATTGGGATTTTGAGGAAAATATATTTTATTCATAGTTAACATTCAGATAGATGGAATTAATAATCCCATGTTGTATTTTTTTTAACATGGATGTGTGTTAATTATTATTGGAGTTATCATAGGTGATTGGGAAAAGTAAGATGGAAACATCATTAGGTGTGTTATGGGAGAAAAATATTTTTATTCATTGATATTTTTTTGTGGAAATGTTTTAATAAATAAGAATTTTTTAGAAATAAAATGAAGATATGGTAGTGGAAAAATTTCTCTAGGTAGTGATCAGGTGATGATGTTTTCAGTGCTGCTGTTGGATGGTCTTGGGGAAGGACCATCTTGGTGTCATATTTTTGAAAATAGGTGTTGGCTCGAGTTTTATTCGGTTGAGTTCCTTGAGTTGGAGGATGTACCATGGTTTTTTTCTTCTTACCAAAGATGAATGAGGATATTAGTTTTTCTAGTGATTGATAGAGGTTAGTTGGTGAGGATGAATGACCACAAAGACCTCTAGAGAAAAATAAGTATCGTGGTGGAGAGGTTGTAAGATCTTTTATCTACACAGGTTTTACATTTGAGATGGAATTCTGAATTTTAGTCATTAGTCTCATAAAATATTTAATAAACACTATGAATTTGATTTGAAGTGTTTTATTACCTCAATTTAGTGTTTCGATATGATTAATACTACTCGGTAAGAACCTCGGGTGTTTGGATGACCCTTAAAGTCATTGGGTTGTGTTTGGGGATTTTTTGAGTTTTTTTGAGAATGGTAAAAGGGTTTATCATGCATATTTTAGGATAAACCATTTGACACATTTTTTTAGAGAGTTTTTATTTCATTATGATCTTAATACGATTGTTTTTTACAGTTTGAGCATGGTATGGGGTGAACTATGTAATCCAAAAAGGAAAATATTATGAGGTGGTATAGAGAATGAGGCCTAGCACATGACCCATGCATGGATTTAGAAAAACCATGCTCCTTACTGTAGATGTGAGGTAGTTCTGATAACATGGTTAGTGCAAGGTATTTCTAACCATACAATCTAACTGTGTGGGGGCATGGTATTATAGAAAGTATAGAGCGCACAATATTTTTAACTATGGGGAAAAATATTACAGGGACATAAAATTTCATTTAATGTTGGATTTTACCAAAATAAACACTTGGGATTTCTAGCCACTCCACCCTCCTAATTTCCCATTTGATGTATATAAACTAGGGGACTCCCAACCACCTTGCTCATTCACTATCTCCTCGATTTTGGGGTTGCACGTGGTTATTTCGTGGTGTTTTATTTGTTTTATCTTAATTTAGTAGCTTCATTTCTCATTCTAATTACACCTCCCTGATTTTGGACTTCTTCAATATATGTTTTTTTGATGATTCAAACTAATAATGGGGGAGTCATTTGTTTCTCAATGTTATTTTGGTTGGATTTCAAAGAAGATATTTTGAGAAAATTTCCTCTTTTTATTGTGTGGAATTTAATTAAGTAATATGGTAAAGGAAAATTTTCTATAGGTTTTACCTAAAAAATAAATATCAATTAATTATTATAAAGGTATTTCCTTTTAGGTATTTATCTACAAATGATATAAGGAGTCTATTTTTTACTAGTAATTGTATATGTGAGGTTTTTTTTATAAGAGGTGAGTTCCCTATGAGATTTACTATCTTTAATCCAATTTAATTCAAATGATATAGTTAATTTTTATGTGATGGAATTATTTTTTGTTGTTTCTTCGCATGAGCATAGATTTTGGGTGGTAGAAATGTTCTTATTTGGATGTCAAGGAGTATCAACAGGATATGGATGGGCATTTCCATGGACATCTTGATTTGAAAATGTTATATAATGATTCATTAATGAGGTAAGTTTTATAATTTATTTACCTATAGTATTATTAATTAATTTTAATGTGTATCTGTATTGTGGATTAAATCCAATGTGTTGTGTGCCTGATCCATGTTAAATGAAAATGTTTTCTTATTTAAATTGATACCTTATAACTTATAGTATCATTTTGGGACCATTGGTGTTTATAATATTTAATATATATCTACCCATAGGGTAGGCCATAATTTGGAAAGGGTGTTAAATTATTATAGAGGATAAAGTAAATGGGTTATGAGCTTAACCCATTTAAGCTCACTGGTTTTCTTATTTTGATGGGGTAGGGCTACATTAAAGGGGTGAGTAATAGATGATTACAATATTATGGAAAGATAAATTGGAATTTTTTTGTTATAGATTTATAAATGAACTATGGGGCCTCCTAAATGGTTTTAATGAAGTTCACTAGTTTTTATCTCAGTTTGGGTTGTTAAATGGGGAATTATATATTTTGAAATTTATATTGATTTAAAATGATGAGTTAACCTCTTAACAGGTACAAACGGGGTTTTAAAGGTGGTTTACATATTTATTTAAAATATGTGTGTGGTTATTCTTGGTGAAATTCCATAGTGGCTCTCTTAATGTTTTCTTGGAAGGAATGGATTTTTATTGTTAGTGTTAAAGGAAATATGGACAATAGTTAGTGGTAGTGGTTTATAAATAGTTTTTATAGTTTTTAAATTGATTATTAGGGTCATGATTCAAGCCCATAGTCATTAATGGAAATGATAAAATAGTTTTGGCATTGGATAGATTCTCTAGTAACTAGTAGTATACTATAGGGATCTATTGTTAAACAGGGTCTATAAACACTAATAGTGTAATTTTGATTTATGTTATATACATAGGTTGTAGGATCCCTGGTATACAAGATGTAAATTGTTTGTGAAATGATGTTATCCATCAATGGTTTAAGGTGTTGGATAGATTCTCTAGACACTATTGACATTATGTATTAGTAGGAGCTAGACTGAGGCTCTTGGGAATATTATTATTATTATTATTATTTATAATGTTGTACCTAACAATCCACATATATGATGCCAGATTTGGGTATTGTTATTGTGATGGAATAAATTTTCATACTTGTTTGACATAGTTGTTTATGCATCCCTTATAAAATGATAAATGAAAAGCCTTTATTTATTGTTCAAAATATGAATCCCCCTATTTTTTGGGGTATATGACCATATTAGAGATATATAGGTTTGGTTTCCATGAGTGTTTCCATAGATATCGATGGATAGTGGTAACTAGAAGAGGTATTATTTTCCTTGGATGATATATTATTTTTAATACTACTTATTTATTCAATATTTTACAAGTATAGAAGGTTTCAATCACTAGTAATTTCAGTATACACATTTTGTTGTGGGCAACTGAGTTTTCCACAATTTCTTCTCTAGAAGCCACTACAAATAGGTATCAAAGCATATCATTTTTATTGTCATAATTTTTGGTTGAAGCCTATGTATACTATTTTAGGATTGTTCATGTGGTCTAAGATTTTATTTTGGTATATAAAATTACTTATATATCATTACTAAAAAATTTGGTCTCTAACAGCGCTAGTCAAAGGACATTATCAGCACTATATAATTCTTGATGAAGTATGCAATGTTAAATGGTTAGCTTTAACAACACTTGTAAATAGGGCTGATAATGTCCCCCTTTATCATCACTAAAAAAGGTATTGTTAAAGGCCACCTTAAGTAATATTTTTAGCACAGTTAAACATTGACGTTAATTGTGCTAAAAAAGCACTGATAATGGCCATGCTGATAAAGGGAATAGTTTTTTTCATGTCCCGCCCTTCCCTCTTTTATCAGTGCCTACTGGTATTTATCATCACTTCCCACCTCACCCCCCCCCCCATTTATCTGCACATCTCCAACCTTTTTTTAGTGCCTTAGTATGGACCCCTACCTCTAGTGTGTTTTGACCCTAGGACCTCCAAATTATACACAAGTACCTTTTCCACTAAACTATATTGTTCTGTTTTAGATTTTATGATATATATATATTTATTAATATAGATTTAATTATATTTTGTATCCATTTATTTACATATATGTTTATATATATATATGATTGTATATATATGTTTCTGTATATATATATATATATATTTAAATATATATATTATATAAGTAAATATTTATATATTTTTTTAAAATGGATATTAACTGTAAAAATCCTTAATTCACATTAAAAAATTAAGAAACTCTAAAAACCCTAAAACCCCTAAAAACCCTAAAATGAACATAACTTCTGTTTCAGGACTATAGTTCAGCTCCAAATTCAGTAAAATACAATATAATGAAATTATATTTTTTTAATTTATGGTACATGATGACCAGACAACTGGATTAGAATTTATTGCTGTTAGAATTTTTAAACATCGAGGTCAGTGATTAAAAATGTTGTTTTGAAGGCCTTATGGGCCTTTTGGGTAAAAAAAGAGGGAAATTTTCAAAGAACTAGCCCCGAATTTAAAAGTCATATATCTCACCATTGAATCCAATTTGATATGTGGTATATACCAAACAAACACCTTTATAAAAAGTTATGTTTTTTTGAAGTTCGAGTTCTATTTCTATTTTTTAAACTACAATAACATTAATTCTATTACTTTTCACGCAATATGAATATAACATGGTTTTATCTCATTTCATAAACATATATTTGAATGTTTTTATATCTAAAATGGACCTTTGGATTGAATTATATGACATGTTTAGGGTATTTATCGTTTTTAGTGGGTTTGATGGTTTTTCACATTCAACGACCATAACTTCTGAACCAAGTGTCTGTTTTGCCTCCACCACATTTCAAATCAAAACCAGTGATGCGGTATAGGTCTAAGTGACAAAAAATAATCCTTAATCAGCTATAATAAGGCCAAAAAGGGTCTTGAAGGCCTCTAAACATCCATAAATTCTACTACGGGTTTTTGTTAATGAAACAATGTTTTTTAAAATATACCCTTTATTAGTGCTAGTAAGAAAGAAAAAATAGATTGGTGGAATTATCATCATATCTAAATAATCATTGATAAAAACTACCCTTTATATGTTGTTTTTTCAAACCATTGATAAATAACCCCCCTATCAGTGCCTTTAAGAAGTGCAGATAAATGCCAGTTTTATCAGCATTTCTTTAATAGTGTTGATTAAAGGGAGGACTTTATCAGAATTTGATTACCAGTGCTGATAAAGGTACCCCCTTTAGCAGTTCTATATTTTAGAACAATTAAAAAACCACTTTAACAATTCCAAAAAAGCACTGTTAAATACCCCCTTTAACAAATATTTTTCTACTATTGAGAAATGGGGTTTTAATAGCACTTTTAGCAAGCCCTGTTAAAACCCTAGCACCAGATAAACCCAGTGTTGTTGTACTAGATGTGGTATATATATATATTTTCATGGATTTATATTTTTTCTATATATTGTTTAATCATTCCACATGTTAATCCATTTAATGTATTTTATGGATGTTCAGTCTTCCACTATTTTAGATTTTATTATTGAGTTCTCCCATTTCTATTTCTTATTCATTTTATGTACTCTAATGTGTATGATTTTTTGTTATTTAAATTCATTCTCCACTCTCATATGGTGGAATAGTTTCCTCCCAATTTGTCCTTAGGCCCTAGATACTAGTCAATAACCTCTGCCATATAAGAATGTGTGGTTGAGGTCTTATGTTGAACCGACTTGAGGTATGGGTTTAGTACTACCCATGTCGGGACATTATAATTTTCATCAAATTAACCACAATTTTTTAATATATATCCCTAAAAAATACCTTGTTATGTTTAATTTTCCTTAATGGGGTAATATTTTTTTAATTGCCTCCCAAATTTCCCTTTTTATGTAAACTCGACTTAAGACAAATTTTTTGTTTCTTGTCTCACATCACGAATCACCACACAATATGTTTTATTAAAATGAAAATCTTCTAAAAATACACACTATTTTATAGTGAAATATATTCATTCTATTATTTTTATGAAATTACATGTTCTTTCATTAATTAAGAGTATACTTTTTTTTCTAGAAGATGATACCCAAGTGGTTCATTTTTATTCATCATTATCCTAGATCATTGTCATTAATTTTTTATATTGAATAACTATGTTCTTTAACTATGTAACTTTTTCAATTTTGAATGGTTAAATGATTTTTTACTTATTCTATTGGGAACCATTATGATTTATTCCTATGTTATTCCCTAAATAAGATTCAATTATCCCACCTCCATTTCAAGGTTTTTTTCATCCATAGGTTTATATATAGTTAATTGTTCTCATTTGGAACACATATGAATGATTTTGATTGTGTGATGGATGTTACTGAAATTATAAATTCCATTAATTCATTAGGAAATTCATTATATCTCCTGAGATATTATGTATCGTTTTAGTGAGTGATTCTAATCCCCCATGGGACTTTACACACCATATGACGATGATATTGGGAATGACAGTTAATAAATGTTTATCATATCATGTTTTATATTATTTCACATTTTTTATGATACCATTACAACGAACCATACTTTACATACATGGTTATTACTTCAAAATTGAATCATACTTATTACAACATATAACAAAACCATGAAAGGACCATATAGGTATAATGTCTTTAGAAACTGGGAAACATAAACAACTGGTTCATAAAGCATCTACACTGTCTCCCATTTATTTCGTCATATCTATATCCCCTTTTTGGCATATCTTACTTAATAAACTTCTTCTTGACCTGGGGAAAGAAAACATACAAAAGGGTGAGCTCAAATTCTCAGTAAGGTTAAATAAAAGAAATATCAATCACATCAAATTCATAAGAACATAACATTTTGGAAATCTTACCCTGCAAAAGAGATCATAATTTCATAACATGGGATAAATCATGGTAGTTAAATGTAATCCCAATAATAATAACATACAACATTAAACTTTGTGGTATACACACATAATCATAGAGAATCATTTCTTATTAGTCAAGACTCGTTTCCAAGACTATCTTAGTGGACAAAGTCCATTTCTGAACCGAGTTCAGTCCTCGTTTCAGTCATGTTTCACTGAACCGGTTTAACCTGCCGTTCCAGCCATGTCTATCTCATGAGATATAAAAACTTTACCCAATTCATTAGAGGGAGATATAGGTCACACCCGTCTCATAATTATACCATTCTTATTTGTTCCATAAAATCATAAACCATACATCATAGCATAACCTATATAATAAAAATGGGAATCTTAAACATCGTGACATCATAAAACAATTCATATAGGATAAAATAATTGATAAAAATATTTCCATCACAACATAAACAAATCAGTGTAATAATAGGGATAGAAACCGAACCCAATATTATCTTAGATGGAAAATAATTTTGATAAAGCACTTGAACTCTATTCTTGAGAAAATATCCTTTGTACTTCAAAAACATTTTTCCTTTCATAACATGTCATACAATTTTAATCTAAAATAAGTTGATTAAAAATAAACTTGAAAACTTGTAAAGGAATATTCTTGGAAATAATGTTTTAAAAATCCATTCATGATGTATAAGTTAAAAAAAATTATTCTCGTACTTTTGTCGGAAAAGTCAAAAAGTACCTCGTACGAAAAATGACAAAAGTTTCCTTTCATATATTTTACTAAAAACTCACCGATGGGTAAAATTGGATTTAAAAAATTGTATGAGGATATAATTAATATTAAATATTGAGGAAACATCGATGTGGATGATAAATATTCCCCAGTAAATTCTGAAGTATAAACAATCTCATATAAAAATTGAGATTGTGAGATTGTCCCTTACCTTAGGTCCGATTTGCTTCATAAGTGTCCGAACCTCCTGTATAATGATTTAAATAATGTTATTGACTTATTACAGAATCATAATTATTGTTATGATATCATATATGGTCATATTATTAGCTTCTTATTATTAATATTTCATTACTACATGTTATTCAGGTGTTTATTACTTTTTCTTCCTATGCGTGTTTTGTCGAATAAATTCTTATTCTTATCTTTAGGTTATAGATACCTCATTAACAGAATTTTATTTGTGTACTATATATCATATTTATTCATTAAATTCATTTATATAATCATTATGAAATGAAGATCATGTAGAACGAATCACATCACATTGTGGAGATGGTATTCTGTACGTATGCACGAGCGATTATATCATTCCCATGATCGGGGAATTGTATTGGAGTGTATGTATGCTATTTCAGAATCAATACCAATTTACAATAATAATATATAGTTTTTTATTTGCACCATTATACCCATCCAAGTAAGGTGGTGATGGAAAATAGATTACACCATGGCGTGGAGACGGTATTCCGTACGTACGCACGCGCGGTGATGTCATTTTCCGTAGGATGGATAGATGGGGAAATTGGGTTGTTTCATACTTATAATAACATATCAGTATATTATTGATACTTATTTTATTAATTAATAATGAAACAACTAAAGAAGAAGAAGTGTAAGAAGAAATAAATTTGAAAGAATCGGTAATGAACATTACCTCTTCTTTGAAGTGCCTATTTGAGACCTCCTCTTAGGGCACTACAATTCATCTTTGAAGAAAACCAGGACCAATAAGATGTTTCTTGGGAGGTGGGGAAGTGAATGGGTAGGGATTGGCCGATCCTGAAGTCTCAAATTGGTGTGAGGAGGAAAGGGAGGAGGTTCCCTTTTATAAGGGAGGAGAGGGGCACCTTTGAAAATATAAGAAATATTAGTTTATATTAAATCCCAACCCCACATAAAAACGTCCAAAATGACTCATATATGAAGATTAGATGATATAGGGTTTTAATCTCATCAAACAATAAAATTTATACATGTTAGGAATTTATTTTAAACATTATCAACTTGATTTATCCTTATTTATCAATTTAATTTTATTTGTGGTAATAATATTCTAAATTTTGAATTATTATAAATAATTACATATTTGTTGTGAATTTTACATAATTTGATACTTTATGAAATTCTAGACCATATAAATTTTAATTTATAATTTTTAAATTTTTTTTATGATTTTTAAACAATTTTATAATATGTTATCTTTATAAAATAACAATAGTGACAATTTTGACACTATTCACTTTTTGAATTTACATAAAATATATACAGAATATAGTTTCAAAAAAAGAGCGTTAATAGATTCATAAAATGTCATATGTATCTAGAAAAATATAAGATCACATTAAATACATCATATAATATTTATTTTAATATTTTTAAAACCATTTATTTGATATTTTAAATAATAAAATAATTTCAACATCACTATTGTGTCATAATTAATGATAACTATTTAATCCTGAAAAATTCTAAATAAACTCATATGATGTATATAATTGTATTATATTTCTAGAGACTATTCAAGTTTTAATTTTCATTAAGTTTATCACTAAATTAAAATTATTATACTTATAAGATTTCGAAAAGTGACATGCAGTCACATTCTTTGGTTTTAATAATAATTAAATTATTTTCATCGACAAAAGTCTATTATATGAATCTAATCCGACCATTAGGTGATATGGGTCGACTTTGAGTCATCCAATAGGATTTTGGCAGGTGTTAGGGTAAATTTATAATCTTATATTTACCCTTAATTACCTGATTTACCTTTAAATATGGTAAATAAAATTTACCGTAGTTACTATTCATAATGCCCAAAAATAAAAAGTAGCCTATTAACATAATTTGGACCCACTGATTCCAAATATGGAATCTATTTTTCAATCTTCAAAACAAATAAGGTGCAGTAATTAATTTAAAATAAATCCCGTTGTTAAAAAAACGGGTTATAGAAGTTAAAACATTGCCAAAAATTGAAATGTTTTTACCTATGAATTAATTGTAAAATTAATGATAAGGACATAACTTATATTAAATGGTAAAAATATATTCTATTTATACTTTAAAACCATTCAATATTATAATTTATCCCTATAAATTATCTCAATGAAAAAAGTTTTTTTTAATTAAAAATTAGCGTATTTTTACTATTCATCAAAATATGAAAGTTATCGGAAAAATATCAAAAATTTATCCAAAGTAAATTTTTATATTCTGATTCAAAAAAAGAATTTTATTTTGTCAAATTGAACTTATAAACATGTCAAAATCTAGATTTAATGTGGGTGCGCCATCAAAAGGCGGCAAAACTGCATTTTTTGAAACATACTTATTTTACCCAAAACATTTATTTTGTTCTCTTACCATGTTCTAGAAAATGTGTAAGATGAATAATAATGTTATAAAATTCAAAATGTAGTTAATACTATTCATAATGGCTAGTCCATAATATATCGTTGTTTAGTGAAACTCGATATTGCGTACTACACACGCTATCGAGGAAGGTCGTGATTGCGAGTAATGCAAGCCAGGTCCATATTGTGTGCTGTGAAAGATTCCTTTGGTGTTCCGTATAACATAAGACATAAAAAAATATTTCTCATAAAATCTCAGGGTGTTACATTCTTCCCCCCTTAAAATGAATTTTGCCCTCGAAATTCATCACTTCGTAACAAACAGATGAGGATACCTCTCCCTCATCATACCCTCAAGTTCCCATGTAGCTTCTTCTAATTGGTGGTTCCTCTATAAAACATTAACCAAGCGAGTGGTCTTGTTCCATAAGACTTTTTCGTTACGATCCAAAATCTCTATCAGTTGTTCTTCATAAGAATGATATTGCTCCAGCGGTAAAACTGCTGAGCTGAGTACATGTGAAGGATCAGGTATGTACTTTCTCAGGAGAGATACCTGGAACACATCATGAAATTGAGAGAGATTCGATGGAAGCGGCAATCGGTAAGTTACCTTCCTAACACAATCCAGAATTTCAAAAGGACTGATATATCTAGGGAACAACTTTCCCTTCTTTCCAAATCTGATGACCCTCTTCTAGGGAGATATTCTTAAGAACACTTTATCACCCACTTCAAACTCTAAGTCTTCTCTTCGGTTGTCGGCATAACTTTTTTGTCGACTCTGAGTTGCTCTAATGTATTTTTGAATCGATGTGACATTTTCTGCCATTTCATCAACAAGATCAGGTCTTAATAGATTTCTTTCCCCAACATCATCCTAGCAAGTTGGAGTCATGCATTTCTTTCTATAGAGATCTTCATAAGGAGCCATCTGAATACTGGGGTGAAAGCTTTTATTATAAGAAAATTCCACCAATGGTAGGTGTTGATCCCAACCACCTTTGAAATCCATAGAGCAAGCCCTCAACATATCTTCTAGAGTTTGAATTGTCCTCTTAGACTGACCGTCTGTCTGAGGATGATAAGCAGTACAGAAACTTAACTCTGTATCCAGAGTATGCTGAAGACTTCACCATAACTTTGAGGTAAACCTTGGATCCCGATCAGATATAATAGAAAGTGGTACTCCATGCAATCTTACCACATACTTTACATATATCCTAGCAATCTGATCTAGAGAGAAATCCTCTCTAAAAGAAATGAAGTGTGCAGACTTTGTAAGACGATCAACTATGACCCATATAGCATTATAGCCTTTGGATGTTTTAGGAAGTCTAGTGACAAAGTCCATTGTGATGTTTTCCCATTTCTATTCTGGTATGGGTAATGGTTGTAACATCCCCTTAGACTTCTGTCTCTCAGCTTTAACTTGCTGACAAACCAACCATCGTGAGATATATTCAGGAACATCTCTTTTCATGCCATCCCACCAAAAGTATTCTTTCAGGTCTCTATACATATTTGTGCTACCAGGATGAATAGAGAATGAAGAACTATGAGCCTCATCCAGCAGCTCCTTCTTTAATTCGGGAATCGGAGGAACAGAAACCCGATTCCTGAACTTTATTATCCCATCACAATCAAGGTTGAATTCAGGAACATTTCTCACCATCTTTTGTAACTAGACATCTTCTTTCTGTGCGTCTTTAATCATCACATGTATAGATGGTTAAACATTCATTTGAGAAATATAAGATTTCTCCCCTTCCATTAAAATTCCAAGATCCATCCTTTGTAAATCCATATATATTGGATCTTTTGTGATCCTCATCATGGATAAGCTAGCATGGTCTTGTCAACTTAATGCGTCTGCTACCTTGTTTGCTTTCCCAGGTTGGTAATGAATTGAGCAGTCGTAATCCTTAGTCAGCTCCAAACATCTTCTTGGACGCATATTCAGCTCCTTTTTGAGTGAAAATATACTTTAAACTTTTCTGATCAGTATAAATATCACACATTTCACCATAAAGGTAATGCCAATAAATCTTTAACACAAAGATTACCGCAGCTAACTCCAAATCATGAGTTGGGTAATTTTTCTCATGGATTTTCAACTGTCGTGAGGCATAAGCTATCACCATATCATTTTGTAGGAGAACACACCCCAGTCCCTTCTTGGGTGCATCACTGTAGATCACAAACCATTATCCACTGCAGGGTAGTGTGCGCACAGGTGCACTGGCTAACCTTCTTTTTAGCTCTTTTAAATTCTCTTCACATTCCTCCATCCAAACAAACTTAACTCCTTTTCGAGTCAACTTGGTGAGTGGGTTATATAACCTTGAAAAATCTTTCACAAAACGTCGATAATATCCAGCCAAACCAAGAAAACTTCGGATCTCAGTTATTGTTGTTGGTCTCGACCATCTTTCGATAACCTCTGTTTTTGTTGGATCCATAGATATCCCCTCTTTTGAGATTATGTGACCCAAAAATGAAACTTTTTGAAGCCCAAATTCACACTTGGTAAATTTGGCATAAAGAATCTTTTTTCTTACGGTCTTTAATACAATTCTCAAGTGATCTTCATGTTCTTCCTTTCTCTTTGAATAGACAAGAATATCATCTATAAAGACTACCACAATGTGATCAAGATAGTCCCTAAAGACACTATTCCTTAGATCCATGAAGATAACATGGGTATTAGTAAGACCAAATGGAATCACTATAAATTCATAGTGTCCATACCTTGTACGGAAATCCGTCTTTGGTATATCCTCCCTTTTGACCCTTAATTGATGATACCCTAAACGAAGATCAATCTTGGAAAATTATTGAGCTCCACATAGTTGGTCAAATAGGTCATCAATGCGTGGGAGAGGATATTTTTTCTTGATAGTGATCTTGTTAAGTTCTCGATAATCAATGCAGAGTATCATTGATCCATCTTTCATCTTAAAAAATAGAACATGTTCTCACCAAGGTGACGCACTAGGGCATATGAATCCTTTATCAAGATTCTCTTGGAGTTGCTTCTTCAATTCCTGCAACACAATTGGGGACATTCTATAAGGTGTCTTTGAAATAGGAAAAGCACCCGGTACGAGTTCTATTGACAACTCAACATCACGATTTTGTGGAAATCCTGGAAATTCCTCTGGAAAGACATCATCAAATTCCCGTATAGTGGGAATATTATTAATCGTGAGTTTCTCTCCAACCATTTGAGATAAATAACCTTCATTTAGTGGAATCAAGACCCATATGATAGAAGAAATTTCCAATGGAAGGTTATGATCATCCTTGCATCGATAGACGATCATAGATTGATCTGGAATATGAAATGTGACTTCCCTTCTTTGGAAATTGATATGAGCTCCATATAAAGAAATCCAATCCATGCCAAGAATCACATCAAATTCCACTATAGGAAGGATCACAAGATTTGCAGGAAGCACTTTCCCACAAACTTCAATCGGAGAAGAATTTTAAACTTTTGATGAGACAGTTGTTACATTAGGAGTTGTCACAGCCAACTCAACATCTAATTTTTGAGGTAATTCAGTGATACCCTTAGAAAAATCTTCAAAAATAAAAGAGTGGGTGGATCCAGAATCAAATAAAACATTTACTACTTTAGAGTGGCTGGTAATTGTACCTCTCAACACTTCGTTGTCGTACTCCACATCGCCAGTAGTAATTTCATGTGACTTTACTTTGTCTTTGGCCTTAAGAGTTTGTTGACGTCAATCATCATCATCAACCCTTGGATTTGGGCATTGATTGGAATAATGCCCCATCTCCATGCACTTGAAACATTGAAGTGTAGTGGGTTCATTTTGTATACCCCTTCCTTTTTTTGCATCATTAGACATCTTCTTCCCATTATTTCGACATTCAATTGCCCGATGTCCGTCTTTTCCACACATATAACATTTTCTTGTCCCCTTAAGACAATTTCCTCCATGTTTCTTTCCGAACTTTGAGCATAAGAGAAAACTCATCATCTTTTTAGTGTGGTCTTTAGATTTTCCTTTGAATTCCATTTTCCTCTTCTTATCAAACCCATGTGACTGATGGGTTACACGAATCTCCATCTCAACCTTGAGAGCACATCGAACAATTTCCTCGTAGCTATTGATGTCCCTTATGGCTAATTCCCTTCGAAGACTTGGTTTTAAGCCACTAAAGAATCGATCGATCTTACTCTTAGGTTGGTTAATAATTCCGGAAGCGTACCTTGCATGTCTTGTAAAATTTTCTTCATAGGTACCAACAGATTCATCATCCTTTTGCATCAGTTCAAGAAACTCCTTCTCCACCTTTTTTCAAAGAATATGAGGGAAATACTTATTGAAAAATAAGTTCTGGAACTCGTCCCATTCCATGGACTCAATTTCATCCCATTGCCTCATATTCTTAATATGATTCCGCCATTGATCAGCATGACCTTCCAAACGATGCACTGCTAAGATGACTTTATCATGTTCAGAACATTGAAGAACTGAAAATATCTTTTCAGTTGTACTGATCCATTGTTCATCCACTAATGGATCAGATGACCCGATGAATGAAGGTGGACGCTGCCTCATGAAGGATTCAACAGAATGTTGATCCTTCCTTTGATCATTTGAAAGTCCTGCAAGATTCATAGCTTGATAATGTTGTTTGATCATGGCTACAAGATTTTTCATTCCATCTCCCATAACGTTTGGTTACTCAGGGGGACAATCATTGCATTGCCCATCACATTCCGCATTAACACGGTTTTTTCAGGTTCCAGCCATTGACTGAAACCAAGAAGAATAGTGTGAGCAACACTAATTATAATAGGAAAACCACATAATCGTGAATAAAATTTCAAACTGAAGGTCTTATCATAGGTTTTTCATGGCCATTTCTAAAACACTAAGATTGTGTTCTATGCTTAGACATATCCTTAGGTTTCTTACTAAGGATTTCACATCCTAGATTCCGATGGTTGACAATACCTTTCCTCTGATACCAACTATAGAGACCCAAAGCTTGATGTACATGGACATTACATTACTTTTGTGAAATACTTAATACATAAAAAAACAGACACATAAGGATCGTAATAGTTTAGTGTCTTTGGAAACTCGGAATATAAACTTCTAATCATGTTGAAATATCTTCAACAACTCCCATAACGATCTTCCCCTTTTTGTTTCCTTACCTAAATCCTTTCATTATTTCATGGGGAAAATAAAACATAAAAAGGGTGAGCTCAAATTCTCAGTAAGGGCAAACATAGATAAAATAAAACAATCCATAAACATTTGGAAGCAAAAACTTGAAAATGAAATTTAAACATCAAAATCTTGAGCAAAGACATAAATCGTGGAAGTACGTAAGGCATATATCATAATGGAAAATCAACCATGATAAAATATAATGGGAATAAAACATGTAATTGTGGCATCCATTCAGCACATGTTATGATTTTCATAGTAGCCAAGGCATTGCTTCCAGGACCATCTTAGTGGACAAAGTCCATTTTTGAACTGAGTTCACTCCTCGTTTCAGTCCTATTTCACTGAACCGATTTAACCTGTCGTTCTAGCCATGTCTATCTCATGAGATATAAAATATTTACCCAATGCATTGGAGGGATATATAGGTCCCACCCATCTCATAATGATACCATTCATATGTGTGCCACAAATTCATAAACCATACATCATAGCATAACCCATATAAAAAAATGGGAATCATAAACATCGTGACATTATAAAACAATTCATATAAGACAAAGGAATTCATTAAAATATTTCCATCACAACATAATCAAATCAATTTAATAATATGGATATAAATAGAACCCTATATTATCTTTTATGGAAAATAATTTTGATAAAACACTTGAACTCCATTCTTGAGGAAAATATCCTTTCTACATCAAAAACATTTTTCCTTTCTTAACATGTCATACATTTTTAAACTAAAAGAAGTTGATTAAAAATAAACTTGAAAACTGGTAAAGTAAGATTCTTGGAAATAATGTTTTAAAAATCCATTCATGTCGTATAAGTTAAAAAACATTCTTCTCATACTTTTGTCAGAAAAGTGAAAACTTACCTCGTATGAAAAACGACAAAAGTTTCCTTTCATATCTTTTACTAAAAACTCACCGAAGGGTAAAATTGGATTTAAAAAATTGTAGGAGGATATAAATAATATTAAATATTGAGGAAATATGGATGTGGATGATAAATATTTCCCCGTAAATTATGATGTATAAACAATCTCGGATAAAAATTGAGATTTTGAGATTGTCCCTTACCTTAGGTCTGATTTGCTTCGTAAGTGTCTGAACCTCCAGTTTAATGATTTAAATAATGTTATTGACTTATTAAAAAATCATACTTATTGTTATGATATCATATATGGTCATATTATTAGCTTCTTATTAGTAATATTTCATTACTACTTGTTATTCGTGTGTTTATTACTTTTTGTTCTTATGCGTGTTTTGTCGAATAAATTCTTATTCTTCCCTTTAGGTTATAGATACCTCATTTCCATAATGTTATTAGTGCACTATATATCATATTAATTCATTCAATTCATTTATATAATCATTATTCAATGAAGATCATGTAGAACGAATCACATCACATCGTGGAGAAGGTATTCCGTACGTACGTACGAGCGATGATATCGTTCCCATGATCATGGAATTGTATTGGAGTGTATGTATACTATTTCAGAATCAATAACACTTTAAAATTATCATATATAGTTTTTTATTTGCACCATTATACCCATCCCAGTAAGGTGGTGATGGAAAATAGATTACAGAACGGCGTGGAGACGGTATTCCGTACGTACGCACGCGATATGATTTCGTTTTCCGTAGGATGGATAGATGGAGAAATAGGGTTGTTTCATACTTAAAATAACATATCAGTATATGTGTGATACTTCGGTTATTAACTAATAATTAAACAACTAAATAAGAAGAAGTGGAAGAAGAAATAAAGTTGAAAGAATCGGTAACGGACATTACCTCTTCTTTGAAGCGCCTCTTTTAGACCTCCTCTTAGGGCACTACAATTGGTCTTTAAAGAAGACCAGTACCTCTAGGATGTTTCTAGGGAAGTGGGGAAGGGAAATATTCATGGATTGGCTGAGATTGAAGGCTCAAATAGGTGTGAGGAGGAGAGGGAGGAGTTTCCCTTTTATAAGGGAGGAGAGGGGAACCTTTGTAAATATAAGAAATATTAGTTTATATTAAATCCCAAACCCAATTAAAAACTTCCAAAATGACTCATATATGAATATTAGATAAGATAGGGTTGTAATATCATCAAAAAAATTAGACATGTTAGGAATTTATTTTAAACATTATCAACTTGATTTATCCTTATTTATCAATTTAATTTTATTTGTGGTAATGATATTCAAAATTTTAAATTATTATAAATAATTACATATGTGTTGTGAATTTTATATAATTTGAAACTTTATGACATTTTCTACCATATAAATTTTAATTAATAATTTTTAAATATTTTTGTGATTTTTAAACAATTTTATAATATGCTATTTTTATAAAATATCAATAGTGTCAATTTTGAAACTATTCATTTTTTAGAATTTAAATAAACTATATACAGAAGATATGTTCGAAATATAAGCTTTAATAGATTCATAATATGTTATATTTATCTATAAAATTAGTGGAGCACATTAAATAGATAATATAATATTTATTTTAATATTTTTAAAACCATTTATTTGATATTTTAATTAGCAAAATAATTTCAACATCACTATTGTGTCATAATTAATGATAATTATTTAATCCATAAAAATTATAAATAAAACCCTATGATGTGGATAATTGTATTATATTTCGGGAGACTATTCATTTTTTAGGATTCATTAAGTTTATCACCAAATTTAAATTATTATACTTATAAGATTTAAGAAAGTGACATGTTGTCACATTCTTTGGTTTTAATAATAATTAAACTATTTTAATGGAAAATAGTCTATTAAATGAATCTAATCTGACCCTTAGGTGATATGGGTAGACTTTTAGTCATCCAAAAGGATTTTTTCAGGTGTTAGGGTAATTTTATAATCTTATATTTAACCTTAATTACCTGATATACCTTTAACTACGGTAAATAAAATTTACCGTAGTTACTATTCATAATGCCCAAAAATAAAAAGTAGCCTATTTACATAATTTGGACCTACTGATTCCAAATATGGAATCCATTTTCCAAAATTCAAAACAAATAAGTTTCAGTAATTAATTTAAAACAAAACCTGTTGTTAAGAAAACGGGTTTTAGATGTTAAAACATTGCCAAAGATTGAAATGTTTTTACCTATGAAGTCAATGTGAAATTAATGCTAATGACATAAATTATCTAAAATGGTAAAAATATATTCTATTTATACTTTAAAACCATTCTATATTATAATTTATCCATATAAATTATCTCAATGAAAAAATTTGTTTTTAATTCAAAATTAGCATATTTTTACTATTCATCAAAATATGAAAGTTATCAGCAAAATATCAAAAATTTATCCAAAGTAAATTTTTATATCCTGATTCAAAAAAAGAATTTTATTTTTTCAAATTTAACTTATAAACATGTCAAAAACTACATTTAATGTGGGTGCTCCATTAAAAGGCGGCAAAACTGCATTTTTTTAAAAATACTTATTTTACCCGAAAAATTTATTTTGTTCTCTTAGCATGTTCTAGAAAATGTGTAAGATGAATAATAATGTTATAAAATTAAAAATGTAGTTAATACTATTCATAATGGCTAGTCCATAATATATCTTTTTTTAGTGAAACCCGATATTGCATACTACACACGCTATCGAGGAAGGTCGTGATTGCATGTAATGCAAGCCAAGTCCGTATTGTGTGTTGTGAAAGATTCCATTGGTGTTGCGTATAACATAAGACATAAAAATAAAATTTCACATAAAATCTCAGGGTGTTACAACCATGATATTATGATATATTTTCCTTATACCATGTTTATATGAATATGATCATTCTCCTTAACATATCATGTTATTGATTTTATATGTAATGTTATCAGTAATTTCCATGTTTACACCCTTATTAGTCTTTCAAGATCAAACTTTTTGTTTATATATTTTCCCTTTGATATCCTTTGAGGTTTTTGAATATCAATAGGAGTTAAGATCACTACATAGGGTATTAAATAAATATTAATTATATATATACAAGATGAAGTATTTATATGTTTAATATTCCAAATTCACCTGACCTACATATTTAAAAATATATTCTTAAGATAGTATTTTATAAGAAATGAAATAAATTATGTTTTACATATAGTAAATATATTTGGTATCCAAGAATTATCACATTATTTTTGGATATTTAAATGATGAACCATCATGAAAAATGATTAGCGAATTAAATAGATAATAGTATACACATAATAACAACCTAATATATGGAAAAGTAGAGATTTTGCGATTTTCCTAAAAATATATCCCTATCTTGATATTAAAATGTGGACATGGTTTAGAATAGATGCATCTAGTGGTAATCACCAATAAATATTTTGGTTAATCATTGACTCTATCATCCTTATGATTCAAAAGGAGTTGGCTTAAGACTAACCATCTAGATAGATACTCCTAGGAGATATACATTGGTTAGTCAAATACACATAACGAACAACTATGAATAATTAATTACTTTGTAAAAGTGAAGGAATAGGTTTATAAGTCCCAAAAAACCAAACATAATTTAATTGATGATAAACAAATATTGATATAGGTCAAACGATATAAATTTCAATATTAAATGATGATGAAAATTGGTAAATCATTTGAAGTCGAAACCCTTTTATGTTATTGATTATGATAATCTTATTACGATGTCCAATGACTTTAATTATTATGGAAAATTTTTTGTAGTGATGGATTGTACCCGAACGAATCCAGTTAAGCATTGGTTTGAGGGAATATGTAAACATTACCTCAACAACCAATCAATTAATATGTGAAATTTATTTAGAAATATGTAGATTATTCCCTAAAGAATATTATGAAACATTATTAAAGATGTTACCATAGTGGAAACCCAGATTGTGAAAAAGAGGGTAGGGATAGAGAATCATTAAATTTATGGAAATAAAGATGATGAAGTAAAATACAATTTATTTTCATCATTTTAAAAAGGTTAGAGTATGTACCAAGTAATATGGCTCAAGGGGATAGGAAATGATTTAATTATTATAGAATGATACATCGAACATCGAGATATTGTAGTAATATAAAGATTATAGTTAGAATTATGGGAGTGTAGATCATGCATCTGAATGGAATTATGATGCTCAAATCCATATGTGTTGAAAACCAAGACTTTTCCCAAGTAAGTTTCATAAATAATAGGACTATATGAATGATATAAATGAATATCCACCATAGATCCATGTACAAGGTAGATCAATCTTAATGAAAACCGATGGGGAGAGTGGGGATAACTAAATACATCACATTAGAATTGTGGGTATAGGACATTTATTCTAGCGGCTAAATTATCAATTGATTTCTTATTTACATTACCATCTGGATTGATCAATTATCAAATAAAATATAAATTTATCTAAGGGTTGAATTTTAAAATTTATGTTTATGGAAATATAAATCTTAGTATAGGTATTTAAGGTTGATTTAATGAAACTCCAGTAATGAATTAACTATTTCAACAACGACTCTCTATTCAAAAATCATGGTTACATTTGCAAAAAACATCCAACTTATTAGAAATAAAATCTGGGAAAGAGACCACAACATGAATTTTCAAAAGAGAAAACTATTACACACTACAATTATAAACAACTATAATTGATCTTCTTAAACGTCATTCATCAATCAACCACCTGAACATATAAGAAATTATCCATTTGGACTGGTTAAAAGAACCATTCCAATGTTGTATGTATAATATAACCCTCACCCACCTTTACTAATGCAACATGAAATGGTGGTTCAACAAATAATGGGGTCCCTACATAGTGAACTAAAATAAGAGAGCATGCATGAGACCATGTGTGCCCATGTAGTGTGTGAAAGAAATAGTTTGGGCCAATTTAGTACCAGATTAGTTACTGTAGTAGCCACCAAGATCCGGTGTTTCTAGGTATCAACCCCCACCATTCTATTGCTGAGAGGGCCTTATGAATAGGAAAACATGGGGACTAGTGAAGCAATTGGGTGATGAGGTGTTCAGTTATATAAAAACACTGGTGAAAAAATATAGGGTTAAATTAGAGCGGCAACATGCTATTGTGTGGAGATGAATACTATGGTATCGGTCTGCTGGGGTCTAAATGTTGATAATAATGGGCCTTATAGATAACATGAAGATTCATCATGTAATTCAACTTCCATCATATACTTTTCACTAAAATCATGATATTGATGAATGGCGATAGATGAGAGATATGTGTTTATTGTGTATCTTTTTCAAAAATTGGGATTCATATTTCAAACCCCAAACCAATTAAGGATAACTATTCACTTTATGGATCAAAATGAACCTAATAGAAAATATGGTATGTTTTAACACCAAATCTTTAGAAGTATTTAACTCAAATATGCAGGTAAAACAATTATAAGGATTTCCATTATTATAAGTGAACATGTGTGATCTATACCTCCTTAGAAAACTAAATCTTGAGTAACATTAGAAAAATCATTAGATTGTAATAATTTAAATTGTGAGGGTTAATATTATTTAACTGGGTTAGAATTTAACAACCCTGGTTTAAGGATCCATTAAAACTATAATTATAATATTTTATAATTGGGTCTATAATTATACTGAATGATTCCCAATTCATTAAGATGAAATTAAATATGATTAAATATTGGGCCAAAAAATATCTTGACAATGAAAAAAACAAGCAATTCAACTATAATGGTACATTATAATGGTTGTATATGATACTTTATATTTCATAAATGGGATTCTTATACATAGTGGATTATTATATTCACTATATCATTAATAATTAATTAGGGATAATAAATTGAAAATTATAATATCATTATAATTAGAAACTCAAATGGACTATTATCACCGATAAGAATCACCATTAGTTCAGCAAAAGCTAAACTAAGAATGAATTACAAAAAAGTTGAAATCATTTTGTCTGATATAATATAAAATCTGTTGAAATGAGATAGTTGAATAAAATATGTTTACAAAGTTTTCTTTTTGAAAAAAGGTATTTAAAAATATTTTTGTTGAAATTATGTTCATTTAACATATGTCCATTGAAATTATGGTCATTGGTTAAATAAAATAGAGGTATATTGAATTAAGGTATTGGTAATGGGTAAATTTCAAATAATATAACATTAATGAAATAACAATGTGATATTAAAATATTACATATATATATATTTATTTATTTATTTATACATTATACATATTTATATATTATTTTTATTATAGGTTATGTTATGTATATAAAATTCATATAAATATTTCAAAGGAGTACAAAAAAGCGTATTTTAGAATATATAAAATTAATTGATGGGATTTATAAATGTGTAATTTTTATAAATGTAATATATATTGTCTAGGAAATATTTTCTTAATTATTATAAATTTTTTCTAAAAATTAAATCGACACATTAAAATATTTTTATATATGATCTAATATTTTAACATCACATAAATTGTGGATTAATATGAAATAACAGTAAGAACCCATAATGGTTAAAAACTCTATTATCTAATAAAAACAGCTAAATTTAGAATTTATGTTATATATATATATTAGAAAAATAATTATATAATAAAAAAATCATGTTTAAATCTATATATTGACAAATTTATAAGATAATTTTATTTTTAATTTTCTAAAATAATCAATACTTTGATGATTAGTAAAAATTTGGAGTTTTACTAAAACAATAACTCTTTAATAATAAAATAGTTAATTAAAATATTTAGAAATTATTTTCATACTGAAAATGTATTTTAAATCATTATTATAATTCATTATATATATGTTTTTAGTTTATTAAACACATGTTTAACATCTCTGAAACTTGAATAATATATCACACTAAAACATTTTTACCAACTTATAATAAAATTTGTAAATTATCACATTTAAAAACAAAATATTAAAAGTTTTTTATTTTAATTAAACATGTAAAAATTAGATAATATTTTCAATTTTTATTTTAAGAATAAAGATAATATTAATATGATTACTGCAAATTGTAATAAATTTGATAAAAAATAATAACTATTTTTTAAATCATATAATATATAACTTAACATGGAAAAATTATTTATTTTAAATTATGACCATAATATAATTTTTAACCCATATATTTATATATATATATATGTTAACACTAGTTAAGTTTGTAATAAATACTAAATAATATTAAAGAACATATAATTCTAAAAGTCGTTTTTCTTGAAAAAATATTTTATATACTATATATTTTAATATAAAAATTTATTTTTCATATATATAAATTGGAATACATTAATTAGATATCAATGTTTTAATCAAAACATAAAAACATTGTAATAGTCATTTCCTTATATTTTATAAATTATATATAAATTAGTTAGCTAAAAACTAGATACAATGGTACAAAACTAAAAGTTAAAATGAAAAAAACAATGAAGAAAACATGAAACCTTCTAGAAATATTTTCATAATTTATTATTTGAGGAATTACCAATGAAATATCCCCCCCAAAATATATTATTATTAAATTTTCATTTATTTCACCAAGGAATAGTCAATTTATTTAATTAAAGTTTAAAGGGTATTCCAAAATTTTTCCTTTTCTTCACATCTAAAACTGGATCACTTACACCCTTCCATTGTTAAATTTCCTATTAAGTTTTTCCTTGATCCATTTCCAATGAAAAACTATTATAATTTCATTTCTCATACTCAAAACCCTACTCTCTATATGTTTTTATTTTTTTCACTAACAGGGAAATCTCTAAGAGGACACTGTATCTCTAATGTATGTATTTCCTTCTTCATAAATTCCTCTCCTTAATCATTCTCAAACTAAAATATTATATATATATATATATATATATAATTAATTCAATGTTATTAATATAATCATATTTTATTATATTAATTTAATAACCATAATTTATCCTCCTCAATCCACTAAGAAAAACAAACGTGTCATTTTTTGTGGTGGGCGAACTGTCACTTCAACAATGTGATGTCTACTATTATTCATTGTCACCATTCATGGATGATCCAAAGGATGTAATGGATGAATAAATATTATATATATAATATAAATATTTTTCAAAAATTTCAAATTAGAATTTAAATTCTTTCTATATAATTCATTGAGGTATTGAAACATTAATCATATAAATGTATAAACTATCACCTCCATAAGTAATGATTTTCATTTCATCACCACCTATAATGGTTATATATAAAAATAATATTTTATAATAAAATTATATCAATAAAATCATTAGTATCCTCGATATTATGGAAGAATTTTAAAATTCATCCAACTATGGTTAACATATATAATGATTTATGAAGTACTTAACCAAAAAACCCAAACTAAGAATTGTATGTAAAAGGCAGTGGTTGATTTTTTTAAGAGGTTTTCTACTAGTAATGGGTTAGAAAATACCTCAATGATGATTTATATTATTCCACCTTCATTAAAGAGAATAAAAATTGAGTTCTTATAATGTAACTTGATAATGATGAAGTTGATAAGGCTCTTTTCTCTCGTAATACGAAGTGTGAGGTTTGACCAGATGAATTCACCAGTAAATTTTACATATGTTATTAGGATATTAAGAATGACGATATAGTGAGTTCTATAAAAGAATTCTTTAAACATTCCTCCATTTCCTATGGAATTAAATCAAATTTCATTTCCTTCATCACTAATAAGGAAAATAAAATTAATATTAGGGGATTTTGACTAGTTTTTATTAGGAATACAATTCTAAATGACATTACTACAATTATGATGAATAAAATTGGGGTAATAGTTTCAGACCACATCACCTCAAATTAGTTTGGAATTGTTCCTAGTAGTTGTATTCAAAACTATTTATTCAAAGCCTCATAAATCATTAATTTAATGAAGTTGAAGCCCAAGGAAGAGAACGTTACACTTAAAATTGATATCTACAAGGCTTTTGAAACTCTAAAATGTATTTTGATGTTCTACATATTGAGTAGATTTGGTTTTATAAAAAATTCATTAGATTAATTAACACAGTTATCTCATCTACATGGCTATCTATTCTCATCAATTGGTGCCCTATAGGCTTATTACAATGCACAATGAGTGTTAGTTAGGGGATCCACACTCAAGGATTCTCTTTACAATTGTTGAAGACTATCTATTAAGGTTCATTAATATCCTTTCTTAGGTTGGTATGTATAAAAATAAATAAATCTAGGGGTGAGGCTATCATTTTGTAACACCTTTTTTCTCTAGATGACATTATTTTATTTGGAAAATCCTCAAATTAAACCATAATTTATGTCAAATATGTGTTCTCACTCTATGCATAAGAGGATGGGAATTGTATAATTTGGTGTAAATATTTTACTGTGTTTGGTGATGAAATTTATGTTGGAAAACAATATAGGACTACTAGAAGACATGGAGTGAAAAAAGGATCAATACCCTTCGATAACCTTGGTGTTTCTTTATTATGGTTCTAAGTTAAGAGACACTTTCATAGATGAATAAGTGTTGGAATCATTAATCAAATGGCTTGATAGAAAAGAAAATCAATGTCTCAAACTGGGAGGGTCTTCCTTTTAAACCTAATAATCACTTAATTTTTTTTACTTCTTATCTCTCTATATATTTCCAAGAAGTCTCCTAAAAATAAATCAATGAATGATAAATTATTTTATTTTTATCGGGTCAGTTCATGAAAGGAAATTGATAGTTGTATCGTTTAATGAATGTGTTAAAACAATAGAAATGGGGGGCCATTGATTTAAATATCTATATATTTTAAATGTTAAATTTATTAGTATGTTCACATGGAACCAAATAACCACTAATAATTCTTGTTGTGGATTTTTATCAATAGTTATCTAATGAATATTATTGGATGGGTATCTATATTACCTTACATCATCATTATGGCCCCCAATCAAGAAATATTTTAATTGTATTATACAAAATACCAAATTATTGGTTCAAAGATAATCCAATATCTACTGTTGGGATAACTTGTGGATTGATAGGCCCTATAAATATAGCATGACCACTCCTATATATAGTCTGAAGGTGATTATATATTATATCATGACACAATATACCAACATTGACTTTTATCCTCAGCAATATTTTCCTGATATTCAAAAATATGCCATCATGTATATCGACACTCTAGTATGGAGGCCTAACAGTACTGGGAAATTCACTATCAAATAATAATACAAGATAGAAAGTGGTATATTCAATATGCTACTATCATGTCTTTCAAAATTTAGGGTAAACTTCATTCATCCCTCAATATTTATTCTTCTCTGTAAACATTGTAAAAATAGGCTACCCACCCATGTTCAACATTAGAGGGCTGGAAAACACATTGTTTCTATTATCCTCTTTTGTTTCAAAGATGATGAAAATTAAGAGGAAATTTTCATTAGCTATGATCATGTAAAATGCTATGGGAATATGCATACCATATTTTTGGGTTTCTAATAAATTCTAGAAGCACACTGGATCTGTTCATGATATTTATCAACGACTCTTGTCACTTTTCTGATCAATTAGAGAACATTCTTTTAGATATAGTTTCATCCATTTTTTACTTGATATAGAAATAAAGAAATGAGAATAAATTTTACAACAAAAATCCATCCATTCATGAATGAATAATGGATTTACATATAGATGTTTATACACTTCCAAAGTGAATCTTGATTCAATTCACAATAGTATAAATGAACTGAAAATCATGTCATTGTTGGGAGTTGCGAGTAGTCCCATAAAACCACTCATTCTAAAATCCATCTGATGGATTCCTCTGATAAATTATGGGAACAAGGCTAGTGTTGATGGTGCGACCTCCAACATACCAGAACCCTCGAGTTGTGGAGGTATTTTTTGAACCCATTATAGATTTGTCAAAGGTTGTTTTTATCATTATATTGTAATTGATACTTCCAATGATGATGAGTTATGGGGAATGATTTTTTCTATTATGTATGATACATACTAAAAATATAATACCTTGTGGATTTATTCATACTCTGAAGTATCTATTCATTATTTGATGATAATAACCAAGAAGATCTCATGGAATGTTCTCACATATTTTATTGAGTTCCTTAATCATTCTAATAAGATCAATCTAATTATTTTACATGCATATATGAAGAAAATCATGTAGCCGCTACATTTTAAAAGAGGAAGATCACAAAAATGAGCATAGAATGGTCCCATAGATCCCCTTATTATTTGAAATCATTGGTGGATGTTGGTATGAGTGGGTTGGTTCACTTCCACATTTGTAAAACCCCCTGTAACATCTGACCCTGGTTGTTTACTTTTTATTATAAAAACTTTCATAGTATTTTCTCAGATCCTAAACCATTATATATATATATATATAATTTTAGTGTCATTTTCATATTAAATATAGATTAATATGTTTATTATCAATATGTAATTCAATAAATTTATTTTTTTAGGGAGTAAAGTGAACATGTATATCACATTTAGACAAGAGGTTATCCATTTCATTCACCCCTCATTGAGGCATGATTTGATCTTATGCACCAATTATCATTTTAATGGCGTATATACTTCATATATCACTTATAATATCATTAATTATGATTTAAAATGGATGTTGAACATGAAACGATCTCTTAAATAAATTCTTTTCCTTGATGTGGGATATGATTTATGTCTTCTCAAAAATATAATGGTATTTTATAACTCAGTCTAAATTGATGAGTTATAATATTTCACCTATAGTTTCATCATTAAATTAATTTATAATACCCTATTTATATATTTAAATATCACATGGATTCATATTTTTTAATGATCTATAATCATTTTGAAAATTCAACTATGTTATAAATAAATCTCATCCCTTTAAGAAATATATTTCCATCCTTGTCCATAATTTCTCATCACTATAATTTTCTCTATTTATTAATTTGATACCTAATTATGTTTCATTATACATGGAATTACTATTTAACATTAGATATTTTTAAAATAATTATTTCTATTTTTTATGATTTTTATTTTGAAGACATTGTTTTAAAAGCGTAAGGCATGGTCCTCCTTTACGACTTTCCAATTATATATTCTACTTATTTTTGACATTTTATGAAATTTTATACCAATGGACTTATTTAATTCTTATATCTATACACCTTATATATATACCTATTGAAATAACTATTTCATTTATGATGACGTACTTGTTTATGGATTCATTCAAAAGTCCATAATTTGTGTGAACCTAGCTCAAATTAAATTTTATATTTCTTTTATGACATTGAGTATCAACCCCAAAAATATTTTTAAATGAAAAAAATATTCTAAAAAACCATTAATTTTTATAGAGAACTCTCTTGGATGAAATATTTGATTTTGTAAAATAGTAATATATTTCCTTATGTAAAATGATTATTAACTCATTTCACAAATTTCCACCCAAGTGTTTTATTTTTATACTTTCTTCTACTAGATAAATATCAAAAAATGTATTCATATAATATCTATATTAAACAAAAATGTTCATTTTTTAACTACGAATATTGAATGGTTTTTTTCCTTGTTCTCTTTGTAATTCATAATATTTGTCCTTCACTTGGGACTCAAATAAACATTATTTAATCCACTTTATTCTCATGTATTCGATTATTCATATGACTTATGTATGTTTTATTGTCTTCTTTGGGTGTATATATATATATATATATTGTAATGTGTGGGACTAGAAATATATATCCTTTAAATGTATTATGTAATGAATTAAATATCAATAAATTTTCTTCAGTGGAATATATTGTGAGATTAGTTTATCGTTGGACATTTTCCACTTTTTGATGATATTTATGGGAGTAACTCTTGATGTATGTTTATTATTCCAAATTTTATTTTGTTTCAACATGTTAATGATTCCATAATCTTGTGATATTATTTCCTTTTTCAATATTTCTAAACATAAGATCATACCCATTATGATATCATGTTATGTCTTCTAACACTCTTGATATTCTCTATTTCCATGTTTACTCCCTTACTAGTATTTATATCTCACCCTTTATTTGTGAATTTTACCTTTTATATCCAATGTTGTTTTAGAATCGCATTGATAGTTTGGACAACTATGTGGTGTTTAAATTTAATATTCTTTTATTATGTTTATGATGATGTATTTTTAAGACTAATATTAAAATGGAACTTCACTTATAGATCATTATTATGAAAGGTTTTTAAAATATATTATCAATCATTAAATTAATTTGTTTAGGCCTCGGGTCACTATATATAAAGGATCATTTAATATTAAAAAAATATCTACCATGGTGAGGATTTAGTCATATTTAATAAGGATGAAAAATTTATGAAATAATTTGGATTAAATTTTATTATCTTTAAATTAAACATAAACCATTATGATCATATATTCTAGTATATACAATCATAATCAAATGTATCCCAAATGTTTCTTCAACCATACCACCCAACCCTCTTATGATTCTATAATAACTTCTCTACAAAAAAATTAATTCCATCAAAAATTTCTTTTTTTGACCACTAAAATGAGGTCACATTCATCCCCCTAAATACTTAGACAACAATATAGTTACCCTTTATTAACTTCCCATTACTCCTCACATAGAAACCACTTCAGTAATTGTTATCCATTTGTTAAATGAAAGTGACTTAATTCCTCCATTTCCTAAGGATCCTTTGAGAAAAAATTAAGACTCTCGATAGGGTTAATGAAAATTGATGTAATTCAAGAGAAAAGGTAAAGGTTTTAAAATAATAATATTCTATTAATAATATTATAATCATTCATACAGATCATTATTCTTACATTTTGTGATAAATATTGATTTTGATCAAAATATTTGTACATTTTCTTGCATTTATGGGGATTTTTATTAATTCTCATTAACTATATTTCAATGTATTTTTACCCTAATTATCCATTTATAATGTATTTATTGATTCATTAAATGAAATGATTTTATAAATAATTCCAACCCTCAATTAAATTTAATTATCTACTATGTGTGTATTTATTTTATATATTTTTTTCTTAATTTAAAATCCAATTATACAATATCTCTTATGATTTTTATTCTTCATTTATATAATTTTTGAAATGATTCTTTGTTATCCATTTTATCGGTATGGGTTTCTATAATGGTATTTAAAAATATTAAAAGGATTTTCCGATCACAATCATATATTTTATCATCCACTCCAAAGTATTTTATAGAAAAAATATTTAATTTTATTGTTCCATATATTATACGTAATTATAAATAAGGTCTTGAAATGGGTTTATAAGATGCTTATTAATATTGATTCTTCAAATTGAATCATGTTTTTTACATTTAAAAATATGATTTTGATATTATATGATTTTTTTATTTTACATTAATTTTTATCTATATATAATAGATCTATCTTATATGGATCAATGTTTTTTAATCACAATTTATAACACACAATGAAAAAATATTTTTGGGTGATTGACTATTTTTGTTAAATAATTGAAATATTGATGTTAATTTATGGGATCTCATTTAAATGTGTTTCAATTATCATTTTATTTAAATTGGTTTTTTCGGATAATATGACTTAATTCCAATGAAATGATTATAGAGTATTATTATATGATTGGTGGGGTCCTATATCACCATTAATCCTATCGGTTAAGGTTTTATAACTCATTTGATAGTCGTGGGATGTGATTAATTATTCTTATTTATCTCCAAGGATAAGTTAGTGATACATACTCTATAATTTTATTGGAATATTAGAGTGGTTATGTATCCACTATGTGTTTAAAAATAGGTAGTAATACCTTATGAACCTTGTTGTTAGATTCAGGTAGTGTGTTATACTCTACTATGTCATGTGAATCTATTAGTGATTCTTACTAAAGTTTTAAGAGAACCAGGTAGTTATTAATGATCCACTATGTTATGGGAAATAGGTTATGATTCATAAAATATTATTCTATGATTTCTTATTCTTATAGTTATGATAGCTTTATGTTTTATTTCATATTTTTATTTTAAATTGATCGTATTTATCATTACATGATTCAAAAAAAAATATTCAATGGAATATGTTTGAAAACATGAGAATATATATCTTTCATATTAGTTGTCTGATATTCATATTAATTCATGTATAAACCCAATAATAACCTGAAAGAAAAATAATTTTATATAAGTATTCATAAAAACCACCATATTACATGCTTAAGGATAATAAAGGATTAGTGTATCTAGAAAAAACATACATAGTTAAATAATTTTATAGAATAACTTCAATATCTCCAAACAAATTTCTTCACCCATAGTACACTACCAATAAATTTCCTACCAAATAATGTTTTTCATAATATGGGGAAACTTGAAACAAAAAAAGGGTGAACTCATATCCTCTATAGGGGTAAACATAGGGGATGTGAATTGTTGATTATAAGTGGGAATAATATCAAAATAATGATATGATTACCTTATCAATACTTTTAAAAGTCAATCTACACCATTCAAATATAATTAATCATGAATCTTATAATAATAACTTCTCATAACAACAATAATAAATGATAATAGTGTGTAATAATTATTAATCAATCCATATACATGAGAACATATAACAAACATAAGAAAATGGTTTGTTCCATATACATAAGAATATTAATTTAGTTCTATAGTCAAGGACCATAATAAAATATAATATATTTGATTGGGTTTAATCTCCAATACATCATTTCATTAGACAAGGTTTACTCTTAAGATAATCATATTGGATAGAGTTCCTTACAGAACTTGGTTCACTCTCCATTCATGTCCTTATTATCTCTTGAGATATCATTCTTTGGCTAATGCATTAGAGGTTCTATATTTCAAAGAAAACACACCATATAATGAATAAAAAAATATATAGGTGATTTAAAATCATAAAACATTCATTAATCCATCATATCCAACATTATATAGAGTAAAAATGTTTCATTCCATAATTTTATTTTAGCATAACTCATGGGAATATATATATTCCATTATGATAACATTATAACGTATTTAACCAAAGAGAATGAAATTGGTTTCATAGAATTACCTATAAATAATCTTCACTATAAGACATCATGATAATTAAAACTATATTGTATTGTTAGATCCTGACTCAAATTAATGATAAAAATATGTAAGGGATGTTTACACAGTCTAAAAATAACACAAGAAAATAAATTGAATAATTCTATAGAAATCATGTAAAATAAAATTTCCATTGGTTATCATTAAAAGTTAAAATTACATTAATATTGAAAAAATGATGTTATTTATAATATAAAATTATTTTTTTAAATGTTTCTTTAATTCAATGACTATTCATTATGGATGGAAGGTCTATTTTTATAGTGAATGTTAAAGGAAAATATCCTTTAACTAATTTTGGAAAAATCCATAAAGGGAAACAATTTTTTTGAAGAACTACATTTGAAACAATTTACAAGAAGTTAAAACAAATTTAAAATGAAATTAATTAATAATTTTATCATTGAAAACATAATTCTTGAAATCATTTTGAATAACATATACATGAAAGAAAAACATTAATGACTAATAAAGAAATAAGGTCTCTTTTTCTTAAAAATAATTTATCAATTATTTTAGGTTAAAAATAGAAGAAAAATTTATCTATTACCAGAAAATTATAAGAAAAAATATATGAGAATATTATTTTTTTCGTTTTAAGATATATACTTATATCATTTCTCTATTTTAAATTTAGTATAGACAGTCTGGAAGAGAAATTATATTGTCATATAAATCCCATCTTGTATTATATTCCTTACAACCACTTGTATAAAAGAATATAGATCTTATATCCATATATATTAGAATAATATTCAAATGTAACATTCTATTTATTATTCCTTTATAATTTATCATTATCGTTTTATTAATAACTTCTTCATTAAAATGAATATTCATGTGAAAACTGGTCAATTTTCTCTACATGTTTGGATTTGATGGTTTTGGTACTTTCACGTTGATTATGGATTCTTAATATCAAAATTAATATTCATGAAATAATTCTCATATTTATTCATTTTATACACTATTATAACCATTCTTATAATGTGGTCATGTAAAATTATTTACAATAATTCATGGAGATGGTAGACCGTACATACTGTTATGGGATTTCCTAATTTCCTACATATAGAATGAAATTTAAATAATCATTCACCATTCTAAAATAATTATTGCATAATAATCATTATATATATTTGTTAATTATAAACTTATTTTCAACCATTTACGATGGAAATGAAAATTGAGTCCCATCACACACATACTCGAGTGATACATTATCATTTTCCAAATAATGGGAAAGAAGAATGTAGATAAGATAATTTAATTCAAGAAGCATAATTATTTCATAAAAATAATATATATATATATATATATATATATTAATTGTATCAATCATAATTACCAAACATGAATTTAGTGTTGAGACATTATTCATGAAATTACATGGAGGTCTTAGTCCACACAAAAGTATAAGCGAGACTTTTATTTCCCATTTCATGGAAATGAGGTTAAAAATGGTTGTCAGATATTCAAAATTACTTGTCAATATATTGTTGATACTTGATTAATCATTTAATAAACATATATAAGGATTTATTTGAAGGAATCTAGTAATGTTTTTTGGTAGGTCTTTTCTAAGTTAAATGGAACAAACTATGTAAATAAAGGAAGAGACACTTTTCCATTTTATAATTGAGTTTACAAAGATTGATAGAACAATATAAATGATTTATATAATGTATACTATATTTTATATTATATTTGATTAATAGATCCAAAAAATATAGTCTTGTATACTATAATTTTGAAATATCATCATCCAATAACATTTACACAACATTATGTGACATCTTCACCCTTATCATCCAGTTTAACCTATAGTAAACCCATAATAACCCTGGCCATGTAAACCAATTTTAATTTTTTTTGTATTACTCATTAAAACAAAAATAATTAGAATCAATAGAAATTTTTGGGATTATTTTTCCACATATATAATCCAATTTTACATATTCATTCCAATAAGTTTTATAAATTAACATTAAATTATTACAAAAAACAAATCAAAATAATTCTTATAAATACATGAATTTAGTAAAAACAATTGATTTTTTTTTATTCCATGTGGAGTAAAAAAAAATTAATGAATGGAGGGACATTTTTTGAATTTTTAATCTCTAAATTTCATTAATACCATTAATAAATAATGATTAGTTGTATATATTTTTAAAACTGTATCAATCAAAAATAAAAATTGTTTTTTTAAAATCCATTCATTTTTAGTTTTAAATGAGTTAATTTTAATTTATATCCAATTAATTCATTTTATATATTTATATAAAAATTATTTAAATTTATTAATCAGATAAAAACAACAGAAGAAAATATCCTATAAAAAACTGATGTGACCAAAAATACTCAATTATTTTTTTGGGATCGGTAGTATTCCCTATGGGAATTAAAAATTCTTTTAAAAAATTATATAACATTTAAATTCCATATAATTTGATAAATATTATAATTTATAAAAACTAATAACATAAATTTAGTGTTGTTTTTAATGAATTATATTTAATATATTAAAATTTTAAAGTAAAATATATCATAAAATATGGGGGTGTTATATTATACCACCCATATAAACATTTCTCTATTAAAGTAACATCAATTTGACATAAAAACCGAGGATAATTATACACAACATCATCTTTATTTTACACTTATCTTCCAAATATTTTGTGTTATTTTACAAAACATTGAACATGATAGTGTTTATTTTATATGATATTATCTCTCTTCAAACCATAATGTACACTACTTCATCCTAGTAAGAGAGATCCAACTCCATTAGCCATTTATCACATGATGATATTAAGTGATAAAGTTAAACAACTTATTCAATTCTTTCAAAATAATTATCTAGATCAACGAGATAAATTTATTATACAAATTAGATACAAGAGAATATTGTGCTTAAGACATTTTTACAACGTCATTAATTATTATCCTGAAAAGATAATATAGATAGAAATCATCTTCATGTATAATTAAATTTGGTGACTTTATATGGTGATTGAACAAAAATAAATTTTAATTGTTGTCTTTATATTTTATGGAGAATTATAGAGATGAAATACATAGTTGGGTTTCCCTTTACTATTATGGAATTAGAAATGGTTGTTTTCATACCCTTCTACTTCTGTCTATAAGATTTAATTTTTTGACATACTATTAATCAAGATACATACTTTGAAATATAAATTTTTATATTCTCAAACATGAAATGACCTTACATATCTATTCAATATTGTTATTCTATGGTGAATATTTATTTTTGATATATGTACGCATCCAAAAGCTCCTTTAATTATGGTATTGATAGGATATATAGTAATTTCAAGAACTCTATCATTCCATCATAATCATGGTTGCACACATGAGCATTCATCGTATTCTTATTCATTTCCATATCATCCTTTTTATCCACATTAATCCTCTCATGGATTGATGGTTAATCACTCATATGATAAATACATGATATTTCTCAATCCCATACGATTTAAAGGTCCATCCATTGAAAATCATAATGTATTGGATCTCTTTAATCATCATAAAAGAAAACTATCACAGTATTTTTACTCACTAAATCATACACCTTATTCAATTCCCATAGTTCTTGTGTAATGAGGAATAATAATATTTAATCAACTCCAACAATTTTCTTCAAGTAATATTAAACTATTTCTACAAGAAGATATACTTCATGATTTTATAATAAGTTTATATATGGTATTCATTCATCATAAATAAAATACCTTAATATTTTAAGTTAAAAAAATATATTTCCAAATCCAAATCTCTATTTGGGTAATTTTTCTCATGAATTATCAACTGATTACAGGGAAAATCTACCACTATATCATTATGAATAAGAATACATCCAATTCCACTCTTCCATGCATCCCTATAAATCAATAACCCCTCTTCATTATAGTGTCGTGTGAGTGCAATTTAATTGGCCAACCTTGTTATTAACACCTTGAAATAATCGTAAAATTCATCTGTATATATTCCCTTGGATCCCTTCAACATCAATATAGTTATTTGACTACATATACAAAAGAAATATCTAATAATGTATCAATAGTATTCATCAAACACAAAAATATTATAGTTACTGGTCTCTATAGGTGATCTAAAACTTTTTCAATAACTCTTTTCATTGATGGATCCATTGAGATACCTTCATAGATGATTATATATCATAATAATGAAGCATTATATATCCAAAATTCACAATTTCAATATTTAGAATATATTTTCTCTTTCATAAGTATCTTCAAGATAATATTCAAATTGTCTTCATGGAATTATTAGATCATTGATTATATGAAAATATCATGAAAAACATAAACTAATCTATTTAATCTATAATGATTATATTTATTAGACCTTTAATTTATAGGGGGAATTGTTAAGTCCAAATGTATTCACTATAAATTCATAATGGACATACCACATATGGAAGGCCTTACTAGGTAAGTCATTATTTTCAACCATAAATTTATAATATTCAGAATAAAAGACACCCATTGAAGAATATTGAGCTATGTCAATTTCATAAAACAATTCATCAATACAGATTGATGATACCAATTCTCAATATTGATAATGTTATGTTATCAATAATCAATAGAAATATACACTGACTGATACTTGATCTTTAAAAAATGAATTTGTGCACCCATGGTGATGAAATATGTCAAATGAATCCCTTGTCATGAATTTTCATGGAGTTTATTTTTCAATTTATATAACTCTTCAAGATTAATTCTATATGGTTTCATTGAAATAGTTTTAGCACCAGTTATGAGTTTTTTATATAAATCAACACTATTATTCAAATAAAGATTGGGAATGACTTCTCGAAATACGTCATTAAACTCTAGTAAATATGCGCATATAAAATTATTTGTTTTCCACAACCATTAGAGATATAAACCCATTATGAAAGGGAATTATGATCCATAAAATTCATATAATTTCTATTGGATCCTCATATTTATCCCCATATAAATTATTAATCAATGGTTAAATCCGAATATAAATGTGACATCCAATTCATGGGAATTGATAGGATATATATATATATGATGATAGAAAATCAATGCCCAAAAATTAAATTAAATTCAACTAGTTGGGGAATAGTATGATTTTAAAGAATAAAAGTCCAATAACCTTGATCAGAGAAGAAGAAGAAACATTAGTCACAATAATCATGCAATTAAGACAACTCAAAAAAAAATCAACATCTAATTTTTAAGATGTGAGTTAATATTTCAATCGATATATAATAATATATAATAATTGATACAACTATGTGGAAATAGGATACTTAAATATTTAATCATACATCTCATGTACTCCAAATTATTAGTATATATTTAGTCACATACTAAATCCAAATTTCATAGTATGGTAATTAAATATCCTTAATAAGTGTGATATGTAATATGATTATAAAAATAATTAATAGGATATTTAGTTCTAAATATAATATTGTCAACCTAAGACCCCTTATAAATTAAAATACATTCATTGAATATTCAAATACTTCAGAATGGATCAAAAAATGTTAATTAACAGAATCATATCTTATGGGAGTTTCTAAATGAGTGTATAGTCCCATGTCCCCATATTGTGAACTCATAATGATCATATTATTTCCTAGTTTACTAAATTCAGATTTGTTACCCCAAGCTTCTTCTGTGTCATAGGAGCGTCCACATTTAAGTATCCAAAAGGGATGTAATTTCTATGAAAACCCTAATATCTAAAATATACAAAAGATCTGTGATGTTATTTTATATTTATTATTATTCACATGGTTCTCAATAATTTTCTATAATTATATTCTCTAAAAACTATTATACCCTTCTCTGATTCCAACGGAGGCCACACAAGAATAACATACATAAATATTACATCATTTCTGATTAATTTAAATACATTATACAATAATAAATTCCCAAAGACCATTAAAGGTTATTCTCTATGAAGTGTAGTTACATAATCAACAGAATTCATGAATTATATTAAACACCTTACAACAAGTTCACCTATCAATGTACCCTTCTAAAACATTTCATACATAATATCATTCTTCGTAATTAGGAGAAAATGGAAAAATTAAAAATGGTGACCACATATTCTCATTATGGATAAACATAGTATATATCAGTAAATTTTCATAAATTAAAATAAGTTAATCTTATGGGTTTAATAAATTGATTATAACTTAAAAACTCATAGAAAATAATTCAATGATACTTAATCACGGTTCCTAGAATAATGATTTTTCCTAGTAAAATACATAACTCAAAAGACTAAATAATCATCAATAATAAATTGTCACCCCTTAGATCATACCAAAATAGTAAGAGATAGGTTTTCATCATACAGATAATAATGTAAAATAATTCCCATAGTAAATGATTTCTACAAAGACTACCAAAGTTGAAGAGGTTCACTTCGCATTCATTCATTTCCTTAGTCATGGTTCACTCTTAATTCTATAATGTGGGAATGATTCTTTTAATAAACTAGGTTCACTCTCTATAATTACCAATATTATATAATGATATAATATACAATACCCAATGCATTTGAGTGAGATATACTTTCAATCTAACCTAACACATATTAATAACTATATAAATATGTTTTCCAAAATATGATTAATCATTCATTAATTCATTTTATTATAAACCATGGAATAAAAATTGGTTTCATTGAATCATTTCATCATATTATTACACAATGAAAAAATATGTTTCAAAAATATTTTATCATAACATAATTAACCCATGTGAACGAAATGTAGTTCACAAAATTATCCTCAAATTTTCATCAACATATGACATATAGAGAATGATTTTTCATCATATAATAATATAATAAAAAATTTATATCATGAAATCAAATAAAATAATGTTAACATAGAAGAAAAATAACTTTAGAATAGAATGTTTTCATTTCTTAGAATGCAAGGACAATACAAATTTTATTCAATATCCTTAATTACAAAACAAATAATAGAATATATAGAAATTATTTTTTGTAAATAACCTTGAAAATATGTATAGGATAATTTAAACAAATGAGAAGTAATAATGGTGTAAAATCCATCTTATACATTAAATGTTTAAATAAGTCTTTCTTTCAAACTTTTTTTATAAAATATTTTAATTAACCTTTTTAGAAAATATTATAAAATTTAAATTTTTAAAACCTTCTAAATTGAATTACTATGTAATCTAAAAAGAACATAAAATTAAAACATCTAATGAATTTATGATATATTTCAATTTAATTAATTATAATTTGTTCGAAACCTTCTGATTTGTACAACACCAGGTTTAAACAAATATACTCTATTAAAATATTATTTAAACATAACTCTTATAACATGGATGTTAAGTTGTAATGTATGAATATTACTTACTAAATTATAAAAATTATATGGTTTATAAAAGTATTAAATATTTTAAATGTTTGTATATTGATTATAAATAAAATAATAATTATTTTAATGAAAATTCATGTGTTTGTTTAGAAATAAATTATTTTCAAATAAAATGGTTTGGTATATTCTAGAGAGATTTTGATAAAATAAATTTTTGAATTGTAGAAAATTTATTAGATAAATATAAATTAATTTTTTAAATTATTATATCATTATTTTATGAGGGTAATTTTTTTGGATTTTTCTAAAAAGTATCATGTTTGATTAATGGTAAACAATACTACTTTTTATTGAATATTTATTTTTCATTTAGAGTAATTATAAATAAAATTTATCTTATATATTGGTTATTCAGTAATATAATTTAATTATATAATTATAAATAATATTCATGTAATTTGAATCAATTTCTTATTTAATTTTGATATTAAAACCTTCAATATTTAATAAAATTCTTTCCTTTGGAATCCTTCTTTTTTAATCACATCCACATGTATAATTTTAAATTTGATTCTTCCAGTCTTATTAATTAAATTTGAATAAATTTACTCTAAATTTTAAATCAGAATAATAATTATTATTTAATAATTTGTAATTAATTTTTTACCATTATGAATATGAAAAGGAATAGAAAATTAATTTCCTCAATTAATTTAAAAAATAATTTACACAGGGATTAAACTATGGAGATAAGGGTTTAAATGATTGAAAAACTTCCAAAAATATATATTATTGAAATATATTGACCTTATCACCACTTAGGTTTGATAATTACTCAAATTGTAATCTTTTGGAATGATAAAAAAGGGGGTCTAATTGATTATTTTTAAAATTTCCATTTGTGTCCACTCCCGTACTTATAAAAGTCCTACACCTCTCATCCTATCTTCAATCATCCAAATATTTTTTCCCAATTCCTAAACAAATAACTGTAGGACCTTGGGACTACCTGAAAGGTGAGGGGCGAATCAGGGAGTCAACTTTCCTTTCATTATGATGGATCTTGTTTTCATGTTGGTCGGAACTCGTTAAACATGAAAGGTGGATATGATCATAAATCAATCATTAAAATGAAATAATATGACACAACAATTTTACTTGGTTCACCACTGAGGTCTACATCTAAGGATCATACTCTGATAGTGTGTTAGTCATACCAAAATCCACTAAACATCACTAGTTGTGGAATATGAAAGTTCGATCATAGTAACTTTGGGTTAGGATCATCGCCTTTACCGGAATTCAGGGATAGCTCACTGAGTCCCTCATAAAACTTCCATTGACTCCCCCTTTCTCACTATTTTGGATTGAATTCAAACTTAGTTTATTCACTTGACGGTTGATTTAATAGATTTTCATTAAAGTATTTGTTACTATGTTAGCAGGAGACTCTCCTAGCACCATGTAACCGAGTTAATTACCTTTAGAATCCATGTTCACTTAAACCAAATATTCAACACTGACTTTCAAAAAGTTCACTCCTTTGCAAAGAACCCCCTACCTTAGTAGAATTCACTACCTTCGCAAAATAACCTTCCTTCATGAAGCTCCCTTTCCTTTGCAGAATAAACTATCTTCACAAAGATCACTGAGTAAACTCGAAATACCCCATCATCACGAAGTAACCATTAGACAAAATAATACAAAAGAAGTCAAGACTTATAAAATTTTCACAATGCTCAAGAAGGTAGAGAAAGATTGGTTAATGAGGCTCTTCATGAACTGAAACCATTTCCAGGTTTTTCTTCAAAAATCTGATCAAATTAAGTAAGAGTTTCCTCATATATATAGGCTCAACAATTCATGAAGCTCTGTTGACTCTTCATAGATTCTCTAGATCATTTAGAAATGTCTTCACATCACTCCTCCCTTTGAAAATAACCATGTAAATTCTCTATTCACAAGCCTCATCAGAACCACACTGATTTCATTAAAATCCATTTATGGCACCAATCATAATCACAAAACATTTCGTCAATGACTGTGGAGAACTCTATCACCGATCTCGAAGCCTAAAATCTCGTAATTGAGAAGAACGCCATAAAAGCATTACTCCTTTATGAAACACAACATGAAAAGCCTCTCTTTGTTAATCACATGACTTCGGCATATTTTCATATGGTCTTCAATAAAAACCTCTTTTTTCAGTGAAAGAAAACTTCCAAATTTTTCACCATAAAAATTTGGAAAACACTGAGATACAACACAACCTTCAATACAACAGTCGGTATGAACTATATGATACCTTTCCATTAATTCTATTTGATCTTCCATGAGAGGATTGACAACAATAAAAAACCCATGCTCCATTTCTAGCAAAGAATATCCTTGGTTCCAATAATCTATCCATTTGGGTTTTTTGTAAATATCCAGACTAATACAACAAAGAACCATCCAATATCATAACCTAAAACACCATAATAAACTCATCAAAAAGTCTAAGTATAAATGATAAGTACTTGTTCTAGAAATCAGGAGGAGAATATTTAATTCGGATCTTGTGTTTTGGAATTCATAAAGACATCCAACATATTCTCTGACCGTGTCACAGAATCATTATATGCCCTGAATTGTTTCCTCATAACTTTTGTACCATTGAATGTATCCATTATGCCCCATTGGAAATAATCCCAAAGACCAATAATTGCACATTTATGATCACAAGACACACTCCATGTGGAACGTATCTCCCCTATAAACTGGCATCACATCATAAAACATATTAAATAAGTTAATTAAAATTTGGATAGGGGAACAATTATAATTTCCTCATGCAATTGTAGGTGTATGAACATTGAGGTTCAACCTATTCTTCTAGAACACCTGTTTGGACAATAGATTGGATAGTATTCCAGTCACTTCATCATCAGTTCCAACATGATCCATTTTAATCATGCATTGTTCAATATTTTCCTTGATAAAGTTATTTCTAGTTTATATGTGCTTCGTATGATAATTTTTGTTTCCGATGTTTTTTCCAAGGAGTGCATCCATCTATGGAGGATGTTCTAATTGTTTTCCTGCATTCTCAATTTCCAATGGTTGGTGACATCCTTTAAATATTCAGGGACTTTTGATCCTTGATCAAAATGAGATTAAAGGGATGTCGATTCCTCCTTATGTGGATTCCTCTTGGTAATTTTTCACCTAGTCTGGGTCTGCCACAAAGATTAAGAAATTTTTTGTGATACTCTTACCTGGTGCCAAATCTTTAGGGATGCTGGTTAATTACACTGATTTTGTTAGGAAATTCCAAGGGGTCATGTTAGGGCAACAACCATCGATCAGGTGAGTAGTCATGTTGCACATCATTGGTGTGTCTTGATGTTGAAACATTGATGTGTCTAGATTTCTTCCCATTAGGATAGGGCCTCTCGATAGAAAAGAACCCTAAGGCATCCCATTTCGAATGTGGTGAATTATATTCCATAGGAATGTTTCTAAGGTTTCCCTCATCTTACCATGTTTAAAATAGGGTATGTCGTGTGTTTAATGTCTAGAATACATGGATCAGAAAGATTGGAACCTTGATAAGAGTGGATCAGAATGTCTCATAGAGATAGATCAGATTGGTACATCCTTAGGAGGGAGTCTCTGGAAGTTTTATCGGATGAAGGATCAGAACACTCAGTGAGAGTGTACCCATGGTGCCGTGTCCCATAAAGCAAACATGTCACACCATGGGACACCACTAAGGGTAGATCAAGGAAAGTGTGCCCCCAAAATGGGAACACCAAGGTTTACCATTATTTGGGATTGAATCTTGTGTAGATTTCCTACGTACCCTTTCTAGAATACTGGGAACAATGCCCATGTAGTTTGAATGGGTGAGGCCTGAAATTAGGGTGTACACAAAGAAAAACAACCCAATACATGTTGGGTATTATGAATTGATAGAGGCCCATCGTAAAAGGAATACTCTTTGTTTGATGATTATGGATTATATGGGGCTTAAACATGGTTATCATCCCAGGCGCCACTAGGAGAAATGATAAGATGGATGGAATGATCTCACAGGGATGTGGTGTCCAGGGTACGAATCAAGATGGATGATGGAGGGTTGAATCATATATAATATGACGGTAGTGTTGGGATTTAACCTCATGGAGGCTTCCAACATATCTTCGTGAATGAGAATCAAAGTCCACATAGTTTGGTAGGGTGGTGGGACACCTAATGAGGTGGCATGCAAGAATGAACACATGGATGGGACCTAGAGGATGTAGAACCTCCATGTTGGGGCATGACCTTCCCAAAACACAAAGGCTCAAGGGAGAGACCAGAATGAGACATGCTTGATGGGATTGAACCTCAAGGAGGCTTCCTACATATACCCGTGTTAGGGAATCAAAGTCTACTAAGTTCAGGATCGGTTATTGTTTCGGTGCGGATGTGCGTCGGGTTACGCTGTTCCGCCAGGACGCGTTCGTGCGTGCACCCATCGACCCGTGGGGATAGGCGCGCGGCTTGTGGCCCCGCAGTCCCGCTTTCCACGGGCGGGCGGCATTCGTCCCTTATTCAGGGGCGTCTGCTCCTTGATCGAAACCGGGATGATGGGATGTCGGCTCCTCCTTCCGTGGACGTCTCCTCGGAACTCGTCGCCTAATCTGGGTCTCCCTCATAGATTTAAGAATGTTCGTGAATCTCGTTCCCGGCGCCATATCTTCATGGACACCGGTTAATTACGCTGCTTCCGCCCGGACGCCCCAAGGAGTCTGGTCGGGGCAGCAACCTGCGGTGAGGAGACTGGGTGGCTCCGGGTGTCAGGGGCATGTCTTGACACTGTGACTCTGCATGTCTGCCTTACGTCCCTAATAGGGATTCTCGAAGGCGTGATGGCCTGAGGCATCCCGCACTGGGTGCGGGGAACTGTGTTACCTGAGGTTTTCCTCAGCTTCCCATGTTTAACACGGGGTATGCCGCGAGTTTAACGTCCAGCGGGGACGGCATCGGACTGATCAACACGAGGAGTGGATCAGATGACAGAATCCCTTGCGGGGAACCTCCGACGCTGGGGCCAGCACATGGGCGGCTTCCCGAGTGAAGTGGGGTGGAATGAAATGGCATGACCCCACCGGGATGTGGTGGCCCGGGTAAGGATCAGGGTGGATGATGGAGTGAAGAGCTTGGACCCCGTAGGGGCTTCCTACATACCGCGCGTTAACGCGGATCAAAGTCAGCGTAGTTAGGATATACAGTTTAACGTCATGTTGGACGTCGGCAAGCCGACTCACGAAGAGATCGAGGCCGCCGGGCGGAGGATTGAACCGAACCACCTTGCACAGAGGGGGATGGAACGGCCGGGTGAATCACAGTTTCACGTCATGCTGGACGCTGGCAAGCCGACTCACAAGGAGATCGAGGCTGCCTGGAGAAGGATTGAACCGAACCACCTCGCACAGAGGGGGATGGAACGGCTGGGTGAATCACAGTTTCACGTCGTGCTGGACGTTGGCTAGCCGACTCACAAGGAGATCGAGGCTGCCTGGAGAAGGATTGAACCGAACCACCTCGCACAGAGGGGGATGGAACGGCCGGGTGAATCACAGTTTCACGTCATGCTGGACGTTGGCTAGCCGACTCACAAGGAGATCGAGGCTGCCTGGAGAAGGATTGAACCGAACCACCTCGCACAGAGGGGGATGGAACGGCCGGGTGAATCACAGTTTCACGTCATGCTGGACGTTGAAAGGAGAAATAGGAAAAGGCAGTGGGGAAGTGCAATGGAGATACACATGTGCAGTCCCCCACAATGGCGGATTCATAGGTGAATCGACGCAAGTGTGAACCCGAGAGGGGTCCACTGATGGACGAATCGACATAAATACGACCGGGACGACCAGGTGGCGGGCTTGAACCTCGGAGAGGCTTCCTACGTACCCTGTTTAGAAGACAGGGATCAAATTCCACGTAGTTCGTTCTATTTGTAACACTCTACCCCCGTCGGCGAAGGCCACTCCATGAATCATCCCTAAAGAGGGGCAACCCTGTCATCCATGCAGAGACGAGCGGGTGGGGGCCACATCCAAACCGGGGGGACCCTGCGTGCGGGGCACGGGATCGGGTGATGCGGATGGTTTAACGTCTTGCCGGACGAAATACAGTTTAACGTCGTGTGTTGAGGACGAAGCAGACGGTTTAACGTCTTGTCGGACGAAGTACAGTTTAACGTCATGTGTTGAGGACGAAGATGCTTGGCAGTTTAACGTCTTGCAGCGCGGACGAAGTACAGTTTAACGTCCTGCAGGACGAATGCTGAACAGTTTAACGTCTTGTAGCTCGGACGATATGCTAGGCAGTTTAACGTCGTGCAGCTTGGATGTGTGCAGTTTAACGTCGTGCGGGACGTGGCACAGTTTAACGTCATGTTGGACGTATGCAGTTTAACGTCGTGCAGGACGTTGAAGCCTCCGATAGGTCCGTGTCACTTCGCGCAAGCCTAGGGGGCCGCACGGGAAGACGACGCACGGTGCGGGCACCCGGGATGAGGGTCATCGGGCGCCACGCAGGCGGGTACCCAAATGGGGTCAAAGGGGGCGACCCTGGCGGTTTGCGCACAAAAGAGGAGCTTTGCGCGCAATACCGCGGGTCGGCACGCAAATGGACGGGATGGCGCGCAATTGGGCCAGCGCTTTGCGCGCGGAAGGTAGATATTGCGCGCACCGGGCTTCGGATAGCGCGCGGGGGCAACGACTCATTCTTTAATCGAATGGCCACTTTGAAAAAGGGGGGGGTGCGCGCAATCGGACCGAATTGCGCGCACCCCGGGGGAAATTGCGCGCAAGAGGCTTCTTTTGCGCGCGAAGGCCTTTGGGTGAAGAATTATTCAAAGGAAAGGAGCCCAAGGGATTGCGCGCGAAGGCGAACCGCGAGGCCTTATTGCGCGAAAGAAAAGAGGTTACCTAAAGATCGACATTGCGCGCGGAAGGGGTTGGATTGTGCGCACGAGAGACCTTTCGAATTCTGGCAACCTTCAAAACGTCGGGGGTCACCTTATATTTATAGGCAACCCCGGGCGCGGAATCTGGTTCGCGGGCGCAGAATTCTCGTCGCGGGCGCGGAATCGGGCCCGGCGCGCAAGGGAGTCGCGCGGGCCACTGGCGCGCAAAATTGCGCGCCGGCCCAGCGCATTGCGCGCATCCCGGGAGGTTTGCGCGCGGCTCATCAACTTTGCGCGCGGGCCTCCAAAATTCCGCGCAAGGCCTCCGGGCCCTCCGAAACATGCTTCCGACTCCAAATATGACCTCGCTTTCCGCATCCGGAGCTTTGTTTGGCAAGAACGGACTTTTCCGGCGTCTACAAAAGTCCCCCCTCGGAATCTGATCGGCGAGAGGTCGCAACGATCGGGTTCCGAGGGAGACGCCGGAATGCCAAAGTCCTGGGTGGCGCGGGACTGTGGTGCGCAAAAAAGGGCGTCGGGTGCGAAATTCGCCGCTGCGGTCGCGCAAAGCGCTTTCCGCGTAGCGCGGACCCCGGCCTCGCCTATAAATAGGGGCCCTAGGTCCCCCGCACCGTACACTGGCCTTCCGCGCGATAAGCATTCGAGCTCTCGTGCACGAAATTGCCCTTTCCGGCGCGGAATTCGCCCGCTCGTCGCGCAAACCTGTGCGGAATTCGGCCTGCTTTTGCGCGAACGCCCGGGGTTTTACGCGACGGACTTCCCGATTGCGCGCCGTCCACTAGGATTGCGCGCCAACTCTCAAACTTCTCTACCAGCCTCGTCCGATCTCGCACGCTTCATCCCTTTACCCGCACGACTCCCGGAGCTTCTGAGGTGGCCGCGAATCAAGGAAATGAGGGGGATGCTGCCACTCGCAGAGCTGAGATGGCGACGAACGAGGAGGTCTACGGAGCCAAGGAGATTGTTTCCAACAATCAATCCTTGTTCGACTTGCTGACGCCGGCCCAGAAGACATATCCACTGTCGGACAACCTGCCGCTCTGGAACTTCGGCATCCTAGATGAGGTTCCGGTGCTAGGGTTCGAGGTTGATGCGCCACGGACCTGGGTGATTCGGGAGGACGAGCATCCCCGCTATAACATCACCAACAATGGACATCCTGCCAGGGAGACCAGACACTTGGATGTCTATGTCCTGAACCCGAGGACGCGAACCATCGTCGGAAGTGAGCCTACTGCGGAGAACTCTCCAGCCCTCTACTCGAGCATATATCGCCAGAGTGTCACCGACGACACCAAGGGCTGGCTGAAGGACTGGGACTTGCGGTCTGGGGGCAATTTCACCAGTGAGTGGGCCTGGGCGTTCTGGGTACGCCACACTTGCGATCACTTCGTGGAGGAGCTGCGGTACATCGGCCTGTTTGAGGCGGTGTGGACGTCGCAGTTCCACTTCTACCAGCAATCCGAGGTCGGGCCGGAGTTGTTCACCCGCTGGTCCCCGGATACCAACACCTTCCATCTTCACCATGGGGAGGTTGGTATCGGTCTCTGGGACATCCACTGCATCGGAGGTATCCCGCTGGAGGGTTACCAGTACGATGAGTTCCTGCCACCGAAGAACACCTGGGAAGACAGGTCACGGACTCCCATTCTGACCTGGCATCTGCTTGACCTGGCTACGCAGCGGCTCGGGATCAAGGACTTCCAGAAGGACATAGCCTACAAGGAGTGGTTCGGCCAGTTCTTGGAGCATGACCCGGAGGTCAAGATGCCAGGCAGGGGGAAGCGGTGCCCGACCGCGGCTCAGAGGAGCCGGAACGGGTCGTACTGGCAGGTCCTAGAGACGGGCGACTACCGCTCATGGGGGTACCGCGTCATCGAGGCCCGGGACCCAAATTTCCGGTACGCGGCGTTCCTGGCCGCCTTTCTGAGTGGGTGGCTCCTGCCAGTGCGGGACGCGAGAAAGGGCATTCGCCCGGCGACACTGGCGATGGCGGGCGCTATGGCCGCCAACAAAAGATACCACCTCGGGGTCCCAGTACTGGCGAAGCTGTATGCCATCCTGGGACGCATCTCGCGAGGGGGGTCGCCATGAAGGATCTGTGGGCCCTTCCAATTCTTCCACGGCTGGGTGGCTGCTCACCTTGGTGGGTACACGTTTCCGAACGCCATCATTCCTCCGAGCAACGGCCTGCGACCCTCCCTGCTGAACATTGCGGGGGTCGCTTCGATGACCCTAAGTGAGGAGGGCGTGAGGATTCGGATTGGCAATCATTCCAATTTCAACTTCAGCCCGTTCCCCACTCCCTTTGGCCAAATGATCGACAACGGGCAGGGTCCGCTGGAGCAGCACGAGTACTTCCTGAACATGCGGGGCGGGGTGCTCGTGGCTCGGATCGACGGGAAGGTGATCTGCGAGCCTTACGTGCCAACCCGGTTCGCCAGGCAGTTCGGGTGCCTTCAACGGATGCCGAAGAGGTTATTCACTGCTTTCCGGGAGGAGACGAACCCTGGAGTCCTTCGTCAGATGTGGCTGATGTTCGCCGCCTTTGGCTCTGGCGACGTCATCACTCTCCCTCCTACCGGGGTTGACGCAGGCTTGGCAACCGAGTACGGCGAACACTGGGCCATCGCGTACCCCGAGGGGCTTCTATGGAAGCCAGTTCGGCGGCTCGAGGTCACCCGTGCGGAGACCGGGCGTCAAGGAAGGAGGCGAGGCACCGCCACACGGGGGAGAATGGAGGCGCGCCAACCAGCGGAGCCGGCGCGAGCAGGGACTTCGGCGGCAGGTACATCGCAGGCTGCCGCTACGACCTCGGCGCCCAGAGAGGGGGCGCGTGTGGTGGTCGAAGAGCGGCCCGGGAAGAAGGTAAGGCGTCTGCTCGAACCCTCCCACGATGCAGTCTTCCCAGCGCTGTGGTCGGCCTGGATGACCCTGCGGCAGTCACTGGGGACCGATGTCATCTGGCGAAAGATACTCAGAGAAGGAATCTATCTGCCAGAGGTCGGGCGCCTCTAGATCGCCGACAGGGTGGACTTCAACCGGAAGTATGCGTATCTGACGTCCATGGATGAGTACGCGCGCCAACGTGGTCAGCGTGCGGAGCCATCCCTTCTGGTGAAGGTGATGCTCGGTCTAGAACCCGCTCCAGAACAGATGCCGCCGGGAGAAGATGACAGTAACGACTCTGAGGAAGAGGAGGAGACGGGGGAGGATGAAGGCTCCGAGGGAAGGTCCCATCGGGGGAGCCCGCGGGAGAGCGGAGAGGTGGCCGGCTCTGACAATGTTGATGTAACTGAGCTCCTCGAGGTCCGCTTCTATCCCTACTCAACCTGCTTCATCCATTCTCTTATGCAGCTTCTAACCCATTTCTCCACCTTTCTCAGGAGCACACGGATGTTGGTCAGGTGTCCTCAGCGGGAGTAGGAGAGGCGCCAGCAGGACAAGGCAGGGGCCAGACACCCATCATTGAACTGACAAGCGCTGAGGGGTCCCCTGCTGCAATTGTTCCTGCGGCGACCGGGATAGCGGAAGATGACGCTCTGAACTCCCGTAAGTCTCCTTACTTTACTGTTGGTGTCTGCCGTTGACGATCCGTGACTAACCACGGCATGCCCTGCGCAGTGATCTCAAGACTGGAGGCCCGTCGGGCTACCGAACCCGGGCCATCTACGAGTGGACCGGTGGCAGACATGCCGCCTGCTCCGGAACAGACTTCCCAAACCGAGCCGGCCCCACCAACTGTTGATCAGGGGGCTACGGACGTCGGCGGTGCTGCCGTCGGAGAGAGGTCGGGGGCTGACGAGGGTGTCAACGCCGCTGGGGCGGGAGAAGAAGGTCGCCCAGATGTTGGGGAACCTATCCCCCATGAGGACATCCCAGGGGCGGACCCTGCAGCAGACCTGCTGGCTGCCTTCCCTGCCTACCGGCCTGCCGACCCCGAGGAGATGGATGACTCGAACGCGGAGGCGGTCGAGGAGAGCCGGATAGCGCGCCAAAGGGGGTGGAAGTGCATCCAGCGCTTCCTCAAGCGAGACCCATCGGAGTGGCTGGGGCGCATGGGGTCACTCCAAACCTGGCTGCGCTTCCTGTGTGCCGGGGGAGCTGATGCTCAACGCCTCCATCTGACGGTCCGTGATTTCATGGCCGAAAAGATGCGCGAGAGCCGCCGGTGTGCCGACGTCGCACAATGTCGGGACATGTCGGAGAACACGCGGGCGCTCCTCGCGGCGGAGCAGGAAGTCCGGCGTCTCGAAGGGCAGGCGGCAGAGAAGGAGGCCTTCGTCGCAACGTGCACCGAGCTTGTGGAGCAACTAGCAGCCCAGCTGGTTGACGTCCAGGTACAGCTGACGGAGGCGGGCCAACAGATGGTCACACTCCAAGTCGAGCGGGAGCGTGCACAGGCCAGGATCGACGAACTGCGCGCTGCGACCGCCGACGAGGAGAGGGCACGCAGAGAGCGAGAAGCAGCCCTGGAGGCCGCCAGCCAAAGGGTAGCGGCGTTAGAAAGACTTATTCAGCACGCTAATCCCTAGGGGCTTTGTTTTTTCCACTCCCAGAGCATTTTCTTCCGCTACTCAATATTTCAATCCATTTGTATGAATCACCATATTTATCTGCATCTTTTGGCTTAACATGCTCAACCACAATCCATTGTCTCGCGGGAGCGTTAACCAAGCTTCAGGCACCCACAATTGGGCCTGGATTTCTAGAGAAAAGAGGGAGGTCATTCCTAGGAAAGGAGACCTCAAGCCTAATCAATGTATCATCCCCCCAACTTGTTCCGACACACGAGCGGGACAACGCTAGGGGCATTGAGATTTTATCCGAACATAGGGAAATGAGAAAGGGTGAATCGCATGTCCCGAATTCCGAAATCCACGACGGTTGGCCTTCCAGGAAATGCCCAAGACGGCAAGCGGACAATGGATCAATCGACCATACTACTGCAATAGACGGACCGAAGGTCATCATCCATATTGCAGGAGGCGGATCACATGTCATCATCAATGCTGCTTTGGGGGTTCCTTCAGGCACAAGGGTGGAAATCCAGATCAACAGGGCATGCGAAGCGTGGGGCGAAGTGACGATTTGTTCGGATAGAATCCAACGCTCTCAAAATTGCGCCACCGTGGGGAAAGCGTATTAGGCGGATGCACTAATCTGGCCGTGAATCACCCCAATTCTCAGACAGAACCTCTTTGACGAGGAAACTGTCGCTTCCCATCATTGTGATGGGGCATCCCGAGCTGAATCGGGGAGAATATCACAACTGCACCACTCTACCTGAAGTCAGGCCAGACGGCCGGTGACGAGGAGGGGCGGGACTTAGCGATCCCTAAGGCTGGACCCGAGTCGAAATGCCCGGGCATTCCTACGTACTCCATCAGGTTGGAGATCAAGCCACATGTAGTTCTGAGAGTGCAGTTTAACGTCATGCAGGACGTAGAATCCCATTTGGGGAGATATTAGTTTAAGGTCTTAGAGCTCGGACCATAAGGGTAGATCTTAGTTTAAGGTCTTAGAGCTCGGACCATAGGGGGAGATCTTAGTTTAAGGTCTTAGAGCTCGGACCATAGGGCTAGATCTTAGTTTAAGGTCTTAGAGCTCGGACCATAGGAACCTCAAAGTACGCCACATCGTGGTCCTATCCCCTGGATATGCGAAGATGCACTGAGGGATAGTGTCAAGAGTGTCGAGATTCTGCCTGGTCAGAATGGGGGGTGGAAAACGTAATGTGAATCACGCGGCCATTCACTCAAGGACTGGGGGCACCGGCGTAACGACATGGGAGTACTGCTGACCGTGGCGGAAAAGCAGCATCAATATCGCACTAACCGTTGATGGAATGAGGCAGCAAATGAGCATCGACCGCTCAATCGCAGGATTCATATCGATTTGCTGCCCGAGGCCATTGGGGGCACCAGCCCGAGTCGGTGGGAGAGCACTGAGGCATTGTGTCCAAACCGTTCACGGGGGCTCCACCCAGGGCGTAGGCGATGGGTCCGAATGAAAGGGAGCATGAAGCCTGAAAATGGAAAGAACCTGACCAAGCTGAACCTGACCCTCCTGGCAATAAACCAGAGTACTCTTGACACCAGTGGACCACTGCAAGGGGTCGAGGGACACGCCTTGAGGGTGGACTGAAGGTGGCGGATTCCCCAGAGAAGGGGAAATCCCTAAGAGGTGGGGGGCTGGACCCGGAGTTTCAAACATCCGGGCGTTCCTACATATCCCATAAGGATGGGAATCAAGCCACACGTAGTTCTTGAAACGCGGCGCAACACAATCGGGCACCAGCGCGGGGAAGGGTGCGGGTCTGACCCTCGCACACAGAAGAAGCGGTATTTGATATTTCTTGTTTGTCCTTAAAGATGGATGGTTTTTCTTTGTGTAGCGACATGCCTGTGATTAAGGAATCCCTGGCGTCGCCACAATAATCAAGCCATGAAAGGCATTGATGAATGGCGTGGTTATTAACCAGCGCCCAACGTGAGTGTCCCCTGAGGAGAACATCATGATGCAGTGCCGTTTCTCGTCGGGTGGCCAAGACGATCACAGTTTATGGTCGTGTGGTAGGACCATGGAGGAATCCGCTTATCGCGATACGGCGGACTCAGCGGAGGTGGGAACATACCCAGCCCTGCGGTCACGCACGATTCCAGGAGAAGGATCCTGGGATAGGGGCCTGCGTATGTCCATCACCCGAGGGGCAGAGATGCTAGCCTCCAGATATACTGGGCCCAGAACGCGATTGTTCGGGTGACTCCTTCCTCCTTATGGGGACGAGGGTCCAGCTACACATGGCCCTTAGGGAGGACATCAGCGTATATCCTTGGTGCTCAGATCGTGGGAGCCTCGACAGACACCATTACCCTGGTTGGCCTGCCTAACGTGTAAAGGTGTACTGAAGGTCAGTATGAAGAGAGTGTCGAGATTCCACTACAACGCACAAAGGCGGAGTGTGATGAGGACTGCACAACCAATGTTCGGAGCCTAACAGAGCCGACATGGCGATCAAGGATGTCGCTGACCATATTCGCAACACAACATCCGATCGCGTCAGCTTAGAACGGGGCAAGCAAACGAGCATCAACCACTCAATCGCAGGATTCACATCGATTTGCGGCCCAGGACCCGCCGGTAAATCGACCCGGAGCGGTAGGAGAGAACTGAGGCATCGTACCCAAACCGCTAACGAGGATCCCTTTGAGTGAAGGCTCAAAGAAGAGGAAGCGCGCGGCCCGACAAGCAACACAGGACTTGCCGGGATTGCATCCGACACTACGGTCATAGACCAAAGTACCCAAAACATGTTAACAGATCACCGGAAAGGGTCGGAGGACTCACCCTGAGAGCAACCAAAAGACAGCAGATCCCCGTGATCAACCAAGAGACGGGGCTGGACCTGAAACACAAGCGTCCAGGCGGTCCTACGTATCCCATAAGGATGGGAATCAAGCCGTACGTAGTTCTTGAGAGGCAGTTTAACGTCATGCAGGACGATGAGGGGTGTGAGGTAGTCCCACACACGGGGGAGGCGTATGGCGCGGCCAGCAGACCAATGTGAACGAGGACATAATCCCCCGCTCACGCCACACGCCTCGCACAAAAAGGAGGGGAACTGGGGCCAGAGGCCCAACGCGGGATAGAGATTCCCGAGAAATGGGGCTGGGCCTGAAACATGAATGTCCAGGCGGTCCTACGTATCCCATAAGGATGGGAATCAAGCCGCACGTAGTTCTTGAAGTGCAGTTTAACGTCATGCAGGACGAAAAGAGAAAAAAGAGGGGGGAGCAGAAGGCATCCCCGAACGTGGGGGGCGTACAGCGTGGCGAGCAAACCGAAGTGAATGAGGGCGTAGCCCCGCGTCCACACCATACGCCACATACCCAGAGGCAACTAGGCCAAGGGCCCGAGGTGGGATGGAAATTCCCGAAGGATGGGGCTGGGCCTAAAACATGAATGTTCAGGCGGTCCTACGTATCCCATAAGGATAGGAATCAATCCGCACGTAGTTCTCGAGGGGCAGTTTAACGTCATGCAGGACGAATGCTGAACAGTTTAACGTCTTGTAGCTCGGACGTGGTGCAGTTTAGCGTCATGCGAGACGATGTACAGTTTAACGTCATGTTGGACGAAGCACTTGGTAGTTTAACGTCTTGCAGCGCGGACGAAGATGCTTGGCAGTTTAACGTCTTGCCGCGCGGACGATATGCTGGGCAGTTTAACGTCGTGCAGCTTGGATGTGTGCATTTTAACGTCGTGCAGGACGTAGTACACTCAGACAAAGTACTTCTTGAGGAACCTAGCATTGGTGGGAGGAGTGACACGCTCACCATCCATAGTCGCTAGGGAGTACGCGCCATTGGGATAGACTTTGTGGACGACAAGAGGTCCCTCCCACTTGGGATCCAACTTGGGTGGCTTCCTGCCGGGGATCATTGGCGCTCTAAGGGCTAGCACTAGGTCACCCTGTAGGAAGGAGCGGAGGCGTACCTTCTTATTGAAAGCTCGAGCCATTCTGCTCTGATGCCTCTCCAAGTTGTGCAAGGCGCGAAGTCTATTCTCATCCAGTGCTTCCAACTCGACTAGACGGGCTTCAGCAGCTCTGTCCGGTGCTTGCTAGTCGTAGACCGCAGTGCACAAGGACGGTAACTGGATCTCGATGGGCAGGACGGCCTCAGCTCCATACACCAGGGAATAAGGGGTCATCTGGGTGGAATTGCGAGTTGTCGTCCGATAATCCCAGAGGGCGTTGGGGAGCTTGTCCGGCCAACTCTTCTTGTTCTGACCAACCATCTTTTGCAGAATGTTAGAGAGGGTCTTGTTAAACGCCTCGATCTGTCCATTCGCCTGCGCATGATAGCGAGATGTATGGTTCGAGCGAATGTTATACTTGGCGTACAACTTCTTCAACTCGGCTGCTCGGAAATTGGCTCCGTTATCCGTGAGGATAGCGTGAGGCACTCCAAATCGATGAATGATGTTGGAGGTCACGAAGTCAGCGATCGAACGGGATTTAACCTCTCTGAGCGGTATCGCCTCTTCCCATTTGGAGAAGAAGTTTGTGGCGGTCAGAATGAACCGGCACTGGCGAGCTGTCGCCGGCGGGTAAGGTCCCACGACATCCAATCCCCAGACTGCAAAGGGCCAAGAATACCTGGTGGTATGGAGAGGCTCCGGCGGCCGATGCACAAAGTTCGCATGAACCTGGCACGCATGGCACCTCCTGGCATACTCGATGCAGTCATGGATCATGGAGGGCCAGAAGTATCCCAACCTCCGAATCTGGTGGGACAGCTTCGGCCCAGTCTGATGGGCACCGCATGAACCAGCATGAACCTCTTGCATGACTCGTGGGATCTCAACTCCCTGAAGGCAACGGAGGAGAACACCATCAAATCCGCGTCTATAGAGGATCTGCTCCAGGCCGGGACTGCTCTGGAGGACAAACTGCGACGCGCGGCGTCGAACTCGCTCGCGCTCGGCTCGATCCGACGGGAGAATGCCGTGTTGGAGGTACTCAACCAAAGGTGCCCTCCAATCAGGGGCTGGTTCGACTGCCATATCTGGGGTACTCGGGGCTCCGGGCACAGGGGCAACCGTGGTGAGATTACTTACCGACGGGCCGCGATCTCCCTCCGGGATAACGGGAGCGATGAGCCTGCGGTGCGTCACGCGGACGGTCAGGTTATCCTGTTCAGGCTCTGCAAGTGACGCAGCAAGGCTGGCCAAAGCATCTGCTCGACCGTTCTGCGACCGGGGAATATGGACAATTTCTGGCCGAGAAGGGAACCGGGCCATCAGAAGGAGGGTGCACTCCAGTAATGGCACAAGTTCTGGCTTCCGGACAACATAGTCGCCATTGATCTACTTAACGACCAACTCGGAGTCCCCTTTCACACACAGATGGGGCACGCTGATCTCGAGAGCTAACTCGAGGCCGGTGATGAGGGCATGGTATTCCGCCTCATTGTTGGTACAGCCCTCTGACAACAGGAAAGAGTATGGCAGTACGGCCTGCTCCGGGGTAATGAAGACGATACCCAAGCCCACTCTGTTGAGCTTAGGATTATCAAGTCTTCTACCGGTGGGGCTCCGGGAGGCACCGTCAAAGTGCATCTGCCAGCATGGACCGGCTCGATCGACCGAGAGGATGGCCTCATCAGGAAAGCCTAGATCCAGCGGCTGATCCGCGGAGGTTGGGTGAGCAGCCAGAAAGTCTGCCAATGCTTGCCCTTTGATGGCCTTCTGAGACACATACCTGATGTCGAAATGCTGGAGAATCACAGCCCACCGCGCTAGACGGCCAGTCAACATAGGCCGGCTCAGGATATATTTCAACGGGTCTACCCGAGAAACCAACTGTACCTCATGGTGCTGCAAGTAGTGCCTTAATTTCTGTACGGAAAATACGAGCGCCAGGCAGCTCTTCTCGATGGGGGAATACCTGACTTCCGCATCGAGGAGCATGCGACTGAGGTAATAGAGGCTATTCTCTGTTCCCTCGTTGTTCTTCTTGGCGAGAAGGGCACCCAGGGACCGTTCCAGGGCGGTCACATAGAGGACCAGCGGCTTCCCGGATACAGGCGGCATCAGAACCGGAGGCTGCAGCAGGTACTGCTTGATTTCCTCGAAAGTGGTCTGACACTCTTTATCCCATACATAGGTGGCACATTTCTTCATGAGTCGAGAAAAGGGCTTACACTTGCCGGCCAGATTCGCGATGAATCGGCGTATATAGGCTAAGTGGCCTTGGAACCCTTGCAGTTCCCGGATGTTACCTGGGGGAGGCATCTGGCTAATCGCCCTGATCTTCTCTGGGTCGATCTCAATACCCCGGTATCTTACCACAAATCCAAGGAACTTTCTGGAGGTGACCCCAAAGGCACACTTCAACGGGTTCATCTTCAGGCAGCGAGACCGGAGGAAGCCGAACACTTTCTCAAGATCTTTGAGATGGTCCTGACGCTGGCGCGATTTGACTACCAAGTCGTTGACGTAGCATTCCACCAGTGTGCCGGGGATTGGCTTGAATATGCGGTGCATCGCCCGTTGATAGGTGGCACCTGCATTCTTCAGGCCGAAAGGCATGACCCGGTAACAAAAGGTACCTTGGGGGGCCCTGAAGGCAGTAAACTCCTCATCCTCAGGGGCCATCCGGATTTGGTTGTATCCAGAGTATCCATCCATAAAGGAGAGGGCTTGGAGCCCTGTCGTGGCGTCAATCAACAACTCTGTCACTGGAAGGGGAAAATCATCTTTCGGACAGTGGTGGTTGAGATCGCGGAAGTCGATGCAGACTCTGATCTGCCCGTTCTTCTTCCTGACCGGCACAATGTTGGCCAGCCATTTGGGGTACTGGACTTCCCTCACGAAGTTGGCTTTGATAAGCTTGTAAACTTTGGCCTAAACCATGGCACCGTGGAATGGGTGCATCTTCCTGGGAGGCTGCTTGAACCCGCGATGGTTCGCCGGGAGACCAAGGCGGTGGACGGCTACCTGAGGATCTAGCCTCGGCATCTTGTCATAGCCCCAAGCGAACACATCACGGTGCTGCCTGAGAAAGTCCATGTACTGCTGCCGCTCCTCAGAGGGCATGGCGGCACTGACCAATGTGGGTCTTGGATCTGCTTCGGTTCCAAGGTTCACTTGTACTAACTCATCGACCGTGGTGGGGATGCCCTCCTCAAAGGCTGGGGGTGCATCTTCCACGTCCTCTCCACTCGGGGAGGGATCGTCCACGGGAGAGACTGCGTTGGCAACTGCATTGGGGCTACCAGATCCTGCTGGGCCGCTGGTGCTGGCACGGGCGGTCGCGGTCATCTCATCAGGAGACTCACAAGCCGTCGAGACCATGGCTACGTCCAACCGATGAATCGGGAGGACGTAAGCGTCATCCAAACTTGCCCAGGGATCACTTGCAACAGCGACAGGCTCGACCTCACCTGCCAGGATCTGCTTATCCTTGCTCTTGTAATAGTCCATGTCCAGATAGCGGGCTTCGCATGAGGCAAAAGGAGAGGCATCTCCCTGAAGCACGCCTACTCGACCATTAAGAGAGTATTTGAGGCATTGGTGGTATGACGAGGGAACCGCCGCATGAAGGTGGAGCCATGGCCTACCCATCAATGCGTTGTATGCAGTGTCCTGAGAGACCACCATGAATTCGGTGTTGGCAACCAAGTCACCGAACTGGGTCTTCAAACATATCTTGCCGACCGGAGTTTGCTCGGTGCGGTCGTACCCCTGGATCCTGAGGTCGGAGGGGATCAAGTCATCCTCAGACAACCCCAATCTCCGGAGCGTCTGAGTCGGAATCAGGTTAATCCCGGACCCCGTGTCGACAAGACAGCGTCGGACTTCAAGGCCATTGAACTGGCCGGTAACATACAGCGGACGAATGTGCCCCTGTATAGGAGGGTCTTCATCCTTACCAGAGAACGAGATAACTGCCTGGCATTCGGCGTCCTCAATCGTTTCGGCGTGAAAGGCCTCTGCAGCCGCAACCTCTGTCTCAAACTGGAGGGGGCTCTTCAGGGCTTCAGCGAGTGCCTCGCGCATCTCAGATGACATGCACAGAGCCTCAAGGATGGAGAGTCTCGCTGGGATGTCGGCCAAGTGCTTCAGGACATCATACTTTTTGGCCAAGCGCGAGCCCCTGGTTGCAGGAGGTTGCTCTGCGGTTGGAAGCATGACGGGCCTTGCCGGTTGGGCCGGCGGCCGACTGGTGCTTGGCGCATCTCGCTGTTCATTGGTTGAATCCCGGGAAGTAGTCACCGTATTGGGGCCAGGAGGCTGGGATGGACTCGTGGCAGGGCAGAGCTGATCGCGACGCGGCTGAGGCGGTTCTGCCTGGTCCCATACCACAAACAGTGGCGGAGGCGAATCCGTCATCCCCGGATGGGGGGCCTGCGCACGCTGAGCTCGATCTTGAGCCTGCTGCCTAGTCTCAGTGGCGTGCACGGCCTGGCTGGAGGTACCAACTGCTATGCCTCGGCCACTCCTGTTGCTGCGGTTCTTCCGACGGTGGCGACGACCGGGGACACTAGGGAGGTCCACCTGGTGTTCTTCAACGTCGGGAACCGAAAAGGGATTTACCAGCTCGACGGTATTAACCGAAGCGTACCCAATACTGTCATCGGATGAATCATTCACCACTGGGCGGATCCGAGGAGGGATCCCCATCTCCGGGGGCATGAAATCGCCGAGAGTGCGGGATAGTGGCGGAACTGGCGGGGCGCGCTCTTCCTTCTTGCGCCGCCGCCGTTTGCTCTTCTTGGAAGAGGCAGGCTGGGACGACGATGCCGAAGCAGCACCCGCAGATTCTTGGGGCTCAGGCTGATTCGAGCACGCACGGATGATTCCATGGGCGCGAATGATCGTCTTGCGGGCCATCCAGTTTTTATACTTCTGGGACCCGCGGTCGGAGACCAGCTGCCATTCGTCCTCATCGCCGCTATCGTCATCTGATCCCACGAACACGCCCGCCACTTGTGCTGGAGCTGGGCCCAACCTGATTACATTGTTGTTAATCTGGTCTTGGAGCCAATCCTTAAACACATAGCACCGCTGGATGGTGTGTCCCAGGGCCCGATAGTAAGGGCAGTAGCGGGGTTATCCATGAGATGTGCCTCCTCTGGCCTCCAACACTCAGGCAGTCGCACAATCCTCTGCTCCAGGGCGCTCCGGAAATAACCGAGAACCTGATCCTCGTGAAATGAGTAAGTCAGGTGTCGCGGTCCCCTGGGAGCACGGCCTTGACGAGGGGCTGGAGGGGCCTGCCAAGGTGGTGGACCCTGATTATCTCGCCTGGGTTGTGGCGGTACATTACGCGGAGGGGCCGGCTGGTTCTGAGGCTGCCGCTGCTGGGCCAGGAACTGAGCCCGTGGAGGCGGATTCCTGTGAGGCTGTGGAGCTGGCCTCACCGGCAGCAGCTCCAACGGCCTGGGAGCCTCTATCTGGGCAACAGCAGCGGGCTCAGCCCTGCTGGCTCTCCTTGCAAGAATCATAGGAGGCAGCGGGTGTGCCTGGCTGGCCTGTTGCAGGGCTTCCTCAAGACGTTGAGCTTTGTCTGAGAAGTCCCTGAACCCTCCGGGGTAATTATGAGTGATCAAGGAAGGGACCAGCTCGGTCTTGACGTTCCCGACGCACATTGTCAGCAACTGCTCCTGAGTCAATGGCATGTCAAGGGAATACGTGAGACCCTTCCATCGGGCGACGAAGTCCGCGACTCGCTCATCAGGCCTCTGCTTGAACTTGAAGAGGTCTGCGATACTCGTCTTCCGGGTCGTGGAACTGAACTGGTAGAGGAATTGTCTACGAAGGTCCTCCCAGCTAGTTATTGACCCGACGGGGAGCTGGCTGTACCAGACAAATGCTGGCCCTTCTAGTGTTTGGACAAAGCAGCGAAGCTTAGCGGCCTCTTGCTGCGCCGGAGTCCCCAACATAGGCTCGCACCTCGAGTTGAAATGGGCCAAATGCTATGGCGGATCTCCAGTCCCGTTGAAGGGGGCAAAAGTGGGATTCCCGAATCCCAGAGGCGCCGGCATGTCATCCACCCATGCTGGGTATGGTTTGCCGTCCGGTGGGATTACCACTTGCCGAGTCTACAAGGCTTCCAAGCGGGCGATGAGTGCCGCCATAGGATCGTCCGGACATGGGTTCCAGTCCTGGCGAGGATCTCTAACCACGAGCGCATTGCATGGCCCTTCAATCGGGTCGTCGACCGGGTCGTCGAACTCGGCAGCTCGTGGGATGGCGGGCGGAGCGGCCCTTGGGGCAGCGGGAGGAATCCGAGCGGGGTCTCTCAGGTAGTCACGCCGCTCGGGAGGGTGTGGTGAAACATACCGCGCCCTCTTGCCATAGGCGATGGCCTCTCTCCTGTCGGCGAACACGGCATAATCACGGTTGCCCGGGAGAGCCTCATCTAGGGGTGGTTGTTCCTGTCCCTGCTGTCCTGGCTTAGGATCACCGTAGTCAGGCCGTCGTTCTGCAGCGCGCTCGGCGAGGAGCTGGTCAACCAGCTTCTTCTGCTCGGCGAGCTGTTGACGTAGCGTAGCCTTCTCGGGATCCTCATCCGCCCTCTGCATGGAGGTGGATGGGTCGGCGGGATTTATAGCCCCGCCGTGCTCTTTACCTTTGCTGACGTTTCGGCTTAACGTCAGTGCTTCAGTGGGTGCGGGGAGTCCCAGGAGGTTCCTCTGATGACGAGTAACTCTCACCGATGGATCCAACAACGGCTTGTCTTCGGGGGAAGATCCCCCGTCGAGAAGTTCCAAGTCGTTCCCCTCTCCCGATAGGTCAGCCATATTGACCGTTTCCGTCCCTGGGGATGTACCCTCAGGGCCACCCAGCGAATCGGGCTGTCGGCGAATCGCACTGAAGCGTAGGGCAGCGTACTGCCCCATCCACGGATATACACGTGGGGAGTGGCTTCCTCTATAACCTTGCGGAGTACTTGAAAACACTCAACGCATCGTTGTTGGAGGGCCTTGTGGTGCTCAAATGACCCGGGGTGCCGAACTGCGGGGAGCGTGGCCAGGTCAATTTGATGGCACTGCTCACCAATATCCTCCAGGTGCACTTGACTCCCGGGATATGGCATTTGTAGGCGGTGAAGACGGGAGTGAGTCTCCCGGAGAGTTCAGCGGAAGCATTCAAACTCATCCGGGGTGAGCGATTCGGGTGCATCAAAGTCCGGTCCTGCGACTGGCCAAAACTTCTCAGGGAAGTGGCCCTCTGTAAGGATGGTCCAGAAGCTCCACGACTCAAACTCGGGACCCAGTTCTCCTTGGTCCTCTTCAACGACTGGGAATGGACGGGGAACCGGTAGTGGTGCCGAGGCGGGCCGCCGGGCCGACGGGCTGGCCGGCGGTGAATACGGCGAGCAGGCCGATTGGCCTCCATGTCCCGGGCCGCCCTCTGAGGGTGGCGGTGCCCCAGTTACCACATCACGATAGGACGGGCCGGCGAGCGAACATCCTTCCGTAGCGTCGGTGCTCACCAGGGGTGCACTAGATCGTGGTTCGACCGTCGGTCCCCAGAAAAGGTCTCCAGCTTCTCCGATCGAGGCAGAAGGCGCTTCCAGAGGGGCCGGTACCAACCGCAAGTTTGATCCTTGGGGGTCTACCAGGCCCTCGCTACTCCGTATATACCTTCGGAGAGAAGCGGGGATCATATCGATCTCGCTCTCGGGAAGTACGAGGCTGACGTGCCGCATTCCTACCCCTGCCCCTGACTGGCGGGATTGAGGGGAGGGCTCTGTCGCCGAATCATACTCCGCCTCTGTATCAGAGAAACGAACCGGTCGGATCTCTGTCCGGAATTCCGTAACATTCTTCCCTCGGCGTCGACGCCTCGCCCTCCTACCCCTGGGTGGTTCTTCGGGGCATGGCTGATCTCTATCCTGGCGTCCTCCGGCCGCACTGGTGCTGGGGCCAAGAGGACTGAAAACCAAGGTGCGAGGAGCACCAGGACAGATATCAAAGGGGATGCGGGGAGAGATGATTCCGGGCAGGCCTCCGGGCCGGGATCGGAAGGCGGGGTGACCCATGCCTCTTGGATCGGCCACACGGAGTAGACCCTGTTGGTGAATAGCGCTACCGCGAGGTGGTCCGCGGTGGCTATTGTCGGTACCAGCAACCGGGAGAGTCAACCCAACCTGCATTTGGGGCGGTCGGGGCCTCGATCCGGGTCGGGCATAGAAGTGCCCCCGCTCAGGATGCGCAGGGGCCTGGTGACTGGAGCCAGCAGTGGCTTGAGCCAACGCGGCCGCTGTTGCTAGGGCCCGAAGGTGGGCATCCTCTTCCGCTCGTGCCCGACGTTGGCGCCGGGATAGACGAGTCGGGGTGAGCGGCGCGGGCAGGTGGAGAGCCTGTTCCTCGACTTGAGGGGCCTGGCGGCGGTGTCGTCGTGGCCTGGCGGGAGCCCTTATCGTGGATCCCTGGAGCGGATCCCGGATAGGGTAGTCCTGGGCATCTTCCACCTCATCCGCATAGGGGAAGGAGTTGTCGGAGCGCTCCGGGGATAAGCTCCCAAAGCGGTTGGACGTCGAGGTAGGCAGCGGTGCCTCCCTGCGCGGCCCTCGGGGGCGGCGTTGGCGGTGAGGTTCAGCTCCCTCGAGGTCTAGGCGAGCCATGTCCCTGGTGGGGATGACTCCCTCTTCCTCATATCTCCGCACCAAGTTGTTGATCACCCTTCTTTGGATGAACTCCGAGGGGGAGAGAGGGCGTGGTTGTCCCGCAATTGCGGCTGCTGGGACAGCTGTGGAACAGGCGGGACCACACGGAGTAGTCGCGTCGGTGTTTCCCCTACCCCTGCGCCAGTGGGCGGGCGGCGATCAGGAACTAGATTGGGCGACCTGATTTCTGAAAGCAGGGAGAAGATCCCATTAACACTGACAGGAAAAGGAATCGACAACCAACCATTAGTGCCACGACGCCTTCCGTGGGGGGGACCCAGGCCCTCGACGTCGTGAGACGGAGTGCCCGATTTCCCTTCCCCAGCCCCTGGCGGGTAAAACTGAATGCTCGGTCGAGCAGCATGCTGGTCTTCCAACACCTCTGAAAGCCATCGGTCTTCGTATTGAGGAGAAGAGATTCACGTCGGGTTCCCCATTTTTCTGTTTCGGTGCGGATGTGCGTCGGGTTACGCTATTCCGCCAGGACGCGTTCGCGCGTGCACCCATCGACCCGAGGGGATAGGCGCGCGGCTTGTGGCCCCGCAGTCCCGCTTTCCAAGGGCGGGCGGCATTCGTCCCTTATTCAGGGGCGTCTGCTCCTTGATCGAAACCGGGATGATGGGATGTCGGCTCCTCCTTCCGTGGACGTCTCCTCGAAACTCGTCGCCTAATCCGGGTCTCCCTCATAGATTTAAGAATGTTCGTGAATCTCGTTCCTGGCGCCATATCTTCATGGACACCGGTTAATTACGCTGCCTCCGCCCGGACGCCCCAAGGAGTCTGGTCGGGGCAGCAACCTGCGGTGAGGAGACCGGGTGGCTCCGGGTGTTGGGGGCATGTCTTGACACTGCGACTCTGCATGTCTGCCTTCCGTCCCTAATAGGGCTTCTCGAAGGCGTGATGGCCTGAGGCATCCCGCACTGGGTGCGGGGAACTGTGTTACCTGAGGTTTTCCTCAGCTTCCCATGTTTAACACGGGGTATGCCGCGAGTTTAACGTCCAGCGGGGATGACATCGGACTGATCAACACGAGGAGTGGATCAGATGACAGAAACCCTTGCGGGGAACCTCCGACGCTGGGGCCAGCACATGGGCGGCTTCCCGAGTGAAGTGGGGTGGAATGAAATGGCATGAACCCACCGGGATGTGGCGGCCCGGGTAAGGATCAGGGTGGATGATGGAGTGAAGAGCTTGGACCCCGTAGGGGCTTCCTACGTACCGCGCGTTAACGCGGATCAAAGTCAGCATAGTTCGGATATACAGTTTAACGTCATGTTGGACGTCGGCAAGCCGACTCACGAAGAGATCGAGGCCGCCAGGCGGAGGATTGAACTGAACCACCTCGCACAGAGGGGGATGGAACGGCCGGGTGAATCACAGTTTCACGTCATGCTGGACGCTGGCAAGCCGACTCACAAGGAGATCGAGGCTGCCTGGAGAAGGATTGAACCGAACCACCTCGCACAGAGGGGGATGGAACGGCCGGGTGAATCACAGTTTCACGTCGTGCTGGACGTTGGCTAGCCGACTCACAAGGAGATCGAGGCTGCCTGGAGAAGGATTGAACCGAACCACCTCGCACAGAGGGGGATGGAACGGCCGGGTGAATCACAGTTTCACGTCATGCTGGACGTTGGCTAGCCGACTCACAAGGAGATCGAGGCTTCCTGGAGAAGGATTGAACCGAACCACCTCGCATAGAGGGGGATGGAACGGCCGGGTGAATCACAGTTTCACGTCATGTTGGACGTTGAAAGGAGAAATAGGAAAAGGCAGTGGGGAAGTGCAATGGAGATACACATGTGCAGTCCCCCACAATGGCGGATTCATAGGTGAATCGATGCAAGTGTGAACCCGGGAGGGGTCCACTGATGGACGAACCGACGTAAATACGACCGGGACGACCAGGTGGCGGGCTTGAACCTCGGAGAGGCTTCCTACGTACCCTGTTTAGAAGACAGGGATCAAATTCCACGTAGTTCGTTCTGTTTGTAACACTCTACCCCCGTGGGCGAAGGCCACTCCATGAATCATCCCTAAAGAGGGGCAACCCTGTCATCCATGCAGAGACGAGCGGGTGGGGGACACATCCAAACCGGGGGGAGCCTGCGTGCGGGGCACGGGATCAGGTGATGCGGACGGTTTAACGTCTTGCCGGACGAAATACAGTTTAACGTCGTGTGTTGAGGACGAAGCGGACGGTTTAACGTCTTGCCGGACGAAGTACAGTTTAACGTCATGTGTTGAGGACGAAGATGCTTGGTAGTTTAACGTCTTGCAGCGCGGACGAAGTACAGTTTAACGTCCTGCAGGACGAATGCTGAACAGTTTAACGTCTTGTATCTCGAACGATATGCTAGGCAGTTTAACGTCGTGCAGCTTGGACGTGTGCAGTTTAACGTCGTGCAGGACGTGGCACAGTTTAACGTCATGTTGGAAGTATGCAGTTTAACGTCGTGCAGGACGTTGAAGCCGCCGATAGGTCCGTGTCACTTCGCGCAAGCCTAGGGGGGCCGCACGGGAAGACGACGCACGGTGCGGGCACCCGGGATGAGGGTCATCGGGCGCCACGCAGGCGGGTACCCAAAGGGGGTCAAAGGGGGCGACCCTGGCGGTTTGCGCGCAAAAGAGGAGCTTTGCGCGCAATACCGCGGGTCGGCGTGCAAATGGATGGGCTGGCGCGCAATTGGGCCAGCGCTTTGCGCGCGGAAGGTAGATATTGCGCGCACCGGGCTTCAGATAGCGCGCGGGGGCAACGGCTCATTCTTTAATCGAATGGCCACTTTGAAAGGGGGGGGGGTGCGTGCAATCGGACCGAATTGCGCGCATCCCGGGGGAAATTGTGCGCAAGAGGCTTCTTTTGCGCGCGAAGGCCTTAGGGTGAAGAATTATTCAAAGGAAAGGAGCCCAAGGGATTGCGCGCGAAGGCGAACCCCGAGGCCTTATTGCGCAAAAGAAAAGAGGTTACCTGAAGATCGGCATTGCGCGCGGAAGGGGTTGGATTGCCCGCACGAGAGACCTTTCGAATTCTGGCAACCTTCAAAACGTCGGGGGTCGCCTTATATTTATAGGCAACCCCGGGCGCAGAATCTGGTTCGCGGGCGCAGAATTCTTGTCGCGGGCGCGGAATCGGGCCCGGCGCGCAAGGGAGTCACGCGGGCCACTGGCGCGCAAAATTGCGCGCCGGCCCAGCGCATTGCGCGCATCCCGGGAGGTTTGCGCGCGGCTCATCAACTTTGCGCGCGGGCCTCCAAAATTCCGCGCAAGGCCTCCGGGCACTCCGAAACATGCTTCCGACTCCAAATATGACCTCGCTTTCCGCATCCGGAGCTTTGTTTGGCAACAACGGACTTTTCCAGCGTCTACAGTTATAGAATTGGGGTGTATGAAAAGTACAGTGACCCGATGATATTCTAGGGGCTAGGTGTGTTTAGTGGCCTAAGAGTTTTTCTGACACTACTAAAGGACGAACCAAGTATGTGGGTACCAGCAATGTGGACACTTATTTTTACTAGTGTTTTGTGGTTGACCCTTAGGGAGGCTTTTTTCATACCCTATCTAGGAGACAAGGATCAAAACCCTCGTAGTTCGAATAGGTTTCCCATTGTTTGTTGTTGAACCTTAGGGAGGCTTTCTATGTACCATGTCTAAGAGACAATGATTAAAACCCACATAGTGTGAATTGGTTTTCCAATATTTGGGGTTGAACCACAAAGTGAATTTCTACATACCCTATATTGGATAATAATATCAAAACCCACATAATTTGAATAGGTTTACTAATATTTGGGGTTGAACCTTATGGTGGTTTCCTACAAACCCATTCTAGTATACAATGATCAAAACCCACGTAGTTTGAATAGGTTTATCAATGTTTCAGGACGAATCTTTGGGATGATTCCTACATACCTTGTCTAGGAGACAAGGATCAAAACCCACGTAGTTGGAATAGTTTTATCAATGTTTGGGTTTGAACCTCAGGGAGGCTTCGTACATACCCTGTCTAGAAGAAAAAGATCAAAATACACATAGTTTTAATGAATATAGTTTAACATCATGGCAGGAAAAAATTGGAACACATTTTAACATCATGCGAGATGATGGTGAAACAACGTGATGGGTGTTTGGATTGATCCTCTGGGATGCTTCCTACGCACCTTTCCAAGAAATGTGAAAGGATCAAATTTCATGTATTTCCTAATGGAGGGCTTGGGACTGACATGCTAAGGTGTCCTAGGAAGGATCCCATCTTTTATTCTTACTCTAATCCCACATGAGTCTTGCTTAGTGTGAGAAACAAGAGGTAGAAAATATCTTACAATCACATCGTGAAAGGGGAGTCCATTAAGAATAGAGTGGTTCTTATGTGTGGTTAGCATCCCAAAGTGGAAATGGGGACTTACACTAGGTTAACGGCCCATGAATATGGAGATTGGAACATGATCTAAGATGGAGGCCCAATGGGGATAAATCCCAAATGGATAAGGATGAGGTATCGAAGGTCCCTACTCCCATCTCTCCTCTATCCTTTGCACATGGATGAAGAGTGGAGGAGAAAGGATTATACCTCCTGCAATAAAGGCTAGGGGATTAAACCATGATGGTTTCCCATCCCCATAGACATATGTCATTAAATCCAAGGAGGATCCCATTCCACGTGAGGAAGATCTCACCCCCATGGAGACTATTGGGTGTGAAAAATGTCTAAGGTGGGGCACCCTCTGTATGTTTCATTGAGTGAGGATATAGTTTAACGTCATCTATTGAGTAAGATGATTCTTTGCAGTTTAACATGCTGCAGTTCAGATGATGAGGATTCACTCCTCACCCCTAATACATACATAACTGATCCTCTTTAACCCTTGGGGAAGTTAAGGAATCAGCAATTCCATGTGGAGATGGGGTTGTGGAGTGATCCATTGAGGGGATCACATTTGTGTGGCTATACAAAGAAGAAATAGTTGTTAGTGTGCCTATGTGAAGAACTGTGAGGCTAAGAAGAAAAATACAATGCTCCACCTAATGGACCTTGATATCACTTTGTACAAACCTGAATGGTCGTACAGATAAGGGATTTACAAAGAAAATAGAGGCACATGAAGTGACATTGAAATGATCTGGTGCTCCGCAAAGTATAGAGGCTCTGAGAAGGGGTATGCATCGTGAAGTGGAGTGGCCTATCATAGTCATGGAGTATACCAGTGAATAAAGGGTGCTTCGTGAAGTTCAAGTGCTTTTTCAGAGTGGGACTTCATAGAGCATGGCTGCCATGCAAAGAGTGGCCCATTGAAGTGATGTACTTTGTGAATCATAGTGATCCTACATTATCTTGGGGTCCATATGTGCATGGGAGGTACATCGCGAATCATGAGTCCTTTCCGAAGGCCCGAGTTATCTTAAATTGATCTTTCCTTTGCGATGGCACATGGGCTTCGTGATGGGAATCCCTATTTGAAGAGGGGTTGTATTTGAGCTAAGGGAAAGGTATTTCACAATTCTCAAGTACCTTGAAGATATGATTTTTCTCAATGATTTGTAGAGAAAAGGGTGCTTCGTCATTTGAAAGATTATAAGGTGAAAGGTCAAGGTATCCATTATTTGGGTCTGAAGGAAGCTTGGTATTTATAGGTGAGGTGTGGCGTGAATCTATAATATCGCCTTGCAAAGACACATGTTCTATGCTGTCGAAAAAGGATTGAATCAATTTTTTTTGTAACCGCGGAGTCGGCCATCATTCCCTCCTCAGTGAGGTGGCCTCATTAATTCCCTCTACGGTGCTCACAGATGATTCTATGAATTTCCAAGGGATCACAAAGGAGATCTGGTTCCCTCTACAACATGAAGCATTCCTTCAATTGCATTTTAAATGCAGAGTCTTGTACCAATTTACTCTATAGATATTGCAGAGGTGGCCTTGTATTTGCGCTGGCCATGGTACTAAGGGGATTTGTGATGCCCATGGGGCTGAACGACATTGTGAAGGATGTTCGTGAATTAGCACCATTGTATTTGGTGTACTCTTTGGTTATTTTGTCCCTTTGAAAAAAATTTGGTGGCAACAAATCCCCCCCTCAGAAATGGAGTCGAGAAGAAAACGATGGTCATATTCTGAAGGTAGAGCTCCAAAATTAATAGGCTAATCGAAAACCAAGATCGTGAAGAAGGATCACGATGCGAACAGGCAACGCATGGGTTTAGAACACTATGAAGCTCATCGTGGCCAGGCGCATCGCAAAACTCTCCATGACTAGGCATGCCATGAATCTCATAGGTTATTTCTAATAAATAGTGTAGTAAAAACCCTCTTTTTTTCTTACCCCTCTCTTCATTTTCATTCTTGGGGTCTCGATTCATGATGTTCCACATGCTCTGTAACCACTCTTTGTGAATTGAATCCTATTTTTCTCAGTGGCACACAATGAGTATTCTGACTCCACGATTTTGTGCTCTGTGGCTTGTTCCTACTGGGTCTATGGTTGGGCATTGCGAACTATCTCTATGATCGATCTCTGTGATCAAACTCTATAATACAAAAAAAATTATAATGTTTTGAGATGGAATTGTCACCAAGAAGCTTCTATGGGGGGTCCTTGCAGATGCTGTCTGAAGGGAAGAAATAGAAGATAACCTAGGTATTAGGTAATATGTGTAGATCCATTCAGACCACGAGTCCATGGTGGAGATGCTGTTAAAAATTCATAAGAACTAACCATTATGAAAAAGGCTGCCTCTATATGGATTTGGACTTAGGGATGATGTTTTTATTCCTAAAGAAAGCAGTGATAATCCAACCTATTGGTTTAGGTGTAGGTCGTGTCAGCACCAGTGGTTCAGGGTGATCAAAGATCATACATGTGAGGATAATATGCATTTTTTTGCTAACATCCTATTAAACCATGTTAAAAACATTTATGGGAAGGCGTTTTAGCTAGAGGTATCTCCCCTGAAGTAACACACCATTTTTAAGGTTTCCTTGGGGATCCAAGGGTAGGGGTGGACAGATGAGTTGGATCTGCTCTAGGGAGGAAATTTCACGATTGATTTTTCCTAGGATTATTGTGTTTGTGCATCCTGTGGTGATTTCGCATCATATTTTAGGCGAGTGGGAAGGTATGCGGTGGCATGGGCCTCCCCATTCCACATCTACCATCCAATAAAACTGATTCCAGAATTTTTGAGTTGGTGGTTGTCGAGGACTAATACAATTCATATTCACCAAGGGGAGGTTGGTATCAGCCTCTGGTACCTTCAAAAAAATCTCAGTTATTTAGATATTAGGGGCGATTTGTGACGAGTTCCTCCACAAAGAGAATGGATGGGAGGACCTGGAGTAGATTTTTCTACTGCTAAAGGAATTGATGGACCTAGTTCTAGAAGAAGACATGCTATTGGTGAGGGATTTCCACTTTATGTTGTGGTTCACGTGGTTCTGGAATTCCCCGTTAGATTAGAAGTTTCCTATGAGGCCTCCCACTGACCTAAAGGGGGTCCAACACAGAAAAGAGAAAACCTACTGGAGACTCATAGAGGAAATACAGTGGAATACATGGGGTTTTAGATTTATCATCGAGTAGAAACCAGTGTTCAGGTTGGTTGCATTCATCTCGATGCTCATTTTTTGGCTGGATGCTGCCAGTAAAAGATATGAATATGTGTGTATGTCTGAGCACATTTATCCTAGAATCTAGGTTGGAAATGGGGGAATGGATCAATATAGGGATCTCATTGTTGGCTCAATTATGAAATGTGTTGTGGCATATCAGTGCAGGGAAGAAGAAACATAGGGTTTGCGAGTTGATCCATCTTATGTATGGATAGATAGAGGTGCATAAGGGTGTCTATGAATACCTGAACCTAATTTCCCCTCTAGGTTCAAACTTTTGACCCACTATTTTTAATGCAGTGGGGACTTTCCCGACTTAGCTGACCCCACCGCTGGTGCGGAACTGAGTTTGGAAGGCAGATTAGTTCAACTTCCATCTATTCTCATTACCAACAAGTGTGTTCACTGATGACTTCATGGGAACAGTGGAACATCGGTCCAACATCCTAGACTTATGGGATGGAGTCTTGGTGTCGTGGGTTAAATGTGAGCCTCTATGTGAGCCGTACACGCCACACCACTTCGCAAGGCAGTTTTGGTTCATGTAGAGGCTAACCATGCAGATTTACCTGGGAGTGATCCATAGGGACCATTCGAGTATGATAAGGAATATGTGACTCATGTTCACACGGGAGGATGGAAAGATGCAGAACGAGATGCCTCCACCCACAAATTTTTATGGTCTAGTGAAGGATTATGCCAATAGTTGGGTAGCAGCCTCACCAAGGGAGATGTTATAGCGATGGACCATCTGTTCTAGTGATGGGGTACCTCCTCAACCTCATGTTCTGGGCTAGAAGGTGGCAACAACATCTCGTGGTGGTAGGGATTTAGTAGTAGTGAGAGCTGCACCAATCGAGAGGCAGGCAGTAGCGACAGACTTGGCTTTCCCAAAGGAGCAAAATCAGTAAGAGTATAGGCCACCCAGGGGGTTATATTGGATACCCACTTAGGCTCTGAGGAAGCGGTAGTTCCATATAGACATCCCAAAGGATGTTATGTTCCCCGAGGCCTAGGATGTATGGGATGTTAACAGAAAATTCCCCAATCCTACCGATATGCGACACCATCTAAACCATATTGGAATGGATTTGTCAGGGATTGTTCTCTCTAGGGCTAGCTTTTCTGTATGATAGGCTTGAGCAGAGTAGTTCATCACTAACCTGGAGGACATTGTGCACTCTCGAGGTACCCTATGTCCTATGAAAGATCAGGTGAGAGTATGTCTCAATAAAATGGTCCCTCTACAATTGTATACCTTTGAATTGAGGGAGGAATTATCCCTCCTAGAAGAATTATAAGAGTCTTCCTTGGGGGAAGAGGATTGTAGAGGGAGCCCTCCAGAGGAAGGTGAGGTTGAAAAATCAGAGTTGGAAGAGTTTGGGAAGGATCTTCAGGTACACCATAAAGTATTTTTCAGTGATCCTCACTTTAAGTCACATAGGCCTTCTCAACTAACATTTGACTTATACAGAAGGGCCTCATATGCAAAAAATACTCCCACATAATAGTTGAAGCATCTTTGGGATCTACACCTGTGAGGATGACGATTACCATGCCCAGTGTGGCCGGGACACCTACGTTAGTTATCCAAAAGTCTTTGTTTTTTCAAACCATATATGGAGTTCAATTCCTTGAAATTTTGGTGGCTACAGATCAAGGGTGAGACTGACTATTTGATCTCTATAAGTATTTTTCACAAAATTTGTTATTGTAATCCATTAAATCGTCTTGACTAACATCTGGGTATTCTCACATGTAGATTTCTTCAAATGGAATGGGTTGCACTAAAGATGATGGTCAGGGATCCTTGTGATTCTTTCCCAAGGGGAATATTGATGGTTGTGAAGGCAGATGCCTATACTGACCAAGCTACAATGCTCCCGATTATAGGTTAGACCACCAGTTGGACCAAACCTAAAACCATCAAGGTGAAATCCGATGATGAGGATCAATCCGACGACATGAGACCTAACCTACCCAATCAGAAACTGGATAAGGATCCCACTGATGAGTTTCTAGAGGCATTCCATGCATACGAACCCACTGACCCTAAGGACTGTGACAAGACAACTTCTGATGAAGGGGAAAACAAGTTCATCCATTTTCAGTCATGGATGGTGATCAAGTGCTTTATTGGAGAGACCCCACTAGAAAAATGGATCTAATAGATTCAGAGGTTTCATTCCCAGCTATGAAAACTATGTGATGGAGAAGTGGATGCCTGACATATTCAAATGATCATCTAAGACTTAATGGAAGAGAAAATACAAGAGAATGACTGTGGCCTCTGTGTGGTCTGGTAGCAGTGGAAGTCCATAAACATCAAGAGACTCCAAGAGGCTAAGAATTAGATCCAATGGTTGAGGGTGTTGGCAAACAAGTACTCTGCTTTCCTTGATGCACAATCAGGGATCATATCGTGATTGAAGGCCCAATAGGAAGAGGCTGAAGAATAGATGATGTGAGCTTCTAAAGGGATGTCTATTATCCATGCTGAGGAGGATCAGGCCTTGATCAAGGCTGATGAACTATTTCCCTTTCCTTCGAGGAGGAACAGGAAATCTACAAGTGACAGTGGGTCCTGGATTCTACAAGAAAGAGAGTGGAAAAGCTTGGATGCTCCATTAAAGAGGTAAACCCATCTATGGAAGTGGAAAATGCATCAGCAATGTAGTTTCTATGAACTCATAAATATAATTTCACTCCTTTCTTGTTTATGTTAGTTGAGTGCATGATTTCTGTTATTTATTTTGCTTTGCTTTATTCCCATAACATTCATTGAATATTGAGTGATCAATACCTATGTTCATGTGGGTCCTACTCAATTTGAGAAACCAGGGATGAATACATCATCATTTTGTTTTAATATGAGAATTCCAACTAGGCTTCGAGCATCCAGGGTCTGAACAACTGATCTGGATTTCAACAGAGAAAGAGGGAGGCCTGATTGGAGAATTAAGTTCTCAGAGTAGTTCAATTTCCACTTTCCCAACGTGGTCTAGTGCATTAGAAGGGTAATGTCATGGGCGTTATAATCAGTACAAACATATGGGGAGTGAAAAGTGTAAATCATGCTACCCAAAATTTGGAACACTATAGGGATGGCGTGACAATGAAGTATAATTTTGGACCCTGTCCAAAAAATAGTAGCCCTATTCTGTTAGACTGAAATAGGGATAACAACTGATGGTTGAACGCCGACCATGTTCAAAACATGAGGCTTGACTCGAAATGTCATCTATTAGTCTTCCAGAACATTAGCCTAAGATAGTAGGTGAGCCATAGGCCGAGAATCAGTACTATTAGGGGGTTCTTTCAGGCATGAAAGAGGAAGAAGATCCAAATAAAGGGAACACAAAACATGGAGGGTGGAGTGATGGGTTGATTGAATGGATTCCACCACTCTTGAAATTACACCACCATAATGAAAAATCATTAGGTGAGTGCTTCATTATTATCAAGGGATCATATTCATTTCATTAATGGATCTCTATAAAGAGATCCAAGAGTGCTCCTCAGTTTAGGTCATTCTAGTGAGGATGATATATACGTATTTTAACTTCTTATGGTGATGAAGGAGGTAATGAACAGTCCCGAAAAGGGGGAAAGAGGTCAGTACAACTATATTATAGGGTTTATAAGCACATGGATTGATCTAGGAAATAGACATCCAAATCTCATTATGTATCCTTCTATAGAAAGAATCAAACCATCGGTAGTTCTGCAAGCACCATGTGGCGAGAGACCAACACTGGAGAGGGAAAACCTCTCTGGTGGAGAAGTCAAAACATAATATAGTTATCATGGGAATAATGAAATTATCTAGGGTAGAATCTTATTTTTTTAATCATATATTGAGGACATGCTTTCTCAGAATCCACATGGGGTGTGTGGTACGTATCTCGACGTGAATGGGGACAAGGTCCACAACACACCACATATTCACAGTGGGATTCTTTAGACCTTATACCGGAGGTAGACTAACATGGGGCTGGACCCAAGGGAAAGTTCTCTGACACTTCTACATATCCCATGAGGAAAGGAATCAATCCAAACATATTTCTAAATGACCCATATAGTTTATCGTCATATAGTAGGAAAATTTTTGAAAGGGGATATCTCAAAGGAGGTAATACATTGTACGACCGTTATAAACCCCACATGAACGAGGAACAATGTTTTCCATACCACACTACATAATATGGGGGAAATCATAGGTCGAGGGACCTAAGAACTCGAAATTTGGGTTGGGCCCAAGGAAAAGTGTTCGAGCGTTCTTACATACCCAATTAGTGTGGTAATCAAGTAGAACATAGTTCTGAGAGTGCAGTTTAACGTCATGCGGGATGAGAGGCATGTGTGGTTTGGCCGTACTAGTACACATCCTACAAATCCCACTAAGCCCACATGATTCATCCTCAATGTGGGAAACAAGGATTAGTGATGGGATTTTCCTGGTACAGGGAGGAAAACATTAGTGGAAATGGAACACTAGGTGAATGACGTCCAAATATTACTGACATTCCTACTCAATTCACATAGATGCGTAAAGGGGTAAAACCAAGTGTGATTGGATTCCACTTAAACATAAGGAATTGGAAATATGTGAATCATGGTGCTCGAGATCTGGATCGTAATGATGGTGGTGTGATGATAGGGGATAACTGTTGACCGTGTTCGAAACACAACATACATTCCACAATATCCATGAATGGAGACAGACATATGAGGTTCACCCATGGGACCCATTGCAAATTTTCGTTCGAGGTAATTCATTATGTTGGTCCAAGATGGAAGGAGAGCCAATGTGGCATGAGGACAGTCCATAAAGGGGGTCCGTTCAGATGTGGAAGTGAATGAGGATCCAAATAGAGGGCTCATAAATTGTGGACATGAAACAAGAAAATGTACATGTGGAATCCACACATTGGGATATACTCTGAGGCGCATTTATGTACACCAATGAGATGTGTTAGATAGATGGAGTCGAATCCATTTACAAGGATGAGTGTCCTGGGGTGACAACTCCTAGTATAAGGTCATACAGTGGACACTCAGGAGGGGACTTGGTTAAATGTAATTAGTGTGCGGTGGCGAAGTAGAATAACCTGATGTTGATGAGGCCTAAAGAGGCCTTCAATATTATGACACATTCCTAGGGCTGGTCCCAAAGACTAAATGTATAGTAATTCCTACATATCTTTTAAGGGTGGGAATCATGCCATACATAGTTATCTAGAAAGATTTTATTTAATTGTTGTATAACTTAGAAGAAGATGGGAAGAATCATAGGAGACACATTGTGAGTTTTTTAAAAACCTGATGTGAATGAGGACAAACTGTCAACACCACACCACATTCCTCTGATAGAGATCAGGCCATGGGGCTGAATAGAGGGTAGGATTTGAGATACCTGGGGTTGGACCCAATGAATAAATTTATAGGAATTCATACATATACCATGAGGATGAGAATCCAGCCATACGTATCTATGGATATGGCATGGTAGGGTACCAATGCTAGGGGAAATACTATCATACAGGTCTGTCGCATGCACCAAAAGAAGTTTCATTTTATGGACCTTGTCTGTTCTTTTGGGTGGATATATTTTTTTGTGAAGCAGTAAATCTAGGATGTAGAATCGAAGCATCCATATAGGAATAAAACCGTATAAAGGACTTGAAAAATGGCATGGTGGATGACCGATACCAATCATGATTCCCCCTTGAGTGTGGACATCACTGTGTGGTGTTGTTTTTTGTTGTGCGACTAAGACAATAGTGTCATAGTTTAGGGTCTAATGATAGGACCAGTCTACATTTTTCAATGTCATACAGCAAAGACGCAATAGATTAAATTCATGTTGGACTAGGCATTATATTTATATGTCATATTTCATGGGTTCATATTGAAGAATGAGGTTTTACATGGAATGAGAAAGGTGTGATTAAGCATATCCGATGTTAATGAGGGAAAGGTCCACACCACACTGCGTGCAACTCTATAGGACGGACCTCAGGACAAGGGGCTAGAAAAGATTAGATGATATAGGGATTGGCCTAAAGAAAAAATGTATGGGGGTTCTTATGTATCCTATGAGGATGACAATAAATCCACATGTATGTTTGGAATGTAATTTTAACATCATGCAGTGAGGAAGGTCAGGATAGACTAGCTCTTAAAGGGGGAGTACATAGTATTGTTATTGTAACCTTGATGTAAATGAGGGTGTAAGACCACATACACCTAAACATTAAATACTATAAGAGTTAGGTCCAAAAGGCCTAATAGAATAGATGATTAGTGGAGCTTGATCTGGACTTGAATATGAAATTTTTTGGCATTCCTACGTATCCCATAAGGATCAGAATCAAGACATACATAGTGTCGAAATGATTCTTGTAGTTTAACATCATGTGGCATGGATGAGGGTAGATCTGATTTTATGGTCCTAATGATAGTACCAAAAAAATTAAGGCTCTTTCAAGTGGGAAAAAACCTTAATCAAATCTCTAATTCCAATTGATCCAAGCTCTATATAGGAAATAAGGGATAGAGAAGGTCTTCATGACTTGTGGAATAAAGAGAAGGGGAAATGGTGTGAAGCCTTGACTTACACCACATCATGGATTCATCCTCTTAACATGAAAAGGTACAATGAGGGATATCCCTAACAGTATCGAAATTTCACTTGTACATGATGGAGTAGAAAAGGATGTGAACCACACAACCAATATTTAGGGATTAAAGGGGGTGGGGTAATAATGGAGGATAACTATTGACCATGTTTGGAACAGAACATCAATATCATGTGACCTAAAATGGGGAACAAAAAATTAGTGTCGACAACTGACTATATTTGCAATGTGATAATTGTGTCAAATTTTCGTTCTAAATACTCAGGGATGTTGGTATGAGATGGTAGGAGACCACTGAAGCCCAACATCCATGTCGTTCGGGGCTCCTTTCAAATGTGAATGATAATGAAAGACAAAATTAAAGGGAAAATTATGCCTGGAAATGGGTGAAAATGTGCCTATTTATAATCCAACACTCTTTTTCCTAAACCAATCAGCTCCCGGGCACGTTAGTGAATTTCCAAAAAAGTCCAAGGGGCCACATTTTAGAGCAGACGACCCAAGGAGATGAGTGAATGAGAGGGTAATGGAGAGCCCTCAAGAGAGTGGTATATGGCGTGACTACTGAAAACCTAAAGTGAATGATGGAATAATCCCATAACACACCACTTACCCCCCTTAGATGACTCGTGTCGAGTGGCTGGAAGGAAAAGGTGGTTTCAAAGGAACAGTGTTTGTCCTGAAGAAAAAATGTTTGAGAGTTCCTACATATCCCATGAGGATGGAAATCAATACATAATTAGTTATGGAATATGGCATACAGTTTAACGTTATTCAATAAAGACGGGGGTAGATCTTATTTTATCTTTATAGATATCAGACCATAAATGCCCTGTTTAATGTAATTTTTGTGGGACAGATGGGAGAAAAAGGTAAATCACTGTGCCCATTATTTAGGAAACCCTGGAATTGAAATAATGATTGAGGATAAAGGCTGACCATGTTTACAACATAGTATCTGTATTGTGTGACCTGGAATAAGAGAAAACAATTTATCCTTGACTACTGACTATATTCACAATGTGGGACTTTTGTAAAATTGTTATTCAAAATCCTCATGGATGTTGGCCCGAGATGGTATGAGATCACTAAGGCCTAGAATCCATGTCGTTTGGGGGTCCTTTCGGATGTGAAATATTATTGAAACCCAAATGATGGTATGCATAAATAATGATGGTACCCATGAAGTTTAATGTCTTGTGGTAAGGAAGATGGTGAATGAAGGGTGTCTCAAGGGGATGTCTGTGGAATGGCACAAAATATCCGGATGTGAATAAGGACATACAGTCCATACCACACTACAAAATCTTGAGTGAGAACCTAGGCCAGAGGCTGGAAAGGTTGAGGGACATATAGCTGGGTTACAAACAAAAAGTCCCAGACATTTTTAAGTTTATCATAGCGCGAGATGAGTGCTGAGTAGTTTTACATCCTTCTACCTGGAAAGATCACAAAGTTTAATGTAATTTGGTGAGTATAGTGGTCATCTTAGTTTAAGGTCAATGATCATGTGTCATGATTACATGACCCTTTATACCATAATTTTCTTACCAAATCTCTTATGACCACATGAGCAATGCTTGGATTGAGAAACAAGTAATGGAGTTAGGTTTTCCCCAAAATATGAAGGTATGACAATAATGTATAGAGATCAAGTAGGGTCGATCCCAACAATACTAAAATCCCTGATCGAGGAACACTATCATTCTATGAGAAAGTAGGATAAAATGATTGATTTATACAAATATCTAGGACATATAGGTGTGGTGATAATGATGGAGGATGGTTGTTGACTCTGTTTGAAACATAGAATCCACATCATGTGGCATGAAATGGGAACAAAAAATCAGTATCGACTGCTGAACCTAGTTGAAATGTGGGACTTGCATCAAAGTGTCATTCAAAACCGTCCTAGACGTTGTCCTGAAATGGTAGTCGATCCATAAGGTTGAGCATCTGTATCATTTGGGGGTCCTTTTATATGAGAATGTTGATAGAGATCCAAATTAAGGGGATGTGTGAAGCATGAATATGTCTATACAGTTTAACATCATGTGGGACAGACAAAAGAGGTGGATATACCCAAGGAGGGGAATACGTGTCGTAGGTAGGAAAAACCCAACATGAACGAGGGAAAACAAGGGCTGCAACACACCATGTGTTTAGAGAAGCATAATGGACAAGGGGAAATCTTTATGTTTGGGGTTGGGTGAACGAACCAATTTTTTTGGCAATCCTACGCATCCTGTGGGGCTATGAATCAAGTCATATACAGTTCGGAATGGGCCAAGTAGTTTAACATCATGCAGTGAGAACATGGCAGGATAGAAGAATGGGATGTTCACATAGTGTGATCATTATAAACCTGGCATAAATTGGGACTAAAGAAGTATGCACAACACTATGTGTAATCCTTTCATAGAACTATACCTAGGGAAAGTCAAAGAGAAGAATTTGGTGTATGGACTCTAAGATAAAGTGTTCCAGAATTCTTACATATCCAATGTGGATGGTAATGAAGCAATTCGTAGTTATTTATATGTTTTACAGTTTAATGTTATGTGGATAGGACACGAGGAGATATTAGTTTAAGGTTATAGATCTCTGACTAGTTTGCAGTATTTTATCATGTGAAATAAGTGCTGGGTAGTTTTACGTTCTTCATCCTGGATGGATCATGCATTTTAACATTGTTTAGTGAAGACATTACAGTTTAGAGTCATGTGGGACTGTTCAAGAAAAATACTACTTGAGGAATTTAGCATTGGTGGGAGGAGTAATATGCTCACTATTCATGGTGACCAGAGAATATGCACCATTTTGGTAAACCTTGTGAATGATATAAGTTCCCTCTCATTTGAGTTCCAACATGGGTGGCTTCCATCCAAGTATCATATGAATTATCATGGGTAATATCATGTCTCCTTTTAAGAAAGAGTGGAGGATTAGTTTCTTGATTAAATCTCTGGCTATCTTGTTCTGATGCCTCTCCAGATTGTGCAGGGCACAAAGCATGTTTCCATCAAGTGCTTACAGTTTAGCCAAAGTGATTTCAACTACTTTATTTGGCTTCTTATGATCATAGAAAGTTATGCATAATAAAGGAAACTGAATCTCGATGGGCAAGACTACCTCTTTTCCATAATCTAGGGAATATGGGGTCACCTGAGTGGAATTACAAGTCTTCATCCAATAAGCTTAGTGAGAATTGGGGATCTTGTCTGGATAACTCTTATTGTTTTGACCAACCATCATCTGCAAAATTTTAGATAGGGTTTTTTTGAATTCCTCAACTTTCCCATTTTCATGGGAAAGATAGTGGGAGATATGTTTAAAATGAATGTTGTACTTGGTATAAAAATTCATCAATTCCGATGCCTCGAAGTTTGTTCCATTATTAGTGAAAATGGTGTGAGGGACTCTGAATTGGTAGATGATATTGAAGCTCAAAAATTCAATGATATAACGGGCCTTAACCTCCTTGAGTGGAACTGCCATGAACCACATGGAATAGAAAATTGTACTGTTTAGGAAGAAACTCCATTGGTGAGCTGTCACTAGGGGATATAGTTCCATGACATCGACTCCCCATACCGAAAAGGGACAAGGGTATATTGTTTTATTGAGAGGCTATGGCAGATGATGTAAGATCTTGAAGTGGATTTGGCATGCGTGGAATCTCTAGGAAATCTTGATGTAGTCGTGGACCATGGTGGGCTAGAAGAATCCTAACCGAAGAATCTCATGATAATGCTTTGGTCCTTCCTGTTGAGATCTACAAGAACCGGTATGAACTTCATGAATGACATGGGGGACCTCATTCCTTTGAATTCAATGGAGGAGAACCCCATAAAACCCAAACCTATAGAGGATCTGCTGAAGGCTGGGGCCACTCTAAAGGGTAAAATTCACTTCATACCAAAGGATTCATTCACACTTTGATCAATGTGATGGGAGATTTATCTATTGTAGATACTCGATAAAAGGGGTCCTCTAGCCAGGAGACACTTCCAATATAATGGTAGGGGAGCTTGGGGGTCTGGACAAGAATGTACCAGCGGTAAGGTTGATTACCTACGGGTTATCATCATCGTCCAGAGCAGTGGGAGCGATTAATCTCTGATGTTACACATGGAAAATCAAATCATTCTGATCTGGCTATGCAAGAGATGCATCCAAGATGGAAAAGGCATCGGATCGACCATTTAGTGAATGCGGGATGTTAGTAAATTTAGGATGATATAAGAATAGTACCATCAGTTGTCGGGTACGTTCTTACAGTGGTAAGATCTCTGATTTCTTGATGACATTGTCACTGTGGATATTCTTGATGACTAGTTCAGAGTCCCCTTTCACAAGAAATTGGGGAAATTCAATCTCGAAGAAAATATTGAGTCCAGTGATGAGATCTTGGTACTCTACCTCATTGTTGGTACAACCTTATGACAACATGAATGAATATGGTAGGACATCTTGTGCAGTCATGATGAAGATGACACCCAATCCCACTCTACTGAGATTGGGATCATTGATTCTTCTTTCAGTAGGGCTTCTGGAGGTTCCAAAAAAATTTATTTTCCAACACGAAATGACTTGATCTACTGATATAATTGCATAATCTATAAAATCATGATCTAGAGAAAGGTATGTTGGAGTTGGATGGGTTGGAAGAATGTTTACCAATGCTGGTCCCTTGATATAATTCTAGGGGAAAAACATGATGTCGAACTACTGGAGGATAACTACCCACTAAGCTAGATGACCTTTCAACATGAGATAGTCCAAAATGTACTTCAACAGATCCACTTAGAGCACTAAATTTATCACATGGTGTTGCAGGTAATGTCGTAATTTCATCACTGTGAATACCAATGGAAGGAATATCTTCTCGATAGAGGAATATCTGGTCTCTATATCAAGGAGCATTCTGTTGAGATAGTACAATCTTTTCTCTATTCTTGTGTTGTTCTTTTGGATGATAAGGGTGTCGAGAGATCATTCTAGAGTGGTCACATAAAGGAAAAGAAGCTTTCCAGAACATGGTGGAATTAGAAATGGAGTTTGTAATAGGTACTAATTGATTTCCTCAAAATTAGTCTGACACTCCTTGTCCCACTATTAATCGTAACCTTTCATCACAAGCAATGAAAATGGATTACACTAGCCAGCCAAATTTGAGATGAATCGGCGTATATAGGCTAAGTGGCCTTAAAATCCTCAGAGCTCTAGAATTTTTCTCAGGGGATACATCTGAATGTTGGCCTTGATCTTATTTCGATCAATCTTGATGCCTCTGTACCTGATAACAAAGCCAAAAAAAATTCCATAGGTGACCTCAATGGCACACATTAATGGGTTTATCATTATATGGAGGGATCAAAGGAAGCCAGAATCGTTCTCAAAATCATTGAGAATGTCTTGGAACAAGAGAGACTTTATCACCAGATTTTCTGCCTAGCATTTCACCAATGTAATGAGTATTGGCTTAAATATGTGATGAATCGAACATAGATAAGTGGAACTAGAATTTTGTATACCAAAGAGAATTACCTGGTAGAAAAATGTACGTTTTGGTTCCCTGAAGGCTATAGACTCTTCATACTCGGGGTCATTCAAATTTGGTTATAATCGGAATACCCATCCATGATTGAAAAAGCCTAGAATCCAACAGTGGAATCAATCTACAGTTCCGTCATAGGATGGGGAAATTCATCCTTCGGGGAGTGACAATTGAGATCCCGGAAGTTGATTCATACTATGATATGTCAGTTCTTCTTTCTAAAAGGAACAATGTTAGCTAACCATATGGGGTATTATACCTATTTGACAAATTTGGATTTGATGAGATTATCAACCTCAACATTTACCATAGAACAATGAGAAGGGTACATCTTTTTTAGGAGGTTGTTTTAACCCATGATGATTCACTGGAAGATTGAGGTGGTGGATGGCGACCTGAGGATCTAGTCTCAACATATCATCATAACTCCAGGAAATTACATCACTATGATGCTTGTGGAAATCCACATATAACTATTTTTCTTAAGCAGACATAGCGGCGCTGATCAATGTGGGTTTTGGATCTGTCTTTTTACTGAGGTTCACCTGTACAAATTCATCGACTATAGTGGAGACGAACTCTTTGAAAGCGGGAGGAGAATACTCCAAAACCTATTATTCATATACAAAGGAGGAATCACCTACATCATATGGTTATTCCAAGAAGATATATTCTAACGGGACACTGGTTCTAGCCTTAGTGGTAGTGGAAACCTCATCAAGGGGCTCATGCACCAAAGAAACTATTGTGACAAAATCTGTCGACCTGATACCATCTATACATCGACCCAAGGGCCCATGCTCGATGATATCAAAATAATAGTAGTGTGTTGTCTTGATCCAGGTTTTACCAGCCCGAAGAAACAAACAAGTATGACTTATTTTCATTGACATGTGGAGGACATCCCAATACCTTATGGAAGTAGGGTGATCTTAGTCCCGAGCCTGATTTTATAGGAATATGAGGTGATCTTCCAGTGTCCCTTAGACATGGGAATGTGTCTCCCACTCATTATTAAAACAACAAATCATTTCCCAAAGTCTAGGGTTGTGGGGTCCAATCGGTGGATCAGAAAATATTTTGTATCATCTTGGTCTTTCCAGGGGTCGGTTGTAGTCATAGTATGTTCAAACTCATTATCTTGAATCTATATGTCCTTTCCCTTGTAATATTTGACATCTAGGTAGTAGGCTTCACAAGAAGGAAAAGAGAGATGTATCAACTTGGAGTATGCCTACTCTACCATAAATAGAGTACTAAAGGAATTGGTGATATGATGAAGGGATTATCGCATGTAGGGGGAGCCATGGCCTACCCATCAACGTGTTGTAGGGGATGTATTGTGAGACAACCATGAACACAATGATGGAAACTAGACCACAAAAATAAGTCTTCATGTAGATATTTCCAACCCGTGGATGTTTTTCCCTATCGTAAAATTGAAGTTTTAGGTCATAGGGACTCATATCATCCTCTAAAATCAATATATTTTTGAGTGTTTGGGTCAAGATGAGGTCGATCCCTAACCATGGGTTGATGAGAAAACAGGGAACCTTCACAGCGTTGAAATGTCTAGTGATGTATAGTGGGTGGATATGACCTTGTATTGAAGAACCATCTTCTTCTCAGAAAAAAGAGATAACGGCCTGACATTATGAATGCTCAACTACCTACGAATGGAATGCTTCTAAAGGTGATACCTCAATATCAAACTAAAGGGTCTTCTTAAAGCCTTCACAAGGGATTCATGCATATCTGCTTATCAGATTAGAGCCTCTAGGATAGATAGCTTCGTAGGATTTCTGGTATGATTCTTGAGCATATCATACTTCTATTCCAAGCATGAACTTCTACTAAAATGAGATTGTTCTATGATAGGAGGTATGATATGCCCTTTTGGATGAACTAGTGGTCGATTGGTGCTGGGAATTTCCTGCTGCTCACTAGTCAAAAACCGTGGAGTCACTACTAGACGAGGGATGGATGACTAAGGATGATCTACAACACAATGTGGCCAATCATAACATGACTGTTGGGGTTCCACCTAATTGAGTAGTACAAACAGTGGTGGTCGAATATTTGGTGAAACAAGAGAAGAAGTTTGTGTATGCTAAGCCCTACGTTGGGCTTATTTTTTGGTTTCGGTGGCATGCACATCTTGGCTAGAAGAACTGACCAATGAATCCTATTAGTTCATATAATCACGGCTCCATCTATGCTTGTTTTGAATGGAGATGTTCAGAGGATCTGTCTAGTGCTCTTGATCTTCCAAAACTATATATGGGTTTACAAGCTAAACGTTATTAGATGAAGCATACCCTTGTTTTTCACTTGATGAATCCTCCATCACTGGATAGATTCTGGGATCATTCTCCAACTCTAGGGGCATGAAATTAATGAGAGTATAAGATGAAAATGGCATCAGCGGGGGGCTTTATTTTCCTTTGTGTCGCAATGCTTTCTCCTCTGGGGGAGGAAGACTGAGATGTTGATTCAGAAGTAGTCAATATAGGTGACACAACAACTTATAAAGGCTCATTTCAATTCATACGTTCATGAATAATACCATGAGGGTGGGTTACTACATTACAAGACACATAGTTGTCATATTTTTGAGACCGGTAGTTAGGATCCTTCTCCCACTCACCTTCGCTGGCACTGTCACTGTTATATTGTATGAATGCACATGCCACCTGTGCTAGGGATATGCCTAACCTAAATTTGATTTTATCAACCTAGTCTTGAAGCTAGTATTTAAACACATAGAATTGCTTGAGGTTGTTCCTCAGGATCTTGTGATCTAGTCAGTAATTATGGTGGTTGGTGAGATCTACCTCTTTGGACCTCTTGCATTCTGACAACCATAGAATTCTGTGTTCCAAGGCACATCAGAAATAATCGATAACCTAAGCCTCATTAAATGAGTAGGTCGGATTCCTTCTATCTAGTAAGGGGCTCTAGGTGCCTGGCCCTAAGGAGGGACTAGAGGAGCCTATTGAGAATGTGGAACCTGGTTATCTTGCCTATGTAGTGGAAGGGCATTACACTAGGGTGATTGTTGATTCTGATGTGGGCGTTGTTGGGCTAGAGGATGCACCTGAGGTGATGGGCCTCTGTGAGGTTTTAGAGGTGGATCCACTGGTAATAACTTGAGCTGCTTGGGGGGCTCTACTTATGCTACCAAAGTGGTCTTGGCCATATTAGATATTCTCACAGAAACTACAGGAGACAATGGGCATGCCATCGGGGCATGCTGTAGGAATTTCTCTAGATTTTGGGCTTCATTATAAAAATCCTAAAATCCCCCTGGGTAGTTCTATGTGATGAGTGAGGGGACCAATTCTACCTTGACATTCCCCAAACACATTTTCATAATTTCTTCCTAGGTCAGTGGCATATCCACGGAATACATGAGGCCTTTCTAATTGGTGATAAAGTCTAAAACACTCTCACCAGGCCTCTACTTGCACTAGAAGATATTAGAGATAATCTTCTTCAGGGTGGTGGAACTGAACTAGTAAAGAAACTTCCTACAAAGATCCCCAGTTATGGCTACTGACCCAATGGGTAGCTGGTTGTACCAAACAAACATGGGCCCTTCCAATGTTTGTATGAATCAAAGGAGTTTGGCACCCTCCTACTGCACTGGAGTTCCTAGAATGGGTCCACACCTTGAGATGAAGTGGGACAGATGCAGAAATTGTTCACCCATCCCATTAAAGGGGGAGATGGTAGGATTTACGAAACTAGGGGTTATCGGAATATCATCCACGCATGCTAGAGATGGATTTCCATCAGGCAGAATTACCACCTATCGAGTTTCCAAATACATGAGGTGGGAAATGATAGCACCCATTAGGTCATCTTAGTATGGATTATGGTCTTGATATGGATCCTTGAACACCAGTGCATTGGAAGGTTATTCAACATGATAATCAAGCCCAACATCTCATGGAGAAGCTGGTGGGATGACTTGTGGGACCAATGGGGGAACGACATGTGGAGCGGCTGGGAGAACCTGAGCTGGGTCTTGAGGATTATCGTGCATCTTGGGAGTATATTTTGATTCATATGGTTCCCACTTTCAATAATATTCATCTTCTACCCTATCTATATGGGCAGGATGGTCAAGGTCACCACGAGGCAATTCGCCAAGGGGATTTTGTACCTTCCCATGCTACCTCAGTCAAGGATCACCGTATTCTGATCGATGTTCCACAACAATTTCATCATCTATATTTTTATGTTCCATGAGTTTTTAACGCAACACGTTCTTTTCAGGATCATCTTCCATCTATTTAACTGATCTATATGGGTTAGAGGGTTTGATGGACCCAATATTCTCGTTACCTTTATTGGGGTTATGAATGAGGGCTAATAACACAATATGTTTGAAAAACCTCTGTAAATTTCTTTTCAAGAGAGTAACCCTTCCCAATAGATCCAATATATGTGACACTCCCTCGGGGGGTAAGTTACCTTCAAGGATTTTAGCACTTTCTCTCCCTATGATAGGTTGGGCATGTTAATTGAGACTATTCCTGAAGGAAAATCCTCAATATCTCATGGCAAGTAAGTATGGCGCCAGATAGAACATAAATGAAGGGCCACATACATCCCCCAAAAATGAATCTAGACGTGGGGGGAATCCTTTTTAATAATGTTGAAGATCACTTTAAAGCTCTGGACACATCATTGTTGGACGGTCCTATGGTGACTTATAGACTTGGTCACAAGGCCATGGGAAGTGCAACCAGATAGACCATGCAGCATTATTGTACAATATCATCAAAGTGTTCTTGACACATGGGGTAAGACACCTGTCAATGAATGAGACAGAAGTGCATCTCCTAGAGGGTTTGGAAAAAGCACACAACCTCCTCCCAAGAAAGAGATTCTAGAGTAATAAAACTCATGGTCACAACTAGCCAGAACATCTCTGGGATTTGGTTCACTGCAAGGATGTCCCACAAACACCTTGGCTCAAACATAGGATCTATCCCTTGATTTCTCCACTCATCGACTGGTGGCAGTTGGGGGACTGGTAATAGTACTTAATCGGACCATCGAGATGGTAGAATAGTCAGTGAAGAAAATGGTGAATGAGAAAAAAACCGCCACATATCAGGTTATCTTCTAAATAATGAAATGACTAATCCACCGCATCCAGATAAGATGACCTAGAGACAACATCTTCCACCGTAGGGGTAGCCATTACCAAAGTTTGTTCATGAATTTTCTCACCCTCAATTGGTCCCTAAAAAAATCCCGCATGATCTCTGGTTGAGGTCAAGACTGATCATGTCGACAATAGAGTGGATTTCATTGCCAGGATCTAGAAATGGGCCAAATATCACTCCTCTTGGATGTATCTTCAGAGGGAGGCATGAATCTTGTGGACCTCTCATTTCAGAAGGATGAGGCTTATATTCCTTGTTCATGTCTCATCCCTTGACATGAATGATCAATGTGAGTGTTCCATTACTGAATCACATTCCACATCAGAATCTGAAAATCAATCGGGTTTAATCATGGACTGAAACTTCCTAGTATTCTTCCTTTGGCTGCGACGACCCACCCTCTTTCCATATGATGTTTCTTCAAGAGATGGTATTGTTTTTATACGATGAGGACATTTGACCAAACTGATTCTAGGGGGGAGAGGACGTCTTCCTGGGTGTGTTGAGGTGCAAGGAGCACCCAAAAAATTGTCAAAAAGAACTCAGGGAGAGCCTTTTCATCCTCTTTCTAGAGCGAAGAGATAATCACCATGGGAACTATTGGAGTGGGTTGGACCTCAGCTAAAGATGGTGGAAACATGAGCAGTACTTCCATGTTTGTGTCCCTTAACCATGATGGTACGAGGGGGGCCTTCGTACTGGACAAACTAATCATGTGGAAGACCTCCACATTAAATGTTAATAAAGCAGGGATGACCTATACTTCACTGATTTTTTGGATGAGGAGGACCATCGTTGGGTGCAGTAAGAACATGGGGAAGACCCCCACACCTATGGTTGACTAGGAGCGGAGTACCTTCACATCGGAAACTAGAAACAAGAGGAATGACTCCATACCTGGGATAACGGGTGCAGAAGAAACCTCTATGATAGATGTTAGTGGAGTGGGGAGGACCTTCACTTAAAATGACGGTAGTAAGGGTAGGGCCTCCATGATGAGCATGGGAGTGGGGAGGACCTAGAATTTCATTGATGGTGGAAGAGGGAGGACCTCTGTGTTGGATGTCATCATCATGGGTTGGCCCATGATAGGCATCGACTCTGTTGGCGACCAAGAGAGTTGTCCCGACCTACCCATGGGGATGTTGGGGCCTCTATCTATGTGAGTTGTATAAATTCCTTTGACTTATATAAATAGATGATTGATAGTATGAATCGGTAGTGTCACGAGCCACTATAGCCATTGATGATGAAACCCCTTGGCGGGCATTCTTATCGGCTTGCACCTGACGTTGGAGTCGGGTTAACTAGGCCAGGGGTAGGGGTTTAGGTGTGTAACGCACTTGCTCCTCAGCCTAGGGGACTAGGTGGTGGTGCTGACGTAGTTTAGTGGGGGACCTCATTGGTGGCCCCTGAGATGAGATCATAAGTGTCCTGGCTCAATCTTCCCTCACCTCAATGGTGTAACGGAGCAAGTCATCAAATAATTCTGGGGAGAGGCTCCTAAAATGGTTTTATGTTGGAGTGCGGATTAGTGGATCCCTGCACAGCCCTTGGGGGGGGTAATATAAGGGCGCAGAAGCCTCAATATCCTATCAGGCTATATCCTAATTGGGATAATCACTTCATCCTAATACCATCAGAGAAGGTCATTGATCGCCCTTCTCTGAATGAGTTCAGATGGTGAGTTGGGGTGTGGGAACCCAACAACCCTGGAGGTGGAGGACATTGTAGAAGAGATAGAGAATCACGGGATTACCATGGTGGTGTTTCCTCAGCCACTAAATAGATGGGTAGGTGGTGATCAGTTTCCTAACATAGATGCTTGGGTCTTGAAAAGTGGTGAGATTCAACCATTAGTGTTGAAATAAGGGAAATCCATATCCAGTGCATAGGAATCATTTTGTCTCCCATGATTGGTATGAAGGATCCATCCTGACAACATCACAGACCAGGTTCCCAAAATTAAACTACCCCAATATCTAGTGAGTTTCACACCACACCCACTATTTTCTTGGTGGGACATGGTGCAGATAGTTGGATCTGATTACACTCTTATCCACTGATTTCATGAATGATACTAATCTCTACATTGAGGGGAATAGAGTCACGTTGGGTTCACCATTTCTATTTTTGCTGCTTTTACTGGGGTGCACATCCATCTGTTGAGGATGTGATAATTATTCCCCGCATTCCCACATTCCAAAGGGGGCCATCATCTTTCACTTATACATGGACGTTTTATCTTTGATCGAAATGGGAAGATGAAATTTCAGTTCCTCCTTCCATAGATTCCTCCTCAGAATTCGTCACCTAGTCCAGGTCTCCCTCATATATTAAGATGTTATTCGTGAAACTGTTCCCTGGTATCATATCTTCATGGATTTAAGTTTATTACACTGCTTATGTCAGGACATTCCATGGGGTAAAGTTAGGGCAAGAACCTTTGATCAGAGGAGTAGTCACATTAGACATCACTAGCATGTCTGGACACTAAAACAATGATGTGTATGAATTTATTCCACTTATGATAGGGCTTCTTGGGGTGCATAATCCCAAGGAATCCCACATAGAATGTGTGGAATTATATGACATTAGCATGTCCCTATGGTTTCTCTCAGTTTCCAATCAATGACACGGGGTATGCCACAAGTTTAACATCTAGTAGAGACATATCATACAAATAAGAACACTGATAAGAGTGGATCAGAATGTCCCATAGAGACAGATCAGATTGGTACATCCTTAGAAGGGACCATTTAATAGGTTTTCCGGATGATGGATCGGAACACTCAGTGATAGTGGTCCCAGGGTTTTATGCCCCATAAAAGGAGGATGTCACATTGTGAAGGACGATCTCAACACCACTGAGGTTAGATCAATTAAAATGTACCACAAAAAGGGGAACACCAAGGTTTACCATTGGCTGGGATTAATCCTCTTGGAGGCTTTCTACGTACCCTAGATAGAATACAAGGATCAAATCCCACATAGTTTGAATGGAGGAGGGTTGAAATCAGGGTGTACACAACGAAAAAGGACCCAAAGACATGTTGGGGCTTACGTATTGGTAGCGGCCCATCACTAGAGGAACACTCTTTATTGGATGATTACGGATTATGCGGGGCTTATACATGGTTACCTACCCAAGAACCATCGGGAGAGATGATGAGATGGATGAAATAATCTCACCGGGATGTGGTTTCTTGGGTAAGAATCAGGATGGATGGTTGAGGATTGAATGAAGTAAAAGATGATGATAGTGTTGGGCTTGATCCTCATGGATCATTCATATGTATCCCTGTGAATGGGAATAAATGTCCACATAGTTTTGTGGGGTAGTGGGACATCTAAGGAGGTGGCCCATGAAAATTATCACATGGATGTGACCTAGAGGAAGTTGAACCTCCAGGTTGGGGAATGAACTTCCCGAAACAAAAATACTTAAGAGTGAGACATGTATGAGACTTGAGTGATGGGATTAAACCATAGAGAGGTTTCATACATATCTGCATGGCTAGGAATCAATGTCAACGTAGTTTAGGATGGGGCATAGAATCAAGGTGTATGAAAAGGTCATCAACCCAATGAAATATAGTGGGCTCTATGTGTTTAGCGGCCCAAGAGTTGGTCTCACACCACTAAAGGATAGACCAAGGATGTGGGTCCCAACAAAAGGGATACCAAAGTTTACCATTTTTTGGGCTGAACTTTAAGGAGGCTTCATACGTACCTTTTCTAAGAGACAAGTATCAAAAATCATATAGTTCAAAGAGGTTTACTAATGTTTGGGGTAGAACCTACGAGAGGCTTCCTACGTACCCTACTTAGGATACAAGGTTCAATACCCATGTACTGCAAATAGGGTTACCAATGATTGGGGTTGAACCTCATGGATCCTTCCTATGTATCCTATCTTGGAGACAAAGATCAAAACAAACATAGTTCTAATTGGTTTACCAATGTTTGGGGATGAACCTCAGGGAAGCTTTCTACTTTCCCTTTTGAGGAAACAAGGATCAAAACCCACATTATTTTAATAGGTTTACCCATGTTTTGGGTTGAATGTCAGGGAGGCTTCCAACTTACCATGTCTATGACAAAAGGATAAAAACCCATGCATTTGGAATAGGTTGACAAATTTATTGGGTTAAACCTTAGGGAGGCTTCGAACATACCATGTCTTGTAGATAATCATCCAAAACCCACATAGTTCAAAAGAATACAGATTAATGTCATGTGGGAAAAGGGGTAATACAATTTAACATCATGTGGGAAATGGGTGAACCAATGTGAAGTGTTAGGGATCGATGGGTGTTGTGACTAAACCTCATGGAGGCTTCCAACGTACCCTGCCTAGAAAAGGCCAAGGATTAAAGTCCACATAATTTGAAATGACAGGCTTGGGACTTACACAAAAAGGTCGCCCAGAAAGGATTCCATGTTCGATACTTACTCTAAGATTATGTGATTCATGCTCGATGTGAGAAAAAATGAGGTATAAAGGACCTAAATTTCACATCATGAAAGGGTCATCTGTGAGGAATAGAGCAGGGCTTACATGTTGTTAGCGGGCCAAAGAGGAAATAGGGGCCTACACTTGGTTAGCGGGCCATAGAGAGGGAGATTGGGACTCACTCCATGATGGAGTTCTCATGGGGATAAAGGAAAATGGGAGAGGGACAGGGTATCTAATGTCTCTATTCCCATATCTCTTATAGGCATTGTGCACCAAAGAAGAGAGGAGGAGCAAGGATCGAACCTTATGTAAGAAAGGCTTGGTGCATACACTCGGATAAATTCGCTTCCTTGTGGACAGATTTCATTCCACCCAAGGATGATATCATTCCATGTGAGGAAGATCTCACTCCCATGGAGACCAATGGGCATGAAAAAATGTATGATCTTTGGAACCCCATTAATTTTTCATGGGGAGAGGATACAGTTTAACGTCATGTGATGAGGATAATGATTCTTGGAAATTTAACATCCTACATATCAAACAATGAATATTCACTAGTCACCCCTAGGGCTTACATAATCGGCACACTTTAAACCTTGGGGAAGGGAAGGTATCAACAATTCCATGTGGAGATGGGGTTGTGGAGTGATTCATTGAGGGGCTCATGTTAGCATGGCTATGCAAATAATCCATATCCATTAGCTTGTCTACGAGGAGAATCATGAGGCTAGGAAATGCAATACAAAGCTCCACCAAAGGGACCTTGAAATAACTTTTTAAAAACCTACAGTGTCTTACAAGAGGGGGATTTGCGAAGCAAAGGGGGTCATAGGAAGGGACCTTGCGGAGCTCTAGTGCTTCTCAAAGTGGAGAGACTCCACAAAGGGGTATGCTTCATGAAGTGGATTGTCCTAACCTAGGGATAATGTATACATGAACATAAAGGGTTATTCATGAAGTGAAAGTGCTTTTGCAGAGTAGGACATCGCAGAGCATGGGTACCTCGCAAAGCGCAGCCCTGTGAAGAAATGTACTTTGCAAAGCACAGTGAACCTACATTAGGATGGGGTCCATATGGGAAAGGAAGGAACTTCGTTAAGAATGAGTGTTTTGCGAAGGCCTGGGCTCCCTTAGGGAGATCCTTCCATTGCGATGGACCATGGTATTCATGAAGGGAATCCCTGTTTGAAGAGGTGTTGTATTTGAACTAAGAGAAAGGTATTTCACAATGATCAAGTACATTTAAGAGATCATTTTATCAAATGCATTTCAGAGAAGAGGGTTCATCTCAATTTTAGATATGAGAAGGTGAATGGTCGGGGTATATGTCCTTTGGGTTTGAGGTGAGATTGGTTTTTATAGGTGAGGGGTGGGGTGAAGCATTGAAACTGTGTTGTGAAACCACTTGCTCCTTCCCATCTGAAGAGAAATTAATTAGGTTTTTCATAACCGCAAAGTTGACCCTCATTCCCTCCTCGGTGCAGAGGCCTCCCTAATTTTCTCTGTGGAACTCATAGAGGCTTCCATCAATTTCCGAGGGATTTAAAAGGAAATTAGTTTCCCTCTTTGGTGTGAATATTTTTTCAATTGGGTTGTAACTACAGAATCTTATACCTCTTTACTTTGCATCGATCGTAGAGGGAGACTTGACTTTGCACCGATAACGGTGCTAATGGACTCCATGAAGGTTGTGGTACTGAAGGTATTCACATCGGATCTTCGTGAATTAGAATCATGGTATTTGGTGTTCTCCTTGAATATTTGTTCTATCTACACACATTTTGGCACCATCAATGTTGAACTAGATTCTTTATAAGATCAATTTCACTTTTGTTATCACATAGAATCACCATTGTCTATTTCAATTGATCACCAATATCTATCAATTGTTTCTTCATCAAAGATATTTGAGTGCAATCCATTATTGCAGAGATATACTCAGCTTCAGAAGCATTGAGAGAAGTTCTTTATTCTTTTTTACACAACCAAGACACATATTTCTTTCCAATAAAGAATTCTCCAACACTTGTGTACATTTTATCATCCACATATCCATACTAGTCAACATCATAAAAATATTAATGTTCATTATCAATTATTTTAGTAAAGTATAACCTATAAATGTTTGTGCCTTGAATGTACCTCATGATTCTTTTTACTGCTTCCATATCTTCTTATTTCATATTACTTTGAAAGTAGTCCAATAAGCCTATTAAAAAGTCAATATCTAGTCATGTCGTAGTCATGTAAAATAAGCCTTCAATGACTCTCTTGTATAGTGTGGGATCTACAGATGTCCCATCCTCATGCTTTCCCAGTTTAGTTCCAACTAGAATAGGATTCGACATTGGTCTGGAGTCATGCATATGGAATTTCTTCAGAAACTCTCTTGCATACATTTCCTTAGAGAAAAAAGTGAAGCCTTTCCACTAAATCACTTGCAGCCCTAAGAAATATGTGATTTAACCAATCATGGACATTCCAAATTCCTATTTAGTGTGATTGAAAACTTCATCCCCTAATCCCTACCATATTGCATCGAAAATAATATTTTGAATGTACACCAGTACCGTGAACTAATTTTTTTTTAGAATTCTTCCCATAGAGATTGTGATGAACTCCTCCTCTTTTGAATTAAATATTTTTCAGATAAGAATCCATCAAAGAGTAACATGCATGTGGTGCCTTCTTCAATCCATAGAGATCTTTCTTTAGTTTCAGACCTTTATTTCATCATTTCCACGAAGAAAACCCACTAGTTGTTCTATATAAACTTATTCCTCAAGAACACCATTTAAGAATGTGGTTTTGACATCCATTTGATACACTTTGTGTCCTATTTGAATTTCCATGGAAGGAAAAATCCGGATTGACAACAATTGATCCATATGAGAAAATGCCTCTTCAACATCCACACCATCTATTGGTAAATACCCTTTAACCACCAAACACATCTTATTTCTGATCACATTTCCTCACTTGTCATATTTTTTCTTAAAAATCCTCTTTATAACAACCACGTTATGACCTTCAGGTCACATAAATAAATCCGATGTTTGCTTCTTATCGATCTAGTCCATCTCTTCATTCATCAGTTTAACCCATGATTCATCATTTGTAGCTTATTCAAATGGGAATGGTTCCACTAAAAAAAGGAATAAATATTGTACATTATTCCTAATTATCCTTGTTTTTGTGGGTGCATTTCAATATTGAATGATATTAGATTGATCAATTTCTTCTCTTCAATTTCTCATGTGAGGTTTAAGAGGATTTTCTTCAGCCACAGTTTCTTCTTTTGATTATTCATCTGAATCCACACCATCTTTTGACCTATGAATGTTTTCCACATTATCATCTACTTCTTCATTTGATTTGTTCACATGTCCCTTATCTTTTGAATATTCAATCACATCAGAATAAGACCCCATCATGGTATTTTTGGTATTATCTTCAACTATCTAAACATCACTACCTTCCATAATTTTTCTGAGGTGCTTATTGAAACATTTATAGGCTTTGATATTCATTGAATATCTGAGTAATATTCCTTCATTAGTCACATTAGCATGTTTTCCATGATTTTATTCTTTCTTCTAATAAAAAATTTACTTCTGAAAATATAGAAATACATTAAAGAGGGATACCATCCATGACAGAACTCATACAATGTGTTGGTTTCTCCAATATATATCCCAGTTCGATTTTGAATATACACTATAGCTTATGCAGTCTCTTTCGAATAATGTCGAGGGATACGAATCACAAATAGCATAGTTCTGGCCCTATAATTCACCTTTCAATTCATGTTCTCAACAAATCCATATTGTTATGGAGTTCTCACAGTAGCCACATTATATTAAATTTCATGATTCTCTAGGTAATTTTCAAACTCAATGGATATGTATTCCCCTCTATTATCAGACCGTAGAACCATTTATTCTCCGTCTAGTGTCATTCTAAGCGATTCAGTGAAAAGTTTTCATGCAGTCAAGAACTTTTTGTTTCATTTGTATAACTATTTCAAAATATATTCTTGTATAATCATAAATAAAAATAAAAAATTACCTTTATCTTTGTGTTCCAGTAACATTTATCTAGCCACATACAGGAATCATACATCTTTTCCCATTAACATTTCAGATTAGGGACATCCATGAATATATTCATCTTATATATCTCTTCCATGCCAGGTTGATTAATGTACCCCAAACATCAGTGCCACAAGTCATATTCTTCATCAAAAGTTAGATAGAAAATATTATATCTTCTATCAACCTGGTACAAGTTTCCATCTAGTCTATAACCTATCCTAAGAGAATTACTTGTATTTTTCATTATAACTACGTCTTTTTTATTGAAATTCTCTATAAGTCCCATGTTACAGAGTTGAATCACACTAAGAATATTGTTATCCACACTATCCGCATAATGAAATTCAGTTTTCTTCAAATCTCCATTAGCTAGCTCACTACATCCACTACCTTTTATCTTCAAATTACCATCATTAATGAACCTTACTATTCCATCAACATTCTTATTAACACTTTTTAATAGATATTTATTTCCCTTCATGTGGTATGAGAACCCACCATCATGAATCTAAGTGTTTTTTTCTTTGTAGCATTGAGAGCTACTTCTACATTGTTGGATTTTTCATTTTTTTCTCTTTTCTTTCTATGAAATGTTAGATTAAGAGTAGGATAGAGATGGAAATTAATATATCATAACCTCATTCATGGGTTCCCCATATTAATACTCTTAATCCAATGGTTAAACCCTATTTTATATAGCAACACCATCTGGTTGGAGAGTATAGACCTATCTCTGAGTTTTGTATGAATTTCTCCTATCATTCATCTACCATCAATACATACCTTTATTGCCTAAGATAGAACAATGAAAAAAATATTTGTAGAAATTATTCCTTCTATAAGAAGTAGGATATTAATCCATTCTCCTTTTTTGACTTCCAAAATCTTCACCATTCATATTGCTCCTTGAATTTTTGCAGTATGACATGGTATGGCCCAGATAGAGACAGAATTGACAGTTTATAAGTGGATAGGTCTTCTCAATTCTATTCCACCTCATGTAAACTTCTTTAAGAAAATGTTTTGGCTACCAATAATTTTTGGAGTCCTAAGAATAGTTTTATGTTATGATATTAGTTGGAATTGAGGGTTCCTTTTTCAACCCATCAACTAGCATTTCAACATGTCCTACTGTTATATTTCCTTTATTTTAGATCACTTTATTTCCATAATTTTATGTATCAGAATTTAAAATGATTATACCATTACCAATTATCAAAAGACATTGATCATTAAAAATCATTTTAACTTCATCTTAAGCAATATTTTCTCTTTACAACAACCCATCATTTGAGAATTTTTTAAACTGTTTTTTCTTCTTTGATTATTTTCAATTTGATTCACCTTCAAGTTTAATCCTAAGAGTAACAAATTATTCTTCAAGACCCTAAATTTTATTATAATTCCTCTCTAGTCTGGAGGTAAGTTCATTGATGACCTTTTCCATATATTTAATTATGATCATTAGTTCCAATACATCTTCTATGCTTTCGGGGATTGATGAATTTACATTCACTAGTTCTTCTAGTCATTCTATTTCACCTTCAATTTGATTAAAATATTCCTATATTTAATCCACAACTTATTTACACTTTTTTATATATTACTTTACTTATCAAACTTACTAAGAGAATTATTATGTTTCAATTTGATATTGGCATCAATGGTTAACTGATGTTCTCTAGTTTTATCTCATGATGGATCTTATTTTTCCACGATATCCATCATAGAATCATGGATTCCAAATTTAAATTTGGGTCTTCTTCCTAAAGGAATTCATTATCATCATCTTCCTCTTTGCAGGAAAAATGCTTCCCCTATACTTTATTTTTCAAATTTGATGTCTCCATTTTTTGAAAAACTTTTTCTAAGGTCTCTCTATTTTCCATATTTTCTCCCTTCATCATCGAAAATTCTTGAGCACTAAGAAGAAATGTTCCCAAATGTTCCATAATGAAAACAATCGAGAGGTTACTTACATTTTAAATTTTCCTTTTCCATTCTTGAATTTCTTATAAATGAGAGAAAGAGGTTCATTTTCCTAATTATCTTCATCATATCTATATTTTGAAATTTTGTGTTTGTCTATGGATTTGAATGCTATTTCATTTCTTACTCAAGTCATTTAATATTCTGGTTTGACTCCCATCTCATACACTATGAGGATTCTCACCAGATCATCTTGATATTTTTTTTGAGGGATCCGTTTCCACAAGACTTGACACATTTTCATTATAAATAGGTGGAAGTATTCTCAATATTTTATTTATAATATCAATGTCTTTGATCTCTTTGCCAAGCCCTCTCATTTCTCCTACAGCTTCATTAATTTGATTGAAGAATGAATCTTCATTTTATTTAAGGTGAATCTTTAGATCATAAAAACTATTGTGAGAAAACATATAGTTTGAATCATTCACTTTACACTCTCATTCACAAATATTTTCTAATTTTTCCCATATAGAATTTTATTAGGTTAAACTCATCACCATTGAATATATCTGATCTAAAAATTCTATATTGAGGGAAGTATAAGATTTAACACATGTATCAAGAATTTTTCTATCTATATCAGTCAATGAGAGCCTTGTTATATTACTGATTGATATTCCATGTGTAGTAGAAAAAAGGACTCATATTCCAAGAGATATTAGATGAGATATTATTCTGTTCTTCCTAATCTGAATGTTACTTCCATAAAAAATGTGGACTCCCCTACCACTGACTGAATTATATGTGACAGCAATAGAAAAATTAAACACCCGCAAAATTTACCCTCTAATACCACTTGTAGGACCCTAGGACACCCTATGATGGGAGGGGTGAATTAGGGTGTAAATATTTTGTTTTAATGTGATGGATATTGTTCCCATGTTGGTAGGAACTAGTTAATTCTGTATTATGGATATGGTTAGTAATCAAACATTGGCATGAAAAGAGAAGACATTGAACTTCTACTTGGTTCACCAGTAAAGGCTGCATCCAAGTAACTTACGCTGAAAGTGTGTCATTCATACCAAGAACCACTAATATTCACTAGTTGTAGAATAAGAATGTTCGGTAATAGCCACTATATGCCAAGAACACTTCCATTACAATAATTGAGGGATATCTCACTATATCCCTTAGAACACTTCCATCGACTCCCACTTTCTCACTGCTATGAGAGAATTTGAACTCAATTTGATGACTTGAAGGTCACTTCAAAATATTTTCATTAAATTTTGTGTCCCTTTCTTAGCACTAGAATCTTATTGCATCATGGACCTAAGTTGATGCACTTTGGAATCCTATTAACAAAATCCAGATATTCATTACTACATTTTGTGAAGCTCACTCCTTTATGAAACCACCCCTTCCGGCAGTGAATGCACTACATTCATGAAGCACCTATGCCTTCGAGAAATAACATTCCTTCACGAATCTCCCTTGAGTTTGCAGAACAAAATATCTTTGTGATGTTTACTATGTCAATGCGGACTACCCCATCATATCGAAGTACCCTTTAAACAAAATCTTTTAACATAAGTCAAAACATATAGTCTTTTTATGATTCTCAATCTAGTATAGAAAGCCTGGTTTGTGATGCTCTTCACGAACTCATTCCATTTCTAGATTTTCCATCAAAACTCCATTAAAATGTTGAAGGGGTAGCCTCATTTTTATAGGTTCGGATGTTCATGATGCTCTGTAGCCTCTTCACAGATTTTCCAGATCTTTCAACAAATTCATCATACCCCTCCTCCCTTTGCAAAGAAGCATAGAAATTCTTTGTTCACAAATCTCATCATAACCATAGATATTTTAATCAAAACCCTTCATGGTGCCCATTGTAATCACAAATTGTTCGGTCAATTACAAAATAGAACTCCATCCCCAATCGCGGAGATCAAAATCTCATAATCGTGGAGAACACCTTCAGAAAGCATTACTCCTTCGTGAAACACAACTCATGAAGCCCATTTTTATGAAACTCATGTATTTCCAATATTTTCATATGGTCATAAATAAAAAAACTTTTCCAATTGATATCCATTTTCCAAGTTTTCGTCTGAAAAAATTTGGAAAACACTGGGTAATGACACCACCATCAATACTGCTTTCAGGTTGAACTATAGGATACCTTTCGTAGAAATCTCACAGATCATCCATGGGAGGATTGAAAAAAACACAAAGGATGTTCCATTTCTCGAAAATAAAAACCTTGGATCCAATAATAACATATTTAACACACTCTTAAAATCTTATATTTCTTGTATTGATCATAAATCCATTCTAGAAAGGATTTTGGTGCAAACAAAACGAAGTTCCTAGGAGATGAGGTAATGATATTAAACCAGAATTTTCATTTTCTTTCATTTACCACCTTTATAACATATTATTAAACTATAATTATATACTATAATTTTTATATTACATATACAATGATGTAATTATTTTATGTTATTTACCTATATCCATCCCCAATTCAATTAAATGTAAAAAACCGGTCAATCGTATGTGCGAAAAACTATCTCCTCGTGAACAAATATAATTCATTTTCCATCAACTCCATTAAATTCCTGATATAATGATATAATAAAAACACTAATTGTATATGTATTATATTATTATAATTTTTTAATTATAATATCACATATACCTTTTTACGTTTCATTCCAAATGTGATACTGTGGCTCATGTGTACGGAGAATTGTCGCATCTCGAAGCGAAGTGATTTTTTTTCACTTAAAATTTACATGGAATGTAATAAGGATAAATTTAAGGTATATATATATATATAGTTTATATATATTACATGATATAAAATATAGAAGATTAATATATCACCCACTTCATTACCCTTTCACACCTTAATGGAATGATATCTTCACCCATGCGTACGTATGCCCTACATTCCCGACGAAGTGATGTGATTAATTTTCTATATTCAACATTAAATAATGATTCAAAAAATATATATAATAATACAATATTATATTTATAAATTTAATATAATTATTTAGATTATGTAATAATATATTATTTTAAATAAAAATAACTTTATTGATAAAACACGCATACGAAAATAATGCAATTGACACAAAAAGCATGTAAAAAATTAAATATTATTATAAAAAAGGTGGTAAAATGTTATAACAGGATCATATATGATATTTTATATACTAATATGGTTCTTTTATAAATTAATAACATGCTTAAAAACATTATAAATGTAAGATATTTTCTTTTTTAGGTACTCCTCTCTCTACGTTCTTTTCATTTGAACCTTAATAGCCCTGTCTCATTTAAAGATGGAGAGAATTTGTTGGAGAAAATGACCTAAAATATAGGATTCATGCATGTATGAATTAAGGGTATCTGAGTATATATGAATTAAGTGTTAAAAATGGGTTCAAAGTGAGTTGAGAGGCTTTGAAAGGAAAATTGGTTGAAACTCCACTATAGAACATTTACACGTCATGCAAGGGTATTATACATCATGTAATTCTGTATGGGATTTAAATAAATAAATATAAGGGGAAGGAATTTTTAGAAGAAACCTTAATAAATAATTTCTCTTTCTATAACTGGATTACACTTTATGTAAATTCCCATCCTGCAATTTTAAACATGTTTTATGGCTAAATTCTCACTTATTTTTGGCTAAATCTCTCCTCCTTTAACCCTAGGATCATTTGACAATTATGGAGGCTCCCAGACAGATCATAATATTTCATGACCTCTATTCTTGGTGAATAAAAATATGGATTGATGATTTCCACCATCGGGTATGTTTTTTCTTCTCGTTGAGTTTATATCTCTTTCTATTCCTCTTTCCAGATAAAAGAATGATGCATACCCATTGTTGGAGTTCGATCAAAATATATGATTATTAGTCCTTGAATCATTTTATCTTTAATTTATGATTTGAATCTAAATTCTGTTGGTTATTACATTCTTGACTAATTAGATTCAAATAATATATTTTTCTATTGGTGAGCCTTGTCAACAAATTGAGATAGTTTGTATAATTCTCAAATCCTATAGTCATGCTTTAGACATAGTTAATGAAAAATTATAGAGTTTCTATATGTTTTAGAAATTAAATTTCCTAAATTGTATTAATAAATTTGGTTAAATAAATAATTATAGGAATGTGAAATTGTATGATTTAGGAATTATTTACTATGGAAATTGATTGTGTGATATTTATGAGTGAATCATATTATTAATTGGGAATTAGTTATAAGATTTTGAAATAGTGAGTTTAAATAATTAATTGGTGAAATAATTTATTTAATATTGATATTGTGAATGGATTTATTAATTATTGAATTAATTAATGGTTGGTTAAGATATATATTTAATACAATTTTATTATGATATATGTAAATGGAGAATGGTAACATGGACATTCATCTAAGTATTATGAATGGTAAAATTCTCATTATAATTTTATTTGTAAAATGGTGAACGATTACATGGATATTCGTTCAATTATTATGAATGATAACATTCTCATTAAATTATTTAATGTAAAATGGATAATGTTAACATGGAAATTCATCAAAATAATAAGGAATGGTAGCATGGTTATTAAATTGTAAGAATTAAAATATGGTTACATGGTCATTAATTTGTGATGATTAATGAATGGTAACAGGGTCATTCAATTTTGAAATAAATAATAGTAACATGGTAATTTTGTTGTGTGTAAAAAATTATAAAATTTAATTTTTGAATATAATAATGGTAACATCGAAATTCAAACCTGGTATGTCCCTCTAGGATAGTTCAGACTCTGACAAGGGTCAAAGTTTTTATTGAGATACGAGTGTTCATAGGAACCCAGGGTTTATGTCATTAAATAAAGATTATTTGATAATGTGATAATTGTTTAATTATGAATTGTATTATTTTTTATAGAATTGCATGCACTTTTATTTGACTAGATATTGTTTTAGATTCCACTGATGACGGCCTACTAAGTTGTACTCACACTATATTTGGGTTTCCTAATCTCTACCTGGATAGACTTGATTGTTGTTTGACAGGTTAAGGGGGATGTCCTATGTTATATTCAAGTTTATGGATGGATCTTAGATGAGGGAACTGAAAACGGTTGGAGACCTTCTTGGGATTTTTTGGTGTCTTTTTTATCTATTTTCATTTGAGACACTTTTCATGTACATTAAAAAGTATTTCTTCTATTTTAGTTGGATATTTCATTTCCTATTTTGTTTCTTATGATATCTTGATATTCCTTATTGAAATATATTTAATTTTCTATTGGTTATTATATCCATTGGAATATTACTATAATAAATGAGGGTATAATGTCCACACGAATGACTTATTAAACCATCAAAGCTAGTTAGAAGCCTCTGAAATATGGGGAGGCATGCTTAATTTCATGTGATTGACCTACTCAGGGCAATGGTATATGGCACCCAGGCTGGGACATTACAAAATATTATTAGTGGAAATTTTATTTTCTTTTTTTTATTAATATTTAAGAAATATAGAGATGAGAGTAGGATGATTCAGGCCTTGGTAATGAGCTCATTCAAAAGAGTTGAAAAACCTTATATGGGGTAAAACCCATGTACTCAGGGTGGGATTGTTGTTGTTGTTTTTGTCATTATAGTTCAATATTATTTCACCTTGAGAGATAAACATACTGTGTAGTGTGATAATTGTTCATTATATTTTTCTAATAATTGAATCATGGTTAGAATATCACAAAATTTTAGCTTACATGTATTTTTTAGGCACCCATGATTATTTCTTAACATGCACCAATTACGACTTGCATGGTAAAATGGGTTTTGGGTAAGTTGTTGAACTTGAACTACTTTCTTGGCTTGTGAAATTTAATTCAAAATTGTTCATAATGAGAAATATGAAATGGTAAAATTATTTAACAATTAGAATAAATGTGTTTTTAAATATGAAACATGAACTATGTGAATGTGTTTACCTGGTAACCATGACCTTGGTGTACGATTATTATGTTTATTTTTAGCCCCTCCTTTTTTACTGTGTGGAGAGATGTGGTGAACATATATTTTGTGACCTTTTGTTTATTTCCCTTATGTAAAGGATTTGATGTTATCAATTGTTTCATAAGGAATGTATTTGGAATTATAGAGTTATAACTCCATAAGGATGATTATTGAGAAGATGACCAGAGGAAATGGTGGTGGATGATCCTCCAGTGGTGAAACCTAAGGCATCATTAGTTTTGAATGATGATGTAGGGGAGAAGTTCTGAGGGGACTTCACTTGCTTCATGAAATTCATAGAAAGGGACCAAGTAGAGGGTTGTGAAATTATTGTATGAGATAAAAATAGATATATAGTTACAACAGCATTAGACTTTCCCTAGAGAGGGTGGACCTGAAGGTGATGAGTTACGGGTTGAGTCCGTTGAGATAATACTTGACAATTTAGTAACTCTTGCTAATGAGAGTCTCAATTTGTCCCCTTATATTCTACAAGGATTAAGAAATAAGTAATGGGATATTAATGTGTTGACAGAATAGGCTGATGGAAAGATATGGATAGAATTCTTGGAGATTTTCTTGGACGACTTCTATCCACAGACACTGGGACAAGAAAATGCAGTGGAATTCTTATGGCAGAATTAGAGTATCATGTTCATGATGGATTATGTTGGACACTTTACAGACCTGTAATGCTTTTGTAACACTCGAGATTTTTATGAGAAATATTTTGTTATCATCAAAAGAATCGTTTACTACACAGAACACTATCTTGGCTTGCTTTACACGCAATTACGACCTTCCTCAATAGCATGCATTGTACGTAATACCGAGTTTCACTAAACAATGATATGCTATTAAAATATTATTAAAACTAGCTGTTATGAATACTAATACCCAATTATTGAAATTTTATAAATTTTATCTTCCAAAATGAACTTCATTTTTTGATTTAGAATATCGAAATTAGCCTATGGTGAAATTTTGGTATTTTTCTAAAAACTTTCAATTTTTGATGAATAGTGAAAACACTCGGTTACTATTTAAAAACTGACTTTTTATTTAAATTTTTTTTTATTTTATTTAAATTCATTTTAGGTAAAAATTTATACATAATACCTATATAAGTTCAAAGTAATTCATTGGAGTCATTTTATAATAATTTTAGATATATAAAAATTTTATTGAACTTTTCACCGTCTTTTACCCACCTCTAAGGATAATTTGAAAATTTACATAAATCTTAATTTTACTGCATCTGTGAGTGGAATTTCGAAAATACGAGAGACACGGTTAATATCAAGGAGTAAAATGTGGTTCAATAAGATAAAAAGAATTCTTGGTGAATAGTAACTTTTTACTTTTTTTACCACGGTTAAAAGTAAATAGGGTAATTAAGGGTAAAAATGATATTATTATTACCTTAACACTTGTACTAATTCTATTGGATAAGTTTAATTCGACAAAAGAGAACCTTAGGAATAAAATATATCCATTTAGGTCCACATGGATTAGATTAACATATTTATTATTATTTTATTTGAAGAATAGTTAAAATAGTTAAAATCAATGTTTAATAACTAAAATTTTTTTAATATAGTGTTATACATAAGATAAATTCGACTATAAATATTCATTAGAAAGATTAAACTATTTCCGACATTATGGTATTTTATTAATAATTTTTAGACTTTAAATAATTTAATTTATGTATGACACAATGATGATGCAGTAATTACCTTATTAAGGAAATATTAACATAATTGATATTATAAATACCCAAATAAATATAATTTGAGATTTTTTATGAAATCAAATAATATTATAGGTACATATGACATGTTAGTATTAATGTAATCACTGTTTTAGAACTAATAATTCTTTTATGAGTTTCACAAAAATCAGTTACCTAATAGTGTCAAAATTGACATAAAATAGTTTTAAAAAACAATATTATATTATTAAGTGTTATTTTATTCCAAAAATATAAGGTTCGGCCAAATGACTTTGATAAAGTTATGTATATTAATAATGAACAACTTGGGGTTTGTTTGGCTTGTTATAGTAATTTTATTAACGTTATAGTGTAAGAAAACAAGAAGACACGGTAAAAGTAAAATTATTTAACTTAAAGTAAAATCTAAATGATATGGTTAAAATAGAAACCTAAACTTGTCTAAATTCTATTGGATGATAGGGTTTAAACCCATCCCCACATTATATTCTAAATAAATAAATTTTGAGCTATTAAAAACCAAATATGACATTATAATAAAATAATAATTTTAGTTTTTCCAAGGGTGCTGCTCTCCACCATTATAAAAGGGCACCACCTCCCTCTCCTCCTTAAACCACATTGAGCCTACAAGATCCAAAAACCCCTGAAAATTTCTCTTCTCCACATCCCTATAAACATCCTAGTGGTCTTGGACTTCTTCAAATACCATCTTTTGTTCCCTAAGAGGAGGTTAAGAATAGGTGCTTCAAAGAAGAGGTAATGTTTGTTACCTATTCTTTCAACTTTATTTCTTCTTCTACTTCTTCATAATTAGTTGTCTAATTATCGAGTAATAACATAATTATCACTCATATACTGATATGTTATTATAAATTTGAAACAACCCTATTTCACCATCTATCCATCCTACCGAAAATGAAATCACTGCGCGTGTGTACGTACGGAATACGGTATCCATGCCCTGGTGTAATCTATTTTCCACCACAACCTTACTTGGATGGGTATAATGGTGTACAGAATTACTATATATGAATATTTTGAAGTGATATTTATTCTTAAATAGTATACATACAATTCAATACAATTCCACAATCTGGGGAATGATATCATCGCTCGTGTGTATGTACGGTCTATCGTCTCCACGATGTGATGTGACTTGTTCTACATGATAATCATTGAATAATAAATATATAAATTAATTGAATGAATAAATATGATATATATTACACTGATAAAATTCTAGAAATTATGTATCTATAACCTAAATAGAATAATAGGAATTTATTCGACAAAATACGCATAAGAACAAAAAAGCAATAAGCACCTGAATAACAAGTAGTAATGAAATATTACTAATAATAAGTTAAGAATCTATGAATATGACCAAATATGATATCATAACAATGGGTATGATTATATAATAAGTTAATAACATTATTTAAATAATTATACAGGAGGTTCGGACACGTACGAAGAAAATCGGACCTAAGGTAAGGGAAAATCTCACAATTTCATTTTTATCTGAGATTGTTTATACTTCCAGAATTACTGGGGCATATTTATCATCCACATACATTTTTACTCAATATTTAATATAATTTCTATCCTCCTACAATTTTTTATGTCCAATTTTACCCTTCGGTGAGTTTTTAGTAAAAGATATGAAAGGAATCTTTTGTCATTTTTCGTACGAGGTACTTTTTGACTTTTTCAGCCAAAGTACGAGAATAATTTTTTTTACTTATATGGAATGAATGAATTTTTTGAACATTATTTCCATGAATCTTCCTTTACAAGTTTTCAAGTTTATTTTTAATCAAATTCTTTTAGTTTAAAATTATATGACATTTTAAAAAAGTAAAATGTTTTTGAAGTAGAAATGATATTTTTCCTCAAGAATGGAGTTCAAGCGTTTTATCAAAATTATTTTCCATCTAAGATAATATAGGGTTCAGTTTATATCCCTATTTTTAAATTAATTTGATTATGTTATGATGGAATTATTTTTATGAAGTCCTTTTATCTTATATGGATTATGTTTTGATGGCATGATGTTTAAGAATCCCATTTTTATTACATGGGTTATGCTATGATGTATGATTTAGGATTTCGTGGCACACATAAGAATGGTTTCATTATGTGATTGGTGGGAACTATATCTCCCTCCAATGCATTGGGTAAATATTTATATCTCATGAGATAGACATGGCAGTAATGGCAGGTTAATCTGGTTCAGTGAAACATGACTGAAACGAGGAGTGAACTCGGTTCAGAAATGGACTTTGTCCACTAAGATAATCTTGGAAATGAGTCTTGACTAATAAGAAATTCTTCTCTATGATTATGTGTGTATGACACAAAGTTTCATGTTTTATGTTATGATTATTTGGATTAAATTTCACAAATATTATTGATCCCATGTCATGATATTATGATCTTTTTTGCCGGACAAGATTTCCTAAATTTTATGTTCTTAAGAATATGATATGATTAATATTTGTTTTGTTTACCCTTACTGAGCATTTGAGCTCACCCGTTTGTATGTTTTCTTTTCCCCATGTCTGGAAGAAGGGTAATAAGTAGAATATGCCAAAAGGGACTCTAGATATGATGAAATAAATGGGAGACAACGTAGATGATTTATGAACCAGTTGTTTATGTTTCCCAGTTTCTAATGACACAATACCAATATGGTCCTTTCATGGTTTTGTAATATGTTGTAATAAGTATGCTTCAATTCTGATGTAATAACAATGTATGTAAAGTATGAGATGTTATAGTTGGTATCAGAGGAATGTTATAGGCAACCTTTGGAAACTAGGATGTGAAAGCCTTAGTAAGAACTCTAAGGATAAGTCTAAGCATAGAACACAATCTTAGTGTTTTAGAAATGGCCATGAATAACCTATGATAAGACCTAAAGCGTGAAATTTTATTCTAGATTATGTGGTTTTCCTATTATAATTAGTATTGCTCACACTATTCTTCTTGGTTTTTAGTCATTGGCTGGAACCTGAAGGAACCATGTTAATTCTGGATGCGACGGGCAATGTAATGATTTTCCCCTTGAGCAACCAAACGTTATGGGAGATAGAATGCAAAATCTTGAAGCTATGATCACACAACTTTCTTAAGCTATGAATCATGCATGACTTCTAAACGAGCAAAGGAAGAAGCAACATTCAGTTGAATCCTTCATGATGCAGTGTCAACCCTCATTCAGATGGTCTACTGATTCATTAGTTCCTGAAAAATGGATCAGTACTACTGAAAAGATATTTTCAATTCTTCAATGTTCTGAACATGAAAAAGTCATCTTAGCAGTGTATTTTTTGGAAGGTGATGCTGATAGATGATGGAATCTTATCAAGAATACAAGGCAAAGAGATGAAATTGAGTCCATGGAATGAGATGAGTTCAAGAACATATTTTTCAATAAGTACATCCCTCATATTCTTCGAACAAAGATGGAGAAGGAGTTTCTTGAACTAAAGAAAAAGGATGATGAATCGGTTGGTACCTACGAAGAAAATTTTACAAGACTTGCAAGGTACGCTTCTGGGATTTTTATCCAACTTGAGACTAATATCGATCGATTCTTTAGTGTATTAAAACCAAGTCATCGAAGGGCGTTAGCCATAAGGGACTTCAATAGCTATGAGGAAATCGTTCGATGTGCTCTCAAGGTTGAGATGGATACTGGAGTAACCCATCAGTCATATGGGTTTGATAAAAAGAGGAAAATGGAATTCAAAGGGAAATCCAAAGAGCACACTGAAAAGACGATGATTTTTCTCTTATGATCAAAGTGTGGAAATAAAAATGGAGGGAGTTGTCTTAAAGGGACAAGTAAATGTTTGAAATTGTGAAAAGAAGGTAATCAGGCATTTGAATGCCGTAATGATGGGAAGAAGATTTCTAGTGATGTGAACAAATAAAAGGCTACACAGGGTGCACCTCCTACACTTCAATGTTACAAGTTCAAGGAAATGGGGCATTATCCTAATCAACTCCCAAATCCAAGGGTTGTTGTTGACGATCGACGTCAACAAACTCTAGAGGCTAAAGACAAAGGAAAGTCACATGCAATTTCTATCAGCATTGTGGAGTATGATAATGAAGTGGTGAAAGGTACACTTACCGTCCACTCTAAAGTAGAAAATGTTTTATTTGATTCTGAATCCACCCACTCTTTTATTTCTGAAGAATTTTCTAATTGTATCACCATATTACCTCAATAATTTGATGTTGAGTTAGCTGTGACAACACCTTATGGCACAACAGTCGCATCAAAAGTTTATAATTCTTCTCCGATTGAAGTTTCTGGGAAAGTGCTTCCTGCAAATCTTGTGATCCTCCCTATAGTGGAATTTGATGTGATTCATGGCATGGATTGGATTTCTTTATATGGAGCTCATATCAATTGCCAAAGAAGGGGGGTCACATTTCATATTCCAGATCAATCTATGATTGTCTATCAATGCAAGGATGAACATAACCTTCCAGTGGAAATTTCTTCCATCTTATGGGTCTTAATTCCACTAAATGAAGGTTATTTATGTCAAATGGTTGGTGAGAAACTCACGATTAATAATATTCCCATTGTACGAGAGTTTTATGATGTCTTTCTAGAGGAATTTCCAGGTCTTCCTGCGAATTGTGAAGTTGAGTTTTCAATAGAACTCATATCGGGTGCTCTGACCATTTCAAAGAAACCTTATAGAATGGACCCAATTGAGTTGCAGGAATTGAAGAAGCAACTCCAAGATAATCTTGATAAGGGATTCATACACCCTATTGCGTCACCTTGGGGAGCACCTGTTATGTTTGTTAAGAATAAAGATTGATCAATGAGACTCTGCATTGATTATCGAGAACTTAACAAATTCACTATCAAGAACAAATATCCTCTACCACACATTGATGACATATTTTACCAACTGTGCAGAGCTCAATAATATTCCAAGATTGATCTTCATTCAGGGCATCATCAATTAAGGTTCAAAAGGGAGGATATACCAAATACGACTTTCCGTACAAGGTATGGACACAATGAATTTATAGTGATTCCATTCGGTCTTACTAATTCCCCTGCTATCCTCATGGATCTAATGAATAGAGTCTTTAGAGAATATCTTGATCACTTTGTGGTTGTCTTTATAGATGATATTCTTATCTATTAAAAGAGAAAGGAAGAACATGAGGATCACTTGAAAATTGTATTGAAGACCCTGAGAATGGAGAAGCTTTATTCCAAATTTACCAAGTGTGAATTTTGGCTTCAAAAAGATGAATTTTTGGGTCACATAATCTCAAAAGAGGGGATATATGTGGATCGAGAAAAAACAGAGGTTATCAAAAGATGGTCAAGACCAACAATAGTAACGAAGATCTGATGTTTTCTTGGTTTGGATGGATTTTATCGACGTTTTCTGAAAGATTTTTCATGATTATCTAATCCAATAACCAGGTTGAATCGAAAAGGAGTTAGGTTCCTTTGGATGGAGGAGTGTGAAGATAATTTTAAGGAGTTAAAAAAGAAGGTCATTCAGTGAACCTGTGCTCACACTGCCTTGTAGTGGAGAAAGGTTTGTGATCTACAGTGATGCATCTAAGAAGGTATTGGGGTGTTTTATCATGAAAAACGATATGGTGATAGCTTATGTCTCACAACAGTTGAAAAATCCATGAGCAAGATTACCAAACTCATGATTTTGTGTTAGCTGCGGTAATATTTTCATTAAATATTTGGAGGAATTATCTTTATTGAGAAAGGTGTGATATTTATATTGATCATAAAATTTTAATGTACATTTTCACACAAAAGGAGCTGAATATGCACCAAAGAAGATGGTTGGAGCTGATTAAGGATTACGACTTCTCAATTCATTACCATCTTAGGAAAGCAAACAAGGTGGAAGATGCATTAAGTCGACAATACCATGCTAGCTTATCCTTGATGAGGATGACAAAAGACCCAATATTTATGGATTTACAAAGGATGTATCTTAGAATTATAATGGAAGGGGGAAAATATTATCATTATCAAATGAATGATCAACCATCTATACATGTAATGATTAAAGAGGCACATAAAGAATATTCAGAGTTACAAAAGAAGGTGAGAAATGTTCCTGAATTCAACCTTGATTGTGATTCCATAATAAAGTTCAGAAATCGGGTTTGTGTTCCTCCCATACCAGAATTAAAGGAGCTGCTGGATAAGGCTCATAGTTCTTCATTCTCTATTCATCTTGGATGCACGAAGATGTATAGGGACCTGAAAGAGTACTTCTGGTGGGATGGCATGAAATGAGATGTTGCTGAATATGTCTCTCGATGATTGGTTTGTCAACAAGTTAATGCTGAGAGACAGAATTCTAAGGGGGTGTTACAACCATTACCCATACCCTAATGGAAATGGGAAAACATCACTATGGACTTTTCCACCAGACATCCTAAAACATCCAAAGGAAATAATGCTATCTGGGTCATAGTTGATTGTCTTATGAAGTCGGCGCACTTCATTGCTATTAGAGAAGATTTCTCTCTAGATTAGATTTCTAGGATATATGTAAAGGAAGTGGTAAGATTACATGGAGTACCACTTTCCATTATATCTGATCGGGGTCTGAGGTTTACCTCAATGTTTTGGAGAAGTCCTCAGCATACTCTAGATGCAGAGTTGTGTTTCAGCACTACTTATCATCCTCAGACAGACGGTCAGTCTGAGAGTACAATTCAAACTCTAGAATATATGTTGAGAGATTGCTCTATGGATTTAAAAGGAGGTTGGGATCAACACCTACATTTGGTGGAATTTTCTTATAATAATTTCTTTCACTCTAGTATTCATATGGATCCTTACGAAGCACTCTATGGAAAGATATGCAGGACTCCAACTTGCTGGGATGAAGTTGGAAAAAGAAAGCTATTAGGACCTGATCTTGTTGATGAGATGTCAGAAAAGGACCGATCTATTCAACAACACATAAGAGCATCTCAGAGTTGACAAAAAAGTTATGCCGATAATCGAAGAAAATACCTAGAGTTTCAAGTGGGTGATAAAGTGTTCTTACGAATATCTCCTTGGAGGAGAGTAATGAGATTTGGAAAGAAGGGAAAGCTGAGCCCTAGGTATATCGGTCCTTTCGAAATACTGGATCGTGTTGGGAAGGTAGCTTACTAATTGGTGCTTCCACTGAATCTCTCTCAAGTTCATGATGTGTTCCATGTATCTCTCCTGAGAAATTACGTACCTGATCCTTCACATGTACTCAACTCAGAAGTTGTACCGCTGGAGCAAAATCTTTCTTATGAAGAACAGACGATAGAGATTCTGGATCAAAGTGAAAAAATCCTACAAAACCAGACCACTTTCTTAGTGAAAGTTTTATGGAGGAACCACCAATTATGAGAAACGACATGGGAGCTTGAGGATATGATGAAGGAGAGGTATCCTCATCTGTTTGTTACTATGTGATGAATTCCGAGGGTGAAATTCATTTTAAGGGGGGTAAAATGTAACACCTGAGATTTTTATGAGAACTATTTTGTTATCATCAAAGTAATCTCTTACTACACACAACACTATCTTGAATTTCTTTACACGCAATTGTGACCTTCCTTGATAGCTTGCGTTGTACGCAATACAGAGTTTCACTAAACAACGATATGCTATTAAAATATTATTAAAACAAGCCATTATGAATAGTAATACCCAGTTTTTGAAATTTTATAAATTTTATCATTCAAAATGGACTTCATTTTTGGATTCCGAATATCGAAATTAGCCTAGGGTAAAATTTTGGTATTTTTCTGAAAAATTTCAATTTTTGATGAATAGTGAAAACACTGGGTTACTATTTAAAAACTGACTTTTTATTTAAATAATTGTTTATTTTATTTAAATTTATTTTAGGTCAAAATTGATACATAATACCTATATATGTTCAAAGTAATTCATTGGAGTCATTTTATAATAATTTTAGATATATAAAAATTTTATTGAACTTTTCACTGTCTTTTACCCACCTCCTAGGAGAATTTTAAAATTTACATAAAACATAATTTTACCGCTTTTGTGAGTGAGATTTCAAAAATCTGAGAGACACGGTTAATATCAAGGAGTAAAATGTGGTTCAATAAGATAAAAATAATTTTTTGTGAATAGTAACTTTTTACTTTTTTTACCACGGTTAAAAGTAAATAGGGTTATTAAGGATAAAAATGATATTATTATTACCATAACACATGTCCTAATTCGATTGGATTAGTTTAATTTGACCAAAAACAACCTTAGAAATAAAATATGACCATTTAGTTCCACTTGGATTAGATTAGGACATTTATTATTATTTTATTTAAAGAATAGTTAAAATTGTTAAAATCAATGTTTAATAACTAAAACATTTTTAATATAGGGTTGAACATAAGATAAATTCGACTATAAATATTAATTTGAAAGATAAAAACATCTCCTACATAATTTTGTTTTATTTATAATTTTTAAACTTTAAATAATTTAATTTATCTATGACACAATGATGATGCAGTAATTACCTTATTAATGAAACATTAACATAATTGATATTATAAATAACCAAATATATATAATTTGAGACTTTTTAAGAATTACAATACTTTTATTGGTTAATATGACATTTTTTTAGTATTTTAATTAACTTTTTTCGAACATATCATGCGGTTATGATTTTTAAAAAAATCAATTACCAAATAGTGTCAAAATTGACATAAAATAGTTTTTAAAGAAAATATTATATTATTAATTGTTATTTTATTCCTAAAAATCTCAGGTTCGTCCAAATAACATAGATAAGGTTATATATATTAATAATTAACAACTTTGGGTTCTGTTGGCTTGTTATAGTATGTTTATTAACCATATAGTGTAAGAAAACAAGAAGACACGGTAAAAGTAAATTATTTAACTTAAAGTTAAATATAAATGATAAGGTTAAAATAGAAACCTAAACTTGTCTAAATTCTATTTTATGAGAGTATTTAGACCCATCCCCACCTTATCTTCTAAATAAATCAATTTGGATCTATTAAAAACCGAATATGATTTTATAATAAAATAATATTTTTTTGTTTTTCCAAGGGTGCCCCTCTCCACCCTTATAAAAGGGCACCTCCTCCCTCTCCTCCTCACACCACATTGAACCTTCAAGATTGGACAAACCCTACCAATTCATCTTCTTCACTTACCTAGAAGCATCCTAGAGGTCATGGTCTTCTTCAAGGACCATCTTTAGTTCCCTAAGAGGAGGTTAAGAAGAGGCGCTTCAAAGAAGAGGTATTGTTCGTTACCAATTATTTCAACTTTATTTCTTCTTCTAATTATTCTTCTTTAGTTGTTTCATTAAAGAGTAATAACATCAGTATCACTCATATAATTATATGTTATTATTAATATGAAACAACAGTATTTCACCTTCTATCCATGCTATGGAAAATGAAATCACCACGCATGTGTACGTACGGAATACCGTCTCCACGCCGTAGTGTAATCTGTTTTCCACCACCACCTTACTTGTATGGGTATACTGGTGTAAATAATAACTATATATTATTATTGTAAAGTGATATTTATTCTGAAATAGTATACATACACTTAAATACAATTCCACGATCATGGGAATGATATCATCGCTCGTGCGTACGTACGGCCTACCGTCTACACGATGTGATGTGACTCGTTCTACATGATCTTCATTGAATAATGATTATATAAATGGATTTAATGAATAAATATGATATATATTACACTAATAGAATTCTGGAAATAATTTATCTATAACATAACAATAAGAATTATAATTTATTAGACAAAACACGCATAGGAACAAAAAAGCAGTACACACCCGAATAACAAGTAGCAATGAAATATTACTAATAAGAAGCTAAGAATATAACAATATGACCATATATGATATCATAACAATGGTTATGATTCTAGAATAATTAAATAACATTATTTATATCATTATACAATAGGTTTAGACATGTACGAAGAAAATTGGACCGAAGGTAAGGGAAAATCTCACAATCTCATTTTTATCCAAGATTGTTTATACTTCCCGATTTACTGGGGCATATTTATCATCCACATACATGTTTCCTCAATCTGTAATATTATTTCCATCCTCCTACAATTTTTTAAATCCAAATTTATGATTCGGTGAGTTTTTAGTAAAAGATATGAAAGGAATATTTTGTCGTTTTTCGTACGAGGTACTTTTTGACTTTTTCGGCCAAAGTATGAGAAGAATGTTTTATTAACATATATGAAATGAATGGATTTTTCGAAACTTATTTCCATGAAGCTTACTTTACAAGTTTTCATGTTTATTTTTAATCAGCTTATTTTAGTTTAAAATTATATGACATTTTCAGAAAGGAAAATGTTTTTGAAGTAGAAATGATATTTTCCTCAAGAATGGAGTTCAAGAGTTTTATCAAAATTATTTTCCATATAAGATAATATAAGGTTCTGTTTCTATCCCTATTTTTACATTAATTTGATTATTTTATGATGGAATTATTTTTATGAATTCCTTTTATCTTATATGTATTATATTATGATGGCACGATGTTTAAGAATCCCATTTTAATTACATCGGTTATGCTATGTTGTATGATTTATGATTTTGTGGAACACATAAGAATGGTTTCATTATGAGTTGGGTGGGACCTATATCTCCCTCCAATGCATTGGGTAAAGATTTATATCTCATGAGATAGACATGGCTGGAATGGAAGGTTAATCAGGTTCAGTGAAACAGGACTGAAACGTGTGAACTCGGTTCAGAAATGGACTTTGTCCGCTAAGATAATCATGGTAATGAGTCTTGACTAAAAAAAATGATTATCTATGATTATTTGTGTATGCCACAAAGTTTCATGTTTTATGTTATGATTATTGGGATTAAATTTCACTATTATGATTGATCCCATGTCATGATATTATTATCTTTTTTGCAGGACATGATTTCCAAAATGTTATGTTCTTAAGAATATGATATGATTAATATTTATTTTGTTTACCCTTACAGAGAATTTGAGCTCATCCTTTTGTATGTTTTCTTTTCCCCAGGTCTAGAAGAAGGGTAATAAGTAGAATATGCCAAAAGTGACTCTAGATATGATGAAATAAATTGGAGACAACAAAGATGATTTTTGAACCAGTTGTTTATGTTTCCCAGTTTCTAAAGACACTATACCTATACGGTCCTTTCATGGTTTTGTTATATGTTGTAATAAGTATGCTTCAATTCTGAAGTAATAACAATGTATGTAAAGTATTGGTCATTATAGATTTTCTCCAGTATTGAAAATATATTATATAGCTATGGAAAGATGCTTACAATATGGGCCTAAGTGGAAATAAATTCCCACGTTAATTTTTTTGGTTAAAGAATACTATTAAGGTGGTGGATCATGCTCTCAAAGGTGAGGGGAACTTGAAATAGGATTCTATCTCTAGACAAGTTTTTTATAATAGAAAATTAGTAAGTGAGAATTCTGAGTGTAGGATGGGACTCTATGAAAAAATTATTTAATGAAATAGAAAGAAAATTACACATATAAGAAGGATAGTTTCAGAGTACCACACATGAGTGACCTTTTATCAGTGCGGTAGGCCAATTCATTATCATGAGGATTGTCCCCTTCCAGTAGTGTACTGTCAGTATTGTGGCATGATGGGACATTTAAAAATGTTCTATAGTATGCTAAGACAGATGGTCAGTGAGGGTGCAGTTAGACTGGGTAAAAATGGGGGAAGGGGATCTTCTACACTGTATCAATATGCAGGTGGGAGTTCTCAAAGCTGAGGTGGTGGAGGTATATGAAGATGTCGTTCTCAGAAAGAGAACCCATGTCTGCTAAGTGGTGTGACTTAGGGGATTCCGAAAACATCACAGGGGAGAGTTGTAGGATAGATACATCCACTGTAGCATACACTTGTAGATAAAGAAGATGGATCGTCCAGAGTGATATGTACTATTCTTGTATCTTCTAAATTATGTAATGCCTTATTTGATTATGTTGCCTCTCATTATTTTATATGTGAAAATTTTGTTAATGGTTTGAGTCTAGCAGTTCATTTCATAAGAAGTTTATGACTATAGATACATCTTTGGGAGTATGGTCTAGAGACATCTAATTCTACAAGTTTTGTTCTCCCAAAAATGGGGAATATACTTTTTTGTGGGATCTCTATACAATTGACTTGTCGGGATTCAACCTGATTATGGGTATGGATTGGAAAGTCACATATTGATCCCACATTGATTTTTAATGAAGGATAACCACCATTATGTATAATAATGGTGAACATAATATTAACTATGGGGAGTGGGATATAAAAGAGGACCAAGTAGGTCTAATTAATCCACAACTAAGAGGGATTACAACCTCGGTTTCTATTTTATTGATGGATGATGGGTGCTTAAAACATGAAACTGTCACACATGTAGTGGAAAAGTTTGGGGATGTGTTTCATGAACACATCTTAGGACCCATACTTGAGAGAGATGTGGAATTCACTATTGATATCATGCTAGGGTATGAACCAATATCTATTCCTCCATATATAATTGAATTTAAAAAGAATCAAGATCTCAAGAATTAGCTGGAGGAGTTGAATAATAAGGTGTTTATCTATCCATGTATGTCACCTTATTGATCACCTGTGTAGTTTCCAAAGAAGGATAATGAGATTTGGCACTTGTGCGTTGATTACCAGAAGATGAACTAGATGACTGTGAAGAACTGATATCCTCTTCTATGTATTGATGATCTATTCAACTATTTAAATAGCTCTTGTGTGTTATTGAGGATCTACTTGAGATCAAGATATAATAATATTAGATTTCGAACATTTGATATACCAATGACTTCTTTCATTAGAAGGTATGTCCTTTTATGAGTTTGATGTAATTCCATTTGGGCTGAAAAATTAACCAGTAGTCTTTATGGAATTGATGAATAGAATATTCCAACCATACCTGGGTAAATTTTTTGTTGTGTTCATGGAGGAAATATTAGTGTACGCCAAAACTTGTGTTGATCGTGCCCAAAATCATGACATCATTTTGCGTACACTGATAGAGGATATGCAATATGACATGCTATCAAAGTCCATGTTTTGGATAAACAAGATAAATTTATTGGGATACTTTATCTTATAAGAAGGTGGTTCAGTGGATCGAGAGAAGGTTCAGGTAGTGGTTTCATGGGAGCATCCCAGGAACATGTTTGATATCTATATATTTCTGGGGATAGTTGGATATTATCAGAGATTCATCCATGAATTTTCATGTTTTGAAGTGTGACTTTTGGGAATGAACATGTAGAGTGTAAATTTCAAATGGATGGAATCTTGTGAGAAATCCTTCAAATATTTGATGAATCACTTGAAATCTACACCGATCATGATCTTACCCAAGCCAAGGGAGGAGTATAAATTGTGTTGTGATGCTTTTATAATTGGTATTAGAGTTTTGTTGTTGTTGGGAGATCATGTTGTGGCATATGGGTCTCAGAAGCTGAGGTCTCATGAACAGAACTACCCCACGCACGATCTCAATCAATAAGAAGTGTTTTATACTCCAAAGATTTGGCAACACTATCTGTTGGGTGAAAATTTTATAGGTTTTACCGATCACAGGAGCCTACGGTACATCTTTTTCAATAGAGATTTTAATAATTTCCAATATAAATGGGTGGAATATATGAAGTCTTTTAATTTTGAGTTGGAACATAATCCTGAAAAAATAAGTAGTGTTTCTGATACATTAATCCTAAAGACTCATAATCAGAAATTTCAGGAGTCTAGTGTTGAGTGAAATATGATGTCTTTAATATCTCATATTCATGTGGTGGATTAGAAGAACTTGAAATAAATAACTCTTGTTTCAGTTGTAGTGGAGTCTACACATTTAATATGGATTTGAGATAGGTAGTATGAGTATCCAAAAAGTTTTTATTTGAGGGAAAACCTTGAATTTGGGGAATCATATCCATATTATAGCATAGATGACGATGGGATAATATATTTCAGGAATCAGGTTGTCATATCTATGAGCATGTGAGAGGAGCTTTTGTAATTTCATGCCTCAAAGTAGGTAGTTAATCCAAGTGTGGCCAAAATTGTTTGTGACCTATGATAATAATTTTGGTGGCCTCGTATAAAATGGGAGATTTTATGGTTCATAAAAGGATGATACACCTGTCAGAAGGTGAAAGAGGAGCATCAATGACCTAGAGGTTTTCTACTATAATTACATATTCTAGAGTGGAAGTGGGATGATGTGAAAGTGGATTTTTATGTGGTTTTCCTAAACACATCAAGGAAGAATGATTGTATCTGGTTTTCTATTCATTGACATAAAAATTAGGGCATTTCATGACAATACAAGAGGATTTCATGATAATAAAAGTTCGGTGTTTTATATGTACTGGATATAATATGTCTGCACTAGGTGCCACAGACTATAGTTTCTGATTGTGATTCATGTTTTACCTCACTGTTCAATTAGGTCTTGGAGAAAGAACTTGGTACACATGTATTAATAAGTATGAAAATCCACCCACAGATAGGTGGGCATTCATAATGAACTATACAGGAACTTGAGGAAATGTTTTGGGAGTGTGTGGATAACATTGGATGATCTTGGGAGAACCACTTGGATTTAGTTGAGTTTTCCTATAACAAAATTTACAAGAAACTATATAGTTCAAACCCTATGAATTTATTTATGGTAGTCCATATAGATCACTGATATACTAGATAGAGGCTTGAGAGTAATATTTATTGGGAACGAGTCTCATGTAGTAGACGTCAGAGTAGGTTCAGCTAATTCAGAAACATTTGAACATGGATCATAGTAGTAAAAAGTCATATGATGAAATATAGAGACAAAACCAAGATTTTAGAGAGGTTGGTAATCTATTCCATTGGGTGTCCTCTAGGTAATGTCACTACAACATACAGAGGTAGGGTAAGTCGATGCCCAGGTTCATTTGAACATTTGAGGTAGTGGATATAATTGGGCTGGTGGCATACCAATTTGATCTTCCATTGAAATATAGAACCATGGATGTTGTTTTACTTGTATCAAAACATCCTCCAAATCAACTCGACACTTCTTATGTGATTGAGGTAGATAATGTAGATCTTGATATAGATGTGTCCTTTGAGGAGCATCTGATTCATGTGTTAGATCATAGTGTGCATGTGTTTTGGGGAAGGACCGTGATGATAGTTTATTTATTTTTTGTAACATGGGAATATAGAGGAGGAAAATCGTTAAAGATAAAGAGACATATGGACTCAATTTGAAAATATCTTTGACTCATAATCTTTGATATTTTTGTAAATCTAGATTGAGGATGAGATTTTATTAGGTGGGGAGATTTTAATTCCATCTCTTTTTTAAGGTACTTTTCTCTCTATATACTTCTAATTTGTACCTTAATAGACTATTCTTGTTTAACAATGGAAATAATTTGATTGATAAAATGAACTAAAGTTCATGGATGTATGCTTGGTTGAATTAATTGAGTGCAGTTATAAATGTGTAAAGTGTTAGAAATGGGTTCCAAGTGAGTTGAGATGTTTTGAAGGGAAAATGGGTTGAAACTCAATTGAAAAACATTTAAACATTTTGTAAGGGTATTACACATTGTTGAATTGTTCATGGGTTTTAAATTAATAAATCCAAGGTGACATATTTTTCAACAGAATCCTTTAAAAATCATTTCACAATGTGTAACTAGATTACACATTGTGTAAGTGCCTGACCTGCAATATTAAACATGTTGTGCAGTTGAATGATCATGTTTTTTAGGCTAAAACTCTCATGCTTCATCCCCAGGTTCCTATTGATTATTTTGGAGGCTACTAAATAGATCCCATGTTTTCCCAACCTCTGTTCATGGTGAATCAAAATACTTATTGTACATTTGAAACACCAGGTATGTGCTTTCTTCTCATTGAGATCAATATCTCTATTATGCCCCTCCTTCCAGATAAAAGAAGGATGTTTGCCTTCCATTTTATATAGATCTAGATCTAATTTATTTATAACTATATTTTTTTATCTTGAATTTGGGATTTGTATATAAACTTCATTCTTCATTGTCTTCTTGACATATTCTCTTCAAACTAGGGAGTCTTTTGTTTGAAATCCTTGTCATCAAATTGAGGTAGGTGGTCAACTGTTTAAATCCCAAAGTCATGATATTCATTTAGAACATAACAAATTGTAGAATTAATTAATGGGTGGTTGAGATATATTTGTAATATTTTCTTATTATGATTTATGTAAATGATGAATTGTAAAAATGAAATTTTTCTAAGTATTATAAATGGAATGAAATTTTTCTATGTATTATAAATGGAAGTATGATCATTAAATTATTTATTATAAAATGGTAAATATCAACAATAAAATTCATCCAAGTATTATGAATGGTAACAGGATCATTCAATTATGTATTGTAATTTTTTGAATGGTAACTTTGACATTCAGCCATAGAATAATGTATAGTAAAATGGTCATTCAATTTTGAGAATTAATGAATGGAAACATGATCATTTACTTGTTAGAATTAAGGAATGAAAAAATTATCATTCATTTGTGACGTAAAAAATGGAAACATGGTCACTCAGGTCTGTGAATTAATGAATTGTAACATGGCCATTCATTTTTAAAAATAAGAATGGTAATAAGTATATTAAAACACAAGATATCCCTCGTAGATAATTCAGACTCGGACATGGTCTAAAGAAGGAATTTAGATATGGGAGTCCATGAAAACTCGAGGTTGATGTGGTTAAATAAACATTAAAGGATAATGGTGTAACTGTTTAATTATTCAGTGTAATTATTTTTTTATAGAACTGCATGCACTATTTTGTGACTATATATTATTTTAGACAACGTTTGTGGAGGACTTCAGTGTTATAATCAAAACCTATTCAGGCTTCCTGATCTTTACCCAAATAAACATTATTATTTTGGGATAATTTAAGTTAAAAATCCCAGTGTTGGATGGCCAGTTTGGGGATGGATCTTGGATGAGGGAACCGTACATGGTTTAGGACCTGCTTGAGAGTTGTTTGGGTATTTATTTTCTATTTTTATTTTAGACAATTGACACATACATTAGTATGGATTGATTCTATTTTAGATGGATATTGTATTTCCTATTTTTAGTATGAGATCTTGATATTGATTATTGAAATTTATTTTTTCCACTGTTGGTAATTATTTTTGCTGGTGTATTACTATTATAAAAGACGGTATAGTCTCCCCATGAAAAAAGTATCAGACCCTCGTTGCTAGTTGACAACCTATAGTGTATGAAGAGGTTCACTTGAGGTCATGTGACTAACCTTCTTGGGGAAACAACATGTGGCCCCTAGTTTGGGATACTACAATATCATAGGTTTAATCATATTTTCTAAAAGGATGCATGATGTGAGGAACTTCGTCTCAATTTCACTTTATTGAGGATACTTTTATTCTAGTGAGCCTAATTTATTTTATATTATATACATATAACATGTTTTTATTATATGACAATGAAAACATAACACTACAAGGTATTTTTGGTTTCAATTGTTTTTATTTTATCAATATAGATGTTACTTGAATGTTACAATGTTTTAATGGATTCACTCTCGATTTTGATTTCATTGAGGCAGATATTTTGATATGTACATATTCACTTTTATGTGGTTTATATACTTCCAAATTTATGTATGTAACATGAATACATATTTATTCATAATGATTAATGTTTATTTTTCATGGTAGGATAATTTAAATTTTACCAAATTGGTAAAAAAATTGTACAATCTCACTTTCCTTTATTATTCTTTACATTCTCTTTAAGAAATAACTTTCTTGTTATTATTTTTCATTAGAAATTAAATTTCCATTAAATTTACATATTTTTTTTTTCATGGATTTTATTTTTTCTTAAAACATAAAACTTATATATATATTTTTTATCATTAACAATTGTTTGATTAAGAGGTAAAATATTGATAAATCCATATTCTATACTAAATATTTATATTTTATGGTAATGAATATTAATTCATGAAGTAAATTGATTATTAAATATATGAAGAATGAATTTGGACATTGAGTTATGAGTGGAGACAATTTATTAATATAACCTCGATTTATCGATAGGTCATTATGAGAAAAATCATTTGGCCAAATCAGATTGGTTTTTTTCATGTTGTATTAAATTATATTTAGAAAGGCCTTGATAGTAGGGGTATCATGATTCATAATTTCATTAATTCCATCAATTAATAATTTTCTATACTAATAAATGAGTAATTATTATTATTTATTATATTTTCACAATGATATTTTCTCTCAACGCATTTCATTCTCCTTTTACTTATTAAATAGAATGTGTTTTATTTATTTACCTTTCAATATTAATGATTCATTTTAAAAATATGATAGTCATGTTATTTATTTAATGGAATATTGGTTGAGTTATTTACCTTTCCATATTGATTATTCTTTTTTCATTCATGATATATTCGAATGTACGTAATTATTATTGAGAATTTAATCTCTCTTTTAATTTATTTTCATTATCTATTTTATAAAAAATTATTCTTAGAGTGAGTTCAAGGATGAAAACTGATTTCCACTACTATGCTTTGTATTTTATTTCCTTATGTAAAAATGGTATCATATAATTATCAAGTTCTCTAAAATTGTTAAACCAGCCAGTCCTCTAAGATTTTATCCTTTCAATTTATTCCAATTTAATTAAATAGGAATTGGTTGTGGCTGACTAGAGTTGGTCATGTTATAGTTTTTATTAGAGGATGTTTAGTATAATACTTGGGAACTTTATTAAGGGAAACATATATTTGTGAAAATAACCCTATGATTGAATTTGGGGGCGTTAATAGAAGGATATTATAATTTTTTGGTATGGAATGTATTATGTCATTATTCATAGAAATAAATCTTTGCGTGGATACGGAATAGTGGATGGGGTTACAGCATATATTTACCTAGGGAAAATAACATTGAAAAGGGATTAGTGCGATTAACCTAATCATTACATGATGAATGAAAATTGGACTTACTGTGTACATGTTATGACACTACATGGAGATACTCTTAAGATAATTCACATCATATTTACAAACCATTATAAAGGATTTGAATATATATATATCACCAATGAAAATAAACTTATTATTCTGATAATATCAGTCCATATGTTTAATTTTATGTTATGTGTAAAACCAAATTTATAAGTAAAAATTATTATTTAAAAAACGTAATTTTATAACATAATCTAGTATATCTCAATGTTTAGAAATAATTCCTGGATCGAATATGGGTAACAATATTTATGGTCAATGTAGATATTTCTCAGTTGATAAATACAATACAACTGGTATTAGAATAAATCAAATTAATAATATATTTGGGAACATTAATTAGGTTAGAGAAAATAAAACTATCAAATGGATCGACCAATTTCACACCATTATTTCATTGTGTCTGATCGCTTCATGTGACAGAGTATCCCATAATTTGGTTGGATTAAAAATGTAATGGTAACTGATAAATTGATTATGTATTTAGAGAATATATTTGTGGACAGGGGATGTAATGAAAGGGAAATTTTTTCACTTGAAATGTACTGTCTCAATGTCTATGTTGATCAATGGTGGTCATTTATCCTGAGTACTTGGGAGGAATAACAAATAGAACTCATAGAATAGAAATATTTTATAGGGAATGTTTTTTGAAAAATATGTCCCATTTGTGCAATAAAATTGAATGCATAGAACATTTCTCATCTTAAATAAAAATGAATATAAATGCATAAATGATAACAAGTCAACCTTTATAAGGATAAAATTTATTCTATGGAATACTTTTACAAAAATTATTTCTTGATTGGCCAATTATTTGAAGGGATTTAGCCATGTATATAAAGGGTGTTTGTCAGTCAAATATTTTTCACAGTTATTGAAATAGTTTTATGTTCCATCTAAAGGGAGAACTAATGCTATTAATTCAGCATTTCCAAGGTAAATCAGAAAAATCGGTGGCTGATTGCATACTAAGAAAAAAAATTCTCTAATAATAATATGTGTTTGAAGAAATTAGAATCTTGTAATAATTTTAGAAATAATCATAAAAGTAAAAGATTAAAGTGATTGAGAGTTTTTTATAAGATTTTAGACATGGTTAATCAAGCTAGACAATGTAAATTTGAAGTGCCCAGATCAGTGTGAATCACTGAGAGGGGGAGGGGGTGAATCAGTGATCCTTTAAAACTTTTTTACTAATTGATTCTTAATCAATTAAACCTCTATGGCTGGTTAAAGCCTCGATCCACTCTTCTTGTATCTCTCACCTTTCCACGAATGATGCAGTAAATGTAAAGGCACTGGACACAAGGATTTACAAGGTTCGGCACCAAAGGCCTACATCCTTGCCATGCTCTCTCAGCATGGATTCTCCCATTATAATCTGTTAGTATTACAATGGTCGATACAGCTTCCCACCGTATCTCTCCTGAGTCCCACAGGAGGGTCTTTATACTGCGTCCCACAGTGTTACCAGAGTCCCACTGGCCTGCTCCAGAATCCCACTGAAGACTTCTTCTCCCTGAGTCCCACAGGGTCTTCTCTTGGCTCCTCGAGTCGCACGAGTAGCTCTTCTTCACTTTAAGGTCTTCAAGTATCTTCAGCAGTCTGGGATAAAGACTGCTGGCCTTTCTCTGTACCTCTGATCACTTGTGATGATCAGGATCTTCTCAATCTACTGAAAACTCAGACAACCAATCTCTTTAACTTCAGTCTGGCTCAGTCTCAGTTCACTTCAACATCATGCACTGAGTGCATGGCAACTCTTCAAGATCTTCAAGTCTTGGACTCCTCAGATGCACACCACTGATTTAGCACTGTTCACGTGTGCACGTGCATGCATGCATGCATGCACTTTCCCTTTCCTCTTCTTGGTGCAGTAGACCCACAAAGGGTGTAGTCAATTGTTGCACACACCTTCTCAATTGAACTTCACACTTTGTTCAATTTGTTTACACACTTAGAGTGTGTTCTACTTTAGTGTGGATGTCCTCCTTTCAACTTCTTCTAAGTGTTTTCACTTTTAGTGCACACTTAGGTTCGGCCTACTTCTTTAATTTGCACACAAAACTTCTTCACTTTGGCACACACTTTGAGCTTGGCCTTCACACTTCTTGTTGCACACCCTTAAATGGCCGTAGGGTGTTCCTCTTCAATTTGCACACACACACACTCAAATGAGGTGTGGTCTTCAATTCACCCACACAAGGCTACGGCCTATTCAATTCTAACACACAACCAAAGTGTGGTCTTCCCTTGGTGCACACAAGGCACTAAGGCCTCGGCCTTCTATTCTTTTGCACACACACAAATGTGGTGGCCTTCCTCCTTATGCACACACTCGGCTTGGCCTATTCTCCCACTGTTCTTGTTTGCACATTCACCCAAAGGGTGTGTTCTTTTACTTCACACAAGGTGTGGTCTCGGGTTCTCCTATTCTTGCACACTCACGGCCTCGGGTCCTCTTCTGTTTTTTCACACACTTAAGTTGTGGTCGTCTTCTTGTTTCACACACACCCAAGGCTACTGCCTTAAGCAAGCGGTGAAAGAGGGTGCGGCCAATTCTTCTTCTCCCACTGCCGCATAGGTCTTCAAGATGCACAAGGGAATGCAAGGTGCGGCATATCTTCACTTCTTGTCCGCGCAAGCACAAGGCACAAGGATCTCGGGCGTGGGCGCGCAAGTGCAAGGGTGCACTTGGCCGTGCAAGCGCTCGGGTGTGCAAGCTTGCAACACCGCGGGGCTTCAACCGTGGGTGCGCAAGGCTTGGTGCGACCCCGGTTCTTCCTGCTGCTCAAGTGAGGCGCGCAGGGAACCCTTCTTCTTGTCGCGCAAAGGTGTTGCGCGCAAGGAACTTCGCAAAGCCAAAAATGGCTTCGGACTGCTGCCGCGCAAGTGGTGCGCGCAGGGCAGTTCTTCGCGAGGCAGAGCTCTCACGGGACACGGATTTTCAAGAATACTTCAGCAAAAAAACTTCATGCCTCGGGTGATCCTTTTATAGGCAGAGAAACGCCTCGGATCATCCGCGTGTTAAATCTTGAATCACCAAAAGTTTCGGTTCTTTAAAATCTTTCCGAATCTTGAATCTACCTTCTCTGTTTCACGCGGCTTCTTTTATTATTTTCTTCCTCCTCGTGCATGCGATTTATAACGCATGAACGGCCTTCGTTTAGGCACAAACCATGCACAGCAATAATCCTCATGGCCTCGGCACTTCGTTTGCCTTCGGCCGAACTCCAAAATCTCCATACATTGCATGCACTTCCATTTTTACGCATGGTTGTGTTCAGTACATCCAGACGAACTCAATGGAGCCTTCGGCGTTGGAAATGGTGGCCCGGAGCTCGAAATCGGTGCTCGGGTGGCCTCTGGTTTGACGGCGGCTGCGGGTGGCTTCGGGGAGACCTCGGACGAGCTCGAGGTAGAGGACGAGCTCTCGGCCGTCGGATCGAGCGATCAGAAGACTTTGGACGGCCGGATTAAATCGGGGGCGCGGCGGATCAGATGAGCGGTCCAGATCGAGCGCGCGATTGCTCGGACGGCGGAGATTTGCTCCCGGTGGAATTTGCGCGTCCCACATCGAAACGCCGCGGGATTTTTCCGCGGTTTATTACCCTGCCGCTGCCCGTAACTCCTCAGTTGCATCTTCTCCCTCCACGGTGCCGCCCCGCACCGTGTTCTCCCTGCGGGCGCGCTCTGCGCCCACTCTTGCTCCCGCGGGCGCGCTCCTAGCGCCCACTATGCACACACCGGGTGCGCGGGCTTCACCACCGCGTGCCCTGCGCTCCTCCGGGCGTGCCCCAGGCGCCCACTCGGTTGTCTTGGGTGCGCCCCTGCCTCAAGGGATGCTGCCTTGGCCTGAGGGTTCCCCATGGGCGTGGTGACCTTGAGTCCCACATGTGCCTTGGGTGATGACCCTCGACTGGCCTCCTTGGTGGCCTATTTTTTGCAACAAAAACACTAAGTCCTTTGTTAAACAAAGTGACCAAGTGTAACATGCCAAGTGCCACATCTTCATCTTCTCATCCATCATCCCTTATTCATATCTTCTCTTCTTCTTAAGAATTCCTCCAATTCTTCCTCAACATTTAATCTTCACTTAGGAGTGAAATTCAAAAGGTTCATCTTCATCAACCGAGCTTGTTAGTCAAATAGATTCTTCAACGTTCTTCATTGATCTAATCAGAGATCAAATTGGTTCTTCAAATTCACATGCACTAAGTGATAGTGCATGGACTTCATTAATGCACATCATCCACTTAGTAGTTGTGGATGGAACTCCTTTCAACTCCTCATGCATTGTGAAGACAATGCATGGTCTTCTAATCATGTTGTGACTTTGTATCATCTTGATACAAGTTCTTAGAACTTAAAGATCAGTTCAGCAATCGTCAGATTTTCTTAGAGAATGTTTCAACCATCATCTCCTATGTCACTTAGTGAATCTCCTAAGTGACATGCATCTTAGTACTATGGCCATTCTCTCTTCATCACCAACACCATAACAACCTTTGTCATTCACATCTTAACATTCCTTGACTTCCATTCATTCCAAGACAACTTCATGCCTCATTGACAACAAATGCAACACAATGCACTTCAATCTCCCCCTTTGTATTTGTTGTCAATACACTCCTTTAGCACATATGAATGGGTCAATATGTGTGCCAATATTTTCTCCCCCTTATTGGCAATCAAATGCAAAGGTGTGGTGTGGTATTCTTTCACAAATATCTCTTCCTCCCTTCGAATAGCATCTTCTTGAAAAGCACTAAGAGAGGGATGATGTCACATGTTCTTCTTTAGCAAAGAACCTTTAGTTAATCAACTCTAAGTCTACTTGGGCTAACCCGGTGTAGAAAACAAGAGTGATGCAACCAAGGAACTTAATGCTGTCCAACATTCACAATACATGTGAGATCATGCTTCAGGGGTTTGAATTTTTTCAAATATTCAATGAATTTGCTAAATCCTGCACATACTTCACAAAACTCATTAGAAAGTTCAGGTGCAATGATAAAGCTCCCCCTTTCATCCATTTTTCTTCAATCCATACTCCCCCTTAATTGACAAGATGAACTCAATTAAGAAACAAGGGATGAAAGTATGATTGGAATACCTTCAGCTTTTCTCAAGATAGTATTAAATCTTAGAATACCATCTTCTCCAGATTGGCTCCCCCTCAAGGGGTGCTCTCCATTTTGTCCAAACCACTCTCCAGATGAGAATGATCATCATCTTCAATTCCCTGCAATGTTAGTACATGTAAATACCAATGTATAAGGGAATAAGATGGAACCTCCTTGGTTCATCAATGTGAACAACAAGGTTGAGAAGATTCTCTCAACCGAGATGTCCCATTTTCACCAGTCTTCACACTTGCACATTTGATCTTCATTGATGATTGTGCTGGTGTGGTTCTCAAAACATCTTCATGTGAAACCTTCTTCTTCCCTTTTGCTTTAGCAATTGCCAGAGCTTCATCTTCAACTCTTTGTAGTTCTCTGGCCAGTTGCAACTGATGTGGCCATATGACAAGTAAATCATTTGGAAGAGTGGCCCCAGTTCTGGAAGTTCCACATGGTTCCTTTGATGCTGCCAAGCTACCTCTCTTAGGCAACTTGTTTTCAATCAATCCCTTCTGCTTCTTCTGGATTGATTGTCTGTTTGAGTCCAGTTGGCTTCTATTGAATTTCATGGCTTCTTTACAAAGATCCATGATATGACCATTCCTTCCACAGTAGAAGCACTTCTTCTTGGTGGTCCTTCTGGATGACTCACCCTTCTTGGTTTTAGAATCCAAGGACTTCTCTTCATTTCTCAAACACTTCTTGGGAGCATATTCCACTTTCTTCTGCTTGCTTCCCAAGGATTCCTTTTTAGCCAGGTTCAGTGATCTTCTCTTCATTCCAGCTTCAGATACATTCGGAGATTGACATGTATCTTTTTGACCACTTTTGCAAACATCCCAGATGTTGTCAAGTAATCCAAATCTGTTAGCAGTAAACAGATGTCTCTGGACCTGTGGATGCTGCTTCTTTTCTTCTGGCTTGCTCCCCCTAGGCATGGGCTTCCTCTGTGCTTTGGCATTTAGTGGATTGTACCAACAATCCTTTGCACAATGCCCATACTTGTTACAACACCAGCATTGTCCCACGAATCTTGACCTATTCAGTCCTTCTGATTGTAGGGTACTTTTCTTGACCTGTTGTGTTGCTTCAGGAGAGCTCTGCTTCTTCATTTTCTTCATCCATACTTGTTTGGAATTATTTTTCCATCCTGCACTTTTTGTGGAAACACTATTAGAAGCATTAGTACAAGATGGGATGGATGGTACCTTCCTTTTAGAAGTTGTTGCACTTTCACTAGAGGATGTCTTTCTTTTAGAATCATCCTTCTCAAAGCATACTTGTGTAGCAACATTTCTTCTATCAGCTGACTGGGAGGATTCAGCTTTAGGTGATTGCAGATTTTTCAATATCACCTCCAGTTCTAAACACTTCATGTTGAGGGAGTTCTTCTCATCCTCAACTGTTCTTAGCCTTCCTTCCCATTTCTCTTCCAGCTGTTTCATCTGGTCTTCATGCACTTGCTTCATTTCAAGCAATGAGTTGTCAAGCTCCTTCACCATTTTGACTTTGTCTTCTAGTTGAGCATCTCTGACAACCATTGACACTTTGTGCCTCTTTTCCAGTGCATGGAAAACATCTTTGACTAATATCATAAAGAATTATTTCTCAGAAAGGCTTCTTTGCAATTCTTCACAAGTGTCTTCATATCTTTCATTGCAAAGAGATACTGTTTCATCTTTGGCATTTACCAGCTTTCTGAGAGTGTTGGTTATGCCAACCCTTTTAGCCAGCTGATCTTCCATAGCATTGGCTTCTTCTTCTAACTGTGATTTTTCTTCATGAAGATCATGGATGCCTGTAGCTATACACTTTGCCACTTCCATGGGAACTGTCTTCTGAAGATATTTGAGTGCACTCTGAAGATCATTCATTGTTTCAACTTCATCACAGCTAGGACAGGCTTTCTTCATCTTCTTGGCCTGTTTCTTCTTTCTATTTTTCTGAGTCTTGGCAGATATCTCCATTTGAGGCTGGTCACTCATTTCCTCAAATCTGCACTTCATAAAGACTCCTTTGGATCTTTTAGAGGTAACCTCCCTTTGATACCAATTGAAGTGCCCAGATCAGTGTGAATCACTGAGAGGGGGAGGGGGTGAATCAGTGATCCTTTTAAACTTTTTTACTAATTGATTCTTAATCAATTAAACCTCTATGGCTGGTTAAAGCCTCGATCCACTCTTCTTATATCTCTCACCTTTCCACGAATGATGCAGTAAATGTAAAGGCACTGGACACAAGGATTTACAAGGTTTGGCACCAAAGGCCTACATCCTTGCCATGCTCTCTCAGCATGGATTCTCCCATTATAATCTGTTAGTATTACAATGGTCGATACAGCTTCCCACCGTATCTCTCCTGAGTCCCACAGGAGGGTCTTTATACTGCGTCCCACAGTGTTACCAGAGTCCCACTGGCCTGCTCCAGAATCCCACTGAAGACTTCTTCTCCCTGAGTCCCACAGGGTCTTCTCTTGGCTCCTCGAGTCGCACGAGTAGCTCTTCTTCACTTTAAGGTCTTCAAGTATCTTCAGCAGTCTGGGATAAAGACTGCTGGCCTTGCTCTGTACCTCTGATCACTTGTGATGATCAGGATCTTCTCAATCTACTGAAGACTCAGACAACCAATCTCTTTAACTTCAGTCTGGCTCAGTCTCAGTTCACTTCAACATCATGCACTGAGTGCATGGCAACTCTTCAAGATCTTCAAGTCTTGGACTCCTCAGATGCACACCACTGATTTAGCACTATTCACGTGTGCACGTGCATGCATGCATGCATGCACTTTCCCTTTCCTCTTCTTGGTGCAGTAGACCCACAAAGGGTGTAGTCAATTGTTGCACACACCTTCTCAATTGAACTTCACACTTTGTTCAATTTGTTTACACACTTAGAGTGTGTTCTACTTTAGTGTGGATGTCCTCCTTTCAACTTCTTCTAAGTGTGTTCACTTTTAGTGCACACTTAGGTTCGGCCTACTTCTTTAATTTGCACACAAAACTTCTTCACTTTGGCACACACTTTGAGCTTGGCCTTCACACTTCTTGTTGCACACCCTTAAATGGTCGTAGGGTGTTCCTCTTCAATTTTCACACACACACACTCAAATGAGGTGTGGTCTTCAATTCACCCACACAAGGCTACGGCCTATTCAATTCTAACACACAACCAAAGTGTGGTCTTCCCTTGGTGCACACAAGGCACTAAGGCCTCGGCCTTCTATTCTTTTGCACACACACAAATGTGGTGGCCTTCCTCCTTATGCACACACTCGGCTTGGCCTATTCTCCCACTGTTCTTGTTTGCACATTCACCCAAAGGGTGTGTTCTTTTACTTCACACAAGGTGTGGTCTCGGGTTCTCCTATTCTTGCACACTCACGGCCTCGGGTCCTCTTCTGTTTTTGCACACACTTAAGTTGTGGTGGTCTTCTTGTTTCACACACACCCAAGGCTACTGCCTTAAGCAAGCGGTGAAAGAGGGTGCGGCCAATTCTTCTTCTCCCACTGCCGCATAGGTCTTCAAGATGCACAAGGGCATGCAAGGTGCGGCATATCTTCACTTCTTGTCCGCGCAAGCACAAGGCACAAGGATCTCGGGCGTGGGCGCGCAAGTGCAAGGGTGCACTTGGCCGTGCAAGCGCTCGGGTGTGCAAGCTTACAACACCGCGGGGCTTCAACCGTGGGCGCGCAAGGCTTGGTGCGACCCCGGTTCTTCCTGCTGCTCAGGTGAGGCGCGCAGGGAACCCTTCTTCTTGTCGCGCAAAGGTGTTGCGCGCAAGGAACTTCGCAAAGCCAAAAATGGCTTCGGACTGCTGCCGCGCAAGTGGTGTGCGCAGGGCAGTTCTTCGCGAGGCAGAGCTCTCACGGGACACGGATTTTCAAGAATACTTCAGCAAAAAAACTTCATGCCTCGGGTGATCCTTTTATAGGCAGAGAAACGCCTCGGATCATCCGTGTGTTAAATCTTGAATCACCGAAAGTTTCGGTTCTTTAAAATCTTTCCGAATCTTGAATCTACCTTCTCTGTTTCACGCGGCTTCTTTTATTATTTTCTTCCTCCTCGTGCATGCGATTTATAACGCATGCACGGCCTTCGTTTAGGCACAAACCATGCACAGCAATAATCCTCATGGCCTCGGCACTTCGTTTGCCTTCGGCAAAACTCCAAAATCTCCATACATTGCATGCACTTCCATTTTTACGCATGGTTGTGTTCAGTACATCCAGACGAACTCAATGGAGCCTTCGACGTTGGAAATGGTGGCCCGGAGCTCGAAATCGGTGCTCGGGTGGCCTCTGGTTTGACGGCGGCTGCGGGTGGCTTCGGGGAGACCTCGGACGAGCTCGAGGTAGAGGACGAGCTCTCGGCCGTCGGATCGAGCGATCAGAAGACTTTGGACGGCCGGATTAAATCGGGGGCGCGGCGGATCAGATGAGCGGTCCAGATCGAGCGCGCGATTTCTCGGACGGCGGAGATTTGCTCCCGGTGGAATTTGCGCGTCCCACATCGAAACGCCGCGGGATTTTTCCGCGGTTTATTACCCTGCCGCTGCCCGCAACTCCTCAGTTGCATCTTCTCCCTCCACGGTGCCGCCCCGCACCGTGTTCTCCCTGCGGGCGCGCTCTGCGCCCACTCTTGCTCCCGCGGGCGCGCTCCTAGCGCCCACTATGCACACACCGGGTGCGCGGGCTTCACCACCGCGTGCCCTGCGCTCCTCCGGGCGTGCCCCAGGCACCCACTCGGTTGTCTTGGGTGCGCCCCTGCCTCAAGGGATGCTGCCTTGGCCTGAGGGTTCCCCATGGGCGTGGTGACCTTGAGTCCCACATGTGCCTTGGGTGATGACCCTCGGCTGGCCTCCTTGGTGGCCTATTTTTTGCAACAAAAACACTAAGTCCTTTGTTAAACAAAGTGACCAAGTGTAACATGCCAAGTGCCACATCTTCATCTTCTCATCCATCATCCCTTATTCATATCTTCTCTTCTTCTTAAGAATTCCTCCAATTCTTCCTCAACATTTAATCTTCACTTAGGAGTGAAATTCAAAAGGTTCATCTTCATCAACCGAGCTTGTTAGTCAAATAGATTCTTCAACGTTCTTCATTGATCTAATCAGAGATCAAATTGGTTCTTCAAATTCACATGCACTAAGTGATAGTGCATGGACTTCATTAATGCACATCATCCACTTAGTAGTTGTGGATGGAACTCCTTTCAACTCCTCATGCATTGTGAAGACAATGCATGGTCTTCTAATCATGTTGTGACTTTGTATCATCTTGATACAAGTTCTTAGAACTTAAAGATCAGTTCAGCAATCGTCAGATTTTCTTAGAGAATGTTTCAACCATCATCTCCTATGTCACTTAGTGAATCTCCTAAGTGACATGCATCTTAGTACTATGGCCATTCTCTCTTCATCACCAACACCATCACAACCTTTGTCATTCACATCTTAACATTCCTTGACTTCCATTCATTCCAAGACAACTTCATGCCTCATTGACAACAAATGCAACACAATGCACTTCAAAATTTAATAATTAAAACAAAACTAGTTAGTGTATGAACCATAGAGAAATGGGGAACAATGAAAACAAATTCTATATGTGTTAATGGAATCTACAACAGAAGACACCAATGTGATAAGTCCATGCTAATGTAATCACTACAGATATGTTGGAAGTACACAATAATTTGGTATAAGGTATTTTAATAAAAGATTCGCATTTATCTCATTATTTAATGTATTCAAGGCCATCTAAATCCTCTATATCATCAATGCTTTCCAGAAAAATTTGATATTTCCATAAAATTTTAAGAAGGGGTTGTCTATAAAAACATTTAGTGGAAGTCACACCACAAAAAGGATATTTATATAAGTCCCAATTATGTTAGATAACTATTCTCTATTTGATGAATTTTTAACGTGACTATGGTTAACATCAATATAATACTTGGTATGGAATGGATTCAACAATTTTTTAAACAATTATTTTCAAGAATTTGGAAATTATGATTCAATATTGAGATGTACAATTCCCATTATTTACAAAATAGAAATCATCTTCTGATACATGTCTAGATCCACCCCCAGTAGCTCTAAAAAGTGAGATTATTAGGGAAAAAAGAGAAGAAACAATCTAGTAATCGAGAATATAATCGTCAATCTAAGGATGTCTCTATTGTACATGAATACATTAAGGTAGTTCCTAATATATTACATGCACATCCACCATCCCATAAATTTAAGTTTCCAATTGATTTAATTCCTTATGAAAGGCCTATGTCAAAGAATCCTTATATAATAGACATAGTGGAATTGCTATAGTTGATGAATAAACTAGAAATGTTGTGTTATTATCGAATTATTTGTATAAGTTTTTAATTAAGGGGAGTCCATGTTATCTTTATCAAGAAGAATGATGTATCCATGAGGTTGTGCATTGATTATTGGGAAATCAATTAAAATGAAGAATAAGTATCCTATGCCTCATATTGATGAATTATTCTATCAACATCACATTGATAAATTATTTTTAGAGATTCACCATCAAACTGATTTCATAATTTTTGAGTAATAAAGGAAGACATTAAAAAGATATATTTCTGAATGAGGTATGGGTATTATGATTTCATAGCACTTGGATACAGTAACTAACCCTATGTTTACTTGACATAATGAATATATTATTCATTGAATATCTTGTTTAATTTTCTGTGTTATTCATTGATGATATCTTTGTTTATTATAAAAGATACTAGGACCATGAGAATCAATTAAATATTATTCTCGAGTCTCACTGAAGTAAAGAGTTATGTGGAAAATTAATTATGGGTATTTTTTGTATTCAAGAAAATTATTATCATGGGTTTATTTTATTCATGGAATACTGGTTGATCCTTCTAATTGAAATTCAATAATAGATTTCCGTACACCAACAAACATAACTAATGTACACAACTTAATTGGTTTGGAAGGTTACTATTAATGATTCATTAATAATTTTTCATGATTGGATAACCTAATAAAAAATATTACAAGTAAAGTAGTTAAGTAAGTTTGGGCTGAGGAGAATGAAGAATGTTTAGTTGAAATGAAGTTGATGTTTTTCAATGCTCATATTTTGACTATACCATCAAGAAATGACTGGTTTTTGATATATAGGTCTGAATCAAAGAAGGGATTTGGTTGTGCCCTAATAAAAATTCCTAAAGTTATTTCATATTATTCATGGAAATTATAGACTCTTGAAAAAAATTATACATCCCTGTTGACACTGAAATTTGGATAAGTCCCGTATCAGGAGAATAATGAACAAATGAATGAATCTAGGAGGGAAAGAGAAGATTCCATGACTCAGGAGGTAGGTGCACACAAGATTCAGGGTATGTGCGCAAGTGGCTATTCGGTGCACCAAATCATGTGTTCCAAATGTGATGTCAAGTGAAATATTTTTTGCAAACCCCTTTGAAACCACCATAGGCACTGACGTGCAAGAGCGCCCGGGTTGAGTGCAAGAGGCCCTCAGTGTGCAATGTTTGTGCGCCCAATGCGATGTCAACTGGTCATTTGCATATAGCACCCCTTTGCGCGCCACCTCTGAGGAGTTCATCTATAAAACAAAGAATACCCTCTCTCCTTGAGGGAAGGTAACAGAAGATGATGTGACACTATTCTGAGTGAAAAACGCCTCTTCCATGACTACGAGAAAAAAACATGGCCTTCCGGTGTTGGATCTTGCACGAAATGTCCCCTATGGTTCCCCATTCTGGTAGGCCCTCTTATGCATGATCTTAGTCCATTTCCTTTTACCTGAATTCATTTTCACACAAGTGTTCCCTTTTGCATGCATGTTTCCTCTACATTTGACTACTTTTACACGCAGCCGGCCCATCTTGCGTACAACCTACTTCTTGCACGCAACCCCCCCCCCCCCCCTTGTGTGATCCATGTTTCTTCCCCACCATAAGGCACTAGCATGTCCAAGATCCTCTTATGAGAAGCAAACCTACATCATGTGCTATCTTCCTGTGCAGCCCTTCAGGTTTTCACGAAGCGATTTCAAAGTCCCTTGGGCGGTGCTTCATGTTGTGTTGCATCGCCTCATGCTTCTTCGCATAGGAACACTAACAAATATTGCATCTTTACATAGCCACAGTAATGTGGACCCCTCAATGGATCACTCCATAAAACCCTATCACCCTGTTATTGTTGATGCCTTCCCTTCCTCAAGGGCGGGCAGGTTTTAGTTTTGTAAGTCCTAGGGGTGCAGAGAGAACCTAACTCATTTGAGCTGTAGGACGTTAAAATGCGAAGAACCATCATCCTCAGCACATGACATTAAACTGTGGCCTTGCCCCATGAATTATACCTGGGGTTCCCCGTCTTATACATTCTCTATTCCCACTAGTCTGCACATTAGTGGAATCAATCCTCACATGGAATGTGATCCTCTTTATTAGAATGACGTTTTTCCATAGGGAAAGGGTAACTATCTTGGTGTTAGCCTCTAGCTTTTCTTGCAAGATGTAGCATCCATGATCCTCCTATCTTGTTCCTTTCCAAATACTATGAGGTGATAGGGGCATATGGGACTATGTTACCTTGTCCCTCTCCCGTTGGGCGTTGTCTCCACTTGGGCCTCCAACCTAGAGTAAGTCCCAATCTCCATCTCCCTGGGTTGCTCACCACGCATAAGCCCTAATCTCCCCTTTGGGTTGCGGACCACGCGTAAGCCCATATTTCTATTTTGGGCCACTAACTACGTGTCATCCCAACTCAACTTTCCACGGACGCACCTTTCGCGACGTGATTGTCAGGTATTTGATGCCTCTTGTTTCTCACATTGAGCATGACTCACGTGGGCATAGATTAAGTGTCGACCATGATATCCTCTATGGGAAGCCAAGAGTGTATGCCCTAAACACCATCATGAACTATGGGGAATTTGATTCTTTCCAAGGCATGGTACGTAGGAAGCATCCCCGAGGTCCAAGCCCAACACCATTGATCCAGACCATCTTCATGTCAGCTCACCAAACACTATCCCGAACTACATGAAATTTGATCCTTTCTAAGGCAAGGTAAGTAGGAATCCTCGATGAGGTTCAAGACCAAAACCATTGGTCCCAACCATCTTCACGTGGCTCGCCAAACACCGAACCGAACTGTGTGTACTTTTATCCTTTCCAAGGTAAGGCACATAGGAAGCCTCCCCGAGGTTCAGGCCGAACACCATTGGTCCCGACCATCTTCACATCGGCTCACCAAAAACCATAACAAACAATGTGGACTTTGATCCTTTCCAAGTAAAGGTATGTAGGAAGCCTCCCCGAGGTCCAAGTCCAACACCGGTGGTCTCATCCATCTTCACGTCAGCTCACCAAACACCATCCTGAACTACTTGGACTTTGATCCTTGTTAAGGCAGGGTACGAAGGAAACCTCCCTGAGTTTCATTCCCAACAAACCAATGGTCCTGACCAATCCTCGCTGGTCCACCCCTCTCCTGTGTGACATTAAACTGTATTCCCCATTAAGTGATAAGTCTTTGTCAACCCCATTCAGCAGTAAGTTGTTGAGATCCCCATCTCATGGTAAGCCATTGTGATCCCCATACAGCAGTAAGCCATTTTCAACACCAACCCAGTGGTAAGCCGTTGTCATCCCCTCCATTGGGACCCATATTTCTGGTCTTCCCCTATATCCTCAGACTAATTTTCAGTCCTCTAACCAAGTGTATTCCCTAGTATATCATCGGGTCTTTGTCTTCTATGAACACCCTGATTCTAAACCCCCATATTAAATTATGTGGATATTGATTTCCTTCCACAAGGATACATAGTAAGCCTCTCTAAGGTTCAATCCCATCACCCATGTCCCATCCTAATCTTTACTTTGAGCTTAAGTGTTTTGTAATGGTCATGACCCCAACTCGAAGGTTCCACTTCCTCCGGGTCTCCCTCATACGAGTCGCCTCCTTTGGTGTCCCATCGCCTAACCAAACTACACAGACTTTGATTCCATTCCATATGGATACGTAGGAAGTATCTTCAAAGCTCCATCCCAACATCACTATCTCCCTCATGTTGGTTCCGTCTCATAACCCCCACCACTTAATTTAGCTCTCCATTATCCATCCAAATTCTTACCCCAATCGCCACATCCCGGTGGGATCATGCCATCTCTTTTCTTCTTCACATCTCCAAGTAGTAACTGGGTAACTAACCATGTGTTAGTCCTAGAATCAGTGTTCCCTCCAGGGGTTTCACCCATTGGTTCCACTCCAGTTAGTGTTCTGATCAGTCTGATATATCTCCGCTAGACGTTAAACTCTTTGCATACCCTATGTTAAACAGGGGAAGCTGAGGAAAACCTCAGATACATGCCTATGGAATATATTTCCCCGCATTCGACATGCGATGACTCAGGCTCCCATGCCCTTAATAAGCCCTATAAAAAAGGGAAGAAAACATGATGTGCTAGTGTTCTATCATCCAGACACGCCAGCGATGTCCAACATGACTACTCCCCAGACCGAAGGTTGCTCCCTGACCGAACCCCTTATAATTTCCCCTCAAAAGTAGTGTAATTAACAGGATTCCATTATGATATGGCACTGGGAATTCTTTCACGAACAATGTCTTAATCTATAATGGTGACTCCGACTATGTGACGAGTTCCAAGGAGGAATCCACAGAAGGAGGAACTGACATTCCATTATCGTGTTTTGTTCAAGGAGAAAAAATCCCTAAATAAGTGACGGTTGTCACCAACCTATTGTATGTGGGAATGCGGGGAAACAATCAGCATGTCCTCATCGTCCTCTAACAAACAGATGTGCACGCCCTGGTGAAAGCTTCAAAAACATAAATAGTGAACCCGACGTGATGATATTCTCTTCAATGTGGAGATTCGTAGCGTTCGAGACATCATTGGACTATCCTGTCACCAGATCTAGTTATCCGGCATAGGTTCCACCAAGAAAATAGTGAGCCTAGATTGAAACTCACTAGAATTTGGGGCAGTTAAACAATGGATATTCTGATCTGTGACGTTGTAAGTGCGGATCCTTCTTACTATCCATGGGATACAAAATGGCGTTGGGGTACTGAATGTCGATTTCTTTATTTCAGCACTAATGTTTTAATCTCCCTACTTTTAGGAACCAAACTACTGCATCAAGATTCGGATTTCCACCCACCCACCGATGCAAGGGTAGGGGTAGCACCAACACAGAAATCCCGCATGGATTCACCACTTCTATGATAGCTTCCACACTCGTAGCTACTGGGAACCCATGCCCAATATCCCCTTCAGACATCATTCAATGAAGGGTAATAATGGACCTCGTACGCTGATATGAGGAGGAGGGGATTATCCCGACCCTAGATATGGATCGCCAAGATTTAGAGGTATATGAGCCTTGTCGCCACCACCACCCCCAAGGACCGCGTAGGGAGCCACTTCTCCCAACCCCAATGTATAATCATTTCGGTAGCCTCTCCTCGGAACATCTCAACAAATCCCTCCATTACACTGATGAGGTAGGGGATGTATGGACCAGCCTTGCTGGGATCCTATTCCAGGGGCCCCCACTAGGCCGCTCCAACACCACCACTCGGTCCCACGGGCTTAAGAGTAGGTAAGCTATGTACCTGCAGCACTAGCCCTGGTTCGGTTGACCCAATGCTAGTGTTGGGTGCCAGATGAGGAGGAAGCCCACCAAGGGGCATCAACATCAGCAACTTTTGTGTCCCCAGCCACAACCAACATGTATCATTAGCCCCTATGTACACCTAGCTGGGGATCTTACATACCTAACCCAGATCAAGGCCCAAACTTCCCCATGGGTAGGCTAGGTCGAATCTCTCATCCACCGATGTAGGGAGCACCCATCGTGGACCAACCCGTGATAGCGACACAGAGTATGGATGCCCTCCCCAGACTGCCACCATGGAGAACGCGGGTCCTCCCAACATCCAAGGTTGACATTGAGGTTTTCCCTGTGATACCTTCAATCCGAACAAGGGTCCTCCCACCGTAGTGAAACTATGTACAGAAGCCTATCCCACGCTCATTATGTCGGGTATGGGGTCATTCCTCTTACAACGGACCGCTGATATGGGAATGTTACACATCCGGTCAATATTCAAAATGGGGTCCTTCCCCATGTCCTTACAACTGCCGGTGAAGGTCCTCGTCACCTCAATAATGAGTGAGGTGAAGTTCGACTTTTCTTCGTTGTCACTCAACGTGAAGGTCATACTCGTTCAGCTAGAACAGTACATGGACCCTCCTCGCACAGATGCTGCCAGGGGTAGGAAGCATAGAGGTCCCACCCATGCTTCTATTAGTTCCAGCGGATGTCCTACCCACTCCAGCATGTCCGGTGGAGGTCCCCTGTGCACATCAGCTAGGGGACGCAAAGGTCCTCCCTGTGTTCCCTTTGATATATGTCTAGGTTCTCCTCACACCCCAGCTCACTCAAGAAGAGGTACTCCCCACCCCAACACCGATATGGCTGAACGACCTCCTCATGCCAGAAATCTACCCTATCGAGAAAAACTATCCCAGGGTAGGAGGGAGGGTCATCACCTCCATAAAAATAATGCCGAGAAGATTCATACTAAGAAGAAACTAATTTTCTTCTCCGATTCTAAGGCGGAATACAACACAATGATGGAGACCTAGAATAGATCCTCTATTTCAAGTGCCAGGGCAAGAAGAAGGTGAATCAGATTCATACTTTCGGAATGTGATGTCTATTTGATTCCTACATCCCTACACAGATACATCCATGGGGAAGAACCTTTGGAAACCCCATAGGTTTCGGCCATTCAATCAACTCCATTATCACCAGAAGTAATCTCTACCTAGATTAGAGACCACAAAGAGCTATTTTGGGACCAATGGTGGAAAAAAACAACATGGTCCATCGCCGGTATCCACAGTCCCTACACCATAAACTGTGGTCGCTAGCCTATCTTACTATGATGTTGTGGCTATGTCACTACAATCTTCGGAGGATATCCCAAGATGCAGTGGATTGTCAGATCACTCGCCGTATTCACTTCCATCCATCTTGCTATCTCAGCGCTCTGCATCATTATCACTATTAGTTCCCTGGACACCTCCAGTATATGAGTGGGTCAAAGAAGGGCCAAAACCAGAATCTGATCCATGGAGCTTGTAGGATATTCTCACAATGGAAAATTTCCCAGAGATGTTTTATCCAGTGGAAGTGCCAAATTTTAGGGCACCAGAAGCAGTCACCCAGGAGTAGGTTGGATGCTTTCACCAGACCTTCTGGGCAACCCATTTCCATCTTCAAAATGTATGAGTGGTCGACCCCTAGAGTCAGGTGTATTTCCAGGATATCAGCCAATGATGTCATTTGGTCGATTTGGCCACACTCCTCGTGCCATAGCACCCTGAGTCACTAGGCCTCCAATAGACCCTCCAAAAACGATGCATCCAGAGCATTAAAGTGCTCAATCGGATAATAAAGGAGGCTTCTCCCCATGTGAAAATCTATGGCAGGAGGTAGTATGTGGCCCTCCATTTCTGTTCCATCTGGCACCAACCTAATTTTCCAAGTGTCATAGAGTATATGCCTCTAGGTAGGGTTGTTGTTAACATGTTTTACCTATCAAAGGGAGATAATGAGCTAGAGATCCTTAATGGGGAATTACCCCCTAAAGGAGTTCCACAACTATTGGATCTGTTGGGAAGGGTCAGTCACCAGTAGAGAAATATACTAGGTCATCTCATGCCCACCGAGGTACTAGTCATTAGCCAAAACACCATCAAGGGAAAGGAACACCTCAGAGCTGTCAAACCCTCGAACCTGTCTGGATCGGTGCAGAAGGTAGAAGACGATCCTGAAAAATCTTCACTGCATCAGTAACTCACTGAACACAAGAATATGGTCAATGACCTCCTTGCTGAACACACTACAAAGTAACGACCTGAAAATGGTGATCCTCGGCCAGGGAACTAGAGGCAAGAACAAATTCCCCTTGGAGAACTTCCCCCAGGTGACCCAGACCATCCTGCCTACACAGACTAGGTTAAGGATGGATCTTATGGAAAAAGGGCATGGTATGTGTTTCCAAATATTACTAAACAGTGTGACAATCATCGGGACCCAACTCAGGTTTCCCCAGCTATTCCACATTTAATTACACCAGCCGCTACATGAGCCACTAGGGCAATTTATTGTGTTGAAGAACCTGACAATGCACTGGTGATTCAGGATCTTCATCAAGACATGAATCCATCCCTACAAGATCCAATGGCGGCACTCATCACCCTCCTCAAATCATTAGAGACTCGATAGGTGGAAATACATCCGGATGGAAAGACATACCCGACATGGGTGGATGATATTCTAACACCCTTGGGTTTCATAAATCCCACCTTTCCTCCCTTTAACGGGACAGGGGACCCTCCCTAGCACCTGGCCCACTTTATCTCAAGGTGTGGGCCTATGTTGGGGACTCTAGTGTAGCAGGAGTCCACCAAACTCCATTGTTTCGTACATAAATTAGAGGGCCAGACAATCATCTTGTACAGCCAGCTCCCCATCAGATCGGTAGCCAGCTCGGATGATCTTTGTATGCAGTTTCTCAACCAGTTCAGTTCCACCACTCGGGATACGAGTATCGGAAACCTCTCCAACTGTAAACAGAGGTTTAATGAGTGCATTGCATACTTTTTCATCCAGTGTAAAGGGCCCACAAACTTCCTTGACATTCTGTTGACCTAGGATCAACTGATGACGATGTGTATAGGGAATTTCAAGATAGAACGGGTCCCCTCTCTGATCACCCACAACAACCCTAGGGGATTATGAAAATTCTCTGATAAGGCCTAGTGCCTAGAGGAATCCTCACATCAGGATAAGTAGACATGCTTGTTGCCTCCTGTAATCCCCACGAGATGGGCCTCCAGGTCCGAGCCTGTCGCATTGGTTCAAATAGAGGCCCCCAAGCAACTAGAGTTGTTACTAGTGGAGCCGCCTCCCCCGCATCGCAATAGGCCTCCCCCTAAGGTGCAGCCTTCGGCCTAGAAATGCCAACCTCAGAATTGGAAGGATCCCCTATGAAATGTGCCATCACTACATAGGTGAGATAACCAGGCTCCCCCTCCCCGGCCAGTGATCAGACCATGATTCACTGTGTAATTTTCACATTGGCACCATTGTACTAAACTTGTTTTATATTGAAAATTATAAAAATAATGAAAAGTTTCATTCCCTGTTTGAATCATTTATTTTGTGTTTATCACTGTCAAAAAGTGAAATGTTACTTGTTTTGATGATTCAATTGAAGGAGGAGGTGATTTGGAGGGCCCATGATGATGTCCAAGAAAAATGGGCCAAACTGCCCAAGATCAATGCACACCAGGGGACTCATCCACACACTCTTCTTGAACCATGCATCAAAATGGGATGAACTTTTGTGGGATGGTCCAAAATTCATTAGGATAAATTTAATATTAAGAAACCCAAGCCACATTGGCCATATGTTTACCTGACTGGCCTGATCTGTCCAGCACACCGCATCTGCACGAAGTCAAAAGTGGTGTGATGTGATCTGTCCATATCTCAGGATATTGGTGTCCAAATTGTTCCAAACATTCGGTGGAGATATCCAAGATGAAGGGATACAACTTTTTTGTTTTCTACAAATCGATATATGTGTGTATGAAGGTTGAAACTCATGTGACATGTGGTTTTATGAAATCTGTGTGCTCAAAACCACCTTCCCATTTTCCTACAAAATGGAACCTTGGGCTCCCCATTTGTATCTTTGACCAGGAGAAAAATATCTGGTATTTTGGAGACCCAAAAAGTCCTCTCAGCATCTAAGGAGTTCTAGAGGCCCTTATCCTCATAGTGGAATCAAGTATGAAGAGGGAGCCCAAGGTGAATATTTCACTAATTTTTTTCTTGACATGCTTCCCCCTGATTACATTTCATTTGATATAATTAAGTGGAATGATTTTTTATTTCAACACCGATTAGGTTGAGATTTCAAGTGGGAATAACGGGTTATTCTGATTGGAAAAACCAATAATCCTATTTATCTCACACATACATAAGATTTAAATATGCTTTGGTAGAAATTTTATTCTATTTATGATAACCAAATCTTGTGAACATGATTGTTGTGCAAAGTGGTGGTTCTTTAAACATCATTTGAAGAGGTATGAGGCGATTCTTGATCTTGACAACATTCTACCAAATAATTAAACAAAACCATGTTAAATTTTCAGAACAATGAACTATCCAAGATGTGTAGTGAAATTTAAATGATCTTCTTCTCTCATAATTACTAACACACCACCTTTATTTATCAATTATTTAACACTTTAATTAAGTAATTTACTTAAATCTAGTTTCAAAACCTCCCCCTTCTTTTAGTAAATCATATTAAAAATACGTACTCAAAACCTATCAATGATCCTTGAGAGACCACCTATGGTATTATATATACTATAAATATATCTTAAAATCATAATCAATATTATGTGCCATGACGGCATGGTCAAAATTTGGCACCGTTGTCGGGGGATCTTTTGTTTTAGTGCATGTTTTTTATAAGTTTTTTTATAACTTTTGTGAATCATTGTTTGTTTTATCTTCTACCTTTACATTTATTTTTGTGTTATGATTTATTTTTTGTGTTGGCTCTGTGTTTGTTGTGTTCTACTATGGGAGACTTATAACCTTTCAAACGCGAACCATATTGGATCCTACATCATCGACCCTGAGATACACAAGATGATCCTTTGAAGGAGGACCAACAAAACATCAACACTCAAATTGATCCTTGTTCTTCATCTTTGGAAACCCACATTAAAACTAAAATTAACATAAATAACATGGGTAAAAATAATAGAATAATATAATAACTAACCTCACTTGATGTGTATATCCAACACACCAATATTAAATTACAAGTTGAGACACCCAATTTTGAATAAAATCTGGTTTAATTCATCTATAACCAATATTCCATGTACTTCCGGGAGAGGATCCACACAAGCATTTAAAATACTTTCACATTGTGTGTTCTAAATAAAAACCTGAAAATATGGATGAAAAACAAGTAAAGATATGGGAATTCCCTTTTTCATTAAAGACACAAAAAAAGATTAGTTATATTATGTTAATTCCCTAATAAGTCGTTGGGTGGACATAACACATCTTTTTCTTGAAAAATATTTCCCAGCCTCTTGAAATACTAAAATAACGAATGAAATTTGTGGGATAAGAAAATATCAAGGGGAAACATTACATGAATATTGGGAGTGCTTTAAAATGTTATGTTCATGTTGCCCACACCACCATATAAGTGATCAACTCTTAATCTAATATTTTTATGAAGTATTAATCCCTATTGATAGAAATATGATCAATGCTGATATAGGTGGTGTGATAGTTGATTAGACCCCAATTTCTACAAGAAACCTAATTGAGAACATGGCACAAAGAACCCAACAATTTGCTTCAAGGTCCAATGTACCGATTTGAGGTGTCCATGAGGTGAAAAGTACTAAATTTGAGAATAATTTGGACACAAAGTTCAAAGAGATAAGTACCCTTCATCGAAAAATTTCTCTTTCTTAAGGGGAATTCCAATATCCTCCTCCCATACATTGTGGTATGTGTTCTTATGACACCCACTACTCTGACCAATGTCCTCAATTGATGGAAACATTCGAGAGTTGTGAACAAAAATTTCCAGGTCTCCCCTATAACCAACACTTTAGGCAAGAACCTTACTATCCATCCAACCCTAGGTGAAAGGAGAACCAAGACTATAGGAAAAGGGGGTATTCAAAACAACCACAACAAAAATGGAACCAACAGGGGCATAGTATTTATCCACAACCACCATCCAAAAATCCTCAACCACCCAAAAGTACTTTCCAATAAACCCCTCCAAAACCTGAGCCTAACCTAGAAGATATGATGAAACAAATGGCTTCCAAAAATATTCAATTCCAAAAAACCACTCAAGAAGCTATAAAAGACCTCAAAACCAAATTAGGATAACTAGGTAACTCAGTGGGTGAAATTCAAAGTCACGGATCAGGTAAACTTCCCTCTCAACCAGTAGTAAACCATAAAGATAAATGAAATTTTAGTTCCACCCTTAAGAGTGGAAAACAACTAGAATGTAAAATGAATCCTCCATTAGAGTCATCCCCTCCTGATGAAACCTCCATCACAACCATTACAAATGTTCCAAATGTTGATGAACATTGTCTTAAGAGAATCCCTTCCAAAGGAAAGAGTGTGTACATTGATGTGTCACCTGGCCCAACCATTCCACTTCCATTTCCTCAAAGGGCCACCCAAGCAAGAAAACAAAAGGAAACTGAACATGATAGTGAAATATTGGATATTTTTATGAATGTGTAGGTTAAAATCCCATTGATTGATGCTATGAAGAAAATTACATGGTATGCCAGGTTTCTAAAGGAGATGTGTACACACTGAAGGTGACTTCAAGGTGAAAAGAAAGTGTTCTTGGGGAGGAATCTAGCAGCATTGATAGAGCCATCACTTCCCCCCATATGCAATGATCCTAGAACATTCTCAATTTCATGAACCATATGGGAGTATTCTTTTTCTAATGCTCTTCTTGATTTAGGTGCTTCTATAAATGTGATGCCTCACTCTATTTAATCTACATTGCAGGTCAGTTAATTGAAGCCCACTGGAATTATTGTTCAAGTGGATAATCGGAGTACCACACACCCCTCTGGTGTGTTAGAGGATGTTCTTGTGAGGGTTCAAAATTTAATTTTTCATGCTGACTTTTATGTTATTAAAATGGAGAATGATAAGATGAATAAACATGCCACAATTATATTAGGGATACCCATCTTGAAAACTGAAAAAACCAAAACTAATATCCACAATGGTACATTTTCTATCGAATTTGGTGGTGACATAGTCCATTTCAACATCCTTGATTCAATGAAGCACCCATCAAAAGAACATTCCTCTCTCTCTGTTAATTCAGTTGATGTACTCCATACAACTGAAAAAACATCTTCTCTTTCCCCAATCCCCATTCTGAGTTTTCTTCATTCATTGATATTCTAGGAAATGAGTAATGCAATGATTGTTGTAATAGATTATAAAAATGTCATGCATGTTTATTAATTGCTGATTTTTTGAACACTAAGGATCCACTGACCATCGAAGTTACTACTAAGCTTGTAAAAGCTCATTCCACTATTGAGGATGATACCATTGAGTAGTTAGATGAGACCAGTGAACTCTCACAATCACACACACTCCCATCAATCCAAAATCCACCTGAATTGTAACTGAAACAATTGACTCAATATTTAAAATAATCATATCTTGAGAATGGAATCAAGTTTCCAGTCAACATTGTTGATTCACTCTCTCCGGAACTTGAATTGCGACTTCTTGAACTTTTGAGGGAGTATAAATAAGCTTTGGGATGGACACATTGATACATTACTAATATTATCCCATCAATTTGTACACATTATATTTTGTTAAATGATGGGGCTAAACTAGTGAGGCATCCACAACGTTGACTGAACCCAAACCACCTAGAAGTTGTGAAAAATGAGGTAACAAAATTATTGGTGACTGGAATCATTTACCAATATCTGAAAGTCTATGGGTAAGTCTTGTTCAAGTATTTCTTAAAAATATTGTCCTTACAGTAATCAAAAATGAAAACATTGAATTGGTTCGAACTCGTGTGCAGAATAGTTGGCATGTCCATATAGACTATCGCCGACTAAACCAACACACTTGGAAGGAACATTTCCCTTTTCTATTCTTTGGCCAAATTCTAGAGAGGCTAGCGGGTAAGTCCCTCAACTATTTCCTTGATGGGTATTCTGGATACATTAAAATCCATATTTCCCCTGAGGATCTAGAAAATACAACCTTAACTTGACACTTCGACACATTTTCCTATAGAAGGATTCCATTTGGCCTTTTCATTGCGCCAGGTTCTTTCCAACTTTGCATGATTAGTTTTTTTAGGATTACTTGTAGAATTTCATGGAAGTATTAATGGATGATTTCACTATTTATGGCTCCTCTTTTGATGAATGATTATGTAGTCTTGGTTCCGTACTACATCGTTGTATTGAAAAGAATCTTGTATTAAATTATATGAAATTCCATTTCATGGTGTGATAAGGTATAGTTTTGGGGCATGTCATTTTTGGGGATTGTATCTAAGTGGGTAAATCAAAAGTGGATATCTTTTCTTCCTTACCATTCCCAAAAATTTATGGGATGTGTAGTCTTTCCTAGGTCATACTAGATTTTACGGTCATTTCATTCACGACTTTAGTAAAATTTCACTCCCCCTTTCCTGATTACTCCAAAATGAAAAAGAATTTATTTTTGATAATGAATGTAAAAAATCATTAAAAAAGTTAAAATAGAGTCTCACATCACCCCCGGTAATCCAACGACCTCGGTGGGATTTACAATTTGAGCTCATTTGTGACACCTCTAACTATACAGTTGGGGTAGTCTTGTCACAAAGGGTCGATCGATCTCCACATGTCATTGCCTATGCCTCATGTACTTTGGATCATACCCAAGAAAACTACACCACAATAGAATAATAATTCCTTGTCGTTGTGTTTTCCTTGGAAAAATTCAAGTGATGTCTTTTGGGGTCCAAAGTCATTGTGTTCTCAGACCATGCATTCCTCCGGTATCTCCTTAAGAAACCAGAAGTTAAACCACACCTCATTCGCTGGAAGCTCCTATTTCACGAATTTAATCTAGAAATTAGAGATAAAAAAGGAGTAGATAATGTGGTGGCTGATCATATCAGTAGGGTTCCCCTATCATCATACATTTACAAATCCCCCTGTATTCATATAAATGATATGTTTCCCGATGAGCAATTGTACTGAGTTAATGATGTTATTCCTTGGTATGCTGAAATTTTATATTATTTAGTAGCATCTTATGTTCCTACTCATTTCAAAAAAAACCAATATAGTCATCTAAAACATGAGTCTCTTTGGTACATTTGGGATGACCCCTACCTACGGCACATGTGTAGTGATCATGTCCTTAGGTGTTGAGTTCCTAATAGAGAGTTTCATTCTGTCATTAGATTCTTTCACACTCTTGCTTGTGGGGTCCACTTTGGTCCCCAATGGACTGCTCACAATGTCCTTGATTCTGGTCTCTTTTGGCCAACACTTTTTTGGGATGCCCATGATTTTGGAAAATATTGTCCTCATTATCAAAGAATGGTTAATATCTCTAAAAGAAATGACATGACACAACAACCATTGCTCTTTCATGACATTTTTTATGTTTGGTGAATTTAATTTTTGGGTCCCTTCCCAATTCTTTTGGAAACATGTACATTCTTCTGGCAGACTATTATGTGTCAAAATGGTTAGAGGCTCGAGTCACAAGGACATATGATTCCATAAATGTTTTGGAATTTTTTTTGAACATAGATTTGTGTAGGGTTGGATTACTAAGGTTCATCAATAGTGACCAAGGTTCTCATTTCTGCAACTAAACAATAAAATCACTTTTGTGTTGATATGGGTTCGGTTATAGAATTTCTACTTCATATCACCCACAAACAAATGGTCAAGCCAAGGTGTCAAATAGAGAGGTAAAACAGATTTTTGAAAAAATTGTTCAACCCAATAGAAATGATTGGACTATTCAACTTGATGACTCATTGTGGGCCTATCAAACAGTTTTCAAAACTCCCTTTGGAATGTCACTGTATCATCTTGTGTTTGGAAAGACTTGTCTCCTCCATATTGAGATTGAGCATCGGGCCTACTGGGCCATCAAAAAAATGAAGTTCTAATGATTATGGGGTAGGTTCTCAAAAGAAGTTTAAGATTCAGGAGATAGGAGAAATGAGAATATATGCATATGAGAACTCCATGATTTATAATAAGTGTACCAAGGCTGCCCATGATTGTCTCGTCCTTCATCTTCAGTTTCACATTGGGCATAATGTCCTCATTTATAATTCAAGGCTTAAGTTTCATCTAGGCAAGCTTCGTCCCTGCTAGTTTGGCCCATACACTGTTATTAATGTATCTCCATTTGGTGTTTTTCAGGTTCAAAATGAAGAAACCAAGCAAACCTTCACTGTCAATGGGTTGCGGATGAAGCACTTCCATGAAGCCCTTCTAGAGTTCCAGATAGAGGAACTCCATGTTCAAGAAGCAACATACCAGTGAAACACACCAGGCTTTATCCTTCCTTCTCCCAATCACAATTCTTATAGTGAGGACACTTCACATTGTAGGTGTGAGGATATGGGTACATTCCTGGTTAGTTAGGAATTTTCATCATTTCTTTTCTCTCTCTCTTTAATTCTTATATTTTTTTCCTTCTTTATGGTATTTTCATTTTTCCACATAAATTTTTTAATTTTCCATGATTCGCAGACCATAAAAGGGGAAAAGTAAAAAATACCATAATGAAGGGGAAAAATAATTTCTGTATGAATTTGACATCAGGGAGTGATTTTTAGTGAATTGGTTTTCTATCAATGATATAAATTGTTTTATCATTGTGAAAAAATTGAGATGATTGATGCCCCTTGTGTGAGTAGTTGTTGACACTCCTTTTCGTCACATTGTCTAATGGAATGGAAAGAGAAATGACTTAGCACAAATTGATTCATCTTTTGAAGAAAACATCAAAAATCGACAAAGGCATGAACAAGGATTCAAATGAACATGCGCTGTGCAAGTTCCGTCACTGTCATGCAAGTACACTTGCACGCCACCTAATGGTCGCCCAAGTGACTTGTGCGCCCTCTTTGAAAACTTTCCAGGGTCTTTAGCAGCTTATAAATAGACCCTGTGGGCCCCCCATTTCAAGGGGAATTTTTCCAGAATTAAGATACAGAGCTCTGAACTCCCAAGTCTCTTCTTCAAGTCTTCCAAACACTTCTAAGATAATTCATTACCTAGAATGGAAGGTATACACAAGATTAATAAGGTCTAAGTGTTAGAAATCACTAACACTTGTTTGCCTAAGTGTTTTACCATTAAGGGAAATGGACACTCTAGTGCGCCTCCTTACCTATTCATTGAAACTTGTGCGCCACTCCTCTAGAATTACCTTTCGATAATTCTAATGGCTTTGGTCAAGGATCGCCCAAGTATTACCCTACTTCTTAATAATCACGAAAGTACCCATGTGCCACACAGGTATACCTGCACGACCAGGACTTGTGTGCCCTCACAGTACCTGCGTGCCTGCAAGGACTTGCACGCCCTTATATTTTTTGGGTGCCCTTCCTGTCCATTAAACCCCTCTTATGCCATTACACATCTTCTATTCACGATTCATACTTCAATACACTCTTCAAATCCATTTATTGCATGTTTTATTGATTGACTTCCTTATCCGAGAGGAATTCCGTGGAAAATATCTCAAAACCTAGTGATTTAAACATATTTGTGTCACTAAACTTAGAGATTTCATTCATTCAACCTCATCCTCTAAGATGAGAGAATAATTAATTTTGGGCATCCTCCTTAGGAGTAAGCCCTAAGTCCTCATTAATTTGGGCATCCTTTTCAAGAGTAAGCCCCAAGTCCCCTAATCTGGGCATCCTCCTTTGGAAAAATCCCCAGTCTTAAAATTCCCAAATATGGGCATCGTCTTTAGGAGTATGTCCCAACCATAATTCTCTTAACCTGGGATCCCTTTTCAGGAGTAAACCCCAGTCTCAAATGTGGGCCTCCTCCTTAGGAGTAAGCCCCATGTCCCTTTAATTGTAAAATCCATTTAACCTAATCCTCCTTTTCAAGAGTAATCCCCAGTCTTAATTTCTCTTGACCAGTCATAATTCTTTTAATCTGGGATTCCTTCTTAGGAGTAAAACCCAATCATAAGTCTCCTCCTAACTTGGGCATCTTCCTTAGGAGTAAGGCCCAAGATTAGAGTATCTAAATCTCCCTGAAGTACAAATACCTTTATGGACCATGTTCTTGGGTTTCTTCCCTAAAGTAAATCTTAATCTTTATCTATTTTTGGGCAGTCACACATACATAATCCCCACATCATTGCATCATTCAGGGGACAATTGTCTCGTTTCACCAATACCTCTTTTTTCTCAGACCGAGCATGACTCACGTGAGCTTAGATTGTAAAAGTAATCATGAAATAATTCTTTGAGCCATCAATCATGCATAAACATCATAATCCCTTACTCAACTATGTGGGTTCTGATTCCTTTTCTAAACAAAGGACATGTAGGTAGCCCATCTGCAGGTACGATCACAACTTGGAAATAATCAATGTCTTTCTGAATGACAATAAACTTCAAGTGCCCCACTAAGTGGCTTTAAAACCAGTATGGTCATCATAATGACCAAGAGACCTTTATGTATTGATGGATACCATTGACTAAGAATCTATAACAAATACAGATGATTCTCTATCGATGGAGAACCTCAAATACATATAAAATATTCTTTAAATTTCCTACATATCAATCATTGATTGTTAGATCTAAAGGAAGTCTCATTTTATACTTGGTAATGTAATAAGGATTCACAAACATAACCTAAATCTATAAAGAGAGTCCCAGAGTAGACAATAATTCCCCTCAAAATGGTGTGATGAGTCCGACCTCCCATCCTCTCGACCAATGAAAATTCCTAAGCCTCATCAGTCCACAACTAATGAGCACCTACCTTTAGAAAATAGGTCCAAATGGATATGGAATGATTGGATGTTTCTGGTTCTGCGAACAAACCCGTTAGAAACCGCTTGGAATGTTTGAATCTTACATTAATGAGATCATCCCCAATTCTAGAGGAAACAGTAGTTTTTCGGAAAATTGTGTCACTAATATCCCCACACATGTTTTCACCAAACCATAATGTGAGAATATTTCTTACTTAATATATGGTAAATATATGTTAGGATAATACTTTTCAGCTTTAACTGATATTTCCATATGTTCGTTCCTTATCCAATCTGTTTCATTACTGTACCAGATTGACCTATGCGTGTGTACCTAATGTCCTACTAGTGTACACCTTCAAAACAATTGATTGGGTTGTGTCTTCGGAAAGTAAAAAACCACTCCTCCTCAACCTTTGACCTTGTTATAACTATTGCAATTAGTATCGTGAGGAGATCAAATAGTGATTGAGAGATGAGTGTGAGATTTGTTCCAAATGCAACTTCTAAAAAAATAATAACAAAAAAAATGAAGAGAGTAATGAAATGTGAAACATATTGGGATATCTAGGTCAGGAAATTATGTTTTGACTTCTGGGAATTCTTAAGTGAGTGGTTCCTGAAATATAATTTTAAAGGATGTAGGAAAAGTTCGGGGGACAATCATTTAAAGCAGAATAATGTTAAAATAACATATATGTGGTAGATAGAATGTGGAATGATTAACATGGAATAGTTTTCACACACACACATGGAGAGATGGTGGAATGGTGGAGTTTTTAATTCCTTTCTCATGTTGGTATAATGAATCTCTTTTAATTTCACTGTGATATGATTTATGAGACATATTTTTCCATAGGAAAAACTCCTTGGTGTGGTAAGTGAATTGATTAGATAACTTTGATGAATTAAAATTTTCTAAAATGTTAAATATTCGTGATTTTGGTAATATATATTTGCATAATTTTATTTGGATGTGTGAATTTTCCCATGAGTTCAAATTTCTAAGTGTGGGGGTGTGATCGTACCATGATTCACTGTGAAATTTACACCTTTACACCACTGTGCTAAACTTATTCTGTATTGAAAGTTAAAAAATAATGACAAGTTTAATTCCATGTTTTAATAATTTATTTTGTTTTTATCACTGTTAAAAATGGAAATGTTACTTGTTTTTATGGTTTTGTTCTAGGAGGAGGTGATTTGGAGGGCCCATGAAGATGTCCAAGAAAAATGTGCCAAACTGTGCAAGACCCATTCACACTAGTGGACTCATCCGCTCACTTCTTCTGAACCGTTCATTTTAATGGGATGAAATTTTGTGGTATGGTCCAAAATTCATTGGGGGTTACATTTCATATGAAGAAACCCAAGACTAATTCGGCCATCGGGTTTCCCAACTGACCTGATTTGTCCAGCACACCGAATCTGCACATAGTCAAAAGTGGTGTGCAGCGATCTCTCCATATCTTGGGATATAGGTGTCCAAATTGTTCTAATCATTCATTGAAGACATCCAATAGGTGAGGATAAAACGTTTTTATTTTGTTCAAATCGATTTAAGGCTGCTTGGAGGTCAAAAATTATGTGACAAGTGGTTTTAAGAAATCTGTGTGCTCAAAACCACCCTCCCATTTTCCATTAAAATGGTACCTTGGGCTCCCTACTGATAAGTTTGGCTAGGAGGAAAAGATCTAATATTTTAGAGACCCAAAGAAGTCCTCTCATCATATATGGAGTTCAAGAGGACCCAATCCTCATAGGGGAATCATGGATGAAGAGGGAGTTCCACCTGAGCCTCATTTTCCTCTCGATGGCGACCTAAATGGTGGACAATCATTTCGATGGAGCTACACAAACCTGGGAGGGGGTTCCATCAAATTTTATTCTACTAGTATTGTATAATTTCTAAGTTGAATATTTCACTTGTTTTTTCTTTATATGCTTCCCCCTGATTATATTTCATTTGATATAATTAAATAGAATTCTATTTATTTCAACACTGATTGAGTTAAGATTTCAAGTGGGAATCTTGGGTTGTTCCGATTGGACAACCCAATAATCATATTTATCTCACACATACATAATATTTATGAATTATTTGGTAGAACTCTTATTCTATGTTTGATAAACAAATCTTGGCAACATGATTTTTGTGCCGAGGGGTAGTTCTTTCAGCATCATTTGATGAGGCAAGAGGGGAGTGAAGACCTTGAAAACCTTCAACAAAAGAATTAATGAAAGCCATGTTAAATTTTCAGAATAATGAACTACCCAAGATGTATAGTGAACATGAAATGATCTTCTTATATTATAATTATTAACACACCACCTTTATTTATCAATTATTTAACACTTTAATTATGTAATTTACTTAAATCTGTTTTCAGAACCTCCCCCTCTTTTAGTAATTCTTATTAAAAATACATACTCAAAACCTATCAATGCTCCTAGAGAGATGACCTAGGGTCTTCCCTAGACTATAAATAAATCTTAAAATCATAATCAATTTGACGTGTCATGACAGCATGTTCAGTAGGCCCCCTAATCCCCATGTTAGGGTTAGGTTCCAATGGCCCCCTTCCTGGAAAAGAGGAAATGGACCTACTCATTCAATGAGGCACAAGTCCCTGGTTATTTCTGAAGTGCCCTGTAGCAGGGTATTGTACGTTTTCTTGAATGTAGGAGGTCAGAAAAGGAAAACCTCACTGATCACCCAAATTACCACCCATATCACCAGATCTTATGTCACACCCTCAAACAATGATATATGTTTAAAGAGTGGCTTAAAAACTAGGTGGATAACAACATAGTTCGGTTAGGCCTAGCTCCAACATAGGTGGAATGCATCTTTTTGAAGCCAGACAGTAGCATTGATCGTGAAGGCGAGTGGAATAAGGTTTCTAACTATGAGTCCCAGAAGATTGAAGTTTGGATGGCTCGTAAAGTAGTCTCTCTTTCCCATGGTGTTATCCATGCACGCCTGAATCATCCAGAGCCTTCAGAAGACGCATCTACTACTTCTCCATTGTCGTCTCAGTAGTCACCTTATTAGAATAGAAGGCACCAGCCGCGTAAGGAAAAAAAATTCCCCCACCAATTCCATCGTCATCTCGTACTCTCGGTGGCTTCATGCCTCCAGAGATTACGATTCCTCCCAGAATCTATCCGGTAGTGGATGAATCTTGAAGTGATAGTCAAGGGTATTCCTCAGTCAATACCGTAGAGTTGGAAAGCCCCTACATAATTCCTGATGATTAGGAGCGATATGAGGATCCTCCTAACATCCCTAACAGTCATTAGCAGCGATAGTGATCTGAAAATATGGGCCATAGGAGTACCTTGGTCAAAACTTCAAGCCAGGTTGTGCATACGACCGAAACCAGGATACAGGCCCAGCACAGAGCTCAGCACATGCAGCCTTCTCATCTGGTGACATCAGTTCTGCCTTCACCATTGTTTTTGTTATTGGATCAGGAAGAGAAACCTTGACCGCATCGTGACCACATACTCTTTGTTACGGGTCGATGTCAGTCATCTGGCCCTCATCTAGTAGTCACTCCATAGGATTTGACTAGCGTGCAGTGGGATATTCCTCACACTGGTAAGCTGTCGGCCCAATTGGAAACGCCCAACATAACTCCTGTCATATAGAAACCTCCTGTAAGCAGAAGTTCATGCCTAGCATGGAATTATGTTCTCCTCAAACATCTTTCCAGTATTCCATCAAAGATATCCCTCCTTGAGGCCCTTCGCCTGTTATAAAATATGTGTGAGGACCTCACAAAAGCTTCAAGAATCCCCCTCCATTTTGAGATGGAGGTAGCAGCCTCAGAATCCTTTCATGTTGAGGCGGTCAATAATTCTAAATAACATGCCATCATCTCATTCCTTGGAGAAGATGAAAGCTCTCCCATACAGGGGAACATTCTCCCACTGTACATCACCTGCTAGATCAATGGCATGGAGGTTCATTGCTGCCTTGTCGACACGGGCTCTGGAATCAACCTAATCCCGACTTGGACACTGTGAAAACTGGGATTGTCTATAGATGATCTGAGTCCCTATGACCTAAGAATGTGAGGTCATGATAGGTTGGAGGAGACACTGGTCATCAAGATCCACTAGAATTCCAAGTTTGGTGGTCTAATTTCCAGTACCGAGTTTATGGTTGTCTCCCAAGAAATAGTATACAATGCGTTGATGGGTAAGTTGTGGCTCCACCTGAATGTATCAGTTCGTTCATCATATCGCAAGTTCCTTAAGTACTCCCTTAATGGTCGATTCGGAATGATTTAAGGTGATGCATCCCCCTTTTCCTCATGTGAAGCCCGCTATCTGGATTTTGACTATTAGAAGAGCAAGGACGAGCAAATTTAGTCTAATGAGGTCGAGCATGCTACGGCTATGAATGACCCATAGGTAGATCCAGACCATGCATAAATCTTTCTAATCCATTGATTTGATGCTATAACTCCGGACATGGGAAAATTCATCATTGTTACTAGAACAAGGGGGAACACATTCCCAATTCTATGCGATGTCAAAAGATCACCTCATACTACTACACAAACTAGGCTTATGTGATCCCAGAGCCTCTTACTCTGACAAGTTACCAGGATGTCTACCCCATGGAAACAAAAATATGTCATACTTTCTTGTTTCACTAGGCCATAATTAATCATGCCAAGATGACACACCACTATTGCTTCAATTTCATTATGGGTGTCCCCATGGGCCGAAGACCAGATGGGATCAGATCAACAACCTTTATCGTTATGGATGCGACAACACAGGAGTTCCCCAATGCAGTGTCCACTACCATTCAGGCTGGTACCAGCCTCCCATCGGGAGATTCCAACTCAAATTAAACTCCTCCCACCGAGGATCCTCCATCTATATGTGAATTATTTGAGTTAAATGATTCTCCCCTGACCTCTGAAGAGGGAGTCACCACCACAGTTGATGAATTGGTACTGGAAAACCTCAATAATGAGGCATAACTGAAACCCACATTGATCAGTACTTCTATGCCCCTTGAGGAGAAACAACTGTAAATATAATTCCTTAAAAAACATTGTGATGACATATCCTGTAGTTATGACGAGATTCTAGGACCATATACTCAGGTGGCCATCCACCGCCTCGGTCTCTCTGCAAATCATCATGGGTGCAAACAACCCCCAAAAAAGATGCACCCTTCTCTCAATTCCACGGTAGAGGAAGAAGTTGAGAAGCTCTTCAAATCTAATTTCGTTAAGGAGGTACAGTACCCCCAAATTCCTAGCCAACATTATACCAGTCAGGATGAATAATAGACAGATCAGATTCTTCATTGACTTCTGGAATCTCAATTGACACTGTCCAAAAAATGATTTCCCCCTTCTTGTGATAGAATTGTTGATCGATACTACAGCTAGGTTCTGAGACCTCTCCATCATGGATGGTTCCTCCAGGTATAACCAGATCCTAATGGCCCCAGAGGATGAGGATCCTACAGCCTTCAGGGCACCACAAGGTACTTTCTATTACCAATTCAGGCCCTTCGATATAAAGAATACATGTTCCACCTGTCAGCATGCTATTCCTCACATATTTAAGCTGATCCTCTGAACGTTGGAGGAATGTTTCATGGATGATCTGGTGGTCAAATCTCACCAATGTTAGGACCAACTTGAAGAACTTTACAAAGTGTTCAGCTTCCTCCATTCCTGTCACCTGAAGATAAAACCATTGAAGTGTGGCTTCGGGTTCACCTCTGGAAAGTTTCTTTACTTAGTTGTTAGATATAGGGGCATTGAGATCGTCCTAGATAAGATTAATTCCATTAGCCAGATGTCTCCACTGAGAAAGATTTGAGAGCATCGAGGTTTCCAATGCCAATAAGCCTACATACACCGATTCATCACAAATTTGGTCAGCAAGTGTAAGCCCTTTTCTCTGCTCATGAAGAAATCACTATCTAAGAGTGGGAAAAAGAGTGTCAGACTACTTTAAAGGAAATGAAGCAGTATTTGCTCCAGCCTCCAGTCTTAATCCCACTCGTCTCCAGAAATACGTTGGTTCTTTATGTGACCACCTTGGAGTGATCTCTCAGTACCCTTCTCGCCCAGAAGAACAACAAGGGAATGGAAAGTAGCCTCTACTACCTCATATGCATGTTCCTTGATACGATGAATAGATACTACCCTATCGAGAAATGATTCCTTGCACTGGTATTTGCATTACACAAATTATGGCATTAATTGCAGCACCACGAGGTGCAGCTGGTGTCCCGAGTATATCTGCTGAAGTACATCCTGAACTTGCCCATGTTGATAGGCAGTCTATCTCAATGGGCAGTGATTCTCCAGAAGTTGAACATCAGGTTTTCCCCCCATAAATCTATTAAATGGAAAGTGTTGGCACACTTCCTTGCAGCTCATCCAGTCACTATGGACCAAACTCGAGACTTTGATTTTCCGGATGAGACAATCCTCTTCATAGACCAAGCCATCTCATTTTTGGAAAATGAACTTCGATGGTTCTTCCCAGAGCCCCACCGAGAGAAGGCTCAATGCCCCCAGACTCAACAGAGTAGGTCTGGGTATCATCTTCATTACCCTAGCACAACCTGTTCTACCATATTCATTCCTATTGTCAGAAGTCTTCCCCAATAATGAGGTAGATTATCAGGATCTCATTACTGGCTTTGTGATGGCCCTAGAGATAGACGTTACCCATTTTCATGTGAAGGGGGACTCCGAACTAGTCATCAAGCAGATCAATGGTAATTATGTCATCAGAAATCTAGAGCTCGTACCATTGTTGGAATGCACTCTCCATTTAATGCCCCAGTTCCCATCTCATCCAGAAGTTACTCATGTCCCTTAATCTCAAAACGGTTGAGCTTATACCTTGGCCAGCCTAGCTGCATCACTTGTGGTTCCTGAATAAGATGATCTGAATATCCACGCGGCACACCAAATATTCATTACTCCGGTCACTCCATATGATAATGATAGCTTGTAGGTAGAAAACCTTACCACTGACGCCTCCATGTCAGGACCCCTAAGTCCCCTAGACGTAGCGATTTAAGTGACTCCCGACTGGAGAACCTCCTTTTTTGAGTATCACTAGAATGGTAATCTCTCGATAGATCAGGCTGATTGTGAGTGAATCTGATTTTGCGCGATATAGTTCACCCTCTAGGACAACCCTAATCTTGAGTAGATCCTCTACAAGAGCGGTTTTTATGGGGTCCTCCTTTTTTACATTCAAGGAGCTGATATTACACAAGTCATGTAGGAGGTTCATGCTGGTTCCTATGGGGCTCATCAGACTGGGCCGAAGCTATCTCACCAGATCCAAAGAGTGTGGTACTTTTGGCCCGCTATGATCCATAACTGCATCGAGTTTTCCAAAAGGAGTCATGCATGCCAAATTCATGCTTACTTCATGAATCTGCCTCTAGAGCCTCTCCCCTTCACCAAGTACTCTTGGACATTTTCTGTTTGGGGACCCAATGTCGTGGGACCATATCCACCGGCGACTGCTCGCCGGTGCAGATTAATCCTTACTGCTACAGATTTATTCTCCAAGTGGGAAGAGGTAGTTCTACTCAAGGAGGTCAAGGCCTGTTCCATCATTAACTTTGTGGTCTCCAATATTTTTTTATCAATTTGGAGTCCCTCACACCATCCTCACCGATAATGGCATGAACTTCTGAGCAGTTGAGTTGAAGAAATTGTATGCAAAGTAAAACATCTGTTCTAACCATACCTCCCTCTATCATGCGCAAGAAAATGTACATATCAAGGAGTTCAACACAACCCTCTCTAATATTCTATAGAAAATGTTTTTTTACAATAATAAGAGTGGGCCGGACAAGCTCCCCAATACCCTCTAGGCTTATCGGACAATGACTCTTAATTCCACCAAGGTGACCCCATATTCCCTAGTGTATGGGAGGGAGGCCATTCAGTCCATCGAGATTTAATTTCCCTCAGTACACACAAATGTATACGATCATAAATAACGAGGTAATGTAGCTGAAATCCATCTGGCTAAGTTGGATGTGCTCGAAAAGAATAGGCTTCTTTCCCTGCACAATCTAGAAAGGCATCAGAAAAAGATAGCAAGAGATTTCAATAAGAAAATTCTCCACAGATCCTTCTTTCAAGGTGACTTGGTTTTTTCCCTGAGAACACCAATGATACCTAGTAGAAAACCACACATGTTGGTGCCCAAATGGGAATGACCTTACATTGTTCACAAGGTTTACTCCAATAGTGCATACTCACTGGTTACCATGGATGGTTAGCGTAAAACTCCTCCCACAAATTCCATGTTCCTCAAGTAATAATTTTATTGAGTCCTTATGGTCTCGTATGACCATAAACTAAATTAGGGTCCCACATGACATTAAACTATCCTATCCTACAGGACCTTAAACTTTGAAATGTCCTACATGACATTAAACAGTGTGCCATCCAACAAGACGTTAAACTGCATCTCAGGAACTATGTATGGCTTACTTCCCATCCTCGTGAGATACATAAGAACACTCAGACACCTTTTCCTCAGTCCATCCCCATGCTCTTCCCATTTGGCTACCCCTCTTGGGTGTAGTTCACATAGAGGATCTCATGTGTCATAGCCTAAGCTTCTTTGGCCCCACTTGTGGATAGATTATCGAGGTCACACCATGTGCCCCTCTTCATTCTTCTAATCCTCCCACTTCCATACCGCATGATGTTAAACTACATGGCCCTTTTAGAACTATGTACGGCTTGATTCCCATCCTCAAGGGATACGTAGGACTACCCAGACATTTCATCCATAGGCCCATCCACAAACATTGGAACCTCCCATTGGGTCGAAGCACATGGTGCGGTGTAGGATTTTTCCCTCATTCACATCGTGTTCATCATGACCATACCATGTATCCCTCTCCCCTTAGGATCTCCACCTCTTCTGTTGTCTAGCTTGACTTGAAATTTTGGGTGCACATTTAGGCTTCACACACTCCTTGTACATGGGAATCCATAATCATTCCCATTCGAATAGACCCCCCAATGGCATGGATGCTTCTCTCCTACCATTATGGGCCTATGTCCTCAAGGATTTTGAGAAAAAATTTGATACAAGTCTCGTGTTGTGAATGAGGTCAATGATCGACACTCGATTACATTCCCCCAAACCCTGGTCACACAAGGTGGGATAGAGTGTTACAAACCTACTCAACAGTTGTCCTCTATCATCATTGCCACATTGTGTTCTTCCATAGGCATGATGATTAGACATCTCCACTTAGTTGTCCCATGAATATGACATTAAACTATGCGTCTACGGTCCATGATCTGTGACCTTAAACTAATACCCCCATCATCCTCACTAAAAGACGTTAAACAGCAAGCTGGTTGTGACATTATGTCTGTGGCCCTGCCTTAGGTCCCTCGGTGTTCTCAGGCCCCTGGCCCAAGTGCTCACATATGATTGTTCATTGTTGTGTGGGATTATGTCCTCATTCACGTTGGGTTACTTGCAGCGCTGTACACATTCCTCATTGGGGTATACTGGCCTTATTTACATCCTTTCTACATGACAATAAACTACACATCATCCTTCTCTAGAACTATGTGTGGCTTGATTCCCATACTTATGGAATACACAGGACTGCCCGAATGTCTAATCTTTAGGACCAGCCCCATCTATTAACGACCTTCCTATCATCTTGTGCCCTTGGCCTACTTTCTTCTAAGATAGGGGTATATGGTGTGGTATGGGCTTATGTCCCCATTCACATTGGGTTTATAAAAACCATGCCACATACCTCTCTCTCTTGAGCACCCTTCGCTCCCTTCCCCTACACTCGTCTCTTCAAGTCGGCTAGCCATATGTTGGGTCCCTCAAACCTCTTGAGTGATTCACTAATGTGCCCAGAAGTACTTTGGTTCAGAACCTGGAGTGTCAGATTCTACCTGGACATGTTTTGACCATTTTTTAGGCTTTGTTTTCCCCTTCATTTGGTCTTTCATTATCTTTCATGTTTGATGGGAACCCCAAATGGAATAGATCCTCAGACTAAGGTCTCCCCTACCATTATGGGAAAACATCTTTGAGGACCTCAAACAAAAAGTTTATATAAGTCTCGCATTGCGAATGCGGTCAGCGGTCGATGCTCATTTGTTATTCCCATTTTAGGTCACATGATATGGATGCTATGTTTAAAACATGGACAATAGCTATCCTCAATCTCTATGCCAACCCCATCAAGCCATATATTTCGGTTACATGATTCACATCGTTTCCGCTCCATCATTTCCATGTGGAATTTCAACACACTCAGTACTATCACATAGTGTGCATTTTCATGTTAGGAGGACAAAGCCAGGGTAAGGAGTCATTCAGGGCTCCGCACCGACTTCCCCTTTTACGTGTATCCCATGTGTTAAAAGGACCTCTTCCGCTCTTGTTTCTAACACCTAGTTTTACTCACGTGGGCATAGGGACCAGATTGAGTTCTATGCTTGATTGGAAGAGTTATGCTTCTTCATTGGTCCAAGATCTATGGCCATAAACTAAGACCACTCAACTTCCTTTCCGAAAGACATTAAAATAGAACAACATCTTCAATAACTACAAATATCTTGATTCCAATGCTCATGGGATATGTAGGAATGCTCTGACATCTCGTATGTGGGTTCAGCTCAATTGAGAGATAGTCTATACTGACCCATATTCTCCAACATTTTTTGGCCCCTCATCCCAGGGATTTTTTTCATGAAGCCACGTGCAGTGTGATGTGGCCCTCATCCTCATTTATGTTGGGTATGCTTTATCATGCCATGCACCTCCCCTCATGAAACTCATTTCTCCTACAATTGTATGAGCCATATGACTTTAAACTATTTCACCTAGTCCTACATGAAATGAAATTGTTGTGTCTATACTAAAAAATGTTAAAATTCATGGTTGGTCCTATCACACAATCATAAATTGTGACATTATCATCCTAGCCACACAATGAAAAATGGCACTGCATTGTGGTGTCCTCACTTGAGGGAATATCATGTTTGGGATCAGCCACATACCATACCATTTGTCAATGCCTGCGTATGTCTTGATTCTTGTAGAGATTCCTATATTTTCCATTCTAGGTCCATCACTTCACAAAAAAGACACCCATTCATCCTAAAGGACAAACAATACCTATCAAATGTCACTTCTTTTTGTGCGAGGTCCAGACCCGCATGAACTTATTATACTAGGAACCGGTATCCTACCATGATACCTTCCATAACTATATATTTCTTGATTCCCATCTTCATGGGATACATAGTAATGCCCATGCACTTTTCCTTGGGCCCATCCTAACTTTCACTTTTGGTCCCCCGACCTAGAAGCTTCCCAGGGAACGCATTGCGGTGATATAGACTCCCTCTGTCCTCATTCACATTGGGTTAGTAACTACTTCCCCACGTTTCTCCGTCCTTCAATTCCAAATATTGTTTGAGCTCTATGACCATAAACTAATACCACTCACCATCCTTGTTGCATGATGATAAAATGCACAATGACCTTCCAGAACAACATATGGATTGATTCCCATCCTCATGGGATATATAGGAATTCCCAGGCAACCTGTCTTCAAGTCTTTCCCCAGGAATCTAAAATCACACCCCATCTCTTTATCCCCTTACCCCTAATTCTTTTTAGAGCATGTTGTGGGGAAAGTACCTCTTGGGTCCTCATTCATGTCAGGTTTTGAAACAGTTGCACCATGTGCCCCCTTTTTGTTTCCCAATCTGGTCCGAGTTCTATGACCCTAAATTAAGGTCTCCCAATAAATGCCGCATTCTATGACCATTATGTTGGAAGCACTCAACCCCAGACCCGTTTCTTTGTAAAGGGACTCAACTCCCTCTATCTAATACGTCTTAATGTCCTACTCATACGCGTTGTGACAAAAACCCGAAGTTTGGAATTTTCCTGGGGACATTCCCTTCACTCTACATCCATACTTCGTGATACAATTATTTTGATCCTAATCCTCTTCTATGTCTGAAGGGACCCCCTTTACAGCCTAGTCTAATTTTCTTACCTACCGTCTTGGGCCAACGTCCCTAATGACCCCGAACAACATTTGTGACAGGTCCCGTGTTTCGAACATAGTCAGCAGTCGACCCTCATTTGTCTGTCCCCATTCCTGGCTAACACAAAACAGATATTGAGTTTTGAATATGGTCAATAATTATCCACTATTATTATGCCACCATCATCGTGGTCCAGATCTCGAGCATCATGATTCACATATTTCCACTTCCATATGTTCAAGTGGAATTCCAACATACTCAGCTTTACCCCTTTACGCATCTAGGTGCGTCAAGTAGTCAGGTCAGCATTATTGGGACGTCATTCACCTAGAATCCCATCATCCCCAACATGTACCTTCCTGTGATAGGAAATTCCCATCACTACTCCTTGTTTCCCACATCGATCACGACTCATGTGGGATTAGTAGTTCAGGTAGGACCTGTGCTGGCGCAGCCATGACTCACATTCCTTTCATCATCCCACATAATGTTAAACTGTTGTCTTATAACTACATTTGGCTTGATTCTCATCTTTATGGGATATGTAGTGACACCAAGGAATTTCAACTTGGGCCCAGCCTCAGGGTCATTGACCCTTCAGGCCCCTTGGGCTCGATCCTGGTCCAAGCAGTACGACCTTTAAACTATGTGCATCGTCCTCACCATACTATGTTTAAACTACACGTCCATCTTCTTTATTGGTATGACATGAAACTACAGAGCATTCCAAGTCCTTACCAAAGTGTACATGTTTAGAAGTAGGTATGATCCCTAATCAGACTGTGTTTCCACCTAACATTTTTTCATCACAGTGGCATAATTTTAGGAGTGATGGACTCTATTCTAACAACCCATCACTCCATAACCAATGCTTTTCATGCCCGTAATTCGAACCATCTTCATCTTTCAAATATAAAACAATCCCCAAATAGTATGGATTCTTAGACTAAGGCTCACCTACTATCCAGAGCCAACTTTCTAGAAGACTAATGGGTAGCATTTTGAGTTAATCCTCATGTTTAGATTATGTTCAAGGTTGGATCTTATTTTTTATCCCCATTTCAAGAAAATACAATAGGGATTCTATGTTTCGAACATGGTAAAAAATTATCCTCCATTTTCACATCACCCCTACAATTTTCTGAATCGTGTGTATCGTGATTCACACTTTCCACTCTGATATGTTCGGACCAATTCCAAGCCCCCTGGTGTTACCTTTATCGTTCACTAGAGTACATTGGGAAGGTGATAATTCAACTGTTCTGAGAGCTTCATTCTCCAGTCAGGAACTCCCCTTTCTCTTAGGAAACTCGGATGGGTTGTTTATACCCTAGGATCCTAGACATTTGTTGGCATTCCTACAATCAAATGAAGTAATGATGAAACCATCCTTTTTTCCCACATTGGGCACGACCCATGTGGGCTTAGGGATGGATTTCTAGTTATTCCACAATTATGGTTGGATTGAATTAAACTAAATAAGAATGTGAATAATCTATTCATGCATGCAGTTCAGAACAAGAAGCAGTAAGGAAAAATAAATTTATGTGTTCGGCCAAAGTAGGGCCCTTAAGGATTGACTTTTTGAATGGATTGTTCCAATGCCACTACCTTCCAACTTCTGGCCTCCAACATCTCTTCCTATCCCCTGAGATCCTTCCCTTAAACAATAGTGGTAGGGCATAACTCACTAGATTTGGCATGTGCCGGTGATTGTTCAGCTCAAAGATCAAAAATTTGGCAATTCACCTATGCTATTTCCTCTTGAGCATCCGCGAGCTAGGCCTTCAATATCTCAATGGTCTTAGATTGGTTTGAAACGAAGGCCTCCCTTTCTTTTGCTTGTTCTTCAAGGTGTTGAACCTCTTACTCTATCTCTAAGAAGGCCTGAGTATTCTCTGAATATTTCTGGCACCGAGAAATTTCTAAATGTCATCTATCCCCCCGTATCTTCTCTACCATGAAATTGTGGATCATTACATGAGAATGGTGAGCATCTACCCCTCCAGCACAGAGAAATCGTAGCTAGGTGCGGAGTGACCCCATCCGACTTATCCATTCTTTCCGTGTCTGGATAAGAAAGCATCTGATGAACTCCCACGCCTTGCGCCATGTCATATGGCTCTCCTTAGCAGTATCTGAGTCAGAATTGTAGATTTCTTCGAGCTCTACACGTCTGTATTTTAGGAAATCAGCAAGGAGTTCGGTGACATGGTCTTCTTCAAGAACTCCTTATTCATTGGTGACTTCACCCTCATTGGGTTGTAACTCCACCCCTACATCATTTCCTCCCATCATTGCAGTATCCATCTCGTCAAGTGTCAGGGTAGTGCCACCGAGAATGGTTTTTTCTGTAAAGGCTAATGTACCCGCTAACATGGCTCCTGCAGATATCCCGGACTCGATGGTCAGTTGGGCCTCCAACCTTGTGATCCATGCATCGGGAATCATCATCTTGATTAGCTAGATTCTCCAGCAAAGATGAGATCCAATGAATATGGACTTATGGGAGCCAAGTACAGTGGATTCAAATTCATGTGTCATGGAAGGGGTCGCTATCACAAGAGATCCTTCAACACTTTTCAACTCGATCACCAGCACCGTCTCCTTTTCAATGGTGGGAATGTCATGAGACTCAGAGGTTTCCATCTCATCTCTTCCTTTTGGCCCATCTTTGTCCACTCTAGCCATAGTCGGAACCCTAACACTCTCGGCCTCGGGGATAGGCTCCTAAGAATTATCCTTGTCCTCCATAGGAACATCTTCATCCCCTGTGGGGATGGATTTGTGGGAACCCTTGCCCATGTGTTCCTAAACAGGATAGATTTCGGTTGACAGATTAGGATTGTAAAAAATAAGGGTTGGTGGAGATAAGAGATAAACTTACCTCAAGCTGCCCAGCCAATTCTGTGCCCGAGCCTATAATCTATCCACTCTCTCGAGAGTTCCACCGGAAATCAGATGCTTCTGAGGGTACCTCACCACCAAGACCTTCCACCCGCCACTCCTCCTCCTCCTCATCATCTCCACCTTCTTCTACTTCCTCTTCTACCTCCTCTTATTCCACTTCTCCCTTTTCTTCTTCTTCCTCCTCAATTCTTTCATCCTCGGATGGAAGCTTCTATGGGTCATGCTCCTTGTCAATCATCAATTTCACCAGGAGATGTGGTTCTTCATACCGCCCCTACTGGCATGCATACATATCCATAGTTGTCAGGTATGCATGTATATGATAAAAGTTTACCCTATACAACATTTGGATGTGCCCTGCATTAGGATGATCAAGCCCGATGCGTACTAACCTTTGCCACAAATCTTAAGTGGGCATGGACTATCACAACATTCTCCAAGAGGACCACAGATAAGTGAATATGGCATCGGCATATGACTTTAGGATGTACCTATGTTTCTTTCACGGAAGTTCCCTAGCTGGCCCATGAGACCGCATAAGAGATCTCCCTTCTCTAGAAGGGTGAGGAACGTTCGCAGCTTGTGATTCTCCTATCGATGAAGTATCTACCAGTTTCATGCAAGTCGTCCATCCTATTATTTACCTCTATTCCCCTATGGAATGTCGTCCACCTCCCTGCACTTTAGGTTCTGAATAGGTTGCTTTGATTTTCCAGATGTTTTTCCAAAGAATCGCCTCAGGATATGTTTTCATCTACTGTTCGACATAATCTATTAACAGCCCCACACTGATGTTAGTGGGGAAAAGAGTGCTGATTTTGTCCAAGACTGATGTAGTGAGGATGTTCCATTATTGTCAGAGAATAAAAAGATGTAATTCTTCATGAACCTTTGAATATACTTTCTTCAGCATCTGTTGCATGCACCCATATTTCCTAGAAAACCTGGTCAGCACGTATAGTTTGAAAAATACTTTTTTGTCAATCCGGGCTAATAGTACACCACCTCAAATGCTTTACAGATACTCCCTCTACTCTAATGGCCCCGGACCATCATCTACCATTTGACTGAAAAAGGTTCAAAATGGGTGGATGTCGAAATGGGAGTGGTTGCTGATCTTAAGCATGATCCCCTATTCTCTCAGTGTCAGTGGATGGATTCCAGTAATGTTCAAGAGGGATGGCACATACCCTTACTAGGGGGAGAATGGAATTTGGGATGTCATACCCACCACAGTGAGCAGTGACCCAGCCATGAAGAATATAGAACGGTCCACATATCCTCCTCAGAGTACTTCCCCTCAAGATACACCCTCAACTACTCTACAACCTGGCCAAAACTAGCACCCCCAGGTTGACCTTGTTCTTCGCCACCATAATCCAAACCATCAATAGAATTCCTAGGTGCACCCCCAACCTCATGTCCCTCACTAGAAACATCCACCTGCTCATGAATGTAGCAAGAATCCAGGAATACCACACATTTGGGTCTCGACTTCCATTAATGTGAAAGCCCCAAGACATGTACTATCCTGTCTCCAGAACCCTCTAGTATGATCTTGTTTTTTCCTCTGATTTGCATTCGGGCATTGTTTCCCTCGACGTAGAATATTCACAGCCGTGTCCTGCATCTAGAAAAGAATAAACCACCTTGAATATGATATGTGCTTCAGGATATATTTTATTTTTTGATTCTATTTAGCTATCTCCGGAAGGTGCCATGATAGGATTGGAGTGCGTTTCTGATCCCTTGAGACATTCCCCATCAAGAGGAACTCGTCATACTGGTACCCCTCCAAGGGGATTCCCTTGATATAGTGGTAATCCCATAGACTGATTTCAACATCGCCATGGTGGAGATGGAAGGTGTTTGTATCAGAGGACCAGCGACTAAATAGCTCTGCTACCAGGTCTTGTTGTCATTAGAAGTGAAATTGGGACATCCAAACGGCATCAAAAACCCTGATACATCATAGCTTCGGCCCTAATTCCTTGAATGTCTGACATACCCAGTATACTCATGCCAATTTTTTGGATAACTTTCCCCCAGATCTGAAATCCTATTCCTTACAACCCTTCATCTCATCAGTAATGATGCTTCTGAAAGTACTTTAATAAATAGCAGGAGATTCCTTATGAATCAGATCACTTCTAACAACTGTCATGGTCTTCAGATTTATGACATAGATGGATGTGTTCTGCATTTCCACAGCAGGATGACCATTCTTTTTAATATGGAACTATAGAATACTATCGTCATGCATCACCCACGACTGTGGTGTGTCCATCTCAAAACCGTGCATCACCACCTCCTCCAGAAGGATGAAGTTCCATAGTGGCAGGCTATCACCCATGACATAATCTTTTTGATCTTGCATAAGCATGCCAAAATTCATTTGGTTATCAAACACAACTCTCCTCGAATGATGAATTTGAGGGTTCCTGATCGTCTGAGTTCTTCTTGAAGTAGTGACAGCCTCCCTCTCGGCATCCGTTTGTGGAGCAACCATTTTTGAAATCCTAAGGGATTGGCACGAATGAATGATGCTCAGCACACAAAATATACAGCGGCATGCAAGAGTGTCGTCATGCGCGACAAAGTTGGGATAGAGCACAAAACCCATAGTCATCCACAGAAACATACACATGGATGAGGATTGTTTTTGTACACGAGAGAAAAGCACCTATCGTGGAGAAAAAGTCAATGTAGAGGCCTTAGCCTATTTTAAGGAACTGACGCGCCTTCTGTGTCCGTGAAATAGGTTTTCATGGACAAAATGAATTTTTACGTGCACCGAAAGAAGTTTCCCTACTTTTCAACGTACCCTCAGAATCTGACCACCGTGTTCCCCTTCAGATCTGATTCTGAGGGGGGGGGGCATTTGTTGACACCAAAATTCAGAGATGTCCCACATTGGGAGGATAACGAACAAATGAATGAATCTAGGAGGTAATGAAAAGATTTGGTGACCCGGGAGGTAGGTGCATGCAATATTCAGGGTATGGGTTGAAGAGGCCCTATGGTGCGCTAAATCTTGCACGCCCAATGTGAAATCAAGGGAATGCTTCTGCGACAACGCCTCTGAGACCACCTAAGGCACATACATTCAAGAGTCCCGGAGTAGAGCGTAAGTGGTGCTCGGTGTGCAAATTTTGCATGGCCAATACAAAGTCAACTGATTGTTTGCACGCAATGCCCCTTTGTGTGACACCTCCAAGGACATATGCTATAAAAAAAAGCATACCCTCCCCCCTTGGGGGATGATAAAATAAGATGAAGCAATGCTCTGCTGCATGAAAAATACCTCTTCTGGGTTCGCACAAAAAAACACCATGGCCTTCAGGTATTGGATCTTGCATGAAAGGTCCCTCAAGGGTCCTCTTTTCGGTGGGATCTCTTGGGCGTGATCCTCGTCTATTTACTTTTACTAAAATTCATTTGTGCACAAGAGTTCCCTTTTGTGCACAAGTTTCCTCTTCATTGGACTTCCTTTACACGCAGTCGGTCCATCTTGTGAAAAACCTATCCTCCTGTGTGCAGCCCCCCAGTGCGCTCCATGTGTCATCCTCACATTACGGAACCATGTTTGAGCCTCTATTATGCACAACACAGCTGCGTCATGTGCTCTCTTCCCATGAATCCCTTCAGGTTTTCACGAATCGATTTCAAAGTACCTTGGGCAGTGCTTCACGTTGCGTTGCTTCGCATCATGCTTCTTGGAATAGGCACTTTAAGGGATATTGCTTCTTCTCATAGCCACACTAAATTAGACCCCTTAATGGATCACTCCATGAAATTACCTCACCATGCAATTTCTTATGCCTTCCCTTCCTTAAGGGAGGTCGGGTATCAGTCATGTAAGTCCTAAGGGTGTGGAGAGAACCCAACATGTCTGATCTGGAAGATGTTAAACTGCCAAGAACAATCATCCTCAGCCCATGATGTTAAACTGTAGCCTCACCCCATGCATCAAATGATGGGTGCCCTATCTCGGACATTCTCTACACCCACTGGTCTCCATTGGAGTAAAATAATCCATCACATGGAATGTGATCCTTTTTATTGGAGCATCCTTTGTCCATGGGGAAAGGGAAACCATATTGGTGTAATCTCCGAGCCTTTCTTGTGGGCGGTATAATCTCTACTCCTCCTATCATATTACTTACAAAATACTAAGAGGTGAGAGGGGTACATGGGACTATATTACCTCATCCCTCTCCCACTTGGCTTTGTTGCCACCAAAGCCTACACCATGGAGTAAATCCCATACTCTATCTCCTTGGGCTGCTAACCACATGTAATCCCATATTTCCTCTATGGGTTGTAGACCACGCGTAAGACTCTATTTCTATTTGGGGCCGCTAACTACGTGTCAGCCCTACTACACTTCCCACAGATGTACCTTTCACAATGTGATCATCACGTATTTACTTCCTCTTGTTTCTCACACTAAGTATGACTCACATGGACTTAGAGTAAGTGTCGACCATGAAATCCTCTATGGTAATCCTAGAGTGTAAGCCCCAAACACCATCCCGAACAATGTGTACTTTGATTCTTTCCAAGGTAAGGTATGTAGGAAGCCTCCTCGAGGTCCAAGCCCAACACCATTGGTCTCGAAAAACATCAAATCGGCTCACCAAACACCATCCTAAACAATGTCAACTTTGATCCTTGCCAAGAAAAGGTATGTAGAAAGCCTTCCCAAGGTTCAAGACCAACACCATTGGTCTCGAACAACTTAAAGTAGGCTCACTAAACACCATCCCAAACTATGTGGACTTTGATCCTTTCCAAGGCAAGGTATGTAGGAAGCCTCCCCGATGTTCAAGACCAACACCATTGGTCCTGACCATCTTTATGTTAGCTCCCCATACTCCATCCGAAACTATGTAAACATTGATCCTTACTAAGGTAAGGTATTTAGGAAGCTTCCCTGAGGACCAATCCCAACACTATTTGTCTTGACCATCTTTACGTCGGCTCACCAAACATCATCTCGAACTACATAGACTTTGATCCTATCCAAGGCAGGGTACGTAGGAAACCTCTCAGAGGTTCAATCCCAACAAAACATTTGTCCCGAACACTCCATGTCGGTCCACCCGTTTCCAGTGCGATGTTAAACTGAACGCCCCATTCAACGGTAAGATGTTGTCAACCGAATGCAGTGGTAATACATTATGAACCCCATCCAGTGGTAAGCCGTTGTGATCCCCATGTAGCGGTAAGCCGTTGTAAACCCGAACCCAGCTGTAAGCCATTGTCATCTCCTCTGTTGGGACCCATATTTCTGGTCTACTCATCTGGAGTCAGACCAACTCTCAGGCCACTAACCACGCGTAATCCCTAGTATATTATCGGGTCACTGTCCTCCGTGAACACCCCCATTCTATACCCTCATCTTGAACTACATGGACGTTGATTCCCTTCCTCGGGGATACGTAGTAAGCCTCCCTGAGGCTCTAGACCATCACCCATGTCCCATCCTGGTCTTTCCCTCGAGCCTCTGTGTTTCGGGAAGGTCATGTCCCCAACTCAGAGGTTCCACTTCCCTTGGGTCCCCCTAATATGAGTCGCCTCCTTAGGTGTCCCATCACCTCACCAAACTACACAAACTTTGATTCCCTATGATAAAGATATGTAGAAAGTCTCTTCGAGGCTCAAGACTAGCATCATTGTCACCCTCGCGTTGATTCCGTCTCATATCACCATCACTTAATTTAGCTCTCCATCCACCATCCAAATTCTTACCTAGTATGCCACATCTTGGAGGAATCATGCCATATCTTTTCCTATTCACTACTCCTAGAAGTAACTGGGAAACTAACGACGCTTTAGTCCCAGCATCAGTGTTCCCTCCATGGGTTGCACCCTTCCAATCCAATCCCATTAGTGTTCTGATCAGGCTGATCCATCTCCACTGGACGTTAAAATCATGGCATACCTTGTGTTAAACATGGGAAGCTGAGGAAAACCTTAGATACATTCCTATGGAATATAATTCCCCACAATCGACGTGGGATTCCTTGGGATTCCACGTCCTCACGAATCCCTATAATAAGGGAAATAAACCCAGACGCGCTTGTGTTCCAGTGTCCAGAGACGCCAGTGATGTCCAATGTGACTACTCCCTCGACCAAAGTTTGCTTCCCTGACCGGACCCCTTGGAATGTCCTGAAAGAAGATGTGTAATTACCGGGAGTCCAAGAAGTTATGGAACTGGGAAGAGTTTCAAGAAAAATGTCTTAATCTATAAGAGAGACTCAGTCTAGGTGATAATTTTTGATGAAAAATCCATGGAAGGAGGAACCAACATACCATCATCCCATTTCGATCGAGGAGAAAATGTCCCTGAATAAGTGACTGATGCCACCCGCCTTTGGAAAGAGGGAATGCAGGGAAACAGTCCACACATCTTCATCGTCCTCTAACAGATGGATGAGCATGTCCTAGTGAAAGCATCGAAAACAATCCCATCAACTTGATTTAGTAGCTGTAATCATTTTTTTGAAGATACATAAATATTATCTCAATAGAAAAATATGTGAGATATAAAAAGATCATAAAATCCTAAAATAAATATTTTCATAGAATGTGATCAATATGAGAGAATGGAGATGGATAAATATAGTCAAGTATTATTATTTCTCAATAATGTACCACCCAATGAATCAAAATAAGGGATCATATGATTTAATTAAGAATGATATTGGAGTTCTGACCCAAATTAGTATTGAGAGGGGTCCTATGTTCATGTATCTAGTAATGATGGATTTGGGAATTATTAAGGAAGGATAGAGATCACTCCTTTTTAAATTTTTTATGAAACCATATTTATTAGAAAATAAAAAATGATTTCAATCAAATGATTATATATTTCTGAAGAAAATTCATGATATGAATAGTGGGAAATTAGTAGGCTTTATTTGTGAAGATGGTGTTTTGAAATTTGGAATGTGATTATGTGTTCCATCTATACTTCATTCAAAAAATGAAATTTTTGAATAATCTCATAGATCGAACATATCTATACACCATTGTAGAATAAATATGTATGGGAATTTGAGAGAACACTTTTTCTGAAAAAACATGAAGCGTGAAATCAAAGATTTTTTGACCAGATTTTTTGTTTTATAACATGTGGATGTTCTAAGACAACATCCTAAATAATTTATACAACCTATTCCTATTAATATTTTTAAAATGGATGAAATTACAACAAAATTTTTCGTAAAACTTCCAAATACTCTAAAAAAGAATAATTCAATATGGGATATCATTGATGGCCTAACCAAATATGCACATTTCCTCTATATAAGAGAATGTTTACCAGGTATGCACATTAAATGTATCAATATTAATTAATTATTAAGACTTCATGGAACACCTATTTCGATCGTGTCTGATAGTTATCCACATTTTACATCAAAATTATGGAGGAGACATTGGAAGGCTCTTTATATTGAATTTCATTAGATCACTTTCTACTTTCCTTAGACTAGTAGAAATATTGAAAAGATGATCAAAACTATGGAATAAATTTTTCTCCCATTCTCACATGCCATTAATTGTACATGGGATTAGTTTTTACTTTTTTTATATTTTTCATAAAACAATCGTTTCTAATAATTATTTCAAATAGATTCTTTCAAAGCAATGTATAGAAATTTATTTCAAACTCTAATATTTTGGGTTTTAGTTCGTGAAAAGAATATTATAGTCCCCAATACTTTTGAATGTACAAAAATTAATTTAATGGTTATTAAGGCTAATATTAAAGTATCTCAAACAAGTAAAACAATTCATATCAATAATCTGTTGAAGGATTTGGAATTCCAAGATAGAGTTCATGTTTTATTTATAGTGTCTCCATTAAAGGGTTTCATAAGGTTAAGTAAGAAAAAGAAAATGAGTGATAGGTACATCAGACCCATTAAAATTTTGGAAAGGTTTAGATCCAACTAATACTGATTTACAGTGCCTCTAAGTCTCTCAAATGTACATGATATGTTTTATATATAAATATTGCATAATTAAATTATAGAACCATCACATGTTCTCACATATGATGAAATATATTTTGAGTCTGATATATTATTCTATGAATAACCCATCCAAATTATTGATATTAGAATGAAATAATTGAGGGATTATATTAGTCCTATGGTAATGGTACTTTTGAGAAATCACAAAATGGTCAAAGCATTGTGGGAATTGGGTGATGTTATGAAGAACTACCCTCATCTATTTGGAGTGAAATATACTGGAAAACTCAAGGATGAAATATTTATTGGAGGGAATATTGTATCACCCCAAGGATTTATGATTTATTTATTTTTAAATAAATTCAATCTCTTTGATAGCATCTGATTCATGTAACACTCGATTAATAAAAAAATATTATGTTAAAATATTATGTCAACATTACCATTATAACATAGATGTTATGTTGGATATTTTAAATAGTTCTAAATAAGTCATAACATCTATATTGTTTATACGTGAATATAATATATTAAATGGATATTTATTGACTTGAAATAATATAAGAATCATTTCAAATAAGAAGAAATGTTTCTAAAGACTTATATTACCTTTAAATAGAATAGTTTCATCACTTCATGAACACTTATGATAAAATTCATTTTTTTATTGATATTTAAAATTTATTCAATAAAATTTGAATCCTTTTTTTATTAGTTTAATGAAATTATCATAGGGAAATTTTTTGGAATTTTTTAAAAATGTTCTATTTTCTGTTGAATAGTGAAAAATACTTCTTTTTTAGAAAAATAACTTTTATTTAACATTATTTAAAAAGAGAAATTATATTTATAATTTTTTATAAAGAAAAAATATCTCAATTAATATATAATAAATACATTTTATTTCATTGTAATCAGTTTTAAATTTAATTTTGATAATAAAACCTTTGATACTTATGATAATTTTATCTTCAGAATACTATTTTTTTCATTACATTGATTGGTTAAATTTTGAATTAGTTTCTCACAAATACATGAATTAAATTTGGAAAATGGATTATATATTTTTAATTACAAAAATTTATATTAACTAATACATTATGTGAAATTTTTTACCATTATGAATAGTACATGCAGTTAAAACTAATTACTTTCATTTAGGAAAAACATATTTTCTGAGGGGTATAACTAAGATGATAAGGGTTTAAAATGACCTATAAACTCATAACACCCCCTTTAAATTGATATATTTGGACATTTTCACATCAAATCGTTGTGAATAAACCATTTTGGAGGATTTCTTTATGATAAAAACGTGGTTGTAATGGACTCCTTTAAAAAAATTAATTCATGTCTTGTTTCACTATTATAAAACATCACCCCCTCTTCTCTCTTATTAACATTTATAAATCCATTTGGTTCATCCAATAACTAAAAAAGTAAATTAATTATTACCATAATTGTATCCTTGTTACCATGGTTGGTTCCTTCCTAAGGATGCATTTAGGGTTATCCCAAAAACATTTCCTCAAGAAGAGGTAATGTTCTTAAATGAGAGTTTTCATTTAGGTTTTCCTACCTAATTATGAAAATATTATTAAACCATGTATATATAATAATATATATATATATATATGACATTTAATTATATTTTTTTATGTTTTGGTAATGACCTATATCCACCCCCATCCATCAAATGGGAAAAGAACCGTCAATCATGTGTACAACAGACTAACATCTCACGAAATCAATTTCATTAAAGGATATATATGATGAAAAATTCAATACATTTATATTTTATTTATAATAAAAGTATACTTCTATAATTCTATTTTCATATAGACCATCATAATTTTCATTACATTTAAAATACAATAATGTCGCTTGTGTGGATGGAAGACTATCACCTCAAAAAGATATATGATTTTTTTCACTTAAACTTTATATAGAAGGTAATAAGGACAAAAATAATGAATATATATGATATATATAACATTATATAAATTATTTAATATTAATATATCAAATAATTCCCTACCCTTTTACTTGTTAACATAATTATATCGTCGCTCATGTTTACGCGCGACCTACCATCTCAACAAAGTGATGCAATTCATTTTCCCGGACCAACCATATATAATGATTATAAAAATTTATCTAATGAGGAAATATTATATTAATTAAATTAATATAATTATTAATAACACGTTCTAGAATCAGACCATTCGTGAAAAAAACATATGATAATATAAGAAAATTATTACACAAAATAATGAAAAGAATGAAAAATTATTAACAAACAGGTGGTAAAATGTTATAATAGGATAAAATATGATATTATAAATATAAATATGGCTCATTTGTTTCTCAAAAAATGACACTATTAAAACTCTTATAAATGATATTAAAGAAAATTCAACTAAAAAGAAGCACGATATAAGGGAATTAGTCTCGATTTACCTTTAGTAAGGCATAATTTATTATTTCCCCTAATATATTTTATTTTATTTATATACTAACAATTTTCTTAATCTCGTGAAGACATCATACTTAATGTTTTTTATGTTTCTATTTGAATTATTTCATTAAAGGAGATATTATATGAACGTTACCACATTGTATGGAATTTCATTTCAATTTCCATTCCATTGATACTTATTTGTTAATATGAACCTATTTGCTTTTATGTGGTGAATATATTAACCCTATTATTTATACAATAAGAATAAATATTTATTCAATATTATTAATGTTTCATTTAATATTTATTATTCAAATTTTTAATTTAAAAGTAACAGAAGAAGTAAAAAACTATTCTAAAATCACACTTTAATTTTATATTTTTTACATTATCTAGAAATAATCACATTATTCTTATTATTTTACATCATAAAATACATTTCTATTAAATATATTTATTCATTGAATCCTGGATATGGATATTTATTTTACATTATACCACTTCTTCATATAGTTTTTACATTAAATGTTATTTGATTAATTAGGGGAATATTGATAAATTAATATTCTTTTCTCAATACAGATATTTATGATAATTTAAATTTATTCATGAGTTAAATATATTTTTTGATATATGAGGAATGCATTGGATATTCATTTATTGGATAGGATATATTATAGATCACTCCTTATAGAATTCATGAGTCTCATAAGACAAATCAAATAGGATTTTATCATGTATTGTTAATATTTATCGAGAAAGGTCTTGATTGTAAAGGTATCATGATTCCTAAGATATTGGATTCCAATAATTATTCACATAAATCATTGAAAATTTTATTTTTAATTATTATCTATGATATTTTCTCAATGATATTATCTGTGGATGCATTTCATTCTTAGTTAATTGATTAAATGTATTGTGTTTTTAGATATTTACCTTTTAATACGATTATGTATTATCCAATTATGATAGTAATGTTATTGATTAAGTGTCTTGTGCATTAAGTGGTTTAAAGAGACAATTATATTATGCTTTATTGATTCATGAAAACTTCAACTGTATGTAACCCTTAATGAAAATTTCATATCTCTATTATTTGTTTTATTTTACAAGTATATGTGGAAGAATTTTTGAAATTGGTTGAAGGATTAAAACTATTTACCATCACTAGTGTTTTTTATATCCCAATGTAAAATGGGCATCATGTATATATTATTTCTCTAAATCAGATAAACTAATCAGTCTTTCGGTATTGGTCCCCTTGTATCACTGCCAATGTAATAATGTGGAAATTGGCTTTTGGTTACTGATGTTGGGGATGATAAAAAATCATTTATTAATAGATATATAATTATTTATATTTATTTAAAGATTATATAAATGGAATAAAATTTTCACTTACTAAATATTAAATAAGATTTAACACCTGACACTCCACTGTAGTAGTTAAATACCACATCATGATCTATTACAAAAATGTACACTCTAAGGGGTCTTTATTTTCAAAATTAATTAATTTTTAACGTTCATTATTTTATAAGGACACAAATTACTAAATTATTGAATTTATCATATCATAATAAACTTATTATGTCTTTTTTCTTTTTCTAAAATGTTTGGTGTGTAGTGGAAAATTACAGTTTTATTGAAACTACTAATTTATTTGGATTTGATGTTATATATCAATGGACTAGAGGTTTAGAAACCATTTCTCAAATTCATATCATTATTTAATGAAAAACATTATACAATTTAATGTATTATTTTAACTTATAAAAAATTTGGAAACATTTTAAGAACTAAAAAAATATTTCATTAAAATAAAAAACAATTTGATGTATTTTTTTGAATATTTTATTTTAAAAGCATTTTTATAACTGAATTAATAATAAAATTATCATTTTATTTATATAGTTTATAATAAATCTAGATAGGTCCCTAAATCAATATCCACGGAAATATTACATTTTATATATAATCATAAATTTTGAACAAATTATTTCTCTAAAAAACATTTATATTATTTTATGTGTTTATTTAAAACATTACAATTCACACATTTAGAATTTTATTTGGTAAAATGAATTTTAAAAATGAAATTATTTGTATTTAATTAGGTAAGAGATAAATATTACCCATTGCAATTAATATTAATTACTATTCTTATAAATTTAATTCCATGGTATGGGTAATTTATGGAAAAGTTTAAAAGTTAAATAACCCAAATTCACATGACTTTTCTCCAAATATAGTGTTTTAGGGGAGTTTAGACTAAAAATGATAAGATTTGTTTCCTTGATATACTTTAAAATAAATTAAAATATATTTTTGGATCCATGTACTAAGACATTACATTAATATAAGGCCAAAAGTGCATGGAAATAAATAAATAAAAAAATAAAAAATTTAAAAATATTTTATATCACACACATACATTTCTTCTGTAATGCCCGAACCCCAGTTACCTCGAGTGGGAGCATTATTTTAATACATTGGCATGATTACATGTAATCATGTTCCGAAGGACCGATCGGTTTAGTAGTCTTGGAAAATAGATTACATACATGAACATTATATTAAATTATAAAATGAAAAACAACAACAACATTGTCTACAATGACCACATTAATATCCCTTAGACTATCCATGTTGGTCAGTCGTAATATAATTTTTTGTATCCTAGGAAAAATAAAACCTTGAAAGGGGTGAGAACATAAATTCAATAAGGATAACAATATAGAGGAAACTTTCTTAAATAAGAATAAGCATTTAAGGATATGTATAAGACTAAAACATAAGCCTTTTAAACGTAAAATTCTGTATAATATGTCCAATATAAATAAAATCATGCCATCTACTTATTCACATAGATATTATACCAGTCTAATAATCATATGAAATACTAAATATCCAATTTCATAATGATGGAATTCATAATGTGAAACATCATGACCACATAGTCTTGCCCTTATGCCAAGAGTACAAATAAGATTTTTTCAAGGACTTGTTCCAAGACACTTGTTTGTCTCATGAGACCCACTGATGCATCAAGGAGCTATATTAGGCTCCACTAGTCACTTACTAAGTCCAATGAATTCCTCATATGAAAAGGTTTAAACATTACATAAACGTTCGTATTAAAACTAGAATAAGATATGTCAATACTTTATTCATAAACCATAAATGGTATAGAAATAACACATCCACATTCAAACATATCACAAAGCCTTCAATACAATATGGAAGATTTTTATCATAATAAATCAACTTCAAACAAGTTCAAAATCTATCAAAGGATGTTGATATAGATGAAAATGATTTGTAATCCTCTTTGATAGAAATATACCTTTTTCATGAAAACATTTAAAAGTCATACAATTTAGAAAGAAATACATTTATAGATATTTTTTAGTCAATGTGTCCCGTACCAATTTGAAACATTTTAAAGGAATTAAAACTTAAAAAACATTCATGTCCATATAAATTAATCATTAAAAATTATTTTGAAAACATAGACATTAATGAGAATGAATTAGAAGAATAAATATTTAAACCATTTAAAATGATGATATAGTTAAAGATACCCTTTCATACAACCATAAAATATTCCTTTTGAAAATATTTTTATGAAACATGGTTGTGGATGATAAGGATGTCCCAGTAGACACTCACGTAAAAACAACCTTGGATATTGAATTGATTGTAGAATTAACCCTTACCTTGCACTTTCGTTTAATCGACGGTACATTTAACCTCTTGTATAATGACCATAGTATGTAATTAAATTATACCGTAAACATATTCATATTTATTATATCATAAATGATTCATTTATGACTTTATAGTAGCCATTTTATATTGATTTCCATGTTAAATTAACATTTCGGGTAAAAATCGATTTCCTTATCGTATGTGTTTTAACTTGTTATTCTTGATCGTATCACTTAGATCATGATTTAAATACTTCCATAAAATAAAAAATTATTTATATATAATATATATATATATAATTAATATAAATATGTATAATATATTGATATATAAAACGGAAAACACTTTTTATGGAGATCGTAATCCATACGTACGCATAAACGTTGTTTCTGTTTTCATATCTTATTGAACAAAAGTAAGTGAATAAGATATATGTAAGTAAAAACACACACAAATATATATATATATATATATATATATATATCTAGTAGAATTATTCTGTCATATATTAAATACTTATTAAAAATATATATTTTTATTGTCATCACTGAATTGTGAACGTGGAAATGAATCTCATCGCGTCGTGGAGACACTAATTCGTACGTATGCACGAGCGACAATATCACTATATTGATGGTGAAATAATATGTAATTGGATGTTATATCATATTTACATAATCATTAAAATATTATATTTTTTATTCACATCAGTTATACACATTAGTATACCCATCCAAATAAGTAAGTGTTTGAATAACAAACTACACCACGATGTGGAGACGGTAAGCCGTACGTACGCACGTATGGTGAATTTGTCATTTATAAGATGGATAAAATAACTAATATGGGTGTACCATATTTATAATAATATTACAGTATGTATAAGTTACTGGATTTATTATTTTGGTATGCAAACAACAAATAAAGAGGATGTGGAAGGAGAAAATAACTTGAAAGAGGGTGGTGAAATTATTACCTCTTCTTCGGGTGTTTCCTTTTGATTTGATCAAAAGGGATCATTAAGTTTGATTTATGATAAAATTAAGTATTATAGGTTGAATTTAGGGAATTTGGAAAGGTATTTGGTTAGGGGTTGGCCAAGACAAATGGCTTTGGAAGTGTAAAATTAAGAGAAGGGGAAGTGCCCTTTTATTAGAGAAGTGAGGGTCACTTTAGGAAAAGATTGAAATATTATTTTATAATAAACACATTTTCGGTTTTTAATGGCTCCAAAATAATTTATTTCGAGGATAAGGTGGGTATGGGTAGAAAACATCTCACCCAATAGATTTTAGAAAGGTTTTGGTCATCGTATTAACCTTATCTTTTAGATTTAACTCTTGGTTAAATAGTTTGACTTTTACCATGTCTCATTGTATTTTTATATTATATGGTTACTAAACAAACAATAAAATACCAGGGGAACCCAAAGTTCTTCATTATGGATATATATAACCTTCCCTAATTCCTTTGGCTAATCCTTAGATTTTTAGGAGTATTATGTCAATTAATAATATAGTATTTGTTTAAAAAACTCAATCATGTCAATTTTGATACTATTTAGTATTTGATTTTTTTAAAAGCTATAAAAACTTTATCACTTCAAATAAAATTTATTTTATCGGCCCTAACATGTCATATTAGCCTATAAAATTAGTTTAATTTAACATAATTTTCAATTTACATTTATTTGGATATTTATAATATCAATTATTTTAATATTTCCTTAATAATGTAATTAGTGCATCATCATTGTGTCATAAATAAATTAAATTATTTAATGTCTAAAAATTATAAATAAAATACCATTATTTATTAAATCATTTTATCTTTATAATGAATATTTATAGTCTAATTTAACTTATGTGTAACCCTATATTAAAATTGATTAGTTATTAAAATTGATTTTAACACTTTTAACTCTTCTTTAAATAAAAGTAATAATAAATGTCCTAATCTAATACAAGAGGATGTAAAGGATCATATTTTATTCCAAAGGTTGGTTATGGTCGATATAAACTTATCCAATAGAATTAGGACATGTGTTATGGAAATTATAATATCATTTTTTCCTTTAATTAACCTATTTACATTTAACCGTGGTAAATAAAAGTCAAAAGTTACTATTCAGTAAAAATTATTTTCATCTTATTAAAACAAATTTTACTTAATATTTTCAACTGTTTCTCCTGGATTTATGAAATTCAACTCATAGAAGCAGTAAAATTATGTTTTATGCAAATTTACAAATACTCCTAAAAGGTGGGTAAAAACGTTAAAAATTTCAATAAACTTTTATACATCTAATTTCATTATAAAATGACTCCAATGAATAAAATTGAACATATATAGGTATTATATATCTATTTTTCACTTAATATAAATTTAAATAAAATAAATAATTATTTAAATAAAATGTCGGTTTTAAATAATAACGCAATGTTTTTCACTATTCATCAAAAATTGAATGTTTTTAGGAAAATATCAAAAATTCACCATATAATAACTTTGATATTATGAATGAAAAAATGAACTATATTTTAACAAATTTAGAATATAGAAGTTTAATTTATTAATTTAAAATTAATTCCTATTATCAAAACCAAAAAGCAGGTTTTAAAAAAGTAAAAACTATCAAACAATTGACATGTGTTTATGTCAAATTTAAATTGTGAAATTTCATATAATGAATTAAATTGTATTAAATGATAAAAATATAATCTAATTATACTTTCAAACAATTTAAATGTAAAATTTGAGACTATAATTTATTTTGATTAAAAAAATTAATTAATATTTAGTATTTTTCATTATTCACCAAAATAATAAAGTTTTTAGAAAAACAAAAAAAAACTTCAAAAGTAAATTTTTATGTCTCCATTCAAAAGAAGAAGTTTATTTTATCATATTCAATATATAAAAGTGTCAAATATTTCATTTAAATGGGGTTCTCTATTAAAAGGTGGTAAAAATGCATTTTTTGAAAAAAATACATCCTTTATCTGAAAAATTAAAAATATTTATATATTTTGTCTAAAAACACATAATATGGATATTATAATTATATGTAGTATATAAAATTCAAAATCTAGTTAATATTATTCATAAGTATTTTTTAAATGGATAGTTTAGTAAGTCGTGGTGCGCTCGAACTCGGTATTGTGTGTTGCGCAAGTTATCAAATTACTTTGAAGAGATAACTTACTATGAAATCGTGGGGTGTTACATATTCAAAATTAAAGGAATATATCCTCAACGGAATATATAATGGAATATCTAACACCATTATTTAATCTAGAGTGTGGGGTTTACCATTGTTGTGACCAATTTTTTCAGCACTAGACATTTAGATAAGGTAGTAGTTGGAAGGTACATTAAGTGGATCAATTAACTAATTTATTTCACCTATTTATTTAATACTCAAAAAACATTTCCCAAAATAAGTAACACATTGTGTAAAATTGATAGTGTTTATCTTAATATCCATTTTATTTTTGATAGGAGGTTCCATCATTCTTCGTTGGTGGGTCAAGATCAGACGATGACTGGTGGCCATATTGAGGTTGACTGATAGAAAGTAAACACATGGGATCTTACTCATCATTGGAGAATGCTTTTATCACTATATAATGATCTCATTTTATGGTTGGTATCATCCTTTTTTTCTATTAATAAAATGATTAATAATGTTTTTATATGCAATTAATTAATCTATCCTGAATTAAATCATCTGCATGTGCCCATGTATCTAATTAAATAGATGATTTGTTATATTAATAATTATTCCTTTTTCCCACACTTAATATCTCCACACTAAGTTAACTATCTATGAATTATTGGATAATTATTTATTCCTCTTTATTCTTGTGACTTTCCCCCACCTATTTTTCATGTTCTTCACCATTGGTCTACAAATCCATTGTTCGACATTTTTTGGCAGGTCCAAGCATGATAAGACCCTTGTATTTGTAGTGTATGTCTGAGTAATGAATGGATCAATGGATTGCATGCATATGAATATGGGTTGTGGGAGTCCCTTCTCAGAATCTGGACCCTGAGTGGCCATGAGAAATTGTGGGATTCACTATGACCTTGTATGAGCAACTCATATTGCATATTTAAGTCAACTAGAGCCTAGAAATCAATGTTCAGAAGTGGATCAATAATTTATGGAATATTTCAATGGCCAAACTTGTAGATTCAGTAGTGGGAGAAGTGGATCTTGAAGCAGCATGATAGATATGGATTTCTATAAAAATCCTTACTACAAAGTATGTACTAGTATTAAACATATGGTGTAGTCCCCTACGAGTGATAGATAGAGTTTTGTGAAAACTATAATGATTACATGCCACATGAAACTCTCCGGGTATCAAGGATATATACTAGAAACTTATTACTTGGACCCTTGGTTGGATGGAATGTTTTATACTCTAGTAGTATTTAGACATCACTCGAAGGAAACATAACATCCCGAAGAACACAACTCTCCCCCGAGAGTCTAATATAGTCTGTGTATTACCCTTACAGGATATGTAGTACTACATGTATTGTAAGTCGTCTGTTGGTGAAGAAATGACCAGGTGGCCATGTGATGTCACACACTTTATGGACTCCCTTTTCACAACATTATATTATTTATAATACATCAATCTGTTGTATCTTCTTCATTTTAAATCTAATTTTTACCATGAGTATCCTATCATGAGTTTTTTTTGATGTAGAATTTGTTGGAGGAATTATTAGTTTATCTTTAGATATGATGAGATATTTTCTTGGTTTGAAGCTTCTTTAGGTAGTTCATGATGATGGCAGTGATCTGACATCATCAAAAGAGAGTGGACCAGGTGGTAGTCCCCTTTTCTTACTAGTAACCCATAAAACTCTATGTACTCAGTGGTACCCCCATAATGGACTAGGGAGTGGATCCTCAATCTATGTTGTGGTACCCATTAACGGGTTAGGTAATGATTCCCCTACCTTCTGAACGGTTCTCCCTAAAAGTCTATTATGTGGCTCCTCAATATTCATATCGGTACCACCCTGGTGGAGTAGTGATTGGGTGCATTATCTTCTTAGTGATTCCCCCATAAAGGACAGGGGTGTTGGTTCATATCTACTTAGTGGTACCTCTTGATAAAATAATGCATGGGTCCTCCATATACTAAGTCGTACCCTCCTAAAGAATTAGGGAATTGGTCCACTTTCTACTGAGTGGCTCCCCAATAAATGACTTGGCAATGGTTCTCCTATATACTGAGTGGTCACCCATGCTGGACTAGGGCTTAGGTCCTCTACTTACTAATTGGACCCCCCTGAATGTACTAAGATGTAGTTACTCTATCTAAATATGGCGTGGAACCCTTGGGAGATACAATTTTGTGGCTCCTATAATAATATACTTTACAGTACCCCTTAACATAATAAGGTGCAAGTACTATACTTTTATATAGTTCCTCCTTGAGTGTGTGCAACAGTGGTGAGGTGTGGTTCCTCCTTGTTGTTAATTATTTGAATAGACCCATGAGATGATAGACATCGATAACAGACCGTTGGAGTAATAGAGAGACCAATCATCCTAGTCCAGACTTTGACATGGAGATCCCCTTTATATCACATATCATTATATTATATGATCATATAAATATATGGTTGTCAGGTTTTGTTTCATCATGCCTTGGGTTGAATAGACTACATCTATCAGGTCTCACATTTCTCACCGTCCAATTTTCAAGACATCTTACTGAGTATATATATAATCACCATTTCATTGGATTTTTTCACATTCTTTATGTCTTATAGAGATGAAATACATGTTTAAGGTTATTTCATATGAGAAAAGGGATACTCATTTTCCTTTGATAGTTTGTGGTGATTAGGTATTGGAGATTTGAAATAAGACTCTCCTAGTATTTGATATCTAGTTTTTTTTCAGGGTGGAGAATCATTTCCGGTTGGGTGTGTATGCTTCCTATTTCATTTTAGTTTACTATATTAAACAATTTTTTATTCCCTATAGTTTATTACATGTAATGTTTTCTCTCTATATGTAATAGTATATTATTATTCCTCTAAACTTTTTTATAGTGATGGTTAAGTTATTGTGTGCATGTACATTAGGAAATACTCTGTAAAATTAGTTATTACTTCTTGAAAATCTTTCCAATCCCTATCCTATGGATTTGAGCTATGGGTAGTTGCAGCTTAGCCTTCATCAACAAAAGCGATCATTGGTGGGTCAGGACCTGAAAAATTGTTATCAAACCAGTTCATCCTTAGGAAAATGTTTTAGTTTTTTTCAACTTCTGATGTTTGGTTGTGGATTTTGGGATATAATGCCAAATTTTCTCAAGTGGGGATTTTTGGATATGTAACCAAGTGTTGGTGTGATAGAAAACATATTTATTCACTAGGACTCAGAATATATTATTTTCTACTTAGCATGATGAGACATTCATTATTAGGCACATTGGTACAACCCTTACTAAGGATTGAGTCCCTTAAGTTTCATTCTAGAGTCTTATCCATATTTACATATTCTCATTAGACCATTGTACCAATGGATTAATTTTATATATTCCTACATAAGTATATAAATCAATGTTATTGATTAAAGGTTATGAAAATATTTGATATGTGGTTTGGTCATAGTTCATGGACCATATTACGTGATATCTCATATAAGAAGGTAGGATAAATAACCCCCTCGTGTTGAGTAGAAGATTATTCTTGTAGAGTAGGTTGAGGATCTGTGGAAGCCTAAAAGACTTCCTGAGTTATATAACTATATAATATTTAGGTTCTATTTTTATCCATGTCCCCTTGTAGAGGAGGATTGGCTTGAGTCGGTGATCTGAGTTTTTCAGAGTCGTACAGAGCCCTACTAATCATATAGTTTCACTAAAAGATTGTATTTTCCACTAAGTATCTTGGAAATTCTGGATTCCCATCATAGATATTCATTTTGATTCATCCTTATAATTATATGTCTTCTAGTTTCTATTTCATGAGGTGTACTACCCCTAATTCTTTTTCTTAGTTTGGATTCCTTATATTTTGGAGCTCCAACAGGGAAGGATGATATTTTTTTGAGTATGATATGAGTTTCACTAATCTTATGTGTTATTACCTCGACATGATTTGTTATGGTAACATTTCAGAATGGATGTTTGTGAAACATCTCTATAGATACATATGTTCCATTATGGTACCCTTATGCATTTATACATATTCTAGTCTTATAGAGTAGATTCTGGTAGTGGAGTTATTCTTATCTAAGGGACACCATGTATATGCAGAGGATCCTAGATATCATGTGGTTGAGTTTTCTACAACTATAAGAAAATTCTAGTTGGAAGAATCATGGAATAAGAGATGTCCTCATGAAAAAACTCATGCATGTGGTCATGCATCAAAGAAAACTCACAGAGGACTAGTGGAACCCATTGAGGAGAAATTTCATTCATGTGGAAGGATAGGTCAAATCGAACATGATTTCATTATCCAACATGTTGATGAGGGGAATAATATAGAAGATGGACCACTACGGTAGATATAACACAATGATTATGGTTCATCCAGGCATGGATAGGGTTTACCCACTAGGAGGTGGTGTTTTTAGAGGAGGAAGTGGGGATTCTAAAGGAGGAGCTTCTAGTTGTGAATGATGTTATGAACTCTTTCCACCACCACTACCACCACCACCTAGAGGCCAATGCCACGCTTCGAGAGCTATTAGTTGGGGCCACTGCAATATGCAGGATACGGAAGATTAAGACCTATTAGATCAAGAGATGATTGGAGGTAATATATCTGTCTATTGTACACTTTCATTAGTACTAGTATATAGATATATGATTTATTTCTTCATATCCTTACTCTTGGTGTGAGGCATGGAGCAACTAGTTTTGGATATAGCATAGAAACCATGGACTAAGGTTCCTATTATGAATGCTGTTTCAATCTCTCTAATTTACTAGTAGTATGAGATTTATCTTGGTGGAGAGAGATTCTTATGGGACCTCATGGTTTTCATGATCAGACTATATGAAATCACCTTATTTATGTAATATTTTTCTATGTTCTATGAATATTTTAATATCACTGCATACGATTCAAATTCCTTTGTAAATATGAGATTATATTAAGGTAAATGGGTGAGAGAAATCCCATGGAAAAGAAAGTGGTTCTTTTGAGCAGGAATATTCAACCCATCACCCAGAATTTAGTGAGTACAACCCCTAGGGATGTAGTCTCTTTAGTCATATTCATTCCTTTATTTATAATGGATTACATGGAAGTCTTCCTCAAGGATGTCCTCAGACAACTTATGTGCTAGGATATGGATTCTTAAATTGAATTAAACCATGTGACTACTGTGATATATTATGTGGAATGTATGTCACCTACCGAGCTCTGGGATATGAGGGTGTAGTTGGAGGACCTCTAAGATGATAGCTTTATCAAACCTAGCATAACCCTCTGGCTCGGGTTTAATTCATGAAAAAGACGAATGTGAACTTGTAGCTTTGTGTTGATTATCATTTCCTAAACTATGTCATTATAAAACAAAGATCCCTTTTCCAAATATTGATATCCTCTTTGATTAGTTTTGAGAAGAAATATGGTTCTCAAAGATCGATCGAAAGCCTAGATACCTCCATTTAGTGTTTAAAAATATGATATTCTGAAGTGAGTATTACGATGTCTCTATAGAAACTGTGACTTCCTAGTGATTATTTTTTTTCATGTGTTTCTCTTCAATGTTCATGATTCAGATGATATAAATTTTCCAAAAAAACTTATAATGAAATTTTTTCTTCATTGATGGAATATTCATCTATAATGAGATAGAGGAGTAGAATATATATCACTTGAGGATGGTCTTATACATTCTGCCAAATATCAATCTTTATCGAAAGCTTTTGAAGTTACTTTTCATAATCCATTATGTTCACATTCAATGGAATATCATTTCTAATCATCGAATTGATGGGGACCTAGAAAAGATTGATTAAGTGATTTTTTATGATCCACCAAAGATAATGTCATAGCTTTTTATTTTTCCTTCTGTGTAGATGTTAAACAATGGGTTTATGGATTACTTCCCTTGGATTACAACCATGTTAAAAACCCTGATGTTGAAAAGGAAGTTATTTACATGATCTGGGTACATCTAGAGAGCAATGTTGAGTTGTGTTTGATGATCACAAGTGCTCATATTTTGAGACTACTAGGAGAGGGTGCGTTCAGTCTTCCACATATTCATCATGTGAGAGAGGATCAGTTACAACATATCACCTATGATATTCCATGTAACAAGATATCCTCTATAGATTCAGTTGATGTAGTTTTTGAAGGAAGAAATCACATCATCCTTTTCTAAAGATAAATGAGGGTTCTAATCATTATGTGACATGATATGTTGAGAGATATTTACACTTATCATTAAGATATAAATCCCATTGTTGGGAAGATTCATAAGGACATTAAGTAGTAGTTTTGGTGGTCTAGAATTAGGATGATAGTTGATCTATTTTCCTCTTGGTGTATCACATGTCATCATGTGAAGGTTGAGTACCAGGATATTGTATGTTTTTTGTAACCTATAGAGATCTTATAGTGGAAATGGGAAGGCATATACATAGACTATGTGATTGGGATTCTGTGGAATGTGAGAGGCCACGATACCATATGGGCGACATTTTACTGATATACCAAGTCAGTTCACTTCCATGATATCGGGGGGTATAGATAAGTAGAGATTATAAAGAAGTATTATGTGCAATATATTTTATGTCTTCATGGGGTTCCCACAATGATTGTCTCTGAATGTGATGTGTGGTTCACATCGTGGTTTCTATGGATCTATATGAGGAATTACGAATTCAGTTGAGGATTAGTACATAGTTTCACCCCCATACATATATGAAGATAGAGAGCACTATCCAGGTGTGGGATGATATACTAAGGGCCTTTTTTTCGAACACCATCTATAGTTGGATGGATCCCTTACCTTTGGTATAATTTTATAATAAAAATAATTATCTCTCTACTATCAATGTAGAACCTTTATAGGCCCTATATTGGAGACCCTACATGTCACACTTATAGTAGACTAATATTGGCGAGGAATATCTTGTTGGGGGAAGATATGAGGTAGGAAATTATGGTGAAGGACCGGATGATCCTCAAAAAAGTGAGGACTTCTTAAACATTTATAATTATTTTATAGATAATCACCGTAAGACCTTGATGTTCAAGCATAGAGACCAAAGTTTCTTGAGAAAATCCCCGTATTTTGGAAGGTGGATATTTTTCTAATCATAAAAGGTATCACTAAGGTTTATTAGGGAGTTCAAGATCTTACAAAGGGGTTGTTGTGGTTTTGTAACACCTATCAATACCCCAAAATTATAGTGGGTACATCCCATTTTCCACGCATCGTAGATAAGGATATATGTGCTTGATACTATGAATGTTATTGATTGGGGAGATCTGGATATTGAGGATGGAGACACCATCATGATGTACTTGATGGAGATTGAGGATACATATTTTAGGATCATGCGTGTATGGACCATTCTCGAGGTCCATGTGTTGTGGTAGCATGGAAGCATGCACAAGAGATCCTATAAGCCAAAGAGCTATATATGGTCCCAATAACCCCAAATGTTTTCTTAGTTTGTTCTTTTCAATATCCAAAATCATTGAATCATGAAAGAACATAGAGACTCTATTTTTTCCATGTAATACCTTCAAATATATGAAGAAATATTTTTGGAGAAATTCGCAAGGATGAAGCATGATTCCAAGGGCAAAAAAACCTAGAATTTATTTTATAAAAATATATAATATAATTTATATCATGAACATGTAGTATTTCATAATAAATTTAATATATCCTAACGGAATTCATGAATAAAAAATATGATACCATTGTTGAATCTATAGTGTGTTATTTACCCTAGGATTGACATAATGTTGGACGGTTTTGGGCATTCTGATATGGAAGTTGTTGGCTAGTACATATAATGGATTAATTAATTAATTAAATTGATTAATTAATTAAATTCCCAATTTTGTTTCCATATATATGTATCATGTAATGTTAAATTGGTAGGGCTAGTCATATAACCCTAGTGTCATTAGGAGGGGGTTCATGATTCTGCGTTTAGAAGATCCAGATCAGATGATAATTGATGACTAGACCAAGGTTGATTAAATGAGAGTGAATACAACAAATCATCCCAATAATTTAAGAATTTATTCGTTACCAAATAATTGTATAATATTATGGTATGATTCCAAAATTTTGGTTTTTCCGTCGATTAAAATATTTTTCATGTTTTAACCAACTATACTTTCATATGTGATTATTTTACTCATTTCAATGAGCATGTGTGTCAAATTAAATGTAGTATTCTATTTATTATTGATTGAAACATGTTTATTAGAATTACTAACACTAATATATGATCATTGGGAAAATAATTCAGGGATAATTATTGATTACTCAATGTCCTTGTTCATTTCCCCACCTCTTCATTACTTTTATTTTTGTTGGTCTATTATAAAATGGTTCGACATGGATGGGTGCATATCAGAAAGATGGTGCCCCAAATTTAGGGTTTATTTTTGAAAAATGACAAGATAAGTAGTTTTACTGCATTATGGGGTGGATTTTTGAAATTACTTTATGGAATTATAAATCTATGTTTCTATGGGAGACGGGGGAGGTGATATGGTGTCAGATATGAGATTCTGATTCTTGATTCCCTGACCCGAGAGATTGAACATTGAAGGACAGTGATGGTTCCCCTATTTTTGGTGTATTTGGTTGGTCATATAGGCTGATTCAGTGGAAGTAAAGGTAAATATAATATCCACGTGATGCATCTATAGTTCTAAAAAATAATGACTACATCATGTGTTCTAGGATGAACACACACCGCGTAGCCCCTAGATGTGTTCGATTCGGGTTTTAGAAAAATAATAAGGATCAAAATGAATGTGGCTAGGCCACAAGCCAAGTGACCCTCCCTAGGAAGATAGGTTTTCTCCCAATTTCATATTCCTAGAATCCTATATGGGAGGAAATGTCATACACTCTTGGAGTACATAATCCTCACCCGAAGGAAATGGTCATGGCCAGAAGCACGAGGCCCATAACCCGAGGGGCTAAGACACACTATGTAATACCCTTGAATTCCATATAGTGAAACAATGTCATTGATTTGTGTGCTGGTGAGTACATGGATAGGAAGCCATGTGAGTAAAAATACCCTACGGACCCCCTAATATGTCATGTACTTATTATCGAAACTTATATCTATCATATATCCTTCTTTTTGACTTAGATATGGCCCCCTGAGGAATATATCCTATGTGTTTTTCTATGTGTATCATGATGGTGGTCTTCATAGTGAGTTTGGAGATATTTTAGAATATGTTTTGGGCATGAATCTTTTTTAGGAGATTCTAAATGAATGTTGTGATCGAGAAGGATCATCAAAGAGAAGCTAGGATGGAAATTACTCTATTGTAATAGTATTTCGGTCCCTATTAAAATTATATCAACTGAGTGGTACACCGTAATAAACTATGGAGTGGGTCTTCTTAATACTGAGTGGTATCCCCTTATGGATTGGGGAACAAGTCCTATATCTACTTAATGGTACCCCACTAATGGACTTGGGTGTAGTTCCTATATCTACGGAGTTTTACCTATAGATAGACTGGGGCATGTGTCCTCTTTCAATATATGGGTACCCCATAATGGACTATGGAATGGGTACTCTATCTATTGAGTTGTACCCCCTGGCGGGCTAGGGTGTGGGTACTCTATCTACTGAGTGGTACCCCTGATAGACTAGGGAGTGCACCTTATATCTCTTGATTGGTACCCTTGATAGACTAGGGTGTATGTCCTCTATATATTGAAAGGTACCCATAGAAGGACTAGAGAATTGGTCCTATAACTATTGAGTGGCACCCCCGGTTGTACTAGGTCATTGGTCCTCTATCTACCTACTAATTTTCACCCCTATCTACTAGGGTGTGGTTCTTATAAATATTTACTGAGTGGAACACCCTTCCCGTACAAAGGCATTAGTCATATACATGAATATTGTAATTTCAAAGTAGTCCAGTGTTGTGTTAATATATGGGACCTCCACATTGTTACCTCTTTATAAAAATATGTGAGATGTTGGGAATTGATGAGGGATGTTTGTAACTATAGGCATACTCTTCGTCTTGGGTTGGACTTTGATATGGATTTCCCTATTCCCTCTCCTCTAGGTTTCTTATATGAGAATATATATTTTTTGTTATTGGGTTCAATTTAATCCTTTATTTGGGTTGATATGACTACTTCTATCGTGTCTCATATTTCTTTCCCTCTAGTTTTTAGGGCATCCTAATGGGTATGTATATACTCACACCACATAGGATTTTTCAAAATTTGTATGTCTTGTGCGAAATATTGAAAGGACAGTGGTTATTTTAAAAGAGGATAGGGATACTCATGTGAATTTTACCATTTATGATGGTCATAGGTTAAATATATGGATCCAAGATCTCTCAAAATTTATTTCATAGTGGCTGTTAGGTTGGGACACCTTTTCTTGGTGGGATTGTATTTTTTTCCTTTAATTTTTATTTACTCTATCAAACACATTTTCATTACCTAGAGTTTATCACATCCATGGTTTTTAATATAGTGGATATTTAATTTCTTTATAATTCATTCACACATCTTAATTGAGATGGTTGTGTTCATGCAAATGTTTACATTCGGAAAAGGCCTCCAATATTAGTTATTTTATCTCATTGCTTATCACCATCCATTAGCCTATGGAGGTGGGATTGTGGTTGTTTAATCACAACCTTCCATAATATAGGTGGGTTATGATTGGTTGGGTCCTGACACAAAATCATTTCCCTATCATCTTTTAAAGATTTTGTATTTTTAAAACTTGAATAACAACCTTATATTATTGAAAATGTATGGGTTACTTCAAAAAAACCCTTCCCTTCAATTATAAAAGTTTAAAACCATCACCATATAAATATTAATATTTCATTAGAATTTATACTTAAACAGATATCATTTTAATCTCCATAAAACCCTTTCCCACTAACATAAGACCCTAGTATCTTATAGTTATCCTAGGATCTTCACATCCAACGACACTTATAAGGAATATTATAGACCCTGATATAAGTTTTATAAATGAATTATTTTTCTTCATAATTATCTTATTTGAAATTTAATCTACGTGCACTAAAATAAAGATATTATTTTATTTTATATACTATAATTTCACAATATTATGGTTATTATAATTATTTATTAATATAACCATCATATTAAGAAAAAATGAATTATTTATTGTGCATTATATGTGATATTTCTTCTCTGAAGAACTGATCTAGATACCCTTATGAACTAGTACCTGACCCAAAACATCACATACCCAAAGGGAATTGCTGATACCCATAGGTTGGTGACAAGAAACCAAAAATTAAAAAAACCAGAGAGAATTATTTATCCAAAATTTAAACATAAAACCCATAATATATATATATATATATATTTATATATTTATTTTTAATAGTGTAATAGTAGAAGTAACAAAAGAATCATATTCCATAATTGAATGAAAATCGACGAAGTGATACTTCTCAAATGTATCTAAACAAACTCTAATGTATAAGTAATACCACAAAGGATGAAACAAAAAACAAGAAATTGATACTCTATATGATAAGAACAATAAATCACACTATCTTTCCCCCAAAAAACCAACCCAACTGACATAAACCTCAATACTTAACTACATGACCTTGACTTTTCCTATATCGAAAGATATAACATGTTATATTCACCGTTGAAGGGATGTGAAGGTTTTTATCTAAATAGGCTTATCCAGATCCAACACAGGTGTTCCATAACAAGTATCTATATTTCAATCAATACATGATCAAATTTAAAGAAAAAAAGGCATGATAACATGCTAAATCAGTTCATATATCAAAATCATGGTAAAGTGTTTCTAGTTTTTTTCCACATTTCCAAATAATATAGATAATATTTTAATGAAAATCATGTATATCAATGATGTTCAAAGCATGTATCCTACATCATATCAAATATAAAATATCACAAAGTAATTCACATGTAACTTCATCCCAGAAATCACTATAGGTTAGTCTAACATTATTTATTAAAATAAGAAATATATCATCACATGCATAGAGTCTCTAGACATATGAATCAAATCTAAAGAAAAGAGGAACACCACAGAATGTAAAACACCCAACAGGTCTGACAAGTCCCAAGAAAAACGGGCCTAGAGAGTAGTGGATCACCACATGAGTGAACCCCATGGCCATATCAATGGATAAGGACTATTATTACACCATCTAAAAAAGTACACATATCTTCAATCTGATACAATCTCCAAACCATTTAATAAAAAACCTATATTGAAAACCATTTCAAAAATACATTTAAAGATTATCTAAAAATGCCCTTTTATTTTTTCCAAATCAAGGGGAAAACATACTTATCAAATTAACCATTTTCACACACACACACACACACAAAAAGATCTATCAATCATGCCATTTTACTTGTAATAAAATTTATCAAAACCCTGGAAATCAATATTCATCTAACACATACTAGATACAGAACCACCTACATCTACTCAGGTTTCACTGGTCCATTATATAATCCTCCAACAAGGATGTAATGACAATAAAACACCATAAATAGAAAATATGATTCCCATAAGTTAGATTCAATTTAATAAATGTAGTTAGAAGAGAATATTGAGGAAACATTCCTCAAATAACTCACAATCTACAGTACAACCAATCAAAGGGATAGCCTCTGAGATATGATCACACAATAGATCAAGAAATAATAAAGAAAATAATCAACACAATATCAATGGATCCACAAATGCATCATGATAGAGTAGAAATGATCAATGGGAAATAATAACTTAAAAGATCATTTTCCCAAAGAGACGCAACATAACCATAATTAAGATCTTTTTTTGAACAATTTACTTTAATTGGATTGGAGATCCATAACATTTTATGGGAGATCACATAGTTTTCTGGAAATAAGCCTACTCATCTAATTAAAATAATCATACTTGTGGCATGGTAAAAAAGAAATGGTCCTAATTTATTACCAATGTGAACCCCTTTCATAATAGGAATTTATTTATTCACAATATACAATGAAAAAGGTGTCACCTTAGATTAATAATATTTTTCAAATCAATCCTATTTTTTCAACCAAATTCAACTATTGTAATCTATTCACACAATAAATTAGTTCATGACATATAACCTATAATTAGTTCATGTTGTGTATCATGTTCATGATTTGAATGTGTCTATATGTAAAATTATTTTAAAAATACATACAAAATATCCCATGATAACCCATAAAGAAGTACATCCCCTTAATCCTTTAACACATGTATACTAGGACTCTATTTATTCAAATAGAAGTATATCCCTGAACATTAGGAAGCATTATATGTACAATGATATCCACCCTAGAAAGGCCCAAAATTCCCCCAAAACTAAAAGGAAAGAATATAAATAAATTATGTATCTTAATGAACATAATTATATTTTACAAACACCCCAACATAATAATTTCCAACCATAATAAGTCCACAAAAAATGGTGATCTTGATTTTGGTGGGATGAATATTCCCTCAATAACATTTCATGTTCCCAAGACTCATGAGTATCTTATTTATGTCACCACAACACCTTTATCAACATGATATAAATCCAATTAAATACATTTAACAAATATTACAAGATCTCTAATAGATTCTCTATAATGGAAACTATTGGATCTAATTGAATCTCTTCTAAACTCAAATCATGAGAGTGATCAAGATGATACTTCCTGAGCTAAGATATGTAGAAAAATACATGATAAAAATTCAATTGATCAAGTAATTCCAACTAATAAGAAAACAACAGAAGTATCTTTGTAACCTAAAGTGTTCTAACATATGTCATTCTAACATTACCTATTTTCCGAGCCAATGGTTACTCAACCATGGAGAAACATTCAATAAAACTTGTTCACCATGGGAAAAATGAAAATGAAGATATAAAAATTCCACATATGATTTATAGAGACATTGAGATATAACAAAAAGATGACATATATTTTGATTCTTCACTGACATCTCTTGAATGAGACTCAGTCCCATAAGAGGGGTCTCTCCCACCTATTACAAACAAAGAGGTGATATGGTTGGGAATATATAAAAACTATATAAGGGTTCCATTATAATGGAAACTTCAAAACTATTGTTATAAGGAACATAAACCATCTGTAGATGTCTATCCCGTGATCATTCAGAATCTAGGACACTGGTGTAGATTATATCTTCTTGGGTATGAATTTCATGCTCTTCCTCACCGTCGGTTTTTGGAGGTTAAGCTCCACACAACCTAACTTGATCCCCAATTATCACCTAGATATTATTATAGATCTGCGATATTAATCTAGGATCCCTTTTCTAATAAAAAGAATAGGTAACCCGATGTATCCTCACAATATCCTCCAAATATATCTTACCTTGATCATTAACTTTAGTTGTGTACCTTATTGGAATGTGTTAGGACCATTAGGGGCCTATATACCTTGATAGGGGGGGGGAGGAGAGGTGAATCTGGGTATTGATATTCTTTTCTAAATTCTTCCTGGCCCACCAGATCATGACCTCTTTATTACAAGGGTCACTTTGTTTCCAATTTTGTGTTTATTATGACCACTTCTTTTATTTTTATCTAATGATGATGCTTTAAATGAAATACTAGGAAACAAGGAGGCATAAACATAGATTTTTACTTAGTTCACCCTCATTGGGCTACGTCCAAGGAGCATACAACGACGATGTGTTGCTGTACCAAATCCAATAAATCTCACTGCAATAATGTTTGGGCTAGATCACTTATATGTCCAGGCTCACTACCTTTACAACGTTAAGGATCGGATCACTACTTTCACAAGGGTCACTCTCTATTTCTCTCTCAATTTCTCACTACCGGTAGAAAGGATTACCTTGTTCCTCTTCCTTTGCTTACTGCACTTAGAAGGGATCCACTCATAGTTTATAAACCTATAGGTCTTTTCATTTCCATGAATGCATGCATCCTCAACTGTTGATAGATGCTCTGTTGAAGTCCAACTATCATCCACAGTTGAACACCACTTTGCCTTTGAACACTAGGAAATTCCTTTGGAAAAACCTTCACAAAGCACCCTACTTTGTGAGGCTCCCAATTTCGTGAAGCTCAAACAAGACTTCGTGAAGATCCTACCATTTCGTGAATCACTCTTGTGAAGCAATCTTACGAAGCTCAGGTAGTCACAGAGAGACTTCCCCCATGAAGTTTACTAAGCCAAAGTGGGAGCTCAAAACTTTCACAGAGCTATATTAGCCACCGCGAAGCTCTTATTTCGTGATGCACTCTGTCTTCCTGAACCACCTTCGCGAGCCGAGAGCAAAAAGATTTTCTCTAAAAATTCTCTCTACTTCGACCGAGTGGTTTGAGGCCTATTTATAGGTGATTCCACCTACCCTCTAACTTTCCACGTGAAGTCAACGCCTCGTCACCTCAAATCGTGAAGCTCTAAAGTTCCCGCCAAATCTCTCTCAAAATCGCAAAGCACAACGGAAATTACCGATCATAGAGATCATCGTAATCGGGGAGCATCCAGTAAATTCCATCGTGCCTTCTCTGTGATGCTCCACTAGCAATTCCCTTCACCACCGCAATGTTATTTATATCTGCCATTTTGGAAGCTTGATATAAATATGAAGAATCATTTCAATCATTTTATGGTCTTTGAAAAATACAATCCATAAAGTCTATCCCAGTGAAACTTATACCTTTTCCATATTTAAATAATATCTTCAAGGATATCCACTTTTCGCGATGCTCACCAAAATCCAGTTTTTGGACCCAAAAAATTACGCAAACACTAGAAAATGGAACCACCTTGTATATGTTCTTTTGTAACGCCTCCATATAGTCTATTCCTTTGTCATGGTTCTTTGTCAACATTGATTGTCAACAACATCTCTATAACTCAACAATTCACCATGGAAACCTTCTTTATCAACAAACACAATCAACCCAAAAATACTGCAATGATACATTGAGGGATTTTTTCCCAACAGAATGAAATGAATCAATTTTGTCAACCAATCAATCACCAATGTGATAGAATTATTGTCCTAGTGAGAATATGTTTTTCAAAAACAGTTCCCATGGAAACATATTCCCATTTAAAAATTTACAATAAATGATTATGAATAAAATGTGAAGATTTTAGATTCTCTTACTAAATCTATTGGAAGGTGTGATAGTGGGACACATAATCTATATTTTTGCAATTCATACCTAAACACCAAAATTTTTCTGTCATGTTATCATACGTATTCATAGTTTCCAAATTAATGGAAAGTGATAAATTATAAAAATCACACAAAATTGATCTCCTAATAGATATTGGGATGAAAACCCCCTCCCCATAGTAGAGAATACTTTTTTTTGATAAATACCAACCATGAAATATCTACCAACTATATAGGGTTTAACAAATTCCTCAGAACTAATCACCATATTGCTTAGACATTAGAATATACTAAATGAGAGATGATGATAACTACACACTAGTAATAACCATAAATGATACATCCTCATAAGAATCCAGATGCAGCTGATCTAAGATCCCAATGAGGTTGTACTCTTCCTATAATTTTATGATATACTTTGATGGTTCTCTCTTTATTAGAGAATCCTCAATGAAGTTATCCTTCCCTAGGGTGTAGGTGGTATCAAAATTTAATGTCTAAAGGTTTTACTCCCACCCCTATATCTAAGATTCAAGTATTTTTTACAAAATATATATCTCACATTCATAAAATCAAAAAATACTATGAAATACTCCCCAAAGAGCCAGTGTCACCAATATTTAAATACATGAATAATCTTTGAAGTCTATAATTCATGAGTCCAATGATACATCTCATGTATTCTAATATAATGAGATCTATTTTCCAAAAATTTATTATCCTAGATAATAACGAAACACAAAACAAACACATATGCATCATGGTATACCATATAACCCTTATTGGGCTCATGTAAGATTACAATAAGAGATGATGTCAGGCATTATTTCAGTCCATTCAAAGAATATTTTAATTTGTAAACCCATGTGAATTTCATATGTTTCATGGAAATATATCTAAAATATTTTTAAAACATTGAGAAATAATTGATGAACTATTAATAGTATCCAATAAATCCATAGAAGCTGAAAATTTCAAAGGAGTTCTATGGATCCTCCAATGAAAAAAATTCTTCACATTTTACGATCAATTGATAAGACAAACTTTGAAATAAATTGAAACAATAACATGAATTTTTTGTTCTAGAAATTGAAATTTTAAATATTTCCTATCTAACGGTAACTCCCCATATTTATAAATATAAAATTATATGGTAATCAGGCTCACACTCTCATCATAAATAATCCAAAATATCATCTATGAGCACAACCAAAAAAGTTTCTAGATTTTAATATAAAATCTGATTCATCATTTCTATGAATATTTTTGGATATTTAGTTGGACAAAAAAGTAATATTAATATATTTGTAATGGAAATACCTTCTCATGAATGATGACTTCACTATATTATACTCTTAATACCTGAGATGATTATAACCTGAGAGAATATAACTCTTGGAAAACCACTTCCCCCCTTTAAATAATTAAAAAAAATCCAAATATTGAATATGATACTTATTCATAACCATCACCTAATTTATCATCTGATAGTCTATTAATAATCAAAGTGAAACATTAGACTTCAAGGAATAGAGAACTGGGTTAACCAAGGGAAACCACTCAGTCAACTGAAACCTTTATCCGTAAGATCATCAAAAAAATATTGAGCTCTTTCAAATCCGTTGGATCCATATGATAAGAGGGTATTGAGATCGTCCATCTACCTTGTACTAGATCTCTCACGAAATCAATATCCCTCTCTATAGGATGACTGGAGATGTCATCTAGTGAGACATCAAGAATTTACCTAAAAATAATGGAAGATTCATAAGAGATGAATTTTCCTCAAGATCAGCTTCAATATCATACAAAAAACTCTTGATATCAAGTTAGAAAATTCCTACAGGACCAAACCTTGGATCCCAAAAATCCTTTAAACACAATAGATCTCCCATAAGATGCTTGGAATGAGGTGCACCATTGAGAATTATCATCCTCAACAAGAGGTGTGATAGTCCAGTCTATCATGATAATGACTTCAAAAAGATATATATCTAGAATAAAGAATTATCTGACTAACTCCACATGATATATTGATAACGAACAGGAATGAAAATGAATCCCCTACACATTCCAATTACAAATTATTATATCTAACTTCATAATAAAGGACCAGAGTTTCATTTTATGTTAAATAAAACCAAAAAATTGAGACTGAATAAAATATTGGGATGCCCCAATTTATAATAAAGTAGTATTTACATAAGATGCATTAAATATGGTACCTCTCACTATCACTAGACCCATTACAACCTCTTTAGGATACTTATATACTATATGAAAGTTATTCATTAATTTGGCCTATGTATGGACCCCTATATTCATAGAATCATTAGACATCAGCATAGTGACAATTGGAGCAGACAAATTGTGACCATAATAAGGCATTAAAATATCTTGATAGAATTGAGGTAGATGGAAATAGAATACACAACTATTACTCTTATTCATAGGTGTGGAACCCGAATTTTGGGTGTGTCCAAACATCCCACATCAATAAAAAGTTAGGGATGCACTAATAGCTTCAAGTGATTATGTATAGAATTTCCACTACATAGAACCACCTCTACTACTACTATGGTTCTCAGTCCACTTCATGACCTACTTCTATTTTCCATTGAAACAACCACTGTGTAGAGGAGAAGTATTGAGGATTTAACCTTACCTTCCATATCCATATCCTTCATCATATCCCTATCTAACACGTCCTCAATTGTTTAAATATTATGTATGAATACCTTGTTTTTGATATATGATCGTAAACACTATAGGCAATTCAGATACTTCTATTGATCACTCATCACAACCTTTGTAGACAAATGAACTATATCTATGAATTGATTAGTGTATCCTAATATTGAATGATCTCCCAAAAATAAATAGAGAAACTCTAGAGACATTTCTATCATCAAATACTCTAGATATATGTGTTGGATGAAGAGGGTATTGATAGACTTCTGGTCCAAACCCACATACTTATCTTTATATACCATTGAATCCCACCATAATTTGCTAGGATCATCAAGTTTTAACTCAAAACAATTCACATTAATATTATCATTTGTATCTAGGAAGTATAATATTTTGTCATCCTAATTCATCTACTCTTTCACCTAATGATTCTCAATAATACAATTAATGGAATGTTATTTTTGGTGTAATTACTCCCATGATCTATCCATTTATCCTATATATCATTATTGTTTCTAAATAACTTTTCCTATATGATTGAATAATTTTGTCCCATGGAAAAAACTGATCACATGATATTCTCAATAAAACTCTGATACAAAGGTATATTCTCTAGAGGGGCATCCATTTAACAATCCTATAGAACCTATGCATGATGTATTAGAGGCATTTCACTGAACCTATAAAACTGAATAAATGATATGAATAGTAGAATATATTACTTGAAACTATAAAACCGTAATAAAAAATAGGGATTTAAATAAAGAAATGAACATATGAGACAAGCATCCTAATATCCCATTCTAACTTTATTCTCATCACGGAAACTGATGGTCATGCACTCATTACAACTCAACTCGCATATCCCAAGAATCATATCTCCAGTCAACCAAACATCCAAATATGAACTCATAAGGAAAAAATATCCTCTGATATGAAATTATGTTGAAACCCCCTTATACCCTCAAAAACTAGTATCTGAACAGAAAATTCATGTAACAGTAGGGTGTTCAATATCCCCATAGGTGGGAGACTATTAATTTGGTATCAATAATAAACAGAGGGAAGATTTCTCCAAATGTGAAGAATAAAACATTGAATATAAATATATATACATAGAATTCATAAACAATATTAAAAACCAAATAATTATATTTAATAACTGAATGGTAATAGTAGAAGAGTTAAAACAAAAATTAACTAAAAACTCTAATGTATGAGTCCAACCAAAATGGAAAAAACCAAATATGAGAAATAGCTACTCCATGTGACTGGTTGATGATGTATCACTATCTCACCACCATCTACCAAAACTAGTCGAACGAAACATCACTGCCTCGTTGTGGTGACTTTCCATTCATTGAATTTAATTATATAACATTTACAATGCATTTCTCAAGATGTGTAAAAGGTGTGAAAAAACTTTTTCTAGTAGGATCCCACCTAGGTGTTCCATTACATGTATTTGTATAAAAATTTTAACATTCTCATGTTTAAAGAAATCAATTCATGATTGTAAGATAATGAGTGTATATATTAAATGAATGGTATAACATTTTCCCAATTTCTATAATTCCAAATAATATTTATAAAATAATTTAAAATTACATAACATATATCAATGTAGTTCAAACAATATATCACATATAATATCAATTCCAAAATAGTACAAATTGATGCACATGAAACATTATTCCATGTATCCATACTGGTTAAGCTAGCTATATCCCTCATTGCCACACATATAAAATCATGTTAATCAATTCTATAGACATATTTATAGAATATAGAGTGATGAGGAATATCCAATATATTGACCCCCCCCAATCAGTATGATAAGTCCCTAAAAAATAGTTCTATGGAGAAACATAAATACCCATGAGTGACCCCCCCCCCCCACGCACACACTCATTTGTAATGTACTGGTTTTAGAAGCCGCCATGAAATGCCCCATACCCGGTTGTTCACAAGGCCTCAAGCACATTTCCCCAAATTCTAGAGGCTACCGACTAACCGTGAGGGGAATGGGTGTGATAGTGGGGAAACTATGCCCTCATTGACAGAGTAACATAGTGAATGTAAAACATATATACAACAACTGAAATAGTAAACATACCAAACAATAGTAAATAATAGAAGATTGATGTAGAAACAACTGGAGAATATAAATATAAATTATGCATGATACATATGTCTTGGAATGCAGCCAAAAATTCCACAATTCAGAAATTCAAAACTAATCCAAAGTACAAAAGAAAATAGTAAACAACTCTTCTCCATTGTAAGCCTCATCTTGGTCCCATGGTCTCCAACTCCAAATGAGTCATGTACTTAAAGTAGAAGGGCTCCTGACCGTATCTATACCTACAACAATATAATATGTTTGGGCCCAAAAGCATGACCCTAATAGGGTGTGAGAATAAATCCCAGTAGGCAACCACCTCATGATCTATGCCAAACAGTCAGTGAAAATATGGCAGGCCATACATAAAGAAATCAGTAAACAAGGAATTACTCAACATTAAACAATCACTAGTTTCAAAGCATTCAGTTTTGTATATTAAAAAACAACTAATCAAAGAGGTAACCCTCTGGGTAGTACTCATAGCCTAACCCCTATGGTTCAACCAAACAAGTAAAAAGAATGGAGTTAAACACAAACGGTAACCCTCTATGAAGTAATCACAGCCTAACCCCTCTGGTTCAACCAAACAAAACGAGAAACCCTCTGGGAAGTAAACTCAGTCTAACCCCTCTAGTCCAGTGTTATCATAGACTCTCTAAAGAAGCACTCGCCGTCAATTCCTCTAATAGTCTCATATCAGTAACTAAAGGTTCTCTAGGGAAGCACTTACATCACATCCCCCTTGTGGCCCACGTTGAGGAAGTACAGACACTCTGAGGAATCATATACGTCAATTCCCCCTACAATCATTCATCATAATAGTAAAACAAACACTCTGTAAAAGCCCTTACATCCATTCTCCCTATGGTCTACTATATCAGGTTCTCATGGCCCTATGTAAGCCAAGTAAGCATAGCAGCGTGTATCAGCCAAAGTAAACCTCAAGAACTACTTGGCTAATAGTTTATTGCATAAAAACATGTCAGAACAACAGTCACTCCATACTAAAATACTAGGCATGTGAAATCAAGGTAGCCTAACAGGATAAGTAGAACCAAATGGTCATAATAAACATGCATGTACGATCACCTCCAAATCACAAAAATTCTTCCTATTCACAAACAATTAACCTCTACTCAAGCATACAAGCATACCAGACAAACAATAGGGCTAAGAAAGTAAACACAAAACACCTCATTCATGGGTATTGGAAAAGTTTTCATATATAACTCAAATACTTTAAAAAAAATGAACACACCACTTACCTCAGTGTTGTAGAATCAATATAAGTGAACCTCATTCCTTGAATCACCCAAGACCACAGTAGATTTATAAAAATGCTAGAAATTCTGAACCAAGGATAACTCTTGAAAGAGGAGGAATATGGAAATGAAACTTTATGAGAAGGAATAGATTATCGATGCGATCCAAACTCAATCAACAACGGTCGAATCGAATAACAGATGCTCGATCAGGAGCTCGGAGAAGGATCGTGGTAGTACCCTTTCTCTCGAAGGAACCAGACCTAGAAGGTGATGTTTCTGTCAATTAGACACAACCTCGGTGTGTTTAATAAAATAAAATAATGTACACAATGTGTATTTTATAAGTACATGGTGTGTAATTTCTTTCACCGGCCCACGAATTAGGCGGTCTCCAGGTCACCACACACAGTTGTGTGCATCGCCGTTACATAGCCAGCACACTGTTACCTGCAATAACCGAGTACACAGCGTGTACTCATAAATTACACGGTGTGTACACAATAAATTTCTAAAAAAACAACTTTTTCTCAATAACACTAGAAAAATGAAAACTTACTTGGAAGGAAGATCCAGGTTCTTATAAACATCCCCCCTTAATGAAATTTGTCACTGAATTTCCCTAGCAAGGTGGCACGGAAGAAGAATCCTCAAACAGCTCTAGCCATTATGATTGTACATGGGCCTCCCTATCCCAGGTCTCATACTATACCCTCTCATGCTTCCATAGCACCTGTACCATAGGGACAGACCGATCACGGAAATCCTTCGTACTGCGATCAACAATATAGATAGGATGCTCCTTAAAGGAGGAGTCCACCTCTAACTCAACCTCCTCGATTTGAAAATCATGAGACGGGACTGATAAGTATCGTCGAAGTTGAGAATCATGGAATACATCACGCATTTCCCAGTACCTCGGAGGTAACTACAACCGATAGGGAACTGGCCTAACTCTCTCCAACACCTGAAACGGCCCGATGTACTTCGGTGAAAGGTTACCATGTTTCCTAATCCTCCTGTTCCCCAACCACGATGTGACATGTAGGAAAACCTGATCCCCGACCTCAAACTCTATAGGTCATCTCTGCTGATCAGCATAAGACTTCTGTCGAGACTATGCAGTATCCATCCTATTCCAAATCAATTCTTTCTGCTCTGTGGTTTCCTGAACAAGACGAGGTCCCAACAAAGCTGCCTCTACTGCCTCCATCCAATATAAGGGTGACCGGCATGGCCTACCGTAAAAATCCTCATAAGGTACCATCTGGATAGTTTCTTGAAAACTATTATTACAGGAAATCTCCACATGGGGTATGAGCATCTACTAAGAACCTCCAAAATCCACGATGCATGCCCAGAGCATGTCCTCAAGCACCTAAATTGTACGCTCACACTGTCCATCTGTCTGGGGGTGGTATGCTATACTCAAAAGTACCTGTGTACCCAATGCCTTATAGGTCCCCTTCCAATCCCGAGAAGTATAATGTGCATCTCTTTATGAAAAAATGGATCGCGGAACTCCATGTAAGTATACAATCTCTCGGATCTATAACTATCCCAACTCATCAATGATAATGCTCTCCTTAATTAGAAAGAAGTGGGAAAGCCTTGTGAGTCTATCAATAACAACCTAAATTGTATCATTCCCTTGAGGCGGCCTCGGAAAACCTGTCACAAAGTCCATCGCAACATCATTCCATTTCCCCTTGAAAATGGGTAATTACTGCAAAAGCCCTACTGGCCACTGATTCTCCACCTTCACCTTCTAACAGGTGGAACACCTCATGAAAAAACCAACAACATATCTCTTCATACATATCCACTAATACTAATGGTGTAGATCACGATACATTTTGGTGACACCAGGACGAACTTCCCACACTGAGGAATGAATGTCCCACATCAGTTCCTCGGGTATGTCTACTGACACCCATATGTGCCCATGAAAACACAAAATCTCATCCTCTCCTATTGTCCACCCATAAATAGGTTCCTCTTATGACACAATTTCCCATAGGACTATCCCTTTAGAATCTGATATCTACCTCATTCTCACTTGATCAAGAAGAGTATAGGTAATAGCTATAGAAGAAAGAAAATTCTTCTCCGGTCTATCGTCCACATCCAAATGAATCTCATAGAATAGAGTCATAAGCTTCCACTCACAACTGGCCTCTTGAACTGCCTGTATCTGAGTCCTCATGCTCTACTAATTCATTGCCTTTCCTAGATGTATAATCAAGCTCGAAATCAAAGGACTGAAGGTACTCAACCCACCGTCAATGTCTCAAATTTAGATCACGCTGAGTGAATATATACTTGAGAATTTTGTGGTCAGTGAATACAACAAAATGCACTCCCAATAGATAAAGTCTCTAGCATCATAAATCATGAACAACAGCAGCTAACTGTAGATCATGCATATGGTAATTCCTCTCATGTGGCCTTAGCTTTCGAGACCCGTACGCAATGAATCGTTCCCCCTGCATATGCACAACTCCTAGCCCGATACCTGAATTATCACAATGCACAATATAGATCTTGTATGGCTCTATAATGGCTAGTATTGGAGCTTAATTCCACCTCTCATTCAGATCTTGAAAGTCAGACTCACAAGAATCTGACTATATAAACTTTGAACTCTTCTTAGTCAAGCCCATCAGTGGTGATGTTAAGCAAGATAAGTCATGTATTAAGCATATGTATTATCCAGCCAGCCCTAGAAAACTTTTCACCTCAAATACATTCTTTGGATACTCCCTGTAAACTACTGTTCTCACTTTCTCTGGGTCTACTGGTACTCCTTTCTCTGAGATAACATGGCCTAAGAAGTGAAATTGGCCCATCCAGAAGTGGCTTTTTGAGATCTTATCATATAACTGATGCGCTCTTAGTGTACTCAAGACGATATCATGATTTGTGGAATGGTCATGTCTAGTGTGAGAGTACACTAAGATATCATCCACGAAGACCACCATGAAAGAATCCAACTATGGATGGAACACTCGGTTCATCATTACCATGAAGACTGTAGGCATGTTCATGAGACCAAACGGAATAACCAAATATTTGTATAGACCATACCTACTTCGGAAGGCTGTGAGAGGTATATCATATGGTCTAACATGCAACTGATGACAACCAGACCTGAAGTCAATCATTGAGAACACCCGAGCTCCTCTAAGTAGATCAAAGAGATCATCAATCCTCGTCAAGGGATATCAGTTCTTAACTGTCAACTAGTTCATCTTCCACTAATCCACACACAGTCAGAGGGTACTATTCACCTTCATCGCAAACAGGACAGACAAACCCCACAGAGAAGTACTGGGTCGGATGAAATCCTTTACCTGAAACTCCTCAAACTGCTTCTGGAGCTCCTAAAACCCTGGTGTAGCCATCCTAAAAGGAGGATTGGACACTAGTGCATCTCTTGGAACAAGATTAATCAAAATTCCCACCACACGCTTCGGAGGAAAACCGGAATAGTATTCTAGAAATACATCCCTAAAATGATCCACCACTAGAGTAAAGTCTAACTGTGATGTCCCCTGGTCATCCAGATAAATACTAGCAATCTGTGCTGTAACTCCTCCCAACCCATGATGCTCGGGTCCTGCTCTGCTTTCCTGGACATCCCATTCACCCTTTTGAAGGAAAGATCAACCATATGGTGATGTGAAACTCACCCTACGATGATAGCAATCGACAACAGCCTAGAAGGGAACCAACCAATCCATTCCGAGAATGATATCATAGAAAGTCATATCTAAGACATAAAGGTCCAATTAAAAGTGACTCCCACCAATCTCTAGAGTGAAATCCTTGCACTGATGTACATAATCCATTTTTCCCCAATAGAGTGTCTTGCATGAAGATATCAGCATAAGAAAAGATGCAGAGACCAAGGATCTCCAAAATAGTAATTGTTATAAAGCTATGGGAAGCCCCTATATTGAAAAGAAAATAAACTAAAACTGAGGCTACTTAGATCATACCTCAAACTGTAGAAGGTCCGGGATCCTGCTCCTACTGGGTCTGCTCCAGTGCAAACGTTCGGCCTACTCCAAAGCACTTTGACCCTACCTGACCACTCTAAGCAGATCCTACATGTTGTCACTAAAATCCTAGTGATTGAATGCCATGGCTTCGACCTCTACTTCATCTTGAACAGCTAGAAGAACTCAAGTTCCCATATTGGTGAGAAACTGGTGGCACTTCTCCTGAACAGTGAGTCATAGAAGAACCTGTGTCACCACCTACTGGTGATAAGATCTAACAGAAACACTGAATATGACCCACCTTGCCACAAGTTCTGAAGTCTACTGGGTCTCTCGGGTAATGTGGCCTCATATGGCTGCTCTTCATGTACTGGTAGCACACAACATGGATACCGAAAGATGTCCCCCGCCTCCTCAGATCTCTGCGCATAGAATCCATATGGTGCTTCCTACTGTGAATAGGAGTTATAGTAACTATAGATGATGAGCCTCCCTAGCTCACTACTCCAGAATCCCTCAGATTGTGCTCTGTGAACAGTACCTAGTTGACTATAGATGTGATAGAATTCAACCTAAATATGTTCACCTTTGATCAGATGTCATGCCTTAGACCATCCTTGAACTTCCTTACTAGGAATAACTCATCACCTCCTGGAATAGGCATGAAATGCTACAGCTTGGTGAAGCGAGAAGAATACTCCAAAATAGAAAGGGTACCCTTCTCCAAACTCATGAACTCCTGTGCTCGGTCATCCCTCAAAGTATCTAGATAGAAGTAGTCATAGAAGGCACACTAGAACTCATCCTAGTCTGTGACCTTCTGGAATCCTACTTGTGAGATCACATCCCACCATCTCTTGGTGGAATCCCAAATCATATTAGTATTGATCTTGACTCTCCTCTCTGGAGGCGTCTCGAGATGCTCGAAGATAGAAAGCATGGCCTCTAACCATGAATATGCACCCTGAGGTCCTCCTTCCCCAGTGAATGTGGGAGGATGCTGCTACTAGAAAACCTATGTCAACTCTGCCATAGATGGAGAAAGATACGGTACTCCTCAGAAGGTCTGCATGAACCACATAAAGCCTTCCCTAAACTGTGCATCAACACCTGTATCTGGTATAAAGTCTGGTGCCAAGACTGGTACAACTGAAGGATCTACTGGTAGTCCCTGTTCAGCCATGTCTGGTGTCTGATCACCACCTTGAAACTGGCGTACAACCGGAGGACATCTCAGTAACATGAATCTGCAAGGTCAAGAGCATCCCTTTTATTAAGATTTACAAGGACTGAGAACTAGAAGTGTAAGAAGGGAAAAGGAGAAAGTAAGCGTTCAAGTTTTGAAAAACATGGATACACAACATGTATACTTCCTACATGGTGTGTACCCTTAAACCATCCACATGGGTTTGTACATCTTCTAAAACTGGTCATGTAACACCTCAAACACATGGAATGTTGTTGTTACACACGGTGTGTACTTGAATCCACTACCCCTACCTGGTTCCTTCAACACGGATAATCCACATGGTTCTTCCTAGAACAAGAATACACAGTGTGTTCATTCTAGACTCAGTGTGCACTAGACGAACATCACCAACCCATATTGTTAGTTACAAATCTGGTTAGACAGTGGACTCTACACGGCATGTTCTAGACGGACATGGCGTGTACTAGAAAAGATTTCATCGGCCCTTGTTGTTAGTCACATGGGTGGACATAGGTTCAACACATCACAACATGTTCAACCGATACACGATGTTTTCCCATATTAATTTCTCTATCTTGTGTCTCTGCCCACACGTCCTATGACACAATTAGAGACAACACGACATGTACTTTTGGTACACAGCATGTACTTAAGAAAAACAATTTCATCTCAAACAAAAGAACACATTGCATGTAGTCAAAACTACATGGTGTGTATTCTAGGTTTTTCCAGATTGTAAGCCTCAGAAACTACTCTAGAGCCCAAAAAACATTGAAACGAAATCAGAGTGCCAAATTCCGATCCATGAGGGCACGTAATCCCCACAAATCAAAGTTTTGTATCTTATACAAGTTATAAACAAGGATAAAAGTTCTATGATCCACCAAATTATGGTCCATGAGGGCCCATAACACCTCAAGAAACAATTTTTTGCATTCGTTCATGAAAAAACTTACACAAAACAATAATCTATCTAACAATAGTTATTTTATTGAGGCATCTGTCACAATGACATGCATATCTAGAAAAACATCTATCACAACAACATAAAATGGATAATGCACCCTAAATAGCATGGCAAGAATGCATGAAATTTGATTTCTAGTAAGTGCATATATGATGAATGATATGGGATACCCTCATCTCATCAGGTCACAATAGAAATATAACATCAATAATATAAACAATAACAACACAAAACATGTGAGTCACCCAGCGGTGAAAATCAAATCAATTGTAAAATTGAAAAACCAGAAAAACTGCAATATACAAGGTAAATTGGCCATCCCCTATACACGGGTTAACTACTCCCAGGCATATCTTGTTACCAAGTACCTATTATATCCTATCCCTGGCTAAGGATCCAAATAGTAAGTCATGAGAAAGGAATTCCTCTGATACAACTTTGTAATGTCCTGGTTCCAGAAGCTGCCCAGAAATTCCTCATTCCTGGTCGGTCACATGGCTTCAAGCACATTTCCCTAAACACCAGAGGCCACCGACTAGCAGTGAGGGTTAGGGGTGTGATAGTGGGGAAACTATGTCCTCATTGGAAGAGTAACACAACAGATGTAAAACATATATATAATAGAGGAAATAGTAAACATACCAAATGATAGTAAACAATAGAAGACTGATGATTAAACAACTGGAGAAAATATATATAAATGATGCATGATACATATGTCTAGGAAGTCAACCAAACAAGATAAGATTGTGAAATATATAACTAAACCAAAGTACAAAATAAATCAGTAAACAAATCCTTAGCATCGCAAGTCTCAGCTTGGTCCCATCCTCTCCGGCTCCAAAGCAGTCAAGTACTTGAAGTAGAAGGGTTCTTGACCTTATCTATACCTGCAATAGTATACTCTGTTTGGGCCCAAAAGCATAGACCAAATAGGGTGTGAGACTAAATCTCAGTAGGCAACCCCCACAAGATCTGTGCCTAACAGTCAGTGAATATATGGTAGGCAATAAGTAAAGAAAGCAGTAAATAAGGAAGTACTCAGCAGTAAACAATCCACAGTTTCAAAGCATTCAGTTTCATATATCTAACAACAGCTAATCAAAGAGGTAACCCTCTGGGTAGTACTCACAGCCTAACCCCTCTGGTTCAAACAAAAAAGTACAAGAAAATAGTTAAACACAAACGGTAACCCTCTAGGTAGTACTCATAGCCTAACCCCTCTAGTTCGACGAAACAAGGCAAGAAACACTCTATGAAGTGCACTCAGTCTAACCCCTCTAGTTCAGCTTAACAATAGACTCTACGAGGAAGCACTCATTGTCAATTCCTCCTATAGTATCATATCGGTAACTAAAGGCGCTCTGGGGAAGCTCTTACGTCACATTCTCCCTGTGGCCCATGTCACGGAACTACAAAAACTATGAGGAAGCACTTACATCAATACCCCCTATGGTCTTGCATTGTAATAGTAAAATAGATACTCCGGAAAATCCCTTACGTCACTTCTCCCTATGGTCTACTACACCAGGTTCTCACAACACTGTGTAAGTCAAGAAATCATAGCAGTGCGTATCGGCCAAAGTAAACCTCACGAACTACTTGGATAATAGTCTACAACTTAACAGCATGTCATAAAAATAGTCACACCATCCTACAATAATAGGCATGGGGAAACAAGCCAGTTTAATAGGCTAAGAAGAACCAAACAGTCATAACAAACATGAATGGAAAAACACCTCCAAATCACAACAATTCACCCTATTCACAAACAATTAACCTCTACTCAAGCATAAAAGCATAGCAGGAAAACAATATGCCTAAAATACTAAACAATCAATACCCCATTCATGGGTATTGGAAAAAATTTCACATATAACTCCAAGACATTCATCAAAAAGGAACAGACCACCTACCTCTGTGTTGTAAGATTGATATAAGTGAACCTCAAGCCTTGGATCGACCAATAACACTGTAGATCTACAAAATAGCTAAAAACGCTCAACTGAGGATAACACTTGAAAGAGGATGATTCAAGAAACAAAGCTCTAGGATAATGAAGATCTTACCGAGGTGATCCCAACACAATCGTCAAGGGTCAAATCGGATTACAGATGCTTGATCAGGAGCATGGAGAAGGATCGTGGTGGTACCCTCACTCTCGAACGAACCAAACCTAGAAGGAGGTGTTTTTGTCTATCAGACACGACCCCATCGTGTTTAATAAGAAAAAGAAAGTACAAAACATGTACTTTATAAGTACACAACATGTACTTTCCTTCACTAGCACCTGCATTAGGTGGTCTCCATGTCACCACACACAGTTGTGTTCATGGCCGCTACACGGCCAGCACCCGGATACCTATGCTAACCGAGTACACGATGTGTACTCATAAAGTACACTGAGTGTACTTATTAAATTTCAAGAAAAACCACTTTTTCTTAAAAAAACTAGAAAAAGGAAAACATACCTGAAAAGAAGATCTAGGTTCTTACAACATTCAATAGATGATGGATTTTACAAATCCTTACACCTATGTGCCTAAGGATTCACTTGACCTCCATTTTCCAAATCATATCATCAAAACTAGTCATTGAAAACCATTCCATAAATCCATTCCACTGTTATTTTAAAAATACCATTTTATTTTACCAAAAAATGGGGAAACATATATTTTTAAGAAAATATTCTTTTAACGTGAAAAAAATCAATCAATCATGTAATTTTATTTATAAACAATTTATACAAACAATATTGATCAAGGTTCATCCAAAAAATTCTACATATGAAAATACCTACCACAATTCATGTAACATGTAGCTACTTCAACCCCAGTAGATCAGAACTAGTTCTTGTTTTAATATATTAGAATATGAAATAGGGAATCACATCCCAAAGGAATAAATAGTTTAGTATTCTTCATAATAGAGATACATATAAAATTACCATATAACAATTTAATACACAAATTACAACATAGTTTTCTTAAGAATATCATTATTACCTCTATCATATTCATTCATATCATCCATTGTATACTTAATGGATTCATGGTAAATGAAATCAAAATAAGGGTAATCTCAAATGATCAATAAGTGTTACGTATGGAATAATAAATGAATAATCTATAAGAATAATCAATATGTAATGGTATATAACTAAACACACTTTCCATGTAGTCAATAAACTATGAAGGAAGTGAATACAGTGATAAATTCAATGCAAAAATATCATGGGTAATAATCAATATGGATAATTAAAAAAAGAAAAAAAAACAAATTTAATCAATACCATGACTATAATTACTAGATAAGGATAAATAAACATGGAAAGGTAAATAATTGAAAAAAAATTCCATCCAATCAATTACATGGAATAAAATTCATCTAGATATAATATCATTTTTAAAATATCATGTATAATAATAACTAAATTCTAAATGAAGGAAATGATTAATTATTAGACGTTACGTCATGAAAACGTGATACCTCTACCCTCAAGATATATCATCAAGAAATATTAAAACTGAATGGTAGAAGCCCATTTAACCAAGCCTAGCCAATAAATTCAACTCATGATATTGCTGATGCATTAAGGGGATTTCAATAACCAGGCCACATCCATGTAATTCATGTTCAAATAATTCCTCATTTATCAAATAATCAATTTAATTTATAAAAATGTGTCTTATCATAAAATATCCATATTTATTAAAGTATTTGGATTTACTAATATTTCTCCAGATGAAAAAATAACTTTCAACATAGAAAACCATATGTATTAATGATATATAGTTTAACTAATAAACATGTTCATGATAAATAAACTAAGGATATTTTGGGGAAATTTAATGTCCATTGGAAACTTGTAATTCAAGGGAATGTTAATAGCTACAAATAAATTAATCAAGGTAGTAAATGTTACTAATTTCCTTGTTAAAAATGATCATAAACCATCCAAATAAAGAATAAGGAGGGTATCTATACAATATATACCCATTGTAGTAATATTAAATGGATTTTTCATGGATTAATATTAATACATGAAAAATATCTTGAAAATTATTCTTGAGGAAAATATCCTTTTCATTTTATAATTCGATTTTTAAAACATGAATCATTTAGAAAATCAATTTCATTGAAAATCACTATTAAAATCTTGAATTTCTAGAATATTAGGAAATATAATATATTAAAAATATACTTGAAAGAATTAAAATAATGATTCAATGAATTTATAGTCATGACGACACGTAATTTCATCCAATTTAAAAATAATATTCATTTTTTATTGTAAAAAGGATAGAAAAATTCCTCTTTTAGAAAAAAGACAAGAATTTACATTTAAATATTTTAAAATTGTTAAAAATAGATTAAATTTATTTAATAAATTATTTTTATGAGGTTATTTTTTTTTTGAAAACAAGTCTTTGAATGAAAATATTTTTCCAACCTAAGAGAGAAATGATGTAATGTTTTTATAAAATAAATTTCTCAATTATTTTAAGTACCCTATAGTGTAAAAATAAAATATTACATTAAAATACCATCAATAACCATAGTATTATAATAGTAAATTCTTTTATTATGAAATTTTCAAATAATTTCCTTCAACTAAAATTCAAGGATGTACAATCTTAATTATAATTAGAATATGAAACAACCACTTAAAATTATTATAACGTTGTTGTGTGAATTAGTAAATCAATAGATTATGTGTATCAAATAAAAATCCACCTAAAATAAATTTAAATAAAACAATATATAATGATAATTCATTACACAATTAAACTTGGAATACCAATGAAAAAAAGAGCGATATAACCTAATGAAATAATTTGAGTTAAAAAATACTTACCAAATTATAAATTTTATTCAAATCTCCTTGGTTGAAATAATTAAAATTGAAAATAAAAATACCATTAATAATGAAATATTATTGATGTTACATTTCAATGGGTAAGTATATATATCATATAAAAGAAATTAGGTTCATAACATTACAATATGCCTCAAGGAAATCGAATTGACAAGAAATATCTTACATTTGGCTTCCTTTAGGTTGAATAAGCTTTACGATATTTGTATAGTGTTTTAAAACATGCTATTAAATTATAATAAAATCCTAATAATATATATTATATCTTATATGATCATTTTATAACATCTTATCACCCTTTTATTAATAATCATTCATTATTTTCATTGTTTTAGATGTTAATTTCTTTATTTTCTCATATGTGTTTCGTCAGGAAATATTTGGTTCTTCTACATATTATATATGTAAATAACAACCATAATAATGAAAATAACATAAATACATTAAATATTCATAATTTATAATTTTAATGACAATCAAAAAAATATTTCGTTATATATGAATTACATTATTATCATAGAGGTGGTAGGTCAGACATATTTATGAGTAACATTCCCATTTTTAAATGATCATTGTGGATAAGATGTAAGTTATATAGTATCATATTATTCATTTTAAATATACTTATATATATAATCCATTTGTTGTGGTGATTAAAAGGTAGTCACATCCCTTCGTGAAAGTAGTAGTCCACATGTTCAAGAATAATGTTATCATCTTTTACTGAGTGAGAAGGTAAAAAAAGAAAATGATGAATTATATTTTAAGAATGATAAATTTTTCTTGAATATAATAACAATTTAAAATGTTGCATATATTTATTTAATTTATCCTTACAAACATTCATGTAAAGATTTTGTTAAAGAATAATATCATTACTTCATAAGCCGATAATATACCATACACCTGAGCGATGATATCGTATTTCCTATGGAATGGAAGGTAAAAACATTATATGTTATATAATGAATATAGAGGTGTAATTATGTTGTCAATAATATATATATATATATATATAAACTTTTGATATATCATTTTAACCAACAGTTAGATATGGTAAAATAAAAATGAATGACATCTGTTCAAGAGGCAGGTTCTCTACCCTACACAGGAATAATGATTTTATAACCCATTTGATGGGAGTGAATTTTTTTAGGTAATTACCATAACATAAATAAAACCCAGTATATGGATGATTCTGAGATTATTATATCACTATGTTTAAAAAATAATTGAAGGAGGTGGAGGATGAAATAAAACAAAAATTCCAATTGAGAAACATTTCCTCTTCTTCAGGTTTCCTGCTTAACTTTGCACCAAATATTCACCAGTATAGATTTATGCACAATATAAGGACTCAAAAATGAGAGTATATATTATTTAATTGATTTGGGTAGGTATTTTATGGACAAAAAGAATTTTATGGAGTGAATATGAGAGGAGAGGTGGGGGAATTTATAAGTGAGGGTAGTGGTTCACCTGTATCTTTATAAAAAAAGATATACCTTTGTTTTTAACATGAAACAGGATCCCATAATAAAGTGTTCATGATGTTTAGACAAGATAAGATTGAAATATTTCAACCTAAAATATTTTATACAAATTTTTAGGTCATTTTAACCCTTATCTTATTAGATTAACTCCCATGTAAATCTATTTTTACCTTAACTGTGGTAACTAATTTTCAACTCTTTTCATTATTCATTTTGGTTCAAAATTATGTTGACATAATTAGATAATAAATTTCATGACCCAGATCCGGTCACCTTAAAAACCAGAACCTGACTCAGTCCATGGAAAGGCCCAAAGGGCATTTCCCATCCCTACGGGTTTGCACAAGTTCCCAAATATCACAAATTATGGTTTGGGAATTATTTAACTGATTTTATAATCATAAAACAACAAAAAACTATATATAAAATGTATCTAAAACTTTATTCCAAACATGCTTTATTTATAATGCAGAATTGAAATACATGGTATTAGACAACATCCAAGAGGGAAACAAATCAAAATTAGTAGAAAATAAAACTCAAGAACCACCACATGACAAGGGGTCATCATCCCCAAGCCTTCTCCATAATACCACACCAAGGTTGGAGGCTAACAACCTGATATGCCATATCCAAAGACCTTTCCCTTACTTTTCTCAGACATAATCAAGTCTACTAACACTCAAAGGTATAATTATGGTGTGACCCTAATCCCAATAGGATGTCACTCGATAGATTCCATGTGATTAAAATTTTTGGATAAACAATTTTTGCATGTTTTTATAAACAAGAAATTCTAGTGAAATTTCTAAAAAGATGAAACTTCAAATAAAAATTGTTTTTAAGGGATAGTATTTAAATAATGGGAAAATTTGAATAAAAACACATTCTAATAAATTTTCCAAAAAAAAATGTATTTTGATGGTGTGTGACATATATTCAATGAGCACTTGTCACAGGAACACCCCAAGGCACAAGATAGTTGTCAGTGGTTAGGTACATAATATCTCAGTGTAAACATATCCATAATCAATAATAGTCTAGTGAATTATCCTATAGAAGGAGAATCCCAAATGGCCTTATGGTGTCAAAATATCGTCAAAGTTTAGTTAGTGTTTTCATTGTCAACATTTCGCAGTGAAACATGAATGGTACCACTACCGGATCACTAGCATACTGGTCCTAGTCCGACCACCTAGATACTCAAGTTTCACTCTTTTTTCTCAATCAAGTTCCTCTTGTTACAAATTCCATTTACACATTCAAACACCACTTATGAAACCTACATACACCAATAAGTACCTAACATGCTTTTTCACCCCTTTTCTAACTCAATAAATCGTTCAAAACATTTATAAAACAATTCCAAGTAGTAAAACAAGGTTTTGCACACCAAAATCCCTTCAAACCCCCTATTTTAAGGCCAAATGAACATAAATACTATACCCAACCATATTTTGAAGCAAAAAAAACATTTTATATAACCATTTCATGGATCATAAAACAACCCCAAATGATACAATATACAAAACACATGAAAAAACACACAATTTTATGACAAAATGCAACTTTAAAATTAAACAGTCAATCAATGTTAAAAAAGTTGATTTCTAAAACACACTACAATGGTGTATAACATTATAAATAGGTTTTCAAATAATGATACATCCATACAAGAATGTTTATACATTGAAACACCTAAATTATATGTTAAAAACCCCAAATCCTTGTGTGAAACTTCAATCGCACCACCACTGCATCACCATAGGATCAAAACGAATCCTAAAGCTCAATATTGCAGTAATAAACACAAAATAAAACTCTAGGTAAAAATCCTTAGCTTCAATAAATTGTTAACTTCCTAAAAGGTGGAATAAACCCTATGGAAATTGAAGAAATAAAGAAGTAAATCACTTACTTGAAGAATATTGAAGTTTTTACGACCCAAAACCCTTAAAATGGCTTCCAAAAGAGCTTCAAGAATATTGAAAGCCTTCTATGGGTGAGATTCATGTATGTGGGGAGGACATTGGTGCATTTTATTTATGGATGGAAGGAAAAAATTGGAATTACAAAACATTTTTAATCATCTAGACAATAATGCACGGTTTTCCTGGACAATTTAGTAAACTCTGCGGCCAAACCATGTGCCCAGTTCTATCCACTCAAAAAAACCCCTAAACCTTATAAATTCAAGGGGGACAAGGGGAAACATATGGGGGATGTTAGGATAATAATAGATGTGAACACATGAACATAAAATAAGTACATGGATGTGATAATTCTCCCCACCATGAAAACATTCCTCCCTGTAAAGTCAACCTGAAGCTTGACCAGAAAACAAGAATGGGTACTCTTTCTCAACCCATGACTTCTGCTCCAATGTATCATGAAAACAATATCTGTGATGTCAAAGGACTCTGAACGATGGAATAGAAATTCCTCAAAGCACCTTCTCATGAGAATCCACTACTCATTCTGGATAATCAATCACTAATAAATCAGGCTCTATCTCTAACTCTTCCCAATTTAGCACATGAGACAGATCCAGATTATACATCTTCAACTAAGATACACTAAATCATTCATGAATAGATGTTAAATGAGAGGGGAAATATAACATTTATTCAACCTTTCCAATGTGTTCGATGATCAAAAAAGGCCCAATATACATCCGTCTTAGCTTTTCCTGCTTTCCCAAATGTCGATGACCCAAGTGAGGGGCTACCTTCAAGAATACCTAATCACCCACCAAAAAACTCAAGATCACTGTACCACTTGTTGGATTATGATTTTCGGTGAATCTGAGTTGTCAATAACATATTCCTGATCAACTATACCTTATTAGATGTCTCTTACACAAGGATCAACCCCAACAGTGAGCTCTCACCTACATTCTCTAGACATAGGGGGTCTGACAATAAAGACCATAGATAACCCCGAAAGGAGCCATTATAATTGAGTGTTGGTAATTTATATTATAAGAAAACTCTACCAATCTCAAATGGATATCACATAAACCACTGAAGTCCAAGACACATGCATAGAGCATATCTTCCAGAAACTGATTTATCTGCTCTATCTGACCGTTCGTGTGAGGATGGTATGTCGTGATCATCTTAATATGAAATCCCAAAACATTTTTATGGACTTCCCAAAAATGACAGGTGAAGCATGGGTATATATATTTTACAAATACTTATGGAACACCAATAAGAATTAGCATCTCCAAAATATACAATAATCCCAACTCATCAACTTTGGCAGTATCTCTGATCAGAATGAAGTTGGCTGATATGGTCAGACGATAAATCCCTACCCAAATTTTGTTCTTACACTAAGGTGTATGATGAAAGCCAACAATTAAATCCATGGAGACCATGTCCCACTTCCAGTTATAAATGTGTAATGGTTTAAGAAAACCAGAGGGGCTCTGATGATCATCTTTCACCTGTTGAAAATTATAACACCTTGAAAAAAATCAGTGATATCTCGCCTAACACCTGGCTACCAAAACTATTGACGAATATCATAGTACATTTTTTGTGGATCTATAATGAATTTACCTTTTATATTTTTTGCTACCCTATATCACCATCATCCTTAGACACAACAACACCGCTGAATAGACCTTGAAGCAGAATATTCCCTCAGGAGACGAAGACCAATCTAATGATGTCTAACCACCATGAAAGAACTATATTTACCACTGAAATAACTCATCAATGGTCTGATATTGATGAGTCAATTGAACACTCGCCAATAACGCACCTCTTCTATGCTCCTTGGACTACAAGTGCTTTTTGGAAAAAGATTCCCATCAGAGTCCTCTCATCACTAGAATTACTCTAATCTTGCACTAGTACTTTCTTTATCAAGGTGTAAACCACCACATTACCCTATCTAAGGTATAGATGATATCAATGTTTATCCCTTAAAAATATTTGATCTAGAAATGATACCTCAAATTGATATCCTTCCATGAAAATATGTATGCCAATATCTTATTATCAGACTAGACCACAAAATTCATTCCAAAGAGGCAGTGACACCAAGTCTTCAAAGAATTCATTACTGCTTCCAACTCCAATTCACGGGTTGGATAATTATTTTCATGTGGTCAGAGTTGGCGAGATCCATACACCACCATGTGATCAGCCTGTATAATCACACACTTGAGACCCATTCCCTATGAATCAAAATGCACCACATAAGCCATTCCATATTCAGGTAAGATCGACATGGGGGTGGTAGTAAACTTTGGCTTCAAATCCACAAAGGATGCCTAACATTCTGGGGCCCAATCAAACATCACCCCATTCTGGGTGAGAATAGTCATGGGTGAAGTAAGATGAGAGAAACCCCAAAAATACTACCTATAACAATCGATATGTTCTTGAAAGTGCATTAGACAATTCATGCTGAGGATTACATCAAAATGGTCCATATCTAGGACAAGGAGGTCCCACTCCATCTCAACCCTAACATAGAAAGAGAACATGAAGGTAACCTGAGACCTTATTCCTTCTTCTTACCCAACAGTGTCACTACATCCATCAAAAAAGACAATAACTAAATGGAAGAAATCAGAAGGTTCAAAATACGGGTAGAGATAAAAGAAACATTAGAACTAGTGTCAAAGAGAACAATAGCTAAATAAGATTCAATCAAAATGGTACCTTGAACTATCGAAGGCCCTGCATCTGACCCCACTAGTGCCTGATCCACATTATAAAGATTCCTAGTCTCTAAAAAAGAATGGCCACTAAATTTGGGTCTACCATTAAATAGATATTCCTAAAATATGATCCAAACCAACCACTATGGCTACCAAAGCAAGAAACAATTGTCCTCCACATCTCTTATTGAACTAGCACTCCCATAGAAGCAACAAATACAACACCACATTGGTGTGGACGTTCAACCATAAAAACTCACTACAATTTTCCCATATATACAAACTAATAATAAGAACACGGACGATATATACATGTAGGTCGGGTGTTCTCTAGCCTCCCGCACCAGTATAACATGACATACATTGCATCAGAAGCCATAGATGAGAACTGCCTAGGAGGATAGCCTGAACTACCACCTCCTTTCTTCTCCAGGTCCTCTCGCTTACTTTTATTCTTGTATTAACTACCACTTCCCATCACTGATACCATCATAGAGAAACCAAAAACTTCTCTATCAATCCATCTCCACCATACAATCCGGATCAACCACCTCTACATAGGTAATCATCTTGAACATGAATACCTATGAATATATCATCATCCAAAAACCCCTCTCAAAATTCCGGTCCTTCATCTGCTCATTAGAGACCATTTCAGGTGAATAATGGACTAGCTCGAGGAATAGGTTGGTATACTCCAACATTTAATGATCCCCCAGGATGCGTTCCATAAACACCCCAGATCTAGCATGATCCAAGACTTCAAGATAGTACTTGTCATTGAAGGCAACCTTGGAGTCCTTCCAGCACATCTTATCATGCTTCGTAGCTTAAAGAACTAATTCCCACCACCAGTAGCTGGAAACCTCTAAACAAATGGGCCACATATCACCATGACCCCATTAAGTGTGTCAAATAACTCAAACATGCTCTCAGTATTCTCAATCCATGCCTCTTCTTCATGGGGTCCTGTGCTACCTCGAATGGTAAGAGGACTGTTCTTCATAAAATCCTAGGATTTTTCATTCCTAAGACCAAAATCATATTATTTCTCTAGAGCAAGAATAGGAGTGGGATGAAGATCTACTCCATTTTCTATATCTTGGACATCCTAGACCATAGCTTCTACCAACCTCGGATAAAGTAGTAAGTGAGAACTCTCTCCGGCTTCCTCTCGTAGGTGCATAGGAACTTTCCTGGGAGGCATGTTGCTACAAAAGGAAATATTCACAAGAGAAAACTTTATTACAACAATTATGAAACATTTCAGCAATAGAATTAAATATAAATAATTCAAACACATCTCAATAATTAAATAAAAAACTACTTCACCCCACTCAAAGTTAACGTGCAGTCTCTAGCCCGTATGTCTCACATGGAAGTTAATTCAAACAAAAATCCTAACATCCCATAAAGACTTGAGGTCTATCACAAGAGGAATGGGACATTAACCCTACTAATAACCATAACTCTGAGCCCTAATATTTGTGACACCTATTTAACTAGACTCATCTCATATAATATTCCCCAGAGAGCTTAATCATGATCTGATGAAATTTTTTCATGAACCAGATCTGGTCTCTATTAAAACCGACACCTAACCCGGTACATTTCAAGGATCGAAGGGAATTCCTTATCCCCACAGGATGGAACATGTGCACGGGCAAGAAAAATAATGGTTAGAGAACAATTTACCTGATTTTGGAATAAAAAAACCAACAACAATAAATAAGGTGAATCTAAAAATTTATTTCAAATAAGATTTAAATAATTTTTTGAATTAAATTACAAGGTTTTAGAAAAATCCCATGAGGAAAACAGCTGAAATGTATCAGAAAATATATCTCAATAACTGCCACATAGTAAGGGTTCATCATACCAAATCCTTATCTGAAACACCGCACTAATGATGGATGTTAACAACCCAAACCTCTGTCTCCAAAGACCATGCCCTTAAATGTGTCAAACATAATCAAGTTGGCTTACAACCAAAGGTGTATGTAGGGTGTGAGCCTAATCACAATAGAATTTCCCCAATATATTACATGTTATAATCATTTTATGGCCAAAACATCTTGCATCTTTTTATAAACAATAAATTATAGTGACAATTTTAAAAAGGATACAACTTCAAACAAATTTATTTTTAAGGTAGAATAGTTGATGTATGGGAACATTTAAATAAAACACACATGATTATAAATTTTATATCAAAACAAAATGTTTTTTGAAGTTGAGAACCATATTGTCAATGAGAACTAGTCATTTAACACCCCTATGCACTAGAATGTTCTCGGGTCCTAGGTACATCATATCTCGTTGTAAATGTATCCGTAATCAATAAGTATCTCATTCATGAGCCACTAAGAAGGGAAACCCAATGGCCTAACAGTCTCAAAACATCCTCAATGTTTAGTTAGTGTTTTCATTATCAAAACTTCTAAGTGAAATAAATACAATACCATACCAGATCACTAGCATACTAGTCCTACTCCGCCCACCTCGATACCCAGGTTTCCCTCATTGTACTCAATCAAGTTCTACATGTTAAAAATTCCAATTGATAATAAAAACACCGCTTATAAAACATACACACACCAAAAAGTACCTAACATAAATTTTCTCCCCTTTTGTAACTTAATAAACCATTCAAAACTTACATAAATTAATTCCAAGTAGTAAAACATGGTTTTGTACACCAAAATCCCTCCAAACCCCTATTTCAAGGAAAAATGCACATCAATTCCATACACAACCAAATTTCTCATCCCCAAAAACATTTAATAAAACAATTTCACTGGTCATAAAACATCCACAAACGATAAAACATAGAAAACACATGAAAAACACACAATTTCATGAAAATATGGAACATTAAAATTAAACCCTCAATGAAAGCTACCAAAGATGGTTTTTGCAGCACACTCAATGGGTGTAATACATTCTAAATAGGTCAATCAATAAATAAAAATTCATAAAAGAATTTTTATCCATAGAAACACCCAACTTATATGTCTAAAATCTCAAATCCCTGTGCGAAACTTCAACCATACCATTGTTGCACCACATGGGGTGAAAATGAAACCTAAACCACAAGATTGGACCAAGAAAATAAAATAAAATCCATGGTATGATGACCTAGATGTGGGAAATGTGTAAATTCAATAAATGTGGAATAAACATTAAGGAAATGGATAAAACAAAAAAATAAATCACTTACATGAATAATTTTGATGTTGTACCCACCAAAACCCCTCTAAAAATGGATTCCAAGAGAGCTTGGGGAAACTTGGAAGCCATTAATCACTAAGAGGCTAAAATGGAGGAGGAATGGGGTACCTTAGGGTTAGACCCAAAATGCTAAAATTTTAATTACAAGACATTTTAAATTATTTGGACAACTATGCATGGTTTTCCTACATGGTTTAGTAAACTGTGCCGCCAAATTGTGCACCCATTTCTCTCCACTCAAAACATATCCAAAATCTTCCAAATTCAAGGGGCGAGGGGGATAGGGAAAACATTGGGGGGGGGGGGGTAAGTTAGGACAATAATAGATGGAAAATAGTTCCATGAAATAAGTATATGGATTTTACAATAAAAATTATTATTAATCAAAATATAGAATCCATCTTTCCAAATTCTGTTCTACAAAGTAGAAAATTTTAATTTGAAATTAATACCATAGGTGAGATGAGAAAGCACATTTTTAAACATAATTGTTTCAAATATTTACAACTATTATTTATAAATATTGATTATGAAATTATAATAATGACCTAAATAGTATAAATTGATTTATAATAAAACTAATTTTTCTTTAAAAACAATTAAAAATATAGTTTATCTTTATAAATAATTGAATGAAAAATGACGTCTTTAATTAAAATTCTATACTTTTCACTTTTAATCAAAAACTAAAACATTTCCTAAAAATCCAAAAACATCACAGTATGATAATTTATAGAGAATTATTTAAAAAATTGTGTTCATTTGGTCAAATTATTTTTCTAAAAGTTTTTAAATTTAATTTTAAATTATGATCTCAAATCTCGACTAAACTGTTTTTTTGAAAAAAAGCTATTTTTGAGAAAACATTTAACTTTATTTGAAATTATTATTATTATATTTTTTATCAATAGATAATAATAATTTTCATAGATTAAATAATACTATTAATACCTTAAAATTTGAAAACTATGTTATAATATTATACTATAGGATGGTTCATTTAGACTTCGGGTTGCATGTTCCGTAATATACCAAAGAGACTAAATTTAAGGAAATAATTTTTTTGTAGGTTATTTAAGATTAATGTTTCATGTCACGTACACTAATTAATTCAATGTCAATATTTTATAATTTTTGTGGTGTAACATTCTTTCATCCATAAATAAAATTCATCTCCAAAATGCAAACTTGATCTTGGTAATCATGGTTTTTGTATTTGAAAATTATTTTGATGAAAACACAAATCATTAAAAAAAATTATAAACCATCATATTAAGAAATTTACAATAAATGGATCCCTATGATGATATTTTATTCATCCATATTACAATTTATTTTGACTAGTGAATTCATTTATTTATTCCCTCCCTTTCCAAAAAATAATAATTTACTCATTGTATTGTGGCTTTTTTCTGGGATCATCCATCCACATTTAATAGATGTTGGAAATTGATCCTTCTTTCCTCCATCTTATCCATCACTCAATATCTTATAGAACTTTATACTTTTCTTCATTGGTGATTCTGGAGGTTTTTTATGTTATATTTTATTAGTCATATTATAGAATAAGTGATTAGGAAAAATCACAATATCTTTCAATATAGTCACCATCCCATTTGGTTTCTCATAATCACTACCTTGTCCTTCATATTCAATATCAAAGTGATTTATTTATGTTTATACTATTGAAAAAAATGAAAAATCATAGTGTGAGAAACAATAACCATAGTGGAAAAACATAGAATCATTTATAGTATGTATAAATCATGGAACATTATATTCAATATAAGACACCTTATGTTTAATACAGTTCCTTTATTTTAATTTTCTATTCAAATCCTTCATCATTTTTTTTAAGAAAATGTGAATTATTTTAAGCATATCCCCCTAGAGTGTCAAACCTAATGTAAAATATTCTCTCTTTTAGTGGACTATGTGCTGATCAGTTCATAGACAATGCATTATTTTTGGATTTATTTCCCCTAGAAACATCTCTACTAGAACCACATTGACTTGTAATATCTAGAATGTAATTTATTTTCTAGTAAAAACAATTAGTCTCTTACATACAAAAACATTAGTATATTCTTCTATACATATCCTCAATTACTATCCTAGGGATATGTTACCTAATTTATGGATACATAAATATAGCTTCCAAGGTTTCTACTAAACTTACTCTCTTACTGATTTTAGTGACCCTAATATTAGTTTATTGGAGTATGTTACTAAATTAATACATATTCATAAGATACAAGGAATCACATCCTAAAGGACTACATATTTTAATAGCTGTGGTAAACTAGAAAAATACATGATTCCCATATAAAATATAAATGCACAAATTAAAACATATTTTCTTATATGATAATGTCATTATTCCATGTATTATATTCTTGCAAAAAATTTATTGTACACTTTATGGATTTCTAGGAATGGAAAAAAAAAAGGGCGAGATCCAATTCTCATCAATGGTATCTAATAGGTGAATAGGTCATTAATCAATAAACATAATCAATATGGAATGGTAAATAACTAAACATGCATTCCATGTAGTCTAAAAACTATGCAGTAATTTTATTTATAGATAATAACAATTTTAGAACCTAATGGATAATAATCGATATGATAAGGTAAATAACTGAAAACACAATCCATTTAATCATTTAAATGACTATAATTACTAGATAGAGAATAATCAATATGTCAAGGTATATAATTTAAAACAAATCCCATCTATTCAATAATTGAGAATGGGATTCATCCATAGATAATTTCATTGATAAAATATTAGGGACAATTATTGATAGACTCTAAATAAAGGAAAAACGTAAATATTGGACATCATGTCATAGGAACATTATTCCTCCACTGTTAATATCTATTCTCATGATAGTGAAAAACTGATGGATAGAAACCCATTTAACTAACATTATCCATCTTATTTGTCCCAGGAGAATATCAGTATGTCTAGGGGTATCTATAACTAACATCACTCATTGCATTCATTCCAAAAGCATTCCTCATATATGGAAGAATCTATTTAATTCATTGAAACATTAACTTATAATAAAATATCAATATTGTGTAATGAATATGGATATAAAAATATTTCCCCAGATAATAAAAATTTCAACATAGAACACCATATGTAGAAATGATATACTATTTATGTAATAAAAATATCCATGATATATAATATTGATATTTTAGGGAAATTTAATATTCACATAAAAGTGAATAATTCGAGTTAAATTTAATGACTACAAAAAAGAATCTGTGATGTGAATTTCAATAATTTCATTGTTTAAATTGATTATAAACCATACATAGAATGAATAAGGAAAATTTCAATAAAAAATGTGGCCATTTTTTAAGATTAAAGGGTTTTTGTAAAAAATGATTATAAAAACCCTAAAAATATCCTTAAAAACATTCATAAGAAAAATATCATTTTCATTTTGGAAATAAATTTTCAAAATATGAAACATTTTGAAAATAATTTTATATTCAGATAAATTTTTAAAAAAATTAATTTCACTCATTTTTAATAAAAAAATCATTAAAAAGATCATTATAATCATAAAAAGGAAGATTTAATGTATTGACAGCCATGATGGTGGGAAATTCATCCCATGTCATACATTTTTAAAAGAACATTCCTTTAACACAATAAAAATATTAGAAAAGTTCCTTGTTTGGAAAATGACTTGAAGATTCCTTTAATAACTTTTTGGAATAAATATAAATTGGAAAAAATTCCATTGATAAATCAATGTTTTAGAGATTAAAGACATTTTTCAATTTTTTTATAAAAAATGTATTTTCAAGAAAACATATTTCCAATTGAGGAAAGGAATAACGTCTGATTTTAATAAAAACCTTATCTCAATTATTTCAAATACCAAATATTAGGAAAATTGTGGTTTTAAATAAAAATTTCATTATAAACCATATTATTATAATATTAAATGGGTTTATTAAACAATGATAAAAAAATTTCCTTCAACTTAAATTTAAGAATAAACTATCTATATTTTCGTGAAATTATTAAATAAACCATTGAAGTGATTATAATTTGAGGTAAGAATTTTGAAATTAATTGATTATATGTATAAACTACAATCCCACATAATTAAATTTGACGTAAAAAAATAGATAGGAAAAATTAATTTCAAAAATAATCCTATAATATCAAAGAAAGTGAATAATTAATATAACCAAATGAAAAGAAATTGAGTTGTTAAATTCTATACCAATTGTAACTTTGAATTCAAATCCACATAGTTAAAATAATTTAACATTAAAAAAATCCATTAATAATGAATTATTCATGAAATTACACATCAAACAAGAAGTATATACACCATATAAAATAAATTAGATGCATAACATTACAATATGCCTCAAGGAAATAAAATTTTGAAGGAATCCATTACCATACACTTCTGTTTAGTTAAAATATATTTAAGCTCATATATATTATTTTTTAAAAAATATTAACTTATAAAAAAACCATATTTATATTTATAATATCATATATGGTACCTTTAAAAAATTTACAACATATATATTAATTAATTTTTTCCTTATCACATACTATATAAAGAATTAGTGGACTAAAAATTACATCGTTTATGTGGTGGTAGTCCACCATACACACGGGTGATGTTATCATATCTCCTAATGAATGGAAAGTAAAAAAACTTATATATGATCTAATGAATATTCAGGTATAATTATTTTATAAATATCATATATAAATATATATTGTATATCAATCATCATACCCAACCGTGATAGATGGAAATGGAAAAAGAAAATGTCATTTTCTCACTATTAAGTAGATCATCACACACAAAAATGATGATTTCGTGACCCATTTGGGGGAAGTAGAAATTATTGTAGGTAATGAAAATAACATTAAAAAATATATGTATATGGAATCTAATTATATTATTATATCATAATTTTTTAAATAATAATTGAAGGATGTGGATGAATATATTAAATAAAAATTCTTGTTGAAGGGCATTACCTCTTATTTGGATGTCTTACTTAGGTTTTACAAAATCATTCCAATGGTGTATTTGTTAGAATACTATGTTATATAGAATGTGAGGATATAATATTGGAATTCATTTCATAATTTCATGGTTGAACCAAAATTTTTCGAAGGTGGGAATCTGTGAGGGGTAGTGGTTGCCCTTAAAAAGTGAAGTGAGTGGCACACTTGTATCTTTTGGAAAGAAAAACGTGTAGTCGAATTTGTATCATGAAAACGATAAATAAAAAATATAATTTCAAATAATTAGACATTAAAATTTCTATATATCACATTTAAATATTTTTTAGAAAATTTCCTAGATAATTGTTTCATATATCTTCTTCATTTAACTCACAGGTAAATAACTTTTTTCCTTAATAGCGGTAACTAATTTGTTAATATTTTCACTGTTCATTTTCTAAAGAAATTAAGAAGAAGTTATTAGATAATATATATTATTCATATTAAAAATAATTCGTTCATTTTTTCAAATTCCATTTAGATATGTGGAATATTTTAATTTAAAATAAATCTCACTAACATGATGAGAAAATAGATTTTTAAATGGAAAATCATCAAATGTTCACAAAGATTTATATATCAAAATTCAATAATATATAGATTATAATGACCTCAATTTGATTAATATATATAAAATAGTACTAATTTCATTGTATAACAAATTAAAATTATAGATTATCTTTATAAATAATTATAATGAAAAGGATTTTACATTTTAAATTTAGTATTTTTAGTATTCAATAAAATATGAAACCTTTCCAAAAAATACCAAAAACTTATCCTAAGATAAATTTTATATTAATATTTAAAAAATAAACATAATTATATAATTTTTTTTGATAAAGGTATTAAAAATTAATTATAAATTATGTGACCAAAGTTCCATAAAATAGTTTTTTATAAAAAATAGTTTATGAGAAAGAATTTATTTTTCTTTTAAATTATTCTTGTTTTCATTCCAATAAATAGATAACCATAATAATAATAATTTATTTTGAAATATTCATACCATTTAATTTTAGGGAATGATTATAAAGATACACTATATTATGGTTTATTTATGCTCAGGGTTTCATGTTTCATAATCCATTGAAGAGATTAAATTTAAAGAAATATATTTGGAAGGATATTTATGATTGGGGTTTAATTTCACATAAAATATAAAATAAAATGTTATTATTTTATAATTTTAGAGTTCCACATCACACACCCCAAAACAAACCCCAATAATAAGAATATAAATCATTGATAACATTTGAGACTATATAACCATTCTCAATGTTTTATAATAAATTTATTAATTGAAGCAACTAATATAGATGACAAATAAGACATACCTCAAGGAACTTACATTCCACACCAAAAATTAAAATGGGATATCCTATAAGAGAATATTTCTATCTGGTTGTTTAATGGATTTGGAATAACATTACCTTAAATTCAACAAATCCAAAAATGTAGAGTAATGGCACTGCAATGTCCAATAGAAATTTAAAAGAAGAATGATCACTTACCAAGAAAGACATAGGGAATGCCCAATGAAGACCAAGTGTTGAATGATGATATCTAGAGGGACAGAGGACCCCTAAATGTATCTAGGATAGCTCCAAATTCTTGATATATAAAACTGAAAGATAAATTAAAATAAACAAGAATTTATCATGGTAGAGACCACTCATCCCGAACCATTCATGATGTGATCAAATTTCATGACACGAATTTCATTATTTAAAAGATACACCAAAAAATGTGTCACCTCGAATTAAAAATCCAGATCCCAGCCATCTCATGACATAAATGAGTTTGATGCCTTGTAATATTTTAAGATATTAACTATTTTATGAAATCTTCCCATCAATGATTTCAATTCATGTAAACAGGTTATGATGTGAATGTGTCCTCCAAGAAGATTATATTTAGTAAACTTAAAAAATCCCCTAGGTTAGCTAGGAACTCAAAGGACTTCCCCTTAGACATTGGATTATTTATACCTTGACATTATTCATTCAAAAAAATATACAGCCATCTAATTTTGGTCAAATTCTATGACAATTTCTCCCTTCCCTCTAAAGGACCAAAACACACCCTAATATAATAGGGAAACATATATTGAGGAAATATTTACATGAGTAAAGGTAACTGAATATTACCACCTCTATCATGTAATGTGTTTTTTCTTTCATCGCATTACAAATATGGACTTAAGGATGTTATTAAAGGATAAATATGATTTTTATGATATAATTATGTTTTTTATATGACATATTTTACAAACCTATTAAGGATATAATTAATAAGAAAACATTGTTAGTTTAATCATTTAAAATAATCAATTTATAAGGATAATAATTAATCAAAATTGTATAATGTTATCATATAAAATAAATCTTCTTATAAATCAATATAATTTTGATAATTCCAATTAATAATCACTAATTAAAATCATTGTTGTTCTTTTATATTTATATATTAAAAAATATGTCGTAATAATTAATTAAATCATGGTGTATTCATTTTTAGGCCAGTTTAACAACACAATTCAATAATACTATTAAATTTTATCATGAATGAATATGAGAACATAATTGTTAATATAAAATGACATAAATTTTGAAATAATGATTCTTTTTTAGATATATTATATCAATATTTTTTCATTAAATAATAAATCACACATTGATTGTCCAAAATCACTAAAATGTTCTTATTATCAATTTCATCTTCAAGGCTAAAGGATGAAATTTTCATGAAATAATTTTTTAAAAAATAAATTAATATAATTCAACACTAATAGTTTCATTAATGACCTACTAATAATTTAAATTTTAATATTAATGAGTATGGACATCACTATTATGAAAAATGTACAAACGATCAAAACTATAAACACTAATGTGGAAAATATGACGAAATCATGTGGAGAATGACCATTTATACAGAGTATAGATGAATATGATTATGATTTTATTGGTATTGATAGATGTTTTTATGAAAAAATAGGTTAATGTGCAAACCAATAATTCTGTGAATCGGTAAGGGTTTTATAAATCAAATTCCTCTACTTGTGAAAAGTTTTGTATTACAAAACATATTTATTTTTTGTTGTGTATATAATACCTTTTTTATATTTTATATTATTAAATCATTTTATTCATGGGATTTTATTATCTTTTTTATGTTGATATTTTTTATAATATGTTATGATTAAATTTATAAACTAGAAATATTTAGAATTTAACATCTTAATTTTTTTTCTTTAGGACTCAAGTTATAATAACCACCAATTTTAATGTATGGGGGTAAATCCATTGATAAATAATTTTTCCATTTTACACATGAAATTTTATGGATTTTAAATTATATATGTTTCTCAATATTTCTTATTTATTTTATCAAGAGTTAGATTTTCTATTATGGGAAAATAATCCTAACATATCGAAAACAAAGAGTGTGTGTACTTTCATATCAAATACATCCCTTTATAGACACTGCCATGTGGATGTAGTTTTGGAATAGATGTATCTTAGGGAAATCACCCATAAAATGGTTTGATGATAATTGAATAAATCATCATATTAATTTATGAATAGTGGTCCTAAGACTACAAGCCTTGTGAAATAGTACTATGGGTTATTATTGAGAGTATTAACAAATTATTCATGAACAGTAATGGAGGAATTTTCATACCAATTCCTTATTATATTACTAATTTATTCTCTGGATTATAATTATTATATTCCATGGATACCATATAATGTTTTATACACCAATTCCATAATATTATCTTGAGAAGTATGTAGTGACTCGGGTTTTTGGCCCTGTCAGACTTTGGAATATTTCTACGAATAATTCCAGAGCTAGGCGTGAAGACGGCGTGCGATTCCGAGGCCCGGTGTGCCCGGAATTAATTTTATAAAAATATTAAGTATTTTTATACTATGCACGAGGCGGGGGTGTGATATCTCCTAAACGGTAGCTCAGAATGGGAATCTGAGGGCACGGTTGCGTCCGTAACGTGCCGTTTACCCTAGGCGGGGTGTAATCTTTGCGGGCGCGGGCCTGCGGTGAGAAACGCCACCAGGGGCGTTTCCGTAAACAAGTGGCAAGTTTGTGTGCGAGCGTCGGCTCGAATAACTTCTGAACAGAGTCTCGGATGGAAAATCTGAGACCGCCGTTGCGTTCAGAATGGTGCGTTTACCCTAGGGGTGACCTTACTTTTGTTCGCATCGGGCGTCGGGTCCGAGGCGGGTTTGGCGCCGACGGGCCGCTGATATAAATATCAGCGTCCCCCCCCCTTAATCGTTCTTCGCCGTTCTTCGCCGTTCTTTGCCGCCACTCTGCCAAATCGAGCCAACGGAGCGCCCACGAGCTCAGAATTCGACGGCGGACGTTCCAAGAGCGCGCAGCGGAAGCTTTGGAGCGCGGATCTGAGGCAGAACGTCGGCGTTTCGCCCGCGAGGTAGGCGGTTTGAGTTTTAAAATCCCGGATCCCGTTTTTGTGTTGTTTTTCTTCAAATTTTCATAAAGGTTGTATAGTTCGGGTCCCGAGCTTTCCGAAACTTGTTACGGATCTGATTTTGGAGCACTGGGGTGCTCCCGGGGGTCCCCGGAAGTTTTCCGGCGGAAATCCCGGATTCCGGCGGCGGCCATGGCGGAATCCGGCGAGGCAGGGCGGCGGCGCGGCGGTTTCCGGCAACGGCGGCGGCGGCCCGGCGGAATCCGGCGGCGGCGCGGTGGTTTCCGGCGAGGCTGGCGGTGGTCCGGCCAGGATTTTCCGGGGGTTCTTTAAACCCCCGTAACTCGCAAACCGTAACTCCGATTTGCGAGCCGTTTGTGGCGACGCGCTCCTTGCGTCGAGACGGACCTTTTGAACTTACTTTGAGGGTTTAAAGGTTCGGGATCATGGCCCGGGAGCTAGAAACGTCGTATAAAATAATATTATTTTATTATTTTACGACTTCGGGCCGTTGTAACTTCTACCCAGAGCGTCCGATTGACGTGCCGTCAGTGGCGTTGAGACCCTGATGGTACGACGGACTTTTTGAGATGGTTTCTGGGTATTGGGATAGAGAACGGGGTGCGGGCCCCACGAGGCCGGGTTTTGGCGTTTGCGGAGAAACGCAGCTTTTGCACCAGGAGTCCGATTTTGGCGGATGAATAGTCGATCCTGTGTGTTTTTCCGAGAGGATCGCAATGGTGCGATCCGTTCAATGAGTTTCGGAATCCAGGCGTGGGCCCCACCCGAGCCGGCCTTCAGTGAATAGTACCTTTTTCACCGGGTGTCCGTTTTGGGCGAGCGAGTAGTCGATTCCGCTTGTTTTTCCGAGGGGATCGCCGTGGTGTGATCCGCCCGATGGGTTTCGGGATCGTTGTGTGGGACCCGCACGAGCTAGCTACGGTGCATAGTGCCTTTTTCACCTGTGCTCCGTTTCGGGCGATTAAACAGCCTATCCTGCGTGTTTTTCCGCGTGGAACGCGATGGTGGCCTCGGTTTTGGCCTAGGAGGTGCGCAGTGTGGCGTTGAGGCGAGTCGCTCGGGTTAGCAACGTTTGGACCAGCAGTGGTTGAGGGTTCTCCCTTGGTTCGTTCCCACGAGGGTTCGTGTGGCATCACAACCTTCGTATGAGTTTGTGATCCTCTCGATGGGATGTTTAAACTGTTAGAGTTGTGGTATCCCTCCGGTGGGCCCGGAGTGGATCCTCTAGCATCTTTACCCTAGATCGGGTTCTTGGTATCGCTGTGACCACTTATTCACGGGCAGCGATCCCCTATCTAGCTGGTTAACCGCGTAGGGTTTGTGGCATCATCGGGAATATGATCCCCTACGCGGTGTGTCGTGCATAGTAGGGTTGTGGCATCGTCGGGTTTACGATCCCCTACTCAGCATGATGTTTATAGTAGGGTTGCGGCATCGTTGGTTATACGATCCCCTACTCAGCGCTTGGTGTCGGTAGGGTTGCGGTATCGTTGGTTATGCGATCCCCTACTCAGCGCGTGGTTTCGGTAGGGTTGTGGCATCGTCAGTTCGATCCCCTACATCGCGAGTTATCCCAGATTGGGTTCTGGTATCGTCGTGACCATCTTTATATGGACGATGATCCTCTATCTGAGTGTGAAGCTTCTGTCGAGTGCAGATCGGGTTGTGGTATCCCCCAGCGGATCCTGGGTGTGATCCCCCATCTGTGAGAACTACGTATGCTAGATCGGGTCGTGGTATCCCCTAGCGGACCCTGGGAGTGATCCCCTATCTGTGAGTTACGTATACCGGAGTGGATCTTGGTATCACCCTAGCGAACCCTAGCGGCGATCCCCTCTCTGAGGAGTTTGGTGGTTATGTTGCTACAATGAGGTTTCCTCAGAGATGCTATCCGACGAGCGTGGTCTCTCGGGTGAGCGTCTGTGATGTTTGCGAGTATCCCGATGGAGTGTATCCCTCGGATGAGTTTCATCTGGTATGACAGTGTTCGTGGTGTACTCTCCTGGTGGTGGACAGTTGCTGGTGATGAGGTCGGTACCTCTTGTGGCTTTGTGGCGTGAGCAGTGTATATCTGGATTGTTCAAGGTGTATGTATGGGCATACACCTGAGCTGAGCTGAGCTGACTAGTCGTGTTTAGCCGAGGATAGTCACGGGATGGAGTTTCTCTCTCGTCTGGGTTCCCTCTGGCTGGGTTGAGCGGACTGTTTCCTTTCAGTTGCTCCCTTGGGTTTTGGGTTTTTGGGGTGCCTACTGAGTATGTTTATACTCACCCCTGCACGGGCTTTGCCCGCACATGTTTGTGTCTTGTGCAGACCTCAGGTCTTTTGACGGAGTCCCAGGAGGACCCGGAGCAGACGGAGCTTAGTGAACGAGTTGACCGGGGTGTTTACCGGAGCTGTGCCGAGGGAGCTTTCCGGCGGGTGATTGTGGCAGCGTTCCCCTTCTTCAGAGCAGGTTGGACGCGCTTTGTAGTTTTCTATTGGTGGGCCCTGTTTTGCCCTTGTACTTTTTCAGTTGCACTCTGGTTTGTGATAGTTTGTATGCATGCATTTACTTCTCAGTTTCTATATCTCTGCACTGTTGCATGGAGGTGTATGTGGGTGTGTGTGTACAGGTACCTTAGGCTAATGCCTCCCATGTGTGTGATCGCCTACTCAGCGCTGGTCGCCAGCCCCTGGCCTATTGGAGGCGGGCTTGGGGAGTCGCGGCTCGAGCCCCGTTGGGTCGGGTCGTGACAGAGTGGTATCAGAGGAGGAGGTTCCACCTTTGGGATATCAGAGCGTAGCTGGTCTAGCTGTGAGTTTGGTTTGGGTTGCATAGCGGCAGTGTTAGGGTGTTTCGAGTTCGGCTTTCAGGCCAGGGACTCCAGTGTTGGTGCGGCGGCCGACGTATCCATACACCAGGACTCTGATAACCTGCCTTTCGACTCGGGACATTCGTACACTGGTCGCAGGGACATAATGGTACATTCGTCATATAGGACTGAGTTTTTGGTTTTTCCTTATCCTTCTTGAGTCAGCTCTCCAGATATACTCCTTGACTATGGTGTGTCTTGAATGTATTTCAGGATGCCTCCACGACGATAGCCAGTGAGGGTTCCGCAGCAGGATTGTGCTGATGAACCGCCCCGTGTAGTGGCTGTGGAGCAGGGCGCAGGTTCTGAGGTTGCACCTCCAGGTGGTCTGCCAGTTGAGCCACCACCTGTCGAGCAGCTGGTTGTGCCGGCGGTGCAGGACGAGGTTGCACGCAGGTTGAGTGCGCTGCACGAGTTCCAAAGGCAGCGACCTCTGAGGTTCCGGGGTGATCCAGACCCCCAGGCAGCTGATGACTGGCTCGAGGCAGTTACTCAGGTTTTCCGCCTAGTGAGGACACCTCCAGATCAGATGGTGGTCCTAGTGGCGAGCCTTCTGCATGGTTTTGCCGGGCGATGGTGGAGTTTGGTGACGCAGTCCCATGACGAGGAGTCACTCACGTGGGCAGAGTTTGAGCGGCTCTTCAGGGAAGAGTTTTATCCGGTGACACTGAGGTCAGTGCGGATCCAGGAGCTTCTGCAGCTTCGACAGGAGAGCATGACTGTGTCGGAGTACTCAGCGAGGTTTACAGACCTGTCGCGCTACTCCCTGGATATGGTTCGAGACCCGTTCTTTAGGGCTCGGACCTTCGAGCAGGGCTTACGCAGGGACATCCGAGCGGGTGTGGTTTCCTTGTGCCTGCCCACCTATGTTGGAGTGCTGGAGCGAGCGCTGGTGGTGGAGGGCTTTCTGGCCGAGCAGATCTCGCCTGTTAGTGCTGGGCACTCGAGAGCTGAGACTTCGTCAGTCGGATTGGCATTTGGTAGCCGACGACAGACTCAGGGGTCTGGACGTGGCCGATGTTTCAGGAGGCGACCCCAGGATGGAGGATCTGAGCCTCGGAGCTCACAGGGCTCGCAGGCCAGTTTTGGTCAGCCGCAGGAGAGGCGGTGTTACGCTTGCGATGGTCAGGGAAATCTTGCTAGAGATTGTCCGACCCGACGTGCTGCTGAGAGGGAGCCGGTCGATGGACCGCCTTGGCAGAGGCAGCGTCTCGAGCAAGGAGGTCCGCAGGGCGGCGGACGTGGTAGCGGAGCTGGTGCAGCGAGAGGCGGTGGTAGGCAGTACCAGTTGCCACCACCCCCACCCCCAGGTGGTCCACGCCAAGCTCAGGGAGCTGGTGGTCGAGGGCGAGGACAGCTGCATGCCCTGGAGGCTATTGACCCAGAGGCACCGCAGATAGATAGAGGTACGCCTTGTGTCTTTTCTACTTACTGCAGTAGTTTGTCAGACACTGTTTAGCGGTACTCTTTCCTTTTTTTGCTTGCTCGAGTTTTGTTCAGGGCGTTGGTAAGACCCTGTGTGGGTGTTTGTTGGTGAGCTCGCTGGTGTGTGAGACCCAGTTGAGAGTCCAGTCGCTTTCCTTGTGCTTAGGGCTTTTCGAAGACGAAAAGTTCTAAGGGGAGGAGGATGTAGCGACTCGGGTTTTTGGCCCTGTCAGACTTTGGAATATTTCTACGAATAATTCCAGAGCTAGGCGTGAAGACGACGTGCGATTCCGAGGCCCGGTGTGCCCGGAATTAATTTTATAAAACTATTAAGTATTTTTATACTATGCACGAGGCGGGGGTGTGATATCTCCTAAACAGTAGCTCAGAATGGGAATCTGAGGGCACGGTTGCGTCCGTAACGTGCCGTTTACCCTAGGCGGGGTGTAATCTTTGCGGGCGCGGGCCTGCGGTGAGAAACGCCACCAGGGGCGTTTCCGTAAATAAGTGGCAAGTTTGTGTGCGAGCGTCGGCTTGAATAACTTCTGAACGGAGTCTCGGATGGAAAATCTGAGACCGTCGTTGCGTTCATAACGGTGCGTTTACCCTAGGGGTGACCTTACTTTTGTTCGCATCGGGCGTCGGGTCCGAGGCGGGTTTGGCGCCGACGGGCCGCTGATATAAATATCAGCGCCCCCCCCCCCTTAATCGTTCTTCGCCGTTCTTCGCCGTTCTTCACCGCCACTCTGCTGAATCGAGCCAACGGAGCGCCCACGAGCTCAGAATTCGACGGCGGACGTTCCAAGAGCGCGCAGCGGAAGCTTTGGAGCGCGGATCTGAGGCAGAACGTCGGCGTTTCGCCCGCGAGGTAGGCGGTTTGAGTTTTAAAATCCTGGATCCCGTTTTTGTGTTGTTTTTCTTCAAATTTTCATAAAGGTTGTATAGTTTGGGTCCCGAGCTTTCTGAAACTTGTTTCGGATCTGATTTTGGAGCACTGGGGTGCTCCCGGAGGTCCCCGGAAGTTTTCCGGCGGAAATCCCGGATTCCGGCGGCGGCCATGGCGGAATCCGGCGAGGCAGGGCGGCGGCGCGGTGGTTTCCGGCAACGGCGGCGGCGGCACGGCGGAATCCGGCGGCGGCGCGGTGGTTTCCGGCGAGGCTGGCGGTGGTCCGGCCAGGATTTTCCAGGGGTTCTTTAAACCCCCGTAACTCGCAAACCGTAACTCCGATTTGCGAGCCGTTTGCGGCGACACGCTCCTTGCGTCCGATTGACGTGCCGTCAGTGGCGTTGAGACCCTGATGGTACGACGGACTTTTTGAGATGGTTTTTGGGTATTGGGACAGAGAACGGGGTGCGGGCCCCACGAGGCCGGGTTTTGGCGTTTGCGGAGAAACGCAGCTTTTGCACCAGGAGTCCGATTTTGGCGGATGAATAGTCGATCCTGTGTGTTTTTCCGAGAGGATCGCAATGGTGCGATCCGTTCAATGAGTTTCGGAATCCAGGCGTGGGCCCCACCCGAGCCGGCCTTCAGTGAATAGTACCTTTTTCACCGGGTGTCCGTTTTGGGCGAGCGAGTAGTCGATTCCGCTTGTTTTTCCGAGGGGATCGCCATGGTGTGATCCGCCCGATGGGTTTCAGGATCGTTGTGTGGGCCCCGCACGAGCTAGCTATGGTGCATAGTGCGTTTTTCACCTGTGCTCCGTTTCGGGCGAGTAAACAGCCTATCCTGCTTGTTTTTCCGCGTGGAACGTGATGGTGGCCTCGGTTTTGGCCTAGGAGGTGCGCAGTGTGGCGTTGAGGCGAGTCGCTCGGGTTAGCAACGTTTGGACCAGCAGTGGTTGAGGGTTCTCCCTTGGTTCGTTCCCACGAGGGTTCGTGTGGCATCACAACCTTCGTATGAGTTTGTGATCCTCTCGATGGGATGTTTAAACTGTTAGAGTTGTGGTATCCCTCCGGTGGGCCCGGAGTGGATCCTCTAGCATCTTTACCCTAGATCGGGTTCTTGGTATCGCTGTGACCACTTATTCACGGGCAACGATCCCCTATCTAGCAGGTTAACCACGTAGGGTTTGTGGCATCATCGGGAATATGATCCCCTATGCGGTGGGTCGTGCATAGTAGGGTTGTGGCATCGTCGGGTTTACGATCCCCTACTCAGCATGATGTTTATAGTAGGGTTGCGGCATCGTTGGTTATACGATCCCCTACTCAGCGCTTGGTGTCGGTAGGGTTGCGGTATCGTTGGTTATGTGATCCCCTACTCAGCGCGTGGTTTCGGTAGGGTTGTGGCATCGTCGGTTCGATCCCCTACATCGCGAGTTATCCCAGATAGGGTTCCGGTATCGTCGTGACCATCTTTATATGGACGATGATCCTCTATCTGAGTGTGAAGCTTCTGTCGAGTGCAGATCGGGTTGTGGTATCCCCCAGCGGATCCTGGGTGTGATCCCCCATCTGTGAGAACTACGTATGCCAGATCGGGTCGTGGTATCCCCCAGCGGACCCTGGGAGTGATCCCCTATCTGTGAGTTACGTATACCGGAGTGGGTCTTGGTATCCCCCTAGCGGACCCTAGCGGCGATCCCCTCTCCGAGGAGTTTGGTGGTTATGTTGCTATAGTGAGGTTTCCTCAGAGATGCTCTCCAACGAGCGTGGTCTCTCGGGTGAGCGTCTGTGATGTTTGCGAGTATCCCGATGGAGTGTATCCCTCAGATGAGTTTCATCTGGTATGACAGTGTTCGTGGTGTACTCTCCTGGTCGTGGACAGTTGCTGGTGATGAGGTCGGTACCTCTTGTGGCTTTGTGGCGTGAGCTGTGTATATCTGGATTGTTCAAGGTGTATGTATGGGCATACACCTGAGCTGAGCTGAGCTGACTAGTCGTGTTTAGCCGAGGATGGTCATGGGATGGAGTTTCTCTCTCTTCTGGGTTCCCTCTGGCTGGATTGAGCGGACTGTTTCCTTTCAGTTGCTCCCTTGGGTTTTGGGTTTTTGGGGTGCCTACTGAGTATGTTTATACTCACCCCTGCACGGGCTTTTCCCGCACATGTTTGTGTCTTGTGCAGACCTCAGGTCTTTTGACGGAGTCCCAGGAGGACCCCGAGCAGAAGGAGCTTAGTGAACGAGTTGACCGGGGTGTTTACCGGAGCTGTGTCGAGGGAGCTTTACGGCGGGTGATTGTGGCAGCGTTCCCCTTCTTCAGAGCAGGTTGGACACGCTTTGTAGTTTTCTTTTGGTGGGCCCTGTTTTTCCCTTGTACTTTTCCAGTTGCACTCTGGTTTGGGATAGTTTGTATGCATGCATTTACTTCTCAGTTTCTATATCTCTGCACTGTTGCATGGAGGTATATGTGGGTGCGTGTGTACAGGTACCTTAGGCTAATGCCTCCCATGTGTGTGATCGCCTACTCGGCGCTGGTCGCCAGCCCCTGGACTATTGGAGGCGGTCTTGGGGAGTCGCGGCTCGAGCCCCGTTGGGTCGGGTCGTGACAAAGTATTTCATTTAACTTTAATGATACCCCTTGAATTCTATGTTTACAAAGGGATATTCTCTGAGACATCCACATTATTCTATTGAATGGAGAAGTATTTGATATATTTTTTTCCTATTAAATGGATTGAAATTAAATATCTACTAATAGTCTCATCATATAACTATATGAAATGTATTTATTACACTTGTGGTTAATTCATTATATATAAACAAGTAACATGTTGGGTATATAATTCTATGTCCCATCAATGTATCGATAGGTTTCATGAGACCAGAAAAGTTTTGTTTTGGTGTATTCCACTTATAATAAGAGGGTAACGTATTTACTGTTGTCTATAGGAAAATTAAGGTGCCTGGTCACATGACCTTGAACATAAGTTTTTAATTTCTTAAAATTTTCATTCTATCAATATCAGATAAATGAATATTATTTTATATGTTTTTATTCAATAATATATATATAAATTTCTTTAATTTTAATTGATTATTGATTCATTTTTTTGATTTCTGATTACCCTGTCACTTAAAAAAATTCATGTTATGTATGATTCAATTTTATGCTAATCCTTATGGATCATTTGAGTTCACCCTTATTTTTTTGTTCCCCTAGAAAACTAGAGGAAGAAAATGAGTATTTTTTGTCGATTTTAAGGAAGGGAATATATTGTTCACAAAATATTCTTCATGTTTTATCTTTTTTTTTCAGGTATAATGTATTTATGTCATAGGTTCTCAATGAATACTTGAATATTATATTTTTGGGAACTCTTTTTCATTTTACTAATAATGAAATAAAACTATTGGATCTAGGTATCATGAGTTTGTGATGTTATAATTTGTATCATTGAATGATTAGTATCATCCTGATGATTAGATTTATAAATACTATTTATGATAACACAATTACTATGTACATATCTCAATATTTATAGGTAACTCTCTAGATACATAGTATGTATTATATTTTACAATATAATGAGGTAAATATGTGAAAACCATTACCGAAATATAGTTACTATTGGGAGGAATAGGAAACATATCAACACTTCTAGTCAGTCTAGGGATATTACCCATGTATAGTTAAATGATTATAGAGTTGATTATTATTATTCTATAACCATATTGGGGTTGTAGAATATGATTTTGGAAAATACACTAATTTTAATTGAGAATACTTCTAATAAAAAAAATATATTTTAGTTATGTTGCATCACTTCTTAAACCAAAAACCTCCAATATTAAGTGTATATACTAATCCATTAGTAGTAGATATATGGATCATGTCCTTTATGATGATGTTTCTCTCATTTAGAGTAAAATGAACATTTATCATAGTGAGAAATCATATAATGGGAGATTTCAAACAATGGTATTCACTAATTATAAAAACAGGTGAGGAAGATTATCTCATGTGTGTAGAATTGGTAACATTTCGAGAGGTATTCTTTGAAAATATAATTTCTTCATTAGAAATTAGAATAATTGAAAATGATATTCCTCAACATTAGATAAAAATAGGAGGAAAATGTTCATGAGTATGGGGATACCCTTACAAGGTTATCTAGAACTATTGTAAATTATTCATGTTGACCAGAAACCATGATTCATTAATTAATTGTTGGGTTAAATATGGGGTATTTGAATTTCATTGGACTCATAGAACTTTTAAACAAATAAGGATTTAAAATCGAGTTAAATCAAGATAGAAAATGATTTCTCCATATTTTACATATTTATAGGAACACATTAGAATAAGTGGATGCTTGAGCATCTTGAAAAGAAAAATATAGCTAAGGGGAAGAAAGGAATATTGTGATTGAATACATGTGATAATTAAGGGATGAATTGTCTGGTGGAATGCAAGCAGTTTGTGACAGATCATCACATGTGTGGGGAAACATTCCCTCAAAATCACTAAAGAAAGGGAATGGTAAAATATGTTTTTATTTAATTATTTAACTATTGGGATAAGGGATATTATTTGAACCAATACCCCAAAAATCAATGGAATTTCCTACAGAAAAGGACAACATATCGAGGAAAATATTTTATGGTTATGATATTTTAATTTTTAATCCCTAATTAGGTGTGGGTGGTGAATGGATCATTAAATAAATTTTATAGAAGTTTATATTTGATTCTGGATCATTGCACTGATTTAAATGTTCCTTGTTTTCTAAAAACATTATATATTTCCCTATCACCCATGTAAGGTAGTTTTCAGTTAAGATAGAAAATGGGAGTTTTATGAAAAAAATGATATGTCATTAAGTTCCAATAATGTGGTTTGGGTTTACCCTAATTTAGATAGTTTGTTTTAAAGAAATGGTTTACTTTGATAGGAACCTTTTTATGTTTTTTCTTTTAAAGATTATTAAAAACAATTCCCAAGGGGTGAAGATTATGACTATTGATGGTGTAGGGGAATCTCTTTGTAGTAAATGGGAAACTTTATTATCTAAATAATTTCAACATTCACCCACAGTACCTACCATTAATCAAATTCAAGGTAAAGGGGATTATTAGTTGTGATCAATATACAAGAATAGTATCATAAGAAAATATCTTATTCACATGGTATATAATTTAATTATTTTATTCTAGTATAATTTCTTTATAATCAACAAAAGTGTGAAGTTGATTTCTCTATTGAAATTATTCTTGATTCCTGACCATTATCTATAACTCATTGTTGAATAAAACTAGTGGAATTGGAGGAATTGTTGAAATAGATACTATATTTGAGTGATAAGGTATTTATATTCATTAGTGTTTCACCATGGGGATCCCTAGGGTTATTTTTGGAAAAGAGGGATGGGTCCATTAAATTGTGCATAGATTATACAGTGATTGATTATGTCACAATAAATAATAAGCATCCTTTGACATGAATTATTTATTTATCTTACCAACATCAAAGAGAAAAAATACATTTCAAAGATAGATATTATCTCGGATATTCATCATTTAATTGTGGTTAAGGATGATATTATAAGGATGAAATTTCAAAAAAAACAATATACATTATGTTTTTATGTTAATTTCATTTGGAATAACTGATACAAATTCTTCCTATATTTATATAGTGAATGGAGTATTGGAGGAGTGTCATGATCACATTTTTACAGTATTCATTAAGAATATTATGATATATTCTACAAGCTCTGAAGATCATTAGAGTCATATGAAATTGATTTTTGAAACCCTCATGAAAAATTAATTATATGGGATGTATAGTTATTATGAATTTTAAATCAATAATATCTCTTATTTCAATATTGACTCCAATTATAGAATTTCATTTTACCCCTTAAATACAATGGTAGTCAACTTGTGGCCTCTAGTAGTAATCATAGATGAAATATGATGATTTATTGTCTTAGGATGATATTATTAGTGATTTGTATAATATTTTCCTTTATTTGGGAACCAACTGGTCAGGTTTACATATAATAAGGTAAAATTCACATGGATAAGGGAATGTGAGGAATGTTTTAATGAGAGAAATAGAAGATCGATTAATGAATTTATATAAACCCATCCATCAATTAAGGAAGAATTTTTTATTTATAATCATATATCAACATATATAATTAGTTTTTTCATTATATATAATGAAATACTAATTTCTTATTCATAAAAAAAAATATAATCCATAAACAAAACTATCCAGATCACCATCTTGAGCTCGTATATGTAATATTTTATTTGAAAATGTAGAGACATTACATCCATTTTGAGTATTGTGAGAGAGATGTATATATATATATAAGAATATAATGTATATATTTTCATAAAATGATCTAAAAATAAGAAAAATATGATTATTGGATATCCTCAGGGAAAATTATTTCACGATAAAGTACCACATTAGGAAGGAAAGTTAGGTTTTTAAAATATTTATTAGGAGGGACCATGTAGTTGTGAATATGGTGATGATTAACAAGGATCCCATATACATGGAACTAATAATGATGTATATTTTGACTTATAGGCTAGGGGAACCATCATACCTTTTCAAAAAAATTATTAGACTGTCCATATTGTAATGGATATATATGTACCAGTATGATTATCATAACATACCAAAGATGATTAAAGCAATGGGTGATGGAAAATTGATTAACATCATCTATGGATATAGAGTGTTGATGATTAGGAAAAAGATATGTTTTCCTTAAATACATGAATTTAATAAGTAACTGATAGGTGATTCCTAAATATCAAACATCACTATGCACCATGGTATCATAATGATATATAGTGATTTAAGAAAACATTTTTGGTGGGATGGTATGAAGAGTAAAATTCTAGATTATGTGTCTAGATGAATTGTATTCTAGAAGGTGATGGATGAAGGAAAAAATCAAAATAGTTTCATGAAAACAATGTCTATAACTATATGGAAGTAGTATTTTTTTACAATGGTATCTTTCACTAACCCCCCAATCACTATTTTTCTTCTTATAATGTCTTAAAATTTCATATTAATACGTAAATATCTACCCCTTGAGTATCTTTTCTATATCTATATTAATAAAATCATTAGAATTCATGGGGAAACTCTATCCATGGTATCTTACCATGAATCTTGGTTTTCATTCATATTCTAGAAAATTCATAAAAGGTATATCCACACTAATATAATATTAAGAACTTCCTATAATCCTCAGACAGATTGAAAGTGTAAAATAATAGTCTAAATAATTGAGTACATGCTGAGATGATTTTATCATAACATGAAAGGTATGTGGGATTGATATCTAAATTTTTAGTAATTTATATATATTAATATATTCCATTTTAAATTCTTTATGAAACCATAAGAAGCATTGTATAGGGAGAGGAGTCTTACTCTAACATGTTGGGAAGAGGTTGGAGAAATAAAGTTAGTTGACCAAGAGAATTTGTAAAATATGACTATTAATGTATGGAATATTCATGATCTCATTAAACATTGAAAATAAAATATAAGATCTATATTGATAATTAATCAATATACATTGATATTAATGTCAGGGAAAACATATTCTTGAATGATTCACCATGCAACAAAGTTGTAAGGTTTTAAAAAAATTTGAAGCTAATCCCAATATACTTTAGTCCTTTTGAGATATTAGAATGTATAGTGGATACATTTTATCATTTTTATTTTCTAAAATTCCTTTTTAAAGTTCATAATGTCTTACATTATTTATTACTTATTAAATACAAAACAAATCAGTATCATCTTCTAACATATGATTGAATTGAGTTAGAGCTTGAATTTTCATATAATAAGTAGACTCTCTAGATTAAGGTTAAGAGAATAAAATTATTATGGAATTGGGAAACTTGTTTAATGAATTTCCATCAGATAAGTCACAAACATGAAAAGGAAACCTGGGATCCTGAAGAATATATAATAAATGTATATAATCATATATTAAATAATAGATATATAAACCAATTTTGAGGAAGAAGTTATTTAAGGTGGGGTGTAATGTTACACGAGAGACTGTAATATTGTGGGTAAATATTGTATCATGAACTATTTTACAAAGGATCCCATTAATGAGACATTATTCCATAAATTTTATAAATGTTAAATTTTTTATTATATATTTAACCAAACTACAGACGGTATTGAATTCATCATATTGAAATTATCTTAATATGTTTTTTAAATCGTTCCTAATAAGTGCAACACCAAAAGATTTAGAAAAAAAAATTAATATTGAATGCATGAAATATTGAGTCCCCAAAAAACACGATTTTATTATAACCTACCCAATAAACATAATTTTTCCATCTCTGTGATTTGAATTTCAAAAAACTGACATACACAGTTTTTTTCAAAAAGATATTTAGAGTCTAATAAGATAGAAATAATTTTTTTTATGAATATTAGCATACCCTTATGAATAGTAATATGAATAGTAATATGAACCTTATGAATAGTAAATCATATAATTATTTTATGGTCTTATGTTTATAAGATAATTAGATCTTGATTAATTTTTCAATGTGATATAAAATGAATTATAGTTTTCAAATTTTTATTTTTGAATAAATTATTTTTTTATTTAAAAATTGAATTAATAATATTTAGAAAGTTATTTTAAAAAAAATGTATTTCATTTTCGAATTTTACTAGTCAAAAAATGGTTATGGTGATCTTTTGGGATTTTTCTGAAATAGTTGAATTTTTAATGAATACAAAAATACGGTAATTTACCTTATATAAACAATATTAGTTAAATTCACTATTCCTGGCATCGTGGTTAGTGTAAGCGTAGTTGGTTCGAACTAAAATTCACTTATTAATATTATGGGTCACATGAATCAATGCTATCGTGTGTCTTTAGGGAAATAATAAAATAGTGAATAAGATATTCATAAATCACTCCTCTCCTCCATAATAAAAAAACCACCCTACCTCCCTCTTATTTTAACTCCTCTCAAGCCTTGTTCCTTGCAAAAAGTATGCCAAATCATTCTCCCAATATCCTCCCCCACTTCCATCATCCGTTACTCTTATAAAAATACCAAAAACTCTACCCTAAAGAGGCTCTCAAGGAAGATAACATCAAGAGGTAAATTCTTCTTCTCATTTCTTTTATTTCAAGTCCCTTTTATCTTTCTCTCTCATCACCCCCTTCATTCTAAATGTTGTGATGAATCCAATAACTTAAATTTTCTATAATGTTGTTATGATAATGGAATAATTCTTTGTCATCTCTCATTTCCCCTTCTTTTATACTAGAAATGAAAACACCATCTGTGATGTTAATTTATCACATTTAGGGAATACTTGTTTTAAATTTCTATTACCATATTCAATTCTGGACACGAAACCATTTTAATGGTTGAACCTTAATATAATATATGTAACTTATTTAAGGTTATATTATCTATTTGTACTAATGATATTAATTTATAAATTAAAAGTTTTTCTTTGTAATCAAAAACTGCAAATTTACCCAAACAATTATCATTAAAGTTTTGTATATTGATTCATATTCACTCCAAATAACCAAATGAATTTTATAACCATATAATATTTTTTTAACTAATAACATAAAAATTATTATCTAAACAACCTATCTCATGCTAAATGTTTATATGTACATGAAAATAAGTAACCAGTTCATGAAAACCATTGAAGAAAACCCTCCCAAACAATGAAATGGAATCTCTTAACCCATCAGAAGTCCCTGAATGAAAATAATAAGTTTATACTAAATCAATTAAATATATACGAAGTTATTAAATTGTTAATTTATGAACCTAAACATTATTATTCAGGTCCTTAAGATCATGTGAGGAACACCTTATGGTAAGGGTTTTATACCCGAACCTCCATTTTCATTTACCTTACTCTTATTATCTAGTTACCTCTATAAAATTATTTTTTATTCATATAACCCCTTAATATATTCTATAATAATGATATATATATTCATACCTACTAGAATCCTTCTTTAATTTTTTGGGAGTTATATGTTTTAAAAGGATATTTCAAAAATTCTTTCCATAATACAAGCCCAACTCAAGGAAATATATCAACATCTTATCAATTTTCAATGTCACCCTATAATCTACCAAATATAGTTGAATAGTTTATTATTAGTTTGAATGTGGATATTCTATCTTAAAACCATTCACCAGTTTACTCTGAATGGTTAGTGTTTATGCTTAATGTTCAGGTAAAGTTATTTATATTTCATTATTAGTTTCAATATGAATATATATGTTTTTTATGTTAATCTCTATTAATATGAGGAATTAATTGGACTTATTATGTTATGGGTGGGGAATGATATAGCCTCTTAAAGCATCAGTAGGTCTCATGAGACAAATAGATATTTACTTGGCTGATTCCTTTCCCATTTTTAGATATGATATTTTCCAAGTCCATAATCATTTTTATATGACATGGCTGAGAACATGACTGTATGGTTTAGAATGTTCGGTATGTGAATTTCCCTCATTATGAAGCTATAAATTCATAGTTCATGTGGTTATTCAACTAGTATAACACCCATGATTTTGTTTTATTAAGGAAATAATCACTCAGTTCATATTCATTCCATAATGTATTAAATTTTATTAATTTTAGAATCATGTGTTTTAAATTATTTACAATGGCTGATGCATGTGATTATGATATATTATTTTTTGTTGGATACCCTTACTGAGAATCTGATTTCACCCCTTCTTATGTTTCAATTTTTCCCTAGACAAGAAGAGGTATATTGTGATTGACTTGTAGAGATAATTATAGAGTGGTGGATGTTCCCAATTGAAATTTTATGAAGTTTTTAACTTCAATTTGTCATGTTAAATTTATTTATGTATCTAGATTTCCAAATCTATTAAACTATTTTTTTCTTCAGGATACAGATTTTTTATAATCATGCCAATGTAATGTAATATGTCACCAACTCCGAGCAAGTGGGGTCTGAACATTACAGTTGGTATCAAAGAAAGTTGAGTAGAAAACTGGAAAACAAGATTTAGAAAACACAAACTATGAAACAAATCCCTAATATAGTATTTGAGGATAAACAAAAAATAATGTCTTGGAATTTTAGTAAGGATAGATTATGGGGATATTTATAAAAAATACATCCCAGTCTGGATACTACAAGTTGATGTGGTTCGGGAACAGATGTACCTAGAAGTAAAAAATCTGACATGGATTTCCGAGCATGACCCGAGGTATCTTATTACACAACAATGAGCCTTACTTTTCACCTTGTTTGATACTCCTGAGGGATATACTTAGGATAATTCGCATTTTCATTAAAATCCATAATGAAGGATTTAAATATTAAATTTTCAAGAAAGAAACCATATTTATGATTAAGATATTAGCTATGCATAAAATTTCAATTTATGATACATATTTTTCTAAGTTGAGATTATACATTTTGGTTCATAACCAAGTCTAGTGTAAGCCATTATTTAGAAATGGTTCCTCATGGAATGAATGTAAACTACATGGATGTGGGTAACCCATGTAGGGATTGACCTCCTATGATAGATAATGATGTTGGAACTGAAGTTGCGATTTGTGCAAAGAAACAAATAACTATACTAGGAAATATTACTCAGGATATGAACAATAACTTTACCCAAATGGGGAATCCAGATCTATAATTTATAGGAGTTATGTTAGATCGCTTTATATGACAACGAACTCCAACATTTAATGGGACTACAAACCCATTTGCGTAAATGCAATGGATATGTTCTTTAGAGAAGATATTTCTCTCTTTCAGAAGTAATGAAAGGGAGAAGGTTGTCATGGTATTTTATCATCTGTCAGGAGATGTTGTACAATAGTGGTCACTATTTCAATACACAAAGGAGGAGGAAGAAATAGAAAACATGGAATGGAGTGAATTTAATGAACTTTTCTTATTGAAATACATTCCTCATGAATAGCAAGAGGATATGGAACGACATTTTCTAAATTTGAGACAAAAGGAAGATGAGATTGTTGAAAAGTTTGAAGCTAACATCACAAGGTTATCAGGGTATTCTCTGTAAAATATATGTAATACATGGACCATGATTGATCGATTATTTGATGGCCTAAACCCATTTCTCTGATGGGAACTAGTCTACCAAACATTCTCATCATAAGAAGATGTAGTCTCATGTGTTATCAAGGCTGAAAAGGAGTTCTCTAAGTCTTATGACATTAAAGGAAATAAATAAAGGAAGATGGATTTTGAAAAATATGACAAATGAGATAAGAAAATGGGGAAGAAGGGAATATTTGACTTCCCAAAATATGATGATTTTGGAAGGAAACACCCTGGTGCCTTCTTAAAAGGAAAAGGGGTGTGCTACAAGCGTAGAAAGAAAGACCATCATTCTAGTGATTTTAGCGGAATGAAAGAATCTATTAATTTTCAATCCCATAATTTTATGGAGGTGGGACATTATACTAATGATTGTATAAAGCATCAAAGAAATGTGCCTTAGAAAAGTCCAAGGGATCAGGGAAAACCATATACAATCACAACAGCTGATACTAAAGTTCCTAATGATGTGGTGGAAGGTACATTAATTGTTTGCTAAATCTTATCCAATGATTTTTTTTTGATTCCGTAACGTCACATTCTTTCATATCTTCTTAGTTTTCTAGGAAAATTAGATATTTAGAATTTTATTTAATAAGGGATTTGTCATTTAAAACTCCTAGGGAATGTATCATTACAACAATGTTATCTCAGTAAGTCCCCATTATAGCATATAAGTATCCTTTATCTACTAATTTTTTATCTTACCCATGATTAAATTTGATATAATACTCGATGTGGATTTTATTTCAAACCATGATGCAAAAAATTATGGAAATAAGAAAGAGGCTATAATTTTGGATGATGATGTGGAATCCCCTATCTTTTGATAAAAAACATCACTATATGATTCTCATCTAGATCAAACCCCAGTACCTCTAATGAATTCAATTATTGTGGTGGAAGGGAATTCAACAACTCTGGGTGAGGAAAGAAATGCTCAAATAGAGTATGTACCTATTGTGTAAGAATATTTTTATGTTTAATTATAGGATTTACCATGGCATCATCCAGATTAAGAAATTGAGTTTTCCATTGACTTATTTCCTAATTCAAGGACCATATAAAAGACCCCTTATATAATGTTCATTGTGGAATTGGGGGAACTGAAGAAAAAACTAGAGAAATTGATAAAGGATTTATTTTCCCTATTGTTTCTCTAGGGGGCATATTCTTTTTATTAAGATGAAATATATATCTATATGGTTTTCCATTGACTATAGGAAGATAAATGATATAACAATAAAGAACAAATATACACTACCTCGCATTGATAATTTATTTTATCATCATCATGGAGACAAATATTAGTCAAAGATTGATCATTGATCTGGATATCATAGGTTGTGTGTGAGGAATGACGATATTTCAAAGGCAACATTTCAAACTAGGTACAGGCATTATGAGTTTATATTAATGCCTTTTGGACTAACTAATGCGGCCTCTGTTTTCATGGATTTAATGAATAGAGATTTCAAGGAATATCTTGATAAATTTTTTATGGTATTTATTAACGATATCATAGTATACTCCAAAAGCGATGAATGTCATGAAAATCACTTGCGCACTATTCCAAAGAATCTTTGAAGAAAAGAATTATATTGGAATTTTAGAATGTGTGAATTTTGGATTCAATCAGTTTCCATTCTTTGCCACATAGTCTATAAGGATAAAATATCTGTTGATCCTATGAAGACAAATATTGTGAAAGAATGTCCTAATCTAAAAAACATAACAAAGGTATATAGATTTAATGGTTTATAAAGTTATTATCGACATTTTGTTCAAAACCATTCTCATTTATCCAACCTAATAACCAATCTTACACATTAAGGGGTTAAGTTCCTATGGAACAATAATATGGAGAATGTTTTGAAGAATTGAAGAGGAGATTACTAAATTCTCTTATCCTAACTCTACCATTGGGGAATGATGGGTTTTTGATCTATAGCGATGCATAAAAAAAGTACTCGGTTGTGTCCTTATGCAAAATGATAGGGTTTTTTCTTATGCATCAAGGCAATTGAAAATTCATGAAAAAGACTACCTAACTCATGATATTGAGTTAGCTGATGTAATTTTTTTCTCTAAGGATATGGAGACATTATCTCTATGGAAAAATATGTGATATATATATGGACCATAAGAGTTTTAAATATATCTTATCCTAGAAAGAACTGAATATGAGGAAAATATGATGGATTGAAAAACTCAAGAATTATGATTGATCCATATACTACCACCTAGTAAAGGAAAACAAGGCAGTTGATGCATTGATCTAGAAAGATCATAGTGTTTTAAAAAAAATAAGGATTTAAAGGGATCTAATATTCATGTCTCTAATAAGGATGGACATGGGAATTATCAAAAATAGTGAAACATCATTACTTTTTCAAATTGATTTCCAAACAATCTTTATTATAAATGTTTAAAAGCCCTCACCCTGATGATGAGAGCCTTAAAAATAAAATTAATGTTTTCGAAGATGGGATGTTGGATGACGTCATATGTGAAGATGGAATTATAAAATTTGGTAAGACATTATATGTTCCCTTCATAAACAAGCTAAAAAGGGAGTTACTGGATGATTCCAATAGCTCAAATTTCTCTCTATGCTATTGTAGCACTAAAATGTATAATGATTTGAAAGAACATTTCTAGTGGGATAACACAAATAGGGAGATTTTTTATTATGTGTAAAGACATTTAGTCTATAAACAAGTGAAGTCCAAAAGACCACATCCTAAGGGATTCATGAAACCTCTACCAATTCATAAAAGGAAATGGGATGACATCACCATGGATATTTTCACTAGATTACCCAACACTCCAAAAAAGAATGATGAAACATAGGTAATTTTTGACCGACTTACAAAATCTTCACATTTTCTCACTATAATAGAGGATTTTCCACTGGAGTGCCTAGAACGACTCTATGTAAATGAAGTTGTGAGACTTCATAGAGCACCACCCTCATGTTTTTTTATCATGATCAATGATTTACATTAAACTTATAGAAAATTATTTAGAAATATTTGGATACTAAGCTTTGTTTGAGCACTTCTTACCACCCACGAACTAAACGAAAATAAAAAAGGACGATCCAAACCATAGAGGACATGTTGAGATAATTTTAAATTTATTATCCTGGTATGTGGGATCTATATTTACCTTTAGTGGAGTTTTCATATAATAATAGCTTCTATTGAATTATTCAAATGGCACCATATGAAGCATTGTACAGAAAGAGATGTCGTACAACAACTTGTTGGGATGAAGATGGTGAGAGGAAGCTTGTCGGGCCAGATCTAGTGGAGGAAAAAAAAGGTAATAACTATTCAAACCCATATCAAAGAAACTCAAAGCATGTAATAGTGTTATCCCGATAATTGAAAGAAGCATTTGGAATTTCAAGTGGGAGATCATGTTTTCATGAAAGTATCACCACGAAAGGGAGTTATAAGATTTGAGAAGAAAGCTAAATTGATCCCTAGGTACATTAGAGCTTTTGAAATCTTAGAAAGAATTGGATCTATTAAATATTGATTGGTTATGCCTCACTGCATATCAAAAGTACATAATGTGTTCAATGTCTCATTGTTGAAGATGTTCAAGCTAGAACCAATGCATGTCCTCACTTATGAAGGAATAGAATTGGAATGTGACCTATCACACTGTAAAAAGCCTATTTGGATTCTAGACACTAAATAATCAGTGTTGAGAAACTAGACAACTCGACCAATAAGGACACATTGGAAATATCATAAAATTGAAGAGGCAACATGGGATCCTGAGGAGCTTATGATAAAGACCTGCACAAATCATTTTATGAGGTAACATTCTTTGAATTTCTAGGACAAAGTTTTTGTAAGGAGGGGATAATGTAACACCCCATGATTTTGAAAATAAATTTAATATGGAATGCTTGAAACACTAAGTCTTAACAAAACACCAATTTATTATAACCTAGCTAGTAAACATAATTTTTCCACATCTGTGATTTGAATTTCAAAAAATTGACACACACAATTTCATTCAGAAAGTTATTTAGAGTCTGATAAGGAAAACATAATTTTTGGTGAATAGTAACATTCCCTTATGAATATTAATATTAATAGAAATATTACCCATATGAATAGTAAATTGTATTTTGATTTTATCAACTTAAGGATATAAGATAATGATACCTTGATTGATTTTCCATTGTGATATAAAATGAATTATTGTTTTAAAATTTTTATTTTTCTAAAAAATTATGATTTTATTTAAAACGTAAATTAATAATTTTTAGAATTTTTATAAAAAATGGAGTTAATTTTTTATTTTGCACATTGATAAATGGTTAGGGTGAATTTTTTGGATTTTTCTGAAATACTCGAATTGTTTATGAAAAGAAAATATGATAATTTACCATATATATATTATCAATTAAATTCACTATTCCTATCATCATGGATGATGTAAGCACAATTGGTTTGAACTCACATGCACTTATTACTATTATGGGTTACATTAATCAACACAATTGGTTGTCTTGAGTGAAATAATAAAATAACGAATACGATATTCACCAATTTCCCCTCTCCTCCACTATAACCCCCCCCCACTCCCTCATATTTTCACTCTTCTAAAGCCTTATTCCAGGTATAAATTCTTCTAAAATATCCTCTTAAGATCCCCCCCACTTCCATATACCCTTTTTCGTATAAAAATACCAAAACATAAACCCTAAAGAGGCTCTCAAGGAAGATAACTTCAAGAGGTAAATTCTGGTTTTCAATTCTTTTATTTTAAGTCCCTTTATTTTCTTCATATTTCCTCACCCCCTTCTTCGAAATGTTGTGATTAATCCATTAATTTACATGTACTGTAATTTTGTTATGATAAAATAATTATTCTAGTCATATTTCCTTTTCCCTTCTTTATTGTAGAAATGAAAACACCATCTGAGATATATTAATTTATCACATTCAAGGACGGTGGGTTTTCAATTACAATTACAATCTTCAATTATACTAAAGAAACCATTTTGATTTCTCAACTAGAATATAATATATTGTATATAATTTATTTTCCTAGAATCTTTTTGTACCAATGTTATTAATTTATAAATCAAAATGAGATTGTTGTGATCAAAATCCGCAAATTAACTCAAAAAATTGTCATTAATGTTTTATAAAATTATTCATCTCACTCTAAATAACCAAATTAATTTTCTAACCATGTAATAGTTTTTTGTTCTCTAATAACACATAACTTCTATTCTGTACAACCATTATCATTCTACATGTTTATTCATACATAAAAATAAGTAAACTGATCATGAAATCCAAGGATGAAACCACTCCCAAATAATGAAATTTAATCTCATAACCCATTAGATGTACATGAATAAAACTAATAATGTTATAATAAATAAATAAAATATTGATGAGTTTCTATAATTATTAAATTAACATCCATGAATTGATTATTTGGGTCATTGAGATCATGTGAGGAACACCTTCGTACGTAAGGTAAGGGTTTTCTATCCGAACCTCCATTTTCATTTGGGTTACTCTTATTATCTTCTCACCTAAGTAAAATTCTTATTTATTCATATTCACCACTCATAAATTCTTTATTAATGTTCTATATATTCTTACTAACAATAATAATATTTTCATTTATGGGTAGTTATATGTTTGAAAATGATCTTTCAAAAAATATTTATGAAATACAAGCCTGACTCAAGGGAATTTCTCAACTGCTTACCTATTTTAAAGGGAACTATATAATATATTTTTAGAAACCATTATATTTCTAAAATCACTAATTTTATTATGAAAATTCTATATTACTTCATTTCTAGTTTTATACATACACTTTTCTAAAATAACTCTTTTATTTAAAGTAAGAGAGTATTTATCTCAAGATTTACTTGATGATTTTATAAGAGTATCTTCATCTATTTCAACAATCCTAATGATTATTATGTATTATTTGGATTAATATTTATGATATAATCTACAAAATTTAATCTTATTTTTAATGATTCGTTTGGCCATAGATGTGCTATCTTGAAACTATTCACCAATTTACTTCGAATGGTAAGTGATTATGCTTAATATTCTGGGAAAGTTATTTATGTTTCATATGTTAGTTTCCATATGAATGTATATGTTTACTATTTTTGTCCTCATTAATATGAGGAATGCATTATAATTTTTTTTTGATGGGTGGGTCCCTCTATATCCCCTCTATGCATCATTTTGTCTCATTAGACTTATAAATATGGACTTACCTGAGGCCTTGCCAATTTTAAGGTATGATTTTAGCCAAGACATTATTTATGTTTAGATATATTGGTCGAGGCCTTGAGGATATATTTTATAATGTTAGTCATATGAAATTCACTCATTATGAAGCAAGAAATTCATTGTTCATTTTGTTATTAGACTAGTAAAATACTCATGATTATGTTTTATTATGGAAATAATTACTCAACTCATACTCTTTCAATAATGTTTTCAGGTTTATTATTTTAAACGACATGTGTTTTCAATTATTCACCCTTTCAAATGTTTATGTTTATGATATCATTATCAACTTTGATTACCCTTACTGATCATCTGATCTCACCCCTTCTTATGTTTCATTTTTTTATATGACATGAAGAGGTATATTCTGATTGACTTACAGGGATAATCTTAAAGTGGTGGATGTTCTCAGTACAACATTTATGTTATTTTTAATTTCAAGTTGTAATGAGGATCTAATGTATGTTTCTGGAATTAAAAATCATATAAACTATTCATTGATTTGGAATAAAACTTTCTTTTAATCATGCCAATGTAATTTAATAAGTCTCCAGATATGGGAAACTCGGGTCGGGTCTTTATAATAACCATTGTATTTAGTCCAAAATGTGGTTTTCCTGAATTATTTAATTTTTATTATTTTATTGTAATATAATAATGACCTAGTTATTTATTGAACCTTTTAAATAATAAAATATGAATTTTAGGAACAAAATTAAACATTTTATAATATTATGTGAAATTTGAAAACCTATAGAAAATATTTTTAAAAATAATTAAAATATTACGTTAATAAAAAGTTTATTTTCAACCTTTTCTTTGATTGTAATATTTTCAAGGGATATTCAAATTATGATTTCCATAAAATCAACCAATAATTACTTGGGATTCCCTTTTCCTCAAAAATACAAAAATTATTAAAGTATAAATACCTCAATCGCATGATGAAAACTGGATAGGGAAAACCTTGAAGTGTTACCAAGTGATCCATGTGTGTGGTACTTTCATGATCACAAATTTCTAAATTTTCATCCTTTGAGTATCACAAGCATGGAAAAATATCTCGCATGAGTCTCTCATTCATGATTCACTTCCATGTGATATGACCATCTCATAAGGTTCTTAAATTTCCTATAAATTAGAACCTTGTGCTCCTCATTTTTTCATTTTTTAAGACTAACAAATAGTTGAATATATGATCAAAACAAACATTTCCCAAAATCATCAATACCATTAGTAGATTATTATTTATTAGAATAAGATTAAATTAATATAAATATAGGGTATTCGAATTCCCTATGGGCTCAAATACCATGAATCATATTGATGAACCACTTCCTCCCAAGTCCAACAACACTAGGAAGAAGAAGCCCTACCTATATATAAACTTGAATTCCCCTATTACAATGAATCCCAAGAAGAAGGTAAATAATTATGAAAAATACCCACACATGTGGTTATTCCTGGGTAATCCTACTAGTAATAAGTTATCTATAATTTTACAAATGTCAATTGTGTAATGTCATCTTCATTTATCCCATGAATCACTTGGGATATATTAAATTTAGTTTATTGAAGTATCGATTAATAAATTCACATTACAGTTTAACCAATTATCACTTGGATGAGATACCATCCAATTCAAACATATTTCATAGTTAACATGCCTTCAATTTCACTCACATATAACTTGGTTGGAGTCATCTCTTGTTTTTTGAAGTAACAACTAGGTGATGACCCTTTTTGTTCATCCAAATATTACTATAAATAATTGGCCTCAAAACCCATATATCATGTAATACTATAAATAGTAAGGAATTACTATACCAAGGTATCAAATCTATGGGAGGATAAAATGAGAACATCCACTTAGGTGTCCATATGTTTATGGCCATAGATTCATACACACATTCTTATCCCCACTCTGATAGCACATTCCATTGTTTAAACCCCCCCGACATAACCTACCAAATTGTTGGGGTCCTAAGGATGTTACAAATCATGAATTCTCTTGGTAATGAGAATATAGACCTTGGTGGTGGTTATGAGATGTTTCTGAATTCATGCATTAGTATTCACCCCCTTCTTTTTCCTAAAATTTGAAGAAAATTGGGAAGTAACTATGCCTTTTGATTTACTATATATTGATGTTTAAGTGCTAGTCCATGTTATATATATATATATGAAAAATTTCAATCCATTAGACTTTATTATTGACTACCCCATTTTTTCCTCCCCCTTTTCCATTAGTGGGTGATGAGTAAATTCTCAAGGGAATACCTTTTAGAATAAGACCCTAGGATTTTTTGCAAGATTCCAGGCCTTTCCTACGATCAATATCCCTACCCTCATTATGCAGTGGATGAGGGAATAAGTTACTTAGTGATTCTAATTTAGATGTAATTCTATTCCATATATTATTTTTGGGCCAAAATAATCTTTTACTATCTCTTATTTGTCATACTGACCATGACTCATATTGGAATAGATATCGATAGTGATCATGCCATGACTAATGCTAAAAGTTCACTCATTGGAATCCCTCATAGGTGTAAGTCCTAAAACATATAACCTATGTGGGAATTGAATCTCATACCTATGAGATATATAGGATGCCTCCATGTTTATTAAACCCAAAATATTTAAATTATTACCATTGTTATTGGGACATATTCCTTGTCAGATCGTACACCCACTCATCAGAATACATTCCTTTTGGTCGTTTTCATCTCATCCTTATTGAGCCATATTTTCTATTAATGATGATATAATATGAACATAATCCATGTATGATATACCTGACATCATTAGGCCTTGTTCCCTATAAGATCAACCAAAAATGGCCTCTCATGCGTAAGTCCAACAGCTTCTGTTAGTGGGAACATTCTTCATAGACATACTAATTACATGACAATAAACTACATGGTTTTTCATTGTCACATGGACTTAAAATGAATAATATGTTCTATTATGCTGGATAAAACTAAGTAGAATCTGATTCCTTCGACAAGTATAAAATGGAATCCTATCTCATAGTCCCATTCCTAACATCAAATAAATATATTTCCCCATAGATGATAATAAATCCCATAGCTCCAATAAATTTTTCATAAAACTAGAATTACATTATATTAAATGAAACAAAATATATATATTTTAAAATATTAAAATGTCATCATTGATATAGACCCTCTAATATATATCTATGGTTTTATATCAACCCATATGGACAATGTATTTCTAACATAAGGGAAACCAGTCCTATAAGTTGTATTTGGGAAGGATTCATGATAATCACACAAATATATTAGAGATTCTCAAAGTATGAAATAATTCTCTCTTAAATAGAGTGATGATCCCGACCTCCAATCCTCATGACCAATGGGATTTTTTAAGAATCATTGTAATATTTCCATGGGTTCAATTACCTTTGAAAAATAGGTCTCTAATCCACCACAAATGTGGGAACCATTTGGTTTTTCCATTTCCATAAATATACTCCATTGGGAAATGTGTAATAAGTGTGGACAATATATAAATAACCGAACGACCATGCTTTTTTAATCCTCAAACCAAAATATTGAAACTAATGTGAATCAAATAGTAGAAATTATGACTATATCATCCAAAAAATAGTCTATATGGTGTTATATACCTTTTAGAAGCATACATGTGTTTAATGTGAATCCATTAATGAAATATTTCATGCATGAGTTTGTTTACTTTTTATATTACATGGATGAGTTTCCATTCTTCTGATGGTCACACAACTTTATAGATATCCATCAAAATTCCCTTTGATTCAAAATGGAATCCTACCAATATTAATAGATATAATCATCCCATGTCATAAAAGTTGATTCTTCATCATACCAAAGGACACTATAACCCATTAACCATCCTCAATTCTAGTTAGAGAAATGAACTGATTTGGGAGTACCATTTAAATGGTACTATCATGAAACTAGAGTCCTCATATGATTCTCTTAAAGAAATGAATCCTAACCCAATATTAACATAGTGATGTAAGGCTATGAACACTAAATACATATCTATTTTATGATCTAATAGTTTTAGGAGTGTCTCCCTGAAACAAAACAAAATGTTATTCCATTATCTCAGGGAGGTGGACCAGGAGGTTGATAGTGACATTATCTAAATAAAACAGAAGTATGCACTGACAGGTCCATCCAGTAGTATATACCTTATACATTGTTCTTTTTGAATGAAATAAACATCTAAGGATACCAGCATGTGGGTTCTATCTCATATCAACAAGACTATAGCACCTTGGATGACCCTCTTATGATGAAAAATGACCAATAATCGGTAATGTGCCAACATCCAGTTTTCCCAATAAATATATTTTAAAACTTACTATGGTAGTTACACATTATATTGTTAATCTTCTTTTGCATAACTATGAACCCTTATAACATATTTTGGAATCCCTCATATATATATGTTTTTATCAATATTTAAAAAAAAATACGGTGAAGGACCATGTATTCCACCTCAAACATAAAGCATGCCAGTATATTATATAGGAATTTGATGATAGATGCATACATATATCTATTATAAACCCTTGGAATATATATATATATATTTTCTATAAAATAACATATATTATCCAGTATATCACAGTTGAAATTGATAGGCATTTCTCTATCACTTCCCTTGTTCGAAAAAAATCATTCAAAATATCTTTATAGTAGAAATAATAGAGATTGATCTAGAACACAACCCCTTATTCACCATTAGAGTTTCTTATCATCATTATTAAAATGATAATTAAGTGTAGAAACATGTTTTTCCCCCATTATACTAGGGTCATCAACAAAAGCCCCTGAGAAATAGACAATAAGTTCGGTCACATATTCCTTGTCGAAATAAAGTTTATTAGTTAATACCGATGGATTCATTAGGGAAGGAGTATATCCGTACTGAAACCCATTAGCCATTTTTGTTTATCTCGGTAAAACCGAGTATCTAAGGTGGGATCACATATATAGAAGTCCTTATGCATAATATGTGACTCCAAACTCATTGTTGAGAATATCTAAAAATAATACTAACTAAGGGTGATTTGAATATCATGTGTAGACTGAAAACACTTCCCAATAAAATGATGGGGTTTCTGAGGCCATATAACATATTTCAATTGTGTCCCAAGATTATTTTGAATCATTCCTAGATAAAGGATATGAATTTTTCAATTATGAAGGTCTTATATATAACATTACTTCTAGTAACTCTAGATTTCATCCCCATAGTATTTACCATGATGTTTCCCTTAATGGATAGACTGAAAAGAATTATGAGAACTATTCTCATGATTATTAATACATACACAATTCTTTTGGATATAATACTAAATGGAAATAAGTTCATCCATTTTCCATCATCCACCCTGAAGTTCCACGAAAGGGAATAAACTATAGGATACTTATTTCTGACCTACATTAAACCATAATGGTATTCTTCCTCATATAGGAATTTATTTTGAACGCCCTCCACCTAGTGATAATTCATTTTGATAGGAATTTAATCCCCATGATAAATTATTTTTGAGAAACCCCTCATATCTTGAGGTTCATTTTAAGATGAGTCCATACATACTTGATTCCTTTTAATTGATAAGAGGCATTCTTTATTAGCCAAAAGATAGACCAACGTAATAATATCTCTCCAAACAACTCTTGTATCACATATAATAAAATATATCCAACAAGATTCCTAATAATCATATATTCAATAATACGGTATTCACTATTAAGGTCCACCCCATATTGTTATTTAATTTTGGAATGAATTTCATAATGAGAAAATTCTCATACCATGTGGTACATGGGAATATTATGCCACCAATTATTGATTCCCTTAAATTTATAAGTGACATCATTATAATCTAGTATATACTCCATGGAAATGAATTTTTTTGAAAAACCTCTTCGATCACCTTACATCTAGTATAGCATGGGAGATTACCACTCGATACACCATGGTATAGAATTTTGAATACTTTATTAAAGGAATGCATGCATCATATTTATCTAAATATTTTAAAAATTAATGTTCCTTTAACTATGAAATTATAGCTTTATAAAGGATAAGAAAACATGTCAACCTAATATAATATCTTCTCTATCAGATTAATATGACTATATTTACAGTTGTATGAAAATCCAAATAGTAAAATTATCATGATAATATCTAATGTGCTTGTCGTAGTGATTTAAAAAATCTATATCAATCGATTGTTGATTCCATACTGGGAATCTATATCATATTTTGGGAAAACAATTGACCAGTACATTTCAAATTACACCCTAATAATCTTATCCCCAAAAATTTGAGGTCATGAAATGTTATTGCAAACCAATTCAAAAAATAATGATCTGTCCAAAACATATGGTTTTCTTAACAAAAATTAGACGTATACATCTGGTATGATGAGAACTCTCTATTGAAATACAATTTCATATTTCATATGAAAATATTGAGTAACATTATCACATAAGTTATAATAATAAAAATGTAAAATATTTTCCTTTTGAAGAAATTATCTCACGTTCAGACCAACCATTTCACCCAACCCATGCTAAAATAAGGATCTATAAATCATGAGGTAAATCATGTTAACTACAGCCAAAACTGTATATATGAATCCCCATCCCAAAATGCTGGGGTAATATTCATTGCATACTTCAATGTCACAAAATCAACCACGAAATTTAGTATTAATGGAGTGGAAGGTGTCCAACCCCACAGGTCTGGGGTAATTTTTGTGTCCACCTCCTCCCTCATGCAATTCCATCTTTTCCCATAGGAGATGAATAATAGAATGAGTCTTTACTACTTACTTCATCTAATGACCTACCTATATTCTTTGAAATTAGAATAGTTATGTTTTCTTGGTGTCATATTTATATTATTATTAAAAACATTGGTGTGGTAGAATCTTTGATAGAAAATAAGAGGCATCATACATGTTTGAAACCAAAGCATCCTTTCAAGAGGACCACCACTTCTAAAGGTTGTGGGTTATTTCAATGGATAAATTAAAGGTTACATAACCTATTATACATCTTATTGTAATTTCGTGTATAAAATTCATTAAATATAAAAAAACAAGAGTATATTCCCTATAAATTTTACCAAATCAGAAAATATTATAGGATGACAAGATCCCAGTGTTTCTATTTGAAACACGGTACATGCCAAAATGAATGAAGATGATGTGCATATCCAAAATCAAGGGATCACTAATTTTTTTTTGGATACATAAACTTTTAAATTACCACCCCTTTTGTGGACATTATTTAATAAAAATAGTAAATGGATGGCTACATCACAACTATAACATGAGGAATTTGAACCACTTGTACTAAAGTTAATATTTTACTAGTATGAGGTAGTGATCAAGGAGGTGAATAGACTAAGTGAATAGTTATTCAGATGAGGTATTCCAACTTTAGATGCACTTATATATGTGACTCGTCTTACGATCCATGAATATCACTCCTAACTAAAATAATTTTTCTAATAACAATATTCAAGTTCGTACACCGGAATAATATATCATCTTGGAAACCAATTTATCTTGATCTAGTGGTGGAAGGATGTTAGAAGTTCACTTTTTTTAGGAAAATATTGATCCATATCATATGAATTATCATTGGATATACTATGTTATATATCAACCACATATGAAGGTAGACCATCGTCACCCCTATTCAAATACCTGCTTTGTTTTCTATCCCATTAGATCTTTTTGATACTACTAAGTCATGGATATCTTAATTGGAATACAACGAAGGATGATGTAAACTAGTATTGGATTAAATTATTCCATACCCATAATGGTTAGATTCAACTCTTCCCTCAGCCATCATTGGGAACCCCAAATTAATTATATTCAATGGATCAAAGATCTAGAATAGAACCCAACACATTTAATATCCTAGTGTGCTTACATGATGGGAACCATTCAATAGTAAGAAGCAGATAAACTCCAGTTATTCATACTGAATTTATATGGACAAAAAATTGTCTAGTATAAAAGTTTTTTTCTATCCAGGATCATCATGAGATTATAATTTATTCAATGTAATTTTTTCTAAATTCAGTTATACAATTAAAAATATGACAATCTTAGACTCCATAATTTTCAAACGGTTTGATAATGAGAGTGTATCGTATTTTATTTCTATGTAGAAGGGTCAGACATACTCCATAAAACGGAAACATCTTAATAAATATTAGTTTGGACTCTATATAGATAACATCTATTACGAGTTTAAATTGGTAATAACTCAAGTAATTTATCAAGGTGGGATTCAGGAACCTCCCATTGTCACATGAGGTTAGAAGATTCTATTTAATAAACCAATCAAAACCAAAACATTCACCTATATCCATGGTAAAAAACTATGGTTATAGGTAGAAAAAAATATTTTTAAATTTCATAGCCATAGTTCTTATACTCTATGGATCATATTATCGTAGCTATAAAGAAAAATTTATTTCCATTATTTTAAGGGTTATTGCCACAATTTTTCACCATGGAAGTAGAGTCTATAGATATTGTTTTTGAAATATTGAAAATAGATCTCTTGGTATTTCACCATTGAAAGATGTCTATTTCCACAATTCTAAACCATGGAAAAAGCTCTATTTCCATGTTGTAAAATCATGGTTGTAGCCTACCTAAACCATGGATATATATTAAAAATAAAAAGACACTAGATTGATTAAAACCTCAAAACTCCTCTAGGTTATAACCATTGATTTACCACTACTCTGCAAACTATTTTTAACTCATATATATCTATATAAAATTATATATATATATTTTAAAAAAAATAGTTGAAATTTTTGGTAAACCATGCCAATAGATTTTACCACCCCATTACAATGGGAAATTTTTTATTGTTCTTAGTTAGGGGACCTACAAAAATTATTTAAGGGACCATGGATTAGGTATGTTATATATCAATGGTTCTCTAGAACTATGTTTATAGCTGAGGGATAATTATATATAGTCATGGTTTTCTAAAAGCATGTGGCTATAGTTTCTTCATGTGGGACCGATATCAATGGTTTAAGGGATTTGTGGTTATAGGTATGTTATATAACAACAGTTTTATTAAATCATGGCTATAGCCAAGGGATAATGACAAATATCTACACTTATAAAAAAATGAGTGGCTATAGTTTCTTACCACATGACCAATATCCATGGATTAAGAAGCAAGCAGATATAGTTATCATCTATAGCCACAGTTCTATAGAAATACTGCAATATACAATGGATAATGACCTATAGACGTGGTATTTGGAAAACCCTTGGATATAGTTTTTCTTATGGCCTTCCTATGGAATTTTATTCCCCCACACTTATTTGGGGACCTATATCCATGGTTTAAATGATATATGTATATATTCAAGGTAAAATGACCTATATCCATGGATCTCCTAAAACTGTGGCTATAGGTGTAGTTTATAGCCATGGTTTTTGGAAATACCAAGTCTATAGAGTTGTCTTCTAATACTGAATGGAGACAGGATAGGGAAATATAAAATGTATGATAGAATCTATGGTTGTTAATCTGAAAACCTGTATAATTACAATAATGGAAGAACATATTTTATTTCCTTCAAGATGAACATGTTCCTAACTTCATTATATTAGCTATGTAAACAAATTAGTATGGTTTATAGAGCATAAAATTCCTTATCAATAAATTCTCAGTGACCACATAGATTATTTCCCCTTTCACTGAACATTGATCCACACTATATAGGATTTCATTATTTTTAAACACATTTTCAATAAGATGGTTGATTATGAGTAGGTAAAATTGGTAAAACCCATTAGAGAAAGTGTCTTGTTATTATTTTTATATTTTAGAGGAACTAGGTGGATATAAATGAGATAAAATTAAGGGTGAATAGAAGATTAATGATGGAATTATTTAAAATATAATCAATTAGACTCATTCTATCCTCATGGAATAGTTAAACTAACCGATCGTGCTCCTAGTCTCTTATAATATAACATGAAAAACCACTCATACCCATAATTCTACAAGATTTAATCCTCCCAAAATCAGTGAAATAAAAAATAAAATTCAATTAAATGAAGATGAAGCACAATTGATTCTAAATCCAGACCTGAACAAATCATACATTTATACATCATACCCAAGAGGATAATAACCAACCCACCAAATGGTACCATGAGCATTTACCAAAGAAACAGAATCCTCATTATATATAAAATTACACTTTGATTCCCTAATGTAATTTATTTAAGGGTATCATCCATGATAATGAGTATTCTTTTAAATAAAATTTATTTATTCCAAATATTGGAACCTTAGGAAGATATCTTAGGAGACGAGTGGTCATATAGTGATGTAATCATGAATGAGGTCAATGTTTTTTCCACACGTGTACCCGAGTTATTTACACATAAAAAACTATTAAAATTATTTTCTTTGTGACAATAAAGAGAATGAAAATTATCTGACATTCCTTTATATTCATCTATTCATATATGTTTTGGAGTACTATCTAGAGGGGTTTCCAGAACCCAATTATTATGAAATAATGGTAGACTAATTCATCCAAATCTACTAATTTCCAGAGCATCATCATTTTCTATTCAAATTCCTAACCCACCTACCTCAACCATTTCACCCACTAAATCAACCAATATGGGAAAACATCATATTTAGTAGTACATTCCTTTTTCTAAAATGACATTCCATCCTAAAATAGTTTGTTGTTGTTTAGACCAAGATTTAAAATCTTTTATTATGTCAATATATTGAAAGATTTCATGGAAGTAGTTTGGGATGTCTAGATAATCCCTCCAGAGTTCAAAAACAATTCAACCATTTCTATAATATGTCATGAAAAGATCAATCTTATTGAGTGTCATGTATTTATCTCATTCACATTGCATGATATAGATAATGTTATGCATGGACACATCAAACCCCTATATGTATCAAGGAATATGGATGAGATTGACATCTGACAATATTTTATTGATAATTTCATTGGTATCATCCTCTTCCCAATATGAAATCCTTGTGGACTAGGTAATAGTGAAGTTGTATTATCCCAGTATTCATTACCAAATTAGGGTTATGATGAGACTTGACAAAGACACTTGGTTGAATCATGTTCTACACTCAATTATTAAACCTTATATCCATATATAAATTTCTAGTTTTTCCATAAGACATAATATTAAAGGTATTGTTATGGTAGCCTCAGTTTCTTCCAAATGTGATAGTCCCTTAATGAAATGATCAATGCCTCCAATATTGTTTCAATGGGTAAATTGGTACATTGGATTATTATAAATCTCTATTTTAATCTTGAAAATATTAATACATCAATAAAATATTTTACTAGTGGGACGAAAAAATACCATGATTGGTGATGTCACATGGGTTATTGCTCCACATGGTCAATAAATGAACCTGACTAACTCATTTAATGATCTCAGCAATAATGAAATTTCTCCCATAGACCATATTGAAAATATAATTTCAAATATGGGTATGTACCCATCTACCCTCCTGATAAATTTTATATTACTTGAACCCAATCGTAGAAAACTGGTCTCTAATTTTCAAAATATTAGAAACAAAAAAGGTGAAAATAGACTCATTATATCAAAAAAATTCAAAAGTCCTCTAAAATGTGTACTGAGTCTGTATAATATCTTGTTTCACTGATTGGGATTCTTAATACACTTATTCTATATTTAAAATGTTCAGATATAATTTTTTTTAGATCCGGTGAACCCCCATCAACAACCCATTTCTCCTAGATTAGTATAGAGGAAAGAGATGAAGAGGATCTAAAAGACACCCATATTATATATGATTAGGGTTACTCCACCAATATAAATGAGTTCCAATAGATAAATCATGTTATAGAGGTGTATATTTTTACTACGCTGATTAGTGCATCTATATCCCCTGATGAGAAAGTACATTCCTCTTTTCAAAAGTAGCACTCTGATTTTTTTCATGGAATTACATTTTAATGGTAGGACTAGATACTAGGGTATCCTCCCACCAATTGGGATTTTTATAATATTAAAGTGGTTAAAGGAAGGTGTCTAGAGTAATGAATCAAACTCATGCTACCAAGGTTGATGCCAATGTTGATTATCTCATCCATGAATATTTCATTTTGGAGCACCAAAACCTGAATTGTCTCTCCAATATTTTCATACAAAAAAATTGATTTAAATATCAGAGTTTATATCGAGTTTTGGGATCAAGAGTATATTTTCACCATATATGGTGTCCAAGTTTTGATTAATGAAATTCCGATTGGTCAAAAAGCTAGCAATCAATCCCACTCATTTATTAATGGTTACTAGAGACATAACCAAAACTATATTTTACTATAATATGAGGAGGCCACCTCATTCATGGAACCCCAAGAAAAATATTTAATAATCTAGTGTTGTATTTTTGTTTGAATAAATATACCTTGACATAATTATTTGAAATGAATCTCATTTTCAAATCCATTATAAGAATGTTTATTGAGTGTTAATTCAATAATTTGGGGGTGAAATTTCAAAACAGTCCAATTCATATTTTTTATCTTGAGGAATATTGTCCACTGTATATGATAGAAAATAAAATAAAATAAATTCATTACAATCTACATTTTTTGCTACCTTTTTTATTTTCCTACACTTAATGGTATGATATCATTGCATTGATTTCAATCCATTGGAGTCTAAGACTTACCCTAAAGTGTTATCTCTTCGAAGACTTAACGAATTTAGAGGACTACAAGGATGAATCACCTATATGTAATGGACTATTGTGAATATCATTGGAAATTTTTTACATTTCAGTAGGATAATGAAAAATGGAGTGACCTATCAATTGATTGGTTATTACTAGGAAGGGTTTGATAGTCCCATGGAATATCATCTAAGCCTATTTGTTTTAATACACCCTATTTAAGTATGTCAACTCATTCTATATGTCACTTCCTTTGAATGATCATTAGGTTCTTTCCTAAAACAAATTAAGTATTCAATAAATTTGAAGATTCTATATTATCTCTTTATAACCATGATAAATATTATGACCTGATATTCAGATATCAATAATTTGTTTCTCATAGTCATTACAATTTAGAATCTGAGATGCTACCTACAACACCATGAGAATCATTTGGTCAATATTATTAATCCAGTCAAATATATTATCAATTTTCTTCATTTTAATATATTCTTGGAATGGTGGGAGTCTTTATTCAGTCGTTTTTATTCGTTTCATATCATAAAATAAAATAAAAAAGAAAGAATTATCTTAACTTGTTAAAGAGAAACATCCTTAAAAAAATACCATTGAATACAATATTTATTGATGAAGAGGTATACTATATTTAGAATTTATATTTGATATGGAATATGTATTTTTATAGAACATCTTTATGGAAAATGGGAAAAAATAATGGAAGGATCTAAAATCCAATCATTCAGTTAGGGAGTCATCATTACCACTTATGAAAAGGTTGTTCTACCGTATTCTATTATGATCTAAAATGTTTGAAACATCAATGAGGTTGTTTATTAAGCCCTCATTGTTGACTTTTATCGAGAATCGAAAATATAAGTTGTCCACCTAACTATAAAAGGATATTTGATATCGGTAATCAATCTGATTAATTGTGATTACAATATCATAAAGGAATAGTTGATTCACCATCTATACTATGTTTAAGGGTTATGGGTGGAATTCCCCTCAGAACCAATATCAACTCATATTCCATACTCATATAATTCCTAGGTTTTTAGATTATAAAATTTCACTATAAAAATGGATGATCTATGTCTCAATGAAATATTCATCAGTAATGTGTGTGACATAATGTAATTTCCTTCAACAATTAATACTTTAGAATAGATCAGGTATTTCTATTACATCATTAAACTTGATAATTCTATAAATTATTGGATGTCACCCGTAATTTATTACATTAAAAGTGGAACTCTCTTATTGGATAGGTTATGGAGACAATAATTCTGATGGAATCTAATCAAAGTTACACTTTAGGATAGTTTGATTCATCAAACAAATCCTTTATAAACAAGGAACGATGGAATTTTCTTTATATGAATTGAAATTTGGGAAAATTTTGTTTATATGAAATAATTCTACAACAGTTCATGCTATTTCCACTATCGTAGGATAATTCATTCTCATAAAATTAAGATACTTGGGTAATATTATCTTTTACTAACATGGGATTGTATATAAATCACAAAAAAGTGCTATTCTAATTAGATATATGTCAATATTATCTATAAAATCCTAGATGTATTTCAGATTTTCAAATACACCTATCCATTTTATGTATGTGAAATTGATTTTATAGGTCCATATTCTTTAGGTACATCAATGTAGATAAAGTACATATTTTCTACTACCCACATATTCTCCAAACAGGTTTAGGGCTCCCCACTCAATGATATTTTACCAAATCACATCACCAATATCATGAAGTTTAACATCATTAAAATGTTTGGGGTTTTTCATAAATGAAAACCATTTCAATTTATTAAAATTAAATTAGATAAATCTAATATCTAACATTGTTTCTAACCATTCAACACACTAACAAGCATTAATGTAAGGAATTATAGAGGTTTTTAATAAAATCATTTTAAAAATAATCCAAAATATGATTAGGAAAAAAAATATTGACCAAAAAAGTATCTTCATTATGTATGGGATTATCATCCCACAACTCATACAACCACGTAAAACTCTATATTCAATTTTATATAATATATAAGTATTTATACCAATTTACAACTAATTACCTTTGCTTCAAATATAAATTTATGATCATTTATCCAAAAATGATCTATTATAGAAGTGATTATATAAATTTTAACGGCTCGATGATAAAATAATGCAAACCATACACCATTTAGAGATTCAATATAACTTAATAGAATGATAATTTAATAAGAATTTATACTATATTTCTTTCATACAATGGAAACATTTATTTTCTCTTAGGACCCTAGTGATACTAGGGAAGAAACCTCCAAAACATGAGCCAAAATGGGAAGGATGTTATGTCATAAAGAAGGTCTACTCCAAAATACCCAACTCCTTGATCAAGATAAATAGATAGTGTACCAAACCCATAAAAATGATTAATTTATTAGTAAATACTTTTTGAATTTTATGGCTAATGGTAATTGATGTGAGGCCTCATAAAGAGAACAATTATTCTATGATATGTGACCCTAAACTATAGAAAACAACACTTGCTCATCGTATGATGTTAAAATATGTGTCTAATTTCCTTATCATATATTGTTAAGAAGCATGGTCAACCATTTTTATAAGTCCAATGATGATAAGATATGGTACAACGTCTCTACCATATGATAAAAGTCATCTAGTGTGCGTCAAAAACAAATATGTACTACCATTTTAAAAAAATATTGTAAACCATCAAATTTATTTTTTATTCTCTCACCAAGAAAAAATAATGTGATATTAGATATTTTGGGTGGTTATTACAACATTTATAATAAAACAACACCATTACTAGAGTTAGGGAATGTTTTTTCCATCCTGCATGACCTTAAACAACCTAGCGTGACCTTCTTTGCATGGATTGACTTTCCAATGAATATGATCCAAATAAATTAAAGTTTTATTTTCATAAAACATCATGTGGATTGATTCTAATTATAATGATATGTCTTGTGATTACTAGATTCCATATGCTATCCTAGTCATAATACAACAAAAATTTCCCCTCCCCACATAAGTATTGGATATGTGTTGGGAACAATTTCTCTTAAAAAGTATGTTTCGTGATTCTTATCGGCATAGGATACATAATGCTTACCAAATAACATAATTATATCTATGTTTTATGATAACAAATTTCCACACTTACATATGACCCAAAATACACTATGTGCATTCCAACATAAGTTCTCTCATCTAAAAAATCTTCTTCCATGAAACGTCCCCTTTTCTCTATATGTGAGTCTGATCTTTGTAGGGACCACATTGTTTGAACTATATGTGTCATGATTCGCATTTTAAAAGGATATGTTTTTGTTGAGTGGATTATTGAACAACTTTTTGTTTTAATAATTACAAAAAATTAATTCTTTTAAAATATCCTGGAACCACATTATTTTTTGATAATTTAAAATATTTACTTTATCTTATTTGTGTTATCATAAGTAATTAAAATTATTAATAGTTTTACATTTATGGTGACTGTTTTTAGTTTATGTATTGATTGATATATTCTTCAAATTAATTATATATTAAACATTCATTGTTGAAAATATCATTTGATTTCATGTTTTTATTGGTCATAACATGTTCTAAATATTTCATATTGATTTCATATGGTAAAAAAATTATTTAGGTCATTAAAATATAAAATTCTACAACTTTTTTACTATTCCTATATAGTCTGTTCTCATAAAAATTTATCCCATATAAGGGATTGATGTATATTTTTATCTCATGTAGTAGATTCAGAAATTATATTTTATTGAATTTTCTGCCTATAGTATTTCAACCATATCGAGGTCTATAAAAATCCAAATTTATGGATTTGTAAAGATTTGGATAGATAAAAAACAATATAAATTTAATTAGAATATATAAAAAATTATTGAATGACACAAGATTTGAATCTATTTTTAACTAACATTATGTTTTTATTAGGAAATATACTGGTTTCTAGAACTCATTTTCTACCCCATTTTGATGATAACATGGATTTTAGAAGTCCAATTGTGGTGATTCATGATTATATGGAAATATAATGAAATATAATAAATATATGTCAGCCGGAGATAAAGCTAATGTAGTTATTTTGATGTTTATGATTATTTATGGAATCTTATACATGAAATTGTTTATGGATTTCATAATTCAGCTACATCTAATTATGGATATATAATGAAAAGTCTTTTCATTAAACTAACTATGTGATTCCCCTACGTGATTATCTTATTAGACTCCAATACCTAAATCCTCTATATAAATATTCTTATATAATTTTCATATAGGATTCAATGATGTGAATGTTTCCTATGTAGTTATCTTAATTTCTATAAGATATTTTTAAATATTTAAAAATACTCTACTTTACATAATATATTAAAATTCATTTTTTCAATAGTTTATTGTTAGTTTATTTTTTTTCTATTTCCTAAAAATAATTATCACCTATCTAGAATCAATGAAATTAATTTTTTTATTAATTTTTTGAAGAATTAAATTTTATTCACATAGTATTAAGAAATGTATGAATATCCAAGATGATATTTTAGAAAATTTTGTATTCAATGTTAAACCTTCTAAAAAATAAAAAGGTAATCTCACATTTTATTATGGAGTTTTTCAAGAATATTAATACTCATTATTAACTCCTTGATTAATTAATATAATATTATTACTCTCTCTACAATATTAGGATTCAAAAATATTGATCAATGAATATAGAACTCAAAAATAACAGTTTTAAATAAAAATTCTGTGGAAATATGATGATTCAGTCTCTGTTGAATTATGGTAGTGTTCTGGGGAATTTATTTTAATTTTTTTTGCATATATTTACTATTATTCTAATTTTTCATTATTCTAATGGTAATTTTATACATCATAGTTATAATTCTACTAGTATAAATAAAATATTCATCTAGATGATATTTTTATATTTTTTAATTTGTGATAGATATTCATGTAATTTAATTTGGAGAATATAGTCATTACAATTTAGTGGTGTAAAATGACAAAATAATCCAATGATGTGTGATATATGTGTCCCTAATCATAGTCATTCATGATACATAGTTTAAAACTAAGTCTAGGAGAATCATTGTTCATATTATTACTTAAATAAATATATGGATACTCAAGATTCATCATTTGAACTTATTTATGGGCATGATCACAAACTGATTCAATCCCCAATATCTTTTAATGTAATATTGACTATTTTAAAAAAATCATGTCACACAATTATTGAGGTTGTATTTTCAATATCAGTATATCTTTCATAAGGCTATAGAACCATGTAAAGTGGTATATCCTAGTTTATTTGATCCCCTTGGTAGATTGGATTTTTTCTATCACCATAGAATATCATGTTCTACTTAACATAACAAATAACAGAGGAATGGACCACACCTATATGACTACGGTTTTAGTTTTTCACCACAATTGAAAGGGTTACTATTGATCTGTAATATTGAAGACATAAGGATTAATCCAGTGAAAGTATAGGTTGGTTATTTTCTTATAAAATGATGGGTTTTTTTCTATACCTATAAAACACATTAGATTTTTTTTAATAGTCAATGTGTTAGAAATTATAGTGTAAACATTTTTCAATATATTAAAAATGTGATGTAGTATAGTGGGTGTCATCTCACTCAGTTTGAGAATGGGTTAAAGAGTATAATATGATACACTACGGGAAAAAGGGCATTTTGCGAGGGGTTATTTGCGACGGGAATAAATCCCGTCGCAAATAGTCCTGTTAAAAACTTATTTGCGACGGGAGGATTTTCCCGTCGCAAATAACTACTTATTTGCGACGGGAAAATCCCACCCGTCGCAAAAAGGTTGGCGCGCATTGTGCGCCAAAACGCGGGGAAATTATTTGCGACGGGTGGTTACCACCCGTCGCAAATAACTGGCTGTGGTAAAAAGTATTTGCGACGGGAATATACCCCCATCGCAAATAATCGGCGGCGGTAGAAACTATTTGCGACGGGGGTATATTCCCGTCGCAAATAGTATGTCGGCAGGTTATTATTTGCGACGGGTCCCGTCGCAAATAACTATTTAACCATTGACCGTAATAAATGTGGGCTAAAGTATTTGCGACGGGTCCCGTTGCAAATAGTATTATTTGTGACGGGAAACCCATCGCAAATAGTCCCGTCGCAAATAATCTAACTTATAAATACACCCAGCCGTTTTTTTTCCATTCACCCTCAACTACTCTAATTTTAGAGTTCACAGTTTCTTAAGTTTAATTTTTTTTGCAGATTTGATATTGAAGTCTTCAACAATTATCAGAGATCAACCTCAGATCAATTTTTAAGGTATTTATATTATTTTTAATTTAATATTTATTTTTAATTTTTTATTAGTTTTAATTTTTTTTTAATTAGTTGTAATTTAATTATGTTTAGATTGTTTTGTTATTTAATAAATTTAAATTATTAGTATTCATTGTTCATAGTTAATGGTAATTAGGAGTAATTAATAATAATTAGAAATAATTAATAATAAATAGGAATAATTAATAATAATTATAGTTATATATATATAGTTATATTTAGCCATATATTAATATAGATTTATATTAATATAAATATATTTGGTTATATGAATGAATAAATATATATAAATATATATATATATTCATATATTAATATATATATTTATTCGTATAATAATATATATTTATTCGTATATTAATATATATTTATTCTATTTTTATATATATATACATATATATATATGTAGTTATAAGTTTTTATTCGTATATTTATTTGTATATTAATTAATTTATATTTATAAGCTTAGTTTTAAATAAATTTATAAAATATGGGTTTTTATGTGTATTTATAAATAAATAAATAAATACATATATACAATACACACACACACACACACACACATATATATATATGTATAGTTATGAATGAATACATAGAAATGAGGGGGTGAAAATCCTCTAAGAATGTTAAAATGACGATAACTTTAAATCCGTAAGTCCGTTTCAACTCCACAACCAGTCAAATCGAAGAACATGAAATGATCTTCGATATGATATGTGGTACAGGCCAAACAGACATCCGGATTGGATGTTATTGCCGTTTGAATGTTAAAAGGACCATAACTTCTAATCCATGAGTCCGTTTCAGCTCCACAATCAGTAAAATCGAAGAACATTAAAAGATCTTCGACATGATATATGGTAGAGGTTTATCGGACATCGGGATCAGAAGTTATAGCTGTTTGAACGGTGAAAAACCGGGGTGCCCCGACTGAAAACTCAGTTTTGGAGGCCTTTGGGGCCATTTTGGGCCTCGAAAAAACCTTGGACAGGTTTCACCTGTCCATAGGGCTGTAGAGCTCATCGCAAGCTTCGATTTGATATGCTGTAGAGCTCAAACGGAGTCCCGGATCAAAAGTTATGGCCGTTTGAAGTTTGGGTTTCATTTTCTTCTTATTTTCTATCTTTCATTAATTTTTTAATTTTTTTTATATTCAAAGAGTTATTAAATAACTATTAATTGATAAAAATTATGTAATTATTAATTAAAAATATTTTGTAAAATATTTTATAACCCACATTTACTGAACATCTTATACATTCATATTTGATTTTTATTCATCCTTTCTAAAACATATTTTAAAAATAAATATTATATTTATATCAATATAAATAGGTTTATTGATTTATATATTAATAAATATTTTTTAATTTTTTTTTTAATTTTTTATTATTATTTGCGACGGGAATATATTCCCGTCGCAAATAGTTGCTTCGAAGGAACTATTTGCGACGGGAAAAGGCCCGTCCCAAAAACTTATTTGCGACGGTCCCGTCGCAAAACAGTTTTTAAAAAAAACCACAAATCTATTTGCGACGGGCCCTTTTCCCGTCGGAAATAAGTGTTTTTGCGACGGGCCCGTCGCAAAATTTTTTTGTTGCGACGGCGTTTTCCGCAACGGGCGATTTGCGACGGAGCCCCGTCGCAAAAAGGCATTTGCGACGGGATCCCGTCGCAAATGACCCGTCGCAAATGCCTATATTTCCTGTAGTGATAATTTTTATCCAAACCACTCTAAAAAATATTTATTCATCTATTACTTATTATATAATTTCTTTTATGTATCTTTTACAATATAAAAGTTATTTAATTGTTTAATATTTGAATTGGTCACTTTATATTAATAATTTTTTAACTATGGTTACTTTTTTATGAAAGATAATTCACCCATTCTATATATTTTCATCACCCATCTACGACATATCAATAGTAATCATAAAAGGATACATTAAGGATAAGATAGTTTGAAAATTTTTCTAATAACTCACAATGAGAATCATTTCTTGGTTCTATTAAGAATATATTTTTGTTAACATTTTAAAATAGTACATAACAAGACTATTATAATTCATCTTTTCTATTTTGGGTAACATTAGGAATACAAATTGGTTGAATCAAACATTCCCACCACACATCAAGGGTAGTATGTATACATAGTGGAAGATCCAGATAAAATATTCTCTAATGTATATTAATAATCATTTTTTTATATTTTGACTAAATCTTATTTTTCTTTCAACTTATAATCTATTTCATTTCATAAGAGAAAATACTCTAAAATATTTTCTTAATGATAAGTTCATGAACTAGAATTACAGTTATTTTTTTGGAAATATTGTTGAAAATATTAAACTTTTCAACCTTTCTCATCAAATTTATAAAACAAATTAAACAAATATCCTTGAAGAATAAATTTCCAAGAAAAGGAAAAATACCATTTTCTTGAAGGATATATCACGCAGGGTAATTCACATTTTATTTTTGATTGCTCCAATATTTTTACTTTTTATTTCAAAAAAAAAAGTGCATAATAAAATGAATTTTCAAATCATAAAAAACAAGGATGTTAATGAATAATGAAAATAAATCCATGACATAATGGATTTATTCTGAAATATATTGCAATAAGGCAAAAAGTTAAAAATAATTTTTTAATGTTATATATATGAAAATAAATTATTAGGTAACATTTTAACCACCACATTGTTGTTCATGAGATATTATTAAATATTCTATAAATAATGGAAATATATTTGTGATGATTATAACTAGACAATGAGATATCAATTTTTATTATCATGCTTTACTCATTTTTTAAAATTATAATCCAGGTATTCATGATTTAGAGGAATTACTTGATTTATTTGATAATTAAATAAAATAATGACTTATGTATATATGTCACTAAACTAATAATATAAAAAATATCATGGAACTAAAAAATAATTAATCTCTTAAATTGAAGAAAGTTTTTTTGGATGTTTTAATGATTAAGTAAAAAATGTTATGTTGAATAAAAATTTTAGAAACATATCTTCTTTTATATATTAAATTTTTATCATTGATTTGGATTTTATATGAAAAGAAAAAAAGTCTGAATAATTATTTTGATAGAGTTGAAAATGAATAGATTTTTTATAAAATAAAATTAGTAATCAATGTGATTAAAATGTCAATATTTAAATCAATACTTGTTTTTATAAATTTAATGATAAAAGGAAGGGACGTAGTTGTGATTATGTTATTCCCATTATATTTTGAAACAATTTTTTTTAAAAATACTATATAATATATTCAGTTAATTTCCTTAAATATGGATATTATGGTAATTATAATTGTGATTATTGGTTGATGTTCCCCCAATCATTTGGTCATTTATGAAAGTCTTGTATAAATCAAATTTCAACGAAAACATTTGTAAACCATATAATAAATTGATACCTGAATGTTTTTATTCTAAATTATGTAATATTAATGCATTCATTATACCCTTTTTGTATGTATTTTATGATTATTAGGTTCAATGTTCTTGTAATTACAGTTTTATTCTTGGTGGGTTGGAATAATAATTGTAATATTTTGTATTTTATTTTTTCTATGCATGAATACCTTCAATCATTGTTTTATTCTACCATGTACTTTAATATTTAAATTTTTTTTGGTCACCAAACATGTGTAAAATTGTGTTTATATTTCATGTTATTGAATTTTAATTTTTATATGGAATTTGAATATGTTATTTTCATTAGAAATTATAGTTTACCTATATGATATTATAATTAGTTTACATTAAAAATTCATTTATTATCTTATAACATGTTTTGTAGAACCTTGTGACATTGAAATGTTTTTTAGACGTGTTTAATAATTGAATTAAAATTATATTAATATTTATGTGTTATTATATTGTTGAAAGAATGTAATCGATTTATTGGTAATTACTTTTCTTCTTAATTATTAATTTATCTTAGATATTATAGTATTTGAAACCTATTATATATAGTTTTATAAGTTAAATTTTCCAAATGATTTTTTTTATAATAAATAAATTTCATTTAAAAATTTAATATAAAATAAAATTTCATTTCTTGGAAAGAATGAAGATGAAATTTATAGGGAATAAATTAATTTTTATTATATTATATTCATTCCTTATAAACATTTTATATTTTTTAATTTCAATATTTTTTATTTTATTTTTATAAATCTATTTATTAAATTTTTTTAATTAAATTTTTTATCTATTTTCAATTAAATCTATAAATATTACTAGTGTTTTTATTTATAATAAGTGAATGTAGATTCAAGTTTGATATTTTTCACAAGAAATTTTTATTTATGTCATAGATATTTGTAATGCCGTAAATAATTTAAACCAATCATTATTCCAATTTTGTTATTTTACCTGAAAATTATTCTGGATTAAAAAATATTAGAATATAATTTGGATTTTTTTATTGGTATATTGATATTTTAAATATTTTCTTTAAATAATTTCATGTTAAATCATGGGGATGATTATATGGTCTAAAATATAATCATTTGTGCATGAATAACATGTAATACTTTCAATTTTTAAAATCTATTTTCAAATTCTTTTAGCATAACCTATCATGGTATAATAATTATATAGATTTTGTTAATGTCTAGTTCTGTATATAAAAACACCACTAGTTTTGGTATATATATATTTTTTAATTCCATTACACTCATTGAAAATAATATTTTACACATAAATTTACATGGAATTATATTGTGTTTTTATGCTAACATATTTATATTTCTTTATAATCTCTTAAAATCTGGAATATATTTTTTAGTTTACTATTTTAAATTTATCTACACATTTTTTTAACATATTACTTTATTCATTCTTTTATTACATATTTTATGATGAAAATTCATTTTTTATACATTTAGTTTACATACAATAAAATATTATTAAGTATTTCTCTTTCTTTTTACAAATATATTTTAAAATTTCACTCACTGTATAAAATTTTATCTCTAATGTTGATATATATTATAATAGTTACTTGATTTATGTTTTCCAACTATAATACATATTAATTTTTTTAAACTATTTACATTCATGAAATACAATGTGGTTTTCCAGAATTCATAAATTTGTGGTGTGTTTATTTTTAACAATAAATTAAATTATATTCAAAATTGTGCAAAATAATTTGGGACAAAACATTATTATTTAAAATATAGAATTATTCTATTATTACATGGTATTTATTTTGTAATTTCAAAATTTAGGAGAGATTTTTAAAATATAATACGGTTTTTAATTATCAATAGGTCTATAATGTTTATTTTATTCTTGAACAACTTTACTTTTTGAGAATTACAATCGTTTTTTTAATTCTCCCCTTTAACCAATTTATGTGTTGGTGGATTATAAACAATATTTCTATAACTTCATTTAACATATGAATTTGAATGTCTCGGTACATTGAAATTTCTAACTATAATTTTTTATGTATTGATAAATGTTTCATTATATTTTATTATATCATAATATTTCATTCCACAAAATATCATTATATTTTGGATTTTTATTCATTATAATGTGTTATACATGTTTATTATTGAGTTATTAGGATGAAAACATCATTCAGCGGCTTAAAATATCATTCTTATATGTTTTGTACTATTCCCAGTTACCTGATTCAAGTAGTTATTTCTCCCATATAGCTAATCTGTATAAAAAATTCTCTCAAGTAGCCAAGTATTATACCCGAATATCTAAAAATGATTATCTTATTTATATAAATAATATCATTGGACAGAAAAATCCAAAATAATGGATTATTATTTCATTAGAAAGGTAAAAACATATAAATTTCATTATAAGACATAAAATTATTAATAGATCATTATCACTTAAGAATTATTTTATTCCTCTATGCTTCTTTACAGTCAAAATTATGTATATTTTCCTGTCTATTTTTTGGAGTATCTTTTTGATAAATTGACCTATGTAACTATGATAAAGGTTACGACTTATTATATGAAAGGATAATGAATGTTTTTAAATATAATTCAAATAGAGATATTGATGACTTAACCATTTATAAGGTCATTATTATTTATAAAATTAGATAATAAAAAAAATTTATAGATTTCAAAATTTAGATATGTATAATTTTGAATATGTGATGAATTCAATTAAATGGTGACTTTTCTATGTGAATCATCTATATGATTCACATAAAAGAACCCCTTTTGGTAATTTCTCATGTGAATTTTCTTATGTAATTATCCTATATGATTCACCTATGATAATTATTTATAAGTGGTTTTGGAAATTTCTAATAGATATCTGATAACTAATTTATATAATTTGTTTTGTGTAATATTTCACATTTCAATTATGTTCATGTTTATTAAGAATATTTTTTGTTTTCTGTTTTTTGTAAAATTATTTGTTGAAGGTATTTAGTATATGTAGAAAGTTTTTAAATTTCACGATTGAGAAATAAATGATATTCATTTATGATTAAGGGTGTATCGAGATTCACATTGATATTTTGGAAAATGTTATATTCAATATCAATAAAAATATCATGAATTTTTATTATATAATGGAATGTTTTTTTCTCAAAAATTAATATTCATTACTAACCACTTTATTAATTCTTCTTATCTTATTCCTCTCTATACACAATGAGTTTTATATAATATCATGAGAGAGAGAACTCAAAAAATACATAGTGTAAATTATAATTGAATGGAAATATAACATTTTAGACTTGTATGAATTATATTTTTTATTCCACATATTTTATAATCTAATTTTATTGAAACATTTACTTCTATTTTAATTTTGTACTATTAAAAATGATTATTTTTGTAAAACATGATTTTTATTATAAGATAATAATTAAAATATTCATCCATGTGAAGTTTTGATATTTTTAATTTTTGAAAGAACTTCATAGACTTAAAAATAAAAAAAATAATAGTTTCTATTTTTTGGGTATAAAAATATCAAATCTTTCAGTGAAGTGTGGTAGATTGGACTCTACGTTTACACATTCATGCGGCATAGTACACAATAGAGTCCTATAGAATCATTTTCATCTTATTACTATTGTAAATTGATGGATTTTTTAGCTTCACTATTTCTCTATATTAATGGGCCTGAGAAATACCTAATTAATCAACGATATCTTTTTCAGAAATATTTTACTAGGTTAAACTATTTTATTTATTCATGGTTATGTAATTTTAATGGTAGTATTGTCATTCTTTTTAGTCCATTCATGGAGTTATACATCCTTAACAGAAGGTATGTATGGGTGTAGGCTATCCCATTATAGGAATGGGTTTATTATATCCCCTTATAATAATGGTATTATCTTAAAACATAAAATAGAATATGAACGGAACACTCCTGTAAGATTTTGGGTTTAGTTTTTCTCCTTAAATGATTAGGATTCCCATAAAATGTATAATATATATAGTTAATATGGATCATGTGAATGTATAGGTGGGTTCATCACATATAAAAGAATATATTTTTTTAACCCATAAAAATATATAAAATCTTGTTAATCCTCTAGAAGTGAACAAAGAAGATATAAAGATTTGTAATGTTCCTTCAAAACTGATATTCTATAGTGGGTGTAATATCTCTCAGTTTGTGAGTGGGGTGAAGAGCAGGCTTGGATCACATATATCAAAACTAGTATAAAATTGTTGTCTTTCTCTTTAACATACATTATAATTCATTTCACTGCCTTTATTCATATCATTGTGGTTAATTTTTTTTTTAATATTTTAATCAATCACTTTCCACTCATAAATCATAAACTCTAATTAATATTTTAATCAAATACATCTCAACCCTATATTTTATTTTTTCCATCACCCCTTCAGGACCTAATAGTAGTCCATTATAGATTATATTTCATATGATGAAATATGAATAAAACATAAAAAATATTTGATTCCTTGTATATAATCTTTTTCAATATAAGAAACCCCTTTCGATGGTCAAGGAGAGTTTTGGTCTTGACATACAAATGGGATCGCAATCACAAGGTCATGGATGATTTTAGTCCAAAATTCATCCATAATAGTTTATAGATATTTTTTATTCATATATCACAAATTATGTTTTGGGAAACTAAGTTCATTAAAAAATCTCTTGGATATTATTGAAATGAAAATTCAAATCTAAAGGATTCCTCTATTTTTGTTATTCATACTACCCCTACCCCCCCAAATATTGTGCTTTATTTCTGAAACCAATATGGAATGTCAATTAGATGCAACTTATTAATTTTCTAGATGTTACTTTTTTCCATTAAATGCCTTACCCACATAATTATGGATGACACTTACCTAAATTGACTACAGTCTGTCACCCTATACATGTCCCATGTCATTACATCTGATTTCATAGCTCTAAATTTTTGAATTACTTTGTTTCATCACCGTATCCATAATATGTTTGAGCAGTCATTCCCTATGGAACCCATGTGATTTATTCATGGTATTTTATTTCCTTGGGTACATGAATACCATTCCTTAATATTGATTCCCTATTATTTTAAATTATAGTAATCGACATGAGGGTTTTTAGGACATGGTAAAAGTAATTAGGAGATTATATCTTCGAATTTTTCTTTTTAATGAAAAAAAGGTTAAAATGATGATCCCTAGTGTTCTATTTATATGTAATTTTAAATCCTTGGGTCAAGGGGTCATATCATAGAAGTGAGTTGTATATGATAAAACATCCATAGATATTTGTTCACATAAGTGATCTATGAAAGTCAAAAATATTTTATGTGGGGTCATGGATGTGCCACACACAAGGATATGTTGGAAAGATAGTAATAGATTCCCTATCCCTTTTTTCTTTATGTCTTTGGTTTATTATTCCTTGAAAGTTTTTGGTATTTATAGGGAAAATGAGAGAACCCACAAATACCTTTTCCTAGGATAGGATCTTAATAGAATATGGTTTATTTAATCATAGGTTCAGAGTAAACTAGTTTGAATTATTCCAAAAGTGAGAGATAGAGAGAGACAAAAAAATTTCTATTCAACCATTTTCATAGCTCACATTTTTTATTGGCACTTGTATTTCAATTAATATTTTTATAGATGCTGATATCCAAATTAAAATTACCATTAATTTCACATATAATCTACATGATTAATAGGAATTAATGTAAATTGTATCTAATACCTAGGATAGTACCCCTAAATAAAACTATTCCACTATTCTTATGTTAAAAAACATCTATCTAATGTAAGCTATGAAACCCATAGTCATTCTTTCAATGCAATGTTTCTCCATACATTCATTGTCAATATATACATGAGGTGGTAGGGTATGTAGACCTAGTGGAGGATATTAAATTTAATATTCTATATGAAGTTACTTTCATTTATTTATTTTCATGATGTTTCTTTCATGAATTGAAATGTGAGAATTAACTCAAGTGAATTAACTTGTTTGAAGCCATGTGGGTGAATGGACTTTAACAGAGGGTCTTATTAAAACAGGATTTTTTTAGGTACTTGGGTAAGGTAACCTCATTGACACCATGTTCTAGTATGTTGTTTAGTCTTTTCAATTTCCTACTAATTTTTGGGAACCAATTCCTTATTTTTATTATGGAATCTTACATCATTTTGATAATTTCTTACAATTGAAATATCATATGATTCTCTACATAAATCTAGTGTATGAGAAAATGATTCAAATTTTTGATTAACAGTCCACTATGAATATTGGGTTGATTTGGTACATTATTGGACTATGATATTACCATACATGTGAAACCACCCTCTCACTGTTTATTAAGTAACTGAAGAAGTAACACATCCAATATCATGTATGTGATTTACATTCATTTTGTGATAATGTTCATTTGTAAAATATGATCATCCTGATGTTGGACACTTATAAACCATGTTCCTTGTTTATCAGGTAAAAAAACCATACAAAATCCAACATCACTAATAAGGATTATTATATTAAAGAAGGTAAGACATTATTTTCAATCTAATTCCACAATTTTATTATTAATATTGATATAAAACTTCCTATTTTTGATCCAATGATGCATTATTGTAAATCTTTTTTCTATTTATCTTCAATTGAAAAATCATAGGGATTTATTGAATACAGGGACCTCCATTCCATATGTGGAGTTAATGAACAGTAGATTTGGGATTATAGGGTTCCTGATAATTATGATGAAATTATATCTATACATAATTTCACTATTTATGGAGTCGATTAGGTTATAAATACATAAGTATTTAATATCCTACATCTAGTCCACATATTTATAAGCATATGGATCCCTCAATCCAACCCCATCCACATAACTCATGGGGAACCAAATATCAATTTATGGGATTAATAAAAAGTCTCAGGAATTTTTATCCTTGGTGTCACATATGATCATCTCATCCTATTGAATGGAATGTGGGATGGCATTGAAAAAATACCGCTTATTCCATGAGTTACTAGAAATATCCTTGAAGGTCATAGGGCAAGACCCTCACCCATGAGATGATTTTCATCGTTATTTATTGATTAATTCATTCTTTAATCCCCATGGATTTCGATGGAGGAGTAAGAATCCATCAGGTTGTCATATAATTTAAAATTGGGTAATTCTACGGAAATATTGGAATATATAGGAGAAATGAAAACTTAACACATGGAATTGTACCATAGAACCTATCATCCTCAAGAAGTACCATATCTTCCCCTTTTAGAATTTTTTTAGATCCTATATAATTTAGTCTCATGAATATAATGGTTGTGTGAGGCAAGATACATTCATCATGGCGGCCATGTTGCAAGAAAGGGAGAATGTGGGGTTGGAATCCCATGTCTTATCAAATATTCACAAGTAACTGATACACATTAATATAATTAATTTCCATTTAAATATTTCATGATAATTATAATTATTTTAGTGATGTATAGAGGAACATTTTATCTATTATACAACACTCAGTGAAGATGGTATTCTGTGATGCTGGTCCCACACATTTTTCTAAGATGTTTCTAGCATCAAACCCCTTCCATTAATTTATGTGTTAGATATATATACATTGGAATTATATTGGTATTTAAATGTAATATCATATGATTTTATAACCTCAAGTACATTTATAGATAATGGACTTAGTGATTATGATCCCATATCATATAAAATTTCCTTTGGATCATATGTATTGGAAACATAGATAAAATATGAGATCATCTTTATCCAATACACATTATAGAATCACCTACAAATTTTTCTTCTTACATAAAGAAGAACCACAAAAAGTCCCATGTTTATTCCATAAAAGAAACATATAATGGTGGCATGGTAACTCTAAGTAGTCATCGCCCAGTAATTCTCTTAGGATGTAATCTAGTTTTCCCTATTTGGAGCATTCATTATGTTAACTATTTGGTATCTAAATTCTTGAATCTCATATAATCCTCATGGGTTAATAGAGAGTGTAATTCTCCGTGTTATTAATGATATATCTATAGGTAAATGATGGAACAGAAATTAGTTTTATACTAAGATTCTTATTGATGATTATCTAAAATCCCCCAAGGGGCCCCATCCATAGTTCATGCCGAAATTTAGTGTGGAAAATACTGTACCATATTGACAGAATACAATGTTGTCTCATTGTCACAATTGAGAAGTGACTTAGGCTATATTAATTCAAGATTATACTATTATATAATAGTCTAGGAATCCAATGATGTTAATTTAAATTGAGTCTTCCTCATAACTAAATGAGAAATCATTAATCTACGTATGACCTGATGTGGACCAATTTTTTTGATTAATAGGCATTCTTACATCAGGTATATAAGGGCGGGTTTTCATGTTGGAAAAAACATTTCCCAAGATGTAGACATAAAGTCATGATAAAACTATCATTATGATACCAATAATCTGGATGTGGAAATAACTATTAGAGAGATATTGATTCTTATTTACTCCTCTAATAGTTGAATCCAAGCCACATCACAAGTGAAAAAATGTATTAAAGAGTGAAATAAGTGGTATCTAATTATCACAACATTACATAGGATGCTTTTATTGATTCATAGGGTGTATTTCTATAAAAAAATCATATTCCCCGTATAATGTTTTAATTTTGAACTATTAATGAGAAATAAAATCACATAGATTTTAAAATGGGGGGAAAGAATCATTGGATCTTGAATCTCTAAGATATAGGATAGGTAAATTCCATAACATGGATGTGGAATATTCCACTCAAGTGGTATGATATTTTTACCCATGAAAAAGGGTCATAGAGGAAGAAATATTGGGTGGGAATGTACTCCAAAACCCTCTGAAAACATTATTTGGGAGAACAATACTAGTATTCCTTTACGTAAAATGAAAAACTATACTGTGGATATACATTTCTCCAAATGTTCTATTAGCTGTGATTAGTTTGAAAACATCGCATATTTATATTCTATCCAAAAATACAAATCTAACCACCCATATGGTTTATAAAATATAATTATCTTTCATCCCTTCAAGGATTCAATTTTGATCAATTGTGTATTGTGAATAATGATCCAAATGACGTGTGGAATATTGTTGGTTAGTCTGTGAATTCAGAATGAGAGTCATAGATATATGTGACCCCAACATTTCCTTATACCAAATGGGGAGAAGTGAATTATAGTAATTGTGACTATGAATAAATTATTTTCATATACATATTACTGAATTTCTTTCCTTTTGTATTGTTAGACACATTGAAAAAATTATATAACCAAAGAACAAGTAAAATTGATTCTTAAAAATCCTAAAAGGTGTTTATAGGTGGATTGGGTTATCATATACAGGCCATCTTGGTGACACTGATTCAATAGGGCTAGTGGTGGTAAAATCACTTTATCCTGAAGAGTAATTTTTCCCTCTAATCATTTTATCCTAGGATTTTATTATTTATGATCTATGTAAATTAAAGAAAGAACAATTCTCATAAACGGATCCATCTATCAATCATGTGATGAAAACAATTAAAGATCTCATTACTCTCCTACACTTGAATGGGTAACCTCCAATGACTATGGGGGTGAAGATGGTGAATTGAAAAAAATTGAGTCCTAACTTAGGTGTTGTGGATGTCCTCAATAACGATGACTTATTTTATTAGGAACCACATCCTCCATAGTACAATACAATTGGGGAGAATAACCCCTACCTATATATAAAATTTAGAAAACATTTACCAAAGAAACAAAATGATACCCCAAATCATTAGGGAAATTCATGTCCCTAGTGGTTCCACTCAGGTCATTATTCACCCAACAAGTCATCTTCTATTAAACCATGTTTCACTTGGGTAAATTAATTTTCAATTCTACCTTGTATCCCATGATTTAGATACCATATTCTTTCTACAATTAATACATGGTTGATATAACTTCCAGTTCAACCAAGAAAATCTTGGGAGAGAATACTTTTAGTTAAACCATATATCACTAGGGTGATATGCCATCCATTTATAACAAATATCTATTATGTGGAGTCATTTTTAGTAATCCCATGTACCACTTTCTAGAAGTCCCTTTTGTTTTTAACAAATTATTATCTAGGTGATAAATCCTCCATATCATAATCTCATTTCATAAAAAAATAAATGATAAATCCTATACCGATATCTCCAATATAAGGGAGGCCAATCCAGAACCCCTTTAAGGCCTCCATATTTTCATGATTAAATCATAAAATACATATTTATGTCATTTATAATCAAGCATTCCCACAGTAAAATATCCCTGTATTAACCAACCTAATATTTGGGGTCCTTAGGATATTCAAAATAATTAATAACATTAAAAATGAATATCCTTACCATGGATGTTGTGTTTAAGAGATTATCAATATGGTAAGTGGTATTCATGACCTACTTTTCCTTAATATTAGAAGTGAATAAGATAGTATTCATGCCTTTTAATTTTCAGCACACATTTTCCTATATCCTGGTTCAAGGTTTATAAATAGGAAAGAATATGAAAATATAAAATCCCATAATATTTATTCTTTACAACCCCTCTGTAGCCTTGTCCTCATCCATTGGAGATTGCGAAGGAATTTTTTTTCATCATTCATAGATTAATCCCCTAGCCTTTCTTACAGGATTTCATACCTTTCCTTCCTTCCATATCACCTTTCAGATCCACTAGAAGATGATGGATAATGTTCCTTTTGGATTCTAATTATTGTTTTAACCCATTAAAATTAGATTATGAGACATTAAATAACTTCTATTATCACTTTTATCTCACACTAATAATAAAAACACATGGTATTAGAGATCGATAGTGATCTGGTCACCAGCCTAGTCAAAATGTATAACATGTCAATATTTCTTAGGAATAAGTACAAAAAAATTGATCTTTCTTTCACATTTATACGTGATTTATTACATAAAATTACACTTAATACAACCAGGATGATTGATATGTCTAGTGTCTTGGGGAATTAGGTACATTACATAACAAATTAAAATGGGTAGTACAAAATATTCATTTCAAACATCCTTAACATGATTATAATATTCCATCGAACATAAATCTGCATGGGATAACCTATGGACATACATATGAAAGGGGTGATATATAAATCCCAATAACAGAATAAAGATGCCATAAAATGTAGATAATGATAACTGTTTGACCAAAGGTACATAAGAAAGGATCAGTAATCATAAACATGATCAATGAGGCATGATATAACATGATAATCATAAAGGAAACATGGGAAAGGTTGAAACAAACTAGAACACTAATTCCAAAAAAAATTCAAGGATAAATTGCAAGAAATCATGATGGAAAAACAATAAAATAATCATGTTTACTCCTTTTCCCAACATTAGGTCTCATGAAACTAATCATAACCCATTTCAGTGGAGGAATATATAATTTCAGGTGCACCAATCCCTTTCATTTCATTCTCATGGTTATGTATACCACATATATTATACAAAATGAATACATTTATCATAATATTTTATTACATTTCAAGGAGTGTGGAATATATAAATGTAATTACCAATTAAAAAAATTACTATTGTATATGTTGAACATTCTTGAATGTAAATGTGTATGATTTTCACTACACAATTATTTACGCATGGAAAATCGCTATGAATTTTTTTCACCATGACGGTCAGTTGATGAGATTGAAACAAGTCCTTAATAATTTGGAAATAAAATGGGAAATAATAAAGACATGAAAATACATATCCAAATAATATGTGTAAAGAACCAAAAATTACATGTACATTTGTTTTAAATTATTTGGGAATATTATGATTCTTTGAAAATTGATTTTGCAAAATTCGGAGGCTCGGTGTGCCCAGAATTAATTTCTGAAAAAAAATTGGTTACATTCGGTAAACGTGTGGGATGTGTTTTCTATCTTTTGAACCAGTGCACGAATTAAAAATCCAAGCATGCTGTTGAATCTGCAGCACCGTTATTCACTTAAGAGAAGCTTCACTTCAATCGCAGTTGGTTGGGAGAAAAAGATAGTTTTTCATCTTTTAATGAAATAATAAAATAACATAAACTGTTATTTTATTTCTTTGTCTGTTTTCTACCACCTTTTGAGTGGTGGTGGCAGGGATCATGGAGTTAGTCAGACATTTAATTATGGGGTTTTAATTTAAAAGTTACATAATGGTATTGTAACCACCCCTCGAGTAATTAATGAGAAACTTTAATTATGTCAATTAATGAGGCACATTAATTACATCAATTAGTGAAACTCATTAATTCTTCAAGGTGTTGCCCCCTTTCCCCCATCCTATTTAAATGGAGATTGGGTGGGGTTTTGGCATGGCTTTATCAAATGAGGAAACCCTAATGATGTGACACCATGCCTTCCCCTGAAAGATAACAGAGGATTGATGATTCCCATTGTAGGATCGATCTGAAGCCTGACAGATAATGAATGCCAACTCATGAAAACCTTATCAATCATCTAGCATACTCTCAAACATGGAATCACCACCATCCATGACATCCCCAACAATTCATGAGTTAGTGGTTGTCTTTTAGTTCAAGCTTTTCCCTCGATTCTATTTCTATTTTGTGGGAGGTTGTTGCGGGGGATTTGAACAGTGTTCAACATTTTTGAAATGTGATGAATAATTACCTCCTTCTATCATTAATTCAAACATATAGGGAGTGGGCTAAACAAAAAATGTCGGGAACCTCCACCACTTGTTTTTCTATTTCTTTATTTGGATACATTTTACCCAATTCGGAGGCCACGTGAGATAGATGGTCACGCTGGGGAGGTGGAAATTCAAGAGGCCCTTCAGCCCGGACGACGCTAATAACAGACCACGGGATCATGTCCAGTGGCCTGCGGAAACAACCGCTGGTACGCCATGCCGGTTGCAACTGGCGGTGGATAGAGGAGGCACATGGAAATCAGTCGTGGGCAGTGGGAAGGGGTGTGCCATCGTGCGCTGCAGTGGCTAGAGGCGACCGGCCTGAGCTAGCCACGTGAGAGAAGGGCAGTTCCCACAGGCATCACTGGTGACAGGAGGGGGTGGTGCGGCCTCGTACCGCGTCGCATTGTGCCGGAAAAAATAGCCCCGCATCCACGGGACCTTCTAGGTGATGTGGTCCGCCTTCAGGGGGGACATGAAAGATGAGGTCCTGCCAAACGGGCCGGACCCACGGCCTAAAGAGCCAGCGCGGGTGGGCCTAGCCCCACCCAGTAGGCCAAGCTAACGGTGTCCCGAGCCCGCAAACCATTCGGGCCAACCCTGACGGGCTAGAACTAGTGAACTAGGCCGAACCATAACGGGCTAGACCCAGGCAGGGTCAGGCAGACCCCAGGACCCGTTGCATCGGGTCGGCCTGACCGAGTCAGACCGGCCCATGACCTAACCGGACCCCAAATAATGAAACGCCTATAACTGATGAACCGAGTGTTTGTTTGACATGCCGTCAGTGTCGTTGGAACCCTTTTTTTGAAGTGATCCCTTAGGAATAATTCAGTGGGCTTGGACAAGTTGGACTAGACTGAGGCATGATCGCCCCCATTTCACCAAAAGGGGTATAACTAACAGACTGGGCGTCCGATCGACGCATCGTCTGTGTATTAAGGACAATTGCGACAAGGAGGTCCTTTAGAGATACTCTATATGATTTTTGATGAAGTTTGACGTGTGACCTGGGTTGGAGTATACTTGAATCCAAACATGCCTTTTTTTTAAAAGTACCCATATCTCATAGATCGAGTGTCTGATCGACGCGTCGTTGGTCATGTTGGGAACCGTATAACGAGGCAGTCCCTTGGGTATTTTTTTCATGGGACTTCATACCAGTAGAAATATGACAGATGGCTTGAGGTGTAGAGTCTTCCTAAGAATAGACGTGCTTCATGTGAGAATCCATTGGCTTGCATTGACATGAATAGGAAGAGCGACCAATACGGGTCAGCATCAGAAACTCCAAAGTGGGATGATCTATCCGTATGACTAAACATCCCTACCTCTGTATGAGTGACTAATATGGGTCAGTAATAGTGAACAATACGGGTCAGCAGCAGTGAATAATACGGGATAGCACCAGTGACCAAAATGGGTTAGGACCAGCGACCAATACGGGTCAGCACCAACGAATAATACGGGTCAACATCTAGCGACCAATGTAGGTCAGCATACAGTGACCTAGACGGTTCATCAGTGGATTTACTAAGAATATGATTATTTGGGTCTATGACTAGTCATCCCTATCCCAGTAATCATGAAGTTATACCATTAGAGTTAGCTATCACATTTGCTTTGTGCTTTATTATTTAGATCATGCTTATGATTTTACCGTTGTGGTATTTCTTATGGCTTTTTCCTTTGTGGATTACTGGAAGACCTTCGTGGGTCTCGAGGTCCCCTACTGGGTATTGTTATACTCACCCCTGCATGGACTTCACCTCACACATGTGTGTCTGGTTGAGACTACTGATGCTCCGAGGAAGACATTAGAGGTTCGAGAATTGGTGGATCATGGTGCAATGGGAGCAGTCGAGATCCTCTTCTTCTACTTTATACATACAACTACTACCCTCCAAGTAGAGATCTAGGGTAGATGCGATAACTTTATACATTCAATTAAGTTTCTAGGTCTTGTATTCTAACCCACTATTTTCAATTTATAGTTGTACTTGTGGTTGTACTTTACTCTCATGGTTGAACCTTTATTTTTTTGGTTATTTACATCAGTTTCCCTTTTTAGTTTGTACAATTCTATAAAGTAATTCCTTCCCTGTTCAGGAAAATCCTCCAGGTTCTACTCACCAACCCCTGGGCTATGGAAGGCGGGCTTGGGGTAGTCACATCCGGGCCCCGTGGGAAGGGTCATGACATAGTGGAATCAGTGGGAGGTTGGTTCTACTAGAAGAACTAAGAGTCTACATTTAATGAGGTAATGGTGTAAATTGTCTTGAGTTCAGTTTTTAGTGTAGCGAGTCTAGTGTTGGTGTGGCGGTCAACGTATCCATACACCAGGACCCTAAAATTATATTTTCTGACTCAGTATATAAAAACACCAGTTTCTAGTGTTTTAAATCAATTTCTTGATATTTCTTGAGTCATCTCACTAGGTATAACTTATTAATCATGGCATATTCGTTTCTTATAGGATGACTCCAAAAATACATCCATCTAGGATTCCTATTAGAGATTGTGACTGTGGTCCATCGAGTGATGAGGCATTTGTATATGGAACACTCATAGTTATGGCACCGTCGGGTGGTGTACTATCAGCACCACCACCCATTAAGCAGCATATGCTACCAGTGGATCATGTACGCTGGTTGAGTGTGTTTCATGAGTTCTAGAGACAAAGGCCTCTAAGGTTTTGAGGTGATATGGACCCCCGGGCAAGAGAGGACTAGATTGAGGCAATTTTGTGGGTCTTTCTCTTAGTAGATACACCTACCGAACAGATGTCAATCTTGGTCTATATCCTTCTTGAGGGCTCGGAAAGATGATGGTGGAGCGTGACGCTTTTGGTGCATGAAGAGATGACCCTCACCTGGCCGAATTTTGAGAGCCTTTACTGGTCAGAGTTCATGCAAGTGATGTTATGCTCTGAGTGTATTCAGGAGCTACTGCATTTGTATTAGAGAAGCCAGATTGTGGCTCAGTACTCAGTGAGATTTACTAACCTCTATTGATACTCCAACGACATGGTACGAGACCCTTACTTTAGAGCCCAGACCTTTGAGTGGGGGCTACAATGAGAGATCAAATCTGCGTTAGTTTCTCTCAGCATTCCGATGTAGGATGGGGTACTAGAGCGATATTTTTTGATTGAGAGCTTCCTTGCCGAGCAGGCACAAACAGTTAGAGCCCATACCAGACAACAGGTAGCAGATTCATCTACAACTTTCAGTAGATAGACCATGAAAAATCCCAAGAAGGCTAGACCTTCTAAAGGGAAACCCTGAGATATAGGGTCAGAGGTGTGAGTATCGAGAGGCTGAGGGAGCCACCAGTGAGGCCTGATTTGTTTTTCCCGCTGGGAAAGGGTCATAGAGCTCATGACTACCCGACTCCTTGTGTGGATGATCCAAAGATGGTGGAGGGTCCACTGAGGTAGTGACAGTGGTAGGAGCATGAGCATCATCCAGGAAGCGGATGAGGCATGGGAGTAGGGCCTACAACAAAAGGTGGTCGAGGTCACCAGGCACTACCACCACCACCCTTGGGCAGTCCACCATGAGATAAGGGTGTGGGTGGATGGGGAAAAGTCCAGCTACAGGAAGTAGAGTCTCATGATCCTAACGTCCATGAGATGATATGAGGTATGATCTTTATCTTCTCTAATTTAGCTACAGTGTTTATCGACACAGGTGCTAGGAATTCTTTCCTTACCACGGATGTAGTTTGAAACACTACGATTCTGACAGATCTTTTAGCTTGACCTTTGAGTTTGTATACTCCTATGAGAGGAGATTTAGTCGTCTCACATAGGTGGTTACAATGTGATCTTACTCTTGGAGGAGAGAGTTTCAAATGGGATCTTCTAGTAGTAGCGTTGAAGCCCTACGACGTCATTCTAGGCATGGACTGACTATCACCAGTTCACATATAGATTGACTTCTTGAGACATATAGTGCAATTTACATGAAGAGATGGAGGAAATGTTTTATTTTGTTGGTGAGAAGGAAAATAGAGCAGCACAAGATGGACTTGCGCTCAAAAGGGTGCATCTAATTACATATCAACTGGTGTGCATAACCTTCGACATGGTGGATGTGGCATTTCCATAGTTTCTAGTGGTGGTGGATGAGTATGAGGACGTATTTATAGAAGGTATCCTAGGAGACCCTCCTCGTAGAGAGGTAGAATTCCTCATTTAATTGTAAATAGTAACATCACCTATATCTACACCAGCATATCAGATGGCCACTATGGAGCTCCGGGAGCTGAGGTTACAATTGGAGGACTTACAGAGTAAGGGATTCGTAAGGCCCAATGTTTCTCCTTGGGCATCCCCAGTGTTGTTTTCCAAAAAGGCAGTGGGATGTTTGAGGCTATGCGTGGTCTTTTGGCACCTAAACCTGGTGACCGTGAAGAGAAAGTATCCTCTGGTGGGGATTGATGAATTGTATGATATGTTAAAAGGATTGAAGTGGTTCTCGAAGATATACCTCATATCAGGCTATCATCAACCCAAGGTAAAGGATGAGGACATGCTGAATATAGTATTCATATGTCGGTATAGACATTATGATTTCTTGGTGATAACTTTCAGCATGACCAATGCTCCATTAGTGTTTATGGGGCTCATGAACAGGATCTTCCAGCCATACCTTGATCACTTTGTGGCTTTCTTCATTGAAGAAATATTGGTGTAATCAGTGTCTGAGTAAGATCACTTTATACACTTGAGGATAGTTTTGGACATACTCTGGGAGCACTAGTTATTTGGTAATATCTCGAAGTGTGAGTTCTGGATACGGATGGTACACTTCTTTGGACATGTCATATCAGAGGCTGAAGTTTCAGTTAATCCAGCAATGATCGAGCCAGTACTTTCTTGGGAGGCACCGAATAGTGTCACTGTGGTGTAGAGCTTCCTTGGATTAGTAGGCTAATTTCAGACTTTCTCACCCAATTTCTTCATATTAGTAGCACCTATGACTACCTTGATGAAGAAGAGGAAACCCTTCCTTTGGCCAGAGACATTCCAACATAACTTTCAACATATAAGGTAGTCCTTGACTAGTGCTCCCTTCTTGAGGTTTTCTGAGGAGGTCACTGACTATGTGGTTTACTATGATGAATTAGGGACCAGAATCGGTAGCGTTATGTGATAGGGTGATGTAGTCATTACTTATGACTCATGAAAGCTAAGGCCTCATGGGAATAATTATGTGACTCATGACATGGAGTTGGAAGCAGTAGTCTTTGCCCTGAATATATGGTGAAACTACTTAATGGGAGAGCGGTTTATTGTATACATAGACCACAAGAGTCTCAGATATATCTTCACAGAGAAATATCTGAATATGAGATAGTGAAATTAGCTAGAGTTCCTCCAGGACTATGACTTTGAGATAGCCTATACACTTGGGATGGGGAACGTAGATCCATATGCACATAGCCGGAGATCAATTTCGCAGCTACTAGACTAGGATTTATAGTAGTTAGTCTGGATTCAGATATTCTACATGGATTGAGATGAGACAGTCTACCTATAGTCGATGGTAGTTGCCCCTCCAATCCTTTAGTGATTCAAGGAGGTGCAACTCAGAGACAGCGACTATGAGACTACAAGTGCTCAGATATCCTTAGGCCATGCACCTAATTGATATTCTGAATGTGGGGAGCACATTATCCTTTTCAGAGGACGTAGAGTTGTACCATTGGTGCTACGAGAGGAGGTGATGATGGAGTTCCATACATACCCCTTGGTAGTACATCCAAGCGTGATAAAGATATAATACAACCTCTGGTGTTAGTACTGGTTTCTAGGGATGAAGAAATTTGTGAAAGAGTTTATTTCTAGATGCCCCACTTGACAGCATGTGAAGGCTGATCACTAGGTACTAAAAGGCTTGACCCAACCACTCAAGATACCAAAGTGGAAGTGGGAAGGGATATTTATGGAATTCATGATGGGGTTACCACATACGTTCAGAGGTCACGATACCATCTGGGTGATCGTTGACCGACTCACCAGGTCATCCCACTTCTTTGCTATTAAAGAGAAGGGTTCGACAGAGATTTTGGGACGTCTCTATTTTTAGAATATCATGTGACTTCATGGGGTGCATTCGACAATAGTCTCATAATGTGATTCAAACTTCACATCCCAGTTTTGGAAAGGATTGCAAGGGGATTTCGGGGCTCACCTACGCTTGAGTATAGATTTTCACCCACATACCAATGGTCATATTGAGAGGACTATCCATACCATGGAGAAAATTCTTTGTGCATGTTTCCTATATTTTAGTCATTGCTGGGAGGACTACCTACTCATGGTGGAGTTCGCTTACAACAACAGTTATAACTCCACCATTAGTATGAATCCTTTAGAAGCGTTGTACAAATAACCATGCGGATCACCCTTGTGTTAGACGGATCTAGGAGAGCAAACACTCTTGGGCCAAGAGAAGATACAGGCTACCACTAAGAAGGTACAGGTCATTTGAGAGTGGATGAAGAGAGAAAAAATCTGATAGAATTCTTATACTGATATGTGATGGAGACCACTGGAGTTCCAGGAGGGCGGCCACGTAATCTTGTGAGTCTCCCCTCGATGGGAACTATAGAGATTTGGCTGAGGTGGAAAACTCTCACCAAGGTTTATTAGAACATTCATGATACTTAGCAGGATTGGAAATGTGGAATACCACTTGGTACTACCACCATAGTTGGAGAGGGGGCACAGTGTCTTCCATGAATCTTAGCTAAGGAGATACGTGCATGACCCATATCAAGTCCTCAACCATGGTGAGCTGGAGATTGAAAACGGGGTGAATTTTGTAGAGTTCCCAATGGAAATAGAATATTGATAGGAGCAGGTCTTTCATGGGTTGTCTATTTCTCTAGTGTGAGTTCGTTGGCAGTATAACATTCTCCAGGAGAGATCAAGGGAGATAGAGGCTCATACGCATTCCTAGTACCCCCTCTTTGTTTGGGTATCCTTTTTGTCTTTCAGGGACATAAATCATTAATATGGAGATAATTTAATGACCCTAAAATTTAATGTAATTTTTTTAAATTATTTGGAATTATTACGAGTCTAGAAAAATAAACAGAGCATAATTATGAGGCCCGGTGTGCCCAGAATGAATTTCGGAACTTTTTTCTGGTATGTTTTGTAAACGCACATGTGATGTTTTCTATATTTTGAACTGGTGATCAGATAAAAAATGTGATGGAACCATTGAATTCGTACCACCAATATTCGCTTAAGGGAAGCTTTACTTGGGAAGTAGTTGGTCGGGATAAAAAGATGGATTTTACAACTTTTAAAGAAATAATAATATAAAATAAATTATTAATTTAGTTATTTTTATTTTTCCTACCACATGTAATGTGGTGGTGGTGGGGACCACAGAGGTGTTCAGACCATTATTTATGGGGTGTTAATTGCACGATTACAAAATGGTTGCATAACCACAACTCATCTAACTAATGAGACATTTTAATTATGTTATTTAATGAGGCACACTAATTACGTCAATTAATGAACCTCATTGATTCCTAAAGGTGTTGCTTTCCTTACCCACTTCTATTTAAATGGTTCTCATGGTGGGGTTTTGGCATGGATTCATTAAGCAAGGAACCCCTGACAAAGTGGCGCCACACCTTCCACTGACAAAGTGGCACCACACCTTCCACATATAAAAAATGGAGCATTGATGATGCTCATTGTAGGATCGATCCGAAGGTCGATGAATGATGGACACCAATGCACGCGATCCTTCTCCTTCATCACCAATACCCTCGAACGTAGAATCACCACCATCTGCAACGTCCCCAAAGAATCGTGAGGTATGGGTTGTCTTTTAATTCATTTTTCCCTTGATTCTATTCCTACATTGCGGGAGGTTGTTACGGGGGATTTGAACGGGGTTCAATGTTATTAAAATGTGATGAATAATTACCTCCCTCTTTAATTAATGCTAACGCAGAGGGTGCGGGCCAAATGAACAAGGCTCGGACCCTCAGACGCTTGTTTTTTTGTAGCGCTCTTTTGGGACAGTATTACCAATTTGATAGAAACATGATACAGAATGCCACACTGTGGTGGTAGTGATTCATGCGGCCCTTAGGTGAAGATGACATCACAAATGGACCACCGGAGCACGTCCGGTGGCAAGCGGAAACAATTGTTGGTGCGCCATGCCGGCAGTGACCGATGTTGGCTAGACTCAACCGGTCACGTGGGAGAAGGGCGGTGCCTATAGAAACCTATAGTTTTAGCAGTCGTGGCAAGCAGGCCGTGGCGGGAGGGGGCGGTGCGGCCCCATGCTGCACCAGACGAAACAGCCCCGCATCCATGGGGCCAGTTGGGAAAAGCAGTCCACATTCAGGCAGACCGGGGCAGGCATGTCTCGGCTGGACATGGCTGGACGAACGTGTTGAACCCACCCCACATGATGGGACAGACATGAGGCCTAGCAGAACAACTTGGGTGGCCCGAGCCCCACCCGACGGGCTGTGCTAACCACTTCCCGGGCCTATGAACCAGTAGGGCTGACCCTGATGGGCCAGAACCAGTAAACCGGGACGACCCTAAATAGGTCGGACCTAGGCAAGGTCATGTAGACCTTGGGACCCTTTGCGTCAGGCTGGCACGACCGAGTCAGATCGGGCCCAGACCCAACCGGCCACAGAATAATGAAAGACCTGTAACCTGTGAACCGGGTGTCCGTTTGACATTCCATCAGCGGCGTTTGTACCCCTTTTTGGATACGGTCTATTTAGTAAATTCCAGCGAGCCCGACCAAGCCAGGCTGGACCAAGGCATGGGCACCCCTATTTCACGGAAAGGGGTGTAACTAATAGACTATGCATCTGATTGACACTCTATTTTTTTAGAATAAGGACCATTGTGACAAGGCGGTCCTTTAGAGATACTATAAGTTAGTTTTTAAATAGTTTAACATCCAACACAGGTTGGATCAGACTTGAATCTAACCAGGACCTTTTTACAAAAGTGCCCATATCTAACAGATCTGGCATCCGATCAATGTGTTGTATGTCACGTTGGGACCCCTATGATAGGTCGATCAATTGGGTATGTTTTTTGTGGGACATAATACCAGTTGAAATATGACTGGTGGATTGAGGATTAGAGTCTTTTGGTGATTATATGTTCTTCATGTAGGAATCCAGTGGCTGGCTGGGACATGAAAAAGAAGATCAAACAATTTGGGTTAGCATCAGAAACTCCAGAGTGGGATGATCTAGTTGTATGACTAATAATCTCTACCATTGTATCAGTGACCAATATGGGTCAACAAAAACAACCAATATCGGTCAGCACGTGTGACCAATACGGGTCTATACCAGCGACCAATATGGGTCATAACCAGCAACCAATATGGGTTAGCACTAACAACCAATATGGGTTAGCATCGGCGACCAATACTAGTCAGCTCCAGTGACCATTATGGGTCAGCATCTAGTGAAAAATATGAGTCAGCCTATAGTGACCTATTTAGGTCAGTAGTGGAGTTACTAGGAATAGTATGATCTATCTTTACGACTAGTCATCATAATCCCAGTAACCTTGAAGTTATAATGTTGGAGTGATCTATCTCTTTTTCTTTGTGCATCATGATTTAGATCATTCTTGTGATATAACCTTTTTTTTGTTTCTTGTGATGTTTTCATTTTTGGATTACTGAGAGACCTTCAGGGGTCTCGGGGTCCCCTGCTGGGTATTTTTATACTCACCACTGCATGGGATACCCCTTTACATGGGTGTTTGGTGAAGACTACTGATGCTCTGAGGAAAAAATTGAAGGTTTGGGACTTGGTGGAGATTGGTGTGACGGGAGCCGTTGAGATCATCTTCATTGAATTCAGGCTTACAACTAATACCCTCTAGGTAGAGCTCTAGGGATGATGCGAAAACTGTTTACTTTAGTTTTAGTTTCTAGGAATTGTAATATAACCCACTATTTTCAAGTTACAATTGTACTTTTAGTAGTACATTACACTCGTGGTTGTAACTAACTTTTTTTGTTTGTTTACTTCAGTTGCCCTTTTGGGTATGAACAGTTCTATAAGGCAATGACATCCCTGTTCGAGAAAATCCTTCAAGAGTTAGTCACCAAACCATGGCCTATGGATGGCAGGCTTGGGGTAGTCACATTCGGGCCAAGTGGGACGAGTCGTGACATTATGAATCAAAAATATTTTGCAAAATATAATAAAGAAGCTTGAATAAAAAAGATAAATTAAGGATCCCATACTTGAGTGTGTGACTCCAAATGCTTGGGAGGAGCTTCTTGATATCTTAGAGAACCTTGGGAGGAATATAGATACTGGAGGGAAGACTATGGAAGTTGAAAAAGATTTTTAGTGAATTTAAAATGGATATTTGGTCACTTAAAATAGTAAATGTGTGGGGATTTATTTATTATTTCTCAAATATAGGTTTTGGACACTATATAATAAAATAACTAAAACAGGAACTTTCACATGGTCTTTTCCCATGGTTTCTTCAAAATGTGAGGTTATTTAATTATTTTATAAGTTAAATGGTCGAACATAATAAAATAATACCCCTTCTCATGTGTAATTGAGTCATACTCTTACATAAATGATTTTAAAACCTTAAAATATATTAATGGTTTTGGAAATTCACAGAGGATTTATAAAATTAATAATATAAACATAAAATCATGTTATTTTAATGTTAAAACATATATATATCATTTTATAACATTTATATTATTAAATATATCAATTTTGTGTCACTATGATGTCATAATACACACCGTGTATTTATATCATAATTAATTTTTACCCAACAATTTGATTATATCAGACAAATATAAAAAAGGAAATGTTGGATAATTTAAAGGTTCAGATTTCAAAAAGAATATTCATTTTATATAAATAATTTCATAGAAATAATTTTTACTTTTAATATAATAATTGATATTTGTTGAGAAATGTCGGGGTTTTGACAAAAACGATTTTTGAACCCTTATAAAAATTAAATTTTACTTCATAAAAATTCTATGATCATTTATATTTGATAAAAATTATTTAATAATAATATTTTATTAAAATAATATTTATTTCAAAAATTTATTAATTCATCATAATACATTTCTTAATGGAATTTTAATATAACCCAAAATACAATATGAATTTTATTGTATCAAAATAAAATTAATTTATAAACAAAAAATAATATGATAAAAATATATTCATTATTATATAAAAATTAATGTATATAATCATATTTATAGAATCTTAATACATATACATTTAATAAAAAATCTCTGAGGTTTAGGTATTTGATGTTGAGACTTTCATTGGGTGGTTCGTCGTACATGGTTTGGGACATGATCTTGATGAGCTTGAACTTCACCCATAAACTATTTATCTCAAGATTAAGTTGTTGGATATTATCTCAGCCATTGTCAAGGGTGAATCCTAGATATGATATCACCTTCAGATGCTCTGATAAAAGGGATTTATACGGTTTGGTCCTACATGTTGAGTCCATCCTTTCCTTTTTCTTTGTCAATTGGATTTGTTAAAACACTGTATTTATATTAATCATGTGATCGTTATTCAATAGATATATTATCAATGGTAATTATGTTTAATGGTCTTTTAAAACTGATAGGAAGTAATAAAACTATAAAACATTATAATAAATTTAATAAAAACACAAAGATAATTTTTTTATAACTGTTCAGGTCATTAAAATCATCCCCCCTTTAGAAATGTCACCCATGAAATTTTGATTTCCCATAATAAAACAACTAAGGGTAAATCTATTTCATCACTTCCTTCAGTTACCATGTTAATTATTCAAACTTGTGTTTTCTCTACATCACTTTGACCGGGTACACTGTCTTATTTCGTAGAAATTTTTCTCTATGATCTAATATCATTAATGAATGTTCCTTATATGAGAGATCATTCTCATACGGTACCACCTATGGATTGAGTACGTCTGAGGGGTCTGGTATGTAATTTCTCAAAATTGATACACGGAATGAATATTTTACTTGAGTTAGGTTAGCTGGGAGTTCTAATTGGTAGGCCAACACTCTAATGTGATCCAGGATCTAAAAGGGGAAAATATTTCTTGGACTAAGCTTTCCCTTATTCTGAAATATCATGAAATTCTTCCATGGAGATATGCAGAGTAATACCATGTCTCCAACATCAAAATCTAGGTCTCATAGATGATCTTTATCATGTCTCTTCTATTTAATCTGATCATCCACTATGTGTTTATGAATGATCTTAACCATTTCCACCATTTCCTTATTTATTTCATGACCTTAAAGTTTTTTTCCCCAACATCATCCCAATATATAGATGTTCTTCGCCTATTCCCATAAATAGATTCATAGGGAGATATTTAAATTCTAGAGTGGAAACTATTATTATATCATAACTCAACCAGAGGATGATGTTTCTCCCATCCACCTTTGAGGTTAATTGAGCATTATCTCAACATTTCTTCAAGTGTCTGGAGAGCCCTCTCAAATTTCCCATCAGTTTGAGGGTAATAATTTATGATTAAATTCAACTCAGTATTCAGATATTATTAGAGACTATTCTATAACTTGAAGGTAAATCTTGGTTCTGAAATGTATATAATTTATATTGGTGTTCCATGAATCATCACAACATATCTAATGTATATCCTTCCATGATTATTGAGTGATAATTCCTCTCGAATTGCAATGATTTGAACAGTCTTCATAAGATAATCCACCAAACCCATATAGAATTATTTACTCTTAATATCATTGGAAGACCAGTGAAAAAGGAAATGGGGATGTTTTATCATTTCAATATAGGTATGGGTAATGGTTTTATAATTACCATAGATTTTTTCCTTTATAAATTCACTTGATGACATACAATATATCTATATGTATACTGTGTGATATTCATCTTCATATTGTCCCACTAATAGTGTTCATAGATTTTTTGATATATCATTGTGATTCCCAGATGGATAAATTACGTTGAGTTATATACAACATCCAACAACACCTTTTTTAATATGGATTTGATGGTACACATAGTTTTTACCCAAATCTCACAACTCCTTATTTATTAACATTTAATTTTGAGGATTTCCTTTTTATTATTGTTTCAATTTTCATTTGAATTCCAAAATCATTTATTTGAGCATCCTTTATCATCTCTAGTAAGGAAATTTGATAAATAATTTGAAAGGATTGATGATGTTCCTTTCTTTTGGATTTACATATCAATCATTTTCAAATTAAACGAGATTAGATCTCGAACAGTTCTCATCAATGATAGAATTTTTAGATCATTTCTACTATGAGGATTTTCCACTTTATTCTCCTTCCCAAGATGGTACAAAATTGAGAGTTAATATTCCCTAATCATCTCTAGCCATATTTCTTTTCTAATATTCAACTCATTTTGTGTGAATATATACTTTATTATTTATTGATATGTATATATTGCACACTTCTCCACAAAGAGATAATCCCAAAATATTTAAAAAGAAAAGGTCACTTAAGGAAACTCCAGATCACGTGTTGGTTATTTCTATTCAAGAACATTCAACTACCTTTAGGAATATGATATTAATTTTTCATTATTCATTAACACAAAATCCAATCCCTTATTCAAAACATTGATGAATACTACAAAAATTTATCCACTTGTGTGTAGTGTGAGCACATGGGTATTGATAAACCTCCTTTTCAAATCCTTCATTCCCTCTTCACATTCATCATTCTAATAAAACTAGAATCCATTTTGAGTATGTTTTTTAGAGGGTAATAAAATCCCTAAAAGTTTTCAAAAATTGACTACAGTACACAGCTAATCCATGGAAACAATGGAAATATGTCATTGATATTGGCCTCATCCATTCTTCAATTAATTATATCTTTTTAAGGGTCTACTGATATCTCATTTATTATGATGATATTACCCAAGAATGATACTTCCTTAAACCATAAATAACATTTTGTGTACATAACAAAAATCTTATCCTTTCAGAAGGCCCATATAATAGTGCTTAGATTCCCCTCATGACCCTCCTTGGTTTTAGAGAATATTAAAGTGTCATCTTTAAATACTTCCACAAATTTTTTAAGGTAATAAATAAAGACATTATTCATCAATTCCATGAAAAATGCTAGAGCATTATTTGTCTGAAGATCATTTATATGTACTCATAGTGCTTTCACCATTTATGAAAGGCAGTTGTGGGGATATCCTCTTTCATCATCATTACTTGGTAATACCAAAACAATAGATCCACCTAGGAGAATTATTGTAACCCACATAGTTGATTGGACAAGTCATCAATCCATAGTAGAGGATATATGTTCTTTGATATGATCTTGTTGATGTCATGATAATCAATGAAAAGGTGCATTGTCCCACCCATATTCACGATGAATAGGATTACTGCACCCCATGGTGAATCACTTTGGCATATGAAAATTTTATCTAGATTCACCTATACCTATTTATTAATCTGCTTAATTTATTGAATAATTATTCCATATGGATTCTTGGATAGTGGTAATTCCCCATGTATAATATCAATTAAAAATTCAACCTCTCAGTTATAAGGAAGGCCAAGATATTCTAAAAGAAACATATCATCATATTCCCTCACAAGGTGCATGACTTCAAGGGTGAAATTTTCCTTAGGCTCGATAATTTTAACCGGATATGATTTCCCTTAGGGAAAAAATATCCATTCTTGGTATATTGGTTCTATGTGAGATTCATCCTCATTCATTCACTTGTACAGTATCAAGGTATGGTTTGCAACACAAAGTGTGATTTCCTATTAAGGGAAATTTATGTAGGATATGTAGAGGAAAATACAATCCATACCCATAATTGCATCATATTTTACCAAAGAGAGTATGACAAGGATCACTGGGATGTTTATTCAAAATAATTTTATAGGGTAGGAATTATATACTTAGGATACAACAATTTCCCCATTTTCAATTTTCACCAATAGTACTAATATCATGATTTTTGGTGGTGTTTGAATAGTTCTAAAAAAAATTCATGATATGACTGAATACATTGAACCGTAATAAAAAAGTATGTTCTCTATTCATGAATGAATAACTTGAATATTTGTCACCACTTTTTTCTTAGGATCCACCTCAACTATTGTGATGAAAAAACCTTTCACTTACTACCCTTGAGGTTTTTGGTTGTTTGAAAAAACCCTTGTCTTAGTGCATTGGTTTGAAAAGTCCCCTAGTTCTTTGAATATATTGTAATGAACAATGCACTGAGGGATAACTAGATTATTCCTTTCCTCTATCGCATTGGTGGGTTTCTCCTGTCATGTATCACTAGTTAGGTTCCCATCCATCCAACACATAAACCCTTTCCTTATCTCCCTTAATAAATTATCATTTTACATATTTCCGCACCTTTATAAGTGTGAGTTTTAAATTACTTTTCACCATTATATTTCTCCATCGGGCCCTAGGAATTAAACTCAACTTTCGATTTCCTTTTCCCATCATACCCTTTAGATTCAATGATCCCTATTTCCACTTTAATGGAACATTGGAAAATTTACTCATAGCTATTATAGTCATGAATCAATATGGATTTTTGTAGACTAGGTTTTATCCCACTAATTAAGTGTTCAAACTTACATTTGGGGGTAATAAAAAAGATGAAGTTTCAATATGAGGATCTTGTAATTTTTTTTCTTATGCACTGATGGATTTTTTGTCTTTATTTTCTTGAGTTCATTGAAATCCCATTCCATTCTATATGGGGGAGTGTTAGGAAAATACTTATCAAATAAATCTTCTAGAATTTTGTTGATCCCATCACATTCATCTCTTCCTCATGCTTATTATTCTTCATCAATTTCCAATAACGATCATGTCCCCCAATATGATAATAATCTAATAAAACCTACTCTTGATCAGAACATTTAAGGAAGGATAATATATTCTCAATGGAGTTGATCCATTGTTCCATAATGAATGTATCAGAAGATCCATTGAAATTCTAAGGCCTTTATTTCATAAATATCTGAAATGAATATTTTTTATTCATATGGGTATTTGGAACCTCATGCAGAACAATATTTTTATTCATAACCTGATTCAGTTGAGATATTATCATCACAAATATTTTGTTTCCCGCTCCTATCTGGTTTGGCATCTCGTTCGGGCAGTCATCACATTTTTTATCCCATTGAGTGTTTACCTAATTCCTCTTATTTTAGACCATCAGATAGAATAAAGAGAAAATTTGGGATGAGTATTTTTAAACCATTAAACATGTAAATTTGAATCCAATGACATTAAAGATATGAATTACAAATTACGCATACTTATTTATGTTATGAACTTCTAGGCTTCAAAATTTGTTACCCATGAGCTATTCCCTAACATATATTCATATGAGTGTTTTTTAATTCCCTTAATAATCATTTAAAATGAGATAATGATTTTAGAAAAGAATATCCCCTTGGAGTTTCAAACCATGTGTGCAGAAAGGCCCGTTTTCATGCACCAGTTCCCAATCTAGTCTAGATCAACAAGGTGTTTTCAAGTTATACCCCTATGTACATCAGTTTTAGATCCACATTTACATGTAGTATATTGAAAGAGATTTATTATCTTGATAAAACACTTACTATATACTTACCAAAATTTAGGATTTTTTATTTTATTTCTGATCCATAAGGCTTTCTCTAGAGTTTCCGAATCCTAATCCCAAAAATAACCAATCTTTTCCTTTGATACCAACTATAACAACCCTACTATTAATTTCACATTTATTCCTTAATTATTATATAATATTACACTTAATAAAACCCATAATATGAATAATTATAGTGTATTTTATAATTATGTACATTACATAAAATCTTAAAATAGGAAATACATTATCTTTATTAAAAATATTTTTAACATGGTCATAATACTCGATAGAACATAAAACTGCATGGGATAACTTAGGGTGTATATAATAAAGGGGTTAAATTCAAAGCCCGATAAGGGAATAAAAATTCTATAACATGATGATAATAATACATTTTAGACAATAGAAATATCAAAATGGGTTAATAAACATAAACACGAACACTGAGACATTATGATAATCATAAAGGCTACATGGGAAATGTAGAGAAAACATAATACACTGCCTTATAAACAAAGGTCAAGGATAACTAATAATTCATCATGATGGTAAAATTACTATAAATAAATTAGTTATTCTCCATATCCCAACATTACATCTCATGATACTAAATATTACCAAATTCATTAGAGAAGTATGTAAACATGGATTCACTCATCATTATATTTTATTCCATGATCAAATATTTTTTAATATATAAATGTAATTACAAATTCAAAAACTTATATGTGTGAAAATTCAAACATCCTTGATATTAAATGTGTATACTTTTCACTACACAATTTTTTTGGCATAGAAAATCACGGTAAAAAATTTGGCAGCATAACGATGTCATTTAAAAATTCATAAAATGGTTTAATGAGAGATAAAGGGGTCTACTGTAATTTTTAAATAAATGGGAACTAATAGGTACATGGATAGAAATATCCCAACATCTGGAATTATAAATATTAGACATAAGATAATAAAGAAACATGAATAAACAAGAGAATGTAAGGACCCTTTACTTGAGTGTGCGACTCAAAATGCTTGGGACGATTTTCTTGAGAGCATGGGGAAACATTGGAAGAATATAGAGAAGGTATTTAATGCTATGGATGTGATAAAACTATTTTGAGTTATGAGAAAAGGGATCTTGGGTGGTTTATATAGGAAATGAGTTAGGATTTCTTTATTATTTCTCAAATATAGGTTTTGTAATCTATATAATACAATAACCAAAACCTAAAACCATCCCATGGTTTTTGACAACTATTCATACCAAATGTGATTAGTTTTTATTATTTCATAAGGGAATTTAGTGAATGTAATAAAATAATACCCTTTCTTATGTGGAAGTGAGTCATACTCTTAAAGAAATGATTTTAAAAACATAAAATATATTAATTGTTTTGGAATATTCACGAAGGGTATATAAAATTAATGAAAAAAACATAAAATCATATTATTTTAAATTAAAACAATATATTTCATCTGGGATACAAATTATACTATGTTTACATCACATTTTATCTTTTATGATGTTATAATATACACCTTATATTTATTCCTTATTTAATTTTTAACCGAAAATTCAACTATCTCAGAAAAATAGAGATTTTTACCAATTTATAATTTCAATTTTATATTTTCAAAAAATATTCTTTTTATCAAAATAATTTTTTTCAATATTTTTATTTTCACTTTTAAAATAAAAATCTAAATTTATTGAAAAATTTTGGTTTTTTGACATAAATGGTTTTTGAACCCTTAAAAATTACATTCGAATTCATAAAAATTTTATAATCATTTATATTTCATAAAAATTATGTCATAATAAGGTTTTATTAATTTTTTTTAATAATCTATTAATTCATCAAAACAAATTCCTTAATATAATTTGAATACTAAAAAAATATATTGTTTGTGTTTTATTGTATCAAAAACAAAATTTAGAGTAACAATAGTAGGATGAAAATATATTCATTATTATGAAAGAAAATAATGTACATACTCATATGTACAAGGTTTTTATACATATACCTTTAGTAAACCAAATAACATCCAAAGATTAAGGTGTGTGATGGTGAGACTTTCATGGGGCGGTTCGACATACATAGTTTGGGTCGTGATCTCGATGAGCTTGAACTTCTCCTGTAAATGGTTTCACTCGTGATTAAGTTTTAGATCCCAACATAGCCTTGGTCAATGGAAAATCATAGAGATGTTATCTCCCTCAAAACCTTCAATAAATGGGATCTATAGGGTATGATCCTACTCATTGAGTTCATCGATTCCTTTGTCTGTATCAATTGGATTTGTTAAAACCCTATATTTATACTAAACATATGATCATTATTCAATTGTTATGTTATCAATGATAATTATTATTAATGGTATTTTAAATCTGATAGTATATAATAAAACCAAATAAGTTAATGGGTTTTCTTTGACCATAATACATAATAATACATTTAATTAAAAATAACGAGAAGTTTTATTTATAATAGTTCGATTCATTATACTAAGTACCATCCCAACTATTTGGAATTGACTCTTGTCCCTAATAAATATATAGGATGTCTCATAGAGGGTCAAATATTACAACATCGATATTTTACTATCTTTATTGGTTCATATTCAATCTGTGACTGTAACTGAACTTGGTGGGCTCCATCCCTTATAGCTTATATCATATCATCTTCATTGGCACCCATTTCCAGTGAATGATGACTTCACAATGCCGTATTATATTTTATATAGACTAAAAAACATCAAGAAATATTCCTTATGTTATCATCCATAATTAATTCCTCATTTGTAAGTCCCACACTATCATTTTCTTGTGACATTTATCATATATGTCCTTGTTTCATGATGTTAAACAATATGGTTTGGTCTTTATGAAATAAACATAAAATGTATCACAAGTACAATTAAGTGGAACTGGTCTTTGTGGGTTATGATTCCTTCCACATGGTTATAAATGAGGCCCTTCTAATGGGAACCTTCTTAAAATTAAACAAAAATAGTTTCCATGGATGATACTAAATTCATAGTCAACTAGGTGCCAGCCTTAAAGATACCATAAAAACTATTAAAAAATAGGGAACCTATGTTACCTAACAATGGTACCAATATTGGATATCAAATAACCCACATACACATTTTTTATTAAAAATAAATTTGAACAATGTATTTCCATCATTAGGCTGAGCAATAAAATAATTTGGAATTAGGAAGGATTTAAGAACATTAATTAAATATATAAGAAATTCCCAAAGTAAGAAAAAATTTCCCCATGAAATTTTTAATGTTCTCAAAATCCAATAATATAATCTAATATGTTCTTATAATAATCATTATCAAAATTACTCGTGATCACATTCCATTGGAAAGTAGTTTTTTATCTCCTGAATGATGGGATAACCATTTGGTGATTCTAGTTTCAAAAAAAGACCCCTTTGAAAACCATATATAGAGTGTTGACTATCTATTAATAATTGAATTAAGCTAAATGTCTATGTGTGAAAATATCATTTTTTTAATTTATAATAAATAAATTTAGTTCATTAAAATTAGTATAAAAAATTTAAAATTATATATATAAATTTAATTCTTAAAAAAGTTATTTCTTTGAATAAGGATGTAAGCATTTAAGCATATTTGTTTTAAAATGGCTTTTCCGCACTATCATAATATTATTTTGATGAAATTATTTTAAAATTTTAAATTATAGGAATACAATTAGGTAAGAAAAAACTAATAATCTTTGACACTAAATTAATTACTATAGATAGAAATTAGTTACCAGGGGAATGTTAAATTAAGGTATAAGTAAACAAGTTAAAAAAATATAAATCCAGCAAAGAATACTTAAAAAGTATTTTTTTAATTTATATTCTATCACAATTTATTTTCACTTTACTATTTTTTAAATTTTTTCCATTGAAAGTTTAAAAGAAACTTTACATTATTGAAAATATATGTGTTACTCCCAAAACTATCATTCCCTTCACTAATAAAAGGGAACCACCATCACCACTAAAATACTCACTAATCATTAAAATTACCTATTAATTATATTATATTTTACTCTCTATTTAACCCACTACCCTGAAAAAACTTCATATCTATTAATAGTCACCATAATCACTTCAAATCTAAGGTGACTTCCAAGGAAAATTCAAGTCTCTTCCGTAAGTGTAATGAAATACATTGTTTTCTTATATATTTTCTTCATTCCAATTTATTTGAGACACACTTGTATTATGATTTTAATTTCAAATATATATTTTAATGTAAATAAAAAATGTAAATTTTTATTATTTATTGTTACACTCTAACCATTATGAAATATAAATCCGTTGATCTTATGTTTTGAGTCCTAGCACCTCCAAAACGTAATGTTTTTCATTTTCCATTACCTCTTTACAAAGTTGGATATAAAGTTTTTATTAATGTAAATTATGAATTTATTATATCATTTTGGTTATACTATATAAGAATAAATAACCTATAAATAGTATGATTAAAAATGATTATAAATAGTAATAAAAAGTAAATAATCGTATTAATATGGTATTATTTTATTCAAATTTTTTAATGATTTCGTATTAATTAATTCAAAATTTAAATCCTTATAATTATGATACATCACATTAATAATAAGGAGAGTAAGTTCATTATGTATATAGTACAATTATATTATAAAAACTTCACCTCTTAATCATTCATTAATTCATGGTATTTTAATGTTCGTATTGGTTTAACCACATCCTTGACAAGTAGTATGCATTTATATCATGAAGGAATACTGGAAGATAAGTTCAAAAATAATATTATTTTAATTTGTAAATAATTATTTTTTCTATATGTAGAAAAAGATTAATATTATTTAATTCATTAATTAGTAAAACAGATTTCCCTCATCAAGAATCAATAAAAGATGCTTATTATCTATTTTATCATATAATATAAAGGATTAAACACTCAATAATAGAATTTGAAGAAAAAATTATAATTCATACATAAAAGTATCCCTCGGTCCCTAGTAATAATTGATGTTTTGAATTCTGATGAATAATAACACTGATATTATGAAACTAGTACAAACAATCAAAACTATAAACCTAGATGTTAAAAATAAGAATAATTCATATAGAGAAAAATTAGTTATGAAGATTATGAATGTAAATTTACAAGATTATGGTTATGAAATAATTTATTAATATTTTCATATTTATTATATTTATGGATAATTTTAATTGATGGGATTCATGATAATAGTTAATGGTTTCACATCTCAGATACCTCTCCTTGATGCGTTTTTATAATATGCGCCCAATTTCTATTATTTGGTCTATATACTACCAATTTAAGATGATATATCATGAATTTATTTTAGTCATGGTATTTTATGATCAATTTTAATACATAATTATCCAAGATGTTAATATTTTATTGATTCCCATGGAATTAGAGGTGTTTTTCTGGCTCAATTTTCATTTTTGGTAGTCTAGTTATAATTACAAAATATTTTATTTTTTGTGGTACATTATTTTACATCGAATAATTGATCTATGTTTCTCATGAAATTTATGTTATTTGTATAGATATATTTTTATCCCACTCTTAGATTCTATGGATGTATTATTTAACATTTCCATGGGTTAAAATCATCTTATACTTTGTTAAATTAAAAATGTTTATAATTTTATAGAATATAAATCAATGTATGGATACTAGAAAGTAGATACAACCATCAAAGAGATGAAAATGGGTAAAATATTGGAAGAATTTTTTGGTTGAGAATTGACTCGATTGTAAAATTGATTCATGGCATGTTTTCATAATATTATAAACCTAACTAGACACTCAAAGTTGACATGATTTGAAATCTTTTCACACACTTATTGAGCAAAAATTAAGGGTTTTCAATACCATTTCCTGTATCTCCTATACAAGAAATATTTTGATTCCAAATAATATTTTCTATAGATAATATTGAGAATTTTTATTACCCTCTACACTATACAACTTTAATATGGGTACATAATGTTACTTTAATGATTCCCCACAATTTACATTTTTATTTTGGTATTTCCTCACTTACATCTACAATATTCTATTTAATAGAGAAGTATTCTATTTTCATGTTTCTCATTATATTGATAGATATTTTTTAAAAAAATAGGACCCTTGTATAATAGTATCCAATGGTATTGTTGAATTGTATGGTGAATGCATTTTAAATAAGAATGTGATGAGTGGGGACTAACATTATATATCCCCTAAATGCATCGATATGTTAAATGAGAAAAAAGAGGTTGTATATTAGTGTATTATTCACTTAATAATGGGATAAAGTTAGGATTATGGACTCATCCTGGATTTGAACTTGGGTCTCTTGGCTGCACTTACTGATTCCCCACTAACCAGGAAGAGCGTCTTGTGCACAGTCATGATTATGGTCTTAAATACAAATATTGTGTCTTAGAATGTGGCCTTGAAAACATGTTTTTTATTTATTTTGTTATTCATTCCATCAGTATGAGATCAATTATTATAATTATTATCCATGTTATTATTTATTTTCATTGATATTACATTCCCGCTGTTTCCGATGATTATGGATATATTTGTTTCACTTATTGTTAACATATCACTATTTAATTATTAATGATAACTAATCCTCCATTATATTCTACTCCGTACATTGAATTTGAGCTCACATTTTTTTTATTTTCATTGAACTTGGAAACTTATAAAAGGACTATGTTTAATTTTCAAGGATATGGGGGGAGGGATAACCATGTTCTCACAATATATTCCTTTTATATCATATGTTTTTCCATTATAATGTAAGTGTTAAAATAATATTAAAATACTATTAAACTATTCAATCATTTTATAACTCTTTTAATTTGAACCAATAATATAAAGTAACTACTAGATCTGGGTTACTACTATTCAGGAAGTTTCATAAGGACTTTTTCTTATAAAATTTCCTAATCGATCATTTTATCTTCCAAATGTTTAAAATGGTGTTTTTAAATTATAATTCTAAAAATAACCAGTTTCTAATAAAATAAATTGTGTTTTAAGGATAATATCCCTATAATTTCACTAAATAAAATTTATCTTAGAAAATCTCAAAATGAAATGAGTTTTTTGTAGAAATATCTTACTACATGAATCATCATTATTTATACCCACTCAATCAACATGACTTATAAATATCGATTTATTATACACATATTAAATTACTAAATTAATATCTATAATATTATTTTTAATTATTTTTATATTTCAAATTATCATTTTATTGACAAATATGTCATTAAGATGATCATTTGGGTGAAAAATGCTCTAGTTTTCAATTTATTTTTCCATTTGATGATTTTGGTATACAATCCTTTGTACAGATTCCATCATATAAAATATAATAATAATTAAATAAGTATCATTCTTATTAATTATATATAATATTTCAACTATTCATATAAAGTGGTGATATAAATGAATTAAATTGCTTTGTCGTGACGGTAGTCCAAATGTATGTACAGGTGATGTTTCTACTTCTATATAGGTTATATGAAAGAAAATTAGAAATATTAACAATTGATGATTCATTATTATATTATAATTATTCTATATATTCATTAAAACTATATTTTTTTGACATCAATATAACATTGAAAAGAAAACTGAATCACATTGCTTCTTTGTGGTTGTGGTCTCCACGTACATAGGAGAGACATTATCGTTTTCCAATAAATGTGATAGTAAAAAAATGGTAGATAATATCTTATTATTATATAGTAATTATTATCTAAAAATATTATGTTTAAAAATTAATACCATAAAAATAAAAAACCATGAAATATGTTTATATAAAATGATTGATATCATTATGTTAAGGTACTAATCCATACGTACACATGAGTGATACATTCATATCATATTTGATGGAATTTTGGTTGAAAATGATACTACCATAATCATAATAACACCTAGATATATTAAATGAAATGAATTAATCGTGTTAGTTTATATATAAAATATTTACAAGAATTAGAAGAATAAACAATCATTAAAATGGAAGTGTGAAATGATTACCTCTACATTGGGAGACCCCATTTTTCATACAACTTAAACCTTTATAGGATTCTATTTGGGTAATAATATGATTACAATTATTAAGTTAATTTATATAATAAGTTTTTTTGAGATATATTTTTTGAGCTAGAGGGATCAAATTTTATGAATTGGGCTGAAAATGAGGTTCTTTTTGTAACCGAGGAGTGGGACACACAATTGATTATAATAATGATTTAAATAATATAAAGTCACATTCTAGTTAATGTGGCACCAAATGAATTTAAAATAAATGGTATTATAATATAATTTTAAATTATATTCCTAAAATAAGATTTATACACATTCATGTGGAATATTTACACTTATTTCTTAGTTTAACCCCTAGTATTCCGATTAGAACCCTATAATTGGTAACATATTTTAATATATTTTTCTATGAATTAAAAGGAATAATTTTTCGGGACTTATTAAGAAAATTATAAATTATAATTAAAATTATCAAATTCAATTTATCAAATTCAATTATTATAATTGTATTACATATATTTTATAATAATGATATAGAAAAAAACAAAAGTTTTTTTTAGAATAATGTGTTTTAATTCATAAAACTTGGATTATTCTTATTTCATTCCTAGTATAATCCCAAACATAAATTTTAAAAAAATGGATATAAGATATATACTTCATTAAAATCGTTCAGCAATAATGATTAATTTACTTTATTAAGTTAAAGCACATTTCACATATAACGATGTTTTCTAGACAAAAAGCATTTTTCTCACCTTCATATGCCTTTATAATAATTTATAACCCCTTAGTAACTAATGAATCATTTTATTAAGGATTAAGAAATATTTTTTTACATTTTTATATTTAAATTTAATTGTCAAATCAACAATCTCATTAAAATAAATCATACATTAAAAAAATAAAATGTTTCATGAATATATTTAGGATCAACAAAATTTCATTAGTGAATTACAAACTACATTCTATAGTTATATTTCTATTAAATATAATATAATTATATTCATGTTATCATGTATAAAAATTATTATCATAATTTTATTTTTTCATGTTATGTAAACATTAATGGAATGAAATTAATAAGAGTAGTATATCTCAAAATCTCTTGGTATTACATTACATGATCATTTTAATCAAAATTTTCTCTCCAAATCCTTTTTTATCAATTGGTTCTTCACTATCTATTTATGACTCATTGTTATGGTTATTCTTTATTGATTGTTTAAGATCAGCCATTTATTATTTTTCAATTCCATAGGTTCTAAGTATGAGTATAATCTAAAAGATTCCCATAAGGGGATCTTGTAAGGGTGATTTTAGGAAAAATATTTATAATTTTTGTTATATTTAATATCCTACAAAACAATTTAATTGGTTTATCATATTATGTGTTTATTTTTAATATCTAATTTATATATTATGTAAATATTTTTATATTTCTCTTGATTCATCTCATGTGGTATAAATACTAATATGTAGAGCATATGTTTTTACCACCAGACCAAGGGGTTGAAGTTTTGAGTTCTTTACAACCTAACAAGTGTGTGGGGATAAATCAATATGTGACCAATAATATTATCTCTTATATGTATAGTACATAAACTATTTGAATTGAATTTTATTCGTCAATTAATAATTAATCAACTCTTGTAATAACAAATTTCCTAAACATGGATGTTTCCCAAGATATCCAAGAGTGAACATACTAGCTTTGGTTGGTGCCAATATAACTCTAAATGTGTCACATGAATGTTAAATGGAAACACTATCTAGGAAATATAATGTATAAAAAAATACTTATACAAAGTAAACCAAATACCAAGGTGGAATAATGTCTATCCCATGTATCAAAGTCCATATAGGCATCATATCTTAGTATCTATATCACAATGACATTTAGATTCACCCCAACCAAACATATACATCACAACCACTTTATGAGGCATCACAATCAATCCATATCACACATCTAAAACTATACCAAAAGTCCTATGTTATAATTAAGTCCCACTATAAACATGAAATGAACTTCCAGAGGCCTGAGGCCCATCAAATTTGACACATGGACACCCATGCCTCATCGATCATGAGTCAATACGAATGGACAACCCAATAAAAAAAATCAATCCATTATTATTCGTCACCCATGTTTGGAATAAAAACCCAACACAATGCACAGATCCAGGAAAAGTAGGCATGAAACCAAACTCATACCTTGGTCATACACAAGGTTGGCATGATCGCTAAAACAATATTTTAGTATCCATCACCTAACAACTCTCACATCTATAGTTTGGATGAATTCCCAAAAAATATCTATTTAAATCATTCTATATTGTCACATTCACTTATGTTTTTCATGAACCATGTACCATATGAAAACCATCACATGACTGAAATTTCATCTATCCTATAACATAGATAATTCTACTTTATATTTCATCACAATTGTGGGAATACATTCCCAACAAATATAATAATTTATAACTATCTCTAATTCCAAGAATAAAAATCCATATAATATAAGTCATTTATTTATCTAAACATTTAAAAAATTGTATATACTAATAAAACATATACATCACAAGATACATATGAGTTTGAAACTCACCAACCCCCTATATATACATTGTGTTAGGTAAATTTCCCTTTAATTTAAATTCATCCCACAATAAATTTTATACAATTGTACAACCATTCCAACTTTTTATTATTTTCCTTGGTGATTAAGATAAGGTACCTAGGGTACTGGTGTGGTAAACCAAGTTACACAATAAATGTGATAGTCATTATGGATCCCCTTAGTCTATTTTTTAAATTAGGTTCATAAATAATCTCTTAATAGTAATATTTTCCCGTAAACATTACCACATCAACATTAAGATTTAATAGTTAGAGGATCCACTACATATTATGGATAATCCCAACAGGGATGTGATAACATCAATCTGACATTCAAGTCTATCTTGGTCTAACCTCCCATGATAAATCTATACATGGGTGAATTACAATGTATACCAATTCATATAAAAAATACTATGGAGAGATGAGTAATCAGCTAACATATTGATCAAACAAGTTAAGAGGCTTTGCGGGACACAAAGGTCCACCAATCCAATATCAATGTTTGTAATCCTAAATCATCCTTTTTCACCACTAAAATATATATATGAAAATATATATGAGTCCCATTATACTTTTTCAATCCATTTTCATATCTATAACATATCTTGATTCTAGTTTACATGTTTGCCGTTAAATAATTTTGAGTGAAATATCATTATTTTTCTCCACTAAAATGATGGTCATGATACAATATAAAATTAAAATTATATACTTTAAAAGATCATTATGATAACATATTAGATATCAATATGAAAGATACAATATTAAATTTTTTAAATTATAAAAATGTTCTTAAATAATATTACAATCATATAATGTTTAGTAAGGTATTTTTGTAAATAAATTTAGTTTATCATTATATTTCATATTTTCTATTTGAATATAATTATATATATTTTTATAGATATGATTGGTTGAAATTAACGTTATCATTTATTTTAGAAAACCAACAAAATCATTGTATGAATTTTTGGGATTTTAATGAAATATTTAAGAGTATTGGAATACAATGGCTTTTGATAATTTGTTTTAATTACAATATTATCGTAACATAACATTGAATTAAATATTTATAAAACCATTTTAACTAAACTTATATATATATATTTAATATATCATTTTTATTAACCCATTATTAATGTTGTTGATCATATACAATATTTTTTTATAAAATAACTTTATTGACAAATTATATTTTTTATTTTCTCTTACATAAAAACATAATTATTTTAAATAGTGGAAATAGTTGGATTTACCACATTGAATTTTTGTGGTAAGGGTCTTATGTTTTTAGTAATATATTAATTACCAAGACTAATATGTAATTGGGATTAACTAGTGTTTATGGGAATAATATAATGTGGAAAGAATTTTATTATCATTAAATGACCTATATACCTTATAGAACTCATTTTTTTTATAATATATTATATACGTGTGTTATGGAGTTTCACTTATATACATAGACAAACAATAATTACATTTTATTATATACCCACTTTTAACACCATTTTCTATAAAAGGTTCCATTCTCATCACATATTAAGGGGTCCACATGAAACCATTATTTTCACGCACTTGATATATAATTCCTTAGTGACGATCTTCCTATTTCTATATCCAATAACCATATATCATGAGCCATATCATTTTTCATCCATATTTTATCCTAAGAACATCATTTTTATGATAATTCCAAAGAAAATCAAAGCTCCAAATGTGAGTATTACTCTCCTCTTAAATGTTATTTTTATTTTTTTCAATTCATATTAGTCCCTGAGATTATTGAAATAATAAATTTATTATCATATATATAATTAAAATTCATTATATTTTTTATAATCATAAATTCATTAATAAAATAGGATCTTATAAGAAAAACAAACACATTTATCAGGTGTATATTTGGACTACTTGATTTAAAAAACTATATGGTTTTTTCATCATAACCTCCTATGGATGGTATAAAAGAAAGGTTTAATGAATAATTAGGTTTTTTTATTTCAGTTGTGAAATTATTACTTTTTATATTTACCTTCACTTGACCATTGTTTAATAAATGAGATCACTAATCATGGGTATGTTTGAATTACACCCTCCATGAACGATCTGTCCCACCTCTCTTAACTACCTAATATAGATTGACCTAATAGTTTGATTAGAAAAATAATATAATTTTAATACATTATTATAGTCATTAAATTATATTTTTTTTATCGTCACTCCATATATTTATTGGGAAGTTGCTTAGTTAATTGTAAATATGTGAAGACTACTACCTCCACAGATGAAAGAAAATCATTTGTCAGTATTTCCCATTCTATATGATTCCTTGAAAGTGTTTGATGAATATATATGAAATATATTTCATTCCAAATATTCTTGAAATTATATGTTAACATTTTTTAATAGAACATTCTTTCTCATTCAATAATTATGAAAATATTTTATTTTGGTTAGTTTTCTGCAAAATTAAGGGATTTTTAATTTTTATATAATGAATGATTAAGAAGTGTTATATTATATTAATGAAATTTAATAATATTTTATGAAATATTTTTTAATGGTTATGGAATTTAAATATTAATTTCTAAACATGTTAATAATATATATTTCATATATTAAAAACTATTGAAACAAGTTTTTCTCAAACTTTATCTTGTATAACTGTAATTAAAACTCTCATGGGATGAAAGTGTAACCTTATATATAATAATGATATTTTTATAAAATTACCATAGGTAATATATTAATTATGAAACTACTATCAAATATTTGTGATAGAAATTAATATTACATATAATTTTTAAGAGAATTAAAATAGTTATCACCAAATGGTAAAAATTAGCTATAATATAGTGTTACCCAAATGGCCTGAAGGCCTTATTTTTTATTTATTTTTTGATAACCCCCCTTTCAAGGGATGATGGAGAACCCTTAAAATTCTCATAGGCTTAGAGATTACATGACACATACGTCTTAGAAAATATACAGACTATATATAGAACTCCTCCTCCTAGTTTATTCATCGTGAATTCAGCTCTCCACCTTTGTGTGGCTGTTTGGAGAGGCTTCCCATGCAAGCTCAATATAGTCTCTATGGCGATGTCATACCCTCTATTTCTGATAAATCATCTTAGATAATGCTCTGGTGAGTGTGCCTTCTTTCAATCCTCGTCCAGATTTGTCTCCTTATAGAGTATTTCTAATCATTTATGGACAATTTCAGGTGATTGAAGGCCTTAATGTGGCCCTATGGTCTTGAGGTTTCCCAGAAGCCTTACTGGTCTGAAATCCTTGGGTGCCCCAAGGGCCATAAAGGACCTGAGGCCCAAAACAGTGGCCCAAAATCCCAAACAGATGAATAGTTACAGCTGCTAAAGTATCAAACAGTGCCTCCTACGGTTCCTACTATAGTGCTACTACACTACTGCTATAATACTGCTATAGTAACCCATAAATATGTCTCCACCCAGTTTTGAATTTGGGTACCTTAGATGCACTTGGAGAGTCCTCACCAACTAGGTTGAAGCTCTTGTGCTAGCTATAATCTACTGTTGTATTTATAGTAACTAATTAAACATGAAGTCTATAAAATATTTATAAAGATGAATAATATCTTAAATAGATGATTAAGATATTTATTTTTTAATATATTTTATTTAGTTGTCCTATAATTGCAGAAATAAGGGATTGTAATTTTTTTCTCAAACTCTCTTCATTGAGACACATTTAACCTTCTCAACAAATTCTCTTTTATATGGGGTAAATGCTACCCAAATTTTATTATATCGTGAAAAATAATTTATTCACTGAATTTTAGTTTTATTTCATGATCTTCCTCCTTCATGTGTTTTGATTTAAATGTTTCTCAAATCATAATTGTTTTCTGAACACAGTCCTTTTTTTTCGTGAGTGGTGAAATTTCCTCCTGATTTGATCACCCAGGTCCCCTTTTCCTAAAATTATCTTATAAAATGGTAGATTTTCCATCTATATAGGGATATTACATATATTGATTAATGTCACCACCTTTGATTTAATTATTCTAGAAATAAAATCAAAATAATGATAAGAATAACTCAAATACATTCTAAAGGAAATATTTCTTCCATATTCATGTTTTACCAATAAAAAGTATTGTATATAATGTTTAATGTGAACTTCATACTTCACTTAAACAATTATAAATGAAATAATTAATCATCATTTATACAATTTGGGATTCATTAAATATATTTAATGTATATGAAACATCTTCAATCTGAATAGTTATATAAAAATTCACATTATTTAATGTTTAAAAATTATCCAAAATTACTTCTTTCAAAAAACTCAATGGGAGATTTCAACTACATAGAAATTATAGAAAAAAAATTAAATAACTTCTTTTAAATATTTCCACTTTCGTACTATTCGACCAAAAGGAATCTATTTTACATTTTTCTTTGTTATTTTATCTTTCTTTTACCTTTGTCAATTTATAAGAGACCACCCCTATACAATTACAAGTATTAAGAAAATGAAAATTTCTCTCTCATGGGTTAAAAAAAGATAACCATTGAATTTTTTTCAAAGTATGATGTAAATTATTAAATTCATGGATGTTAATTAATTCTTCAAAGGGTTGTATTCATCTATATAATATATATATAATTAGGGGAATTATTCAAATGATGAATCTACATTCTTTATCAAGTTGGATTTTTAAATAATCTTTTATATCTATGGTAAAATCCATCATGTCATTTTTGATTCACAATAATCCATTTTTATAGACCTGATTTTCATCCATTGCATTTCCTTTTCTAATGACCTATTCGTTATTACTCGATTGAAGGATATTCACCTAGATTCCAAATTTAATGATTAACTGGGGAAATTGTAATCTAAATTGTATATCCATTTCATACATTGAATAAATAAAATATATCTATTAATTTTATTTGTTTATTATTTACATAGAATGATTGTTAATATAATTGGATACACCTATATTTTACATTGATTTATCATTTCATGTTTATTGATGGAATCATGAATTCATTCAAAGGGAACCACATGAAATTAATACAAAACACATTTTATTTACGTGGGACTTTATTATAAATTTAATTAAACTATATTCCTAACTTATTCATGTTTTGTATTTTATTTTTGTATTTTATTGGAATTATATAAGTCTAAAATTCATTGAGTAACGTTTGTATTTCATGAAATCACCATGTCTGTGGTTAGTGAGCTTAAAAAACTATGTTTCATGGGATGTTTGTAAAACACCTAGGTTTTATGAAATATTATTATTCAAATAAATTTAATTTCATCTATATCTTTCGTTACTTGCAACACGAGGTTTAAAAGAACTATGTTATACTATTAAAATATTACTATTTAATGTGGAAGTTCTAAACTAACCATAAAATTGATATTTATGAATAAGACTACCTAAACAATGAAATTTATGTGGTTTAATAATGTGTAAAATAAATTTATTTTTTATCAATATATTATAAATAATAAACAAAAATATTTTGAAATTAAAGGAAATGTTTCTTTTGAAAAACTATTTTGATGAACGCAAAGTGCTTTAATCATAATAAATTAAAATATTTATTATTCTTGAATGGTTTTAAAACAATATTTATATTACATATTCTAAAAAACATATTATCAATTATTTAATATTGTTTCATGGATTCACACAATAATAATACAATTTTTTTGCTCAAAAATTATATTTAAAAAAAAAAGGTTTCTTTATGTTTTCCAGATTTATATTTAAAGTATTTTTTTTAGAATTCTAGAAAAAAACAGAAAATTGAATTCAATATTGAAATAAAAATTTTAAAAAATTTCTATATTTTATTTTAAATAATTTTTAAAAATATTATTTTCTCAAGGAATAGTGAATAATATAGAATTTTATTGAAGACTGAACATTCATTTAAAGATTTTAAAATTTTATATTTACAATTAAATTATAATTAAAGGTAAAACTAGTTCAATTGTATTATTATTAATCCAATTTCTGAAATTAAATTCAATTTAATGTTTAATTTTGATATAAAAATATTTTTTATTTGAACAAACATTTTCTTTAAAAATTCAAATTATTTTGTAAAGATTGAGGGTTTAATTATAAATTAAATTATGAATCATCAGTGAATTGAATTTGGAAAATTTAATTTCATAATTTCAATTTGTATAAATAATATTTTTTATTATTTTTAACGTTATTTTTTCATCATGAATAGTAATGAAAATAAGCTTAATCGCAATGGTTAGGGTTAAAATAGTGGTTTTCATGTTACATGTTCCAGTATAGAAATTAATTTTCTACCAACATAAGAAAATTGTTTTAAAAATTTTATTTCATATATATAATTAGTGGGTAAAAATTATAAAATAATGTATCACTTATTTTCGACCCTAAATAATCAATTATCATGTTAAATAAATAAATAAATAGTTACTGTGGTGAAAAATAAAATTGTTAATGTATGTGAACATAAGGATTATGGAATGAAATGTTTAGAAACTTTTACTATTTTTGTGTTGGATGTGTTAATATACCATATATTCCCACAAATCCATTATTTATCAACTTATAAGGGGCATGGTTAGATATTTAATTCCCATTATTCAATATTTTTTGGTATTTACAAAAATACAATCCATCCTCGATTATAAAAGGTCAATACATCCCCTCACTTAATCACACATCTGAAGAAATTTTTCATGACCAAAAATTTAAAAATATCCCCCCAAAACTATTATCCATGTTATATTGAATGTGGTATTCTTAATAATCCAACCCTATTCTTGTTAATATGATATGTAAAGGTGGGTTTTCTATACAAAAGTAATTATATTCACTATTCTCTTTTATTCAATTATTCTCTTAGAACATTTAATTATGACTTAATAATTCAAATATAACAACACCCAATATATAACATAAATGGATATCTTTTTACATCAATTTAATAACCTTAATTAATCTCTTCTTCCATGAAATTGTAAATATAATCATCGATCTCTTGTATGATAGACTATTGCCTCCCAATCTGAAGTAATTTTTTTTACCATCACCGCCTCTCATTATTGGATATAAATATGGATTAAATTTTTATATATTTTTTATTTATTAAAACATCATACTTTTATGATTATAGTTTTTCATATATATTGTTACATTAAAATAATTTTGAAAATTACAACTTTTATCATTCGTAAGTGTGAACCACCGCCTCTACGGAGTGATGCAATTTATTTTTAATTTATTTCTACATAATTGGTAATAAGGTAAATTTAATGTATATATTTAAAATATAAAATATAAATATTATTACATAAACTTTAATTAATAAGTGTTTTTCTTTAGTTCTATTTATCTAAGAAATTTAAATAACTTTCATGAGTATGTACGACATACAATCTCTATAAACAGTTTAACCCATTTTTCTACCTCAAACTATTATAGATGACTATAAATATGTAAAAAATTAATATGTGTGATACATATATATCATTATTAAATTTATGGGGAAGATTTATCAAAAATATATTTATAAGTACAAAAACTTACGAACCAAAACATTATGAAAAATGAAGAATATTTTACTCAAAAAAAATATCTTAATAAAACAAATTGTCAATAAACAGGTGATAAAAGGATATAATAAAATCAAATATAGTATTATATATATGATTATAGTATTTGTGTGTGTATATAAAAAATATATATTTATTATATAATAGGGTTGAATGTCTATGAAGATATTCAATACTAGAGGTAAGGTATTTTCATGTTATTTTTATTCCAATGAGACAGATGCCATTTTCACACCTTATTTCATTATGAGCTGTAAATAGTTCCCAAAAGTTAATTTTATAATTATATTCATTAATTTTATTGATAACTAAATATCCATATCATGTTCTTTATTTTATTGCACTAATTATTTAAAAGTTTTCATAGTGGTAAGGGTTTTATATTACAGTCACATAATTTATAAAGATTATTTATGATTCTGCATTAGATGATGAAATATTATCATCTATATCTTATTGAATCCAGGAATATGATTTATTTATTAATAATTAATTACTTTCTTTCATTTTTCTATCTTTATAATCTTAATAATCTGAATTATTTTTTTAAGTAAAATTGAATTTATCTATCTATTTAGTCAAAAAATCATTTTTTCTTCTATATCCAAGTTTTCTAAAATTGATTTAAAACACATTTTTACTAGTATCTAATGAATATTGAAAGATATTTTTACCCTAGGTTTACATTTTAACAAAATGGTTTAAATGAAATCTTTTTGGTCACTTTTTGAAATGATGGGTTGTTTATTTTTTACCAAAAAATGTAATGAAATATTTGTTTTAATATTTAATGATAATCATTATTTCTTACTGTTATGACAAATCAATGATTTAGATCATACATTACATATTTCCATGGTCATATTTCTTTATTTTTTTCATACATATTTTGGAATTATTTGGATTTTAAATTTGTGATATCAAAGTGGAATTGATATTTTCTTCAAGAGTATTTGAATTCTCTATTTATTGAATTTATATTCATCAATGATAATAAAAATTGAATATTTTATATGTCATTCCTAGTATATGATCCAATAGTATTATCATTATCATTTATATGGATAGTTTATTTTAATGATTATGATGATGAGATATATATAAAAATTATTTATATTCCATAGTTTAGGATACGATGAAATGTTTCTATACTTATGAAACCTATTTTTTCCGTAGATTATAATTACAATGAATTATTTCTAGTTTTTACATTAATGGATTATGATTACTTGAATTTTTTGACCGTTAAATCCAAATAATTTATTGGATAAATATGGATAACTCATTAGATAATTATGTTATGTGGGAAACTAATTTTAAGTTCCCAATGTTATGTGTGGACCTGGTTTATTGTCCATAAAGATATATATGGACCTATATTCATGTATATGATGTATGTTTAGACCATTTTTCATGTCTATGAGGTTATTTTTGGAAATGTTAGCATGTACTTATGGATATACATGGATCTGGTCACATTTCCATAAGATTATATAGGGGTAAGATTTCATGACCCGGACATAATGAGTGAACCTGTTTCTATTTATACATTTACACATTGTTATAAGTTAAAAAAATTACACATTCATATGTATATGTCTTTCACTCATGGATTATCTTCGTTGATTTAATATATGATTCATGACTTTTGAACTACCATGTTTTATTCCATAACTCATAGTTAAAATCTATATTATGTAGGGTAAAGTTTTACAATGTTATTATCATGTTTTAATAAAACAATGTTCATGTTATATTTATTATATTATTTATTTATCACTCTTTTACCAGTATTGTGCATCTGAATTCAACCTTTATTATTTTTTGTATCCCTATGTCATAAATAATTTTTTAAGTAGGGAATTTGTTTGGAGAGGATATTTATTGAATATATTGGAGATAGTTCCTGAAATAGTATTATTGTTTATCTAGAATCCAAAGTCAATGATACATTAATATGATTGAATGTTTATTTGTGAAAAGAATTTAATATTTACATAAAAATATGTAATATTTATATATGAGAGTCTTGTCTCTATATATCTTATATCATAAAATTTTTTAGTAAATAATTTGGGAATATGATTAGAAATATTTTGTGAGAACCTTGGCATACATTTAAGTATAGTATAAAATAATACTATTTTGGTAAGAAAGAGATTATGTGATTTTCAAATAAATTATCATATTTTGGATACAGAAAGGGAATGTGGGTCTAGAACAATCATACCTAGAGTTAATAACATTGAAAATCATGTATTGAGTTATGAATCAATCATCACCTTGTCAAAGATAATGGGCCTTGATGCATGTAACATCTCGAGATTTTATGAAATATATTCTTTCTAATTAATTATAAAATAATAATATATTTTTTAACATTCAATACATATTTTATCTTTCACCTCACGAAACACAAATATCATATTTGATGGATGCAACATTGAGTTCCCTAGATAACATGTGTTACCCGCAAAACAAAGTATTTCCGAATAACAATATAATATTATTAGTATTAATTAATATAATAGTTATCATATTGCTTTTGAAATGGAGGAAATTAAATATATTAACTAAATTATGAAATTATATTACACACATATTTATAAAATTAATTAATTTGTTACCAATTATTTACAAATGAAAATAAATACGAATTTAATATAAAGGATATAATAGCCCAGGTAATTAGAGAATACATTATATCATATTTATTAATTAATATGGATTGGATAGTTATTTTTAAATTAAAAGGGATTATATTTTAAATAGGGTATACAACATGAAAATTAACTTTTTTGAAATCTTACATTGCAAACAAGACTAAGTTATAAAAAACAATAATAAACTGTTAATATTGTTATTTAATATTATCTTCTTTCCACCTATTCATTATCAAATTACATTAAAATAGAAATTTTGACACTTTTAGAATTTTTATATGATAAAATAAGCTTCATTTTTCCACTTTAAATATCACAATTTACTTTGGGTAAATTTTTTGTATTTCTCTCAGGACTTTTATATTCTGACGATTAGTGAATAATAATGAATTTTATATCAAAAATATTTTTTCATCCAATTTATATATATTGTAAAATAATATTTTAAATTATTTTTAATGTATAATTAAATCAATTTGAATTAATTTAAACAAATTCAGGTCATTGTATACAATTTCACGTTAAATTTATATATAAAAACTAAGCAAACTTTTGAACATTTTTATTTTCAAAACCCTCTATGTTATCCTGTCTATGAGATTAATTTTAAATTAATTCATGACACTTATATGATTTGAATTTATAAAAATATATTAAATATTTATAATCATTATAATTTATAAAATCTAAAAATGTGAAATTAGTTTTTTACTAAAACTTTTAGTGAAAGTAATTAAAATTTTTCCAACGATTAAGGTAAAAATTTTGTTACTTAGTGGTTAAACATTAATCATAAGTGTCTAAATGACCTAAAAAGAAGTAAAAAACTAATTTTTTAGAAATTAATCGACCATATAACCTCTTTTATTTAATATGTATCATTATTGGAGGAAAATCATGTATTTTATACCCGTCAATAGTGTTTACCTTTTTATTTACAATAATGTCACTCCCCTTCACTACAAAAGGCATTCACCATCCCTATTTATTCATGCCTCTCAATCCCTTTGGATCATCCAAAAATAGGAAAACTAATATCCAAACATTCATACCTATATGATATAGTCCTCACATTGGGAATAAATACAACCAAGGAATCCATTTGTTACAAAGGAAAATGAGTTACCCTAAAAAGGAATAACATTCTTCAAATTTCATTTATGATTCATTTATTTCTCCACGTATTCAATTATTATTTTTTAATGATTATATAATAACATAATTATCCAAGATATACAGATTTTTTTTTAATTTTAATGGTTTAACCTACACCAACAAAAACACCCATCATACGGGTAGTGAAATTATCATTTGTATACTGGGAACTACCACCACAGGTAATGATGTCATTCATTTCTCACTTAACACCTATCATTTTTCATTTAACACCTCTCATGGTTGAGAATTATGAAGGAAATAATATTTTTGAATTATATATATATATATGATATCTATGTTCTCCTAATACTTATGTAACTACTATATAACAAATTTCTTCACGCTTTCCATTTTTTGTATATACGATAATATCTTTTGGGGATGTGTGGACTACTGCCACCTCAAATTGATGTGATATGTTCAAAAATTACATGGAATTTAATAAGGATGGGTTTAATTAAACATATGTTACATTTATAAAATATATATGATTTTACATATATAATTATATTTCTATAAATATAATATATCATTTTATTTATTACCCTTTCACACACTAAAAAGGTGATAACGTCGTTCGTGGATGTGTGGACTACCACCTCCTCAAAGTGATATAATTTATTTTATATCAAAATAATTATATATATATGTATATACTATTAATTAATATGGTATATATTATATAATTTTTATTATGGAAATATAAATGTTACTTACCTTCTTTCGATAATGATTAATGAAAAATGGGAACATTACTTATGCTTATGGACGGCCTACCGTCTCTATGACTGTTACGTTTGCTCATTTTTAATAACTATTTTTCAAGATTGATTTAAAAATTATAATTTATGTGTAAATATGATAATTATTTCATTATTATTATATTTTATATGTTTATATAATAAACCCTTTAAAAATAGTTCACCTACCAACGTCTTTTTTTACACGTAAACCCAATATGGTAATAGCACCCGATGTGTGCTTAATTTTTTCAGTATTTGTTTAAAACATTTTAATATTTTAACTAAAAGTAATGAAAAACTTGAAATTTTTATAAATAATTTATATAATTAACATAAATTTATTATTCGTGAAAATAAAGAGACATGTGACAAGTCGTACTCAAGGTAAGGGATTTTCGTCTCACTTTTTACATTTTTTAGATAAATTTCATATTGAGCATTTTATTTTGTGTGGTTTATATAATGAAAATTTTCATAAATTATTTCATATTAATAGTATTTAAATGTCTCATTTTATCATTATTAATTTTTGGGTTTTAAATTCAACTTTTACCATAGTTGTAAGTGATTTCATATCAATATCCTTTAATTGAGGAATTTTCTTGATAAAATGCACATTTATTCTTTTATAAGGTGTAAATACATCCTCTTGACATTATTTATCCATATTTTAAATATTATTGACTTATTTATTGTTTTTCTAATTTTTAATATTTCGTGGGGCTTATGATTTAAATGATCAAAGTGGTATCAGACACATTGAATGTTTAAATATTTAATTTTTAAATCATTTCCAACATGTTAATATTCTTGATATTATTTTATATATTAATTTATATTTTTTATTAAAGTATTATAAAATAAATTTATGTCTATTTTTAATTTCATTCACTGTTTTTCAAGAGGAATCGTTTTACATTTTTTTAAGGAACATTTTGAAAAATGAAAAATGAAACGTGCTATATGTAATGTAGTGTGGTAATAAAATTTCATGTTATCATGAATTTTATGTTATTTTTAGATTAATTTTCAAGTATACATGATTTATTATATTAAAAACCAAATTTCATTTTATTTTTTTATTTTGTTATTGAAACTGGGGTTTCCATGAAAAGGGTTTTTTTGTATTTAATACGTGTTCTCAAAAGAACACGGTATCTTCATCCTAATTTAAATTGAGTTTTAAAGTGTTTTATGGTGATAGTAGTTTACTCTTGATTTGGTACATGAGTGATATATGAAAATGGTGAGACCTATATAGATTATTCTAAGGGTTGATCCCCATTATAGCTTACGGGTGTGCCCGATATAGCTTATAAAAAGGGCTGAGACCCATTATAGTTCATATGTTACAGGTGATCCCGATATATATAATACGAAGGGTTGATCCCCAGTATAACTCACAGATGAGATTTATATAGCTTATGTGAAGCGTTAACCCAATTATAGATCTCTAATTCATTGGGTAATGATAATACTGGAAGTCGATGTTACATTTATTCCAATTAAAAGGGTTTTGAATGTTTGTATGCATATAATTTTCTTAATCACCGAACATAGTTTTAATTGATTATTATAGTATTTAATCCTTTTCCTTAAGAAACATGTGTATTTTTTTATTCATTTGAAACATTTTTATTGCAAATTATCAAAGAAAATTTATGATAAAGGTAAAAATTATATTAGTTTTCATGTTTTTACCGAACTAATGATTTTATCTCTTTTTATATCAATTACAGATATTCTATGTTCATCCCTTGTTTTTAATTTTTTTTATAGGGTATGATATTGATAAGGGAATGGAATGATTTCAGTTTTAATTCATGTACAATTTTCATTAAATATATCATGCTTTAATTTTTAAAAGGTTCTATTTGGTGGAAAAATATATATACTTTTTTGGAAGTGTCCACTTTGTATTATATAGTTTTATTATGTTTTAGATATAGAATAATTATCTTAAATATAATCTTGATAATATTTTCAATTTTAAATAATGTAAAATTCTTAACATTACTCAATATTATGAAATTTTTAAGTTCACGGCCTTATAGTTGCTAACAATGTGAGGTTTAGAAAAATTTATATGTCATTATAGTGTTAATAGAATTCCCTAAGAAGAATTTACTTTATAGTTAATTTTAAATGATGTATAATTTTAATATTTTGATGAGGATTCATCAAAACTATGTCTGTTTATAATGGTTTCCTATATAAGAAATAGGAAACATTTAGTGGGAAGGAACCAAGAGGAAAATATCCTTTCCAAACAACATCATGAGATGGTTTGAATTGGAACTAAATAGTTTATTACAACGATACATCATTTGAAAAAATCTATAAATAGTGTTGTTATCCCTGATAAAGTGGAACCTAACCAACCATGATGTAACATGATGATAGTGGACCATTTCATTAGGAAATATCCCCCGTTATTTAATAGAACATCTGATGTAGTGGTAGCTAATGGATGGATCAATTACATGGAGAAGATATTTTATGTCATGGGATATTTGGAACATTAAAAGGTAACTCTTTCAATCTATCATTTAGAACGTGAATTTGGTCAATGGTGGTCATTGGTTAAAAATACAATAAATAAAATTGATCTTGATTCCATGTAATGGGAAACATTCAATGATTTTTTCCATAAAAAATATTTATCTAAGGTTGTTCAACTTAGAATGGAGAAACAATTCATGGAATTAAAGAAAAAAGATGGTGATTCCGTGGTTGTGAATAAAGAAAACTTCAAATGATTGTATGAGAAAGTTTTAAATTTTATTAGATATATAGAAAGTAAAATTAATAGATTTTACTCATGATTGAAACTAAGTATATAATGTTTTTTGGCCTCTCAAGAATTTAAATGTTTTGAAAAAGTGTTATGATGTGCTAAGAAAGTTAAAATAGTGTTTATCGACACTTGTGATCCATGATATGATATGAGTAGGAAATGGTCAATGTGGGAGGAAATAGAGAAAACACCAATGAAGATTTTGAGAGGTAATCCTAAGACTCTTTGCAATGGTGGTAAAATATATTTTTGGGAATATATGTCATGATATGGAAAGTGTTATATGGATGGTATGTTTTGTCACAAGGTTTTTGAATATAATGAAATGAGTCCTAAACAATCCAAAAATGAGATAATAGATATCCAGTCCATAGTAAGTTTCTGTACCTATAATGATTTGGGACATTATGATAACATTTTTATGATGAAACATACTCATTTTGTAATTCATCATGATTAGATGAAAAATGGGATGGAGAAATAATTTTCTACCTCTATATTAAATGTTGGTCCATCTGTTGAAGTAATGGAAACTCTAGGAAGTACCATATTTTTAAAAGGTTGATCATAATCCCAATGTATTAGTCACCACTCTTTTAATGTTTTAAATAGTGTAAACACCTTAAGATATATCTATTGAGTTTATATATATGTTTGATGTATTTGTTTAAAAATTATTTGAGGAAGAATATATATAATTTTGTGGATGTAATTTTGTTGGTATTCTTAACCATTATGTTTATATTTCTATGGAATGATTTAGTTTTAACTATGGTTAATACACTTTAACTTTATATATTAATGCATTATATCATCATATGAATGTTTTAATTATCTTACTATGAGCTAACCATGTTTTTTATTGTTTATATCTAAATATATGAGGAGTATAATGTTATCCTTTTAAGGCTATGTGATTTGTAAGAGGATTATTTCAGTGGTTCTAACATGGAAAGTCATTTTGGATACTCATTGTTTTGAGAAAGAGATGATTCTCTAGAGGAAAATAATAAAATTATGACTCTCTACTCGTCATGTAAGTATATTTCCTTATTCTATTAGTATATATGGAGAAGAAATCCTTCAAATTTAGGAAAGGACCTTGAAGAATTAATATTTTATCCTATTACCAACTTTTATGATGACCCCAATGACCATTTACAAAAATATTTGGTTCCTCATTTTGATTTCATTAACTTATTATTAACTACATTCTTTGTCACTCACTATTGGTCCAGGAGAATTAGTTTTCCTTTGAAATTAGTCTTTTAATGTCCCACTAATGTTCTCCCAACGTATAATTCTAGTTATGAATAACTTTTTAAGACCTTTACATTTTCCACATTCCCTTTTTAATAGGATGAATTTTTCCCCTTTTAATGATGTGAGTTTTAACAAAGAAACTCTAAAAAATTTAATCATTTCATAACTAGGATGAGTTTTGAGGGAAAAATTAATTTAAAGGATGGTAGGAAATAAAATATTGAGATTTTATGAAATATATTCTTTCAAATTAATTTAAATTCATTAATATATTTTATTACATGCAATACATCGTTTGTCTTGCGTCACATGAAACGCCGTGTTTTTATTTGTTGTATGCAACATTTAAAGGGACACTTTGCTAAATCGAGTATATTACACATGATATAAGTTTCTTCAGAATAGTTTTTTTTTATGAAATATTGAGTTCTATTAAAAAAAATATTACTACCAAATAGATTAATGAATTAGTTAGTTACCCAACTCATACCCAAAAAATTATTAATGAACATAAGTAAAAAAGTGGTTACGTGAGGTGAGAATTATTTGTACCAAGTGGGAGTCAAGAGGTTACAAAATGGGAGGATAAAAATGAAGAGCATATGGTTCATCATCCAGGGTAGTGATTGACCGAAGCAGCTCACTAGGAACTCATATTGTTCCTATCATTTTTGTTGTTGTGGATGCTTTTTTTTACTCATCTAATGGAATCTTTCGGTCTATTACAATCACATACAACATTTAATATGGTCCTGTAGCCACCTTTTAATGGCCGAAATAATTTAAAAATAAATTTTGAGTCTTTTTAAATTTTTATATGAAAAATTAAACATATTTTTTTTTAAATTGAAATATAAATATTTATTAGGGTAATATTTTTGTATTTTTTTTTGAGAACTTTCTTGTTTTGATTAATATTTAATAATATTTAATATTAGTTCAAATATTATTTCTCATCGAATTTATTTGTATAGATAAATAATGTTTTTAATTTTTTTTAAAAATATAATAATATCAATTTTGTATCATTTAAAAAAATTATTTAATTGGATTCAATTTCCAATTGAATTTAGATATAAAAAACATATTAAACTTTTAAAAATGTTTACTTTAAAAACCATTTTTGTCGTCCCGTCTACAGGATTAGTTTTAAATTAATTTTTGAAACTTTTAATATAATTTTTTGGAAAATGGATTCCATATTTGGAATCACAATAATTTCAAATTTATTATTACATATACTTAGATGTTTTTTAAAAACTATTACTGAAACTAATTAAAATTATGTATAGTGATTTGTGTAAAAATGTGGTTACTTAGTGGTTATAAACTACTCTTAAGAGTTTAAATGACCTAAAACAGGTCCAAAATCCCTTTTATAGAAATTATTATAACATATAACCTATTTTCATGAAATGGATCATTATTTGAGGAATATTATGAAAGGGAGGTCTCTCAGTATTTTTACCTTTTTATATTTAAAAAAATGTCACTCCCCCTCCACTATAAAAATGCATTCACCCTACCTATTCATTGACACCTATATATCCATTTTTTCATGAAAACCCTACCAAAATAATCCTCTAACATCCCTATATTCACCATAGATTCATCACTTTGAGAATAAATCCAACCAAGTATTCCCATTGGTACAAATTGAATGGAGTTACCCGAAATAGAGGTAACATTCTTCAATGTAGATTTATGTTTCATTTCTTTATCCAACCATTAAATAATTATTTTTCTATTATTATATAACAATATCATTATCCTAAATATACTGAGTTTTATTTATGTTTTGGTTTCTAACTACACCTATACAGACTTCCATCAAATGGGTGATTAAATTAATGTTTATATATACAACGAACTCCCGCCTTTCGTAACGATGTCATTCATTTTTCCTTCACCACCTTTCATTACTAGAAATTATGATGTATATAATATCATTATGTAATATATATATTATTTTTAAGATATATTAATACTTATTAAATAATTATACAACACATGACTTCATGAATTCATGTTTTTTAAATATGATAACATCATTTGTGGGCGTGCAGACTACCGCCTCCTCAAAGAGATTTGATATGTTCACACATTAAATATAATGTTGTAAGGATGAGTTTAATTAAACATAAGTGAAATAAATAAAAAATATTTGATATTAATTACATAATTAATTTTATATAAATATAATATATCTTTATCTTTTTTATCCTTTCACGCATTGAAAATATGAAAATTTCGGTCGTGGATGTGTGGAGTAATGCATCCTCAAAGCAATGTGATTACATTTACATCACAATAATCATATATATAACTATATATAATTAAATAATATTTTATTTATGATATAATTATAATTATGTAAAGATAAATTTTACATTTCTTCTATCCATAATAGTTATTGAAAAATTGGAATGTTACTCATGCGTAAGTACGACCTACCATTTCCAAGATTGTAATATAGGTTCATTTTCCATAACCATATTTTTTTAAAATAATAATTTATGTATATATGTATATGATAATTATTTCATCATTATTATTATTTATAAGTTTATATAATGTCCCATTAACTATAGTTCACCTACTAGAGTCATTTTGGACACAAAAATTGAATATGGCCAAAACACCTGATGCAAGATTAATTGTTTATAGAATTGTAATAACTGAAATAAAATTAATGAAAAACTTGAAAAAATTTCTCAAGAAAGTATATAATTAATATAAGTTTATTATTCAGGAAGATAACGATACATGTTACATGTCAGACTCAATGTAAGGGGTTTCCGTCTCACTTTTTTACATCTTTAAGATAAATTGAATATTCACCACTTAAATATTTAGTGTGATGTGTATACTAACACTTTTGATATATTATATCATGAATTATTTTATCTTAATATTATGAAAAATTATATTATTATTACTTGTGGGGTTCCCAATTCAGTTGTTGCGAAAGTTTTATGATATTTCTTCTCAATATCCTTTCATTGATGCATTTCATAATGATATGCACCTTAATTATTTTAAAAGGTGTATATACAATGACTTTGACATTATGTATCCATATTTTATCTTTTCTCATGTTATTTAATTTTTTGTTAAATTTTCATATTTCATTGGGATTATTATTTAAAATTTCAATGTGGTATGAGACACTTTGAATGTTTAAATATATAATTTTTAAATAATTTTATCCATATCAATATTCTTGATATTATTATACATACTTATTTATATTTAATTAAAGGATAGTAAGAGACATTTTATTTCGATTTTGTATTTCATTAATTTTATTTTAAAATGGGGTCATTTTACATTTTTTTTAAAAGGAACATTTTGATAAATGACAAATGAAATGTCATACTTTTATAGTACAGTGATAATGACCTATCATGTCATCATGGCTTTTATTTGATTAAAATATTACTTTGAAAGAATACAAGTTTTCTTAAATGGGAAATGTCTATTAACTTTTATTTGGTTATTATTTTATTAAAAACAATTAAAAGAAAAAGTTATTTGGGAATTGAAAATGGGTTCAAAAAAATGTAATTTTATCCAAATGTGTTTTCATATGGAAAGAATGGGCCCATGAGGGGTGATGTCACGGGAGCTCCTTTGTGGAATAGGGTCCCCCCCCAGTCTTCCCCCTCCCTCCCTTGTCATCCTCTTCTAGGAATGATGCGATCGAGGGTTGGGAATGTGGTTATGGAATGATGGTTTCAATCACCCCATGGTTTCACAGATCCGGAGTTCTTTAACCTCCAACAAAGAATATGGTTTACAGGTCTCTACTCTACTCCCACAACGGCCTTCTCCATTGTCACCCCTCTCCTATTCTGGACACAGGCACATTGTCTTCCTCCTGAGTCACTACGAGGTCACAGAGGGCAACCTCAGGAATTTTTGGGGCATGTGGCGGTCCCTTGTCTATTTTTTGGTTATAGGTTGTTTTGTAGATTTTTTGTTCTTTTCATCAAGTCAAAAGCGGGCCCACAGATAGTCATTCTAGCCCATGGGTGTTTCTGTTTTCTTCCCCATGTCAGGTACCACTATACAATGATTCTCCTCTGCTCATTTTTTCCTGGCCCTACACGCACGACCCCATAATGGTCAGGTTCAATGGAAACTTAGGAAAACATGGATTATGTTGGTGGTTCCGACAATGGTGATGCTGAACTAGGTGGCTATTGGGTGAAGTATTTTTCTGGTTCCCGGTGTAGGTGATGGTGGTGGGTTTATGGGTGATGTGGTCATGCGTAGTAGGTGTTAGATAAGTGGTTCCTGACACGTTCCCTCTATTTTGAGGCAGGTCTGTCTGTGAGTTGATTCCTTGGTCAGCCTGTATTGCCTTATTTTGACATGGGTGTGGTCTAGGACTAGACTCATCAATAGTCCACTTATGCTTTTTTTTGTTTTTTTATTTTACTTTTATGAAATTAAAAATATGTTTTCAGGTGTTTTCATATGGAGTTTGATAGTGTTTTTAAAGGGTTTTATGATGAGAGTGTTTTACTCATTTTATGGTACTTGAGAATTATATGAAACGGGTGATCCCAATATATATTATATGAAGTGTTGATCCCCATTATAGTTCATGGGTGAGTCTGATATAGATTATACAAAGGATTAAGCCCCATTATAATTCATAAGAAACAGGTGAGCCCTATAAAGATTTTACGAAGTATTGATCCGTATTATATCTCATAGGTGAGTCCGATATATCTTATTTGAAGTGTAATTCCCATTATAGATGTTCAATTCATTTGGTGATTATAGTTTTATTAGTATTTCTTATGGTTATTCCAATTGAAATTCTTTTGAAAAGGTTTATGCATATGATTCTCTAAGTCACCAAAAAAAGTTTAAATAACTTTCTATGAGATTTAATGTTTTTTTATATAGAATTTGTGTTTTTTATTTATTTGAAAATGTTTTATTTCATAGTCTCATTGAAATTTGAAGATAAATGTAAACATTATACGATAATTCCAATTTTTACTGAACAAATGGCTACCTTTATTTTTATATCCCTCAGTAAGATCTTATGGTAATCAAATTTTTTTGAAATGTTTTCAAAAGGATTAATGATGGGAATGTTAAATGATAATGTGATGTTGAATTTTGTGAAGAGTTTTCATTAAATAGATCGTGATTAAATTTTTCAAAAAAACTTATATTATTGAAAATTTTTGATATTGTTCAGAAGTTTCCACTTTATATTATAAGGTTTTGTTATGTTTTAGATATGGAATAATTTTTATAAAACATTAAGCCTGAAAATATATTCATAATTAAATAAATTTAAATTATTTACTTAACTCAAGGTTGTGTAATGGTTAAGGTTGAGTCCTTATACTAAACACCTAATTTGACACTCCTAGGAGATATTCTTAGGTTATTACACATTTTTATTAATGGAATATTATGAATGATTTGAGTAGATGATGATCATGGATGTACTAGTTTGATCCTAAGATGTATGTAACACCCCAAGCTTCCACAATATGTTTCCCTTTGAATAATGTAATAGCTTGCATTGTACGCAACTTTGAGATTCGAACACACCACGGCCAATCAAACTATCCGTTATGAATAGTAATACCCACTTTCAGAAATTTTATAAGTTTTATCTTCCAAAATGGACTTCATATTTGGATTAGGAATAATAAAATTAGCTTAGGGAGAATTTTTTCTATTTTTCTAAAAACATTCAATTTTTGATGAATAGTGAAAACACTGAGTTATAGTTTAAAACTGAATTTTTATTTAAATAATTATTTATTTTATTTAAATTTATTTTAGGTCAATATATATACCTAATACCTATATATGTTCAATGTAATTCATTGGAGTTATTTTATAATAATTTTAGACATATAAATATTTTATTGAACTTTTAACCGTATTTTACTCACCTCCTAGGAGCATTTGCAAATTTGAATAAAACATAATTTTACCACATCGGTGAATTGAATTTCAAAAATATGAGAGAAACGGTTGATATCATTAAGTAAAATGTGGTTTAATAATATGAATATAATTTTTGTTGAATAGTAACTTCTTACTTTTATTTACCACGGTTAAAAGTAAATCGGGTAATTAAGGGAAAAATGATATTATTATTACACTAACACATGTACTAATTCTATTGGATAAGTATAATTCGACCGAAAACAACCTTAGTAATAAAATATAAACCCCTTTGGTCCACTTGGATTAGATTAGGACATTTATTATTATTTAATTCAAAGAAGTGTTAAAAGAGTTAAAATCAATGTTTAATAACTAAAACATTTTTAATCTAGGGTTAAACATAAGATAAATTTGACTATAAATAATAATTATAAATAAAAATATGTTTCCTACATAATTTTATTTTATTTATATTTTTTAGACTGAATAATTTAATTTAGTTATGACACAATGAGGATTTAGTAATTATCTAATTAATGAAATATGAAAATAATTATTATTATAAATATCTAAATAAAAGTAATTTGTGACTTTATAAGAATTAAAATAATTTTCAAGGTACATATGACATGTTATGGTTGGTTAATAGATTTTTTTGGAAGTAATAATGTTGATATAAATTTAGAAAAAAAATACCAAATATTGTCAAAATTGACATAAAAGTTCATTTAAAAAAATATTATATTATTAATTGATATTATATTTCTAAAAATATAAGGTTTGGAAAAAATATTTATATAATGATTGTTGTATCGTTAATGAACCACATGGGGTTATCTTGGATGTTTATAGGAATTTTATTAACCATAGAGTATAACAAATCAAAGAGAAATGGTAAATGTCAAACTATTTAACTAAGAGATAAATCTAAAAGATAAGGTTAATATATTAACACAAACGTGTCTAAAACCTATTGGTTGAGTGATTTTAGACCCATCACCACCATAGAATTTAAATAATCCAGTTTTGATCCATTAGAAACCAAAATTGATTTTATTATAAAATAATATTTTTAGCTTTTCCTAAGGTGACCCTCACCCCTCTTATAAAAGGGAACTCCCCCTTCCCTCAAATTCACAGATTCAAAGCCTTTTGGGTCAAACATACTCTGTCCAAATACCCTATAAATTGTCTTCCATTCATCCTATAGTACCTCCTTTAGTCCTAATGCGAACCTAAGGAGCCATTTTGATCAAATCAAAAGGAAGAACCCGAATAAGCGGTAAATATTTCATTACCCCTTTCAAGTTCCTTTCTTCTTCCACTTCCTCTTTCTTTTTTATTTACATTCTAAAATAATAACTCCATTATCTTCAATATAATATTATGTTATTATAAATATGGTAAAACCATATTCATTATTCTATCCATCATTCGGATGACATGTCACTATACGTGCGTACGTACGGCTTACCGTCTCCACGTCATAGTGTAATTGTTATTCAATACATTATTATTTAGATGGGTATAATAATGATATGTAATTGATGTAAATAATAAATATAACATGATAATTATTCTGTATATATGATATACCATCCAATTATATATTATTTTAATATTAAAAGATTGACATTGTCGCTCGTGCGTACGTACGGATTACTGTCTCCATGAACGCGATCAGATTTATTCCCCATCGTATCCATTCAAGACTAATTCTCATTTTATGATCAAAAATAATGTTTAAATAATTGATATAATTCTGTATATGAATAATATACATCCTATACATAACAAATATGACTCACATAATAAATAATATAAAGGAAAACGAATTTTTTAACACCGGAAATGAAGATAATACTAACATATTATTAACAAAGCAATGTTAAAAGATCATATATGATATCTTATTAATATATATTATTCTTGTATAATTTAATAAAAATTATTTCACCAATATACATGATGTTAAGCTACAAATTACAGGGTAAGGGGTTGTTAGGACCAATAGGGGCCTATATACCCTAAGAGGGGGGGTAACTCAGGGTATGAATATTCGTTTTCTAAATTCTTCCTGCCCCACTGAATCTTAACCTCTTTATTACAAGGGTAACATTGTTTTCACTTTTGTGTTTATTATGATCACTTATTTTCTTCTTTATATTATTATAATGCTTTGAATGTAATGCAGGGAAGCAAGCAAGCAGACACATAGATTTTTACTTGGTTCACCCTCACTGGGCTACATCTAAGGAGAATACACAGGTGATTTGATGATGTACCAAATCCACAAAAGCACACTATTGTTTTCAAGGTTTAGGATAGATCACTTCTATTCACAGACTCACTACCTTTACAATGTTTACGATCAGCTCACTACTTTCCCAAGGGTCACTCTATGTTTCCATCTCTCTAGCTCACTGCCGGTGGAGAGGATCACCTTCTTCCTCTTTCTTTTCTCACTAATTTGAAAAGTATCAACTCAAAGTTTATAGACCTATAGGTCTCTTCATTATCACTAATGAATACATCCTATATTGTATTTGGATGCTCTGTTGATGTCTAACTTTCACCCGTAGATGAATCTCACTTTGCACTGAAGGTATCAGGAAATCTTCCAGCTTTCACACATCCCTAAATCACTGTCTCGAATCAACCTTACCTAGAGCCCTTCTCTAAGCCAGTGCACAAGTCTCAGTGCACAAGTTATAGCTGGCATGCTAGTCCACCTCAACCACTTGTGCGACACAAGCTTCTGTAACTCCAAACATGCATGACGTACACCCTTTTACTCCCAAACCAATTTTGGCACGCAACCAACAACTTTAGCGCTTCTTCAAATGTAGCGTGAAAGTCCACCTCAACCACTTGTACGACACCTCCTTCTTCAACTCTAAACTTGGGCGACCCACTTCCTTTCTCGCCCAAACAACCTCAGGCGTTCAACTATCACCTGGCGCGCAAAATCTACTTGTGTGACCACCCACCACATGCGTGACCACCACACCTACGCAACGAGAGGTATTATTTTTTCTAAGTGTTGAACTCATCCAGAATGAGGAGGGGTCAATTAATATTTATAGGCATTTGGACACCCTGCGTGATGGCGCACAATTCTCCCCTCATCGCGCAAGATTCAGCGCGCAAGTATTAGCACGCAGGTCTTGGTGCACAAGTCACTTGCACGACCAACCATAAAACTTGGGATCCCTTCTCCCTTTTCCATATTTTGATGTTCTAATATTGAAAAACATTAGGCACACATGAAACCATGAAACCATGAAATCACAGATGTCTATCTCCCTTGAACTCGACATGCAACCATCAAATCCCCTTTTTCAACAAATTTTTATGTTAGGGTTTTCTTTGTCAAAAATGAATGCACAAATTTCCACTTTGTCAACAAACAAAATCACCTAAAAAATACTTCAATGATTCCTTGAGGGATTTTTTTTCCAATAGGGGTATCTTATCTCACTTTTAATTTCATGATATTTCTATTATTTGCCACTTATTTATTAAATGTGGTGTATTGTGTACAATCATTTGATATATATTATCATGATTCCCATTATATTCATGGTATTATGTGATTCATTTGGTTGTTATTAAATTTTGGTCATACGACTTGATTGATTACAATGAAGTAAGGGTTGTCATATCACTTCCTATTTTTGTGAGATTCATGCCATACTGCCACTATTTTCTTTTTTGGGGTGTATATACTGCCCAATAATTGTATTCCTTGTGTAATATACTTTAATTGTCGATTAATTAAATCTTAATTTTATGATCCATATTTCTTGGGATGTACGTTTCGTAAGTTACCAAATTGGTAAGGGGGTTTCACATTTCAATTTCCACTCATTCGACTTTACGTATACTTTATTATTTATTGTGATCCATGATTATGTGTGGAATCACTATTTATTATTTTTTGTATTAATTTCCACTCCCCTAACTGTGGATATACTTTTCATACACATAATCACTCCATTGATAAATTCTCAAGTCATTGATATGAACCCGATAAGAGTAATTTTAACTCAATCTCTATTCATTGAGTTAAACATCCAATTAATTGGTGTTGTTTTTACAAGTATATGTGTGAATGTTATCTAATTGATTTACACTGAATATACAATCATATTGAGTGTATTTATATTTTTCACACAAAATTATGTCACTGATTTATCCTTAACCTACGAAAATTGTCATTATAAGGGATTTCATCTCAACTTACATTCCATTGAGTCTTCTTTATTGTTATGCACCAATTCACTTTTATTTGGTGTATATAATAAAATTTGACAAAGTATATCATGAATCCATTTACTCTCATGATATTATAATTTTTTTATTTCCTCAATTATTCATATTCAAGTGTCTCTCATTTGGTTAAGAACTCTAACTAAAATACCATTTTAAATGTTTTAAATATTTATTCTTCCAAATATTTCTCATTGATGTCAATGTTTTAAAAATGGTTTTAAGGATTTATTTATATGGATATTAATGTTTTAAAATTAAAAGTTCTTTTAAAATTTTAAATGTGGTATGGGAAACTTTGATTCAAAAATCTATTTTAAACGGCTTCTTGATAAATAGGGAGACTTTTAAATGTTTTCAAGAAAAAGGGGGTTATTTCTCTCAAATAGTTTTGATGATTATTTTCATCTAAGTCAATATCATTAATTATTATCTATTGAGGTTTATCTATTATAATAATATCTTCCATATTGTATTTAATTAGTTATGTTTGACTATGGATGTGCTATTGTTATACCATTTATGGTTTGTGGTTAAAATATTGACATTTCGTATGGTAGTTTTAATACGAATGTTCATATTATGTTTAAAAATTTTCTTATGTGGAATGACATAGAATTAGTAAGTGATGGGTGGAGCCCACTATATCTTTTCAATATGTTGGTAGGTCTCATGAGACAAACCAGTGTCTTGGCACAAGGCCTTGACAAAATCTCAATTGTAGTATTCGCACAAGGCCTTGAATATGTGGTTATGAAAGTCCAGCATTGTGCATTCCATCATTATGAAAGTGGCTATTGATATTGCATGTTATTATTTGACTAGTACAATATCCATTTGAGTAAGTAAATGGCATTATTTTAATTTTATCTTTTTATTTTATGTTGAAGTTCATGTTTAAAATTATTTTGTTTTAGTTTTATACATTGCCTTAAATGTTTATGTTTATTTATGAAAGTTTCCGCTATATTGTTATCCTTACTGAGCATCTTAGATCACCCCTTTATATGTTTTATTTTTCCTAGGATGTGAAGAAGTTTATTATGACTAACCAGTAAGGATTGTATATGGGATCTCAGTGTTGTCTATGAAAACAATTTTGTTGTAGGTTACTATTTTATTGTGTAGTGTAAACATTTTGAATGTATCTATTACTTCCAAGGCTACTAAACTAATCAATCATTTCTAGACATGATCTTTTGTGATCATGCCAATGATACGTAATAATGCACTGACTCTGGGTAACTGGGGTCGAGTCATTACAATGTCATATACTAAACATTAGGTTTCATGAATTAGATATCTTATTTTTTTATTATTATGTCGATTTCCACTATAAATATGAATGGTCACAGAATGTTTTTTTAAGTTAATAGAAGGATCCTAATGGGATTAGTTTAATTTTTAATGTGATTTACAATGTGTTAATAAAAAACAAAATTGTTTTATGATTAGAATGAAGGAAATTAGGATTATTCCAAATTAATTATCAAGATATAGGATTAAAAATATGTATTATAAAAACCTCTCAGATTCAACATAGAAGATATTTTTATGGTTCTATGAGATCTTGTGTGGTGGAAACCACTTTGGAATGAATATTTTGTTTAATATTTTTATGAATGTTGGGAGGACCACTTTTGGGGAATGTATTATTTGTAAGAGATTATGGTTTTTGTGTGGATAAGAATGGAAAAAATATATAATTGATAAGGACAAATGAAACTTTTAGTTAAAAAAATGGTTCAGAATAATGGTTCACCTAAGGTATCATCTATGGTTTAATATCTTAAATGTTTAAGTTATGTGAATTATGAAAATTAATTCCCTAGGGTGTAATATCATGAAGGTAATAAATAAGAGTTTACATGTAACTGTTTTATAATTGATGATTAAGAGACTAAATCACATATTAAAAGAGGGTGGTATTGAGGAATATGATATGGAAGGCTAGTAAATTTTTTAAGACTGAAGTGGAATAATTGAACATTTTATGTATTGGAAGTCAATAATTATGTTATATGAATAATAAAATACAAAATTATTTCACTATAGAAATTTTAAATTTTCAATATGTATGAATATAATCAATCTCACTGATTAAAAAGAAATTTGATTTAATATAATGGTGATATTTTATAGAAAAAACATGACTGAGGGAATCATAACCCATAATATATTCCTAACATTGATATAATGGTGTTTTATTTGGATAAATGTATGTTTGATATAGAAAAAGTAAATTGGATAGTATTTATGACCTTATAATTGATTAATTATTTGATGAAAAAGTTTTTTTTCTGTTATTGGTTGAGTTTATTAAATTTACAGATTTGTGGAATAAGATTTTAAATATATGGTTTCATTTGAGGAATTATGAAGAATATAGGTTTCTGTTGATGTTTTATAGTAATTTAGGTTATTACCATGGTGTAGCATAATATATGACCAAGGTATTTAGATATTTGGTTTGTTACAATTATGATTTATTTTATAATATTTCTAGGATTAATGTTAAGTTGAAATTTAGTGACCTGATTTATGGAATTCTAATTTGTGGAATGGTATTAAGGATAACCATTTATGGAATTGTTTTAGTTAATATTTGGATGAAGTTTTAGAAATCAATTCATTTTTTCATTTTATGACTATTAATCCATATTGGATAACTTATGTTGTAACACCCCGCGCTTCTATGGTACGCTTCACTTTGAATAATACAGTAGTGTGTGTTGTACGTAACATCGAGTTATAACACACCAAAACCAATCAAAGTAGCCATTACGAATAGTAATACCCACTTTTTGAAATTTCATAAATTCTATATTTCAAAATGGACTTCATTTTTTGGATTCAGAATATTGAAATTAGCTACGGGTGAAATTTTGGTGCTTTTCAGATAACTTTCATATTTTGATGAATAATGAAAATTACTAAATTTTAATTAAAAACAAATTTTTTAATCGAAATAATTAATAGTTATAAATTATGATTTTTAGTGGTTTTATGGTATATTTAGAATATATTTTTACCATTTAATACAATGTTGGTCATTTTATGTAATTTCACAATTAAAAAATACATAAACAAGTGTCAATCTTTTGATAGTTATTATTTATTAAAAACACGCTATTTGTTTTGACAACGGGAATTAATTTTTAAATTAATTAATGAAAATTACATGTTTTAAATTTGGTAAAATATAAATCATTTTTGAATTAATAATATCAAATATAGCTTAGGCTTAATTTTTAGAATTTGTCTGAGAAACATCAATTTTTCATGAATAGTGATAAACACAAAGTTATTTGTTAAAACAGATTTTTTTAAATAATTATTTATTTTATATAAATTAATTTATTTCAAAATAGATACATAATACTTATATACATTCATTTTATTTCATTGGAGTCATTTTATAATAATTTTAGATATATAAAAATTTTATTGAACTTTTCACTTTCTTTTACCCACCTCCTAGGAGAATTTTAAAATTCACATAAAACATAATTTTACCACTTCTGTGAGTTGAATTTTGAAAATCTGAGAGACACGGTTAATATCAAGGAGTAAAATTAGGTTTAATAAGATAAAAATAATTTTTTTTGAATAGTAACGTTTTACTTTTATTTACCGCAGTTAAAGGTAAATAGGGTAATTAAAGGTGAAAAGAATATTTTAATAATTCAAAATTACCTTAACACATGACCTAACCTTATTGGATGAGTAATGGACAAACATGGGCATCTTTTGGAGATTTTGGGACCCCATGGAGCCACTTATGAATGATAATGACACTTTAGATTAATTAATTTAATATAAAGGCAAAATTGACAAAAACAAAAACCTTTTAGTAATTAATTTTTATATGGTGTTATATAAGTAATGTTTTTTACTATAAATATTCATTGGAAATATAAAAAGATTTCCTACATCATGGAATTTTTTTTAAAATTTTTAGACATCGAATAAATTAAATTATTAAGGACATTATAATGATGCAGTATTGACCACATTAATAAATGATTTAAATAAATTAGATTATAAATAATAAAAGAATATCCAAAACATGTACAATTATTATTGGATGATTTTATCTCGACCATGAGTCATCTTATCTGTGACTTTAATTATTTTTGGACTTTAGAAACCATATATCATTATATAATAAAATAATATTTTTGCACTTTCCTAAAGAGCCCCTCCTTCCCCTTATAAAAGGAGACCACTTATATCCAATTCCTCACACCTCTAAAGCCTTTAGGATCGTCCAAAATCTGCCTAATTAAGCTCCCTAAATCCCTCTCCTCCTTTTATAAGCCTTACCTTAGGCATAAGGCACTTCAGGGAGTCCTTTTGGTTCAAACCAAAGGCAGTTACCCGAATTAAAGGTAACAATTTCTCATAATTGCTTTTCTATTATTTTACTCCTCGAACCCCTAAAATCATTTTATTACTTTATTTTATAAAAAAACTAGTATCCTCAATATACTAGGATTTTGTTATGATATTTATTTGAATTACACTTACACACACCTCCATCTAATGGGTGAAGAACATAATGTTTCTGTGGATGGAAAACTAACACCTCATGAAACAATGATTGTTCAATTACATCCTACCGCCTCTCATGGTGGCCATTTTGATGGAACTGTATTTATATATGATATAGATTATGTTTTTTTTTCTTCATTTTTTTCATTTTTCTTTTATAGCATACCTTAATTGTTTCCATTATAAGTAAACGCGATAATTTCATTTGAGGAAGTGCGGACTACCGCCCCCTCAAAGTGATATGACTCGTTAATACCATATGTGGGACATATAAAGGATATATTTAATGATATTATATATGATATTATACTGTAATTATTATATAATAATGTATCATTGTTTTTTAAGTCCATTAAAATAAGAAATAGAAATGAAGGTAGCGTTCATGCGTACGAACAGTTTACCATCTCCATGAACGGTACATTTCATTCTTACCCTAAAATGATATGTAATATTATAAATACATGTATATACATGATATACATGATATATATGATATATACATCATTAATATAATTCTGGATATAATGATATTTTGACCATGTGAAAAACATTTAATTATAAGGTGTTCATTTTTGACTCTAGTGCCAAATATCAACAAAACAAACATTATTAAAATAAATGATTACATAATGTTTATAACATGGTAATAATTGATATAAAATGAATAATAAAATTTAAAATGGTTCTTATGAAAGTAGAAATTAACATTAGTTTATTATTCAGGATTTTAAAGAACGAACGAGTCAAGTCGGACACAAGGTAAGGGGTTTTCATCTCATTCCCTATTCCCATGAGATTTATGCCATATTGTCACTATTACCTTTTATGTGGTGTACGTACTGACTATACTTGTATTATTTGTGTAATACACTTTAATTTATGTGTATTTTCATATTAATTGTATGATACCTCTTTCATGGGGTGTATGTTTTGTAAGTTACCAAATTGGTAAGGGATATTTCACAATCTCATTATTATCAGAGGTTGTTTTTTCTTAAGTATCTACTGGGACATATTTATTATCCATGTCCATGTTTTATGAAAGTGTTTTCAAAGGTATTCTTTTAAGGGACCTTTTTTACTAAAACATCATTTCAAATTTTTTAATTATTTATTCTTCTAAATCTTCCTCATTAATGTCCATGTATTCAAAATGGATTTTAAGGATTTATTTACATGGAATTTAATGTTTTTTAAATGATAATTCCTTTCAAAAGTTGCAAAGTGGTATGGGACACTTTGATTAAAAAATATCTTTAAATGACTTCTTTTATAAATTGTGTGACTTTTGAATGTTTTCATGAAAAAAGTGTATTTCTCTCAAAGAGTTTTACAACTCATTTTCATCCTTGACAAGATCCTTTAATAGATTTTAAACTTGTTTCGAAGTTGATTTATCATGATACAAATCTTCCATATTGTGTTAAAGGTTTTGTGATATGTTTGACTGTGGATGTTTTATTCTTATACCATTCATGGTTTATGGGTAAATTATTGATATTTTGTATGCTAGTTTTAATATGAATGTTTATGTTCTATTTCATCCTCTTCTTAAGATGAATGTGTTGGACTAGTATGTTTTGGGTTGGGTCCGGTTATAGCAGACCCTCCAAGTTGGTGTCTGGTTATTAGAGACACTTGGGGTTGGTGTCTGTTATTAGAGGCACTGTGGGTTGGTGTTCGGTTATTAGAGGCACTCCGGGTTGGTGTCCGGTTATTAGAGGCACTCCGGGTTGGTGTGTGGTTATTAGAGGCACTCCAGGTTGGTGTCCGGTTGTTAGGGGCACTCCGGGTTGGTGTTCGGTTATTAGAGGCACTCTAGGTTGGTGTCTGGTTATTAGAGGCACTCCGAGTTGGTGTTCTAGTTACAGTTAGACCCTAGGTCTTGTCACGAGTCCTTGACAAAGAAATTAATGTTCATCATTATACATTCCATCATTATGAAAGTGGTTAGTGATATTTCATGTGATTATTCAACTAGTAGAATATGCATGTGAATAAGTAAATGACAATATTTCATTTTATTTCGGTCATATTATGCTAAAGTTCAAGTTAAAAAGGCTTTTGTTTTAGGTATACATTGCCTTAAATGTTTATGCTTTTTTATGAAAGTTTTTGTTGTATTATTATGCTTATTGAGCATATGAGCTCACCCCTTTCTATGTTTTATTTTTTCCAAGATTCCAAGAAGTGTATTGTGATTGATATGCAGGGTTAAGACAAGGGAATAGTGGAGTTCATAAAGGATTAGTTATGTTGTTTTATAATTTATGAAGTGTAATGTAACATTCATGTATGTAACCTATTTTCCAAGACTGCTAAACTGATCGGTCCTTCAGGACATGATTCCTTGTAATCATGCCAATGTATTAAAATAATGCACCGACTCTGGGTAACTGAGGTCGGGGCATTACATTTGGTATCAAAGGATGTTTAGAAATAACCTTGGAAACTAGATTTAGATAAACTCTAATTAGAGCACATTACCCTAAGATAGACTTTGAGGATTATTATAGAAGAACTTCCAAGAATTTTGGTATTGTAGAGATTTTGTGAGTTTTCCAAACAATGCATCCCTGTCTGGATACGAGCAGGTAGAGGCGGCTCTGGAATAGATGTACCTAGTGGTAAAACCCTAAAACATAGCTTTGAGCTAGACTTAAATGAGAACTGGAGCATGACAATGGGCCTTTCTGCACTCTTGGTTATGACACTCCCGGGGGATATGTTTAGGATAATTCTCATTTTCTTTACAAACCACTATGAAGGGTTCATGAGTATATAACTCCTAAAAGAAAACATTTTTTTGATTATAGATTATATCCATAAACTATTAAATTTATGTTATGTATTTTACATGTTTGGAATTATATATTGTAATTCATAAATTGACCTAGTCTATGCCATTTTTTAGAAATGGTTCCCAATAGAAGGAATGAGAACTCCAGCAATACGTATGATCTAAAGAGTAAGAATGGTCATATCATTCATGGAATTAAGAAAACATTTAGAAACGAAATAGTCTCCCACGTATTATCATCATATGAATAAAAATTTTCATAAGATCAGTAAATAATTATTTGAATCATATGGCTTTGAAGAGAAGCAAGAGAAGAAAAGGAAGGTTGAAAGAAATATGGATAAAGGGAATAAGGGAAAGAAGGATTTTACAATATGTGATAAATGTGGAATGAATCACCTTGGTAAATACATGAAGGGAATGGGATTTTGTTATAAGTGTGGAGAAAAATGACACCAAGTACGTGATTACAAGGGTAAGAAAAAAAATTCAAATGTACAATGCTTCATCTGCAAGGCATTAGGACACTACATGAATCAATGTCTCATTCATAAGAGTATACCGCAAATGATTTTATTGGATAATAATAAAGTTATGATACTACCACAAATGAATAGTAATTATTAGAGTTCTTATATTGTTATTAAAGAATTATTTCATTTGAGTGTTGTATCAACGATATATGAGTTATAATAATTATGGAGTATATAAGGATTGTACTGCAATACCATTTCATTAAGGACTTGAGATTGTGTGGAACCAAGAAAAGTGACTCAATAGTAGGTAAAATTTTTGGAAAATATATGGTAGATAGAAAGATAAACCATAATATGGTTTTGATACCAAGGTAGTGATTTGAAATAATACATGACTGACATGGATAAATTATATTGGATATTATTCACTAACATGAAAATAATTAATGATTTGTATATATATTCCATCATTGTTTGAGTTTACAAAAATTTTTTATAGAAGGAGTATATCCAGTATTCTATAATGAATAATAAAGGAAGAATGTAATCAATAAGTTTTTATGGTAATTCAAGATGTTGTTTTGTTTTAAAAGAATAAATGATGAAGGTGTTCACATGTTATTACATGGAAAAAAAGATCTTCATTGTGTTTAACATCCCTATAGATTTTGGACTGTGAGTTTGGACAAAAGAATTTTGATAAGTATTGTTTGATATTATTTTTGGATTTCCATAAAAAGGACAACCCGGAGGTCACACGGTAACCCATCATGTCCGGTAAGGCCGCGAGACTTGAACCCGCAACCGAAGGGCGACAAGGGTGTATCACCTACCACTAGCCCACATGATGTCCTGGTTTGAATAATGTAGTTTTTTAAAGGGTCTGATATGTGAATTATAAATTCATTATTGAAACCCTATACGATTAGGATAAATAGAATATATATATATATATATATATATTTTAAATCGTATAGAGTGAAAGACGAGTTTGTAGTAGGAATTAGTTGAAGGATGAATCTCTACTTGTCAAGTATATATTTAAATATACATATATATATATATATATCTATATATTTCCTCTTATTTTATGGAAAAATTAATTGTTAAACATTTGGGAAGGGATCTTAAAACCAAAAAGGTGTTATCCTAATACCTTACATTTTGTTGAACTAATGGTATTTTAAATCATCATAGATTGGTGGCTTTGAGACCCATAATTCTACAATTGTTTGTGATTGATGACCTCAATCAATCCCTATAAATATTTATGTTTTCCATCCAATTAAGTTTCCTTAATTTCCACCAATGCTCTCCTAATTGAGATCATAATTTCGTGTTGACCCTTTCATTTCTCTTTTCCTCTTATTAAACTAAATTTTATTAACCTAGTTTTCGATGTGGGTTTTCCCACAAAGATATTTTCTATTTTCAAAATTTTATTTTCGAAGAAAAAATTCAAATTGTGAGGATGAAATTTATTGAAGGAGGGGAGAATGTAACACTCAAATCTTCTATGGTACGCTTCACTTTGAATAATACAGCAGTGTGTGTTGTACGTAACTTCGAGTTATAACAAAACACAACCAATCAAACTAGCCATTATGAACAGTAATACACATTTTTTGAAATTTTATAGATTTTATCTTTCAAAATGGACTTCAGTTTTGTATTCGGAATATCGAAATTAACTAAGGGTGAATTTTTTGTGCTTTTCAGATAACTTTCATATTTTGATAAATAGTGAAAATTACTAACTTTTAATTAAAAACATCTTTTTAATCGAAATAATTGACAGTGATAAATTATGAATTTGAGTTGTTTTATGGTATATTTAGAATATATTTTTACCATTTAATACAATGTTGGTCATTGGACGTAATTTCACATTTAAACCATACATAAACAAGTGTCAATCTTTTGATAGTTATTATTTATTAAAAACACGCTATTTGTTTTGACAACAGGAATTAATTTTTAAATTAATTAATGAAAATTATATTTTTTTGAATTTTGTAAAATAGAAATCATTTTTGAATTCATAATATCAAATATAGCTTAGGCCTGATTTTTGAAATTTTTCTGAGAAACATCAATTTTTCATGAATAGTGAAAAACATTGAGTTATTGGTTAAAATCGATTTTTTTATTTAAATAATTATTTATTTTATTTAAATTAATTTATGTCAAAATAGATACATAATACTTATATAAGTTCATTGTAATTCATTGGAGTCAGTTTATAATAATTTTAGATATATAAAAATTTTATTGAACTTTTCATTGTCTTTTACCCACCTCCTAGGAAAATTTGAAAATTCACATAAAACATAATTTTACTGCTTCTGTCAGTTGAATTTTTAAAATCTGAGAGACACGGTTAATATCAAGGAGTAAAATTTGGTTTAATAAGATAAAAATAATTTTTGGTGAATAGTAATTTTTTACTTTTATTTACCGTAGTTAAAGGTAAATAGGGTAATTCAAGGTAAAAAGAATATTATAATAATTCAAAATTACCTTAACACATGTACTAACATTATTGGATGAGTAATTTCCAACCATGGGCATCATTGGGTCCATTTTGGGACCACATGGATCCACTTATAAATGATAATGAAACTTTAGATTAATTAATTTAATGTAAAGGCAAAATTGACAAAAACAAAAAAAAATAGTAATTAATTTTTATGTGGTGTTATATAAGTAATATTTTTGACTATAAATATTCATTGGAAATCTAAAAATACTTCCTATATCATTTTATTTTTTATAATTTTTAGACATCATAATAAATTAAATTATTAAGGAAAATATTATGATGCAGTATTTACATCATTAATAAATGATATAAATAAATTAGATTATAAATATTAAAAGAATATCCAAAACATGTCCAATTATTATTGGATGATTCTATTTCGACCATGAGTCATATTATCTTCGAATATAATGATTTGTGGACCATTATAAACCAAATATCATTATATAATAAAATAATATTTTCACACTTTCCTAAAGAGCCCCTCCTCCCCCTTATAAAAGGTGACCACTTCTAACCATTTCCTCACACCACTAAAGCTTTTAGGCTCGTCCAAACTCTGCCCAATTAAGCTCCTTAAATCCATCTCCTCCACTTAGAAGCCCTACCTTTGTCATAAGGAACTTCAAGGACTCCTTTTGGTTCAAACCAAATAAAGTTACCCAAATTAAAGGTAACAATTGCTCTTAATTTCTTTTTTTTTTATTTTACTCCTCAAACCCCTGAAATCATTTTATTACTTTATTTTATAACAACACTAGTATTATCAATATAATATTACGTTTTTATGATATGTATTTGAATTTCACTTGCACACACCTACATCTAATGGGTGAAGAACATAATGTTTCTGTGGATGGCAAACTAACGCCTCACGAAACGATGAATGTTCAATTAACTCCTACTGCATCTCATGGTGGTTATTGGGAAGTAAATGTATTTATATATTATATATATTATGTTTCTTTTTTCTTCATTCTTATTTATTTTTCTTTTATAGAATACCTTAATGGTTTTCATTTTTTGTAAACACGATAATTTCATTTGAGGAAGTGCGGACTACCGCCCCCTCAAAGTGATATAACTCGTTATTACCATATATGGGACGTATAAAGGATGGAGTTAATGATATTATATGTGATATTATACAGGAATTATTATATACTAATGTATCGTTATTTTTTATGTCCATTAAATTAATAAATAGAAATGAATGTAGTGATCATGCGTACGTACGGCTTACAGTCTCCATGAATGGTACTTTTCATTCTGACCCCAAAATAATATTTACTATTATAAATACATATATATACATGATATATATTATATATATGATATATAAATCATGAATATAATTCTGTATATAATTATCTTTTGACCATGTGAACAACTTGTAACTATAAGGTGTTCATTTTTGACTCAAGTTCCAAATATCGACAAAACGAACGTTATTAACATAAATGATTACATAATGTTTATAACATGGTAATAATTGATATAAAAGGAATAATAAACCTGAAAAATGTTCTTAAGAAAGTATATATTAACTTTAGTTTGTTATTCAGGATTTTAAAGAACGAACAGGTCAAGTCGGACATAAGGTAAGGGGTTTTCATCTCACTCCTTATTCTCGTGAGATTCATGCCATATTGCCACTATTACCATTTTTGTGGTGTATGTACTACCCATAATTGCACTCTTTGTGTAATACACATTAATTTATGTGTATTTACGTATTCATTGTATGATACCTCTTTCATGGGGTGTATGTTTCATAAGTTACAAAATTGGTAAGGGACATTTCACAATCTCTTTATTATCCGAGGTTGTTTTTACTTAAGTATCTACTGGGACATATTTATTATCCATGTCCATGTTTTATGAAAGAGTTTTCAAATTGATTCTTTTAAGGGACCATTTTTACTAAAACATCATTTCAAAAGTTTTAAATATTTATTCTTCTAAATCTTCCTCATTAATGTCCATGTATTCAAAATGGTTTTTAAGGATTTATTTATATGTAATTGAATGTTTTTAAAATGATAATTCCATTAAAAAGATTCAATGTGGTATGGGACACTTTGATTCAAAAATATCTTTAAATGGATTATTCTCTAAATTGTGTGACTTTTAAATTTTTTCATGAAAAAGGTGTATTTCTCTCAAAGAGTTTTACAAATCATTTTCATCCATGTCAAGATCCTTTAATAGATTTTAATCTTGTTTTGAAGTTGATTTATCATGATACAAATCTTCCATATTGTGTTGAAGGTTTTGTGATATGTTTGACTTTGGATGTGTTATTCTTATTCCATTCATGGATTATGGGTAAAGTATTGATATTTTGTTTGCTAGTTTTAAAACGATTTTTTATGTTATATTTCATCCACTTATTAAGATTAATGTGTTGGACTAGTATGTTCTGGGTGGGGGTCCAGTTACAGCAGACCCTCCAAGTTGGTGTCTGGTTATTAGAGGCACTCTAGGTTGGTGTCTTGTTATTAGAGGAACTCTGGGTTGGTGTCCGGTTATTTGAGGCACTCCGAGTTGGTGTCCGTTTATTAGAGGCACTCCAGGTTGGTGTCCGGTTATTAGAGGCACTACGGGTTGGTGTCCGGTTAATAGAGGCACTCTAGGTTGGTGTCAGTTATTAGAGGAACTCTGGGTTGGTTTCTAGTTATTAGAGGCACTCCAGGATGGTGTTCCGGTTACATTTAGCCCCTAGGTCTTGGCACGAGGCCTTGACAAAGAAATTAAAGTTCAACATTATACATTCCATAATTATGAAAGTGGTTAGTGATATTGTATGTGATTATTAGACTAGTATAATGTCCATGTGAACAAGTAATTGAAATTATTTAATTTTATTTCTGCCATATTATGCTGAAGATCAAGTTTAAAAAGTATTTTGTTTTAGTTATACATTGCCTTAAATGTTTTTTCTTATTTATGAATGTTTATGCTATATTTTTATCCTTACTGAGCACTTAAGCTCACCCCTTTCTAAGTTTTATTTTTCCCAGGATTCCAAGAAGTGTATTGTGATTGATATGCAGGGTTAAGACAAGGTAATAATGGAGTTTATGAAGGATTAGTTATGTTTTTTTGTATGTTCTGATGTGTAATGTAACATTCATGTATGTAATCTATTTTCCAAGACTGCTAAACTGATCGGTCCTTCAGGACTTAATTTCTTGTAATCATGCTAATGTATTAAAATAATGCACCGACTCTGGGTAACTGGTGTTGGGGCGTTACATATGTTAACTATTATAGTTTTCCATAACTATAGATAGAAGGAATTACTTTCCATTTTTTGAATAATATGATCCATTCATGATTTAGGAATGAACAATTCACCTTCATTTAATGGAGTAAGATATAATGGGGTAATTGATCAAAGAAAAACCCCAAGATGATATTATGCTTATGAAATGGAAAGAAATAAATTTGATTTTAACATGTTCTCTATATTTATAGTAACAATTCCCTCAACATTAGTAAAAGGATATTGAGAAAAAATCATACTACATTCATTTATAATTAATAAATAGTCTTTTAACTCATCATAGAACTATAGTTCTATACTGGTTATCATTCACTTGACTATGTTCTCTATTACTCTGTATTAATTCATTGTAATTAGTATTATCTTTCATGTCTATATTTTCATTTCCAATTAATGTATCCCTATTTGGATATGTAGTTTTGTTATTTATATATAATATTCATATCTTCAATTTCATTTATCTATGAGGTTGTTTTACTATTCCATTTTATGATGTTGGTTTTCCATAATAAAATTTTCAAATGTAAAACCCTTAATTAAAAATAAAAATTAAAAAAATAATGGATACAATTTATTAATGGTGTCATAATATTACAACCTGATATTTTATAAAATTTTAATTTTCAAATAAATTTAATTTACTTTATTTCTTTAGTCACACGCAACACTGAGCTAAAATGAACAATGATATAAAATAAAAATGTTGCTATTTAACTTGATAGTTTTAACATATCTTTTAACATGGAGGGTAAAATGTATTAAATATACACATTGATTATCTATTTTTTTAAACTAAAAATAAAAAACATTTTAAAGTGAAATAAAATCTTTTTATTAAAAACTATATTTATACACACAATGTTTTTGAAAATAATAAATTAAATTATTCATTATTACTAAATGATTTTAATTAAATATATACATTATATATTGAATTAGAAATTTTATCTTTCTATTAATATTATTTCTAGGCTTGGGTTAACAATAAATCCATTTGTATTTTTAAAAATTATATTTTTCTAAAAGTTATTTTGTCTCACGCGGTGCATATATTTTAATAATAATTTTGAAAAATTTATTAAACATTATTGGAAAAAAATGAACAATTTTTTGGACCTAAATATTTTAAAATTATATTAAAGTGAATATTTAATAATTTTTTGAAAATATTGTTTTTTGATTAAAAGTGAAATATAAATGTTTTTATTGAAAACTTCTTTTTTGTTTAATGTACTTATAAAGTTCCATTTTTTTAAATGGTTTCAAAAATTAAATTATTTCAATTATATAGTTAATAATCTAATTTATATCATTATAATTGAGTTTATGAATAATTTTTATACTGAAATATAATTTTTTTAGAAAACAAATTCTTTTAAAAAACTATATTTTTTCACTCTTGGTGGTTTAATTTAAAATTAAGTTTGGCCACATATTTTAATTGAATTTTATAGAATTTATTTGATATTTAGAATAAAAATAATTAGTATTTGAAGATAAATTCAACTTAATGTTTGTTTATAATGATTGTTAAAGAAAATAAATTAATTACAATTGTTAAGGTTAAAAAGGGTTTTGTGTATTATGTGCACCTATGTTAAAATTAATTTCCCATAGGCATTGGACATTTATTTGACAAATAATATTTCATATCTATAACCATATAGTGGAAATTATTTAATAATTAAAATTTATTTTTATCTTGGAATCACAATTTATGAAGATAAATAAATAAAAAACTAGTTACCATGGTGAAATCTAAATTGGTAAAAGTATGTAAACATAGGGTTCAAGGAATGAAATTTAGGAAACGTGTGTCTTTTTTTGAGGAGGGTGTTTGGGTAAACTATATAATCCCATAAATCTATTAATATTCCATTTTAGAGGAATTTGGGTTCAGAATGACATCCAATTATTTTATTGTTTTGGGTATTTATTAAATTCACAATCTTCCATTTTAAATTCACCCCACCTCCACTCACTTTTTCACAGGTATTTTTTCTTAACTCTATCCCTACAAAGATGTCCCAGATGAGCTGGAAATGAAGAAAGACTGATAATGACCCACAAGTCCTACCTTGAGTAGGCCTCGGGGTGGCGACTGGGACTAAGGGTATACAAATATCTCCAAATATGGGACGCATTTTCCATTTTTTAAAAACAATATTTTGAGATAAGATGAATCAACCTAAAAATAAAATCAATACGTATAGAAAAGAAATCCAAAACCATCCCACATTCTTGTTTAAAATGAAACTATTACAAATGAAACAAAATTATAATGTAAGTTACAATATTAAGGATATGAAGTGACAAAAAAGTTGTCCCAAATTCAGAGTCAGTAACACCATGCACAGTCCACATAGTCCTCTTGGAAACCTAAAAGCATTTTTATATATGTATGGTGAGCATAAAAGTATGTTCATTAGAAAAAACTGTAATTCTATCATGTTCAAGGGGAAGAAAGTATAATAATTCCTCAGTGAGAAAGTTGCATAACCGAATAAAAACTATCAAGGAATACTAGCCATCCCAACCTCACCAAGGCAAGCTCGCTTAGTAATGAATTTCAAGTAACATAGTAAGGACATCGAGGATTTTGGTACCATGCACTACTTCCTACTTGTTTAACCAGTCCAACATAGTGAAAAAAATACACATGCTCCCACCTATTTTGAAGGAACCATGTCATAACCCACCAACTCACACCTAGTCTAAAAACCACATCACATCTCACCCACACACACTTAGGTCACAAACCACATCACATCCCACCTTCATACACTTCAGCCACAAACCACATCACATACTTCATGTACAAACCTGGTCCAAAAACAAAATCACATATCACCCATAAAAACCTAAGAAAAATCCACATTTCATATCATCCTGAAGACACTTGGGAAGGAACATCACATCTCATCGCGAAAACACATAGGAAAGAACCAGAAATATCAACTAGGAAAAACCTGGGACAGCACGACTCATGCGCATAAACTTGGGCCTTACAAAACACATCCTTCCCAAATTATATTGGGATATCACTACCTGTAAAATCATGTAGGGAAGATCAGGTGATCATCCATCCATCCTCCCACTGGGATGTTTGGGAATGACACCATCCCCATGACGATGGTGATGTTCGGCACATTGTGCTCTACTAGGGTGGGGTATGTATTGAAATCGTGAGGAAAATAAAAGTATGTACATATATGATACCCAAAACTCAATCCTAACCTATGGGTTCTCAAGAAATAAAGAAACTCTTGACACTACAAAATTTGTTTCTACCCCTAAACGCATATCATGACACATTAATCCACTACCTCCAATCAATTTCCAACCAACATAATTAACCATTACCATTATTTATTCACAAATAATTTATTCATTCTTTTAACCAAAGCAACAAAATACAGTTCCACACTTTATTAAACAATTATTTTTTCATTATTTCCACTACTATATGGGCAACTAACGAGCACAATACACAATAAGAAAATAACAACACATCACTACATAGCCTGATCACAATCCTGATGTGCAAAACATCTCATCCATTCCACAATATATTAGTCCCTCAATATAAGATCCCATTATATGTTTAGGTTGATATATCATCTACATGTTCATCCACAAAATTGTCCAAAACATCCCATAGAACACACATGTGATTCACAGACATAACACAACATAAACTATAGTGTACGCACACATCACAACATAGCAACATTATATCTCATCTATCCCGTGCACAAAACCATAGATATCACACACAACACACCACCCAACATAACAAAGCACAATAAAATCCTAGATTTAACAAGGAATTTCTTAAATAAATTTTCACTTTTTAACTCAGGGGTTATCATAAAAACAGGGCAATCAGAGGGAATGTACTTATATCCTAGTGTATGTGATTTACAAATTCCCATATTAAAGTGTTCGATAGAAATTTACAAACATGAAGATTTTTTAGGGCGCAACCAACGACCATAAACAACCACCATTTTTATCAGGAAATTTATCCCATACAATTCTGTTGGGTAAGAATCCCTCAGGTCATCATTAAATCATTTTTGAGGTTATTGTGTTTGTTGACAAAGCAGGCCTCCTTGTTGTGTTTGTTGACAATGCAGACCATGATATATGTTTGTGACGATAAAAGGGGTTTACATGGAGATTTGTCGAGTTCAAGGGATTCTTTCCGCAATCTATTATTAAATGAAGAACCTCGACAAAGGGATAAACGATCTGGAGGTGGTACAAAAAAGAGCAGGTACAAGGTGGTGCTGTTTTCCAGTGTTTGCCAAAATTTTGGGCCTGGAAATCATAAAATGGAGAGATATGTTTTTGGAAATGGGTGTGGTGCTCAAAAAAAATAGGTGCGCGGAAAAATTATGTGTGGCACGCAGAATTTGTGGGATGCGTGAAAAATTTAAGTTGCGTGCAGAAAACAGCGGGATGTGTGGAAAACAGTGTGTTGCACAAAATAGATGGATGAAGTATTTTGCGAAAGAGGTGTTTTGTGGTCTAAATCTCGAAAATTGGCAAAGTCATGAGGTACACAAAATTTTGGAGCAGTCTGAGAAAAATGGTGTGGCGCAGAAGATTTGTTTTTCGCGCTCAAAGTGGATTACGCGCTCAAGGAGGGTTTTTCGTGCGGGGTCGATTTTGCCTATAAATATGAAGTGACCCCTCTCCATTCAGCAGAGTTCAAGAAATCAAGAATACCCGAGCTCTAGTGCGCAAAATTTATGTTCGAAATGGAGTTGCGTGTAAACTATAAATTTTCGCGTAAAACTTGGTTTTGGCGTGGAAAAGTGTTCTTACGCGAAAAGTGGATGTCGCACAAAAGAAGAAAATTGTGCACAAGGTAGTTTCTAGGATGCACGTAAAAGGGAGTGGTTTCGCGTAAGAATGGTGTTGTGGGGAAATTTTATTTTTCACAAGTCAAAGGAATTGCACGCAACGTGTCGTAAGGGCTGCGCATAAAAAATTGGGTTGCCTGGTACACCTGGTGTAAAGTGAGATTCATCTATGGGTGAAAGTTGGACGTCAACAGAGCATCTATCAATAGTTAAGGATACAGATTCCATTAGTGATAATGAAGAGACCTATATGTCTATAATCTGTGAGTGGATTACTTCTAGTGTAGTCAGTAAAGAAGAGGATGAAGGTGATCCTCTCCACCGGTGATGAGCCAGAGAGAGAGAGAAATATGGAGTGACCCTTGGGAAAGCAGTGAGCTGACCCTAAAACTTGTAAAGGTAGTGATCCTGGGATAGAGTGATTGTTCATGAATCCTTTTATCCACATCTATTAAAGATTTGTTGAATTTGGTATGACCGGTAACTTTTCAGCATATTCTCCTTGGATGTAGCCCAGTGAGGGTGAACCACATAAAAATCACTATGTCTGGTGCATGCTTTTCTTTCTATTTATATTGTGAAATGGGAAAGAGAGAGAAGAGTGTTTTTCTTAATAGTGAACCAAGATCTGAACGGGATTTAAATTTAAATTAGTCATTCCCTGATTCACCCCCCCCCTCTCAGGGTATTCAGCCTTGTGGACGTAACAATTGGTATCATTGGGAATGGTTGATAGTAGTTCTTCTCTCAGTGGAGGTCACTAATCATAAAGGTATTCTGATCTTCGATGGAAAAAATTTTTAGCTTTGGAAGAATCGGATGCAACACTGCTTCTGATCTTTATGAATGGATATGTTCCCAGTAGAAATGCATGGTATAACATCTGACATCAACAGTGGTTTATTATCATAAACTGAGCGTAAAGAGCTGGATATTGATGCCAAAGCTATTAATTACTTAGGGGGAGCCCTATCCAATCCTATATATACAAATGTGATGTCTTTCAAAACATCACATACCATGTGGGAATTTTTTTTGAATATATATGAAGGGGATACAAAGGTGAGAGAGGCCAAGCTGCAAGTGTTGTGGAACAAGTATGAATATCTGAGTATGAACCCGAATGATCCTGTTGATGCATTCTTTGACAGGGTAAATGCTGTTGTAGAAGACATGCGGGGTCTTGGAGAAATTATCTATGATTTAAAAAATGTGAAGCGCATATTGAGAAAACTTCCACCTCAGTTCAATCCGAAAGTTTCTGTTTTGAAAGATAAAGACCCAAAAGAACTAACATTGGATAACCTTTACAACACTCTTGTTGCATATGAAATGAGAAAAGATGATAACGAGGCTATGGAAAAGGGGAAATCCAAAGAAGTGGCATTCAAGTCCATGAAGAAGCTCACCATTGAATATTCTAAAGAAGAAGAAGAGACAGATGAGGTGATGTCATTCCTTTCTTCAAATCTGCAAAGAGGAAGAGGAATGTTTAAAGGGAAACTTCCACTTGTATGCTTTCAATGTAGAAAGGTTGGTCATCTTGCGACAAGATGCCCCAAGAAGTTTCAAGATAACGATAATGATGATGAATAAGTTGAAATCCCCAAGAAGAAGACTTTAGCGTTTGTGAAAGGGAAGAAACAATTCAAGAGAAATTTCTTCAATAAGAAGAATCTTCTTTCACAAGAATTTGAAAGTTCATATGAGTCTGAGGATGAAGAAGTTGAGGAGATAGAAAATTGCAGTGATCGTGGGGTAAATGCCTTGGTGGTGATTGTTGGTAGTTCTCAGAAAAAGGAAGAATCTGACATTAAAGAAGATGAAGAAATTGACGGGAGAGTAGATATGGAAGCCGAATTTGAAGCATCTCTTGAGGAGATAGACGTTTGTAGATCCAAAACAAAGAAATCCAATAATGTGGTTTGTGATTCCAAACTCTATATGCAACAATAGGATGAAGAAAATTCTAAGCTATTATAAGAAATTGAATGACTAAAATCCTCAACACCAAAGAGATCAGAAAATATTGCTGAGCATAAGATTAAAACTGAGGAACAAAAGAAGGAAATTGATTGTTTGACTAACACAGGAAAAGATCAGGTCAGACGTATCAATGAGCTTGAAGAAGAAGTGGTCAGTCTGCGACGAAAAATGAAGGATCAAGAAAAACTCTTTACCCCCAATGTGATATTAGAAAAGAATTCCATTCATAAGATAGAGAAGATGAAAGAGGAGGCTCGTAGTTCAGCAGGAGTGAAGCCGCAGGAAAGCTCAAATGCTAAGGATGATTCAGGGATTGATAAGAAACAAAAATATATGGTAGTTGATATCAGACCGCAAGCACCCGTCCCAAAATTGAAGGTTGATTTGGGCACAAACCAGAATCAGAATATTCAGAGATCCCAAATTGAAAATCGTAGTGCTGAAGTAACATGAAGGAATGCACCCTATATCAGGTGTTATTGTTGTGTGAATATGGGACATTCACAGTATGTGTGTTCCATATCCAAGAGATATAGAAGTGAACAAGAACATAGGTGGCAACCAAACAGAGAACGGTTTTTCAGAACATATTTTAATGGAAACTGTTTTTGGTGAGGAGGATTTGGGAACATGGCTAGGTACTGCACTTTGACCATTCAGAGAAATGTGCCAGAGAAAAATAAAAACATTCTCAAGAAACAAATCAATCAACCGACAGGTGAGTTAAAAATGCAGAATAGATTTTCGGCTCTGCAAGATTATGATTGTCCATCATACTCTGAGAAAGAATAGAAATCACAAACCATGCCGAGTGTGAAGTAAAATTTATTGACCAAGAAGAAGAAAAATGAGAAGGCTGTGGTGGCTGAAATTTCCCTTAAATCATCAAATCGTTCTGGTGTGTGGATTATTGATAGTGGTTGTACGTCTCACATGACAGGAAACAAGGATCTGGTTACGGGCATAAAATATGACAAAGAAAGAGTTGTCAAGTTTGGAAATGATGAAGGCCTGAAGATAATTGGATTAGGATAGGCTAGGTTTGGGGGAAAAGAAATCAGATGTGCTAATTTCTTGGTTGTAGAAGGTCTCAGTCATAATTTGCTCAGTGTCAGTCAATTGTGTGACTTAGGACATTCTATATGGTTTACCAAGAAGACTTGTACTGTCACGAGAAAAGATGGAGCAGTTGTTCTACAAGGAAAAAGGACAAAGTTAAATCTTTACCTTGTAAGTGGGGAAGAATATATATGTATTTTATCCAGAGAGGAATAAAATCAGTTGTGGCATAAGCGACTTGGCCATCTATGCCAACTATCTATGGAAGATCTGGTAAAGTGTGATTCTGTTATAGACCTGCCCAAACTTTCACGTGATCATACTCATACATGCGATGCTTGTCAACAAGGGAAGATCATCAGAAAAACATATAGTCCAAAGGAATAGAAATCATCTAGAGTGCTCGAATTGGTACATGCTGATGTATGTGGACCTATTTCACCACGAGATATAAATGGGAAAAGGTACAATGTAATTTTCATTGATGATTATAGAAGAATTTCATGGGTATTAATCATTACCCAAAAGGCAGAGGTGTTCAGTTGCATAAAGCAGTATAAGAGGGAATTAGAAAGGATGCTTGGGCATAAAATTCTGATGTTTCATACCGATAACATTACGGAATTCAAAAACAGTCAAGTCGAATACTATCTCGGGAAACATGGGATAAGGCATCATGTTTCATCAGTGAGAACTCTCCAACAGAATGGAGTGGTTGAAAGGATAAATTAGATCATCAACAAAATGGCCAGAATGATGATTATTGATAAAGACCTACCAGAGAAATTTTGGAAGGAAGCAGTTTTGACATCGGTCTATATTTCGAACAGGTCTCTGTTCTGTCCGAAGCAAGGGAAGACTCTGTATGAACTGTGGTACGGAAAGAATCCAACATTGGAATAATTTTGAATCTTTGGAAGTAAGTGTTTCATTCTCAACAAAGAAAATCACAGAAAGTTTGAGGCATGAGGAGATGAGGGGATATTCCTTGGCTACTCAGGGAAATGAAAAGCATATAAATGCTTCAACAAAAGGCTAGGAATAATTGTTGAGAGAAATGATGTCACTATAGTCGAAAACGAACAGAATACTCAACAACATAGTGAATAGTTTCTAGAAGAAAGTGATGATGAGGTAAGTGACATAGGGGAAGTAGAAGTGGCAGGGGATAACTCAGAATAAGATACTGATGATGAACAAGAAAGTCTCAAGTCTGTGTCTGCAAGGAATCGAAAGAGTCGAGCTGAAATTGATTGGAAGAATATCATTTGTGATCAGACAGCTCCAGTTCAGACTCGAAGAATGAATTCATTACAACAAACATCGTTTTTATCTCAGGTGGAGCCAAAATGTTTTTCTGATGCAGCTGAAGATGAAAACTGGGTTCAGGCTATGAATGAAGAGCTTGATCAATTCGAGAAGAACCAGACATGGGAGATTGTTTCTAAGCTAGCAAACAAGAATTTCATCGGGAATAAACGGGTCGATCATGACAAGATGAATAAAGATAGAATTGTGATTTTAAATAAATCATGTCTAGTGTGCAAGGGATACTCCCAGATAGAGATAATAGATGTAGATGAGGCATTTGCACCGGTTTCAAGGCTGGAGACAATCAGATTATTTTTGGTCATAGCAGTGCAAAGAAAGTTCAAAGTGTTCTAGATGGATGTCAAAACTGCATTTCTAAATTGGGTTCTGGAATAAGAGGTGTACATTGAGCAGCCAGATGGTTTTCTCATTCATGAGGATGAGGACAAAGTTTTTAGGCTGAAGAAGACGTTTTATGGGATGAAACAAGCACCAAGAGCATGGTACTCAAGGCTTGATCAGTACTTGAAGAAGCTTGGTTTCTAGTGTGGTGGAGATGATTACAATCTCTATTTCAACAAAAATAGTAATCAAAGGATGATGGTTCTGGTCTATTTCGATGACATAATATTTGGTGGATCAAATGTATCTCAGTGCAGACAGTTTTCCGAATTCATGAAAAATGAGTTTGAAATGTCAATGATTGGAGAGCTAACATTTTTCCTTGGTCTATAGGTTACACAAGGAAGGAATGGAACATTCATTTCTCAATCCAAATATTCCAAGGAGGTGTTAAGAAGGTTTGGCATGGAAAATTTCAGGGACATGAAAACTGTAATTGTTACCCAGATGAAATTATCAGAAGATGAGGATGGAAAGGCAGTAAATATCATAGAATACAGGCAAATTATTGGAAGTTTGTTTTACTTGACCGTGACACGGCCTGATATTGTTTTTGCCACATGCCAAGAAGCTATATATCAGAGTAATCCCAAAGATATTCACATGCTCATAGTGAATATAATACATCGGTATATCAAGGGCACAGTGGACTTCGGCTTGACATATAATGACAAATCTCAGACAGAGTTATTAGGATATACTGATGCAGACTGGGCCGGTTCAGCGGATGACAGGAAATCAACATCTGGAGGTGCATTCTATCTTGGAGGACTATGTATTGCTTGGTTAAGAAAGAAGCATGATTTCATTTCATTAAGCACCGCAGAAGCTGAGTATACTACGACCAATCAAGCATGCACACAATTATTATGGATGAAGCAACAGCTTGACGATATGGGAGTTTTAGTGAAGTTTCCGATCGGAATCCACTGTGATAACTCATGTGATATCAATCTTAAGAAAAATAAATTCATCACTCAAGGAAAAAGAACATTGAGATCAAATATCATTTTATCAGGGAGAAAGTTGAGCAAGGTCTTGTGAAGTTGAAGTATGTGCCTATAGAGTTATAGGTTGCAGATATTCTGACAAAGGCCTTACCCAAGGAAGCATTTGAAAGGCATCGACTGTCTTTATGAGTTCATTTGATTCCTCTCACTTAAAAGCGATTGGATGTGAAACACCCCTCTCCCCGAGGTATGATGTTTTTTACCCTATTGTGCTGATACGTGTTCTCTACTCTATCACAGACTGCAAAGGAGTGACCTTTGGGTTCGTTGAAAAAGGGGGAGAAAATAGTGAGAGTTCAAGGGGGGAGATAGTGTGGCAATTTGATTCATGAATGATATGGGTAGAAGTTGACAAGTGGAGTAGCGAGATAGGGGGAGAAATGATAAAGGGGGAGAGTTTGAAATCTGACGATGCTAGAAGTGATCGATAAAAGAATAGATATCACGATAGCTGAGGATCGTGATAAAAGCAGAACAGTTATGTTGGAATGGTGTGGGAAGGTTTCCAGCAATCCCCAATTGGTAATAGAGTGATTCAATAATTGGTATCAATTTCACAATTGTTATCAGTTTGGTATCAACGGTTGGTGTCAGCAATGAAGTGATTCATTGATGAACTTTTCATTTACTCTTGTTTCTCACGTCGAGAATTGCTCATGTGGGCTTAGAGTACGTGTTAAGTGAATCCTTGAACGCTATTAGCATCGAAAGAGGTGAATGGTGGTAGCGGCTGGAAGGAGCTGTAATGAGATATCAATGTGTAAAGAAATTTTAGGATAAGAGTTTTCAACAAACCCAAAGGGGGATATTGTTGGGCAAAAATCTCTCAAGTCATCATTAAAGCATTTTGGAGGTGATTGTGTTTGTTGGAAAATCATGCCTCCTTGTTGTGTTTGTTGACAATGTAGACCATGATATATGTTTTTGTCGACAAAGGGGGTTTACATGGTGATTTTTCGAGTTCAAGGGATGCTTTCAGCAATCTATTATTGAATGAAGAACCTCGACAAAGGGATAGACGATCTCGAGGTGGTACAAAAAAGAGCAGGTACATGGTGGCGCCATTTTCTAGTGTTTGCCAAATTTTTGGGCCTGAAAATCGTAAAATGGAGAGATATGTTTTTGGTAAAGGGTGTGGCACACAAAAGGAAAGAAGTGTGTGAAAAAATTATGTGGGGCGAGAAAAGTTAGCAGGATGCCCGAAAAATTTAAGTGGTGCGTGGAAAACAGCAGGATACACGGAAAACGATGGGTTGCGCGAAATAGATGGATGAAGTATTTCACGCAAGAGGTGTTTTGTGGTCCGAAGCTCAAAAATTGGCAAAGGCATGAGGTGCGCGAAATTTTGGAGCAGTGCGCGAAAAATGGTATTGCGTGGAAGATTTGTTTTTCATGCTCAAAGTGGATTACACGCTCAAGGAGGGTTTTTCGCGCGGGGTTGATTCTCCCTATAAAAATGAAGTGACGCCTCTCCATTCGGTAGAGTTCAAGACATCAAGAATACCCAAGCTCTGGTGTGAGAAATTGAAGTTTGAAAGGGATTTGTGAGTAAACTTTAAGTTTTCATGTAAAAATTGGTTTTGGCGCAGAAAAGTGGTGTTGCGGGAAAAGTGGATTTCACGCAAAAGAAGAAAATTGTGCACAAGGAAGTTTCTAGGCTGCGTGTAAAACTGAGTGGTTTCGCGTAAGAAATGTGTTGCGCGAAAATTGTATTTTGCACAAGTCAAAGGAATTGCATGCAAGGTGTCGAAAGGGTTGTGCGTAAAAATTTGGGTTTCTTGGTACACCTGGTGCAAAGTGAGATTCATCTACGGGTGAATGTTGGACGTCAACAGAGCATCTATCAACAGTTAAGGATGCAGATTTCATTAGTGATAATGAAGATAACTACATGTCTATAAACTGTAAGTGGATTCCTTCTAGTGCAGTGATCACAGAAGAGGAAGAAGGTGATCCTCTCCACCGACAGTGAGCCAGAGAGAGAGAAATATGGAGTGACCCTTGGGAAAGTCGTGAGCTGACCCTAAACATTGTAAAGGAAGTGAGCCTGGGATAGAGTGACTGTTAGAAAATCCTTGTATCCACATATATTGAAGATTAGTGGAATTTGGTACGACTGATAACATATCAGCGTCTTCTCCTTGGACGTAGCCCAGTGAGGGTGAACCAAGTAAAAATCATTGTGTCCTGTGCATGCCTTACTTTCTGTTTATATTATGAAACAGGAAATGGAGAGAATATTGTTTTTCATAACAGTGAAACAAGATCTAAATGGGCTTTAAATATAAATTAGTCATACCCTAATTCACCCCCCCCTCTCAGGGTATTCAGCCTTGTGGACCTAACAAATTAACAACATCACAATCAAAATCAAGGCTATAAAATGCATTCAAACAAACTCCAACCCCTTTTCCATTTAATTTATATGATTCTTATCTTTGGTTAATTTTTCACAACCAGAATATCTAGGGAGACATGAGAAAACCCATTCAACATGTTGCACAATTAAAGAGAGATGAAGTAATCTTACCTTGAATAAGCTTTTCAACTCTTTCCTACACTGAAGGGGGAATAAGAATTCCCACAAGTGAAAAAAACACTGTTAGAAACATGGATAAACCTATTCCACACAATAATATTATCAAAACTATGCTGAAACATCAAACTCAATCCAACTAATACCATCGTAGGGAATATTCGGGAAATAAAAAGAGGAAATAAATGATAAAAAGAAGAAAACTCACAATAGATCAACCATAGATCGCTAAAGAAAACCCACTGTGATCAATAGATATAATAGGGAGGAATAGGGATCAAATAACTCCTCAAGGAACCTAGGGTTCATCTAGAATGAGATGAAAATAGAAAACATCTGAATAAATGAAATATCTGCCAAAAATAATTTTAAAACAAAACTAGATCAGGGTATCACATGACGTGTAATACCCTTTAACGTTGTGTAATACCTGGGGTTCATTTTCAACCTAAAAGCTTGTCACCTCTTCATTTATTTTAATTTTTAAACCATGAAAGATTTCACACTATTAAAATCTTCTTCAAACTGGGAAAATTTTTTGTATGTCATGAAAACTCTAAGACAATAAGTGAACTAGAGTTTCAGGTCATGTAATGTAGTTACATGGTGAGAAATCCCCCTTTTTTATCATTTTGAATTTGAACTCCTCCAAACTTCCGTTGCCCCTCCTCCAAGCATCTCCAACCATCAAAACCTTCAAAGTAACAGAACGGGAGGACACAGACCATTACATATTGAGAATTTTGGATAAACCAAACCCTACTAAAATATCTTTCCATAAACCTTATAAATATTCTAGTTTTTATCTTCTTCCCAAAATACCAATTGTAGGGTCCTTAATAAGAGATCCAAAGGACGTTTTTTAAGAGAATATAATTATCTTCACTAAGCTCATTTATTTGATTTATTACCTTATCACATTCAATTATTCCCTAAAAATTAAAATAGAAAAACAATATCATCTACCATATAGTGACATATTATAATGTTTATAGAATAACCTATATCCATATCCTCTTCTATTAATGGGAACAAAACATCAATCATGTGTTCGACGGACTAGATCCTCGCGATGTAATTATGTTTTTTCCACCACGTCTCACTATTGAATATAATGATGCATTTAATATATATATATATATATATGAAATTTATGAGATAACTATAAATATTTAAATTAAAGTATTACATATAACATCTTACCATCAAATATTTTGAAAAATGATAACGTCGTTTGTATGTACGTGTGGACTACTACCTCTACAATGCGTCATGATTTATTTCATTTTGTTTTGTTTTTTTCATAACGATATGTATAATTAATATATATATAATATGTGTCATATAAAATTTTTTCTTTAATAGTTAATTAATCAATTCATTTATTTCATTCTATCATTCAAGGAAAAGAAAATAGAGTTCATGTGTACGTAAGACATACCATCCCCATGAGTAATGTATGCAATGTTTATATCCCTAACATAAATGGTTAACTGTATATTTGAATAAAATGAAGATATGATATATTTTAACAGTGATTAATATTATAGATATGATGGAACCATAATCAATGTAAATGGAAAAAAATTACCAAACTAAACTATACATGACAAATGGAGCGTTAATTATCCAAACATTGAGTTGAAAAATGAATTTTTATAAATGGGTGTAAATGGATAAAATTATATAATATATTGTATAAAATATATGATTATTCTACTCAAATAGATTTATAATTAATAAATATTTATTTTAGAGGTGTTTTGTATGTCTATACTGAATATCAGGACTTAAGGTTAGAGATTTTCTTCTCACTGTTATTTTTGTGGGACACATTCAAAATTGAACACTTATTTAATTTATGCGGTTGATACAATTCTCATGAATTTGGTTTATAATTATTTTAAAGAATTTTATAAATAAATAAATATTATTATAAGTTTATTTCTTTCATGGGGCTTACAATTCCAAATTTACCAAAGTGGTATGGGTTTTATCTTAAATTGTAATTGTTTTTAAGACTTTTATGATTATGCATCTGAAGATGAAGTCTTGTAATTTATTTCTCAAAAAATAAATGAAAGTTATTATTATCAAGTTTTTTCTATAGAAAAAATGTTTCATTGAATTTTCCCATAATTACAAACACCATAAATAAAAAGAATGTTTTAATTAAAAATCCACTTTATTTTCCCCTTCAATCACAAAAAACATTTTTCTTATATATCCATATTTCAAAAAAAAAGTTACAAATTTTTTCAATTATATCATATTTTTATTTAATATCATATTTACCATTGTAGAAATTTTTATGTAATGAACTAAAAGAAATATTCTTGTGTCCTTCGGAAATGAGGAAATATTTTATTTTTAAACAAAATGTGAATAAATAAATTTTTTTAATGTGTATTACATGAATGGTATTTCCTGGTGTAAAATCTTCTCAAAATTTAAATAATATATTAAATTTTTTCATGGTATTTTTTAGTGAAAATGTATCATTTAATATTGAAGAAACTATTTTATTTTAAAGAATTGATTTATTTTAGTAATGGTTATTTTACTCAATGATATTTTAATAATATTTTTGTGGAATCTGTAATCATTAACGAACACAAAATTTTGTGTTTATTATAGTTTCTTGGGGATAGATCTAATGGTTCCATACATATTCCTTCTCTATATGTTTTATGATTATAATTATGATTATAATATTTTTATGATTCCCATTTATATAATATAGTTTATGCTATGATGAAATGAAGAAATATTTTTCAATCTTATTCATTTTTCATGGGTTATGATTATGATAAATGTTTTTTACAATTTATATTTTAGGATTTTTACTAACTGAAGTTCATGTCCAATAAATCACTCTAATTAATTAGGAAAATAAGGATATCTCCTGAGTAAATTATGTTATATGTATTCATTAATTCATGTACATAATTTTATATAAGTACATGGTTTCATTTACGTAATATTATGTGTGTACTTGGATCAATGTCTATAAGGTTATGTGTGAAATTGTTTTCAGGTCTATTATATTTTGTGTGGAAGGGGTATCATGTCTATATGGTCATGATTGGACATGGTTTCAAGTCCATAGTTTATATGAGGGCCTTATTTCATTCCCTTAAAATAATGAGTGGAGAATTTTATATTTATATGGGTTTATATAGTTATAAGATTATGGTTTCCACAATCCTATATTGATGTTTTTCTCCAATGGATTGAGATTATTTATTTAAATCGTAATTCATGTATTATAAATTGTTATGATTTATATGATGACTCATGATTATTACCTATGTTATGTTGGGTATGGTTTTGAAAATTTTAGCTCATATTCTCATACCCATGTGTCCATATTAAGTTTGGTTATTATTTTCATCTCTTTTTATTACTCATAATGAGAATCTCACCTCTTCCTTTCTTATTATTTTATCCTCAGTTCTTGATGAATGGTTTTAACAAGTGTATGTATATGGAGAATTTATTTATGGGATAATTTTAATATCATTAATTAAATAAGAGGATTGTGTACCTAGTATCGAAATAAACTAATGCATTACATTACCTGATCTTGTATTTGTGAAATGTATTGAATATTCATTTAAAAATAATTTATATTTTCTTAGAAAATATTGTGTTTTTATACAGGTATCCTAGCCATGAATATAATGTCAATGTGGATGCATGAATTGAATTATAATTATGATTACATTTTTATGTGTTTTCCTCATTCTTATGATTCATTGATCGTATGTTATGATCATTATTCAATCTATAGATATATAATATCATCAATTTATTTCAAACTTATATTGTTATAATCATCCTTGTTATGTGATCATGTTATTCCTCACATCACCAAAGTTATGCATTATTATTATATTTTACCTTACTGATTATTTGACCTCTCCAGTAATAGGTTTCCCTTTCAATGGGTTTTGTAAATAACTTATTATAAATAATGACCCAAGAATTGTATATAATATTGGTAATTTTTGGGTGACATTATATATAAAATATGGATTTATTATCATTATATAGTGTATAAAAATAGTATCTATTTTATGAACAGATTGATGATTTGTTAGTTAGATATTTTTTTTAAATCTATAAACTATAATCTAGAAGGAAAATGGATTTAAATGATCGGAAAAATATTGTAATATTATAAGTTTATCAAATCCAATGATGAATGTATGTATTTTAAATACTAAATCTAGGAGAGTAGGATTGGGGTGCTATAATTAAAATTATAGTAGTGTTTGGATATCATTAGAGGTTAGTATAATTTTAATTGATGATAATTATGATTTAATAATAAAATAAATAGTTTATATTTTATGGTTTTTCTATGTTTCGAAGATATAGATAAACCCTTATATTTTTTGTATTTACTATTATATTTTTTTGGAGATTTTGGTAAGAGATCATAAATAGAATCCCAAGTTATAAGTATATATATAGGAAAACCTCCATAAACTTTATTATAGTATAAATTATGGTCTTTTCCTAGAAATTACAACACTATATTAATACTAGAATATATTAATTGTTTTTTCATAGATGTATCTAGGGGATAAAACCCTACAACATTGTCATGATATATATCAATCATCATTTTAGTCTATAGTGAATGGTACCTAACTGTGAACCTAGTCATACGTTCTTACAGGATTGACCCGTGTTATTTCGAATTATATTTTCAAAACATTGTGATGGATTTGAAAATATTCTTTATTGACATTAACAATGTTTGAGCACATAATAGTAAAATCACCATGGATAATCTATATTAAAGATAAATACATAAAGGATATGTTATGAAAATTATTTGTGAATTTTTTATTAGATGCTCAATATATTACCTATGTATATTGACTAATTTAGGAAATATCCTCCCTAAAAATTCTTTTAATGTAACATATTGTGTATGAATAAAAAAAATAAAAAATAATTCAATAGGTAATTTGGGGACTGTTATGACTAGAGATCTATTGGGATAATAACTAAGGTTAAAAACAATATTATTATTCCAAATTAACAATCATGAAATATTATTTACATTCTGAATAGAGAAGAATTCCAAGACACAATAATGAATGGAATTAGGGAGTCTTATGAATGATCCTTTGAAGAAGTTGGTCAACGGAAAAATGATTATTTTCTTCTATGTAAAAAATATGGGATTAAATAAATAATTGAATTAATCAATGGAACTAGAAAATGTATTATGTGTAGAAAAGTATTAGATATAGAATATAGTTGTTTAGGTAAAATAAAACATTTAGTTAACTTAATAGAGTCAGAAAATATGTATTCTAGTTTTATTTAATATATTCATATAGATATTTCATTTAAAATTTTATCATAATGTATTATTATATTTTTTTTGAATTTAGATAATTGTTATTATGGAAAACACTTTTGGGGATGTAATTATTTATAGAGGGGTGAATGAAACATTCATGGATTATATTATATAAAAATATTCCATTGAATAATTCCGAGTTCAATATCACTCTTACCATTCATAGACATTCCTAAATCGTTAATTTATAATAATTACTCATTTTCAAAACATATAAGACATCTATATGTGAAATAAATTATAAATATTACTTAAATTTAAAAATTTGAATAAAATAATATAATAAACACTTCATGTTTCATATTTTCTTTTTCAAATAAAATAATTTTCCTATTATATTTTTTATTTCATGTTAATATTTAAATATATATTTTTTAGAAATTAGATTAATTAAAATTTTAATTTTAATTTAGTCCAAAATTTTAATAGTACAATTTTTTTAGATTATTTTAAAATAGTTATTTCTTTGTTGAATATTGATAAATTCAGGCTTTTTATAATTTAATCAGAAATTAAGATATTATTATAACAAAAGTATTAATTAGAAATTAATGAAAAAAATTTATCTACAATTATATAAATCTATTTAATATGTTATTTTTACAAATCCATATTTATTATTTTCTAATTTTTGAGGTATTTTATTATAAAATCTATTTTTGATATATTATATTTTTTTAATAAAAAGTATAATTCACCAAATTAATAAATAGAATTAGAATAAGTGAGGAAAAATATGTATACGGTACCTTGAATTTCTCTTATATAAGTTTACATATTTTTTAGTAATAAATTAATTAACATGGTTAATATATAATTAGGGTTATTTGTGCCAAAGAGAGTAATCAATTATGGAATGATTTTTCTTAATTTTACATGACATGTTGACTTTATATAATTCATTTAGAATGTAATTTTTTAGCTAACTTCTATTCCAACGTTCTGTCAACTACCACACCAATCTTTCACAATGATACATTCTTTCCACTTATATAACCATTTAATATTCCCTTTTCTATGCATATAGAAGAGGCCATTTACACAAATTTTATACAAACCCTTTCCTTTTAATTTCATTACTAAACTATGAGATAATAATAGACATAAAATCCACTACCATAAGCCATATAAATTTTCCTCCCTTTATTAGCCTAATCTCTTCATTTCCAAGAATAATTCTAAAGAAAATCAAATTTATAAACCCAGATATTATTCTCCTCTTATTATTTTTTATTATATTTTATATTTTTAATATTCACTAACATTCAAAAAAACATTAATATATTATCTTTCATATACCAAAAATTTCATTATAATAGCATAACATAAATTATTAAATCATTCCATATCATTCTATAAAAAAAATGCATTGATCAAGAATAAGTGTAGAGCAAAACATTAACAACACAATGGGTTATTGTTTTAAAACCAACTCATATGGATAGTATCGTGTATGATTTTGATGAATAGTAATTTTTATTATTTCACTTATTAAATATTGACCTTTTTTACTTATCTTCATTTCATCCACTCATTAATAAATGACATCATTAATCATATGTATGTATATACCACCACCTCCTGGAACTACCTATCTCAAATATCTTAAGCACCTAACATAGATGGATATAAAATTTTTATTGGTACCCAAATATGATTTCCATAATATTTTTTAAATTCTTAAATTACAATTCTTCATATAATGTTACTCTATTCATTCAAAGAGTGGCGGGTTCATTAATCATTTGTGTGTCCAGACTACCTACTCCATGAACGACAGAAACACTGGGTCAAAACCACCAATATATTATTATATTATTTTAAGATATATAATATATATCATATTTTTATAATTCATTATTTTTTTAATTTACACTATGTAAAATAACCTTCTTACTCGTTTGATAATAAAGACATATTTTTTTCATCTATTTACTACCTACATTAGAGACATTTTTATGTTGATTTAGTGATTGATTAAGGAATGTTATATTTTTTTATGATATTTAATAATGTGTTACATAATATCATATTATTTTTATGTAATTAAATTATCTTTAACTAAAAACTTTAGTTATTATTCCACATTTTCTTTAAAAACTTCCAAAAAAAATGTTTCTTCTGCATCATCATATAGATTCGTACATAAAACTCTCAAGGGATAAAAGTATAACATTATAAATAACCATGGGGTTTATATTACAAAACCATAGGTAATATAATAATGACAAAAATATTATTAATGATCAAGGATTTACATTAACAATATATATAATGTGAATTTCAATTAAAATTATTATAAATCGATGTTGAAAATTAGTTATAAAAAACTATTATATTAATAATAAATATTTATAAATGAATTATATAAATTGGATATAAATATTAATATGGTTATGATATGTATTATTAATATTATCATGTTCTTTTATAGTAATTTATTGTGTTATCAACTATACCGGAAAATAAGATAAGGTATTTTTCTCTCAATCTCTCTTCAGTGAGACATATTTTATATTATACACAAATATATATTTATAGGATGTATATAATACCCAATTTTTATTTTATAAGGAAATATATATTATTATTTTTATTTTATGATCATTTTATTCTTGTTCCTATGTTATGGAATTTTATTAATATGATAGTCAAGTCGTAATTGTATTCTCGACTGAAGTCTATTTTCCTTTGAGTTGGGAAATCTCTTCTTAATTAATTCATCCATGTCTCTTTTTCCAACCATTATCATTTATAATATTATATTTAAATTATATTTTGTGATTTTATTTATATTTATTTATATCATTATCATTTAATAAATCATTTCTCAAATAAATCCATGATGATTATAAGAATGATTAATATACATTTGAATAATTATTTTTTATCCAAATCCTTGTTTTCCCAATCAAAATTATATTTTATAATTTTGAAATGGATATCCAAACATCTCTTATCCTATTACCAATTATTTTTTTTATTATATTTTTTTATGATTTTGGTTTCAAAAAATGGTTTTAAAAGACTTTAAATATTTTCCATATGATTAGTTTTCAGTTTTTTTTCTTCTAATGTAATGTTTCAAAATGATACAAAATTCCTTCATTCAAAATTTTTTTTAAATTTCTTTTTCAACTACCTATTAATATAAAATATTAAAATTAAATAATTTAATGGATTATATAAGGATTTTTTATAAATGGAATTACTTTTTCAAGTTTTTTGTGATTATATCATTATGTCACCATTTTTATATTCTGGGAGACTTTTTCTCTGCACATTAAATTATTTATAAATGGGAAATTATTGTTATCCCGATTCAATAAAATAATCCATTTAAAAATTCTCAAATAAAAATAGAAAAAAACTTCTCAATGACATTTTACTAATTATTCTAAGAGTTTTTTTCATTTATATTATATGATTGATCATGGGTATTCTTTAATTTAATATAACATACTTCCTCATCTAGTTAAATTATGAAATTATATGTTATATCTATTTTAGAATACATTACTTATTTTTCATTTCATAATCACCCACTTGTATAGGACTAATTTACATTCAATTACATTCCATTATGAATTCCATATTTCGGGTACTAGATTGATGGGTGTTAAGTAATATTCCCATTACATGAATTTATTATTGAAATTGTGGATAAACTATATATACATTTGTTATATTATATAAATAACTTATTCAAATTATTATTTTTTTTATTTACTTATAATGATGTTAATGTCAATTGGATACCCATTAATTTTCCATGGGATTAGCATGTCATGTTTATCAATGAAATCTTGAATTCTTATATATAGAACCATTAGAAATTGATATTAGATCCATTTTTTCACATATTTTTTTAAAATGTTTTATTGAAACCATGAATCACATATATATATATATATATATGAGTGTCCTTATGTGATGGGTGGGATCAAACATTTATATCCCTTGAATGCATTGGGTAATGTGTCTGTCTCATGAGATATTGTAGTGTGTAGGAAGTGAACCTAAAAACTATATTGTGTGTGAAGTTTTCCTAGGAAAATATGTTATTTTAACTAATAGGGATCTCTGACATATTCTTATAATGTCATTTTATTGTTTTCTCAACATTTTTATGATTCCTTATATTAGTTTTATGATCAATATAAAATTCATGTACATATAGTATCATATATTTATTCTATTTTTCTATTATTATTATTTTTTAATTTATGATATAATGTAGTTATACATGTATTCCATGTTTGAATTTATTATTATGATTACTCTCACTATGAATTTAAGATCACCCCATCTTATATTTCATTTTCTATATTTTTTGAAGGAAATTATTAAATATTATAATCCTATAAGAGTATTGTTTTGTAAATAATCTATGGGAAATATTGAAGACTCATTATGGATTTATTAGAATCATATATAGTGGAGAAAATAAAAATCCAATTTATGATAAGACATGATTTTTATTATCCATTGATATGTCCTAATTCAATAAAACTCTAAACGGATAGGTCTTTAGAGTGTAAATTTTTGAATGATATTGTAATCATATATGTGTATCTAATATAGTGTTACAACATATGTATTTTCATTACCATATAAAAGATCATGGTCCAAGGTGTCATAAAATTAGTATCATAGTGGTATTTAGATAACTTTTTATGGTATGATTTTATTGGTTGAAGGTAATTTATTAATTTATAGAAAACCAAGAGTTTACATATTAAAAATCATTATTTTTTCAATGATATAGATAAAAATTATCTTTTTTATTTAATATTCAATGTTGACTGTGTATTATGATAGGAGGACATTATTAGAATCCCTAGGAATAAGTTTATATATAGTATATTTTCATTAAATTGTGGTAATGTAATTATTTTCTTGCATTCCTAACAATTACATCCTTGTATAGATACTTTCACGTGGATGGAGTTTTTGAACATATGTGTCTAGGTTAATAACATCAAAAATAGTTGGTTGGTTATATATCATTCATCATTTTGGTGTATGGTAAATGACCCACATCTGTCCAGACTCCCAAGGTGGATATTATTAAGTTAAATAAAAATCTCAAGACAAACCATTATAAAGGAATTGAAAATATTTTTTGATGGACCATTACGTGGTTAGAGAACCTAACAGTTAATTGACCAAAAATGAACTAAATTGATGTTAATGGATTATAGGTTAGGGTATGAACATCATATATTAATTTTATCTTATAAGATCATAATGTTAACTTTTTTTATCTATTAATTTATGAATTCCCATCCCAAAAATATTATTTTATTTATTTATAAGAGAAAGATTAAAATGAGATAGAAAATAATGAAATGGGAAATGCAATGATTTTCTTATCCTATAAACTATTATGTCTTGTACTCGGGTAATGAAATATATTAATTTTCTTTCATCAAATATTATTGTTAATTTGAATATAGTTAATGTAAAAAACACATCAATAAAAATTATGGATGGAGTCTGATGAATGATAAATTGATGTCTATGTTGAATTAAAATATTCTAAATTTACCTCATTTAGAACAAGTGTGAAGAAACATACTAAAAAATGACTTACAATAACTCAATCAAATTGTAGAAAAAGATTACAAAAACTATATAGTTGTTGAGGGAGAAATAAAACTCACTTAACACGATAGGGGAAGATGATTTGTATTATAATTTTCCCTAATATATTATTATATAAATTTAATTTCTAATTTTACCTTAATTAATGCGAATATTTTTAACAAAAAAAATTATCTTCATTTAAAAAATTGTAAAGATATAATTTATTTATGAATGAGATAATATAACATTCCAAGATTCCAATATATAATTCTTCCTTAATTAATTATGAGTGATTAATAATTATCCACACAGCCCAAGATAAATGGGGTTATACATTATTAAATCAATATAATAACCTTGGAAGAATCATTATGATAACATATAAGATATATATATTTGATGTAAAATATTAAAAAAATTAATTATACAATTATTATTAATGAATATAAGAAACACTTAATATCTAAGGGATTTTTTTAACAGTATAAGATTAAAATTATATTTTATATAGTTTAATAAAAGTTGAATATATAATTATTAAATACATATTATAAAAATATTAACTTCAAATTTTATTTGATAATAACAATTTCTTCTTAGTATGAATGTGGGGGATTTTTCTAAAATATTGATTTTTATATGAACAGTGAAAATGTCTAGTTTAAGATAATTTTATCATTAATTATTATATAATAATAACATATAAATGAATTAAATATTCATTAAATATTTTTAATCTATAGTAATATTTAATTATTTAATATATCATATTTAGAAACCAATTATTATCATTTTTTAACATATGATCTATTTTATTTTAAAAGATATATCGTGATATATTTTATATTTTAATTTAAATATAATCTTTCTCCAATTTTTAAATTTAATTAGATCAAATAGAGGTAAAACATGCATTAAGTATATATAATTTTTGTGGGAATATTCCTCTACTTTTAAAAAAATAACATACCCAGAATAATACATTAATTTGTTTAATTAAATTTTAAAAGAGTAATCTAATGTGGCCTAAATTTACATAGGTCTACATGACCTATAGACCTTAAAGATGCCATTTTTTACAATTTAAAATCATTTCCTACATGTATTACCATGCTTCACCAACCTACCACCCCAAATATTCTTTCCATTCCACTCTTTTCCTTTACTTAATATTTATTTCCATTGATTGTTTCCATTTATTCATTTATAAAAGGGACCACTAACACTCCATAACAAAAACATTTTTAAATTTTCCTAAATCACTTTATAGTTGAGTGATAACTACATAAAGGTCATTATTATTGCAATTACAGGGCATGAAACAGAAGTTATAACTAAAAATCTCCACCATACATACCTTTAGAAACATCCCGTTCCCTCCTAGAGTCAAGATCTAAATCGTCAGAAAAAAAAAATAGATTGACATTTTATGGGGTAGGTACACATCCTACAAAGAATATGTGCCACCTTTTTCATTACAATAACCTTTTTCAAAACACCCGATTTGGAAAAATCTCTTACCTCACCTCACATTTGTTTCTTTTTTTAGTTGATCATCACCCCCAAGGATTATAAACTGGTTTTGGGTTACCATAGGATCAGCCTTCATTAAATGATTTTTCCTATGAATTCTATGGTGAAATGTTTCCCATTTTATAATAATATACACCCTATAAATAAAAACATCCTTTTTCCACCCTAAATTATCCTAAGAACTTCATTTCCATTGATTATTCCAAATAAATAAAGATCTTCATGAGAATATTACACTAATTGTGGTATTTCGTTTGAATTTTTCTCTTCCTAATCATACATAATTTTTTAATAGAATTATTTATTATATATATATATATATTAAAATATCGTTATATTAATTTAATATCAATTTTAAATTTATTATATATAAATAACTAATAAAAAATGAATCAACCATTCATACATGAAAACTACCACATTCACAACATGATACATTTTGTTTCAGATCACTCTCTTCTATAGATATAATTGATGATGGGTTTTATAAATAATTATTTTTTAAAATTATTAATTTCATTAACAAAAAACTATTACATTTACCTTCATTTTATCTATTCATAATGGAATGAGATAGTTATTGATGTGTATGTCAAAATACATCTTTAAAGATCAACCTATCTCGTTTCTAATAAAAACCTCCCTTGGATATTCCTAAAAGATTAATTTTTAAAATAATATTATGTTTTTAACATTATTATAATTTTTAAATGATAAATTGTTTTACACCATCACTTTATTCAATAATTGATAATTTCGTTGATTATATATAGGTATGTGTGGACTACAAGCTCCATGAATGATGAATTTCAATTATAAAAACAACCCATTATTAATAATTATAATAATTTATTTTATGAATATATATTATATATATTACTTTTTTAATATAATGTAAATTTTATATTAACATAATATATTATAACTGTCATTCTCATTCAATCATTATGAAACTCTTTTTTTACTACATAGTTGAGCGATGTTGTAATGTGTATTTCATGGAGGATTAAGGAATTTAATATAATTTTAATTGTGTGTAATATTAATTTATTAATTTTTTTAATGATCAAAAACTATAATATTAATATATAATCATGTTATTAACATATCCTCTTTGTTTATCAAATATTTTAGGTTTTTCTTTGACTTCAACTTCAAGAGTTATAATTGAAAAAATATCCAGTAGAAAGTAGAACATTATAATTCATCATTTCATGTATATTACACTAACATATGAAATATAATATTGATTAACATGGTATTAAATATCATGGATAAACATTTACATTTTAATTCATGTTAAATATAATTAAAAGTATTAACATATAATGTTAAAAATAATCTATATTGCACAAAAATATTAAATGTAAATAATTATAAATTATAGATATAAAGGGGTTATTGATTTTAATAGCTTTTTTAATACATTAATAACAAAGATATGGTTGTTTTATAGGATGTTAGAGAGTGATTAACTAATCATGGAAATAAGGTAATGTATACTTTTATCAAAAACCCTTCATTAAGACATAATTTACATTATTCACCTATATAATTCTATAAAATGAAAATACATCCCAATTAATATTTTACCCTAAAATATTTTAATGTTATTTTTTTATTTTAATTTTAAATATCCTCCACATTATAGTGTTTTGATTAAGATGTTACAGAATTCATAAGTGTTTTCTCAAATCATGTCTTTTTTCTTATGATCCTTGAAAACATTTCTTGATTTTTTATTTTATGTATCATTTTCTACAATTTTCCTTAAAATTATCAAAATTAATATTTCAATAAGGAAATTACTTTTATTTATTAATATAATCCCCATAGATAAAATTATTCCTTAAAAAATATTAGTATGTTAAGGAATCACATCCTAAAGAACTGAATATTTTAGGTGCTTTGGGAAACTACCTACATATTTTAACCATATATTTCTATTTAAAATATAAAATAAATCATACTGAATCATTTTACAACACTATTATTCTTCTATCTTAACCCTTCATATCCCTCATAATAAGATACATGGAATCCTAGGGAAAAATAAAACATAAGAAATATGAGAGGTTAGAAGCTCAGTAAGGGTAAGAATTTAGGGGAAGCTATCATAAATAAATATAAACAATGTGGCAAGGTAAATAAGGAAAACACATATCATTTAATCAATAACTTGATCATAATATAGAAGTAATAAAATATGATCATATAATTGAAATTAAATAATAAAATTATCTTGAAGACATAACCATGGATATTTTACTAATTGAATAATCACATGGAAGTAAATAGCTAATATCATCATGATGGAATGAAAAATACCAGACATCTAAAACCTTCCATAAAGTTGATGTGGTAATAATATAATACCACTGGTAATTCATGTTGTGAATTTAATTAATTGGAAAGGACTTGGCCCAAACCCAACCTAGATTATCACATTAGACCTACTGATGTATTGAGGGGTTATAGCGTGCCCTGTCCATCACTTATTAATTATAATGAATTCCTCATATGAATTTTCTGATAGAAAATCAACATAAAAATATATATTGAAACTAGTATATGAAATGTTAATAATTTTACCAATTAAAAAACATACTCATAAACCATCCATAGTAATATAGAAAATTGTTTCAAAATAGTACATCCTTAATCAAAATGTTCATAAACCATTTAATAATATAGAGAAGGTGGTATCAAAAGTGATAAACCTAAATGATTCATAAAAATCTAAAAAGGATGATGACATAGATTAAAATACTTTAAATGAGATCATTGAAAAATTATTGAGGAAAATACCCTTCTTCACATTTAATATAACTTATTTTTTAAATTATTAACAATTATAAAAGCCAATATTCTATTTTAAAAAAGACTTATAAACCAATAAAGGAGTTTTAAAATCATTAAGGTATCATTAAGATAGGAAAATTGCCTCATTTTTTATAAGTTAAAATACATTCTTTTGTATTTTTGTTTGAATACTCAAAAATTACCCCTTTTGAAAAATAACAAAAATATTCCTTTCAAACAATTTTCTAATAATTATAATTCATTTAAAAATTATATTAAATAATCATATTATAATAGTAAAATATTCTTTGAAAATATTTTTATGATACATTGATATGAAATAGAAATATTCCCCAATAGAGACATAAACATAAACAATCTTGAATAATGATTATATTGTAAAATAAACCTTTACTTCTTAGTATTTTGTTAAATCATATTCCCCAAGAAAGGATAAAATTTTAAAAAACATATATATATCATGAGATTGAATAAAATCATTATATAACATGCCAAAGGTCTTTATATTCACCTAATAAAATAATATAACTATGTAGCATCAAAATATGAGTCAACGAAAGGAAATTGAGATGGTGTCGTTTACTAACAACATATCATTAAAGTGTGTGGAAATAAAATGGATATATTATGTATCTACACTATAAATCCACATAAAATAAATTTAAATTCAATAAAATATAATATAAATGTATTCCATAGATAATCTTAGGAGAACATAATCAATGAAATATATTTTTATCCTAATGAATGGAAATTGAGTTAATAAATCCATAACCTCATGTCTCCCATTATTTTTGTGAACTTTGAACTCATGTATAATGGTTTAGATAATGTTATTAATTAATATAAAAACTATTTTCATATTGATAATACCTTATATGATAGTTTAATAATATCTTACCTCCCCATTCATTAACAATATTTCATTATTCACATTGATTCAGGTGCACTCATTTCATGGTTTCATAATCGATTCACTTGTGTATAATTATGGATGTTATTATAAAATTTATATAAAAATAGAGAAGTTAAATGAAATGTTATTCATTCAATTTAATAAGTTTTAATATTCACATATGCCTTTCTTCTTTCTGATATGAGGATGGTTCATTTGATAAAATGTTAATGATAAATGTTTAGTTTATTTTCGTGGTTTTTCCTGCCATCATGAAATACTTTCATTTTATTTAATATTATGATTAAATATTAGTTATAAGACATAAAATAAGTTATTTTATACCTATTAAAATTTTATTTAACTAGAATAATACATTTATAACCATCCATGAAGGTGGTAATGGGAAACAAAAAAAATCATTATCCACAGAGATAGCTAACCATAATAATTTGGACTATGGTTTCATTTATTTGAAGAAAAGGAGAAAAGAAATTGGTGGATATAAATATTAAATTATAAATATAACATTATATGAATTGAAATATATTGGAGTTATTATTATTTTACAGATTATGGAGTTGAATATAATTTTTCATAAGAAGAAGAAAATAATAAAGGTTGTTTGAGAAATTTGCCTCTTGAATATCACCTCCTTGAAGGACACGTTAAGGAACTTTTAATTTTTATTTTGGTGAGGAAAGAAGAATATGTACATAGGGAAATTGGGGAGGAAATGTTTTGGAAGATATTTGAATATGATATAGACTTTTTTGGATAAAATTGGTTGTGATGGCTGGTATTTATACTTGAGGAGGCGTGGATTATGTTATTAAATAATCTCTATTTCTTATTTAAATCCGAACACATTTGGGTGCATTTAATTAAAATGAATTTGGTTGATAATTAATATTTTAAATCCATTATAAGATTAATAAAATAGTAAAACAACCATTTAATGTTCATGTTTTTAGTTATTTTAATATTTTATCTTTTAAATTTAACCTGCTACATTAGTTTACCAAAACTGAGGTAAATAATATTATTTACCATTGTAAATTTTTTATTCCTAAAAATGATAATTTTTATTGTAACATAATTGGAACCTAATTTTTTTCAAAAACATATTCCATTCTACTTGATTCAAATTATAATAATGATAAAAATCAATTCAAAATATATTATGTGTATAACTAATTAGAACATTTTTTAAGGTCAAAATCATATTTTTCAAAAATTGATAAGTATCTATTTCTTAAGGTAACACATTATGTATTATGTAATTTAATAAGTAAATTTTTATCAATAATAATATTTAATAATTTTAAATCATGGTCTTATAATAATTATTTGATAAGATTTATTGTATTTTGTAAGAAAATGTTTTTACTTTTTAAACATAGAATAAACTATCTACGAAAATTACAAAGAAAATACCTTAAATTTTTTTTGACATGTTGAGTCGAACAATGATATTTTTTTTATATTCATATTTTAAAATATTTTAAAATTAACTATGTTAATCTTATCCAAGAATTAAATAAAAATCTCTTTTTTTTGAAAGCATGTATTGGAAGAAAAAAAAAATTAATGAACATTATGTGTTCATTTCCTAAGAATAACTAAATTTTTATTGAATGTGGACTTCATAATTATTTAATTATATATTTAATATTATAAAAAACATCAAATTTAATGAATTTTTATAAAATTAATGTCAAAACAATTATATTTTTGTTTTCATTTAAGCTCGGTGTTCGGTGCAACATAAGCCAAAGATCATATTGTTCTATTAAAATCTATGGGTTTTACTCTCTACCCGCATTCAATAAATTTTATCCTATTAAGATAAACATTTTTTTTAATCATGTATTTAAAATTTTAAAATTCCATTTTTCTAATCCTACAAAATAAAAAGGGTTATTTAAACTTCCTCCTAAAAAGAGTGAAAGGAAAATCTTAAGGTTACCACAAAACTAGGTTTCTATATAAGAGAAAATTATTGGGAGGTGAAAAAATGGACATGTAAAAGAAATCAAGATATAATTTTATAATGGATAGTGATATATGACATGGTCATTAGAAATTTTACCATCACAAAAACATAAACTTTGTATGTGTTAAAAGACCATTGATTTCTCAATATGAAATTTAAATAAATAATGATTTTGGTCCAAAATCATTTCCATGGAGTTGAGGAAATATTTTACTATCTTGATAAATCACTAATGAAATAAACTTACATGATTTATAATCATAATATCATCCTTTTTATGATTAGTTCTATTTACACTTCATCTTCTATACTAGAAAAATGATATTAATGGTAAATTTTCATGCTAGAAGCCCTTTTAATGAATTATTAGATCCCAAATACATTCATTGAGAGTTAAAATATATATGAAAACCAAAATGGTTTGAATATTTTATAAAAAATATACAATTTTCAACTTAATCCTTTCCATAATAATTTAATATTAGGAATCATCCAAAATATGTCCGTTTAAATTCCAATACTAAAAATTTAGAATTATTGTCATTAAATTTCAAGATCAACTTATCATTAAATTCCCAAAAAATAATGATGTAACTCATAATGAAACAAACCAAATATATGAAAATCTTGAACACCGTAAATCATTAATGAAAACATGCATGTATTATAAATAAAATCTCTAAATTTTGAATATATTCCTTAAATCCAATCAGGTAGTAAACCATGCAATGATAACATTGGCCCTAAAATAAATAAAAAATCCTGTTGTCATCCATAATATCCCATAAACAGACCTTTTTCCTAATCCTCTCAACATATGGAACATATTTACGGTTATCTTCCCCATTCATGTGTTTTCTAATAGATCGTCTTTCAATATAATCACTTCTCTTAGTTACCGGTACTATTCATTACATGTTTTCAAATCCTTACAGAAGAAGAAAAGTAGTACAATACTTATATATCTCTCTTGATTATTGAAACAATAATATCATTAATAATTTTCCAAATTAATTTTTGAATCCAAATAAACATGAACTTAATCATTAGACATCATTCTTAAACCATTTACTATGATTAATCATCTTATTCCTCATTCCTTTTTTTATTTTTTTAGTCTCATCATCATAAATAGTATAAATATTATTCATATAAATATATAGAGTATCTACATAATTTTCCACCAAATATATATATATTCAAAATTCTCATACTTTCCTCATTTAAAACATTCAACCATCAATAATTTCTTAGGGAGAAAATTATTCTAAAATTTTCATTTTCCCACCTAAATTAATTTCTGTTTATCCTTTATTCCACTCCCAATACATCTTTATGTTCTACTAAGACATTCACTTTGGATTTTTATTCTTGAATTATAAACATATAGGAAATTGAATCTTATTTTCTTTATAATCTCTAATAATTCTGTTTTTAGAGAACTCAATCCATCTCTTCTTTGGTGAGTCTAAGTGTTGGTGAAGGTTTATATTTTTTAATCATATATCATAATAATTTATTAGGCATAAACATAATAAAATTTACTCTAGTCATCATCATATTTGGTTTATAATATAGATTATTTCTAAAACATTCGATATTAACCCAGTTCCTTCTAGTAACCATTATTGATTGAAACCAAAAAAAAGTGTTATTATTAAAAAACACTAGTTAGAGTGAGCTAATATTATTAAAAGTAGGTCAAAATAATGATATTTTTTACAATATATGGTAATTTAGGTTTAAACTATGTTATCCATGTTCATTACCAAATCTTTATTTTATATTAATATAAAAATACATATCCTTAATTGTAGTCATATGGTTATATTATATATTATATATATTCCTAAATCTAGTTCCAAATGTTTCTAATAAAAAAATTTCTAATACTAATTATAAATACCTTGACCTCATTAGACTATAGTTCATAGATAATTTATTACATTGGAAAAATATATAAGGAGTTTCATCCCAAAGGAAAAAATAGTTAATTGGTTTTGGAAAACAATATGCATACTTGATGCTTAAATGACAATTGAAAATATAAAAAACAACATAGGGACACCATTGTTCTTTTATATTAACCTTATATATCACACATTTTAAAAAATTTAGAATCCTAGGGGGAAATAAAACCTAATTAACTGGTTATATTATATTCTCAATTATGGTAAGAATATACTGAAATCTATCATAAATAATCATAAATAATATAGTAAGATAAATAAATGAGATATAGTCTATTTAATCAATAACATTATTATAATATTAAAGGAATAAAATATGATCAAACAATTCTATTTAAATAATCACGTGACCATGAAAATATAACCATGGATGTTTTACTAATCAAATAATAACATGGAAATAAATAAATAATATCATAATGGTGAAATTAATAATGAATAAAATATAAAACATACCATCAAGTCTTTATTACATAAATATAATATTATCCAAGATTTGGTCCGAGAACCAAATAAATATGTAATTCCTATTCCAAAACCAAGAATAGTTTGTCTTATAAGACCTAATGATACATCAAGTTGATATAGCATGCCCTAACCATTACATACTAGGTCAAACATATTCCTCATATGAAAGATATAAAATGTAGTCTACATAAACATTTATATTTAAGCTATCACACAAAAATGATAATAATTTACCCAATAATTAAACATAATCATAAACCAGCCATAGTAATATTTTGAATGGTATCAAAATATTAATTCCCCAATAAAACTGATTATAACACATTTAACAAAATCTGGAATATGGTATCATAAGAGATCAACCTAAATGAAACATAAGATTTGAAAACAGATATTGACATCAATGAAAATACTTTAAACGATATCATTAATAAAAGTTTTAAGAAAATACACTTGTCCACTTTGAAATCATTTTTTTAATTATTTTTAATTAGAAAACAATTTTTTTTCTTTTAATATAACCATATAAACATTAAAATTAAGCTTCAAATAATTACGGTCTCATGATGGTTGGAAGATTCCCTCATGTTTTATAAGATAAAAAACAGTTCTTTTATTTGTTTTAGAAAATTCAGAATATACCTCGTTCGGAATACAAAAAAAACTTCCTTTCAAACTGTTCTGTAATAAGTTAGAAATTATTAAAATGACCTTAAAATTCATAGGATAATAAAAAAATTGTTTTTGAAAATATTTTTAATAAACAAGTATATGGAAGGGAAATATCCCCCAGTGGATACGTAATGATAAAAAATCCTGAATATTTATGAGATTGTGAAATAATCCCTTACCATAATTAATTCCTAGTCTAAAACCTAGACTAGTTTGTCTCATAAGACCTACATAAGTATCAATATGCAATAGAATTCCCTGACAGTCACATAAAATTATAATGTATTCATCATATGAAATATATGAAACATAGTCAATATAAACATTTGTATTTAAGCTAGCATACAAAATGTTAAAAATGTTCTAAATCAATAAACATAAACATAAACCCGCCATAGTAATATGTTGAATGGTATCAAAAGATTATATATACAATAAAACTAATCATTAAAAATTAATAAAATATAGAACATGGTATAGTAATATATCAACCTAAATGGAGCATAATATTCAACAATAGATATTGACATAGATGAAAATACTTTAAAGGAGATCATTAGTAAAATTTTGAGAAAAATATGATTTTTACTTAAAAATCATCTATTTTTAAAATGATGTGAAATTATAAAATAAAATATTTTATTTGAATATAACCATATAAACCTTAAAATTAAGCTTCAAATAATTATGCTAACATGAGGAATGGAAAATATTCTCATGCTATATAATTTAAAAAACATTTCTTCCATTTTGTTTTGGAATTGTCACTAAGTACCTCATTTAGAAAAAATATATTACTTTCAAACTGTTTTGCAATAAGTAAGACATGATTAAAATGAATTTATAAATAATAGGATAATATTAACTATATTTAAGAATATATTTTTAAGAAACATTTATATGGAATAGAAATATCCCACAGCAGACACGTAAACATAAACAATCCTTAATATTAATGAGATTATGAATTAACACCTTACCACAATGTTATCAATAAAATCATTTATATCAATGAGGTATAACATTTAAAAACAATTTATATATCATTAAAATAAAACGATTATTGATATGAAATGTGAAAAGGGAATTATATACACCTTGTAAAATAATTTATGAGCATAACATCAAAATATGCTTCACCGAAAGGAAATTGAGACAAAGTCCTTTACAAAGATGATATCACTGAAGTGTGCATTAATAAAATGGAATCATTATATGTGTCTATAAAAAATAAAAATAAAATACATTGAACGAAAAAATAATATAATCAAAATAAGTTCCACATATAGTCTTATAATGACATAACAAATGAAGTAGATGTTTAGTTCATTGAATTGAAATTGAGTTCATAAATCCCTTACCTCACACTTCTCTCTAGTTTTGTGTATATTAACCTTATGTATAAAGGTTTAAAGAATGTTATTAATTTTTTCCATAAATAAAATCATAATTTTAATACCTTATATGATACTTTTATAGCATATTAAAACCCATTCATTAAAAATATATCATTATTTTCATTATTTCAGGTGCATTTGTCTCATGTTTTCATGGTTGTTTCACTAATGTATAAATATGGATGTTCATTTCAAATTGAAAAAAACACTTTAAGTGAAATTAAATGGTATTCGTGAATTTAAATAAGTTTAATTGGTCCAATAAATATTTTTTATTTCTAACATGAGGATGATTTATTTGATAAAATGTTAGTGATAAATGTTTAGTTTATTTTAGCTGTTTCTCCGACCAACATGAAATAGTTTCATTTTGTAAAATATGATCTTTATATATTAGTTACATAAAAATAAATAAGTTGTAATATATATTTTACAATCTAATATAAATAAAATAATACTTTTATGACCATACTTTAAGGTGTTAAATGAAGAAAAACACATTCATTATCCATTGAGATGGTTAACCACCATAATTTGGAAAATGGTATCATTTCATTGAATAAGATGACATAAGTAAAGGGGTGGAGAGAAAATATTCTATAATTATTAAAACAGTATGATATATACATGATACTTTTATAATAGTATTTTTATGGATAAAGTGGTTTAAGATAATGTATAAGAAGAAAATAAATTAAGACCGGTTGTTTGAGAATGTTACCTCTTGAACACCACCACCTTGAAGGACTCTTATAGGAACATGGAATTGGTATTTGGGTGAGAAAATTATCTCATTTACAAGTGTAGATTTGGTAGTGTAAGGATTCAAATATATTTTAATATCATCTTGTATTTTGAGGAGAAATGGGATGGTGAGGGGTGGAATTTACACTTGGTGAGGGACGGTTTTGTGTGAGTAAATAATACTTATTTTTTATTTAAAGCCAACCAATTTTTTGTGTAATTAATTAAAAAAACAATTGTTTATAATTAATGTTTTAAAGGATTTTTAATTTCAATAAACATATCATCCACCCATTTAATGTTTTATTTTCTTAGCTATTTTAATCATCTACCTTTTAACTTTAACTCTCTACATTATTTTACATATACATTAGTGACTTTTTGACCATGGTAACTTTTATTCCTAAAAATTAAAATGACCATATAACCTAATTTTGACCTCTTAATTAAAAATATGGAATTAATTTTCCTTGTTAAAATTTATAAAAGTGATAAAAATAAATTATAAATATGTTTCACTTATAACTAACAAAAATAGTTTTTTAAAGTTAAAATAATGGTTTTCAAGATTTATAAGCATGTTTCTTAAAATATAACACCATATGTATTATATAATTTCATAAATAAAATATTATAAATAATAATATTAGATAAATTTTAAAGATTGATCTTATAATAATTATTTCACATGATTTATGGTAATTTCTCAAAATAGTATTTTCACTTTATGACCCAAAAAAATCTTTTTAGAAAATTCACAAAAAAAAACATACACTCATCTTATTTTGAAATTATAGGTCCTAAAATTTAGATTATTTTTTCATAAAAAGTTATAAAAGTTTCAAAAATTAATTATATTTATTTTATCATATAATCAATAAAAATAACCTTTTGGAGAAAACATATATTTAATGAAAAAATTGAATTTACTAAACATTATGCATTCATTTCCTAAAAATAATTAATTTTTATTGAATGTGAACTTATTAATTATTTAATTGTGTGGTTATTCTTATTCAAACTAGAGAATTTAATAGCTATTTTATAATAGTTTTGTTAAAAATAGAAATGTTGTAGTTCGTTTAAGTTCAGTTTTCTATGAAATGTAATTTATCGATCATACTGTTCTTTTAAAATATTAGGGTCTTAAAAAGAAATTTTTTATAATGTTTCAAGTGACCTTTATACATTTATTTTTAGATTTTCAATGATAATTATTATCTTCCATCTTTTAATGTGGGTTTTAATAAATTGTTTTAAAGGAAAATAAACCTTTTCTATATGATTAGTTTTCAAAAATGGTTTCTTCTAATGTAATGTTTTAAAATTTATTAAAAAACCAAATTTTCAAATTTATTTAAAAATTTTATTTCCAACTATAGATAAATTCATAAATAATATTTAAAAAGCAAATAATTTAAATATTTCTACATGGATCATTTTTAACTAAAAGTAATTTTTTTAAAAAATTTATATATTATTATTACGTTATTCCACATTTATTTAAGATACTACCTCTATATGTTTTCACTTTTTCAAAAAAAGAAATTATTATTTAAATTGGGTAATAAAGTCTTCATTTTAAAAGTTTTCTAATAGAATGTGAAATTCTTATATGGAAGTTATTTTTCAAATGCTTCTAATAGTGCTATCTATTTTTATCATATGATTGATTAATGGTTGTCTTAAATTGATACCATCCTCGTTATTTAACTAGTTAGATTATGAAATTATATTTTTCATATATGGTATGATTCATCACTTCTATTATCATTCGTAATTATCCATTTTTGCCCATGAGCCTCATCCAAGTTGGTGAGGACTCGCTAGGTGCATCCAAGAGACCTAAGATCAAATCTGGGTGGAGGCATATTTCCAGGTACTATAGCTGGACTGTAGACCTACTGTAGCAGTACTATAACAGGCACTATAACAGGCAATATCCGGCACTGTAGCAGATAGAACTATTCATCCATCTGGGAATTCAGGCCACCGGTTTGGTCCTCAGGTCCTACAAGGCTTTCAGTACACCCAAGGCCTTTAGGCCACCTTAAGGCATTAAGGCCACCCCATGGCCTTCGAGACACATGAATGCAGTCCCCAGACACACTACAAAAAAAGGAGCAGCCCCATAAGAGGATTTAGAGCAGGTGCACTCACCAGAGCAGAGAAAAATGGATTATCAGAATGAGACGGTATGGTTATGCCATCGGTACCAGCCAGTGCTTGCAGAAGAAGCCTAGCTAGACAGTCATGAAAAGGTGGAGAGCTACTATCAGGATGTAGATACAGGGGAGGGGCAGTTCCTTATAGATATTCTGGTTGAATTCCCTAAGTCCTTCAGGTCATGTAATCTCCTAAGCCTATAGGCCATGTAATCTCTGAGACTATTGGCCTTGTAAGGGTTCCCCCTCATCCCTTTAAAGGGGGTTATCAAAAATCAAAAGAAAATGAAGGCCTTCAAGCCATTCATGAAATTATCCATTTTTATAGGGATAATTTACATCCAATTCCATTCCTATATAAATTACCTATGTTAAATTAAATGAATGATGGGCATTCACTTAGATACCCAATACATCGATTGATTAGGGGATTTTTTTTATTCCATATATCAATTTCCTATATATTTCATATTAAATATATGTAGTCATCTTTTATGAGTGGCATTTACCATGGATGATTCTTACTATCATTGGATACCAATTTATTTTTTACATGTTTATCCTACAATCTTTATTTATAAATTCATGTATGGTTCCTTTGGGAGACAATTTAAACGGATATAAAACCTATTTTCTTTCCTACGGTTTTTATGATATATTTATTGAGACCATGTGGAAAAAATACATGTGTTTTTTATTATATGACTTATTCACCCGAAATTATATATTCATCCAATTCATTGCATAATAATTCCATCTCATGAGATATAAAAGAGTGAGTATAGTGATCCAATTCTATTATGGAATGTGGGTAGTCATCCTACCCAACTATGTTGTGTTGACAAGGAATAAAGACTTAGATTATAATTATTATGTCATGTTTCTATTGTTGCAACATTCACTAATTCCATTCTCTTATGTTATGATCATTATTTAATCCATGGATATAATATATCATCACTTTATTATATGAATCTATCCTTATGATAATAAACAATATGATAACATATTACACCTCACATATCTCATGTTATTATTTATTACTATGTTTAACCTTGCTAAGAATTTGACATTATCGATTATTATGATTCAATTTTTTGAGGTTATGAATGAAGGTATTAGGTATTCTATGATTATAATAGTGTCAAGTATAAATACTTTGTTTGAAAATATAAAGACTTGTTATGGATATATTAGATGCTTATATTTTTTAGAATAAGTTTCTATTTAATGATGATACATGAAATTTACTATTTAGTCATATTTCATAATTTTCTAAAACACTAAACTAAATGTTCCATGGACACTGAACCAATGAATGATATTATATTTGTATATTTTTATTAAGGAAGTGATGTATGTTTTGAAATTTTGGCACAAGATCCTACAAGTGGATCTATAGTTATTATAATATCCCCCTTAGGAAAAAATTTATTTTATAACTCTTTTTATCATTCTAAAGACCAATAGAGAATGTGTAATCAATGTGATATGGAAAAATTCACTATCATGGTCTTATGCATTCCATCCAACTAATATAGATTAAGTGGATAAAATTCCAATTTACGGTTAACTAAACATGATTGGTAAGACCATATACAACATCTTACATGGAAAAGTCATAAAAATAGTGTGATATTCTGGGACCATCTATATAAATATAGAGAGTAAACACATTTATAAGTGTCTATCCAAAAACATAAACCTAGCAAAAGAAAGGATCATACATTAATATAAGAAAATTTATTAAATTAATGAAAACATTAATAAATTAAAATATGTATTTAATTAGAATATTTAATCTATTATATGTTATTTATCAATAAATCAATAACTACTCACCAAATAACACCAAAAATAAGGACATCATTGGTAAAGTTAAAAAAACTCATGAAATAACCTCAATCTTGTTTTATTACTATAGAAATAAGTTCCTCGACGTTAATAATTCTATAAGAAATAAAAATTTCATAGATAACACCTCTCATTTGTTTCCCTCATACATTTTATGTTATCTTGAAAAATAATAAGATAGCGCCCTACTGCACAACCATAACAGTAAACTCCCCAATATCCTAACACACACCCCATCATCAATAATTTATATCAAAAGTTATATATGTCAAATTATATATAGGTCACTAATCACAATATAGCATCCCTACTCACATATTAGATTCCATAAGAAAACTCATTGTTCAATAAACCCATGATATGGTTCTCAGGTATAGAGGTAACCTATGTACAATCCAGAATCGAAATATAGTGTATTACTCATAATTAGGATTACATAAATAAGACTAACTCGATGTTGAAAATTTTAATATATATATATATACATATTTGAAATACATCACCTTAAGAATATTTGTATTTATAAAATTATATCCATCTATGTTAGTTAAAAATAATTCCACTAATTTGTTAATTCTAAAATAAATAATTGATTTCTTTTAATAATTTTAATAACCAAAGTTTCTTTGTTAACATATATCAATATCATCATCACATAAATGTATTCAAATTTCATGTGAGACTACATTATTGAAATTATGTGTGAACACATTCCTCTTTACACTTAGGCTAATAGAAAATGGAAAAAATAAATAAATTTAATATCTAATAATAAATAATAATTAACTAAACAATAACATGGAGATTAATTACATTAATACTAATAAAAAAGTAAAATTTTAGTCCTCTCATATAGTTTCTATCTAATTAAAAATGAGCATCCATAATGCCTTTATAAATTTTTCTATCACTTCTCTAGCATATCCTAAATAGTAAGATAAATAATTAAGGACTTTCTAAAACATTGTAATAACCCATATCACTCAATAGTAACCTAACTAGAGTCTCACTTGACACATTTCACACATCCCAATATTATAGATGTTTCTAACTGGCCAAAATGGTCTGAAAATACCATATTTAGTGACTATACACTCATGTTTCATTATATTAAAAACAAAAATCAATGGAAGCATATGTAATAATTATTAGATCATGATATTAAAAGGAAAAAAATCAATAGGGAATATGATGAAATTTTATAACCTCATTATAATAAAATTAAGAAAGTCTAAAAATCACACGTGTTCAGTAGATATTAGAAAAATCCCTCATGGGAAGACAATACAAAAAAAGACTACATTAATCAGAACATAAAATGACATCCTTCTGGACCAAAGTCCTAATTTTTCCCATCTCCTATCATAAACCAAACTATCTATATTATTATTTATGGATAGGTATATACCGTACATGTTCCAAAATACATGTCTATAATCATGTACCAATTTACAAGGGATTATCGAGTAGGATTAGAGTCTAAAACTGTTGGCCACCACTTATGGTTTTAGTAAAATATCGAGTATATATATTGTATGAACAATTTGAAATATTCATAATAAAATACTATTAACTAATATCTTAATAAATATCATGACCATAAGAGATTATAATAATATTGATATTTTTCATTCCAGCTATGGCTATCTAGAAGGTGTATGGAAACATGTCAGATGAATACTGAAAATATATAAAGACCCATATAAGGTCATATAAACTACCATATCATTTCATAACTTACTAAAATCCCTATGAACAATGACCTCCAACTAATATCAAACATTTATTGGGAAAAAACATCAACCTACCACATCACAATCACCTTACAAAGCATCCCCTATAACCCTCGACATCACAAGGAAGCATTACGTCCAACTTGAATCACACAAAAAACTCTTTATGAAATTAAACTAGAGGAATCCTCCCAACTCAGGATATCATCAATGTAATGTACGTACCCTAGTACATAGCCACTAGGGGTATCCAATAGACATCAGATGTACCTCTACTTATGTCGAGGCTTCCAACTATCATAAGGGGTCTAGCGTAATAAAATGGGGAGACTATACCCCATATTAGGATAAACTATAATGAGAGAAATAAACTAAAAATAATATAGACATTATAAACATCGGAGTACATTGAATAAAATAACCAGAAACAATATTAAATGAAATGAATGTAGAATATTGTCAAATAGTAACCATCTCCCACTTATCCATTCAAATATATAATTTTAAAAGAATAATATAACTATTCTAATTCATGAAAGTATCCTAAAGAAGTACTATATATTTCTCCACACTTTATCTAAGAATAACCACCTGAATGAAAAAATATCAGGCCTCAACCAATCATATGATTTTGATAAATAAATTATTCTCTAGTATCCAATTATCATGGATAAAAATGAAATTTATGAGTATCACCTAGTACAAGACCACTTAAACGATCCCATATATAACATGTAATAATATGTATATGTGAATGATACATGGTCATCTATATAAATAATAAATTGTGAATTTATAATGAAATAACTACTACAAATCCTATATTTCTCACATGAAACTAGAGTTATACCCAAAAAAAACTTTATCCCATATAAGGGGTTCTATGATCATTTTTGGTAATCATTCCAACCAATTTATGGCCAATTGAAAAATTATAATAGTGATTCATAGTAATTAAATAACCATAACACCCATATGACATAAGGGAGGTTCAGATTCTATATCCATGATTCCAAGTAGATACTCAGCATCAATCTGAATCAATAGCTAAAAAAATTCTTAGGAGAAAGTTCTTAGAGAATAAAATCAACCATGTACGCCACATGGGTGGATTTAGTCACCTAATAGTGACTTCGAGAACTATGTCTCAGGAAATAAAACAATTTATAAGTCATGAGGGATGAATATTTAAAACATATCATAGGCATATCATGTATCGTTGTATATTAGAGTGAAAATTTTATCTCACCATAACATGTTGTTTTATAATCACCATAAACTCATTTGGATCATATCATCAATTTGATCTCCACGGTAACACCCATGACCATGACCGTTTATTTTCTGATACACACCTTGTCTAGGGTTAACACATCATCAGGGCTCCCCTTAGGGTCCCCTATTTCACATAATAGTCTAAAAACCATTCAATGTATCCCTCACCTTAGTCTTATATGTTGGGTAAACAACGATCACTCAAAGGTAATATCATACTAAACAATCGAATGGATTCATTATGGCCTATTTTTTCTCCTAACAAAACACTGTGGGGAAATGGTCATAAGAATCATCATATCTTAATTCAACCTAGTTAATCCCACAACCAGCCTATCTATAGAATACTAAAGGCACACATACCTGATACTCATATCTCAATAAGAAGATACACTAACAATTTTTTTTCAAATCATTTGCAACATATCTAAAGAATCTAATAGTTCATTTCCATCCTTCTAGGGCCACCCATTTCTAATGAAACACCCTACTCTATAAGTAAAAATCAATGTTACCTATTCTAAGGGGATCTAGGAACAAAATTTATTAATGTCTTTCTTCTATAGGTGAATTAGTAACATGGTACATAATTATAATCAAGTTCATATCCATCATTATTTAAGAAATACATCATGGGAAAATATCACAAGTGGCCATAAAATATTGTAATATTTTTATAAGTTAATTACATTAAAATTAAATAATTCCTCCTAGAGTGTCCACTTTATACATATCATATTACATGTAATTGATATTAATATATTGTAACATTATATATGAAAAGACCACCTACCTAAATAACATATTAATTCTAAATTAATTAATCTCTTGATAGGACTCACATGTACCGATCTATTCCAACAACCATTATCCAAACACATAATATCCTAACTCAAACTAAATAATGAATTTAATAGATTATAAAAAATTAATAAAAAAATAATTAATTAATTAATCATAAACAATTTTAAATAATTTTAAAAAATTATTTAATTATGAATAATTTCTAAAATAATCACTAGATATCTCTTCACAAAGAAACTATAACCTATGACATGCCAATGTCCCAGAGAATTCCCTGTAGTGAACCAACCTTTTCTTACATGACAATTTAAATAAATTATATGAATGATTACAAAATGGCATTATGATCTAGGATAAATGGTTTAGGGTCTTTTGAAAATTAGACACATGCGTAACTTTTAAATAATAACACAATAAAATTTATTTAAAATAGTATTCTTTATTATTAAAAATCCCACACACTTCTTAGTACACATTTTCACCAGAGGAAATTCATTATATAAAATCGGTGAGCAAAAAGCCCAGAAAGAGGATAAATAAGGAGAATAAATTAATATAACACAAGTGATTATAATCATCATCATCATAACATACATTCTTGATCATTATCTACATCATGAGGGAAACATTGGATTAATTCATGGGATGTATCAATGCATAAAAATGAAACCCCATTTCTTAGTTGTTCAAAACCTTACATAGTTGTGAACAAAATCTTGTATCATGTTCTTTCATAGCATATCTGCATAATCATAACATCATCATTATGAGAAAAATATAGCATCATGTTCATGAATATTACACATTATCTCATCAGCTACATCATATTACCTAATTCATTAGAGGTATATATAATTTATGTTCCACACTTCACATCATAATATTAACATAATCATGCATTCCACATCAAATGTATTATAATAATAGTCATGAATTAAAACATGGAATGAAATGTGTATCATAATGATTTAATAAATCATAATTTCATGAATAAACCTAAAAAGGGAAAAAATTATTTTGAATAGGAATCATTATTATCGATTAATGAATAAAAAGATTAAGAGAAGTCAAAGATCTGTTCTAGAAAAAAAGATTTATTTTGGAAAATATTTTATATTTGTCATAAGGAAAAGTTTAAATCATGTATATCCCAACAAAGAAGAAGGTAAAAATAATTATTTGATATTTAAAGAACAATATATGAATATCCATACTAAACATGTTGAGAAAGTGGGATAACCAAAAGAAACAGTGTTGGGTTAAATAATCCCCTTACCTTATGTATGAATGTGTTATGAACATGCACTTAATATCATTGATATTAAGATTAGATTAATTACATACTTAATTAACAACCTCCTATATAAATATATTATTTATTATAATTTTATTAAGATCTTTTATGGACATTTATATTATGTTTATAGTCCAATTTTTTCATTCTGAAAGCGTTTGTTTTTATGGATTCATCGTCAGTTTAATTGTGTATAGTTATAGAAGTTCATGTGAAATGGGAATAATTATCATGAATTGAAATTATATGTTACTAATTAAATTCCATAATTATAAATGTTCTCCTATATCATTTTTTCTGGTATGTTGTTGATTTATTTTATAATACAATAATAATAAATGTTTAGTTTATTTGGGGGATTTTTCCAACCATCGCAAACGAGTTTTGTTTTATTTAATATTATTCCTATAAATAAGTTAAATAACATTAATGAATTAATAATATTCGTATTAAAGACTTTTTTAACCATAATAATAGTTTTATGACCAACATTAAAGGCATAAATGGAAAATAAAAACTCATCATCCACAAAGGCGGTGAACAGACATATCACAGATGATGTTTACATTTTTATAGTAAAAAAAGAGGATAAAATATTTGATGATGGATATCCCATTAAAGAAATAAAATTTCAATATATATATGCTACTAGATTTATCATTCCACTTTTATAAGGAAGATTACTATAGGACATGAAGAGAAAAAAATTCAAAGAGAGGGATTGATGATTTTACCTCTTGAATGTTGGCTTCTTAAAAATCTCAATAAGTCCTTTGGGACTAGTATTTTTATGAGAAAATCTATTATTTGATTTCAATAATCATCTTTGGAATTGAATCGGTTAGAATAAAAAAGTTACAAGGATGAGAAGGTGTAGGGAGGAGGGATGGCGAGGGGTGGTATTTATAAGGAGAGAGGGGGTGTTTTTATTAATATAATCATTTGTTTATTATTTTGGAGCATGAATATATATATATTCATGATTACTATGAATAAAAATAGTAATAATTGAATAATATTTTGAGATAATTGGTTTTACATCATCCATGACTCAAAACAATCCTTTATTTAGCTTATATCGTAAATTATTATGATTCACTCTTCACAAAAAATTCAGCTATTTCTGAAAAATACCAAAAATTAACCCTAATAATTTTTTGAAATTTATATTTAAAAGCATTTACTCAATTTTATGTAAATTATTTTATAAATATGATAAATTTATGTTTTAAATAAAATAATCATTTATTTAAAAAAAATACTAATTTTAATATTATATTTGAATTTATGAACCTTTCAAAGAATAATTATGGCCTCATATAATTATAATAATATGTAATATTAGTTTATGAATATATTTTTTGAACATAAATATTCATTAAAATTATTATATTAGTTAAAATAATTAAATCATCATTTATGTTTAAAAAAAATACTAACTCATTATTTATCATTTTTGAAACATTTATTTTTTAATAACATGATATAATTATATAATAATTTAATATATAGGATACCAAAATTTTATTTATAATTTTTTGTTTTAGGTTACTATTCGAACGACCATATTACTATTCTTAATTTCCATATTACTATTCCAACAGTCTGGATACTATTCCAATGGCATAGGTTCCTTAATTTCAATGAATATGAATTATTTCGTTCTTAATTTATGTAAATATGTTTTTTATTAGGATCTCTATTTGATGTATGTGTTCTATGGAATAAATAAAAGGGTAAATCCCATTGATAAAATTTTGGAACATTACATTCCTACCCCTAATGAAATTTCATCTTCGAAATCTCATTTTACATACTAAGGTGAAAATAGGTGAGTGTATTTCTCCTTCATTTCTTCCTCTGGTTCCCATGACACTTATTCATACATATGGTTTCCCTATGGTAACTTGGCCAAGTTAGAGGTCTTGTTATATATAACCATGTCTCCCTAGTCCAAAATAATCACTTTCTTATCCTTATAAGAGATATCATTTTCCATTTATACTACCTGTGATTTTAGTACATGTTATGGATTTCGTATATACTTCCATAGGAGGGATAAAAGGAGTACACCATAAACATTAGACAATTTTAGTGGAATTGTAAGAAAAAAAGGCTAATATGTTTAAGGAATCAAGGATCTCAAAGGGGACAATCTACCTTGGTAATAGTTTCCCTTTTACTCTGAATCATATAACTCTCTATCTTGGTCATATTCGAAAGAAAACGTTGTCTCCAAATTCAAACTCCAAGTCCATTTGATGGGTGTCAACATACAACTTTTTCCAACTCTAAGTAGAATTTATATATTATTGGATGGTTTTATCCTTCTAAGATATCTCTTTCAAATGATCATTTCCATGTATCTTTTATTCACCATCATCATCCAAAAAAGATGGAGTTTTAAATATCTTCCCATAAAGAGATTCATATAGATACATTTGAATATTTGAGTAAAAGCAGTTGTTTTATGAGAAATAAAATAATGGGATATGTTGATCCCATTCTCCATTTAATTCCATTTAATATGCACTTAACATGTCCTCAGTTTTATGAATAGTTCATTTAGATTGGTTATTTGTTTGGTGGTGGTAGGATGTATTGAAATTCAATTCAGTACACGAATAATGTTCATGAGTTCCACACAATTTAGATGTGAACCTTTGATCATGATTAAATATGATCAAATGTGGAACCCCATGTAGCCTCACCACATCCTTAACAAATGTCTTCAAATGTTTCTCAAGAATTCAAAATTCCCGAATATAAATGATGTGGGATGTCTTGGTGAGTCGATCCACTGCAACCCATATCCCATTTTTTCTTTGGATATTTTTGTGAGACTAGCGACAAAGTCCATATTGGATTTATACCATTTCCATGTGGATATAGGTAATGGTTTCATTATCACTTTAGACTTTTTTCTCTCTGATTTAACTTACTGACATACTAAATTTCTTGATATATACTCCACATTATCCTTATTCATGTTGTCCCACCATAATTCTTTCAAAGAACAAGTTACATCTTGGTACTTCTGATATGGATTGAGTAAGATGAACTATGTGCATTATCAAATAGATCCTTCTTTATCATAGGTAACGAAGAAACATAGATCCTAGTCCAAAACCAAATAAGACCATCACCATCGATGTGGAACTCATATAGCATCCCTTTATCACTTTAACCTTCTCTTGTTTTTTAGGTTCATCCCTTTGTTCCTCCGTGAACATTTCTTGGATAGATGTTTGGGAAAAAAAATTAGTACTAGGATGTATTCCATTTCATTTTAATTTTAAAATTCATCCTTTTAATATCTATGGAGATGGGTTATTCTAAATTTTCATCATAGATAATGTAGCTGGTTCATTTTTGTTAAGAGAATCAGCTACTTTTTTCTCCATTCTCGGATGGTAATGAATAGATAAATAATTGTCCTTGAATATCTATTACCATATTATTTTATTAATGGTAATTTCATTCTATGTTAATATATATATTTTACCCTTTTGATCATTATATATTTCACACTTCTCAAAATAGAGGTAGTGCCTCCATATTTTCAGGGAAAAAATCACATCTACTAGCTCTAGATCATGTGTCGGATAGTTTTGTTCATGGACCTTCGACCAATAGGAGCTGTAAGCTATCACTTTATCATTACTCATAAGTACACATCCCAATAAATTATTTGAATAATCTCTATATATCACAAAACCTTCTCATGTTCTTGGTAGTGGGAGTAAATTTATAGTGATTAGCCTCTTCTTGATCTCCTTTAATGATTCCTCACCTTCTTTCATCTAGACATACTTGACCGATTTCTATGTTAAATTAGTTATCGGACTATAAAATAATAATAAATATCTTTCAAAATGTCAGTAGTACCTTCTATTCTAATAAAAATACAAATTTTTGTGACACTAGTGGGTATGGTCCATTCTTCAATTTCATTTTCTTGTTAAGGGTCCATAGAAATTCCCTCATTTTTGATCATTTCCTCGAAGAATCTGATCTTCTATGTCCAAAAGTAACACATTCTGAAATTCTAATGAAATTTATATTTTTTAATTTCACTAGCATATTCCATAGTTGTTATTCATCTTCCTTTTTTCACTTGGTGTAGATGAGACTATCATCGATAAAAAACCACAAATTTTTTGAGGTAATCTCTAAATACTCTGTTAATCAAATCCATGAATATTTTAGGGGAATTAGTATGTCTTAATGGAATCACTTGGAACTCATAACTCAAATACCTTTTATAGAAAGAAATCACCTAAATATATTCTTTCATCCCCTTTAGTTAATGATATCAATAAAAAAAGATCGACCATTGAGATATACTAAGATTCTCATAGTTGATCGAAAAAGTCCCAAATCCTTTCAATAGTATACTTTTTCTTCATGGTGATCTAATTTATATCCTAGTAATCAATGAAAAAACACATTTATCGATCATTTTTCTTTGTGAAGAGCACTAGCACACCCTAAGGTGATGTGATGAGGCATATGAACCTTTTTCCAAATGCTCTTGAAGCTAGTTATTTAAATACTCCAGTTTATCATGGAAATCATGAATGAACATTTCCCTATATTTGTGTCTTTGGGTATAATTTATATTGAGAACTATACCACAATATCTGGGGGAAGTCCATGTAACTCTTCATGAAATATATCTTTGTATTCCCTCAGAATGAGAATTTCCTCCAGGTTGATACCTTCATTGACTCAACCATTTGATAAATTTATTATTATTCACATGGAATCAACACCAAATCCATTAAAGGATTTTAAAAAGTAGATTCATGGTCTCTCTTTCTTTTGTATTGGTGCATGGTATGGTTAGGAATTTGAAAAAATGTTTCCTTTTCATTAATTTTTATTTTTTCTCTATATAACGAGAGCCAATAAATTCTTATAATAGCATCAAAATCTATAAAGGGATGTATTGAAATGTTCTCTAGATGAATCTTCCAACATACTCCAATAGAAAAAGATTCCAACACTTGGGTTCCACTAATTGAACCACTGGGTTTTTTATAGATATATATACTTATTGGTATTGAGATTTTGATTCAACAGTTCTATTAATCTTTGATGATAAAAAATGAATGTTTATAACCAAAATCAAATTAAAAAATTTCAAATATTGATTAAATAGTATGTGTATCTTCTATGACATGTTTTTCTTGATCCACTCCATTATTAGTCATAGTATAACATTTCATAGGCCTCTTTGGATTTGGTGGATATTGATATTGATTACCCACAAGGTCTCTATGTTTAGTTCACTATATTGCACAGTTCCATTCTTCCCAATAGTTGAAGCATTAATCCTTTAGTGGTTCATCATGTGGTACCCTCATTTCCTCCATAGTGTTAGTTATCTTATTCATATCCCTTCAAAATTAATGTGTTCGGTGGTCTTCTCTCCCACTCATGAACTAGTTACACATTCCATTAAGGTAGTTCTCATGATACTTCTTCCCACATTTTTTTGACATGGGTGGTTGGATCCTCTTTCATCCTATTTAATTGGACGCAGTAGTTTGAAACTCCATTCTTGTTTTATTATCTCTATAACCATGGTACCGTTAAACGAACTCTATATCTACTTTGAGGGAACATCAAACCACTTATTCATAACTCCAAAAGTATTAGATATCTAGATCCTTTTGAAGGTTTGTTTTCAAACCACAAATTAGTGTATCTATTTTTCTTTTATTATTGATAACAAAACACAAGGTGTATCTTACAAGCCTTGTGATGTTTTATTCAAAATCCATGACAGATTAACCATTCTTGTACATCAATATTATAAGTACTATATTCATATTTTTATGAATAATTTGGGGGAAATAAATGTTAATAAATATTTTTTTAAAGTCTTCCAAGTCCATATCTACCATTTCATCCCTCTCCTTGTAGTTCTTTATGAATTCCCATCATTGATCAACTTTTCCATCTAGATGAAAGATGACTATATTCGCCTTCTCATTCTCATAATAGTAAACCAATGAAAATATCTTCTTCATTGAGTTAACCCACTATTCCAAAAAAGTGGATCAGAATATCTAATAAATGTCATTGGTCATTGCTACATAAAGGAATCAATGGATACTTAATCCTTATTGGGTGAAAATGGATGTTCCACAAGGTCTGGGTTATTATTCATAGCCTAATACAACTGGTTATTAATTACTATAATGTTTTGAACTCCACCTCTATTGAAATTATAGGTATCATAAGACCAATCATTCCATTATCCCTTTCAATGGTTATTATCCTGGTATCTCTTGGTTCCCACCATTTTCTCAAATATAAATGGTATGTCAACAAATCCTGAATAAATAATGTATTATTTTTCACAATTAATTTTGAAGTCGTTTATTAGGGGATCACTATGTTTAGAATTTTTTAAAAACAATGCTTCTTATTGTTTACATATACTTATTCTTATCCTAAGGGTTTTTACTAAAGTTCACTAATCCTAATTACCAAATTGACTAAATAGTTCATCAGTACCAACTTTAGTGACCCAATATTTTATCACATAACTATTTACGTCATTATTTGGACCAACTAGATAATAGTGTTACGATCCATGATCAAAGGTGTAGTATCTTTATAAAATTAGGAAAATACATAACTTGTACATAATAAATCCTAAACTTTTATTTTAAATCTTCTTCTTTGTCCTTCTAAAGTTCACATTATCCTTAGTACACTTAGTCACCTAAAGATATACATAATTGAAAAGATGTGACCTATAGTCCTATTAAGAAGATGAATACGGGTCAAGAATCAACATATTACAAGTGAGAATAAACGTTATTATCATTAAATAAGCATAGTAAACTTCATGAGGGTGACATTGGATTATGTCATGGAATCTTGAAATTAAAAAAATTGAAACATCATGTATTCATGGTCAAATACCACACATATTTGTGAACAAATATGGCTTTATGTTTACACATAATATTTACATAATCATACATAACACATATAATGTTTTAAAATTATAGTCATTAATTAAATTATGTAAAAGAATTTGTTTCATAAAAATTACATAAATAATAATTTCATGAATAAACATAGGAATCCCCAATAAAAAGGAAACAATATTTAGTATTAGAATCCTCATTCTTGAGTGAAGAATAAACAAATCAATAAAAGTTAAATATGTGTTTTGGAAAGAAGAATTATTTTTCTAAATATTTTATAGTATTCATAAAACCATTTTGGAAAAATGTATATCCTAAAAAAAGAAAAAGAAGAATAATTAAATGATATTCAATGAGAAATATAGTAATATCCATACCAAACATGTGGAGAATGTGGGATAACCCAAAGAAATGGAGTTGGGTTCGAGAATCCCCTGATCATATGTCCAAATGTGTTTTGAATATGAACTTAGTATCATAGATAATAAAATTAGATTCATTAAATACTTAATTCAGAATCTATTATACATGATTTTGATTTATTATAATTTTATTGATTTCATTTATATCCATTTTTATGAGTTATATAGTTCAATTTTATCATTCTAGGAGCATTCCATTTCATGGTTTCATTGTCGGTTTACTTATATATAATTGTGGATGATCATTTAAAATGGGAGTAATTATATAGAAGTAAAATTATTTTTTATTAATGAACCTAAATATGTTTATATGGTCTAATATGTTATTTTGTTTTATGTTATGAGGATGATTAATTTTATAAAACATTAATGATAAATGTTTAGTTTCTGATGGCAGTTCTTATGAACAATAAAATACTAAATTCGTTTTATTTAATATTATGTAAATAAATTAGTTTCATAACATTTAAAGAGTTATCATATAGATATTAAAATATTATTTAACCAGAATAGTTGTTTTATTAACATCATTGAATGTGGTAAGGGAATAAAAAATTCATTTTCCACGAAGGTGGTGAACCGAAAAATACAAGATAATGCTTTCATTTTTAGATTAAAAAGATATTTGAAGATATTTTATGATGGATATCCCATTATGAGAATAAAATTATAGTGTTTATATATGATATTGGAGTTATCATTCTACTTTATATGTGAGAGGTGAGTAAAGGATAATAAAAGAAAAGAAATTAAAGGAGAGGTATTGAGGATTTTACCTCTTGAAAGGTGTCTCCTTGAGAACTTCCTTAAGGCACTTGGGTTCGGTCTTTTATTGAGACTAATAGATCTTGTACATGAGGAAGATCCTTTGGAATGAAATTGTGTAGAATTTATAAAATCTATAATTTATAGAATGTGTACCGATATGTCGTGGTGAAGGTTGGTATTTATAGGGGAGGAGAGGGGTATTATTTATTACTATATTCATTAGTTTATTATTTTATCTCATGACTATCAATAATTTTGATTACTATGACTACATATAGTAAATGGTGAAGGGAATATTCAGATAATGGGTTCTTACATCATCCATACATCATCCATGGCTAAAAATTTAATTTATATATCTAATATCATAAATTATTGTATTTCACTATTCATAAAAATCATCTATTTTTGAGAAACCCCAAAAATTTACCCATGGAATTTTTCAAAATGTATATTTTGAAAAATAGACTCCATTTTTTGAAAATAATTTTCTAAATATGAAATTTTTAATTTTTAAATGAAATATTAATTTTTCAAAAAATACCTAGGTTTAAAAATATAATCAATTTTATGACCCTTTGAATCATTTAATAAGGTATCATAAATTATATTTTAATTATAATACAACAAAATATTAATTTATGAACCTATACTATTAAAATAATTTTTTAAAATAATTATATAAATTATTTAATTCTAAATAAGCATTTACCTTTTAAAATAGTACCACCACTGAATTTATCGTTTTTAAAACATTTATTTAATTTTAAAATGATATAATTATATCATATTTTCATTTATAAGATATCAAAATTTTATTAATACTTTCATTGGTGTGGTTACTAATCTAATAGACATATTACAATTCATAATGGTCATGTAACTATTCTAAGGGTCTGGTAACTATTCAAACGTTCATGTTACTATTCCAACAGTATAGGTTCCAAAATTTCTATAAATTCCACATTTTTAATTATTAATTTATAAGAATAATGTTTTTATTATGTTCTCTATGTGACACATGTGTTTTATGAAATAAATAAAAGGGGAAATTCAACTGATAATTTTTTGGGTTTATCTATGCTGCAACATCATCCCAGTGAAAATATTAAACTATAGATATAAATTAAAAGTTAAATCTATTCAATTTAATTCTTACCTTAAAAAAATCTTTTAAACTACATACCTCTATAAAAAATATGTATAAAATCATATAGAAACAATCTTAGAATAAACTCTAACCAGCCATGCTAAAAACCCATGAATATCTACTGATTCTACCACTGTCTCATTTAATATAAACCAAAACCTTATTCTAGATAATTACTATGAAGAAGAATGCAAGGAAAAAAAGGAATCATGTCCCATAAAGGATTAATATATCCATAAATGAAAAAATAAATAATCCAAAAATCACTAAAATAAAATGGAACCATATGATGAAATGAGAGATGATTTGAGATTGATTATTTGTGTGTGTGGGTTATGAAAGGATATGGTTGGTGATTTAAATTGAACAAAGGAAAAGTGATTATTTCCTATTATTTAGTAGTCACGTAGTTTTTGTTGAAATGTTCAAAACAGTGTACCAACCTCATAGTAGTCACAATCCAAGAAATCATCCTTCCAATTATTGGGGTCAATGGTAAGTAAATTGTGTGTCATTCATGGAATTCAAAACTTTTTTAGTTTTCAACACTTTTTATGATTTTTTGGATACTATTAAAATTCCATGAATCATTAAACAAGTATAAGAAAACTCTCATGGATCACTCTAAAATCCACATGTTTCTCCCATTTTAATTAACTATTCATGACAATTAATCATATTCTATACAAAATTTATCGGAAGCTCCCACATGCTAAAGGTGTTATAATGTTTCTTCTGTACCAAATCATGAAACAAGGTAAAAAAATGCTTCAAATAACATCTAAAATTTACCTGTAAGTAATATAGATTCATCTGAGCACATGAGGATCCTCGAAGGCCTCAATATATATCCAAATACATCATCCAAGGATGCATGCATACTAGAAATGATTATAAAAATCACAATTGTTTTTAAAAAATCCCACAAATATGTTTTAAAAAATTAATATTTCCTCTGAAATTACCAACTCATAGAGTATATTTGTTTTACAACCTTAGAATTTTATTATGTTTCCTAATCAAGATGTCTCACCACTCTTTCAGCTTCATATCTCAATATACCCATGTTGTCGATCGAGGTATAGTTTTCTACATCGAGTGATCTTCCACTATGAAGCTCCAAATATGAGGTTCATTATTCATTAATATTGAATTCACCATTCATTTATCCACTAAAACATAGAGTTGACACTTATCTAATCTCTTATAACCTTACACACAATAGTGTAATCAACTAATTCATAATATAGGCTAATGATTCTCCCACTGTAGGTCTTAACTCATGAGAAAAAAATCATTTACATGTTTATCCCAACAATCATAATTTCATAATAGTAAAAACTTTAAGTGGTCCATATACCTTATTAATATGGTTGTAATCACACCAAACCCTGTTATATATGAAAAATCTGATCCGAACTTAGTACTTCTATGTAAAATGATTCTAAGATGAAATTTTTAATTCCTAAACATCAATGCACAATGCCCACGTATGAAGATATTTCCATAAAAACCCATTGAAAACTCTAAAAACAACGTCATCATAATAAATTTGATATGCATGATGTATTTTCAAACCCATTTCATCTACTAACATAAATAAACATCACCCAAACCTTCTCTGGATAACCAATAAAAAATTAATGGACACACCTACTAATGGGTAGTTTAATCAAATCGATCGCGATTCATAAATCATCATGTTCATATTGGGAACATATAAATACCTCTACTGATGTTTGAAGAATACATTCAATGTAAAACCCTGATAGGATAAAAAAAATCCTTTAATTCATCATTCTATCACCCATTAACCAACACACTTCTTACCAAAATCACACTCAGATCACAAAATAACAACCCTGAACATGATGACACTCCACATACTCTAACAAATATCACGTACAAATATCATATATATTATTCTTCTCAAAACTTGTCATGTTCATATTTACTAGATCAGGGTCACTCAAAATCAACCTCAAACATCCAATATTTTGTATCATAACACCCATAACCCTTTCAACATGACTTTCGTGACTCCATGACCCATTCCTCTCCAATTGATGCATGTAATAAATGGATTTTATAATCCCACTAGCACCCATGTTATATCATGAATTATCTTCTCTTTCATGGTCACATTTTATGGGAACATCATAGAATTCCTCTATTAAATTTAAATGCATAATTTTAGTTACACACATGAATAAAAAAATCATTGTCCACTAGATGTAAATCCCTATACTTCTCATTGAGTGAAAAATAAATATGTTCCACCATCACATAAAACTCAACCCCTGGAAATCTAATCCACCATAAATTATAACATCACAACATTCAAAAAATAACTTTCAAGGAGAAAATTCAAATAATTCATGTAACCACCCCAGATCCATTCTTGATATCTAGTCTATCATGGAGGGTCGTTTCCTCTTTTTATCAAAATCATATTTCAACCAGAACCACAATATTTTCATTATGGATATCCATCAGCGAATCATACATGGTCCCTCAATTATTTTTAATTCAACCCAACCATACATAACCACCATGTACCCTCTCAGTCTCATCCAAAACAAATGGTAATTTTCTTCAATACCACTAATTGGTTGAACATATCCGATGATCATGTGAGTCTAATTTAAGAATACCTTGGATCACACAAATATTCAATCAAAGCCCCTCCCCCAAAAGAGTACCCATCCTAGGGAAAAATGAGAGAAGGGATATGGTGACCACCTAAGTGCCACCACCAGTAGGCTCTAGGTTAGCTATTATCAACAAGGGTATGAAAAATATACATATGGTAGACATTTCTTTATAAGAGAACATAAAGAAGATAGTGAAAAGGTAGAAAAATCAACCAACATGTGCACATATGTATAAATGAAATCCCATGTGAATTCATGTAATTTCATTCATATCCAATAAATTTGGAAAGGAAACAACTAGATAACAATAATGGAAACTTGGTTGGGACCACGAAGTCAATTCCACTCATGCAGAGCCATGATCTAGTAACATCCATCTTGATCTATATCCTTCTCTAGCTACCATTATAATATTATATATATATATATTGGGTGAGAAAAATTGTATCATTACTATAAAAAACCTCTAACAGTGTTGGCATTTCATCACTAGAAAAAAGTGCTAATAAAGTCACCTTTGTCAGTTCTAAAACAAGTGCTGATAAACAATACCTTTTATCAGAGATTTTTTAGCACTGATAAAAGCTCCACATTATGAGTGCTTTTTTGTAGCCCTGATAAAGGCTTCCCTTTATCAGTGCTTTATTTTAAGTTCCAAAAAATATATCATATATTAGCACTTTTTAGCACTAATAAAGGCCTCCTAAATCCAAATAAGTAAATAAAAACTATTTTATTAAAAAATTTATTAATTGAATAATTATTGGCAAAAAAATGATTAAATATATTATACTATATATATATATATATTAAAAAAATAAAGCGTACGTAAAAAATATATAGATATATGTAAAATTAAAATTAAAAAAATTAAAAATATATACATTGAGAAAAATGGTAAAACTTTTGTTAATTAAATAATTATTTATATTGTTAATAAATAATATATATTGAATATAAATATAAATAAATACATATATATATATATATGATTGTATATATTTATGATTTATATAATACAAAATATTTAGGCATTACATTAAATAGTAATATATTTAGTGGATAATGGTTTATAATTAAAAATTAATGTGAATAAAAAATACTGACTAATTGCATCAAGTATTGTACATAATTGAATATTATTTGATTTTTCAATTTAATATAAATAAAATGAGTGTTATATTGATTTCACATATACGTAATAAATTTATTTTTATATACAATTCACACAAACATATGTTTTTCTGAATTTAATCTATTTCTATTATTTATTTTATATATATTTATTGAATATGTTTTAATATTTTCATTATATATTTATCTATATTTAAATATATATCTATATTTCTTAACAATTTTTATTGAATTAATAAAATGTATCCATTTTTTCAATATTGCTAAAGTGTACTTATTTTTAATTACATAGATTCATTAATATTTAACATGCATGAACATAAGATTAAATATTAATTAATAATGTTAAAAATATATTTGTAAAAATATATTAATAAAAAAATATTTATAAATTTATATTTACTATATTTATACATTCATATATTTATAATTATAAATAAATAAATATTATTTTCTAAAAAGTATTTATATAATTATAAATAATTAATTATATAAATTTAAATAATTATAAAATTAAAATAAATTGATTTAAATAAAGAAACTATTTACTATATTTATATTTATATATATGTATTAAACATATATATAAATATACATTTATGTAATGATAAAAATATATATCATCATATAAATATTATTTTTTAAAAATGAATTAATACAATTATAAATAAAATAGTTATCTTTAAAAAAATTTAAAATTATAAAAAAATATATTTGAATAATGAATATATTTTCTATATTAATATTTATATATTTTTATTAAATATATATTATTATATAAATTTATAAAAAAATTATTTATAGTTATAATTATTAATCATTTATCAGCGCATAAGTAATAAGAACTACTAAAAGTAATATTAATAAGTATTTTTAAGGTCAGATAAAGATGTTTTTTATCAATACTTTTTAGAACTGATAAATCTATATATTTATCATCGTTATTAAATTGAAGATAAAGATTCATTTTATTACCACTAATTAATTTAGATCTGTTAAAAAGATCTTTTTCAGCACATCTTTTGGAAGTGTTGATAAAAGTGTCGTGATCTATTTAAATAACCCAAACCAGTTGTGAACTCAACACAATCTATGAAGCTTTCCATGGAACCCACCTTGTGATTGTGCTCCTTCTCAGGGAATCGAATCTGGGATCCAGTCTTGAACAATTTCAATAAAAAAATCCAAGGGTCGAACGAATCCAAGGATTGAATGTTTTCTAGGTTTTTGATATCTCTACTTTTTTTAGACGATTTAAAGCATCAATCCAAGGTATCTTATTTTATCATCCACCTCCTCACTCATTTATTGTTTGTTCATATATATCTATTTATTATTTTATCATCATTATTTATTTACCCTTTTAATTTACCTACACTCAACAATGTTTATTGGGGATGTTTGGTTGAAAGGAGATAGGGTTTTCATTCCTTGCACTCCCCGCCCTCACCGCTTTTTGGTTCTATGCAACCCCCCCACCTCCAATGCCACTAACTCATGATTCATGAGATCTATGACCCCATAAAATATTTCATAATTGATAAATTGATAAAATCTAATCTACATTGTTCACTCCTTCTGCATAGGAAACCACCACAACCATTCTACACACAAATAAATACAAATATAAATTCTATTCCTAGTAGACTCGACCGTAAGGTCTATGGAATGAAAGTCAGGTGCATGCCCACCTCACCTGGTACATATCAATATACTTACACACACACACACACAGATATATATATAATGATAAATTTATAATATAATTATATTTACAAACACACAAAGACCCACACATATGTTTATAAATACTTTTATATTTTTTTTATCAAAATATATATAATAAAAATATATAATAACAATATATTATGAAAATATACTATATAAATATATTATACAATTATATTATAAAAATTTATATTATACAAATATGTTATACAAATATATTACACAAATTTATATGAATACAATTAAAAAAAATATAAATTTGTTGTATAAATAAATATATTGTATTTATATATAAATAAATATATATTAAAATTTATATATTTATATATTATACAAATATATATATTATACAAACAGAAACACAAATATATATTATGTTATATAAATATAAAAAATAAAAATATATATTATACAAATAAAGATATATATTAGATAAATATTTATAAATAATTATATATATATTATACTGTAAAAAATATATATTATATAAATATTTATTACACAAGTATATTACACAAATATAATTTACAAATATTGTATTATATAAATATATTATACATATATATTTCAATAGTGGTCATTAAAAAGTTGAAATTCATCATCCAATTTTACATATAATGATTTGTCTACCATAGAAACTATTTTTAAGGGTGGGAAATCTCTCATTTAACTTTAATCCTTTATATCTTCAATAATTAATATTATTTATTTAATTATGACAAAAAATTTATACTATTTTCCCAAAATCACAGTACAACCTATAATGGTCATCAAAATGAAATTTCCTTATAAATCCAACACTTCATGTGCTTGAGAATAATCCTTGTTTTCAACTTGTCTGTAGATAATTCTGGAATATTTTTATTAACGACAAATTGATATATTTTTAAAACAATTATTGTTATTATGTATATTTTATTCCTAATTTTATTCTTTTCCATTCTTTTTAAATTTTTAATTGAAATTATAATTTTGAGATGTTTTCAAATATTTGATATACCATTAATATTAAATGTAATAATTCATTAGTTTGTTAAATCACTTGTTCAAAAACATAGAATGGTGTTTATAAATTTTTTTTATTTTTTTAGTAATTATTAGAAATTATTTTTAGGTATTTTAAATTTTATATCTACAAATATTGGTTCCACCCCTAGGAATATTTGACCATTATCCATGTATATGAAATAACACTATTTATTAAAATGTTTTATCAATACATTTTTCTATCTTCCAGTTGAACGAATGATAGTTTATTGTTATTGTTTATCATATTAGATTTCTTATTACACCATAATTTACTATATTATATGTTCATTTGTTTAGGGGATTTAAGAAATACATGATATATTTTCATATATTTAGCATTTTCTTAGTTATAGGATTTAAAGTATTAAAAGTTGTATTTCTCCTATAAGTATAGAATTCATAGAGGCCCAAAGATTCATATATCATAACATCTCTCCACCAAGACCCATTAAATAATATAAAATAATTTTTATGGCCCATAAATCTGACCTTCAATTATCCATGAGTTAATAACTATTGCTAATTGTGAAATTCTCACAAATCGGAGGAATTTCCCCTTTTAAAGAACACAATTTACTAAAACTATCATCCTCCTCAGCATCATCTCCTAAATAGTTATTATTTCAGTTTTTTTTTCTGAAGACTCATCCCCCATATATTTATTTATTCTTGTACTACTTTAAAAGTTATTCATCCCTTGGATGACTCCTACTTATTGTATTTCGAGAAACATAGGTTCATGTTCACACGAGATGGATGATTTGTGTCAAACAAAAAATTCAACGATAAATGTTCGTAATATGAGATTATAAAGTTGATGGTTGTCTATAAATTTAAAATTTTAATGAATTTATTAGATAACACCTTCCATAGTAGAGTAATTATTTTATAAAATTCAATTACCCATTTTCTTCAAAAAAAATAATGGAATTATTTGAATCACTCAAATGTTGGGTTTACCTAACTAGATTTATCTATAACATTCACTTTTGACAATGAATATATAATGTTTATTTATTTATTCATTTTAAAAAAAATAATATTTTATAAACCCAATAGGATGGATTTAAATCCCAAATGGATGCACCCTAACCATTTTATAAAATAGAATGAAAAAGGAGTAAAAATGTTCATTAAGTTTGCAATAGAGAATTCATAAGACCCATCTTAAATCCATTGTCCATTTTTACATTGTTGTTGTTCAGTAAAAATTAGTCAGGAAATGTTGTAATAACGGTTAATTTGTCAAATAATAGATCATAGATATAAATACTGGATAAAAATGGGAAAACCAGAATGTACACACTGATTTGGATGATATTGTGGTTTATGGATCATTTGATATGAATACCTATGTAAATGATGATGGATATCATATGGAAGAAATGATAATGGAAATATAAGATGACCTTCATGATTGTGAAATGTTTTTTGAGAAGTTAAATAATTATGACAAGAGACTATTATTTTATAATTTAACTACAAACACAACATTATTAGTTGTATTGAAGTTATATAATTTGATAGTTGGAAAATGATGGAGTGACACCATCATTTGAAAACTACTTGGTCTCCTAAATGATATTCTACCATAATAAAATGGTTTACCCTTTTGAATATATGACACTAAATAAATTCTACATTCAAACGGAATGATCTCTAAAAATAAATGATTTTCCAAAGGATTGCATATTGTTTCGTAAGGACCATGAATCACTCATAAAATTCCCTAAATGTGGTGAGGATTGATAAAAGAAAAATGAATCATGTACTTCAAAATTGGTATGGTACATTCCTATAATTACATGGTTTAGAAGACTATATAGATGCCAAGACACAATAATACAATCAACATGGAATATAGGTTCAAGAATTAATTATGGTAACCTATATCATCTAGTATATTTACTTCAGTTAAGGAAAAGTGATTACAACTATTCTGAATTTATAAATAATCCAACAAACATTAATCTTTCATTATCTATAGATGGAATAAAGTCGTTTGGTGTAACGATTTGTACTCACAGTACATTTCCTATCATATTGGTAAATTATAGCTTCCCTCCATGGTTAAGCATGAAGAAAAAATAAAATATGTTGTCTCCCCTAATATCTAGACCAAAAAAACTCAATAATGATATGGATGTCTATATGGTCCCATTGATCAATTATATGAAATAGATTTGGGAGATAGGTGTTACAATGTATGATTCTCAGAGAAGTGAAGAATTATCGTTGAGGGCCATGTTGTACGAGATGATAAATGTTTTCCACTTTTGGGAATTTATCAGGATATAAAATTAAAGGAATATTGGGGAGTCCCATTCTGAAAACTACACACTCGGTTTGGTTGAAACATTCCTTAAAGACTGTGTTTTTAAGAAATCATTAATTTTTACCCCGATAACCAAAATACTGATCATGGAAAACAAAATTTGATGACAATATCAAACAAGGTATAACACCATCTCTAATAACAGGTGATCACTTATTTGATGATGTAAAATATATTGACACTTTGTTCAGTAAACCATTGATGAAAAAACATAAAAAATCATGTTAGAAGAAGAGATAAATTTTCCTTGAATTACCATATTGGAATTTTTTTCATGTCATACATTTTCATAATGTCATTCATATAGAATCAAATATATTTGATAGTATTATTATCACATTACTAAATGTCCTAGAAAAACAAAAGATACAAACAAGTCCAGATTGGACATGATTGACATGGGGATAAGTGACGATTTTGAATTATTAAAGGGTAAATAGAAAACTTTTCTTCCTCCAGTATCTTACACTCTATACAAACATGAAAAATTGTAAATTTTATTTTCTTAAATTTTTTAAAAATACGAGAGGGGTATTCATCAAATATCAATAATGGAATGTCAATGATTAGTTTGAAGTTACAAGGACTAAAATCACAAGACTAACATGTTTTGATGCAATATTTGATCTCTATTGGTTTTAGTTTCATTCTACCTCAAAATTGTTAACATACATTAACCCTACTCAACTCCATTTTCAAATCCATATGCTGTAAATTTATAGACCCCATGAATATTCCAATGATGAATAAGGATGTTGCAGTCATATAATGGGAATTAGATATTCTCATCCCCCCACCATTCTTGGATATAATGTTCCACCGGATGGTTCTCTTGGTTTTAGAGGTTCAACCATGTGCTCATATCCATTACAGATGGATGTACCTAATTGAACAGTATATGCAGATTCTTAAAGGGTATGTAAAGAATCAATGTTTTCAAGAAGGTTGAATTTCATAACGATATATTGTTGAAGAAGCTATTGAATATTCTACCGATTATCAATCATATGTGGACATAATCAGTCTCACAAAATCTCATCATAGTGGACGCCTTATGGGAGAAGGGATTTTTAGAATAGATTTTTTTTCAATTACCTTAACATAGTGGGAGCAAGAACACATTTACATTTTACATAATAGTGAAGATTTTTATCCACATAGTGAATCCTATAAATAATTTTTTAGAGATTTAAATCCATCAAGGGGTGAAGGATGGATATCAAATAAACATAATCATGATTTTATAAGATGATTTTGAGATCAAATTTATAAGGAGTTATCGGAAAATATGAATCAAATTTCCAAACAACATCAATGGATAGAAAGAGTACTAAATTCACATTTTATATATTTTATTAGTTTTGTAATCAATGTTATATGTTCTATAAAAAATAACATGATGACTGTAGTATGATGAAAATTATTTTTGTTACACTTATGGTCGGAAGCGATGTGCATATCTAGTTCTAATGATAGAAACCCAATTTATGAAAATATGTTATATTTTGGAATTATTTAATAGATATATGAGTTGGATTATACAACATTTAAAGTGTTGATTTTCCATTGAAATGGTTTTGCAATATGGGTTTTGTGAAAGTTGATCAAATTGGATTCTTGATGGTCAATTTTCATGTGGAAAGGGAAATAAACGAGTTGTTCATTATGGAATCACAAACAATGAAATTATTTTAGGTCTCATATCCAAAAAAACAAGAATTGGTATATTTCCCTACTAGCAAGAAATCCAAATTTTGGGTCAAATGAAAATTCAATCAAGGATGACCCATTTATTAGGAATTTACAATCATTTCATGTCAATCCCAGTGTAGAAAATGTCATGTATATTAGAGGGGACCATAAAGAGAATATTTGGATTCTTAATAGAGGAACCAGATCCCTAAAACTTTTATAAAAATAAAAATAGATCAATGATATGGTAAAAGTGTTTTTAATATAATATTCTTTCCTTATGATATTATATATTCTTTACTTCATTAACAAAATCTAAATTAAATGTTTGACTACTCATGAAGAAAATGTCTTCTATACATGATGATGTTACCAATCCCTTACAAGTACAAACATTAATGAAGGAAACCCTTTGGGAATATGTAATGATAATTTTATAATATACATTATCTATTTTACTAAAAAATTATTTAATGAAATATTGATTTAATTTTCCTTATTTCTTATATAGTTTGTTTATTTTGGAATATTTCTATTGATATTTCAAGAATTTATGCACAAAAAAATTCTTATGAATGTTTAATTTATTTTATTTTAATATTACTCACTAAATAATTGTTTTCATATACATGTTTATTTTTTGTTCTAGTTGGGATGGAATACCTATGTTTCATGCCTTTATTTACCAAAACATACATAGACTTAATCTCCATAAAAAACTTTTCATCCCTATAATGTTAAAATTTATCACTTTCCTTCAAGTTCCCTCCACTACCTTTCTGGGAAGAGCAATGAAACAACAACTTCTTGAACATAGAGGTAGAATTAATATTTGAACAATAAAATCATTGTCCATATTATTAATGAATTTTTTTCAAATTTGTTTTTAATTAATTTATTTTTAGTATTACTCAAAAAATAATATTTTTCTTATATAGGTGGAATATTGTATTCATGTTGGGGTGATCTATCCATCGTTCATGAATTTATGCACCAAAAAATCCACGTACTTCTTCTCCCTCAAAAACTTTTCACCCCTACAATGTTAGAATTTATCTCTTTTTTGTGTTCCTCAAATGCTCAATCACATAGGTAATTTTTATGTTTCTATAGTAAAATCATTATCAATAAAATTAATATATTTTTTTATATTTATGTGTAATATATTTATTTTTATTATAGCTTATATTCGAATAATTTTCTTATATATGTGGATTTTGATTTTCAAGTTGGGGTAGTTTGTTTGAATATCCTCATACTCATGAGATATTAGACGTTAAGACTACAATTGAGATAATTATAATAATAAAATACATCAAGAATGAATAAAACTATTAATAAAATGTGAATTCATAATACTTATTTTTTTAATTTTGTCTTCATTTTATCTACTAATTTACTTATGATTTTTATGTAATACTTATTTATATTATTTCACAGATATTTCTAGAAGTCATATTTTTCTTTCAACTATCTACATCAAGCCACAAAAGAGATAAAATGTTTCTTTCTATCAATTTTACCATGTTTTTCATTAGCTTTATTTGTCGAACTGCCAACACTACATATTGAGTCAATGATCTTAGCCGAAAACCCCTTATTGTTGAAATCCAGAAGAGTATATGAATATCATGTGCCCATTTTGGTTGCTTCTTGTTATATAATGGGAACATGAGAATCCTCTACTCTTCACGACTTTAACAAGGAGAAAGGATTTTTGTCCAATGAAATTGATTCAATATGAATTATTGGAAGTTTGATAAATAAATGGAATCGAAATCTTGGTAACATTGGAATTTAATATTATTTTGAGACTTTAGGGCATATAAGAATGTTATGCACCTCAATCTGATGCATGGTGTTATCAGTATGACATTAATTGTGTCCTTTTATTTAAAATTGGAATTAATTTTAGTAAAAATGAAAAATAACCTACTCAAAATTAATAAAATTCATTCATATTGTATTTATACTTTATGAATATGATCCATAAGTCATTGTTTGTTTATGATTCATTCACCCCTTAATCAAATACACGATGTGTCATGTGTATCTCAAAGTGTTCGTTATTAATTTAAAATCTACATTTTCATTCAAAATCATTCAATCATTCAAGACTGAGAAAATGAACTCATATTTTATTGATAATTTCAGAAATCATTTGATAAATGATTTTTTATTTGTATTAATGAGTCTCACATAAAACTGATACACAGTGTGATCATTATTATTCAAAGTGTGAATTTCTATTTAAAAATGCCGTTTTAGTAAAAAAGAAAAATGATATACTCAAAATTGATAAAACTAATCCATATTGTTTTGAAATATTAGGATAATGATCCATAAGTCATTTTGGATGTGTAAGAATCAGCCACACCTCAATCTAATGCATCGTGTGACCAGTATGACTCCAAGTGTGACTTTTTATTTAAAATTGAGATGAATTTTTGTAAAAAGGATAACACACCTACTGAAAACTAATAAAAAACATTTTTATTTGTTTGACACTTCATTTAAACGATCCATAAGTAATTTGAGAAATTTTGGAATTAGTCACACCTCAATCTAATACACGATGTTCTTGGTATGATTCAAAGTATCTATTATTAGTTAAAAATCAATATTATTGTTCAAAATGTGTCACTTTCTGAAAACTGAGAAAATGATATCTGATTTTATTGATAATTTAGGAAATTGATTCATAAATAATTTTTTCCATATAGGAATCTCTCTCACAAAAATATGACACATTAAGTGATTGGTATGAGTAAAAGTGTATGATTCTAGTTTAAAATGACATTTTAGTAAAAAAGAAAAATGACGTACTCAAAACCAATAAAATTAAATTGGGTTATTATGATACTTTCAAAAAAACATCCATCAGTCATTTGAGACATTTTGGAATCAATTCGCCTTAATATGGTGCATAGTGTGACCATAATGACTATGTTCTTATTTAAAATTTATATAACTTTTAGTAAAAATGATATCTCACCTACTCAAAACTGAGTAAATGTATTTAGATTGTTTTTTTTAATTTAGGAACGTAATCCATATGCCATTTTTGATGTTTAAGAATCATCTAAACCTCAATCTGATACATGATGTACACAATATGACTCAATGTGTTCGTTATCAGTTAAAATTTGATATTTTAGTTAAAAAAGTGTCACTCACAAAAAATAGAGAAAACATTCTTAGATTTTATTGACAATTTATGAAAATTATTCATAAGTCATTTATAATATGTAAGAATTGGTTGCAATTAAAAATGATACATGATGTGATCAATATGAGTCAAAGTGTATTTTTCTAGTATAAAATGGTATTTCAGTAAAAATACAAGTGTCACACTCAAAACCAAGAAAAGGCATTATTATTGTTTTAATAAATTATAAAAACATTATTGAAGTCATTTTAGAAATGTAGGAATCATAATAAACACAATCTGACACATTGTGTAATAGGTATGACTCCAAGTGTGACTTTTTATTTAAAATTGAAATCAATTTTAGTAAAAGGGACAACTAGCATACCAAAAACCAAAAAAAAACATTCATATTGTTTTTATAATTTAGAAAAATGATCCATAAGACATTTTTGACATGTAGAAATTAGAATCACCTCAATCAGATATACATTTTTCCTGGTATAACTCAACTTTTTCGCTGTCAGTTTAAAGTTGAGATTTTAGTTCAAAAGTTTCACTCATTTAAAAAGGAGAAAACACAATCGTATTTCACTACGGGAAAAATGGGTATTTGCGACGGGTTATTTGCGACGGGGATAAATCTCATCGCAAATAGCCTCGTTAAAAACTTATTTGCGACGGGGGTATTTGCCCTTCGCAAATAAGTAGCCTTTTGCGACGGGATAGCTTTCCCCGTCGCAAAAGGACTGGCGCGCTTTGCGCGGCAAATCACGGGAAACATATTTGCGACGGGGGAATATTCCCGTCGCAAATAACCGGCGGTGGTAAAAGATATTTGCGACAGGAATATTCCCCCGTCGCAAATAGTATGTCGGTAGGTGGTTGTTTGCGACGGGACCCGTCGCAAGTAACTATTTAACCGTTGACTGTAATAAATGATGGCTAAGGTATTTGCGACGGTACCCGTCGCAAATAATATTATTTGCGACGGGATACCCATCGCAAATAATCTAGCCTATAAATACCCTCATCCGTTTTTTTCAAATCACTCTCAAACTCCATCTTCATCTTCTCTCAAAATTTTATTTCTAAAGTTCAGTTTTTCTCAAGTTTAATTTTTTTTCTCCGGAGTTGATATTGAAGTTTTGAAGAACGATCAGAGATCAACCTCAGATCAATTTTCAAGGTATTTATGTTCATTTTAATCTAATATTTATTTTTAATTTTTTATTAGTCTCAATTATTCTTAATTAGTTGTAATTTAATTATGTTTACATTGTTTTGTTACTTAATAAATTTAAATTATTAGTATTGTTCATAGTTAATGGTAATTAGGAATAATTAGTAATAATTTTTAATAATTAAGAATAAATATTAATAATTAGTAATAAATAACAATAATTAGGAATAATAACATTATTACATTATTAGTATATTTTATTATTAATATTAAAACAATATAATTTTTTATATATATACAATTATCTTTTCATCTGTGTGTTTGCTGCCTCCACATGTATTATTTGTATGTAGAGATAGAAAACACACAGATGAAAGGAGAATTGTATATAAATTAGAAAAGTATATTATTTTAATATTAATAATAAAATATACTAATAATGTTATTATTCCTAATTATTGGTAATTATTCCTAATTATTGGTAATTATTCATTTAATTACTAATAATTAGGAACAATTACCAATAATTATCAATAATTATGAATAATTAGTAATAATAAGTAATAATTACCAATAATTAGTAATAATTACCAATAATTAGTAATAATTACCAATAATTAGTAATACTTACCAATAATTAGTAATACTTACCAATAATTAGTAATAATTACCAATAATTAGTAATAATTATTAATAATTATCAATAATTAGTAATAATTAGTAATAATTACTAATAATTACCACTAATTAGTAATAATTATGAATAATTACCAATAATTACCAATAATTAGTAATAATTAGTAATAATTAGTAATAATTAGTAATAATTAGTAATAATTAGTAATAATTAGTAATAATTAGTAATAATTAGTAATAATTAGGAATAATTAGTAATAATTACCAATAATTAGGAATAATTAGTAATAATTACCAATAATTAGTAATAATTACCAATAATTATCAATAATTACCGATAATTACCAATAATTACCGATAATTACCAATAATTAGGAATAATTACCAATAATTAGGAATAATTACCAATAATTAGGAATAATTACCAATAATTAGGAACAATTACCAATAATTACCAATAATTAGTAATAATTACCAATAATTAGTAATAATTACCAATAATTAGTAATAATTACCGATAATTAGTAATAATTACCGATAATTAGTAATAATTACTGATAATTAGTAATAATTACCGATAATTAGGAATAATTACCGATAATTAGTAATAATAAGTAATAATTAGGAATAATTACCGATAATTAGTAATAATTAGTAATAATTATCAATAATTAGTAATAATTAGAAATAATTAGTATTAATTAGTAATAATTAGTAATAATTACCAATAATTAGTAATAATTACTGATAATTACCAATAATTACCAATAATTAGTAATAATTACTGATAATTACCACTAATTACCAATAATTAGTAATAATTACCGATAATTACCAATAATTACCGATAATTAGTACTAATTACCGATAATTAATAATAATTAGTAATAATTACCAATAATTAGTAATAATTACCAATAATTACCTATAATTACCAATAATTACCAGTAATTAGGAATAATTACCAATAATTAGTAATATTCACAAATAATTACCAATAATTACCAATAATTAGTAATAATTTCCAATAATTACCAATAATTAGTAATAATTACCAATAATTACCCATAATTACCGACAATTACCAATAATTAGGAATAATTACCAATAATTAGGAATAATTACCAATAATTAGGAATAATTACCAATAATTAGTAATAATTACCAATAATTACCAATAATTACCAATAATTAGTAATAATTACCAATAATTACAAATAATTAGTAATAATTACCGATAATTGCCCATAATTACAGATAATTACCAATAATTAGGAATAATTACCAATAATTAGGAATAATTACCAATAATTATCAATAATTAGTAATAACTACCAAAAATTGCCATTAATTACCGATAATTACCGATAATTAGTAATAATTCGTATTAATTAGTAATAATTAGGAATAATTTGTAATAATTTCCAATAATTAGTATTAATTACCAATAATTAGTAATAATTACCGATAATTACCCATAATTATCGATAATTACCAATAATTAGGAATAATTACCAATAATTAGTAATAATTAGTAATAATTAGTAATAATTACCAATAATTAGTAATAATTAGTAATAATTAGTAATAATTAGTAATAATTACCAATAATTAGTAATAATTACAAATAATTAGTAATAATTAGTAATAATTAATAATAATTACCAATAATTAGTAATAATTAGTAATAATTAATAATAATTACCAATAATTAGAAATAATTACCAATAATTAGTAATAATTACCAGTAATTAGTAATAATTACCAATAATTAGTAATAATTAGTAATAATTTGTAATAATTTGTAATAATTAGTAATAATTACCAATAATTAGTAATAATTAGTAATAATTACCAATAATTAGTAATAATTACCAATAATTACCAATAATTAGTAATAATTACCAATAATTAGTATTAATTAGTAATAATTACCAATAATTGGTAATAATTAGTAATAATTACCAATAATTAGTAATAATTAGTAATAATTAGTAATAATTAGTAATAATTACCGATAATTAGTAATAATTACCAATAATTAGTAATAATTAGTAATAATTAGTAATAGTTAGGTGACCGCATATGGATAAATTATTCAAAACCAGTAATGCTTTTATATTTTCCTAGCTTGAGTGTTTTTTCTTGCTTGAGTGTTTTTTCTAACAAATTATTCAAAACCAGTAATGCTTTTATATTTTATAGAGAAATATGGAACAACGAGGACGTCAAAAATCATTATTAGGTGACCGCATATGGATAAATCAACGTAGAAATCCAAACGGTTCTGGTTTAAATCCAGTATATGTAGAGGGTGTGGAGATTTTTTTATCATTTGCGGCATCAAATCCAGAATTTGTTTCAGAAGGCAAAATAAAATGCCCTGGTAGAAAATGTGCATTGAGAACGTTTGACACGTTTGACAAAGTGGGAGAACATCTCTTGCGTTTTGGTTTTCAACCAGATTATGCTTTTTGGTATCAACATGGTGAACGCAGTTCCAGAGCAGGTGATACCAACTTGATTCTGGATCCATCCCGGTTTCAAGATTTAGTACATGATGTTGCAAGTTCATCTGTTCAACATACAGAAACCCCGGATGATATAGCTTAAAATCCTGAGTTGGCACTGTCTGAATTTTATGAGTTGTTGAAGTCTGCTAAGGATGCATTATATCCTGGCTGTAAGATGAGAAAATTAGAAGCAGTTGAAAAATTTATGGCTATGAAATCAGATAACGGAATGTCAAACACCTGTTTTGACCAGATATTTTCTTTGCTTAAAACACTGTTACCCAAAGGAAATGTTTTACCTACAAATTACTATGAGAGTAAGAGGCTGGTTCGAAATTTGGGACTTGTTAGAAAATTCATACTTGTTCAAATGACTGCATTTTATATTCTGGGGAAAATGAGTCGTTGGATAGTTGTCCCTCATGTGGGCAACTGAGATATAAAGAAGGACAACACGGGAAGTCTGGTTTGCTTCCTGTAAAACAGTAGAGATATTTTCCGCTTACATCCAGACTTCAGCGTTTATTCATGTCTAAGAATACAACGACAATGATGTCATGGCATAAAGAGAATATTTCAACCGATAAAATCTTGAATCATCCAGCCGATGGTGATTCATGGAAACATTTTGATAGAGTGCATCCATCCTTTTCTTTAGAAGCTAGAAATGTTCGACTGGGCCTTTCTACTGATGGTTTCTGTCCGTTTGGATCTTATGGTAGTCAATATTCATGTTGGCCTGTTTTTTTAACTCTGTACAATTTACCTCCATGGATGTTGATGAAGGAGCCATATATCTTTTTGACTTTACTAATTCCAGGACATCCGAAGAAAAATATTGATGTTTATTTGAAACCATTTATTGATGAATTAAATTTATTGTGGAGTACTGGTGTAAGTACATATGATGTTGCAACGAAACCGAATTTCATACTGAGAGAAGCATTGATGTGGACAATAAGTGACTTCCCGGCTTATAGGATGTTATCTGGCTAGAGTACACATGGTCAGAAATCATGTCCTTACTGTATGGGAGAGAACAAAGCATTTATGCTCATTCATTGAAAGAAACATTGTTATTTTGACTGTCATCGCAGAATTCTTCCAGCTGATCATCCTTTTCGCAGAAACAGATCTCATTTCAGAAAAGGAACAGTTGAAAGGGAAGGACCTCCAAAAATGCTATCAGGTTCAGAGTTAAAATCAGTTGTATTTTCACTACCTCCCAGCACTTTTGGTCCCACAATAAACCAACATAAAATTTCTCATTTTGGGAAAGAACACAATTGGATTAAACGTAGCATATTTTGGGATTTTCCATATTGGCCTGATTTGTTGGTCCGACACATGTTATATGTCATGCATATTGAGAAGAACTGTTTTGATAATTTGTTTCATACAGTTTTGGATACGCCAGGAAAGAGATAAGACAATGTAAATGCACGTTTAGATCTTACCCAAATTTGCAGGCGTCCAGAATTGGAACTGTTTGAGAATGTCAGAACAGAAAGGTTACTGAAACCAAAAGCAGCTTATACACTGTCTAAAGAAAACCGTTTATTATTTTGTCAGTGGATTGTAGATTTGGGACTTCCAGATGGTTGTGCTTCCAATTTTGGTAGATGTGTAAAGAATGGTCATATTACTGGATTAAAAAGTCATGATTGTCATGTTATAATGGAAAGACTACCCATTGGATTAAGAGGTCAGTTGAATTCTGTGATTTTAGATTCCATAACAGACATGTCTCATTTTTTTCGGGAAATTTGTGCGGCTACAGCAGATTATGATGCTCTAGGAAAACTTGAAAAAGATGTTGTTGTAATTATATGTAAACTGGAAAAAATATTTCCGCCGTCTTTCTTCGACTCAATGGAACATTTGATGTTACATTTGCCATATGATGCCAAATGTGGAGGTCTAGTACAGTTTCGATCGATGTACCCATTTTAAAGATGCATGTAAAAATTGAAAATAAAAGTACGTAACAAAGTATCTGTTGAAGGATCTATTGTAGAAGCTTATTTGCAAGAGGAAATATCTTTTTTCTACTCCCATTATATTGAATCCGAGTATCCTTCAAAACACAACCGAATGGGACGGAACGAGAGGAATATTGATGAAATTGAAAATCAATTATCTGTTTTCAACCAGTCAGAGCTTGGTTTTGGTGGAGTTTATGAACGCTGGCTTTCAGATGATGAACATCATAGAGCTCATACGTATGTTCTGCTCAACTGTGAAGAGATGACATTAGTTGTACTGTAAGTGTTTATATCACTTATTCCATCATTTATGTTACAGTAAATAACTTTGGTTTTTATAGGTTGTATGATAATCATATCAAGAAACAAATTCCAAAAATTACAGCAGCTGGTCTCGAAGAACGTCGACTGAAAAATTTCTCTCAGTGGTTTCAAAAACTGGTAACATAAATTCTTTATCTTTTAGCAACTCATTCAATGTATATTTTACTATATTGATAATTATTTCACAAATTTTCAGGTGTCTCGACATGCTGATAAAATTGACAAACGGCTGTGTGTATTGAGTAACCCACCTTCCAAACTTGATAAAACTTATAATGCATATGTGGTGAATGGATTTCGATTCCACACACATGCATATGGGGAATCGAAAAAAACAATGAACAGTGGAGTTAGCTTGTGAGGATCTCATCATTGAGAAAATGAAGTTGACTTTTATAGCATACTTGATGAAATCATTGAACTCTGTTATCTTGGACGACATTACATAACCATGTTCAAATGTCGGTGGTTGGATACAGAGAGAGGCATGTGTGTTCATACAACTCATGGAATCATCGATATTAAATGTAAAAGTGTTCTCGCAGTAAATGAACCATTCTTATTGGCTCAACAGGCATATCAAGTTTATTACGCAAAGTACTGTGCTACATCAAGAGACATGACTGATTGGTGGAGTGTAATAAAAATCAAATTTCGAGACAATCAGTTTAGTCAAAGTGAATGTGCTTTCACTGATGTGCAAAGAATTGAAGTTTTTCAAGAGAGTACTCAAAATCAATTTTTTTACAAAGAGACATGAGTATCGATGACGACACCCCCCATTTAAGAGTCGGTGATGACGATGATGTTAATGATGTCACATATGAATTTGAAATGGTGAGAGATGAAGCAACTGTAACTCGAATGGATATCGATGATGTTGAGGAGGAATATGAAGAGGACATTGACATATATGAAGATGATGATGAAGATGAACACTGATAGAATTCCATGGTATTTATATACAATCATAATATGTATATATGTATATATAATAGTAATTATCAATTATTTGCTAACAACATTAACATTTTCTGTTTCAGAAGGACGACGCCACATTTCGTGAGTTGGTGGATGCTGACCTGACTTTGGATGCGGATGAGTTGCTGATAGATGACCCTCAGCCTGCAGGCGCTCCAGGGAGTACGCGTAGGGTGCGCGGTCTTGCATGATTGATGATTCCTGACCCCGTCCCCGAGCGACGTCCACAACTTGGGTTTGATCCATGCACACGGAGGTGTGATAACCTATGTGATATCCTGTGGATTTGACTAAGATTTCATTAATCTATTCACATAATAAATGTTTATTACTTTTACAGTTTTCCGCATATAGCAGTTGGACAGTGCAACGCTATTTTGCGCAACTATTTCTCTCAGCCGTGGACCACATGGGAGCAGATTCCCATTGATGTGCACCAAGCCATGTTCGTCCATTAGTTGATACGTACGTAAATAAATAATTTTTATTTTGAAAATTATTTCATTTCTAACTTGATATTTTGATTTATTTGTAGGTTTTATGGTATCCGATCGAGGATACCATGCGTGACGCCATCCACGAGGCATGGGAGGTGGCCATGCGTGTTCGCCTTCGTCAGTTTTTGCACAATTTAAGAAAAGTTGCGATGAAGAAAGTAGGAGTGTCAGATTTTGACGAGTCATGTAGAGCACACCGACCAGAGTACATTTCATCCCATGTATGGGATGGATTATGTGCGCACTGGTTGAGTGATGCCTTTCAGAGGAGATCATCGGTGGGGAGGCAGAATCGGGGGAGACAGGAGGTGACTCATCGAGCTGGGAGTTATTCTTTCAGTACTCATAGAGAGCATCTGGTACATACATTATTTATAAATATTTTATATAACTATAAATATTAACAGTTTATTTTTTATTCTTATAGGCTGTCGAGCACCCCGATATTATGGAGTACGACGTATATCAGAGGATGTATAGAGATCCTGCTACTGGGGAGCTCAGAGGTGATCGTCAGCATCACATCGTGGTTAGTATTATTTGTTTTCAAGTTTAAAATTTAACTACATATAATATATTCACAATTTTAATTTTAAATTGCAACTACAGGAGTCATATGAGGCCGCAGCGTCACAGGCCAGGCCTGAGAGTCAGGCCGAGTCATCAGATCAGACCACTGGCCATCAGTTTGATGAGGCGACATGGATGCAGGCCACCCAGTATGCCTTCGAGAAGGGCCGGGTAGTTGGTATCGGCTCTCGACTGACTCCCAGAGATTATTATGGCAGTGCTGCAATGTTGGCGTCCAGCTCGAGAGGAGCTCATGCATCTTCTTCTGCTACACAGTATGAGGATCAGTTGCGATTTCATACTGCACTGATAGAGAGTCTCCGACAGGAGCAGGAGCAGATGCGTCAGCAGCATGAGGAGGAGCGTCGACGCCAGCAGTAGCTGTACGAGGAGCAGACGAGTCAGTGGCAGCAGCAGCATCAGGAGCAGATGGAGTACATGCGCCGACTCACTCATGCTTTAGGGATGGAGTTTCCTCCACCACCATCTGCAGATCCCCCTCCCCCCCTCCTTCAGATTAGAGTTTGTATTTATGTTATAAAATTTGTGAAATCAAAATATGATTTTTTTTATTCGTAGTTTCTGTCTCATTATACAATATTAATAATATTATATTTTTAAATGACAATATTAATATGAATAATAATATTATTTATATTTTATAATATTAAATTTTATATATATATTAAAATTTTATAATATTATAATTTAATTATATTTTTTTGTAATACTTGAATTATTTTAATATTTGAATGTAAAATAATTCTATTATTTTTATATTAATTAAAATAACTTATTAATATTTTTTTTATTTATGAATTATAATTCTAATATTATTATATTAATTAAATCATTTATTAATATTTTATTATTTTATATTTTTGAATTATAATTCTATTATTATTATATTAATTAAAATAATTTATTATTTTTATTTGTGAATTATAATTCTATTATTATATTAATTAAAATCATTTATTAATAATTTATTATTTTTATTTGTGAATTATAATTGGATTATTATTATATTAATTAAAATAATTTATTAATAATTTATTTTTTTATTTTTTTATAGTATTTGCGACGGGATACTATACCCATCACAAATAGTATTATTATTATATGCATTAAAATAATTTATTAATAGTTTTTTATTTTTTTTAAATAGTTTTTGCGATGGGTGCCGTCGCAAATAGTTTTTGAAAAGTTTTTTACAAATATACAGAGTACTAGTTGCGACGGGGATTCTCCCCATCGTGGAAAAAGGCTTTAGTGACGGGCCCGTCGCCAAAAATTGTTGTTGCGACACCGTTTTCAGCAACGGGTCATTTGCGACGGGCCCCCGTCGTAAAAAGCCATTTGCGACGGGATCCCGTCGCAAATGACCCTTCGCAAATACCTGTTTTTCTAGTAGTGTTTTCTATATAATTTTGGAAAATTATTCATATTTAATTTTTTATTTGTAGTAATTTGTTTCTCGTCAAACTAATACATGATTTGATCAATATGAGTCAAAGTGTGTGTTTCCAATTTAAAATGACATTTTAGTAAAGAGGAAAAGTGATGCACACAAAACCAATCAAATGCATTTGATTTTTTTTGGTAATTTTAGAAAACCACCCATAAGTCATTTGAGACATGTATGAATCAGTCTTAACTCAATCCAATGCACGGTTTGATTGGTATCAATCTCAGTGTATCTTTTGTTTTAATTTAACATTAGCTTTAGTAAAAATGACAACTAACCAACTCAAAACTGATAAAACACATTCAGATAGTTTTTGCGACATTCATACTATGATCTATAACTAATTTTTGACGTGTATTAGGAATATACACCTCAATCATGTACATAATATTCCTATTATGACTCCACTTTTCTTTTATGAGTTTAAAATAGACATTTTAATACAAAAAGTGCCACTCCCTGGAAACCGAGAAAATGTGGTCAAATTATCATGATAATTTAGGAAAATGATTCATAATGAATTTGTGACATTTAGGAATCAATTTCATGATAAAACTAACACATCATGTTACCAGTAAGAGTCAAATTTCATGTTTCCATTTTAAAATCACATTTTAGTAAAAAATAAAAATGACATCCTCAAACCCAATCCAACACATTTGGATTGTTTCGATACTTTAGGAAAATGATCCCTAATTCATTTGAGATGTGTATCAATTATAATAACCTCAATCAAAATAATGGTGTGACTAGTCTGAGTCTAAGTACATCATTTCATTATATAAGTGTCATTTTATTTTGAAATGTGCATCACATAGCCAAATCAGACTAACAAGCCTGGGTTGTTTTCTCACCATTATATTTTCTATTACTTAATTGATTTACTTATTATTCTTATCTTATAATTATTTATATTACATCAGTAAAGGGAGGGGTAATAAATAAAATATAATCTTCCTAAACCTGCACGGGAAAGCTCGAAATAGTGACCTCCCAAACGCCACCACAGGATGCAGCCACTATGATGTGCATGTAGGGATTTATCTAATACTTATTTAATTATTTTTCACATATATAATCCTTTAATATGGAAAAGAAATTTTGTGACATGTAAGAATCAACCAAAAATCAATCTGATACACAATGTTCCTTGTATGAATCATATTATAGTTTTAAATTAACACATTATGTTAATTAATTTATTTATATTATTACTAACATAATAATTATTTTCTTGTACAGATGCATTCTTTTTCTCGAGGAGGGTTGGTTTGTTCAGTAATAGTATGGGTCAGGATCGAGATCAAAATAAAAAGGAAGATTGATGTTTCAGGATGTATATAATAATTTTTTACTTATGTAATTGTATAAACCAATGTTTTAAATGTCAATAATATAGAGTTTTTTCATTTATTTGTGTTATAAATTTAATTTCATTTAAATATTTATTAGTATATGATTTTTTTGATATCTGGTTGTGTTTCTGGTACTACAGTGTGTTGTTACAGGACATTGCACTAGATCTACCGTGTGCTATTATAGAACACTCTAATATTCATGTTTATTAGTTCCTTAAAAATCATTGATAAATGGGTCCTTTATCAAAACTTTTACAAATTTTGGTAAAGGTACCCTTTATTAGCACTCATATAACCGCCAATAAAATTCCTTTTTATCAGCACTAAATAAAAGTGTTTATAAATTTTCTCTTTATCTATGATTTTAAAATCACTCATAAAGGACCCCTTTATCAGTTCTTTTTTAGCACTAATAAATGGAAACCTTATCTGTGATTTTTTAGTGCTGATAAAAGACTAGGGATTTTAATCTCGCTTTGGAAGTCATCACTTCGCTGGCACTGAAAAATGGCATTTTTAACACTTTTAAAAGCCTATTTTGTAGTGGTCTATACTGAATGGAATCTTCTCATTATCCTTTCATGAAATAGATAAATAAATAAAGCTCAATCATGGTCAAAAATATTTAAACATACTCATCACCAAAAGTGGTATACTAAATTCCCTTCCTCACAAGGTAAATTCTTCATAGAATATTACTTATAAGAAATCATATATTATATTACCAAAACATCAAGGGGACCCTGAAACCTCTTCCACCCAGGTTTTCCACTCTTCCCCAAATATTCACATCTTGAGATTTCTCTCTCCAAAATAATTTGTCCTACATACACCATAGATAAGTACCACAATAAGAACCTCATACATAACATAATCAAATCATACCATATCTCTCTCCAGTAACCAGGTAGTGTCTGGGAGGAACCATAACAAATTTAATGTGTATTAGACTTCTGATATTATTCCTCAAGTATTCACAACCAATAACCTAAGTATGGTACCTTAGAAAATAATAACCTATAAATATCATACCTTATTATAATCTAGTCTATAAAATATCTACCTCAACACGTGTTTTAAATAACCAAAATCTATGATATTCCTCTACACACATATATGGTAAAACTATCCTTCATTCATACTATCACATATATCTACAATGAGAAGATAGTATGGAGAGATGGGGTAGTCAGTTATCCATCCTCCAAATGAGATATTAGGGTAAATACCCTCCTAGAGTACACTATGTGTTAGTCATAGTAACATATGTGGGAGGGGTAGTGTATGAAATCACGGAATATATAGGATATAATATATCTCAAAACAACACTATGTTCATAACCCAATCCTAAGATCAATTGTAGTTATCACCTCTTAAAAACCCGAAAGCCACTAATAGGGACTATTTATATATTATAGGAAAAAAATAATTTAATATAGCTACATATGATTGCATTATTATCATTGAACAATTAACTTTAAATTAATTATTTCATTATCATCTAATGGAAATTTAACATTATTATCCATCAATATAAGTCTATTGCCTCCTACATCATCCAAACCAAGTCCACATTTTCTAAAGACTAACTTGTCATTTGAATTCCAACAATAACCAATACCGTTGGTTAACCGTTTATTATTCATTATTAACATTATTCCATAAACCATATACTTTATAAAAACGAAATTTTATACCATAAAAAAAAAAGCAAACACATGAAACTACCTCAAGTAATGCGTAATGGAATGTAGATAAACAAGAAACCCAACGATCATCCATTAAACAGATCCATATCATGTTATCATCTAAACTCTCAATTTCAATTTGATGGGTAATATCATCTTAAACACATTATATCAACTATGGTTCTTTCCCCAACACCCACATGCATATACTGATGCACATCATTATCATAGGCATCAACTGCGGACACATCATTGAGGCTTTCCCCACCCTATATCACATCCGTCGTCATAGGAACAACCATCATATGCTCACATCCCAAAGATTGTATCAAGATCACATAACAAGGTAGAAAGAAAACTAGAGTAATTAAGATAAAAACTTGTCCCTAAAACAAGTAATTTATTATTTTCACACAAATAGGCCCTCATGGCCCTAACATAAGGTATCTAGACTTTAAAAAAACAAGAGCTCATGACATGAAGGATTTATCTTTACCCAATATCCTATTATTATTACCACTTGGTTTAAAAGACATAATATTCATTGGTTCCAACAATGGGAAACCTATGTAATAATGATATAGAAGCTATCAAAAGTTAATCATTATCTCAATATTAAATTTGGTTTCATCAAAACTATAAAATTACCATTTTCATTAAACATTCCTTTTAGATTTTTCATCAAAATGAATCAAAATGATTCATGTTCTTTATAAATTCTACCAACACATGGAAGATCATATTAAATTAAAAACTCACATTTCATCAATTTAATTAGTATAAAATTACAAGAGACACATGATTCAATTTATAAGAATATTAATTTTTTATTTATCCAAAAAATTAATAAATGTATTCGTTACATTCATTACCATTTCTTAATGAACGAAATTTTCTTAAATGAACATATTAACCTTATATACATGTATATAATAGATAGAATACTATCATGGAAATTAAAATGAAATCATTTATCATAGTATAAAACATCCACAAGAAATTGCTTAAAATTTATTTAATCATGCGAAATTTTATTAGGTTTATTCCAATCCCATAAAAATATATATAAAATGTTAACATTAAAATTCCCTATAAATAAATAAGAGAATAAATGAACCCGCACCTTAAATGTATCAAAATTATTCACACAAAAATGGACCAATGTTGTGAATCTATGATAACATCTCCCTTAATAATCGATGATCTCTTGAAGACATCATTCCATGAACAAATAATAAAATTTAAATACAAAACATTAATAAAATTGATATCAAATATCAAATCATAGAAAGAGGAAATGGGAGGTAAACAAAACCAAAATGAGATAAAACACTAGAGAGAGGAAGAGGAAGCACCACAAATCCCCATAGATCGATCACTAGAGGCTGGGATCAACCCCCATAGAAATGGGATTTGAATGACCACAAAAATAACACTTGGTCACCTTTGTATCAAGAGGGATAAGTTAAAAATAATGGGGTTCAGGTTTTTTAGGATATATATTGACCTACAGAAAATATGAAGACTATAGCACATCCCATATGACCATACCATAATACTATCTCATATAGAAAATTCTACGGTTCATCCTGAGGCACTATTCAATAACCACCCTCTATCAAAGAAGAATATGATAATCTAATAAATATACATGAAAATAGTATTTAGGGGTTACAAGACATCTATAAGAACCGTGCCATAGTACCCACATATTAATGAAGGGGACTACGTTGTAGCTTATATCCCATGGTGAATCTACCCCCAAATTTGGAAGTACCTTGAAAATCCTTATAGGCTTCAATAGAACATATCTGAGGTACACAATGATGCAGTAACCATGGCCCGGAAAACAAATCCAACCTGAACACTATATTCATCCCATTTTTGGAATCTTCCCTCATTATTTTCCTCTAAAATCTACTGAATCTCCACCAAGAACCTCCAATTCCCAAAACTCTAAAATTATAGGATTACAAATATCTTATCCTACATGTTAGATTCCCCAAAAAATATTTTCTTACTCATGAATCCAAAAACAAAAATAGATAGAATTAAGGAGAAAGGGTTCAAAGAACAACCACCCAATGTGACCTCTCTAAAGTATCCTACCATCATTGGAAATCAAGAACTTCATCAGAGAAACAAATAAAAAAATTAAAAATATAAACAACTATATCCTAAATTTTCTCCCTAGGTAAGATATATCTCAAACATGTGTAATTACACAAAATTAAATATGATAAAGATATCCCATAATGTAAAATACCAACATTCAAAAATTAGAAAATTTTACCAGATAATAGTTAAAGAGCATGCAGCTTAGGGTACTGATCATGTATATGCGACTCACGCTCCCATGTAAACTCCTCTATGAAATTGTACTACCATAAATCACCAACGAAGGGATTGTAACACTCATGAATTACCTTATCCTTACGGTCCTAAATCACCTTAGGCCTCTCCTCATCGATCACATCATCAATAACCTATATCTCTCCCTAATTGATTATGTGAGAGTAATCATGGAGATTAGGATGAATCTACAAAACATGGAACACATCAGGTGTCCTGATAGTCTATGGGGTGTGTAATATTATATTCAAATACTTCAATGTGATCCATCACCCTGAAAGGCCCAAAAAACAAGGAAAAACTCTTACTCACAAGAAAACACATTCATTTCCCCAGATGATGATTCACATTCAAGAACATGTGATCTTCAATGTCAAACATCATAGGTCTCCTTCAATGAACAAAATAAAACTTCTATTGATTTTTCACTTCATTAATCATTTGACAAATTACCTTAACCATCTGACTGATAATTTTTACCAATTATGATATGATAATTTATTACTTATTGACCATAGTTTAGAACAATAGAGAATGTAATATCAAACTATGCAAAGACTCAAATGGTTCCATACTATTACTAGAGTGGATAATATTATTGTAAGAAAACTCAACCCATGGGAGGGGCCTCATCTATGAACCTCAAAAATCTAAGCCACAATACTACAACATTCCTTCAAGAGTCTAATGATCTGCACTATCAAGCTATCTATTTTTAGATGAAAAGTAGTGTTATAGAATATATAATAGATAAACTAATTTGGGAGACATCTCCACACCTTGGAGGTAAAATGATTATGTCAATCAGGGGAGATCATCCTCAAGACTCCATAGAGATTCACCTCCTCCTACAAGTACATCCACAACAAAATATCCAGTGATATCGACTCCATAATATATATGAATATTGATAATTTCATAAAACAATCCACTATCACCCACATAACATCATAGTCTCCCTGTGATTGAGGTTAACTGGAAATAGAGACCATTGTGATTTACTCCAACTCCCACAATGGAACAAATAATGGATTGATAAAACCAGAACAAACAAGATGATCCTCCTTCACCTTATGGTAAACCTAACATTGAGACACAAACATTATAACTACACTCTAAAACCCAAGACTCTAAAACGAACACCACATTGCTTGGTATATATTTTTGTTTCCAGGATGTAATTCTAAGGCTGTTTTATATAACTCATGATGAACCATATCAAATATCTCTAAAAGGAGAGTAAATCATCCCCATGAACATCACCAATTATTGTATATCCTCAGACCAACCATTAGGGGAATCACCAAATAAACATAGTCTCTCCAAACCACGACATCAAAATCCCCTGTTTGGTAATTTTTACCTTGTTATACCAAATATGATGGCACTATCATCTAGAAAAGTCAACTAAAAGTGTAAAACACCCATGTATATAGATTTATCTCTTAGAGATATTCCATTACTCTCAAGGAATCCTAATATTTATACTTGGAATCCCTACAAGAATTTATTCTCAGCAGATCAGATACAATGTCTCCCTTTTGAGTTTATAAGAAATAAAAAAATCATAGTCCTATAGTAATTAAATTCCCCTATGTTGTCTCATTTTCAATTCATATTGGGATAATACAAATTTCATACTCTTATGAATGGTAAAAACATATAATGAACTTAGATAAGGTAATATCACCAAAACGTGATAGAAAATACAATGTTTATTAACACGCGATCATGGGTGGAATTGTTATGCTTATGGTTTTGTAATTATTAGGACTATAAAAAACCATTGATCTCTCCTGAATAAAAAAATACCAAAAGGATGTGAAGTGTAAGATAAAACCTCAAACTAAACATAATCTACTAGAAAATGAAGGAATAGAGTGCTAACCAACTTCTTCTTTAGGTATGTGAAAGATTCCTAACACAGTTCAGTCCACAAGGATTCTTAATCTATCTGGGTCAAGGAAATTAGATGATTATCAATCCAAGAAAATTATATTATGAACCTCATGGGATTTATTGTAATAACATAGAAACTTCTCACCTAATCCACTATCATTGGTTATTCCCATGAAAAAACACACTCTATCTTAGAAGGTTCCATAGCTACTCCTTTTGGTATATAGCATTCCATAAGTTATATACTTCACAATAATAGAACTCACACTTTGACACTATCCCAAATAGATACTCACAATGAAGAACTCACAAAATGGAACACAATTTCTCTACATTATCCACCTAAAATTTAGATTACATACATATTTAATCAATAAAAATAAAAAAAACTTATTCTTGAACACTCAAAACAATATATTCATCGACCCCAAGAACATATCCTGAGTATTATCCACACCAAATGACATCAAAAAATATCATAATACCCATGATGAAAATATAATTTTTTTTTATAATATCATCATACTTCACCAGAATCTAACAATATCCTAACCAAAAATCTATTTTCCAGAACCAACGTGCTCCTCTCAGCTACATAATTAAATAAAAAATTTTGTGGAATATGATAGTGGTTCTTTATTGCCACATTTTTCAAGAGATACAGATCAATACAAAGGTGAAAAATACCATCAGATGTCTACATGAAAAAAATCAATTCACCCCAAGGTGGAACACTCATCCAAACAAAAATCATTGTAATGTATCCTGGAGCCTTACCAAAAACTCTCTCAACATAGAAGTCCCCATCCTATATAGAGACATTGATATTGGATACATGCCTAGTTGTAGCCCTATTCCAAAATTGATCTCTCAGTAAGGTGGTAATGAAACATACCCATAGAGAAAGATAACATGGTATTATTTTACAACACTAGGGAACATCATCATCCAAACCTCTAGTGATCTCGCCATCAAATCATCAATCCAGAATGATAAGGATGCAACACCCCTCTGGGTTATCTATATATATTTCTCACAAACAAACTCTGGTTGTACTCTATCTGCATCATAGAACTCAACATGTCTCTTGAAGAAATCCAATAAATATAGCAAGAAATAAATCTAATCCATGCTAAGGACTATTTTTTGGATAGATCAATAAACATTGGAATTATCCCAAATAAATATCCTTCCTCATCAATAGCTCACAGTTTACTCATACATTATACAAGTTAGCTAGACCAAAAACTAGTATAGTTAACACCAAGGGAACTAGAAGCCTATATACCTCATTTATCTGGGCATGCATAGGATTAGGTTAAATTAATGTTTGTTTAGAACCTAAATAAATAAAATCATAATCCCATATATATAAAAAGAAAATGGGACCTTGTATGTTGTATAACTAACCCAATGATGGGAAGTCTAAGGCATGAAGTTTCCCATGAAATGATGTGTATCCCATCTAACCATATTGAAGACCAATTATAAAAAAACGATATTCTCTTTGAACTCAAGGAGAATGGTATGTCTATCCATTGTTGGACCCTCTTCTCTCTGATCATCCCAAACTAGAACATCCCTCTATTACCTCTATTGAAACTACATTAATGAAGGAACCTAATGTATAAAACATACTTCATTCTAACTTCTCAAAAATGCCCTGAAATATCATCATTTATAACATCATCCACTATAATAAAATATTTTTATTGTCCTTTGGGATAGTTCTAAGGGCCTTCATACCTAATGAAATGAGATGATGATTGTAGGGACCTACCCTTGGTGGATAGAATACTCTTTTTTCCAGAAAACTAGGAACCCCGGACCACAAATCTTATTATTGAATAATCCTAATGACTCCCCAATCATGACAATCCATTTATATAGATCATCCTCTAAGAAACCTTTACTCTTTAAAATACCTTAATATCTTTTGACAACATAAATTTTGTGATCTAGTTCTAGATCTTGGGATACAAATCTAACTCAAAATTAATCACCCTAGCCTCCTCATCTAGAAATAGATATGAATCATATCAGAGAAGGGTAATGAAAATGATTCCAATTTCTTTCATGCTTGAACCCCCTTATTAAAGGGTAATAAACACCTTATTCCAGGATGTCTTCATAGTTGAATAATTAAACTCTACACAGAACTATTCATAGAACTTATCCAATTAGATAACAGATTCATCAAGATCCCCATGTAACAAAAACCCCCAATACCTCATTTCCCTACAAAACATCATCACAACCAATGAAACCCAGTGCCCTTTATGAGTTTAGATCAAAATTAAATCTATCAAAAACTCATCTGAGTAGTATTTTGTGACTAAATCTGAAAATGATCCCCCAAAAATCTAAATAATATAGTGATGAAACTCTTGAAGTGTAATCCTTAATGTTTCTTCATCATCAAATTTTATTCTATGGTGATTCTTTGGTATATATTTATGTCTATTTTTAATATAAACCTAATTATGGTGTCAAAATAGATCCATAACTAAAAAATAACAGATTATAATTTCCCCTAAATAAGGAATATGGAATAAATAAAAATATTTATTTATTTATTTATTTATTTATTTATTTTATGTCTGTTAAGGTAGATTGTATCCCATTGTTTACCCATTTCAAATAGAGGAATAAATAAGTACCATACATGATCCTTTATTGGGTCTCTACCCCAAAACCAATATCACTTTGTTTAGAAGATGTGGTAAACATAAAGGTCCATCCATTAGATAATAGAGGTCTCTAAATTCAAATCTCTCATCTAGACTCTCATGTTTACATCGCATAATAAACTTTATTATCACCATTTCACTAATAACAAATGTAATCTCACATGTGACAAACATCATATTCCCTCATATCCTAGAAAATAAACCTTGGATACCACTCTATCACAATCCCATCTAAAATATTACCCCACCTAGATAGTATTAAAATAGGGTAAACTCAATAGCGACCAAGAAACCTAAATTAATCTTGCAGAACCAAGAACTATTAATATCCTTCCTGATCTATATAATTATACTACTGACATGAAAAAAAATTAGATGTGTGTGGTGTGAGCATAATGATATAATTTTTAGGATCCTTCCTAGATCCCCTCATGAAAATGGTATAGAAGTCTTTCCAAAGCATAGTGAACAACAGTGAAACTAATAGATCACATAAAATTGTATAATATATAATTAGCCTAACCATAGAAATAAATCATGAAATATAACACAATTATTTTCAAATATTATATTAATGAAACATCAAGGGTTCCAGACTACCACTTCCCCATTGGTTTTCCACTCTTCCACAACATCTCACATCATATTCTATCTTTCTCCAAAATAAGTCTGGCTATAGGAACCTAGTATAAGTACCAAAATAATTTTATCACTCATAAAATCAGCACACCATATGATATACCATATATATATATATATAATATTCATGTATTTTTTTTAAACCACCACACCACGTATGTTGTGTATCATACATCAAGTAATATACCTCATGACATCATTTCCCATTCACCGATCAAGGTACCTCTAGGCATCATAGCCTATACACATCATACATATAAAAATCATTTGGATACTATATTCAAAGATACTTGTTTATGAAATAACCATAATATATCACAATTATCTACATATATAATAGGGAAAACTAGCCTTTGTGAATACCAGAACATATAACCTCCAAGAGAATGTAGCATGGCTAGAGGGAGTAGTCATCTATTCATCATTACACAAGGATATTGGTGAAAACACCGACCCATTGTCCACTGCGAGTTAGCCTCCCAAACTAAAAATGGTATTTCAGCATATGAAAATAAAAAATACGGATGATATAATATATCACATATAAATAATATGTGTATAAACTCATCTTAAGATAAACTACTACTATCATCTCTCAGACACCTGACTTCCACTATTAGGAACTAAATATCCTATAATCACATAATAATTTTAAATTTCTACATTATCATTGAATAATTCACATTATGTTAAATAATTCATTATCCATTAATTAACCAATAACATCATTATCCATCAAGTTATGTCCATGCCCTCTATGGATAATCAAAACTGATTTTTTTGTTTCCAAAGTGTAACATCTCATTTTATTTCAAGTAAAAATCTTCCACTGGCTTAAACATTTATTATTTATTATTTACATTATTCCCTAGACTAGGTACTCTAGGATAACCATCAAAAGATATCACCAATTGAAAAAATAACAAAGCAAATCTAACTTCCCCATGCTGTGGTTAAAGTAATGTAGATAAATAGAAAAAAATGACAATATGCCATTAAATAGATTCAAATCAAGTGAGCATCCCAGCTCTGAGTGTCAGATTAGTGGGTAACCTTAACTTCAACCTGTTCCATCTTATATGGTTCCATCCCTGGCACCCACATGAAATAGACTGATTCACCTTTCTGTCATAGGAATCAACTACTTCCACATCTAAAAAAATAGGAAATTATTGAATAAATCACCTTCATGTATATTAATTAAGTTATATTCATTTTCAAAATATAATATAATTTTTGAAAAAAAAATGGTATATTTTTAATTAAAAATATTTATTATAAGGTATATTTAATATATTAAAATATAAATTATTGCATATAAATTTCAAAAAATGAATTTCATTTTTAAAATCAGAATACCAGAATTATCCTAGGGTAAAATTTTGTGATTATTTAGAAATTATTGACTTATCTGTGAATTTTGAAAAAAAACCAATTTTTTAAAATATTATATTTCACTTAAATAAATTTTTTATGTTGAAAGATCCATTATGTTGTTAATATGATTTTATGTAATATAAGTATTCTTTAGTTATATTTAATATAATTAATTAATATTTAAATCAAAAAAATTTTGGATTTTATATCAGTCACCGCCACAGTTTTATGGATGTGAAACTCTATCAATGAAGTCCCAAAATCTTTCACCATCCTCTAATAAAACTTATTTGAAATTCCCTTATCCTTACCAGGTTCATCCTATCATGCTTTTGGTTCAGATCGAATAGTCCCATGTCCCTCATTCATGATTAGTAGTTGTCTCTCTACATGGGGCACCTTCTATTCGTTAGTCCTATGTTTTCATGTTTCAAATATCTTTCAACAAATACTTTACCATTGTTAACACTCCTCCAACAATTCCATTGCAGATTTTTCATTCCATTGTGGATAGGTTATTGTGTTTTGTTCCTTATTTTATTCCCCTAGTTTGGGTCTACTTTTTTCCGGTCCCCTCTACCATTTAGACTAAATCAATCAAGTAAGACTCAAATAAAATCTATTTTGATGGCTTCCTTGATGATTTGTATGGTGTCTGTGAATTCTTTAATGGATGTTTAGTTAGGGGTTCAGTGTTGTTCTTAGTTAGGAATGAATGATTCTAACCTGCGATATGTGTTCAAAAATTCTATTTATCCAATGGGTGGTGGTTCTATGGGATAGGGAGTGATTGCCTTAGTGGTGTTATTTTGTTGTGGGTTTTATCCCTTAGTGACAGTGTTCTTTGTGGCCTTGATATGGTCAGCATCAGCATTCTGAGCGGCCATGGTGGTTCGGAATTGTTTCCCATGTGATATGGTCACTAATTGAAGAGGAATCATTGGATCCATGGCGATAACATTGAATTATGTTTTAGTGTTGGTATGGTGGTAGGTTTACATTTTGTTCCCGATGTGGGAACACATTGTTCTTTTTTTGTGGGTCTGGTTATTTTGTGCAGGTTTTTTGTGGCTTTTTGTTAGTGGATCTTTGTTTAGTGGGTGTAGTTTTTTCAAGTTCACAAGATAGTGGATCTCCTTTGGTCCACACTGACCTGACTCTTGTTTATTTTGATATTTGGGATCTCATTTAACCTGAAAGTGCTTTATTTTAAAATTAAAAAATAGTTTGGTGGTTAAAACCTTCATTTTCATCACATCAGTAAGTTTTTCATTAAATCAAAATTTTACACTTATATTTTTTTGAATTTGGTAAAATGGACTCCATATATAGAATCAGAATAGTTTATATAATATAATAAGGTCAACATAATTTTTTACCACAATTAAAGTTGAAAATATTAAAATTTAATTATCATTATTAAAGTAAAATTATATTTATGGGTGGTTAAACAAAAAAGGCAAGGCTTAAAATTACCTAAACACTTTCCTAAAAAAATTGGATGATAATATTTTACCATTATAATGTAAAAGTTTTTATAATATTCCATTTTTTATAAATTTTTCTTGTTAAAAACACAAGTACGCATTTTTCTTTTCAAAACATACAAATGTTCCACTAACCTCATGTAAAACCTTGAAACTATAAAGTAAGAAAATTGTATTCAATAGCATGTATGAAACAAAAAACAAACAATGAAAAGTAATATAATATCCTGATACTTTATAATATATTTATAATTTTCAATAAATTTAATCTATGATATATCTTTCAATGCACTCAACAACGGATTTCTTTGATGACTTGTGTTTCACACAAAACAGAGATTTACTGAAAAAAAATATTAATAAAATATTATTATTTAATATAATAATATATGTCATAGTTTTTAAATTAGTGGGTATTAATATAATCAAATAACATATTAAAATATATTCTTTATAAAAATATAATATTAATTCATCGGTTACCAATCAATTAGAAAGAAAAAATATAAACTAATTGATTAAAATAGAAATATTTTTATGCTCATAAAGATGTTTTATACTAAGAAATTAAATTAATTAAAATTAGTGAATTATATATGTTATACATTAAATCAATATTTTTAATTCATACAATAGGTTTTATAAGCATAATATATGAATAAACCTATTTTGATGCTTAGAAATTGTATTTTTCTAAAACAAAAATTTTACCAACATTTAATGGAAATCCTATTTTAAATCATTTTTATTAAATTAATCTAATATTAAAAAATAAATAATTTTTTTAATTGGAACAAAAAATATCTTAAGGTGAATTTTAGATATTTTTCAAAGAGGTTTCATTTTCTGATGGATAGTGAAAAATAATGATTTTTATTTCAAAACTACTTTTTTGTCTAAATTATTTGTAAGGTTAAATTGTATTTCTAATTAGATTAAAACATTAATTAGATCACTTGTACATATAGTAATCAAATTTAGTTCATTTTAATAAATTTTAATTTTAAATTTTATATAAAAACATAGAACACTTTTGAAAATTTTACATTAAAAACTAACATTGTTTCCCCATCTTTGGGATTAAATTTAAATTAATTTAATATGATTATTTGATTTAAATTTCAAAAAATATTTTCCATGTTTTTTAAGATAATAATTTCTAATTTCTAATAAGTTTAACCTATTTTTTGACCAAAAATATTAGTGAATGTAATTAAAATTTCTTACAATGATTACGAGGGAAATTATCTTCACAAGAGACTAAACATTAAACATAAGAGCCAAATGACCTAGAAAATTGTACAAAATCTATTTTATGGAAATATTCAGACCCTATCCTATATTGTTTATAATATTTAATATTATTTGATCCACCATTCAAAGGGAAAATTTGGGTGGAATTCCCATTTTCAAAATTTAAAAGACTCCACTATAAAAGGAAATTATCCCTGCCACATATCTCAAGACATTTTATCACCCCAAATATTATCCAAAAATATCCCAATATCCCTACCCTAATACTAGAATACTTAATTTGGGAATAAATCCAACTAAGGATGTCTTTTGGTATGAACTAATAAGAGTTAACCTAAAATGAGGTAACATTCTTCAATGATCACATTCATTTTATTTCTTCCTCTACACCCTAAAATATTATTATTTAATAATTATATAATAACATTAGTATCATAAATATACTGATATTTGATTCTTATAATTGTTTTTCCTACACTTACACATGCTTCCATCTAATAAGTAACGAACTTACCATTCATATAAGATGAACTACTACCTCGAGAAATGATGATTGATCATTTTTCATTTACCACCACTCATGGTTGGTTATTACAATGGAAACGCTATTTATATATGATATATAAGATATTTATAATGTATCTATTCTTATTTAATTCTTATGTAATGCATACCTTCATGAATTCCATTTTTTGGGATATGATAACATTATTTGTGGATGTGTAGACTACAACCCCCTCAAAGCTATGTGATTCTTTATCGCTCTATATGGATTATATTGGGGGATGGTTTTGATAAAATAACTTGACATATATGACATTAATATTATAATTTAATTATAATATAAATATATATCATTTATGTTTTGTTTTCTTAAAATACAATGATGAAATGGAACATAGCATTCATGCATACGTACGACCTACCGTCTACACAAATGGTGAATTTCATTACGTATATTCAATTATATGGATTGTTATAAATAAATATATACTATATATATATGATATTTAAATCATGTTTTATGTTATTTTTGTGATTAAATAATGATCTAATTAATATGAAAAATAAGTAACAAGTTAAAACAGACTCAATAAATTAGAAAATTAACACCCGAAATAGTTAAAAAATGAATGATTATTAACAAAGGGTAATAAGATATTACAGGAATATAATATATTATATTATAAATATGAGTATGGTTCTGTTATAAGTTATTGACATGTTTAAAACCATTATAAAATAGGTTAAAGTACGTTCACCCAAAAGGAAATGCAAAGTAAAGGATTCTTATCTCACTTTTATTTCCATGAGGTATATGCCATTTTCACCACTTACTTATTTTGTGTGCTATATCTAATGAACCATTTAATATATTGTATCATTAATTCATTTGTTTTAGTGGTATTTAATTTTTTTATGTTATCCTTTTCATGGATCTTAGGATTAAAAAGTTACTAAGTAGTAAGGGACTTCATCTCAATTTCCATTGTTTGAGACATATTTTATTATTATACACCAAATTTATTATATGGTGTATATAATACCACTTTGACATATAGTATCATGATTCATTAATTATTCATTATATTTATATTTTAAAATTGAATTATTCCATCATATGGGAATTGAATTAATAATTACCAAGTGGAAAAGAATTTCATAACCAAATTTCATTTCTTTGGGTTATATTACTTCTTCATTATTATTAATATTATAAGATTATGTGTGTAATAATTTTTACTATATATTTTTTTATTTACACACTTTTTATGAGGATTTAAATTTTACATGGATAATCTATTTATTTATTTATTCTAAAACCAACAATATTGTCTTTTAAAGAGTTTATTTCCCAATCTAATTTTCTTTAGGATTGTTTACACTTAAATGTACATCAGATGAAATTTTTAGATACTTTTTTAATAAAACCATTCATTTCCTTATCCTTTGGTCATTCATGACCTTTATCACGTAATAATACAATTTTCTACTCTTTTTTACTCAAAATGTTTTAGAAACTATTTTCAATAAAACCTTACCTTATTTCCCTCTTTAGTCGAAGAACCTGTTTTTTTATAACACTATTTTCTAAAAGGTTTTAAAAAAATGTTTTTAACCTTTTTAAAATTATTTACTTATGAAATTTTTATGCCTTTGTTTCCTTTGAAATTTTTTCAAAGTAATCACCATGCCCTTTTTCGAATAAGGGATTTTTCTAATTTTATTACCAAGAAATAAGAATGTTCTTTTTAACTTGTATGAAATGTATGAATTTACCTATCATTATTTATTTGAAGCTTCCTTTGCATGTTAAAATGTTTACTTTTTGAGGAAAATGTTTTCCAATGTTATTTTCATATAATTTTTTTTGATTAATTTTTTCAAAATAAAAAATTATATTATCTTTAATAATGATTTTAAAAGATCTTTTTATAATATTTCCTTTCATTAAATAAAAAACCCTATTTTTTAATACACTTAGGATATGTTGGATTGATACCATCCTTATTATTTATCTGGATGGTTTTAGATTAATTTCAAAAAGGAGAGTATTTACATTCACTTCCTTGATTCATTTGTTATGTCCCCTTGAAATATCTATTTCCCTATGATCATTGAACATCATATTTCTCATAATTATCCATATAATTTATCATGGAAATGTTTATTTCCAAAACCACATATCATTTTTACATATGTTGTTCACATTGAATGTTGTTTTATTATCTATCGAATTATTGATAAATCTATATTCTTTATTTAATGTGAATATATGATCGGGCATGTTGTCTATTAATAAAATCGATTATTAAATATGAGGAATAATTTGGATAGGAAATTATGGGTGGGGCCTAGACATTATTTATCCCCTTAATGCATCAACAGGTTCTCATGAGACAAAAATGTTTTTAAAATTAAATAGGTTTCTACCTGTTGTTTTAAGCCATCTTTTGAAAGTCTTGATGGTATAGGTTTTCATGTGAATCAATCATAAAGTGTCATAAACAAAAATAAGATACCATCCAACATCACACTAGACCCGGTCTGAGACATGGTCCAAAGAGCATTCTGAATCCCCATGGTATTGGGACTAGTGATAGGCATCAAAGTAATCACAATGGGAACAATGTTTTTCCCAAATAAACCAGAATTAGATAACCAAACTGAGCACTCAGAAAAACCAAATATAACTAAATATCGACAAATATGCAAAACTGATCCAGATACAATAACTTCTAAACAAAAAAATATTCAAACTAAGACTAGACCATGCAACAATATCTTTATATGACCTCTTGGTCACCACTAACCACACAACCATCCTCCTATAATATGGGCACATGATCTACAAACTTGATCATACAAATTAGATCGAGTCTACCAATGCCATGTGGCATAAGTAAAATGGTAGATTAAACATCTTAAATTGGTAATCACCATATAGTTGATGCATTTATTTTCCTGAAATAGTCTACAAACACTAGTTTGAAATACATTCGAAAAAAATGTATTTTATTATTTTAAAAAACCAACGCCACTTTCCCAAATTTCCATTTTTATGAAATTAGATGCATGTTTCCTTTAAAAAAATTTTGACATTCCAAAACACATTTTATAACCCCAATACCAATAGTAAAAACTAACCTAGGTAAGAAAACATCATTCTGAAAATAATTTAAACAATACATGTGCTGAAGATAATTAATATAGATTAATCAAGGATAATATCCAAACAAGATGCATAAATAAAAAAACAATGATAGTTAATACAAATAATTTCCTAAACATATCTATATTAAATCCCTATACATGCTCAGTTCGGACTCATCTTTCATTATATGGTGTAACTCCATATTCAATAAAAAATTGGTCTCTCTAAACTAGCCAATCTAGTGGCACAACCCACCTACACCAATCAAGTAAAGGGAAACCAACCCATCTAATCAGGGTTAATAAGAAACCATCACTCATCTCTCTAGATAACGCCCAAGAATCCCATGATAATAATAATGCTCAAAAAAATCTTATGGAAACCATAAAAAACTGTGTCCTCATGCAAGATCCATTAGATGGGATCCCATACCATTTTCCAACAGACTCAATACCAACAATGTTCCCATGAAAGATACACTATAGAGAATCTCATCACAAAATTATATTGGATTCAAAACATAATACAAGTCAACATGAACATACCTAAAAAGACACTTCCTTCACTATCACGCTCATCCAAAAATTAAAACATACATAGAAACCACCCTTTAGTAATCAAATCCATTTTTAATATCATTTTAAAATACAAACCAGTAATTCTTGGTATACATGTTTTAAACCCATTTTCTAAACATTCCAACATGCCCATCGGGCCAATAAATCACATAAGTTAAAAAAAATCCAAAACATCACAAAGTTTTAATGGGGCCTTCACATAAAGTCACATCAGAACTAACATTTCAAAGACAACATGAAGTTCCAAATGGTATATTAGAATTTCATAAATCAAGCCACATCCATAAATTTAAAATGGGACATTATATCATTTTAGTTACCAATTGTATCTCAATAGATAAATGGGTATTTGTTCCAATAATTCATCAAGTCAGGCCTTAGAAATTCCAAACATAAAAAGCATTCAGAACCACATTTAAAACCACATGAAGCACCAATGCACAATTCAGAAATGAAGAAACCATTTTTGGAATTAGAAAAACAAAAATAAGTATAATCATTTAGAAAGAATAACCCTTTTCCATCATCGTACCAAATAGGGCCCAAGAAACCATTGTGAAACTAAAAATCCTCAATAGAATATAAAGAAATATTTTAAAATCCAAATCCATTTAGAAAAAAATTTAAGAAATCTCAGACCATCATTCATTGACCTTCTTCAAGAATCCAAGAAACCACTCAAGACATCATTTTAAAGTAGCAACACTTTCTTTAAAACCAACATAATAAGACACACATAATCTTCACAACATAACCATCACAAAATTCCACACACAATATCCAATTCACTACCCAACCACATTAATAAAACATAATCAAGGGAAAAAACCTCCTAATGTACCCAAATTACATTTAAAAGACCAATAAGAATTTTATCAAACACCTTTATGCATTTACTGGTAGGCATAAATAAAGAAACCCATTTAAAACTATTTTACAGCTACATTCTAACATAAAAACACAAATAAAACTCATATTATCTCATCACAAGCATGATTATAATATTTTAAAACACTAAAAGAAATCTCCAGCATGAATATAATATCTTGAAAAGTAAATGGATTGAAACACCAACCTCAACGACGTGCAAATGAAACCAAACTTTATTATAATGAAGAATTCACCCAGATACACAATCCACAGACCATAGAATCCAAAAATGCAACCCAAACATCATCCCTACCCCATAGGGTTTGTCCAAGGTGAAACCCCACCATGGGAAACTAAGAAATCAAGATTGAAAAGAGAAGAGAGGAGGGAATAGACGAAAAACCATGAAGAACTCATCTTGGGACCTTATAAAAAGAATCCATGGGAAAAAGGAGGGCCAAAAGAGGGAAGATTGGGAGAACAATGGTTCACCTATGTCAATAAAGGTAGGAGATACCCGATATATGGTTAAAACACTAGAGGGGAAAAGATTTAATTTATAACTTTTAATGACCTTGGAATCTCACATGGTTTGGCCACATGGTTTTCCAAACGGTGAATACATTGTGCACCCCTCACTAACCCTAAAGGGGATTTCCACATGGTTATGTCACACATTTGTAAAAATCATGCACCAACCATGTAGTCACCAATGTCCAAAATCCTGAATTGTACCACACGCTTTCCCCAGAGTTTCCCTAATCGTGTGTAATCCATGTTCCATGCCCTAGTAACCAATCCATGAGCTGCACAGTTTCTTTGGAAAGTAAACACGATTTCCCCTAACCATGAACCAACCATGCACCACCTGCTGACAAGCCCAAAAACTCCACTTCTCAGCAAAAATCACTCCTAAAGGATTCCCAACCACAAAAATTAAAACTGTGACTCAACCTAAAGACCAACCAAAGGATTCAATTCACTGAAAATAATGAAATAAAAGGATTCCAAGGTTCTGGTATCACAATTATATCCACAAAAATCATTTTCTGGCCCATTATGTCAGCCAACTGAATCTTAAAAAAACATGATCCCAAAACTAAATAAATATGAAAAAACCACAAACCTCGGAGTGACCATTTATTTCACAACTCACACCCAACCATTTCAAGAGGGAACCACAACATAATGAAAAATGGGATGACATGAGAGGGTTTTCCCCACCACAAAAGCCTGACGAAGACCATGGAATGAACTTGGATCAACCAATGTTGAAAGTCCCAACAAACAACCTCATGGGGGACCTAGCGGGAACTCCCAACATGTGATAACACAGACATCTCCTCACTATCTAGACAACACTGCAACCAAAATATGAAATTACCCACATAAATCAAAATCCCATCCCAAGGGAAAATCCAAAAAAGGAACCTAAACCAAATAGAGAACCTGAGCACAAGCTATGAACATTGATTTCTACAAGCATAGATATATCCAAACAAGAACAACTAGAAACTATGACCAATCCACCAATGGATAACCGTAAAAATAACCAAATACATGGAAAAAAGATGAGAATTCAAGAAAAGAGGACCGTTGTGTTCTTAAAAATAACTCACAAAAAGTAAAAATAGACAATAGGAAAATTAACCATTTCCATTCCAACCCTGGAAACAAAAACTGGGACATGGTTTCCCGCAACAATGGAAATTTTTTATTGCGTCTAAGATTCACTCTAATATATGCAGTTGGAGATCTGATATGTGAACCATCTATTTCCTCATATTCTAGAGATTATATCCTCTAATAAAGATAACTTCATTAGGAAATTCTTCCTACAATACTTTTCCCAAGGACCCAAAGGTCCACAACAACAAAAGTTCTTTAGTGGATTATGAAAAGATAGCTTCAAGTGACCCAACTGACCATACTAAAAACATACAAGTGAATGGTTCGACAAACGAAAAGTAATAACCAATGAAATAGTCTTTTTATTAACATGTTTCTCTAGTATACGCCTCACTCCAGATTGTAAATCTTCATGAGCGGTAAGGGATACTAGAATTCCAACTATCTATGCTTCAAAAACCATCTCAAATGAGAAATCTTCATCCACCATCTTCTTGAAACAAAGGTCCTTAATGGAGAGGTCTTATGCCTTGATTTATAGATGATGACCCCAAATAAAAAGAGGAGACTTCAGAAGGACATGTGATTCTACCTCTGGGGAAAAGTAAACCAGTTTCTTGAAGTGGTCTACATAGGCCATCACTGTCCATAGGACTTGCTGAATAGTCCTGACCTCTTCCAATTTCTTCTTCCTCACCTCTTCAGGTACAAACCATTATACAAAAGTGGTTTTAAACACCTCTTATGTCATCCCAGCTTACATTGATGATGGAGTATTCACCTTCAAATAATCCAAATCTAGACCGTAAAACAAACCCAGAATAGCACATGCTCTCACAACATAAAGAGCTCCCACTTATTTGAACGCACTCTTAACTTCCTCAAGCAATTCCATTGCCTTTAATGGTCCTTGATAACCACAAAAAATTGGAAACAACTTAGAAGAACCATAAACTATATTATACCCACTAGAAACATTGGGGACCATTCGTGGATACATATTCTAAACAAAACAATAAACACAACACCATAATCAACATCAACCTGATACATAATTCAAAATAACAACTGAAGATATAATAATAGGCTCACAAGGTAAGCACTACAATCACAACCAAAATTATTTTTTCAAAAAATCCATTTTCCCAATTCCAAAACCACATTTTCCAAGGCCACTATTCAAATATTGAAAACGGTTTTTCACAAAATAATAATCCACCATTTATAGAAAAACTAATTAACTAAATCATTTTGCATTTCAAAACCATTTTTGGAAAAACCCAATCCCAAAATTTGATTTCAAATACTGACTCGTGGAATCATATGAACTATTTCATATATATTCATTCCACTTTTTATTATATTATGAATGCACACATGCCACCATTCACTTTCCATACATACCAACACATATATGAATGTCCATAAGGAATACCAAGGGTCCCAAATAACATTTAATCATCAGACCTAAGTATTCGCCAAAATTTCAATCCAAATCAATTTATCTTTTAAAACCCTTTATTTTAAATCTAAAACTAAGTGAAATAAATCATTTCCACTTCAAAAACCAATTAATTTTATAAATCCCTCTCACACCAATCAAACCCAAAATAATTCATAACTCACACCAAACTATCAGAATGATGAACTAGTGTCCATACCAAACTTAGTGACATGGTTAGTGGGTCATTACATATGTAATAATTAACAACTAAGAGGACCTTGAACCATGTACTCCGACTTCACATAGGTCTCTAGTCCATATAAGATCACTACATAACAACAGATCGCCTCCATTTCCAATCTTCATCCATGCCTCAAAACCCAAAATAAAGACTCATATCACAGACTACCATTAGAAATTCGATGATCAGAATGAGAAAGGGTTCATGAGGTCTTTCTTGTACCTACCTCTTGAGTCCTGAAACTCCTAATCTTCAATCTACCTGACAACCCAAACAACTAGGGCCTCCTCTAAAAATATTTTTCAGGAACTAAACAAGGATTATATCTAACCTGATACCTGATGAAATCTGAGAAATGGATCAAAGGGAATTCACAATCCCTGTGGTTTGACATCTAATGATAAGCATCAATGTAATCACAATGAGAATGATTTTATTCCCAATCAAACCAGGATCTAAAAAAACAGAGCTTGCAACATAACCAACAATAACTGAGTATCAATAAATATACAAAACTAATCTAAATAAAAAAAAATTTGAACAAAAAAAACTAAATAGAAACTGAAACCAACCTTGCTACCTGAACTCTACATGATCTCTTCATCACTACTAACCACAAGACCAACATGCTCCTAGGAAAAAACAAGAACAAGAAACCAGTACCTAAAAAGTAGATCGTTTATACCGATGCCAATTGGGGAAATTATTGTGTGAGGTTAAATAGATCTGTAGGTAATCACTATAGATTCGATTTATTTCCTTTCCTAAAATAGTCAACAAAACTAGTTTTAAATAAATTATAAAAACTTGTTTTTTATCTTTTTTAAAAACCAAACACCATTTCGAAAAGTTACTATTTTAAGACAACACACATAATATTCCTTTTCAAAAATGGTTTCAAATTCCAAAACCTCATTTATAACCCCAATACCAAAAATGAAAACCAACCCGAGTAAAAACATCATTCTAAAAAATAAAGGAAACAATACATGTGTTGAAGATAAAGAATACATAATAACCTAGGCTAAAATCCAAACTAGTATTAGGCATAAACAGATTATAGATAGTGAGTCATGGGCATTTTCTAAATATATCTAGAATAAATCCCACATTATAATCATTTCGAACTCAACTTCTGACATATGGTGTAGCTCCATAGTGAATAAACAACTGAACTCTCTAAATAATCCAATCCCTTGGCATGACACGCCTAGCCCCATCAGGTCAAGGGGGTACCAACCAGTATAATTAGGTGTGACAAGAAACCATCACTCAACCCTCTAGATAGTTCCCAAGAATCCCATGATAATAATAATACTCATTAAAACAGTGTATAACAACCATAACAAACTATGTACTCGTGCACGATCCATTAGAGGGGATCCCATCCCAAGTTCTAATGGACTTAATACCGACAACCTTCCCATTCATGTTCCACTAGAGAAGATGTCAACCCAAAATTATAGTGGTTTACAAACATAATCAAATTCAACATAATCAAATATGAAAAGAAACTTATTTCATAATAATACTCATCTAAAAGTTAAATCTTACATGGAAAACACCCTTTTTCATAACAAACCCAATTGTCTATATCATATTAAAATAACAACTGATCCTTAAAGCTACCTGATTTTTAAACTAATTTTCTATCACATGACAACATTCCCACCGGTCCCATACATCAAATAAGTTCTAAAAAATCTAAATCATCAAAAAGTGTCAATCAGTCCTGCATATCAAGCCATATAAAAACCAACATTTCAAAGACAACACAAAGTTACAACCAAACCTTTAACATTTTATAAACCAAATCAAATCACAAAATTACAAATGAGACCTTATATCATTTTATTTACTAATTATTTCTAAAGATCCAAATGATCCTTTGTGATAATCATATATCAAGTCATGGCATGTGTGTTGAGTTATTTAACTTTCCATATTAACTATTCTCATCGATTCATTAGTAATTACTCAATAAATGACCCTTATAAAGAATTTTAGCTCACACATATTATTTTTTATTTCCATATTATTCATTGAACTTTCTAAGAAATATATATAAGGATATTCTATATGGAATAAATTTATCCTTGAAAGAAAAAATTATGTTGTAATTTGGGTATTGTTTTGTAATGAAAAACTCTTATATATACCCAGTTTACAGAGACTAGTAAACTCTTCAATACTCCAAGATTTTATTCCTTGTAATCATTCCAATTTAATGGTAGTATACACCAACTCCGTACTTCGATGGTCGGGTCAAAACACCTCAGTTATTAATGACAACCCACTCTTTATTCCTCTTCACCCCTTTACAAAACGTTTTTTCATAAGTTCCCTTACCAAATAGATGCATAAGATACCTCTCAAATACCTGTTTCAGTTTTTGTGATTATAAATAGATATTATAATCATTTTGGTTCTTATATAAGGAGGTTCCACAAAGAATATTATTGTGCTTAATATAGCATATTTATTTTATTTTGGTTTCTACCTACATCAAATATACTAAAATTATGCCTGTATATAACAAAAATATATCCAATATACTAATATTTTATTATTTTTATTGTATATATGAAATACATCTCCACCTCAATCAAATTTGATATGGAACCATCATCCATTTATACAGAAAACTACTGCTTTGTGAACCAATGTTGTTCATTTTCCACCATCACCTCTCATGGTGTGTTTTAATGATGGATTTAAAGTATATATATGATATTTGATACATATTTATTCCATTTAATTATGATATCATATATACCTTCTTGAATTCCATTCCTTTGGATATTTTATAATGTCACTTCTTTGGATGACAGACCACCACCTCATGATGCGATGTGATTCGTTTTTCAATAACTCATTATGTGGAATGTAATAAAGATAAAGTTAATTAATATAGGTGAGAAAAATAACTGATAAAAATATTCATGAAATATTTATCATTTTTATGAATTTATAGATCATTTTATTTCATACAATTGAAAATGTTAATGATGTTTGTGTACATGTGAATTACCGCCTCCATAAAGTGAGTAAATTATTTTTTATCACCATATCAAATGAATGAAATATATAAAGATACTTAAATAAATAATATTTTTATATGATATAATTAATATTCTTGTAAGATAAATGTTACATACTTCATGTCAATAATTTTCTTTTTAAAATGGAAATGTTACTCATACGTGCATACAACCTGATGTATCCATGCTCATAACATAATACATTTTTCATAATAATTATTCATGATTGGTTTTAAAATATTAATTGATATATAGAATATATAATTATATCTTTAATAGTATTCTATATATAGTGAAATAAATACCTTTTCGAAGAAAATCAACTTACCATAGTTAAATTTTTCATATATTTCAAATAGATTCAAAAGATATAATGTGAAATTAAATAATTAACTAATTTTTTATATAATGGTAAAAGGAAGAATAAATGGAATAATAGTCATGAAAAATGTTCTCAACAAAGAATAAAAATTATAATTTTTTTTTATCTTGGATGAAAAATAATATAAATAACGATTCATATTCAAGGTAGGGGACTTCATATCAATTTCCTTTCATTGATAAATATTTTTATGTTAGGAACCTATATTCTTTTATTATGTGTATATAAATAACCTTTGATATGTTAAATATTAAATTTATATATTCTTATGATATTTAATGTTTTATTAATGTTATTCATTCATGGGGATTACTATTAAAATGTTTTTGAATCTATAAGGTAATATTCTTTTAAAAATAATATTTAAAAGTATTCCTTATAACTCTATTTTTCCTCCATGTCCATATATTAAATATTATTTTACTATGGCCATGAATGTTTTATAAGGAAATATATTTTTTTGATTAAATTTATACCAAAAATAATCTTTTTATAGAATGTTTTAATTTTTTTACAAATAAAAAAATTAATGTTCTATTTTAATGTATATAATGAAAATGACTTTTCCCTCCACCATAACTGTTATTTGAAGTTTCTATTCCCATAAAATATTTAGTTTATTATTAAAATAATAACCCTTTCTCCATTTTTCAGGGTATTTTGTTTTTTTTAATTTTATTTGAAAAGTAAATTTTATTTTGGTATTGAAAATTGGTTTAAAAAATAAAATGTTGTTTGGATATATGAAAGTTATTTTCAAAGTATTTTAAAATAGTTTAAAAAAACTATTAATGAACTATTAAATAATAAAAAATTTCTTTCATGATATGGTACTTGATTATTATATTAGAATTGGGTCCATGCAGATAGTACAGGGTGATCCCAATATAGTTTAAATGATTCGTGTTCCAAGATAGCGTCAGGTATGCCCAATATAGATTCAATGATGTGTGCACCCAGATAGTTCTAAGTGATCTTGATATATTTTGTATGATGCATGAGACCATATATTTTTTCAATCCATTGGGTAATGTTTTATGTCTTAAAATGAATGAAGGAGGGGGTTGCCAAATGTTTTTTACCTTCTATTTAATTGGGTTTTTAATACTTTAAGCATGGGTTTAAAATATTTTTTAAATGTGATTATATTTGTTTCCAAAAAGATTTTTGATTTTATTTATATGGATTTTAATTTTTTTTTACGATCAAAAAGTATGTCTTATTCATGTGAAAATGATTTATTTCATTCATAAAATAACATAGATATAATCATAAAATGTTTTTAAAGTTATCATGTATTTTTCTAGATAATTTCATCTTTCTATGTACCTTAATGGGAATTTTGTTATCATCCCATGTTTTAAAATAATTTTCATAGGGATTGTGGATGGGTATGGGAAAGGAAGATTTCTTGTTGAAATTCATGAAGATTTTTGGTGAAAAGAAATCCTGGTTTATTCTAAAAGTTTTATATTATTGGAAAATTTATAATAATAATAATAATAACATTTATATTAATTAGTTTTTTTATTATTGATTACCTAATTATCTAATAATACGAACCAAAAAATATCCACGATATGATTGAAAGTTAATTCTTAAAGAAACCCCAATATTACTTCATGTTCAAGGTTGGGTCCTTATAGTTGGTATCAAAGGATGGGTAAGATAAATTTAGTGGTTAGGAAAATGGTAAATGCATGATCTTGAAATAATCTAAATTATGGTTAAATTGAAATGGTATAGAATTTTAATATCACCATGCTGCTACATCTAATGTATACTTATTCAGAATGTTTTTTGAAGAGGAAACATGGAATCTATAGTGGGAAGGCGTTGAGAGCAATATATATTTTACAAGTCAACATTTTAAGATAGTTGGAACTGGACTAGATTAGTTTTCTGTTGTGATAATATAGTTTTCAAAATCTATAAATGGTATTGGTATTAATGCTATAGAGGATTCTGATCAATGATGATGGAATATGTATATTGTAAGGAATTTCATTAAGAAACATCCCCAACAATTCATTTGATCATTTAACCTTGTGGTTGTTGAATCATGGATTAATTCAATTTATAAGACATTTCAATTCATGTGATGTTTAAAATTTCAAAATTTACCCATTTAAATTTATCGTTTGGAATGTGAAACTGATTATTAAGGCTCCTAGATTTTGAATATGGAAGATAAATATGATCCTAATTCCATGTAATGGGAAATATTTAATGATTGTTTCCATGAGAAATATTTTCTTAATTTTGTTTGGCTAAGTATAGGGAGGATATTAATATAATTGAGGAAAAAATATAATTATTTTGTAGTTTTATAGGATAAAAACTACACAAGATTGTCTACATATATGCTAGATATTATTTGGGAAACTGATAGTAAAATTAATTTATTTTAATCAACGATGAATCCAAGTTTATTAATATCATTTTTTAATGCGAATTTAAATGTTATGATATGTGGTTCATTTTTCTAAGAACATTGAATTGAATTTTCCAAACACATATTTTCCTGAAGATGAGGGTAGGAATAAAATATCATGTTTTAAGGAAATGGATAATCAAAAGGCTATGAAGATCATATTTAATCCCCCAAATTATCCAGGTGCGGTAGAAGTCCTTACAAGGACTATTTGATAGGTTTTTGACATTTTTGTTTGGTGTGGTTATTTTGGAAAAATATCTCATGATTATAATGAAAAGAGTTTTGAACAACAAAATAATGGGGTAACCAATAACTATCCAATGGTGGCGTTTTTTCACTGCTATGAGTGGGTTCATTATTCTAACATATGTCTAAAGTTATTTTCCCATGATGGAAATCATTATGTTTGGAAATAGAAATATGTTGGAAAGTCATTTTCTACTACTAAAGTAGATTATGGACTGTCGAAGAATGTAGTGATTTTCATGATACATGTTTATTCTAATTATAAAAATTCCCATTTTGATTATAGATCTTTTCATTCTCTCTTTATAAGAAATTTTCAAGTAAAATGTGAATATCACAAAAAGAAAATAATTGGGTTTAACAATGTTACATAGTCAGCTTTAAAAACCACAAAAATAAAAAAAAACATGGAGTTTCATGAAACTATAATGGATGAATATAATGTATGAAATTTTTTCAAAATTTATTCCTGGAAAAATGTGGTAAGAATCAAAAAGATTATTTTATTAAAGGAACTATATGATGTTTTTTATATGTAAAAGGAGGGAATAGGAAATTAATTTCTGATGAAAAGTGAAGATCTTAGAGTACATGGGGAAATTTAATAGAGTTCATCTATATGTAACATTATTAATTTAATGTTTTAAATGGGGGGAACCTGAAAACTATCTAAGTTAATTACATTATCTGGAGACTTATAAGGATGATATCCCTCTAAAATTTCATGTGATGGCCTATGATACTAGAAATACAAAAATAGTTTATGAATATCATAAGAAATGAGGAACACATATCACACACAAAAATACTATGATTGTCTTATTAATATCATTTTTAACAAACTCCTTTATATCTATAATGGTTCTTAAAAACCTAAAATGAAAAAATGATGATATTTTGAATCAAAAATAAAAACATCTAGTGGAACTATTATTATATTCAATGTATGTTACTCCTTTATAGTAATTATTTATGGTAATTTTATTCATATAATACTTTGATATCCTTCATTTAGTCTAAATAGTATTATTAATGGATTTTCAATCATGAAACAGGGGTCATGATATTTTTTTAATATATTAAAATAATGTCTAAAAATCACTTATTTACAATATATTAAAACAACGAAGACTATAATACATCAATGAAAAATTAAAACTATTATTTTGGGATATTGAATATAAATGGGTGAAGAAAAGTAAAAATTAATTAAAGTACTATTATAAGGGGAATGATGAGTTAACTTGTTATTCCAAGGAAAATTATGATAAAAAAATATTAAAACTTATATCTTGAGTCATTTTTATCTTATCATCACCCATAACTATTTTCCTTCAACCAATAAATGTTCTTGATCTCATGGGATATTAATAATTAACTGATTAATTGGACGGTGATATCATAACTCACATATAAAACATTGATATATATGTGCACCTATTGAAATAAATCATTAATTATATAATAATAAACCCTATAAAGAAAAATGAATTTCAAAAAATATCTAGATGGTATCACAAAAAATGTCTATAAGGATGAAAATGATTGATACCAAAAATCTTGTCATCCCAAAAGAGTATTTTATAAACAAAATTATTGGGTTATTCATTAAATATAATTTAAAAATAAATAAATCCTATTTCAAAAATAATAAATTTGTAGTGAGTCTATAAATTTGTTTCTAGAACACATTTTTAAAATTGACATAAAATAATATTTTTTGGGTCACAATCAACATTCATTTTTAAGAATGTGAAGTAAGAATATTGAAAAATTATTATTCTTAAAATATTCATCAATAAGATTTATGTTGAGTATATAAAGGTCATAAAAATGAAATTTTAGTTAAATATGAAACAAATTATTATTAAAGGGTGTAAAAATATTATTAATATATTGAAATACATTTTCTAAAAACCGATATTGAAAAAATAATTATAAATAATTATTTTGAAAAGTGGAAAGGGGAAATATGATGTCCATATTAGTTTATACATATTTTAGTTTCAAAATATGACAGGGGAATATTTTCTAGGCTGTTAAAAATGTATTTGGAATAGAATCCATCATCTATGGATGATAATATTAATTCCATGAATCGTAAAATATTTTGAAGAATGAATTAAATAATGAAAATAGTTTTATATTAAAACACATTTTTCCTTGTGATATAAAATAAATAGTATCAAATGAATTTTGAAATGGATAAACATAGATATTATGAAATAACTATGTTCATGTTAAATCCTTATAACTCAACAATAGAAGTTTAAATTACCAAATTCCCTTATGGAAAACCTATTCCATAAAGTAAGTGTAGCACCCCTGTTTCAAGTAAGTTACCCTTTATTTATACGTGTTAAGTATGTAATGTGTTTGGGTGACGTTTGGGATGGTTTGGAAGACTTTTGTAATGTTTTTAGGGCTTTTCTAGAGTTTCATAGATTGAGAACAATTAGTAAAAACCATGCAACTCCTACAGGAAACCGTGAAAGGTGAAATATAGGCTTTAGGATAGGTGCATGGATTCACACATAGTTTGGTCAAACCCTGCATCCACTTAAGAGAAACTATGATTTATGTTTATAGGGATTTTTCATGGTTGGAGAACTATTTTCTAACTATACGGGCTAACCATGAAAGGTGATTCTTGAGGCAGTGGCTGGTGCACGATTGGTGCACGATTTTCCAAATAATATGATACAATCAAGGAAAGTTAAAATATAGAGGCCAAAAATGTATGTTTCATTGTTTTACCCATTAAAAACTTTTTTAACCTTCATTTCAACCCTAACTTAGTCTCTCCTCCTCCAAAAGGCTGTGGAGACTTACTACTTTGATCTAGGAGAAATCCTTTGGAAAATCATAGTGTGTTGAAGGCCTAGTTTCCTGGTCTCTAAATCCATTTTTTTATTTTCAAGAATAAAATTTAAGAAGTGGGAAACTCATCTTCAATGCGACAATATAAATGACCAACTAGATTATATATAACAAAAACTTATTAAAACAAAAACCTCCATCCCAAATTTGAATGTCCAAAAGCAACTTGTTCATGTATCACATCACCTTAGTAAACTAAATCTCATGTTGCACACTTCCTTGAGAAGAAGCCCCTAATGTTACCACTTCAATAATGATAACCCTAAAAAATATCATCCTACTATATCAAGAATCATAAAAAACCCACATAGTTGTCATTTCAAATTCGTCATCACTCTCGACACCGACGTCTGACACCACCCAGAAACAAACGTCACCAAACCCATAAACCCAAATCGACTTAAAAACCAAAAAATCATCAAAAAGAAAGATCTAACATAGATAATAACACCAATTTATTTGTGTAATAAACACAAATAAAATATATCAAATAAGAAAAATACTTCACAGGATAAGACTGACTCATGAAATATCTAAAGAACTGGTGACAGTCGAACCACGCATCCTATAACCTCATAGATTCCACTAGTTCATATCTGAATGTCAGAGGCATCGAGGAACATAATGATAGGGTATGGTAGAGAAGTTGAGGTCTCTGAATGACACCATTTTCTATATAATAGAAAACCATTAGTAGTCATAACAAAAGAAATCTCATTCCATAATCACCTAAAAACACATCGACCTCCGGACCACATAACCCAAAAAATGCTTTGAATAGACACCCTAGCCCTGACCTAGAGAGATATAGGGTAATATAATGATATTTGTCTATATAAATTCTATGGAACAATATCTAAGGTGGTTTTTCAAATATTCAACCTGATTTTGTTGACTAATTTTTTTTCTTCTTTGTTTTTCCATAGTTTCTAATGTATGTGGATTCACTCTCAACTCATCATATTAGAAAATGAATGATTAGTTTAAAATTTATTGAATTTCTTGAAATTGTTTAGGAAATTACTTGAAAATAATGGTAGAAACAGTTATTCTAGTTTGTAGGTTTTTGGAAATTGGTCATTTTGAAAAGTGATTTGTTTATATATTTTGAAATGATGATTTTAAAATTTTTATTTTTTTGATTCATGGGAATGGTCTGACTGAAATTATTTCAGCAAAATTGAGGTTTTATTGGAATGGTTGGTTTGACATGGTTTTGGAATATATTTTTTGGTGTGAGTTCATGATTTTGACTTAACCCAAAGTAAGGGGTGTGTATCTTTAGGGTGGAAAGGGCATGAAACTAGATAAGGGGTGTGTGTCATTTGGGCATAAAAATATTAACCAATTACTGATGACATGGGGGATAGATGAGAAATAGTTTATGATTATGGAACTATCATTGAACCATGAATGTGTGGGTGTGTGTGTGAATCATATATTGGGTATAACTAAAATTAATGTGAAATAGTTGAAAGAGTTGTTTGGTTGTTTTCCTTGAAGGTTGCTTTCATATAGACATTTTTTATATTGATATTGACTGTTAAAATGTTTTAAATTATTATATATAAATTATTTTATATAAATTTTCTAAAATGTTCAATCCTATTGGTGTGAGTTGGTAAGTAATTTATGGAAAACCAATTTTGTTTCATTACTCACCCCCTACTTTGGATCTTTGGTATTTGTTCATATATTGTTTATCAAGGAAAAAGTAAATGGAAAGTAACACATTTCCTTAGAGGTCCTTTATGATATGTGGGAATGGATTAGGGATATGGATAATTGGTCATTTTAGGAGCTATGGTGTAATGTCATTGGAGTCATTGAGCTTTGTGGTTTATTCTTCGACTTTGGTACTCAAATTTTTTATTATGGAGTAGTTGATATTATTATCACCTGGTAGTACCTTCAGTTGTTTTACATTTTTATCATGTATCATATAGTTTTTGTTTGGCTGTGGTATACTTGGTTTTGGTTGTTTTATTTTCAAAGGTAAAATCAACCCCCAAGTATATCGAATCCCTTTATATGTATTTCCAGCCTTAGGAATCTTGGGGATGTAACCTATGGACTAGTAGCAATTCCACCTCAACTTAAGACAATGTTGAGGAGCGTAAAATAAAATGTGGTATCATCATTTTGGGTCCTTAACTTAAAAAGTATATCATTCTTCATCAGTTCATCTTTCATGTTGGGGAAAATGGTATTGGTTTTCAGTCTTGGAGTTGAAATTCAATATGGTTTAGTCCTTCAGTTGGGATGATAAAAATGAATAAAACTTTTATAATGTGAAATCTATAACATAAAATATATATCTAAACTATTTATACTAAACATTAAGTTATCATGGAGTTGGGTACATATGTTTTTTTGAAATAATTATAGGGATTTTATTCTCATTGTCATGGGTTTATCCAATGAGAAGGGCATGACATGAATTGATAGAAATGAGTTCCCACTAGGATTGTATATACCATTTGGAGTTATGATTTACGATTTGGTGAAAACATATTGATTTATAAAAAATGATTAAATTTTTTTCAAATATGAGAATTTGATAATTACTTGATAGTGATATTTTGAAAATGGTTTTATTTTCAAAAGCATGGTGGACTTTTCAAAAATTGATTGAAAAAGGGAAATTTTTTAATTTTTTGTAAGATTTATTATGACTGTTTTCATGTGGTAAATTTGAAATTGTTAAGCCTTCATTTTATATAGATTGAGAATTATGTAATTTTTTGTTTTTATAAACAATGGAACCTTTTAGGTGTTGTAGAAACCAACCAAAAGAGGCTACATATAATTTGGTTTCACCTGAGCCATGGGTCAACTAATAGAAAGTTCAAAGTATTGTATATTATTCTCAGATAGTGGATATCGGGGTCTATAGGTATGAACAAAGGCATATGGATCATTATGTTATGTTTTATAAGAAGAATCCACCCCTCTTTGAGGGTATTCGGTACCAAATAGTGAAATGGAGTTGCTGAATAGGATGAATTGAATTTGAAATTTCCTTACCACACCAGTAGAACTGAAAGTCAAGTTAGTGATTTATATATTAGAGGATCCTTCAGGTGAACAATGGGATTTAGAAATTTTGGGTAAATTAGACCATGGAATTTCATGAGAGGACATTGAAGAAATATTCAAAAAAAATAATTATATCCTCATATATTCAAATTTGATATAACGATATACTTTTTTAGATTGAATAATGAGATCCTCTTAGTGATAGAGTATGCAGCTAAATTCATGAATTTAGTCTGATTTCACTCAAAATTATAACTATTGCATCCTGAAAAGAAAAAATTTTATAATCAGATCTAAGGAAGTATATTATTGCAAATATTTTCATGATTTCTATTACAAATTATACATAGATAGTCAATAGATATATGGTGGTATAAAAGGGAAATATCACGAGATATGGTTGGGGGAAGCATGTTTATAAATATGGGTAATAGTGGGAACTCTAATGTAGGTAACAAGAGGAAGAGGGACACCTATTTCCAAGGTATTTTGATGACTTAGAATAAGTCAGCTAGATCAACAAATCTCCCTTATAAGATTAAAAGAAAACACTGATATTTTTAGTGTGTATTTTTTGATCACATAAAATAATAAGTATGGAATCACATAGAGAATACTAAAATTGAAACCATATGGTGAATCATCAGTGTTATTGTCATATTACTCCATGGTTAGGTGTCTAGGGCACATCTCATGTTTCACCGATGTCGTCCGCTTCGACGAGATGAGGGAAATAGGATACATCTCATCAAAAGAACTGATCTATCAATGGTGATTATAATAATACCCTGACTTCTTATGTATTTCAAAATCAATAGGGAGACAAATAATATAGTAGAGTGAGTATGTAGTTATATAAAGCTGAAAATTTTATTATGGATAATAAATCTAGACAATCAATGATGAGAGGTATGATTCCCTTGAATTCTACCCTTATGCAATATTTTTTTGATACGATTTTATCCCATTAATTTAGTTCTTCTCAGGATCATTATTTTCTAGGTTTTCATGTTCAGATGATGCCTTCAGTTTTAAAACATCAAACTCTTCTTGGTCAAAGTGAGTGTTGAGACTTTATATATAAATCATGTTCTATAATTAATGATGGAGTTAAGTTGATAGGAAGTTTCTATATGTTTGAAATGGATTTTTTTGACATAATCTTGGGTATGTAACAGTTGACAATGTTCAAGTATTATATCGATTGTTATATGTGAAAGTATACTTTTATGACTGATAATTGTGTCGAGCATCTCTTTAAAGGAGAGAGGAATGTAAATGCAGGTGAAACATGATTTTTGGAATAAGAATTTGGAATTATCTCATACCATTTGGTATCATTGACTTTGGTATCAATTGAAGAGGTTAGGAATAAAATTTTCCCAATAGTTTTTTATTAGTTTTTGTATATTTTTTCTAAAAATTTCTTAGGGTTCCCACCTACAAAAGAAGTGGAGTTTACAATTGATCTATTTCTGAGGAACATTCCTATTTCAAATCCATCTTATCATATTGAACAAAAATATTTAAAGTAATTTCAATTGAAGTTAGAATATCTTGAAATAAGAAGGTTCATTCATCCTAGCATGCCTTCGTGGGCATAACTAATCCTATTTGTCAAAAAGGTGGGTGGATCTCTTCAGTTGTGTGTGTATAATCATAAACATAACCAGATTGTGATAATTAATCAATATCCACTTCCACTCATTTATTATCTATTTAATCAATTTATAGGAGATCAGTGGCTCTCTAAGATTTACTTTCAATCATAACATTACCAATTTTAGGTTTGGAAGGTTGATATCCTGAAAATAACATTCTGAATTAGATATGACCATTACGAGTAACTGGTTATGCCTTTAGATCTTATGAATTCACTAGCGTTCTTTAGGAAATAGATGAATTGGATATTTATGAGATATATGGGTTCTTTTTTGGTGGTGTTTGTGGATGACATATTGGTTTCTTTGAGGATATGGTATGTTCCATGAGCAAGTCTAAGCGACAATGTTGGTATTTTTGTGGGGTCATCATTTTAATGAAAAATTATCAAAGTGTTATTTTTGGATGTAAGAGCTATGTTTTGTTGGACATGAAATCACTGAAAGAGGTTATTTTGTGGATCCAGAAAAGATAAAGGTTATTATCTCTTAAAAACAGCCAAATAATTTCTTCGAGGTACACAGTTTCCTTAGATTGACCGGCTATTATCAATGATTGTTTTAGGATTTCTCAATACTAGCTTCAATTATAATATATTTGATAAGGAAAATTTTTCGTTTTTAATCGAATGAAGAATTTCATAAGTCTTTTCAAGTCCTAAAATTCCTCTTCACATCATAACCAATCTTTATATTCTTAGAATAAGGACAAGGGTATGTGGTGTATTGTGATTCTTCAAGACATTGGTTGGGATGTGATATCATGAAAAGATATCACCCCATTTCTTATGGCTCATGGAAGTTATAGTTTTATGATAATAACTACCCAATTCATGATTTCAATTTAGCTTATATAGTCCATAATTTGAATTCTTCGTGTCATTACCTCTTTGGTGATAAATTTACGGTGTTTGTGGATCATATGAGCTTCAAAAATATTTTCTCATAAAGTTATATCAATCTAAGAAAAATAAAATTGATGGATTGTCACCAAATTTTTTACTTTGACTTGATGTATAAATTGGGAAAGAGAATTTTATTTATGGATACATTAATCAAAAACTCATATTTTAAGTTGGAAAAGAAGCTTCATATCAGTGGAATTTGATTAAATTCATACCTGACATGCACTTGGAATGTGAAGACCAACTTAATGTTGTGGTTTTCATTCCAGTTTATTTTGTTCCTGATTTGGTGCAGATAGTTAAAGGGGAAAATACATCTGATTGAGAATGTATTTTTTGAGGTCAAAACTCAATGGTTAGGAGACTTTATAGGGATGGAAGATGGATGTGAGTTAAATCGTTTTGTATCAAGATGAGAAGGGTGTACCTTAGGGTTTTTAAGTACAACTTATTCATGCTTACCACCATTTGATATGGGATGTTCATCCTGGAATACATAATATGTATAATGTGTTGAAAGATTTTTTTTTGACCAGAAAAGGAAGGTGGATGAAGGTTTTTCATAATGCCTCACTTGTCATCAGGTTATGGCAGAGCATCAGCGACTAGTAGGTATGTTACAATATCTAACTATTCTAGTTTGGAAGTGGGAGCAGATAACTATGTATTGTCTAATAAGTCTCACAATAATGGTTTGGAAACATGATTTTGTATGGGTGATGGTATACCGGCTCAGAATTTAATATCATCTAATTTATATTCATGAATCTTATATGGAGGAGGACTTTTCAAGAATCACTATCTAAGAAGTGGTAAAGAGGCATAGTGTACCAGTTTAGATAGTGTCTGATAGAGATATTAGGTTTAAATATCATTTCTATAAATTTATATTGAAACCCATTGGGGCTCAGTTTACAAAGAGTTTGATGTATAATCCTTATAAAAATTGAAAATAAGAACAGACGATACAAACTTTGGAATAAATGTGGTGGGATTTGGTAATGGATTTTGGTGTCTCATGGGAGGAGCATATACCCTTAGTGGATTACTCATATAACAATAGTTATCAGGACTCAACACATATGGATCCTTTTGAAGCATTTTACGGGTGTCCTTTTCATTATCCACTTCATTGGTTGTAATTTGTGAGAACTATCTTTATGGACTTATCTTTGTTTAAGATATAACAGAGAATATTCAGTTGATAAGGAAATATATAGTGATGGCACATATTTGTCAGAAATCATATGTAGATCATCATTGACGATCATTATCATTCATGTTTTGTGATCATGTATTTTTTTGAATCTCTCCAAGGCCTAGATATCATCATTTTAAGAAACATGGAATGATATATCCTCAAAACATAATCCCTTTTGACATACTTGAACAAGTTGGTGTGGTGAAATATCTGTTGTCTTTGTAACTATGGGTTTGTGTAGTGCATAATGTGTTTCATGTATCTCAGTTGAATAATTATCAACATGATTGAGACCATTTGATTTTATAGAATCATGTTGACCTAGATATTGGTTGGCCCAAACTCTTTTTAGACAATAGTGGGATTCTATATTATGGGGATGGGAAGACCAATAGTGGGGAGAATGTAGCGCCCTCAATATCAATTATGTAACTGTCTATTTATTCTTTTTATGTATATAAAGTGTTTGGGTGATGTTTTTAGGGGTTTGGAGGACTTTTAAGATGTTTTGGGGGATTTTTGGAGTTTCACAATTTTATCAGGGTTAGAAAAGACCATGAAACTCCTACAAAAAACTATGGAAAGTGAAACAAAAGCTTCTGGGTAGATGCATGGTTAGGCACATGGTATGGACAAACTGTGTGGCCACTAAGGAGAATCCTTACTTCTGGCGTAGATGTCATTTTTAGAGTTTGAGAATGGTTTCTCTAACTAGGTAGACTAACCATGCAAGGTTCCTATTGAGGTAGTGGTCGGTCCATAGCTGGCACACTGTTTTCCTAACCATGTGACCCAACCATGAATGGTTAAAAGGTAGATCCTAAAAAAATTATCTAACTAGGTTTTACCCCTAAACATCTCATTGTTTCTCCATTTCAACCCTAATTCATTTTTTCCTCCTCCCAAACACTATGGAGTCTTTCTTATTCGATATAGGAGTGACCTATTGGAAAATGATGGTTTGTTGAAGGCTAGATTGCTTGGTAAGTTTTTGTTCTCTGTTCTTTTTCTTAGATCTACCATTCTGACCTCTCTGGGATTCATATATCTAGTCCAAATGAGATATATATTTGAATTTTTATGAAAATCATGATGATATTGGGCTATGTGGATGTTATGGAATGAGATCTGATCCACCTTTTAGAGATTCACACTAGTTTTGTTGATGAATTTTTGTCATTCTTCATTTACCCTATAGTTTCTGAGGTAGGTGGATTCAATCTTGAATCCTATTACTAAAAAAGTATCACTTAGTTTGAAATTGATTGAATTTATTCACATTTATTGTGATATTGATGTGAAAATAATGGTATAAACCCTTATTAGTGATGGTTTGTGGATTTTAGGAAATTAGTTGTTTTTTAAATTGATTTCAATATGGATTTTAAAGTAATGATTTTAAAATTTTGATTCTTTTATTCATGGAAATAGTATGATTGAACTGTTTTAAAAAAATTGAGGTTTTGTTTAAATGTCAGGAAATATTTGGTTTGAAATCGTTTTGGAATACCTGGGTTTGTGTGAGTTCATGCTTTCTACATGACCCTGAATATGGTGTGTGTACCATTGGGGTACAAGGGACATGACCTAGGATAAGGGGCTTGTGTCGTTGGGGAAAAATGAGATTAAACACTTAGTGATGACTTTTTGAATGTATGAGATACATCTTATGAGTATGGAACTACTATTGAAGCATGTATGTATTGTTTTGTGTTTGAATCATGGATTGGGTATTCCAAAAAGAAAAGTAAATTTTTTTGAAATACTTCTTTATTTTTTTCCATGTAAAAGTTTTTGGTATATAAATTGTTTTATATTTATTATAAACTGATATATTGCCTTAAATTGATTTATATAAATCATTTTATATAAATGGTATTACATTTTTTTTCCTAGATTCGTGATTTCATTACTCATCCCCTGCTATTTCACTTTGGTTCTTTTGAACATATTTTTATTGAGACATAAGTAAAGGGAAATTCTTTAATTTCATTAGTTGTGATTCTTGGTAATTGCCCATGGATTAGAGAGTTAGAGCATCAAGCATGTAGGGAGCTGTGGTATTATGTCATTAGATTCTTTGAGGTTTTTGTTTTCTTTTAACTCTATGCTACTCAATTTTTTTGGGTTGTTTTTATTATTATCCCTTTGTATTACTTTGATTTGTGTCACATTGTTATCTTACACAATTTAGTTGTTGTTTGGTTATGAAATACTGGGTTGTAATTGTTTTATTTTCAATGTTAAAATTGTCCCCCAACTGTATTGAAGACATTGAAATTTATTACTATCCTTTTTCATGAAGGGTATGTCTCCTAAGTCCTAGTAGAAATTCAAACTCAACTCATGCCAATGTGGTGCGGGACATTACAGTAAGAATATTTATAAAAGTGTTTAATGGGAAAATAATTTTAATTACTAATTAAAAGTGAAAATACTACATTATATATTCATAGGGTATAATGTACCCAACATTAATGATATATGTTCATGTGGAATAATTCCAACTTATTGAATAATAAGTTACATAACAATACACTATTAACATGAGGGGAATCTAAATAAAATCCATTTTAATGTTATTTATTTAAAATTAAGATTATGTTCCATGAATAAAATGGATATAATGATTTAATATCTCATTTTTTATTTATATATTCCTTATAGATTTAATAATCAACAGAACACAAAACATGCCTCAAATAGAATAATTTCATGCCAAAGTTGTACCATATATCCTCGCATCCTTGAATAAGCCCAACCTTTAGTATAACCAACATAAATATGGTAATATATTATTTTAGAACCCTAAGAATATATATAAACAATTATAATTCTCATAAAAATCATTCTAAACACACACACAATCATATATATATATATATATAGTAAGTTTTAAATTATATTCAATATTCAGATAAAGTAATCTAGATTGTTTCGAACTAGTTTTATAAGAGTGTTTTTACTATACATTATTCATCTAAATATAATATTTAAAATATCACTAATGATAATATATTGGATATTTAATAATGATTTTTGAATTTTAAACTATCTTTATTTTGTGGTTCAATATTTTACCTTGAAGATGAAATCGATAACATCTATATTTCAGTGATTCTTAACCAATAAAAGATGTTTTGTTAATTAATGAGTTAAATATTAAAATAAGATTATATAACTATAATGAAATAAATATTTTAATATATATATATATATATCTTATTATATTAGTAATTAAGATGCAATATTCATCAATTCTATAAATTCATTATCATTGTTCAATTTGGTTGTTAAACTAACCCAAACCCAAAAATAACATGATTAATATGTGATTATGAGATGGTTTTTTTTAATTATAATTATAATAGTTGTATAATAATATTATATATAGTTAATTAGGGTGATATATCAAAATTTTAAATAATTTAATTAAAAATAAAAAATATAAAGTGATTACTTAAATTTTTTTTTTCCACTTTATATCTTCTTTTTTTTGAACAGTTGGATTTACAATTATAGTTTTTTCACATATATTTAATAGGATCTATAATTTTCCATAAAATAACATAAATTATTCCTGAAAATAATTTTTATCCTTTAAAGATATTCATATAACAATCAATGATTATTGATATGGAAAAAAGGAACACACTATTCAGTTGAGGTCGTAATCTTAACACACTAATGGATGTTGTTTTGGTTTTCCTTAGAATGGGAAAGAGGAGAAATATGATTTATATTTAAATATAATTAAATAAGTTTTAGATATCATAAATAAATATGATATTTAATTTTTAAACATTCCATGTTGGGAGGTGAGGGAAAATGAACCTACTACTTCAGGGAGGTGGTAATCCACAGATACATGTGATTCAGGTTTTCTTTTTTCTTAATGAAAACAAAACAAATTTGGTTATTATTGTAACATTAATTTAATAAAATATTAGTATAATAGTGATGAATATATTAAATTATGATATAGTTTCTGAATATATTAAATTCATTTAATTTAATTCAATTTTTAAATGTAATAAGCAATATTTTTTGAAATTAACAAAAAAAATTAGATTATTAAAACCCATTTTTAGAAAATATTAATTAATATTTAAAATATAAAAAAAAGTTTGTAATTCAAACATAATATTTTAGAATATATAATTAAACACATGAAAATATTTTTCATGTATAAAAGGGTTTCATAATTTTTTTATTTTTATCAAATTTATTACATAAAATTCATGTTAATTTTCAAAATGGTAACTTGTGTTATTAAGCTAAAAAACTTTTTTATAAAAATCCCAAAAATTGATAATAATCATATATTATTATTAGTCATAAAATTATGTTCATTAAGTCAAATTAAATTCCAATAATTTGATAATTCAATATTAAAACATAATCATAAAATATAGTAGGAAAATTATCATATGGGAAAATAGTTTTTCATTTGTTCATTATTCTTTATTTTTATTTCCCAACAATTACTAATTAATATGTTCATAATATTTTTCATTTAAAATTATAAATATATTTTATTATTATTTAATAAAAATATAATTATTTTCTTAAAATAAGAAAAAACTAATTTTTTATATAGTATTTTAAAGGATAAAATAATTTTCATAGATGTTTCGGTTTTACTAATTATATTTCATTAGTTTCAAAAGTAGTATTCATTATATTTGAATGGATATTTATTAATTTGGTTAGTTCATACCATACATACTAATAAATTAATGTGTTTCTAATGATAATATTTAATATTGATATTATACTAATATATATATTTTGGTTTTGGTTTTAGATTGATGTTGTACAAGGAGTAAGCTTTCAGATACAATATTTTTGGAGGGGAAATACACAGTGCGATTTTTGATAGTTATATTCTACAAATTTTATATAAATTACTTCTTATTAATTTTTAATATCACAAAATAAATATTATATTAAAGGGTATTGATAGGATTGACATGACTCGAATTTTAATTTCAAATGTGGTATCAACAATGCTCATTATGGCTATACTATAATACACAATTTTTCCTTCCTAAGATTTATGTCAAAATATTGAGATTCTTTTCAACCATTTGAATTTCAAACCCCTTATGATTTATTTTCCTAGAGAATATTTAGTCATCATTAACTTGATAGATGATTATATTCTAATTTGAGATATGAAATATGATTTCTCTATTTCATAAATTAATATAAACGCTTTATGAGAATATTATATCCATTATTAAAATACCATTATATTCATGAAAAGGGATACTTATAAGATTCACATTCTCATTAATTCCCACATAAAATACAATAATTAAAAAACTAGAAGTTTTCAATGAATCTTAAACCATCAGGGTGGTGATTTAATTCTCATATAAAACATCCAAGGTAAATTATGGTGGATATATTAGACTCCAATCAAAAATAATTTGTAAAATATAACTGTTTCCTAATTATTAGGATCAAAATTAATACCACCAAATCCATTTTTTCATTTTCTAAAAATCCACTTTAAGGATTATCAGTTACCTAGCAATTCAAAAGGGTAGACCAAAAGCAGCACATCCCCATCATTCAAAATTCAAAATTAAGAGTCATCATCACCCATCTCGATTCACAAGACATCTCAAGACATGTGCCAACCTTGAGTCCCACACCCATCGCAACGAATTTCCTATCTTTTTTCCTCCCCATCTTCACAATGCCTGCAAGGAACACCAAAATCCCCCATCGTCGTTCATCATTTCCACCATCTCACAAGTTTCCACTTTGTCATCGTCACTGCCCTTGTCACCAATCCATTTCCTCTATAATTTTCATCATCCAAACACTATACCTATCCACTGGGGAACGTCATAATCCATCGATCAACCGTCGTTAAATGTATATCCTTATCTGAATCCATCATCACTGAACACTATAAAAAACCAGTATAACACCATCGTGAACACCAAAATCCTCCAAGGAATATCAGAGCCATTTTCAAAGGAAAAAACCAAAGGAACATAGTAATTAGAGAAGATACAACTTGTCTCACCCTTTAGAAACTGTTACTACTCCTCAGACATATCCCAAAACTCCCTTGGAATTTGATGATTACAAAAATTTACCTTAAAAAACTTAACCATACACTATCTACCAAATTGTTTTTCCTATAATTGATTTAGTATGAGCTATATAACTTATCATTAAACCAATTTCATTCACTGATTCCCCAATTTCGTTCTATATTCACCATATTATACTAAATTTGTGTTCTCTCCTAACTCTTAACATAATCCCTCGTTATAACTAGTAAATCATTTATTCGTAGGGGTTCCTAAGGATAATATGATTAGAAAATGAATATACCTTAGTATTTTCAAAACATGTGTGTATTTATGAATCCTTTTAGTGAAATAGTTGAAATCATAGTTAATACCCAATCCTCCCTTTTCAGGTTTATTATCCCTATGTACATATGTACCAAATCATGTATACCCTTTAAGTCTCCAAATTGAGATTTAGTTTCTAGTAGAACCACACAATCTATATATTATAATAACTTCGGGATGATATCACAAACCTACACTAATAACTTACACTTGTAAATAGAGTTTTCACTAAGGTTATCTTATACTAATCACAAAAAATTAGACAATTAGTCCTAAAAAATAATCGACACCTTCTCTGATACCCACTCTGGATCCCAGGGCCTACACTCTGGAGCCTAGATCTAAAAAACAATATTTATATACTATCATTGATTAAATTTTAGATGATAAATGACAAAAATAAATATAATAAAATAAATTTTAACATTATATTCTTTATATTCTCAAAATTATTGAGAATGGATGGTTTAGTGTCTTTGAGGAATAGTTACATATACAACATATTTTACACAACATGTGAATATCACTTTATAATATCACCATACTAGAAATTATTATAAATGTATAATAAACTCATATCATCCAAATAAAATAATGAATGGACATATAAGAAATTATTGAACTCAAATTATTAGTGTGAAAAATATTTCACTAAAGAATAATGGTTAGATCATAAGAATGTTACATAACATGGACACATAAAGAAATATTTGATAGAAATATTTTTTGAGCATAATATTATGGTAAGGTCATAAAAAGGGTATGATAATCATATCATTGATTTGAATAATATGAAAATAGATATATATATTGAAAATATTAAAATATTTTGGGATAAAAACACAAATACCCTCTATAGTATTTGGATACAATCCATTTACATGTTTAGGAATAGAAAAATCACATGTACATATTTAGTCTCTGGATATAACCCATGTAACTCTTTAGGATTAGGTAGGATTAGTCCACATCATGTGTTCCTCCATATGTTTAATAAATAAACCTTGAACCTCTTTAATCTCATGAGATATTAAATATTAAAAAATACATTGGAGGGAGATATAGGAATCATACCATTAAACATCCAAACATAGGTGGTCTAATTGAAAACAATCATTCATTATATTATAGTGATCTCCTGTAGTGAGAAATGGGGTTTACAACATTTCTAGATTATATTACAAAAATTTAAATTAAGGATTAAAATGATTGATTCCCAGGATTCATTCACTCAATGGATTATTTAATAAGAAAATTTATATGGTGATAAATGAAAAATAATATGCATGTAAATAAATCAATTTTGGAAAATGATTAAATTATTATCTAAACTATAAAATAGTTTTTATATAAAAATTTTAACATTTTTAAAAATTTATAAGATTTTAATGACATTCTGTAAGGACCTGGCCTTAAACATTATATATTATAGTGTTTTTTAACTAGAATTAAAATTATGGTATCTTTTCTCTTAATAGATTTATAAAATTATAAAAAAACTCTAATAAATTAAATCCATAATTTATATGTTCATAGTTATACTCATTGTCTATTTTTCACTAATGGTAACCCTTTTTTAAAAAAACATGATTTATTTTAATGACATATTCTTTGTATTTACCAATATTTATGACTAGTGAATAACATTTGAAAACTTTGGGGGAGAATAAAATCTCAGTAAGATACATAAAAGAAAGGAAACCACTAGTCCAGTGGAAATCCATAAAACATTTTCTTTAAAACATACATTTTTACCAAGAAAAAGGAATCATCTTTTCAATATTATAATTATCTTACCTTTTGAAAATCAAACAATTTTCATGAAAACTCTTTGCAGGAATATAAGATATAATTAGGTAACTTGGGACTTAATTATATTCAAATGGAATAACCCTAAAGTCGACTTCCATACATGTCACTCTTATAAATGGAATAACTATATAGTTTACTTCCATTCCCAACAAATCAAAGGTTATTACATAATCACCCATCCTTGGTTTATCATGGAACTGCCCGTTATTGGTTTATCATGTAACTACCCGTCAAATGTCCAAGTACCATTATATAATCCTTACAAATAAAATCATGCAATTTTCTACATGTCACTCTTAAAATTTCATTTTCAATCATAATAAAACAATTCTTGTTATTGAAATAATCAACCCATTTTAAACATTTAAAAATAGATTTCTAAATCAATGTTCTTAATACCACTTTGAACAAATTGAAAGAAAATTAAAAATTACCATTTTACAGAAATCATTTCCATATAAACAAATTTATAGAACTCATTTTTAAAAACATCTACATGAATGTTAAAGAATAAGAAAATAAATAGGTAATCTGTTTAAAAATATTTTTTTAGTTAAAAAGTATCTTACCTTGAGTTTGACTCATCATGTACAATCATTACATTCTGGAATAAGGAAATTAGATTAATTATTTACTTTCATGAGAACCTATTTCAATTTTATTATTCCTTTCATATGTCATGAACCATTCTTCATGATTGAGAGTAGAAGGTTATATGTCATGACCTTCCTTCTTTAATATGAAAAATAGGTCATAACGACCCCCCCCCCCCCCTCGAGTCCCACCTCTGGTAAGCCTCAGGGTGGCGACCAGCACCAAGGGTATAAAATCTCACAAAATGGAATCCATTAAACTTTTTATAGAAACGAAGATCAGGATATAAGATAATCTATCACAAAATTACACCAATAATTATATATTATGTAAAACCAAAATACATCCCACACGCATGTTTTAAAATAAAAATACTAAAAATATAATAAATCTAAAAAGTAAGTACCAAAAAGAAGGTTAACAAGTGACATAGAAACTATCCCAAATTTCAAGATAGTAATGACCATCACATTTTCTATTGTCCTCCTAGAAACTTGAAAATAGTTTTATGTACGTAGGGTGATCATATAAGTATACTCAATAGGAAAAAAACCAAGTCTCCATTGGAAAAGTTGGAGAATCATAATAATGCCCCTATATGAAATTACTATAAACCAATAAAACCTAACAAGAAATACTAGCGATCCCAACCTCACCAAGACACACTCAACAAATAATTCAAGTCATGTAATTTAATATAGTAATCACATTAACATTTGGGTAACTTTAACCACTTCCCACTGGTTAACTTCTCATTCCCTAACATCAATCGTCTTGGCGCTTCTATACACTTCCACAAGCCTCGTGTCACAACCCACCTGCACACACCCTAAGCTTCAAAGCTAGTCCTAAAACTTGGTAAAAAAATCTCAAAACATCACACCTGGAGACACTTATTCCACAACCGTACCACAGCTTTCCCACAGACACCTAAGCCAAAACCAACCCTCATTCTGAAGACACCGGATAAATCACACCACATTTCATCTGATAAACACCTAGGAAATCACACCTCATTTCATCCTGTAAACTCTTCTTCCTCACAACCACACCACAACATTAATGAAGAGTCTTGGAATACCAATCCCTAAAATAAGGTGTAGGGAAGAGCCAATAAAAATCCATCCATCCTCCCATCGAGACATTGGTAAAGGACTCCCTCCCCCATGACAATGGGTGTGTTCGACACATAGTTCGCTACTAGAGTGGGGTTCATATAAAAAAACATAAGGAAGTAAAAGTATATAGATAGGTATCAAACACTAATCCCAACCCATGGTTTTTTACAATAAACAACCATCCCAAAAAACCTTCTTTGCTGCTAACACTAAATGCATTTATCAACACCAGCAACAGTCACTTCAAAAGTTGATAAATGAAAGTCGCTTCACAACAATCCATGGATTAAAACATACCCCAACAAATTCAATTAATAAATTGTCTTCATTTATTAAGAAAAACATTTATTTATTCCATACCTACCAAGGAAAATACCAACCAAATAACATGACATGCTACAGAGCATAAAATACACATAGGAAGAAGAAAAAAGTTAAAAAAAATTCCACTCCACATTTCCTCTCCACTTTATGCCCATTAAAACCAATTCCATCATCATTTTTCAAATTCATTCCACCCAATCCACCATCTCAAATAAAAAACCACAAACTCATAGCCACATACATTAAATCTCCTCATGATAACCATCGAAAGCCTCACTACACAAACATACCACACAAATAAATAGAAAAAAACACAACCTCGCTATCGTCCCACTGCACAACACCGCTCATCCATTCCACAATAAAAAATCTCTCAATTTTAGATTCCATTTCACCACCTAAACCACCTCATACACATAGTCACCCTCCCAACCGTGGCACCAAACAACCTGCACATGGAACATGTCAGAATAAAACCACACATAGCACATAGCCACACCAAACAAGGAAAAGTGTATTCTGATTTAAAAAACACTCATTATTTAATTTCACTTTGATAATCCAAGGATTATCACATGTCAAATTAGATCATGAGGCATCAATTTATTTAACCAGGTATATGTGTTTAATCAATTTCATAAATATATGGTCATTCAACAAAGTAAAAACTATAGGTATTCACAAGACATCATAGGTGTCCACACAAAGACCATCAATAGTCCGGATTTTTAGTAGTCATACATCTCATACATATCACTTTATCAACTGATAAAAAAGCAGAACATATGTAACTTTCTCCCATTACTGCTTGTTGATCATTGAACAGATTCAATTATCTTTATTAATTTGGTATTATACTATCTTCACAAGGAAAAATTTCATACACCAAACCCACATGATACAAAATTAAAAGATAGATTAAGGAATACCTACCTCGAAGAACAAATAATCAACATATTATTATTTCACCAAGATAGGGGGTGTGGAAGCAGTAAGAAGAATCCTCCTGTGAAACATGATCCAAACCCTCAACAAAAACACATGACACCTTGGGGAAGAAATGTTTCGGGAGAACCGAGTAAAAATGGAAGCATACAAGGAATAAAGGATCTAAACATAAGACAATCTTGATCCTATATGAATGGGAGAAACGGTTTTTAAAATCCATTAAAGCTGAATCAGGATCAAAACCATGTGTTTTTTCTATCTAAAAGCCTCATGAGAGTTTCGATTTTAATGATATATTTAATATCATTTAAAATGGATTAAAAAATACTTAAACATGGTATTAAAATTAATTTACATCAAAGAAAATTTTAAAGGGTAAAATCTATAAAAACATGGAAAAAATTGGAATTTTGAAAAACTATCAGAATTGACTCACCGTTGGGTGAGTAACTAGTGAGAGATATTGGTAGTGATTCACCATTATATGAGTCACCATTTAGTGAGATACAATTAGATGAGTCATTTTTCAATGATCTACAATCGGATGACTCACCATTGGATGACTCACAGGGGTGACCCACCATTTTGAGTCACCATTCCTAACTCCTTATCAGACAACTCATCGGTGTGCCCCACCATTGAGAGTAACTGGTCCAAACTCAAAATTAGAGGACTCAACGGTGATACCCACCATTGTGAGTCACTAGTCCTGACTCACTGCTTGATGACTCACAGGTGCAACCCACCGTTGTAATTCACTGGTCCTAACTGGCCGTTAATGACCCATTGTTCCCAGATCACCATTAGAATATTGGAAAACTCTTTAAATGAGCTATTGTAACCTCCCAAAACACCACAAACACTGGTGTTTTACAAAGTAAAGGACTGAGGAGGTCCAATCCATACATAATATACCTCTCAAAATATTCTCTCCCTTGAGAATTCAAAACCAAAACCATAAGAAAGAGGGGTCCAAATAACCATCCCATAAAATACCTCTCAAGTATCTCGATATTCTTCAAACACATATACCACCATCAAGGTCCAATAATAAACCACCATGTTTTGTTTATAAGTTGGGGTGAAACCTCAACATCCAAGAAAACCTCTTCCGATATCTGCTAAACCAACCGATAAAAAGACACACCACACTAGAACAACCACTAAACTGACCGTAAACATGAACCAAGGAATTCCATCCTCTGTATCAGGATACTTTCTTCTATAGGGGGTACTAACTCACCCATACAGATTTAATCACATAATAATTAATGTGCCTCAATTTGTAATTATGTCTTCCACTTTTCATAGGTGAGGACTTTATCACATGTCACGAAATAAGAAAAAACTCATCTTATAACACACAAGGTTCAAAAAATACCACATAAGGAAAAACATAACAAAAAAAAACACAGAACAACTCCCGGTACTGGGCATGCATATGTGATTATTGTTCCCAATTACTCTCCTCTATTCCACCATACATTCACAACACATGAACCAAAGGAACAGTCCATCCATGGATAACCTTCTCCTGATGATCTTTTATCGCTAGTGTCTCCTCCACATATGTCACATCATCTTCAATATCCAAATCTTGTCAGTATATGACATTGAAGTCATCGTGAATAAACTTTCGAAGTTGATTGATGTGAAAAATGTCATGGTTCCTCTCCAACTATAGTGGAAGTGATAACCGGTATGTTACATTTCCAAATCATCCTCACACCTCAAAGGGCCTAATGAACTTGGGAGAAATATTTCTCTCTCTTCTAACCCTCTGCAGCCCATGTAAAGGGTAATCCATAAAGAATACATGGTCTCCGACTTTGATCACTAAGGGACTCCTCATATGATTGACATGTGACTTTTTCGGTTCTTTGTTTCCTTCATCCTATCACGAATGTGTAGAAATTTCTCTATCATGCTTTGCACTACCTCAGACTAAAAAATATATCTCCCCAACCATTGTCATGTAGAAAGGTGAATGACACAATATCCTATAAAAATATTCAAATGGATCCATGCTAATGGACGAGTGATAGCTATTATTTTAAGAAAACTCTACCAAGGGAATGTGTCATACCCATGATCTACCAAAGTCCAAGATGCATGCTCTAAACATGTATTCTAGTATCTGGATAGTCTTCTCTATATGCCCATCTGTCAGAGGGTGAAAATAATTATTGAGGCGTAACTCAGTTCAAAAATCATGATATAATCCCCTATAGAATCGTGAGGTAATGCGTATGTCCTAGTATAATACAATGGACCTCATAACTCCAAGGATTTTCACCACCTCATCCACATACCTCATGTCTAAGTAATCCACTACGTCTAACTCCTTAATCACTTGGAAGCGAGCTAATTTCATCATCTGATCCACCACTACCTAGATCACATTGCATACTCCCTGAATCATAGGTAACCCTTTATGGAAATCCATCAAGATGTCATCCCATTTCCACATGGGGGAATCTAATGGCTGAAAAAAATCACCAAGAACATGATACTCAGCCTTCACTTGTTGGCACACTAAGAACCACTCCACAAACTCCTCTACCACCTATTTCATCTCAAGCCACCAAGACTTCTCTCTCGTGTCGTGGTTCATCTTATAAACTCTTGGTTGTACCGCTAAGGGTGATATATGAAACAAATAGAGGGATCCATCATGCATCACTACTATTACAAATAGTATTCAATGGAACATCATCTGATTCTTACCATACTCCAACCATCCCTCTGAGGCACCACCATAGTCAACACGATCATGCATCAATTATACCTCTATGGCTCCCCATTAAGACTCCTATACCTTCTATATTAGAGAAAACTGCACCATAATCTGAAATAGACTGCATCTTTCACCATCCATTCCTACATCCGTATAAAAAGATTCCAATCCCTCCACCTCCTTCCAAGAATTAGAAGAGTCATGTACAACTCCCTTCTATGAATTCCTTCTCAAATCATCATCCATGTCATTCCCCTTTCCATGGCTATAAGAGATCTTAAAGTCATAGGCATCAAAAAACTCCAACCACCTCTACTCTTGCAAGTTCAGATATCACTAGGACAAAAGATATACCTCAGGCTCTTCTTATCTGTGAATACCACAAAGTTCTCCCTAATGATGTAATGCTACCAAAACTTCAGTGAAAACATGACCACTAAAACCCCCAGATCATGGGTGGCATAGTTACATTATTGGGAATGTAACTGCATATTACCATAAGAGATCACTCCCCATTGTTGTGTCGGTAAACATCCCAATCCCATACGAGAATAATAAACAAACACATCTAACATCACCCCTTCCTCTAGAAATAAGAGCAAAAGATAACTGACCACCTTCCCCTTAAAATAGTCAAAAACTTCCTGGCACTGCTCAATCAACACAAAATCTTGGCCTCTTCTGGTCAGAGAAATCAAAAGACCTGAAACATGAGAGAAATATTTTAAAAATATCCAGTAATATCCTTCAAGATTGAGACAACTACAAACCTATTCCACACTCTTGGGTTCTTCCCAATAAAAAACTACATCGACCTTTGATGGCTGCACTGATACACCCTACTGAGACACCGCATGTCCATGGAAGTTTACCTCTGAGCCAAAAACATGCACTTGGACAACTTTCCGTAGATCTGGTGGTGTCGATGAACCTCCAATACCTTATGAAGGTGCTCTGTAGGATCCTCCTATGACTTTGAGTAGATCGTGATTTCATCAATGAACACAATGGAGAACCAGTCTAGGAACTCTTGAAAGATAGAGTTCATAAGCCCCATAAACATCTCTGGTGCATTCGTAACACTGAATGACATAACTATGAACTGAAAGTTCCCATACCAACACCTAAAAGTAGTCTTCACCCCCAACAGGTGATATCCGCCCCATAGATCAATCCTTGAAAACCAACTTGATATCCTCATCTGGTTGAAGAGATTGTCTATCCTCCGAAGAGGGTAAGGGTTCTTGACTGTAACCTGATTCAATATTCAGTAATCTATGCACAACCTCATACCACCATATTCTGTATTCTCAAAAAAGACTAGTTCACCCCATGATGACAAAGTGGGTAGGATAAACCCCATCTTCATCAAGTCATAAATCAGAATCCTCAGCTCCTGCAACTCTGATGGTTGCATCTGATAAGGGGCCATCAAAATCGAACTACCACTTGGCTATAAGTATATTAGGAACTAAGCGTCTTGTTAAGGGGATAGAGTCACAACCTCATCAGGGAAAATATCCATGAAATCCAAAACCACTCTAAGAACCTCTACCATCTTGACACCTATTGGTTCCACTGACATCTTAGCCTAAAACAAAAGGAGGGGCTCCACACACTAACTGCCCACCTGAAAGTTCTTCTTTCTAGTGAAAGATACACACTGGCCATCCATATATGAAAAAAAATATCCTATATAATTTTTCGATAATAGAACACAAAGATAACAACCATTTGATTCCAAGGACGATATCGTATGGTTGCATCTGTAGTAAGAAAATATCCTTATAGGATTTATGTGGTCCCATCATCAGTCAACATCCCCGGACTATAGTAAACAAGTTGGTCTAACCTCTTACTATCATAGTCAACACCAGGGGAATAGAAATCCCCTATATGTCTATTCATATAGAATAGGCTAGAACGGGTATAAAAAATGAGTGTAAATCTCTTGAATAAAACAAAGTGTAAACAAGAGTACTGAAAATACTGATCATACCACAAACAATATATAGACCTATTGGAAATATTTCCTCTACGATGTTCAGCTGTCCAAATCTAGATCCTACTCCACTCTACTGATGATCACCTCCTCTACCATGCCCAAGTCGAGTTACCTTAGGAAAACCCTGAGGTCAGCCTCTACCTGCTCCACCTCCCCTTAGTGGAGCATGAGCCTATTGTCCCTCCTACTGAAACTTCCATACTGACAACTAATACTAAATAGATGATGAAGCTTCACACCTCCATCATACTGAGCTTGAGTGACCATTGGGAACTAACTCTAGAGTATCCAACAAAACCCACAAGTGAAACAACTTAGTCCCAAACTCATAGAGATGGCACAAGAACCAAAAGGTGATAACTGAAACTACTGAGGTTGTCTCTCTGTTGGTTGAAACCTTGAAGGAACTGGAACCTAAGACCTACTGCTAATAAAATTTTTCATTTATGAACTATGATAACTCCCCCATCATGGTATACCTCCTCATGTGTGAATCTTCTAAACAACATCTACCTTCTTATGGACCTCCAAGTAGATTGACAAGGTGAAGGGAGTAACCATGTACTGGAGAGAAGTGATAAGTGCTTCCACTAAGAATCTCACATGAGACCTTCCATCCTGAAATAGATCTCGAGAAAACCAAAGTAGATCCTTGGACTTGATCTTTAGCTCTCAAACTGACATACTCCCTTGATGGAGGGATGGTAACTTGTGCCTCTTTTCAGACTTCATGGTCGATGAAAGGAATTATGTTCGGATTTCCTTCTCAAAATAGACCCAGGTATATAATTCACCACTAACGCACAAATCCCCATATCCAAATCACCACAAATAGAACCCAATACTCTATTGGCACCCGAATCAAACTGATGTTGATCACAACCTCTTCAAGACAAATCTCCATCTCTATATTTGAAATAATACCCTCATAATTTTCCAAATCATGCCCCAAGAAATCACATAACATTCACTACCACTAGTCCTCCTCATCCACTGGATCAACCCTCTACTGATCAACTAAATCGGCCTACTGAGCCTAAACTATTTGTGCCACTTGTGGAAAATGACCGGGTTCCATGGCTCAAAAAGGAAAACATGGAATTCCTAAACCCGAGTAGTATGGAATTTTATCTGAGAATCATTTAAACTCATTGTTTATATGATTTCCCTGAATATCCCAATTCAAATAGTAACAAAAGTCATTACGATGTATGTAATTTTCCTATGTTCTCTACCCCGTAAAAGGTATAGCCTCACTTGGTAATTCGGTTGACTCAAATTCATTAGATCAGATCACGATTCTCCCCAAAATCTCATGTCCTATCTAGTATTTCCTATCCTATGTCATGAAGTATGATAACCTGACATTGTTTCCCTACCAACCCATGCAATCCTCACTGTTCTTAAATCTATACTTCATTTGATCTCTCAACCTCCCTTTGATACCATTTTTTCATGACCACTCTTCTTCAAGATGGACAGTGGAAGGTATTTTGTCACAACCTTCCTTCTTCACGATGAAAAATAAACGATAATGACCCCTAAGTCCAGCCTCCAGTAGGCCCCGAGGTGGTGACCAGCACCAATGGTATAGAATCTCACAAAATGGAAGCCATTACCCTTTTCCTAAGAAACAAGATAGGGAGATAAGATAATACATTCCAAAAAAAATCGAAGAACTATATATAAAGTAAAACCAAAATCCATCCCACATGAATGTTTTCAAATAAAAATTCTAGAAATAATATAAATCTTTTATGTAAGTACCAAAGACAAGTCTAAGTAGTGACACAACAATTCTCCCAAAGTCCGAGCTAGTAATGCCCAGCACGGTCCATGTAGGCCTCTTGGAAACTTGAAAACAATTTTATATATAGAGGGTGAGAATGTAAATATACTCAATAGGAAAAAACGAAGTCTATTGTTCACAATTATGAGAATCATACTAATTTCCTTGTGCAAAAAAAGCAGAAACCAACAAAACCTAACATGGAAGACTAATCATCCCAACCTCACTGAGGCATGCTATCAAAATAACACAAGTAAATTAGAGTAATATAGTAAGAATCTCAATTCCTGGGTACCCTGCACTACTTCCCACTGGTTAACTGGTCATTCCCTAATGGAAAATGTCCTAGAGATTCCACACTCCTCCATAAACCCCATGTCACAACCTGCTTATGCACACTTGTGCCTCAGAGATAGTCTCGCAACTGGGGAAACAAAATCTCACCACATCCCGATCATAGACACCTAGGCCACAACCATACCACATCCTTCCCATAGACACCTAGTCCACAACCACACCTCATCCTGAAGAAACCTGGGAAATCACACCATATTTCATCCTTTAAAAGCCTATAAAGGCGTACCTTGTTTCATTCTGTAAACACCTGGGCCTCACAACCGCCCCACAACCTACCCGAAGAGTCTTAGGCTACCAAAGCCTAGAAGAGGGAGTAGGAAATATCCAATAACAATCCACACTTCCTCCCCCTACGATATTGTAAAAGGAAACCTTCCCCCATGAAAATGGGGTGTTCAGTACATAGTACTCAACTCGGGTGGGGTGTGTATAGAAAATCACAAGGAAGTACAAGTATATATATGTATCAAACACTAAACCCAAAATATGGGGTTTTCTAAAAATCAATTGGCCCAAAATCCCATCTTTGATGCTACCTCTAAATAAATTTATCAACACCAGCAACAGTCACTTTGCAGGTTGATAAATGAAATCCACATCACAACAATCCACAACTCAAAACATACCCTTGTCCAATTCGATTAACCAATTATATTCCTTTGTTATGAAAACAATTTTTTCACTATATCCCTACCATATCATCTACCAAACACAACACACTATAAGACACATAGTATAAACCACACAAAGGAAGAAGGATAAAGTTAATATAGCTCACTTCGCATTTCTTCACAAAATTATGCACATTCCAACCACTACCATAATCATTATTCGAATTCATTCTGCCTAATCCGCCATCACAAACAAAACAACCAAAAACTCACAACCACTCCCATTAACTCCCTGTATCATAACCATCAGTAGCCCCTATGTCCAAACACTACACACCCAGAAACACACAAAAAACACAACCTGGTTTCATTCCCATTGCACAACACTACTCATTCATTCCACAACAAAATAATCTCTCAACCTTAGATTCCATTGTACCACCCAAACCTCCCCATAAACATAGATGTGATCCCAACCACAACAAAACAAAACCCACAAAAGGAACAACTTATAATGAAATGAAACAGACCATACAACCACAGCAAATAAGGCTTAGTGTATTCAGATTTAGCAAACAATCATACTTTAAATGCAATTTGATAATTTTGGGGTTATCACATATAAATGTAGATCCATAGGAATCTACTAATTCAACTGGTTATATGTGATTAATAAATTTCATAAATATATGGTCGTTCAGAAGATGACCAACAACAGGTATTCACATGCCACCATATGTGTGAACACAAATACCACCAATGGATATATTTTTTAGTAGGAAAATAACTCATTCAGATCACAATATCAATATATAACAAAGCAAAACATAAGTCACCTTCTCTAATACCCACATGTTGATCTTTAAATGAATTAAATTATCTTTATTAATTTGGTATTATGCTATCTTCATAAGGGATACACTCACACACCCACCCCACATGATACACAATTAAAAGAGATAAGAAGGAATCCCTACCTTGAAGAAAAAAAAATCAACACCTCTTAATTTCTCCAAGAAATATGATACAGAATTAGTAGGAATAATCCTCTAGGGAAACATGATCTATGCCCTCAACAAAAAAACAAGGCTCCTTGAGGTGATAATTGACACACACACACACGAATGACGTTATCATTTTTTTTGTGCATGGAAGGATTCAAAAAAAATTGATATTTTAGATTTTCCAAATGATAAATACGCCATCAATATCATATATAATAATTAATATCATCATTATAACCAGTATTTAGTGATGGTGATGGAATTTAATTTTTATCAGTTTGTGAGGCAGTAGTCTACCATAAAAACAAACGATTAATTCTTTTCCCGTTTGATGGAATTAGAGATATATTTAGCTAAGGATATTAAAATATTACTGTATTTATAAATCATGTATACTAGAGTTATTATGTATTCCTGTTTTAAGAATATTTGAATAATTTTGAAAAATAAACAAACAAAAATACTTACTTAATAATGATACCACGTCATTAGAAATCCTTCGTTTCTTAACACCTTAAGACCACTAAAGATGGAGTTTTACAAAAAATAAGAGCTATATAATGTGTGGAGTGGTTATATTAATAGATTTGGTAAGATATTTTTTGAACCAAATTGTTTTTGAAGTGTTAATAAAAAATAAGAAGAGGCACCCTTTTGTAAGTGAGGGGAGGGGTACTCTTCTAATTTCTCAAAATATAAATTTAATATAAATTTATTTTCGTTAATAATTATTTAAAACAGATGTATATCAAATATAGGATTATTATAGATCATATTAAATCCATAAAATTAAAATTAGATGAGTTTTCGCTATTTTTTTAAACCTTATCTTTTGGAATTAACCCTTATTTTACTCTTTTAACTCTTACTGTGGAAATATTTTTACACATCAAGGGATACTATATTTACTAAAAAATTCCAAAATAATCATAAATGAATCATGTATGATCATTTGAACCTTTCACATTAATTTTTCAGAATTTTATTTTTTTATGAATTTTATATCATTTAATAACATTTAATTTACTTTAAAATATCCTTAATGTCAATTTAGACACTATTCATTACCTAACATTTTAAAAATATCATAAGAAATAATATATCTTCAAGTTTCCCATACCTCCACACTAATAATAGGTATTTGGAGGATATGTTCATGATGGTGATATGTACCCTGGCCTCCCACACTAGCGGAACATGATGGACTTTACATTAGAAGCCACTGAAGAAAACTGGTTGGATGGTTGGCCTGAGCTGGCACCTCTTTTCATCCCGTAAACCTCTCACTTCCTTTTATCTCAGAAGAACTACCACTTCCCTTTCTTGATTCTATCCAAAAGAAACCATCCCTCCCCTTTCAGTTTATCTCCACCATGCAAGCTCTATCCACCACTTCAGCATAGGTTTTCAGCTTGAACAGGAAGACCTTAGAATATATCTTTTGCCGCATACCCCTCTCAATCTTTTGGACTTCATTTTCTCATTAGAGACCATTTCCAGAGCATACCGGACCAACTCAGGAAAATGGATGGTATGATCCATCACAAAAATATCCCCATGAACAAGTTCTATAAACTATCAAGATCAATAATATTCCAAAACATCAGGGTAGTACTGCCTGTTGAAGATAACCTTGAATTCCTTCTAGATCATATTCTCATGTTTCCAAACTTGTAGCCCTAATTTCCACCACCTGTGGTTGGGAACCTCTAATAAGAAGTATTCAAATTTCACCCTTACCTCCCCATGTTTTTCTAGGAACTCAAACATGTGCTCGATCTTTTCATTCCACTCATGGGTTATGTGCTTCCTCAAAAAGTAGGAGGCTTTTTTTAGAAATTTTTGGGCTTTATCCTTCCTAGGATCGGTCTCATATTCTCTACCAGGAGTAGTAACAAGATCTGGTTCCTATCTTAGAGATTTTATAGCCTAAACCATAGCCTCTACTAGACTCTAATCAAGCAGTGACGGTAAACAATCTCTTGTATCATCTCATTGGTGCATGCGAGGTTTCTAGGGAGTTATGTTTCTACAAAAGGTAGTAGTCACAAGATCAAAAATCAGTACTATAGATCTGAAAATATTCATCAATAACAACAAATATAAATAATCCAAACACATTTTAACAATAAAATAAACAACTAAATCACCCCCACCTGATGTACACACATAGTTTGCAGCCCACAGGTCTCACCTGGAAAGGAAGTTAAACAATCAATTACAACATCACAAGGTGAATCGAGGTCTATCATGAGAGGTGTTTTCCAGGTACCCTACTCACAACCAAAACAATAATCCCATATAGTCCTAGATTTTTTCTAGCACAAATCATCCCAAAATAATAATATAACACAAAAACATTAACAACCTTAGATACCATTTTTTCACAAACCTAATCTAGTCGCCATCAAAACAGGCACCAAACCCAGCCCATGAAAAGGACCTAATGGCGTTCCCTATCTCCACAGGCTAGAAACATTTCTTGAGTATCTTAAATATTGGTTTGGGAGTTATTTACCTTAGTATAGAATCATTTAACAACCAAAAAAATAAATAATCTAAATCTTCAAATTTCTGACAAAAAAAGACTTAAATAAAACTCGGAACTTAATAAATGGTCTTAAACATGAAAAAAAGGTACACAGATATATAAAATTAGTATAAAACATCCCAAGTAACACCACATGACAAAGGGTCATCACCCATGAGTTGTATCCACAACACCATACCATCGAAGGAAACTAACAACCCAAATTTCCATCACCCAAGGCTTTGCCTTTAACTGTGTCAAACATGATAAAGTCTACTTAAACCCAATGCTGTAAGTAGGGTGTGAGCCTAATCCCAATAGGATACCACCCAAATATTCCATATAGTAAGCAATAAATGATAAAAATCATTCATGTTTTAATAAACAAGAAATGGTGGCAATAATTTCTAAAGAATGAAACTTTTAAAAGTACACAGTTTTCAAAGGGAAATTTCAAAGAGTGAACACGTTTCCATAAAACATGTATTATACATAATTTTCTGTCTAAACACACCATCATCCAATGATAATTACCAAATATTCAATGAGAACTAATCTTAGAAACATCCCTATGCACAAGTTAGTTTTGGGACCATATACCTCGTATCTCGGTGTAAAGTAACCATAACCATATTTGTCCTCATGCATGATCCACTAGTAGGGAAAATACCCATAACCTAGTGGTCCTCAATCATCATCATTATAGTTGTGTTAGTGTTGTCAACAACCTAATTGCTATGTTAAATAGGGATAAAACCGCTCCGGATCACTAGCGTACTAGTACACGTCTGCCTACCTAGATACTTGGGCTTCACCATTTGTACTCAGACAATTTCCACATGTTACAAAAATAGACTTTCACATAAAAACATATTTTCTGGTCACAAACATTCAAAAAAGTACCTACACATTTTTTTCACCCTTTATATAACTCAATAAACCACTTAGAATTTACATAATACAATTTCAAGGAATGTAATCAAACTTTGCACATAAAATTCATCTAAAAGACCCCTTTAAAAACACAATTCCCACCAATATTACCTCTAACCACAATTAGCAGTAGAAAAACATTTTAATAAAACTCTTCCATGAATTATAAAACAACCCCAAGTGGTATAACCTCAAACACACATGCAAAACACTCATTTTCACAAACAAATGGCATTTAAAAATCAATTTTTTAACAAATTCCACCAAAAATAATTTTCTATGAAAACACAATGAAGGAGGGGCTTTTTAAAAATAGAAATCCATCAAGGATAACTCATCTAGTAGTTCTTAATCATGGAATCACCAACAACAAGTGTCAAAAATACCAATTCCTTCTGCCAAAGTTTAACTGCACCACCGACGCACCACAAGGGTGTTAAATCAAACCTAAAAACACAATATTCGACCATAAAACCCAAGATAAAACCCTAATTTAGAATCCCTACTTGATTGAAATTAGAAACCTCAAGAAAAATGGAAGAAAACCTAAGAAAAAGGGAGGAGGAATTAAGGAAACCCACTTACTTGATAGATCTTGATTAAATAGCCCCAAATACATTAATAAGTGAATCTCCAAGCATCTAAAACTGATATAAAGGACAGAATAAGGCTTATTAGGTCATGTGGGATATACAATGGGTGAAAATGAGTAAAAATTAAGGAGTTATGAATTAAAAAAATTATCTTTTCAAATATGGACGATTTGAGAAAGCATAAGACATTTTTCCGTAATCTGTGACAAAGATGATCTCCAAAGAGAGAGAAATGGACATGTGGTTATCCTATTGTAATTGGTCTCGAGTTAGAGGTAGAATCACTAAAAAATATTAAAAAATGAATAATATATAAAAGAATAAAATTATTTTTTTAAAACTGGAAATGGGCTCACTGGCTGGCCTAATACCATGATAAATAACCTAACTCCACCATGATTATGGATTCTTAAGGGGTCAAAATGGATATGGTAGTTTTAATAGGTCATGGTATGTCAGGGAAGTCTAATGGGTGAATAATGATTAAAAATGAAGGATTTATAAAAGAAACAAAATTTATATTGAAATCTGGAAATGGGATCATAGTTTGGTGCAAATATTGAAAACATACCCTTTCCTCTAAAAATGCATGGGAAACCCCCACAACAAAAAAATAATGGAAATTACATGAAAATACCATTAAAGTAAGTCATGTATGTGATATTATCACCCTGTGGGTATTTGGGGCATCATTCTATGTCTCACACCCATTTCTAAATAAATCACATTATATAATACATAACACATTTATCTAGGTTATTCATCATTAATCCGCTCATCAATATTTTACATCATGGTATAAATTTTCAATAATTAACTCAATCATGATTCTTCACTATGGATAAATATGAAAAATTCATCATTAAACCATTTATCAACATTTAATGAAATAAATCATTATCCCTTTATGGATAATCCAAACATCTCTTTATTCCCATTATCAATTAATTCCATATCTCAATAATTAACTAATTAAAAATCCCATTGAATTGAAGAATTCTATAATCACAACATCCCATCATTTTCATAATCATATAATTTCATTATTTTATTAACCAATTAATTATTCCAATTCAATATGTGATTTCCAGATATGGAAATTTATATTTGAATGTTCCTTACACACAATTATAATAAAGACTAGGAGATTTTCAATTTAGACCAAATATCTCAAAGTCATCGATAATCATTTTCCAAACCATAAGTCCCCAAATTAAAGTGGAACATTGCACAAAAAATAATGTGATATAGATCCCAAAACAAGGTCAAGATAAAATGGAGCTAGATATATGAAAATATATATCCAAATACACTCTGATGTAGGAAACAATTTATTTGTCATCTATAAAAAGATAGAGGGGATAGGGGGATCCAATCAAGAAGATATTAATCACTGGGAGAGGTGAAAATATATCAAACAAATATATGATTCATCATTAATAGAGGTTAAAATTCTTTGTAATTCATCTAAGAGCCTCCAAATTTTATGTAAAATGACTTATGGTCAATTTGGGGTGTTTATGAATATAATAGGAGGGTTTGGAAATTGTTTAAAAAAATTTAGGGGTTTAATTTTCTGTATGCATGGTTTCTTGTACAGGGCACACAGTTATCCCAATATGTGAAACAAACCTTATGCCTCCTCTCAGGGGTCCCACTGTTACAATTGATAAGGTGCATGGATTTAAAAACTATGTTCTGAATATGAAATCCCACTATATCTAGAGGTGAACAAATTTCTGGGGCATGGTGCACAGTTTGGGGAAACTATACACCAATCGTGAACTACCTAAAACCTCTCTATAAATCTCCAATTTCACCAATAAAATCCCCAAGGTAAAATCCACATAAGATATCCCAGAAATATGGAAAATGATTACCTGAAATTGAGAACAAGTCATCTCTATAAAATTTTGGGATCTAGAAATCTCTACCCCTTATAAAATCACATCCTCGTGTTGTACTCTCAAGCACCTCGAAGAATATGAGGTAAAAAGATTAGGCTACTCATCTTGAATATCTTATTATCTCTCTATTGTTTCTTCTTGCTCAATCCCATTTTTTCACAATACTCGAACTATCAGCATGGTGTTTCCCCACAACACATTCTCTCTAATATCCAACACATGTATCAGATACTCCTTAATGGATGCATCGGTCTTAATTGTAACATCATCCACATCGATCACATGATAAGGTTTAGGATGATACCTTTGAAGTTGTTACACATTAAAGAGTACATTCATGGAAATATAAATATGTATATGATATAATCAGTATGTCACGGGCCCAATCCTCTCCACAACCTCTAAAGGTCTAACAAAACATGGCACCAACTTTCCCTATATCTGAATCATATGGTGAAACAATCTTAGAGACACCCTATGGAACGCACGATCACCCATTATAAACTCTATGTGTCATCAACAACTATAATAATAATAATTATACCATCTTTAATTTGTATCCATACATTTCTGAATTAGGTAAACCTGCTTTGATGTATCCTTCATGAGACTTGGTCCCAACAACTCTAACACACCTGTCTCTATCCAGTTTAGAGGCAATCTCCATGGTTTCCATAAAGAGACTCATATAGTTCCATCTAAATATTTGAATGATAATAATTTTTATATGAAAACTTAGTATGTGCTAAGTGATTTTCCCAAGACCCCTCAAATTCAAGAACACATACTAGTAGAATATCCTCAAGTACCTATATTGTATGCTCTAATTTCCCATTTTTCTGTAGGTGGAAATCCATACATAGTAAAACATGTGTATCAAATTCCTTTTGCAAACCTTTCCAGAATAAAAATGGAAAACCAAAATCATATTCTAGAACTATACTCTATGGAACTTCGTGAAGATGTAAAATATCCCAAATATACAAATCCCATAACTAGTCTACTAGAAAAGTATCCCATATAGACAATAAATGTGTTACTTTATTCAATCGGTCCTCAACCACCCAAATAGTGTCATTCTTATGAATAATCCTTAAGATACCCCCGAAAATATCCATATTAATTTCATCCCACATCCATTATAGAATGGGAAATGTATATAGTAAACAACCATTTCATTGATGCTCAACCTTCCCTTGTGGACATGTGTAACATCGAGTCATGAACCCTACAATTTCCCTTTCCATTCTCGTATACCAATACTATCAGCACAGTTAATAGTTCATTTTTGTCAAACATGGGTGCAACACCACTTTGAGGGGTGAAATTCATGCATCATATTCTCTTTTATACTCGTAGGAAAAACTATAATGCCCTAGACCAAGATGATATCATCCTCATCTATAGAAAAATTCCAAGGTTACTACCCACCTTCAAGGATTTACCTCGAGTAAAAACACTATGAATCCTCAGATTACCTTTATCTAATCTGGATCAAAAGTGTGGACTATACTTCTATTTATATAAGTATCCTCTTCCCTTTCTCCTCCTGAACCAAAACATTCATCTCATCCAACAAATACATCATATTACACTCTGGTCTAGACTCCTAATCTACTTTAGTCTGAGTTTTCCATATTAAAGAGTCAAAAACATGGTCTTCCTTCCTAGGTGTATTTTCCATCCCCAGATCAAACAACTTCATATAATCCACCCATCTCTACTACTTTAGATACAAGTCTCATTGAGAAAATAAGTACCTTAACATCTTATTAACAGTATAAATAGTAACCTTTTCTCCATAAAGATGATATCTCCAACACTTCAAGGCATAAACCATTATTTCTAATTCCAGATCATACATAGGGTAATTCCATTCATCTGGAATCAAATCCCATTACCCATATGCCAAAACACAATCCCCCTACATTAAAACTTTTCTAAGTTCTATTATATAAGTACCACATTACAATGTACAATCCTCACCTGGTCCAGGTAGGAACAAAATTGGTGCCATTTTCAACTACTTCTTCAACTCACAGAAATCATTCTCACATGATCCCAACCATTAAAACTTAACTCCCTTCTTGTTCAAGATCCAAATAGTTTCTTTTAATGGTAAAAAGTATTGGATTAACTTCCAATAATAACCCACCAACCCTAAAAAATTATAGATATCGAAAAATTTCTTGGGAAACTCCAAAGAAACAACTACCTGAACCTTCTATGGGTCCACTGATACAAATTCCTCCTAGATGTTTTGACCCACAAAATGTGGTTGATAAATCCATAATTGACACTTAGAGATCCTGGTATATAGCTAATTATCTCTTATTGTAATCATTATTATTTCAAAATATTGGGCATGATCATCCTGTGTTTTTTAGGACAGTGAGATGTTATTCAAAAAAAAAACGACCACAAATGGTTCCAGGTATATGTATAAGACTTGGTTCATTGAGGATATAAACACTGTCGCTATTTTCATCATCAAAAATGACATCACGAAAAACTAATAAAGTCCATACCTTCTTCTAAAAGTATTTCGAGGTATATCATAAGGTTATAATCTCAAATAATAATACCCTAGTCTCATTTAATTCATAAAGAAGACAAGAGTTCCTATAAATTATCCAGATAGATTTTTGATATGAAGAATAGGATACTAGTTATTCACTTTCATATGATTTAACTTTTGGTAATCTACATGTAAACCGAAAGTCTGGATAACCTTATATGAAAATAAAACTGGAGAACCCCAAGGTGACATAGTTGGATGGATAAATCCTTTATCCATCAATTCTTATAACTAAGCCTTATGCTTCTGATGATCTATTGGTTCCATTATGTATGGTGGAAAAGAAACTGGATCTGCCCCAAGCATGAGCTCAATTGTAAATTTCACATCTCTCTTAGATGATATCCCTGACAAGTCTTCAAGATACACATCTTTCAACCTGTCCACTATAGGCGGAAATAAATCATCCTTTATACCTCCTTACTCTAGTAACAGACTACCAACTTAAATGGTGAGCACCCCAGTTACTAAACTGGCCAAGTATGGCCTTCCTTGATATCCTACTCTCTATAGTGAATATAATTTTTGTTCTTAGGAGATATAAATTTCACTCACTTTTGGTAAAATTTAATGTGGTCTCGGTATGTTAATAAACATTCCATACCCAAAATAAATTCTAATTATGTAATATCAAGTATGTTGAGATCCCAAAAGAAATGATACTCCCCATCATTGAGAGAACATTTCTTTAACATACAAATGTCTCTTGATCGTACTCTCAAATGTGTATTGATCGTCATATTCCAACTCACAAACTCAACTACCAGACTCAACCAATTCACAGTTTGGGAAGATATAAAAGGATGGGAGGAACTAGTATCAAATAAGGCACTAACAAGCATAGAAGGTGCAATAACAGTACTTTTATTATCGATGGTCGAGCCTCACTATCCACCGCTATAGGCTGAACTACATGAAACTGTCATGCCCCTATTCCATGTGATATTGTCTGAGTCCCCTGAGTTGTACAACTTTGGTGATACAAGTGATCTTTACTAGAATAACCACATCAACTACCTCTACTGTAGTGTCAAGTGGAACTCAAATAGACCGAATAATATGGGGTATAAGACCACCTTCTAGAAATTTTTGTCTCTATATCTACTCTATCACTACAAATATTTCATGGGTTTTTTCAAAACCAATGTATTTGTCCCATCCTGCTATAAAATTTGCACTAAACTAGTTCTCGGGTATAATGAATATGAACATAATATATCCTACCACACTAGTGGAAAAGCACTATGGTAAGTTCCTGAGTAACTAATCCTTCCCCTAGCCACGCCTCTTTCCACTACTCTGATTTAAATTCTCATAGTGATTCTTCCAACTCTAGAAATTCATATCTCCAGATCATCCAAAAGAAATGATTTTATTATACTAAAATCCTCCTTTATGTTTCCCTTAGATAAGAGAACCGGTTCCACATCCTCATCAATATTTATTAAACTAGTCATATTAACTCGGGACATAATCTTAGATTTAATCCTATCCGGAAAAATCCTAATTGTGGTTGTCGCATCCCATTCTAGTGTTGGAGCAAAGTAATACATATTAGTAAAGAAACCTTAATAGTCTATCATGTACATACTCCCCTAGATCATCCTCACAAACTATGCTAACCTCTTATATCTTAGTGTATCCAGATAAATGTTGTCTAAGAACTTCTCTTGGAATTCCTTTTATACCATGTTTTATAGCTTCTCACTCTGAGCCAAAACATCCCACCATCGGTTCACTGATACCCACAAAAAATATGCTTCTAGTTTGACTCACTTCTCAATTTGAGTTTCTCAGTGATAAAGAATCATCTGGATATACTCAATCCATAACTCAACTGCCTTAGATCCACCATATTCAATAAAAGTAGGGGAGTTTTATAACTAAAGAATCAGTGTCAGGTATGACATGATTTTCACAACCCTCCCTAGGTCTCCATCAATAAACTACATAATGTGAGAAAAGTTATCACAGAAATCTTCTTCAGATTCCTCACAGTGTACTATTGGAGCCTCAAGTTCCACTACCAGAGGCACATTCCAAGCCATGTCCTCCAATTTTCCTATCAGAAAGAATCGTATGGGGGTGTATCTCTATAATTCCAAGAAGACATCTTATGAAACATTACAAAAAATTTACATAATTATGGGGAATCACAAAATTCCATAACATATCATCCCCGAAAACCCACTATTGGTTCAAAACTGAGGTTCTACCACATCCCTTGACTATACTATATCTAGGTAATGGTTAAAAAAAGGTAAAAACAATCTAATTAACCATATTTCTCATTAGACACCCATTTACCACATTTTTCCTCATTTTGGTAACTTTCCATTCATATTAGGAACATTTTTTGTTTAATTACACAAACAAGGAAAACTTTCAATTTCAAAATCCTTCTAGAACCTTATTTTCCATGTTTTCCTAAAAATGATACATGTAAAAATAATTCCTAAGTTCCTAGAATGATACATTTGTACTCATTTCCCATTTTATATCAGGCCATGAGTCAAATCTCATAAAATTTCAGAATCAGTAATCACAATAGACAATAAGTAAATCACTCATCATGAAATAACATCCAACTATAAAAAAACTCATAAATAACAACAATTCCACCTTGGGTACTTGGATTTTACCCCTGAACATGGGTTAGCTAATCCCATACAAGAGCTCTTATCGAAGGACCATATTATCCTAATATCCTATCTACCATTCCAAAAATATTAAGACAAATGAAAATAAAAAATAAAACATACTATGATATAACTTTGTGAAATCCTAACTTGGTTTCCACATACTCGTTCCTTGATTCAGTTGGTTACATAACATCAGGATCCCCTTCCCTTATACTAATGGTTTTTGACTAGTAGTGGGGATTTAATATCAATCATGGGGATACTAAACTCTATTTACCAAATAACCATGAGAGTGGATGTAATAAATAATAGCCAAAATTAAAATTCCTTGTCCTTAAAACATTTCATAATCTTGAGTTATGTTAATAATTTTACTTTCACTCACATTGAGGATCATTTCAGGTTTAGTGTTTTATAGAATTATTCAATAACATTATACATAACAAAACCATAAAATACTAATTGGACACTTTCAATAAATATCGATTTTTTCACCATATAAAACTTTTAAAAATAAATCTTGGTCTCTTTTATGAAAACTCATCCCAAATTTCAACACGACTTTGTCTAATCCCTTGCTCATCCTTGAGTCTTGTGAAAATCATTAAAAAGAATGGGATGAGCATAAAAAGGTTAGTACGAGATATAAAAATAAATAAAACATTATTCCATTGATAAAAAATTAAAACCAATGAAAACTTTATCATAATGTAATAATTTTCACCCTTAATAAGTACTAAATAATTACATTTGAAAATAAGCTCATTTTATACCTTTTTTGTAATCACAAGATTACCATAAAACATGTAGAAAGAATATAAAATACATAAAGGTGTCTTGGGACATCAATATAATTGTAAATATTATAAGTGGAATAACCATGCAGTAAACTTCTACACATGTCACTCTTACTAATGTAATATTCATATAGATAACTTCCATACTCAATTCATTGTAGGGCTATCATAGACCCATCCATCATCAATTTATCACAGAACCACCCATCATTGGTTTATCATTGAACCACCTGTCAAATTTCCATGTACCATTATATAATCATATAACATAAAATATTTCAATTATGAACACTTAACTAATAAAATTTCAATTCAATCACAATAAATATTTCAAATATATTGAAATAATCAATCCATTTTATAAACCCTCTTTCAATAACAAAATACCTAGAAAAAAGGGAAAGGGGGTTTCTTTTTTAAAAAAATATTAAGGCTTGTAGAGGAATCCAAATACTAAAATAGAAATAAAATTTACCTTTTAATCCTTTTTATGTACATATAAATAAATATTAAAAATAATATCAAGAATATTGAAATGGGGGAAAGTATTAAATCTTTAAACCATCAATGCGTCCCATACCACATTGAACATTTAAATTATAATCCCCATGAATGAATAAATTTTAAAAAACATTAAATAAGAATAAAATAGATTTAATACAAATCTATAATTTCAAGGGGTCATATATACACCATATAAAATAATAAAGGTGCATATAATAAAAAAATTCATCAATGAAAGGATATTTAGATGAAATTTATTACCTTGAGTCTAACTTATAGTGTCTTCGTTTATCTTCTTGATCAATAAAAATATGTTAATTATTTAATTTATTCAGAACCTTTTTCAAGTTTATCATTAATTATATTTCACTTATTAAAATTTTAAAAAAACAACTTAAGTAATTAATTTTACGTTGGGTGTTTTTACCACGTTCAGTTTATGTTTCAAAAACCAATTTTGTATGTCATCTATGGTAAAAGGGGTTATTATATAAACATATACAGAATAATAGTCATGAAATAATTATCATATTTATGCATAAATTACCCTTTCAAAATGGAACATCAAATATGGTTATTAAAAATTAACCAACGTTGTAATCATGGAGACAGTTGGTCATACGTACGCATTAGTAACATTCCCATTTTTCAATGATCATTTTGGAAAGAAGGTAATTAAAATTTATATTTCTATAACTATAATTATATCATAAATACCCAATGATTTAATAATCTATAATTATTTTTATATAATTATTTTTATGTAAAAGGAATCACATCGCATCGAGGTGGCAGTAGTCCACATGCCCATAAACGACGTTATCACTTTTTTATTATGTGAAAGGGTATTAAAGAAAATGATATATTATATTTCCATAAAGGTAAGTATGTTTTTAATATCATATAAATTTTATGTATTTGAATTATATTTAATTAAATCCATCCTCAATACATTCTATGTAACATGTTAATGAATCACATCACTTTGAGGAGGAAATAGTGAACATGTCCACAAACGATGCTATCATGTTTACACAAAGTGGAAAGCATGAAGGCATGTGTTATATAAAAATTAAATAAGTATAATTATAAAATAAATATCATATATATCATTTGAAAACATTTTCCATCAAAATTAATAACCATGATAGGTGGTAAAGGAAAAAAATGAATGCCATCATTTCGTGAGGAAGGTACTCACCGTACACGAACGGTAATTTAGTTACCCATTTGATGGATATGTGTGTAGGTGTTGGTTGAAACATTAAAAAAAATATCAATATATTGATGATATTTATTATATTATATAATAATTTAATAATAATAAATTAATTGGTGGATAAAGAAAGAAAACATAAATGAACATCGAAGAATGTTTCCTCTTTTTCATGTAACTCCTTTTGGTTTTCACCAAATAGATTCCTTGGTTGGATTTATATCCAAATTGAGGAATACATGGTGAAGGTAGGAATTATGGTAGATTATTTGGTCATGTTTTGGAAGAGACAAATATCTTGATAGGTGTGAAGAAATAGGAAGGGTGAAATCCTTTTTGTATTGGAGGGGTAGTGACATTCCTGAAAATATAAAAAGGTAGCCACTATTGAGATGTCTCCCTTATATAATGTTCCTCAAATAATGATCCCAATTATAGGAAAGATTTTATATGGTCTAATGAGTTCCCCAAAATGGGTTTAGGATAAGTTTATAGGTCATTTATACTCTTATTATTAATGTTTAACTACTATGTAACCACATTTTTACCTTAATCACTGTAATTAATTTTAATTATTTTTACAAATATTTTAGGTAAAAATCATAAGTTGACCTTATTATAAATTCTAAAATATTTTGATTAAAAATATATAATCCATTATTGAAAGTTATATTCATATAATTTGTAGCAATTACTTTAAAATTAATCTTGAAGATGGGACAACATGGTGTGTTTTTAAAGTAAAAATGTTCAAAGGTTGGCTACATTTTTATTTCTAAATTCAAAGTAAAATTGTTTCCAATGACATAATTTTTTTAACTGATATAAAATTTATATTATTTTACATTAATACCAATTAAAAACATTATTTATCTATATAAATTAATTGGATAAAAATACATGTTTGAACTATAATTCGATGTTATTCACTATTCAAAAAAATATGAAAGTTATTAGAAAAGTAACAAAAATATAGCCAAAGAAACTTTTGATATTTATCTTTAAAAAATTTAGTTTATTGTTTTATATAAAAATTTTAAAAGTGTAAAAAAATTAAAATTAATTCTGCCATTAAAAGGAAGTAAAATGGTCATATTCAAAAATAACATTAACAACAAATTATTGTTTGTTATAACACATTTTTGCATGAAAATAATGATTTCATAGATACTCATTGTTTTGTGTCAAGTATTTTATTAGATATAGAATCCATTTTTATGTCAAAATTATAATTTAATTCATATATATTAATAAATATGGAAAGGGATTATTCTATAATTTTCTAGGGTGTTACATCCTTCCCCCTTTTAGAAATTGCATCCTTGAAGTTTTATTCACTTATAAAATAATTGGTGATATTTTTCCCTCATAGAAATTTTAGATTCCCATGTTCCCTCTTCAACCACATGGTGTTTTCATAAAACTTTATCCTAGTAAATTACCTTATTCTTCAACACTTTCTCTTTGTGCCTAAGAACATAAACTAGTTGTTCCCCATAAGAAATTTTCTCTTCTAGAATAACTACTTCAGAGATAAAAACATGGGAGGATTCTAGTACATACTTCAATAACATTAAAACATGAAATACATTGTGTATATGGGACAAACATGGAGGGAAATCCACTCAGTAGGCAACCGATCCAAATTTTCTCCAGGATTTCATATGGTCCAACGAAACGTGGACTCAACTTCCCCTTCATACCAAAACACATCACACATTTCCATGGAGATAATTTTAAAAATACATGACCACATACATTAAAATAAATATCTTTTCTCCAGTTATCTATATAAATTTTCTTCCTACTCTAAGTTATCGTCTTGTGTCACAGAAATCAACTGCACTTTCATTGTTGTTTCCTCTACTGAATCTCATACCATTTACTTCCTTTATCCTATATCATCCCAAAAAGAAATTGTCTGACACCACTTCCCCTATAATTCCTATTAACGTTCCATCTCTATATAGGAATGAAAGATTTTTTTATAAAAAAACTCAACCAATGAAATTTTTTGATCCCAAATTCCTAGGTAATCCATTGAGAAAGAACGAAACATATCTTCCAAGGTCAGCATCATCTGTTTAGACATTTTATTTGATTGAGGATGAAAATATGTACTAAAATTTAATTTTTTACTCTACAACTTTTGAAGGCATTTCCAAAAAATGGATGTGAACATGGGATAATGGTCTGATATAATAGATAGAGTCACTCCATATAACCTGAGAATATTCTTTAAAAATTGTCTATAAAATTGATATGGATACATTATATCTCAAATGCGATGAAAATATGCAGATTTGGTTAATAGAAAAATAATAACCCAAAATAAATTTTTACCTTGATTATTATTTGGGAATACCACTACAAAATCAACTGATAACTTTTCCAACTTCCACGCTGTCATTGGAAATATTTGAAGTATCCCCTTCGATAATTGTCGTTCTACTTTAACCTGCTGACAATTAAGACACCTAACAAAAAATTATAGAATATCTCTTATCATTCCATCCCACCAATAATATTATTGAAGGTATATATAAATCTTAGTGATTCCTAGATTAATGGAAAATAGATAACTATGATCTTCGGTCAACAACTCTTTCCTCAACATTGAATCACAATGTAGGCCTATTATTTTTCCAAATAATAAAACTCATTCTAAGTCAATATTAAAATCAGGAAACTTACTATTATTAAGGGATTATACATTTTCTTGAAATTATTGATCCACCTTGTGAGACATATTAATTATTTCTTAAAAAATAAACAACATTGAAACCTAAAAAAATAGAGGATGTTCCTACATCCATAATTTCTTGGACAAAATTCATCAAATCATGAAACAAAGGGTATCCTTCCAAATGTATCATGGTTAATGTAGCATTCTTTTTTGACTAGAAGCATCATCCACTCTGTTTAATTTTCTAGGATTATAATGAATTGTTTGATCATAATGTTTTATCAACTCTTTCATCCTTATTTGTCTCACACACTTTTAGGATGTCACTAATTAGAGTTGTTTCTTTATTTTCAACAATATGAGATAGATAAATCTTTATTCCATATTTTATCAATTTCACATCTTATTGGTATGTAATGAAAGGTATGAAATCACATATTCAAACATTTTTAGATTTTCGATACATTTTAGCCTGATAAACTAAAATCCAATACATGCCCAAAATAACAACAAGATTCACTATGGTTAGTTCAACAATATTTATATGAAATACCATCCAACAAATGAAAAAAGTAATATTCCTATAAATCTTGGTTACTTTAATACTTACACCTGGAGTTTTTACCCAAAGTTCTATCTAACATTCATTAGGTGATATTCCCAATGCTCTTGAAAATTTACCATAAATGATAAAATGTTAATATCTAGAGTCAAATAGAGTATTGGAATTATTTTAATAGACCAATAACACACCTTTCACCACTTAATTTTATGGCCTGATATCAATAGAAATTGAAGAAAAATATTTGGCTTCCCCATTTTTCTTTCAATATTATTGGTTTCATCCCTGGGTCGTCAATATGGGATATACATTTGCATAATAACATTACCTATTATAACTAAAACATCTTACCATTTACCTTTTATTGCTATCATGATCGTCTTCCTTATAGTCATGATCCATAGGACCAAACTTACCGCATCAGAAGCACTTCTTTAACTTTTTAAGGCATTCTCTATGATGATTTTTACCACACGTCTCAGAAGATTTGAATTTATTTTTCTTACCTCCAAACTTATTTGATGAATTGTTTCACATTTCATACCAACTGTAAATATTCATTTTCTAGTTTTTATGGGAAACATGATCATTAAAAAAATACATTTCTACCTTCTCATCAAATCAAACAAATTTCTCATAGACATTAAACTCATGAAAATATAAATCCCTTTGATAGCTTAGATTTAATATTAAGTAAAATGATTTATCTTACTATAAATATCTCCAATAAAATTTTTTATGTACCTCAATAGTTGAGTGTAGTTTTCTTCACATGTTTCCACAGAATCTTCCTACTTTTGTATCATTTACATTAATTGTTTTACCATCCTAAGACGAACAGCCTTAACAATATATTTTTTAAAGAAAATATTTTTATTTTCATCCCAATCCTATGAATCAATCTATTTACTTTCCATGATATTATTAACCATTTAGCACATTTGGTCAGTTTCACCTTCAAAATGATAAGTTTCTAGAGTTTTCATTTGGTGATCCGAACAACTCATTAAATCAAATATCATTTCTAGGGATTTGATACAACATTCATCTATCATGGGTTCAGATAATCCTTTGAATGATAGGGGATGTTGTAAAATAAATTGATCTACTATCATAATTTTAAACTTTGGCAGATCTAATTTCTATCTTACATGGACACCACCACTGTTTACATCCTATGTCAACTAATACATCACTCTAAAAAACTACTCAATTACAATTCTAACCATCTCATGATGCTAATTTGGAAAGATATATTCCACTTGGTTCCTTCCCACTAGCTATTCCCCATTTACTCTAAAAACCCATTTTGAAAAAATATACTTTATATGAGGAAACAAGGAATAGTTTAAATGATATATCATTCTAACATAACCATAAAGTAAAATATTCTAAGGGAATGCTATTAACACTACACTACCCTTTTAGGTTATATAAACCAGCCTTTCATACCATCTATAAGGTCCACACCTTAATACATTACATAATTTTGAGTTACGCCAATAATTTTACTTTCTCTCACATAAATGATCTTTTCTGGTTATGAGTTTTAGAGAATTAGTCCATAAAACATACATAACAATAACATAAAATACAAAGTGGGAATATTTGAGCAGTATCCATTTTTTACACCATATAAATCTTTCAAAAATAAATAATGATCTATTTAATAAAAATTCTTCATTAATTTAAACATTACTTCTTCTATTTCCTCAATCCTCCTTAAGTCTTGTAAAAAACCTTAAAAATGTGGGATTATCATAAAAAGATCAGTTTGGTATATAAAAACAAGGAAACCATTACTTGATTGATAAACATTAAAACCCTTGAAAACATTATCAAAATTTAATAATTTTCACCCTTAATATGTAGTAAATACATTCCATTGAAAATAATCTCATTTCATACTTTTTTTGTAATCACATGATTGCCATAAAATCTCAATAAAAATAGAAAATACATTCATGTATCTTGGTACATCATTATCCTTATCTCTATTATAAATGGAATAACCATTCGGTTAACTTCTATATATGTCACTCTTACAAATGGTATATCCATTTGGCCAAATTGTATATCCAATTCAATGGAGGGATATCACAGACCCACCCATCATTGGTTTATCACAAAACAACCCATCATTAGTTTATCATGGAACCACCTAACAAATGTATAATTACCATTATATAATCATAAAACACAAAAGATTTAAATTCACAACATTTCACTCATAAAATATTATTTTCAATAACAATAAATAATTTCAGGATATTAAAATACTCAATGCATTGTTATAACCCACTTTCAGTTACGAAATACCAAAAAAAGGAATGGAGGTTTAATTTTCTTTTAAAAACATGAAGTCATGTAGAGGAAGACAAATAAAGAAATAGACATAAAATTTCCTTTATAATAATTTTAATATCAATATAAATAAATATGTAAAATAATATCAAGAATATTGAAATAGAGGAAAGGATTATATCTTTAAACATTCAAGGCATCCCATACCACTATGAATATTTAAAGTATAATCCCTATGAAAGAATAAATTTTAACAAAACATTAAATAATAGGATAATAGATTAAATATGGATCTAACATGTCAAATGTCTTATATATACATCTTATAAAAGAATAAAGGTTTATATCATCAATAAATGCATCAATGAAAGGAGATTGATATGAAATCCCTTACCTTGAGTTTGACATGTAATGTGTGTATTTATCTTCATGAATAATAAAATTTTGTTAAATATTTAAATTCTTCATAATCATTATCATGTTTATAGTTACTTTTATTTCACTTATTACAATTGTTTTAAAAACTATACAAAAAATTAAATTTACGATGGTTGTTTTGGCCATATTCAGTTTATGTGGAAAAAACAACTTTGGTATGTCAACTACGGTAAAAGTAGTCATTGTATGATGATATACATAATAATTGTAATGAAATTATTATCATATTTATACTTAAATTAAACTTTTCAAACCAATAATGAAATTTTATTATGAAAATTTAACCAACATTTCAATCGTGGATATAGTAAGTCATTCGTACGCATAAGTAACATTCTCATTTTTCAATGATCATTACAGAAAGAAGGTAAGAAACATTTATATTTGTAGGATGATAATTTTAAAATAAAAAACATATCATTTTATCATATATTCTTATATATATAATTCTTTTTATTTAAAACTAATCACATCACATCGAGGAGGCAGTTGTCCACACTTCCACGAACGATGTTCTCACTTTTTCAATGTGTGAAAGGGTAATATAGAAAATAATATATTATATTTATAGAAAGATAATTATGTAATTAATATAATATAGATGTTATTTATGTCAAAAATTTATAATTAATATCCCCCTTAATACATTCCATGTAATTTGTAAACGTATCACCTCACTTTGAGAGGCGGTAGTCTGCACATCCTCAAATGATGTTATCGTATTTACACAATATGGAAAGAATGCATGTATATGTTATATAAAAATTACATAAGTATGAGTAAAACATAAATATTATATATAACATATAAAAGTATACTTCATTATAATTCTAAACCCTGAGATATGGTAAAGTAAAAAAAAATAAACAACATCGTTTCGCGATGTGATAGCTCGCCGAGAAAAAACGATACTTTTGTTACTCATTTGATGTAACTGTGTATAGATGTCTATATATAACTTAACATAAAAACATATTAGTATATTTATGAAACTTATTTTATTATATAGTCATATAATAAGAATAATTCAATGGGTGGAGGAATAAATAAAACATAAATTCACATCGAAGAATGTTACATATTTTTTAGGTAAGTCCTTTTGGTTTGTACCAAAGGGATTACTTAGTTGGTTTTCTTCCCAAAGTGAGGACTCTAGAGTGAATAGAATGATGTGTAAAGCTTATTTGTTTAGTTTTTGGACTATCCAAATGGTATGATAGGTGTTAATAAATGGGGAGGGTGAAATCCTATATATAGTGGTGGGGGAGTGGAATTATTGAAAATATAAAATGGTAAACACTATTGAGAGGTATCTATTACATAATCTTCATCCAAAAAAGTTCTCAATTAGATTAATGTTTAACCAAAAAGTAACCAAATTTTTAACTTAATTTCTGAAATTAATTTTTATTACTTTCACTAATATTTTTGGTCAAAAAGTAATTGGAACTTATTAGAAATTAGAAATTACTATTATTTCAAATATTGAATCAATTTTTAAAAATTCAAAACATTGAAGTGCCAAAAATAAATAAAAATTAATCCCAAAGATGGGATGATAATCTTGTTTTTTTAAAGTAAAAAATATTTAAAGGTTTGATAAGTTTTTATATTTATATTCAAATTAAATTTTTTTACAATGACTTTAATTAGTTTAAATAATGTTTAATTTATCTATTTATAATTTAAAACAAATAAAAAAAATTATTAAACTATATAAATAAATTGTACAAAAATTTAGTTTTGAACTAACATTCAGTGTTATTCATTATTCATCAAAATATGAAAGTTCTTATAAAAATACCAAAAATACATCCAATGTAATTTTTTATATTTATATACAAAAATAAAGTTTATTTTTAAATATAAAAATTTAAAAAGTGTCAAAATTTATTTTTAAAGTATATCATTATTAAATGTTGTAAAATATACATATTAAATAACAATATTAATAGTATATTATTTTTTGGTATAACTCATTCTGACATGTAATGCAAGATTTTGAAGGAACTCATTATTGTGTGTCGGGTACGCTATTAGAAATAGAATCCCTTTAAGGTAAAATTATTATTTAATTAATAAATATTAATAAAAATGAAAAATGATTGTTCTATAATTACATGGGGTGTTACAAAAGGATAGTAACCAATAACCAGAATAATATAATACAAAAAAAACCAGTATCACATTATAAAACAATATGGGAAACCATATCCAAACTAAACATTAGATATGTCATTTAAAAATAATTTTCATGATTCTAATGAAAATAGAAAATAAATAAACTGACATCTCCAATGTGGGTCCTGACACTATGTATGGTTCCCTCATTCATGATCCATCTTAACTCAGCCATCTAGCATTGGAATATTTCCTTTATCATGTCTTACGAACATGAAGTCTATTTTGGTACAAATCAGGCAGTATGATTAAGGTGTGAGTATAACATAATAGGCTACCAACAACGATATTTAAATATTATCTAGACTATAAAAGTGTTTTTAGTTGTATAAATAATAATGTGAAATCAATTAAATAAAGAGTTTATATATTTAATTACTCTTTATTTAATCACATATTTCCTTAGGTTCAAAATGACGCCCAAAATAACAACACATGCTTCAACTCATACCAGAGTATGAACCATATCACAAAAGGAATCACATTTCATTATATCATTAGATTTTATTGTCCATTCTATTCCACTTCACAATATGAACATTTTGAGCCATAGTCCAATTCCAATCTCATGGGCATATAACATCATGTCTACAACCCCTTGGGTATTTAGATCATAATTCCATGTCTCACACCTCATGTGTATTTAGATAATCAATCACAATACTATACAATAATATCCAAATGCATGCATTTGGATCGATAAGGTTATAAATATCACCCCATGGGTATTTAAAGCATCAGGCTATGTCTCACACCCCATTTACCAATAAATAACATTATATAACACACAACATATTTAGGAAGGTTAATCATCATTAACCATCTCATAAACTATTTGCCTCTTCTAGTTTTAATGCTCACAAATCATTCTTCACAATGCTTACTATGATTTATTAAGATAAATTGTGTTTAACCATGTTCAATTATAATTATAACCTCTGGTGTTATTTTTTACATCATAAAATAGAATTATGTATTTTAGTTAAGTATAATACATTTATACGTAAGAGCTACCGATACTTGCCTTACCAACAGACGAGTCAATGATATTTGACTCATTGATACATGAGCTACCGATGACATAAGCTACTAATAAGTTGATTCAACAATAGATGTTTGAGCTACTGGTAGAGTGAAAAACTGAAAGATAGACTCATAATTTTCACTAAGTATGATTCAATGATATATTGACTCACCGGTAGATTGAGTTAATGACAGATGAGCTACTGATGGATCGCATACCGAAATCTTGATAGACCGACTCAAAGTAATTGATTTACGTCTGATCTACCAAAACAATGACATGCTAATAGAAATGATCTACTAATATAATGAGCTACTTAAAAACCAACTCACTAACACCTTGAGTCACTGATAGTCTGACCTGACGACAGACTGAGTCATCAATGATATGTCTCTTAAATTCAAACATATTACTAACTATCATATTTGGGTTATTTAATGAAACTAATTTTATTAATGATATTTTCAAGAAAATTTTAATGACATTTTCAGTGCACGGTATGAGGTACGAGGAATCCCACACGATTAGGATCATGCTCTTTATCGGAACTACTATGCATAAAGTAAGCAATTGGGTGAAAAGGAAAAGAGAAGTTGGTGAACACAAAGTCGCACAATAGTGAAACAAGATCTACCAACCAGGTATGCACACCTAGATAACTTTTTGAGAACCAAAACACCATAAATATATTCAACGAAAACTTACAGTACAAGAAAACATTGAGGTATCTTATAACTCGCATGGAACAAAAGAAAGAATCCAAATGACTCTCTATTTTTTTGTCTATTTCTGGAAGACAACTTCAACTTCACTTCTACTATCCTGAAGGAGTTCAAAAGCTTCATAGAATATCACACTGATCATTTTAAACACTTCTTATCATTTTACTCAGCTTGCGTACTATATTTACATTTTGATCAGTGTGTGTATCTATTTTATAAACACACACTGACTCCTGAGAAAAATTGGAAGATAATTAGATATCTTCGCAAACCATCACATTTACACTCCCATGAATAATAGTGGAAGAGGTCCCTTTGTAGGTGGTTTGTTTTCACACTCTCATGGAAACTATTGAATAGGTCTTGTTGACATGAACCATTTGTATAAAGTCGTTACCTCAATCCAGTGTGTGAATTGTGTTTGTTTAATATAAACTTATTTTATGGTCGGTTTTAACCAAGTTGAGAGGATTAGGTATCATCTTGATACTGAACCACTTGTTCTCTTTTATTGTGCACTTTCATGTTTTTTTTCTCTGTCTTTGTAATCATTTCAGGAAACCTAACTTAGGATTCATAGTTAATCTTAAATAGTGTCTATATTAGAATTTTTTTAGTAGACTGATTACAAAAGTTAAAATAATAATGTATATTGTTTTAATTTATAACTAATAAATCATTGGGAAATCTTTTAAACAAAAAAACTTTTATAAATATGATACTTTTGTTAACTATGTTGTTTTTGTTTTAAATTAGGGAAATTTAAAATAAATTTTAAATAAATTTTTTGATGGATATTTTTATAGGAACTCAATTCACCCCCCCCCCCCTCTAGAGTGTCCTACTCTGACCAACAATTGGTATCAAATGAATTTTTAATCATTTGTTTTCAATGTTTTAAAATTTTTCAAATCTTTTTCAAACTATAATTTTAATTGTGTTTAAAATATCACTAATTTTTTTCAGTTCTAAATTTTTTTTTCATTAAAACATGTTGTAAATAGTTTAATTTGGATAACAGGCTGGAAGGTTCTTTTACCAACATACCTCTCTATTTCAATTGCACAGAATATGCATAGTGAAAAATTAATATGAAAATGCACTTAGAAAGTATGGGTTTTGAAACATGATCTGCTATTGTAGATAAATATAAAATTCCTTCCACTTATAGATATTCATGGGATGAACCAACTAAGGTATCCTATAATAATAATAATTCTAAATCCATGAATTCTTTATTCTACTCTTTAGGCGATGAATAATACAGTGAGATTTCTACATATAAAATAGCCCATGAACTTTGGGACACTTAAGTTATTTCACATGAAGGAACTTGTAGTGTTAAGGATATCAAACTTAATACCTATACTATTAAATATGATAACTTTAAAATTAATCATTGTGAACCCATTTTTGATATGTGTCTCATGTTTAATGATATTGTTAATACAATTAGTACTCTAGGAAAGCCAGTTGATTCTAAGGAAAAAATCATGCGGCTACTCCGATGTTTACCAGAGAAGTGGAGAGGAACCTCAGTATTAATTATAGAACCATGTGATATAAGTAAGTTTCCAATCAAGGAGATGATAGGTAAGATAATGATGTATGAGGAAGATTTGAAGGTAGACATAGAAGAGGATAATGAACCTAAAAGAATGTTAGTGGCCTTTAAAACCACTACATCCAAACAAAAGTAGAAATTTCAAGTACATGTTGAATGTTCTAGAAATAAAGATACATCAAGTGACAATGATGATGAAATGGATCATCTAACCATAATATTTAAGATGTTTTATAGAAAAAATATGTTTTTCAGAAAAACAAATTATAGAGGCACGTATGACAACAAAGGAAATTGGATGAAAAAGGATGATGGCTCGATGGAAATAATCTACTATGGATGAAAAGGGAAAGGTCATATAAAATCTGAATTTATTAAACTGAAATACACGAATAGATATGAAGATAATTACAAAAGGTATAAAAAGGCCAGGAAATCCACCTTCAGTTCATTTAACGATAGTTTAAGTGACTTAGATTCTACACCTAAATAAAATCATGAAATATAAAATATGTTCTTTATGACTGATATGAGTAAGGTATATAATTTACCCACTGCTTCTGATATTTTTCATATGCATGAGTTTGATGAATCTGAAAAGTCTAATAATGAAAATTATGATGATAAAAATATGATAAAAGAGTAATTATTTCACTATTATAATATGTTGGAAGATACCTTTAATGAGTTAAAGTATAAATACAATGTTTTGAAAATACATCATTCTTTATCTATATACTATAAGTCTTAGTTTTCTATAGAAAAAGAAAATAACACTCAAATGCTCAAAGAGAAAAATGAATATAAACTTTCAAATAATAAATTAAAGGAGTATATTAAGAAATTTTCAAATGGTAGAGAAACATTAACACAAATATTAGGAAATAAAGTTCCTCCCAAATATTTTATGGGAATATGATATGAGCCTAGAAAAATAAGGATATATAAAAGTACCTTTATTACTAAATCCAAACGTGAAAGTTCTACTACCACTCATTTTTTCAAATGGACTTAATAAAGTGTTTATTTCTAAGAGTCTATAATCTTCTTACAGGAAACCCATGAGAAAAATGTGGCTTCCCAAAGCCATTATCACTAACATTTCTAGACCCAAATATATTTGGGTACCAAAATCATTTCATGGTTAAAATCTATTTTGTAGGAAAAATGCTTTAAGATCTCTATAAAACATTTATGCTACCTGGACATTGGATGTTCAAGACACGTGATTGGAGAATATTCTTTCTTCAAGAGTATTTCCAAGTTTTATTCTGGTCATGTCACTTTTTTTGACAATGAAAAAGAGAAAATACTTTTCCTAGGATAGATTGGTAACAAAAAATCAGTTTTAATGTCAAACGTTTTTTATGTTGATGGTTTAAAATATAATTTACTTAGAATATATCAATTAAGTATTGATGGGTTTAATTCAAGGTTTATAATGACTATTGTAATGTTTTTAATTCTAATAATTCTTTAATATTTACTTCCTTAAGAAATTAAAGTGTGTGTGTGGTTTATTTAAATTCTTTAGTCTCTCAAAATGTTTCATGCTTATGTTTCTTTCACAAAGTGTCTTATCTCTAGCATAGGATACTAGTTCATTTCTATATTCACTCCCTTAAAAACATACTAGGAAAGGACATGTTAGGGATCTACCTAAACATTATTTCCCAAATGAATTTTTTTTAATCCTTGTCAAAAAGGTAAAAAACACAAAATATCATTCAAATCAAAGAAAGAGGTTTCAGCTTCTAAACCTCTTGATTTGTTTTACATGGATTTATTTGGACTATCTACAGTTTCTAGTTTGAATGGTAAGCATTATATCGATGTTCTAGTATAATACTTTTCTAGATATATTTGGAATTTATTTTTATCTCACAAGAGTGAAGCTTGTTCCTGCTTCACCAAGTATGCTAGAACTGTAGATAATGTAAGGGATCTTAGAATTAATTCTGTAAGAAGTGACCATGACCATGAGTTTCAAAACCAAGAGTTTGAATCTTTTTCTCTCACAGAGTGGCTATAGTAATAACTTCTCTTCTCTTAGGACACCCCAGAAGAATAGAGTTGTAGAAATACGAAATATAAACTAACAAGAAATGGCTTGAACTATGCTTAATGAGTATGACTTACCTGTTTACTTTTAGTAAGAATCTTAAAATACATCTTGTTATATAATTAATATATTTTTAATTAGAACTATCCTTAAGAAAACTCCCTATGATTTATAAATCAATAGGAAACCTAAGGTTAATTACATCAATGTTTTTGGTTGATAAGTATTTATCCTTAACACAAAAGATAATCTTGACAAGTTTGCCTCCAAAAATGATGAATGAGTTTTCCTAGGTTATTCATCCTCTAGAAAATCATATATATGGTCTAAAATAAAAGAACCAAATGTGTGGAAGAATCTATACAGATCAAATTTTAAGAAAAAGATTCATATGAACCTAAAACCTCCCTATAAAAATAAAGGATGATTTATCCAACCTAGAAAAAAATGTTAAACCTTTTGACTCTACTATTAAGTAAGAAACAAAATCCCCCTGTTTTGGAATATCTTTAGACTCTAATCATACCGAACCCGAACTTGTAGAAGAACCTGGAATAATAATAACTTATTTTTAATAATCTATTAGAAATCTTAATAACTACCCCTTAGGTGTTGTACTTAGAGACTAGGATAAAGGGACACAAACTAGAGCTTCTCATATTTAATAGGTTGAACATCAAGCCTTTTTTCATGTATTGAACCTTAGAAATAAATAATCAAATAAATGATACATTTTTGGTAATGTCTATACAAGAATATTAGAATCGGTTTGAAAGAAATAATGTCTGGAATCATGTTAATAGACCCAAGTCATCTTGCCTATAGGCACTAAATGGGTATTTAGAAATAAAGTGGATGAAGATGGTACCATAGTGAGAAATAAGGCCATACTTGTTCCATAAGGATATAGACAAGAATAATGAATTGACTATGAAGGAACTTTTGCATTAATTTCTTGACATTAACCAATAAAATTATACTATAATATACAACACATGCCAATTTCAAACTATATCAAATTGATGTTAAAATTGAATTACTAAATGGGTATATTGTTGTGGATGTTTTTGATGAAAACCCCCCTTGTTTTACAAACCCCCATTTTCCAAATCATGTATTTAAATTTAAAAAATGCTTTGTATGGTTTAAAATTGGCTCCAGGTTCTTGGTATGATAGGCTCAAAACTTTTTATATTTACGACGTTTTAAAAAATGAACATATAATCAAACTATTTTTACAGAAAATAATTTCTAAAGATGTATTATTTATTCAAATCAATATTGATGACATTATTTTTGGATCTTTAAAAAAATATCTATGTATTGTTTCCTAAATAATTATTCAAAATGAATATGAAATGAGTTTAATGGGTAAACTCAAATTCTTTCTTGGATTTCTAATTTTTTAAAACAAATAAGGTATTATTTCAAATCAAATTAATTACATTGAATATATTTTCAAACAGTTTGGATTTGTTAGTACAAAAAGTAGTGTTACTCCAATGAGTACCACCTATAAATTGGATCATGATGAATACATAAATTCTATTTATTTAACCATTTATAGAGGGATGATTGAAATTTTACTCTACTTGACTACCAGCCTACCTGATATTATTTTTAGTGTGTTTATGTGTTCACATTTTCAAGAAAACACTAAAGAATCTCATTTAACTATTCTTAAAAGTATTTTAAATACCTCAAGTATACTACCAATGTAATATTGTGCTATCCTAGAGAAAAATATTTTGATTTAGTTAGATATTTTGATGCTAATTTTGGTGGTTATAAGCTATATAGAAAAAATCACCTATAGAACATGTCACATTTTGGGAAAAGTATCTAGTATCATGGTGTTGTAAAAAAGAAAAGTTCTGTTGCGTAATCTACTGATGAAGTTAAATATATAGATAATGGTAGTTGTTGTGATCATATTTTGTGGATGAAACGCACATTATTGGATTATGGATATCAATTTAGGCTTGTCCCTATAAACTATTATTATACAAGTTCTATTGATATTCCTAGGAATCCAGTTTCTCAATCTAGAACAAACATATTGATGTGATACATCACTTTTTGATAGATTGTTATTAAAAAGGTGATATAACTCTTGAATTTATTAGCATAGAACATTAGCTTGCTAATATTTTTACTAAGACTTTAAATTATGAGAGGATGAGTTACATCATACTTGAGTTAGGGATGATCAATTTTTGAGGACCTACTATTGATGAATCCCGGATAAGACCTACCAATGATGACTCGCTGATAGGACCTACCGATAGTGACTCGTCGATAGGTTTCACTGATGTGTCTCACTGGATGATACTTATTTATTTCTATGAATGAAATTTTTAACAATGTACTTTTATTTGTTTTAATTTATCTTAACCTGTATTTATTATTATATGTTTTCGAATCCCAAAGTGATAAAAATTTAGTTCAATCCAGGACTTCTTTCCCTAAAATCCTTCTCTCCTGAGCAGATGTATTTCTCATTTGAACCAAAACCTTTGAACCCTTTTAATGGATAGAGTTATCTACATCCTGGAAATATCATTTGATGAGTCAGATCCTTCTAAGAGGAAAAGTTGTGATGATAGCCAACCGAAACCACAACATGTTCATCTAAAACTCATGAATTACATTGTGGCACCTAATAAGGAAGTATATTTTTAATGTTGGTTGTCGATTATGTCCCTTATGTTGAATTTATTAAAAACCCAAGGGTGCTCATAGTGGTTCTCCAACAAAGAGAGACCGTACTATCTGAGGCCGGTACATGAGATTTAAATGTATGATAATTTTCTTCTGGAAGGATCTAAGTTGTTTTGGATAAAGTCAATATTGTATAAAAGGAGAGTATAATTTTCATCTAAGTAATGGGAAGAATTTATAAAGGTACCCCATGAGAGTGTTTGTAATGACCATCAGGGAATTGATCCTCCAACAAGTGGCCACTTCAGTTATGAGACAATTTTTTCTAAGTTGACAAGAAATGGAGATAATAAGAGGTCTATTTCTACAAATCTTGATGGTGAGAGTAGGATTTTATTCAAATTAATCCAACATCAATTATGTCCCATGAAAGGTTATTTTTCATCTCTTAAGTATCAGGATGTTTACATTATCTATCTATTGAAGAAAGGTAATAAGGTACATTTATGCAGATATTTTATGGTTCATATCAGTTAGATGATTAAACCTTATTTAAAGAAAAATTAATTATTTTATCCCAAACTTATCTCTACTATGTTGATGTCTAAGTATTTGTTGATTGAAGGAGAAGACTATTTCAGCTTGTGGTGGTTTCTGTCTGAACAAAGTTATCTACAAGTGGATGAATATTAATTGGAACATCTAGAATAAATGTGGGTTGAGGATAATGTAAAGTTATATGAATATTTCAATCATGTTGAACATCCCTAAAGGACAAAGAATATGATAGACCCTGGTCTAGGTCCAGATAAAGTGGGTGTTTATTCTGACGACGATCTATCGAATGAAGCTCAAAGAGGTGAATATTCAATAGATAATAGTATTGATCCCGACATTGTTGACAATCTAGCAAGTATGACTTATGATCATGAAAGTCCACATATACCTATACCTTATAAGGAACCACTTCTAACTTAGAGCTATAGTAAAGATAATGAAGAGTAGGAGGATGTTGAGTATGTCTGTAGATTAGACAGTGAGGAAGAATATATTGATGAAGAAGGAAATGGTAGTAAAGAAGAATAAACTGAGGATGATGATGGAGTTGAGTAAGATTTTGATAAATCTAAAGTGATGGAGATGCTGAAAGTGATAGAGAAGATGAAATCACTAATTATTCAGATAGTGGTTCAGATCATCCAAGTGATGATCATGTCCCTGATACAGAACCTCTTGGCCCTACCTTAGTGGAAAATGAACAGATTGTGGAACCACATATAGCTCCTGATGCTCATGTTGAACCAGATGTGGTTGAGGAGAGGGCTCTTGATGCTCCTGTTCATCTTGAAATTATTACTAAAAGGGAATTATTAGTCTCTCCAGTGGGATAATTAGTCTATTCCTACTAAGGAAAAGAAATAAGTTAAGAGAGCTACGGTTGATGTACTGGCTCCTTTGGATGACATTATTGTAACTGTATGGAGGAGAGGTCCATGATATGTGACCTTTGGTCTAGATTATCTTAATTCATAGGATATGAGAGATGCTCCTACTCCTACTCCCATTCCTTTGGATTCTCCAGAGTATGTGATTAAAGACAATATTAAGGATTGTAAAGAATAAATGTTAGTTATAGTACGATCTGTTCCTCCTAACCAGCCTGCTATTGTACCAATAATTAGTGAAAGAGATGCTGATTTGATTACTGAGATAATTATATCTCAGGTTGCGCAAAGGCTGATCTATCTTGTGGAAGCTATTGTTTTAGACAATCATAATATGAGGAAGGAGTTTACTACAATGGTTTTGGCCATAAACAGTCTCATTATTGGTTATATGACTTATTTGGATAAAGTGCTCAAAATGTTTGAGGATGCAACTTATAGGATTGGTACTGATCAGCCTCAGACACCTACTTTTGATATAAACCCAATATGGTTATATATCAGATATATAATGTAAGGTTCCTCTATCTTATATTCTCATGTTCCTAATTATTTAGATGTTGAGATGGTGAGAAATATGATTAGATAGGAACTTCATACTATGATGCGTAGCACTGACAAGGAGAGTCTCTCAAAGATCATGCAAAATTTTAATAATATTCATGATATAGTTAGTTTTTATTCTATTAGTGATACAAATGACCAAGAGGAAACCACCAAGAAAATTGATCTCTATATTAAGAGGATTTACACCAAAACCGAGTTAACTAGTCATTTTAAATATTTAGTGGAGATATTGAGGATACCTCCAGTGGCTTGGGCATTCAAGGATCTAGTTAAATAGTTGAAGGATTTTACCCCTACCATACATAAATTTATGGAGAACAACGAATATTTTGATAAGGTAATGGAATATGGTGCTGAGGTCATCAGGGACTTCATCAATCTACTAAAGTTGTACCTACATCATCACAACATAGCCATTATTTCTCTATCTATTGCACCTATCAGACTATTCCTTCCAAATTATACCTATTCTTATACCCTTTTCTCACATTTTACCATGAATCATGCTCAAGATCCTATCCATATTAGACATATCATCCAATAGGTACTCATTGTTCCTACTTTATCTTATTGACCAAGCCTTTCTCCATCTATTTTTCAAGGAGTTCATCTTCCTTACCTAATTATTGTCTATGTCACTTCCACCAATACAACCTATATATCTTCTTCTCCTTCCTCCTATGCTTCTAATAAATTCATGGAATTGATGGACTCTAATGTGGCCAAGAATTAGTTGGATCACTTTTTGAAAGGGATTTGACGGTACTATTTTTGTTGTACTATTTTTGTAATCCCTTATACTTATTGATTAATAGAGTACCTTCTGTGATTTCATATCATTGTTATTTCCTTATCTATTATTAATTTTCCATTTAATGTTTACTTTTTTATAATCCCAAAAGGGGGAGAAATAATATGGAATCTATATCAGGGGGAGATTAAGATTAGTCTTGTGATTAAAATGTAAGATATAATTGAAAAAGACTCTTTAACAAGTAATATGTACTTGTGTTTATTTTAAAATTTCATCTCAATGATCCGTGTAACATGTTAAGTATATTGTTTCTCTGATAATCATAAATCAATTATTGTGGTATATAATTTCATGATTTCTAATCATCAAAAAAGGGGGACCTTTTTATCCCACTCAAGTTTTAATTCTCACAAATCATGCTTATCTATACTAATTATAATTTATTAAGTTACATTATGTTTAATCATGTTCAATTATAATTTTATCCTTTGGTGTAAGAGTTTACATCATAAGATAGAATTACATATTTTGTTTAAGTTTAAGACACCAAAAATTATGAGCTATTGATACTTGTCCTACCAATAGATAAGTCACTAATATCTGACTCACTGATACATGAGATACCAACAACAAAAGATAATGATAAGCTAGGTCATAGAAAGATGTATGAGCTACCAATAGAGATATAAACCAAAAGTGAGACTCATAATTTTTTCTAAGTATGATTCACTGATAGCTTGACTCACCGATAGATTGAGTTACCAACAGATGATCTGTAGAAGCATCACCTACCAACAGCTCGACAGGCTGATGCAAAGTTACCAATGAAAGTCTGATCTACTGAAAAAATGATCTAATAAAATAAATTATCTCTTGATAGAAATGATCTAACAATAAAATGATCTATTGATAGACAGACTCCCCAACAACATGATTCAGTGATAGTCTGTCCCCCCCCGACAGACTGTCTCCCCAATGATATGTCACTTAAATTTTAACTTATTACCAACGGTCATATGTGGGTTATTTAATGATACTGATTTTGTTAATGATCTTTTGAATACAATATTAATGACATTGTCTATGCCCAGTATGAGGTACATGGAATCCCACATGATTTGGATCATTCTTCTTGTTGGCCCTATAGTGTAGAAATTAATCACCTTGGTAAAAAATAAAATAGAGGTTGGGGAACACAAAGTTTCCTGACTACCAAACAAACACTACCAACTAGTTGTAAACACCAAGAGAAATTTATGAGAACCAAAAGACTATAAATCTCTGCAAAAACAACTTTGAAGACAAGAAAACTTAGATGAATCTTATAAGTAGCTAGGATTATAAGACATACGAAACAATGACTCTATATTTTTCTATATATTTATGGAAGATGACTCTACCTTCACTTCTACCATCCTGATGGAGTCCAGAAGCTTCATAGAATATTGATCATAGAGTGATAAACTTTTTTTTATCAATGTTCTCTACCTCTATACTTTATTTACATTTTGAATTGTGTGTGTATCTATTTTATAAACACACATTGACTCCTGATCCAAACTAAAAGATACATAGATATCTTCAAAACCCTTCACATTTACACTCACATGGATAACATTAGAAGAGGTCCCTATGTGGATTATTTTTTTACACTCCAACAGAAACATTGGAATATGTCTAATTGACCTAAAGAGTTTGTATACTATTGTTACCTCGATCCAGGGTGCGGATATTTTTTTTAATATTGACATATTAGTGTAAGGTGATCACCAAGTGGAGAGGGTTGGGTCTTGTCTAGAGACTAAACGTCTTGTTTTCTTTTGTTTTATCCTTTCAAGTTTTGTTTTTTCTATATTAGTAATCATTTTAGGAAACCTAAATAAGCTTTGATAGTTAATATTAGATAGTGTTTATATTAGAATTTATTTTAGTAGACAAATTTGAAAAGTTAAAAAATAAAGTATATTGTTTTATCTAAGAACTAATAAATATTTGATAAATATTTTGACCAAAAAAACTTTTATAAATATGCTAATTTGGTTAACTGGGATATTTTTTTAAAATTGGGGAAATCTTAAATAAATTTTAAATAAAGGTTTTTGACATACTTTTTTATAGGAACTCAATTCACTCCCCCCCCCCCTCTTGTGTTTCCTACTCTGACCAATATCAACATTTCGAATCATGTTATAAAATTAAAATCAGAAACTCAATCATTATTCTTCACTTTAATATCATGTAATATTAAAAACAACTCATTATTAAACAATTTATCAATATTTAATCAAATAACATACTAACCCTTAAAATTTAATCCAAACATCCCTTTATTCCCATTATCAATCAATTACATATCTCAAAAATTAACCAATTACGTAGTCCTTTTTATTTGACAAATTCCATAATCCTAATATACCACCAATTTCATAACCACATCATTCTTTTAATTAATTAAATGATAAATTAATTGAATTCAAAATGTGACTTCCAAACATGGAAATTGCTTTTTCACAATTCCTTATACACCAATATAATGAAAACTATGGGATTTTAAATGTGTTCTTAACTTAATTTTCGACATATTTTGTTCTGGACATTTGAGTTAAATCTTTAACTTGGGTGGCGAAAATGGTCCATGAAGTCAAATATTGGATGGACTCTCCCGATTAGACATTGGTTTTGTATTTGGGTCATATCTTCGAAATTCATGCATGGATGGAGCCCAAATTTTGATAGAAGAGAGAAAAACCAATTTCTCACAAACTATCTGTCTGTAAGAACAGCTAATTCACGTGTTTTTGAGGTCATGAAGGTGTTGAAAGTGGGATTAAAATATTTTTCATAATCTCCTCATTCACACTTGAAACCACTTTTAACCTAGCCTCCCCTCCACTTTATAAATATGTATTTTTCTCATTTGGAGGAGTTGGGACGTGAATTGGGAAGTCGAGGGAATAGGAGAAGCGTATACACTCTAATTATACAACCATTTCAATAAGGGTATCTCTTGAAGCAAGGATCCCTTTGACGAAGCCTTCTTCTTCTTCTTCTTCGTGTTGATATACTTTTGTTTGGGTAATAAACTCCTTAGTTATTATTTAATTTCTTCTGATTTCCTTGGTTTTTTTTCATTTCTATTCCTCATTATTCTTCCTCGTTGGTCTTGAATTCAAGAGTGGAAATGAGATTGGGTTATACCCTTTCTAAACATGTTCACATGAAAAATGTTTCTACGATTACTACAATACTCATTGAATATTAGTTCTTTTTTGTAATCGATATGCCTATAACCTAATTCATTTATTTATTTTGAATCAATGAGATACTATAATTCACTTAATATGATCTATTAATTATGTTTTTAATTTAAATGAAACTAAACAAGAAATTGAACAATTCACACAAAACACCCAAACTCTTGAATTGTGTAAATTGTGAGAATGCAATCTTAATCGGTAATACAAGACCACACAGGAAAATTTTGTAGAGTTAAGATATAATCTATAAACTCAATTAATCATGATTTCTAGAGTGTATATATTCTCTAATTAACCACTAAGAATATGATAACCTAATAAAACCATCAAAGTAGGGTGTTGTGATTGCATGTTCCGAAGCTAGCCTATGATTTAAGTAATTTCATCTTTATGGTTAAGGTAACTCCCTTAGGGGTCGAGGGTTAACAAATTATCAGATTATAACTAAGTGGCTGTTAATTTAAATGATAATTATAAATAATTTCGTGAAGTTTTATAGTTATGTTTATTACTCCTTTTAAATTTTTTCTAAAAAAACATCTTCGTATTGTGTCATTTTAATCGAAATTCATTTCCAAAAAACAAAAAAAAATACTATCTTCTTCTAAAAAACTCTTCTACATTTATTAACGATAAACAACCCTGATAATTGTAATTAGTGTTCTTATTTACCTTTATTTTATTTTTTCAAATGCCTTTAATATGTTGTTAAATTTACTTAATCCTTTGAGTGACGACCTTAGTCAGCCACTCTGTTGCACCTAAGTACCCAACAATCACATATCATTGGAAATCACCCATGATAGTGCCTTCCAAATTAGAGCCATTTATGGGGAGGCAAGTATTTTTTTCAAACAATTAGTGTTATTTATTTTATTTGAAATTTTATTCTCCTTTTCTCTTCTTTCATCCTTCTTTACCCAATCTGAATTTTACTTCTTCTTTTATTTCTTTCCTCTTCTTTTTGGACCATCAACTGAAACTTTTCAATTTTATTTTACGATGGTACACTATCCTTCTTTTAATTTTTATTTTATTTATGACATTAACTAATCCCAATGATCTTTTAGATCTTGTACCTAAGATTGAATGTAGCCTTTGGGCTCGAAATAGACATTCTCTATCTATGGGAAGTTTCAGTATTCAACTAGTTGAAGAATTCCTCCACTCCCAACACATTGAAACTGGAATACATTAAAATTAAAACATAAAAAAAGAACCAATGGCTGAAAATAATGAAAACAAACTTAATAGAACCATTCTATAATCGGTTGCACCTGATATTAATTATCAACCAAATTGCATTGCATACCCAAATCTCGAATCAGACTTTGAACTGAAATCTGGGTTAATTCACCTGCTTCCAAAATTTCATGGCCTCTCTGGTGAGGGTACCAGTAAACAACTTAAATAATTTAATGTGGTTTTCTCAACCCTGAAACCAAGAAAGGTATCTGAAGATCTAATCAAACTAAAAGAATTCCCATTTTCAAATGATGAAGCTGAAAAATATTGGATCTATTATTTTCAAACTAAAGATGTAACTTTTTTGAATTATTGGAAATGACTTTTCTTACAGATATTTTTTCAAGCATCAAATACCACATCCATTCAAAAAGAGATCTCTAGGATCAAGAAAGGACAATGGGAGTCAATGTATGAGTACTGGGAGTGATTCAAGAAGTTGTGTTCAATATTATCACATCCCAAAATTAGTGAGTAACTCCTCATCCAATACTTCTATAAAGGAATCACGCCTATGGAGAGGATAATGATGGATTTCATGGCTGGAGAAGCATCTGTGTATAAGAAACCAGTAGTTTCTCATTCATTGATTGACAAAATGTCCAAAAACTCCCAAAAATATCGAGATTGAGGTACACAGCATGTCAGGGGAGTACATTAGGTAATTCCTCCTATTGAGAGTCATTTAATTAAAACAAAGTTAGAATAATTGACCAATATTGTGAGGCAGATTGCTTTGGATCAAAATACATCCCAACCTTCTCCTTCAAGGCCTTGTGGAATTTTCACTCAGACAAGCCAACCAACTGACTATTTCCCCCAACTACAAGAAATAGATGATTGTGCAGCAGTGGTTCCTAGGAGACCATATCAGTAGAAACAACCATCATATATCCAAAAGAATCATTATTCCTTTTCCCCAACATACAACCAAGTGTTGAAGGATCAATTAGATATGAGGTGTGGCTCTGGATAACAACAAAGGCCCCCTTTTCAACAAAACTTCCAGCAGCCTCTGCCTTAGTAGTAGGGTTTCCAACAACCCCAATGGATATTTGAAGCCCATGAATCAACAAGTCAGCAAAAAGGAAATCCCCCACCCAAGGTAGATTCTAACACTGACGACCTTTTGAATAAAATTGTTCTTAATCAACAGAATGAGATGAAGAGTAAAGGTTCGAAGTTGAGGGAGTTGAAGACACATATGAGCCAGATTTCCACTACCCTCCATGAACTGGTACATAAGAACTCTAGAAATATTCCTTTTCAACCTACTCCAAATCCCAAGTGGAATGTCAATGCCATCACATTTAGAAGTGGGAAGCAAACAACTGATACATATGCTCCTATCGTTCCACCAGGATTAACCTCAACTCCGGAGAATCCCCATTGAAAACCAGCTAATGATAAACCCAAGGAGAATGATAAAGGTAAGAAAAGGATTTATGATGTTCCTCTAAAACCCCTTCCATTTACAAATAGGTTTTTACAAACCACGAATATGGATTAATAGGTAATGTAATGTATAAGTTTTTTATACATTCAAGCATGTGGATATCAACATCCCTCTACATGAATCCATTATGAAAATCCCATGGTATGCCAAAATTTTAAAATAACTTTGTACCAATCAAAGAGGGCTTAAGGGAAATGAGAGGATAAATATTTTAAGGAATGTTTCAGCACTCATTACACCAACTCTAGCAATTCTAAAAAAGTGCAAGGATCTGGGGACATTCACCATCCCATGAACCATAGGGTAGTTTCACTTTTCTGATGCTCTTTGTGATTTAGGAGCTTCCATAAATTTAATGCCTCACTCTATATTTTCTTCTTTACTAGTTGGTGAGTTGAAACCAACAAGAGTATTGGTGCATTTGGAAAATAGATCTACAGCACATCCAATAGGAGTCCTTGAGGATGTACTTGTCCGGGTAAGAGATGTGATCTATCCTACAGATTTACTACATGCATAAAATAGAGGAAAATTGTTAAGTTCTCATGCTCCCATTATCTTAGGTTGGACCTTCCTCAAAAATGCAAAAACTATCATAAATGTCAATGAGGGTGAACTTTACATGGAATTTGGAGATGAAGTTTTAATATTTAATGTTATAGACTCCATGAAGCACCCCTTAAAGGATTATTATGCTTTTTTATCTCCCATTTTGAACAACAAAATGAAAACCCCATATAATTTTATTGTCCTATACTTCGGGATATCATGAGTATTGGTTCTAGTTTGATGTCTAAGAGTACTTACACATTTGTTTATAATGGACAAGACTCTCTTAAATTTGATTTTGAAATGGATTCATATTTTTATTTTGATCATGTTCAATTGGATTATGACATGGTTTTCTAGAATTCTCATTGATTTTATGATTTATTCTCTGATTTTGATGATTTATATTCTGATACTGATGTTTATTGTTCACATATTTCAGTTCCTTCAATTTCTATATTTATAAATCTCCCCCTACATTGGAAATCAAGCCATTAACACCAAATATAACATAGTCATACTTGTTTAGTGGTGACAAATTACCTGTTATCATTTCTAACAATATCCCTTTTGAACATAAAGAAAAACTTTTTAATATTTTGAGTTAGGACATCAGGGCAATCAGGTGGACCTTGGCTGACATATCATGAATTACACCCTCTATTTTCATGAATAGGATTGTATTGGAGTATGGGGCTAATCCTATTAGGAATCCACAAAGGATACTTAATCCAACACATTTGGAGGTTTTTAAAAAAGAGGTTGAAAATTTGCACGAGGTAGGTATAATCTATCAAATTTCAGATTCCCAGTGGGTGTGTCCTATTCTGATTGTGCCTAAGAAAAGTGGTGTTACTGTTATTAAAAATGATTAAGATTAGTTTATTCCAATGACGGTACAAAACAGTTGGCGTGTGTGTATTGATTATAGGAAACTAAATCAGTCCACTCGCAAGGACCATTTACCCCTCCCATTTATTGATCAAATGTTTGAGATACTAGATGGGAAAACACACTTTTGTTTATTGGATGTATTTTATGGATATTTTCAAGTACTTATTGCTCTGGAGGATCAGGATAAGACAAAAATCACTTATACATTTAGTATGATTTCCTAATAAAGGATTCCATTTGGACTTTGCAATGCCCCGGGTACCTTTTAGAGATGCTTGCTGATTATTTTCTCAGGCTTCATTGAATCCTGTATGGAGGTATTCATGGATGACTTTATAGCATATGGGTTTTTATTTGATTATTTTGTCTCTAGTTTGGGAAAGGTGTTGAATCATTGTATTGAGAAGAATCTAGTCTTGAACTTTGAAAAGTGTCATTTTATGGTAGAGCATGGCATTGTCTTATGTCATATAGTATCAAAACATGGGATAGAGGCTGATAGATCTAAGGTATATATTATTTCGTCATTATAATATACTTCATGTGTGCATGATGTTAGATCTTTCCTATGGAATTTAGGATTTTCTCGGTGCTTCGTCAATGATTTTTGAAAAATTTCTCTTCCTATGTCACTATTACATTAAAAGGATTATGATTTTGTGTTTGATAATTCATTAAAGGTAGAATTTGATGAGCTGAAGAAGTTTCTAACCACACAACCGATCATACATCATGCACAGTGGGACCTTCCTTTTGAGCTTATGTGTGATGCCTCCAACTTTTCTATTGGAGATGTCTTATCTCATAGGGTGGAGTTCATATGTGATTTCATATGCATCAAGGACACTAGATTCATCCCAATAAAACTAAAAACCATGGAAATGGAGTTTGTTTCCATAATATTTTCTTTAGATAAATTCTTTTCATATTTATTGAGCTATAATGTGGTTGTTTTTTCTAACCATGCAGCTCTGATGTATCTCTTGAAGAAGTTGGATGCAAAGCCCTTGCTAATCTAATGGATTCTCCTTCTTCAAGAATTTTATATTGAGATAAATGACAAGAAGGGGTCAGAAAACTTGGTGGCATACCACATGAGTAGGCTTACTCACACACTAGAGGACGACACCTTGGACCAGGTACCACTTTTGGACACTTTCCCCGATGATCATATTTATTCCATCTCATGTGTGAATCCTTGGTATGATAATTTACTTAATTAACATGTTTCCTCTAAATTCCATGTAAATTTAAATAAACATCAATTCGAAAAGTTAAAGAGTGACTCTAGATTTTATGTGTAGGATGATCCCTACTTATGGAGCCTGTGTAGTGACCAAGATATTAGGAGGTGTGTTCTTGATCATGAGTTTGAGACTGTTCTTAAATTCTATCATACACTTACATGTGGTGGACTCTTTAGACCCCAATGGATAGCTAGGAAAGATCAGGACCCTAGATTATATTGTCCTATATTATTCCATGATGACCACAGATTTTTTACGTCATGCTCTTGTTTCCAATACACTGGAAACATTTCTAGGAGACACAATATGCCCCAACAGCTCATACTATTCTATGAGATTTTTTATGTGTGGGGATTTTATTTTATGGGTCCTTTTCATAATTCATTTGGTTTTTTGTATATTTTGGTTACTGTTGACTGTGTGAGTAAATGGGTGGAGGCTAAGGCCGCCAAGACTGATGATTCACATGTTGTAGTGGAATTTTTCAAGACAAAGATTTTTTGTAGGTTTAGAGTACCGAAGACCATCATTAGTGACCAAGGGACACACTTTTGTAATCAGAATTTGGCTTCCCTCCTTCAAGAGTATATGGTGACACAAAAACATCAACACCATACCACCCCCAAACAAATGTATAGCATAGGGTTTCAAATCGTGAGTTGAAAAAAAATGGAGAAAATTGTGCAGCCTAATAGGAAGGATTGGAGAAATCACTTGGATGATGCGCTATGGGAATATAGGATAGCATACAATACTCCCATAAGTATGTCCCCATTTCGGATTATTTTTGGGACATCCTGTCATCTACCCATGGAGTTTGAGCATCGGGCTTATTGGGATATAAAGAAATGAAACATGGATTTGGCCCAAGATGGAATCCAAAGGAAGCTACAAATTCAAGAGCTTGCGGAGATTCGATTGTCTTCATATGAGAACTCAAGGCTCTACAAGGAATGATCAAAATCATCTCATGATAGAATGATCCAACAAAGGGAGTTTTGTGTTGGAGAAGAAGACATTCTCTATAATTCACATCAAAAGTTGATGCTCGGTATGTTACGTTCCAGATTGTTAGATCCTTGTATTTTATCTAATTTTTTTTCCTTATGGTGCTGTGGAGATCGCACAAGAGGACACTGGAAGGATCTTTACAGTCAACGGGAAATGTTTGAAGAAATACATTGAGGGACTTCCAACTGATGTAATGGATTTCATCACACCGCATGACCCCATCATTACTTGATCATATCAGGTTGTTCCTAACCCTTTAACTTTTATATTCTTTATCCTATTTAAAAGTATACGTTTCATGTGCATATATCATCTCATAGTTTCACATTGAGGACAATGAAATATTTTAAGTGTGGATGAGGGGACAACATTTTGGGGTAGATATTTAGGATTTTCATTTGTGTGTTTTGTGTGTATTTTATATTATGTTTTTGGTTAAAATATTCAAAAAACAAACAAAAAAACCAATAAAAGGGAAACAAATATATTAGTTAAGATTCTCATGTGAAACATATTGAAAATTCATTTTTTCAAAATTCATTCGAAGAATTATAAGCATGAGTAATATTTCGTCATCAAGGGTTTATTTTTATAAAAATTGAAGTCATCGATGATATGAATGGTTGTGTCATTATAAAAACTTTTAGATTTTGACATCATTATATGTGATATTTGTTAATGGTAAATTGTTTCATTGATTTATCCACAAAACTTTTCACTCAACCATGACATGCGGAATATTTCATACTCAATTGAATGTATAGTCAAGTTAGGTAAAAAGATTTATTGGTTGATCCATACATCCGTTTCTCTTTTGAACAGTTTCATTACTATACCTAATTGACTTATGCATGTGTACCTGTTATCTAACTATTGTACACCCTCAAAAAAACATGGTTTGTGTCTTGTACAGGATAAAAACCACTCTTCATCGATCTTGGATTTTGTTATATCTATTACCATTAGTTTTGTGATGATATTGAAAATGTGTTGAGAGGTGAGTGTGAAATTTGTTCAAAGTGCTCCCTAAAAAACAATAATAAATGAGTGGAGTGATGAAATGTTCAACATATGAGGATATCTGGGTTGGGAGCATAAGTTTTATCTTTTGGGAATTCTTAAGTGAGTGGGTCTTGAAATTTGATTGCAAAGGAATGTAGAATAGGTTCAGTGAATTAAACTAGGTAAAAAGATTTGTTTTACTTGACAAGAATATACTGAATAATGGGTGGATTTATGAGCTTGGAATGGTTGGAACACACACACGTGGCGAATTAGTGGCATGGCTGACCCATGACTTGTTTCACTATGATTAGTGTTATGAATCTCACTGGATTTTATTTTGACACAATTTGTGAGACAATGACTTTAAAATTTATTGATAATGACTCTTGATGGGATTCTAACATTGCCTATATTTTCACTGTGGATTGAGAAATATGAATATTCATATCTTGTCATAATATTTTCGAATACATGATATGAGGTTTTTTCTAGGAGTGAAAAAGGGTAAGTGTGGGGGAGTTGATAAAACAAAATTTTGATGAATATTTTATTGATAATAAATGAAAACATTTACTCACACTATGTAAAATATGTTTATTTATAAAATATTTTGGAATAGATCATTAATTTGAAAAATTGATGAAACTTTTAGTTTTACCCCTTAAAAATTATCTGTAGTATTTAGAACATAAGTAATTTTATTTGAAGTATTTGAACTTAATATTTTTTAAATGTGTTCCTGAATTAATTCTATACAACTTTTATTTGGGAAATTTGAGTTAAATCATGCATTTGGTTAGTGAAAATGGGTCATGAAGTAAAAGTTGGGCTGGACTCACCAGATTAGAAATTAGTTCTATATTTGGGCCATATCTTCTATATTCGAGCATGGATGGAGCCCAAATTTAGATAGGAGATCAACAACCTAATTTTTCACAAATTATCTTTCTAGAAGGATAGCTAATTAACCTTTTTTGGTTGTCAAGTAGGCATTTCAAGTGGGAAGAAAATATTTGGAAGACTTTACCACTTCACACATGTAACTAATTTTAACCTAGCCTCCCCTCCACTCTATAAATATGTATTTTTATTACTTGGAGGGGTTTGAATGTGCATCTGGAAGTTGATGGAAGATAAAAAGTGGATCCACTCAAATTCTTCAACCTTTTGAATAAGGGTAGATCTTGAAGCAAGGATCCCTTCGACAAAGCCTTCTTATTCTTCTTCTTCTTCATGTTGTAATACTTTTGTCTATCTAAAAACTGCTTAGTTCTTCATTAATTTCTTTTATTTTACTCTATTTTTTTCATTTCTCTTACTCATTATTCTTCCTCTTTGGGATGGAATTCAAGAGTGGAAATGAGATTGGTTTATATGTAAAGACCAAAAAATTTCATATAATTTTTTTAAAATTATTTGGGATTATTACGAGTCTGTGAAATTTGACGGTGCCTATTTCTGAGGATCAGTGTGCATGGAATGGAATATTGAACTTTTTTAAGGTATGTTCTGGTAACATGAAATGAAAAATTTCTATATTTGAACTGGTTCTCAGAATTGAAAATCTGAGGGCACCGTTGAATCTATAGCACCAGGATTTTATTAAGGGTGTCATAACTTCGACCGTAGTAGGTCAGGTGAAAAAGATAGTTTTGTGGACTTTTTGAATAATAATAAAATAAAATAAAAATTTTACTTTATTTTCATACCAACTGCTTAGCGGTGGTGGCATGAAAGCTGGATTTTCAAGCCATTTAATGGCCAGAATCTTCTGTTTTTTAACCACACCATTGAGAGTTAAGAGGTTCATTAATTAAAACTCATTAATGATCCTCATTAATCATATGATCCATTAATCTCCTTTTCCATCTATTTAAATGAATCTTGTGCTTGTGTTTTTGACATGGAAGGGAGGAACCTTTGATGAATTGCAGCGGTGTCTTCCACCAATGAATAATGGAGGCTTGGATGGCAACATTGGAAGAATCGATCTGGGATCGATGAATGCTGATGGCTTCATCAAAAGTTGATTCTTCTTCTATAACCGCAACGTCTCCTCCGAATCCGAGGTATGGTTTTTTCTTTAATTTCAAGTGAATTTTTTCATTTAAACGTTCTTGAAAAGCATGAAGAATATAGATAAACCAAAAAAAGTTGATTCGTGATTTGTATGAAACTGTGGGTGGTTGTTGTGGGATGAGATTGAATGGGGTTTATCAATATTTTATGTGAGGTAATATTTAATCCCACTTGATATGATGCTAATGCGGAGGGCACATGGAAAACAAACAAGTCCCAGACCCTTTTCTAATTCTGTTTCTGATTCGTTCTTGAGGGGCGGATCTCCAACTCAACAAAATCTTGAATTCGGGAGCCACTCAATGATGGAAGCATCCTGAGAGCCTCATAGGCATGATTAGAATGGAAAATGGAACATCGTAACTCACCTGGTGGCCTGCGGAATCCACCCCCCCTCAAAGTGGCACCAGCGCGGTGGTGCCGGCGGGTGACGGTGGCGGTCGCAGAAGAGAGGCGGTGCTCGGAGGCACCACGGTGGACAGATGGGGCGGCCGGCGTTGGACGACCTCGGTGGAAGTAGAGAGTCGTGTTGTCGTGTGCCGCAAAAGGAGGTCGCGGCTTCAAAGCCGTGGCGAAGGGGACCCATGCCTTGTGGGTCCCGCTGATAGGGAGGCAGTGCCACGTGCTGCTGTTGTTGCAAAACAGAATGGTTTTCTGCCTTTCAATAAGGGGGAGCGACTCCCCCCCCCCACACCCACTATGTGGACCACCCAACTAGAGGATGTACCAGTCAGCGGGTCAGGCTTCCCGGCGGGCTACACCCAGCCAAGGCGGGTCGGGCCAGTCCATGACCCAGCGGGTCGAGCCCGCAGCCCAGTCCACTCAGGTCGACCCATCTAGTTCGGGTCGGGACAAGTCGGACCTGGGTCGGGTTGGTTCGAGGACCGGACTCAGACCCATTTCGGTCGAGATACGCTTAAAAGACCATATCTCACAAACCAGAAAACTGTTCGACAAACCATCTACGATGCTGGAATAATTGGAATGAGAAGATCCTTTTGAGATACTCCACCTGTGTTTGGGAGAATATTGAATTATGGCCAGGTTGGATCAAACCCGAATCCAACCGATCCCTTGGTACTAAAATGCTTATAACTCACAATCTAAGCATCTGATTGACATGTCGTCTATCATGTTGGGACCCTTACGACATAATGGTCATTTGGGTTACTCCTTTGTGGAACATCCTGGTAGTTTAGGAATGAGAGATATTATGAGGATCAAATACTATGGAACTCCAGCACACCGGGTGCAGGGAGTCCTATGACTGGCTGTCAACTGAAGAGAGACCCTGTGTGGATCGGCATCTTAGAGACCCTATGTGGATCAGGATCATAGTGACCCTATGTGGATCAAAATCATTGAGATGCTATGTGGATCATCATCACAACAACCCTATGCGGATCATCATCATAGCGACCCAGTGTGGATCAACATCATAGCGACCTTGTGTGGATCAGCATTCTAGTGACCCTGTGTGGATCAGTAGTGTGTGACCCGATGAGGACCGGCCATAGAGAGGCCCATCATTGATCAGCGACATACAAAACCGTGCAGATCGACAATGGTACAAATCCTTTAGGGGTTAGTTGTGGAAACTTTATAACCAAATAAAATGTTATAGCTTAAGTACAATCATCTTTATTCCTAAACTCTGAGTCGTATACCTGGTTTGAGCTGAGTCTTTTGCTTTTTGTTTTGTGATTGAGATCATTTTTGTGGTTTTATTTTGTGGGATTCTGAGATACCTTTGGGGGGGTCTCAGGGTTTTTACTGGGTATTATTATACTCACCTCTACACGGACTTCACCCACACCTTTTTGTGTCTTGTGCAGATGACGATCAGCGTGGTTGAGACTTTAGGGGGCCCGAACCAGCTGGTACACAGAGGTGACTAGTTGATGTGGAGAGCTGTGGAGATGAGATGTATCTATCAGTCATGTAGGATCCTTGGTGGATCACCTCAGGAGTTTTTTCTGTTGTATTCGTAATTTTCAGTTGGGCTTTTATTCCAGACCCTTCACTTGGAGTACACACTTTACTACTGCATTTTTACTATGTGGTTTTTTTTTGTGTTATTGGTCTGTGTGTTTTTATGTTCAAAGTCAATTCCTTCCCATTTTATTGAAATGTGTTTCCGGTGCTTGTTGACAACCCCTGGCCTATGGAAGGCGGGCCTGGGGTAGACACGGCATGGGCCTTGAGGGACAGGTCATGACAAATTTGTATCATAGGAGTCGTTTCTACTTATGAACTATGGCTCTGATTTCCCAATGGAGAAATAGTGTTAAGTGTTTTGAGTGCGGATTTCAGTTTAGGGAGTCTAGTGCTGGTGTGTCGGCTAACGTATCCATACACCAGGACCCTGAATTATGATTTCTGACTTGGTTCACGAAAACACTGATTGTGTTTGTTTTCGAAATGTTTTACATTTGATATCTTTTGAGTCATATCACCAGGTATAACTTATTGACCATGGTGAACCTATTTCTTTTCAGTATGCCACCACATAGACAACCATCCAGGATTCCAGAGAGAGTTCATGATGACGGCCCACTGAGTGATGAGGCTTCATTGTATGTCCCTTTACAATGATAGCACCTTCGGTTTGTGCATCAGTATCACCAAAACCCGTTGGGAAGTAGCTTCCAATATCCCCACTAGGTGATGGTGCACACCACTGAGCACATTGCATGGGTTCTAGAGGTAGAGGCCTCTAAGTTTTCAAGGTGAGACAGATCCCCAGACAGCTAAGGGCTGGTTGGAGGTTGTGGCTAGACTTATTTTATTAATTGAGACACCAGTAGAGTAGATGGTGATCCTAGCTACTAGCCTCTTCCAGGTATTAGTAGTAATATGATGGATCCTGAAACTCCAGTTGCATAATGAGGAGACCCTCACCAAGATGGACTTTGAGAGCCTCTTCATTGTAGAGTTCACTCAAACGACACTACGCTCTGTGCATATTAAGGAGCTCCTACACTTAAAGTAGGGAAGCCTGATAGTAGCTCAATACTCGGAAAAATTCACTAACCTCTCTCACTACTCTACTGACATGGTATGAGACCCTTTCATTAGGGCCGAGACCTTTGAGCAGGGTCTCTAGTGGAATATCAGAGAATCGATGATATCTCCCAACATCTCAACACTAGCTGGACTACTCAAGCGGTAATTATTAGTGGAGAGCTACTTATCTGATCAGGCAATGACGGTGAGAACCACCACCAGACAACAACAGGTCGTGTCATCCGCAGCCGGCAGTAGGCATATGGCACAGAGGTTTATGTAGGCCATACCTTCAGAAGGACTACCCCAGGACATGGGTTCAGAGATGCGGAGCTCATGAGGTAGAGCAGGCCAACAGAGGAGCATATTGTGCTTCACGTGTGTCAAGCAGGGCCACATGGCTCACAACTGCCCGAACCATTGTACCGATGATTAGCAGATGGTCAAGGTACTGCCAAGGCAGAGGTAGATATTTGAGCGATGTGGTCTAAAAAGTGGTGGATGTAGCAGGGGAGTAGGCCATGCTGTAAGTAGTGGGTGGGGATTTGAGGTTCTAAAACCACCACCTCCAGGTGGTCCACCCCGACCTTAGGGAGAAGGCGGATAGTGATGACCACATATTTAGGAGGCTGAGGCCTACGACCATGGTGCTCCATAGATGATTCGAGGTATGATCTGTGTCTACTCCACCCTAACTACAGTACTTGTTGACATATATTCCAGTCACTCTTTCATTGCCACAACACTCATTTGAATCTTGGAGATTCCAGTAGAGCCATTGGCTTGATCGTTGCGAATAGACACTCTTACAGGAGAGGATTCGACGATTGCATACTGGAGCCAGTAGTTTAAGCTTACTCTAGGAGGCCAGAGCATTGGTTGGGGTCTCTTAGTAGTAGCTTCGAGGCCTTACAATTACATATTTGGTATAGATTGGCTATCCGTAGTTCAAACTCAGATAGATAGTTTTAGGTGCAAAGTGTGGTGTGTCTATGAGGATGGTACTAGGTTTTCCTTCACTAGAAAGAAGGGAACCTTTTCAGCTTAGGATAGATGTTCTTGGAGGAGGGTGAAACTGATCACTCATTAGTTGGCTAGCCTTACCCTCAGAGCAGTTGACGTGAGGAGTTTGAGTTATCCTGTAGTGGTGGAACAGTATTCTGATGTCTTTCCTGATGATGTTCTGAGACTACCATCTCATCGAGAGGTAGACTTTTACATCGACATGTACCCTGAGAAGACACTGATATCTACTCCACCATATCAAATGGCTCCCGCGGAGCATCTTCAGTTGCGGGTACAGCTATAAGACATACAGAGGAAGGGGTTCATAAGGCACAATGTTTCTCTATGGGCATCCCCAATTTTTCTTTCCAAGAAGGCAGATGGGTGTCTTAGGCTTTGCATGGACTATCGGCACCTGAAACAGGTGACCGAGAAGAACAAGTATCAACTCATGAGGATTTATGATCCCTTCAACCATCTGAAGGGATCTCGATGGTTCTCAAAGATAAACCTCAGATCTTGCTATCATCAGCTCAGGGTATTAGATGAGGACATACTGAAGACAACTTTTAGATGTCAGTATGGCCATTATGAGTTCTTAGTGATTCCCTTCACCATGACCAACGCTCCAGTAGTGTTCATGGGGCTCATGAACAAGATCATCCAGCCTTACATCGATCTCTTCATGGTGGTCTTCATTGATGACATCTTGATATACTCAGTGTCAGAGTAGGAGCATGTCACGCACCTGCAGATAGTTCAGGATACACTTAGAGAGCACAAGATTTATGAAAATATATCTAAGTGAAAGTTCTTGATACAAGAAGACCATTTCCTAGGGAACATTATCTCAGAAGATGGAGTTGCAGTGTATCCGGAGAAGATAGAGTCAGTGCTTGCTTGGGATCCACCCAGGAGTGTGACCGAGGTACGAAGTTTCCTGGGATTGTCTAGGTACTACCAGAGATTCGTACCCAACTTTTCCAGAGATGTGACACCCTTTTTATCTTTAAAAAATAAGGGACATCCCTTCGTGTGGATGGAGAGATTCCAATAGATTTTTCAAAATCTGAGGCATAGACTGATGAGTGCCCTCATCACGAGGCTTCCAAAAGAGGGTGTTGGGTATGTAGTCTACTACTATGCATCATGGACTAGACTAGGTTGTTTCCTAATGTAGAAATGAGTGGTTATCAACAATGGATAATGATATTTGGGAAAACATGGGCAGAATTATGCTACCCATGACCTAGAGTTAGTAGCAGTAGTCTTTGCGCTGAAGATATGGTGGCACTACTTGATGGGTGAACGGTTTATTGCTCTCTCTGATCAAAATATTCTCAGGTATATCTTCTCACTGAAGGACATGAACCTGAGATGGTGGTGATGGTTATATTTCCTCATTGACTACAACTTTAAGATAGTCTACACTCCTAAGAAGGGGAACGTAGTAGTAGACGCACTCATTAGGAGGTCTGGTCTATAGTTATTGACTGAGGTGACAGAGCATCTAGCCCCGTTGTAGTTATATTTTATAGATAGTGATGGAGAAGCTTACCTCTAGTCTATGACAGTTATTCCCCCACTCCTTCAGCGATTCAGGGAGGCATATCTTGGGGATGTTTATTATGAGGCCCGACGTGCTTAGATATCTTCAGTATTGGCTCTTGAGGGATTTAATGAAGGTGAGGAGCATATCATCCTCTTTAGAGGATGCACTATGGTGTCAATGATGCTTTGGGAGGAGGTGTTGAGGTAGTTTTGTGCATCCCCTTTGGTGCCATATACTGGTGTGGTGAATATGTACCAAGACCTTTGGTGTCAGTACTGGTGGCCTGGGATGAAGAAAGAAGTGGTGGAGTTCATTTCTTGTTTCCTCACTTGTTAGCAAGTGAAGGCTGAGCATTAGGTACCAGAATTTTGAGCTTATCCACTTGAGGTACCAGAGTGGAAGTGGGATGGTATCTCTATAGACTTTGTGACAGGGCTACCACGTACGTCCAAGGTCCATGATTCCATCCGGGTGATCGTTGACTAACTCACCAAGATAGACAAATTCCTACCCATCCGAGAGCAGGGATCAGTAGAGAGCCTGGGATGTCGCTACAACAGAAGCTTTTATGACGTCATGGGGTTTCATCAAGGATCGTCTCAAATCACGATGCTAATTTTATGTCCCAATTGTGGAAGGTATTATAGGAGGCATTTGGGGCTCAGCTACTCTTGATCACCACCTTTTATCCTCAAACAGATGGTCAGACGAAGAGGACCATACAGACACTCAAGGACTTGTTTCGTGCTTGTGTCCTTTATTTTTGCAGTAGTTAGGAGGACCACCTTCCACTAGAGGAGTTTTCTTACAATAACATTTATCACTCCACCATCGGCATGGCTCAGTTGGGGCATTGTATGGGTGACATTACAAATCACCACTATGCTACAAAGACCTAGGGGAGTCAGCGCTTATGGGTCCAGAGTCAGTATAGGCTATCATAGAGAAGGTGTAGATCATCCAATAGAGGATGAAGACTATACAGAGTTGGAAGAAGTCTTATGCTGACAGGAGATGGTAACCCTATGAGTTTGTTGAGGTAGACCATGTCTTCCTACGGGTCTTACCCCGATGAGGATTACGATGGTTTGGTCAGGGAGGCAAGATATCTTTGAGGTCCATCAGACATTTCCAGATCCTTAGAAGAGTAGGTGAGGTTGCATACCATCTAGATCTTCCCCCATAGATGCACCTGGTGTATAATTGTTTCCATGTGTCACAGATGAGGAGGTACATGCATGATCCATCGCATGTTATCGACTAGGGTGAGCTGGACATCGATGATGGGGCGATGTTTGCAAAGTTTTTAGTGGAGATAGAGCATAGACAAGAGCAAGTCCATCATGGGTGTTTGATTCATTTAGTGAGAGTTTGTTGGTACCATAGGAATCTCTAGGACAACACATGGGAGCGGGAGGCTCATATATGTGCTCAATAACCCAATTTTTTCCCCTAGTTGTTTTGTAGCTTTCAGGGATGAAAATCCTTAAGGTGGGGAGAATTTAATGACCTAGAAATTTCATATAATTTTTTTTAAATTATTTGGGATTATTACAAGTCTTAAAAAATTGACGGCACATAATTTTGAGTCTCATTGTTGCCATAATAGAATTTTTATCTTTTTTATGTTACGTTCAATAAATGTGCGGGTGGCGATTTCTATCTTTTGAACCGGTGCTCAGAATTGAAATCTGATGGTACAATTGAATCTTCCATGCCGAGATTCTCTTAAGGGAGGCTTTACTTTGACCAAAATAGGTCGGGTGAAAAAGATAGTTTTGTGGACTTTTTTAAGAATAATAAAATAACATAAAAATGTTATTTTATTTTTCTACCAACTGTTGAGGGGTGGTTGTGAGACCGCTGTGTTTTCAAACCATTCAATGTCTTCAATCTTCTATTTTGTAACCACACCATTGTGAGTTAGGAGGTTCATTAATTAAAACAGATTAATGCACCTCATTAATTGTAACACCCCGACCCCAATTACCCAGAGTCAGTGCATTATTTTAATACATTGGCATGATTACAAGGAATCATGTCCCAAAGGACCGATTAGTTTAACAGTCTTGGAAAATAGATTACATACGTGAATGTTACATTACACTTCATAACATACAAAACAACATAAATAATCCTTTTATGAATGCCATTATTCCCTTGTATTAACCCTGCATATCAATCACAATATACTTCTTGAAATCTTGGGGAAAAATAAAACATAAAAAGGGGTGAGATCAAATGCTCTGTAAGGTTAATCAATACAACAAAAACTTTCATAAATAAGCGTAAACATTTAAGGCAATGTATAACTAAAACAAAATCCTTTTAAACATAAACTTCCACATTGTATGGAAAAAATAAAATGAAATAATTCCATTTACTTATTCACATGGATATTCTACTTATCGAATAATCACATACAACATCAATAACCACTTTCATAATGATGGAATGCATAATGCCAGACTATCATAACCACATATCCAAGCCCTCATGCCAAGAATACAAATAAGATTTTGTCATGGCCTTGTGCCAAGACACTAGTTTGTCTCCTGAGACCTACCGATGCATCGAGTAGCTATATCGGGCCCCACCCATCACTTACAAAGTCCAACGCATTCCCATATGAAAAGGTTTAAACATAACAAAAACATTCATATTAAAACTAGCATACGAAATGTCAATACATTCCCCATAAACCATGAATGGTATATAAATAACACATCCACAGTCCAACATATCACAAAACCTTCAATATAATACAAAAGTTTTTTATCATAATAAATCAACTTCAAATAAACATAAAATCCATCAAAGGATGTTGACATAGATGAAATCAAAACTATTTGAGAGAAATATCTCTTTTTTTGAAATCATTGAAAAGTCACATATTTATAAAGGAAGTAATTTAAAAGAGATTTTTGAATCAAAGTTTCCCAAACCACTTTGAAACTTTTGAAAATAAATATCATTTCAAAACATTCATTTCCATATAAATAAATCCTTAAAATCATTTTGAAAAACTGGACATTAATTAAAAATATTTATAAATATAAATCTTTAAAACATTTAAAATTATGATCTTGATAAAGAGTAACTTTAACAAATTCTTAAAATATTCATTTTGAAATAATTTAAAAGTCACATAATTATAAAATAAAACATTTACTTTTAAAATATTCTTATAAGCTTGTAATGGAAGCTTCAGTGATTTTATAACGGTAGAAAATAACCGCACTCGCCGTATAAGTTTAAAAAGACATTCTTACCTTAAATTTTTCGAAAAGGTTAAAAAGTACCTTGTTTGGAAAATGACAGAAAGATTACTTTCAAAACACATAAGGGAATAAATTACTTTAACCCATTGTCAAGTAAATAGTAAAAAAGTTTTTAAATACATTTTTAGGGAACATGGATGTGGATGATGAAGAGATCCCAGTAGATAATTACATATAAACAACCTCAGATAATGAAGAGATTGCAAAATAAATCCTTACCTTGGACTTTTTTTTGGTTAGGGGTAGGTTAACCTCCTTTATAATGGTGAAATAATTGTTATTAAATTATACAATAATCATATACATTAATATGATATCATATATGATCTTTTAACATTACTTTGTTAATAATATCTTAGTATTATCGTCGTTTCGGGTGTTAACTTACTCGTTTTCTTTTATATGATTTGTTATGTAAGCCATGGTTGTCATGGTTAGGTTGTATATTATTCATATCCAGACTTATATAAAGTCCTTAAACATTAGTTTTAAATCATAAAATGATAATTATACTTGAATGGATACGATGGAGAATGAATCTCATCGCGTTCGTGGAGACGGTAGTCCGTACGTACGCACGAGCGACAATATCATTCTTTTGATATTAAAATAATATATAATTGTATGGTATATCATATATACAGAATAATTATGATGTTATATTTATGATTTAAATGAATTAAACATCATTATTATACCCATCCATATAATAATGTTTTGAATAACAATTACACCACGACGTGGAGATGGTAAACCGTACGTACGCACGTATGGTGAAATGTCATTAAAAGGATGGATTGAATACTGAAATATGGTTGTACCATGTTTATAATAACATAAAATTATATATAATATACTGGAGTTATTATTTTACAAAGGTAATAACAAATAAATTAGAAGTGGAAGAAGAAAGGAACTTGAAAAGGGGTGGTGAAATCATTACATCCTCTTCGGGTTCTTCCTTTTGATTTGGTCAAAAGGGATCCTTAGGTTGGATTTATGACTAAAGGAATTCCTCTAGGATGAAGTGAGGGAAGTTGAGAGAGTATTTGGTCAGGGTTTGGCCGAACCAAAAGGCTTTGAATGTGTGAATTAGTGAGAAGGGGGAGTGCCCTTTTATAAGAGGGCTGAGGGGCACCTTTGGAAAAGCTAGAAATATTATTTTATTATAAATTCATATTCGGTTTATAATGGCTCAAAAGTGGATTATTTAAAGGTTAAGGTAGGTAGGGGTCTAAAACCACTCAACCAATAGAATTTGGACAGGTTTGGGTCAATATATTAACCTTATCTTTAAGTATTAACTCTTAGTTAATTAGTTTCACTTTTACAATGTCTCTTTGTATTTTAATATTATATGGTTAAAAAACATACTATATAAATCCAAGAGACCCCCCAAGTGGTCCATTAATTATACACCTATAATTATATAACTCTCTCGGCCGAACCTTATATTTTTACGAATTTAATATCAATTGATAATATAATATTTGTTTTAAAAAATCTTTTATGTCAATTTTGACACTATTCAATAATTGATTTTTCTAACTCATAACAGAATGATTACTTCGAAAAAAGTTAATTAAATAAATCCTTACATTCCATATTAACCTATAAAATTATTGGTATTTATAAAAAGTCTCATATTAAATTTATTTGGGTATTTATAATATCAATTATTCTAATTTTTCACTATTATGGTAATTACTGCATCACCATTGTGTCATAAATAAATTAAATTATTTAATGTATAAAAATTATAAATAAAATACCCTTATTTAGGAAATAGTTTTATCTTTCTAATTTATATTTATAGTACAAAATCCAACATATATAACCCTATGTAAAAATTGTTTTCCTAAAAGATATATGCTTGTGTCATTTTTGTATTCATTTTAACTTAATTAAAATAAAGTGTCCATATCACTTAAAAATGGCTCCATGGGGTCACAAAATATACCCAAAGAAGACCATGGTCGGACATGTATCAACCAATAATGTTAGGACACGTTATAGGGTAATTTGGTATTATTATAATATTATTCTTTAACCCTTATTTACGAGATTTACCTTTTAACCATGGTAAATAAAATATTTACCGAAGTAATTATTCAAAATGTCTAAAAATAAAATTCACCTATTTACACAATTTGAACATCCTGATTCAAAATATGGAATCCATTTTTCAAAATTCAAAACACAGAATTGGCAGAAATTAATTTAAAATTAATTCCCGTTGTTAAAACAAAAAGCGTGTTTTTAAGAGATAATAACTATCAAAAGATTGACACTTGTTTATGTCCGGTTTAATTGTAAAATTTTTTCCAATGACCAACATTGTATTAAATGGTAAAAATATATTCTAAATATACTTTAAAACAACTCAAATTTATCATTTATCACTACCAATTATTTTGATTAAAAAAGTTGTTTTTAATTAAAATTTAGTAATTTTCACTATTCATCAAATTATAAAAGTTATCTGAAAAGTACCAAAATTTCACCCCAGGATAAATTTGATATTCCAAATCCAAAAATGAATTCCATTTTGAGACATAAAATTTATAAAATTTTAAAAATTAGATATTACTATTCATTACGGCTAGTTTGATTGGTTGTAGTGTGTGTTAAAACTCAAAGTTGCGTACAACACACGCTACTGTATTATTCAAAGAGAAGCATACCATGGAAGCTTGGGGTGTTAAATTGTAAATTATTTTATGTCCCCATTATAAAGAATAAATTTATTTAGTCAAATTGAATATATAAATGATTAAAATATTGTATTTAAGAAGGGTTCACTGTTAAAGTTAGTAAAAGTTTATTTTTGAAAAATACTTCTTTTATCTGAAAAAAAGGAATTTGTTCTTAAATTATGTCTAAGAATCTCATAATATAGATTCTAAAATTATAAAGATTATATAAGGTTCAAAATTTAGTTAATAATATTCATAACCTCTTTTGAACGGCTTGTTTGGTAAGTCATGGTGCGCATGAACTCGATGTTACGTGTAGTGCAAGTTATTGAATTGTTTTGAATAAGTACATACTATGAAATCTTAGGGTGTTACATTATTCTCTCCTTCAATAAATTTCGTCCTATCATTTTTATATTCTTATTCGAAAATAAAGGTTGAAAATATAAAATATCTTTGTGGGAAAACTCACATCGGAAATTTGGTTAATAAAATTTTGTCTTAATAAGAGGAAAAGAGAAATGAAAGGGTCACCACCAAATGATGATCTCGATTGGGAGAACATTGGTGGAAATTAGAGACATATAATTGGGCAAAAACGTAAATATTTATAGGTGGTGATTGAGGTCATCAATCTTAAACAAGTTTAAAATTGAGGTCCTTAAATTCAGTAATCTATGAGGATTTAAAATGACATCGGTTCAAAAAACATAAGGTATTAGGATAACACATTTTTGGTTTTAAGATCTCTTCAATAAAGTATAATAATTAATTTCTTCATAGAATAAGAGGAGAAGAAAAATATATACTTGAAAAGTAGAGTTCCATCTTTTAACTAATTTCTACCATAAACTCATATTTCACCCTAAAAGATAATAAAACTTAAAAAATTATATTTATCCTATTCATTTGGGGTTAAAAAAATGAATTTATAATTCATCTACTAGACCTTCTTAAAATAAACTACATTATTTAATCCAGGACATCTTGTGGGCCAGTTGTATGTGATACACCCTTGTGGCCCTTCGGTTTCGGGTTCAAGTCTCGCGGCCTTGCCGGTCGCGACGGGTTGTCACCCAACCTCTGGGTTGTCCTTTTATGGAAATCCAAAATTAATCTCAAACTAGAATTATCCAAAATAATTCTGTCCAAACTCACAGTCCAACATTTATAAGGAAGGTAAACATAATGTAGATCCTTTTTACCCCGTAATAGAATATGAATACCTTCATCATGTATTGTTTTAAAACACTGATACATCCTGAATTACCATAATCTTTATTGATTACATTCATGCTCCCTTATTCCATATAGAATGCTAGATATACTTCATCTATCCAAAAATGTTGTAAACTCCAACAATTATGGAATATACAAATTTTTAATCGGTTTCAAGGCAGTCAAGAATATCCAATATAATTTACCCAAATCAACCATATCTTATTCCAAAATAAGTACCTCAATATTCGGACCATATTATGATCTATATTTCCTTCAACCATGTAATTTCCATAAAGTTTAACTTGTTGTGGATTCAATTTTCTTAGTACCATAAAATCTAAAATCCTCAATGAAATAGTACTGCAGTACAATCCTTATATACTCCATAATTATTATAACAAGTACATTGCTGATACAACACTCAAATGACATAATCAACATAAGAACTCTAATCATTCCTCTTCATCTATGGTAGTATCATAACATGATTGTTATCCAATAGCATAATTTGCGGCATAGTCTGATGATATGTTCGCGTAGTGTCTAAACTCCTTGAAAATGAAGCATTGTACATTTGAAACCATATTCTTACCCTTGTAGTCACGTACTTGGTGCCCTTTTTCCTACACACTTATAACAAACTCCCATTACTTTCAGGAAAGTTCCACGGGGTTTCTTCCCACAATTATCACATATAGGGAAATTCTTCTTTTTCCTCTTCCCTTTATCCAACTTTCTCCATTCCATCCTTTTCTTATTTTTTGTCCCTTTAAAGCCATTTGACTCAATATACTCTTTATTTATCTTATCCACACATGATACTATTTCTTCATATCATGATAATACCTGGGAGACTATTGACCTTCTAAATTATGGCTTAATACAATGAAAGATATGGTCCTTCTTACTCTTTAGATCATACGTATTACTGGAGTTCGCATTCCTTCTATTGGGCGAAATTTCTATACAATAGCATAAACTAGGTCAGTTTATGAATTGTAATGAATAATTCCAAACTTGTAAAATACCTAACTCAAATTGAACAGTTTATGGATATAATCCATAATCATAAAAATGTTTTCTTTGAGTAATTATATACTCATGAGCCCTTCATAATGGTTTTTAAAGAAAATGAGAATTATCCTAAGAATATCCCCCGAGAGTTTCATAACCAAGAGTGCAGCAAGGCCCGTTGTCGTGCACCAGTTCCTGTTCGAGTCTAGCTAAAAGTTGTGTTTTTGGTTTTTACCGCTAGGTATATCTGTGCTAGAGCCGCCTCTACCTGCTTGTATCCAGACAGGGATGTATTTCTCAGAAAACTCCCAATATTTCTACAATACCAAAATTCTAGGAATTTCTTCTATACTAATCCTCAAAGTCTATCTTAGGGCTATGTGCTCTAGTCAGAGTTTATTTAAATATAGTTTCCAAGGTTATTTCTAAACATCCTCAGATACCAACAATAACACCCCGACCCCAGTTACCCAGAGTCGGTGCATTATTTTAATACATTGGTATGATTATAAAGAATCAAGTCCCAAAGGACAGATTAGTTTAGCAGTCTTGGAAAATAGATTACACACATGAATGTTACATTACACTTCATAACATACAAACCAACATAAATAATCCTTTATGAATGCTATTATTCCCTTTTCTTAACCCTTCATATCAATCACAATATAATTCTTGAAATCCTGGGAAAAAATAAAACATAGAAAGGGGTGAGCTCAAACGATCCGTAAGGGTAAGCAATACAGTGGAAACTTTCATAAATAAGCATAAACATTTAAGGCAATGTATAACTGAAACAAAATCATTTTAAACATAAACTTCAACATAGTATGGAAAAAATAAAATGAAATAATTCCATTTACTTATTCACATGGATATTCTACTAATTGAATAATCACATGCAATATCATTAACCACTTTCATAATGATGGAATGCATAATGCCAGACTATCATAACCGCATAGCCAAGGCCTCGTGCCAAGACTACAAATAAGATTTTGTCAAGGCCTTGTGCCAAGACACTAGTTTGTCTCATGAGACCTACCGATGCATCGAGTAGCTATAGCGGGCTCCACCCGTTACTTACTAAGTCCAATGCATTCCCATATGAAAAGGTTTAAACATAACATAAACATTCATATTAAAACTAGCATAAGAAATGTCAATACTTTCCCTATAAACCATGAATGGTATAAAAATAAAACATCCACAGTGAAACATATCACAAAACCTCCAATATAATAAAAAAGCTTTGTATCATAATAAATCAACTTCAAATAAGCTTAAAATCCATCAAAGGATATTAACATAGATGAAATCAAAACTATTTGAGAGAAATATCTCTTTTTTCAAAATCATTGAAAAGTCACATATTTATAAAGGAAGTAATTTAAAAGATATTTTTGAATCAAAGTGTCCCATACCACTTTGAAACTTTTGAAAAGAAATATCATTTCAAAACATTCATGTCCATATATATAAATCCTTAAAATCATTTTTAAAACATGGACATTAATTAAAAATATTTAGAAAGACAAATCTTAAAAACATTTAAAATTATGATCTTAGTAAAGAGTACATTTCACAAATTCTTAAAATATTCATTTTGAAATCATTTAAAAGTCATATAATTATAAAATAAATCATTTACTTTGAAATTATTCTTATAATATTATAAGGGAAGTTTCAGTGATTTTATAACGGAGGAAAATAACGGCACCTGCGGTATAAGTTTAAAAAGACATTCTTACCTTAAATTTGTCGAAAAGGTTAAGAAGTACCATGTTTGGAAAATGATGGAAGGATTACTTTAAAAACACATAATGGTATAAATGACTTTAACCCATTGTCTAGTAAATAGTAAAAATGTTTTTAAATACATTTTTAAGGAACATGGATGTTGATGATAAAGAGATCCCAGTAGATAATTACGTACAAACAACCTAAGATAATGAAGAGATTGAGAAATAAACCCTTACCTTGTACTTTTCCTTGGTTGGGGGTAGTTTAAACTCCTGTATAATGGTGAAATAATTGTTATTAAAGTATACAATAATCATATACATTAATATGATATCATATATGATCTTTTAACATTGCTTTGTTAATAATATCTTAGTATTATCGTCGTTTCGGGTGTTAACTTACTCATTTTTTTTATATGTTTTGTTACGTAAGTCATGGTTGTCATGGATAGGTTGTATCTTATTCATATCCATAATTATATCAAGTCCAAAAACATTATTTTTAAATCATCAAATGATAATTATACTTGAATGGATACGATGGAGAATGAATCTTATCGCGTTCGTGGAGACGGTAGTCCGTACGTACACACGAGCGACAATATCATTCTTTTGATATTAAAATAATATATAATTGGATGTTATATAATATATACAGAATAATTATCATGTTATATTTATTATTTACATAAATTACACATCATTATTATACATATCCAAATAATAATGTTTCAAATAACAATTACACCATGATGTGGAGACGGTAAGTCGTATGTATGCACTTATGGTGACATGTCATTAAAAGGATTGATAGAATACTGAAATATGGTTGTACCATGTTTATAATAACATCAAAGTATATATAATATACTGGAGTTATTAATTTAGAATGGTAATAACATAGAAATAAGAAGTGGAAGTAGAAAGGAACTTGAAAAAGGGTGGTGAAATCATACCCTCTTCTTCGGGTTCTTTCTTTTGATTTGGAAGGCCTCCAGGATGAAGTGTGGGATGTTGAGAGAGTATTTGGTCAGGGTTTGGCCGAACCAAAAGGATTTTAATATGTGAATTAGTGAGAAGGGGGATTGCCCTTTTATAAGAGGGGTGAGGGGCACCTTTGGAAAAGCTAGAAATATTATTTTATAATAAATTCATATTCGGTTTCTAATGGCTAAAAAGTGTATTATTTAAAGGTTAAGGTGTGGAGGGGTATAGAAACACTCAACCAATAGAATTTGGACCGGTTTGGGTCACTATATTAACCTTATCTTTAAGTATTAACTCTTAGTTAATTAGTTTCACTTTTAATATGTCTCTTTGTATTTTTATATTATATGGTTAATAAACATACTATATACATCCAAGCGACCCCCAAGTGGTCCATTAATGAAACAACTATCATGATAAAAGGCTCTTTTCCGATCTTTATATTTTTAGGAATTTAATATCAATTGATAATATAATATTTGTTTTAAAAACTCTTTTATGTCAATTTTGACACTATTCAATAATTTATTTTTTTAAAACTCATAACAAAATGACTACTTCCAAAAACATTAATTAAAAAAATCCTAACATTCCATATTAACATATAAAATTATTTTTATTTATAAAAAGTCTTAAATTAAATTTATTTTGGTATTTATAATATCAATTATTCAAATTTTTCACTATTATGGTAATTACTACATCACTATTGTGTCATAAATAAAATAAATTATTTAATGTCTAAAAATTATAAAGAAAATACCATTATGTAGGAAATCTGTTTATCTTTCTAATGAATATTTATAGTCGAAAATAATACATATATAACTCTATGTAACAATTGTTTTTATAAAAGATATATTCTTGTGTCATTTTTGTATTCATTTTAACTTAATTAAAATAAAGTGTCCCTATCACTTACAAGTGGCTCCATGGGGTCCCAAAATCGACCCAAATATGTCCATGGTCGGACATGTATCAACCAAAAAGGTTAGGAGACGTTTTAGGATAATTTTTTATTATTATAATATTATTTTTTAACCCTTATTTACCGGATATACCTTTTAACCATGGTAAATAAAATATTTACCGAAGTAATTATTCAAAATGTCTAAAAATAAAAGTTACCTATTTACACAATTTAAACATCCTGATTCCAAATATGGAATCCATTTTTCCAAATTCAAATCATATAAGTGGCAGAAATTAATTTAAAATTAATTCCCATTGTTAAAACAAAAAGCGTGTTTTTAAGAGATAATAACTATCAAAAGATTGGCACTTGTTTATGTCCGGTTTAATTGTGAAATTTTTTTACAATGACAAAAATTGTATTAAATGGTAAAAATATATTATAAATATACTTTAAAACCACTCAAATTCATAATTTATCACTACCAATTATTTTGATTAAAAATGTTGTTTTTAATTAAATTTTATTAATTTTCACTATTCCTCAAAATATAAAAGTTATCCAAAAAGTACCAAAATTTCACCCTAGGCTAAATTAGATATTCCAAATCCAAAAATTAAGTCCATTTTGAAATATAAAATTTATAAAATTTTAAAAAGTAGGTATTACTATTCATTACGGCTAGTTTGATTGGTTGTAGTGTGTGTTAGAACTCGAAGTTGCGTACAACACACGCTATTGTATTATTCAAAGATAAGCATACCGTGGAATCTTGGGGTGTTACATTGTAATTTGTTTATGTCCCCATTCTAAAGAATAAATTTATTTAGTCAAATTGAATATATAAAAGTTTAAAATATTGGATTTAAAAAGGGTTCACTATTAAAGTTAGTAAAAGTGCATTTTTTAAAAATACTTCTTTTATCTGAAAAAAATGAATTTGTTCTTAAATTATGTCTAAGAAACTCATAATATGGATTCTAAAATTATAAGGATTATATAAGGTTCAAAATTTAGTTAATACTATTCACAACCTCTTTTGAACGGCTTGTTTGGTAAGTCATAGTGCGCTTGAACTCGGTGTTACATGTAGTGCAAGTTATTGAATTGTTTTGAAGAAGTACATACTATGAAATATTGGGGTGTTACATTAATCATATTATGTGTTAATCTCCCTTCCCCTCTATTTAAATGAAGATCGGGCTTGGGTTTTGAAATGGAAGGGAGGAACATATGACAAAGTGTTGCGGTGTCCTCCACCAATAAAGAATGGAGGATTAGAGGCAATGTTGGAGGAATCGATCTGGGATCAACGAATGACGACTTCTTGATCAAACGTAGATTCTTCTTCCACAACCGTGATGTCTCCTCCAAATCCTTGGTAGGGTTTTGTTTAAATTCTAGTGAATTTGTTTCTTTTCCTCGTTATTGAGAAGCATGAAGAACGCGAGTCAATGAAAACGAGTTGATCCGCGATTCATATGAAACTACATATGGTTGTTGGGGGAAGAGATTGGATGGGGTTTATCATTATTTTATGTGATGTATTATTTACTCCCACATTATATGATGCTAACATAGAGGGTGTGGGCCAAACAAACAAGGTCTGGACCCTCCACCGCTTTGATTTTTAAAGCGTTCTTTGGGGGCAGATCTACAACTTGATAGAATCTTGAATTCGGGAGCCACAAAGTGACGATAGCATCCTGGGATGCCCATAGGATCATTCAGAAAGGAAAACGGACCACTAAAGCTCACCCGGTGGCCCGTGAAAGCCCCACTGGAAACCGGCACCGGTGGGCGACGGCGACCGAAGAGAGGCAGCACCCAGAGGTGCCGTAGCGGACAGATGGGGCAGATGGCATTGACCATACATGATGGTAGAAAATCAGCGCACCATCATGTGCTGTTGGAGGAGGTCATGGTTTCGAAGCCGCGGTGAAGGGGACTCACGCCCTACGAGTCTCGCTGATAGGGAGGCAGTGCCATGTGGTGTCGTCGTTGCAAAACTAAATGACTTTCAGCCATTCCTGAAGGAGGAGCGACCCCCCCCCCCCCCCACAGTAGGCTATCCAGCTAGGGTCCGCACCCGCCAGTGGGTCGGGTCGGGTCAGAATCGGGTCTGGCTGGCCCAGTTCAGGGCGCGTCGGGTCAGTTTGATCAGGTTGGACCAGACCTGGACCCATTTCAGTCCAGATACGCTTAAAAGACCATATCTCACAAACCAGACATCTGTTTGATGAACTGTCTGTGGAGCTGGAATCCTTGGAAGGATAAAGTCCATTTTAAATACTCCACCTGAGTTTTTGAGAACGTTGGAGTAAATCCAGGTTGGATCGAACCCGAATCCAACCAGGAGGCCCTCGGTACTAAAACTCTTATAACTCATTGACTGTTCGTCTGATTGACATGCCTTCTGTTACGTTGGCACCATTATGAGATGGAGATCCTTTGGTTTACTCCTTTCTTCAACATTGGGGAAATTGACACACAACCGGTATCTTTAGGAGAATATTCTATGTAACTCAAGAGCACTGGGTTCGGTGAATCCTGTGGCTGGATATCAATTGAAGAGTTGCCCTGTGTGGATTAGCATCATAGAGACCCTATGTGGATCAGCATCATAGTGACCCTGTGTGGATCAGCATCCTAGAAACCCTGTTTTGATCAGCATCATAGATAACCCTTTGTGGATCAGTATCATAGTGACCCTATGTGGATCAGCATCATAGTGACCCTGTGTGGATCAGTATTCTTTCGACCCTGTGTGGATCAACAGTGTGAGACCCGATGAGGACCAGCCATAGAGCATCCCTCCATGGATCAGTGAATTACAACCCTGTATAGATCGATAATATAATAAATTCTTTGTGGATCTATTTTGGAAACTTCCTAATGGAATAAAATGATATAGCTTATGACTAATCGTCTTTATTCTTGAAGTATGAGTTGTATACCTAGTTTAAGCTGAGTATTTTGTTTTGTGTTTTGTGATTGAGATCATGCTTGTGGTTTTACTTTTTAGAATTCTGATAGACCTTTTAGTGGTATCATGTTCCCTACTAGGTATTGTAATACTCACCCTTACATAGGCTTCTCCCTCACCTTATTGTGTCTTGTGTAGACAATGAGGAGCTCGGCTGAGACTTTAGGGAGATAGGACCAGGCAGTACACGGATGTGAATGGTTGATGTGGAGAGCTATAGAGACGAGATTTACCTACCCTTCAGGTAGGATCCTTAGTGGATGATCTCATGATCTATTTTGTATTGTAGTTGTATCTTTTGTTTGGTACTGAATTCCATCCACTTTACATTCAGTAAACACTTTACTACTATAGTTTTACTATTTGGTTTGTATCTTTTCGTGTTCTTGGTCTGTGTGTTTGATGGTTCAAAGATAATGCCTTTCCGTTTTAGGGAAATTCCTTTTAGGTTCTAGTCACCAACTTTGGCCTATGGATGGTGGGCATGGGGTAGTCACAGCATGGGCGTCAGTGGATGGGTCGTGACATTTTACCATTTCTAAACATTTTCACATGAAATAGGCTTCTACGATGATGACACTGCCTATGGAAGCGTTGATATTTTTAGTAATAGATTTACCTATAACATTCATTATTTATTTATTTTGAATCAATGATCTATTTTAATTCACTTAATATGATCTAAGAATTGATTTTTTAATTTAAATGAAATTAAGAAATAAATTGAACAATTAACATAAAAAACATGAGGCCGTGAATTGTGTAAATTGTGAGACCGTGATCTTAATCAATAATAAAGACCTCATGGGATAAATTTTTAGAGTTCAAATATAATCTCTAAAATCAATTAATCCTTATTTCTATAGTGTATTTTTTTCTCTAATTAACCACTGACTATAAGTTAACCTAATGACATCAATGAAAACAGGGTGTTGCGATTGCATGTTTTGAAGCTACCATAGAGTTTATGTAATTTAACATTTATGGTTAAGTTAACTCCTGTAAGGTTATAGGGTTTACAAATTAATGTATTATAATTATGTGGATGTTAATTTAAATAATAATGATAAATAATTTAGTGAATACATAGAGTTAGATCGATTACTCTTTTTAAATATTTTCTAAAAAAAATCTTCTTATTGTGTCATTTTAATTGAACTTCAGTTCATAAAAATAAAAACAAAAAAATAAAATCTTCTTCCAACAAACTTCTTACTGATTTATAAAGGATAAACAACCCCCATACTTTTAATTATTATTCTTATTTCCCTTCATTTTATTTTCAAAATACCTTTAATATTTTGTTAAATTTACTACATCCTTTGTGAGACGACCTTGGTCAGTCACTCTAATTCACCTAAGTATCCAATAATCAAATATCATTTGAAAGTTCCCATGACATCACTGTTCAGTTTCACCAATCTGTAAATCCCCAAATTTAACTAAAACTTTCAATTGCAGGAAGAAGAATGAGATTTGGATCCAAAACCTAGGTCAAGATCAAACAGAGTTGGATATATCCAAACCAAGATACTAACCCACGCAAATAGAGGAAAAACATTCTATTTTCGTCCAAAATGATAAGCAGGTGGGAGAGATAGAAATCCAATAGGGAAGCGATTACTCCCCAGGATAGTTGTAGATCGGTCAAAAAGATATTTGATTCATTAAGAACATAGGTTGAAATGTCGTGATATTTTTCTAGGAGCCGAAAAATTTGAAGGAAAACAAGTTAGAGTAGATTTTTGGTGTTTAGGGATATAATCCTTTGGTTTGATAATTTTTTAACAATTTTTCATGGGTTCAATTTTTTTTATCCATGGTTTCTTATACTAGGTAGACAATTTATGCTAATTATGTGACTGATTGTTTTCCTCCTCTCATGGGTCTCACAGTTACTACTAATATAGAACATGATATGAAACCCTATGTACCAACCATGAAATCCTAATATTTTGGGGTTCCATGGTTTTTTGGGGTTGGGTGCACAGTTTGGGAAAATCATGTGTCGACCATGTACTACCCAAAATTTATCTAAAAATCACTAATTTCACATAGAATCTCTACAATAAAATATGAAAACTATATATACTAAAAAAATGAAAAATATTTCCTAAAATAGAGCTATATAAATCTTTATAAATGGTCATGATCTTACTTAATGACATAAATATTCATAGAATATTAATTACGCTAATGAATTAATATAACCTAATGTAATGAAATTGAGTTATGAAATTGTTTAGCACTTGGTAAGTTTCAATTCAAATCCCCTTAGGTGAAATAAGCCAAATTTAAAATAAAATACCATGATTTATGTTTTATTCATGATATAATTTATAATATTGTCAGTATATACACCATATAAAAAAAATTTGGTTCATAACATTAAAATATTCCTCAGCAAATGAAAATTGGGATGAAGTCCATTACCTCGAATCCAAAAATTCCATGAATGTCCTTTAAATCTTATATTATAATACTATATAAGTTATTTTATTTATTAATAACCTCTTCCATGTTTAAGTCCGTATATTTAAGTAATTTATTTTAATTATTTTTAGTGAAAATTTTAAACACTTAATTAGTTATTTCAATGTTAAGTGTTTTGAGGATGTTCAATTCATTATTTGATAATGAACTTGGTGTACTGACCACAATATAAGAGTTCACTATTCCATCATCTCTATAATTATAATAATGAAATAATTTTTATTTTTATACAAAATTTATAATTTGAAAATCAATCATGAATTATTTTTATGAAAAATTAACTACTTTATGCTCATATAGATAGTAAGTCGTGCGTAGACATGAGTTAAGTTTTAATTTTTAAAAGATAATTATGTAAAGAAGATAATTAATATTTTATCATTATATAATGATAATAATATCATAAATGTCATTTTATTTCCCTATATTTAATTATATATATCATCCATGTTTTGTGGTGATTAAAAAAGAATCATATCTCTTTGTTGAGGCGCTAGTCCACGTGTATGCAAGAAAGATGTTATCATTTTTCAGTTTAAGAAATAAAATAATATATTTTGTTTACTTAATGATATATATTCCTTTAATTTCAAAATTATTTAATATATAAAACATATATTGATTAATATAATCCTTATTAACTTGCATACAATGAATTTTTGAAAAATATATCACATCAGTTCGCGAGGCAATTGTTTTTCGTAAACACAAGTGACATTTTTTAATCCCCTAGGGAAAGTAATGTAAGAATTTATATATAATATAAAAAATAAATAATTATAATTGTGTTAAAAATATCATTAATATACTTTAAATCTATCATTAAAACGATCAGTTATAGGTGTTTCTATAAAATGTATTATATCGGTTCGCGGTACGGTAGTCCGCTAAACACATGAATGATAATTTTGTATCCCGTTTGATAGAAGAGGATATAGAATTTTTCTAATATATTAACCTTATAACATCTCAGAATATGGGATATATTAATGTTAAAAAATCATCATAAATGAAAAATATTTTAATAAGTTGGAAAACTAAATAAAAAAAACTCAGTTAAGCATGGTACATTTTCTTCAGACAACGTCCTTAGGTTAGCACCAAAAACATTACTAGAATAGATTTATGATCAGAAAATGGATTCTTGTATGCGATTATGGATGTAAGAATGGAATTTGGTCCAATTTTTTCTGAAAATGGATTTAATGTGTTAAAATCAGAGTAGAGTGTGTGGCCTTTTATAAGTGAGGTGAGAGGCACACTTGAATGTTTTGAAAAGAAAACGTGATACCTATGTTTTTCACATGCCAGAAGGTTCTAAAAAGGACCATTATAGAAAAATATACATTATAGGTTATAAATATAAATATAAAATATTTTTTAGAAAATTTCTTAATCCAATTTTACCCTTATAATTTTACTTTACCCCCTCATAAAATCTTTTTTTACCTTTACAATATTAAACAATTTTTACGGTTTTCCCTATTCATAATGATAAAATATTATGTCAACCTTATTAGATAATATATATTATTATGATTAAAATTATATAATTCATATTACCTTATTAATTTCAAATTATTTTTATAAATTAATTTAATATTAAACACATGGACATAATGAAAAAGAGGGTTTAAAAGAAGTATATTTTTCATGAATAAAATGGTTTGATATTATCATTATGACCCATAATAATCATAATATTAATTTTAATTAAAATTTTATTATATATAATGAATAAATTTCCAATAAATAAATCTTTATTAGGGGTTGTTTTAATTAATTAAAATGGATAATCATTTTCACTTTAAAACAATTTTATGAAAATCACTTTTTAAAACCAAGAAATAAACTTAATACCAAAGTATAATATAAAGATTTTTCGAATGAAATTAAGTTAAAATAATTATTAATTATTTTACTAGTATTAATATTAAAAAATAATAGGAATTTTTAATTACTTAATATATTCAATATAAATGAATTTTTACAAGAATAGTTATTTTTTACTATTCACTGAAAAATCAATATTTTCCAAAAAATACAAAATATTTACCCTATGATAATATTAATATTATGGATTAAAAAAATTTCCCATTTTTTAATATTAATTTTCTAAAATTGCTAAAAAATTATTTTAATGTATGTATTCAAAGCATGACGAGTCCGCCATTTAGAAAAATTCAATTTCTTTCAAAAAAACCTTTCAATTTAATTCAAATGATTAATTGTTATTTTTTAATCACTGTATGACCATTTAATTTATTTTATACTTGACTAAATAATATTAGTTTTATGATTTAGTTATTCTTATTCATACACCCCAATTTAAAATATAATTTATACCGGTATAATATATTATGATTTATTTATATGTTGGGTTACATGCACTGCAATATGTTTAAATAAATATATTTTTTAAGTTGTTTAAGGTTAGTTTTTTGCATAAAATATGCTACAATATCTATTTATATTTTTTAAATACCATTATGTAACATAATATCCCCCTTTAATAATTTTTATCACCACAATTTGAATATTATCTCAGTAATCAAAGGTTTGAAATTTTAAAATACCATTCTTGAAGTCCCACGTTATAAAAGGGGTTAATAAAAAGTTCTATTAAAAAGAAGTAAAATAATGTTTGAGGTTTATCTAAAATAAAAAAATATATTTCTCTACAATAAGAGAAAATTACTAGTAATTTAAAACATGCAATTGAAAATAAGATCCATTTGGATGTAAAGTTATATTTTTTAATAAAGATGATATGATTGATTTAATGAATTAAAATTTTATTTCAATAACCTCTTCTTATACATAAGTAATTATATTTTTATCATGATAAATAAATATTATAAATATACATAAATGAAAATTATAATTTCGTACTATAATAAATTTCTACCATAATCTCATGTATTTCTTCAAATGATGAGTATTTAAGATGTTGTTTTTATATTTTATTCACTAATATAAGATTTTAAAGGACCATGTAACCATTAAAGATATAATCAAGATATTAAACCAATTTATAGACATTAACTAAAACAAAAAAATATCATGTGGTAAGATGACTCCCAAAATGAATGAATGTTTATATGATGAAATAATGCATTATCCCCAAAATTCAATTGTAAAACCCAATGTTCAAACTAAATAATTATATAAATAAATAATAATATATCCCAAATAACCCCAATATAATAACAATTAAAGAGTTTTTAAACCTCAATGGTTCTCTCATAAATTTAATCTTATATTCACCAAACAATATTGAGTTATTCTCAAATAACAGTAATCACTTAGTCACCAATTCACTTTCCAATGTCATGGTTATCAATATGATAAAACTTATGTTCCCATAATTGCCAAAATATTAAAGAATATATAAACCCTAAAAGTTATCAATTCTATAAAACATTTTCCATAAAATTTAAATTCATAATTTACATTATAAAAAATATTTACATATACTTAAACCCAATAAATCATCTCCTAAACTGTAATTAATCCTATTAAGATATCATAGCATAAAACCTAAAAATTGGTGTATATGAAATTTAACATATGATTAAATATAAACAATTAAATCCATTGTGTAATCTATAATAGTCAATATAAACTCACATTAAATAATCCCAATCTCCATAGTTTTTGTAAACCCTTCTATGATACCAACTATAATAGCCCTGACCCTAAAACCATAGATCAGGTTCCAAAAACATGATTTTTACATTTCTAAATTTGATACCAATTTAGGTGATACAATTTTCTCTAATAAATACAACATAAAATGGAAATATTGCATAAATTACATACCCAAGGAACTTTTAGGTTTATATTTTTATATAAATTGGAAAACTGCTTACATAAATAATGTTCATTTCTTTAATAGAGTATATTTACTACTATACAATGATTTTATTATTTCATAATATTTCATCATCACTACATCTATATGAAACAATTATATAAGTAATTAATTTAACATAATTCTGGGTAACATAATGGTGATATCAAATGATCAGTAAGGGGAACATAAGCATTAACATTTTAATTTCATCTATGAACATAAGAGGAGTGTAAGGGTATTATGTATTAATCAAGGTACATGTTCATAACAATAATAATGAGCCAAGGTATTTCTATTGAGATAAAATGAATTATTAAAAACTCATAGCATGCATAAATAAAATGTCTTTGTGTCTTAGAACATCTTCTTCATAAACTATTTAATACATATTTCAGAAATAACATGTTCCTAGTTAAATCCATAGGTGATATCCACTGGTAACTCCCTCCTTCATGACTATATGTTCAAGGAAAATTATCCAAATCATTATATAACTCTCTAGTATCACCCATCATTTTAGCTATAATGGGTTCACCTTTCTCTATCTAGGTGCACCCATCATAAAAGCTAAAACATGATCCTGATGAACATTCTAGGTAAAACCATCATATAAGTAATAATGATCTCTACATGAAATTTTTAGTTGAACCCAAGATCATCAATAATGTTCAATTATGATTCATTAATAAAATATTTAGAATATTTCACTTTTTGACATAACAATAATCATTATTCTTTCATTTCTTGATTGACCCTTAAAAAATGGGTTCCATATCAATCGTATAATCAATGTATAGGAATAATAATGATTTTATTATCACCACATATCCCAATTGTAGTGTTATTAACATAAAGGGTTTTGGTCAATGATGAGTGGAAAGATTATTAAATGGTCGTTAAAAACAGTCTTAAGAAAAATGACCATTTACTTTGAAAATGAATCTTAAAAAAATTATTATGAAAATTATTTTCATTGATGATAATCATAAAAAATATAAAGTAATACTTAAAAATGATTTTCATTAAAGTGTAAAATTCGGTTCATGATGTAAATGTTAAAAATAAACATTCTTTCCAAACATTTTCTAAAGAAAATCAAAAGTGACCCAATTAGAAATCATTAATATATTTCCTTTTAAAACCATTTAAAATTAAATCAAATACCTTGTAAAATATAAATTGGAAATAATTTATATTTATAATTAATATTTTTAAAAAATAGAAAACATGGATATGAAAGAGAACAATAACAGATTTAAAAGAAAACACAAGACTGGCATCACTTACAAATAACATTCTTGTTTCTACCTTATTGAATAAGGGATAAAATTAAAATTAAACATTTTAACCACATTAAAACTAGTAGATAATAAATATATGTGGTTTTAGAATATAATATCATTTTATTTACTTTGATGACACCTTGAATATAAAAAATATTGAAAGAATGGATATTGTACCATAAATCCATTTCCAATGTGGTACCTCTTCAATCGGAGGCTCTATTAAAGAATTACCTAAAATGAAACATTAAATATCATGATCATAAGGTGATCCATGATATAACATGTCAAAATGTAATTATATAAACCTATTAAATGATTATTGGTTCATATCCTAAACATATGTCTCAAGGAAATATAATATGAGGTAAATAACTCTTAAATAAAACAAGAAATTTAATTTTAGAATTAATCAGTGTACTCTTTATGGTTATAAAATGTAAATATAGATAAAATATTTGAAAAAAAAATCATATAATATAAACACATGATCATATAATATAAAATAAAATGAATAAGTAATATAATAAAATAAAAATAAATTGAGTAATGAAATTCTTTACCACTTGGTAACATTTAATTTCAATCCCCTTGGATTAAATAATTTAGGTTGAAACTACAATACCATGATGTGTGAATGGTTATTGATATTAAATGTAAACATGGAAATATATACACCAAATAAAATGAATTATGTTCATAATATAAAAATATCTATTAATGATGGTAAATGGAGACAAATTCCCTTACCTCGAATTCATAATTTCCCAACACGTCCTTTAACTCCTATATAATAAGTTTTTATAAATTATTTTATTTTCTAATAAAATTTTTCGAGTTTAATACCTTTAATATAAATCATTTATTTTATTTCTTTTTCATTACATATTTTAATACTTATTCAATTAAGTCCATGTAAGGTGTTTTGAGGATGTTCAGTTCATAGTTTTAAAATGGCTTCGGTGTGTTTATCGTGGTCCATGTGGAATTTTTTTCATCCTATCCATAATATTAATCATAAAATATTTTCATTTTAATAATAAATTATAATTTTAAAACAAATAATTAATGATGCTTATGAAAAATAAACTATGTTACGATCATGGACTTGATAGGTTGTACGTATGCATGTGTAACGTTTTCAATGATCATTATGGAAAGAAGGTAAGTAATACACTATCATTCTATAATTATCATAAAATTAAAAATACCATATTATTTTATTAAATATAATTATATATATCATCTATTTATTATGGGGATGAAAAAATAATCTCATCACTTCATTGAGGTGGTAGTCCACATGTACAAATAAAAGACATTATCATTTATGAGTGTAATAAAAAATAATATATTATCCTTTAATAATGATAAATATATAATTTTTATATTAATTAAAATTATCTTCATTTATATCCATGTAAAAAAATTAGTTAAAAACAAATCACATCATTTAACGTGGTGATAGTCTACCTTACACACAACTGATGTTATCATGTCCCCTACAGAATCTAATGTAAGAAGTTATATGTGATATAATAAATTGATAAATATAAATATGTAATAATTATTATATATATAATTTTAATCCATCATAATAATATGATTTCAAAGTATATGGTATAAGATGAATGACATTGGTATGTGAGATGGTTGTCTGTCACACACACGAATGATGATTTTGAATCCCATTTGAATGAAGTGGAGATAGATTGTGGTTGTACCATTATTATAATGACATATAAGTATATGGGAGATATATATGTTATAATATAAAAATAATTTTATAGTATTTGAAGTTATTGGAAGAAGAAATAAAATAAAAATGCTCAATTAAACATGATACCTGTTTTTTAAAAAACCAACTTAGGTTATCAGCAAAATCCTTCATAGGATGTCATTATGATCAAAAAAGGATTTAAATATTAGGAAAATTTTAAGATATATTTCATTATATTATTGTATGTTCCAAAATGGTTTTATGTTTTTAAGTGGAGAGTGGAATGGATGGCCTTCTATATGTGAGGTGAGTGGCACACTTGTAATTTAAAAGAAAAAGAAAAAGTGAACCCAGTGTTTTTCACTATAAAAAAGAATAAAAATGGCCAATTATAGAGCCTAAAAATGATAAGGTTTAAATATGTACATAAAATATTTTTCATACATGTTTTATGTCTTTTCAACCATTATATATTTAGGTTAACCCTCTGGTAAATCATTTTTACCTCAACTATTGTAAAATATTTTTACTATTTCCACAACTCATTATTAAAAAAATTAGGAAAAAATTATTAGAGAATATTAATTCTTATTATTAAAAATATTTAATCCATTTTACCAAATAAAATTAATATATTTATAAATTTTTAATTTAAAATTAAACTCGCATACATGATGAAAAAAGGGTTTTTAGGTTGTGTATTTTCAAGAAAAGATGAATCCATATTAACTCTATTCCCAGTAATAATAATTATATGAATTAAAATTAAAATATATATATATATATAATATATTTCATTTATATAAATCCAAAGTATGGGTTTTTCTTTCATTAAAATGGATAAACATTATAAAAATTAAAAATATTTTATAAATATCATATTGTTAACCCAAAAGTAAATATATACTAAAATCCAATAAAAATATGATTTAGAAGTTATTAATTAAGATAAATATACTTAAATAATATTAATGTTACTTTAATTCATATTCTAAACATAATGGGACGTTTTCATTAATTAATTTATTGAAAATAAATAACAATTTAAAAAAACAATTTATTTCACTATTCACTAAAAATCGGTATTTTTTAAAAATTCAAAACATTATACCATAAGAAAATTTTTATATGATTAATTAAACATTATTTCCAATTTTTAGAATACATTTTCAAAAAAAATTAAAATTTAAAATTTATTTATGATCCCAAACCGTGATGAAACTTGCTTTTAAAAAATACAGTTTTTTCAGAAAACATTTCCCTTTCTTTCAAATGATTCTTATTTTATTTTCTTATCAATAGATAACTGTTGAATTTATTTTATAAATGTGTAAACCATATAATTTTAATAATTTAGTTATTACCATTCATACTTTCTAATTTAATATATTGGTTATAATGATATCTAATAATACGATTCATTTATACTAGGGGTTTCTTGTATCAAAAGCTATTCAAAGGAAAATATTTTAATATTAAATTAAGCTCAGTGTTGCATTCCAAATAATCTATTGAACATAGTTTAATTTTTAAAATATAATTTTCTTTGAAATATATTATATTATAGAAATGATTATATTCTCATATGAATCCATGAAATAGTTTGATAGTCATTCTTCAAGTAGGAAATTAAACAAACCCATAAATGAACATATTATCATTAATGTATGATTATGTGATTAGTTAGTTGAAATATCATTATTAATGTTTCAATATTAAATTTTTTAGGGGTAATTAAAATTTTATATTATAAATATAAATAGTTATAAAATTAATAAAATTCAAATAAATATATTGAATAGAATAAAGATATCATTTTCCCCTTAATATGATTATTTTAAATGGTTGAATTTATGGTGATTGATTATTTCTCATAACATTAATAGGACCTAAAATTTTAAATAATATTATCTAAATTATTTCATAAATACAATATATACCTTTTTAAAAAATTCCTAAAACATTCTCTGAAAAGAGGTTAGAAAAATAGAACACATTATTCTATAGAGGTTATCGTCCACACATACTCATGGATGATGCATTCATTTTCATTAGATTGGGAGAGTGGAGTAATATGGTATATAATTTTAGAATCATAAATTAGTTATTGATATTATCAATATATATATAATTCCATTTTTATGATATCCATTTTATGAGGTTAAGTAAAATGATTATGTTACTTCATTGAGGTAGTAGTCTACACATATGTTCATTTAAGTTTTTCATTTTTATTAATGGAAAGTTGAAATGATTTTTATTTCTTATACATTAATTATAATAAAATATTTTTATAATATTGATAATTATGTGATCATTTTAATATAGATTAATGAAAATTGAGGTAAACTATTTCCACATATTGAAAAAAGAGAGAAAGAAGATGTCATTAATTAATAACTCACTTGATGAATTGACTCTTTTGTGAAGGTGGTTAAACCTTTTAGGGAAGAAAGTTTATGAAATACTTCAATTTACAAAATTATTTCTCTCTATATTAATTAATGAAGTAAATTATGAATGTGATATTACTTTTTTCCCATGCAAAGGGCTGCTTCAAAGGAGAATTCATGATAATGTGCATGTTCACTAATCGTAATAAAGGATATGTGCTTCAATTTTTTCACATATGGAATTTTCTCACACACCATAAGATTTCACTACAAAAAATGTTTAGAAGGATCACTACCCTCCAATACTAAGGAACTCACTACTCTTTATTATGTAACATACTTCTTCAAAAATAAATTAATATATTTATACACCATAGATGGTGTTTAATCTTCATAATAAATTTCTAAAACATACCTCTAGATATTTTTACTCTAGTATATAATAGTCTCAAACTTGCACTCCAGAATCAAGTGACAAAAATATATTCCTTATTATTTAAATTTTATATTGGAAATTTGGACAAATTATAGCCATACATAGTTTATAATATCAAACCAAAATACCGAATCACTTACATAAAAAAGAACTTTTAGTATTACTATTTTGGATATTTATGATAAATTATTACCTAACAATACCCTTGTCTTCGAGTGGTCACTTTTCAAATAATAAATGGAATTTCATATTTCCCAAAAAAATCATTAATATCCCTTGTAAAATTAATCATACATAAAACATTTATAAATGTGATTGTTTTAAAATACCTCTTCAAAACATGGTAAAATGTAAAACATAATAAGGTTCATCTCAAATTCATCATGAGGGTAATCATAATGATAATATTACATACGAATGATGGAACCCCTCTCGCCTGGTCCACTCAAAACATCGCTTATTCCCCCCTAAGATTTATACCTCCCTCCCTCACTGATGGGTCTTCCCATTTTTCCCTAACTCTCCAAAATTTCTTCCTCTGTATTCTCTTGGATTCTTCTTTTCAATGATACTCATTGTTATGGGATTCTTCTTGGCTCATAACGGAATTCCCTTAGCCCCATTTTTCAATCCTTCTTCCCTTATGGTTTTTATATCCTCTCTCGAGTGGTCTTGTTTTCCTCTCTTTCACCCCTTCTCTTCTAGCCTAGGCTAAAACACATGACCCAATCATGGTTGTGTGTGTTGGTCTCTAAAGGTTGGTTTGAGATTATGGTGGTGGTAGTACTGTTGTTTTGGGATTCTTCATGTTGTGGTTTCTTCCCTTAGTCTACCTTCAACATTCATATTTACCTCTTTCTGTTTTTTTCTTTCTTTTTGGTTCTTCCTAGATGTTTTTCTTCATCCCTATATCATGCTTCTATCATTTTCACTTGATTAATTTCTGATGCTATTTGGTTATTCTAGTTCATGTCTCATCTCTTCTGGATAGTTAGATTCGATCAGTGATTCTTTTGTGATTTAAATGGTGGTTTTCATGATTGTGGTTCATGATCCGGTCAAAGTTCACATCTATATTATTATACCTTCCCTCTCCAAACTCAACACTAGCCTTCTATTACTTCTCACCAAGACAGGTTGGATTGGTGTGGTGGATCTTGGTGAGGTTTTGGTATTGTGTTGTTTGAGCTGCGACTGGTGTTTCATGGAGTAAACCTCGAAGGTGGTGGTTATGCAGATCCTGGTTTGTTGTATCTAAATTTCACTATAGTTTCTTGTATTCGTGATTTATGCTTTCTTTTAGTGATTCTTGATGGAAGGGGTGCCCCTTTGGTGGTTCGTTTGTTTACAGTTTGGATTGTAGTTTGTGTTTTAGTATGGTCTTGGTTAAGAATATTGATGATGTTGAGACTTGGTTGGGACCTTTCTAGTGATGATATTTGATTTATGATGATAGTTATTATTTCATACAGTGTGAATCTTGAGGAGTCCCACATCCTGTAAAGATTATTACATGTGTTGACTTTGAAATTGTTTTTGAATTTGAATATGTTGGTGTAATGTTTTGTTTTCTTCATATTTTATTCTTTTATAGTGTATGTAACTTTTTAATGGGTAAGTTTATATGGTTCCCACTCATCCATAAAGGTGGAATTTATTTAGAAAATGAAAATAAAAATATTTGGACTGTAAACAAAATCATTAACAATAGTATTCCATCTATGATCATAATATGAGTATAATAACATAATGAAATTCATTATAATAACATAAGGGGATTTATACTCATCAAAACATGGATAAAAAATCATTTGATATTTCATAATTATATAACAAAATGCAAGAGTCATATAAAACAAAAATCATGAGTGATGGGAAATCCATCGTTCTATAATAGATCCATTAGAACTCATAGAAATTATTGAAAACATTATAGGTATATTAGAATATCAAATATTCATCATGGAACACCATTACAAATAAAATACCATATCTCATAGAAGAATCTTATAACTAATGTTATCATTTATCTCTTAGAACAAACATTCAACAATGTAGCTTCATTAACTCTACAGAGTAATATAAATTGATTCTCTCTGAGGTGTAACTTCTATCTAGTTAACTCTGTCTGAGTAACTAAAGTTTTATCTTTCTATAATGTAATAATCCATAAATTATCATAAAAATTCCATTTCAGATTTTTTTTCACTCCCCAACCCCACATTAATTAATAATATTCTAGTTCCATATCAAGAAACAAAACACATGGATGCTTTTATTTTAACAACACCTTTACTGTATAATTCGCACATGAAAAAGATACATGTTACCTAAAAATATATATAAGACAACATATGTAACCATTATTATAAAGGGATTTAATTTTATCCTATGATCATATACCTAGTTAAGCATTGGAATTATTAATGGATTTTAAAATAGGATAAAAATAAAATTAAAAAGGTCAATTGAAAAATACATTGAAAAGATAAGAAAATATAATGTTCCACTGATACCAATTTATTTAAAAATTCAATAAATAATGAAAAAACATATTTTATAGAATATAAAAATATTAATTTATAAATTAATATAACAATCAAATAATTATCATGAGGGTGGTAATATCTCTTCATACTGTGTATATTAAAAGAGAAAATTCCTTTCACACTTGTGAAAAAACATTCAAACATGACTTATTTAGAAAATGATTCTATAAAAATATTGATTTTTTATCCTCTATAAATACATTATATGGTATTTGAATATTCCTTTATATAACATTTAATGTATAGATAAAAACATAAATTAGAAATTTTGAAGAACATGTACATAGATGAAACATTTCATCGACAAAAAAAATTATGTCAAATTTTCATTAAAAACATTTTCTCAAAAATTTATGTACCAAATAGATGAAAAAAATATTATAATAACAATATTTAAATAAAATAGATTTGGTTCATGAAATTATGATCATTCAAATTACCCTAAATATAAATAAATAAATAAATCCCAAAATTAAATACGATTATAATACAACACCTTTACCGCTTCGGTAACATTTGAGACAAAAGACATTAAAATAAATATTATGATTTGGATATAAAAATAACATGAAATATATGAAGTAATATGTTAAAATTAATTAGTTTTTATGTTAGTACACCATTAAATGAAATCATGGCGTGCAACATGAAACATTTCTCATGATAATTAAATTGAGATAAAGAAATCCCATACAAAGATCCCAAAATTTAAATTGATAATTAATCCATGAATTGATTATGTTTAAATATTTATATCAACATAAATGATGTATAAATAAAATTTAATATCATTTATGAATATTTTTATAAATAGTCATTTCATAAAAAATTCAACAAAAACGATTCATAAACCAATTAAAAGAAATTGAGTTAATAAACCCCTTATCTTGGGTTCTGACTCCTTATATAAATCCTTTAACTCCGATATAATAAACTTATATTAATTTTTTATATGTTTATTAAAATTTTAAATATTTATTGAATTATTATTAAATTATTAATTTCACTCATTTAAATGAAATATTTAATTACATAATCTGTTAAGTCCACATCATGTGTTTTTTAGGACGTTCAGTTCAAAAATGAAAATTACAATGGTATGTTAACCAATGTCAAAGGAGCAATTTTTTCATAATATATTGAAATATTATCATGGAAAAATTTTCATTTTTAACCTATCAATTCTATTTAATAACAAATCATTAATATAGAATGTGAAAATGATTCGGATCCCTTCATGGTGGTGTTATTTAACACTTACACATGAAAGGCTTATCATTTTTTACCAAGTAGAAGTATAAAAAGGATGTTAATATATTTAATTTATAGAATAATGATTTTAAAATGAATATTTTTTTTATTTATTAAATCCATTATAGAAATTTTCCTTTTTATGGGAAGATAAAAAATGAAATTTATCGCTTCCTGCAGTTGTTAGTCCACACGTATGCACAAACATTGTTTTCACTCTCCATGGGATTGAAAAGAAGATGAATAATGTTATAAAAATAAAAAAAATAACATCTTAGTATATATGAGTTACTTATGTGATTATATTTTATTTTCTAGGATAAAATTTAATGACTTAGAATAATAAGTAAAAACACTCAGTTGAGACAATTAAGTCTTCCTCGAAGAACCTCCTTCAAATATCTCTTTATGGACTCTTGGATGAAGTTTTAGGACGACCTTATCGTCTAGAATGTATCTATGTAATTTGAAAAGATTTTCTCCAAGGGTTTTGTTTGAACTAATGGTCAAATATGTATGAGTAAGATCGGTGGTGTGGCATTATTTTTAATGTAAGGTGTGGGGCATCATTGGAATTACATAAATTATTCAATGAATATGAATATATTTTCAAGAAATGAATAACTATATTGATATATTTATATGGTAGGATGTGGATGGGTTGAAACATTATAAAATAAAATTTATAAAAATTTAGGTGTTGTTTTATCCCTAATTAACATAGTTTTAACCTCTCATTAACACTTTTGATTATTACCGATATATCAAAGTTCTTTACTCTTTAGGGGACCAGAATGTTATTATAGAATAAAAAGTGACACACTAGTGGAAATGGTTCATATTATATACCATATCATTATATTGGATAATGATAGGATTTTTAAATATTTTAATTCTTTTAAATAATTATTATTTAACATGAGATACCATTGTAGACATTTACAGGGCAATTTGTGTAGTTTTAATTTAAAGGCATCATGATAGTAATGGAATTTTAATATAAAATTTTAAATCATAACTAATGAGTTATATATATCTATGAAACTCAAGGAATATAATAATAAATCTAAATTGTATTAATTATAATGTTTTAAAAATATTTTACTTTACTTTTGAATAACTCCCACAAGCACTATGTCAACATTCCATAAGCATTTAATTTAAGAATTATTCACTAAAAATTAAAATTAATATTCCAACATAAAAAAATATTCATATTAAAAATAACCTTTAAAATCATTCATATTTTTTTATCCCTATCACAAACTGATATTGATACTAAATCAAAGATGGTGACATTTTGTATGTATTAATTACTCAAGATAATATTATTGAAATTATTAAATAAAAATTTAACAATTTTGATATATAATAAATTATTAGTAGAGTATGGTGAAAATAGACACATAAAGAATAATAAAGGTATTAGATATATTCTTGAATCATTATCACATTATTTTTAACCTTAATTAACTAATTTACCCTTTCCAAGGTGACAAATATCTTTCACAATTTCTATTCGTAATGTATAAAAATAAAAGGGATATAATTTCAAAATATTAACCTCATGATTCCAAATATTAATACAATTATATCAAATTAAATTCCTATAAGTTTCAAAATATAATTTCAATATAAATCTAAAAAATACAATAAAAAAGTTTTATAAAAAATTATTCTTATTTTAAAATGAAATTGTACAAAAATAAAGTATAATGATGATTAATTTAGAGTTAATTAGATTATATTTAATTCATAAAAAATTATTTTAAATTGTGATAAAATTCAAAACATTATTGAAATTTTAAAATAAATGTTTTAATGAAAATAAATTAAAATTTTCAAAAAAAATAATTTAAAAAAAAGAAAAATTATTAATTTCATAAAATATATAAAAAATTCATCAAAAGATAATTTTTATGTGCCTATTTAAAAATAAAAAAAATATAATATAAAATTTATAAAAGTGGTAGAAGTTAAATATAATATTCTCTCCCAAAAAGTATCCAATACCATATTTCAAGAAAATATATTTCTAAAGCATAAAATGACTTTCCTAAAAATCCTGTTCTTTTTTAAAAAGCATTAATGAATAAATTTTTATTTTATAAGTCTTTTATAAATTTAGTTCCTTGTGAATTTACTCTAATTCTAACCTTCTACTTCAACGTCTATGTTTTAGTGGTATTATTTAAATAATAACATTTCATAGTCATTAAATATCAATGTTGTCGGTCTTATATGATATAGAACAAATTAATTGTTTATAAATCATAGAATATTACATTCTCCCCCTTAAATAAATTTTTCCCAAAAGAATTTGTACCCCATCTTATTAATTCAAGGGGAAAATATTTGAAAATCCATTTTTTACCACCCACATCATGAAAAGGATAAGAATATACCTTTTTAAAAATAAGAATAGATAAATATTATGGTTATATAGAAAAAAATTAATTATGTTCCCATAAATATAACATTTTTGAGAAGTGAAAACATAGGCAGTGAGGAAAATTGTAATGTCTAAATAATTATATATAGTGATAAAGAACATTAATCACAAGAAAGTGAATGATCCTGGAAAATTCAATGACAAAAAAAAACATAAAACCATGACATATGAATAATATGTTTAATTCGTCAGAAAGGATTGTATGAAAATTAAACTATTTCATATTAAAAAAATTTATTCTAGAGGTGAGTGGTCCATTTACCATTAACATAGAGATCATGATAAAATATAATTATTTTATTTCATCAAATAAATACATTCAATTTTGTACTTTCTTTGTGTGTTTCAATTAGTTTCTACCTCTACCTAACCCCATATTGAAAATAATGAATTTCCCTAACGAATCATTTTTTTCTTCAATCATTAAAAATAACCACTAATAGATCATTTATTCTATAAAAGAATGAAAATATATTCCTCCCATATTTAACAAAACCAAAATGGTTATCATAAGTAAATATAGTAACTAAAATTAATATAACTTTATATGAATAAATAATAAATTTAATTGTAAAGATTACATAGTAACACAATTTGTTCAACTTTTATTATTCAATTAATATTGAACCATTTATCATAATCAATCTCAATATCCTCAACTTTAAATAATGTTTTAACCACAATTTGTTTTCCTCGTATATTTTATCATACATCCAAAAAAATTAATATAATTATTTTTCAATAATATATATTATTAAACTGAAGGGATGTATATACCTCAATCCAATAAAATATTTCCAAATATAATATTAATCAAAATAAAATATTTTCACTTAAAATAAAAAAAGGGCCTACTAATTTGAGATAATGATTATCCATAAACATATATACCAATTATTTTATTCATAACACTTTTTTTAACCTTATATGAAAACATCATAATACCCAAAGTTATCTAAAACTACTCTAGTATATATATAATAACCCCAAACATGCAATCCCATATCCAGTACTAATAATTTTGTCATTTCATGTTAGTATTTGATACCAATAAACATGGCCCAAGTATATCTATAAAATTAAAAAAACCCAAAATGGAATTATTGGTTCACTTATAATCTCGAGGACCATTAGGGTTGAGTGTTTTAAATAATTTTAATTAAATATGACATGAAAATTCCAATGTACTCAAGTGATTTATTTTCCTATAATACCATTATTTTATTATGTCAAAGTAAATCTATAAAATATCTTGTATATTTATTCGCACTTTAAACCTTTCTTGGCATAATTAATTTAACATAATTCTTTATAAAATATTTAAATTAAAAACATAAAAAGGTTTTTCTGAAACTCAATGCATGTGTAAGCATAAACAGTAATAATTGAATGTCATTACTAAAAAGATATATCTATAATATTATGATGAAATAATCATATTTGATAGTTAAGACATAATATATTTTACACCTATAAAAATTTGGATCATAAATCATGTGACGTGGTAAAATTTTTAACATAAGATAAGGGTTATATATGTAAAAAACAATGATCCATGTGAAAAAACTCCATTTTCCAATGATCCAATATATATCACAAAAACCGTTGAGAAACTATGTAGGATTCTTGGAATATAAATCATTAATTATGAAATCACCTAAACAGTTTATTCCCATATCTCATAAGAGTAACCTATATCTATTAAAATCTGTCATATCTTAGGAGGATTATACAATCAATTAACACTGTTTTCTATTTGGAGTAAAAAAGCTCCTTCATATCAAATGAGTAACTTCCACCCAGTAAACTCCATCCCATTACTCAATGAATTGGAGATATATAATGCAACCGCCATTAATATATATGTAAAATTATATATGTGTTTTTGATATCTCCCAATTATACTTTTATCAATAATTTCCAAGTACCATATCAAGAAACATATCACATGGATGCTTTAATTTACCTAAAACTATCACATCTTAATTTACCCATGGAAAATAAATGTGTTTCTTGATAATATCTACAAAATGTTATCATAAATAATTAAAATAAATGAAATTAATGGTTTCAAAATATAATATCCTCATTGATTCATAGTAATCCTTCATTTATTTTGACATAGAAGAAAAGATATTTAAAATATCAATCAAATATTTCTTTTAAAATATGAGAAAATATCATTTTACATTGTTAATGTTTTAACTAAAAATCCCCATAATATTGAGAAAATTATTTTCATTTTATAAAATAATTGAAAATAGTTATGTATTTGTAAAATAAAAAACATCCATGATAGTATAAAAATATGTTCCAACCATATATGATAAACAAGAACATTTCTTTCACATTATTTTTAAATTTCAAAAAAGAATTATTCAAAAAATGATTCATTAAAAATGATTTTTTAATTAATTGTGAATAAAGTAAAAGATAAAATAATTATACTTATAAGAAATTTTAATTACAAGTAAAAACTTATATATTACAGTTTTGATGATAATGAATATTGAATAAAAATTTCATCAGCCAATAAGGGAATAAGGTCGACTTTTCATTTAAAAATTCCTGATATTTTAAGTAACAAAGAGAGGAAAATGGTATTAATTAAAAAAAATATTGTATGCACAATAGGATAAGAAAATATATAACTCTAATGAAATTAATAACATATAATTTCCCCTAAACAAAATATGAACATATAACATCTCGGAAAGAATGGAGATTGTGACAAAGCACCATTACATATTTTGATATGATTGAATCAAATTTAATTGTAATCAAGAATATGATATGGATTTTTAAATACCAATAATTACATAATTCCATCCCTAAGGTAATATGTACATCATATAACTAATTCATGAGGAACAACATGAATTATATCTCATGAAAATGAGATTAAGACAAAGAAAATTCTTACAAATATCATAACATCTGAATTCACAATTAATCAATGATGTGATTATGTAAAAATATGTAAATCCACAAAAAAATTAAATTTTTATTAATAAAATTTAGTTATCAATTCACATGTAATCATTTCTTATCATAATTAGTGAATTAGTGTTATAACCCAATGAAAGGAAATTAAGATAAGAATCCTCTTAACTTGAGTCTCGAATACCTACGTACATTGTCTAAATCCAATATAATAAATATAAATTATTAATTTTATTTTTAGGGAATATCTTTTAGTTTTATTTATTTTTCATTTAAAAAATCATTTAATTAATTTAAATGAAATATTTTATTACATAATCGGTTAAGTCCCCTTTAGGTATTTTGTGGACATTCATTTCGTAATTGAAAATTGACTCTAATGGATTGAACATATTCATAGGAGTAATTTTTTAATTATAACTATAGTAATAATAAATCTATAATTATCATTATTTTTTGAAAAAAAATGAAATTTTATAATTACCCATGAAATACAAACAGGAAAAACTAATTTCATCTCTTTGTGGAGGTAATATTCATCATGTAAGTATGAGTTAAGTTGTCATTTTTATCTAGTGGAAGTATAATAAGGTAAAAAATATTTATATTTAAATAATAATAATTTTCTCATGAATAAAATACATATTTATTAAATTTATAATAGTAATATTCCTTGTCATTTTTTGATGAAAAATGAAACACATCTAATCATGATGGTGGTAGTCCACAAGAACACATAAACGATGTTTTTACTCCATATAGAATGTCAAAGGAGATGAGCAAGGTTATGAAATTATCCTAAAAAATCTAAACATATAAGATATAATTATTTAATTTTAAGGGAATTTTTAGGATACAATTTAATTGGTTATAATAATAACTAAAATGAAAATGCTTCGTTTAGACAATTACCTTTTCTTTGAAGAATTTCCATTAGATCAGTCTATAAGGACTCTTTGGATGGTATTATATGAATAAAATAACCAATATAATGTATCCAAGGAAGTTATACATTGGGTTATTCATTGTTTTTTTGGACAAAATAGGTTATTAAAGTGTGAAAATGAGAGGAGTTGCAGTGCACTTTTATAAGTGAGGGGATAGAATCCATGGAATTACATAATGTATTAAAATAAAAAAAATATAATTTAAAGGGAATTAACATATATTTATTATACATAAAATATTGGATTATAATGACTTTAAATATTCTCATAAAATAAAATTTATATCGTTTATGTAGATGTGTTATCCCATTTCTCTCTGTTTTAACCCCTCTTTTTCCCTTAGGAAAATTACCACAATATCAAAGTTGTTTACTCATTATAGGTAAAGAAAGTCATTATAAAATGAAATCTAAATCATATTTCCATAATCTGTTATACTCTCAACCATATCACATTCACTTGATCAGTGATGGTATTTTCATTAATTTTAAATCATTTAACAAAATATTATAAACTATAAAATATCATTAAAATCCTTTTTAGAACTATTATCTTGGATTGGCATTAAGGACATTATGATAGTAATATAATTTGAAAATAAATTATTAAATCATCACTAAATTGTTACATTTATCTAAAAAGAATTGTGGAACATAGTAATTCAATAAAATTTTATTAATTTTAATGATTTTAATATAATTTTTAGTGGTTTTTCTTATACATGAACATGAACTATGTCAGTATTCCATATTAATTTAAGGTAATTACTTCAACACAAAAAGGTAAAAATATTTTATCAACCTAAAAAAAGTATTCTTCTTCAAAATATCCTGATATAATATTTCATATCCTTTTTTTACCTATAAAAATTGATAGATATTAAAAAAGAAACAATTTTATTTTATTCTTTACATAATATAATAGTATGGTCACTGTGAATGAAAATTAGAACCCAACATATATATCATCAAATATATAATGTCACATAATTTTCATACTTGGATATTACATCTAAATAGATGAGTATTAAAAATAAAACATCAAAACCATGTGAGAACCATATGGGTTTAGTTTCTTTTGGAACATGGAAACATGAACAATTGGATCATGAAAATCTATATCATTTCTAAACATTTCTTCACATCTAGATTCCTCCTTATATGTGTCCTAATTAATATCATTCTACTTAACCTTGGGAGTAAAAATAGAAATGTTTGAGCTCAAATTATGAGTAAGGATAAATAGAGAAGATATCAATATGTGATCATATGAAAGAATAAGATAAGAAAAATTTTATGTGATTATGAAATTAACTTATGAAGTTCATAACCAACCTATCATAGATTATAAAACTGAATTATGGTATAAAATTTTTAATTTCAGAAAAAATAGCCCGTAAGAGTGGGAAAACATAAAAAATGAATCATGATCTATATTCTAATTTCATAAAAGTCTTGCATCATTATAAATATAGAAAAAAATTTCATATTTGGAGGTTTACTACCTATAACATCAATATAGTGGATCAGGACACACCTGTTGCCTATGGTGGATCAGGATGAAGTTATTTCCCATAGGGTATCATGCCCATCAACTTGTTTCCTGTTGTTATATCATGATATAGAAAGCTTTAACCAATACATTGAAGGAAAATATTTGTCCCACTAGTCACATAACGAAAACCAAACATATGTCTTCCAAGAGAACACAAATCATTCATCATATCAAAACCCAAGAAATGAAATGGGTTTCATAAAAATTTCACTGTAGCTTAACCCTTGGAAAAGAAATGGGTTTCATAAAAAAATTATATTTTTACCATAAACATAAACCAACAATAGAAAGAGTAAGGGTTGTATCATTTGATAATATTTTAATTAAAGCTTGTGTAACATCAAGTAATGTCATCTTACATGGAAAATTATTATGGAATCCTAAGAAAAATAAAATAGTAATTAAGTATTTAATTAATATTTTTTTTAAATTAAAATTAACTATGAAATGATTTAATAAATATTTTTATAATATTAAGAAATTTTTAATAATAAAAACTTTGAATCAAATTATAGAATAACCCTTTATTTTAAAGAAGTATTTTTTGATCTAAAACAAATAATATTCTTCTTAATGAGGTCTAAATTTTATTGAAATAATATTTTAATATAAATATATCTATATTATAATTATTGTAAAAATATATATAAAATTTTAATAACTAAATATATTAAAAATTATTATATATGAATTATGTTTTAATATGAAATATATATATATATATATATAATATACTAAATAAAAATTTATCTTTATTTAAAAATAAATTAATTTCAATGAAAATTGTAATTTATTATTAAATGATATGATAAAAATATTAATAAAAATAATAATTAATGATAAATATATTGTTTAAAAAATTATTATCAATTCCAAGGCAATATATTTTATATATAATATTGAAATTATTTAAAAAAAATTATATAAAAATTATTATATTACAGAAAAATATGTATAATGATTTTTGATATTATATGAGTATAATATTAAAAATTTAATTTTATATTTGTTATGTATATATATATATTTAATGAACATTATATGATTTATATATGTGTTTGTGTTTTTTTAAGTTTTTATATTTAAAAAATGATGAAATGAAATTGATAAAAAAATGTAGATAAAAAAATTAGGATTTCGGGTGAGTCAAGAGTCTTATTTTTGGGAGAATATAAGACTATTCTTAGATATATATTCAATCAACATCTAGATATGGAGTTGATAACCCAAGGATTCTTTGATGTTCAGATGAAGATTAAGGGAAAATCGAGTGTGGATGATGGGATCCAGTTCAGATCTAGATCTATGTTCGAGGAAAGGTTTCAAGTGAATGATTCAACCTTTGGGGTAAATTTCAAGCCCAAATCGAGTTGAAAGGCCATCACGGGATGAATTTGAACACAATATCTAAGTCACTTTGAGGTTTTAAACTCACTATAGGGGAAATAACATTCCGATTTGGATACCTCCTCATGTTATCTTGATCCGTAGGTGTGTATATTTAATTTTTAGGTTTTCAAAACCTAATGAGGATTTTGTTTTCAGGTTTAGTGATAGGTGTGTGTTTTAATTTTTGGTGGCTAAATCTTCTCTTTTTCTTCTCTAGACGTTAACAGCTTCATATTTCTTGATATATTTCTAGTTTCTCTTCATTAATTTTTATCTTCTTTCTTTATCAAGAATTAATTTGAGATTATAATGTCAACACTTCTATAAAATCTATCATTGATCCAGTATATTTTCATTTTACATTGGGTGTATCATTTTGATATGACTCCTATTAATATCCTTAAAACAATCTTCCATGGATCATAGCTCCTTTTTTATTCACTATTTTTTTCTCGTTTTCATTTTCTAATGGTTCTATCCATACTAATTTATTTACAGTAACTCAAACATCTCTCTATCAAATGTTGAATCTTCTTTCAGTTATTGTTATCAACTTGGATAATTGATATTTCAAATTTCATCTCAAACCAAAACTGAGCATTTAAAATATATTCACTATTTGAAATATAATACACATATTTGGTCTTTTTGAGTGTCTAAATATGAGGTGTTTGGAGGGATAGAGAGAGATCTCCTTGTGAAGAAAGGTATAGGGGCCATAGACCTTGTCTTTATTCCTATGTGTTTTCCACTTCTGAGGATGTGATATGTAGTGTTTATGAGAGTTATAAAGGGATAAATGAGTGAGTTCTATCAAGAGTAGAAAGGAATAAAGTTATAATGGTTATAAAATAAGGCACACTCTCAGTTTTTTCAAATCCAAGGGAGAATTATAATAAATTTTTTTTAAGTATTTATTTAAAATATATTTTTTCTATATATTATTTTTTCTATTTTCCAAGATTCTTATTTTTATAATTCAATTATTTGTTTCCTTAAAAAAAATTAAGGTATTATTTACTTACTATTCAAATTATTATTATATAGAAAATATATTATTTTATCTCAATAGTTTTTATGACATAAAATAATATTGATTTGTTATAATTATTTCTATTTAAAAAGTGGATTTGATTTTATCAAAATCATTATGTTTATAAGTGAAATATATTAATCCCTATGTATTGTGTAAATTATAGTCAGTTTTGAGATCTGAAGATTATCATTTTATGTGTGAAAATAATTTATACATTCATGAAAGTCATTTATAATATAATAAATTTCCATTTTCTATAATTTTTTACATTTCGTGCATGTGCCAGTTTAATTTTTATAAAATCTTTTATTTATGAACACATGTTGTGATTAAAATAATTCCTTCATATGAAATTATTTTCTAACTAGATTCTATGATTTTAAAGGAATACATGAATGTTAATGATATTTTCATTAACATTCCATGTATTATAGTTAATGTATGATAGTAATTCAGATTTACTAATTTGGAGATGTTCTCTTATGATAGTATATATAAAAATTATATTATAAACATGTAAAAATTCTCAATTATGATACCAAGTTGTTTAAGGAAAAAATCTAGTATATGTAAATATAAATATATAAATAGAAAGCATAAAATGTTTTATAAAATCCATCACATGATCATTAAAAATATGGTAGGGAATTGGGGATTGAGCCCATCCTTTAGTAAGTGGGTTGGACAATGATATACTTCCATGTTTCAATTAGTGTTCAAGTTTTGTTTTCATAAGCTTGCATATTAATTCTAGAAAAACCACTCGAATATGTCTAAATTTTTTTTTGAGCATACGAATTTTCAAAATGAAGAAGTATTTTTAATATGTAAGTAATTTAATATTATTTTAAAAAGGTATTTCTAAGATTATTTTGATGGTATTATAAAAATAATATCATAAGAATTTATAAAAAAGTTATTTTCAAAAGAATGATTTCATAAAAGGTATTTTTAACGATTTTAAAACCCCTTACCGGGCAATAAAATTATAATCCAGTGTTTTAAAATGTTTTGCATATGTACCTTAGAAGTTTTAAGATATAATACATCACTTAAGGGGTTATCACACGCATAGATAAGTAGGTTATTTATTTTATTTTAATTCAAATATGATAATATGTAAATTTATGTCTCATTATATAGAACCTAGACCATAAAAAGGTCCCTGATTGTATTTAGTGTTGTGTAATTGTTTAGTTCCTTTTATAAAAAAATTAAAAATATATATTATTTAATCTCTAAATCCATTAGCATGGGTTTGATTCAATAATATTTGTATGAGAGTAATGATCTAGACAACATTGATGATTAGATGTTGCCTTTGGAGAAAAACAAATCTTATGTGATAGAATTTTCTTTAGATAGTTATGTTCCATTAGAAGTTTAATCATAATGATTTTGAAGATGGAAATGCAGAATTTTCTCAAGTCCTATTAGTGAATTGCATGGGTGAAATTAATTTATGTGGGGAAAATGTGACATCCAAAGATAATTCAAATAGTAATTTAGTAATTAATTAATAATTTTTTTATAAATTAAAATTAACTAATAGATTTTTAAAAAAATATTTTTATAATAATAAGATATTTTTTATAATAAAAATACGATTTGAATCAAATTATATAATATAGCATTGTTTTTTAAGAAAACTATTTTGATTTTAAAAAATATTTTTTATTAATGAGGTATTAGTTTAATTAAGAAAATATTTTAATATAAATATATTTATTTTATAATTATTTTAAAAAATATATAAATTTTGAATATAATATTATGTTAAAAATTATTACGTATGAATTTCATTTAACATGAAATATATATATATAATATACTAATTAAAATTTTATCTTTATTTGAAAATAAATAAAATTCAATGAAAATTATAATTTATTATTAAAGGAGATGCTAAAAATAAAAATCATAATAGTAATTAAGGGTAAACATATTGTTTAAAAAAATAAATTATTATCATTATCAAGAAAATATGTTTTATATATATAAATAAAATTATTTAAAATTTGTTAAAGAAAAATTATTATAATAAACAAAAAATAAGTATAATAATTTATGATATTATATGAGTATTAATATTTAATATTTAATTTTAAATTGTTCACATATATATAATGAAATTTGTATGATATATGTGTGTGTGTGTGTGTGTGTGTTTAGTTTTTATATAGTAAAACAAGATGAAGTGGAATTGATAAAAATAATTATAGATAAGAAAATAGAGATATCAGGTGAGTCGAGGGTTTTGTTTTTAGGAGAATCTGAGACTCTTTTCAGAGACAAAGTCGATCATCATTAGGAGATGGGGATGAAAACCTAAGGCTTCATTGACTTTAATATTAAGATCATGGGAAAATTGAGTGTGGATGACTAGATCCAGTCTAGATCTAGATGTGAGTATGAGGAAAGGTTTTGAGTGTGTGATTCAACTGTTGAGTTGATGTTCGAGCTCAAATCAATTTGAAAGGCCATAGTGAGTCAAATTTGAACATTGGATCTAAGTCGCATTGAGTTTTTGATCTCTATTTTGGTGGAAAACAACCTTCAGATTTGGATATCTCATCATGTTGTTCTAATTTGTAATTAGGTTTTCTTATTTAATTTTTAGGTTTTCAAATCCTAATGAATAATTTGTTGTCCACTTCAATGATAGGTGTGTATTTTAATTTTTTTTGTTTTAATCCGCTCTTTTTCTTCTCTGTACATCAACATCTTTTTATTTCATGTTATATTTTGGGTTTATCAATATCAATTTTTATCTTCTTTACTTATCTTGTATTAAATTGAGATTATAATGTCAACACTTCTAGACAATCTATATTTTATCCAGTTTATTTTAATATTAATTTTGAAGAATAATTTTTCTGTAAAGCCTATTAATATCATTACAGTATTTTTCATGGATTAGAGCTTCTTTGAATTCACTAAATTATTTTTCTTATTTTCATTTTCTAATTGCTTTTCCAAACAAATTTATTCCACAGTAACATTTGTATTTCTAAAAATGAAAATGAATGTAAAATTATTTTTACCTCCTAATTCCATATATGGCATCCATTTATAAAAAATAAAAACATAGAAGTTGAAAAATTACATTTAAAAATAGGCCATTAAATTACAATGAAAAATAGTTTTATGGAAAACAAATTTAAGCCTAGAAATATACTTATAAAAATAGGTATAAATATTTTTAAAATGTAATTAATTATATAATATATAAACAAAAATTACTTATATTAATTTGAGTTAAATTTAAAAAAATAAAATAAAATTTATATATATTGAAAATGGGGGGTATATAAAAATTTTTATTTTTTTATTATTCCGTGAAAAATTAAACTTTTTAGAAAATTGTTATAAAATAATCCTAAAATAATTATGAAATTTGGAATCCAAAAATGATATTAATTTTATCCTATAAATTTTCTAAATGTATCAAAAAAATAATTATATTTATTTTCTCATAGAAAACAATAAAAATCACTTTTTGATGGAATATATATTTTAAGAGAAAAATAACTACTAAAAATTATGTGAATATTAAAAAACAGTTAATTAATAAATTTTCAATGAGTTGAAAAATTATATATTTTATATTTTTGTTAATACTATTATTTCTTTCTAATTTTATAGCTATTTTATAATGGTTTTAAAAATAGAATATTATGGTTTACTTAATCATGGTAATGTGTGCAATCTAAACTATCAAAGAAATTGAATTTATTAAAAAAGATACATATTTTAAAATCACGGGGTTTTAAATTATACCCCCCTAAAATGAGTTTCACTCTAAAAATTCATTAATCAAATAAAAATATTTGAGGATACATCTACCTCATCACATGACTAGTTTCCCACATAGTTTCCTCAAATTGGTGGTTCCACCATGAAACGTTATCTAGACAAGTGGTCTTGTTTTGTAAGAAGTTTTCTCTATGATCTAGAATCTCTACCATTTTTCCCTCATAAGATTAAAATTTATATATTAGTATGACCTATTATTTTAGTAAATATAGAAGATCAGGTATATAAATCCTTATGAGAGATGCATTGAAAATATAATTAACGTGGGAGAGATTCAGTGGAAGAGACAATCGATAAGCTAACATCCTGATATAGTCAATAATTTTTAAAAATTGTATCCTCATAATTTTAAATTTTTCATCGAAATTAAAAGGGGGGTATTTGAAAATTAATTTACACGAAACCCACATTATAAAAAGGGCCACAAAAACTTCCTCTAAAAAAGAGGGAAAGTAAAAGGTGATGGTCACCATAGAACTACGATTCTGATTAGTAGAACATTAGTGTAAAGAGAAAATATGTATAAAGAATATAAATCTATATGTCATGTTTTGATAAAAAATTAAAGAAACATTTTCAATATAAGGTTAATGATCACAAAAACCATTGACCAAATAGGTCTAAAATGTCATTGATATCATAAAAAATGGCAATAATAAGATATCATTTTATTTCAAAATCCTTTGAGAATGTATACTTACTTAATTTCATCTCATATGTACAATATAACTCTATGTTTGTGCCTTTATCTATTTATTCTTCATTTCTAACTCCAATAAATGAATTTAGAAATGTAGTTTCGGAAGAACTAGTGGATCGTAAGTTCCATAATGGGATGAAAAGTCATTCCTTATGTCTCTTGTTATCATAATAACAAAAATTTTAGTATAGGTTATTTAATACAAATAAATATTCATTTGGTTATGTAATACATATATCTCTAAAACCTCAACTAAATTTTAACTAAAAAATTGATAAATGGTCTTCTAAAACATTAAAAATTCAAATAATTAGATTGAAGGACACTAAATATTCAAAATAAACTTATTCATAATACCTAAAACAACAAGTTGTATCTCTTAATTTTCACTTGAAAACATGCAATGATAATTATAATTTATTATCTTGAAACATTTAAATAACCTATATTACTATAAAATATTAGTGAAGACATGAATTCTTTTAAAACATAAATATTTTTGTACACCATAAATCCAAAATTCTATAAACTCAACTAATAAACCACCTTGTGCCACATCCATGACTTATTTTAAATTAAAACTTTATTTAATTTCCACTATTTCTTTGTTTTTGGGGTTTCCCATGCATTTTTTGGAGGAAAGGGTGAGTTTTCATGATTTGGGAAAAACCGTGAGGCCATTTGCAGAATTAAAAAACAATTTTTTTCTTTTATAAATCTTCCATTTTTTATATTTTTCACCCATTAAACTTTAAAAATGGCCTCCCCTGACCTATAAACACCACCATTTCAATTTGGACTCTTTAGAAATCTTTTATAATGGTGGATTTGGGGTTTTTATTTAAGGAAGTGGGCTAACTTGGAAGCCCATTTCTAGTTAAAAAATTATTTAATATCTTATTAACTTTTTATTATTTTTTGGTTATTACAAGTCTCACCCAATACCACAGAACTCAAGCATGCACCCATTCTATTTCCCTCCACTTTGGAGCTTGTATGCATCGCGAATTAGGGAAGAACTTCTTAGGCTTTCTCAAATCGTCTAGATTTGAAGAGGTAACTTCTTTACTTTATAACACCTTCAATTATTACTCTTTTTCCCCCATTTTAGTTCTCAAAATACCTTATTATACTTATTATAACCTAACTTTTATTTTTTGATATTGGTAAATTCAGCTATTAGTGTATTTGGTGTGATTTCTTCAAGATCACTCAAGTATGTGGGTCTCCTTCATTCTTTCTCCCATTTACTTAGGGGTTTTATTCCTTTTTATTAGGGTTTTTCCAATTATTATTGGATTTCATAATGTAGAAAAAGTGTTTATTCGAACTTGGGGTTTGATCTTGGGTTCATTGGTCTATTATTTGTGGTTTTAGGCTTGATCTAAGTCCATTGTTGTGCGGCGGTGGTGCGGTTGAACATTAACACAAATATTTAAGGGTTTTGACACTTGTAGTAGGTGATTACATGGTTAATCAATTCTATATGAGTTATATTTTCTACATTTGTATTTTTATCACACTTATCATTCATTATCCTTGCTGCTAAATTTGGATTTGGTGACATTTATTGAGAAAATGATTTTTAGGTACCAATTTGGTGTTAAATTGGGTGTTTTAAATGTCTATTTTATGTTATGCCAAACGGTGTTGTTTTATAACTCATGTAAAGGGTTTATAAAAATGTTTTGGGTGATTCAAATTTTATATTTGTGAATTTGGATATGAAAATGGTGTTGAAAGTAGGATTTCAAGGTATTTTTTTTGAAAGACATTATTAAAGTTTGTGAGGTTGTTTTATTAAACTTCTAAACATTTTATTGAGTGGTGTAAGTGGTGAAAATTTTGTAGCTACTATGTTGAGTTTATTATGATCATAAATGATTTTTTTATGTTCTAATGGATTTTTTATCATGATATATAGGTTTTATCACAAAGGGGGGAAGCCTGGGTACTTAGGAGGGCGGATATGTACTAGTATGCTAGTGATCCGGATTGGTTTTGTCCCTATTTCACTGAGAAAAATGGATAACGGAAACACTAAAAATAACTAAATTATTTATTATTTGGGACCACTAGGTTATTATAATGATACATACTAGTGTCTCATGCATGAAAATTGTTTTTTCAATGGTTACTTTACACCAAGGTATGAGATACATGGGGCCCGAGACTACCTAGTGCCTAGAGGCATTCCTGAGATTCGTGCTCTTTGACTCTTGTGTATTTATATTTATAATATGGTGGTTTTTGTTTGAAAATAAATTATCTTAAAAGTTTAATTTAAATATTCTCATTCATGGAAAGTTTCCTTTGAAAACTGTTTACATTTAAAAGTTTCATTCTGTAGAAATTATTTCCAGTACCTCTAGTTTATCAAAAATTGCATGCTTTTTATCTTGTATTTTTTACTCTATGGAATATATTGGTTGTATCCTATTGGTATTAGGATAAAAAACTACTTAGACCTCTTGGGTATAAGTAGACTTGTTCATGTTTGACATGGGAAAAAGAAAGGCTTTGGGTGATGGTGGTTCGGGTTGTTAGTTCCCTTCTATGGTGCGGTGTTGTGCAGACGACTTGTTGGTGAAGACCCCTTGTCGTGTGGAGTCATTTGGGATATTTTGATGTTATTTTTAGGTGTATTTGGACCTATTATTCTATGTTTAATCATATTTATTTAGTTCTGGATTTTTTATAAACCCCATTTGGTATGAATTTTTCAGATTCGGTTTATCTATTGGTTTTGGTGTTTTAAGATTTCATATTCTTGTAAATCATTCCAAAACAAAAATATATGATACTCGGTCACTTGTTCCAGCCTGTGGGGAAAGGGAACGCCCTTCAGGACATTTCACGGGATAGGTTTGGTGCCAGATTTGATGGAGACCAAATTCGTTTCATGGCACCTTGTCTTCATATTTCAAATTTGTTCCTAGGTTATCAATACTATCCCATTTATTTTATAAAAATAAATCATCTCTTAATCACATTATTATCCTTGAATCATTCACATGTTAAGGGTTATCTACCCATTAATCATTAATTCTCCAAAAATATCACCATACCACCTTAATCACTTTTTATGGTTACTAGTACCATTTAATATATACTTTCAATTACTTAAGTAAAAACTGTTGTGGATTAATCCTTAGATGTATCATTATTCCATAATAAAATAATAGTACTTCTATTAAATTATTATTGAATACAAACACTCAATAATTACACATACTAGGATTTATTTGTTTATAACATAACATTTCATTCATCTCATATGTCATTCATAGTCTATTCATCATCATAAATATAACAATTACTCATATAACCATACTGATTCTCTTCATGATCTTTCATCCTAGAGAATTTATTTTCACAATTCCCATATATTCTACATTTAAAACATTTAACTATTGATGATGCCTTAGGAATACCGTTATTCATTTCAATTTCATTAATTTAACCATTCACTTTTTCTTTGAAATTACTTTCGTTGTGTACAATTTTTACACACCCAAATCATATTCCAGAACCATTGAATAATTCTCCTTGATTCATATTCCTATATTATTTATAGGAGGAGAAAAGAATTATCATATTTTTCTTATTAGGTGGGTTCAGAGACTCACCAAAGTTTAAATTATTAATCATATTATGATATTTATGATTAAGAATAATAATAAGGTATCTCTTTATAACACCCATTTCATTTGGATTGTCACAAGGAAGATCATTCCCTTGTCTATAATATTCACCATTAACATGAATCCTTGTGTTTATAACCATTCTCTACAGCCCAAAATGAATATTTTGGGCAATTCTAATCATATTGAGAAACCCACATAATCATGGGAAATTATATATATAATTCCAATTTATAAAACCTTTGGTTTAACTTATGTTATTCATTATAGTTTCCAAAAATTCTAGGAATGTAACCTAGAATTTCCATTTGGGTTATTTATAAGGCTTTCTCATCCTTGCTTCCAAATATTAACTACACATTTCTCTAATACCTTCTATAATGAAACATACTCTTCATATATGTATATTACATCTAAATAGATAAATATTGATTAAAAAACATAAAAATATATTCCTAAACTATATGGGTTCTTTGTATTTGGAATCTTGGAGACATAAACAACTGGTTCATAAAATTATATATCATCTCCCAAAATATCTTCATGTCAATCACCCGTTTTAAACATATATGAATTAAAAACTTCTTCATAACTAGGAGATAAGGAATCATTAGAAATGGTGAACAAAGATGCTCAATAAGGGCAAACATATGAGATATCAATCCATGATCATGTGAAATAATAATATAATAATAAGTTTATGTGATCACGACCATAACTATCAAAGTTCATACCCAACCTATGATAGATTTAAACATGATTTATGGAATAAGGATTATCATTTTAGAAAGCATGTACTATAAGAGAGAGAAAACATCATAAATCAATCATGATCAACAATATCATGTCATAAAAGTTTTCCAAAATTATAAATATAGAAAAATATTTCTTATATCAACATTAACTACCAAGATGATTAACAAAGTAGATCAAGACACACGTATTTCCTATTGTGAATCAAGATGCACCTATTTCCTTATTGTGTATCAAGTCCATCAACTTATTTTCCATTATTATCACATGAGATTTAAAAATTTACCCAATGAATTTTGAGGAGATATAGGTCCCACCTATCACATAATGAAAACCATACATATGTGTGCAACAAGAACGTAAATCCATCATCACATTAGAACACATGAGAAGAAATAGGTTTCATAAAAATTTCATTATAGAATAACCCATTAAAAATAAATGGGTTTCATAAACATTTTATCTTTTCTCTAAAAACATAAACCATACGTAGAAAGAGAAATGGTGGTATCCATTTAACATATCCATAGTAAAGATTCAATATCATCAAATAATGGAAACATATTTTGGAAATTATTTTTAAAGGTCACTTAATGTAATAATTGAGTAAAATATAATTTCTTATTTAAATTTTTCAAATGTTAAGAAATTATAAAGTAAAACATTTTCATTTAAAAGAACCATGTAATCTGGTAAATGTATAATCATAGAATTAAGGTATTATGAAATAGGGATAATATTATCATGATGTATAAGTAAAATAACATTTCTTATCATACATTTTTTGGATAATTCACAAAGAACATCATTTAGGAAACCTAAAAATTAATCCTTTTAAACAATTTTATAAAAAGACAAAAATGATTAAAAATTACATTAAATTGATTATAAGATAATAGTAAAAAAATTGGAAATGATGTTAGAAAAATTGACAAGGTTGAAAAAAAATAGTTTTAAAGGAAATTTTAAAAATTTAATTTTTAAAAGGTATCCACTTATAAATATTATAACATTAAAGTAAGCATTAATCAAATTAATTGACTATGTGTATCATATATAAATCCACATAAAATAAATGTGAATATAACATAAGATAATGAAAACTCATCTCACATAATTTTAACATGTCATAGTCAATGAAGTATAAGTTTAACCTAATGAATGGAAATTTAGTTAATAAATCTCTTACCACATTCTAATCAGTCAAATAATATTCCCCATAAAATTAATTATTATGAAATGAAAAATTGAATACCATGAATATGATGAGACTCATGATACAATATTAAAAACGGTATTATATACACCATGAAAAATATGTGTGTGTTGAATAAGTTATATATCTCATTGACGTATAGTTGATATGAGAAACCCTTTCCTCATGCATTCCATCTAGTTTATAATGGTATTGTTAATAGTATATTGTTGTTCATTTATGCTCAACTTTTCATGCATTGAAAACTATCGAAGAAATTAATTTTATTTAAAAAGAGACATGTCGTAAAAAATTTGGGTGTTACAAAATATATTAGTGGAATGATTGTACTAAATTAATCCAATATAAATAAGTCATATGTTTTTTATATTTTCATTTCCTTATAAAAATATTTTTATCCTTACATTACCTTTTTTACCCCTAAAAGGTGAAAAATATTAATCTTTATTTCTTTTCAAAATGGGAAAAATTAAAAGGGGCATCGTTACCTAATTTTAACTAGCTTACTCCAAATATTTATCCATTTTATCAAATAAAATTCATAAAATTTATGAAAATAATATTAATTATAAATTCATAAAACAAAATGAAAAAAAGGTTTTATAAAAATGTGTTCTTAATCCTGAAATGAAGATATACCAAAATTAAGCATAATGATGGTTCATATGTAATTAATTATATTACATAAAATTCAATTAATCTTTTGTTAATTTATGTTACATTTCAAAAAATTATGTTTTTTAGTTAATTTATTTAATAAAGTGAAATGGTATTTTTTTACCCATTATTTTTTACAATTCACTAAAAATTACATCTTTTTCAAAATACCAATATTTCACCCTAAAATAATTCTGTTACGATTATTTAAATTATTATATGATATTTCACTAATATAGTTACTAAATTATTAATAAATAAATTATAATATTTGATCATAAAATGATATATACACTGTTTTTTATGAAAACAAATTTTTGAAGTATAAAATGACTTCATAAAAATTTGGGTATTGGTTTCCTAAGAATTTATCAATATAATTTTATTAATTTTAATATATATATATATATATATATTTATTTATATCATAATGAGGTTACTTATATCCATGCCTTCCAACTCAATGATAAGGTTATAATAATCAAATTCAAATAATAATATTTTGTATTCATCAATGCGCAGTGTTTCATGTATTAAATGATATAAAACATAGAATTGTTTTATAATCAAGGTTAATTTAAATATATATTCATATAATTTCAATTCCCATTTAAAAAATAGAGCTTAAATTTCTCATTTCACCTTTCCTCTATGTTTTTTGCTTCATCCATCCATTAACTTAATTAAATTCTTAAATATTCTCTTAAATACCCATTTTCTTTATCCCATGAATGAATGAATTAAAGATACTTAAAATAGTTCAAAATCATTCCAAGAATATATGTTTAAAACATAAATTAAATCCATTCATGTCGTGATGGTTATTTTTTAGATTTTTAGAATTGAACATTGATATATCATGAAACAAAATATTTTCAAATAATCATTTATGTTTTGTCTCAAAACACTGAGAACTATGCCCATAGCATTATTCTGTATACTATTTTTCCTTAGAATAAATCATTTGTATCACCCCAACTTTTTATGAATTTTTTTCAAATAAATTATAATTATTTTATGGCTTCTATTGCATGCTACACCAAGTTAATATTGATTTATATGCAACAACAAGTTAGTCCTACGCTACACGTAACACTTAGTTTATCATGTGGTACACAAAAAACTAATTTTGGATTTTTTTTACATGAAATACTAATTTTTTATTGTGTTACATCAAACAACAAGCTTAGATTGTGTTACACGCAACATTGAGTTTAGAAGAAAAATTATATATTATTAAAATATTATCATATTTATTACATAGTTGTTGGAATAGAGAGTATGTAAAGATTAACTAATTTATGAAAAATATGTTTATACATTTTTATAAAATCAATTCTTTGAAAACCATATAATTATAAAGGAATGCGAAAAAAAAATTTAAAAAGAATTTCCTTTTATGAAAAAATACATCCTATATAGAAACACTCAATAAATTAAACAAACTAATTTGAAATAATTATTTTAATTACATTATTAAATTAAATTAATTAAACTATTTAAAATTAATATTATTTGTAATCTAGATAAGAGATAAGAATACATCCAATTTAATGTTTAAAAATATGTATTTTTCTAAAAGGAAGGTTTACCAGCGTTTAATAGTGCACTTATTATAAAACTAAATTTTAAAACTTTTTTAAATTAAATTTTACAATATAAAAAAATTGAATGTGGAGTTTCAATATAATATTGGGGTGATTTGTTTGTTTTTTTAGAGGATTCATTTTTTGATGAATAATGAAATATATTGACTTTTTACTAAATAATTTATAATGTAAATATATATTTTGAATTATATTTAAAATAAAAAAATTAAATTTTGAATATATTAATACAATTTATTTCATTGTAATATTTTTTATATTAAATATATATATAAAAACATAGTTTACTTTTGAACATTTTCTCTCTAAAACCCCGATTTCTCTTCCCGTCTATGAGATTAATTTGACATTTAACATTTACAGATATGTGAATTTAATTAGGAAAAATAGATTTCTAATTTTTAATTATAATAATTTATAATATATAATAATTTCAACTTAAATTTTTTCCATAATTATTAGTGAAAATAATTGAAGTTAGTCAGTTTGATTAATTCTAGAACGGGGTTTTGCGCATTACATGTGTTTGTATTACAATTAATTTTAAACACCTGTAGGTTTTTTATTTAATTTAGTTGAATTGATATTTGGAATGATTTTGATTAAATTATATAATAAAAATCTTTTTTTATAATAATAATGGATTAATTACCTAGGTAAATAAAAATATAATAGTTACCTTGGTAAAAACTATAAAGATAAAATTGAGTAAACATAAACACTAAGGACAAAATTGATAAAAATGTATTTATTTTCTGTGTTGAATCTATTTATTGAAACATTACACCCTACCCTCCCTTACTGTTCCATTTTGTAGGACCTGAGGTAATGGAAACCTCCCTATTTTTTATCTTTTTGGGTATTTATAAGAATACCGCTCCTCCTCTATTATTAAAGGGCATTTACTCTCCCCACTAATTCACACCTCTCAAGACATTTGGATAGAACAATACCTACCAAAATAAATTCCAAAATTCCATACTCTCATCCAATAATCCATATATTGGGCACATATCCTACCACGGAATTCCTTTGGTTAAAATTAAAATGAGATACCCGAAGAAGTGGTAACATTTATCAATGAACATTTTTATTTTATTTCATCCTCAAGCCCCTTAAATTATTTTCATATCATGATTATATAAAAATATAAGTGTATTAAATATAACTATATGTTTTTTATGTAAATTGTAATACCTACAATCACACACATTTCCATTAAATGGGCTATTAAATCATCATTTGTGTGTACGGAAGACTACCGCCACTTGAACCGATGTTGTTCATTTTTACATGACCACCTATTAAGGTTTGTAATAATGAAGGACATGATTTTTCTATAAGATAAATATTATATTTATTATTTATTTATTATTATTTAATTATCATATAACACAAATCAATCTGATTTCCATTTTTTTAGAATACGATAACATCTTTCTTGTGTATGACAAACTACCTCCTTGTGAAGTGATGTGATTCCTTCACGCTTTAAATAGATGTATTTAGTATGGTTGTAAAATAAATATGTGATATATATGACATAATAATTATAACTTAATTATAATATATATATATATATATTACTTTTCATTATTTCAATATGATAATAAAATGGAAACATCATTTAGGCATACGTACGACCTACCGTCTCCATGAACAATGTATTTAATTTCAAATTTATATATTTTATAGATTATTATAAATGAATATATAATTATTAAATTTTATGTTTATATCATGGAATAAATACTATAAATTAGTAACTCATTATCAATGAAATATGACCAAAAATAAAATGTCGAAACATATATCAATACCAATGCAGGTATTACCTCAAACATATCTTTAAAATGGAATTATTAATAAAAGGGTAATATAAATTAATAATTAAATAATATATCATATTATATATATATGAATATATATAATGTTTTGATTTATAATAAAATTTTATTTATTTTGCATAATTTTGGAACATGTAGGAAGGAAGTCAAGACTTAAGGTAAGGGTTTTCCCGTCTAAATTTTATTTCTGTGAGATATATTCTGTATTCCCCACATATTTTTTTATTTGATTTATATACTACCCATTAATGTAATTTATGATTATTAAACTTTCATTTATGTGTATTTTCATACCCATTTTTTCCCTCTTTCTCGTGTTTTATTGTTTCAAAGTTACCAAAGCATTAAGGGATTTGTTTCTCAATTTTCCTTCTTTGAGATGTAAGTTATGTTTTACAACTACCTTATTTTATAAGGTGGATATTCTTCCCAATTTAGTTTTTTATATCATGAATCTAATTATTTTAATAATATTACATGTTTCATTTAATTTTATTTTTTCATGGGTCATATGAAGTAATGTTACCAAAGTGGTTAGAGTTTCATGTTAAAATCCCATCATTTATCGAGATTGTTTATGATTAAGTATCAAATGTTGAAATATTATGATATACCTTTAAATAACCCTCATAAGTTTTTCCCCTCCATTTATGTCATTATAATTCATGTTTTAACTTCATTTTACTCCCTTTATATACTCAGTAGTTCAAATCTATATTTTTAATAAAAAATATCTTTTTGATCGAAAACTCATTTTCTTCTAAAAATATTTTTTCTAAAAATATTTTCATAAATGTTTTAAAAAGTTTTTTTAAAACAGGGAAGGATATTTTCTTCATCAAATATTTTAAATTATTTTTAAAATCTTCCTTTATAATCTTTCAAGGTTATTTTAAAAAATGGTTTTTAAAATGTTTTATGTTTTAAAAAGTGTTTTTAAAAATAAAAATGATATTTTCCTCAAGAATACTTTTAATGATCTTTTAATGGAATATACATTCATAAATATCAACACCCATTATTGTTACATGTCCTAAACTGGATATTTTATACTGATATCATCCTTCTTCATTTCTGGATGGATTAATATTTTTTCAAAGAGATTTTTATAGAACCCATTTCTTTTCTTTGGTTTAATCATGTTTCAAAGGGATTGATATGAAACCAATTTCTTTTTCATGGGTTAAATAGGTTATTAAAGAATAATTTTTGTTTCATGAGTTTTTGTGATGATATACAATATATTTGTACTTTATTAATGTTTTGGTTCTTGGGAATAGCTTATACGATGGGGTGGCCTATATATCATGAAGTAAGACCGATAAATATTGTACGATGTGGATCCCCAAAGAGCATTGGGTAATCCCATCATAGCTTGTATAATGGGGTGGCCCAAATAGAATAGAGAAATCCTTTTACAAATTATATTATGTGTTGGCCCATATAGATTCGTGTCTTCCTATTACATTTTTTATGGTGGGGAAGCTTAGATAACATTCGGTGGTCACACTATAGCTTACATGATGGGTGAGACTAGATAACTCTCCAATTCACTTAGTAAATATTTATATCTCATGAGATAGACATGGATGGCATGGGGAGTGAACCTGGTTTAGTAATGGATGTTTTCTAATATGATGTACTTGGAAGTGAACCTTGAATACTAATATAGTTTGGGGAGTGAAATTATTCATCTAATATTTCTTTGGTAGTGATCCTTGAATACTATAGAAATCACTTCATATGATTACGTGTCTTCCACAATTCCATGTCTTATTCCCATGTAATTCTCTCATGTATTATTCTCTTAATTTCATTATTCATGTTTGTTGATATTATAATATTTATTTCATGACTCATGTATTTGATCTTTGATATACAGGGTTTGATATTAAAATTGTATGCTCACATTCTCATACACTTATGTTCATGTTATTCTTACATTTCTCTATTATTTAACCTTACTGAGAAACTCAATTCACTATTTCTTATGTTTTCTTTCCCCACGTTATATAGAAAGGTTTTATGTAGTATTACTAAATTTGAATACATTTTTGGTAAACATTTATGATCTTTCACCAAATTATATGATTTTGTTCTAAGTTTCCAAAGACACAAAAATATTATGTTCATTGGGAATGTACTTTTGTAATGTGATGAATATTAATCTTAAATGATGTAATATCCATGTATGATAAGCCTGGGTTTCTATATTTTGTATCAAAATAATAGTTTAGTTAACCTTTGGAAACTTGGATGATAAAACTCTAGTGAGATCCCAATGGATATTTCAAAATATATGACTACAGATGTCTGTAAGGATAAGTATAAGGATGAGTTATAGTATTAGGTAATGAATTAGAATTTTGGTAAAGGATAGTGTGATTGGTTTACAAGAAACACTTCCCTATTTGGATAATAGAAGTGGATGTGTCTCTGGTATAGATGTACCTCAGGGAAAAAACCATGAAAACACTATATTGAGTTGGACTCGATCAGGAACTAGTACAAGACAACGAGCTTTGTTCTGGTTTGACACTCCCAAGGGGTGACCTTTTGAAATTAAAAAACTCTTTATAAATCATCATGAATGAATTAAATATAATACAACTGTGAATAATCTTGGATAAACATAACATTTTATAGATTAAATATTTTGGTGTCATGATTTAGAAATATTATAAGTTATTTTTCATGATTATGCGGTTCCCCACTATGATTACTGTTTTTCAGACTATTATTCTAGATTTAGTTGATGGATGGAACCATAAGGATTCATTTTAACATTGAATCTTAGGGAAAATTGAATGATTATGAGTAAATAATTAGGATGATGATAGGAGAGAAAGTTTTTTTATTTTTCCTAACCAAATATCATGATATATGATTAAAATTTTGAACTTCAATGAGATTCTGGAAACATAGAACAATAATAATAAGTAATTTGATGAATTTTTATAAGGAAATTAATAAAGAAGGTAACAAGACTTTTCATCCAATATGTCAATAAGGTGGGAAGAAAACCCTATATGAATTTACCAATGGAATGAGTGGATGTATTATGTGTGGTGAAGAAGGCTATAATGTAATGTTTGAGTAAGAATAAATATTTTATTTAATTAAATGGATGGTAATATTAGTATACCTAAGATATTATCAATGGTTGAATATTTTAAGGTTTTAAAGTATGGTAATTATAAAAATCAATCTCTTAGGGGGAAATATCATGAAGGAAATCAGAATGGTTTTATGAGTAATGGTTTTTATGATGATGATGAAGATACTAACAATGACATATAAGATGTATGTTTTGTCCGATATTATTTTTTATAATCATTATTAAATTTAGTTTGATGACTACTAAGACAAGATTTATATTTTATATTTTAGGAAAGCAGTATTAAGGAATAAGATGATGAATCCTAGTTGATGGTCTGAGAAAGAAGTGTGATTAAATTATTTCTATATTTGGATTCTTGAATTATGAATTATATAAGAATTTTTTTGTATAAGATTTTGTTAATTATTTGAATGAATATGTTTAATGATGGTGATATACATTAAACGAGATTTAATTAAAAAGTGATATTTTGTTTATGAGAAGGTACCCCTTAATAGTTCTAAATGATGAGAAAATAGTTTTTAGTTTGTATAAAGAGATGGTTTACATAGGCAAATTAAATTAGACTGTATTGATAACCTTAGAACTAAATAACTATTTTTTGGAAAATTAGTTTATTTTATCTTTTATGGAGTTTAAAAAATAATTTGATCTATGGAATATATAAAATAATTTTTGGTTTTATTAAAGGAATAAAGAATAATTATGATTTTGATTAAGGTTATTTGGTAATTCAGGTTATTATTGTGTTTTAATAGAATAAATAATAAAGGTATTCGCATATTTGGTATTTTAAAATCAAGAGATACGATATGATTTATGGGAGATTGATGTTATTTTTATTTTGAGAAATTTAGGTACCTTATTTCTCATGTTTTTTATTTTAATCCTTTGGAAGTGTCATAAGGCTAACCATTTTATGGAATGGTCTATGTTTGCCTTTGGATGTGGTTTTAGTGATAAATGTATTATTTCACCATATGAATATTTATTCATGACTTCTGATAACCATTTTTGTATGTTGATAATTAAGATAGATGTTAGGACTTTTCATTCTGTTTATGGATCTTATGATCCATTAGTGATTCTGGAATAAAAAATTCACCTTCATTTCTTAGATTAAGATTTGAAGTGGAAATTTATTTAGCAACAAAAAAGGGTGATATTGCACGTAAAAAATAAATTATCTTCTTGTGAAAAATATTCAAGTAAAATATTTTCAAATTATAATCATTTTTTATGATATTAATGACCTTTTTCTATCATCTTTATTTTATGGATTTTTGATCAGTAACGTTATCCTGACCCTGTTCTCTACCACTATCCCTTAGTATTTGGTTGTATTTTTCTCTTCTATATCTATTTTTTCACTTCTCACATGTGTTATTCTATGTGGAAATCTATTCAAGAGTTATTTTTGTAAACCATTATGTTTCCAACATTCATTTTCAAAGGATGTTTTAGTATTCATTTTTATGATGTGGGATTCTATTAAAGAAACTTTCAAGTGTTAAATATTTGATGAAATATATTAAATTTAATGGAGAATTTAATTTAAATGTGGTTAAAATGTAACACCCCGTGTTTTTATGAATTATTCTTATTAATATATTAAAATTCATTGATGAATTTCATTACACACTACACCTAGTTAATATTTTTTATAAGAAATTCCATGTCAACTTGCACTACATAAAACATTGAGTTTATTTCTGGTAAATGAAACACTATTTTTGGATTTTTTTTGTTACAGGAAATCCCAAATTTAAATTGTGTTACATAGAACTCTGATCTTATATTGTGTTACACATAACATTGAGTTTAGTTGAAAAGTGACATATTATTAACATATTTTCATAGCTATCACCTAATTGTTGGTATGGATAATATGAAAATAATTTAATAAATAATGAAAATTTGATTTATGCATGTTTATGAAATTTATTATTTGGAAACAAATTAATTATAATTTAAATTAAGAACTATTTGAAAATAAAGAATTTCCTATTATGAAAAATTATTTTTCTAAGTACAAATACATTTTCTATCAATAAATTAAACAAACAACTTTTGATGAATTATTTTAATGAAATGTATATATTATATTTAATAAAGTATTTAATATTTTACTTATGTGTATTCTAGATAAGAGGTAAGAATAAATCATATTTTATGCATAAAAATATATATTTTTTCAAAAAGAAAATTTTACCACCTTTTAAAGGAGAACTTATTTTAAAACTAAATTTTGACGATTTTATAAATTATTTTCTGAAAAAAATTAATTTAATTTTCAAAGAGTATTTTCAAAAATCATCTTAGGCTGATTTTGTTGTTTTTTCTGAAAAGTATAATTTTTTCTAAGGAATAGTGAAAATAATGAATTTTAATTGAAAACTGATTTTTCATCTAAATAATTTGTGGTGTAAAATTATATTTTGAATTGGTTTTAAATTAATATTACTTAAAATTTTCATCTATTAGTAAAATTTAGGTCACTGAACTTATTTTATTAAATTTATATATAAAAATATAGTATACGTTTGAATGTTTTCACCGCTTTCTCCCCTCGTAAGAGGGATTAATTTTAAATTTATTTCTTTCACATATGTAAATAGAATTGGAAAAAATGGATTTCATACTTGGAATAATAAAAATTTATATTATCTAATTAGTTAAACATTTATTTTTACCATAATAATTAGTGAACACTGTTAAAATTAATTGGCGATATTAATGTTAAAATAAGGTTTTTTGAATTACATGCATTTGTATTAAAATTAATTTTAAACACACACTGGATTTTTATTTAGTGAATTTTAATTAATATTTATAATGATTTCATGTAAATTATCAAATAATTCCATTTTTAATTATAATCATAATGGATTAAATTACCTAGGTAAATAAAATGATACAAGTTACCTTGGTAAAAACTATGAAGGTAAAATTTAGTAAACATGAGGACTGATATATAAATTTATGAAAATTTATTTATTTTGTTTTTTAGAGATATTTATCAACTATTTCATCCATAACCTACATTATGGTTAAATTTTGTAGGATCATGTGTTTTGGGAGACCTCCCAATATTGAATACTTATAGGTATTTACAAGAATTTCAATCCTCCTCTATTATAAATGTGCGCACACTCTCCCCACTTCTTCACACCTCTGAAAACATGTCGCTCAACCAAAACCTGAAAAAATAACTTCTAAAATACACTAATATTATCCTAGAATCATTAATTCAATTATAAATACAACTGATGAATTCTATTGGTGCAATCCAAAAAGAGATACCTGAAGAAAAGGTAACGTTCATCAACTAACGTTTTTGTTTAATTTCTCCCTCAAACCCATTCAATTATTTTTATATCAATTTTATGTGATAAAATAATTAAATTAAAAATATTTATATTTTATGTAAATTTTATGATCAATAATCACAGAAATGTCCACCAAATGGGCTAGGAAATCATCGTTCATGTATACGGAAGACTACCACCTCGTGAGCTGATGTCATTTGTTTTCTCATTACCACATATCAAGGATATAAATAATGATGTACATGAGATTTATATATTATTTGTATGATATTTATGATTTATTTATTCTTCTGTGATTATTATATAATACATACCATTATTCTTTCAATTATGTGAGAATATGATAACGTCGTTCGTGTGTACGGTGGACTATCACCTCACAAAGCGATGTGATTCGTTCACATAGTACATGGAATGTATTAGGATCGGTGTAATAATAATATTTTATATATATGAAATAATAATTCTACTATAATTAAAATATATATATTTATATCATTTATTTTTCTTTCGTTCAATACAACAATAAAATGGAAACATCATTCTTGCATACGTATGACCCACCGTCTCCATGAATGGTGTATTTCATTTACTATTTATATATTATATATATTATTATATGTAAATATATTCTTAATATATATGATATTTGTATCATGTTTTAAATTATAGAAATTACGAAATAATGATCAAATTAATGGGGCCAAAAAAATAACATTTTAAAACATATAAGCAAAACAAAGCGGTTAGTACCTGAAACATAATTTTAACATTTAATTTTTAATAAATGGGTAATATAAAGTCATCATAAAATAATATATGGTATGATATATATTAATATGGTTATTTATTATATTTATACTAAACTTATATTCATTATTTGGGAATTTTGAACATGTACAAATAATGTTAGTATTTAAGGTTATGTTTTTTCTTGTCTCACCATTATTTCTATGAGATATATTCTGTATTCACCACTTATTTTTGTTGTGTAGTATATATACTTACCATGAATTAATTTTATGATTATTAATATTAAATTTATTGGTATTTACATATCCATTTTTTATCTCTCTTTATTTGGGTTCTCAGATTCAAAGTTACCAAAGCATTAATGAATTTTTATCTCAATTTTCCTTCTTTGAGACATACATTATCTTATACACCTTCCTTATTTTATGATATATATATTCCTAACCTTTGAGATGATATCTCATGAATATTATTTTTTTATGATACTAAATTTTTCATTTAATGTTATTCTTTTTTTGGTTTTATTATTCAATGTTACCAAAGTGGAAAGAGTATTAGGTTACAATCTCATCGTTTATCAGGATTGTTTGTGATTAAGTCTCCAATGTTAAAATATTATAATATACTTATAATTAATTATCATGAATTTTCATATCCACTATTTATGTCATGATAATTGATTTTTTTTACCTTTATTTTCCTCTATTTATGTACTCAATAGTTCAAAAGTTTGTTTCTATGAACAGTCGTCTTTTGATCAAAAACTCTTTTTCATCCAAAAACCATGATTTCTAAATATGTTTTCAAAAAGGTTTTAAAAAGTGTATTTCAAAGATGAAATTTTATTTTCATCATGAAATGATTTAAATTATTTTTTAAAAGTACCCTTTAGAATATTTGATGCTTATTTTCAAATTAAGGTATTTTTGAAATGCTTTATGTTTTAAAAAGTGTTTTTTATAATGAAAATTATATTTTCCTCAAGAACGCTTCAACTAATATTTAAATGGTATCTCAATTCATCAACATAAAGAACCCTTTTTGTTACTTATCCTACACTTGGAATGTTTTTCAAGGATACCATCCTTATTCTTTTTTGGATTGATAAATATTGTTTCAAAGAGATTGTCATGGATCATGTTTGTTTTCCAGGAGTTAATGATGTTTCAAAGTGATTGACATAAAACCCATTTCTTTTCCATGGTTCAATAAGGTTATGAAATAATAAGGGATATTTTTATGATTTGTTATGATGATATGGAAGATTTTTTTACTTTATTCATGTTTTAGTTCTTAGAAATAGCTTTTACAATGGGGCAGCCCATATAACTGCAGGTATGCCCATTATAGCCTATACAATTGGGAATAGAAGATAGCATAAATTAATCCTATTATATATTATACAATGGAGTTTCTCATATAATTCTAGGTAATATTGTTACATCTTATAATTTTGGGTGTCCTAGAATTCATCGGTTTGGCCTGTTACATCTTATATGATGGGGTATACCAGATAGCTTCAATTGATCTTGTTATAGATTATATGATTAGTGCATCTAGAAAGATGTCCAATGCATTGGATAAATATTTATATATCATGAGATGTACATGGATGTAATGGGGAGTGAACCCTGTTCAATAAAGTAATGTGTCCACTAAGATTGTATTGGGGGTTAATATAATGACCCATACTTTATATATGTTGTTATTACTTCAGAATTGAAGCATACTTATTAAAACATATAACAAACCCATTAAAGGACTGTATAGGTATAGTTTCTTTAGAAACTGGGAACCATAATCAACTGGTTCATAAATCATCTATGTTGTCTCCAATTTATTTCATCATATCTAGAGTCCATTTTTTCATAGTCTACTTATTACCCTTCTTCCAGACCTGGGGAAAAGAAATCATACAAAAGGGTGAGCTCAAATGCTCAGTAAGGGTAAACAAAAGAAATATTAATCATATCATATTCTTAAGAACATAACATTTTGGAAATCTTGTCCTGCAAAAAAGATCATAATATCATGACATGGGATCAATCATAATAGTGATATTTAATCCAAATAATCATAACTTAAAACATGAAACTTTGTGTCATACACACATAATCATAGAGAATCATTTATTATTAGTCAAGACTCATTGCCAAGACTATCTTAGCAGACAAATTCCATTTCTAAACCGAGTTCACTCCTCGTTTCAGTACTATTTCATTGAACCAGAATAACCTTCCATTCCATCCATGTCTATGTAAGGAGATATAAATCTGTACCCAATGCATTGGAGGTAGATATAGTTCCCACCCATCTCATAATGAAACCATTCTTATGTGTGCCACAAAATCATAAATCATACATCATAGCATAACCCATGTAATAAAAATGGTATTCTTAAACATCATGCCATCATAACATAATCCATATAAGATAAAAGGAATTCATAAAAATAATTCCATCAAAACATAATAAAATTATGGTAAATTTTTTTATAAAAAATAGAACCCTATATTATCTTAGATGTAAAATAATTTTGATAAAACGCTTGAGCTCCATTCTTTAGGAAAATATCATTTCTACTTCAAAAACATTTTCCTTTCTTAAAATGTCATATAATTTTAAACTAAAATGATTTGATTAAAAATAAACTTGAAAACTTGTATTGGAAGCTTCATGTAAATAATGTTCTAAAAATACATTCATGTCGTATAAGTTAAAAAAACATTCTTCTCGTACTTTGGCCGAAAAAGTCAAAAAGTACCTCGTACGAAAAACGACAAAAGATTCCTTTCATATATTTTACAAAAAACTCCCCAAAGGCTAAAATTGGATTTAAACAATTGTTGCAGGATAGAAATAATATTACATGTTGAGGAAACATGGATGTGGATGATAAATATTCCCCAGTAAATCTGGAAGTATAAACAATCTTGGATAAAATGAGATTGTGAGATTTTCCCTTACCTTAGGTCCGATTTTCTTCATACGTGTCCGAACCTCCTGTATAATGATTTAAATAATGTTTTTGACTTATTCCAGAATCATACCCATTTTTATGATATCATATATGGTCATTTTCTTAGATTCTTACCTTCTTATTAATAATATTTCATTGCTACTTGTTATTCGGGTGTTTATTGCTTTTTTGTTCTTATGTGTGTTTTGTCGAATAAATTCTTATTCATCTTTTTAGGTTATAAATACCTCATTTACAGAATGGTATTAGTGTAATATATATCATATTTACTCATTCAATTCATTTATATAATCATTATGCAATGAATATCATGTTGAACGACTCACATCACATCATGGAGACGGTAGGCCGTACGTACGCACGAGCGGTGATATCGTTCCCATGGTCATGGAATTGTATTGAAGTGTATGTATACTATTTCAGAATCAATATCACTTTAAAATAATAATATATAGTTATTATTTACACCATTATACCCATCCAAGTAAGGTAGTGGTGGAAAACAGATTACACCACGGCGTGGAGACGGTATTCTGTACGTACGCATGCGTGGTGATTTCATTTTCCGTAGGATGGATAGAAGGTGAAATAGGGTTTTTTTAATATTTATAATGACGTATCAGTATATTAGTGATAATGATGTTATTACTCCATAATGAAACAAGTAAAGAATAAGAAGTAGAAGAAGAAATAAAGTTGAAAGAATCGGTAACGAACATTACCTCTTCTTTGAAGCGCATCTTATTAACCTCCTCTTAGGGAACTAAATATGGTCTTTGAAGAAGACCAGGACCTATAGGATGTTTCTAGAGAAGTGGATAAGTGAAATTGGTAGGGGTTGGATGATCTTGAAGGCTAAATGTGGTGTGAGTAGGAGAGGGAGGAGGTGCCCTTTTATAATGGTGGAGAGGGGCGCCCTTGGAAAAACTAAAAATATTATTTTCTTATGAAGTCATATTCGGTTTTTAATAGCTTCAAATTGATTTATTTAAAAGCTAAGTTGGGGATGGATTGAAATCCTCCAATATGATAGAATTTAGACAAGTTTAAGTTTCTATTTTAACCTTATCATTTAGATTTAACTCGAAGTTAAATAAGTTTACTTTTACCATGTCTTCTTGTTTTCTTACACTATAAGGTTAATAAACATACTATAACAAGCCAAACGAACCCCAAGTTGTTCATTATTAATATATATAACCTTATCTAAGTAATTTTTCCGAACCATATATTTTTAGGAATAAAATAATAAATAATAATATAATATTTGTTTAAAAAAACTATTTTATGTAAATTTTGACACTATTTGGTATTTGATTTTTGTGAAAATCATTACAGCATTATTAGTTCAAAAAAAGTTATTTAAATAAATTATAACAAGTAATATTAACCTATAAAAGTATTGGAATTCTTAAAAAGTCTCAAATTATATTTATTTGGGTATTTATAATATCAATTATGTTAATATTTCCTTAATAATGTAATTACTGCATCATCATTGTGTCATAAATAAATTAAATTATTTAAAGTCTAAAAATAACAAATAAAATACCATTATGTATGAAATCTTTTTATATTTCTAATGAATATTTATATTCGAATTTATCTTATATATAACCCTATATTAAAAATGTTTTAGTTATTAAACTTTGATTTTAACTATTTTGACTATTCTTTAAATAAAATAATAATAAATGTCATAATCTAATCCAAGTGGACCTAATGTAACAGCCCGAGATTTTATGAAAAATATTCTTTTTATTTCACTAATGTCTTGTGTTGTACATTACACCAAAAGGATCTTGCACAACACGCATCCTTGACTTGCCTTGCATTACACGCAATCGCGACCTTCCTCGATAGCGTGTGTAGTACGCAATAACGAGTTTCACTAAACAGCGATATGCTATTAAAATGTTATTAAAACTAGCCGTTATGAATAGTAATAACCACTTTTTGAAATTTTGTAAATTTTATTTTTCAAAATGGATTTCATTTTTGGATTCGGAGTATCGAATTTAGCCTAAGGTGAAACTTTGGTACATTTCGGATAACTTTCATATTCTGATGAATAGTGAAAATTACTAAATTTTAATTAAAAACAACCTTTTTAATCGAAATAATTAATAGTGATAAATTATTAATTTGAGTGGTTTTAAAGTATATTTAGAATATATTTTTACAATTTAATACAATGTTGGTCATTGGTTGTAATTTCACATTTAAACCAGACATAATCAAGTGTCAATCTTTTGATAGATATTGTTTCTTAAAAAAAACACGCTATTTGTTTTAACAGTGGGATTTAATTATAAAAATAACTAATGAAACTTCTATGTTATTAATTTGGTAAAATAGACTTGATTTTTGAATTCGCAATATAAAATATAGCTTAGGATGAAATTTTGGCATTGTTCTGAAAAACATCAATTTTTGATGAATAGTGAAACTACTAAGTGGTAGGTTAAAAACAGAATTTTGCATAAAACTTAATTTTACCGCTTCTGTGAATGGAATTTCGAAAATCCGAGAGACACGGTTAATATCAAGGACTAAAATGTGGTTCAATGAGATGAAAATAATTTTTTGGTGAATAGTAACTTTTTACTTTTTTTACCGTGGTTAATAGTAAATAGGGTAACTAAGGGTAAATATGATATTACTATTATCCTAACACATGTCCTAATTCTATTGGATAAGTGTAATTCGACCCAAAACAACCTTATGAATATAATATGACCATTTAGGTCCACTTGGATTAGATTATGACATTTAATATTATTTTATTTAATGAATAGTTAAAATAGTTAAAATCAAAGTTTAATAACTAAAACATTTTTAATATGGGGTTATACATAAGATAAATTCGACTATAAATATTCATTAGAAAGCTAAAAAGATTTCATACATAATGATATTTTATTTTTAATTTTTAGACTTTAAATAAAGTAATTTATTTATGACACAACGATGATGCAGTAATTACCCTTTTAAGGAAATATTAACATAATTGATGTTATAAATGCTCAAATGAATGTAATTTGAGACTTTTTATGAATTCCACTAATTTTCTAGGTTACTATGATATATTAGTGTTGATTTAATCAACTTGGTTCGAACATATAATTCTGTTATGACTTTCACAAAAATCATATATCAAATAGTGTCAAAATTGACACAAAATAGTTTTTAAATCAAATATTATATTACTAATTGTTATTTTATTCCTAAAAATCTAAGGCTCGGCCAAATGACTTAGATAAGGGTATATATATTAATAATAAACAATTTGGGGTTCGTTTGGCATGTTATAGTAAGTGTATTAACCATATAGTGAAAGAAAACAAAAAGACACGGTAAAAGTTAAATTAATTAACATAGAGTTAAATCTAATTGATAAGGTTAAAATAATACCCTAAACTTGTCTAAATCATATTGGTTGATAGGATTTCGACCCATACCCACTTTAGCTTCGAAATAAGACCCTTTTGAACCATTATAAACCGATTTTGACTTTAATATAAAATAATATTTTGAGATATTCCTAAGGTGCCCCTCTCCTCCCTTATAAAAGGGAACCTCCTCCCCCTCCTCCTCACACCAATTTTGAGCACTCAAGCTCGGCCAACCCCTGCCATTTTCTCCTCTACACTTTCCTAGAATAATCCTAGAGGTCCTGGTCTTCTCCAAAGACCAATCTTAGTTCCTTAAGTGGAGGATTCAAAGAGGCGTTCCAAAGAAGAGGTAATATCCATTACCGACCTTTTCAATTTCTTTCTTCTTCAACTTCTTCTTCTTTAGTTGTTTCATGATAAAGTAATAACATCAGTATTACTTACATACTGATATGTTATTATAAATATGAAACAACCCTAATTCACCTTCTATCCATTCTACGGAAAAATGAAATCACCACGCGTGCGTACGTACGGAATACCGTCTCCACACCGTGGTGTAATCTATTTTCCACCATCACCTTACAAGGATGGTTATAATGGTGTAATGAGTAATTATATATGATTATTATGAAGTAATATTGATACTGAAATAATATATATATACTCCAATACAATTCCACGATCATAGGAACGATATCATCACTTGTGCGTACGTACGGAATACCGTCTCCACGATGTGATGCGACTCGTTCTACATGATCTTCATTTCATAATGATTATATAAATGAATTGAATGAATGAATATGGTATATACTACACTAATACCATTCTGTAAATGAATTATCTATAAGCTAAAGATAAGAATAAGAATTTATTCAACAAAACACGCATAAGAACAAAAAGTTATAAAGACCCGAGTAACAAGTAACAATGAAATATTACTAACAAGAAGCTAATAATATGACCATATATGATATCATATCAATATGTATGATTCTGTAATAAGTCAATAACATTATTTAAACCATTATACAGGAGCTTCGGACACGAACAAAACAAATCGGACCTAAGGTAAGGGAAATATCACAATCTCATTTTTATCCGAGATTGTTTATTCGTAAGTATTTACTGGGGTGTATTTTATCATCCACATCCATGTTTCATAAATATGTAATATTATTTCCATCCACCTACAATTGTTTAAATCTATTTTTACCCTTCGGGAAGTTTTTAGTAAAAGAAATGAATGGAATCTTTTGTCGTTTTTCGTACGAGGTACTTTTTGACTTTTCCGAAAAAAGTACGAAGAATGTTTTTTTAACTTATACGGCATGAATGGATTTTTAAAACAAAATTTCCAAGAATCTTCCTTTACAAGTTTTCATGTTTATTTTTAATCAACTTCTTTTATTTTAAAGTCGTATGACATGTTATGAAAGGAAAAATGTTTTTGAAGAAGAAAGGATATTTTCCTCAAGAATGGAGTTCAAGTGTTTTATCAAAATTATTTTCCATCTAAGATAATAAAGGGTTATTTTTTTATCCCTATTGTTACATAGATTTGATTATGTTGTGATGGAAACATTTTTATGAATTCCTTTATCTTATATGAATTGTTTTATGATGTCATGTTGTTTAAGAATCCCATTTTTATTACATGGGTTACGCTATGATGTATGGTTTATGATTATGTGGCACACATAAGAAAGGATTCATTATAAGATGGTTGGGACCTATATCTCCCTCCAATGCATTGGGTAAAGATTTTATATCTCATGAGATAGACATGGCTGGAACGGAAGGTTATTTCGGTTCAGTGATACAGGACTGAAACGAGGAGTGAACTCGGTTCAGAAAGGGACTTTGTCCACTAAGATAGTCTTGGCAATGAGTAATGACTAACAAGAAATGATTTTCCATGATTATGTGTGCATGCCACAAAGATTCAAGTTTTATGTTATGATTATGGGGATCTCATTTTCACTTCTATGATTTATTCCATGTTAAGATATTATGATCTCTTTTGCAGGTTTTTGATTTTCAAAAAGATATGATATGATTTTTATTTCCTTTATTTGCCTTTGCTGAGCATTTGAGCTCACCCTTTTATGTTTTCTTTTCCCCAGGATATAAAGAAAGGTTTTAGGTAAAAAAAAGGGAAGATCTTTATAGGAGATGTTGAAGATCTTTCACCACGATTAGAAGATTACATTCCGAGTTTCCAAAGACACTAAACTATTACGATCCTTGTGTGTGTGTTTTTTTTATGTACTAAGTATTCTGCAAATGTAATGTAATGTCAATGTACGTCATGATACAGGTCTCTACAGTTGGTATCAGAGGAAAGGTTTAGTCAACCATTGGAAACTAGGATGCGAGAACTTTAGTGAGATCCCTAGATATATTTATAAGGTATGTCTAGGGATGTCCTTAAGGATAAGTATACATATAGGATACAGTCCTAGAACTAAGGTAACGATCATAGAATTTAACCTAAGATGATAGATATTGAGGATACTCCACCTTTATTATGATGTTTTCCCAAGCATGATTTTTGCCTCTCACACAATTCTTTTTGGGTTTTAGACGATGGCTGGAACCCGAAGGAACCGTGTTGATCAATGCAATGGACAATGCAATGATTGCCCTCCTGAACAAACAAATGTTATGGGAGATGGAGTGCAAAATCTTATTTCTATACTTACACAAGCTATGAATCATTCTGGACTTCCAAATGAGCAGAGAAGGGAACAGTATTCTATTGAGTCCTTCATGAGGCAACGTCCACCTTCTTTCAGTGGGACTTCCGATCCACTTGTTGCTGAACAATGGATCAATACTACTGAAAAGATATTTTCAGTTCTTCAATGTTCTGAACATGATAAAGTCATCTTAGCAGTGTATCGTTTGAAAGGTGATGCTGATCAATGGTGGAATCTTATCAAGAATACGAGGCCAAGAGATGAAATTGAGTCCATGGAATGGGACGAGTTCAAGAACTTGTTTTTCAGTAAGTACTTCCCTCGTATTCTTCGAACAAAGATGGAAAAGGAGTTTCTTGAGCTGAAGCAGAAGGATGAGGAATCTGTTGGTATATACGAAGCAAATTTTACAAGACTTGCAAGGTATGCATCTGGCATTATCATCCAACCTGAAAGTAAAGTTGATCGATTTTTCAGTGGCTTAAAACCAAGTCTTCGAAGGGCATTAGCTATAAGAGACTTCAATAGCTATGAAGAAATTGTGCGTTGTGCTATCAAGGTAGAAATGGAAGTTGGTGTTACATATCCATCTCATGGTTTTGAAAAGAAACGAAAGATGGAGTTCAAGGAGAAATCTCAAAATAATGGTGAAAAGAAGATGAATGTTTCCTTATTCACAAAGTGTGGAAAGAAGCATGGTGGAGATTGTCTTAAAGGGACTAGAAAATGTTTTAAGTGTGGAAAAGAAGGTCATCGGGTAGCTGAGTGTCGAAGTAATGGAAAAAGGGTTCTAATGATGTGAACAAAGCAAACACTGCAGAGAACGCACCACCAACACTTCAATGTTTCAAGTGCAAGGAGATGGGACATTATGCCAATAAATTCCCTAATCCAAGGGTTAGTGACGATCAACATGAGCAACCACTTAAGGCAAAGGACAAAGGGAAGTCACATGTGATCTCTATTGGCAATGTTTAATATGACAATGATGTGGTGGAATGATTAAGTGTTTATGTAATGGGATTCCAAAATAATGTTGTATCATGTGGTATTGGAATATTTATGTATTTGTCTAATGTGGTATTCAAAGTAATTGAGATATTATGCGCATAATGAAGGGAAAATGAGAAAATGAAATGTATAACAGTATTCATGAGCTCATGATTGATATAAGGACTAAGTGATATCATGGTTTGAGTATATAGAATTTTGAGGATTTTGGTATGTGGAAAGTGTTAACTTTAAACTGCATTCATGTTTTCACTAAGGTATTCAAGAGAATACATGATTAAGGCCTTTGAATGTTTGGGATGTGACCAACAAGACATATATATGGGGATTAACGATAGTATTAAATCTCTGGTAATCGTTTTCACTATATTATGAGAGTGGACTGCAGTATTATGGATAAGCCTAAAGATTAGAATGGATTATATTGGACATAAGTTAGTATTGTTTAAGGATAGAAGTTTGTTTCGATGTTATAGTAATATAGTTTTAGAAAAAGGGACAAACTGCAGGACGGGAGACAGCCCATCGCGTCGGACAAGGTCGTAGGAATCGAACCCACAACCGAAGTGCGACTGGCCTTTATCGCCTACCACTGGCCTACAGGAAGTCCCTGTTTAGTAGAAACTAGTTTTATTATATTAAGAAGTATGATATATGAAGTATAAGTCCATTTTAGGAACAATATATGATTAATCTCACTATAGATCGACTTATGTATATAATTTTTGCTAACCTTTTGTTTGAGACAGATGGAATGACCCGTCATTCTATCACATGATCTGCTAACACTTCACAAATAACAAATTCAACTTCATTTATTTAAGAATTTGAAATTGTTAAAGGAACGAACAACAATGAGGTTTACCAACATAAAGTAAGTATTTATTCTAATTCAAATTCTTTAACTTTAGGGAAACGATCTTGAAAACCAAAAATGTTGTCCTAGTGATCTTATATCTGATGAATCAGATGGTACCTTAGATCATCACAAATTTATGGCTTTGTGATTACTGGCTTTTCCATAGCCATGTTCTCTATCACTCTCTATCAGAACATGATGGTTAGATTTTTCTTCCATATCCATATTTTCACCTATGTGGAAACCCAGTGATTAGTTTATTTGGGTAACCGTTCGGTTTCATACTTTTGTTTTTAAAGATTGGTTTTGGTATTCCATTTTACGATGTGGGATTCTATTAAAGAAACTTTCGAATAGTAAACCATTTATAACCCCGACGAATTTCGAGGGCGAAATTCATTTTAAGGGGGGTAGAATGTAACAGCCCAAGATTTTATGAAAAATATTCTTTTTATTTCACTAATGTCTTGTGTTGTACGTTACACCAAAAGGATCTTGCACAACACGCATCCTTGACTTGCCTTGCATTACACGCAATCGCGACCTTCCTCGATAGCGTGTGTAGTACGCAATAACGAGTTTCACTAAACAGCGATATGCTATTAAAATGTTATTAAAACTAGCCGTTATGAATAGTAATAACCACTTTTTGAAATTTTGTAAATTTTATTTTTCAAAATGGATTTCATTTTTGGATTCGGAGTATCGAATTTATCCTAAGGTGAAATTTTGGTACATTTTGGATAACTTTCATATTCTGATGAATAGTGAAAATTACGAAATTTTAATTAAAAACAACCTTTTTAATCGAAATAATTAATAGTGATAAATTATTAATTTGAGTGGTTTTAAAGTATATTTAGAATATATTTTTACAATTTAATACAATGTTGGTCATTGGTTGTAATTTCACATTTAAACCAGACATAATCAAGTGTCAATCTTTTGATAGATATTGTTTCTTAAAAAAAACACGCTATTTGTTTTAACAGTGGGATTTAATTATAAAAATAATTAATGAAACTTCTATGTTATGAATTTGGTAAAATAGACTTGATTTTTGAATTCGCAATGTAAAATATAGCTTAGGATGAAATTTTGGCATTGTTCTGAAAAACATCAATTTTTGATGAATAGTGAAACTACTAAGTGGTAGGTTAAAAACTGAATTTTGCATAAAACTTAATTTTACCGCTTCTGTGAATGGAATTTCGAAAATCTGAGAGACACGGTTAATATCAAGGACTAAAATGTGGTTCAATGAGATGAAAATAATTTTTTGGTGAATAGTAACTTTTTACTTTTTTTACCGTGGTTAATAGTAAATAGGGTAACTAAGGGTAAATATGATATTACTATTACCCTAACACATGTCCTAATTCTATTGGATAAGTGTAATTCGACCCAAAACAACCTTATGAATATAATATGACCATTTAGGTCCACTTGGATTAGATTATGACATTTAATATTATTTTATTTAATGAATAGTTAAAATAGTTAAAATCAAAGTTTAATAACAAAAACATTTTTAATATGGGGTTATACATAAGATAAATTCGACTATAAATATTCATTATAAAGCTAAAAAGATTTCCTACATAATGATATTTTATTTATAATTTTTAGACTTTAAATAAATTAATTTATTTATGACACAACGATGATGCAGTAATTACCCTTTTAAGGAAATATTTACATAATTGATGTTATAAATGCTCAAATGAATGTAATTTGAGACTTTTTATGAATTACACTAATTTTCTAGGTTACTATGATATATTAGTGTTGATTTAATTAACTTGGTTTGAACATATAATTCTGTTATGACTTTCACAAAAATCATATATCAAATAGTGTCAAAATTGATACAAAATAGTTTTTAAATCAAATATTATATTACTAATTGTTATTTTATTCCTAAAAATATAAGGCTCGGCCAAATGACTTAGATAAGGGTATATATATTAATAATAAACAATTTGGGGTTCGTTTGGCATGTTATAGTAAGTGTATTAACCATATAGTGAAAGAAAACAAAAAGACACGGTAAAAGTTAAATTAATTAACTTAGAGTTAAATCTAATTGATAAGGTTAAAATAATACCCTAAACTTGTCTAAATCCTATTGGTTGATAGGATTTCGACCCATACCCACTTTAGCTTCGAAATAAGACCCTTTGGAACCATTATAAACCGATTTTGACTTTAATATAAAATAATATTTTGAGATATTCCTAAGGTGCCCCTCTCCTCCCTTATAAAAGGGAACCTCCTCCCCCTCCTCCTCACACCAATTTTGAGCACTCAAGCTCGGACAACCCCTGCCATTTTCTCCTCTACACTTCCCTAGAATAATCCTAGAGGTCCTGGTCTTCTCCAAAGACCAATCTTAGTTCCTTAAGTGGAGGATTCAAAGAGGTGTTCCAAAGAAGAGGTAATATCCATTACCGACCTTTTCAATTTCTTTCTTCTTCAACTTCTTCTTCTTTAGTTGTTTCATGATAAAGTAATAACATCAGTATTACTTACATACTGATATGTTATTATAAATATGAAACAACCCTAATTCACCTTTTATCCATTCTACGGAAAAATGAAATCACCACGCGTGCGTACGTACGGAATACCGTCTCCACGCCGTGGTGTAATCTATTTTCCACCATCACCTTACAAGGATGGTTATAATGGTGTATTGAGTAATTATATATGATTATTATGAAGTAATATTGATACTGAAATAATATATATATACTCCAATACAATTCCACGATCATAGGAATGATATCATCACTTGTGCGTACGTACGGAATACCGTCTCCACGATGTGATGCGACTCGTTCTACATGATCTTCATTTCATAATGATTATATAAATGAATTGAATGAATGAATATGGTATATACTACACTAATACCATTCTGTAAATTAATTATCTATAACCTAAAGATAATAATAAGAATTTATTCAACAAAAAACGCATAAAAACAAAAAGTTATAAAGACCCGAGTAACAAGTAACAATGAAATATTACTAACAAGAAGCTAATAATATGACCATATATGATATCATATCAATATGTATGATTCTGGAATAAGTCAATAACATTATTTAAACCATTATATAGGATCTTCAGACACAAACAAAGAAAATCGGACCTAAGGTAAGGGAAATATCACAATCTCATTTTTATCTGAGATTGTTTATTCGTAAGTATTTACTGGGGTGTATTTTATCATCCACATCCATGTTTCATAAATATGTAATATTATTTCCATCCACCTACAATTGTTTAAATCCATTTTTACCCTTCGGGAAGTTTTTAGTAAAAGAAATGGAAGGAATCTTTTGTCGTTTTTCATACGAGGTACTTTTTGACTTTTCCGACAAAAGTACGAAGAATGTTTTTTTAACTTATACGGCATGAATGGATTTTTAAAACAAAATTTCCAAGAATCTTCCTTTACAAGTTTTCATGTTTATTTTTAATCAAATTCTTTTATTTTAAAGTCGTATGACATGTTATGAAAGGAAAAATGTTTTTGAAGAAGAAAGGATATTTTCCTCAAGAATGGAGTTCAAGTGTTTTATCAAAATTATTTTCCATCTAAGATAATAAAGGGTTCTTTTTTTATCCCTATTGTTACATGGATTTGATTATGTTGTGATGGAAACATTTTTATGAATTCCTTTATCTTATATGAATTGTTTTATGATGTCATGTTGTTTAAGAATCCCATTTTTATTACATGGGTTACGCTATGATGTATGGTTTATGATTATGTGGCACACATAAGAAAGGATTCATTATAAGATGGGTGGGATCTATATCTCCCTCCAATGCATTGGGTAAAGATTTTATATCTCATGAGATAGACATGGCTGGAACGGAAGGTTATTTCGGTTCAGTGATACAGGACTGAAACGAGGAGTGAACTCGGTTCAGAAAGGGACTTTGTCCACTAAGATAGTCTTGGCAATGAGTCATGACTAACAAGAAATGATTTTCCATGATTATGTGTGCATGCCACAAAGATTCAAGTTTTATGTTATGATTATGGGGATCTCATTTTCACTTCTATGATTTATTCCATGTTAAGATATTATGATCTCTTTTGCAGGTTTTTGATTTTCAAAAAGATATGATATGATTTTTATTTCCTTTATTTGCCCTTGCTGAGCATTTGAGCTCACCCTTTTATGTTTTCTTTTCCCCAGGATATAAAGTAAGGTTTTAGGTAAAAAAAAGGGAAGATCTTTATAGGAGATGTTGAAGATCTTTCACCACGATTAGAAGATTACGTTCCGAGTTTCCAAAGACACTAAACTATTACGATCCTTGTGTGTGTGTTTTTGTTATGTACTAAGTATTCTGCAAATGTAATGTAATGTCAATGTACGTCATGATACGGGTCTCTACACCTAATTGGTCATATTTTATTCCTAAGGTTGTTTTTGGTCGAATTAAACTTATCCATTCAAATTAGGACATGTGTTATGTAATAATAGTATCATTTTTACCCTTAATTACCCTATTTACTTTTAACTGTGGTAAAACAAAAGTAAAAAGTTATTATTCACCAAAAATTATTTTTATCTTATTGAACCACATTTTACTCTTTGATATTAACCGTGTCTCTCGGATTTTCAAAATTCCACTCACAGAAGCGATAAAATTATGTTTTATGTAAATTTGCAAATCCTCCTAGGAGGTGGGTAAAAGATGGTGAAAAGTTCAATAAAATTTTTATATATCTAAAATTATTATAAAATGACTCCAACGAATTACTTTGAACTTATATAGGTATTATGTATCAATTTTGACCTAAAATAAATTTAAATAAAATAAATAATTATTTAAATAAAAAGTCGGTTTTTAGATAGTAACACAGTGTTTTCACTATTCATCAGAAATTGAATGTTTTCAGAAAAATACCAAAATTTCACCTTAAGCTAATTTGGATATTATGAATCCAAAAATGAAGTCCATTTTGAATGATAAAATTTATAAAATTTTAAAAAGTGGGTATTACTATTCATAACGGCTAGTTTTAATAATATTTTAATAGCATGTCATTGTTTAGTGAAACTCGGTATTGCGTACAATGAAAGCTATCGAGGAAAGTCACGATTGCGTGTAAATCAAGCCAAGCTAGTGTTGTTTGTAGTAAAAGATTCCTCTTATGATAAAAAAATACTTCTCATAAAAATCTCAGGTGTTACATTCTACTCCCCTTAAAAAGAATTTCGCCCTCAAAATTTGTCACTTGGTAACAAACAGATGAGGATACCTCTCCATCATATCCTCAAGCTCCCATGTAACTTCTTCTAATTGGTGGTTCCTCCATAAAACATTCAATCAGCAAGTGGTCTTTTTTCATTGGTCTTTTTCACTTCGATCTAGAATCTCTATCGGTTGTTCTTCATAAGAAAGATCTTGCCCCATCGGTATAACTTTTGAGCTGAGTACATGTGAAGGATCGGGTATGTACTTTATCAGGAGAGATACATGGAACACATCATGAACTTGAGAGAGATTCGGTGGAAGCGCCAATCAGTAAGATACCTACCCAACACGATCCAGTATTTCGAAAGGACCGATATACCTAGGGCTCAGCATTCCCTTTTTTCCAAATCTCATTACTCTCTTCCATGGAGATATTCATAAGAACACTTTATCACCCACTTTAAACTCTATATCTTTTCTTCGATTATCGGCATAACTTTTTTTGTCGACTCTGAGCTGCTCTTATGTGTTGTTGAATAGATCGGACCTTTTTTTCCATCTCAGCAACAAGATCAGGTCCTAATTGCTTTCGTTCCCCAACATCATCCTAGAAAGTTGGAGTCCTGCATTTCTTTCCATAGAGAGCTTCGTAAGGAGAAATATGAATACTGGAGTGAAAGCTATTATTATAAGAAAATTCCACCAATGGTAGGTGGTGATCCTGACCTCCTTTGAAATCGATAGAGCGAGATCTCAACAAATATTTTAGAGTTTGAATTGTCCTCTCAGACTGGCCGTCTATCTGAGGATGATAAGCAGTGCTGAAACCAACTCTGTATCCAGAGTATGCTGAAGAATTCTCCAAAACTTTGAGGTAATCCTCGGATCGCAATCAGATATAATGGAAAGTGGTACTCCATGAAATCTTACCGCTTCCTTTACATATATCCCGGTAATATGATCTAGAGAGAAATCTTCTCTAATTGCAATAAAGTCTGTCGACTTCGTAAGAAGATCAACTATGACCCATATAGCATTATTGCATTTGGAAGTTTTAGGAAGTCTAGTGACAAAGTCCATAGTGATGTTTTAACATTTCCATCCAGGTATGTGTAATGGTTGTAACATCCCCTTAGACTTCTGTCTCTCATCTTTAACTTGCTGACAAACCAAGCATCAAGAGACATATTCAACAACATCTCTTTTCCTGAAATGCCACCAGAAGTACTCTTTCAGGTCCCTATACATCTTCATGCTTCTAGGATGAATAGAGAATGGAGAACTATGAGCCTCATCCAGAAGCTCCTTCTTTAATTCTAGGATGGGAGAAACACAATCCTGATTTTTGAACTTTATTATCCCATCACAATCAAGGTTGAATTTAGGAACATTTCTCACCTTCTTTTGTAACTCTAAATCTTCTTTCTATGCCTCTTCAATCTTCACATGTATAGATGGTTGAATATTCATTTGAGAAAGATAAGATTTTTCCCCTTCCATTATAATTCCAAGATCCATCCTTTGTAAATCCCTAAATATTGGATCTTTTGTGGTCCTCATCATGGAAAATCTAGGATGGACTTGTCGACTTAATGCATCTACCACCTTGTTTGCTTTCCCAGGGTGGTAATGAATTGAGCAGTCGTAATCCTTAATCAATTCCAACCATCTTCTTTGGTGCATATTCAGGTCCTTTTGTGTGAAAATATACTTTTAACTTTTATGATTAGTATTAATATCACACCTTTCTCCATAAAGATAACGCCTCCAAATCTTTAATGCAGAGATTACCACAGCTAACTCTAAATCGCGAGTTGGGTAATTTATCTCATGGATTTTCAACTGTCGTGAGGCATATGCTATCACCATATTGTTTTTCATGAGAACACACCCCAATCCCTTCTTGGATGCATCACTATAGATCACAAACCATTCTCCACTACAAGGCAGTGTGAGCACAGGTGCACTGGATAACCTTCTTTTTAACTCCTTGAAATTCTCTTCACACTCCTCCGTCCAAACGAACTTAACTCCTTTTCGAGTCAACTTGGTGAGTGTAATAGATAATCGTGAAAAATCTTTCACAAAACGTTGATAATATCTATCCAAACCAAGAAACCTTCGGATCTCAGTTACTTTTTTTGGTCTCGACCATCTTTTGATAACCTCTATTTTTACTAGATCAACAGATATCCCCTCTTTTGAGATTATGTGACACAAAAATGCAACTTTTTTAAGCCGAAATTCACACTTGGTAAATTATGCATAAAGCTTCTCCTTTCTCAAGGTCTTCAATACAATTCTCAAGTGATCTTCATGTTCTTACTTGATATTTGAATAGACAAGAATATCATCTATAAAGACTACCACAAAATGATCAAGATAGTCTCTAAAGACTCTATTCATTAGATCCATGAAGATTGCAGGGGAATTATTAAGACCAAATGGCATCACTATAAATTCATATAGTCCATACATTGTATGGAAAGCCGTCTTTGGTATATCCTCCCTTTTGACCCTTAATTGATGATACCCTGAACAAAGATAAATCATGGAAAAGTATTGAGCTCCGCGTAGTTAGTCAAATAAGTCATCAATGCGTGGGAGAGGATATTTGTTCTTGATAGTGATTTTGTTATGTTCTCGATAATCAATGCAGAGTCTCATTGATCTATCTTTATTCATAACAAAAAAAACAGGTGATCTCCAAGGTGACGCACTAGGGCATATGAATACCTTATCAAGATTCTATTGGAGTTGCTTCTTCAATTCTTGCAACTCAATTGGGGCTATTCTATAAGGTGTCTTTGAAATGGGCATAGCACCCGGTATGAGTTCTATTTAAAACTCAACTTCACGATTCGGTGGAAGACCTAGAAATTCCTCCAGAAAGACATCATAAAACTCCCGTATAATGGGAATATTCTTAATCGTGAGTTTCTCAGCAACCATTTGAGATAAGTAACCTTAATTTAGTGAAATCAAGACCCATAAGATGGAAGAAATTTCCACTAGAAGGTTATGTTCATCCTTGCATCGATAGAAGATTATAGATTGATCTGGAATATGAAATGTGACTTCCCTTATTTGGAAATTGATATGAGCTCCATATAAAGAAAGTCAATCCATGCCAAGAATCACATCAAATTCCACTATAGGGAGGATCACAAGATTTGTAGGAAGCACTTTCCCACAAAATTAAATTGAAGAAGAATTATAAACTTTTGATGCGACTGTTGTGCCATTAGGGGTTGTCACAGCTAACTCAACATCTAATTATTGAGGTAATATGGTGATACCCTCAGAAAATTTTTTAGAAATAAAATAGTGGTTGGATCCAGAATCAAATAAAACATTTTCTACTTTAGAGTGGATGGTAAGTGTACCTTTCACCACTTATTTATCATACTCCACATCGCTGATAGAAATTGCATGTGTCTTTCCTTTGTATTTAGCCTTAAGAGTTTGTTGACGTCGATCATCATCAACAACCCTTGGATTAGGGCATTTATTAGAATAATTCCCCATTTCCTTGCAATTGTAACATTGAATTGTAGGACTTTCACCCTTTGTAGCCTTTTCTTTATTCACATCACTAGACATCTTCTTCCCATCATTGCGGTATTCAAATTTCCGATGACCTTCTTTTCCACATTTGAAACATTTACTTGTCCCTTTAAGAAAACTCCCTCCATGTTTCTTTACACACATTGAGAATAAGGGAAAACTCATCTTCTTTTTAGTGTGCTCTTTAGATTTCCCTTTGAATTCCATTTTCCTCTTCTTATCAAACCCATATGACTGATGGGTTACTCCAATCTCCATCTCAAACTTGAGAGCACATCGAATGATTTCCTCATAGATATTGAAGTCCCTTATGGATAACGCCCTTCGAAGACTTGGTTTTAAGCCACTAAATAATCGATCAGTCTTACTCTCAGGTTGGATAATAATCCCTGAAGCGTACCTTGCAAGTCTTGTAAAATTTGTTTTGTAGGTACCAACTGATTCATCATCCTTTTGCTTTAGTTAGAGAAACTCCTTCTCCATATTTGTTCGAAGAATATGAGGGAAGTACTTATTGAAAAACAAGTTCTTGAACTCATCCCGTTCCATGGACTCAATTTCATCTCTTTTCCTCGTATTCTTGATAAGATTCCTCCATTGACCAGCATCACCTTCCAAACGATACACTACTAAGATGACTTTTTCACGTTTTAAACATTGACGAACTGAAAATATCTTTTTAGTAGTACTAATCCATTGTTCAGCAACTAATGGATCATTAGACCCGCTGAATGAGGGTGGACGCTGCCTCATAAAGGATTCAATAGAATGTTTCTCCTTCCTTTGCTCGTTTGGAAGTTCTGCATGATTCATAGCTTGAGAAATTTGTGTGAGCATGCCGATAAGATTTTGAATTCTAGATCCCATAAAGTTTGGTTTCTCATGGCGACAATCATTGCATTGCCCATCGCATTCAGAATTAACACGCTTCCTTCAGGTTCCAGCCATTGACTAAAAACCAAGAAGAGTAGTGTGAACAATACTAATTATAATAGGAAAACCACATAATCAAGAATAAAATTTCACTCTTTAGGTCTTACCATAGGTTATTCATGACCATTTCTAAAACACTAAGATTGTGTTCTATGCCTAGACTTGTCCTTAGGGTTCTTACTAAGGCTTTCACATCCTAGTTTACAAAGGTTGACTATACCTTTCCTCTGATACCAACTATAATGACCCATACTTTACATACATTGTTATTACTTCAGAATTGAAGCATACTTATTACAACATATAACAAAACCATGAAAGGACCATATAGGTATAGTGTCTTTAGTAACTGGGAAACATAAACAACTGGTTCATAAATCATCTATGTTATCTCCCATTTATTTCATCATATCTAGTGTCCCTTTTGGCATATTCTACTTATTACCCTTCTTCCAGACCTGGGAAAAAGAAATCATAAAAAAGGGTTAGCTGAAATTCTCAGTAAGGGTAAAAAAATAAATATTAATCCTAGGATATTCTTAAGAACATAACATTTTGGAAATCTTGTCCTGCAAAAAAGATCATAATATCATGACATGGGATCAATCATAATAGTGGAATTTAATCCAAATAATCATAACGTAAAACATGAAACATTGTGCCATACACAAATAATCATAGAGAATAATTTCTTAATAGTCAAGACTCATTTCCAAGACTATCATAGCGGAAAAATTCCATTCCTGGACCGAGTTAACTCCTCGTTTCAGTCCTGTTTCTCTGAACCGGATTAACCTGCCATTCCAGCCATGTCTATGTCATGAGATATAAATCGTTTCCAAATGAATTGGAGGGATATTTAGGTCCCACCCATCTCATAATGAAACCATTCTTATGTGTGCCACAAAATCATAAATCATACATCATAGCATAACCCACGTAATAAAAATGGGATTCTTAAACATCATGCCATCATAAAATAATCTATATAAGATAAAAGAACTTCATAAAAATAATTCCATCATAACATAATCAAATAAAGGTAAAAATAGAGATAGAAACATAACACCATATTATCTTAGATGGAAACTACATTTGATAAAACTCTTGAGCTCCATTCTTGAGGAAAATATCCTTTCTACTTTAAAAACATTTTCCTTTCTTAAAATGTCATATAATTTTAAACTAAAAAAAGTTGATTAAAAATAAACTTGAAAACTTGTAAAGGATGATTCATGGAAATAATGTTCTAAAAATCCATTCATGCCGTATAAGTTAAAAAAACTTTCTTCTCGTACTTTGGCCAAAAAAGTCAAAAGGTACCTCATGCGAAAAACGACAAAATATTCCTTTCATATATTTTACTAAAAACTCACCGAAGGGTAAAATTGGATTTAAACAATTATAGGAGGATATAAATAATATTAAATATTGAGGAAACATGGATGTGGATAATAAATATGCCCTAGTAAATCTGGAAGTATAAACAATCTCGGATAAAAATGAGATTGTGAGATTTTCCCTTACCTTAGGTCCGATTTTCTTCATACGTGTCCGAACCTCCTGTATAATGATTTAAATAATGTTATTGACTTATCCAACAATCATACCCATTGTTATGATATCATATATGGTCATATTCATAGATTCTTATCTTCTTATTAGTAATATTTCATTGCTACTTGTTATTCGGGTGTTTATTGCTTTTTTGTTCTTATGCGTGTTTTGTCGAATAAATTCTTCTTATTATTTTTAGGTATAGATAAATTATTCTTCAGAATGGTATTAGTGTAATATATATCATATTTATTCATTATATTCATTTATATAATCATTATGCAATGAAGATCATGTAGAACGAGTCACATCACATCGTGGAGACGGTAGGTCGTACGTACGCACGAGCGATAATATCATTCCCATGATCGTGGAATTGTATTTAAGTGTATGTATACTATTTAAGAATCAATATAACATTACAATAAAAATATATAGTTATTATTAACACCATTATACCCATCCAAGTAAGGGGATGGTGTAAAAAAGATTAAACCACGACGTGGAGACGGTATTCTGTACGTACGCACGCGCGGTGATTTCATTTTCCGTAGGATGGATAGAAGGTGAAATAGGGTTGTTTAATATTTATAATAAAATATAACTATATGAGTGATACTGATGTTATTACTCCATAATGAAACAACTAAATAAGAATAAGTAGAAGAAGAAATAAAGCTGAAAGAATCGGTAACGAACATTACCTCTTCTTTGAAGCACCTCTTCTTAACTTCCTCTTAGGGAACTAAAGATGGTCTTTGAAGAAGATCATGACCTCTAAGATGTTTCTAGGGAAGTGTAGAATAGAAATTTGCAGGTTTTGGATGAGCATGAAGGCTCAAAGTGGTGTGAGGAGGAGAGGGAGGAGGTGCCCTTTTATAAGGTTGGAGAGGGGCACCCTTTGAAAAACTAAAAATATTATTTTATTATAAAGACATATTTGTTTTTTAATAGCTCCAAATTGATTTATTTCTAAGCTAAGGTGGGTATGGGTCGAAATCCTCTCATACAATAGAATTTAGAAAAGTTTAGGTTTCTATTTTAACCTTATCATTTAGATTTAACTTTAAGTTAAATAATTTTACTTTTACTGTGTCTTCTTGTTTTCTTACACTATAAGGTTAATAAACATACTATAAAAATCCAAGAGAACCCCAATATGTTCATTATTAATATATATAACCTTATCTAAGTCATTTTTCCAAACCTTAGTTTTTTAGGAATAAAATAACAATTAATAATATAATATTTGTTTTAAAAACAATTTATGTCAATTTTGACACTATTTGGTAATTGATTTTTTTGAAAATCATAACAGCATTATTCATTCAAATTTTTTTATTAAATCCATAATAACATGTAATATTAACCTATAAAATTATTGGAATTCATAAAAAGTCTCAAATTATATTTATTTGAGTATTTATAATATCAATTATGTTAATATTTCCTTAATAAGGTAATTACTGCATCATCATTGTGTCATAAATAAATTAACTTATTTAAACTCTAAAAATTATAAATAAAATACCATTATATAGGAAATATTATTATATTTATAATTAATATATATATTCGAATTTATCTTATGTATAACCCTATATTAAAAATGTTTTAGTTATTAAACTTTGATTTTAACTATTTTAACTATTCTTTAAATAAAATAATAATAAATGTCCTAATCTAATCCAAGTGGACCTAAATGTTCATATTTTATTAAAAAGGTTGTTTTTGGTCGAATTAAACTTATACAATTGAATTATGACATGTGTTAAGGTAATAATAATATCATTTTTACCCTTAATTACCCTATTTACTTTTAACCGTCGTAAAAAAAATTAAAAAGTTACTATGCACAAAAAATTATTTTTACCTTATTGAACCAAATTTTACTCCTTGATATTAATTGTGTCTCTTGGATTTTAGAAATTCCACTCATAGAAGCGGTAAAATTATGTTTTATGTAAATTTGCAAATTCTCCATGGAGGTGGGTAGAAGACGGTAAAAAGTTCAATAAAATTTTTATATATCTAAAATTTTTATAAAATGACTCCAAGGAATTACATTGAACTTATATAGGTATTATGTATCAATTTTGACCTAAAATAAATTTAAATAAAATAAATAATTATTTAAATAAAAAGTCGGTTTTTAAATAGTAACCCAGTGTTTTCACTATTCCTTAAAAATTGAATGTTTTCAGAAAAATACCAAAATTTCACCCTAGGATAATTTTGATATTCTGAATCCAAAAGTGAAGTCCATTTTGAAAGATAAAATTTATAAATTTGGTATTACTATTCATAACGGCGAGTTTTAATAATATTTGAATAGCATATCGTTGTTTAGTGAAACTCGGTATTGCGTACAACGCAAGCTATCGAGGAAGGTCGTGATTGCGTGTGAAGCAAGCCAAGCCAGTGTTGTGTTTAGTAAAAGATTCTTTTGATGATAACAAAATATTTCCCATAAAAATCTCAGGTGTTATAGTTAACCTTGACTACTAAGATTGTTTGGTTAGTGAACCCATTCCACTAAGATAGTCTAGGAAGTGAGGCTTAACAACTATATAAATAATTTCATATGTGTATGTGTCTGTCATAATTCAATGTCTTATTCCAATGTTATTTTCTCATGGATTAAGGTCTTGATTACTTTATGATTCATTTCTTATGATCTTCCAATATTTATTCCATGACTCACTCATATGATCTTTAATATGGAGGGTATGATATTCAAATGATATGATCATGTTATCATAACCTTATATTCATGTTCTACTTATGTATATACTTTATTTACCCTTACTGTACATCTGATCTCACTGAGATGCACGGCCAATTGTCGCCTATCGACCGGTCAAGGTTCCGGGGCCCTGCTAATGTGTATAGCAGCACTCGGGTCGAATCCTCGGCGATGATACTTTGTAATAGTTGTTTGTTTTTAGTTGATTGTATTTTGATTAGGGGGGTTTGATTGCAGATCTTAATTGAAATGATTGATTGACTATAATTGATTTAAAAACTTGATAAAGATTGGGGTGAGTTCATCATTATGGAGTTAAGCTTGTGATGTCCTTGAGCTTTGCCTTATATTGCATTTAAATTAACACCCACTTCACAAGATAACGTTGATTGGAATTCCTAAGTGTTAAGGCTTTAATCCAAGCCTTAACTTAACTTAGGGTTATAATAATTAACATTACTTGTTTATGGTAGTGTATTTATGGTTCCAATAATCCATGGAAACCACATGTTAAACAAAATATGCCATTAATCCATAAAATGTTAAGTCCAGCATACACAATGTTAAATTAACGAATACTCATCGAGAAAATACTCTCAATCACTTAACATCCCTAAATTTTGACTCACCCCAATGAGAGATTGACTCATCTATTTGGTTGTTTAATAATCTGGTTATAATTATTATGATGATAAATAAATAATAGAATAAAAAGAAAGGGATCAGAAAAGAGTGGTGCGCCGAACACACACACAGGAACAATGATGAGAATTAAAAAAAACAGACTTTGGATTGAATGAGGAAGCAAGAGAAGGGAAGGAGATTCAACTGTATTAAAACTATTTTAAGAACATTAATATTAATATATAGAAGGTGGATGATAATAAGAGATATTGAAGAAGAAACTTTCATTAAAAATAATTAGAAAACACAAACTTACAAGATTACAAACGAAGAACAACACAAAAGTGAAAGGAAGAAACGATAGGAGGAAGGGTATCTCAAGTGAAGACATGATTATTGAAGTTCCTCCCAAGCCTTTTTCAAGGATTTGGTCATTCCAATTGATGCTTCTCTCTTCTGAAATGCCAACCCCATTGAAGGAGAGGAGGGGGTGTATTTATAGCCCAAGGAAGTTAACTGTTTGCATTCCCAATCTGTCCCTCCACTTAGCTCGAAGATTTGGACATCCAGACAGAAGAATATTGAGATCTCTCCTTCTTAAAAGTTTAATATAATAAAGTTTTCTGACATCTCTCAAAATTTGGAGTCATTTGGACCTATGGAGCCAATGTTATGTCTGGTTGATTAAACACATTGAATCTGTCTATTTCAATCCAATATTTTTGAAGTCCAAAATGTGAAAGGGTCTTTGAATAGTAATATGCATTCAAAGACGAATGATTTCTTAAAAAAATTTGGCCTCGTATATATCCTATTTCACACTGAAAAATATCATCTTTATTTGATGATTAAATCATGAGATATGTCATGAATAGTGTCCGGATTTTAATTCCCTTCTAGAATGGTGGTCTAGAATTCAAAGCTTTATTTTGGCCCCTTGTTCTTGAATTTGCGCCCTGAAATTTTTATCCATGATTCTTTTAGATAATCACGAACATATGGTAGAGTTTCATAAAGTTTGGTCTTAAGTATTTAGACCAGCTACTCAATCATCATGGCTGTTCTAGTTTCTTCACAAATTCCTTGGGTCATTTTGTGCGGTCCATGTGATCATTCAAATGGCATAATTGGCCCATGATCTCTTATAATGAAATGTTGTATATTGAATTATGAATCCTAAAAAACAAGAAACATACATTTTGAATCAGTAGTGTTAGAGTTATAAATAAATTAGTTAACTGACTCAATTGGACTACTTCTAAAAATGCTCAAAAATTATACTTAGTATTAAAGCATTAATATTTCACACAAATTATGAGCATTTCATATAAAATAAGTAAAGGGAGTAATAATAGGTCATGAAAATATTAATAACATAAAATCCCCCACACTTATACTTGTGCATGTCATCATGTGAAACAAATATAAAAACATATCAAATTCATTTTCACTCACCAACAAATAGTAAAATTTTGTTTTCTCCAATCAGGGGAGGTTTAGACTATTTCACTCGTCCATTTTGAATTACACCACATGTTTTTATAGAAACAATTTTCGAAATCTAATTCATTTATTTCATGCTCAAATTTAGAAATGGAAAATGTGGACACTCAAAACTCACACCTCTTAAGATGATAAAATTCATTTGTGGAGTTTCACTCTTTCACCAACCAAAAGTTAAAATTTTAGAGTTTGAATGAGCTCTCAGCTTCCAATACCTATCAAAAGTGCACTAGAATCCTGAGGTCTTTTTAAGGGGTTTTTTTGGCTATGGGATGGTAGTAATATAATTTCAAAGGGAGAGAAGAAGAGCGGTAAAACACCAACCTAGAAAAAGCAATGTACATTTTTTTGAAATAAAACATGGAAGGAAATGAAAACACATATTTAGAAGGGAATTATTGTGTGAATAAAGTCACAATAGAGGATTAAAATTTGAAGGGGATGAGAATATGCTATATTTACAAACCACAAAACTTCTCCCAATGACATGAGAATATAACTCAAGTGTTCTTTTTTTCTTTTTTTTCTCTTTTTTCGAAAGTTAAACTTATAAATGATCTCACACTCATATCCCAACCCATGATTGATCTCCTCCCGACACTAATTGTAATAGTTATAATAAGATCAAAGGTTGAGGAAGAGTGATTTTTGACCTACCCAAGAAAAACCCCAATCAATTTTTTTGTTCTCTTTTTTTATTATTTTTTTGAACACTTGTTAATAACATTTACAAAATTACATAAATGAAATTACATTACATTTACCAAAACACATTTAATGAAAACCTCTCCCCCACACTAAAATGGATGCTTGCCCTCAAGCATATAATAACACGGTGAAATCAACAAAGGGTACCCATAATGAAATCCATCCCCCCACACACTAAAATTTCAAGAAATTATGAAATGAAAATCCATGTTCATATTGGGTGGGAAAAGGTATTGGTCTTGTAATGTGGCTATCAAAGAATAGGTTTTCATAGGCTCTAAGGTGCTTTCAAAAGGAGGATTAATTTAAGGGAAATGGGAGACTATTTGGCCATTTTGATTCTCATGTGGTTCATAAAATGCCTCTATCATATTAATGCACACTAATGTAGGAAATTCAGCTTGAAGGTCCAAAAACTAAATATTCCCAAATGGGGGTGAAAACGCACACTTTGAAAAGATGGCCATGGGTGGCCTTGGAATGAAAGCAATTTTGGTTCTCACGGTTGGGGAAAAGCATCTCCTAAATCAATAACTGAGCATTCAAAATGTATTAATCTTGACACAAAATTATTTATCCAAATATATTATGAAACCAAAAAGAAATTAGATAAAACCATGTCTTTTGACTCCCCAAAATGGTTGGACAAAATTTGAAAATTGAAGGTGAGTAAGTATGAATCTTTTGGTTTTTTTTACATTTTTTTATTTTTTTAGTTTTTTTAATGTTATTTATAATACACACTCACCCAAAAGAGAGAGAAACAAATAAAGGGTTTGATGATGAAAGTGGTAAAAAATGAAATATATAGGAAAAACAAGAAAGAGTGGGAGAGAGGAAGAGATAGAGAGATTTAAAGGGAAAGAGGTGCCCCCTGGTTTTCATTTGGCGGGTTTCCATCTCCATCTAGTGGTAGGACAACTAGAGAATTTGGGGATCTAGTGGAAGTCGATGTTGATCCATGATTGTACATCCTCTCATGGTGATGCTTTAACTGATGTTCATTAACCGTGAATGTCCTTTTGGAAGAGTGGTCTTGGACTTGCACTCCACCAAATGGGTAAACATTAGTAATAACAAAAGGACCTTACTAATGAGAATTAAGCTTACCTAGGTGAAGCTGAAATCGAGAATTGAAGATAATTACCTTTCCGCCTTCATGAAATATCTTCCTCAATATGTGTTTATCATGGACTTCCTTGGATTTTTCTTTTTAGAGATTATAATTCTCATAAGAATCAAGTCGAAGCTCCTCCAGTTCATCCAATTGCAACAATCTTTCTTCACCGGATTTTTCAAGATCAAAATTACAAGTTTTCACTACCCAAAATGACTTATGTTGGATTTCAACAGAAAAATGACAAGCTTTACCAAAAACTATCCTAAAAGGAGACATCCCAAAGGGTGTTTTATATAATGTCTGATAAGCCCAATGTGCTTCGCCAAGTCCTTCAGGCAAGTCTTTTCTGGTGGGTTTTACAATTCTCTCAAAAACTCTTTTAACTTCTTTATTATAAATTTCATCAATTCCATTTGTTTGGGGTGATATGCATTTGATGTTTTATGTTCAACCCCAGTCTTTTTCAAAAGATATTCCATGGTTCTATTACAAAAATGGGTTCCTAAGTCACTGATCAAGGCACGAGGTGTGTCAAATCTGTATAAGATGTGTGTCTTTAGGAACTCACTAACAGTATGTGAATCATCCTTTCTAGTGGGTTTGGCCTCGACCCACCTAGAAACATAATCAACTACAAGAAGAATGTATGAGCATCCATTGGAAGGGGGAAATAGTCACATGAAATCGATACCCCAAACATCGAAGATCTCAGAGAAAATTAAATGCTTTTAGGGAATTTCATTTCTCTTTGAAATTGTGACAAACTTTTGGCAAGTGGGACATGATTGACAGAACTAATGTGAGTCCTTGAAGAGTGAAGGCCAGAAGAATCTAGAGTCTAGGACCTTTCGGGGGTCCTTTGTGGTCCAAAGCAGCCACCTCTGGGAAATGAGTGACAGAATTCTAATATGGAAGAATGTTCATTTTCATTGACAAATCTCCTTATTACCATGTTAGCCCCAGTTTTATAAAGTTTATTTTCTTCCCAAAAATATTATTTTCAATCACTTTTCAACTTCATTTTTTGTTGTTTTGAAAAAGTTTCAAGAAAAACACCAGAAAGAAGGTAATTTAAAATTGGGGCATACAATGGTATTTTTTGACTGAGAGATGAAAGGTGCTCAGTGGGGAATTAAGGATCAATGATTTCAGAATGAGAATAATTATAAATTATACTCAAGTGATCATCCACAGGGTTTTATTTTCCTAGTCTATCTTTTATTTCAAGGTCAAACTCTTGGATCATTAGGATCCATCTTATTAGCCTCAGTTTGGAATCACTTTTCATGTGTAAGAACTTTATAGCAGAATGGTCTATGAAGAGGATGATTTTGGCACCTAAGAGATAGGGCCAAAATTTATCTAAGGGAAAAACCACTACTAAAAGTTCCTTTTAAGTGGCAGTGTAGTGATATTGAGTTTCATCTAATGTTTTTGAGGCATAATAGATGACATAAAGAATCTTTTCTCGTCTTTGACCAAGAACATCCCTAACGGCTCTATCAGAAGCATCACACATCAACTCAAAAGGTAAGGACCAATCATGGGGTTGGATTATTGGGGCATATGTTAGAGCAGTTTTGAGTTCAACAGAGGCTCTCTTGAAAACCTCATCGAAGTGGAAAGTGACATCATTTTGGAGCAACCGAGTGAGTGGGAGGGAAATCATAATTAATATATGGATGAATCTCTAATAGAAACCAGCATGACCAAGAAATGAACGGATGTCTCGAACAGAATTGGGTTCAGGAAGTGATTGGATCACTTCAATTTTGGCAGGATCGACTTCAATACCATGTTTTGAAACTATTTTCCCTATAACAATTACATTTTCAACCATGAACTGACATTTTTTAAAATTTAACACAAGGTTACACTTGACAGACTTTTGGAGGACTAGAGAGAGTGAATTAAAACAAGATTCAAATGACTCACCATAAATGCTGAAGTCATCCATGAATAATTCCATGCAGTTTTCAATGAATTCATAAAATATACTCATCATACACCTCTAGAATGTTGCAGGAGAATTGAAAAGGACAAAAGGAATTCTTCTATATGCATAAGTTACAAAAGAGCATGTGAAAGTGTTCTTTTCTTGTTCATGAGGTTCGATTGGGATTTTGAAGTATTCGGTGTATCAAGAAAGCAATAGTGTGACTTTCTAGCTAATCATTCCAGCATTTGATCAAGGAATGGAAGAGGTTAGTGATCTTTTCATGTTTCAACATTCAATTTCCTATAGTTAATGCACACATTCCATTTGTTCTTCACTCGAGTTGTGACTACCTATCCATATTCATTTGTGACAATAGTTATCCCACCGTTCTTTGGTACAACTTGAATTTGACTAACCCATTCACTATCAGAAATTGGGTAGATAATACCATCTTGAAGAAGCTTGGTGATCTCTTCCCAAACTACCTCATGTATGAGTAAATTGAGTCTTTTTTGTGGTTGTCTAATTGGTTTGGATGACACCTCAAGATGGATGTGATGCATGCAAAGGGTGGGGTTGATTCCTGGTATGTCATCTAGGGTCCACCCTATGGACTTTTTGTTTTCCTCTAACACCTAAACAAGTTTGGACTCTTTGGTTTTAGCTAGTGAAGTCGATATATTGACAGGATATGAGTGATCGCGGAAAAGGAACGCATATTTCAGGTGTTTAAGAAGAGGTTTTAGATTAGTCTCATCTTTCATTTTTGGGTTAGACAACTATGGAATGGAAGAAGGGACTTTAGTTTCTTCAGATTCATTTTCCTTAATATTGTTCAAGGTAGAGCCGTAGAGATCAGAATTGATGTGGGATTCAAGAGAGTTTTCTAGATCCTCTAGATTGATAGAGTCTATGAATGAAAGGTCCACATCAACTTCACCATTTATGAGTTGGTTAATCGTGATGCAGATTTCACAAGATCATTTTTCATTAGAACATGAAGAACAAGGTGGATTCGGGTTCTATTGACTCTTATAAGTGTCCTCGTAAGCATGGAATGATAATGCAGAGTGTTCCTCAGATGGGTATCACATGGCTTGGAAAATGTTGAACATGACCAGTTGGTCACCAAATTCCTTGGATAAGATGACTGAATGGAAATCAATCTTGGTTCTCGCAGTCATGGGGAATGTTCTTCCTAGAATTATGGGAGATCAAGAAGAGTTCATCTCAGCTTCCATGTCAAGGACATAAAAATCAATAGCAAATATAAGATCATCGACTTGGACAAGGACATCCTAAATTATTCCCTCATGACATGTTGTGATTCGATTATATTATTTAATGACAACACCCGTTGGATGTAAGGGACCTAGACTAAGGTTGGAGAAGATGGATTTTGGCATGACATTAATTGAGGCTCCTAGGTCTATGAGTGCATCATCAAAGTTGGAACATCCAATTTGGAATGGAACCATAAAGGTCCATGGATCCTTGCACTTTCTGGGAATAGAATGATGGGTGGAAACATTTTCAAAGGTCCTAAGTTGCCTCTTGAGGGTACACAATTACTTAAGAAACATGGCATACTTAGGGATTTGTATTATGGAATATAAGAGAGGAATGTTGACTTCAACACATCTAAACATGTCGATCATTTCAGGATTAAGTTCAAATGAATTCTTTGGCTTAGAGACAGCTTGTGGAAAAGAAATTGGATTCCAAAGAGGAATGGAAGGAGGTGAGGGAATGGATTCAGATTCCTTTTCAAGTTTCTTTTTCTTTTCATTTTCTAGGTCAACATTCAAAGGAGGGTTGGATGAATTTTCTTGAGGCATACCAATTTTCTTTCCTGATCTAAGTGCAATTTCACTTAAATTACCCTTGGGGTTGGGTAATGGTTGAGCTAGGAGTTGGGAAGAATTGGATGGTTGATACTAACTAAGGTGGGATGCAAGTTAACCAATTTGGGTTTCAATGTTCTTAAGAATAGAACGGGTGAAGGAGGCAAGATCATCCACTACACTTTCCCATGGTTGCTTGGAAGAAGAGGCTTTTTCTGGATTGGGATTACCAAGATTTTGGTTCTTGGGAAAGCGGTTGTATTGATTTTGGAATTGGGAAGGCTCACTAGGATAATGGAATCTAGGAGGAAGATTGTTCCTTTGAGGTTGAGGAATAAAAGGATAAGGTTGTTCGAAATTACCAACACCTTGACCATATTGAAACTGGTTTGGGTTTTGAGGAGGGAATTGAGGGGGATAAGATATGGTATTACCAAACCTAAGGCCTTGGTTATAGGAAGAAGAGAAGGGCTCAGATTGAGGTTGGTTGAAGTTTCTAACAAACAGACCTGATATTTGAGGGTTGGTGTTCCGCTGAGAATATGCTGCATTGAGCACCATTGGTCCAGATGAATCAAATTGATCCTCTTGAAGTTGTGGACATGTGTCAATTGGATGAGACGAAAAGTTGAAAATTCCACAGTTTTTGACAGGTCCAGGAAACATTGATTGTGGAGAAGATGAGGTTGTGGATTTGGTAGCCACTGCTAGTTGTCGCAAGACTTGTAAGTTCACTCATCCACTCATTCATCTTGTTCAGCTCAATTGATTTATTATCATAGGCTTGTTTTACTTGATTATGTGCTCGAGTATGTAATTATTGTGTGTTTTCAGCCATGTTACTTATGATATCTCTTGCAGCTATAGGAGTTTTATCAAAAAAGAGCACCACCACTTGCGGCATCAATGAGAGTTCTCTCCATAGCCAACAACCACTCATAGAAGTATTGGATCAAGAGTTGATCAGGGATTTGGTGATGTGGGAAGGTTGAAATAAGTATTGTGAACCTCTCCCAGTATTCATGGAGTGATTCACTTGGGAACTGACAGATACCACTTATTTCCTTTTGGATAGAAGCAGTATAAGAAGCAGGAAATAATTTTTCTAAGAAAATTCACTTCATGTCATTCCACGTGGTTATGGAACTAGGAGGGAGGTAGTAAATCCATGACATAGAAGTGACAGCTATAGAGAAATGGAATTCTCGGAGTTTGATTTGTTCCTCAGAAATCCCTTGAGGCTTCATGGTAGAGCACACCACTTGGAACTCATTAAGGTGAAGATGTGGATCCTCACCAGCTAGCCCGTGGAAATGAGGGAGAAGATGAATCAAACCTGATTTGGGTTAAAAGCCAGCCTCTATGTTTGGATATTGAATGCCAAGAGGTTGGTAATTCATATTAGGGGTAGTAAGTTCTTTAAGTGTTTGTTCCCAAGGATTGGCCATATCAAATTCAATTGGTTGGACAAGGACTAGTTCTTGAATTATTTGATTTTCTCTTATATTCCACCTAACTTGTCAAAGTGTTCGCTCAATTTTAGGGTCAAAAAAATTTGAGAGATTTTTTGGAAGGATATGGATAATTCAGAGATTTATTTGAAGGAAAATAAATATGGGTTTTTCTTTGTGTTTTTTCTGTTTATGATATTTATTAGAAGATGAGTTTTTCTTTGTGTTTTTTTTAATCAATTTTTTTTAATTTTTTTTTATTTTTTTCTTTTTTTTACAATAACTAGAAGATAATAACTACTTAAATAACCATCCCTAGCAATGGTGCCATTTGTGATACATATCCTATTGTCAGGTATCAATCAGTCAAGGTTTCGGTGCTCTACTAATGTGTATAAAAGCACTCAGGTCGAATCCTGAGCAATGATACTTTGTAATAGTCATTTGTTTTTAGTTGATTGTTTTTTATTAGGGGAGTTTGTTTTTATTGCTTAATTGAAATGATTGATTATCTATAATTGATTTAAAAAATTGATAAATATTGGGGTGAGTTCATCATTAGGGATTTAAGCATGTGATATCCTTGATGTTTACTTTATATTGCATTTAAATTATCACCCACTTCACCAGATAACGTTGATTGGAATTTCTAAGTGTTAAGGATTTAATCTAAGCCTTAACATAACTTGGGGTTATAATAATTACCATTAATTGTTTATGGTAGGGTATTTATGGTTCCAATAATCCATGGAAACCACTTTTTAAACAAAATATGTCATTAATCCATGACATGATATGTCCAACATACACAATGTTAAATTAACGAATACTCATCTAGAAAATACTCTCAATCACTTAACATCCCTATATTTTGACTCACCCCAATGAGATATTTACTCACCCATTTGGGTGTTTAATAATCTGGTTATAATTATTATGATGATAAATTAAGAATACAATAAAAATAAAGGGATAAGAAAAGATTGGTGTGTCGAACACACACACGAACAAAGATGAGAATTAAAAAAAACAGACTTTCGATTGAATGAGGAAGCCAAATAAGGGAAGGGGATTCAACTTTATTTAATGTATTTTAAGAAAATTAATTTTAATCTACATAATGTGGACTGTAATACAAGATATTGAAGAATAAACTTGCATTAAAACAGAATTACAAAACATAAAGTAACAAGATTACAAACAAAGAACAACACAAAAGTGAAAGAAAGAAAAGAGAGGAGGAAGGGTATCTCAAGTGATAAATTGAGTATGGAAGGTCCTCCCAAGACTTTGGAAATGATTTGGTCATGCCAACTGATGATGAGCTCTTCTGAAATTCCAACTCCATTGTAGGAGAGGAGGGGGATGTATTTATAGCCCAAGGAAGTGGACTGTTTTCATTCCCAATCTGTCCCTCCACTTGTCTCGACAATTTGGACATCCAAACAGTAGATCTCGAGATATCTTCTTCAAATTTGTAGATAATAACGTTGGACGACCTCTCTAAAAATTTAGAGTCTTTTGGACTTATGGAGCAAAAGTTATGGCCGATTTATTAAAAAAATTTAATCTCACTATTTCAATCAAATATTTTTGAAGTCCAAAATGTGAAAGGGTTTTTGAATAGTAAAATTCCTTTAAAGCTGAAATATTTCTTCAAAAAAGTATTCCTCCTATTTCTCATATTTTACACTGCAAAATCTCAGCTCAATTTGATGATTACATCATGAGATATGTCATCAATAGTGTCTGGATTTTAATTCCCGGCCAGATTGGTGGGCTAGACGTCAAAGCTTCATTTGGGCCCCATGTTCTTAAATTTGGGCCCTAAAATTTTTATACATGATTATTTTGGATAATATAGAACATATGGTAGAGTTTCATAAAATTTGAGCTTCAGGATTTAGACTAATAACTCAATCATCATGGTTGGTCTAGTTTCTTCAAAAATTCTTTCGGTTATCTTGTGAGGTCCATGTGATCCTTCAAATGGAAGAATTAGCCCATGATTCCTTCTAATGAAATGTTTTATATTGAATTAGTAATCCTAAAAAACAATAACCACACAATTTAAATTAGTAGGGTGATATTTATAAATAAAATAGTAAACTGACTCAATTGGACTACTTCTAAAAATTCTCAAAAATTATACTTAGAATTAAAACATTAATATTTCACACAAATTATGCGCATTTCATATAAAATAAGTAAAGGGAGTATATAATAGGTCCTGAAAATATTAATAACATCACTCACCCTTTCTTATGTATCAAATACCTAGGTTGCGAGGAATGTTTTTAAGTAAGAGTACTAATTGTGAAGATATTTTAGAGAAATATTGAATATCTTTAACCAAGTTAGAATATTTTTCCATGTATCAAAATACACTAAACTGTTACATTTGACAGGCATGTACTTTTCTAAAGTGATGAGTATTATTTAAAAATGATGGTATATTCATGGTCTAGTATCCTTGGTCTCTATATCCACCAAACCAAAATCTCTAACACGGTCATCATGGCAGTCCTTATGTCTCAAAGATTGATTTCAAATCCACCATTCCAAGTTCTATGTATATAGGATCACTTAAAGTGTCTCATTGATGGATAGTAATTTATCAATTCTATACTCCACATATGTAGTGGAATTTATTGTTATCTAGATATGAAATACCATATAAAAAACCCAATTTTGTGGGTATGGTCACCAATTTTAGCACTAAAAAACATTAACAAAACCTGGAAGAATTAAACACCACATGATATATGGCTCGATAAATCTATTCTTCACCAATTTGAACAAAAAACTATGTTGTTCCTTTTTCAAAACAAACTTCTTCTTCGTTAAAAACGTCCATAATCAAATTTTTTCAAAAAAACTTACCAAATATTATTAAAGGGGTATTTTTTATAACACCCCCTTGGTTTGTTGAAAACTCCCAAAAAAAACTTCCAAGAACTCCAAGAATAGACACAATCATTAACATGAGTTTTTTATATTCACGAATCAAAGATTTACTAATCAAAAAATATAATCCCACATGATCCATATATGGTGTGAGATATAATATTGGAATTAAAATATTCACACGATAACATACGATGAATCCATGATCATCGAAACTCCATTAGTTTCTCCCTGGAATAAAAATGAAATACTCTCCCCCTTTTAAACAAGATTTCACTAATTTATTTTTTAGTATATCTCCCATTATGATAATAAATCCAAAAAGATCAATTATTTGAATTATTACATGATAGAGATAGAAATACAATAATGATATCTGATAGAGTTCCATAACATGATCTTGAGATAAAATCCCTTGGAGGAGTGGGGGTGGTTCATGTTCCATCTAAGAATATGGTTTTAGTTATCCTACAAGAGAAAACTGATGCCTTTCAAATTCCACGTTGGAAGTGAAATTATCATTGTATATTCAATTTTATCTTAACATCACATATACTCCAATATCACTAAACATTTCTGAACCTTCCTTATTGTAAAATGATACTTAATCTTGGTGTCCATTATTCTGGAATAATTTATTGTATTTTATTAATGGTTTATAACTCTAGAGTTGTCACACATGATTAGAATAATTGAACCATCTTTAAATCAAATGAATTCGGGTTATTTTTTCATCCATATAAATTGAGTTCCTCTTTGTGTTGGTTCAATATACTTTCCCTATGTGGTTCTTAATGATATATTTTCTACTTATTAGTTAAACATGAAATGAAATAACTCATATGATATAATACAACAAAAAATACGGGTTTTTAATCATCATTCAAACCTTCCAAATATAAATCATAATATCCCAATAATTTTTGTTGTCAATTGATGTCATATAAGATCCCATATTCAACCATATGATTGATATAGTAATGCATCAATTTCAAAACTACCATGTGACTTTATTGAGAATAACATTGACATCTTGAATCTTAACATGTGGAAAACACAATATCTAATAAAGGTAAAATGATATTGTGTAAACTACTAAGAATTTTTCAACAATGTATGACATCAACCTAAATACCTTCTTTTTAAATTTATTTTTTTCTCCCAATCTTAGATGGAGTTTCTATATTTCTGAAACCATTTATCTAAAATTTATTCATAACTTCTTTTGTATATTCCGTATGAGATCTAGAGATCTCTCCACTTCATTAAATCACCTTTATTCAAAGGGAAATAAAAATTAACTATTAATACATATCTCAAATTCAAAAAACATAATATCTGTAAATTTATTGCATTCGATTTAATATGATCCTCCTATGATAATTACATCCACATATAAAATAATCATTATCCACTTCTCATTTTTCTCTCTTAATATAGAGGTTGTGATAAACCCCACTCTATTTAAATCTATGGTTCTTTATATATTGGTCCACCCTTGAGTAAAAGTCTTATGGGGATTTCATAATCCCATAAATAACCTTATACAAATATAATTTATATTCATCATTACCAATGATAATCCCATTAGGTTTCTCGATATTGACTTCCTCTTCAAGATCCCAATACAAATGGCTGATTGGATGTCCATTTCTAACATTGTGATACTGTTCTTACATTCCATGGAAAAGAATAATATTATTGTTTTAAGTCATTATATTGATGAAAATGATTCATCAACATAAATACCTTTAATTTTTGAATACCATTTATACACAATTCGTGTTATATTCCTCATAACAATACCATATTCATTCAATTTATTCTAGAATACCCATTTTCCCTCATAATGATTTTGTTACGTAGAAATATAATAACATCCAAAGAGTTATTATTTTCTGTTTTTCAAGAAACTCATGAATATTTTTGAACTAAGATTCATTTTTAGTTGATTCTTAGTATGATTTTGAATCTATTAGAGATAATTGAGAACCCTTTTTTGAATTTCACCTACTTGTTTTAAGGAGGATTAAAACATATCTATCAATTTTGTTTTTAGAGATTTCATCCATGCTCAAAATCCTACTTAATATTATTATTTTGGTTATGAATTATTAATCATTAGAGTTATAAGATTTGTTTACATCCCTTAGAAAAACCCTTGATCAATACACTTCTCCATCACTATCATCATCAAAAAATGAATTTTTTTCATGTGAAATATTCTCTTCAAAACATTAACTCTATTCATGTGTCATTATAAGATACTAGATTATTAATAGAAATATTAGTTTAAATTAATTTTCCAAGACTTTTATTAAAGAAACAGTGTGCACAACACTTTGAAGAATACAATATAAATATTCATTTTTCCTTTAAAAGTTTCAAAATTTGTATTCATTTATTTATTGTGAATGAAATGCATGCATTCAAACACACATATATATTTATGTGTAGGCTTATTTTCATAACTGACTTCATATGGTGTTTTATATTTATAGGGACATAGTAAGGTTCTACTAGATATGTATAAAACTTATTAAATTTCCTCATTCCAATACGTCTTGGGTATGAATTTATCAATAAACATCATTAGAGCCATGTCGTTGTTGATTTTATTACTTCTTTCAAATACATTTTTCTCTTGCTTTTTCTAACAAATGAAACATATGGCTAAATCAAATACAGTAAAAGTTATTATTCAACATTTTGTTTTTAATTTTGATACTATGATTAGTGTTGAACTTATGAATTTTCACACCTAACTTATTTTTATAAAAACTATGATATCATTTAATACATTCTAACTCCCCATATTTTTTAGATATAAAAATAAGTCATTCCATTCTACTTAATTAGTCAATAAAAAATATATAATACCTTTTTATATCAATGGATTTCAGTTTAAATGACCCACATACACTCACATTCATGAGCTAAAGAATTATCAATGAATTCCACATCATTAGAATGTACGTTCATAGAATCATATTTCTTATTTGACAAGAATCACATGTTGTAGTTTTATCTTATATAATATTTGGTATATCTAAATATTAATTATAATTCACCAAATTTTCTATGGATTTTTTTCCAAGAGTCCAGGTAATTTGTACCATTGTTTTTTTCAACTTCCATTAAAATAATGTGGCAATTTTTTCACCAAAAAGGTAAATATTACCTTATATTCTTCTTCCATGGAGAATGAATAAAAGCTCTCCATCTAAAATTATCCATAAATTCTTGTTGAACTCCACAATATGAACTTATTCACTTAACTGACTTAAAATAAGATTATTATGACTTATTCCTTTATCCAAGAGCACATATGTTCCCCTAATATCATTACCACTATCAATATATTTCTCAGATAAAATTATCTTGAGACTATAATCATATTCAAAGTAAACAATGTCACCTTTATTATATTTTATTCCCAATTTAGGGTCTTATTTTTCAATCATGTGATATGTATATATACGATTCAAAATCCAAAAACCTAGATTCATAGTTTCTCTCAAATCATTGTCATCTACATTCGCCTTATCAGATTATATTTTTAACACCCAAGATTTTTTTTCATTTTTTGAGGATGAATAAACATTATTTTAATCTAAATACAGTCAATCTACATAATATTCCAAAACTAATAATAAATTTTGATATTTTAGTTTTTTAGATGACGATTTTAGCTGTTTCCCACTATTTTTTAGATTCTCTTGGAACCATCTGCATTACACTTGATTCATAATTGAAATATATTTCCCCCAAAACCTCTACATTATAAAAAATATATCTACTAAAAATATTTGAAAATTTGAAAATCATGCTTGTCTATATTTATGACTATTATTATTGGATATATATCTTGGAAATAGAGAAAAAATAATGGATGTGTCTTATCTTTACACAATAAAAACATAAAATTCATTGCACCATCTTCACATCATTACCATGTATAAAACCACCTTTTTGGAATTTATGATGATCTACCTTCCCCTAAATTGTCGTTGTTTGAGTGTTAACACCAATCAGGGATCCCATTATTATTATATCATGTTCCATAATATATATTTCTTTGTATCAAAAGAGTTTTACTTGTGTAAAGTGAATACATTACCTATTTAATTCCTATAAAAACCTCTTATCCTTGATGGGATAAACATTATTTGATCGAAATAGTGTAATAATAAGTTTGTGAAATATCTATTGATCCTCACACATATGTTTCCATTTAACTACTTGTTATTATTTGTCATCAATAATAATATATTTTTCTTTCACTATTATAGATAACACATAAATTGATCAATATTTCTTCATATCTTTGAGTTTCAACTCAACCTATTTATTTTAGCTTAAAAAAATTTCATATTTTTTATTTTTTATTTCAAATTTTTGTTATCACATATCTTACCCTTATGGATGTATATATAGTTTAGACTAATAAACCACTAGACTACCATTCTTTGTATTGATCATATAAACACCAATTTCTTTAAGGGATACCTCAAGTAATATATAAATATCAAAATTACCATTCATAAAAATTTAAAAATAACTATCATTTTATTGTGTAAGAAATATTAGTTTATCATCATCATGAACCTTTCAATCATGAAAATATTCAATATAATTTTTATTAGATTTAGAATTTTATTATGATCAGAAAATTTAAAATTTGAAGACAATTTTCTTGACCTTAATATTTTATTTATCATCTATTTTTAATTTCATTAGGAAATTTATATACAAGATAGCCCACTTATTAAAATTTAACACATCCAAGTGGAAGAATAACTTTTAACATTCCTTTTCCTTACTATGGCTAGTGGAAAGGCCTGAAATTATCTCTTTAATTAATTATTCTAATAAACTTCCTTCACTATGAGTTTCTTTATATAATTTAAAGACACATATTGAGTGTTTTTATCACCCTCGACTCATTATCCTCATTTATCATAACATATGTTGTGAGAGTGATGTGAAATCTTTCTAGAGAGCTTACCATTGGTTCTACATCTTCTAAAATGACACTTTTTTTTGAAATGATGATGGATTCTTATAAATATTCTCTTTATAATTTTCTATTCTTTTAGTACCTCGCCATGATTGTGCATGTGATAAAAAATTTCATTTAGTTGATTTAAAAATATATAAATCATCTCACTTAGAATGAATCTAAACTTCTTATATTTATCCCATAAAACCAGTAACACGGAATTATGAACCTTTGAATCTCCTTCATAGATATTTAAAACATTATCCCATAAAAAATATAGGTTTTCAAGATAATACCTTTGTATAAATGATATTCGATAATATTATTTTCATGAAATTAATCACCTTTTTATCCACATCTGATTTTTTTTTATCATTTTATAATAAAGATCCATTATCCATTCTCACAAAAACATACATGCTAGCTACATAAATATCAATTCCAAAATATCTAAAATATTATTCAATAAATATATTCCATAATTTAAAATTATTTTTTTCAAAGATAGGAATGCCTTTTTGGTTGAAAATTGTCTCCATGGTTTCAAGATGGAGAATGACACTCCGAAGTCAAACCCTTTGATCCCATTTTTTGGTCGTTTATCAAGGAATTTATTCTAGGGGTGAATCCATGAATAAAAATATGATCATTTATTTTCTCTCATGTTCTCTCAAATTGAGGAAGACTTTACATTCCTATTATTTCACTCTAGGTATAATAAAGTAGTAAATTCCACAGATGATTTTATTTAGTTCACCCATGTCAGGATATGTGTAATGAGAATTAATGGAAATTTGAATGTTCATTAGTTATAATAAATTATTAATTATTTATTTTCTACATGTTTTAAGTGGTCTCGCATACCCTCATAACTCACTACCATGGTTGTTGGGAACGAAAATTTCTCTCCTACACCAGGAAACTCATGGATCCTTTGTTAAGATCTTCTTCATAAAATAGTGTTGATGTAAATATACACTATAAATGGTGTTTCTTTTTCATCATAGTTATGTTGAACTTATTGTGATATAATTTAACTCCATGATCTCCCTCTTATTCAAATTAAATGATCCATAATGGATATAGAATTTTTAATTTCTCTCTTCCTCTTAATTTTTTACTCCCTCTATCAAATAGATGCATACTATTATTAAATATTTTCTATAATTTCCATTTTCATTACTTTAATGCACAATTTTATGTCATTAAGAACTTCCAAATAACATCCCGTTAAATGAAGATTACAAATTACAAAAAATTCCTCCATGTCATAGTGTATGTTATCAATTACAACATAGTGTTGTGGAAGAACATTATCTATTTTTCCCCAACATAAACCCTTTATCTGTAGGCTATTTTGAATAGGGAGACATCCTACAAACCATGACCTCTAACATTGACATAATGAAACTCCTCCCAAATCATATATAGAATTCCACTACACCAGACCATGGTCCATTCCCATAGCAAAAACCCACATGGATCATAAATGGTTAATAAATTCTTCATGCCCAACTCATGGTCATATAACACTTCTCTGTTTTTCATATATGACATCCTATATCAAAATTTATTCCATTATGTGAATGGTAATTATGCCATGCTATAGCTAACTTCAACATGAAATAGATGAATTCACAAACTACCAAACCTTAGTCAAAAACTGCCTTACTTAAATCACAAACTACTATACCTCAATAAAAAACTACCATACCTTTTTAAGACATGTTTGATTTCATTTACACTTTGATTAGTTAAATACTTATAAAAAATATATTTTCAAATAAAATAATTTTATAATTTTTTATTTATACTTATATACACCATATTTAAAAAAATTCATAGTATTTTCATTAATGGTAATTTATATTATTCACCAAAAAAACAATTATGTTGGACTCCTAATGTATTAATCATTTATTAATGATCACAAGTCGTTTTAAGTTTATAAACCATGTTAACTCTATGTAATCTATCTCACATAAAATGAACAGTTGTTTAGTAAAAGCTATCTAAAGCTCTAAAGTGATATACACTCAGTTTGGTTACTATATACTATTTGTTGATCTACTTTATAATGACTTCTCTGACAAATGATTGAATTTAATCCATTCCGTAAATATCACTACTTAAGTCTGAATACAAATATTTTTCTAAGTCTGAGACAAAGTGACATCCAAACACCGTGAACTAGCAGACATAGTGACATCGAGACACCGTGAACAAGTAGACATCGTGACATCCAAACACTGTGAACAAGAAAACAACATGACATCGAGACACTGTGAACAAGAAGACACCATGACATCCAGACATCGTGACCATGAGACACCATGAACAAGCAGACACCATGACCACAAGACACTATGACCGCAAGACACTGTGACAAATCAAGACACCATGTGAAAGAGACACCGTTTCCATGACATACTGTGACGTCGTTTCATAATCTGCTTGTTGTCTTTAAATTTAATCTCTAACGGTCATATTTGAAGATTTTAAATGCACTGACGTAATTAATGTCTCTTTGTAGAAATTTCATCTAACAGGACAAGGAACGATTTGCAGAATACATGAAACCTGTCAGATCAAGAACATACACTCCAAGATAAAAGAGTAGTGTGGCTCAGAAACAAAAATATACTGAAAAGAAAAATAAGAAGGTGGGCGTGATCACAATAGCGAATAATACACTTAGAGAAATTTTGAAGAAAGAATTGTCTCATGAAACTCAACGCTGCAAAATAACACACAAAGCATACTTGAATCCCAGAATTGAGAATATCTTAGCACTGTAAAATATCACAATGAACACAAACCAGATCTGTCTAACCTGAGACACTCTATTTTCCACACAAGGACTTGATTTTTTCATCTGCTTCATCTCAAAAGTCTAGAGCTGCAAAGACTAACATTCTGAGCATTTCTAAACTTATCTCAATATTTCTTCATTGTTTTGTATCATTTTACTAGATTTTGAGCTGTGTGTGTATATGTATAACAACACACTCTGTCTCCTACATTAAACTGTAGGATACAATATATCCTTACTCAAACATCTTTTTACACTTGTGTATACACATGGATAAGTGTGGAGGAGGTCCCTGTGTGTCCTGGTTGTTTGTACCCATGAAAAACTATGGAAGAGGTCCCTGTTTCACCTGTACAGTCATGTATACTATTGTTAAACCCAATATAGGGTTTCGATAAAGTTTATTTATATAAACTTCTTGGTTGTAGTTGATCACCATGTGGAGGGGATTAGGTCTCAGCTTGAGACTGAACCACTTGTTTCATATCTGATGTGCTGCTTAATTTAGCCTTATCTATTTTACTACTTTACTGTATAATTTAGAAATCACTAAATTCACTTTGATAGTTAATCTTAGAATGAAGTTGTAAATGTCGTTTCTTAGTAGAATATATTCAAAAGTATTATTAATAACAGACATTAAGATTACTGAGAATTAATCAATCTTCTAAGAAGTTATTTAAGCATTCAAACCTTCATAACTGTGTTACTTTTATTAACTAGGTTGTATATAACCTTTTAGGGAAAACTTTTATGAATACTTTTTAACCATAAATTTTTATAGAAACTAAATTCACCCCCCCCCCCTCTTGAGTAATCTACTCCGACCAACATTTGGTATTAGAGGAATTTTTGTTAACAACTCTGTTTAACCTTATTCAACTATGATTGTAGTTGTACTTCAACAATCTATAAATTTCTGTTAATTCTAAATTTCAAGCTCTTTAAAAGTATTTCTATATTATGTATAATATATTGGAAGGTTCAACAACCAACAGACCACCATTATTTAATGGAACCAACAATATTCAGTGGAAAATTAAAATGAAAATGCATTTAGAAAGAATGGGTTTTGCAATTTGGACTTCCATTATAGATGAATATAAGATTATTTCTAATGATATAATCACATGGGATAAACCTATAGAAACTTACTACAATAAAAAATTTAAATCTATGAATGCTTTACACTATTCCTTAGGAGATGAAGAATTTAATAGAATTTCTGCTTGTAAAACTGCCCATGAAATTTGGGATGCCCTGTCAGTATCACATGAAGGAACATCTAGTTTAAAATAAATGAGACTTAATAATTATACTAATAAAAATTATAACTTTAAAATGAAACCTGATGAGCCTATCTCTAACATGTATCTTAGGTTCAATGATATTTTCAACATAATTATCTCTCTTAGAATAGAAGTCACTACAAAGGAACAGATCATGAGAATTCTCAAATGTCTTCCAGACAGATGGAGAGGAACCTCTGTCTCTATAAGAGAATCATGCAACATTAGTAAGCTACGTGTAAAAGAACTCATTGGGAGACTGATGATGTATGAAGAAGAGTTGAAAGTCAACAAGGAAGAGGAGGATGCACCAAAAAAGAAAATTTGTTGCATTCAAAACCACCGCCTATAAACACACAGACAATGAAAAATTAGAAGATTCTGCAGAAAGTTCTTGTAGTGGAAAATAATCACCTGATAGTGATGAGGAGATGGCTCAATTAGCCAGAAGATTCAAGAGATTTTACAAGAAGAAGAACTTTTTACGAAATCCTAACTTCAAGAGAAAATATGACCAAAAAGGAAGTTGGAAGAAGGATTGGAAAATAAGTGACAAGACTAATGAGATTGTATGTTATGAATGTAAGCACAAAGAACATATCAAGGCTGATTATCGAAATCATAAGTACAAAAGGAGATATGAGGACAAAGATAGGAATTATAAAAATTCAATGAAAGCAACGTGGAGTGCTTCTAAGGACAGTTTAAGTGACTCAGAAATATCACATGATGAACAAGCTAACAATTCTAATATTTGTTGTATGACAAACACATTTGAGGTAACACTGGAATCTCCTGTACATAATTCATACTATTCTGAATATGAGATTGACTCTGAAAATATGAATAATTAAGAAATGTTTTATTACTTTTACATGATTTAGGACATGCAGAAAGTGATGAATTTGAGATCAAAGCTTGATTCTCATCCTGTGGAGCCTATTGTTCCTCAAACCCCACAGAATATTGCCTCTCTGCTCAACCTCATTTAGTTTCCTTAGCTGAAAATGTCACTAAAAAAACAAACAGATTGTAAAAGAGATGCGATATCGTGTTTTTAGGCTTAACAAGTTCACTGATGAGTACACGACGTGCCTTCAAAAAATGTTAAATCAACTGAAATCTATTACCTCAGTTGTCACTGCTTATAAGGCATCTGTACAATCATCTCAACCTTCCTTAGATTGTGACCTACTCAAAATAGTTGTCAAAAAAGAACTCTAGACTGTGGTTAGTGGTTTCAATAAATATTCTCTATCTGAATTTATCAAGAACAGTGATAGAGTTCTTGATCTGGTCCAAATCCATTCCAAAATTACTAATTATGCTTAGAAAGAAATTTCCAAGAAAGTGGATTTCTACTTCAACTAAATCTTATGAAAGACTGACATGACCAATAATTTCAAATTTCTTGTAGAAAATCTAAAGATTCCACCTGTTAATCAAGCTTTCATGACTCAAGTCCAAAAGCTCACAGAGTTCACTCGTCTGTTTTATATTTTTATAGAAAACAAGGATGACTTTGAGAAAGCTATGCAGTATGGTGGAGAGATCACTGCTGATTTTATCAAGCTTTTGAGGCCCTATATTCATGTAAAGAGTACAACCATTTTTGCTATTGTGGATGCACCTCTGAGACCTAGTTTTCCTTCATTAACCTCTACCCTCGCCTCCACTTCTATGTCTGTCTGTCAGGCACTGAGTCAGATCAGGCCTATGATCCATGATCAAAAGCTCCCACAGACTTTTACTAAACCTACTTTGGCTCCCTCTATCTTGGAAGGTCTTCCTTTACCTTCTCTATCAACCTACTCACTCTTTTCTTCTACCTCAACCTCTTCTCTTATGACTTCCTCTTCTGTTGCTACTACTAAGGGAAAAGAGAAGACTAGCCAGTGAAGAAGGACAGTTCTTACTCTCTTTTGATAGGAATCATGTTACATTTGTTTTACTTTTTGTAATTCCCATATTTTTATCTAATACATTATGCACTTTTCTTGTATCTTTTTTCATTCTTTTTCTTTCTACTTTTTTATAATCCCAAATTGGGGAGAAATCTCTATATGAGAACACTCACTCTATATATGTTATATGCACATTAATTATGTTGTTAGAACAAATATACACTCTAAATATACATGATTTGTGATCATCAAAAAGGGGGAGATTGTTGGAATCCTCATGTATTAATCATGTTTTAATGATCACAAATCCATTTTAGTTTATAAAACTCATTAACTCTATGTAATCCATCTCACATCAAATGAACAGTTGTTTAGTAAAAGCTATCCAAATCTCTTAAGTGATATACACTCAGATTGGTTACTATATACTATTTGCTGATCTACTTTATAATTACTTCTCTAAAAAATGATTGAGATTAATCCATTCAATAAATATAACTGCTTAAGTCTGAATACAAAAAATTTCCTAAGACTGAGACACTGTCACATCCAGACACTGTGAACAAGAAAACACTGTGACATCAAGAAACCATGAAAAAACAGACACCGTGATATCCATACATCGTGAACAAGTGGACACTGTGAAATCCAGACACCCTGAACAAGAAGACACCGTGACATCCAGACATCGTGACCATGAGACACCATGAAAAAGCAGACACCATGACCACAAGACACTATGACCACAAGACACCCTGACAAATCCAGACACTGTGTGAATGAGACACCGTTTCCATGACATACTGTGACATCGTTTCTTAATCTATTTGTCGTCTTTCAATTTAATATCTAACGGTCATATTTGAATATTTTAAATGCACTGAATTAATTAATGTTTCTTTGTAGACATGTCATATGACATTACGAGGTACGAGGTGTAGAATACATGCAACATGTTGGCTCAAACACATGCACTCTATGATAAAATAGAAGTGCGGCCCAGAAACAAAAAGTTACTGAAAAGACAAACAAGTAGGTGGGCATGAGCACGACATCGAAGAATACACTTAGAGAATTTTTTAAGAAAGAATTGCCTCATGCAACTCAACAGTGCTGAAGAACACACAAAGCATACTTGAATCCCAGAATTGAGAATATCTTCGCACTATAAAACATCACGAAGAACAAAAGCCAGATTTTTCTGACTTGTGACACTTTTTTTCAACACGAGGACTTGATTTCTACATATGATTCATCTCAAAAGACTAGATCTCCAAAGACTAAAATTCATTTCATTTCTAAACTTATCTCAATATTTCTGCTCTGATGTCTATTATTTTACTAGCTTTTGAGTAGTGTGTTTATTTTTATAACAATACACTTTGTCTCCTATATTAAACTAAAGGATATAAGATATCATTACTCAAAAATCTTTTTACACCCTGTGTGGCCCAGTTGTTTGTACCCATGAAGAACTATGGAAGAGGTCCCTATGTGACCTCGAAAGTCATGTCTACTGTTGTTAACCATGATCCACGGTGTGGATCAAGTTTATTTATATAAATTTTTTGATGGTATGTGATCACCAAGTGGATTGGATTAGGTCTTGGATTGGGACTGAACCACTTGTTTCATATCTGTTGTGCTATTTAATTTAGTCTTCTCTGTTTTACAGCCTTATTGTATAATTCATAAATCACTAAATTCACGTAGATAGTTAATCTTGGAAAGAAGTTATAATTGTCTTGTCTTAGTAGAATAGCTTCAAAAGTAATATTAATAACTAACATTAAGATTACTGATAATTAATCAATCTTCTAAGAAGTTATTTAAACAGTCAAACCTTCAAAACAGTATTACTTTGATTAACTAGGTTGTATTTAACCTTTTGGGGAAACCTTTTAAGAATACTTTTTAACCATAAATTTATATAGATACTCAATTCACCCCCCTCCCCCTATTGAGTAATCTACTCCAACCAAAAAATTATTTTTGAAACATCCAAAAAATCCACCTTAATATTAAATTATTATTCTTAATCAAAAAATTATATTGATTTTTTCAAACTTAATTGCAATAATTTAATATTTCAATAGTTAAATAAAATCACCAAATATCATTGAAAATTGATCATAAAATAAAACAAATTCAATTATTTAATGTTCATTATTATTGATTCCTATAAATTAATAATTATTGTATTTGTAATCTATTTTTGATATTATATATATATATATATATTATTTTTTAATTATAAAATAAATATCTTCTTGAAATAAAAATCCAATTTTATAAAATTGTGTTATTAAGAATAAAATGAATTTACTAATTTCTTTGGAAATAATAATTTTATTTAGTTAGTATTATAAGTATTATTTATTTACATTATACTCATATTTAATATTTTGGTTACTCTTATTCATACCATGTAATTGAACAACATGGTTTATAATAGTAAAATTCAATAAATATATTTTACCAAAATATATCACTTTTTTTAGTTTGGTGTTTCATATAGAGAACTTTTTCCAACATAGTATTTATAAATAGAAAATATATAAATAAATTACAATTAATTATAGTCATTGTGAATAATTTATTCACATTAAATAACTTTTTCATTTATACTCTAAAATAAATTAAAATTTTAAAATTTTCCCTATTGAATTTGTAACATGTATATATGTATACATCAAGAGGTTCCTGATGAGAAATCCTACATTGTGTTAGAAATAGATTCTTTGGAAAGGGAATCATATCTAAAATTGAATTTGAAAAACACTCACATTAGGTACATAGAAGACATGGAATAGTTATTATAGTTCTATGAGGACAAACAGACCATGGATAAGGAGAATTTTTAATAAAACAATTGATGGAAAATATATGATAAGAAATTATAATCTGGAAAATATATATGCACTTAGAGAATTTATAAATCTATAGTTAACATTTAAAAATCACATCTATTGATAACAGTTATAAGAGTGGAGAAGTTATAGAACTATTTTCATGAAAGGAGTATGATACATAATGACCATACAAAGAATATGGATGATTAATTTTATGGAAGAATTTGTTATTTTTAGGATAATAAGAATACCATAAATATGATTTTTCTTATGATAGAGGTAAAAATTAAGTATTTGGAAGTGACATAAACTGAATCTTCTAGAGCTGATGATATGAAAATATTGAATTCCATGAATAACTAAAATATGAGTCATACATTTTTAAATGAACGTTAGGGTGTCCTGAATATCATGAAATTGAAAAATTATAGATCTATAAAAATCAATTGTCAAATATTAAACCATATATTAAGAAAAATCTTCTAGGCTGATATTTTCTTGATGAATACTTCTTGTTTTAAAATAAATTATGTAAAAACATGGGTGAATTGAATTTCTATGAAAACCACCATATCCTTAAAGGCTTATGTGAATAATAGTATAAATTTTAACTCCAAAAAGAAATATTAAAATAATTGTTACATTTTCAAAAAATATATAATGTTGTCAAAGATGTATAGAAGATAAATATTGTGTAAATAATATGGTTTGTTAAGAAATGATAGTGTTTTGAAATGTTTGGACACAATGATACCAAATTATGGAGTAATATTTGAATTGATGAATGAAAAATTATTCATGTAGTAAGGGTGGATATATATTTAAAAAAAATACTAAACAATATCCAAACACATTGAAGAAATTGAATCTATCTATAAAGAATAAATTATAAATATTAAAAAATTCCTTTGGTATTTCAAATAAGTATGTACGTTTTTATGATGATTTCTGGTTAAATCCTACCATCCTTTAGTTATTTTATTATGAGAATAGATGATTATCAAGGAGTTAAAAAAATAGAAATGAGTCTACCTTTATGAGTAATAAAGATATAATTATTGAAAAAACCACTCAAAAGTAGGGTGTTGATATATATGTGATACCAAATATTATATGATTCAATTATGGAAAAATCACAATATTTTCCTTTTAAAATAATCCATGAAAATTAATATTAAAGTAGTTTTATTGTAATCAATGTAAGAATCAATCTGTTAAAAAATTAATGGAATTAATATGGTGGTGAAATCCTCAAACAAGAGTTAGAGAAGGTACCTAAAATAGTAAGATAAATTTTGATAAAAATATTAGTATAAGGGGTAAATATACATAACACACTCCAAAAAAATACATGACATGGATACAAAAAAAAGGAGTATTTGAGAAATAAACATAATTCCCCACTAACATTAAGTGTTAATAATGTGACTATAAAAATGGAGTCACCACACATGGATTAAGTATATCCTATTCCTAATTATATCGTGATAATATATCCAAATAAAAAATGTAATGAAATGAAAATTAAACATGAAAAAGAATGTAAATTTCAATTTCTATAAGATGATTGATTTCAAATTAAAATTAGGAAGAAATATGATATTTTTAGAAGGAAATCCTATATTTGAATAAAAAAATTCTAGAATATAAAAGAAGAAAAAATCATGATGATAAATTCAAAATCAAATACATATATGAAAAGGTTATATTGCTTAAGAAAGAAATGTGATCCTTATTTATCTCATTAAGAAGAATTGAAAACCCACCTTATTCTTATATATACTATTAATAATTATATATACAGTGAAATAAATATGATTTATATATTCTAGGGATACCTGAAGTAATGCATTATATCATCCCTAAACTTGAACTCCCAAATCTGGTGTTGAAATTATAATCATAAAATTTCAGTAATGATACTAATAATTGTGACCCAATTATTTTTCCATATTAACATTAGAACATCAAAATGAAAAAATAGATCACTACATTCTCATGGACCATTTAGTTTTAGAGATTTATAGAATTAAGAAAACTCGTACACAAATAAAATTTTCACCCAATTTTGTTACATCAAACCTTACAACATCAAAATGAAAAACCGGATCACTTATATTATCATGAAACATTTAGGTTTAGTGTTTTATATAATTTGTATAATTCCTTCATAAAAAATTCCCATACTATTGAATGATAATTTCTCCCACTTAAACTAGTTTTTCTTACTTCACATTATGCCATTGTCACCATCTATATGAAATACCTTCTTAAAATAATTTATACAACCTCGTTCTTTATAACCTATAGAAGAGTAAAAATAAGATGGGTGAGCTAAAATTCATAGTAATGTTAAACATATGCATTAACAATTGAATGTCATGAGTGATAAGGATTGAATAAGGGTGTGATGACATAATCAGATTTCATGATCAAATATTAAATGAACTCATACCGATAAATTCATAAAACATCAATCATAAAACATGGAATATTTTTTTATCAAATGAATGAGTCATAGAAATCGATACTCATGAGTTGTGGATATCAATCTTGATCAAAGGAAAATTATAATCTTATAAAATAAATAAATAAAATGTGTTGGTACCTTATAAAATCATCATCATATAGTATTTAAACAACCTATATATAACCCTTAAAATTGAAATAACTTTATGACCAATATCTAATATAATTCTCCAAAGAATATAATCATTACCTAATTAATTTGAGTGTTATCTATGCACACACATCATATAAGATGTAATAGACTCACCCAACAGTATCATGGATGACATATCATATGAGTTGTAATGGTCCCACCTAACACTATTTGGGCATGACCATCATATATAATTTTCAAGAATCACAACCTAAAACAATTACATGTAGCTTTTATTTCATTATAAAACTCATAGAAACAGACATTCATCCTTTTTTGAATTGATTAACCCATGTAAAAGAAATGGGTTTCTTTTCAATAACTTTTATTCATGATTGACTCATGGAAAAGTAATGGGTTGGATAAAAAATTCTTTCAAACTTGGTTAAACTATGGAAGCAAAATAGGTTCCATATAAATCTCTTTGAAATAATGTTAAACCATCATAATAAAGAATTTGGATGATATCATTACAAAATATCCCCATTGGAGCATAGGTAACAACAAGGTTTGTCGAAAATGATGATTATAAATACCATTACAATATCCTTATATACATTTTTAGGGAAATAACCTTTTCATTTTGAAGATCAATTTTATTAAAAACTAAAAAATTTAAAAATATTTAGAAAATATTTTTTTTTAAAACAACCATGAAAACATATAATAAAAAATTTAAAAATAAATTAAAACATTTCATGAAGAAATAATCCATTCCATTTGGAAAACGCTTCTTAAAAAGTAAAATATTTTGAAAATATTTTTATTTGAATATAATTTTTGAAACTTATAAATGAATATTTAAAACATTATAGTGGTTATTATGGTTGAAAATTTCTTTCATGTCATACATGATAAAATAAAAATTCCATTCCCTCTTTCTATAAAAGAAAAATTTTCAATTTTTTTAAAAATGAAATAATAATTCTTTTGGAAAAAAAATTAAAAATATATAATTGTGTAAAATTGTCTTTAATAAATAATTTTATTAATTAAAATAACATTTTTGAAATCATTTTTAGAAAACATGTTTTTTGAAATAAATGGCCTTTCAGCCAAAGAGATAAAAAAAGATGGTTTTTCTTAAAACATTTTATCCATTATTATAAGTCCCAAAGTGGGTATAAATGATATTATTACATGATAATATCATTAATAGATAGAGGATAATAAAATTCAGTATTATTATTAAGAGGTAGATCAATATATTTCAACATTGGAGGCTTAATCATAATCAATATCGATAAAACATTGGATTATAATATTTAAATCATACCACATTTGTCACTATGAGTTGAAATAACCATGAAATAGAGATAATAAAATGATAGACAAATCCAATTAATTTTTAGTGTAATCATCCTATAATAAATTCATGGTAATTATATACACTATATAAAATAAATAAGTGTTGAATATGGCATGTGTCTCATATAAGTAAAAACGTGTTATGGAAATCCCTTACCTCACACTTCCTTTTGGTCGATCATGATTTAACCTCATTTATAGTGTTTTAAACATATTAATAACTTAATAAATAACCATATTATAATTTCTAATATTATATTTGATCCTTTTATAACATTATATCTTTTTTTCATTGATAATATTTCATTTTTTTATTTTCGTGGGTGTTAATTTTCTTGTTTTCTCTTTCATGTATTGTTACGAATGTTCCAGTTCTAAAGAATATTGTATATCTACATCATCTACAAAATAATATTCCTGATATAATTATAATATTTATACATTAATTAAACATTTAAAACAAATCATGAAATATGGTTATGAAAAAATGAAATAATGTTACGATTATGGAGACGGTAAGTCATACATATGCATTAGATGAAGGGCAGTGATATTTTATAATTAAATAATGATAATTATATCATATATACCCTATTATTTAATTATATATAATTATAAATTTAATTTTAATGGTGTTGTGAAGAAAAGGGAGTCACATCACTTCGTGAAGGTGTTATTCTACAAGTACACGAACGACGTTATCAGTTTTTCAGTAAGTGAAAAAATAATAAATAAAATGATTAATTATGTTTAAAGAAAAATAAATATGTTAGTAAAATATTAATTATGTAATTTATATTATATATATATACATTATATTTTCCCTTGTTACCATCCATGTAACCCGTTACTGAAAAACAAATCACTTTGCTTTGTGAGGTAGTAGTTCGCCATACACACGAGCAATGTTATCATATCCTATATGAAATTTAAAGTAAATAAAGGTATATGTGATATAATTACACAAGAGGTATAATTATTTTATAAATATCATATATATATATATATACTTTATATCAATCATAATTCCAAACCGTGATATATAGTAATGAAAAAAAATCACATCTGTTTGTGAGAAGGTAGTATGTTGTACACAAGAACGATGATTTTGTAAACCATTTTATGGAATTGGATATTTTTTAGTAATTTAATATTTTAGACAACATAATAGTATATTTAAGATACTTAAATTATTATATAAATATGGTCTAAAAATAATTGAAGGACGTGGAGAGAGAAATAAAATAAAAATGCCTGTTGAATAACGTTACCTCTACTCCGAGTATCCTCCTTAGGATTAAACAAAATCCGTTCCTAGGATGGATTTATACGAAATATAATGCTCATATGATGACTTAAGGGATGTTTGGAATTTATTTTTGTAGTTATTTTCTGATCCTAAGTGGTTTTATGGTGTGAATAGGAAGGAGGGTTGGTGACATTTTATTAGTGGGGGAGAGGACATACATGGTATTTATGAAATGAAATGAGTGCTCCCACGTTTTTCATATGACACAAGGTTAATATATGGTCCATTATATATTATTATAGTTATAATAGTATAAATATTTCTAGAAAATATTTTTTAGAAAAGTTTAAATGTCATTTTACCCAAATTATTTTAATTCAACCACATGTAAACCTATTTTTATCTTAACCAAGATTATTAATTTTTACTACATTCACTATTCCATTTGGTAAAAAATTAAGTTTCCCTTATTAGATAATATAAATTATTCTTATTAAAACTATTTAATACATTTTTATAAATTTTAATCACATATTTGTAAAATATTAATTTAAAATTAATCATGTAGATGCGATAAGAAAGTCAGTTTTTAATGATAAAAGGTCAATACCTTTAATGATATTTTATATCCATTTTCAACATAAAATTGGATCCAATTACCAAGGTTATAATAATAGTTATAAAATTTATCTTATTTTTATTTAAAACATATTTAAATATAATTAACGTTATAAATAATTTAAATGAAAAGACACTTTACAAATATAATTCACCTTTTCACTATTCCTTAAAGCAATATTTCAAAATATTCTCGATCATTAAAACTAATAAAATAATTAAATTATTATTAAAAAAATAAATATTATTTTAGAAACTATATTTTTTAAATATAAAAAAATTAAATTTAAAACAAAACCCACAAATGCGATGAAAAATAGATTTTTTGATATGTGCATTTTTCAAAAATAAGAAAATTATATGTTTACTATACATATAATAATAATAATTGAATGAATATAAATTAATTTTTTTCATATATTATATATATATATAATTTAAAATATTCCCCATTAGGTATTACTTTAATTATTTAAAATAGAAAAACATTATGTACATTAAAATAATTTTCATGAAAATGTGGTTTTTAAACCCAAAAAAAATTATACTAAAATAAAATATAATGATTATTCATAAGTAATTATTTGTATTAAATAATATTAAATAATAATTATGTTACATGAAATATTATTTAAAACATAATGTGAATTTTAAATTACTTAATGTATTGAAAAGAAATGTCTTTTTCACAAAATCAATATTTTTCACTATTTACTGAAAAATAAATATTTTCCAAAACAACCCCCTAATTTCACTGAAAGTAAATATTGATATTATGATTAAAAAGAGTAATTTATTTTTTAGAAAAAAAATTAATAAAATTTTGAACATTGTATTTCAAAAAAATTAATAAAAAATCATTTATGAAGAAAACATATTTCTAAAGGATAAAATTACTTCAATAATTTTTTAAAATAATTTACAAAAAATTATCAATAAATTATATTTATTATGAAATTTATATATATATATATATATATCATTATGTAGTTAAAACTATTTATACACTCTAATTTAATGGTTATTCTTTAATAGTTGTGTATATAATGGGTCGTTTAAGTTCGTTATTGTGTGTTGAATACACTATCGAACATTAACTTATTAGGGGTTCATGTACATAAATCAAATGAGGAGATTAAATTTATTTAAAAAATATATATTATAAAGTCTTAGGGTTTTATATTTTTATCTAAACTTAGTGTTGTGTATCTTTTACACTATCGAATATAATTTTCATCTTTTAAATTTTTAGGGTTTTATATCCTCCCACCTTTAATAAATTTCATCCTCATAATTCTGAGTTTTTGTCGATAAGAAAAGGATATAAATTTGAAAATAATTATTTTATAAACCCACATTGTAAAAAGTTTTTATAAAGAATCCTCAAAAAGGGGGTTAAGTGAAAAGGTCATATTTAATAACACATAAATAGGTTTCCAAATAAAAGAACATAGTTTTGAATGGAAGAAAAGCATAAATAATTATATATAGTGATTGAGTTCATTGATCATAATTCAGTGAATGATAAATGGAAAATTAAGGGCCTCAAAACCATTAATCTGTGATAATCTAAAATGCCATCTAATTTACTAGATATAAATGTAATAGGATAATTTTTTTGTTTCAAAATAATTTTCATAGAGTTGAGAAATTATGTCCCATCTAGACTATAAGAATAAGAAAACATACTTACTTAATAAGTATAATTTCTCCATTTTTTTCAATTTCATCCAGAATCTCATCTTTTTCTCTAAATAGTGAATATTTAAAATTAAATTTTCTTATATTAATAAATTAAATAATGTTTTAAATAACACTTAACCTTAAAAGTTATTAAAAAATATTCTTCTTATATTTATAAATTAACCAAAACCAAAATGGTTATCACATGATATGATAATTCCCAAAATGAATCAACCCTTCATGTGATACATTGATCTTCAAAATTCAACAGTAATCCCCAATGTTGAAACTAAATCATTCCATTACCCTATATCCAAAATAAACTTTATATCCTCTAAAAAAATGAGTGTATTAACCTCAAATGTTATATCATACATTTTATATTTCAATCCTAAAAATATGATGATCTTATTTTGACGAAACATAAATCACCTAGTCACTAAATGAATTTTTTATCTCATGGTTATCTATATGATAAAAATAATCTTCTCAACATCCAAAATCAAATATACCCAAATATTTTTCAATAGCTTAAATATTATTTTCATGAAATATAAATTCATATTTTATGTTAAAACATAGATTTGAAAATAATTCATTAAACAAAAATTTCTCATAAAATGTCATTAATCACATTAAAATCTCATAGATTAAAATGACATAAGGGTGTCTAAGAATTTTTAATTAGGGCCATACTTATAATTATATACCTATGATGGTATCCATAATTATTAAGATAATATCACATGAAAACATTCTATTCTCCAAATCTATCTTAACCAACCTATAATACTAACTATAATAGACCTAAATCCTCACTTCCAGATCAAGTGTTGAAATCATAAAAATTAATTTTCTGGATTTCAAAAAGATAATTATGACCCATTTTTCATCTATAACTTGTAACATAAAAATGAAAAACCAGATCAAAATCATTCTCAAGGACCTTTTAGGTTTTGAGTTTTATAGAATTACGACAACTCCTATATAAATAATAATTATGTATTTAAATGATTATTCCTCCCACTTACCCCATACTTTTCATATTTCACATTATGTCTTCATCATCATCCATATGAAATCCCTACTTGAAAACATTCTTTCAACAAAATTATTTATAACCTATGGAAGAGAAAACATAAGAAGGGTGAGCTGAAATTCTCAGTAAGGGTAAAAATAATCATTAACAATTTAATTTCACCAATGAGCATAAAGAGTGAATAGGGTGTGATAACATAGTTTGAGTGCATGAATGAATCCTAAAACAACAGATACCAATAAATTACATAATCATCAATAATGAATCATATAATATGGCTTTAACAAAGGAAAGAGTCAAGGTAATAAATACTTATGAGCCGTGTGATACAAATCCTGATCAAATGAATCATTATAAACCCATAACAAGAAAAAATAAAATGTGTAATTATCTTGGAATATCATCATTGTAGAATAATTAAAAACCATTAATATTAGAATAACCATATGGAAGACCTATGATATAATTCTTCAGATAACGTAATCATTACCCAATTCATTAGAGAACTATCTAGTTGCATCCATTATATATGATATAATGGGATCACATGACAATATCTTGTCTTCCCCATTATATCATATATAATGGGCTCACCTAGAGCTTTCTAGGTAAATACATCATATATAATGTCCAAGAACCATAATATGAATAAAGTACATAGAGATTTTAGTTCATCATAAATCTCATAAAAAATTATTATTCCTTTTGTAACTTGATTGGCCCATGGAAAAGAAATGGATTTCATTTCAATCACTTTTAAAGATGACTAAACCATAGAAAACAAATAGTTTATATAAAAATATACTTGAAACATTTTTAAATAGTTGAAAAGTAATGAGTTCCATAGAAATCTATTTGAAACAATCTTAATCCATCCTCAGAATGAATGAGGATAGAATCATTACAAAATAACATCATTGGATCATAGGAAACAACAATGGTTATTGACATTGATGAATAGGAATACCATTAAAATATAATTAAATATATTTTTAGGAAAATAAAAATTTTCTTTTAAAAATCAATTTATTTTTAACTAAAAATTCATTATATATTGTGGTAATTCTTTTCATTGAAAATATCCTTCAAAACATAAAAATTAGTCTTTAAAAATAATTTAAATAATTTATTGAAGAAATAAACCTTACCATTTTGGGAAACACTTTTTAAAAATAAATCTTTTTGAAAATATTTTTACTAGAAAATAATCTTTGAATCTTATAATAGAAGCTTTAAAACTTTTGAGTGGTTGGGATGGTTAGAAATTTTATTCATGTCGTACATATTAAAATAAAGATCACTTTCACTCTATTGGTCAAATCCAAACAGGAATTGTTTTCAAAAATGAAAAACAAATATTCCTCTAAAAAATTTAAAAATTAAAAAATTATTTAATAAATTATTTAATAAATTATTTTATTAATGTTAAAAATAATTTTCAAAAAAAATAGAAAACATAGTTTTGGAAGAAGAACTATTTTCAACCAAAAAGATAAATAAAGATGACTTTCCATAAAAATATTTTTTATAAGTAATAGAGTGAAAAATATTACCATTACGTAAAATTATCATGAATATAAATATGATAATAAAATAAATAATAATTTTTTAGAGTTGTGTAATAATATTTCAACATCAGTGACTTAATCATATGAAATTCTGATAAATTGTGAGATTGTAACATAAAACTATTACCACATTGGTAACATTGAATTATAAACCACATGAAATATATATCCTAGAACATTTATTTAAATCCAAATAATATTTAGGATAATTATCATAAAATACATTCATGGGAAGTATATACACCACATAAATGTAGTAAGTGGTAAATATGGAATGTGTCTCGCATATGTAAAAAGTGAGGTGGAAATCTCTTACATCACACTTAATTTTGAATAATGACAATTTAACCTCCAATATAGTGGTTTGAAACGTGTTATTAACTTATTACATAAATATATTAAAATTTATAATGTAATATGTAATCCTTCTATAACATCGTATCATCCGTTTTTTTAAAATCATTCATTATTTTCATTGTTTTGGGTGTTAATTGCCTTGTTTTCTCTTTTGTTGTTTATTATGAATGTTTTTATTCTTTTGAATAATATATAGATACATAATCTATAGAATAATAATAATGAAATAATTATAATATTTATATATAATTTATACATTTCAAATTAATCATGTTATATGGTTATGAAAAATATACTAATGTTACGATCATGAAGACGGTAAGTTATACATACACATGAGTAACATTTCCATTTTTAATTGATCATTATGTAAAGAAGTAAATAAATATTTTATCATTACATACTAATAATTATAACCTAATTAACATATTATTAAATTATATATAGTTATATATATCATTTTTGTTTTGTGGTGAATCAAATAGAGTCACATCGCCTTATAAAGGTGGTAATCCACACGTACCCAAATGATACTATCACTTTTTAGAAACTAAAAAGAAAATAATAAAATGAAATATTATATTTAAATAATGATAAATATTTCATTAATATCATAATTCTATCATATATTAATTATCATTACCATCTTTATCTTCAATGTAATGTGCTCCAGAAAAACAAATTGCATCACTTCGCAAGGTGGTAGTCTATTATACACACGAGGGATATTATCGTTTCATATTTGGAATGGAATGTAAAATGTTATATATGATATAATTACACCATATGAAGAGTTATGTTATAAATATCATATATATACATTATATCCATCACCATAGCCAACTATGAGAGGTGGTAATGAATAAATGAATGACATCGATTCATGAGGTGGTAGTCCACTGTATAGATGAATGATGATTTAGTAACCTATTTGAGGAAAGAGGATTTGTTTATAGGTCATTACCTTATTATAAAAATATCCCATTATATAGAATATATTTATGTTTTTATATTTTTATGTTTTAGGAATGATTTAAATAGGTTGAGAAATTAATAAAATAAACTCACTCGTTGAAGAATGTTACCTCTTCATGGGTATCCTCCTTAAGATTATAAAAAAGGTCTTCATGGATTTTATTTCATCTTGGACTACGAATTTAGTATTAGGGGAGGTATTTTGGGAATTCATTTTGGTACGGAATGGCCAAACCAAGGGGGTGGCCTTTAATAAGTGGGGGAGAGGAAACACTTGGTATTTTTGAAAATGAATTAGTGATACCAGTTTTATTATGTATAAAAAGGGTAAAATATGATCCATTAAAGGACATTAGATGTTAAATGTCTAAATATGACCATAAAATATTTTTTAGACATTTTTATAGGTAATATTTACCCTTATTTTCTGATTTAACACCCTCATAAAACGTTTTTTACATTAACCACACTAATTAGTTTTTATTATATTCACTATTAATTTCAAATAAAATTTAATTTGACCTTATTAGATAATATAAATTATTCTGATTCCAAACATGTAATAAATTTTTCTAAATTTAAGTAAATGAAGTTGAAAATTTAAATTTAAAATTAATACTCCATACGTGATGAGAAAATGGTTTTTTAAAGTGAAAATGTCTAAAAGATAAAAATGTTTTTATATCCAATATCAATATAAAATTGGTTAAAATTTTACATTCTCATCCATAAAAATTACATAATATTGATTTTTAGTCAGGAAATTAATTTCTTTCACATTGAGGATCTTGTCAGGTTTAGAGTTTTAGAGAATTTTGCCATAACATATACATAAAAACCATAAAATACAATGTGAAAACATTTGAATAGTGTCCATTTTTATCATAATCTAAAATTTTTAAAATAAATCATGATCTATTTTATAAAAACTCTTCATGAATTTCAACATGAATTCTTCCAATTCCTTACTCATACTTAAGTCATGTGAAAAACATTAAAAAAATATGTGGTGAGCATATAAAGCTCAATAAGGAATGTAAAAAAGGAAAAAACTGCTAGTACATTGATAAACACGAAAACCCATGAAAACTTTATCATAAATTAATAATTTGTTCCCTTAATAAGTTTTAAATAATTTCCTTTGAAAATAAGCTCATTTTATAACTTTTTTTGTAATCAAAGGTTTACCATAAAACCCAGAGAGATAAAATAAAATATGTATCTGAGGACATCATTATATTTTTCACCCTTATAAATGGAATAACCTTGTGTTAAGCATCTATAAATTTCACTCTTAAAAATAAAATATCCATATGGCCAACTTCCAAATCCAATGCATTGGAGAGTTATCACGAACCCACCCGTCATTAGTTTATCACAAAACCACTCGTCATTAGTTTATCACAGAACCACCCCTCAAATGTCCAATTACTATTATATATTCGTAACAAATAAAATATTTCAATTTTCAATATTTCACTGATAAAATTTCATTTTCAATCAAAATAAAACAAATAAATATATTTAAATAATCAATCCATTTTCAAAAACCATTCTCAATAACAAAATACCTATAAAAAGAGAAAGGTGGGTTTATTTTTCTTTTAAAAACATAAAATCTTGTAGAGGAATCCAAAAAAAAATAGGCATAAAATTTCCTTTATAATACTTCTATATCCATATAAATAAATATGAAAAATAATAACAATAATACTGAAATGTAAGAAAGGATTAAATCTTCAAAAATTCAAAGTGTTCCATACCACTTTAAATATTTAAATCATAAGCCACATGAAATAATAATATTTAAAAAGACACTAAATAATATGAGAGTAGATAAAATATGGATATAGAGTGTTAAAGGGGATTTATATACACCTTATAAAATATTAAAGGTTTATATCATTAATAAATTCATCAATGAAAGGAGATTAAGACGAAACCCCTTACCTTGCATATAAATAGTTAAGTGTGTTTTTATCTTCCTGAATAATAAAATTAAGTTAATTATTAAATTTATTCCGAACCTTTTTCAATTTTATGATTAATTTTATTTCAATTATTACATTTTTTTATAGAACTACCTAAACAATTAAGTCTATGTAGGGTGTTTAGACAGTATTTGGTTTATGTGTCCAAAATGACTTTGGTAGGTCAACTATGGTCAAAGAGTTCATTATATAAACATCTACATAATAATAATAATGAAATAATTATAATATATATACATCAATTATATTTTCAAAACTTATCAGGAAATATTTTTATGAAAAATGAACCAATGATACAATCATGGAGACTGTAGTCCGTACATATGCATGAGTAATGTTCCCATATTTCAATGATCATTATGAAAAGAGGGTAAGAAAAGTTTATCATTAAATAATGATAATTATATCATAAATACCATTTCATTAAATCATATATACTTATATATATAATTATTGGGATTTAAAATTAATTACATCATGTCAAGGAAGAGCTAATCCACACGTCCATGAACAATGTTATAACTTTTTCATTGTGTAAAAGGGTAATAAAGAAAATGATATATTATATTTTCAAAAAGTGATTATGTAATAAATATAATATAGATTATATTTATGTTACAGATTTTTAATTAAACCCATTTTTAATATATTCCACATAACTTGTGAACGTATCACATCACTTTGAGGAGTTGGTAGTCCACACGTCCACAAACGATGTTATCATATTTACACCAAATGTAAAGCATGAAGGTGTGTGTTATATTAAAATATAAAAAGTGGTAATAAAAGATAAATATCCTATAAGTCATATTAAAATAGTTTCAATGATAATTTAAAACCATAAGAGGTGGTAAAGTAAAACGAACGACATCGTTTCGTCATGCGAATGTTCACCATACACAAATGATAATTTTGTTACCCATTTGATGGAATTGTATGTAGTTGTAGGTGAAAAAATTAACATAAAAAATATAAGTATATTTAGGATACTTTTTTATTTTATAATAGCAGAATAATAATTATTTAATGGGTGTATAAAGAACTAAAACATATATTCATGTTGAATAATGTTACCACTTTTTCAGGTAACTCCTTTTGCTATGCACCAAAGGGCTTCCTTGGTTTGTTTTTTGCCCAAATTTAGGATTATAGTGTGATTTTATGGATGTATGAAGCTTATTTGTTCTGGTTTTGTATGATCTAATTTTATTGAGACGATTGAATAAGTGGGGAGGAGATGAGTCCTTTTATAAGTGGGGAAAAGGACATATTGGGTATTCTTGAAATGATTTGAGTGTTCCCCATGTTTTACTTGTCCCCCAAGGGTTCAAAATCAAAAATTATATATTATTATAGGTGTAATGGTATAAATATGTTCAATAAAATAATTTTTGGATAATTATATGTTCATGTTTACACCGTATTTTCCATGTTTAATCATTAATTAAGCTTATTTTTCCTTAATTAATGTAATTAATTTTAATTTATTTCACTAATATTTTTGGAAAAAAACTAAATTCACATTGATAGAAATTATAAATTATTTTTATTAAAAATATAGAATCTATTTTTCCAAATTTAAACCATAAAGGTGTCTGAAATTAATTTAAAATTAATCCCATAGACGGAGCGATAAACCGTGTTTTTTTGAAGTAAACGTTCAAAGTTTTCAATGTTTTTATATCTAAATTAAATTTTAACTTGTTTTCTATAACCAAAACTATTTTAAATGATATAAAATTTATCTAATTATATTTACAAAAATTGAAAACATAATTTTACTATATAAATAAATTGGATGAAAATTATGTTTTGAACTAAAATTCAGTATTATTCACTAGTCATCAAAAAATGAAATCTTTTAGAAAAATACCAAAAATTCACCGAAGGTAAATTTTGATAATTTTAATTAAAAACGAAATTAATTTTTTCATAAAAAATTATAAAGTTGTAAAAGTTTAGTTTCAAAATTTGTTTTCCACTAAAGTGTATAATAATAATAACATTATATTATTTTTCGGTATAACTCAGTCTTGCATGCAACAGAAGATTTTAAATAAATAATTGTTTTGTGTGAGATAAGCTATTGGAATTAGCATCAATTTTAGGGTAAAATTACTATATAATTCATAAATATATGAAAAATAATTATTTTATCATTACTTGGGATGTTACTACCTCCCCCTTTTTTGAAATGTACATCCTCACAATTTAATTCACTTATCAAATAAGTGGAGATATTTCTCCCTCATAACATTTTCAGATTCCAGTGTTACCAATTTGACAAAATTGTTTTTCCATAAAACCTTAACTTTCTAAATTACCTTATTATTCAAATAATTCTCTTTATAACCAATAACTTGAACTTTTTGTTCCTCATAAGAAATATTCTCTTCGATCTGAACAACTTTAGGACTCAACACATGAGATAAATCTGGTACATACTTCCTTAACATTGAAACATGAAATATATTATGTACCTAGGATAACATTGGAGGTAAATCCACTCAGTATGTAACTAATCCAACTTTATCTATGATTTTATATAGTTTAATTAATTTTGTACTCAAATTTCTCCTCTTACCAAACTACATCATACTTTTCCGTGGAGAAACTTTTAAAAAGGAATGATCTATTACCTCAAAAGATAGTTTTTTTCTCCGATTATATGCATTAATTTTCTTCTTAATATGAGATTTCCTCATATATTACTTAATCAACTAAACTTTATCTATCCTTTTCACTACCAACTTCAGTCCCATTAACTTCATTTCTCTAACATCATCCCAAAATCTAGTGTCTGACACCACCTTACATATAATGCCTCAAATGGTTCCACCTATATAGTAGAATGAAAACTATTATTATAAGAAAACTAAATCAAATAAAGATGATGATCCCAACTTTCCTAGTAACCCATTGAGAAATAATGAAGCATATATTCAAAGGTATGAATTATCCACTCAGACTGTCTATATGATTGAGGATGAAAAATATATACTCAAATTTAATTCATTACTGACAATTGGATGTGAAAATGGAATCATGTTCTGATACAATGGAGAGAGGCACTCTATGTAACCATACTATCCCCTTTAAATATGATCTAGAAATAAATTCTAGAGACATTTATCTTGAATGGGAAGAAAATGTGAAGATTCGGTTAATCGATAAAAAATAACCCAAATCACATTATAACCTTGAGAAGTATTTGAAAATCTGACCAAAAAATCCATTGATATATTTTCCCACTTCCACCCTGTCACTAAATAAGGTTGAAGCATCCCTTTGTTAACTATTTTTCTACTTTAACTTGTTTAAAAGTTAAAAAATTCACGTTAAATTCAAAAATATCTCTTTTCATTCCATCCAACTAGTAATACTTATAAAGGTATTTTTAGATCTTAGTGATGTCTATATGAATGGAAAACATAGAACAATGAGCATCAGTAAACAAATATTTCATCAACTGTAAATCACAAGGAACATATAATATTTTCCCAAATCATAAAACAACTTATTCATCAATATTAAGATCAGGAAGCTTAACATTTTTAATATATTATACACTTTCTTGCAATGATTGATCCACCTTCTGATCTATCTTAATTATTTATGACTAATTCGACTGCACTAAAACCTAAAAAAATAGAGGATGTCCTTACATCCATAACTTCTAGTACAAAATTCATCAAATAATTAACCAATGGATTACATTCCAAAAGTATCATGGTTGATTTAGCATTGATTTTTTGACACAAACCATCATCCATTTTTTTTCTTTTCCACGATGATAATGAATCATGCAATCTTAATCATTTATCAGTTTCATTGAGCTTCTTTGTATCATATTAAACTATTTCTAAGTTGATGTATACTTTAATATTTTGTGATAAATATATACTTCACACATCACTCTATACAAATAATGCCTCCAAATTTTTAATACAAACACATCATCATCTAATTCCCAATCATGTTTAGGGTAATTTTACTCATGGGTTTTCAACTAACATGAATCATAAGTAATTACCCGATCATTCTACATTAGTAAAAAACATAGTCATTTCAATGAAGCATCAATGTAGATGATGAATTCAACATTTCTGGAAGGCATGTCCAAAACAAGAGCATTCACCAATCTTTATTTTAGTTCCTAAAAAATCATCATATTCTTTTGTCCAGATGAACTTAACTCCTTTTCGAGTTAACTTATATAGTGGGATAGACAAACAAGAAAAGTTTTCAACCAATCGCCCGTAGTAACCCACCAATCCAAGAAAACTATGAATCTAGGTGCTATTTTGGGGTCTTATCCATTCTTCAAAAAAATCATTTTATCAGGACCAATAGTTATTCCATCTTTAGAAACAATATGTCCAAGGAATGAAATTTTTTACAAAAAAATTCACTCTTACTCAACATTCAATATAGTTTATTTTCTTTTAAGGTTTTCAAAAAATTAATTAAGTGACTTTCATGTTACTCATTTATTTTGGAATATGCAAAAATATCATCTATAAACAAAACAAAAAAATTATCCAAGAATTGTTTTTCCATCCTCTATCGAACATCATTAGGAAAATATTTCTTAGGGAAAATATTCATAAAGTCGTATAATTCCATGGAATCAATCTCTTAAATTTATCTGATATTCTTAACTTTTAAAAACCACTAATTGGATTATAATAAGTTGAATTCATATATAATTCTTACTATAATTTACATAATTATTTTAATTGTTTTATTCAATAATGTGGTTTGTATGTGCTTAATTTTGCAATAATGAGGCTTTATAGGGTTTCAAAAGAATAAATGCATAAAAAGTGAATAATTCACCTATTTCATGTAGTGAACCATCAGTAAACACTATTTAATAGGATTTCACATCATCCAGTAAGTCATGAGCCATGTCATGAACCAACTCGTGAAGAGATCATAAAGAGAAGCCAGTACACTTCGTCAATGGATGATGCGTGATATGACCTCAGTCAAAGCCGTTGAATGTGAAATACACTCTAGATATATAGCTGAAAGGCCAATACATATCGTGATTCGTTGTTACATGATGTTAAAGTGGTCAAAACTCATATTTGAAGAGATATACCTATGAGAAACACATAAGATTCAAAACCCGTGGAGATACACATGGATAGGCCATTACATGACCTGTGGTCCATTGTATGTCATGAAACTTTTCACCTATATATACAGCATCCCTATAGTGGTTTGGAGGATCCCAAAGTAGGTTCTTTTCTTTTTTTTGTTCCTTTTGAGTTTCCCTTTGACCTCTTCCCTCTCAAACTCAAATTTCTTAGTTGTTTCATTATTATATCATAATATTAGAGATTTGGATTATTTCATAATCATCTCCTTTAATTCTCTTTCACATCACTTACTATCATTCATCACCAAACTTGTGTCGAATCTAATTCATTTTTTATTTCATGTGTTTCATTATGTTTTGATTTATATCATTTTAATCCCTATTTCATGCTCTCCCCCTTTAGTGAATCTGAACTTTTGCGTGATTTTGAATTTTTTAATTTCAAATCATATTAGCATGTCAACCATTGTTTTTATTAGTTTATTTTTGTCTCCTTCTACCATGAGTGGCTAAAACCACCCAGGGGTAGAAATTTAGAGAAGAAAAATCTGAATAATTAAATCCATAATTCTAAACATGGTAAACTTAAGGATTAGTAATCAGGGTAAATAATTAATTTCCATCAAGTTTGATTAAAGATCCATGATCACTAGATATTTAAGTGGAATACCCCATCTTCATTAGAGTATATTAGGCTACTACCACTAGAATAAGATACTTTCTTCCATAAGAGCTATGATTAATGCATCTAGATTGTCGCTATCTCCCAATCAAGGAATAGCTACCTCCTATGTAGAGCTATGTGACTTGACCAAAGTCAACTAGCGACTTCCACTTGCTTCGTATCCTAAACCTTAGGATCCTACCAAGATTACAATTAATATCATCCTTTTTAGAAATACCTGAAATTTATCTCGACCCCTCTCTCTTTATTGAAGAAACCATCATATATCTAGAAATTCTCAAACTAAAACAAACTAGAATGGACTCCTCTCATAAAGGGTCTTAATCCATTGACTTCTAGAATCTAGAAATACTCCCAGTGGGATCGTCCCTATAATCTCACTATAAAATACCTTATAGAATTTTACATTTGGAAAAAGTCATACAGATTATAATCTAACTTCATCCCATGTGAATTCAACGATGCATACAAGAGAATCAGATCCACATATAAAATGATAAATATCAAGAGTTACATTTTGGTGATCTGAACAACCATGAATTTGAATACCTTTTATTGGGATTTAATTCATTCGTTAGCTAACATAGGTTTAGATGATCCTCTAAATGATAGGGGATGTTTTCTTCTAAAATGATCCACTATAATAATGTTCTTATATTGTAGTACAAAATATTGTCAAGAAGGTAAACCACCACAATTATATCTTATGTCAACTAAGACATTAATATGAAAAACTATTCCATTTCAATTATAACCATCATGGGATGCTGATTCAAAAGTATATTCTCCTTTTGGTGCCTTCTAACTACATATTCCCAATTTCCTCTATTGAAAATTGTTCTGAACAAATATACTTTAGACTAATAAACATCAGAATATTCAAATTCTATAACAATTGAAATTGACCATAAGGTAAAATATTTTAAGGGCATGCTATTAATATTAACCTAGCCTCTAAAGTTATCTAAACCTACCTTTGATACCAACTATAAGTACCCAAACATACACATTACATAATTCTTAGTTTTAGTTAAGAAATAAATTTAATTCACGATGAGGATCTTTTCAGGTTTACAGTTTTAGAGAATTAGGTCATAAATCATACATAACAAAACCATAAAATCAAAATTGGACACTTCAAAAAAGTATCCATGTTTTTCATAATCTAAAACTTTTAAAATAATGCATGATCCCTTTTATGAAAACTCGTCACAGATATCAAAATGACTTCCTACAATCCCTTACTTGTCCTTAAGTACTATGAAAAACATTAAAAAAACATGGTATGAGAAAAAAATCTTGGTAAGGGATATAATAGGATGGAAACCGATAGTCCATTTATAAATAGTAAAAACCCATGAAAACATTAACATAAAGTAATAATTTCCACCCTTAATAAGTATTAAATACTTTCCTTTTAAAATAATCTCATTTCATACCTTTTTTTAAATGAAATTATTACCATAAAACCCATATAAAGAATAGAAATACATAAAGGTATCTTGGGACATCATTCTACTTGTCACTCTTATAATTAGAATAAACATACGGTCAACTTCCATTCATGTAACTCCTACAAATGTAATAACCATATAGACGACTTCTATAAAAAATTCATTGGAGGTCTATCAAGGACACATCCATTATTGTTTTATCACAGAACAACCCATCATTGGTTTATCACAAAACCACATGTCAATTGTCTAAGTACCATTATATAATCATAACACATAAAAGATTTCATATTTCAATATTTCACTCATAAAATTTAATTTTCAATCACAAGAAAAAAATAAAGATGTTGGAATAAATAATCTTTTACAAAACCCTTTTTCAATAAAAAAAAAATTCCTAGAAAAAGGAAAATAGGGGTTTATTTTTATTTTAAAAACATGAAGGCTTGTAGAAGAATCCAAAAAACAAAATAGACATAAGATGGCATTTTTTAGAAAACAATCATATTTTTAAATATATGATAGGAGAAAAATATAAATTATTAGGGGTCTTGTAAAAATAAAGGCCAAGATAATAACTAATGGAAACTTCAACACCTCTAGGGTAAGGGAACCTACACTATCAAACACTCTGATAGGTATCTTAAATGAATCCTTACAAGGAATAAAGTTAGCTGGGTGATTTACTTCTCTCATTGTATGAAAAATCTTGATTCTAGGTGGAAGGAGAGATTTTCATATTTGAATAAAATAAATGTTATCCCAGGAAACAGAGATGATACCTTTCAAACATCTCCAAATGACCTAATATCTCTTTTCAACATTGGTTATGGAGATACCATTAGATTGTAAAATCTAAATACCACTGAGTAAGGATTATTCTTTTGGTTTGAGTGAGTTCTCAGGTCCATAAAAAGTGATGAATGCAAGAGACACTGAACCCCTTGAGTCCCAAACCAATCCTCCACCTCTTATTAACCCTTGGCTATAAGACCCGTCTGTATTCAGTTTGATACCACTACAAGTTGGAATCCACTAGTGCAACTATCCCTCCGACTGAAGGGTATAGAAGGTTTGATGGTGTTGTCTGACCCTTAAACCCCTAAAAAAGGGGAATTTCTCCCACTAATTAATGACACTTTCAATATACCTCACCAAGAACCTAGTTATTATAATGATAAAAATATCAAAAGGAGGGATCTTATGATGTTACTGGTTCTGAGCCTCCCATTAAATCAAACAGCCGAATGTAAAAAGAATGGATCAGGACTTTTCTTCATTATTGCTGTTAGTAGTGCCCATGAATCATAACTACAGAAAATCATCCAGGGAAATCACTGGAAACTTTAATCCACCATAAAATCTTAGTGAACTTCAGATTCTCTAGGTCCACTCACTATGGAGGAAGAGGTGGGATATGGACTCCTCCTTATGAGAATTGCATCAAGATCACCTACAAGTGAATTGAATTCCCTTCATTTTAATCTCCAGATCTGTAGGAAGAGAATTGTTGTGGAACTTTTAGACCAAAAAGTTCTATTTTAGGGGGATGGAATTATGTTATAGAATCCAACCCCATTGATCAGAGTCAAGGTGGAATGTTGATGAATGTATGTACTCCTTTGTTGTGAATAATCTAGATTGAGTTCTTATAAAGAAGTAGGCATCCGACGACTCATCCAAGTGGATGTTGTCATAAAGACTTTTCTAGGAGGGGTTAAGGGAAGCATTAATAAAGGAGGGTAAGTCACTTGCTTCTTTGAAATTCACATTAGGTGAAAGGAATCCTGGGTAACCAAGAATTTATGCAACCTAATTATAGTCCCAAAATCTAATGTCCCCTCTACAAAGAATCCATCGTGAGTGGTTTTGTAGACCCAAAATAAGGCCTTAGAGGGACCTCCATAAGCGGTATCTGAGTACCTCAATCCAAGCCCAAGTAATTTCACTTGAATTTGATGAATTTTTTCCATAAGCATCATCCTTAAATTATTTCCAAGGAAATTTTCCCTTTAATTAAGATCATCAATTAATTTACATTATGTACTCTGATGCCCCCATTCTCCAATTGTTTCCTAAGGCTCTTCCAAGAGTCCCAATAGAAATTCCCCTCCTCCTGGGCATCCTATATTAGATTTTTTAAGATTCAATAATTCTCATTTAGAATCATTTTAGTAACTTTGAGCACCAAGATGACGTGCATGGGGATGGATGTTAGCACACAATTAATAAGTGTGATTCTACCACCAAAGGAGAGGAGACTATTCTTCTAGTTGTTCATATAGTTGGTTATATTTCTAACCATGTCATAAAAATAACTAATATGGATTTTTCCTAGTGAAATAGAATCCCCCAAGTAACTAATATGGATTTTATGATATACAGTCATCAGATATCATTTAAAACAATACTCATTTGTGATAATTTGAATTAATTAAATTGAGAAAAATTATGTTCTCTGAAATAGTTTTTAGGAAAATACTGTTTTTAAACCTAAAAATAAACATATACTAGTAAAATATAATGGTTATTAAAAAGTAATTAAATTGATTAAATATAAATAAAAAATAAATATGTGACTTTAAATCATATAAAAAATAATTTGACTTTTAATTACTTAATTTGTTGAAAATAAATGGCATATTAACTAAATAAATATTTTTCACTATTCACTAGAAAATCATTATTTTTCAAGAATTTAAAAACATTCACCCAAATAAAATTTTGATATTCCATTTACAGAAATCATGTTTATTTTTTCAAATTATTTTTATAAATGTTCAAAAAAATTATTATAATATTTTTTCATTAAAATTGATATAAAATCATTTTTGAAGAAAACATATTTTAAAAGGATAGAATTACTTTACTAAAAATAGATTGTTTATTTAGTAAACATTTATCTTTAATTTTTATATAGTGGGGAATATATATTTCATAAATTATTTAATATTATTCATACCCAACAATTTAATTGCTAGGATATAACTGTTATATATATCATGGGTCGTTTGTGCTCGATGTAGCGTGTTGAATACACTATCAAACATAAAAATATCATGGTTGCATGTACTAAAAGATATAAGGAGAATAAATTTATTTTAAATTAAATATATCATGAAGTATCATAGTGATATATTCTTATATAAGCTTAGTGTTGTGTGTCCTTTATGCTATCAAATATAACTTTCATCTTTTAAAATATTAGGGTGTTACATGGATAATATGAATTTTTTCACGACCCATCCCCTGAGGCCCATGCCATGACTACTCCATGCTCTCCTTCCATAGGCCAGGGGTTGGAGACTAGCACCAGAAAGGCATATCCCAAAAATGGGAAGACATTGCCTTTAAACCTACTGACACACAGACTTGGAACACAACAAGAACAAACCACATAGTATAACTACTAAAATAAAAGTGTAAACGAAAGCAGAATGGGCCAGAATACAAGCCCAACTAAAGGAAAAATACAAAAAAAAATAAAAACTGCTCTGGAGGTCATCCGCCAAATATCCTACCTAAAGGGTAGGTACTACTCATCATCTATTGTCACTATCGCTCACCACGTCTATTTATCACCTCAAAGCACCGTCTAGACCTGGATCCCAAATCTCAGTGAAAGTTGTACATTTTCTTCATAAGACATGACAAGGTGTGGGTGAAGCCTATGCATGGGTGAGTATAACAATACCCTGTAGGGACCTCGAGACCCCCTAAGGTCTCCTAGAATTCTACAAAGGAAAAACCACAAAGCATGATCTCAATCACAAAATAAAAATAAAAGACTTATCACAAATAAGGTATATAAATTAAATAACATGAATAATGATGATTAGTCATAAAGCTAATACATCTTATTCCATTTAGAATTTCCATTGTTGAACCATGAAAAACTCACTTTGTCACTAATCCAAATAGGGTGGTAATTCACCGATCCTCACAGGGTCATAAGTCGTCGATCCACATAGGGTCGTAAGTCGCTGATCCACAACGGGTTGCTTTAAGGCTGGACCTCATCGGGTCGTGCTATTGGTGATCCACACAGGTTCGTAAGTTTTGGATCCCAGAGGGTCATAATTCTTCGAACCACACAGGGTCGTAAGTCATCGATCCACACAGGGTCGTAAGTCGTCGATCCACACAGGGTCATAAGTCATCGATCCACACAGGGTCTTAAGTCATTGATCCATGATGCGCCACACTATAGCTAGTCCATGTCAGGTCATGATTCTTCTTGATCCACACAGTGTAATTCTGATTCCAATCCACAGAGTCATAAGTTACTTGATAGCCAGCCATAAAATCCCCGCACTTAGTGCGCTTGAGTTTCTGAGAAACCACTCCTCAAGATATCGATTGTACCGAAACTGCCACAACGTCCCAAGAAAAAGTAACCTAATGAACAGCCATGTCATAAGGGTTCCAACACAAGATATGACGCATCAATCAGATGCACGGTCTGTAAGTTATCGACAATTTAGTGTCGGGGGCCTAGTTGTATTCGAGTCTGATCCAACTCAGCCATACTCCAACTTTCCCCAAAACCCAAGTGTAGTATCCCAAAAGGACCGTCATGTCTTAAGGGTTCCAACATCGTAGACAGTTCATCAAACGGACGTCTGGTTTAGTATATATGCCTCTTTAAGAGAAACTGGTCCTAAAAAGTGTGTGGGTCCGGTCCGACTCGGTCGAACCGACCCAACACAGTATTTTGGGCCTGGCTCAAATTGGATGGGCTCGGCCTGGTTCCGCTGGACCTAGTCTGGACTACTGGGATGCGAGCTCGGCCCGCTGGTTGTGGGCGTGGCCCATCCCACCCAGCTAGGCACGGGGTCCGCTCCCCTCCCAAACGGAGTATGTTCGTTCAGGTTCCACCATCATTGGCGCCCGTTAGTGCCGCTCCACCTGACTGATCCATGTAGACCGGTCAAAAATGGGTCCCTCATGTGTGGTTCCACCCGCCATCATGGCTCAGAGCTGTGACTGATAAAACACTGTTTTTTTGAATATTTTATTAATAATAAATGATATAATTTCTTCACATTGTGTTAAATATGTTTATTTATAAAATATTTGGGATTTGATCATTCATTTGAAAATTTGGTGAAAATTCCATTTTTAACCTTTATAGTGCACTGTACTATTTCAAAGATAAATATTTTTATATTTATTATTGGAATTTAAAATTTTTAAAAATGTTCCTAACATAATTTTCTACAACTTTCATTCAGGACACTAGATCTAAAGAGTGCATTTGGATGGCGTAAATGGGCCATTAATCCAATGGTGGGCTGGACTCGGCAGAATGGACATGGGTTCTGTATTTGGGCCATATCTTCTTCATCTGGGCTTATATTGAGCCCAAATATTGAGGAACTCTTGGGGATATGATTTTTCACAAACATCCTTTCGGAAGGCCGGTCAATTCACGCATTTTGGAGGTCAACTAGGCGGTGCAACTTGGAATAAAATATTTTTCCGAGTTTTTCATTTCACACTTAAAAAGTTATGTAACCCGATCCCTCACAAGCTCTATTTAAAGGGGGGTTTAACTATTTGGGAGGGATGTTCGAGGATTTGGAAAGGTGTGGCCGAAAGGGTGTATCTTGGTAACCCCTCACAACTCTTGGAAGAATTAAGCCTTTGTGGAAACCTCTCTTCCAAAAAGGCTCTCCTCTCCCACCTCTGCTTTGTATTTTTTTTATTTCATGTTTGTTTCGTGAATTTTTCTTCAAATAATCTTCTGTGATATTACCTATTATTTTTATCTTAATCTTCTTAATTGGGTTGGAATCAATATTGGAGACATGATTGGGTTCTACCCTTTCAATCCTTTGTTTATGCAAAACGTCTCCACGATGACTACACCGCCCATGGAAGAGTAGTTCTTTTTAGTAATCGATCGACCTCTATCCTTATTCATTTAATTATTTTGAATCATTGAGATACTGTAATTCACTTAATATGATCCATGAATTATGTTTTTAAATTGTAATAAACTAATCAAACAATTGAACAATTAACACAAAACACGTGAGGTCGAGAATTGTGTAAATTGTGAGAGCGCGATCTTAATCGGTAATACAAGACCATACAGGATAAATTCGTAGAGTTAAAATATAATCCCTAAACACAATTCATCCTCATTTATAGAATGGATATGTGATCTAATTAACCACTGACCATAAAATAACCTTAGAACAACAATCAAAGCAGGGTGCTGCGATTACGTGTTCCAAAGCTAGCCTAGGGTTTAAGTAATTTCATCTTTGTGGTTAAGTTAACTCTCATAGGGTTCGAGGGATAACAAATTAGGGGATCATAATTAAGTGGATATTGATTTAAATGATTATTATTAATAAGTGAATGAAGAGGAAGAGTGAGATCGATTACACCTTTTAAAATATTTTCTAAAAAAACATCTTTTTGTTGTGTCATTTTAATCGAACTTTATTTTAAAACTAAAAACAAAAAAAATACAATATTCTTCCAGAAATATTCTTCTAGATTAATAAACTATAAACAACTACCCTCATCCTTTCAAGTAGTGTTTTTATTCTCTTTTATTTTATTTCTAGAATACCTCTAAAAATTGTATTAATTCACTTCCTCCTTTGAGAGACGACCTTGGTCCGCCACTCTGCTGCACCTAAGTACCCCAAAATCACACTAATCATTTGAGGGAGCCCACGATAGCGCCCTTTCAAATTGGCATCATTTCCGGGGAGGCAAGTAATTTATTCAAACATTTAGAGGTATTTATTTTATTTTTCATTTTATTATTTTCTTCACCTCTCTCTTTCATCTTTCCCCTTTCTCAAGTTTTCATTTTTTTCATCCTCTTCTTTTATTTTTGGACCATCAACTCAACTTCTCATTTTTATTTTACTATAGTCCACTCACTTTCTTTTCATTTTTATTTGATTTATGACATGAACTAATCCTAAATATTTTTTAGATCTTGACCTTGAGATTGAACGTAGCCTTAGGGCTCGAATCATACATTCTCAGTCTACGGGAAGTTTCAATATTCAACCAGTTGGTGAATTCCTCTCTTCTGGAAACATTGAAATTGGAAGCAATTAAATTTCAAATATAAAAGAGGAACTAATGGCTGGAAATAATGGAAATAAACTTAATATAACCATTCGAGAATTGGTTGCACCTGATATTAACTATCAACCAAATTGTATTGCATACCCGAATCTCGAATCAAACTTTGAGTTAATATCTGGGTTAATTCACCTTCTTCCAAAATTTCATGGCTTATCAGGTGAGGATCCAAACAAACACCTTAAAGAATTTAATGTGGTTTGTTAAACCCTTAAACCAAGATATTTTTCTGAAGATCAAATAAAATTAAGAGAATTCTCATTCTCACTTGATGGAGCTGCAAAAGATTGGATGTATTATTTACAACCCATGGATGTAACTTGTTGGAAAGATTTAAAACACCTTTTCTTGCAGATATTTTTTCCATCATCGAGGACCACTTCCATTCGTAAAGAGATCTTGGAGATCAATCAAGAACAAGGGGAGTCAATGTATGAGTACTGGGAGCGATTCAAGAAGTTGTGTGGAAGCTTTCCACATCACCAAATCAGTGAGAAACTCCTCATTCAGTACTTCTATGAAGGACTCACACCTATAGAGAGCAGCATGGTGGATCTCGCAGTAGGAGGGGCATTGGTGGACAAGACACTAGTAGACTCACATGCATTGATCGACAAGATGGCACAAAACTCCCTACAATTTGGTGATTGAGGTACACCACATGTCAGGGGAGTACATCAGGTAAGTCCTTCTTCTCTTGAAAGTCATTTGATTGATACCAAGTTGAAAGAATTGACCACTATGGTGAGGCAGATTGCATTGGCTCAAAAGACATCCCAACCCCCTCCTTAAAGGCTATGTGGCATTTTCACTGAGACAAGCCACCCAACTGACGGTTTCCCACAACTACAAGAGATAGAGGATTGCGCAGCAGTATTCCCAAGGAGTCCATTTCAACAGCAACAACAACTATATCCCCAAAATAAGTTTTATTCATTTGCTCCAACATATAACCAAGGGTGTAAAGATCAACCGAACATGAGGTATGGCTCTGGACAACAACAAAGGCCACCCCTTCAACAAAACTTCCAGTAACCTCCGCCTTACCAACAGGGTTTCCAACAACCCCAAAGGAGATTTGAAGCCCAAGCATCAACAAGCCAACAACAAGGGAATCCCCCACCAAAGGTAGATTCTAATACAGATGATCTTTTGAAGAAAATTGTTCTTAATCAACAAGATGAGCTAAAGAGTCAAAGTTCGGATATGAGGGAGTTGAAGACTCAAATGAGCCATATTTACACCGCCCTCCATAAACTTGTAACTAAGAATTCCAGAAATCTACTTTCCCAACCCACTCCAAATCCAAAGGGGAATGCTAGTGCCATCACATTGAGAAGTGGGAAGAAAATGAATGACACATCTGTACCTACCATTCCACCAGGATTCACCTCTACTCCAGAGAAGCCACATTCCATACCAACTGATGAGAAATCCAAGGAGAAAGAAAAAGGTAAGAAAAAGATTGATGATGTTCCTCCTAAACCCCTTCCTTTTCCAAACAGGGTTGTTCAAACCAAGAATATGGCTGAAGAAGCGATGCAAAAGGAGGGTTTGGACACATTCAAGCGTGTGGAGATCAATATTCCTCTACTTGAAGCCATTAAGAAAATCCCAAGGTATGCCAAATTCATAAAAGAAATATGCACCAATCAAAGATGGATCAAGGGAAATGAGAGGGTCAACCTTGGAAGGAATGTCTCAGTACTCATTACACCAACTCTAGAAATTCCAACAAAGTGCAAGGACCCAGAGACATTCACCATCCCATGTACCCGAGGGGAGTTGCACTTATCTGATGGTTTTTGTGATTTAGGGGCTTCAATAAATGTGATGCCTCACTCTGTATTCTCTTCCTTGCAGGTTGATGAGTTGAAGCCAACAAGAGTAGCGGTGTAGTTGGAAAATATAGCTACAACATATCCAGCGGGAGTCCTTGAGGGTGTACTTGTCCGGGTAAGAGACATGATCTTCCCAGTAGATTTCTACGTGCTTAACATGGAGGATGATCAGGTAAGTTCTCATGCTCCCATAATCTTAGGTAGACCCTTCCTCAAAACTACAAAAACTATCATAAATGTCAATGAGGGTACACTTTCCATGGAGTTTGGAGATGAAGTTGTGATATTTAACGTTATGGATTCCATGAAGTACCCCTCATAGGATCACTCTGCATTTTTTATCTCCCATTTTGAACCATAAAATAAAAACTCCATGGAATTTGATTGTCCTATGCTTAGATAGATTATAAGTATTGGTTAGAGTTTGATGTCTAAGAGAACATCCACACATGTTGCTGATACACGATCTTCTGTTGGATTTGATTTTGATGTGGATTCATATTCTGATTTTGATCATGTTCACTCTAATTATGACATGGCTTTTGAGTATGCTTATGGATTTGATTCTTTATTCTCTGATTTTGATGATGTCTATTCTGATACTGATGCTCTTTGTGCACATATTTCAGTTCCTTCAATGTCTCCATCCATACTACACCCTCCTTTATTAGAACTCAAGCCATTGCCACCAAATCTGAAATACTCATACTTGTTAAGTGGTGATAGATTACCTATTATCATTGCTAAAAATCTCCCTTTTGAACATGAAGAAAAGCTTTTGAATATTTTTAGGGAGAACATCAGGGTGATTGGGTGGACCTTGGATGACATATCAGGTATTAGCACCTCCATTTGCATCCATAGGATTCTCTTGGAGGATGGGGCTAAACCGGTGAGACAGCCACAAAGGAGACTCAATCCCACCCTCCTAGAAGTAGTTAAAAAAGAAGTTGAGAAATTGCTCGAGGCAGGTATAATCTTTCCCATTTTAGATTCTCAGTGGGTAAGTCCTATTCAGGTTGTGCCTAAGAAGAGTGGTGTTACTGTTGCTAAAAATGAGAAAGATGAGTTAGTTTTAATGAGGGTGAAAAACAGTCGGTGTGTGTGTATTGATTATAGGAAACTAAATCAGTCCACTCGCAAGGACCATTTACCCTTCCCATTTATTGATCAAATGCTTGAGAGACTAGCTGGGAAAACACACTATTGTTTCTTGGATGGATTTTATGAATATTTTCAGGTTCCTATAGCTCCAGATGATCAATAGAAGACTACATTCACCTGTCCCTTTGGCACATTTTCCTACCGAAGGATGCCATTTGTACTTTGTAATGCCCCAGGTACCTTCTAGAGATTCATGGTGATTATTTTTTCTGATTTTATTGAGACCTATAGGGAGGTATTTATGGATGATTTTATAGTGTATGGGTCTTCATTTGATGAATGTCTAATTAGTTTGGGAAAGGTGTTGAATCGTTGTATTGAGAAGAATCTGGTCCTCAACTTTGAAAAGTGTCATTTCATGGTAGATCATGGAATTGTCTTAGGGCATGTAGTGTCAAAACATGGGATAGAGGTTGATAGATCAAAGGTAGATATTATTTCATCCTTACCATATCCTTCATGTGTTCATGATTTTAGATCTTTCTTAGGGAATGCTGGATTTTATCGGCGCTTCATCAAAGATTTTAGTAAGATTGCTCTTCCTATGTCAATATTACTTCGAAAGGATTCTGATTTTGTGTTTGATGTTTCTTGTAGGAATTCATTTGTTGAGCTAAAACAACGTCTGACCACTCCACCTATCATACAGCCCCCATGGTGGGAGATTCCTTTTGAGCTTATGTGTGACGCCTCCAACTTCACGGTTGGAGCTGTCTTATCTCATATGGTGGAGGGACGTTCACATGTGATCGCCTATGCATCAAGGACACTAGATTCAGCCCAATCAAACTACACAACCACGGAAAAAGAGTTTCTTGCTATCATATTTTCTTTAGATACATTCCGTTCATATTTATAGGGCTCTAAAGTAGTTGTTTTTTCAGACCATGCAGCTCTAAGGTACCTCTTGAAGAAGATAGATGCAAAGCCCAGGCTGATCTGATGGATGCTCCTTCTTCAATAATTTCATATTGAGATAAAGGACAAAAAGGGGTCAGAAAACTTGGTGGTGGAACACATGAGTAGGCTTAATCACACACTAGAGGATAACACCTTAGACCAGGTACCACTTCGGGACACTTTTCCCGATGAGCATCTTTATTCCATCTCAGGTACGCATCCATGGTATGCTGATTTAGTGAACTACCTTGTTGCCTCTGAAATCCCTGCAAATTTAAAGAAACATGAAGTCCAAAAATTAAATAGTGAGTCAAGATTAAATGTTTGGGATGATCCTTACCTCTGGCGCATGTGTAGTGACCAAGTTATTAGGATGTGTGTTCTTGATCATGAGTTTGAGATTGTTTTGCAATTCTGTCATACACTTGCTTATGGTGGACACTTTGGACCCCAAAGGATATATATGAATGTTTTGGACTCTGTATTATATTGGCCTAGCATATTCCATGATGCCCATGTGTTTTGTAAGTCATGCTCTTATTGCCAGCACACTGGGAACATTTCTAGGAGACATGAGATGCCCCAAAAACCCATACTATTCTATGAGATTTTTGATGTATGGGGCATTGCTTTTATTGGTCCTTTTCCTAGTTAATTTGGTTTTTTGTATATTTTGGTTGCTTTTGATTATGTGAGTAAATGGGTGGAGGCCAAGGCCACCAGGACTGACGATTCTCATGTTGTAGTGGATTTTGTCGAGGATCAAATTTTATGCAGGTTTGGAGTACCAAAGGATATCATCAGTAACCGAGGGACACATTTCTGAAAATCATAATCTTTCCTCCCTTCTTCGGAAGTATGGGGTGACACGAAAAACATCAACACCATACCACCCCCAAATAAATGGCCAGGCTGAGGTTTTAAATCGTGAGTTGAAACAAATTTTGGAGAAAACTGTGCAATAAAATAGGAAGGATTGGAGCAAGTTCTTGGATGATGCATTGTGGGATTATAGGACATCATACAAGACACCCATTGGTATGTCCCCATTTTGGATAATTTTTGGGAAAGTATGTCATCTCCCAGTGGAAGTTGAGCATCGGGATTATTGGGCTATAATGAAATGCAACATGGCTTTGGCCCAAGTTGGGATTCAAAGGAAGTTGCAAATTCAAGAGCTTGAGGAGATTCAACTGTCATCATATGAGAACTCAAGGCTCTACAAGGAAAGATAAAAAGTATCTCATGATAGAATGATCCAACAAAAGGAGTTTCATGTTGGAGATAAAGTCTTTCTCTATAATTCACGACTCAAGCTGATGTCTGGTAAGTTGTGTTCCAGATGGTTAGGTCCTTATGTTGTGACTAATGTTTTTCCTTATGGTGCAGTGGAGATCACACAAGAGGACACTAGAAAGAGATTTATAGTCAATGGGAAACTTTTTAAGAGATACATTTAGGGTCTTCCTACTAATGTAGTGGATTTTATCACACTACATGACCCCATCATCACTTGAGCACATCAGGCTGTTCCTAACCCTTTCACTTTTATATAATTTGTCCTATTTAAAAATTTTACATTTCATGTGCATATATCATCTCATGGGTTCACATTGAGGACAATGAGATATTTTATGTGTGGGGAGGGAACCTTTTAGTTTAGTAATTTCAATTTTTTTGCTGATTTAAAAAAAGCAAACAAAATTATGTGTTTTTTTCAAATTTTGTGTGTTTATTTTTCAATTTTCTTTGTGTTTTTGAAATTTTTGAGCTGAAATGATTCTCATCACAATTTTAAAATGAATATAAATGATTGAAACAATTTATCCCTTGAAACTAAGCTTAAATGAATGCTGAAAATGACTTTGTTTCAAGTTCAAATATTTAGTAATTTCATAAAAAGTACACCGAATTTTGAATCCCAGGCCACATCTCACTATCTTTATATTTGAATCCACTATCATGTGAGGCTTATAAACCATCATTTTCATATTCCTTACATTTACCTCACTTCTTTAGAGAACCAAACCATGCTTGATTTAACCATAATTTCGTTTATTCCTGTCAAAACTTTAGAGTCTGAGGTACTTATGTTTAAATGATTGAGGCATTTGTTTGGTATTAAAGCCTCTACTTCAAAGAATCCTTTCTATAATGTCCTACCTTGAACATTTAATCCTTTTATCCCTTATAATACATGCACAACCTGTTAGGTTAGCCACATTACAATCCAATTTTCCCTATCCAACCAACTCTTGAAGTTAAACTGCATAATCTTGTTGAACTTAAGTGTGGGGGTAGTTATCTTATGTTGTGCTACCACATTCTCTGATACTTTGGGTAGAAAATTACATTTTGAATAGATGTGTTTTCTACTGAAGAAATCATTATATTGAAAGATATTCCTTTTTTGGAGCTTTCATGACAAGTGAAGCTATGCCTTTTATGGAGCTTCTAATTGAGGTGGAAATCTGTGCCTATCTGGAGCTTTCAAGAAAATCATGTTTGAGAAGGTTGACACTTTTTTATGCTGAAATGATGAATGGTGTAAACATTTCATGACTAATCATTATGATGGATCTGAATTGATACTATGGGGATTGAGAAGAAGACCATATTTAAGTGAAAATTAGATTAATGCAATTTTGTTTCAAAAAGAGTCAAGCTCTCCTTATTCAGACTCAGAATTTTTCACATCAAGATCCTACCAACCGAAATCCACAGAACAAACCTGAAAATTCCTCATGATAGACAAATGTAATTGACTCATATCGGGTGGATATGTAGTAATTTATCAAGCCTATGGTGACCCTTGTATGAGTTTAGATGAGAAAGGCATTGTCAAAAAGAATTGATATTTGAGTGATGAGAGAAAATTCAAGCGAGGTAAGTGTTTTGTGCATGGGAGGATAAATGAAGTGGAAATATATTAAATGATATTAATAGAGAACTTGAAATAAGGTTTTTTATGAGGAATGATATCTTTTGATTCTTGGTGCAGAATTGATGGATCCCAATGATATGTGTTTTAAAATTGTTTTTGATTTGATATTGATGTTTACTTGACATGAGGTTTGGCCCAGGAGTGAAAAAGGGTAAATGTGGGGGGAGTTGATAAAACACTACTTTTTTGAATATTTTATTGATAATATATGATATAATTTCCTTAAATTGTGTTAAATATGTTTATTTATAAAATATTTGGGATTTGATCATTCATTTGAAAATTTGGTGAAAATTCCAGTTTTACCCTTTATAGTGCACTGTAGTATTTCGAAGATAAATATTTTTATATTTATTATTTAAATTTGAAATGTTGTAAAAGTGTTCCTCACTTAAGGTACTACAACTTTCATTCAGGACACTAGAGCTAAAGAGTGAATTTGGATGGAGTAAATGGGTCATTAATCCAATGGTGGGCTGGACTTGGAAGAATGGACATGGGTTCTGTATTTGGGCTATATATTCTTCATCCGGGATTAGATTGAGTCCAAATTTTGAGGAACTCTCAGGGACAGGATTTGGCACAAATCATCCTTCTGTAAGGCCGGTCAATTCACTCGATGTTTATGTCAACTAGGCGGTGAAACGTGGAATAAAATATTTGGCCGAGTTTTTCATTTCACACTTAAAAAGTTATGTAACCCTAGCCCTCACAAAATCTATTTAAAGAGGGTTTTAACTCTTTGGGAGGGATGTTAGAGGCTTTGTAAAGGTGTGGCCGAAAGTTTGTCTCTTGGGAGACCCTCAAAACTCTTGTAAGAAGTAAGACTTTGTGAAAACCTCTCTTCCAAAAAGGCTCTCCTCCCCCACCTCTTCTTTGTATTTCTTTTATTTCATGTTTGATTCTTGATTTTTTCTTCAAATAGTCTTCTATGTTCTTCCATATTATTATTATATTAATCTTATTAATTGGGTTGGAATCAAGAGTGTATAAAATATTGGGTTCTACCCTTTCAATCCTTTGCTTATGCAAAATGTCTCCACGATGACTACACCGCCCATGGAAGAGTAGTTCTTTTTAGTAATCGATCGACCTCTATCCTTCTTCATTTAATTATTTCGAATAATTGAGCTACTATAATTCACTTAATATGATCCATGAATTGTGTTTTTAAATTTTAAGAAACTAAGCAAGCAATTGAACAATTAACACAAAACACATTAGTTCGGGAATTGTGTAAATTGTGGGAGCGCGATCTTAATCAGTAATACAAGACCATACGGGATAAATTTATAGAGTTCAAATATAATCCCTAAAAACAATTCATCCTCATTTCTATAATGGATATGTGCTCTAATTAACTACTGACCATAATCTAACCTTAGAACAACAATCAAAGCAGGGTGCTGCGATTGCGTGTTCCGAAGCTAGCCTAGGGTTTAAGTAATTTCATCTTTGTGGTTAAGTTAACTCTTGTAGGGTTCAAAGGATAACAAATTAGGGGATCAAAATTAAGTGGATATTGATTTAAATGATAATTATTAATAATATAATGAAGAGGTAGAGTTAGATCTATTACGCCTTTTAAAATATTTTATAAAAAACATCTTTTTGTTGTGTCATTTTAATCGAACTTCATTTCAAAACTAAAAACAAAAAAAAATACAATCTTCTTCCAGAAAACTTCTTCTAGATTCATAAAGTATAAAAAACCACCCCATCCTTTCAAGTAGTGTTTTTATTATCTTTTATTTTATTTCTATAATACCTCTAAAAATTGTATTAATTCACTTTCTCCTTTGAGAGACGACCTTGGTCAGCCACTCTGCTGCACCTAAGTACCCCAAAATCACGCTAATCATTTGAGGGCACCCACGATAGTTCTCTTCCAGCGACCCTCCTCCAAGGTTCACTGTCGTGGCATGCATCCCACTTCAATACATCTGGTGATGCCACCCGCCCCCCCTGTCTGACATGGAGCCTTCGGGCGCTGCCACCTTCTCGTGGCCGGCGATGGACAACTGCCACTGCACCAGTGGTGCTACACTAGCGGAACTTCCATGAGCCACCGGTGATATTCCAGTGGTCTGATTTCATTCTGTTCTATGCCTACGGGCATCCTGGGACACCGTCTACACTGTGTGGCACTCAGTTTATCCTTGCCTCCTTGTTTTTCGGTCGCCCACGAATAATGAAACCAAACTAATAAAGGAAGAGGGTCCATGCCTTGTTTGGTTTTCCCCACTCCCTTCGCGTTAGCGTTATAAAAATGGAAGATTTGAAACATCATCAAGAGAAGATGAATTCATAAACTCTTTGAAATAAAACAAAACAAACCCCTACCTAAAGCTCATTGGAAGATGTTGTAGATGAGAAAGAAGGCTTCGTGTTCGAAGAGTGTTCGTCATCATTCATTCATTCCTCATTCTTCATTGGAGTAGGTTTCTGCTGGTGTTTCATCAGAGCTTCCCCACGTCGATCTCCAAAACCCATTCCATAGGTTAGTTTAAAAAGAATAAAAGGAACCACCCACGTTGCGGTTTATTAATGAGGTTCATTAACGAACTACAATTAATGTTCCATTAATTCAACAAACGTTGGGGTTTTGAAACCCAAGGGTCATGTCATTAATTGACACTAATTCAATATTGACGTTACACCACAGTCCCTCCATCCACCACTCAATGTTTAGAAGGGAATAAAATAACTCATGGAGTTTTTTTATTATTTTTTAGTAAAGACCAAAAATTCACTTTTTTGTCTGACCCTTGTCGGTCGAAGTTAAGATTCACCAAAGTGAATATCATCACTAAAAATTCAACAATGACCTCAGATTTTCAATCTGAGCAATGGTTAAAAATAAATAAATTCATTCCTACACGTTTAGAGGACGTACTTTAAAAAAAGATCAAAAATTATTAACAGTCACCCTCGACCCACATCGGTCGAGGTTAGGCTCCGTCTAAGGGGAAAACGCCCTAATAAACTCAAAGTTACTCTTGGATTTACAATCCGAGTTATTGTTTATGAGTTATAAGGATTTTACAATAAAATAAAATGTTACTTAATTATTTTATTTATGGCCAAAAACTTACTTTTATTATTGGCCCACACCGGCCAATGTTAGGATCTTCCTAAGGAAAGCTTACCCTCGTGACTTTATCAGTGGTCTCAGATTCTAAATCCAAGTAACCATTCTTGAGTTATAAGCATTTGAAAAATAAAATAATTGTTATTTAATTATTTTATTTACAATTATGTTAGTTTCGGGTTTTCTCACTGGATGCTTGTGCCTACTAAACATAGGTTGTGCCTAGGGTAAACCCATCATCCTGAATGCAATAGTGCCATTAGATTTCTAATATAGGCACTCGTTTAAGAGTTATTCCACTTTTTTAGGAAAACTACTCACGCACACTATTTAAAGCTGAATATTTTTCGATGGATCATTTCGGGCACTCCGGGCATCAGAATCACGTGCCATCAATTTTTTTAGTCTTGTAATAATTCCATATAATTAAAAACAATTATATAGAATTTACGGGTCTTTAAAAATTTCTTATATCTAGAAGAGGCATAAATTATATAATGACATATCAAATAACATGTTTCCCAGAAAGTAGTTATATTTAATCCAAAGGATACCTTCATGTTTATTTCAATTTATTTCTACTATGGTGAATATGATTAATTGAGTTTATTCCTTGAGGTAGAGTTTAGTTCATTAAGTATAAGATATATATATCTCATAAATTTTAAATTTTGGTAGGTGTTAAACCTCTTTATTTTCGTCAATTATTTATGATGATTAAATTAACATATAATTATATAAAACTTTAATTCTGAAATTCTAGATTAAGATTGATTTTCTAGTTATAGGAAAAACATAACTTGATATGGGAGAAAAACCTATTATTTAATATCTTTTATATATTTTTTGGGATAGATATATGAGATATATTGAATGAAAATATGTATAATAAACACTAAAATAATTTATTTGAGATTATATCACATATTGAATGGTTTATAACCAATGATGTCTATGTTAATCTCAGTTATTTTATATACCAACCTTTTCAAAAATAAACATAAAGGTTATTGGAGTATGTCTCATTCCATTGATAAATTTTATTCTGGACCTTTCTCAAGTGGATCATATTATAAAAAGAAAGGTATAATGAAATTTAATTGTCGAATAAAATTAATGGGAATTTTTCATACCCAATGATTCTATAAATAAGGATATAAAATATATTTTTCATTTATTATCACTATGTGGGAAAGGTTTAAAGAAGAATATTATAAAAAGATAAATATAGTGGTATTTAAAAAATTTAAAAAGGGAGATTACGGAACCAAATGTATTTAATGAATTTATTTGTTAGGAATTAGTAATGAACATTTCAGTATGTGTTGTGTGATGGAGTAAGATCCCAATGCATAATGTTTTTGAGATGGAGCATGGAGTTTTTATGGAACACTTGTAGTAAAGATATCATCTATTTAAATTTATTAATGATTGAAGTCATATTTTTTAATGATATTGAGGAATATTTTTCCATAAATAATTGTTAAGGATTGATGTTTCTTGGAAGGGTAATTAGTAATATCTGATGATTTTTTAGCTAATATTAATTTTGAATCAGTGAGAATTATTAAAAGAGTATAATAGTACCACCAACTATAAGTTTATATTAATGAATGTGAGAATGCAACCACTTGTTACAATGCCTAAAAAATAATTATTGAGTAATTACAGAGGGATAATGTTGTCAAAAGTGTCCATAATTAGGTACTAATAAGGAATGTTAGAAAATTTATGCTTATTGAAGCTGCACTTATAAAGGAATCACTGTTTACAAAATTGAAACACTAAATAATGAAAGGATGTTCTCTACATATTACGAGGTAAACTGAAAGAACATAATTAGAATATGAGATGCTGAAATTAATCTTGAATATTCTTTATCCAAAAGATAGAATTAGGGAATAGACATTAATTGATAATAATTTATTTATCAGATGAACTCATGGAAAATGGAATTTTAAAATATTAGTTCTAGAAGATAAATTAATTTATGATAGAAAAATCATTCAATGTAAAAAATATAACAATTTTTTAGAACAAATCATGAGTTATGTAGACATACAAAAATTTATGATGTAGACATTAATATAAAAGACTAGTTCATGACATGACCTGCTAGAATCTGTTATTTATACTTTCAATAGTGAGTAGATCCATAATCTGTTTATGGTAATGGCTACTTCACTCATCAGCCACATTTAGAAGACACTAATTGATATAATCATTGAAAATTAAAAGCCCTCTCCTCATGCAGGATGAATGGCCATGCACATAGATGCTCATGTGTATTACAAAATTTAAATAGGTTCTATCAGTAATACCCTCTATAATTTGAATATTTTACAAATATTGGTTGTGATTGGATGGTCCCAATATTTTTAGGACAAATGAACCAACATTACAATCATGGAGACGGTAGTCTGTACGTACGCATGAGTAACATTCCCATTTTTTAACAATCATTATGGAAAGAAATTAAGTAACATTTTTCTTTCTAAAATTATCATTATATCATAAATTCCATTTTATTAAATAATATATACTTATATATATAATTCTTTTGATGTAAGTTAATCACATCTTGTTGAGGAGGTGGTAGTCAACATGTCCACGAATGATGTTATCACTTTTTCAGTGTGTTAAAAAAAATTAAAAAATTAAATATTATATTTTAAAATTTTAATTATGTATGTAATATCATATATATATATATATATATATATATATTACTTATATAAAAAATAATAATTTAAACTATCCTTAATAAATTCCATGTAATGTGGGAAGGTATCACATCGCTTTGAGGAGATAGTATTCCACACGTTCTCAAATGATGTTATCATATTTACATAAAATAGAAAGAATGAAGGTATGTGTTATATAAATATTCAATAAGTATAAATAAAATATAAATATAATATATATCATATAAAAATATTGTTCATAATTATTCCCAACCATGAGAGGTGTTTAAGGAAAAATGAACAAAATTGTTTCATGAGAAAATAGTTCATCGTACAAAAATGGAAATTTTATTGTCTGTTTGATGGAAATGTGTGTAGGTGTAGGTAAAACCATTAAAATACAAAAATAAAATTATATTTATTATACTTATTTAATTATATAATAATTTAATCACAATAATTTAATTATCATAGAAATAAATAAAACCTAAATTCACATTAAAGAATGTAACCTCTTTTTCAGGTACCTCCTTCTGGTTTCCACCAAAGGGATTATTTGGTTTGATTTATACCAAAAGTGAGGAATATAGGTTGAGGGGATGGATTTTTTGAGCTTATTTGATAATGTTTTTGATTATACAAAGGGCTTGAAATTTTTGATTAAGTGATGAGGAGAGGAGGCCTTTTATAAGTGGGGAAGAGGACACATTAGGCTCTCTTGAAAAGATTTGAGTGCTCCCCACGTTTTAATTATACCCTAATGATTAAAAATAGAACCTTATAGATCCTCATAAGATTAATGTTTTAAATATGCCCTTTTAATAATTTTTATACAAGTTTAGGATCATTTTTACACCATATTTTCCAAGTTTAATCTTTAATTAATCTTGTTTTTCATAATCACTATAATTAATTTAATTTACTTTCACTAATATTTTTGGAAATAAAACTATGTTTCCCTTAATATAATTTATAAATTAGGATAATTCCAAATATTTAATCCATTTTACCAAATTCCAACCCCATATGTGGAATTTATTAATTTAAAATTAATATGAGAGATGGGACGACAAAGAGGGGCTTTTTAGTAAAATTTCAAAGGATTGCTAAGTTATTATATCTATATTCAATGTGAAATTGTTTCAAATGAAGCAAATTATTTTAAATGATAGAAAATTTATCTAATTATACATTAAAAACAAATAAAAAACATAATTTAAGTATATAAATAAATTGGAAAAAAATTAGTATTGAACTAAAATTCAGTATTATTCACCATTCAAAAAAATATGAATGTTCTCAGAAAAATATGAAAAATTTACCCATGGTAAATTTTTATATTTGACTTTCAAAAATGAAGTTCATGTTTTCATATAAAAATTATAAAAGTCTAAAATTTTAGTTGTAAAATAGGTGTTCCGCAAAAAGGCGATCAAATTGCTTTTTTGAAAAATAGATTTTTTAAGCGTAAAACTGGATTTTTTTCTTATCTTATGAATATGAAATTTATTTTATCAATGTAAAAACATTTATAAAAAAGTGTAAACATAATATATTTAGTTATATTCACACTTTCCAAAATAACATCTAGGCAATAGCAACATATTAAAATAATAATATTAATAATATATTATTGTTTCGTATAACTTAGTATTACGTGAAATAAATGATTTTGAAGAACTCATTGTTGAGTTTTGGGTACACTATTAGATGTAGCATCCCTTTTAGGGTAAAATTACTATTTGTTCATAAATATATGAAAATATGTATTCTATCATTACCTGGGATGTGACAAAAATGACCGAAATTGGATTTATAGAAATATTATTGAACTAATTTACTTTAAATCAAAAATTAAATATAATTTTACTTTATAAATATTTAAAAAAATGCATTTTTCAATTAAAATACAGAATTTTTTACAATTCATCCAAAAAAAATATTATTTTCAGAATATTTCTAAAAATTAACCTTATAAAAATTTTAAATTATATTTTAAAAAATTAATTTTATTTTTTCAAATAAAAGTTTTAAATGTGGGAAAAATATTTCAAACAAAATCTACAAATGTGATGAAATGGTGGGTTTTGAGAACTGTATTATTCCAGAACAAGATGATTTTATACAAAATATATTCTTTATAATAAAAATAGTATTAATATTAATTAATTTTTTTTGATATATAGTCAACACATCTCATTTAAAACATTACTCATTTGGGATAATTTGAATTAATTAAATTGAGAAACATAATGTTCTCTAAAATAGTTTTTAGAAAAATATTGTTTTTAACCCCAAAAATAAACATATACAAAAATATAATATAATGGTGATTAAAAAGTAATTAAATTGATTAAAAATAAATAAAAAATAATTATGTTACATGAAATCTTATAAAAAAATAATGTGACTTTTAATCACATAATTTGTTAAAAATAAATGGCATTTTTACTAAATAAATATTTTTCACTATTCTATAGAAATTCATTATTTTTCGAGAATTCAAAAACATTCACCCAAACAGAATTTTGATATTCCATTTTAAAACACGATTTTTATTTTATAAAATACTTTATATAAATGTTCTAAAATTTTATTATAATATTATTTTCATGAAAATTGATATAAAATAATTTTTGAAGAAAAACAAATCTCAAGGATAAAATTACTTTACTAAAAATTGATTGATTATTTACTAAAAATTTATCAATAATTTTTATATAGTGTGAAATATATATTTCATAAAGTAGTTAATACAATTCATACCAACCAATTTAATAGCTAGGATATAACGGTTATATATATCATGGGTCATTTTTGCTCGTTGTATCATGTTAAATACACTATCAAACATAAAAATATCATGGTTTTATGTACCAAAAGATATAATGAGATTAAATTTATTTGACAATAAATATATTTTGAAGTATCATGGTGTTATATTCTTATATAAGTTTAGTGTTGTGTGTCTTTTATGATATAAAATATAATTTTCATCTTTTAAAATCTTAGGGTGTTACATGGATAATATGAATTTTGTCACGACCCGTCCCCAGGGGACCGTGCCGTGACTACACCATGCTCGTCTTCTATAGGTCAGGGGTTGGTGACTAGCACTGGAAAGGCATATCTCTAAAATGGGAATGCATTTCCTTTAAACCTGCAAACACATAGACCAGGAACATAACAAGAACAAACCACAAAGTATAACCGCTGAACGTAAAAGAGTAAACTGAAGCAGAATGGGCCAGAATTCAAACCAAACTGAAAGAAAAATTCAGCTGAAAGGAAAACCTTCTTCAGAGGTCATCCTCCAAGGATCCTACCTGAAGGGAAGGTACTACTCATCATTTTTTGTCACTGCCGCTCACCATGTCTATCTATCACCTTTGAGCACCGTCTAGTCATGGCTCCCAAATCTCAGTCAAAGTTGTCTGTCATCTGTACAAGGCACAACAAGGTGTGGGTGAATCCCATGCTGGGGTGAGTATAGAAATACCATGTAGGGACCCCAAGACCCTAGAATATCTCCCATAATTCCACAAAGGAAAAACCACAAAGCATGATCTCAATGAAAAAGTAAAAATAAAAGACTCAACTCAAAAGAGGTATATAACACAAAGAATAGAAATAATGATGATTAGTTGTAAAGATAATACATCTTATTCCAATGAGAAGTACCATTGTTGAACTATGAAGAAGTTGCTCTGTCACTGATCCACACAAGATCGTAAGTCACTGATCCTCACAGGGTTGTAAGTCGTTGATCCACATAGGGTTGTAAGTCATGGATCCCTGACAGGCCTCTCTAAGGCTGGTCCTCGTCAAGTCATTCTACTACTGATTCACACAGGGTCGTAAGTCGTTGATCCACACAGGGTCATAAGTTGTCGATCCACACAAGGTTATAAGTCGTCCATCCACACCGGATCATAAGTCGTCGATCCACAGAGGGTCATAAGTCATTGATCTACACAGGGTCATAATTCATTGATCCATAGTAGGTCTCTCTAAGGATGGTCCACGTCGATTTGCACTACTACAGATCCACATAGGTTCATTCTGATGTCAATCCATAAAGGGTCATAAGTTACTTGATATTTAGCCACAAGATTCTCAAACTTGGTGCGCTTGAGTTTTTGAGAAACCACTCCCAAGATATCATACATACCTCAATTTCCACGAAGTCTCATGAGGAAGTAACCTGATGAATCGCAATTTCATAAGGGTTCCAACGCAATAGATGGTGCATCAATCGGATCGTCAGTCTGTAAGTTATAGGCATTTTAGTGTCAGGGGCCCGGTTGGATTCGAGTCCGATCCAACCCGGTCATCCTCCAACTTTCCTCAAAACCCAAGCGTGGTATTTCAAAAGGACTGCCTCATCCTAAGGGTTCCATCACTGAAGACGATTCATCAAACGGACGTCCGGCTTAGGAGATATTCCCCTTTAAGAGAAATTGGGCCTAAAAAGGGGATGGTTCCGGTCTGACCTGGTCAGACCAACCCATCCCAGTCTGTTGGGCCCGGCTTGAACCAGATGGGCTCGTCCCAGTCTGGATGAACCCAATCTAGCATGCACTACTGGAATTTGGTCTTTTCCCAACGGTAGTATACGAACGGTTTATTTAAACCGTTGGTGTAGTGAGCCTTTGCCAACGGTTTATTTAAACCGTTGGAAAAGGGAATTTCTGTGGACCTTTTCCCAACGGTTCACTGGAACCGTTGGGAAATGGGTGCTAAACTCACACATTTCCCAATGGTTCCAGTGAACTGTTGGGAAAGATGTGCCTTTGCCAACGGTTTTTATAAACCGTTGGCAAAGGTTTTCCCCAAATTGTAGATCGCGATCTACTCTCCCCATTCGGACAGAGCCCTAATCTATTCGCTTTGTTTCTCTCGCGAACCCCATCCGAATCTCTTTTGCTCCACTGCTCTCGTGAACCCCCCATCCGAACACCATCACCCCCCATCCCAACAAGTACACCCCCATCCTAATAGGTAAAATTTGATCTCAACCATATTGTTGTAGTTGTTTTAATGAATAGATTTTTTCCAGGTGTTGGTGGTTTACTTGATTATTGAAATTAATATCTAAATAGGATATTGTTTGTGTTTGTGAAGACTTCTTTAATGTTTTTATATTCTATGTTTGGAAGGAGAGTGTTCAAAACATGTAAATCAGAGTTGGGGGAGGCTATCATGAACGTTTACATGTTTTGGATAATGGATTGTGGGAATTATGGATTGTGTTCAAACCAATTTGATATGTTTTGGATAATGGATTGTGGGGGTAGGGGGTGTCCACGGGGGTGGGTGGGTTGTCCACGGGGGTGGGCGGGGCTGTCCACGGGGGTGGGCGGGGCTGTCTACGGGGTGTGGGTTGTCCTAGGGGTCTGGGTGGGGTGTCCTGGTGGGGGAGGGGTGTGTAGGGTGTCTAGGGGGGTGGTATGTCTAGGTGGTGGTGGTGGGGTTACAGGGGAGGGGGGTGTGGGCTGTTTGGGAGGGTTGGAGGGGCTATCCAGGGGGGTACGGGGGTGGGCGGGCTATCCACAAGGGTGGACGGGATGTCCACGGGGGTGGCCGGGCTGTCAAGGAGGGGTGGGCGGGCTGTCCAGGGGGGTGGGTGGGCTGGCCACGGGGGGTAGGGGTGTCCAGGGGGTGGGCGGGCTATCCAAGGGGGTGGGGGCTGTCCATACGGAGAAGGGGTGTCAAGGGGGGTGGTTGGGCTGTCCATGGGGGTGGTTGGGCTGTCTAGAGGGTAGTGGGTGTCCACGGGGGTGGGCGGGGCTGTCCAGGGGGTGTGGGTTGTCCCGGTGGTCTGGGTGGGGTGTCCTCATGGGGGAGGGGTGTGTTGGGTGTCCAGGTGGGGTGGTATGTCTAGGTGGTGGTGGTGGGGTTGTAGGGAAGGGGGTGGGTTGTTTGGGAGGGTGGGTGGGGCTATCCAGGGGGGTACAGGGTGTCTAGGGGGGTACGGGGGTGGGCGGGCTGTCCACAAGGGTGGACGGGCTGTCCACGGGGGTGGCCAGGCTATCAAGGAGGGGTGGGCGGGCTGTCCAGGGGGGGTGGGTGGGCTGGCCACAGGGGGTAGGGGTGTCCAGGGGGTGGGCGGACTATCCAAGGGGTGGGGGCTGTCCATAGGGAGAAGGGGTGTCGAGGGGGTGGGTGGGCTGTCAACGGGGGTGGTTGGGCTGTCTAGGGGGTAGGGGGTGTCCACGGGGGTGGGTGGGTTGTCCACGGGGGTGGGCGAGGCTATCCACGGGGGTGGGAAAGGCTGTCCACAGGGGTGGGCGGGGCTGTCTAGGGCGTGTGGGCTGTCCTGGGGGTCTGGGTGGGGTGTCCTGGTGGGGGAGGGGTGTGTGGGGTGTCCAGGGGGGTTGGTATGTCTAGGTGGTGGTGGTGGGGTTGCAGGGGAGGGGGGTGTGGGCTGTTTGGGAGGGTGGGCGGGGCTATCCCGGGGGGGTACGGGGTGTCCAGGGGGGTACGGGGGTGGGCGGGCTGTCCACAAGGGTGGAAGGGCTATCCATGGGGGTGGTCGAGCTGTCAAGGAGGGTTGGGCGGGCTGTCCAGGGGGGGTGGGTGGGCTGGCCACGGGGGGTAGGGGTGTCCAGGGGGTGGGCGAGCTTTCCAAGGGGGTGGGGGGATGTCCATAGGGAGAAGGGGTGTCGAGGGGGGTGGGCGGGCTATCCAAGGGGGTGGTGCTATAGTGGTTTTGGATTTTTTGAGGTAATCATAGTGTATTATAAACCCTCATTTGTTCCATATTAATTTAAATTGATTTAATATCATTTTTTCACACACACCATTATATCCTCTCAAACTATATTTAGATTGTATTTTCATTCGTATGGTGTTAAATATTTTAGTAAATGTTCATACTAGCTTCTTTTATGTGTTCTAGGGGTTTAGACTAATGACAGGGCTGCATGATTATTGTGGGGGTATTCTTTTCATATAAATTTACCTGTACACCCCGACCCCCTTGGACAACCTGACCACCCCCACGGACAGCCCGCCCACCTGGACACCCCGACCCCCCTAGATAGCCCCCACCCCTGGACACCTCCGACCCCCAGGACGGCCCCACCACCCCCTAGACACCCCGCACCCCCCTGGACACGCCACACCCCCCTTGGACAGTCCCACCACTCCCATGATCCTCATCCTACTCCTCATCCTGATCTACTTGAAGAAGTTAAAGTATAAAACTCATATACTCCCGACATGACCCTTAAGGATTATGTATTCCTTGATCCACTTCCAATATCTTACTGGTCAATCCGTGAATATAGGCATTTGAAATTTTGTATCTTATTTTCTTATATACACTGTATTTTGTTGTATTTCTTAATATGATTCTCATATAGAGTAATGTGTCAGTTATGCTTTTATATAGAGTATACAATTGTCATTTACGTAAATATTTTTTCGATTAAACTTTAATATTATTAAATTGCTTTGAAATGACTTATTGCGATTTTTTTACAGAATGGATAGAAGTTGGATGTACGAAACTGATCGGATTTCAACCGATTTTCAAAATAATTTGAACAACTTTCTAGATTTTGAATTTGACAAGGCTTCAGATAGTGGTCGCATACACTGCCCATGTTTTAATTATGTTGAAAGACCTTGGTTGATCCGTGAAGCAGTTAGCTATCATATAACCAAATATGGTTTCCAAACAAACTATTATGTGTGGTATCACAATGGAGAGAAAATGGAATCTCAAAATGTTGATGATCCAAATGATAGGACTGAATTGGAGAGTTTGATATATGATCGGGTTCCATTTATTCGACATCCTGAGAAGGAAAGGATGTCCAGCCAACAAGATTTGAATACAAGCACACATGATGCGTCCAATGAAAATGATGATGTTGATAGGGTGAAAAAACTAAATGATGCTGCGACGACTCCAGTATATCGGCAATGTGATAAAATGAAAAAGTTGTAATTTTTAATCTGATTGTTTCATGGGAAAACTATGTATGGGATTTCAAATACTGCAATTGATTATATTCTTACCTTCTTGAATGACTTACTTCCAGATGATTCAAATATTCCCTCAAACCACTATATGGCATGGAAGTTGGTTTATGAACTTGGATTCTCAAAAAAAAATCATGCTTGCCCGAATGATTGCAGCTTATTTTGGGAGGAAATTGCTGAAAGAAATGATTGTATAAAATGCGGAACCTTCCGATGGAAGCCAAAAGATGATGGAACACCATCTCATGTGCCACAAAAAGTAATGTGGCACTTTCCATTGATCCCCAGATTACAGAACCTTTTCATGTCTGATGAAATATCCGTAAAAATGCGATGGCATGACACTGAGAGAAAAAAGAATAATGAAGAGTTGGTTCACCCTGCAGATGGATTTGCATGGAAGATATTTGATGCTCGATATCCTGAATTTCCAGCCGACGTGCGTAATGTGAGACTGGGTCTTTCATGTGACGGTTTTAATCCATTTGGGCAGATGCTTACTTCGCACAGCACATGGCCGGTTTTCATACACATTTATAACCTTCCCCCTTGGTTGTGTATGAAAAATCCTTACACTTTCTTGAGTATACTGATATTTGGACCTTCTGATCCCGGCAATGATATAGATGTATACATGCAACCTTTAATAAAAGATTTTAAACTTCTTTGGGATGTGGTTGTGCCCACATACGATGCATGTTCGAAAGACATATTTCAGATGCGTGCTGCACTTATGTGGACTATCAATGATTTTCCTGCTTATGCAATGATGTCTGGATGGAGCATAAAAGGAAAATTGTCATGTCCTGTTTGTATGAAGAATACTCGATCGTGAAGAATGAAATATCATCGTTGTTTTAGTTTTATCGGACATCGACGATTCTTTCCAATATACCATCCATATAAAAAACAATCGTCAAAGATTTGACAATACCATAGAGAATGATGATCCACCTCAGTGTATGTCTGGAACTGATGTTCTTAATGAATTGAAAGATTTCAGTTATTCATTTGGGAAGAGTGTAATGAAATCTAGAAAGAGTAAAAATGTTTCCAATGATACCTATTACAATTGGAAGAAGAAGAGTATATTCTTTGAGTTGTCATATTGGTCAACCAACTTGTTACGTCATTGCTTAGATGTAATGCACATTGAAAAAAATATATGTGAAATGTTTCTTTTGATTCTTCTAAATGTCAAGGGGAAGACAAAAGATGATTTACGATCTCAGCGCGACTTGGTAGATTGGGGGATCAGACCAGAACTGCATCCTGTCTGTATCAGTGAAAATAAATGGAAAGTTCCATATGCTTCTTATGTGATGACTCCTGCTGAAAAAAATCAATTTCTGGAAGTGCTAGAGACTATTAAAGTTCCTGATGGCTATTCAAGCAATATATCAAAACGGGTCAATAGAAAAGAGTTGAAGTTGAAATCTTTGAAGACTCGTGATTATCACGTCCTTTTGCATGAGTTGATTCTAATAGCAATCTGTCATCTCTTGTCCAATAATGTTAGAGTCTCAGTTATTCGGTTGTGGTATTTGTTTAGAGATCTTTGTGCTAAGAGGTTGTCCAAATCCCTCGTGCAAAAATTGTTGGCAGAGACACCATTAATTTTGTTTGAGTTAGAGAAAATATTCCCTCCATCATTTTTTACATGCATGTTGCATCTGACTGTCCATCTTCCGACCGAAATACTTCTTGGAGGACCCGTTGCTTTCTGTTGGATGTATCCAACTGAAAGAAACATGTGCACATTGAAATCATATGTTCGGAACAGTAATTATCCTGAAGGTTCTATTGTGAACGGTTACTTGGCTCAAGAATGTATGAATTTCTTCTCAATGTATTTGTCTGATCATACTACGAGAATAAACAGACCAATGAGAAATGAAGAAGAACAGTATGGAAAAATTGAACCCAGTTTTCCATCACTTCCTCAGAAAGGAGGAATTCTGGGATCATATACATTGATAACATTAAGCCTTGAAGAGCGAGAGATGGCACATCGCACAGTGTTGTTCAATTTTGATTTGTTCGATGAGTATATAAAGTAAGTTAATTGTACATGTATCTCTTATATTATCTCTTGTAATTTTAAATATTTGTTAAACTATTATTATTTTTATCTACAGGGAACATAAAGAATTGATATAAAGAAATCATCGTTCTTTATCTTTGAGAAAGAAGGAGACTTTGCATAGAAAAGGGTTTTCTGCTTGGTTGAAATTGAAGGTAAAAATATTTCTGTAATAACTAATTAAAAATAATATTTAATTAAGTTTACTATTTGTTTATATTTCAGGTATCGAGTTTGCCTATAGACTCTGTTTATGAGGAAATAAGAGCTTTGTCTTTTGGTCCTAATACCATGGTTCGTGCTTGTAAATCACTTGTGATCAATGGATACAAATTTTTTATCACTGAACGAGCAAGAAACATGAGAACACAGCATAATGGTGCTATGCTAACTGCCACAACAGACTATTATGCCAGTTCATCGGACACTAGACCTCGTTCTGAAAATGTTGCTTATTATGGTGTCGTGGAGAAAATAATAATTTTGGATTATTACTCTCATGGTCGAGTCACGATGATGAAATTTCAATGTTTTGATTCAATGACGAGGCAAGGCACCTTTATTGATGATTGTGGATTTAGAGTTATTGACATGACTCGCACTCTTGCCACTGATGAACCATACGTATTGGCATCAATGGTGAAACAAGTTTTTTATGTCAAAGATCGTCGTCATCCTAAATTCGGTGTAATTATTGAAGTAAATCCCAGACATGTTTTTGATGATGGTGATGATGAAGTTCACACTATCCCTACTACAATTAGAAGAAATCCATTTATTACTTATGATGACCCCAACAGCTCAATTGTCAGAGTTGATTGTGAACCCGAAGTTGTGGTGGGAAATATATAGAATCATATAGTCGTGTTATCACCTACATGTTTCACCTACATCATTCAGAGTGTGTATCCTAGTACTTACCTTCATAACACCATAAATCTTCTGTTTCATTATGTTCTTTTTATCATAATGATTTTTCTATATTTTGTTTTTTGGTTTACACATTAGTTATCTGTTTCTAATTACTTCCATGTTTTTTTTCATTGTAGGAAATGACACCCATTGAAGAGAGGCGGCGGAAAAAGATGACAGATAATAATCGTCGGATGGTACAGATGGGTGTTCCTCCACTCATCCCTGTTGTGAGTATTTTATTTCAAATATAAATATTTCAATAATTTATAATATCATGTGTTTACTTTTCTGTCAAACTTTTTTTCAGGATCTACCCCCTAGACGACAGATATATGACGAGGAGCCTGATATTTCTCCCAATAGAGAGGTTGGTGGTATGAGGGCTCGTGGGGCGAGAGTTAGACGATCCACTACCACAGACGTATCTTCTACGACCTATTTTGATCCTGGCGTGTCTTCAGGGACATATGAGATATTTAGACCTCCGATGTTTACACTACCAGCTGGCCAGACGTCTATGCCATCATCTTTTGCTTCTGGTTCATTATCTCCAGGTTATTATATTCCACCTTCTTCGACTCCTGCTGCGACACAGTATGTGGTTGAGGAGAATACACTGAGGGACACTCCACCTGTACAGGATATTCCTTCAGCTTCTGCACCCATTGATCCGACTACCACAGGTATATTTATATAACTCTGACAAATTTTTATACAAAAATTTATTTTTATTATAACTTGTATTGATATTATTTTTCTTTAATAACAGATTCATCTACAGATAGGAGGCGGGGGAGGGGGCGTACTCGCTTGCATGCGGTATGGAACCGCCAGACACAGTTGATGGTAGAATACAATGTTGATGGAAAAATGATTGAGAAATCTGGGCAAAAATGTCGGGGTTTTTTGGCGACGCAAGCCAAATACTCCGATATCATTCCGGTCAGCCCTCTCTCTTGGAGACATTTGCCACCCGAAGCCAAGGATAACGTGTGGGCACAAATATGGGTAAAAAATCTATTGGATTTAATGTAGTATATTTTTGTATTTAAATGAACTAATCAATTTGGTTTCAGCTTCGGTTTAACTTCCCTGATGGCGAAGGTGCACGACCAATGCGTTTAAAATAGCTAGGAGAGCTTTGGAGAGCTTATAAGCATGAGCTATATGTTGGCTGGTGTGATAGAGTGGGCACGGAGTTAGAGACACTACCTATCCTGGATGACTGCCCGATAGAGAAATATCGCCAAATGATTACCCATTGGGCGACTGCCAAATTTCAGGTATTAATCTCATTTGAGTTATTTAAATGAGAGTTTTCATATTTTGCATTAATATAATTTTATTAATTATTAATCATTATTTAGGAATCTTCTGAAAAAACAAAAAAACGTTGATTAAAAGAAATACCTCCACACTTTGGGGTGCACAACAATGTCAGATCATGAGAGGCAGCAGGTACGATATAGTTGTTTATAATTTTTCTTTAGGACTTTCCCTTTTTATTGGATCCTACTTAAATTATGTGATTTATTGAATAATGAATATATGATTATACTTTCACTTTATACTGTTTCAATGTCATTACAGAAGCCCAAAATGAGTATTGAAGGACGTATCCCTCGAGAAAATTTTTTTTTCTCGAGTAGAAGAAAAAAAGATGGAACTGCGGTAAATGAACCGACCCAAGAGAAGATTGTAAGTTTTAATTTGTTTATTTAAATGTTTAATATCTAATTTAAAATTTAATAATCTATTAATATTTTTTACAGGCTACTTTATAGGTTCTTGATGCCCAGGAGCCTGACAATTTTGGTCCACATGATCATTTATATCAGGTTTTTGGAGATGAGCACTCTGGTCGAGTACGCTGCCGACCTGGTAAGAATATAGTCCCAACGAGGTATTGGTCGTCTCCAGGTATCCATTCTAGTACCACCGAGTTGGAACAGGTCAACGAGCATGCAAGACAGTCTGAAAAAAGGGTCATAGAGTTGTAAGTACAAGTTCAAACAAGAGACAGAGAATTTATGAAACTGATGAGAGCTTTATCTTCATCACTTCCACCAGAGGCTAGTGCGGCTTGTCAGACATTTATGTCGTCGATGGGTGCATCATTCAATGCACTAGGTGGCAGCTATAGTGGAGATCGAGATGATGAAGTTCCTGGTGATGACGAGGATGCTGAAGAGGAATAGGGTGAGGATGAGGATGTGGACGAGGGCGAGGATGGGGCTGAGGGAGAGGATGGGGTAGAGGGCGAGGATGATGTCGAGGACGAGGACGACGACGAGGACAGAGATGGCGGCGAGGATGAGGCTGATGATGATATTAGTGATGGTGATGGTGATCAGAGGCAGATTGATCCATTATATTTTTGAATTCTGTATAACTCTTTATTTTTGAACATGGTTTTCCACTTTGGGGTTTTCCTCTGCTTCATAGGGACGTTGCATTCAGATTCTGTTTTTTGCACTTGATTCTTATTGTATGATTAGTCTACTACATAGACCTTTAGTATTCCTTGGTACTGTGATGCTCATTTTTCTATATTTGTTTTACTTAGCTTTCTTATATAGCCATGTATTTCATGTTTATGCATGTGGAAGGTGATATGGAAAATGTGCTTTGAAGTAGTGGTCGGCACCACTCAAAGTGTCAAACAATTACTTGAAATGGACAGGATTTTAAGTGAAAACAACAACTGGCATATGGAAAACAGACCAAACGCATTCGGATTCTATTTAAACTATAGGACAATGATCCATGGGTCATATGTGACGTGTACGAGTCAACCCCGCCTCAATCCGAGGTCCGGTGTGGCCGGTACCACTCAGAGTATCTTTCTTTTGTTTAAAATGGATGCGCTTTTAAGTAAAAAAAACCACATACGGAAAACTGACCAGACACATTAAGATACTGTTGATACTTTAGGAAATGTATCCATGGGTCATTTGTGGCGTGTAGGAGTCAACCCCGCCTCAATCCGAGGAGCGGTGTGGCCGGAACCACTCAAAGTGTCTAACTTTTATTTGAAATGGACATGATTTTAAGTGAAAACAACAACTGGCATACAGAAAACTGACCAAAGACATTCAGATACTGTTGATACTTTAGGAAATGTATCCATGGGTCATATGTGACGTGTATGAGTCAACCCCGCCTCAATCCGAGGGCCGGTGTGGCTGGGACCACTCAAAGTGCCTTTGTTTTGTTTCAAATGGATGTGCTTTTAAGTAAAAAAAACCACATACAAAAAACTGACCAAACGCACTCGGATATTGTTGATACTTTAGGACATGTATCCATAGGTCATTTTTGACGTGTACGAGTCAACCCCACCTCAATCTGAGGGCCGGTGTTGCCAGGACCACTCAAAGTTTGTCACTTTTCTTTGAAATGGACAACGATTTAAGTTAAAACAACAACTGACATACAGAAAACCAACCAAACGCATTCGGATTCTGTTCAAACTTTAGGAAAACGATCCATGGGTCATATGTGACGTGTATGAGTCAATCACGCCTCAATATGAGGGCCAGTGTGTCCGGGACCACTCAAAGTGTGTCACTTTTCTTTGAAATGGACAACAGTTTAAGTTAAAACAACAACTGACATACGGAAAACCGACCAAACACATTCGTATTATGTTGAAACTTTAGGACAATGATCCATGGGTCATATGTGATGTGTACGAGTCAACCCCGCCTCAATCTGAGGAACAGTGTGACCAGTACCACTCAAAGTGTCAAACTTTTCTTTGAAATGAACACCAATTTAAGTTAAAACAACAACTGATATACCGAAAACCAACCAAACGCATTCAGATTTTGTTGAAAATGTAGGAACACGATCCATGGGTCATATGTGACGTGTACGAGTCAACCCCGCCTCAATCCGAGGGTCGGTGTGGCTGGTACCACTCAAAGTGTCTTTCTTTTGTTTAAAATGGATGCGCTTTTAAGTAAAATAAACGACATATGGAAAACCGACCAAACACTTTCAGATTCTGTTGAAACTTTAAGAAAATGATTTATGGGTCATTTGTGATGTGTACGAGTCAACCCCACCTCAATCCGAGGCGCGTTGTGGCCGACACCACTCAAAGTGTCTAACTTTTATTTGAAATGGACAGGATTTTCAGTGAAAACAACAACTTCCATGCGGAAAACTGACCAAACACATTCAGATTCTGTTGAAACATTAGGACAATGATCCATGGGTCATATGTGACGTGTATGAGTCAACCCCGCCTCAATCCGAGGGCCGGTGTGGCCGAGACCACTCAAAGTTTGTCACTTTTCTTTGAAATGGACAACGGTTTAAATTAAAACAACAATTGACATACGGAAAACGGACCAAAGGCTTTCGGATACTATTGATACATTAGGACATGTATCCATGGGTCATATGTGATGTGTATGATTCAACCCCGCCTCAATCTGAGGGCCGGTGTGGCCGGGACCACTCAAATTGTCTTTCTTTTGTTTAAAATGGATGCGCTTTTATGTAAAAAAAACCACATACAGAAAACTGACCAAACACATTCGGATACAGTTGATACTTTAGGACATGTATCCATTGGTCATTTGTGACATGTATGAGTCATCCCCGCCTCAATCCGAGGTGTGGTGTGGCCGACACCACTCAAAGTGTCTTTCTTTATTTTAAAATGGATCCGCATTTAAGTAAAAAATGACATACGGAAAACTGACCAAACGCTTTCGGATTCTATTGAAACTTTAGGACAATGATCCATGGGTCATTTGTGACGTGTATGATTCAACCCCGCCTCAATCTGAGGCGCGGTGTGGCCGGCACCACTCAAAGTGTTTCACTTTTCTTTGAAATGGAAAATAGTTTACGTTAAAACAACAACTAACATACGAAAAATAGACCAAAGGCATTCGGATACTGTTGATACTTTAGGACATGTATCCATGGGTCATTTGTGATGTGTAAGAGTCAACTCCGCCTCAATCCGAGGCGCGGTGTGGACGACACCACTCAATGTCTCTATTTTATTTCAAAAGGAAATCATTTTTAGTGAATAAAACTGAAATTTACACTCATCAACGACTCTTTTTCATGAGTTTGGTAGTTTCACTCATGGGGTCATAAGTGACGAGACTCCTAAGAAAATATCTTTTCACCATATATTATAAACAATACAAGTTCAATGCAAAATTCATCACAAATCATTACATACCCAAACCTAGTATCACAAAAAAAATGGGATTTGAGTCAATTTGAATGTCTTATTCAACTCTAATAGATATTTATCAAACTATTATTCCTATTAGAATTTGATGGGTGAGTTGAATTACCACTGGATGATTGTTTTCATATGTGTTTTTTTGGGCTATTTTAGGTGTTTTTTATACTGTTTAATGTCTTTATGTGGCTTTTGTGATATTTTTTATGAAGGTTTATAGTGGAGGGTATACTGAGAGCTGTTGTGCACTATTTTTTTATGCAGGTGTAGCTTCTGGGGGGGCTTTTGGGCGCTATTGTGCAGCAGTTTTGGGAAACTCTTTACCAACGGTTTTGAACCGTTGGTAAATTGATTTCCAGAATTCTCGAGCACCTATACCAACGATTTAAATGAAACCGTTGGTAAAGGGCTTTCCCCACGCCTTACTAGCCAACGGTTTGGAAAACTGTTGGTATACCCTATACCAACGGTTTTCCAGCCTATAGCAATGGTTATAAACTGTTGGTGTAGCCTAATTTTCCACTAGTGATGTTGGGATGTGGGCTCGGCCCGCTGGCCGTTGGCTCGGCCTGGCCCAACCGGTTGCACGCGAGGGTCTGCTCCCCTTCCGAACGGAGTAAGTCCGTTCGGGTTCCACCATCAGCGGCGCCAGTTAGCACCGCTCCACCTGACCAGTCTGTGTGGATCGGTCAATAATTGGACCCTCGGACACATGTCTACCCTCCTCCAGGGCTTAAAGCCATGACCCTCCTCTGTGGCGCGCAGCCGAGGCACGCCGCGCACTTCAACGCAACCGATGATGGCCAGTTTCCATCGCACCAGTGGTGCTACACTGGTGGAACTTCCACGGGCCACCGGTGATATTTTGGTGGTCTGATCTCATTCTGGTATGTGCCTATGAGCATCTCGGGACACCACCTACACTGTGTGGCACTCGTTTTAGCCTTCCCTCCTTGTTTCTCAGTCGCCAATGAATAAAGTAACCAAACTAAGAACGGCAGAGGTTCCAAGCCTTGTTCGGTTTGGCCCACTCCCTTCGCATTAGCGTTATGACAAGGGAAGAGTTGAAACATTATCATGAGAATATGAATTCATAATCTCTTAGAAATAAAACAAAACAAACCCCTACCTATAACTCATTGGAAGACACTGCAGATGAGAAAGAATGTTCCGTATTCGAAGAGTGTTCGTCGGTTTTCGTTCATTCCTCATTCTTCGTTGGAGTAGGTTTCTTCCAGCATTTCATCAGAGCTTCCTCACATCAATCTCCAAAACTCATTCCATAGGTTTGTTTAAAAATAAGAAAAGGAACCACCAACATTTCATTTTAATAATGTGGTTTATTAATGAACTGCAATTAATATTGCATTAATTGAATGAACGTTGTGGTCACACAACCCAAGGTTCGTGTCCTTAAATGACTCTCATTCAAGCCTGATGTTACACCGCGGTCCCGCCATCCACCGCTCAACTGTGAGAAGTGAATAAAATAACTCATGGAGTTATTTTATTATTTTTTTTGTAAAGTCCAAAAATTAACTTTTTTGTCTGACCCTTACTGGTCGAAGTTAAGCTTCACCTAAGTGGATCCCAGTGCTACGAATTCAATGTTGCCCTTATATTTTTCATCCGATAAATGATTCAAAAGATATAAATTCGCACTCACAAGTTTACTGAACGTACTATAAAAAAAGTTCAAAAATTATTAACAGCCACCCTCAACCCGCAACAGTCAAGGTTAGGCTCTGCCTAAGGGGAAAACTCCCTCGCGAAATCAAAGGTACTCTTCGATTTCCAATCCGAGTTACCATTTAGGAGTTATAAGGATTTGAAAATAAAATAATTTTTTCTTAATTATTTTATTTGTGGCCAAAAACTAACCTCCATTGTTGGCATGCATCGGCCAGTGTTAAGATCTTCCTAAGGAATGTATACCCTCATGAGTTCAGCGGTGGTATTAGAGTTTTAATCCAAGTCATCATACTTGAGTTATAATCATTTTAAATATAAAATAATTTTTATTTAATTATTTTATTTACGATTATTCCATTTTTAGGTTTTCTTAATAGAGGCCTAGGCCGACTAAACGTAAGTCGCGCCTAGGGTAAACCCGCTATCCTGAACCCAACGGTGTCATTTGATTTTTGATAAGGGCACTCGTTTAAGAGTTATTTCACTTTTTTAGGAAAACTACACATGCCTGATATTTAAAGCATAAAATTTTTTGAAGGATCATTCTGGGCACTCCAGGCTTCGAAATCATGTTCCGTCAATTTTCTATGTCGCATAATAATTCCATATAATTAAAAAAATTATGGAATTTATGTATCTTTACAAATTTCTTATATCTAGAAGAGGCGTCAATAATAGAATGACATATCAAATATCATGTTTCCCCAAAAGTAGTTATATTGAATCCAAAGGATACCTTCATGTTTATTTCAATTTATTTCTACTATTGTGAAGAAGATAAATTGAGTTTATTCCTTGAGGTGGAGTTTAGTTCATGAAATATAAGATACCTATATCTCATAAATTTTGAATTTTCGTAGGTGTTAAACCTTTTGATTTTCATCAATGATTTACGATGATTAAATTATCATATACTTATATAAAAAATTATTTTTGAAATTCTAGATTAAGATTGATTTTCTGGTTAGTGGAGAAACATTACTTGAACGGGGAAAAAAACCTATTCTTGAATGTTTTTTATATATTTTTTGGGATATATGTAGGATATATATTGAATGAAAATATTTATAACAAACAATAAAATAATTTTTTGAGATTATATCACATATTGAATGGTTTATAACCAATGATGTCTATATTAATCTCTGTTATTTTATATACTGACCTTTCCAAACATAAACATAAAGGTGACTGATGTATATCTCATTCCATTAAGAAATTTGATTCCAGACCTTTCTCAAGTGGATCAGACTATAAAAATAAAGAAACAATGAAATTTAATTGTTGAATAAAATTAATGGGAAATTTTCTTACCCAATGATTCTATAAATAAGGATATAAAATATTTTTTCATTCATTATCACTATGTGGGAAACAGGTAAAAGAGTCATATTATAATAAGATACATATAATGGTATTTAAAAAAATTAAAAAGGAAAATTAAGGAACCAAATGTATTTAATGATTTTATTTGTTAGGAATTAGTAATGCAAATTTCAGTCTGTGTTGTGTGATGGAGTAAGATCCCAATGCATAAAGTTGTTGAGATGGATCATGGAGTTCCTATGGAACACTTGTAGTAAATATATCATATATTGGATATTCTAAGGATTGAATTCATATTTTATATAGGACATTTAGGAACATTATTCTATAAATAATTGTTAAGGATTGATGTATCTTGGAAGGGGCATCAGTAATATCTGATGATTTTTTAGCTAATCTTAATTTTAAATCAGTGATAATTATTAAAAGAGGATAATAGTACCACCAACAACATGTTCATATTAATGAATGTTAGAATACAACCATTTGTTACAATGCCTGAAAAATAGTTATTGAGTAATTATAGAAGGATTATGTTATCAAAAGTGTCCATACTTTGGTACTAATAAGGAATGCTAGAAAATTTGTGCTCAGTGAAGCAACACTTATAAAGGAATCACTATTTACATAATTGAAACACTAATTAATGAAAATATGTTCTCTATATATTACTAGGTAAACTAAAAGAACATAATTAGAATATGAGAGGTTAAAATTAATCTTGAATATTCTTTATCTAAAAGATAAAATTAGTATAGAGACATTAATTGATAATAATGTATCCATCAGATGCACTCATGAATGATGGAATGTCAAAAGATGAGTTCCAAAAGATAAATTAATTGACGATACAAAAATCATTCAATGCAAAAAATATAATATTTTTTAGAAAGAATCATGAGTTATATAGACATAAAAAAATTATGATGTAGACATTAATGTAATGGACATCATGAAATGAGCTGCTAGAATCTGTTATTTGTACTATCAACAGTGAGTAGATTCCTAATCTGTTGATGGTAATGGTTGCTTCACTCATCAGCCACATCTAGAAGACACAAATTGATATGATCATTGAAAATTAGAAGCCCTCTTCTCATGCAGGTTGAATGGCCATGCACATAGATGTTCATGTGGATTAAAAAATTTAAATAGGTTCTATTAGTAATACCCTCTATGATTTGAATATTTTACAGATGTTATGTCACGACCTGTCCCCTAGGGCCCGTGTCGTGACTACCCCAAGCCCGCATTCCATAGGGCAGGGGCTAGTGACTACCACTCAATGGCATAATCCCTAAAAATGAAAAGGCATTGCCTTTACAACCTATAATCACATGTAACCAAGCACATAGTAAGATACGAACACAAGTAAACTGAATAGTAAACAGAGTGAGTACAGTAAGAAAAAGGCGCCAGAATACAAGCCCAACTGGAAAGTTTGAGAAACTAAAAGTTTAAGTAAACTGTCATAAAAAGGAAGACAACTATTGGGTTGTCATCTGAGGTTCCTACCTGAAGGGTAGGTACAGATCGCCTCCTCAGCACTCCTCATTTTTTTGCCTCCTTCATGTACCAACTAATCGTATGGTCCACCTTAGGGCACCATCCAGTCCTCGTACTCTCGTCCTCCATCAGTGTTTTCTATCTTCTGCACCAAACACAATAGGGTGCGGGCATAGCCCATGAAGGGGTGAGTATAACGATACTCAATAGGGACCCCGAGACCTTCAAGGTCTCAGAAAATCTAGAAAGGATAAACCGCCAAAAAAGGAAACAACTAATAACCTACTTAGGTATATTCCCATACATATACCTAAGTTATCGAGTAAACTCATCTCAATCATTAGGAAACACAGAGTCCAACTTCAAAGCCCAAGGCTCAATTGTTCCACAAAGGAAGGAAAACCACAAAGGTAAGTACCACACAGGTACACCACACTTAAGAATACCACCAAGGTATTACCACGAAGGAATTTAACACACATGTAAAACTCAACTCACACAAAGTATAAATTAAGTACAGTAGTAGAGATGATTAGATGTAACTACTGAATCATCTTACTCTTTTAAGAGGCAAACCCTCATAGGATCGCTCGGTGCTGACCCACACAGGATCGCTAGGTGCTGACCCAAATAGGATCACAAGGTGCTGACCCACACAAGATCGCTAGGTGCTGACCCACACAGGATCACAAGGTGCTGACCCAAATAGGATCACTAAGTTCTAACCCACACAAAATCGCAAGGTTTTGACCCATACAGGATCGCTAGGTGCTGACCCACACAAGATCGCTACGTGATGACCCACATAGGATTGCAAGGTGATGACCCACACAGGATCGCTAGGTGCTGACCCACACATGATCTCAAGGTGTTGACCCACCCAAGATCTCTAGGTACATCGTCAGACCCACACAAGATCCTTGTACATCTCTAGTACGTCGTCAGACCCACACAGGATCCTAGTACATCTCCAGTACGTCGTCAGACTCCCACAGGATCCTAGTACATCTCCAGTACATCGTCATACCCATATAGGTTCCTAGTTCATCTTCATGTTACATCTAGCTACTGGGTTCCCACACTATGCTCACTCTTCTCCGAGAGGATCCGCTCCACAAGCTACCGGTTGATACTCCAACTACCATGAAGTCCCATGAAAAATTATCTCAAAGGAATGCCACGTCATAGGGGTCTCAACGTAATACACGGCACTTCATTCGGATGCTCGGTATGTGAGTTATTATCCTTTTTGTTCCGAGGGCCCGGTTGTATTCATGCTTGATCTAACACGACTGTTACCCAACGTTATCCAAAAAACTCTAGTGGGGTATACTAAAGGGACCGTCTCACTCGACGGTTTCCGGCACCGCTGACAGTTCATCAAACGAATGTCCAGTGCCCATGTTATAGCCCAAGTAAAGTATAGGGTCGTCTCTAGTCTGGGTCTGATCCGACTCGGTCAGACTGACACAGCCCAGTAGGCCACGGGGGTACCGTATTGGTGTGGGGAGGCTCGGCTGCATGGGTGTCGTGAGGGCGCGGAGGGGCTCGGCATGGGGGTTCCGTGAGGGCACAGGACGGCTCGGCCACGGGGGTGTCGCGAGGGCACGGGGTTGCTCGGCTAGAGCGGCTCGACCGGGAGGGCGGAGGTCACAGGGCGGCTCGGCCGGGGCAGCCCAGTTGGGTGGGTGGAGGCCGCAGGTTTTGCGGGGTGGTACGGTCGGGGCGGTGTGGCGAGGCCGCTGGGCGACGATGGCCGTGGACGGTAGAGCATCGCGGGGCACGAATGTCACGGGGCGGCGGGGCATCGTTCCTTCAACATCGGTTCCCATGTTCCATCGTTGCCAATCACTGGTACCGGTCGCCACCACCAAAGTCACCTTCTTTCATCACGAAGGATACACCATTTAAGAAGAATAGCAGAGTGGTCAGGACATGTTTTTTTGGCCCGCACCCTCTGTGTTAGAGTGGTAGCAAGCGGCTCAACAAGAACACTAATATTAAGAACAAGTGAAGGAAAATAATTCAAATATCCTCTCTACCTCATTCATTTTATTTTTTGAAGATTTTTTGTGGGTAAGGAGATGATTTTGTTGTGAATATATGGATGTTGATGATGTCAGCATTTCCTCGATCATTAGTTCATTGATGTTGACGATGTTCCTAATCAATGAATTTCCCATGGAAGAAGACATAGTTGAATTCGGTGTTCTTCGTTGGCTTTCTTCTTTGGAGAGCTTTCTCCCAGGGCCCCTTCCTCCCAATTCCACCAAAAAAGCAAGGTATCCAACATAATAGATTATTTTGTCTATTTATTTCATTAGCATAAATTCAAAAAGGATTAATTAATTAACTGAGTTGGCATAATAAATGTTGTAGGAGTTGAAGAGGATCCCCCACATTTAATAGGAAGTTTGAGGGTTTCTCCCATTAAAGGGGAGTTCAAGGGGGTTTTATACTCGGGAGGTCCCCACCACCATAACCTTTCAAGGGAGGTTTAGTTCATGTGGTCCCCACCTATGAAACATCCACATGGAAGTTTCAAAATAAAATAAAAATAAAATGTTACACCATTTTATTTTATTTTTATTCTTTCACAAATAAGTGAAAAACTAACTTCCACCCTCATCCTACTGCGGTCAAGGTGAAGGTATCCTTAAGAGAATACTAGCATTGTGAGTTCAACGGTGTCCTTAGATTTCAATTCTGAGGACTGATTCAAAATTTACAAAAACTCGCTAGCACGTTTACTGAACGTACCCAAAAAAAGTTCAGAAATTCATTTCGGGCACACCGGGCCTCGGAATCACACGGCGTCAATTATCACATACTCGTAAAAAACCCATATATTTAAGAAAATTACATGGAAATTCTAGGTCTTTAAATTCTACACACATATAGGCTTTACATCCCTATAAACCACAACTCAAACTAAGGGAACAAGTTGGGGTACTGAGCGCGCATCTGAGCCTCCTGCTCCCATGTGCTCTCCTAGAGGTTCCCGTGATTCCAGCGAATATGAACTAGAGGTATCGATCGTCCATGAAGGACCCACTCCTATATATCCACAATCTCTACTGGAACCTACGTAAAAGTATCCACATCGTCAACATCCATCTCACCATGGTCGATGACATGAGAAGTGTCGTGCACGTATCTCCTCAGCTGGGATAAGTGGAAGACATCAAGCACTCAGTGCAACTGAGGTGGAAGAGCTAAGTGGTAAGCCACCTTGACAACTCTCCTGAGGACTTGAAAAGGCCCGATTAACCTCGGAGATAACTTTCCACCTCGGCCAAATCTCCACAAACCACATTGAGGTGAGACCTGTTGAAAGACGTGGTCACCATCCTCAAACTCTAGAGGTCTCGGTCTCCTGTCAGCATACGACTTATGCCTGCTCTGTACAGTCTTCATCCACTCCAAGATGATCTACACCTTCTTTTTGGTAGCTTGTACCATCTCTAGTCCCACTAGTGCTAACTCCCCTAGGTCAGTCCAGTACAAAGGTGATCTGCAAGGTCGCTCGTACAACACCTCCAAAGGTCTCATCCCAATGGTGGAGTGATAGTTGTTTTTGTATGAAAACTCCACCAAAGGCAAGTGATCCTCCCTACAACCCCTTACATATCCAGGAAGTAAAACGTGCATCATGATCAAAGACAATCATCGGTGGTACTCCATGTTACCGCACAATCTCCTAAAAATAGAGGCATCACAAGCTCTCTACTGAAACTTGCTCTCTGATCGGTAGGAAGTGGGCCGACCTGGTGAGTCGGTCGACGATCACCCAAATCGATTCATGTCCCCTAGATGTACGTGGATGTCCTGTCACAAAATCCATGGATATCCCATCCCACTTCCACTCTGTGACCTCCAAAGGTTGAACCAGTCATGCTTGTACCTGATGCTCCGCCATCACTTATTGACAAGTGAGGCACCGAGAGAAAAACTATGCAATAGATTTATTTATTCACAGCCACCAGTGATATCATCGGACATCCTAGTACATCTTTGTCACTCCTGGATGTACCTCTAGAGGGGATGTGTGGAACTCCCTCAACACTTCCTCCCGAAGTGACACTAGTATCATGGTACGTCCTCTGAAGATGATGACGTGATCCCCACCTTTAAAAAATCCATTAGGTGCATATCCTATGGATATCTGAGCACGTCATATCTCGTAGTCAGCATCCCCATTCTATGCCTCCCTAACTTGCTGAAGAAGTGTAGAGTGACTGTAAGAGACTGAAAAAAAAAAGCTGCTCAATCTCTATCCACAAAGGATATCTGCAAAGCGGCCAGCTGCTCCATCACCTCGCCTACCAGCTGTATACCATACCTCCTGCTGAGTGAATTTTCCACAATTTTCCCCTTCCCATAAGTATAAAATATCTTGAAGTTATAGTCCTAGAAGAAATGAAGCCAACGTCTTTGTCTCATGTTCAGGTCCTTCTGAGAGAAGATATACCTAAGACTCTTGTGATCAGAGTAGACTATAAAATGCTTGCCCATCATGTAATGTCACCACATATTCAAGGAAAAGATCACTACTGCTAACTCCAGGCCATGGGTAGCATAGTTATTCTCATGTTATCTCGGTTGTCGAGAACCATAGGTGATAACTACTCACTCCTGTATCAGGACACATCTGAGTCCGGTCCTTGATGCGTCGTAGTAGACTATGTACCCTACACCCTCCCCTAGAAGCCTCAAGATGGGGGCACTAGTCATCCTTTTCCTCAGCTTATGAAAACTCTATTGGTATCTCCCCAACCACATGAAGGGTTTCCCCTTCTATGTCAATGCTGATAGAGGTTCTGCAACTCTGGAGAAATCTGGTACAAATCTCAGGTAGTATCTGGCCAAACCCAGGAAACTCCATACCTTCATCACACTCCTGGGTGGCTCCCAATTAAGTACCTCCTCGATCTTCCCTGGATCCACTACATCTTTAGCTTCTGATATGACATGTCCTAGAAAGTGAACCTCTCAAATCCCGAACTTGCACTTTGAGAGCTTCCTATAAATCTGGTGCTCTCAAAGTGTGTCTAGTACTACCTACAAATGATAGGCATGCTCCTCCTTAGTAGTCGAGTAGATCATAATGTCATTGATGAAGACTACTGCAAAGAGATCAAGGTATGGATGAAATATCCGATTCATGAGTCCCATAAACACTACTAGAATGTTGGTCACACCGAATGGCATAACCAAGAACTCGTAGTGGTCGTACTGAGATCTGAAATCCATCTTTTGCACATCCTCATCTCATACTCTGAGCTGGTGAAAGCCTAATCTGAGGTCTATCTTTGAGAACTACCGTGCTCCCTTCAGCTGATCAAAGAGGTCATCAATTATCGGAATTGGGTACTTGTTCTACATGGTCACCTAGTTCAGGTGCTGGTATTTGACACAAAGTCTCATGCTCCCATCTGCCTTCTTGGAGAAAAAAATCAGGGTTTCCTAAGGAGAAACACTGTGCTGAATGAATCTTTTCCCCTATAAGTCCATCGGCTATACCTATAGCTCACGAAGGTCCACAGGAGCCATTTAATACGTTGGTGTAGATATCAGTGCCATCTCAGGTAAAAATTCAATGTAAAATTCCACCTCTCTGCGAAGAGGTAGACCCAGAATATCATTAGGGAAGACATCCACGTACAGTTCCACCACTACAGGATAATTCGGACTATCCACATCAACCGCTCCGAGGGTAAGGCAAGCCAACTGATGTTTTATCGGCTGCACCCTCCTCCGAGTAAGTCCATCATTCGCTGCATAGGCTCCCTTCGCACCGGTGAAGGTAAACCTAGTCCCATATGTGTGGATACACTGCACTTTGTGCCTACTATAGACAATCTAAGCATGGACTATAGATAACTAGTCCATACCCAAGATGACGTCGTAAGGTCTTGACGCTGGTACTTGGAGATCCCAACTGCATCTCTCGCCTCATAGAGTAAGCTCACACTGTCAGCACCAGTGCGTAATCATCGAATATTCTTCTGTAGGAGTCTCTAGCCATAAGAATTGAGACAATGGTTCCATCAAAATCTCTGAGCTCCGAACGAGGGTAGTGGCAATAAAATAATGACTAGCACCTATGTCTATAAGTACTGCAGCTAAGGTGGAGTAGACATAGATCGTACCTCGTATCATCTCTGGAGCACAATGATCGTAGGCCTCAGCTGCCTGGAGCTGAGCTCACCCCTGTCCTCTTGCTCCCTGTGGTTGGGGTGGACTACCTGGTGGTGGTGGAGGTAACATCTTGAATCGTCTCCCACCGCCAGCCGCACGACCATCTCCTCTGCCACTTCTGCCAGCTCACTATGGACCTCCTCGGTCGAACCCTTGTCTCTGCCTGGACAGTCCCGTGACCATGTTCTGATCATTCATATGGTGTGTCAGACGGTCACGAGCCATGTGACCCTTCCCGCCATATGCGTAACACTGCTTGCTCCTAGTATGACTGGCTCTACCTTGTGTGTCTCAGACAACTGACCCTGAATCCTGTCTGCTAACAGCTATAGAAGACTCTGCTACGTGATGACTAGTGGTGGATCTTGCTTTTAGAGGCTAATCAACAAGGAAACTCTCCACTAAGAGGGCTCTCTCTATCACCCTCGCCTACGTCGGGATGCTGATTGAGATCATCGAAGTTTTGATATCTCTCCTGTGCCCCTGCTCGAAGGTCCAGCCCCTAAAGAATGGGTCTCACACCATATTTATCGAGTAGTGTGAGAGGTCAGTGAACCTCACTAAGTACTGAGCCACAGTCATGCTTCCCTATTGCAGATGAAGTAGCTCCATATTTTGCACTTCATGAAGAGTCTCTAGGAAAAACTCTGCTCGAAATAGGCTCTCGAAGTCTGCCTAGAGAAGCGTCACCTCTTCATGATCCTGGAGCATAAAACTCCACCATCTTCTTGTTTCTACCTATAGATAACTAGCGACAAGGATCATTATGAAATTGGATGGTGTCCCTACCAGTCAGAAGACTCTCACTACAACCTCTAACCAATCCTTAGCTTTTTGTGGGTCTGTCTCTCCCCTGAACCTGGGTGGACTCTAGCGCTGGAACTCGTGCAACATGAACAAGCAGTGTCCACTCTCTGCTACTGGGTCTAGTGGCATCGGTGGCCCAATTGGTAATGGTATCACTGGTGCCTCCTCTGGAGCCTCTACTGGAAAAGGGCCCTGCACCAAGGCATCATCGCTCGGTGGGCTATTAGTGTGTACTACTCTCAGAACCCTAGTTGGTTGTCTTCATGGAGGAATCCAAAAACGAAACTAGTTTGAAATAGTCAATAAGTTATACCTGGTGAGCTGACTCAATAGATCACAAAGATAACTCTTAAAAATACACACGCAATCAGTGTTTTCATGCACTGAGTCGGAAATCAGAAGTCAGGGTCCCGGTGTTTGGATACGTCAGCCACCACACCAACACTGGATTACCTAAACTGATAACCACACTCATAACACATAACAGTATTGTTGTTAAAAGAAATATCACAGTCCTATGTTCTATGGTTGAACCGACTCCTCGGATAAAAAATTGTCACAACCCATCCCCCAGGGCCCATGTCATGACTACCCCAAGCCCGCCTTCTATAGGACAGGGGCTGGAGACTAGAACCGAAAGGCATAATCCCTAAAACTGGGAAGGCATTTCCTTTTCAACCTATAATCACACGCAACCAAGCACACAACAAGATACGAACACAAGTAAAATTAATAGTAAAAAGAGTGAGTACAGTACCAAAAAGGGGCCAGAATAAAAGCCCGCCATGAAAGTAAAAGAAAATGAAGTAAAAGTAAACTAGAACAAAATGGAAGATAGTTGCAGGTCCATCCTCTAAGGTTCCTACTTGAAGGGTAGGTACAGATCGCCTACTCATCACTCCATGTATGTCTGCCTCCTCCGTGTACCAACTCATCGTATGGTCCACCTCCGGGCACCGTCTAGTCCGGGTACTCTCATCCTTCATTAGTGTTGTCCATCGTCTGCACCAGACACAACAGGGTGCGGGCATAGCCTGCGTAGGGGTGAGTATAACGATACTCAGTAGGTACCTCGAGACCCTCAAGGTCTCACAAAATTCAAAAAGGATAAACTGCCAAGAAACAAAACAACTAATAACCTACTTAGGTATATGACCATACATATTCCTAAGTTATCAAGTAAACCCATCTCAATCATGAGGAAACATAGAGTCCAACTTCAAAGCCCAAAGCTCAACTGTTCCACAAAGGAAGGAAATCCACAATGGTAAGTACCACAAAGGTACGTCACACTGAAGAATACCACCAAAGTATTACCATGAAGGAAAGTACCACACAGGTATGAACTCATCTCACACCAGGTATAAATTAAGTATTGTAGAAGAGATGGTTAGATGTAACTACTGAATCATCTTACTCTGTTATGAGGGAGACCCACACAGGATCGCTAGGTGCTAACCCACACAGGATCGCTATGTGCTGACCCACACAGAATCCAAGGAACCCACACAGGATCACAAGGTGATGACCCACACAGGATTGCTATGTGATGACCCAAAGAGGATCGCAAGGTGCTGACCCACACAAGATCGCTAGGGGATGACCCACACCGGATCACAAGGTGCTGACCCACACATGATCGCTTGGTTCATCATCAAATCCACACAGTATCCTAGTAGATATCTAGTATATCTTCAAACCCACACAGGATCCTGGTACATCTCCAGTACGTCATCAGACCCACACAAGATCCTAGGACATCTCTAGTACGTTATCATACCGACACAGGATCCTAGTACATCTTCACGTCACAGCTAACAACTAGGTTCCCGCACTATGCTAGCTCATCTCTAGGAGGATCTGCTCCACAAGATACTGGTCGATACTCCAACTACCACGAAGTAACACGAAGAGATATGTCAAAGGACTACCATATCATAGGTGTCTCAAAACAATATACGGTGTGTCATTCAGACGCCCGGTATGTGAGTTATTAGCCTTTTTGTCCCGAGGGTCCAGTTAGATTTGTGCTCAATCCAACCCAACCATTCCCCATCCTTATCCAAAACTCCATTGGGGTATACCAAATGGGACCACCTTGCTCCAAGGTTTCCAGCACTCCTGACGGTTCGTCAAACAGATTTCTGGTCCCAACGTTATGGCCCAAGTAAATTATAGAGTCGTATCTAGTCTGGGTCTGGTCCAGTCTGGTAGGCCGCGAGGGCCGCGAGGCCGCATGGGTATCACGAGGGTGTGGGGTGGCTTGGCCGAGAGGGTGCTGCAAGGGTACAAGATGGCTCGACTATGGGGGTGATGCAAGGGTGTGGGGCGGCTCGGCCGGGAGGGCGAAGGCCGCGGGGCAGCTCGGTTGGGAGGGTGGAGGTCGCAGGGCGGCTCGGCCGGGAGGGCATAGGCCGTGGGTGCCGCAGGGCGGCTCGTCCGGGTAGTGTGGCAAGGCCCTGGGGAAACGATGGCCATGGACGATGGAGCATCGCGGGGCACAGCGGCCGCGGTGCGGTGGGGCACCAGGCCTTCGTCAGCATTTCTCGAGTTTCATCGGTGCCAGTAGCCGGCACTTGTTGTCGTTACCAAAGTCACCTTTTTTCATCGCAAAGGATACACCATTTGAAAAGAATGGTGGAGGGTTCGGGACATGTTTGTTTTTCTCGCACCCTCTGTGTTAAAGTGGTATAAAGTGGCTCAACAAGATCAAGAATATCAAGAATGGTTAAAGGGAAATAATTCAAACACCCTCCCTACCTCGTTCATTTGATTCGGTGAAGATTGTCTGCAGGGAAGGAGACGATGTCGTTGGGAATAGACGGACGTTGGTGATGTCGGTATTTCCATGATCGTTATTTTGTTGGCATTGAAGATGTTCCTTGTCAATGAATGTCTGGTGGAATAATTCAGAGTCGAATATGGCATTCTTCGTTGGCGTTCTTTGTTGGAGAGCTTTCTCCCAAGGCTCCTTCCTCCCAATTCCCCCAAAAATGCCAAGAATCCAACATAATATATTATTTTTTCTATTTAGTTCGTTAACATAAATTCAAAAAGGCTTAATTAATTAACTGAGTTGGCATAATAAATGTTAGAGGAGTTGAAGAGGCTCCCCCACATTTAATAGGAAGTTTGAGGGTTTCTCTCATTAAAGGGGAGTTCAAGGGGGGTTTTATACTTGAGTGGCCCCCAACACCATAACCTCTCACGGGAGGATTAGATTAGGTGGCCCCCACCTGTGAAACATCGACATGGGAGTTTCAAAATAAAACAAAAATAAAAATGTTAAACCATTTTATTTTTTATTTATTCTTTCATGAATAAGTGAAAAACAAACTTCCACCCTCTTCCTACTGCAGTCGAGGTGAAGGTATCCTTAATCAAATATCAGCGCTTCAAGTTCAATGGTGTCCTCATATTTCAATTATGAGCACTAGTTCAAAAGTTGAAAAAACCAGCTAGCATGTTTACTGAACGTACCCGAAAAAAAATGTTCAGAAATTAATTCTGGGCACACCGGGCTTCAGAATCATGGGCCATCAATTTTCAAGGACTCGTAAAATTCCCAGATATTTAAAAAAATATTACATGGAAATTCCAGGTCATTACATGTTGGTTGTGAGTGGATGGTCCAAAAAACCTCTGGTGCTAAAATCAATCTGATGGATTCCACTGATTCATTTCTGGATCAAAGTTAATATTGATGGGGTTTCCTTTGAAATTCCAAGCCCATCTGGATGTGGAGGGGTCTTTTGTACATATTTTGTATTCTTAAAATGTTTTTTCAATCACTACATTAGTATTTCAATTTTGTATGAGGATGAATTATGGGTCATCATACATGCCATAAAATATGATATCCAATATAAATGGGATCATTATGGATTTAATCACACACAAATATTGTAGTTGAAGTGATAAAATCTAGAACCAAGAATGATCCAAGGAAAGTGTTACCACAATCAATTTAATTCCTTCTCGACATAAGCCATTTCAATTTGGTTATCTCTCTTGTATATAAGGAATCTAATCAAGTTGTTCATGTGTTGTCAAAGAGAGCGGTGATGGAGACAACTTAGATGTGAACCTTTTGGATCCCATAATTTTGTGCCTCATTTGTGGATGTAGACTTGTGGGATGAGATTAATTCTCACCTTTGTAAAACCCCTTTTAATGCCTGCAATTTTACCTTTTGTTTGATTAATAAATTTTTAGGACCAGGATTCCGCCTGGATTTGAACCTTTTGGTAATAAAAATTTTAATTAATGTGTAAGGAAATATTAATATTATATAATTTCTAGGGATACTCTAGAGTGATCAGAAGATAAATCTGATGTTAATGAAAGAAATATATGAATTCTCTTAGAGAATCATTAAATGATGGAGAGGCACTAAAACATGCATTTTACAGGTGTCTAAATTGTGTGTATGTATGAATACAGAAGAATATTAAGCCAAGGGAGTTAGTAAGAGTGAAATATGATAATAATATGTAAAGATGATCATAATAATATATCAATGAAAAACTGAAATCTGGTTATAAAATAAGTTATCTTAAAGGCAGATAGTCAATGTTGCTAATAACTTTGGTGAATTTATATCCAATATCTCTAAAAGATAAAAGTAAAAGTAAATAATCTAAATTCTAAATAACTTCATGAGTAGATGTGATTTTAAAAGGATTTATTAGTGTAAATATGAGTGCTTCAAAACTTATATGTTCTAAATGTGAGATAGAGGGTTATTCAATTAAATCTAGTTGAAAAACATGGATATTCATTAATTCTAGATATATCCACATGTAATTTAGATTCCATGGATGTTCTGCAAATGTGAATCCATTAACATCATGGATGTTAAGTTCCCTCAATGCTATCCATTTCCAAATATTATTTGGGATCACTTAGATATGTTGTGCCAATGTAGGTGAGGAATTTTGGAATACTAAAAGAGTTATATGAATATTTTTTTTACTATAAATACTATATAATCTCATCATTAGATATTGTTGATAATTTTAGAGAATATTCATAATCTATTCTTCAATGTATGGAATAAAGAAGTATTCATTTCATGAATACTCTACCAATAAAAATGGTGTATAGAGGAAAAAGTTTGACAATATATTGAGGGAAGATATATTATATGAAATAATAGTTATGCACAAATCATGAATTTGACATCAAAGTTAACAATAATATTTTTTTCAATGAGCATTAGAAAATAGAACATGATGATTCATTGTGTTTGTTATATAAACTGATGTTTTCTAAATAAATTTATGGAACCATCAATTAAGGGACACAAAATTAACATACCATAAAATATTGAATTAAAAAATATGATTATGTGGTTATAGTGAGTAATTACAACTGAACACATCTTGTATAGGTTCTATCTGTTAGGATACTTGGAATGATTTTATCTGGATTAAAAGTAACATATTCTAATTATTTAGAATTTCACAGGGATAACATGTATGTGACTGATGTTGTTAATTCAGATGCATTTCAGTACCCACTATTAAGAAATACTGTCTTATATTTATATATATACTTTTAGAAGTCTAATAAAGATCATTTTTAGAAATATTAATGTTTAGTTTACTTAAGAAACATTGTAATGAACTACAAGGAAGGTATAACTCTTTGGAGATAGTTTTCCAATTCATGATGATATATACCCAAATTTTTTTGAGGATCATACAAAAAACACTTTAATATCTTTCGATATTAATGATAAAATCATTTTCATAGAATTGAACAAAAAACAAGTATGTAGTGACATAAAATTGTTGAGCAATGTATTGTTTTCAAACAATTCAAAATAATGTTTTTTAAAGGGGGAGATTATTTTAAATAATACTCTGTCTCTTTATGATGATTTTGATGCTCACAAATACCCTTAATTATTTACTAATTATTTCGTTGAGTATTTTGCAGGAATTTATTTAGTTTATTTATTTCATACAATGAGATTTCATACTTCATTTATTCCGAGATCAATTTTAGCGCGTTCTGGAATCACTGTAGCGCGAGATCAATTTTAGCGCGTTCTGGAATCACTGTAGCGCGAGATCTATTTTAGCGCGTACTGGAATCACTGTTCATACCCTACGTTAATGAACGTAACGTATGGATGAAAAGTTTACTTTTTATGTTAAAAGAAACGTATGGTTAAGGAACCTTACGTTATTTTGAAACGTATGGTTAATGAACCTTACGTTGTTGAAAAGTATGGAAGAAGAACATTACGTTTGGAAGGAACCTTACGTTTTTGTTGTTGGACAAGTATGGAAGAGAAACCGTACGTTAGTTTTAAGTGTTGAGTTTGTTTCTCAAAAGTATGGATCATCAACCTTACTTTTATAATCAACCGTACGTTCTTTGGAGAGTTGAAGCAAGACAAAGTATGGATGATCAACCCTACGTTTGAATGCTGAAGAGAAAGTATGTATGTTCAACCTTACGTTTGAGCTTACGTTCTGAACCTTACGTTCTGAACCTTACGTTTGTGAACCCTACGTTTGGAGCCACGTCATCAACCCTACGTTTGGCGTCGGGATATTTTTGACAGACGATATTTCCTTTTGCATTGGTCAAATAGGCGGATTATTAAGCGGATTTCGAGCCGATTCTTAAGTACGACTTTGATTGAATCAAAGACGATTTTCAATGGATTAATGATTGATTTAAACGGTGCTTTTTATGTCGATTCTTCAGGGGAGTTACAACGGCTCTGTTATTTCATTTAATATCGCGAATCTAAAGGAGATTTTCATGGATCTATTTATGCGGAAGATTTTCTCATATTTGAATATATATGTTCTATCTTGGAAACTTCGGATATATATATATACACAGGAAAGTGTGTGAAATAGAGATTGATCTTTCAACGAGCAAAGAAACAGAGACTGTGTGAAGGCGTTCTTTTCTGGTGATCAAGAAGAAGTGTAAAACCTTTATTACCGAAGGAAGATCTTGATAGCAGATTCACGTGTTCTACATCGACTATCTGTTATGAATCTACTGCTGCTAAAGTTGTGAAGTTTCTTGTAATATCTATTGCAACTGGATCGACTCAGAACTGTTTTGACTACAGATCTTTATTTTCTGAAGACGACGATCTATCTACTGTCAATTTCATTCTGTTGCAATTGTGAAGAACAACTGGAGAAGTGTTTTCTTTATCGAAGCCCTTTTTATTTTTGAGTGATCAGCTTCTCGTTCTAAGCTGTGGGGGTTCGTGTTTGAACCAGGAAGGCTGTGTTTGCCTGAAACTTGTAAAGGTGTCAACTGCCTGTACTCAGTTGTGAACAGGTCTGTGGAAACGAGGACCAGATAGTGAAAATCGCCATGCTCGTGGATTTGAGCGTTGGTGGAGTGGACTAGGGGCCTTCTGTTCCCCGAACCACTATACATCCGTGTGTTCATGCTTTTACTTTTTCCGCTGCATATTTAATCGTGCTAAAGCATAGTGGACAGCATTTGTCTAAATTGAAGAGATTGTAATAATTTTGAAAAGACACAATTCACCCCCCCTCTTGTGTGTAATCTGTAGATTCAGATCCAACAATTGGTATCAGAGGAGGAGCTTCTTATTTTTAAAGTCTTATCAAGCTAGAATTATTTAAAGATTATACATAGTGTATCATGGCTGATACAAGAGAGGGAATGTCAATGGTCAGAGCACCTTACTTTAATGGAGATAATTATGGCTGCTGGAAATCACGTATGATTATTTATCTGAAAAATCTTGGTTACAAAGTCTATTCAAAGATTCTGACTCCCTATGAAATTCCTGAAAATCCGGATACATGGAGTGCTGCTACAGAGGCTCAGTATGACATGAATTCAAAAGCTATGAATGCAATCATCTGTGGTCTAGGACCGGATGAATTTAACAGAGTATCTCAATGCCCGACTGCATATGAAATGTGGCAAACAATAGTTGTTGCTTATGAAGGAACAGATAATGTAAGACAGATGAGATATGCAACTGCTAAATTAAAATTCGATACTTTCAGAATGATTGAAGGAGAGAGCATCACTCAGATGAATGGAAGATTGACAGAAATTGTCAATAATATAACAGCTCTAGGAGAACCAATCAAGCAGGCTGATCAAGCGTTAAAGGTACTGAGAGTACTTCCTACTCGATGGAATGGAATCTCTGCAGCAATCAGACAATCAACTTCTGTTAAAGATCTAACTATGAGAGAACTGATTGGTAAATTGATGATGTACAAGGCTGAAATGCAAGATGAGGTAAATGAGCATAAAGTCTACATAAAAAGGGAAAATACTGCTTTGAAAGTGACTTCTCAACAAAAGGATAGAAAGATGAAGAACAGAGAAGTAAGTGCTAAATCAGAAAGCTCTGATTCTTCAAATTCGGATGAAGAACTGGCTCAGCTAGTCAGAAAATTCAGAAAGTTATACAATAAGAAGAAAAACTTCAAGAAATCCTTCAAGAAGGATAGAAAGGAAGTGAGATGTTATGAATGCAAAAAGATGGGACATATCAGACCGGATTGCCCAAAATTGAAAGATGCAAAGAAGAAGAAATTCTTCAAAAGAGATGATTATGAGCAGAAAGACAAGAAAGCTATGAAAGCTACTTGAAGTGTTTCTGAAGACTCAAGTAATTATTTTGAATCAAGCTCAGAGAAGGAGGAAGCCAATTTAAAAGAAAATATGTGTTTCATGGCTGAAACTGATGAGGTATACTCATACTACTCCTCTGACTCAAATAATGAATCAAACTCTGAAACAAGCTTCTCAAATAAAAAACTTGCAGCTTACTGCAATATGCTTGAAGAAAGGTATGACTCATTATTTAAAAAAAATAAATCTATAAAGAACTTGCACAAAGCTATTTCAGATGAGAGAAATACTTTGCTAAAGCAACATAAGGAATTAATTGACAAATACAACTCTGCTGACTCAAATAAAACTAATTTTGAATCAAAAATAAAAACTCTACAGGATGAAGTAGAATCTTATAAAAAGGCTGCATTAGTTTTTACAAAAGGAGAAAACGTCTTAAATGAGATACTTGGAAAAACTGTAATTAAAAAGGAAAGGTTTGGAATTGGAAGTAAAGGAGAAAAACCTAAGTTATACAAAAATTATTTTGTTCCTAGCACTAAACAGGTTATTTGTAACTTCTGTGGAACAAAAGGTCATATAGCTAAAAACTGTTTCTAAGACAACCTCAAATATGTGGAATTAAGAAAGCTTATATTTCCAATGATCTATATGATTCAATCAATTTTAAGAAAACAAAGCAAATTTGGATACCCAGATCACTGCTTGCTAACACTCCTGGACCCAACAAAATATGGGTACCAAAGAAATTTGTTTGAATGTCTTTGCAGGTAGCAGGTCACCAAAGAAAGAAAGAAATATGGTATATGGACAGTGGCTGCTCAAGACACATGAGTGGAACTTCAGCTAATTTCTCTTCTCTTACTCGAAAGGAAGGAGGACTTGTCACCTTTGGTGACAATGCCAAAGGAAAGATTATTGGTATTGGAACAGTTGGAGATCCAGAGACAGTCTCAATCAACAAAGTACTTTATGTACAAGGGTTAAAACACAATCTGATAAGTATCTCTCAACTCTGTGATGATGGATACACTGTTGATTTTACTAACAATAGTTGTACTGTTTCTAAAGATAAACTGTTTAAGTTTAGAGCACCCAGAACTGATAATGTTTATACTTTGGATTTGTATTCCTTGTGTAAACAACAAGTAAACTGCTTAACTGCTAATATAAGTGAATCCTGGATCTGGCATAGAAGACTTGGTCATTGCAATATATATGCTTTACATAAATTATCTAAGAAACATCTAGTTTCTGATTTTCCTAGTCTCAAATTTGAAAATAACAGATTCTGTGATGCATGTCAGCTTGGCAAGCAACACAAATCATCATTCAAATCTGTTAATAAAGTTGCTACAACTAAACCTCTAGAACTTATCCATATGGATTTGTTTGGACCTTCAAGAGTAGCAAGTTTAGCTGGTAAATTATATGTTTATGTATTAGTTGATGATTATTCTAGATTTACTTGGATTTTCATTTTGAAATTTAAAAGTGAAGCTTTTAGTTTATTTGAAGGTTTTTGTAAATCTATTCAAAATGAAAAAGGTTTTAATATAATCTCATTGAGAAGTGATCATGGTGGAGAATTTGAGAACCAAGAATTTAATTCCTTTTGCTCAAATATGGGTATTAAACACACCTTCTCTGCTCCAAGAACACCTCAACAAAATGGGATTGTAGAAAGAAGAAATAGAACTATTCAAGAAATGGCTAGAACTATGTTAAATGAATATAGCCTACCTATATATTTCTGGGCAGAAGCTGTTAATACAGCTTGTTATATAATGAATAGAATTTTAATAAGACCTATTTTGAAAAAGACACCCTATGAACTATGGAATAATATAAAACCTAAAGTAAATTACTTTAAAGTTTTTGGATGCAAGGTTTACATCTTGAATACCAAAGATAATCTTGGTAAATTTGATCCAAAATCTGATAAAGGTATTTTCTTAGGATATTCTGCAACCTCCAAAGCTTATAGAGTCTATAATAAAAAGTCAAGGATTTTTGAAGAATCAGTTCATGTGAAATTTGATGAATCTGATCCTTTTGAGAAAAGGATAGAACAAATAGATGAACCTGATTCTAATGAAAACATGAGACTTGAGAATTTAAAGAATGATTTTGAAAATGATATAAAAGAAATTCAGTCCAGTTCAGAAGAACATGACACTGAAGAACCTTTGAATGTAATGCCTAGACAGTCTAGAACCTTAAAGAATCACCCTTTAGAATCTGTGATAGGTGACTTAGAGACTGGTATTCAAACTAGAAGAAACCTTGGAAACATAGTTGAATTCTCTGCTTTCCTATCCCAAAAATAACCTAAGACCATAGAATAAGCCTTAGATGATGAGAGCTGGGTAGTAGCAATGCAAGATGAATTGAACCAGTTCAAGAGAAATAAGGTTTGGGAATTAGTTGAAAGACCACATGATTATCCAATAATAGGAACTAAATGGGTCTTTAGGAATAAACAGGATGATCAAGGGATAATAACTAGAAATAAAGCAAGATTAGTAGCTAAAGGATATAATCAAGAAGAAGGAATAGATTATGATGAGACCTTTGCACCTGTAGCCAGGTTAGAAGCCATTAGAATCCTTTTAGCCTATGCATCTTATATGAATTTTAAATTATTTCAGATGGATGTTAAATCTTCCTTTTTAAATGGTTATTTAATGGAGGAAGTTTATGTTGAGCAACCTCCTAGTTTTGAAAATTCTCAAAAACCAGATTCTGTTTTCAAACTTACTAAAGCTCTTTATGGCCTTAAACAAGCACCTAGAGCTTGGTATGAAAGACTAAGTTCTTTTCTTTTGAAAAATGATTTTACTGTTGGACTGGCAGATCCAACACTCTTTAAGAAAACTGTGAAAAATAATGTTTTGTTGGTTCAAATTTATGTTGATGATGTAATTTTTGGATCAACCAATAAAATTCTTTGTCATGAATTTTCAGAATTAATGCAAAAAGAATTTGAAATGAGTATAATGGGAGAATTAAATTTCTTTTTGGGTCTTCAAATATTTCAAAAAGATTTTGGAAATGTTTTAAATCAATGAAAATACATTACTGATTTACTTAAGAAATTTGGACTTGAAAACATCAAGCCATTGACAACTCCTATGTGTACTAATATAAAACTTTATTTGGATGAAACTGGAAAATCAGTGGACAACAAGTTATATAGAGGTATGATTGGTAGTTTGTTATATCTTACTGCTAGTAGACCAGATATAATGTATTCAGTATGTCTTTGTGCTCGATTTCAATCAAATCCCCAAGAATCCCATTTAACTGCTGTTAAAAGAATTTTTAGATATTTAAAAGGTACTATTTATCAATCTTTGCTTTATCCAAAAACCTCTGATTTTAATTTAATTTCATATTCAGATGCTGTCTTTGGAAGCTGTAGATTAGATAGGAAGAGTACTTCAGGAACATGTCACTTTTTAGGAAAGTCTTTAGTATCATGGTCTAGTAAAAAACAGCACTCAGTTGCCCTGTCAACAGCCGAGGCAGAATATGTGTCTGCAGGTAGTTGTTGTGCACAGGTGTTGTGGATGAAAAACACTCTTATGGACTTTGGATTAAATTTCAATAATACACCTATTTTATGTGATAATAATAGTGCAATTAATATTTCAAAAAATCCTATTAGTCATTCTAGAACTAAGCACATTGATATAAGACATCACTTTTTAAGAGATCATGTGTTTAAAAAGGATATATTTTTAGAATTTGTAAATACAGAAAATCAATTAGCAGATATTTTTACTAAACCACTTCCCACGACAAGGTTTGAATTTATTAAGGGGGAGTTAGGTTTATTTAATTTTAAATAGTTTTTTTTAATCTTATTCTGTTTTCGAATTTTGCTTAATTTCTTTTTCCCGCTATAAGTAATTTTATTTTGTTTTAAATAAAAGTAATGATTAGTGATTACATGGGAATCAAGGCTGTCAGAACCGTTTCACCTTCTAAACTGCTTCACCTTTTTCGGAAACCCTTTCGAAAACCTAAAACCGCTCATCTGCTCCAAAACCCTTTTCTGAATCTTCAAACCCTAAACTTACGAACCTTCAAAAATCGTTGTTGGAATGGCAAAGACTAAGCGTCCAGATGAAGCCGAGAGCAGTGCTGCAAAGAAACCTAAAGTAGTTGGTCGAAAAATACTGCAAGGTAAAGTCATAGATTTAGAGTGGCTGTTTGAAACTAATTTACTGTTGAAGCAAGCGTTGTCGTTTCAAAGCCTTGAGCAAGCTTTTAATAGTGAAAATTCTGAATTTCTATATGAGGCAAAAATGAGACATTTCTTTAGAACTATTCAGTTTAGCCTTGGAGATACAGAGGATAGTTTATTGGCTCAAATAGAGGATAAGGACTTTTCAATATCATCTGTAGAGATAAGTCAAATTCTTAACTGCCCTCATGAAGGAGTTTTTCATTTTGATTTACGGAATATTGGAGATTCGGTACATAAATCTGAAGACATTATGTCTTTTCTGTTTGGAACCAGAGTGATAAAGAAGATGTTTATTAAGGATTTGGAGCCCGATCAGAAAATTTTGGTAAAATTTGTTCAGACTGGTTTAGCACCAAGAATGGCTGAGATGGAGAAAATCCTATACCCTGACATGTACATAATGTATCTTCTGATGTGTGATATTAAGTTTAATTTTCCTCATTTTATGATAAGATATCTGAGTTACTGCTGTCAGAGTGAAGCAAGAATGTCCTTTTTCCATTATGGAAGGTTCATTTCTTTGTTTTTGTTTAAAAGAGGAATGATCAGATTGGTAGATGCTGGGGTGAAATGTCACCACAGTAATGTTTTTAATGCTGAAACTTTGAGGAAAGTAGGATACTTTTGGAGCACAATTAAAGGAAAACTCTTACCTGTTGGAGCTGAGGAAAACTCGGAGAGTGCTCAGGCTCAACCGGCTAAGTCCAAGGAGGGACAAGCAGAATCAAGAGTTAGTACAGTGGCAAGGAGAATTCGTTTTGAGATGGAGGAAGTTGAGGAAGAGAGAAGTCAAGAATGACTTCAATCTAGAAGGAAGAGGTCAATTGATGAAGAAATTATCTCTCCTGCCTTGAAATCCTATGAACCGTTAATTTCTTATTCATTTGTGAGAGAAGCTGTTGTGGAGCAGACTGCACCGATAGAGGAACCAGCAGCTCAAACAGAAACTCAAAAATAACCTCAATCTGCTGCTGTGGTTGTTGAAAAAGTAATTCAACAAGAACAACTTATGGAGGCAGTGCCTGGTGAAGAAGTGGCCCGACCTCAATATTTACATGAAAATATTGTTCTTGACCAATCAGTAGAAGTCAGAGAGACTAATGTTCGTGATGAACATACTTCTGAAGCTAATACAGAGGTACTTCAGGAAGATTTTTCAGTGGAAGAGTTTCAGGCTTCAAAAGATAGTTCAGTGGATCAACCTTGTCAGGACAAGGACAAAGAACAGTCAGATGCAGATTCCTTACCACTTGCCCTGCTTCATCAACCTAATTCTGGACATGAGAATCGAGCACAGGGTGCCCCTGATTTGAGAAAAGAAGAAGTTGTTGAGTTGTACAAGCGTATATCTCAGTTAGAATCTGAGAATGTTAGTCTCAGAAATTCTCTGAACTTAGAGCAGTTGAAGTTTCAGAAGCTGAAAGAATGTACTGTTTCAAGACAGGAAGTAGATCTGTTTAAGACTGATATGCTGCATTCTGTTGATCAGTTAAAATCAGAGATGGTAAAGAAATATGATTTGTCTGAGTTGAAGATTTACATGGAGAATAAATTTGAGTCTGTTGCAAACAGTGCTGTGAGTGGATCAGGCTCTTCACCTGATTTGATTCGGAGATTTCAAGCAATTACTGCAGCAATGAGCAATATGAGTGACAGATTACACGATCTTCAGTGTAATAGTGCCCCTTTGTCAGTTTTGCTAGATAATCAGAAATTTTTAGTGGATCAGTTGACATCTGGAGAGCAACCGATTAGGATTCTTTTGAATCAGTTATCAGAAAAACTGGCTCTTTTTGTTGAAAAAGAAGAAAGAATGCATGAGTTTTTCAGAGTTAATTTGAATGAAGATATTCATATGACTCAAGAGAACAGAGATCTTATCATCAAGTTAGGAGATGGGATGATGAAGAGGCTCAGAGAACAGTTTACAGAGATAAAGACCGTGATTCAAATGAGATAGACACCTTTTTCCATGTCTTATCTATGAACCTTGATTCCTCTGTATATCACAATCGTTTATATATAACAGCTTGTGAATGAAAATTCTTTTCATACTTTTTTTTTTGTTTTGTTGTTTATTGATTTATGATTGAGTTAGCCAGTATAACAAATTCACTTATTCATACACAGTTAATTATAGCATTTACTTATAGTTCAGTGCAATATTGAATGTGTTCAAATCCGTAATTTTTCATTCTTTTTTATATCACAAAAAGGGGGAGAATTTGGATAAACACAACATTTAAATTCATTAGTTTCCTATGAAGAAATTTGGATATATGGGAGAATTTGGATATATACGATATTTCTCTTTTATCAATTTTTAGCTGAAAATTTATTTTTATTGGGGAGAAATTTTATTATAGTTAAATATTGTTTTAATCCTTTCAAAATTCTAAAATTTTATAAAACTAATTTTTCAATAAAGATTGCAATTAAATTAGTTCTATTATTTTATGGGTTTTGTGATCATCAAAAAGGGGGATATTGTTGAGCAATGTATTGTTTTCAAACAATTCAAAATAATGTTTTTTAAAGGGGGAGATTATTTTAAATAATACTCTGTCTCTTTATGATGATTTTGATGCTCACAAATACCCTTAATTATTTACTAATTATTTCGTTGAGTATTTTTCAGGAATTTATTTTATTTATTTATTTCATACAACGAGATTTCATACTTCATTTATTCCGAGATCAATTTTAGCGCGTTCTGGAATCACTGTAGCGCGAGATCAATTTTAGCGCGTTCTGGAATCACTGTAGCGCGAGATCTATTTTAGCGCGTACTGGAATCACTGTTCATACCCTACGTTGATGAACGTAACGTATGGATGAAAAGTTTACTTTTTATGTTAAAAGAAACGTATGGTTAAGGAACCTTATGTTATTTTGAAACGTATGGTTAATGAACCTTACGTTGTTGAAAAGTATGGAAGAAGAACATTACGTTTGGAAGGAACCTTACGTTTTTGTTGTTGGACAAGTATGGAAGAGAAACCGTACGTTAGTTTTCAGTGTTGAGTTTGTTTCTCAAAAGTATGGATCATCAACCTTACTTTTATAATCAACCGTACGTTCTTTGGAGAGTTGAAGCAAGACAAAGTATGGATGATCAACCCTACGTTTGAATGTTGAAGAGAATGTATGTATGTTCAACCTTACGTTTGAGCTTACGTTCTGAACCTTACGTTCTGAACCTTACGTTTGTGAACCCTACGTTTGGAGCCACGTCATCAACCCTACGTTTGGCGTCGGGATATTTTTGACAGATGATATTTCCTTTTGCATTGGTCAAACAGGCGGATTATTAAGCGGATTTCGAGCCGATTCTTAAGTACGACTTTGATTGAATCAAAGACGATTTTCAACAGATTAATGATTGATTTAAACGGAGCTTTTTATGCCGATTCTTCAGGGGAGTTACAACGGCTCTGTTATTTCATTTAATATCGCGAATCTAAAGGAGATTTTCATGGATCTATTTATGCGGAAGATTTTCTCAGATTTGAATATATATGTTCTATCTTGGAAACTTCGGATATATATATATATACATAGGAAAGTGTGTGAAATAGAGATTGATCTTTCAACGAGCAAAGAAACAGAGACTGTGTGAAGGCGTTCTTTTCTGGTGATCAAGAAGAAGTGTAAAACCTTTATTACCGAAGGAAGATCTTGATAGCAGATTCACGTGTTCTACATCGACTATCTGTTATGAATCTACTGCTGCTGAAGTTGTGAAGTTTCTTGTAATATCTATTGCAACTGGATCGACTCAGAACTGTTTGGATTACAGATCTTTATTTTCTGAAGACGAAGATCTATCTACTGTCAATTGCATTCTGTTGCAATTGTGAAGAACAACTGGAGAAGTGTTTTCTTTATCGAAACCCTTTTTATTTTTGAGTGATCAGCTTCTCGTTCTAAGATGTGGGGGTTCGTGTTTGAACCAGGGAGGCTGTGTTTGCCTGAAACTTGTAAAGGTGTCAACTGCCTGTACTCAGTTGTGAACAGGTCTGTGGAAACGAGGACCAGATAGTGAAAATCGCCATGCTTGTGGATTTGAGCATTGGTGGAGTGGACTAGGGGCCTTCTGTTCCCCGAACCACTATACATCCGTGTGTTCATGCTTTTACTTTTTCCGCTGCATATTTAATCGTGCTAAAGCATAGTGGACAGCATTTGTCTAAATTGAAGAGATTGTAATAATTTTGAAAAGACACAATTCACCCCCCCTCTTGTGTGTAATCCGTAGATTCAGATCCAACAAAAATTTTGTTGAACCATAAAAAAACTATATATTTTGATTTAATGAATTATTGTCCTACATGTGGTGTGAATGTGTTTGTAAATATATAAGATACATTCATCATAATATGTGTATAGTTTAAAATATAAAATTAAGAAAGTTAAAAAGCAAAATAATTTTAGATTTTTTTTACATTGATTGACCCCCAACTCGTAGAGTAACAAAAAACCCCACTAGGCACTTTATTATTTATTTATAAAAATGGATTATAGAAATGATAAGAAATGTAAAAATAATATCATTATCTAAATAAGAATAAAAGAGTTTCCTAAAAAATAATTAGGGCAATAATATTTTTGAGAGGTGATAGTTTGGTGATTATGTGGTGTAATTGGAGAATGTTTCATTCCATGATTCACCCATCCTCTTAGTGTATTTCTCACTAAAGAACAATTTAAACCAAATATTTTGTATAAAATATACTTTTAAATTCTTACAAATTGAAATAATTTTTTTTATTTTTCAAATAAATCACTTTCTTGTTAAGTGAGAATTGTACAAGCAATGAGTTTAGAAAACACCAAACAAAACAAAGCATAATCAGCCCTGTCCAAAAGCCCAGTCCTAGACCAGACCCACTCCAAAAGAAAAATGGGTTGGCCAAGGAATCCTATCCAAGGCCAAACCCACCTCAAAATAGAGGTAATGCATCAGGAACCACCCATATGACGCCACCCTACACCAAACGTGCTTGCGAAACAAAACTAGACATGCACCCCAGACATGCCAACATGTGGACACCAACCCCAATGCTAAAACCTATCACTTACAGATGACATAAGCCTGAAAATAACGGGTTTTTTTTATACGGGTTTTTTTTTATTTTTTATTTATTAAAAAGGTGTAGGGTAACCAATATTTCTAAAATGGGTCCCAATATGTGTGAATGTCATTCACGCATCCTTTATAAACTTTGTGAAGGATGTGTGAACGGGGTTCACGCATCCTACAGAAGCTTTTAATTCTTTAATTTTTTTGTATTTTTAAAAATTTTATTTTTTTTGTTTTGTTTATATATATATATAACAAAAAATTTCAGCAGAATTTGTCTGCAATTTAATATTCAGCAGTACTTCCATTACAGCAGTCTGGATTCTAATAGAAACACTCACATTGGGCTCTCTTTTATAAGAGGTCTTGCCCTGGAAATCATTCTGCGTTTTCGATATGGGATTCAAGTTCTTCCTTTCCTACGTAGAACATTCTGCATTTCCGATTGGGGATTATGTTTCAAGTACATGACTTTGAAAGACTATAAAATACAGAATATAAGACCAATATAAATGAAACCTAAAAAATTGATTAAATCTATAAGAAATAGTTGAAAATAGAAAGAATTTCGTAAAAAATGTTAAGGAATAATAATTTATAAGCTTTCAAAACCACCAACTTGAAGCTTAAAAATGTTTCAAATATGTGGCTTTGAAAGACTATAAAATACAAACTATAAGACCAACATAAATGAAACAGAAAACATGGATTAAACATATAAGAAATAGTTAATAATTAATTTTTTAATTAGTAATATAATTATTAATTAGTTAATTATTAGTTAATTATTAATATCATTATTAATTATATAATAATTAATTATTAATATAATTATTAAAAATATAATAATTAATTAGTAATATAATTATTAATTATATAATAATTATTTGGTTAATTTTTAATATAATTATTAATTTTATAATAATTAAATAGTTAATTAGTAATATAATTATTAATTATTTAATAATTAATTATTTAATTAGTAATAAATTTATTAATTATATAATAATTCATTAGTTAATTAGTAAAATAGTAATATAATATATTATTATAATTATTCATTATAATTATTAGTTATTCATTATTAATAATTAATTATGTAATAATTAATTAGTTAATTAGTATTATAATTATTTATTATATAATAATTAATTAGTTAATTAGAAATATAATTTTTATTTATAATTATAATTATTAATTATGTAATTTATAATTATATTACTAATTAATTTTTAATTATTATATAATTATTATTTAATAATTACAATTAATAATTATATTACTAATTATAATTATTATTTATATTACCAATTAACTAATTAATAATTATTTAATTAAAAAATTAAAAATTAAAAATTATAATAAGTAATTATAATTAATATTTATATTACAAATTAACTATTTAATTATTTTATAATTAATAATTTCTAATTATAATTAGTAATGAAATTATTAATTAACTAATTAATTAGTATATAATTAATAATTAATAATTAATAATTATAATTAATAATTATATTATTAATTAATCACTGTATAATTAATACTTATATTACTAATTAACTAATTAATTATAATATAATTATATTACTAATTAACTAATTAATTATTATATATTAGTAATTAATAATTATAATTAATAATTATATTACTAATTAACTAATTAATTATTATATAATTAATAATAGTAATTATAATTAATAATAATATTACTAATTATAATTAATAATGATTACTAAACTAATTAATCATTATATAATTAATAATTATATTACCGATTAACAAATTAATTATTAGATAATTAATAATTAATAATTAATAATTAATAATTAATAATTATTTATTATATTACTAATTAATTAATTATTTATTTTATAATTAATAATTATATTAAAAATTAACTAATTAATTATTATATAATTAATAGTTAATAAATATATTACTAATTAACTAATTAATTATTATATAATTATATTAATAAATAACTAATTAATTATTGTATATTAGTAATTAATAATTAATGATTGATGATTAATTATTATATTAATTATTAACTAATTAATAATTTTATAACTAATTAATTATTAACTATTTCTTATATATTTAATCCATGTTTTACATTTCATTTACATTGGTCTCATAGTTTGTGTTTTATAGTCTTTTAAAACCACATATTTGAAACATTTTTAAGTTTTAAGTTGGTGGTTTTGAAAGCTTATAAATTATTTTTCATCAACATTTGTTATGAAATTCTTTTTATTTTCAACTATTTCTTATATTTTTAATCCATAATTTATGTTTCATTTATATTGGTCTTATAGTTTGTATTTTATAGTCTTTCAAATCCACATACTTGAAATATTTTTATGTTTCAAGTTGGTGGTTTTGAAAGCTTATAAATTATTATTCATAAACTTTTTTATGATTTTTTTTTATTTTTAACTATTTCTTATATGTTTAATTCATGTTTTTAATTTCATTTATATTGGTCTTATTGTTTTTATTTTACAGTCTTTTAAAGTCAGGTACTTGAAACAGAATCTCACGTTGGAAATGCAGAATATACTGTACAAGAAAGAAAGAACCTAAATCCCACATCGGAAATACAGAATGATTTTCAGGGTAATCTCTCTTATAAAAGAAAGCTCCTGGTGAGGATAGATGTGTGAACGGGGTTCAGACATCTTTTATGACATCTTTGAAGGATGCGTGAACCCCATTCATGCATCTTTCCGTGCCGAAGATGCGTGAACGAGGTTCACACATCTCCGAACCCATTTTTAAAAATAGTTGAAACCTTATCTTTTTTCTATATTTTTTTACACAAACTCATTTAAATAAAAAAACCCCAAATAACGACTCCCAACACCACCCGTTCTCTTACCACCATGCATTGTGCCCTCGTCCCCCAGATTTTGAGGAAGAAACACCATGATCGGAGCCAGTGAACAGAACCCAACGAACAGGGGCTGCTAGGAGATGACCACCGAAAAACACCACCATCACCAAGAATAGACCGGAGCACACTTCAAAAGAATCACTACAAAAGAACACCATGAAAAAATCGGATAATTGTTTTCTAGGTTTTTGAATTTTTTTTACCGAAATAGGTTAGGATTCTAAATATTTTTAAAATTGGGTCTAAGATGCGTGAACCCCGTTCACGCATCTTCCGCTGAGTCTAGGATATGAAAACGGGGTTCATGCATCATGTAACAACTTAATAAAGGATGTGTGAACCCTGTTCACGCATCCTATAGAATGTTTTAATTTTAATTTTTTATTTTTGTATTTTTAAAATTTTTGTTTTTGTTTTTTTTAATTTGTTTATATATATATATATAACAAAACATTTCAGCAGAATTTATCTGCTATTTAATATCCAGCAGTTCTACCATTACAGCTGTATGGATTCTGACAGACACCCTCACCCAGGGCTCTCTTTTATAAGTGGGCTAGCACTGGAAATCGTTCTGCATTTTTGATGTGGGATTCAGCTTCTCTCTTTTCTGCACAGAACATTCTCCATTTCCGATGTGGGATTCTGTTTCAAGTACGTGACTTTTAAATACTATAAAATTCAAACTATAAAACCAATATAAATGAAACTTAAAACATGGATTAAATATATAATAAATTGTTGAGAATAAATTAATTTCATAAAAAATGTTGATAAATAATAATTTATAATCTTTTAAAGTCACCAAAATGAAACGTAAAAATGTTTCAAATACGTGTCTTTGAAAGACTATAAAATAAAAACTATAACACAAATATGAATGAAACTTAATAAATGGATTAAATATATAAGAAATAGTTGAAAATAAAAATAATTTCGTAATAAATATTGAAGAAAAATAAATTATAAGCTTACAAAACCACCAACTTGAAACTTAAAAACGTATCAAGTACGTGGCTTAGAAAACCTATAAAATAAAAATTATAAAACCGATATAAATGAAAATTAAAACACAGATTAAACATATAAGAAATAGTTATTGATTAATTAGTTAATAATTAGTTAATTATTAATATCATTATTAATTAGTTAATTATTAACTAGTTAATTTGTAATATAATTATTAATTATATAATAATTAATTGTTTAATTAGTAATATAATTATTAATTATATAATAATTAAGTATTTAGTAAGTAATATAATTATTAATTATATAATAATTAATTAGTTAATTAGTAAATTCGTAATATAATAAATAATTATATTATTCATTACAGTTACTAGTTATTAATTATTATTAATTAATTATATAATAATTAATTAGTTGATTAGTAATATAATTATTAATTATAAAACAATTAACTAATTAATTATTATATAATTAATTTTAATAATTAATAAAATATTTAATGATTAATTAGTTAATTGGAAATATAATTAGTAATTAGTTAATAATTAGTTAATTAGTAATATCGTTATTAATTATATAATAATTAATTAGTTAATTTTGAATATAATTATTAATTACATAATAATTAATTTCATAATAATTAATTATTTAACTAGTAATATAATTATTAATTATACAATAATTAAGTATTTATTACGTAATATAATTATTAATTATATAATAATTCAATAGTAAATTAGTAATATAATAAATAGTTATAATTATTCATTATAATTATTAGTTATTAATTATAAATAATTAATTATATAATAATTAATTAGTTAATTAGTAATATAATTATTAATTATATAATAATTAATTAGTTAATTAGTAATATAATTATTAATTATATAATAATTAACTAATTAATTATTAACTAATTAATTTTTAATAATTAATAATTATATTGGTAATTAACTAATTAATTATTATATAATTAATAATTACTAATTATAATTAATAATTATATTACTAATTATAATTCATAATTAAATTAATAATAATAATTAATAATTACATTACTAATTAACTAATTCTTTATTATATAATTAATAATTATATTACTAATTAAAAAATTAATTAGTATATAATTATTAATTATAAATTATAATAGTTAATAATTATATTAATAATTAACAAATTAATTAGTATATAATGAATAATTATTAATTATAATAATTAACTAAGTAATTATTATAATTAATTTTTAGTAATTAATAATTATATTGGTAATTAACTAATTAATTATTATATAATTAATAATTACTAATTATAATTAATAATTAATAATTATATTACTAATTAAAAAAATCATTAGTATATATTTAATAATTAATAATAATAATAATTAACTAATTAATTATTATATAATTAATTTTTAATAATTAATAATTATATTGGTAATTAACTAATTAATTATTATATAATAAATAATTACTAATTATAATTAATAATTATATTACTAATTATAATTACTAATTATATTACTAATTATAACTCAAAATTATATCACTAATTATAATTAATAATTACATTACTAATTAACTCATTCATTATTATATAATTGATAATTTTATTTCTAATGAACAAATTAATTATTATATAATTAACAATTAACAATTAAAAATTAAAAATTATAATGAAAAATTATATGAAAAATTAACTAATTAATTATCATGTAATTAATAATTAAAAATTACAATTAGTAATTAAATTACTAATTATAATTAATAATTATATTATTAATTAATTATTGTATAATTAATACTTATATTACTAATTAACTAATGAATTATTATATAATTAATAATTAAAAATTATAATTAATAATTAATAATTATATTACTAATTAACAAATTAATTAGTATATAATTAATAATTATTATTTATAATAATTAACTAATTAATTATTTTATAATTAATTTTTAGTAATTAATAATTATATTGGTAATTAAATAATTAATTATTATATCGTTAATAATTACTAATTATAATTAAAACTTAAATTACTAATTATAATTCATAATTATATCACTAATTATAATAAGTAATTACATTACTAATTAACTAATTATTTATTATATAATTAATAATTATATTACTAATTAACAAATTAATTATTATATAATTAACAGTTAACAATTAAAAATTAAAAAATATAATGAATAATTATATTACTAATTAACTAATTAATTATTATGTTTTCAATAATTACAAATTATAATTAGTAATTATATTACTAATTACAATTAATATTTATATTACTAATTAACTAATTATTTAGTATATAATTAATAATTAATAATTATAATTAATAATTATATTATTAATTAATTATTGTATAATTAATACTTATATTACTAATTAACTAATTAATTATTATATAATTAATAATTAATAAATAATAAATAATAATTATAATGAATAATTATAATAAATAAATATAATTACTAATTATATATTACAAATTAATTATTTATTTAATTTATAATTAATAATTATATTACAAAATAACTAATTAATTAATATATAGTAAATAATTAATAGTTATAATTAATAATTATATTACATATTAACTAAATAATTATTATCTAATTAATAATTAATAATCAATAATTAATAATTATATTGAATAATAATAATTAATTGTTGTATTACTAATTAACTAATTAATTATAAATTAATAATTATTTTACTAATTAACTAATTAATTATTATATAATTATATTACTTATTAACTAATTAATTATTGTATATTGGTAAATAATAATTAATAATTATATTAATTATTAACTAATTAATAATTATATTAATTATTAACTAATTAATAATTATATTAATTATTAACTAATTAACTAATTAATCATTAACTATTTCTTATATGTTTAATCCCTATTTTAATTTTCATTTATATTGGTCTTATAGGTTTTATTTTATAGGTTTTCTAAGCCACGTACTTGTAATGTTTTTAAGTTTCAAGTTGGTGGTTTTGAAAGCTTATATATTATCTTTCATCAACATTTTTTACATAATTCTTTTTATTTTTAACTATTTCTTATATATTTAATCCATGTTTTAAGTTTCATTCATATTTTTTCTATAGTTTTTATTTTATAGACTTTCAAAGACACGTATTTGAAACATTTTTAATTTTCATGTTGGTGGCTTTGATAGCTTATAAATTATTATTTATCAACATTTTTTACGAAATTATTTTTATTTTTAATAATTCATTATATTTTTAATCCATGTTTTAAGTTTCATTTATACTGGTTTTATATTTTGTATTTTATAGTCTTTCAAAGTGACATACTTGAAACAGAATCTCACATCGGAAATGTAGAATGTTTTGTGCATGAAAGAGAGAAGCTGGATCCCATATCGAAAATGCAGAATGATTTCCAGGGCTAACCCTCTTATAAAAGAGAGCCATGGGTGAGGGTGTTTGTCAGAATCCAGATAGCTGTAATGGCAGAACTGGTGGATATTAAATAGCAAATAAATTATGCTGAAATTTTTTGTTTTATTATATATATATATATAAAATAAACAAAATATAAATAAAAATATAAAAAATATAAAAAAAATTAAAACTTTCTATATGATGCATGAACGGGGTTCACGCATCTCAAACCCCTTTTTAAAAATATTGAAAACCCAATCCCTTTTGTAAAAAAATTAAAAACCCGTTTAAAAAAATTACTCGACAAAATCTAAGATTCCAATGGGGCCAACGTCACCGAAATAGAAAACAAATATAGGAAAAGGCACTTCAAAATATCTACCATCATCAAAGCCTCCAACACCATCCAAAACATACTGGAATATATGTCACACCCATCCAAAGAGGGGCCATGCGTAAAGAAGCAAGATGAAATGGCAGAGGAGAACAAATAGAAGGAGATCATCCATGAGCAATATCAATCAGCACGGATCCAAAAATAGAAATTGGTACTTGGCACCGAACCGTCGGAGGAGGATGAGAAATGGAAAAGGAATCATTGAGAGAGATCTAGAATGCAGAACAGCGGGACCTATGAACAATTGGAAACCCATGTTGAATGACATCCACCAAAAAAGAACTAGGGAGGCGCCATCGAAGCCAGATCGAAAGCGAGCGAGATCCAAGCGGGGGTAATAAAAGAGACCTACAGACCAGTTTCTTCAGAGGAGGGTGACGGCATAAGGATCATTGATAGAGCTCCAGAAGACAATCCAGATGGTTAAACCATAAGGTGGTTGAGAGGTACAACACACTACACGGTCTAACTACCGACTGCGCCATGCCCAACAGAAAAAGAGGGGGCAAGAAGGGAAAGAGGGAGAAGAGTAGTGGCAAGAAACCCTAAATTGCGAGGAGGATGATTGCACAGCTACGCCCCATACATGCTCTTCATTTTTAATTCTTACATATAACCTCTTGAAGTCGTGGATTATGAAGGTTTTCAGTAACCTAAAAATTTATCTATATTATTTTAACTATTAGTAAATCATTATAAGTCCTTTGAATATTTATCATTACTGTAATTGAAACTTTTAATCTCTTTCTATAAATTACATCAATTTGAAATATAAATATTGTTAATGTTATTATATTTATTCAAGTGTACATGTGTTTATAAATTATTTATATTAATTTTTTATTTCATTAATGGTATGATTTAATATGAAACATTTTTATTTAAATCCTACCTAGAAATAATAGATTCATAAATATTTTAACTATTAGAAGAAACAAAAATAGATGTATAATGTACTATATAAAGTGAGTAAATGATATAATGGTTTTGTTGCGTATGTGGTTTATCTATATAAATGTAATCTATATGAATGTTGTTTTTTCATTAGAGACACAACTACTTTTATATTTCTTAAATTTCATTGGAAATATTACCTTTTCATCATATTTCCTTTCATCCTTTTTTCCTTTTATGACATATTTTACATTAATATATGAAAATTATTATCATTTTTATTTATTAATTTTAGAAAAAAAAATTAATATTATGGAAATATCATTCATCAAAAAATCACTATTATAATGTTCATTGTCACTATCTCATGACACTATATCAACTTTCATGGTTTTTATAGGTGATTTGAAGGAAGTTGATTTCTTTTTCCAATATAATTATCATTTGTTCTTAATTAGATTTCCTCCTAATTAATTATTATCATTCAATTCAGTATCTTTATATTTTATCTCTATCACATTAGTGACTTTAGATAATAGTTAGATCTCTCATCTATTCTTGAATAATTTTTAATAATCATAATAATTAAATCATTTATGTAATTCCATTCTCATGATATATCATATTTGTAATGATCTCATTAAACCTATTCTATTTTTAAAAAATATATTTAATTGATTTTATATTAGAGGTATGATAATTAGATGTATATTTATTTAATCTATAATCATTTACATTCTCAATTAACACATGGGAAATAACAGCAATAGTGAACATGTGATATTTACTATCACCATAAGATCATTGAATAAATCAGTCATCACATAATATGCAACTGTTTTTTTATAGATTTATAGTTTGGGTCATGGGATTCTCTAGTAGAATCACTATAATCTTTTCATTAAGTTTTATAATATTCACCCAAACTGTAATATTATTCCATACATAAAATCCTTGTATTTCTAAATGTTTTTTCATTATGATTTTCTGTGAGCAGTATGTCGTGCCACTGAAATATATTCATCTTTTATATGCACGATCATCTCATCAATATGATTCATGGTTTACCCAGTAAATATTTTAAACTATTTAGACAAGATCTTGGTCAAAATATAAATAATTAAAAAGAATGAGTAATGTTCCCAGAAGCTATGAAACAATTTGGTATCCAAGATATGGAAAATGATGTGTTGAATTAAGCTAGATTTATTTAAAATAAAAATAAATAAATTATATGACTTATGATTTCTACTCCATTAAAAATAAATGTTTTTCTCAAATAATATATGATAGAGGTTTGAATGTTTTTTTAAAAAAATCAATGCACTGATAGATTCAAATTTTTTCTTTTTTAATACATTCCACCAGGTCCCTTGTGTCATATTTCAAGGAGAGTTTACATATTCCTGGATCAACATTTTTATATTCCATAAGTGGGTGTCCTATCACCATAGGGAAAATGGTGATGTAAAATTGATTTGAATGGTATGATAAGAGGAAAATAGTTCCCTATAAGGATTTTGTTCCCTAGTCTAATTCACCCTCAAATATTTATGACATGTTTATGATTCCCATTTTTTGAATTTATCTTGATACTTACATCCATTAATTAATTCAATTACTACAAAGGAATTTTTTATAAAAAAATTTGAAGAAGATGATTTCATAAAACATAATGGTTATATTTTATGTCTCATTAGAATGGCCCCTGAAGGCATACCATGTTAATAACATGGGGTATCATAGGCTCTATACCTAAAGCGTCACATTATCATTGCACAATAAAACTTATACTCTTCAAAAAAATTCATCTTGGGAGTTTCCCCTAAGAGATCTCTTGGTCGTCAAATTATAAAACATAGAATAATATCATAAGACATGTTAGGATAATCACATATGGCATCCCATTATTATCATGTACATAAACTTATCATCATCACATAAGTCCTCATTGGATATTCACCTATTTTATTCTATTCCCATTACATTAGGAAACCAATTTTCATCATATAAGGAATCAATATCTTATCATCTATGTCACTCCATACTCATCACATAAATCATCCTATAATACTCACATTGGAACCTTGGTCTCCTCACCTATTATGAAACACAATTCTCTTGAATCTGGTGGGGGTATCCTATTCTCACAACATATGGTATTTTATAGACCATATTCAAGGAAATGGGTTCTATCATTCAAGTCTCATAAGTATAGTTGATCCTATTATGTTCATTACTTAAGGGTGTAAATATTTTTATATTATATTGGGGATACTCAGGATTTTGAATTTAGTAGGACACTTAATGTTTACAAATATATAGAGGACACTCATGATATATATTCTTATGGGGGAAAAGCCTCAAAAACCATCTCCAATGGGAGAAAATGGTTTAATGTCTTTTGGGGATTCTTTAGAGGGAATTGGGTTTTCAAGAAAGGTATGGTTTACTATATCTCAAAAGAGATATGGGAGGACAATGTTTTTTAGGTGTTGGAATTAAACCTCATGGAGACATCCTATATATCTGGTGAGACTAGGAATCAAAACACACATATATAGAGTTTCATAATTAATGTTAATATTATAGGACCCTTGGATGCAATTTAATGTCATGATTTAAATATTTTTATGCCATAAAATTGAAAAAATAAAGGTATGTATTGAATTATATGCATTAATATTCCAAAATTCTTATAGGAAGTAACCAAGATATGTGTGTGGAATATGATGTTGTATGTGTTTCACAATATGATCCTGAGACCAACATGAAAGGATTCTACTAAACCCATTCGTGGTGTAATTTTCCTAGGGTTGAATTTTAATGATACTAATTGTGTGTGTATATTTTTAATGAGAGGATCTAAATCCAATGGATGTGAGTTATATGTGCACTCATATTTTATAAAATTGTGATTTTTTTAATGGATGTAATCGATTAGATGTACTTGGATTATGTTTAATGGTTGTGGGGTGTTTTTTTAATCCTCTTCATGTATGAATATTAGGCCATTTTATAAAGAGTTTTATTCATTGGGGGAGAAGTATGTGAACATGTCAAACATAAAAAAACATTAATGGACTCAAATCTAGATTTTCACGTTTTGATCCCATGAAGTTCAATTTTGTGGGATATTTATTAGTCTTTAAAACACAAAATATGTATTGATCCTTGAAATATATCATTCTCAAGGATGATTTTCATAGGTGTGTATATTCTAAACATTAACGATTCTTTTAGTTATGAAAATTTTCCCCTTTGAGTTGCATGGTAATTTTATTTATCCTCCATAATTACTTCTTTGAGTTATCTATCCATCCAGATTATTCTCATGTGGTTTTTTGTCTCCAAAAAAATTCGCTTAAATAATTGGATATATTTATAATGATTTTGTTCACATTCTGAACAAAATAGTGATTTTAGGAATTTTCTATTTTGGATTTAAAAAACATGGTTTGACCATTTACCTATAAATAGGGGTGACCCTTTATATGGACCATGAACTATTCATAAAAAATGACATGTTTCTGTCTTTAAATAGAACACACAATTGAATGGAATTCCATTTACATAGATCCTTGGCGTTCTTCCTACCCCACCATTATGTGAATCAAATTCATTGATTAAAAATTTCATGAAAGAGAATCAAGCACCCAACATTCCTAAAATATCATAAAAGATATTATATGAATAAGAGTTAAGAGATGTAGAAATAGATAATTTCATAAGAATTCACCAAATGTATGGTCTATAGGTTAAATCTATGGATACTCAGATGAATGAAAATCAAGGGAACATAAGGCTTGGATTGGGAAACAAATCCAAATCTATAAACCAAAATCAAATAGAGGAACTCCATTTATGTGAATCCAAGCTTTGCCATAGTGATATAAAATTTCAACAATTACACCATATGATCTTGATTCACATATTATCTTATGGATTTTGGTTATAATATCATAATCTCTACAAATTAAATGAGGGATTGTAACTTGATATAGGAATACATGATATGGAATATAATGTGGATAATTAATTGAAAAATAAGTACTTCGAAATTATCTCATCCACAAAACACAATAATACTCTATGATAATATCTTAGATATCTATGAATAGTGGACTAATGAATGGTATCTATTCCATGAGTGTAAATATAACAAATGAGTTTTTAGGGGATTTTTAGTTTCAACATATGTGTGGGTATTTCTTATACCTTATGCAACAAGTTGTAATTCACAATAATGTATCATCCACATTGATACAAATCATCTATAATTAAAAATTAATATTAGAGGTTCTATACAAATAGATTCATTATAGTAAAATATTGAACCTCCATTATGGAAAGGTGAAAATCAGCCTCTCATACCCCTCATAAAAATAGTGTAATGATTGTTTGAGGATTTTCTACTAGCAAGGAATTTTTTTGATGACATAAAGCAACTAAAACAATTATCCCATGAATTTATGGGGAAGTTATATGGTGATAGATAAAGTGAAACTCACCTCTACCCTAACACCTCATTAAATACATGGTCCAATATCAACTAGGATAAGCATGAACACCAAATTATAGTGAGTTAAATGAAGTGCCTATGAATATATATAAGTTAGAATCCTAGTTATAGTAGTTTTGTCACAACCTGACCCTAGCGGTCTCGAGCCACAACTACCCTAGGCCCACCTCCATAGGCCAGGGGTTGCCGACAAGCACCGAAGGCATAACAATCTCAGGGAGGCATGCTCATAAGTACCTGTACACACACAACCCACTTGATGCAAAAGTGCAGAGTCAAAAGAAACCTGAAGGAAAAAAAATTATAACCCAACCACAGTCATGCATCTATTTTTAATAGAAGAAGTAATGTGATGATTTGTACTGACAAGATAACTAAACAGAAAAAGGGAAAACATGCACCCAACCTGAAAGCTTCCACAACCTGAAAATAGGGAAAAAAAGTAAACAGCTAGTGAGTCTCACACCTGAAAGTCCTACTACGATCAATGAATGCTACCCATGGTCATGCATCCTCTACGCTCCTTTATAGTCTTGATCGACCTGTCCGTCATCTGCAAGGGCAGACCAAGTGCTGAAAAATCCCAAGCAGGGTTGAGTATAAATATACTCAACAAGATTCCCTAAAAGCTCAAGGGAGAAACAAAGGAGGTAACAAAACAGTGAGCAGTAGACAGAATAAGGAATAGTGAAAAAGTATAGTAAATAGAGCGCAGCTCAACCCAACAATAGAAAAGAAGTGGACTCATCCAACCAAGAGGAGCTAGACACGGAAAACACGTGGCATACCCTGCGTGTCTTCGCCCATCCTAGAAAGGGAGTAACTGAACCCATGGAGTGGGAGATAAATTAGGTTGTATATATATATTCTCAACAAGAAACCTGAAAGAGTTTGTAAGGGGATCTCTATATCCAAGCTTAGCCCAGGAAAAGTCACCAATAGTTCTAAGGATATCCATCACTAATGCCCAAATGTCCCGCACATCAAAGATGTCTCATCGCTGAATCGCACAACCAAGGATCATGCTCTGGTAATCACAGAGAGAAGTCACTGACTAGCCACATAGAAAGGACTGAGTCTGAATGAAATCGTCGGGTAACCCACTACCCAGCCCGGCTGGAGGGTAAACCCTAAGAGGTCATTGGGTAACCCACTGCCCAGCCCGGCTGGAGGGTAAACCCTAAAGTCAATGGGTAAACCACTGCCCAGCCCTACTGGAGGGTAAATTCAATATGTAACCCACTTCCTAGCCTCATTGGAGGGTAAACCCAGATATGCTGGTGGGTAACCCACTTCCCAGCCCCGCTGGAGGGTAAACCCAGAACTGGTCCGATAACTCTGCACTACCCGAACCATCTCTGGGTGTCACTAACATCGCTACCGTGAATTGGTTCGTAGTTTGTAAAAGGAACCTCTTACCAATTCCCTTTCATGTTTCCACGTTTAATGAGATCTCGAAAGAGGCTATGCTCTCCCAAACAGATTACACCGTTGTAATCCTCGTGAAAAAACACATGAGATAGAATATTACTCGCTAGAAACGGACTCCCGATGAAAAAGTTATTTAGCACCACTTTACTCCCATATGGCATCACGTGGGGCCCACACCTCAATTTTGAAAAAGGTCGAGCGAATTACGCCATCATAATGCTCTCAGAAAAAACACACCAAAACAACTACTAATTCGCCCTGAATGGACGTCTGATTAAAAGGTCACAAAATGTTGCTCATAGCTTAAAAGACGGCCCATGGTGCCCACGAATCAAATCTAGTTTCAACACCGGAAACTACCCTAGACAACTTAGTGTCGATGTCAGGGTCACAACACTGCTGACGGCACCTTAAACAGACTCCATATTTGTTTGTTCCATTTGAAAGAAGAATCATGGCGAGGCACTTAATGAGCGTATTGCACCACCGAGCTCCCATCTCAGGAATTAAAAATCCCCAAGACCATCTCAAAAACTCCATCTCGAGCCGAGGATTGTGCTGCCGCACTAAAATTATGGGTTATATCATACTTGAATCCAACTGGGCCCATGGCACTAAAATGATTATATCTTACAGATCATTGGGTAACTTCTTCATTGTACTTCGTACCGGTTGAAATACGATAGATGGATTGAGGAGCGGTTCTCCCAAAATCAAGCGTGTTATGAGAGGGAATACAGTGGCTAGATGTGACATGATGTAGAAGAGTGGCCAATGTGGGTCAGCATCAGAAACTCCAGAGTGGGATGATCTAGCCATACGACTAATCATCACTACCTTTGTACCAGGGACCAGTACGGGTTCGCACCAGCGACCAATATGGGTCATCACCAGCGAACAATATGGGTCAGCACCAGGAACCAATACGGGTTAACACCAACGACCAATATAGGTCAACACCAATGACCAATACGGTTTAGCATCTAGCGACCAATATGGGTCATCACACAGTGACCGATATGGGTCAGCATACAGTGACCTATACAGGTTAGTATTAGAGTTACTACGGATAGGACGATATGGCTTTACGACAAGTCATCCTAATCCAATTATCATGTAAGTTATACCATTAGAGTGATTTGTCTCTTTTACTTTTTGATTCATGATTTAGATCATGCTAGTGATATTACATACCATGGAAGAAGTTAGTACTCACTTGATGGTCTATGGTGCGGGAATCTTCTTACTGGAGAGACTTAGATATCGTGGATCTAAATGGAGTAGTGTTCCCCCAACTGAATTCAGTGTCGAGGAGTGGGCCTCTTCACTTGGGTTCCATTGGTCTTGCATCGGGCGCAAGACCGTGATAATGAGACCTCTAGTGTCGGGCATTAGAAACAATTCTAGCAGAAAGTTTCCGATGGAGCACATCCTTTCAGATGTACCATGAGGAATGGTTGAGTTGTACCTGATGAAGTACATCTCTCATATGGGATCCATCAGGGATGGCCAGCTCATGGAGTATGTACTCCTGATCCTTGAGTTATGCTTTGATCGTTCTTTGGAAATCCTGGTAATGTCTTGAGATTGGAGCCTTATGTTTTTTATAGTTGAGAATAATATATCCAGATGCCCTGGGTATATGTATGGGCATATACATAGGGTGAGATATGAGTTGGAGATCCCCTTACTCTCTCATTTGGGTTTCTTTGAGCAAGAATATCAACTATTGGGTGGATCTGTTCTCTTTTCATTCACTCATGTTGTACCGTGTTCTCTCTTAATACTCCCATATTTAGTACCTCTCTTGTTTCCCCCTAGAGCCTTCAAGGCATCCTACTGTGTATTATTATACTCACCCCTTCTTAGGATTTTCCCAAATTTGGTGTGCCCTTGTAGATGACAGACATGTTGATCGTGATATCATAAGAGCTTAGGGAAACGTGGTTCTTGGATGGCATGCGGTGGTTGTAGCTTTGGATTCAATAGTGTGACTCTTCCAACTATTTTACCTTTTCACATGTTGTTTGGTTGTGATATTTTTCTAGTTCAGTGTGTATTTTCCCCCCTTTCCCTTTTACCTTTATTTTTATTGTACTTTTATGGTTTAGAGGTCGATGCATTTATGTTGGTTCCCTTTTTATAGTAGTTTGGTACCTTGATTTCTTTTCCTCTATACTTTTTCATTGAGTTGGATGTGTGTGTGTACGGGTTCTTAGGAAATCCCCCCGCCCCCTGAGGTTTTTGTGCCTTTGACACTAGTCGCTAGCCCCTTGCCTATAGAGGCGGGCTTGGGGTAGTTGTGGCTTGAGCCCTGGTATGGGTCGGGTCATAACATTTTCTACAGTGATTAAACAGTTGATAGAATCTATAAATACTAGTGGTATCCATGAAATAGATGAGATCAAAGTACAGAGAATGAATATGTCTATAATAGAGCATTTCATGAGAAACAATACCCCATAATTAAAACGATCATCCAACCTAATGATATCCAAAGAAAGGATTAGTTCCCTAGAGAATATATTTGCAGTCATGTGATATTCAGAACATCAAATGGTAAATCCTTCCATATTTCATTTTAAAGGTGAATTTGATCAATGGTTGTCTTTCGATAATAATACCATGGAGAAAGAATATATTTATGCTATGGAATGGGAAAATTTTAAGAATATTTTACTTCAGAAATATTTCCCTAATTTTTTCATATTTGGATAAAAAACACTTCTTTTAATTAAGGAAAAAAGATGAATATTTTGTGGTTTTATATGAAGAAAACTTCATAAAATTATCTAGGTATGTGATGGACATTATTTGAGACATTAATAATAAAATTAATAGATTTCACTCAGGATTAAAAAAATATTAGGAAGAGAAATGGTTGGATGAGAATTTAAAAGTTATGAGAAATTTTTTCATTATGAAAAGAAATTTGAGATGGAGTTTATTAAACCATATGTTCCATAAGATGACACGAGTAATAAATGTTCAAGGTGGAAGGAAATGGAGAAGCACCCAAATAGTAATTTTGGGGGTAAACCTAAAACATGTACCAATTGTGGTAAATTTAATTTTATGGAATGTTTGTCAGGACCTAGGAAGTGTTATCAGTGTGGTAAGTTTGGTCTTAAGGTTTGTTACATCAAAGGGAAGATTCATGAATAATCAAATAATGAGATGAAAGATATCCAGTTGAGAGTAATATGTTTTAGTTGCAAAAATATGGACATTATTCTGAATTATGTCTGAAGTTACTTACTCAAGGTGGAAATAAATATGATTAGAAATAAAAAGGTGTGATAAAATCATTTTCTACCACTACAATTGATGTTGATACATCTAGTGAAGTGATGGAAGCTCAAAGGAACAAGGTATTTTTAAAAGTTTAACCATAAGTTCAAGTATTTAGACACTCCTTCTAAGGTTTTAAGTGATGAGATCATAATATGATTAAAGTCTTTTTAGGTGACGGTTTGTTGGTATTATGTTTATGTAAGAATCTTTTTAATTATAACTCCGACATTAATTTTGGATATGAGTTTTATGGTATTGATAAAAATTATGGTTTATATGATCTTTGATGATTATAGTTATTTTTAGAGAGGTGCATCATAATTATGGTAATGTTATGAGGATTAAATTGTTCTTATAAAATAGAAATCTATCAAGTGAGTATATTTACTTATATTCATATATAGTAAATAAATTTCTTAACTCTAAGAAAAGTATTTTGAACAAAAAATGTTATTCATTTACATTTCTTATGAGGAAATTAATGGAATTTTAACCCATCCTAGACTTATGGTTTTGTGATGGTTCACTTCCTCATGACCATATTCTATGTCACTCTCTATAATAACTTGATAGTTAGTTTTTTTCATCCATGCACATGTTTTCCAACATGAAAACCAAGTCACTTACAATTCTATATGACCATCATACTTTTTTTCTTTCTTTTAATGTAGATGTTTTATTAATCATTGTTTACATTATTAGATTTCAAAAAATGTATTTTGAAAATTTAAAAATCCAGTTTTTAATACCAAGTTAAAAATGAAAGGAAAACAATATTAATTGGGGGAGAATTTTACATCCTTATATTTTAAAGGGAAACACTGTGTTAGATAGCATAGAAAATACGTCTCATCAAGCATAAACAAATAACTAAATATTATTATTTATTATGGTAGTTATCGCCCAGATATTATATTGGTGGGTATGAATAGGAATAACTATATAATGTTTAAAAATGATTATAAAATGTTTTTATATTCATTAAATATAATTTTTACGCATAAGATAACAACAAATCCAATTTTATGAATAATATATATATTTTTCTAAAAAAGTACTTTTGCCACCTTTTGATGGAAGACTTATTTTAAATGCAATTTTTGAAACATTAATAAATATTATTTGACATAATAAACTTCATATTTTAAATAAAACTGTCAAAATTAGATTAGGTTCTATTTTTTCTATTTTTCTGTAAAGTTTTATTATTTCAGGAATAGAGAAAAATACTCCATTTTAATTAAAAAATGAATTTTCATCAAAATGAATTATAATTTTAAATTATATTTTAAAATTATTTTAAAGTTAAAATTATATATATTATATATATTAATCCAAGTTTTTTATTAGAATCATTTTCATATTGAATTTTGATATACAAACATTTTGATATTTAAAACATTTTCACTTTAAATACTCAGTTTCTCACCCCTTTTATGGGATTAATTTTAAATTAATTTTATCCACTTATGTGTTTTGAATTTTTAAGAATGGATTTATTATTTAAATTAATAATTTATAAATTTATTAAATATTTATCATTTATTATTGAAAAATAAGTATAGTAAACTTAGTTATTTTGATTACCATGACTAAAAGTAAATCAAATAATTAAGGGTAAAAATAATTATGATAAGGATTAGAAAATTTCACTAACACTTATCCTAATTTTATTAGATGATTGATATTTGATCAATATCATTCTTTGGCCAAATCTATGACCAATTAGAGCTGCTTGGAAGACTTTAATCCCCTTATAGTATTTTATTTTAAGAAAAGTCAAACTTATCACACTATTATTTTTAATAAGTATATAATTTTTAATATTTGTAAATCCAAAATATATTCTTGACCATAAATAGTCATCTTAGTGTTAATTTTTTATCATCATCATTAAAATTTATATATAATTTTTAGTGAAGAAATATATACATTAAATGCTTTCACAACAGTAATGCAATACTTATTTTACTAATGGAAATATCAAATAAATGATATTAAAATTTTCAAATAAATATAATGTGAAATAAATAATTTCATAAAAAAATTTATATATTATATTTACATGTAAGGTATATATTAAAATAGTTTTTTAGGATATATTGTTCTATGGTTTTTTTAAAACTCAAAGTAATAAGTAGTGTCCAAATTCAGATCAATGACATTTGAAAATAAATAATATTTTATTAAATGATATAAAATTTTTAAAAAGCATAAATTTGAAAAACTAATTATGATATGATTTAAACTTTAATCTCTTATTTAGTTATTTTTCATTTGTTATTTTATAGTAACAATATTAAACCTCAAAGAGTAAAAATTCATGTTGTTAGGGTAAGAATCAAAGGGGTAAAATAAGGGTTAAAACCAAAAGATAAGGATTAAAAAATATCCAAAATATGTATGATTTCCATAATATGAATTTAATTATAACCTTATTCATCATATATTCTAAATAAACCAATTTAGAAAAAATTTTAATAGAAAATTAGTTTAAATTAATTTAATATTTTGAGAAATTCCAAGAGCGCCCCTCCCATCTCTTATTAAATGGGATCTATTCTTCTCTTTTCATCACACATATAAACTATTTGGTTTAGAAATTCCATTTCCAAATAAATTCCTATAATCCCTACACACATTATATATCTCTTATTTTAGAAAAAACACCACCCTTTTGGTCTTAAGGTGTCAAAAAAAGGTGATTTTCTGAAAAAGTGGTATCATTTTTAATCAAGCATTTATTTTCATTTCTTCTTCCACTTCCTTAACATTTTCTTCAACCATGATAAAACAATAACTTCAGTATCATACAAATAATTATATATTATTACATCAGTTTAATTATCTATATCTATCTAAACTTCCATCAAATGGGAAAAAAATTTATCATTCGCGTGTTTGGAGGACGACCGCCTGGCAAACTGATGAAATTTGTTTTCCATCACCACATTTAAAGAATATTTATAATGATGTAATTAATTATTACATATTATATTTATGATATATTTATAATTATGAAAATATAATATATCATTAATCTTTTTATCATTCTATGATAAAAAAAATTGATAGCTTTATTCATGCGTATGTATGAATTATCACCACCATGAAGCGATGTGATTTAGTTTTCATCACCACAAAACATGGATGATATATATAAGTATATTTAAATTATTTATATTATATTAATTATATTATGATAATTCGAGTAATATAAAATGATATTTATCTTCTTTTTATAATGATCATTGAGAAATGGAAACATTACTGATGCGTACGTACGATTTACCATCTTTATAATTGTAACATAGTTAATTTTTCATATACATGTTAAATGGATAAATTTAAAAGTTTAGTTTATGAATAAAAATTATTATTATTTCATTATTATTATTCTCAAGATTATATAATAATGGCCACTTTGACAATAGACATCATACTAATGTAATTTTGGAATTAAGTACTGAATATCGTCAAAACCTCCAATGTAAACATAAATAACTAAGTAATTGTTATAACATGGTAATAAGTTTTATAAAATGAATAAAAAACATAAAAAATGTTTCTGAATAAATTAAATAATTAACTTAATTTTTTTTATTCTGGAAGGTAAATACACACATGAACAATCAGACTCATTGTAAGTGACTTCGTCTCAATGTCTTTTCATCGATGCATATCTTGATGTTATACACCTTTATTATCTTATAAAATGTATATAAAACCCTTTTGACCTATTATATCCTAATTTTATCTATTATAATTATATTTAATGTTTTTATAATGTTATTATTTAATGATTTCTATGATTCAAGTGTTTCTTGAGAGATAAGGGGCTATTCTTTTTAAAAAGAATCATCTTTTAGAGTTTTTCTTCCAACTCTTTCTCTTCCATGTTCATGTTTTTTAAATTATTTTATTAATTTTATATATTTAAATAAAAGATTTATCAATTAAATTCCCTATCTCTTTTCACTTTATTTTTAATCTATTTTAAGAATTATTTGTCTACATGTTATATACAGAATGTTTTGACAAATGAAAAAAGGAATGTTTAATTCCTAACATATACTAAGACAATGTATTTTATGTTTCTGTAGACATTATTTTATTTCTATATTCCTTATTAATATTACATGAAATCGTTAATCAAAAAACCTCTTCACATTTGTTTGGTATTTTTTATTGAAAATAGTTTAAAAGGGAATGGTATTTTTTTACCAAAAGTATTTTTCACATGAGTTTAAAAGAGTTTTCAAATGGTTTTATGATGAAAGTGTGTTATTCATGATATGGTACATGATAATTATATTAAATGAGTGATATCGATAAATATTATATGAATTTATGATCCCCATTATAGATTACGAGTGCGCTCTATATAGCTTATACGAAGGTTTGAGCCCTATTATAGCTCCTGAGAAATGGGTGATCCCGATATAGATTATAAGAAGGGTTCACCCCATTATAGCTCACGGGTGAGCCTGATATAGCTTATATAACGGGTGATCACCATTATTGAACTCTAATTAATTTTTCAATAATAATATTGGATATCATCCATATGGTTATTCCAATTTAAAGGGTTTTGAAATGGTTTTATGAATATGATCCTCTAAGTTACCTAAAGGATTTTTAATTTCATTTTATGGGTGATTTTATTTGAGATTTTGTTTTTTCAGAATAAAATACTTTTTTCCATATTCGCAATAAAATTTTAAAATAAAGGTAAATGTTATATGAGTTTTCATGTTTTTACTAAACTAAGAGTGTCCTTTCTTTTTATATCCCTTACTGATATTTTGTTCTTATCATGAGTTTTTAAATGTTTTCACAGGGATTAGGGATTCGTATGGGAAAGGAAGAAAATAATATTTAATTTTGTGGAGTTTTTTCATTAAAATAATTAATTCCTTGTTTTAAAATTATTATATTATGGGAAAATGGATACTGGTCGGATGTGTCAACTTTATATTTTATTGTTTTTTCATGTATGAGTTATAGAATAATTCTATAAAACTCTGAACCTAAAAATATAATTAATGATAAAGAATATAAACTTTTTAAAATAAGAACAAGAATATATATTGTTTAAGGTTGGATCCTTACAGTTTCATCTACTAGTGGTTTTAGTGGACCCTCAAAATTGTGAACAATGTGGAAATGTGACGAAGATTACAATATAAATATAATCAAGAATCCATGGGTGGGGGATCATGTGGATGAAGATAAGTCATAAATTTAGATTTTAGACCTCCCTAACATTATAAATGATAGGCCTTGTGGGTGGATAAATATTCTAGGGAAAAAATTCATAAAATACCAGTCTGTGATCATAGTAAAAACTCTATAACCACTGGGGATACATTTTAGATGGATCAATGTAAGTATCTATGTGATATCAAGAGATTGCCTAAGGATGTGATGATTTTTGACATCAAAATGAAGTGGGATTTTTTTGTACATTATGTAAAGTAAATATTGCTAGAAACTCATGAAATATGGTGATATATCTTCTAGATATTATACTCTCTAAATCTATATCATATTCTCCCATGTTATAAATAATGAACTATATATATTTCCTAGAGTAACTAGTACAATTAAATAATGAGGGGGATCTCGTAACCTATAGAGCCTAATAATTGACTAATGAAAACTCCATGTAGTTTTGGATTGTGTTACAGCATTCACTAAAGCTGAGAAAAATGATTCTTATTGAAGATGAATCATAGAAAAACCACATGATTAGAGATTATAAGGAGGCTAAGGTTATAGTACATATTAATGTTTTTTAGGAAATCACATTGGTTGATGTATTTTTTTAAATATTGACTACCATGAAATCATTAAATTACCCAAAATGGAAAACATTTTCTACTTAATTTCATATTAATGAACCATCATGCAAGTAGGAGTATGATTCTCTAGAATATCCTCTAGAGAACACATTGATTTTGGGAAACAAATAAAACTAATGTGACATGAAGGTGGGAGTATCATTTCCTTCTTTTGTTATTGGGGCATCTGAATTAATGATGTAAGTATAGTATTCTATGATGATAATAATATATATCAAATTTGGCCTTGTGGATAAACTAAAACTCTATCTATTACACTAATAATTTTGATACACTACACTTGCCCTCTTAATTTACTCATTTTTAGCCAACATGTCAGGATGAGGAATTCCCCAAAGTGGATATTGGGGAATCGAATGGTATGGATAGGTCCTCAGGGGTAGATCTATCCATTATAAGTTTAGTAATTATCCTACTAGTGGGTGAAGTAACTAAATGAAGTGATTCAATAAAAAATTCCATAATTTTGGAGATTAGTGGAATTACCCCCTTCTATGTAGAACATAAGTATTTGTCTGATATTTTATCCCAAAATCTTCTAATATCATGGTATTAAATAAGGAAGCATATTATTATGATATGGTATCTAGTGAAGGGGTATCAATATAACTATAGTACCATGGTAAATATATTGGATAAATTGAACTAGTCATCCCTTTAAGTATCAAGTGGATAGTGTGGAAACTAAAAGAATAAACTACTGATAATGTTTAACCCTTAACTATATACATGTAAGGACATTATTTAGTGAAAATATCATCCATGGTGGAACCTTTCATAAATCTATAGGTGGTTATGGTTCTTATAGAGGAGGACGTCGGTAACTTGGGCGTTTAATATTAAATCTCATCTCGTTAAAAGAAAGTCATACTATTGAGGCCTTATATCTATGGCATGTTTTCTTCTAATTGTTTAATCATTAACCTCATGAATAGGATTGATTTGGGTGACACATAATTGTTGATAACCTGGTGTTCTAGCATAGGTTATGAGTAAAAATCTAAAATTTCATCAACTATATGTCACTAGATCGGTAGGATATCTAGATGGTAAAACTATATCACTATTTGTTTGATATGGGAGATGGTGGGGTCAACCACCATGCTATCCATGTAATTCTTCATGACATTCTATTCTAAAAAGAGTCTCTAGATGTTTGTAAATATGAATATATAATAGCTGAACCTATAGAACATTATGATACATCTCTTCAAGAATATTAGTAATGGATTTCTATATAGAATGCAGTGTGGAGTTAACTATTGGAACTTGTCCATAAAGAGGACGATATGATTGAGTGCTTGATGGACGAACAAGAAACTATTCAAGATGTACTATCTCACACATCAACTAATTCAGTGATGTTCTAGGATTATTATGATGTATTCCAAATACATGAAGTTGAGGTGGTTCTCCATACTAAGGGGTAAATTGTGGAATTATCTAGGTTTAAGAAATTAGTGGACTCCACTATAAAACAATTTGTTTTTCATAAATATAAATTGTTCCATGAATTCCTATATGAAAAAAATTAATAATTTAGATGCTCTAATATATATGTGACCATATAGATTTTTTCCAAGCAATAATCATTTTTTATTGAATTCCATGTAATAAATTTATTATAAACCTATCATATTAATGATAAAAAACCGTAAAAAACCTTATCTATATAATCCATATGAAGTGTGAGAGATAAAATATAATGAAATGATATTCAAATTATATGAGGGTTCACAATAGTGATGGTTATGTTATGGTTGAAACATTCCATTGAACGTAACAAGGTAAATCCATATTGATGAAAGAATTATGTTGATGTAATTCCAAAATATCAATTCACCCTTCTAATTTCTAAAACATAAGGGGGCACAATTTTTAGAGTTGGTCCCCTATAACTAAATTTCTTAGCACTTGATTGCATGACTTAATTATTAATTTATTTTTTATCTTATCATTATAACGCCCAAAATTTATAATTAAGAATATTGTATTCAATATCATGTGTGACATGTAATACAAAACACATAAGGAAATATAATATTCTTAGACTTTATAATATATTTACTATTTTAAATAAATTCAATCTATGATATAGCTTTCAATAAATGAAATACTGAGTTATCTTATGTCACACGCAATGATAACTTACTTCAATGACTTTTGTTACACACAAGAGTGAGTTTTACCGAATAATAATATATTAATAAAACATTATTATTTAATATAATAAGATATATCCTAGTAGTTAAATTAGAAGTTATGAATAATATTAACTAACTTATGAAAATATATTTTCTATACAAATATAAAATGAATTTATTGATTACTAATCAATTTGAAATGAAAATATAAACCAATTGAACATAAAGGATTTATTTTTATTTTTATTTTCACAAAGGTATTTTATTATAAAAATTAAATTAATTATAATTAGTGAATTATATTAATGAATTATATATGTTATATATTGTAACTTCTAGAACCAAGATTCCACTCAATAGTGCCCCCATCCCGGTTGACTACATGGCCTCAAGCGCATCTCCTCAAACTCCATAGGTTGCTGACTAGTAATGAGGGCCTAGGTGAGTCAGTGGGGAGACTATTCCCATATTACTAGAGTATATCACTATGGAAGTCAATAACATACATATATAGGAAATATTTAAACAATTAGACCATAGATACATAAAAGGAAAAAATTACAATCATAGAAGACGACTCACATACAATGATTTATATGATACATGTAACTAGAAAATATACTAAATAGGTACATGGAAATACACTACAAGTATCAAAAATCCAAAAAGAAAAAAATTACCCCAATAGCATCGAAAGCCTCAACTTAGCCCCATGCTCCCATGTTCTAAAGCAATGATCAACCTGTGTTATGGTGCTTTCCCCTGTTATCACCAGCTACCATATAATCTTTTTGGGTCACCAAGGAGGCCCAAGTAGGGTGAGAGAAAAATTCCTAGTATGTAATGACCCAAATACCTATATAGTTCTAAAAATCATGATGAAATATTCTAAAAAAGTGTAAGAAAGCAGTAATGTAAGTGTGAAATCCCTAGGTATATAACTACGACAAACAAGTAATACCAAATATCCTCGCATGTATCCCTTCAACAAGTTTCATCTCCTACTAAGGAATATAAAATCAATATAAACAAAAAACAAGGCTTCATCGTATGATCATCCATATCTTATCGACACGACCTTTCTCTATAAAGAATCCATATAAAAAACACACAGTGTTTCCGTATAACCAAAGTCATATATCCCAAAATCGTTCTGTATAATGAAGCATAGATTGTGAAGGTTCAGATCCAAAGTGTTAAAGACCAAGTAATTGTCATCAAACTCTAGGATAATCTTGATGGAATCTCATTATAGGCACTGATTAAATTTCTAGGAGCATGTGTACCAACATGTCCTATGAAAGTCCAAGCATGATGATCCAAGGGGTAGAAAATCCTAAGGCATCCCATAGAATCAATACCTAAGGTTTATACTCATCCAAGGTGTCCACTACTGCGTTCTAGATCCATGGAGAGTCGTCCATGAAATCTATACAATCATCAACCATTTCGTACCATTTATCACTTTCCATCCATATGAGTTTACAGACTCATATAAACAATTACATCTCCTGAGTATACCCACTCATGTAATTTACTTCCATTTAATCATGTCACATGGTTATACCCACCCATTTATTACAAATATTCATTTAACACATCACATGGGTATACCAACCCATTAATCACAATTACCAAAAAAAACCGTTAAGAAGTCTAAAATTAACAAATGAGTATACCCACTCATTTAACAAATTCCATTTAATAATTTAATCAAGTTAGGCATGGAATATTAGGATAACATAAGGCAAGGAGGTATTAAAACTCATATTCATGTAATTAAACCTCATTTAAGAACAAATGAGCTTCCTTAAACTAGAAAAACACAATAACACAAACCTTGGGTAGTTTATAAAAGATCAAAACTAGAGGAAATGCATGGAGCACCCCATGGGTGGCCTCCAGTTGGGGAAAACCCACCAATGCATCTCAAGGAACCCAAGGTCATCCCAAACAATTCCTGCTTCATCTATTTAATATTAACATTTCAATTTTGGGCACGCATAAAAGATATTAGTAGGTGAAAAAAAGGATGAGAACTCTATAAAGAATCATAAGTTGAAATATAAGTGCATACCACATACCTTATCTCGGTAGTGGAGTTATTGTTTAGTATCAAGTCCTGATTTTCATCGGTTTTGGAGAAATATAAAGAATGTATGAAGAATGAAAAATTATAGCATATGAACCTAAATACAAAGAGCACATTCGTTCTTCTGAAGAATCAATAATGGCTAAAAAGGAATCAAGAACTAACCAACATGGTTCCAACATGACTGACAGTGAATGAAATGGAGTTCAGATGGGTTATAGATCTGAAAAACTAGAAAACATGGTTTTTAGGATTGAAATGAGAGAAAAATGATTTCTTTCTAAAAAAAAGATTACCTAGACTCAATTTTTAAAAAACTTTGTCATGAAATTATACATTTTGTAATTTCCTTTCATGTCATGTAATGATCAGTTTTCCATTCCTGGGAAAAAACATTACACACCATGAAATGTTCTATCTAGACCATTATAGGTCGTGTATTTGGATTTCACGACATGTATCCCAATTACACTTCATGTAATTGGCCCGTATCCAGTACACATGCCTATGACTTCTTCATTCACAAAAAAAACCCAACCATACGATAGCCTAGATTTGGGTCTAAGCCAAAAAAATGGAAGTAAATAAACGTTTAACTAGAAAGGTAAATGATCTGCACCTTAGAAAAAACTCGGGATCTTACAATCTTCCTCCCTTAATGAAATTTTCCCCCAAATTTCTTTATCAAGGGAGGTCAATATTCTTATAAAAACAACTATGTCCACTGAGTACGTACGTCGGCCTACCGCTCCTAATTTATTTCCTGCAAATGGTCGTGATGCCATAGAACCCGTACTAGATGAAGTGACTGAGCTCGAAGAACCTTTGTGTTCCTAACAAATATACGAATTAGATGTTCCACAAAGGATGCATCAACCAGTTTCTCAAACTACTTAGGTTGAAAAAAATGAGATGGTTCCGAATGATAATGACGCAACTGAGATACATGGAAGACATTGTGAATGGATTAGTACCTCTAAGGTAACTATAATAGATAGGCTACCGACTTGACTCTCCCCAAAATATCGAATTCCCAGACATATCGTGGTGAAATCTTACATTTTATACTGTTTTTTCTATGCCCCAACCTCAGAAAAACATGTAAAATTACTGGATCCATGACCTTGAACTCTAGAGGTCATCTATGGTGATCAGAATAATATTTCTATCAATACTGTGTGGTAGTCATCTGCTTCTGAATCAATTGGGCCTCCTCGTAATTCTCTTGCAAGAGTTGAGGTCCCAATAAATATGCCTCACCTTCCTCTAGAAATCGCAAGTGTGATTAGCGTGGATTACTATACAAAGCTTCATAAGGTTCCATCTGTATCATCTCCTGATAACTTTTATTTTATGTGAACTCAACCAAGGGAATGTGCCTCTCCCAAGAGCCCCCAAAATCTAGGATTCATGTTTGCATCTTGTCCTCTAGCACCTATATCGTATGCTCTGACTATCCATCAGTCTGAGGGTGGTATGATGTGCTCAGAATATTTGGTGTACCCAGCTCCCTATAAAAACTCTTCCAAAAATTACATGTAAAGTGGGTGTCCTTATATAAAATGATAGTGCACAGGACCCTTTGAAGACATTATGTATCACTGATATAAAATTTTAGAATCTCATTAACACCTAAGGTCTCCTTAATTTGTAATAATTGAGAAACATTTTTGAGCCTACAAACAAAAACACACACAACATTGTTACCTTTAGGTGACCTCAGTAAACCAGTCATGAAATCCATCACAACATTATCCAATATCCACTTTGGAATAGGAAACTATTGTAAAATCTCAGATGGTCGCTGATGTTCTGCCTTCACCTTCTAATAGGTGGAACACCCCATAACAAAAAAAATACATATCTTTCCCTAAATGGACACAAGTACTAACGATGTAAGCCACAATACATCTTGGTGGATTTGGGATGCACTACCCAGGGTAAAGCATGAAACTCCCACATCAGCTCCACACATATATCCATTGGAACCCAAAATCATCCATGGATATGAAATATCTAATCAATGTCCATAGTCTAACTAGTATGAGGTTCCTCACCTTCTACACTCTCTCATAGGACTAGGCCCTCTAAATTTGATAGCTGCCTTATCCTTACTCTATCCAACATGGTAGAGGCAATAGCTAAGGATGAAATATATTTCTATTCCTCACTATAATGCACCTCCGAATGCATCTTAGAGAACAACATCATAAGATTCTACTCTCTACTAGCCTACTGCACTTCTTATATTTGATTTCTCTTGCTCAATTTATTAACCACTACATTTATTATACCAATCATGTAGGAAATCTTGAAGTCAAAATATTTTAGGTACTCCACCCACCTTTGCTACCTTAGATTCAAACCACGCTAAGTAAAAATATACTTCAGACTTTTTTGGTCTGTGTACACCAAAAAATGATCTTCTAGTAAATAGTATATCCAACTACGTAAAGAATGAATGATAAAAACTAACTCAAGATTTTGTTTTGGGTAATTCCTCTCATGTGGCCTCAACTACCGAGACCCATACACCAGGACTCTATCCAACTGTATCAGCATTATTCCCAGACTGATACCTTATGTGTCACAATATAAAGTGTAACTCCTTCCCTACTCTAGGAGTATCATAATAGGTGCTGATATCAACCTTCTTTTCATCTCTAGAAAGGTTTTCTTGCAATAATATTACCACAAAAACTTCACACCCTTCTTATTCAATCGATTCAGTGGAATTCTAAACATGAAAAGTCATGTATGAAACTCCTGTAGTAACCAGCTAGACCTAAGAAACTTCATATGTCAAAAATGTTCTTAGGCTACTCCTAGGAAACTATAAATCTCACCTTATTTGGGTTAAATGATACTCTTGTCTGAAGGTTCTAGGCGCAAGAGAAGTGTGGTTGGGCCAGTACCCAACTTTGTTTTTTTACCATGATCAATGATTATTCTGAGATCAATATGAAAACGAATGCCAATCTCCATAGAATAAAATCAAATATTTAGATAAAGAATGTATAGGCCTGAAACCTTTAGAGAGGATCTTGCATATCTTGTTTATAATTAATTTAATTAATTTCATAAAGAAAACAATACATGGATCTTTAGTATTTTCTTCGTTGATGATTTTGACTATCTAGAATGACCCTTATGGATTATTTTGTTGTGCATGCAAGGATCCAAACTAAAATCCCTCTAGTGATGATCCACACGTGCTCTGATTTCCTATGATCGACACCACTTATTCTTCCGGTACAAGCTCGACGAAGTGAGTGTCTTGTGTCAGTTTTTCTTGATCACTTGTTCTTCAGCCTTGAGGAACATCTCTCGTTCTTGAGAGGGGTGGGAAGAGGATTCGAGAGAGAAATTGTTTAGCTCAACAATTCTTAATTCACAGCGTGTGCGGTTCGGTACATGGAATAATATGTGTATGTTTCTATTTATTGACATGGGGATTCAATTAAAATATTTAATTGTGTAACATAAATTAAATAAATTCATAACCTTAAATAAAACTCGTGTTATTAATAATAATATCGCATCATTATTTATGGTCCGCCAACTTGCACAAAATGGAATTATAAATAAAATTCCACGTTAAAAAATAATAGCAGTGTTATTTTAATTTGTGCCAACTAGTTAAATAAGTATTTATCATCGTGAAAATAATTATTCTAGTACCAGACCGGCCTTGGTCTACTCGAACTCCACCTCAATTTATTGAACACCTAAATAAATAAATAAATAATTTATTCTCTTAAATAAATATTTTATTTACAAACTAGTAAATAAGTATTTATTAAATGTTCAATAAAATAAATAAATATAGTTTACCCACAATCCGGTTAATAAATATTTATTTAATTTATGCAATCATTTTAACTTAAATAAAATATTATACTATCTTGAGAATAATATTTATTAATTAAATTCAAATAGAATTTAACCAAGACCACCATAAACACTTAGTGTGTCTCCCTCTAGGATTATTTCTCATTGTCATTAGGCGGGCTTGCTTAAAGTCCAAGAGTACTATCTAGAAATGAGTCAAGTTACCCAAGAGGAATAGATTAAAGTCACAACAATGACATCCACATATAAATAATCACTATTTAATATAATCTCTTTTTCGTAATATCTCATCAAGAGGGTTTCATGATACTGTCATCAACCTTTTTTCTTGATACGTCATACTTTGAATACCTAAAATAAACTCATTGTTACACCATGGCCATGGAATTTTATGCGATGGTTTTATTTCAATAAAATGGATGAGAAATCAACTTCCATAAATGGAAGGGACAAATTCTTCCTTGACTTATCCATTAATAACATGAAACTCGTGATGCACCCAATGTACCCTACTTCCCGCCAACTATCTCTGTGATAGTTTTTGTCAGTAAATCAAAGTGTGTGAGTCATGAAATTTATTCATAATAATCTTAAAGTCCAAGGATCATTACAAATTCTCATAGAAAAGAATATCTGATGACACCAAAACATATATAATTCCTACTGGTGGGTCTATTCTTATAATCTCTTATCTTGGAGATTACCAAGTGTGAACTTCATGAGAGGAAGTATCATCAGCTTACAAGTACTCACACCTGGTGATTTGTATGATATGTGTACCATCATAGTATATCATTCAACCATAGAACTATATTTCAGAATATTGTCATAGAATTTTAATTTTTACATCATAGAGAGGAACTTCCATGACCTTATCAATGTAACAAATACTCTAGGACATTATTAATCATAGTCATGAAGAACAATGAACAATATTTAATAAATTAAATATCAATGTAATCAAAGTACAAATATTTGGTTCTAGGACACTAACTCTAACAAACTCCCACATGGACTAGATACAACTGCCTATGACATTCAGTCTGCTAGACCTCACATGATGATCATGTTTCTACTGAGTCAAAGCTTTAGTCAAGGGGTCCACTGCATTGTCTTCCATGGAAATACTGCTCACTACAACTTCACCTCTTTGAGAAAAATCCTTCAAGAGATGATACTTCTGAAGTATGTGCTTCGTTTGCTGATGTGACCTTGACTTTTTTGAGAGATCAACCGATGCAGTATTATCACAATACAATGTTATGGGATATTTACTGCTAGGTATCAAATCTATCTCTTAGACAAAGCTTCACATCCAAAATTCTTCTTTAGCTTCCTCAAAAGCTGTGATATACTCAGACTCTACTATAGAATATGTGACCACACTCTTCTTTGAGCTCTTCCAGCTCACTACACCTCCATTCAAAGTGAATATGTATCTCATTTGCGACTTCATGTAATCTTGATCAGTTTGGAAACATTCATCTATATATCCTATGATAAATAGTTCATCATCTCCTCCATAAACTAGAAACATATACTTAATATGCCTCATATACTTTATGATACTCTTGACTACAATCCAATGGAACTTACATGGTTCATCTTGATATATTCCTACCACACTCAATGCATAGGAGACATCCTGCCTAGTACATTGCATGTCATACATGACTAACCCAATCACTGATGTGTATGGATTCCTTTCCATTATCATTCTTTCCTCATGTGTCTGAGGACACATTTTCTTGGAAAGATGAATTTCATGTGACACTGGAAACAATACCCTCTTGGATTATTCCATACTAAATCACTTCAATATCTTATCAATATATGTACTTTGACTTAGGCCTAGAAATCTCTTGGATCTATCATGATGGATCTTGATCCCAAGAATATATTCTACCTCTCCCAAGTATTTCGTGGAGAAGCATTGATTCAACCATGCCTTAATTGATTGTATGACTGGTATCTCGTTTCTAATAAGTAATACATCATCAACATATACTATTAGAAAAATGTTTTCACTCCCACTAAATCGTTTGTAGACATAAGGCTCACATTCATTCTTGATAAAACCAAATTTCATTATGGCTTCATGAAAATGAATGTTCCATGACCTGGATGCTTTCTTTAATCCATAAATGGATTTCTACAACTTCCATACCTTATTGGCATCCTTTTGAATTACAAACACTTTAGGTTGTGTCATGTAGACATCTTCGTGAGGGTTCCCATTAAGGAATTTCGTTTTGATATACATTTTCAAAATCTCATATTCCTGGTAAGCGGTAATGACTAATAGAATTATGATGGATTTCATCATTGCAACTAGTGAAAAATTTTCTTCACAGTCAATGCCATGATGTTATTTGAACCCTTTTGCAACCATTTGTTCCTTATAGATACTGACTTGTCCTTCCATGTCCAATTTCTTCTTGAATACCCATTTTAAACCTACAATATTTACATCAACTGAGGGATCTACCAAAATCCAGACTTGGTTTTGGTTCATGGACTCCATTTCAGAATTCATGGATTCTTTCCACTAGGAAACATCTATGCCACTTACTGCTTCCTTGTAGGTTAGAGGATCATTATTATCAACTAATAATGAGTCACCATATTCGGTAACTAAAAAACCGCATTGTTCCAGTTCTCTAACATCTCTTGTACTCCTACGCAGTTCTTGTGTCTTTGGAACAGTTCTTTCTTCCACGGGGCTTTTTGGAATATGCTTCTGTACCAACTCTTGTGTACCTTGAGCCTCAACTTCATCGAAGTCTATCTCGCTCCTACTATCACTTTAGATATGTTCTCTCTCTCAAGGAATATGTAATGATGTTCCACTATAACCTTTTTGTTTGAGGGGTTTTATAGGTAATATTACCTTGTTTCCTTGGGGTATCCTATAAACGTACACATTGTGCGTAAGGGTGAAAGTTTGTTAACTGAAGAGGCCTTAACTAATGCATCGCTTCCCCACACATGTAAATTCGATAACATGTATTTCTTTCCTCTCCAGAACTCATATGTAATAACATTTATCAATTTAGTTGTTACCTGGTTTATTATGTATGTTGCTGTTTGTAATGCATATCCTCAAAAGGATAATGGAAGACTTGCATGAATCTTCATTGATCTCACCCTGTCCAACAGGGATCGGTTCCTCCTTTCGTTCAAACCATTCCACTGGGGAGTGTAAGGAGTGAGTTGGGATAGGATCCCAAACTCCTGTAAGTAATAAATAAAGTCTTGATTAAGATATTCTCCACCTTGGTCTGAGTGAAGTTTCTTAATCTTTTTACCTTGATGGTTCTCAACTTCATTCTTGTATTCTTTGAACTTATCAAAAGAATAGGACTTAAACCCCATTAAGTACATATATCCATATCTAATAAAATCATCAGTAAAAGTTATGAAGTATGAGTACCATACTCTTAGTTCAACTGGAAATAGTACACACACATCAGTATAAACCAATTAAAGAAGTTCTTTAGCCTTTTCTTCTTTCCCACTAAATGTGGCTTTGGTCATTTTTCCTTGTAAACATGCATGATTATGTCAAGTGGTTTTAGTTAGAAAGAATCTAAATATATATCTTGATGTAACTATGTCAAGCGTTTTTCATTTACATAACCTAGTCGGTGATGCCAAAATTGTGTGTGGTATGAGTCATGTTAAGTATATTTGTTATCGATTTCCATTACTTGGTTTGTGTAATCCAACATGTAAAGACCTTTGTATAAATGTTCCCTGCCAAAAAAAAATTCTATCTTTGTAAAAGAAGCAACATTAATTTCAAAACATGAAAACAAAACTCTATGTATCTAATTTGGATACAGAAATAATGTTTTTAGTAATAGAAGAAACATAATAACAACCATTTAACAACAAGATCATCCTAGTTGGCAACATGAGGTGGTAGTCCCTGACAGCTACAATAGTAAGTCTGGCTCGGTTGGCTGCTCACAGATTTACCTCCCCTCATTTAATCTTCTTGAATCAACTTGGTTCCTATATTTGTATACGTATGTGATCTCCACAAGATGTATCTAATACCCAATTTGTATAAACATATATATTTCATTCGATAACAAACGCACCTGAAGCTTCTCCTTTCTTCATAGGCTGGGTTCAGTTCTTCTTCTAGTGACCCTTCTTAACACATGAAAATGAAAAATCCTCTTATTCCATTACCTACCCTTTGATCATTCTTTTCTTGGAAGGCTGTGTAGAAGCTTTGGGCTTAAATCTCTTCCCCTTCCCTTTCCTCTTATTCACCATTATGACAGAAGGCTTTTCACACTTCATATATTTTTCTACTTGGCAAATGAGGATAAGAAAATCATATAGGTACTTCTCAATGTTGTTAACGATAAAATTAACAACAAATATGGAGAATCTCTAAGGGAGTGATGTGAGAATAAGATCGGTTCCCAATTAATCAGGATGTTTAAACCCTAGAACCTCTAGGCACTCAAAGTATCCAATGAGCTTGAGTACATGAGGCCCAGTTGGGGAAACCTCTCCAATTTTACAATGAAATAGTGCCTTGGAGGTCTCAAACCTTTTCTGTCTTGCTCTGTCTTAGTAAAGACCACATAGGTTCATGAGCATGATATACAAATCCATATTTTAGTGAGACTTTATGAGCTCACTAGACATTGATGATAGCATCAAAAATTTAACATCAACCATGTCATTCATTTGTTTCTCATAGAACAGGAAATCCTCATCACTCGCCTATTTGGCAGGTGGATTAGGTAATGTTGATTCGAACACATATGACTTCCATTCATGTTGTTGGATAACCGAAGGCATCTAAACCATTCCTCGATGTTACTGCTAGTGAGGATGTTGTATTTATCCAGAATTGATCACAAGGATAGTATGGTTGATGACCTTGTCATTTTTTATTCTACAATTAAAATAGCATATCATTAGAACTTTATTGACTAAATGTTTATGAGAAATAATAAATTAAGTCTCCCACTATTTTATCAAATCCCAATAGACCTCACCATTGAACTCAGAACATACATTTTCTATGAAATTATAGTGGCAAGGATCTATATTTCCCTTCTCATAACCCCAAAAAAGGTTGGTCAAGCTATTTGAAGGTATTTAGGTAGGCAGGTATTTGCCAACTGTGGGCTTCTAGCTCCTTGATCTGTTGAGTGGACTCCCTAATCTTGAAATCCTAACTTTGGATTTCCTCAACTCTTGCCTCCAATATTACACGAAGTCTAGCAAGGGAAACTCCTCTTGATGTAATATGGCTAAGTAAACCTGAAACCTTTCATACGGGCTTCCTGTATAAAAGTAAGTGTCCCAACAAGGGTTGGTCAAACACATATTTTTATTGAGTTTTTCCCTTAATCAAGTAACAAAAGGCTTGGTCTGACTTGATATTTTATTTAAGGGATTTTTATCTCTTGTGCGTGAATTTATTATTATCATTATCACATGATTTTTAATATTAAGTGGAACTTACTTAAGTGATTAACCATGTATTGATAATATTTATTCATAAGTACTATTTATTTAGTTCCATCTTGCAAGTTTGTTTAATTCATTAATTATGTGATCGTGACAACACATTCTTAATGATAAACCATGCATTTTATAGAAATAAAATAACGAAAAGGTCATGATAATGAGATTTTCTAATGGTTATTTTATCAAGAGGTTGATAAACTAACCCTAACCTAGGATAGAAACACTGTGAAACTTTTTGGGTTCGTGTTTATTGTTCTCCATCTGTTCACCTATATATCTCCTGGTATTGGTTTTGTCTCAGCTCAATCTTAAACTGCCTCCACTAGCTTGGGAGATCCATCTATTACATATTACTTTTTTTAAATCACATGTAGGTGAGGGGTAAAAAGGGGTTTTACATAAAAGAAACCTTGGGCACATAGGCCCTACATGTTAATGAGGAGAAGCCTCGCATGCCAACAAAATTAATTTAAAAACATAAATTAAAAGAAAACATCCACATAAAAAGGTCTTGGTCTAGCTCATGATCATCCATACATGCAACAATATTTATGCATAAATAAAATTAGCATTAAATTCTTTAATCGTTATTTTTTAAGATAAATCACACTCAAATCAATTAATTATATTCTTTAATTAATCAGTCCTTTTATCTTAAACCCATTTCTGAATTTCCTTGAGATTCTCATCCATCATAATTTTAAACAAATAAATTTATTTAAAATTATCTTTATACGTAAATTGTAACTTGGAGGAAACCTGGTGAATTCCTATTCATAATTACCCAATGAGTAGAAATGAACATTACACAGATATTAAATTAAACACACATATATAAAACACATATCACCTATTATTCCTCAGCTTTATGCCTGTAGGATGGTACACATCTTAAGGGTTTGTATAATATAATAATAAATTTTAATAAATCTACGTAATTTGGATGAGTACACGGTGTGTATCTCCAATTACCCATCATGTAATATTTTTCATCGTCCATCGGAAGTACATGCCTGGGGACTTGGCATGTAGATGTACTTCAAAAATCTTCAGAGTAGATGACATGTTTAGTGGACCACACGCCGTGTAATATTCGCATTACATGGTCTCCAGTCGGGCAAGCTGTGTATGGGGTACACGGTCCAACCCTAACCCGGAACCCTCATGCCACCTATTCTTGGTCAACACACTGATTCATTTAAGACTTAGAAAAACTCCAACACAAGGTTGGTTTGGCAGACCAGTCTGATGAATTGAATCTTGACGAGATGGAATGTACTGCCGAATACATGTCGTGTGTTCAGGTGTTGTATGGACATGAATCTTTGGCACCTTCTGATGATATCCTCAATTTTATTTTAATCAAAATTAAAAGAAAAGGTCATTTATATTAGGTGAATGAGAAACTAAAGAGGAGAAATATATCTTGAGATTTATATTTACAGAACGATAAACTTTAATTGTAACAACTAAATTATTAAATTCATAAATCATTAAATAAATATTAAAATAATTATAAACTAGGATGTAACCGCTCTGATACCACTTGAAGGTTCTAGGTGCAGCGGAAGCATGGTTGTGTCAGTACCCAACTTTGTTTTCTTACCATGATCAATGATTATTCTGGGATCAATATGATGGTGAAATCTAGTCTCCATGGAATAGAATCAAAGATTTAGATAAATAAGAAAGAGGAATGAAACCTTTAGAGAGGATTTTTCACATCATGTTTATAATTAATTTAATTAATTTCATAAAGAAAAGAATACCTGGATCTTCGGTATTTTTTTTGTTAATGGTGTTTATCATCCGGAATGACCCTTATGGATTATCTTGTTGTGCATGAAAGGATTCAAACTAGAATCCCTTTAGCGGTGATCCACATGTACTCTGATGGCCTCCAATCGACACTACTCATTCTCCGGGTGCTAGCACGGTGAAGCGAGTGTCTTATGTCGGTCGTTCATGATCGCTTGTTCTTTGGCCTTGAAAAAAATCTCTCGTTCTTAATAGGTTAGGGAAGAGGATTAGAGAGAGAAATTTTTTAGCTCAACAATTCTCATTTCACCGGGTATGCGATTTAGGACATGGTACAATAGATGTATGTGTCTATTTATTGATATGGGGATTCAGTTACAATATTTAATTGCGTAACAACAATTAAATACATTCATAACCTTAAAGAAAACTCACACTATTAATAATAATACCACTTAATTATTTATGGTATGCCAACTTGTGAAAAACAAAATTTAAATATAATTCCTCATCACAAAATAATTACAGTGTTATTTTAATTTTTTCCAACTAGTTAAATAATTATTTATCATCTTGAAAATAATTATTTTACTACCAAACCAGCCTTGGTCCACTCGAACTCCACTTCCATTTATTGAACACCAGAATAAATAAATAAATATTTTATTCTATTAAATAAATATTTTATTTACAAACTAGTAAATAAATATTTATTAAATGTTCAATAAAATAAATATATATATTTTACCCATAATCTAGTGAATAAATATTTATTTAATTTATGCAGTCATTTTAACTTGAATAAAATTATTCCACTATCTTGAGAATAATATTTATTAATTAAATTCTAATATAATTTAACCGAGACCACCAGAAACACTTAGATTGTGACCCTCTAGGATTTTTCTCATTAGCATTAGGCGGGCTTGCCTAAAGTCCAAGATTACTTTCTAGAAATGGGTCAAGGCACCCAATAGAATGAACTTAAATTCACAACAACAAAATCCATAGATGAATAATCACTATGTAATATAATCCCTTTGTTGCAATATCTCATCAAGTAGGATTCATGATACTGTCATCAACTTTTGTTCTTGATACTCCATTCTTTGACTACCTAAAATAAACTCATTGTTACACTATGTCCATGGAATTTCGTGGGATGATTCTATTTCAATCAAAGGGATGAGATATCAACTTCCTTAAATGGAAGGGAAAATTTTTTCTTCGACTAATCTATTAATAGCATTCCACTTGTGACACACCCAATGTGCCCTACTTCCTGCCAACTGTCATCATGTGGTTTTCATCAGTAAATCAAATTGCACAAGTTGTGGCATGTATTAATGATAATCTTAAAGTCTAAGGATCATTACAAATGATAGCAGATAGGAATATCCGATGACACCAAAAAATGTAGAATTCATTCTGGCAGTTTTGTTCTCATAATCTCTTGTCTTAGAGATTACCAAGTGACAACTTCATGAGAGGAAGTCTCATATTCTTATGAGTACTCACACATGGCGGTCTGTATACTATGTCTCCCATAATATTATATCATCCAACTACATAACTATATTTAAGAATATTGTTATAGCATTTAAAGGTTCTCATCATAGCGGGGAACTTCCATGACCTTATTAATTCAACAAATACTCTAGGACATTATTAAATCATAGTCATGTAGAAGAATGAACAATATGTAATACATTAAAAATCCATGTAATCAAAGTACAAATAGTTGGTTCTAGGACACTAACTCTAACACTTTCTCTGAGATGATGTTACCCAAGAAGTGAATTTGATCCATCCAAAAGTGGCACTTTGTGATCTTAGCATATAACTGATGCTCCCTCATTGTATTAAAAACAATCACTTTTTGGTTGGCATAGTCAGGTCAATTGTGGGAATACATAAAGATATCTTCCATTAAAACCACCAAAAAATAGTCCAAGGATGGAACAATTAGTTCATCAATTCCATGAAAACTACTGGTGCATTCATGAGACTGAACAACATAACTGGATACTCATATAGATCATACCTACAATGAAAGGTTGTCTGAGGTATGTCTTTATGTCAAACACACACCTAGTGATATCCTCACCTCTGGAAAATATTTAAGAACACTCAATATCCTCAAATATGATAAAAACATTCATCTATCTAGGGTAAGGGATATTGACTTTTAACCGTAAACTGATTCAAATTATAATAATCCACACATAGCCTAATATTTCCATCTACCTTTTTTGCAAAAAGAACTAGAAAACCCTATAGAGAAGTACTAATTTGGATAAATTCCTTCACCTCCAAATCCTCTAGCCACCTTTTGAGCTCCTTCAACTCTGTCATAGCCATCCTATAAGGAGTAATGGATACCGGTGAAGCTCTTGTAAATTTCTTAATGTAGAAATAAACGTATCTCTTAGGAGGTAAAATATAAAGGTAATCAAGAAAGACATCCCTGAAGCACTCAACTGTTGAAGGAAAGTCCACTTGACTCACTCTTTGATCATCTAAAAACAAACTAACAATCGTGGATATTATCCCGCCTAGCCCAAAATTCTTTGGTCCAGAATGGCTCTCTGAGACATCTGATTCACCCTTGTGAGTAAACACCACACCCTACAGTGAAGTGAAATTCACCCTCCAGTGATAGAAGTAAACATAAGCTTGGTAAGATACTAACAAGTTCATTCTGAGAATAACATCAAACCCTTCCATCTCAAGGATCTAAAGATCCCAGATGAAGTGATAGCCACAAACCTCAAGGGGGAACTCCATACACTGGTGCACATATTCCATTATGATCCCCAACAATGTGTCTAGTGTAATAATTCTCTTAGAATAAAAAACAGCAAGCCCAAGGATTTTCACCACTGGTGCAGATATGAAACAATGTGATGCACCTGTCTCAAAAAGAGAAGATGTAATAGTAGAGGTTGCTAATATCTTACCTCTCACTGTCGATGGTCTGGAACCCTACTCCTTAGGGGTATGTTGTATAGAAAATATTTGGCATATACCATGGCCCTGTGACACAACCTCACTTCCTAGATTATGTCCACTCTGATTTCTAGGTGCAACTGGTGCCTGGATACCTCTTCCATATCTACCACCACCTCGGCCAAAATGGATAACACTGCACCAACTCCCTACCAGACATAAAGCTAAGAAACCTTCTCCAAAACCTCATGTCATAGATTACCCCTACTACTCATAGCTAGAGGGGATGTCCTACAAAACCACTACACATGGCCCATTATAAAACAATATCGACACTCGACTGGGTCACAATCACACTAACTATTCATGTGTCTTTTCCTGCCACACTGATGAATAAACATCAATCTACCAGGACACATAGACTAACTATCACTCATCTCATAGGAATCCTTGAAATGACACTTCTTTCTTGAATATGTAGAATCCCTAGGTCGAGAAAAAGAACTACCATGCTCTACACCCCCATAATCCCTTAGGTTCCTCTCTATAATCATCGCCTGATTCACAATCTCAGTGATAGAGTTCAATATGAACACATTGACCTAAGATATTATAGAATGTTAGAGACCTTACTCAAAGAATCTCTCTCTAGATAACTCATCATCAAGGTACATCAGCGCAAAATGCTACAACTCTGTAAATCATGTCGAGCATTTCATAACCTTCATTGCACCCTGATCCAAATACACAAACTCACTAGACTGCTCTGCTTGTAGAGTCTTAGGGTAAAATTAGTCATAAAATAAAATCTATAAATCAGTCCAAACCATATCTTGAATCCTGTTATCCTGGTTCAAAACATCCCACCAGCGCTTTTCTTCTTCACGTAGCACGTAAGTGGAAAGATTGACCTTTATCTCAAGAGGTGTCTCTAGATGCTCAAAAATAGATAGCATGATCTCAAGACAAAGCTCAGTAGCCTATGGAATTCCATCCCCTAGAAATGTGGGATGATGTTGCTATTGGAACCACTTCTTCAGCTCATCCATAGTCAAGGAAGGATGCGGTTCCCCCTAAAAAGTTTGCAAATAGCTAAAGAACCACCTGCAGAATTGTGCCTCAACACCTGTGTTTGGAATATCCTCTAGTATTGCAACTAGCACTAAAGGAGGATCAACTGGCATAGCCCATATCCTACCACCTTTGATGTGTGGTCATCAACTAGATCATGCTATACCACTAGAGATAGTCATGGTGGCATGTATCTAAAATTCAAAAAACACACCTCAGAAAAGAACGATATCAAAGTTGCATCTCAAAATCATAGGGCAGGTCAAACCCCTCCTAATACCATGTCATAACCTAAAACATGCTCCTAAATCCAAAATTGTACAAAGAACAGTCACCAAAACCACTATAAACTCTTCCTCTCTACCCACTCAAAATCCTAGCATAGGTCAAGTCTCTATTTTCCATTCCATTACATTTTAATTAAACAATCACATTTTCAAATGATTTATCCCATGGTTCACCAAGTTCTGATCTATGAGGGCCCATAACACCTCATGAACCAAAATTTGATGCTCATAAAATTCATCCCATATCTCATTCATTTCATTTTTAAATGAAATAGTTAAAAGGTGCATCATTTTCTAGTCCATAAGGGACCATACACCTTATGAATTGAAATATGGTGTCACTTTTCTATCCACTACACAATTTCTATCACAACAGAAAATATAGATATCACAACACCTATCACAATAACCTGAATCATGTAATGAATTTTAAATGGCATGGCATGATACATGACATGTGATTTCGAAAAAGGTGTCTATATGATGCATGATATGGCATACCCTCATCTCATCAGGTTACAATAGAAATAGAACCCAATCATATCAATATTAACAACATAAATCATTTGTGCCACCCAACGGTGAAATCAAATAAAATGTAATAGTAAAAACCAGAAAATAAAAATTCCATTCATGGAAATTTGGATTTTCCCTATATGTGGGGTAGCTACTCCTAGGCATAACTTATTACCAAATTCCATTCCATTCATATCCCTGTCTATTGTTGTAAAATAGTAATTCAAATAAAAAAAGAAACAATTTGATACCAATTTGTAACACCCTGAACCTAGATTCCACTAAACAGTGCCCCGAGTCTGGTTGGCTATATAGTCTCAAGTGCAACTCCCTAAATGCCAGAGGTATCCAAATAATAGATATGGCCTAGGTGTGTTGATGGGGAGACTATTCCCTCATTACCAGATTATATCACAGTGAAATTCAATAACATACAGATAATGGAAACAATAAAATAAGAATACAATAGATACATATTATGAACAAATTACATTCTCAAAATATGGATCACATAAAATGATGCAAATGATACATGTATCTAGAAAATATCCTAAATCGGTACATGGAAATATATTACAAGTATCCAAAATCCAAAAAGAATAAAAAGTTCCCATAAAGCATTGCAAGCCTCAGCTTGGTCCCATGCTCCCATTCTCCAAAGAAATGATCAACTACCAGTGTTAGGATGTTTTACACTATTATCCCCTGTAACCATATAATCTGTTTGGATCCCAAATGAGGCCCAAACAAGGTGTGAGATAACATCTTATTGGGTAACCACCCAAATATATATACAGTTCCAAGAAAAATGATTCAATATGCGAAACAAGTGTTAGTAAGCAGTAATGTAAGTGTGAAAGCCCTAGGAATATAAATACTGTAGATAATTAATACCAAAAATTCTCTCAAGGCTCCCTAAAATAAGTGTTAGATTCTTACAAGTAAAATACAAGAAATATAAAAAAACAACATGGAATCACCATAAAACCATCCATATCCTGTCCACATGACCTTATCATATAAAGAACCCATATTAAAAACCCATGGCCTTTCTGTATAACCAAAGTCATTTATCCCATGGATATGTCGTATAATGAAGTATAGACCATGAAGGGTAGGATATAAGGTGTCAAATACCAAGGAATACTCATTGATTCTTAGTAGAATCTCGATGGAAACTAGATATAGGTACTGGTTGGAGTCCTAGGAGCATGTGTACCAATATTTCTTACCCAAGTCCAAGAAAGTTAGATCCAAGGGGTAGCAAACCCCATTGAATCCCATGGAATAAATACCCAAGGTGTATACACATCCATGTTTTCCACTATCACATTCTAGATCCATAGAGATTCATCCATGAAATCTGTACAATCATTAAAAATTTCATACCATTTAACACTTTCCAACCATATGAGTTTACCCACTCATTTGGACAATTACATCTCATGAGTATACATACTAATGTAATAAACTTATATTTAATTAAGTAACATGGTTATACCCACCCATTTATCAGAAATATTCATTTAACACATCACAAGGATATACCCACCCATTAATCACAATTACCAACAAAAGCATTAAGATATATACAAACAGCCAACGATTATACCCACTAGTTTAACAAATTCCATTTAATATTTATTCAATTTAGGCATGGAATATTATGATAACATAAGGCCAGGAGGAAAGAAATATCCTATGCATGTAATTAAACCTCATTTAGGAAAATATAAGCTTCCTTAAAATAGGAAAACTTGAGAACACACCCTTTGGGTATTTCGTCAAATATCCAAACCAAAATAAAGGCATGGTGCACCCCTGGGTGGCCTATGGTTGGGAAAACAACCACCAACGCATCTCAAGTAACCTAAGGTCATCCCTAATAGGTACTAATTTACCTATTTCAGTTTAACATTTCAATTTCAAGCCCATGCTGAAATTTATGGTGGGAAAAAAAGGTTGATAGCTCTATAAAGCATCAAAATCCAAAATAAAAGTATACACCACCTACCTTAGCTTGGTAGTGGATTTCTCGTCTAGTATCAAGCCCTGATTTGCATCAGTTTAGGATAAAATTAAATAATGGATGAAGAATGAAAAATTATGGCATATTGTCCTATATCCAAACATCATATATTTTGTTATGAAGAATCAATAACGACTAAAAAGGAATCAAGAACTCACTGATGTGGTTATAATATGACCGATGACGAAAGAAACAGAGTCCAGATGGGCGCTAGATCTGAAAAACTAGAAAAGAAGGTTTTAAGAATTCAACTAAGAGGGAAAAAGTTTCTTTCCAAAAAAATTATTCCCCTACCACTATTTTAAAAAACATGGTTGGGAAATTACACGACATGTAACCATCTTGCATGTTGTGTAATGCTCAGTTTTTCTTTCCTCAGAAAAAACATTACACACCGTGAAAATACATGGATAGACCATTACAGGTTGTGTAATCAAATTTCATGATGTGTTTCCTAATTAAAATTCATGTAAATCATCTGCAAATAGTAAATATCCCTCTAGCCTCTTCTTTCCCAACAACATCAAAATCATCCCACAAGCCAACTTAGGGTCTAACCCAAAAAATTGAAAGTAAAAAAATGTTTAACCGGAAAAGTAAAAGATCCATACCTTAGAAAAAACCTGGGGTCTTACATTTATCTAATAAAATATTTTTGATATTCATCCAATAGTTTTGATAATTATATGATAAGAATCAATCCAGTTTTACACTTAGAATTTTTATTTTTCTAAAAAGGAAATTTTACCATCTTTTAATAGAGAAACTATTTTAAATACAATTTTTGGAAATTTTATAAATTTCATATTTCAAAATAACTTAATTTTTGAAATATTAACATAAAAATTATCTTATGGTGATTTTTTTTATTTTCCATATGAGGTTTCATTTTTTCATGAATAATGAAAAATACTTCATTTTAATTCAAAATTTCTTTTCATTAAATTTATTTAATAGGTGAAATTATATTTTTGATTAATTTTAAAGTTTAATTAGGTCAATTTTATATCTATTAATACAATATTTTTCATTTTAATCAATTTAACTTTTAAATTGAATATAAGAATATATAATTTTTTTGAACATTTTACTTTAAAACCTCCTTTATCATTCTATCTTTGAGATTAAAGTTAATTTAATTTCTTCCATTTATGTGATTGTAATTTAGAAAAATGGATTCCATATTTCAAATAAAAATAATTTATAATGTCTAATAAGGTCACATTTTTTTACAAAAAAATATTTGTGAAAATGATTAAAATTAATTACATCGATTAAGAGAAAAATTAGAACTTATCTTTAACGGCCAAATGAACTATACACTTATCCAAAATCCATTTTCTGGATATATTTTTACCCTTTCCTCATTTAGATTTAGTTTTTCCCATTGTTGGTGAAATATCCCATCTTTTTCTAGGTATGCCTCTCTCTGGTTTTCTTGTCAATATTTTCTTTTGTTTGAGTTTCATCATGAAAATCTGTCATTTGAATAAGCGCAATATTATATTGTAAGGAAACTTGATAAATACTAGAGATTATTCATGAGGAGATATTTTTTGTATAAAAGGACCCAACTTTCAAGGATTTATGCTTATTATAATTAATTAAGTCTAGGCATAAATAGGTTAAGTGTTTTATAGGTTCTTGGAGATTTGAGAAACTTTAAAAGAGGTTCAGATTGTTTAAAAGTGGAAATGGGATGAAAAATCAACTAAAAAACATTTACACATCATGTAAATGGATTACACATCATGTAATTATTTAAGGGTTTTAATAAATTATGTCTCAAGTGATGGGTTTTTCATCTTATTCCGTTAGAAACAGTTACACGATGTGTAATCACATTTCACATCATGTAAATTCCTGACCTATTGATTTAAACATAGTGTCTATCTTAATTCTAATTATTTCATCTTTATCTCCTCTCCTCTCAACCCTAGGGAATTATGCATGAAATTTTTGGGTTCCAATTTCTCTTCTGGACGTCCTAGTTATGTGTACAATCCCTAATAAGTATTTTTGGTTAGGTTTCTTCTTTTTCTTCCTTCTTCTCCAACCCTTACGGTGAAATCCCTTGACCGATTGTGTTGTTAGTTTTTATCTTCATCAGTTTTGATCTAAGAACCTCTTTGTAACCATCCAAACCTTCTTCCTCATGGGAATTTTCCATTGTAATTGTTTTTGGATCATTGGTTAAAGGTATGGGTCTAAATCTTAACCTTATGGTTTGATAATTTACAAGTTTATCAAATATTATGATTGATCCATCGTTTCATGTACCCAAATTAATTAAATAAATGAATGCAATTAATCCTTGAAGTAATTTTGTTTCAAATGGATATTCAACTCAATTGTGGGTTCTTATGGGGTGAGCGGACCATGATTATAATTTAATTGGAAAACAAATTAAAGTATTTTAGCATGGCATGTGACCTAGGGTTATTTCTTGTAATATAATCCCTAAATTGTGGCTTATTGATTATTGATATAATTTTTAATCAATTTTTAATTAAATTGCAAATGTAATATGAAAGAATAATGGTAATTCCCATAATTAACCATTGAGAAATGTGATTTGATATTGTGATATCCATACTATTTGTCATGGATTATGTTCTATGATGTAATTCTTATATATTAGGCTTAGACCTAGAACATTCACACTTATATGTTTTTAATGCTAATATTGATCAAGTTCGGACCAATCTCATGCTTTAATGCTTATAGAGAGAGGTATATTCCCAGTCTCATGTTGCATTGCTAATAGGGATTTGTCTCGGATTGATTATTGTGACTATACCATGGTTATATGGTTGTGGTGGACACGGTCATAAGACATTCTTAGAGATATTTTGAAATGGAACCAAAACATGTTATTTACCTTGGTTATATGTTTATAGTTGTAATGGTCATAATACATGCTCATATATATTTCATCATGGATGCAAAGTAGGTTGTTGTTGTATTTTATTAATTATTAAATTAATTAATACACCTAGTTATCTCTTTATTGCATTCACTTATTCTCATACCAGTTTTTTTAGACATGGTGGTGTGGATCTACTAAGTTATACTCACACCCTATTCAAGCTGACATTTGGTACTCGAGGAGATTACATACATGAAATTTTGGAAAAGGGAAAAGGACCTTCTTTTTTATTTATTTTTTGTTCATGGGTTGTAGTTTGGAGATAAGACCAACATGGGGTTCAGGACCTAGGGCATTGAGTCTTTTATTTGATTCTTTTGGTCTTTTCTTTTATTGTTATAGCATAAAATTTAGTTACATTCCATCACATCATTACATTATTCCTTTATTATTTATTGAATTATTCTATTGGATTTTATTATTGTCTTATACTATTTATTTAAATTGTATACTTCCATTTTATTATGAATTTTTTCTACTTCTATGTCACTTCATACCATGGGGTATAGTCTCCCCACTATACTATTCACACCCCTACTACTAGTCGGCAGCCTCTGGCATATGGGGAGGTGCACTTGAGGTCTCGAAACCAACCCTTTCTGGACAAATGGGAGAGTACCATATTGGGGGAAATTACAAATTGGTATTAGAGGAGAAAGTTTTATTTTATTCTAATTTAATATTTGGAGAAAGATAGAAATGAGACTAGGATGTTTCGGGACTTGGTAATGAGCTTGTATGTGAGAGTAACTAACCCATGTACAGGGGAAAATCTGGGTACCCTGAGATGAAATTATTGTTTGTGTTATTTCTTGTTAAATTGATGTTATTTAACCTTTTGTGATTCACATGTTGTGTTTGGTTGTAATTTTATAATGTTATTGTTTCTTGGTATTTTTACTTTTGGCTCGGTATGATATGATATAAGAATACATGCATCATAATTGGCATATAGGGATATACTAACATGCATCATTCTTAATAGGGTCATATCTATTTTTTCATGTGATAAATACTTTCCTATATAACTGTAATATGAGATATCAGTTTCACTGGAAAAATAAAATGATTTGTCCTATCATGCTAAAATACTTGTAAACCATGTATATAGAGACCAATATTTAGTGGTTCTCTATTTTAGTCACCTGTTTGGTTAACGTTGTTTCTATCTTGTTCTCTAAGGTATGCATTTTTCTTATAGATACAATGCATCCTCAATGTCTTCAAATTGAGATTCTGGAGAGTGGAAATATGCATGATCATAATGTATCTGAACCAGAATATCTTGTAGTTCCTGAGGATTAGATAGATGTTAATCATCGAGATAGATTCCTAAGGGTCATGAGATCTATGTAAAGGGAGACTATTAGTACTATTCCTTCAATGTCTGAGTTGGAAATATATTTTTAGCTTCAGTCTAGATAATCTTCAAGAATCTTGAGACACCCATGGATAAGAGAGTGAAACTTGTTTCTTATATGGTCAATGGACCTACCAAGCATTAGTGGGATATTCTAGAGGAAGCTGGATAGAAGGGCAATCTATCTTTGATGGACAATGAGATGAAGTTATTGATCCATTTATATCTTGAGTCCTTTATGTAAGAACAATATCAAGAGTTCATGTATCTAACACTGGAGGGTTTTTTAGTGTTGGACTATATTGGATGTTTTATCGACCTATAGTGTTTTGTGTCGTCTTTGGTAGCTGATGAGATCGCTAGGGAAAGACATTTCTTGGATGGTCTTCATTATGATATCAGGTCATAGGTAAATGTTTTCCATTTAAATAGCATTTAAGACATAATGATTCATGCACTCATCACAGAAGGGAATATGAGAAATTCCCTAAGGAGCTGTTAGGATTTTTCAATTGGGTGATCTGGGAGTTCTTATTTCAGTGTTAATAATTGCTGTTATGGAAGTTTCTGCCAAAATAGTAGTGGGAAGAGTAGTGAGGGATATGGAAAACCATATCAAGATCATGTTTGGTTCTAGTGCTATCAATGTGGAATGTTTTCCCACAAGTGCCTGAAAGTAGTCGAGTATCGTATTTGTGAAATAATGGGTCATATTCAAAGGTTATACACAAAATATTTGTAGCATACTAGTGGAATAGGATCAGTATAGGCACCAAAGTCGGGAAGGGGCTCAACAACCCCTCAGAAGTCTAGTAGCTGGAGTTTCACAGGTCATCTAGGCCAAGGCAGGGGACATGGTACCCCAGTGCGTGATAAGTAGTACTAAGAAATAGATGTGTCTCAGGGTAGTTATACTAGATCACATGGTATAGGGATAAGTCAATTTCATTTTAGGCATACTAAACCAACTAATATGGATGCATGACCATCTACCGTCAGAGGAATGATTATTGTATCATCTACTTTTGCTTTTATTTTTTTTATATGAGCATCACATTATTTTTTATCTTCTATTTTTTCAAATGGTTCAGTATTGGATATGAAAATATTTGATTTTTTTAACAATTGAAACACCGTTGGGATTGAATTCTGAAAATATAAAATGTTTTAAGACATGTTCTCTAGTGATTGGTGGTTATCATTTCTTTTGGGAATTGTTCATACTGGAAATAACATGATTTGACTAGATTATTGTTATAGATTAGATAGTTCTATACCAGGATCAAATTTATTATAATAGGAGGAGAGTTAATTTCCCACCTCCAGAAGGAAGTAGCTATTATCACCAGGATGAGTGGGATCTTCAGGCTAGTTATGTGGGACCAATTTAGTGCAGATTGGATTATCTCACATCTCAAATATTTAGTATTACTCTAGATAATAGTGGATTGAATTAGGATTATTTTCCTCTAGTGGTAGAACAATTTCATGACATCTTTACTAATTAGTTCGATGGCTTACCACCCAAGTGATAGATCGAGTTCACGATTGAGTTGGTTTCGGAAACAAAGTCGGTCTCTATCCCTCCTTATCGAATGGAATCAGTAGATCTTCAGAAGTTAAAATTTCAGTTTTAATATCAATTATATAAATTCTTCATATTGTAGAGTACACATCCTTAGGGTATTTAGTGATCTTTTCCAAAAAGTTCAATGGGTACTTATGCTTGTGTGTAGATTATCGGAGGTTGAACCAGATGAAGGTCAAGAACAGGTATCCTCTTCATTGCATTGATGATATTTTTGATCAGTTAAGAGGTGAAGAGATCTTCTCCAAGATTTATATGAGATTAAGATATCATTAGTTAAGGGTGAGAATATCGGACATACCTCATGCTTCTTTTAGTAGCAGGTATGGCTTGTATGAATCTATAATGATTTCATTAGGATTGACTAATACGCCTACGTTATTCATGGCCTTAATAAATAGTATCTTTAATTATTTTATAAATAATTATTTTGTAGTTTTCATCAATGATATCTTAGTGTACTCCTAGTCATCAAAGGATCATTCCAAACATCTTGACATCATCTAGAGTACATTGATAGAGCATCGAATTTATGACAAGCTAACTAAATATAGTTTCCGGATTAATGAAGTGTACTTCTTAATCCATGTCATCTCAGAAGAAGGAGTGTTAGTATAACTAGTGAAGGTTGAAGTCGTGATATCTTTGGAACATCCCAAGAAAGTATTCAAAAAATTTATATTTCTAGGTTTATAAAGTTATTAATGATGTTTTATTCAATATTTCTTCTATTTTCCATCATCAATGTTTGGGCTGACCAAGAAAGGGGTGAAGTTTTTTTGGTATGATTCTTGTTAGAGATATTTCTAGGAGATGAAAGGTAGGATGACCTCATAACATATCCTCACTTTAATTGTGTCAGGTAAATAATATACCATGTACTTTGACGCAACTGGAGTTAGACTCCAAACTGTTCTGATGCAGGAGGATCAGGTGGTTTCTTGGCTCTAGAAAGCTACGGTTTTATGAGATTAATTATCCTAATAATGATATGGAGTTAATAGAAGTTTTAAATTCCCTTAAATTTAAGATACAATATCTCATGGTTGGGTGTTTTGTGGTATACATAGACCACAAGAGCCTCAAGTGCATCTTTTCATAGTGAGACCTAAACCTTCAATAGAAGAGGTGGGTTGATTATCTTCATTCTTTCAACATTGAATTGTCTTATACACTTGGAAAGGGAAACATTGTATCCAACTCTTTGAGCCTAAAGACACGGATGTGGTTAATACTAGAGTCTTGTGATTAGTGAAGGACAATGGACCTCTTTGAAAATATACATATGGATATTCAAGAATCTCAAGGTAAATTTTCTCTGGCTTCGACATCTATTTTACTTAGGATTTTGAACCAAATTAAGATCAAGTAATTGTCTAATCCAAAGGGCTCAATTATTTGAGAAACAATATATGGTGGGAGTCACCATAAGGACAATATCATGTAAATGAAAATTATCTTAATTTATGTGTGAATGTATGGGTTCCTACGGGCTTGCATAGGGATCTGTTGAAGGAGTTTCATGTTTCTATATGAGAGGTGTATCATACTTTAACAAATATGTATCATGATCTATGTATACAGTACTTGTCGTCAAGGATGAATAAGGATTTGAAAAAAAAAATTAGATGCTTCACTTGTTAGTAGGTTAAAGTTGAGCATCAAATTCCAGCTAGGATTTTGCAGTCTTTACCCAATCCTGAGACGAAATGGGATGATGTCACAATGGATTTTTTGATAGGACTACCTAGGACAACCCATAATATTTATTTGGTCTAGGTTTTTTGGATCAAATGACTAAGGTAGCCAACTTATTACCTATTAGGTAAATCTTTACATTTAACGATCTAGGAAATCCTTATGTTTATGATGTGGTTTAGTTGTATGGTCTTCCAAGGAGTATCATTTCAGATAGAGATACATGTTTCACATCGCATTTCTAGAAGGGTCTTCATAAATCCCTAGGATAATATGTTATTTTAAAAATATAATATAATACATAGATTGATGGTAAATCTTAGTAGACTATTTATGTTCTAAAGGATATTTTATGAGCCAGTGTTTTGGATTTTGGTTGTTAATAGGAGCAACACATGGAACTCATGTTGTTTTATATAATAATAGCTTCTAGTAATCGATCTAAATGGAACCTTTTGAGTCTTTTTATGGAATATTGGGTTGTTCTCCTCTTTCTCGGTTGGAGGTAGGTGATTCATCACTTTTTTGGCCTAGTCTCATGTAGGATACATTTGACTAGGTTTAGTTGATCAAACAGGTTGGTGACCATGTAGAGCAGGAAAAAAGCATATGTTGACCATCAAAGATGACCTCTATAATTCGATTTTGGTCATCATGTTTTCCTTTGAGTGTTTCCTAGGATGGGGTATCTCCATATAATAAAATTGTAAAATCTATCAGCTAGGTTTATCAGACAAGTTGAAATAGTAGAAAATTTTGGTCCAATGGGGTATCGTTTTCCTTTTCACATCACTACAGTGCCATGCATGATGTGTTCCACATGTCTCATTTATAGAGATATAATCCAGAATCTTCCAATGTGATAGACATAGTAGACGTTAATCTTTTGTTATGTTTCCTTTGAGGAGTGTCTGATATGGGTTTTGGATCATAGTGAAAAATATCTTAGGGGTAGGATATAAAATTGGTTTGGGTGTAGTGGAAGAATGGGAAAGTTCTGGATGAGACTTAGGAGAGGGAGTCTAATATGAGAACATTATATCTAGACATATTCACTAATACCTCATAGTGATTCTTAGAGAAGCTCAAGGAAAATTTGTTATAAGGTGGGTAGGTTATAAGATCCTATTTTTTAGGAATGTCTCTTTGTGAGTTTATTGTTAATATTTTATTTTGGTTGGGGTTTTGTTGTGATAATTTTTCTTTTTAATAAAAGAAATCTTGGGTAGTTAGGAAACTTGATAACGACTAAAGAGTATCTATGAGGAGATATCTGGTTGAGAAAATGACCTAAAGTTTGGGGATACAAGATTTTTTGAATTAATGGAGTCTGGTTATAAATGGATTCAGTGTTTCATGGGTTCTTGGTGAGTTTAGAAACATTAAAATTGGTTAAAATTATTTAAAATGAAAATGGGATGAAAAATAAACTACATGAAATTTAAATATTGTCTAAAGTTATTACATGTCGTGTAATTGATCTAGGGTTTTAATAAAATAAATTTGAGGTGATGGGTTTTTTTTATTCCATTAAAAGAATCTTCACGATGTGTAATCACATTAAACACCATATAAATACACAACATTCAATTTTAAATATGTTTTGTGGCTAAATTATCATTGTTTCAGTGGGAGATCCTCTTTTCTTAACCCTAGGTCATTCTCTAGGAAATTTTGGGGTGCCAACTTTCCTTCTGGATATCCCAGTTATGCGATAAATCCCTAGTAATTCTTTTGGGTTAGTTTTCTTCCTTCTCTTCCTTATTCTCTAACTATTATGGTGAAATATATTGATCAATTTCATTATTAGTTTTGGTCTTTATCATTTTTTAACTAGGAACCTCTTTGCAATCATCAACACCTTATTCCTCATGGGTGTTTTTTGTTGGAAGCATTGTTGGATCGTTAGTTAAAGGTAGGTGGTCTAAATCTTAACCCTATGGTTTGATAATTTCCAAGTTTATTCAATTTTGTGACTATTCCCTCATTGTGTGTTCCCAAAATAATTAAATAAAAGAATGTAATTATTATTTGAAATCACTTGGTTTCAAATGGATTTTTAACTGGCTTATGGATTCCTATGGGTGATAAAACCACTATTATAATTGAATTGGAAAAACAATTAAAGTATTTTATCATGACATGTGACCTATGATTATTTTTTATTATATAATCCCTTTGTTATAGCTTATTCCTTATTGATATAGTGTTTAATAAATTCTAAATTAAATTAAAAATGTCATATGAAATAACAATGGTAATTCGCATAATTAATCATTGATAAATGTGATGTGATGTTGTGATATCCATGTTGTATGATAGGGATTGTGTTACATGATTTTATGATTATATATCAGGTTTGGCACTGGAACTTTCACACTTTCTATAATACTGATATTTAGTGGGCTCAGTCTGATCCCATGTTGTAATGATTATAGAGAGTGGTCTATGCCTAGTCCCACATTGTAATGTTTATAGGTATTCCTCTAAAATGTTGTAATGCCTCTATGGCTTTGACCATGATTGATTGTTGTGACTATATCAATGTTATATTGTTGTGGTTGGCATGGTCACAAGACATGCTTAGATATATTTTGGCATGTTTCCAAATTAGTTTATTTTACTTGTTTATATAGTTGTGGTTTTAATTGTCAAAAGATATGCTTATAGATATTCTGTCATTGATCCAGAGTACGTTTTTGTTGTATTTTAAATTATCAATTTATTTCATGCACTTCTTATCAAATATGTTTTTTAGACATGGTGGTGTCGACCTACTCAATTATACTCACACCCTATTTAAATAGCTATTTGGTACTTGAGAAGATTACATGGATATAGGTTTGGAAAAGGGAGAAAGACCTTGCTATTTATTTCATATTTTAAGATGGGATGGATTTTGGATATGGGACCAATGTGGGGTCAGAGATCCGGGACTTTGAGTCTTTTATTTGAGTTTGTTAGTCTTTTCTTGTATTGTTATAGCATGCCATTTAATTACATTCTAGCATGTCATTACATTATTTATTTATTATTTATTGGATAATTATTTTGTGTTTTATTATTTTATTTCACTATGTATTTACTTTTAACATTTCCATTTTATTAGGAGTTGTTTCTACAATTATGGCACTTCATATCAAGGGGTATAGTCTCTCCACTATACTATTTACACCCCCTTTTTTAGTCGGTATCCTCTTGTGTATAGGGATGCATGCTTGAGGTATTATAACCAACCCTTTATATCTAGATTATAGAGTTACAGATTGGGGTACATTACAATTTGAGCCACTTTTCAAAGGAAAAATGTGGGTGGAATTCTCTACTGTAAAAATATACAATAATTCCACTCCTCCTCCACTATAAAAAGGCACTCACCCCTCCTACTTCCTCACACCTTTCAAGCCATTTCACTCCCCCAAAATCTTCTCAAATAAGCTCCCAATATCCCTCCCCTCATCCTAGAATCCTTCCTTTGGGAATAAATCCATCCAAGTAAGCCCTTTGGTGCAAACCAAAAGGAGTTCCCCTATTAAGAGGTAATGTTTTCCAATGATTACTTTTATTTCATTTAATTATCCAAACCTTCATTTATTTTTAAATCATTCTTATATAATAACATTAGTATCCTCAATATACTTATTTTTTTTATTATAAGGGTTTGACCTACACTTACACATGCTTTTATTGAATGTGTAATGAACTTACTGTTTATGTGTACAAAGAACTACCACCTTACAAAATAATATCATTCATTTTTCCTTTACCACCTATGATGGTTGATAATTGGATGGAAAAATTGTTTCTATATTACATATATGATATTTATTATTTCTTTATGATTTTATAATTTTTATATAACAAATAAATTCAGGCTTTCTATTTTGTGGTAATATGATAACATCGTTTCTGGAAGTGTGGACTACCTCCTCCTTAGAGTGATGTGATTCATTCACGTTATACATGGAATGTATAAAGTATGGTTTAATAAAAATATGTGAAATATATAACATAAAAAATATATTTAAATTATAATATACATATATATCATTTAATTTTAATTCTTTTAAATACAGGAAAGAAATGGAAGTAGCGTTCATGCGTATGTACGACCTTCCGTCTTTAAGAATAGTTCATCTCATTTATTATATACAAACATTATGTAAAATTATAAATAAATATATAATGAATATATATGATAATTAAATCATGGTTTAAATTCTGAATATTATTAAATCATGATCCACATAATAAGAACAAAAATGACAAGTCAAAACATTCTTGAAAAAGTAGGCAATTAACTCCCGAAATAGTGAAAATAATGAACAATTATTAACAAATGAGTAATGATATATTATAAAAAGATAATATATGAAAATATTATTATGGTTATGTTATAATTTAGTGACATGTTTAAAATAATTATACAAGAAGTTGAAGGATTTTCACATGAAAGGAAATGCATGGTAATGGATTTTTATTGCACTTTTTACATCTGTGAGATAAATGCCACATTCACCACTTAATTTTTTTGTGTGGTGTATCTACTGAGAATTTTGATATATTATATCATGAATTATTTTATATTCATGGTATTTTTTTTCAATTTCGAATTATTTCTTCTAAGGTGGTTTGAATTAAAAGTTTCCAAGTGGTAAATAATTTCATAAGCCAATTCCTTTTCATTAGCTTATATTGCTTCCTCATTATCGTTAATATTCTAAGTTTATGAGTGTAATGAATTTTTATTATAAATATTTGTATTTATAATTTTTTTTGGATTTACATTTTAATCACATAATATATTCATTGATCGGTACTCACATCATCTATATGGTATTTTCAATGGTTTACTTCACAATCTCATTTTTTTGGGTTGTTTACACTTGAATTTTCATTTGAGGAAATTATTGGGTCATTTTTTAATAAATACTTTTATTTTGTTCTCATATAGTTATTCATAACATTTTTCATGTAATAGTACATTATTTCCACCATTTTATACTCAAGATAATTTCAAAGATGTTTTAAAGAAAACTCAACTTCATTTCTCCCTTTAGTTAGAGAACCTGTTTTCTTCTAAAAACCTATTTTTAAAAAGGTTTTCAAAATAAATATAACCTTTAAAAAATTATTTATTAAAGAAATATTTACCCTTTTTTCTATGAAAATTTATTTCAAATGAATATTCTTTTCATTTTTCAAACAAGGTACTTTTATAACTTTTTAAACTTGCAAAAGGAATGTTATTTTTTCCTTGTATGGAATGTAAGGATTTACCTGCTATCAGTTATTTGAAGCTTCCTTCTCAAGTTTAAAATGTTAATTTTTAATTTTATTTTTGAAAAGTGATTTTCAAATAAAATTATTTTTAAATTTTTTTTCAAAATAATAAGTATATTTTCTCAAAAAAAAATTAAAATATATTTTTATAATATTTCCATTCATCAACTACAACAACACTTTATTTTTATTCCACTTAGGTTATATCATATTTATACCATCCTTATTCTTACTCTAGATGGTTTTTTATTACTTTGGCCAAGGATTGTGTTGAAATTAACTTTTTCAATTAGTTTTTTAGTCCCTTGAAATATTTAATTCCCTGTGATAATTAGACATTGAAGTTACCCTAATTATCCATATCATTTATCATGGATATGTTAATTTCCTCAACCATATATCATTTTTACATACAGTGCATACTTTAATAATTGTTTGAGTATATGGGGAAATATTGATAAATCTATATTCTTTATTCATTACAGATATTTGATAAGGCATATTATTTATTAATTAAATTGATTAATCAATTTGAGGAATGCTTTTGAAAGGCTGTGATGAGTGGGCCCAGAGTTTATATAGCCCCTTGATGTATCAGCATGTTCTCATGAGACAAATTTGTTTCACAAATTAAATAGTTTTCTACCTATAATTTTAAACTATATTATAAAAGGTCTAGATGGTATAGGTTTTCATGTTCCTCAGACATAACCTCCAATAATTAATAATTTCATTTATTTTGATTCAGTTTTATTTATCCATGATATTTTCACAATGATAAAGTCTGTGGATTCATTTCATTCTCATTTTATTAATTAAGTGGAATGTGTTTTCCGTTTCATACCTTTACATATTTATTTTTTATTATCTATTTATTTTAATGGCATATGTTTCTAGTTATTTTTCATTTCAATATTGTTTACTCACTTCCTTCTCAATTTATTTATTTCATGGCACGTGTCTTCAGTTATTATCTTTCTATATTGAGTATTATCATTTATTAATTATTTATTCTTCTATACTTAACCCCTAATGAACATTTGAGATCAGCCTTATTTTGTTTCCTTTCCCCAAGAATCCAAGAAGTGTACTAAGAAATATATGAATGGATATGCTAGATAGAATAAAGTTGTCCTTGGAAGAAAAAATTATTTTGTAATTAGTGTATTTATTTGTAATGCAAGTCTTGTGTATGTATCTGTTTTACCAATACTACTAAACAAATCATTCCTTCGGGATTTGATTCTTTGTAATAATTCCAATGTAGTGGTAGTTGACACTAGCTTTAGGATTTATGGGGTTGGTTCTCTATAATCATGATTGTTTTATTGTATATATTTTATATGTGATAATGTCCTCAGAATCTATTCCACATTGAAAGTTAAAATTATTTCCCTGCAATTATGTGATATATGAGGTTTCATAATAGTATTCTTGAATACAATTCTATGGATGAATGATATTGATTGAAATAACACAAAAGATACATTCTATCAGGGCTAAAAGTCCCATAAGACATTGAGAAGCATTTTCAAGGAGTTCTCCCATGGTAATCTCCTTGATAATAGTATATGAGAATAGACTTTTTAATAGGAATCCAAATTTCCATGTGTCAGTGGATGTTCCTATAAGACAATGTGTGTATTTCTCCTGTGATGTTTAGATTATCATTCATGAATATAATGTCTAAAGAACTTTTATGTACACATAGAAACAATGAAGACATATTCTTGTGGTGTGGTAGGATACATTGGGTCTTTCACGATTGATATTTAATTAATGTTTAATGTAAGTAATAATTTATCCATATTATCCCTTGATGGAAGATAAATTATTAGGTACTTAGATGGAAAAAATATTTCCTATATAAATCCATGTTCAAGGATCCCAGTGGGTGAATTCAATTCAATAAATTCAAATAATGAGATATTAACCATATATGTTAATGACACCGGAATACAACCTTCTTGATTTGAGATATCTTAATAAGGGATTATATTACATAGTAATCATTCATAATAGGTTGTATTTTATTTCAACATTTACTTTATTTTAAATGGTTTTATTCAATTATTTCTTGATGAAAACTGTGGAACTTAAGTTGTTATTTATAATGCCAATGAGAAATAGTCATGATGGTCATTCACTAAGTGTATCCACAATCTCAATAAAATTCAAGTATTGAATTTTAAAAGATGGAATAAATCATATTTATTTGGGTTTGGTTTATCACAATGATTTAATAAATATCCAATAGAAATAATAAAGTGAGTTAAAAAAATTAGTAAATATTTATTTGAAAATTTTGGTGAATATTTAATTTATTATATATATCAATTAATATTGTAGTGATAATTATTTATAAAATAAATATTTATTATTTAAGAATCATTAAATTTTGTTTTAGGAATGTGAATCGATAATAATGGTCAGTTTTGAAATGTTATAAAAGTTATTTACATATATTATTAAAAAAATATTGTCAATAAATTAATAATAATGTTATTATTATTGTATGTGGGGTCAACTAAGTATTATTATATTGTTAAAGGGAATCTTTGAAATTTTCCATCCCTAAACCTACTATAATAAATGTATAATTATAAAACCATGAAAACCCACTATTTTTGTACACAATGGATATAAATACACACTATCAAACTCTAGAGATAGATATATTGATCTATACCACACTCTCCCTTTATCCTCTCCCAGTCCATCAAGAGAACATTAATATTTTGTACTACCTTAACAAGAATTATGTTGTGATCAACCATGAACAAAACAAATGATCATGACCAGTAATTTTAACACATGATGATTCTATAGTTACCTTAAGATATTGTTTTTGCGCGAGCGGAGAACTGTTAGAGGTATTTTTCACATGGATCATGCAATTAAATTATATTAGAGTGATATATAGTCAAGTAGATCATAAATGAAAGTTGAATTATGAGTTGGGGTATTTCTATATATGTTTATAAATTAATTGTTAGTTAAATGTGAATATCCTCCACTTATGGTTTGGGTGTTTTTATCTAGTCATGTAATATATTATTTTCATTGTAAATGATATTTCATCCATTTCTAGCAGTGAATCTTTATAGATTAAATCTAAAAAGCTGAATTTTTTATTCCATAAATGGTAATACAAACCTTGTATTTATTACACATTAATTCATGATTTATTACATAAGTGTACATATAATACATCCCATATGATTTTGAAGTCTATTTCCTTTGAAAATTAGGTATATTACATAACAACTTAAAATATAGGATACATCATCATTATTGAAAACATCCTTAACATGATCATATTATTTTATCATTATTAATACTTCATGGGATATCCTGGGGACATTCATAAGAATTCTATGATATGTAAATCTCATTAAGGGAATATTAGAATCATAACATAAAGAAGGAACTGTATTTTATAAAATAAGAATATAAATGGGACATAAAAGGGATGGGAATCATAACACATGAACAATGAGGCACGAAGTATCATGATAACATAAAGGCAACATGGGAAGGTGGATATAACATTAAACATGATATCATAAACATAAGTAATGCTTAACCATAAATAAATCAGAACATAATGTGATTAGGATAACCTTTATCACACTATACATGGAATCTTATGAGACTAAAACATTACCCAATGAATTTGAGTGATATCCAAGTGCACCCAACATGATCATATCATGTACATGTATATGTGTGTTTCATAGATCATATACAAAAGAACATATTTCATATCATTTAATACCATTATAATGGAGTGTGGATTATATACATGTAATTACATAATAAAAAACATATAAGTGAATAAAGGTTAAATAACTTGATAGGAAATGTGTATATATATTCACTATATAATATTTTAGAATGGAAAATCCCAGGGAAATTTTGGTAGCATAATTGAAAAGATAAATTTTTATGAGATGGATTTATGAGTGAGAATGGGGTATATCATAATTTAGAAATAATAAGGGTAGTAAGGGGGATATTAAATAAAATATCCCAATATTAAAAATTGGATGTAAAATTCATATCATAATTAAGATGTTTGAATAAAGAAGATAAGAATAGGATCCCTTTCTAAATTTTGGTATAATAATTGTTCATGTTAATGGTATAATGAGAGGATATAAATGATATCTAATTTTTAATAAATTGATTTGAAAGTATATGGTTCTTTATAAATTCATAAAAAATAACCAACTTATATTAAAAATGGATAAATATATTGAAGTTTCTTCAATAGAAAATAAGAGGGAGAGGTCCCTCACTTTTGGTATGGAAAATCGTAGGACAACTTTGGCAGCATAACGGGTGTATATATATTTTAATAGGAGGAATTAATGAGATTAAAGTGGGACACTAATCATATGTAAATACAATGTAAATTATGAGGAATGTATAAAAACATACCAAAATAAGAACAAATGAAAAAATAATAGGCACAACATAAAAGTGGTTTTTGAATAAAAAGAAGAGAGGGAGATCCCTCACCTTGTGAGGGTGATTCCAAAAGCTTGGGAGGAGCATCTAGATATTTTTGTGGAACCTTGGGAGAACTATATAGAGGTGAAAATATATTATGGATGTTATAAGTTGTTTTTTAGTGAACATTAATGAGATATTGTGTGGGTTATATGAGAAAAGAGGATGGGTTCTTTATTATTTTCCAAACATAGGATTTAGACCCTATATAATAAAGTAATTAGAACCAAAAACCTTCAAATTTTTATTTTCGTTGTATTGTTACAAATATGAGTATTTTTCCTTATTTTATAATTCTAGGGTCTTAAATTATTAAAATATTACCCTTGGTGATTTAGAAGTGAGTCATACTTTTAAGGAAATTGTTTTAAAACCTTAAAATGTAATATAGGGTATGGAGATTTCATAAAGAGTTTATAAAATTAAACAAATATACTAAAAATTTAATTTAATTGGGAAACATATATTTGGTCCTAAATATCTTTCATAGCATTTATTACGTCATTTTTGGTTCAATATGATATCATAATACACACTGTATATTTTTAGCGTATTTATGTTTTACCTAAAAATTTAAATTTATCAGAAAATTATGAAAAATTACCCATTAGATAATTTAGGAATTATGATTACAAAAGTAATATACATTTTATCAATATAATTTTCTAAATATATGAGTTTTCACTTTTAAAATATAATCAAAATTTATTGAGAAATGTTGGGTTTTTTATAATAACAATTTTCGAACCCTTATAAAAATTACATTTTACTTCATAAAAATTATATAATAATTTATATTTAATAAAAAATAATTAATAAAATATTACTTATTTCAAAACTAATTAATTAATCAAAATAAAGTTATCAATTGAAATTGAATATTACCCAAAAATACAAATTTTTTTCTTGTATCCAAATAAAAATTGTTTATTAAATAACAATAAGAATTAAATATATTCATAATTATATAAAATATTTATATTCATATTACTAGGGTCTTGACACATATACCTTTATTACAACAAAAAATTCTATAAGAGTAATGTATGTGATGGTGAGATTCGGTGGTTCAGTTCATATGGTTTGGGAAGTGATATTGATGATCTTTAACTACTCCCATAAATGGTCTTGCTTATTCTTTATTTGTTGGATCTAAGATTGGGATTGGTCAAGAGAAAATATTAGTAATTAAATCTCCCATGGAATCTCCAATAAATGGTCTTCAAAGGGTATGATCCTACAGGTTGAGTCCATCACATTATTTTTCTGTATCAATTGGATGTTTCAAACCCCTATATTTATTCTAATCATATTATCACTATTCAATGAATATATTATCAATAATTATGATGATTAATGGACTTTTAAATATAATACAATATAATAATACCAAATAAGTGCATGTGTTTTCTATAAAAATAATACATAATATTACATTTAATTAAATAAAAATAGTAAATATATATACATAATTTCAGGTCATTACAATATTCTCCCCTCTAGAAATTTTTCCCTTGAAATTTTTATTTCACACAATGAAACATATGAATTTAATTCTATTTCATCACCTCCTCTAGTTCCCACATCACTTATTCAAACATGTTTCTTCTCCGTATTACTTTGACTAGGTGCATTATATTATTTCATAGAACTTTGTCTCTACCATTTAAGATCTTCATTAGATGCTCCTCATATGAAAGATCATTCTATCATGATACTACCTAGGGATTCATAACATGTAAGGGGTATAGTATATAATTTAATAAGATTGATACATGGAATAGATCATGTACATGTGATAAGGTTGGTTGGAGATCTAGATGATAGGCCACCGCTCTGATGCGATCAAGGATCTCAAAGAGACTGATGTATCTTGGACTAATCTTTACATTCTTCTCTAATCTCATAACTTTATTCCCTGGATATATGAATAGTAATACCTTATCTCTATCCTCAAAATCTATGTCTCATCGATGATTTTCAACATATCGCTTCTGCCACTCTGAACATCCCTAATGTGTTGTTGAATGGTATTGCCCTTTTCCACCATTTCCTTGACCATTTTAGGACCTAACATTTTAATTCACCAACTTCATCCCAACATGAAGGTGTTATACTACACTTTTCATAAAGGTTTTTATAGGGAGAAATTTTCACTATTGATTGGAAACTATTATTTTCTGATAACTCGACCATATTTATATGTTGATCACATCATCCTTTTAAGTATATTGAGAATGTTCTCAACATTTCCTTAAGTGTCTGGATAGTACTCTTCAATTGGAAATTATCTTGAGGGTGATAGTTCATGCTAAAGTTCAACTCATTATTTGGAGAATGTTGGATAATCCTCCAAAACATGGTGGTAAATCTTAGATCTCGGTCATATGTAAATGATAGTTGTACTCTATGAATCCAAAACACTTCTATAATTAATATCCTTTCATGTTGATTGAGTGAGAAATCCTCTTGAATTGAAATGAAGTGAGAAGTATTTGTAAGATGATCCACTACAACCATATAGCATTATTTCCACTTGATTTCTCCAAAATCCTAGTGATAATGTCCATATTTACTTTCTCCCACTTCCATATAGGTATGGGTAATTGTTTCATTATACCCATGGATACTTTCCTTTCATCCTTCAATTGCTTGCATAAAAGAAACAATGATGTATATTTTTTGATATCCTTCTTCATATTGTCCCACCAATTGTCCTCTTGGATATCTTGATACAAATTTGTACTCCTTAGATGGATGGAGAATGTTGAACTATGTGAATCAACCAACATATACTTCTTTAACTCAGGATTTTATGCTACACATAATCATGACCAAATCTTACAAATCCTTTGATTATTTTTAACAATGTTGATTTAACTTTTCTTATAGATTTTACCATCATTTTAATTCCCACATAATAACTTTGAGTATCCTTTATCTTCTCTATGAGGGATGTTTGAACAATCATTAATTAAAGGATTGATTATGTCCCTTTCTTTATGATTCTCATGTCGATCCTTCTAAAGTCTAAGAAGATGGGATCCTCCAAAAGTCCCATAAATATTAAAACAAACAAATCCTTTCTACATAGAGAATATGAAACATTATTTTTTCCTAGGACGGTAGTGAATTAAGAATTCATAGTCCTTGATCCGATCTAACCATCTTCACTAGTGCATATTCATATCTTTCTGTGTAAATATATACATGAGGATCTTTTGATCCGTATATATTTCGTACTTCTCCCCAAAGAGATAATGCTTCCATATTTTCATTGTGAAGATTATTGTATCCTTGTCAGGATCATGTGTTGTGTAGTTTTATTCATTAGAATTAAATTTCATTGAGGCATAGGCTACCACTTTTTTATTCTACATTAACACACATCCCAATACCTTTTTCAAATTATCACTATATACTATGAAAAGTTCTCCACTTATGGGTAGAGTAAGAATAATTGCATTGATGAGACTCTTTTTAAACTCCTTTAATCTCTCTTCACATTCATTATTCCAAAAACAATTGACTTCCTTCCTTGTTTTCTTGGTTAGAGGTTTTGAAAATTATGAGAAATTTCTCACAAATCGATGATAATGCCCTACTAATCCAAGGAAACTATATATTTCTGACATAAATATTGGACACAACTAACCTTCATTTGATTATTTATTTGCAGGGTCCAACAATAACCCATTTCTTGTTATTATACTCTAAATGAATGAAAATTCCTTCAACCAGAACTCTTTTTTTATACTTTTCATAAATATTCTCCTTTCATAAGGTATTTAGCATAGTTATAATATTTTCCTCCTGATCCTCCTTTCATTTGGAGTATATTAAATTATGATCTATAAATACTTCCAAAATTTATGGAGGTAATCTCTAAATACTCTATTCATAAAATCATTGAATATATCTAGAGGATTAGTTAGTCAAAATGTAATTACTATGAACTCATAGTTCTTGTACCCTATATGAAAAGGTTTATTGGGTATATCCTCCTCCTTCACCCTTACTTGATAAAACCCCAAATGAAGATCCACATTGGAAAAGTATTGGTCTCCATATAGCTAATCGAACAAGTCATCCATCCATGGTAGAGGATACATGTTCTTTATCAGGGTTCCCTTCCTTTCTTCACTTAATGCATTTCCTCACCCCCTAAGGAAATTTTCTGTGGTTCTTATTTCCACACTTTGTACAAGTGGGATGTTAAAATTTTATACCACTATTACATTTCTCCACCACACCAATAGAATTAAAATCCAATTTCCATTTATTATCCCCATGATACCCTTTATATTTTTTGACCTTCATATTGAATTTGAGGGTACACCAAAAAATTTACTCATATATATCAAATTTTTAGATCATCACGGATTTTCATAGACTCAGTTTTATCCCACAAAAGAAGCGGTCAACATTGTATTCATAGGTAATGACAAATAAGGAGTATCATATTAGTATTGTGAAGTTTATCTCATAAAACCCAATGGATTAATCATCTTTTTTGATGAGGAAAGAAAATCCATTTATATTTTAAGTTAGAGAGTGTGAGGAAAATATTTTTCAAAAAATATTTTCCAGAAATCCTTCCACACCAACAATTTGATTTCTTCCTCAGTCTATGTATTCTTGATCAATGTCTTCCACTAATCAACATATCCTACTATATAATAAATATCCCGTATAACTTTATCTTTCACAGATCATTGAATTATGGAGCAGATATTTTCAATGGGGATGATCTATTATTCCATGATTAAGGAATTAGATGATCCATTGAAAATTTATGGCCTTTGTTGCATAAAGTTATCAATTGTATCATGTTATTTCTTAGGGGGATTTGGTAGTTCCTCATGTTTTAGGATTATATTTAGGACCACATTCAACAATGGTAGTATAATCAAAATGTTCTAAATTCATACTCCAATAAATTTTGGAATCTCATTTGGGTAGTCACCACATTTCCCTTTACAATGGTTGTTTACTCAGTTCCTCCTATCTAGACTAAAGGGAAAATCAAGAATGAGTATTTTTAAACTATTTAATACATAAATGGGTGAATTATTATATATCACCTTCCATATGATCATTAAAACCCACTCATCTAACTTTGTCCATTTATTAAAGCTTGAAATACGACTAATACAAAAAAGAATAACTTCTTGGATATTGGGCACATCAAATTTGGAAGAAGAGAAAATACCATGGTGTTAATATAATAGAATATAGGAAGATGCACAGTTATATACATAACCATAGAATCAAATCAAAATAAATATCGCCTCAACCACAAAATATTTTGTAGATAATGACCCTCAGAAGGGTTTGGAGAATGAGGTATGCACCCAAGGCTACTACATAATAATCAAGGTTGAAAATCGAGTTAGATAATATAATTATTTAGAAGAAAAATGATAAAATTTAAACTTTTATGAGGTCCATGAATATTCCTCAAAGTTTTTCTAACCATGCTAACTCATTTATCATGAAGAAACTAGGTTTCACGGTTTTCTAGGGAACCTGAATGGTTTTAAAACCCACGTGGAAGCTATGAATGTTGCTCTGTCTAGGCCCACATAGTTTTCAAAACCCATTGCCTTTTTTAAAACTATTCATCTATCACTTCTCTATGAAGTATGTACCTATCAAATGGTTTGTAATAATAGTGCTCAAGTTTTTATCCATTAATGATATGCCCATTTTTCTCCCTTTTTAATGTTTCAAACCACCATGACACTCTTGTGGTCTATCTTACTCTTAGGTGATATTCCATGAACCTAATTAAAAATGAATTTAACAAATTTTAAATTGATACACATCACATCGAATGATTGAGATATTACAACCTCCCCATATTATAACATCTCATCCATGAGTTTCCCTCTCAATCATCACCTAGCCTCTAAGGTAGAATGGTTGGGGAAATGGGATCACATATTAGCTCCCCTCTCCTATTTATACTCCTTTACACGTCCGTAAGACCAGAACACTATAAAAAATGGCATGGTATAACCCCAAATAATTTTCTCACTATGATATACAATGTGAATTGAATTATCCTTAAAGGATATATTGGCCTCAATCTATTCATCATCAACAAAAAATGAGAAGGGTCCAAGTGATACTGATGAAGCTATAAAACATGGAAAATGTCATTCATATCCAACACACCTCTATGTAAGAGACAATATATATGCAACCAATATGTTACTATTTATAATTTCAATAATCCTAACATATTTATGTGACAACTTACCCTTATTTTGAATCCAATGGTTAAGAAAAATTATAGACACTCGAAGGAACACCTAATCACTAAATAAAATCACAAAAGGTCGATGAAATTGATCAACATATGACTAATGTGTACTCTAGACCATAGTCACATGATTTTGAATAAACTGAAGATGCTCTAATGTATACTTCACCATACTCATACCCAATAACTCTAATTCTATACAGACAAACAGTTTACAAATATGACCTTCCATTTAGTGCCTCATATGGTTCTATCTGAATAATAATCTGATAGATGTTATTATATGTAAACTCATCAAATTCTATGTTATTTTTCCTTTCCCCACAAAACACTAGGATGCATGTGCTCAGAAAGTTCATGAACACCTAGATGGAATGTTCTTATTTCCCATAAATATGGGGTGAAAATTTATTCTAAAAAATACTTGATTATTGATCTCATTTAACAACCCTTTATATAATTGCAAAGTAAAATGATGATCATGATATTATAGGATACTGAAGGTACCTCATGAAAAAAAACTACCTTATAAATATATAGATCACCCAACTTATCGATTTTGTAAGTCTCATGAATTGGAATTAAATTGGATACCTTTATTAATCAATCCAAAATAACCTATATTGCTTCAATATTTTGAGGAGTCTATGGAAGAACCGCCTCAAAATATGTGGTAACATCATCCAGTTTCCTTTTATGAATGAATAATTTCTATAAATGAATATCAATCTAATTGTTCATATCCTTCACATAATAATATGTGTATAATAACATTAAAAAACCTATAATATCCCTTTTTTATTACTTGACACTAATTCTATCTATGAAGATCTTGATATAATTTGGTCAAACTAGGGTGTGCCACCACTTCAAATCATGTAATTGACATATCAGATTCTCCCAAAACAAAATATGCACAACACAGAAATGAACATGTATTATCTCACCATCATCAATATTATAGTCAAGAGGTAGCTCCCCACTATCATGGTTTTCCCTCAACATGAGATACACCAGATCGTCATAATATCTTCCCTTGATCAGGAATATAATTCTAAGATAAATGGATAAAGACAATAGTTTTTTTCTATTCTTAATCCTCCTGAACACCTATATGAATATCATTGAACAAGGACATCATTTTCCTCTCATAACTATACTCTTAGATCATCAGATTCTGTTTCTTTTAACTCATAGAATCAATAACACGATTTCATTTACCCTTTGTATGATCTTTCTCAAAATTAATGGATTTCATATACACATACCATTTATGATACTGATGATTAGATCCCACTAATAAAAGATATATTTGTGGATCTTATAATTATTATAAAAAATAAACCTCTCAAATATAAGGAAATTATACCAACATTTGAAGGAATATTTCATTGTGGTTGAATCGAGATTGTGAATAGGAAGGTTTTATTCATGCGACCTCGACTATTGAGATCTATACACCACAACTCGATCACCCTCCATCAACACTTACCCTTTTTTGATTACTAATTTATCACAATAATGTGTCTACTCCTAAACTTGGTTGAGTTAAGATATTAATTAGTGAATTAGTAAAATACTTCTTTAACTCCATGATGAAATTCTCATATACCCTAGATCATTCAAACAATATACCCTTCTTGGACTGGATTGATTTTGGAAATTATAAATAGGAAAATTATTTGATGAACCTTTTTAAATGTCTCAAAAAACCCAAAATTCTTTATTCCATGAAAACAATCTTCGTCTAATGAAAAGTTAAAACAACATTAACCTTCTTAGGGTGCATTAACAAAAATTCTTCTGAGATGATTCGACATAAGAGATTCACTTTCTCAGTCTTGAAAAGAAAATTATATGTCATTTCATTTATCTCATTCTATCTTAGTAAACTCAGGATTATGTCAAGATTTTTGGCATGATCCTTGATAGTCTGGGAGTATACTAAAATATCATTAACACGGACAACCAAAAATTGGTCCATGTAAAGGTGGATAATTTAGTTCATCAAGGCCATAAACACAACATGAGTATTTCTCATCCCAACACACATCATGAAAAATTTATATAATCCATACTTACTTCTGAAATTAGATCGATGCATATCAAAAGGCCTCACCCTCAATTAATGATACCCAGATATCCAATCATTCATAGATAATATAAAGTTACAACTCAACTGGTTAAAAAAATCAATGTTGAAAATAGAATACCGGTTCATGATCATCATATGTTTCAACATCATTTAATAAAAACAAAAATATGATTTTCTATAATCATTATTAAACAAAAAATGGGAAACCATATCCTAATGTACTCGGATGGTTGAACCCTTTATATTTTAAATCCTCCAACAAATTCATATGCTCTTTTCTTCTCTATAGGTTCCATTCTATAGGGTGGGATAAAATCTGGATCAGCTTCAGACATCAATTCAATGGTGAACTTAACATCACGATAAAGTGATGGCCATAAGAACTCTTTTGGGAACAAATACAAAAACTAATATAATAATAGTGATCATACATCATTATCCCCTCCCTATTCATCAAACATTAGACTCGCAACATGGGCCATCATATCACCCAACTAATAATAAAGTTACCCTGTATAACCTTCCTTAATATCCTACTGTCCTTGATAAAAATAAGTTTTTCCATCATGAGATGTTAAACTCTCCCTCTTACAGTAACACTCTATGTGATATTTATATAAAACCAACTAGTCCTTTCCCAAAATCATGTCAAAATCTATTTTTTATGAAACATACAAGTCCAAAGGATATGGTACCAACCAGGATTGACAGAACACACATAAAAAATTAAATACCATCTGATCATAACCAAATATTAATTTCTATAAAAATAAAACCACATAAAAATACCACTTCCAGAAAAAACCATTTAGTAATTTAGAATATATAAAATAATATGAATCTTCAGTTTCATATAAAGCATTACCATGCCTAGACTCTTTAAGAATGATACCTCATAATGTTTATGGTAAATATTTTCTTTTGAAGGGTGCAGGATGATCTAAATGTAATTGACATGTTCATATCCATTGACCTCTTTTCTGAGTCCCTTGAATATAACATCACTTCAAAATTGTATTCTCTTATCCTAAATTACCATATCTATCACCCCAAAACTATATGGTTAGTGTTACACCAACTTCTAGACTGATATGGGGTAAAAGATCTCCTCTTAGTTCTCTATATCATCCTATATTATCCACCACTTCCCATATACTGAGGGTCCTGAAATAATCATTATACACTCCCTATCCTTCTATAATATCAACACTACATTAGTGGTTGAGGACACTAACTATGCATGTGACTAGGAATTCCAAACCTATAAGAGAACACTCATTAACCACCCTATGAGGATGATCCTATCCCCTAGTTAAACTATCTTCCACTACTATAGTGGAAGTTCTCATAATTATTCTTCCAAATATGGGAGGATGTTCCAACATATCTCCCATCTAAAAAAATCTTTCAACCTATACAGGCCTCTTTAAGGTTACAATCAGAGATGATATATTGATTCATTATCTAAACAAACATCTTGAATTGAAATATATTCACCTGGGATAGGATCTCACATCAAATATATACCTGAAAACATTTCTTCATAGATATATAATCCCCTATCAATTTTTTAAAAAAATATCTATAAGTTTTTGAAGTTTCCACCATAACCTATCACTAACATAGTTCCCTAGGGAAACCATATAAATTTAGCTTCTTTCAATTTCCTCCGGTTATGATGGTATTATTGTTCTAGAAACATCTCTTGGATGTCCTTCCATACCATTTCCTCTAACTTCCCATTATAATACTAAATATACCACAAACACTTTGATGTACCTCATAACATATAAGTCACTAACTTGACCCTATTTTTTGAAGGAGTCTCCCAGTGATCCAGATTCATCTGGACAGATTCAATCCAAAACTCAACTATCTTTGGTCCACCTTCTCAAAAAAATTATAGTATATTGAAACTAGAAAAATCTAGTCATATCAAATATAATTTATGGATACCACCTTAGGTATATCTCTATAAACTATATAAATCATGTGAAATTCTCATGGAACTTATCATTTTCCCAATCACCCATAACCAATGGGGTTCTAGTCACACTACCATAGGTGAATTCTAATAAATTACCTCTTTCACCCCATCGGTAAATTTAATCATGGTGGAATATCTATGCAATTATAAACACACATTTTAGGTAATATAACATTCAATTATATGATTATGAAAAGAGGGTTTATAACTAGTCATCAACTAGCCTCTCCTAATAAACTATCCCAACATATACATCCAAAATACCAACAAAACAAAATCATTCCCATGCAGGCCCATGGATAACATGGGTTAAATATTATATCCAAATTAAAAACCTCTAATTTGAAACCATTTTATCCATTTAATTTCATATATTTCAATTTAAACAATTTCTATTTTTTACTAGGCACTATTTATTAAAACCATAAGAGTAACTGAAAATAATTTTCTTTTTTAAAAACCCAACAATAACAAACATTTCCATGTGTTCCTGAAACGAAACAAGTAAGATGAATCCTGATTTCCTAAAATGACTTAAGAATACAAAATAACATTCCATGTCGGTCTATATGTAAAATTATCTGGAAAATAATATCATCACACAATATGTGTATCACCAATAGTGAAATATCATCCACCCATAACAAGAGAATACCAAGAAAAAAATTCAACACTGGGATGTTGGGTTTTCCCCCACTTGTGGGTAATATACTCCCACACATGATCTCATTACCAAGTCCTAAGACATCCTAGTCTTAAGTCTACCTTTACCAAATAGTAATGAAATAGAAAAGTACCCTTATGATACCATATTGTAACATTACAACCTCTGTTCAACTAAACTGGTGCCCATATCCAGTTCACCACATGACCTCAGGCATACCTATCCATATTTCAGAGGCCTCCGAGTAATATTGAGGTTCAGATATGGTACATGGGGAGACTATTCCCCCTTTACTGGAGAAAAGAAGCTCTAAAAAAATAAACACTAACCAAATTAAGAATGATCAATATCATTGCATCATATATTTAATTCTCCACAACTAAATAAATTCCCAAAAACTAATAAAGTACACATTCCATGTCATAATAGTGTAATGTGTCAAAGTAAAACTAAATTCATGTCACAGAATACCCCAAAATGGGTCCATAAACCTATTTTTTTCCTCATCCTGCTCCATCTTAAAACCCAAATCAACTAATTAACATGGGGACATTACCCTTATCTCAACCTGTAAACAAGAAATCAACTTGAGTATCAATTTAAACCTAAGAAAGGTGTGAGTAAAACATAGTAGGATGACCTTAATGGGTTCTAATGAAATATTTAGTCTAATAATAGTGTATAAATAAGAACAAGTGAAAACTAAACAAGGAAACAAAAATAAAAAGGTTTCATAATTAACTAATTATCAAATAACCATATTTGACCTCAAGTTCCAAGTACCACCCAATCCAATCAAACATAATTTTTCACATGCTAATCATATGACCCATATATCAAAATGGTTATATATTTTATAAAAGGATAATAAATTCATTAATAAAACATGGGATATATAATTCCATATCTGAAAATCTAAATCATTGATTTTGAATACCATTTCCAATGTCCTAATCCAAGGAGCATAGAGTGCCATATCCTCCCTCCCAAATCACCAATGTGTAATACCAAGTCAAACACCCTCATAAATCTAATAAAAAACCAATTCTCAAGGACCAAAACATTTATTCTTTAATATATTCATCTGCAAGGGTACACCTTTTCATTTATAAATATTCCATGGTACATTACATTCAAAATATTTTAACCCAATTCAATACTTACAATTTATTCATTTAACAAAAAAAAATACATATTCATCAACCCATAAATAATATAAACATGCCCCCTTTTTCCATTTCCCACTTATTTTATTTATCATATAATAACACATTTTGTTTCAAATTTAATCCAAACTGCACCACAAGTCATGTGATCACGTTAAAAATAAATTACCACCATTTTAGTCTAGTAAACCCTATATTCCATCATTTATAATATCATTATGCCACTTCCAATGGATTCGTACACTTCATGGGTATCCATATGCCCTATATCATAGTTTTTAATAGACCAAATGGTATCCAAAAATAGTCTACATGTCATTTAAATTCCCATATTTATTATTATCTGTTAAGCACAAAAATTCACATCATAGTATAACATTGCTACAACCAAATATAAAAATAAAATCTTCAAGAATTTGGGGGAAATTTTATGGAAAACATACTATTTTCTCATTAGAGACTACTCGACCAACCATGGCCCATGATCCCGACTAGAATGGACACAAAAAGGTAAATAACTCCCTATAAAGGTTCTCTTGAGATTCAAAATAAGATAAACAAATATGGTTCTTATAACAACCCAAAGTTTTTCAATAAAAATTCCCTTCATAAAATTATTTCATAAAATCACATGAAAGAACATCATAATTAACTAATAAGTGGTAAGTGTCCTTTAAAATATCTATTTCTCTTCTGTATTGGGAATTTTGAAAATTCGACATACACAGTTATGTTCAAGATGATTTTTGGAGTGTAATGAAACAAAAATAATTTTCTGTGAATAGTAATGTACCCTTGTGAATAGTAACCTACCCTTATGAATAGTAATATGACCCTTATGAAGAGTAAATCATCCAACATAAGAGTAAAATTACCCATGAATAATTAAATAAAATTTAGACATCTTAGAATGTGATAATTTGACCTTAGTAAACGTTTTGGTATTTTTTAAGTTATAAATAAATAATTATAATTATTTATTTATTTTAAAAGAAAATTTATTTTCTTAAAATTTTTTCATTAATTATCAAATCAATGTCTTATAGTTTTTAGATAATTTTATATGACCCTGCGTAATTTTTGAATGCACTATAAAATCAGTTTTAATTTTAAAAACTTTTTTTAAAAAAATTATGATTTTAATTAAATATTAAATTAATAATACTTGGATTTTTTTTGAAAAATGGAATTTATTTTTGGATTCTACACATCAAAAAATGGCTGGGGTAAATTTTTGGTATTTTTCTGAAATACTTGATTTTTATGAATAGTAAAATACATTAATTTACTGTATAAATACATTATAATTAAAACCCACTATTCCTGACATCAAAAGTGATGTAAGCACCCAAATCCCAAACTCACAGGCCTTATTTACTATTATTAGTCATGGATGACTCACTATTCCTTGTCTTTTGAGGAAATAATAAACTAATGAATTTTATATTAAGAAAACCCCTCTCCCTTCCACTATAAAAACCACCCTTCACACCCTCATTCCCTCACACCTCTCAATCTCCAATCCTTCTCTAAACTCTGCCCAAACATCCTCCCTAGACCCTCTCCCATGTTTAAGATCTTCTGTTCTCATCAAAAGACTAATTCTATCTTCCTTAAGGAGGATCTCAAGAGGAGGATTTAAGAGGTAATTTCTCTCCCTCTTCTCCTTTAATTTCCTTTCAAGTTCAAGTTCTTTCTTGATCTCTCCCCACCTATCTTCATCCAAATGGTATTTTAACTACATTATTATAAATTTAATGAAATTTTATGATGATAATGGGATATTATATCATCCAACCCCCTTTCCCTCTTCCTTTTATTTTCTTAAATGGAACATTGTTCGTGAGTTGTTAATTTATCACCTTCAAAAACCACATGTTTTATTCTTCCATTTTTACCTTCAGATCTAGTCATGAAACCATTTTTATGGTTTAACCAGAATATTTTATATGTATTATATCCTATTTAAAGTTCTGGAAATAACTTATGACCATATTTCTAGTGATAAAATAAAACAAGTTCATTATGATCGAAAAATCGCTCAAATTAACCCAAACAATCATCATTTAATTCTTATGTAATGATTCATCCTCATCGATCAAATAAAATTAACTATAAGATCACTAAAAATCCTGTAATATCATTAATAACATGTAATATCAGTTCTGGATGTTTACCCATGTTCTACCCAAACTTCAATTTAAGAATACAAGTGAACCACTCAAGAGAACCATAAAAACAAACATTCCCGAACAATGTTTTTTAAACTCTATAACTCATCCAAAGGCACATAAAATCATTTAATAAAACAATAATGAACCATATTAATGTACACAAGTTTATGGATTTATAATTAAAGAATATAATGTCATTATATATGACATTAAAGAGAAGGAAGCATTCAGATACAAGGTAAGGGGAAATTCTTGAACCCAACTTTGATCCTTCAGGTTCTCCCACTTTCACTCCATTTTTGATATGGTTACTCCTTAAAGATTATTTTTTCATCATTTTATTTCCTTTTCAAGGATATAAATTTTTTTCCCTGGTTTTTATGTCAAACAAAATTTTTTCCAAAAGAACTCTTCTTTTAAGAACACGCCTTTTACTTCTATCTCAAAGTGGACGGTTCTTGTAACATGTATGTTATTCCCTCCTTCTTTTGGAAACCCAAAGTTTATGAATATTTTATTATGAGATGTAACCCATTACTTTACATGGGTTAGTTAATTTGACTTTTGATATATGTTCCATGTGGAAAGCATGATAATGATAATGTTATGATGTGATAGGTGCGCTTGGAATTATATAGTGCAATATGAATGTTTGAATGTGAAGGGTGTGCCCGGAATTATACAGTACTCCAATGCATTGGGTAAAGTGATGAATATCATGAGTAAATTTGAAATGATTTTTGAACAATATTCTAGCTTGGTTCAAAATTATGTGTGATAGATAACCACTAAGACATGATGTTTCATTTTTATGCATTGCCACATTTCAAGTCTTATATTTATGCTTCCTCTAATGTTCATGACTTTTTCCAATGTTATGATTATGCTCACCCCATGCTATATTGTTCTTATCTATCCTCTTACTGGGCTTCTAGATCTCACATTTTTATGTATATCCTCAGGTGGATACATGTACTAAGGAGAGGAAAAGTGCCAATATGAAGCTAGAGAAGAAGAAATTAAATAAATGTTTATGCTTGATGTTGTAATTGTTATGTATAGTCCTCGAATTCCCAAGACAATAAACCTTTGGACCCTCTATGTGTAATAATATTATGTTGTTTATATTTAAAATTATGTAATAGTAATGTAAGAAAATGTAGGGTCACTATAGTTCTCATCTAATATAAAATAATAAGTAATTGTTTCAAAGACATACCTACTGCTTTAAATTATAAAAAATAGAAATGAGAATTTCCTATAGTCAAATGATAATGATCCTTGGAATATTTGGGAGAAAAGGGTTTACACCATATGACATTGGAGAATAAAATAGGGTGAAAATTAGGTTAGAATGTATAATGGATGGGAGGTAAAATGGTAAAATGGAAACTTTTAATGAGGGGTATGGTTAGGGTGTATGGTTTTCCAAACCTTATACCAACAATGTGAACACCTTTTTCCATAAAGAAACTAGGTCAAATAGTTTTCTAAAGCACCCACACTATTTTTAAAACCATACGAATTCCATGAAGATGTCTCAATCTAGCCCCAAATAGTTTTCACCCCCCCCCCCATTGCATGGTATACAAAATAGGATCCTCCCTTCTTCATTTATCATGGTCATGGTGTACTTTTAGTACTATCCATGCATCAATCATGTATCACACATAATATGAACCTTTTTCTCCCATTTTCATGTCCTAAACCCATGGGACACTCCCGATACATATCATACTCCATGGGGGATTTCAATTTTCCAATTTAAAAATGTTCTTAACCAAAATTAAATAGATATGAACCTCATCAAAGGGTCGTGATCTTACATGTAATGATTAAATTATGGAAATATATGAATGTTTGACTTTATTAATCCCACTATATATCAAATATAGTCATTAAAGAATGTGTTTTTATCACCATATCCTAGAGTTTGTGTCCAACATTCTTCAAAGGTAACCTTGTAAGGAACAAATAGACTAAGACACATTAGGCACTATGGAGAAATTTGTTCTTAGTCATATGATAAGATATGCATGAATAACTATATATACAATAAGGTGGTAATAAGTCCATATATATTTACTAAGATACCTATAGATATATTTATATCATATACAGGGAAAGGGGAATTTTCCAAGTAATGGAGGAGGATAGTGGATCAATATAAGTCAAATGAGTATCCTATGTGATTGAAAGGAATGGGGTGGCATTTTTGGCTTATTCTAGGAGAAAGTGACTAGTCGTCACTACATATCTCATGAGATAGGAATCAACCTAGATGTATTTATGGGAATGTGGTGTGTTAGGTGATGAACATCATATCAAGGTTTCTAATGATATGGGAACCAAAATATCATATAATATAAGTCATGCAACTTTGATTGGGACGTTTAATTTTACATCACACAAAAAATGATGTAAATCACATAGTTTAACATAATAGGATTAATATAATGAATTTGTGTGTAGTTTAATGACACAATTATTGGTAATATTAATCATGATAATTATTCTAACTAACAAAAATCATAATACCAATCGAGTCATGCTTGACATGAGAAATAAATGTTATTTGAAGGATACTCCTATTGAAGTAGCCCATTTTTTCACATTTATCTAATGATGTTTTGATAATTGAAAAATATTATATAATGACTAATTATATCTTTTACAACATCATTATGTGTAATCTTTAATGGGTTATCATTAGTTTGTTAAATAATTATTATCTTTGGATATATCTTATTATTTTTTACTAATTGATTATTATATTTAAGTTTTTAATTTTTTATAAGATGTTTTACAATTATCATTCCAAGTTATTAGGTTAAAAATATCATTTAGATATTTAAATATCATCTATACATACTTTTAAAATGATGTGTAATGGTCACACTATTTATACATAGGATATGTAAGCATAATTATTGTTTTATAGTGTTTTGTCATGGTGACCATGGGTTTTAATGGGTTATGTAAGGGTAGAATCAATTTTTTCGACATGTGTAAAGCTAAAATTTAGTTTCCATATGTTTTATAAGGGTAACCATTTGTTTCTTTTAATTATTTAAATGTAATCTTCTAATTTCATTAGTTACATAAAGGTATAATTTAAATTTAAATAGTTACATAAAGGTATAGTTGGGTAAAGGTAGTTATATAGTAGTGTAAAGGTAACTAGAGAATTTATATAATTGCATAAAGGTAACTATAAAATTTAAATAGTAGTGCAATTGTAACTAAACCTGCATTATGTTAATCTCTATCTCAAGTAAAGGTGGTTGAAAATACATAACTAGTACTCTCTACCACTCATAAAGGTAACCTAAACCTGTAGAAGATTACTGCCTATCTCATGTAAAGGTAACTAATATTTTTTAAATGTAATTGAATCTCATATAAATGTAAATATATTCATGATTGATTTGAATAAGGATATAAGTACACACTATTAAGTCTAAAAGTGTATTTATATTACTTTTATAAGGGTACCAGAATGATCTCATGAGGGTACCAGTGTACATCTATATCTTTCTAAGGGTATCAGAGTGTTTCCCTTATATACATAATGGTACCAACACTTTTCAAATATCGCATAAGTATAATTGAGGTATAATGTATTGGTATGAATAGTTCTTCAATACTTACATAAAGTTAGTAAGTCACATAATGGTAAAAAACACATACCCATATACAACATGTGTGTTTTATGTAAGGGTAAAATGTAATTTTTCTATATTTATATAGAATGTTCTAAAAGTTAAAATATTATAATTCTTCAAAATATTTAATATATGCACTTATTGTATGTTTTTTATTAATATAAATAGTGTTTTTTCTGTGAAATTACCTATTAATTATTTGAATCCTTTTGAACATGTTTTAAATTATTTAATTATAAATTAAATTATATCCTCATGAGATTTACATATATTGATATTCATGTTAAAATTTTGTAAATTTAAATATTCAAATTCATATAGAATAAAATATGAAGGTTTAGTCTTAAATATTTAGATGGGTTTTTTAGGATATTAATGCTTATTATTTAATCATATAATAAATTTTCTAATGAGTTCCACTATGAAGTTTTATTTTTAATAAATATTGTGGAATAAATTATAGAAATACTCTTTTCCAATTACATATAGATTATTTTTTGGGAAATATGCATGGAAATGTGAAATATTTTCTATGAGAAAAATAATATTGCAAATGATTAAAATTCAATAGTTGTTGTCCATAAATAATATCTATAGATATAGTTGACTGAACAAGTGAAAATTAGAGATAAGGTCTGATCTTTTTTTAACTTAAAAATTTCTAAAGAATATGGAAATTATCTACTACCCTCAAATAAACTTCAACGGTGTAATACTTTTCTATATGAAACTTCCACAATGCCTCGACACTCATACCTAAAAGTGTTATACTAGTTTTTTTGTTCTTAATTATTCATATTGTTTTCTATGCATGTATTTGTATAGGGTTACACTAACCATTCAAAGGCAGGAAAAGTGATTGTGACTTCCAAAAAAATTTAGGCATTGGGTTGTTCCTACATAGGGAAAAGGAAGGCTATTTTGGTTATGCTTCCAATTAGAAAAAGGTTTCATAGTTTTGTGTTTAAGAATCTATGACGATAAAGGATTTGTAATTGGGTTATGACTCCATGTGTAAAAAATAATTGTAACATTCCATATCAGTGGGTTCCATCTTTCCTAGTTCATGAAATGGGCGAATAGAGGACCAAGATCATTTATATCATTACCACTATAAAAATATCACATATTTATATATTTTATTTCATTAGCATTAACTTAATTTTATAACTCTAATATAACCATAAATTATAATTTATATAATATGGTTATTTTACCACCTCTTGGTTATTCTACCATAATCCATTTTGGACTAAAAATTAGTATCATATTTTTACTCTATGATCAATAGATATATTTATTTATTCTAACCATTTACTAGTGTAACTATTAAGGGGTATATATTTTTTTGAGTTGGTAGGAACCAATTCAATTTATGTATCGATACATCAAAGACCACTTCATTTTGATGTTACCGATCATGTATATTTTAAATATTGAATGGAATCATTTTTATGTCAACATATCATTGATCACTGGATAATCTAAAAAAATATTGCAATCTACCCAATGGTGAACCAGGATTATTTTTTGAGATGATATAGTAATGTTTGTTTTGAAAAAAAAGTTATGAGTATTTTCTATAATGCAATAAGTAGAATTGTGTATAGTCATGTATCTATATTTAAAACTGCTAATCAGTTTTGGAAAATTATTTAAAATACAAATCTTGTATTAGATCATCTTATTTGAACTATGTTGTCCTTGTTAAGAGATTAATATCAAGAATTTAAAATTGGTGAAGTTGAAAATGTTAATGAAATGTTCCCTAGATTTACTAATAATGAAAATGGAATTAATTAATTAGTAGAAACTCTAGAGAATAATATTATTATTAAAAGCATAGATAATAAGAAATCCTAATAAGTGGAATTCCAAAAAGCTTATAATAGATAAATGTAAATATTTCGTGGAATATACACTTGATGAAAATATTTTATCATTATTAAAATATGTTTTGGTTCATAAAAATATTTATGATGAAGATAATTTAAATAATAAGTGAGTTAATTTTAATTGAAATGTTTATACATACTCTTCTAATTTTTAATGATAGTGTAGTTACATGAATTCAGCCACATATATTGCAAAGGGTGGATATTAAATAAATAAATGATACTCAATGATATTCTGAAAATACTAACCAAAATATGATCCCAATGAGAAAAAGAAAGGTAATATTATTTCCAATGATTCTCAAGATGTAATTTGTTATTAGTGCGTAAAAAGAAAAATATAAATCCTTATTTTGAAGATTAAATAAGGATAAAAATAAGTGTAATTAATATAGGATAGAAAATATTAAATTGGTAGTCTGATGCATATGCACTGAAGATTCATATGTAATTAAAGAATCTAGTTCCAAAAATTATGTGGAAATGTTATTCTAAATGGATTCATCAAATAAAGTAGGTTTTTCAAATTATTATTCTTCCTCTAAATTTGATTATAAAAAATAATTTAGCGTGATTTATTAAATAATTTTAAATACATGATCATAATTTTAAAAAAGATCACTGGTTTATATATGAACCTTAAGTGTCATCTAAATTTTATTCTAAATTATAATTGAAATATGAATAAATGAATAAAAAAATGAAATATATTTTTCACATTTAGATATGAAATGTTCTCAATAAAATATAAAAATTCTCTTGAAAATTAATCAATAGTTAGATAATGAAGTTGGATTCATGTGAAAAATATATGAAGATAAACTAATGAATTTTTATAATGTTAATCAAGATAATGAAAAGATAAAAATTAATTTTAAAGTCTAACATTAGATATATCAATTTTTCAAGGTTGAAAAATATTTTATAAAATGATGATTTTTAATAAAAAAAATTGATCTAGTCATGTTTATGATAATAATTAAAATAAAATTAATTAGGATTTCCTTATTAAGAGCACAAATGGATGGACATCTACTACTACATATTTTAGATGTAAAATAAATTATCATTATGAAAATGGGTGTTCTTGGATATTTCCATAATATATTTTACATTATAATGCCTTCATTTATATATAATCATCATCTCAATTACCTATAATTTTTTTTGAATTCAATTTGGATTCAAAATAATTCATATGTTAATCCCATTAGACCCAAATTTTAATTTGTAAAAAAATATTTTTAAATATTTCTTTGTAGGTAGTATATATTTGGAGCATCGAAATAGATGTCTGTTACATGGATATTGGATGCTCAAGGTACATGACTGGTGATATATAAAATATTTTACCAATTAGTAAATGTGATGGGGGAAGTGATCATTTTGATGATAATTCTAAAGGAAAGTTAAAATATTTTAGTGAGGTAGTAATTTAAAATTCTTTTATTTTTTCTAATGTTTTATATATTGAAGGATTAAAACATTATTTAATAATAATTTTAAAAATATGTGATGATGGAATATTTTTAAAAATTTAAAATAATAAATACATTATATTTAATGATAATTATATTTGGTTTTATTCAAATAGAAAAGATGAAATTCAATCAAATAATTTTGTAGAATTAACTGATCATTTTGAAAAATGTTTTAATACTATACAATTCAATCATGTTTTTGGCATAGGAGTTTGTGATATGATAATAACAGGTTGATGTACATGTTTTCCATAAATTAATTTTTTTTCTAGAACCTTATCTTGAAAACACCATTGTTTATGAATCTTTCTTGAAAGGAATAAAATATAGAAGAAATATCAAGTCAATAAAAGAATAAAAACCATATAGACACTTGATCGCAATCATTTATATTTTTATGGACCTCTAAAACTAACTTTTATGGGAGGAATGAGATATTTGTTTGTTAATACTGGTGTTTCTACAAGAAAACCTTCTTGCATTTAAATTTAAATCTTTATCTTTATTAATTATTTTTTTATAAATTGTCTCAAAAGGAGAAATGACACATAATTAAAATAATTATAAGACATAATGGGGTGAGTTAAAAAACACAAATTTATCCAGTTTAGTGAATAAAATTGGAATTTTAACAAATTTTCATCCCTTATAATAAGACAACAAAATGGTGTTGCAGAAAGGAAAAAATAGAACACATTAAAAAATGGATAAGACCATATTAAATGAGTTTAATATAAAAAAATAATTTCACATTGAAGCTTTGAATACATGTTATTAGGTTACTAATATAATTATTATAATATTATTATTTAATAGGTAAACATTTTAAATTTATAAATGGATAAAATGAAAGTTTATCTATTTTACAGTCTTTGGTTGTAATGTTTTCATTCATAAAACTAAGGATTATTTATATAAATTTGATGTAAAATAAAATGAAGGCATGTTTATATGATATTCAAAAAATAATAAGTAAATCATAGTATATAATAAAATTAAAATTATTATGTAAGAATAATTTGATGTTAAATTTTATAGAAAATCTTTTAATAAAAGGGATGATGATATTGAACAATATGAAGATGAATTTAGATATTTTTATTTTGAAGTGAAGATACTTATGATAAAGATCCACATATTAATGGAGAAGAAATTTTTTCTCAATATGAACCTATTCATGAATTATCTTAGATGAATCATAAGGATAATCTTATTGATAATGAGATTGGAAATTTTAAATCAAATTTTAAGACTAGAAAATATACTAGGAACGTTTAATCTTATCATACATTAATTTTGGATTTTTTACCTCAGAATAATTATGTGTCATTAATTGAATCTAATAGATCTTGTCTATGGAAAATTAATTAAATAAGTTCATAATAAATAATGTATAAACTTTAGTTGATTTTTTAAATTATTATCATGTTATTGGAAAAAAATTATATGTTTTAAACAAAGTTTAGGAATCATGAAATATAGTTAAAAATAAAGTTTCGTTAGTTTTACAAGGATATTTTCAATAAGAATGTATTAATTTATAAGATTTATTTCCACCTGTTCTTGATTGGAATCAAAAAGCATATTATTGATATATGATGCATTTCAGAGATTTAATTTATTTCTAATGTATTTATAAACAAATTTCTAAAATGGTTATATTTTTGAATAATTGTATGTTAGAAAAACCTTTGGTTTCAAAAATAAAAGAAACATGACCATGTGTTAAAACTATTTAAGGATTTATATGGTTTGAAACATTCTCTTCAGGCATAGTATGAATTGTTAACTAGTTTTATTTAAAAAAACTTTTAGAATTTAAGGGTTGATCTTATATTTTTTATTGTGAATAAATGTAATGATATATTGATCATATAAATTTAGGTTAGTGGTATTATTCTTTTTATAGTCATGTGAAATTATTATTAATAAATTTTTAGAATTAATGACTTTTACATTTGATATATTTATAATGGGGTAATTGAAACTATTCATTAGTTTAATAATAATTCAAATTAATGATGTTATTTTTTTTAATGAATCCAAGTATACTATGGATTGAGTTAATGTATTTGGTTTAAAAAATTATAAAAGTGAAAATTCACCCATGTGTACTGCATGGAAATTATATTTAGTTAAATATATAAAATATGTAAATATTAAATTATATAAATGAATTGTTTTATGTTTTTTATACATAATTGCATACTAGACTTATTTAATGTTTATAGTTTTCATGTTTACTATGTTTTAATTTCACCCTAAGTAAAGTCATATAATATTTGTTAAAATAATTAATAGATATTATAAATTACAATTTAATATCAATTTATTTTACCTAGAAAAAAACTATAATTGATTTTACTATATATTTTTATTATTATTTTTGTGGATTCATGATATATTGAAGAAAAAATTCAGGTATATGAATTTTAAAAGGTAAATATTTAGTTTCCTGTTTTTTAAAGAAAAATATTATTCCTCTTTCAAATGATGTATCTGAATATATAGTTGTTCACAATCATTAAGGATTAAGAAAACACTTTCTGATCTAGGTTTTTATTTTGATAAAATTCTTACTTCATGTGAAAATAATTCAACTATTTGTTTTGAAAATATGTTATAACACTCTAGGAAAAAAATATTGATGGTAAATTTCATTTTCTTAGAGATCATGTTAAAAAATAAAATATAAGTTTAGAATTTATGACTTTTGGAAATCAGCTTTTCGATATCATTACATGGTCCCTATAATTTATCAAGTTTGAGAAAATCATTCTATAAATTGGTATGATGGAAATATTATTTGAAATTTATCTTTTATGAGTTTAAGGGGAGTTTGAGTATGTTTGTGTTCTGGAATTTTTTAGATCTATAAAATTTAGAATTATTTTTTTAGTTTACTATTGTATAATATTTTTTACATATTTTTTTATTATATAAATTTTTCAAGCCTTCTCATAAATAATATATGATTTCAACTTGTTGTTTAAAATATTATTTTTCATAAATGGGTTTTTATTATTTTTTATTATTTTTAACAATGAACATTTAAAATTATTCATTGAATATAAAACTCCTATGCTAGTAACAGAATGGAGACATCGAAGATGCTAAGATGATGGTTGAAATGAGTGATTAAGGATCCACCCATCAGCATACCTCATGTCCAATATGCATTTTCTCTATAATAGAAGAATAATTGTGATACCATGTTGACGGAAGGGCTACACATGTTAGCAGCAATGACGAGGAAATCTAGCTTGCTACTGCTACCATGAGACTCATCATGAGAAAAGTAGGAATGTTTCAATTCCCAATGTAGAATCTAGATCATTGTGCCTCTAAGATGTGTGGATTTGGTAATATGAGGCTCATTATCACTTTGATAATCCCCAGAAATCATCTTCAAAATTCATTTTGAATCTGAATTGCATGGATCAAGCTGTAAAGTTAGTAAAACCTTATAAGTGGTGAGGGTGGAAGAATATATACTGATCTTAATTCCAAACTATACAAAGGAGAAATTGTCTGGTCAATGCCTAATTGGAAGCATAGGCTATCAACAACAACATAAAAAGTGTCTAGAAACTCAAGGAATAGCTCCCTATTGGTCTCCTCATTTATATAAAAAAATGGAAGTGATGTGTAGGTATTCAAGGAGGAAGATGTCGTCCTAGATGATGTGTAGGAACATAAGGATAGCCAAATCAAGAGTTTTGTTTGTCTATATGGGATTTTACTAAAAATGGTGCAATGTGTCGTGGTGTTGTGGGTATGAAAATTGAAGTATGGGGTGCAGGTGTGGGTGAGTGGAATCTTGAAAACTTCTATATTTCTAGTGGGATTCCTCGATGGTTAATGGTGATATGGAGGCCAAAGTGGAGGTGGAGGGGATGGTGTGGGAGGTGATAGAGGTGAGGAAAACCTTCAGCACATTACTGGAGGTTTATCGTCACACTCAGGCACGTGATCAATAGGATGAGTGTGCACCATCTTCATGCATTCCATTTCAAGTGCAACGACCCAAACTTTGGTTAATGAAAATATCTCTTGACCTAATTAAATGACTTAATATGTGAAATGGTCATACAACATATGCACTAATTTTTTTCAGGTTTTTGGATTTTAAAATACCATTAATAATTGTGACCGTTGTTAATATAGTCATTGAATAGTGATCACATGATTAGTATAAATATAGACTTTAACAATATAATTTACTCAAAAAAAGGAAGCGATGGAATCATCCATTAGAATTACTTCATAAAAATCCCATTTGTCATAGCTCGAAAAGGTGGTGGCATCATTAGGATTCGCTCTTGACCAAGCTCAAACTGAGCTTCAACAGGTTAAGCTCGAACGGAACCGTCTACGGGAGAAGTGGAAGTTGATAGAGATCACCACGCGTGAAATGTTATCTGAGCCACCCCAAGAGTCTATCACCATTACGAACCTCAACTTCAATCTTATTCCAGTGTTTTAAGGGGTTATTTAACAAGACCCTAGTACTATGTTTATGTACATTATTTTTGTTTATAATAATGAATATACTTTCATTTTATTATTGTTACTTTGTAAATAGTTTTTAAAGCACAAATAGTATTTTTAGTTAATGTTCAACTAAGAAAAATATTTTCATGAATTAATGGATTTTTGAATTAAATAATTTTTTAATAAAATATTATTTTTATTATTAAATTAATTTTTATTAAATATAAATGCTCATGTAATTTTATGAATGTAATTGTAATTTTTATTAAGGTTTGAAAGTCATTTCTGTCAAAACCCATGAATTTTTTATAAATGACGGTTTTTATTTTAAAAGTGAAAATTAACATATTTAGAAAACTATTTATATAAAATTAATATTATTTTTGTAATCAAGACATCGAAATTATTTAATGGTGAATTTTTCATAATTTTTCGGAGACGGTCAAATTTTTTGGGTAAAAATTAAATACCGTTTAAATATATAATATGTTTTATGACATCATAATGACCCAATAGTGATGTAATAAAATACTATAAGCCTTATTTTCGTCCAATATATGTTTTACCATTAAAATAATGTGATTTTGGGTTTGTTTGAATTATTTTACAAGCTTTAATGAACCCTTCAAGACTTATTAAACATCTTGTCTTTTTAAATTGTTTTCCTTGGGAGTGTGACTCACCTCCACATAAGAAAACCCATTATTTTCATAAGCTCGGATTTTGCACTTATAGAATATTTTTTCCCAATTTCATTTGCCAAAAACCATGGGCAAAAACCATGGAATGGTTTGTGGTTTGGATTAGTTTAATGTGAGGGTCCCAAACCTAAATAATAAATAATTCCCTCACCTTTCCTATATAAACTCGCCCAAGCTCCCACTTACTCCTCACTAAAAGCCTTTGTAGTTCATCCACACTCTGCCCTCCTCTCTCTAGAATCCTCCCAAGGTGCCCCAAGCTTCCAAGAAGCATCTCTCAAGCCTCTCTAAAGCCTTTGGAAGCATACTTCAATGTAAGGGTTTTTCTCCCTTTCTCATTTTTGTCTAATTTTCTTTAAGTTGTTATGACCTTTTAATTTAAATTATAAATGTTGGGGTATAGTTTCTCACCTCCCCTATACTTCCCTCTTTATGTTTGAATGATGGGATACCCCTTTCTCTCTCATTAAATTCCTCCCATATACACCTGTTACTATGAAGAAATTCCGAAAGGAATTTCCCTCTCCTCATTTACATTCAAGCAATTATTTTGTATCATGAATCTAAATTTTATTAAATTTGTTGGAAATGTATCTAAATGAACCCCCTTACTATCCATGTCATTTAAATATGATGAGACAACCCTTTATCTCTCATTAAATTCCTCCCATGTACACCTGTTACTATGCCAAAATTCCAAAAGGAATTTCCCTCTCCTCATTTACATTTAAGCAATTCTTTTGTATCATGAATCTAAATTCCATTACATTTTTTGGACATGTATCTAAATGACCCTATTACTATCCATGTAATTTAAATATGATGAGACACCCCTTTCTCTCTCATCAACCATTTTTATGAGTTCTTATTTCACACTGTTATGCTCCCGAAATTGCACCGCATTTTCCAAGCCAAAGTAATTGTGTAGTGAATACCATGTCCATTTCTCTATCTAGGGTATTCACCTTTATGCACATTTATGTATTGTTTAAAGAGTTTCAAGTATTTATTCCACATTCTTTTACTGTGTAATAAATAATTATGTTGACTGATTCAATGTTTTATGATCCATGTGGCACACTTATGCATGAAGTGAAATGTTTAAGAAGGGTGCGCCCTGATAGCGCTCCAATGCATTGGGTAAAGTATAGTATCATGATACGTTATGTGAAATCGGTATTTACTCATGATAATACAAGTGAAATGAGGGTTTACTCATGCTTCATGTGCAATGAGGTTTTACTCATGCTCTATGTGCAATGAGCCTTGTCTCATGCTAATTCCATGTTAAGTGTTGTTGCCACATTTCCATGTTATGATTATCATAATTTATCATGCCTTTATGTTTATGCTTCCCTTGTGCTCTTTTGAGATTCCTATTGTCTATCATGTATTTTATTACTCATGTTATTCCATGTTTATTCCCTTACTGGGCTTTATATCTCACCATTTTCTTATGCATGTCCTCATGTTATCCCATGCAATGATAAGAACGGGGGAATGTAGTTGTCATGTAAAAACAATTTTCAATAAGGATGTTGTATTTCATGTTTTAAGTTATTATGTAATTTCCCTTAGCCCCAAATACACTAAGCCTCTCGATCTTCTATGTTGTATCAAGTAAATTTTATGTAATAAATCATGTTCAAATTTTTAATAAAAATCAGGGTTGTTATAGTTGGTATCAGAGGATAGGTTTAGTAATTTTTGGGATTAGGATTAGAAAACCCAAGGTAATCCTTAGAGACAAGACTAATAAAAACATACTTATGTTTTGGTGAGTATTGAGTATGTGGTTTATCAAGAAAATACATCCCTGTCAGGATATGAGTAGGTAGAGGTGGCTCTGGCACATATGTATCCTAGGGGTAAAACCCAAAAACACCACTTTGAGCTAGACTCGAACAGGAACTAGTTCACGATAATAGGAATTTCTGCACTCTTGGTTATTACACTCCCGGGGGATATTCTTTGGTAGATTCATGAGCTTAGTACAAACTGTTATTGATGGATAAAAAAATCCCATAAGAATAAAAGTTAAGAAATAGATTGAGGATAACATAGATCACAAGATAGGATATACTTCTTCTTTATAAGTTTATATTTTTATGTTCAAAGTATCTTTTTTATAATTATTAAAGACCTCTAATTATATGCCCTTTTTCTTAGTTAATGAAGGGAAATAGAAGTACATGTTCTAACAACCAATGTGATAAGAAATGTGAAGATTTCCCTAATGATATGCCTAATATGATGGGAGCAGGTGCTCAAAACATCATGACAATACTTGCTTAGATAGCTCGAGTTATGAATAATAACTTGAATCAGGTAGAACTCCTTCCTCCTCCATAGAAATTGCAAGTTTACATAGAATCCTTTGTATGGAAAAGGCTTCCCATGTTTAGTGGATCTTCTGATACCCTCCTTGAAGAACAATGTATTAAGTCCTTTGAGAAGATATTCTCTATCCTCCAGTGCACCGAAGAGGAAAAATTTGTACTGGTGGTCTATAATTTTGATGGGGAATATGATTAGTGGTGGACACTGATTAAGAATACAATGTCCCTAGACAAAATTTATTCCATGAATTGGGATTAATTCAAGAGGATGTTTTTCAACAAATATTTTCCTCAAACCCTCCATCTCAAGATGGAAGGAGACTTCCTCAGACTCGAGAAGAAGGAATATTAGTCCATCGGGGCGTATGAATCAAACATTACAAGGCTTGTAAGGTACACCTATGGATATTTCATGAACACCAAAATCAAGTTGGATATCTTCTTTAGAAGACTAAAGTCGAGTCTATGAAAATCATTGGCAATTCGAGACTTCGACAGTTATGAGGATATTGTTAGTTGTTCCCTCAAGGTTGAAATGGAGATTGGAGTGTCTCAGTGGTCTCGTGAGCCCAGTGAAAAGAAGTGTAAAATAAAGAACAACTTGATTGGTCCATCAAACAGATCCCATAATGGAATGAAGCCTATCTTTTTCCCTTGAAAAAATTATGGGAAGAAACATCCTGGTAACTATCTCATGGGAACCAAGAATTGCTTCAAATGCAGAAAGTTTGGTCATCTGGCCAATAACTACTGAAGGGATATGATGAATCTCAATAATGTTGAAAGGAAGGTTCAGATCAACACATAGCCGGTAGTGCAGTGTTACAACTACATGGAGCTTGGGAATTATGCAAACAATTGCCCTAAACTGAGGTTTGTCGGATGCAACCAAGAAAAACCTCTGAGGAACAAGGAAAGGCTTAGGCTATTACTACCACTGAGGTGGAGCCATAAAATTATGTGGTGATAGGTATGCTAGTTATTCATTCAATAATATTGAATGTACTATTTGATTCTGGTTCTACACATTCTTTCATATCCTAAAAATTTAGTGGAACAATTCAAACACCCCCTCAAAATTTGGTGGAAAATTTATCTATGAGAATAGTGAATGGGGAAATCGTTGTGTCCATGGTTCATAATTCCTCCCCTATTAATTTTTGTGGACTAAAACTCCTAGAAAATATCATCATACTTCCCTTAGTGGAGTTTGAAGCTTTCTTGGGCATGGATTGGATATCTTTATACAAATTCAATATCAACTATTGGGAAAGAGAGATCACTCTTCACATCCTGAAGCATCCTCCAATTATTTACAAATTCAAGGAGGAAGATGAATCTCCTTTCGAATCATCTTCTCAATTATGGATATTTTTTCCTTATAAGCAAGAATATCTAGGTCAAATTATTGAGACAAAGGAGAGAATCATTCTTTAAGACATTCCCATCGTGAGGGATTACACTGACGTATTCTATGAAGAGTTTCCTGGTATTCCTTCGGACCGAGAGGTTGAGTTCTCAATTGAACTTATCCCTGGATCCCTAAAAATCTCAAAGACACCTTACATAATGGCCACCATAGAGCTAGAAGAGTTGATGAAGCAGTTACAAGATAATATGGAGAAGGGTTTTATACGCCTGAGTGCATCACCGTGGGGTGCACCGTTCATCTTCTTCAAGAAGAAGGATGGATCATTTCACCTATGCATTGATTATAGTGAGCTCAAAAAAATCACAATCAAGAACAAGTATCCTCTACCACGTATTTATGAATTGTTTGATCAGTTGTGTGGAGCACAATACTTCTCCAAGGTAGACTTGCGGTCTGAATATTATCAAGTAAGGGTGAAGAAGGAAGACGTCCCCAAGATTGCTTTTCGTACAAGATACGGGTACTATGAATTCATATTAATGCTTTTTGGAATCACGAATTCTCTATAAATCTTCATGGAATTGATGAATAGAGTCTTTATAGATTACCTCAACAAATTTTTGGTAGTATTTATAGATGATATTATGATATACTCCAATACCAAAGAGGATTATGAGGAGCATCTAATAACTGTACTCGAGACCTTATGGAAGGATAATCTCTATGTAATTACAGCATGTGTATGTTCTGGTTGAAGGAGGTCTTATTATTGGGCCATATCATCACAAGCAATGGGATATCTGTGGATTCCTCAAAGACAGAAGCAATAGAGGGATGGTCAAGGCCAACATCGATAACAGATATCCGTAGCTTCTTGGGGTTAGCTGGAGATTATAGATGATTTGTGAGAAACTTCTCACAATTGTCCAACCCTCTTACCAAGCTAACTCGGAAGGGAGTAAAGTTTTCCTGGAGTGATGAATGTGAAGAAAGATACATTGAGTTAAAAAGGAGGCTTATCACTGCACCTATTCTCACTTTACCCACAAGTGGAGAAATTTTTGTGGAATTTAATGATACTTCGAAGAAAAGACTGGGATGTGTGTTGAGGCAAAATGACAAAGTCATTGCCTATGCTTTAAGGCAATTTAAAGTTCATGAATAGAACTATCCAACACATGACCTTGAGTTGGCTACAGTGATCTTTGATTTGAAAATTTGGTGGCATTATCTATTTGGGGAGAAGTGTGAAATATATACAGACCACAAAAGCATCAAGTATATATTCACACAAAAAGAGTTGAACATGCACCAATGAAGATGGTTAGAGCTGATCAAAGACTACGACTACACAATCCACTACCATCCTGCAAAAGGAAAACAAGGTGGCAGCTACTCTAAGTAGAAAGAATCTTGTATTTTTATCAATGATGAGAATTTAAAAGGATCCAATCTTCTTAGATTTGAAAAGGATGGACATCACAATCATTAAATGAGAAACATCATCAATCCTTTCTCAAATGATTGCCCAATTATCCCTCTTGGAGAGAATAAATTATACTCAAAGAAAATATGTGGAAATTCAGAAAAGGGTGGGAGCTGTTAGAAATAGGAAATCCTTTGATTTCAAAGTTGATGAGGAAGGAGTTATAATATTTGGGATGCGATTATGTGTACCATCCGATCCATAGATAAAGAAGGAGCTATTGAATAATGCACATAGCTCGACCTTCTCTATCCACCCATGGAGCACAAAGATGTACCAAGATCTCCAAGAAAACTTTTGTTGGGACAATATGAAAAGGAAGATTTTCGAATATACATCAAAGTGTCTGGTATGTCCACAAGTGAAGGCAGAGAGGCATAAGTATAAGGGGATGATGCAACCATTGACCATACTAGAATGGAAATGGGAGAACATCACCATGGACTTTGTCACTGGACTTCCAAAGACATCCAAGGGAAACAACGCAATTTGGGTTGTTGTGGATCGTCTTAAAAGAGTTGCACATGTCATTTCTATTTAGGAGGATTTCTCATTGGATAAATTATCACATATATATATCATGGAAGTGGTAAAGCTGCCTAGAGTACCACTATCTATCATGTCTAATTGAGATCCAAGATTCACCTCCATGTTTTGGAAGAGTCTTCAACATTATCTTAGTACTGAATTGATCTTTAGTATGGCCAATCATCCTCAAACTAATGGCCAATATGAGAAGACTATCCAAACACTTGACGACATGTTGAGATCATGCTCAAAGGACTTTAAAGGAGGATGGGATCAACATCATCTTCTGGTTGAGTTCTCATATAGCAATAGTTTCCACTCGATCATCCAAATGGCACCATATGAAGCCCTTTATGGGAAAAGGTGCAGAACACTGGCGTGTTGGGATGAGGTCGGTGAGCGTAAGCTTCTTGGACCAGAAATGGTCGAAGAATTGATAGAGAAGGTGAAAACCATTCAGCAACATATCGAGGCAGCCCAGAGTCGGCAAAAGAGTTATACAGATAACCATCGGCGAGACCTTGAGTTTAAAGTTGGAGACATGGTATTTCTATGCATATCTATGTGGAAGAAGTTCATTAGTTTTGGAAATAAAGGAAATTTAATTCCAAGGTACATCAGCCTCATCGAGATTCTTGATCATGTTGGGGTTGTGGCCTATCGACTAGAACTTCCACCTACCATGGCCAAAGTACATGATTTATTTCATGTATCCCTCTTAAGGAAGTACATACCGGACCCTTCACATGTACTCTCTTCTGATGTGGTAAAGTTGTAGGATGATATTTCCTATGAGGAGCAGCCAATGAAGATCTTGGATTATAGAGACAAAGTTCTACATAACAAGAATACTCATCTAGTAAAGGTACTTTGGTGAAACCACAAGTACAAAGAAGAAACAAGGGAACTGGAGGAAGCAATGAAGGAAAAGTCCCCACATCTATTTTTGTCCTAGAATGTATAATGAAATTTTGAGGGTGAAATTTTTTAAGGGGGGAAGATTGTAATGACCCAAACCTTGGTTAATGAAAATCCCTCTTGAACTAATTAAATGCCTTAATATGTGAAATGGTCATACAACATATGCACTTATTTTGTTTTATGTTTTTGGATTTTAAAATACAATTAAGAATTGTGACTGTTTTTAATATAGTCTTTGAACAGTGATCACATGATTAGTGTAAATATAGGATTTAATAATATAATTTACTCAGACAAAGGAAGCGATGGCCTCATCTAGTATAATTGATCCATAAAAAGCCCATTTTTTGGAGCTTGGAAAGGAGGTGGCATCATTGGGATTCGCTCTTGACCAATCCCAAGTAGAGCTTCAATAGGTTAATCTCGAATGGAACCGTCTACGGGAGAAGTGGAAGTTGATAGAGATCACCATGCGTGCAATGTTATCCCAGCCACCCCAAGAGTCTGTCACCATCGTGAACCTCACCCTTCGGTCTTATATGGGTGTTTTAAGGGGTTATTTAACAAGACCCTAGTACTATTTTTATGTACATTATTTTTGTATATAATAATGAATATACTTTCATTTTATTATTGTTACCTTGTAAATAGTTTTTAAAGCATAAATAGTATTTTTAATTAATGTTCAACTAAGAAATATATTTTGATGAATTCATGGATTTTTTAATTAAATAATTTTTTAACAAAATATTATTATTATTATTATTAAATTAATTTTTATTAAATATAAATGATCATGTAATTTCATGAATGCAATTGTAATTTTTATTAAGGTTTGAAAGCCATTTTTGTCAAAACCCATAAATTTTTGTTAAATTTCAGTTTTTATTTTAAAAGTGAAAATTAACATATTTAGAAAATTAATTAGATAAAATGAATATTATTTCTGGAATCAGGATGTTGAAATTATCCAATGGTGAATTTTTCATAATTTTCTGAGACAATCAAATTTTTGGGTAAAAATTAAATACCGTTTAAATATATAATATGTTTTATGACATCATAATGACCCAATAGTGATGTAATAAAATAATATAAACCTTATTTTTGGCCAATATATGTTTTACCATTAAAATAATTTTATTTTGGGTTTTTTTGACTTATTTTACAAAGCATTAATGGACATTTCAAGACTTATTAAACATCTTGTATTTTTAAATTGTTTTTCTTCGGAGTGTGGCTCACCTCAACATAATAAAACCCATTATTTTAAGAATTTCGGACTTTGGCCTTATAAAAAAAATTTCCACTTCACTTTACCAAAAACCATGGGCAAAAACCATGGGATGGTTTGTGTTTTGTATTAGTTTAATGTGAGGGTCCCAAACCTAAATAATAAAGAATTCCCTCGCCTTTCCTATATAAACCCACCCAAGATCCCACTTCCTCCTCACTAAAAGCCTTTTGAGATTGTCCAAACTTTGCCATACTCTCTCTATAATCCTCCCAAAGTGCCCCAATCTTCCAAGAAGCCTCTCTCAAGCCTTTGGAAGCATACTTCGAAGTAAAGGTTTTTCTTCCTTTCTCATTTTTTCCAATTTTATTTAAGTTGTTATGCCCTTTTAATTTCAATTATAAATGTTTTGGTATGGTTTAGAACCTTCCCTATACTTCCTTATTTTTTTTAATGATGGGATACCCCTTTCTCTCTCATTAAATTCCTCCCATGTACACCCACTACTATGCCGAAATTCCGAAAGGAATTTCCCTCTCCTCATTTATATTCAAGCAATTATTTTGTATCATGAATCTAAATTACATAAAAAAAATTGGAAATGTATCTAAAAGACCCCACATACTGTAAATGTCATGTGATTATGATGAGACACCCCTTTCTCTATCATTAAATTCCTCCCATGTACACCCATTAATATGCCGAAATTCTGAAAAGAATTTCCCTCTCCTCATTTACATTCAAGCAATTATTTTGTATCATGGTTCTAAATTCCATTACATTTGTTGGAAATGTATCTAAATTACCCCTTATTATCCATGTCATGTAAATATGGTTACACAACCCTTTATCTCTCATCAACCATTTTTATGAGTTCTTATGTCATGACGTTATGCTACTGAAATTGCACCGTGTTTTTCAAGACAAAGTCATTGTGTAGTGAATACCATGTCCATTTCTCTATCAAGGGTATTCACCTTTATGCACATTTATGTATTATTTAAAGAGTTTCAAGTATTTATTAAACTTTTTTTATCATGGAATAAATAATTATGTTGAATTATTCAATGTTTTATGATCAATGTGGCACACTTATGCATGAAATGAAATGTTTAATAAGGTTGTACCCTGATAGCGCTCCAATGCATTGGGTGAAGTATAGTATCATGAAACATTTTGTGCAATGGGTGTTTACTCATGCTAATAAAAGTGCAACGAGGGTTTACTCGTTCTTCATGTGAAATGAGGGTTTAGTCATGCTCTATGTGAAATGAGCCTTGGCTCATTGTAATTCCATGTTAAGTGTTGTTGCCACATTTCCATGTTATGATTATCATGCTTTATCATGCCTTTAAGTTTATGCTTCCCTTGTAATCTATTGATATTTCTATTTTCTAACATGTATTGTATTCCTCGTGTTATTCCATGTTTATTCCCTTACTGGGCTTTATAGCTCACCCTTTTCTTATGAATGTCCTCAGGTTATCCCATGCAATGCTAATTACGAGGGAATGTAGTGGTCATGTAAATGAATTTTTCAATAAGGATGTTTTATTTCATTTTTTAATTTGTTATTCAATGACCCTAAGCCCCAAAGATACTAAACCTCTCGATATTCTATGTTGTATCAAGTAAATTTTATGTAATAAATCATGTTTAAGTTTGTAATAAAAAGTAGGGTTGTCATATCAAGCATAGAGGGTTGAAGAATATTGATAGGTATAGAGGGTTGGGTGGTAGAGGGAGGAGGAACGGATGAAGGAGGTGGGTCGTGTGGTGAGAGCAGCGTGAGCGATGAGGGTGAGCAGTGCGAGAGGGGAGAAAAGAGGGGAGGTCTAAGTGTCGTGAACCCTAGGTTCATGACTTAAATAAGTCATGAAAATACACGAAGTTTATATTCTTACGCTATGTTTAAATTATGAATTTAAAATATTTTGGATGGTGAACCGTATACATCGTGTAGTTGATTACATGATGTATAATTGGGTTTTTCACATTTTGGAACAAGATCCTGGTCATTTGGTCTTATCATGCCCCAATCTACCCTAAATATTATTCTATCCTACTATATCCTACAATTACCTATCCTAGGTTGCCTTCCTATAAATTCTTTATTTAAAATTGGGAGGTTGACTGAGTGGTTTTCAAATTAATTTCAATGTAATAACAAACCCCTTGCAAAATAGATCCTGATAAATCTTCAATCATTGACCATTGAATTTTAATGGAGGATCTACTTCTTTTTGAATTTATATAGTCACATAGGGGAATTATTGTATGAACATGAAGGGTCCTGACCATCTTGATTTCAGCTTCCCAGGGAACAATTTTAATTGGGATTTAAATAATAAAACATTATTCCTTAGTACAAAAAGTCATCGTGTGATGTGCTAATCATGCCATTTATTAGTTTTATATTTATAAATCTTATCATTTGTATAGTAATCCTTTCATATCGACACTAGTTCATCCAACCACCACATCCTAAAATCCCCAACATTTTTTTGAATCTAGATTCAACTTCTTAATTTCCTAGTATGAGTAATGCCCTAATTCTATAAAAAATGATAAGGTTTTTCATACACTAATAAAAGGGGGTAGTGCCTAATGTTTTTTTTTACAAAGCGAAGTAATTACAGAGTGTATGATCTAACATTATACTCCATTCCTTTCGATTTTTATTGTCTTTTTAAGGATTTTTTTTATTTCCCTATTTGACAATTCAACTTTCCTTCTTGTATGCTGGTGGTAGGGAGTGCATGTGTTATATCATATTCAATACTTCCCCAGTAATCCTTCAATATATTTATTGGTAAAATGTATTCCCCAATCAATAGTGATTAGGCTGGGAAATCCAAATCTTGAGAACCAATTTTTCTTAAAAAAACATGACCACTTCTTCAGTGTCATGAGTGTTTGATTTAGATTATACCCATTTCAAGATGTATTAAATGCCAATAAGGATATAGAACTTTCCATGTGAATTATGGAATATCCCATTGAAACCCATTCACTAAATTTTGAAGAGTTCAACTTCTATGATTGGGTTTCGGGGCATTTCATTTCTTTTCCCAATGGATCTTGTTTTTTGTCACCGATCATAGATTTCATAATAATTTCTTATATCTTGGTGAGATATGGGCCAAAAGAGTCCACTTTGTAGGATTTTTTATTTTTTTACTTCTATTATATGATTCCCTCTAGTTGGTATTGTGTGACACATGTCTAACACACTTTGGATCTCATCTTCTGGGATGTAGTGTCGCATTAAGTCCTCGGCACAGTGCTTAAAAAGTAACAGCTCATCCTAGTGTTAATGTGAAGTATCGACTGAAAATGCACTCATTTGGTGGTAGGAGATGTTTGGGTAAAGGTATATTATAGAGATAAAATTTTCAATATTGGAAAACCATGGTCATGAATTTGTGTTTAGGCTGAAGAGAGTTTCATCAGGTAAGTCGTCCTTGATGTCCAAATTATCATCTCCCATGTTGAGGGGAAATGTGAGTCTAGATAGATTATAAGTGACACCATTATCCATTATTTTTGTATATTTGATGATGATTTCAAATTATTATTTCAATAGGATCCACTATATAAATATTTTTTTTATCCTTTTACTCAATAAATATTTTAGTGTAGTATAATCAGTACACACTACCACCTTGGATAGAACTAAGTAGGAACAAAACTTTTTGAATGATAAGATTATTTCCAAGAGTAATTTCTTGGTGTACATGTAGTTCACCTAAGCATCATTCAAATTATGACCAGCATAGTTTAATGAAAAGAAATTGTGGTTGAACCGCTGTCCTAAGACAACGCCCATAGTGAAGTCACTTTTGTTTCACATCAACTCAAATTCTTTTTCCTAATATGGTGAAATGATAACAGGAGTGGCCACTAGGATTTTCTTTAAAGTGATGAATTCCTGCCAACACTATTCAGTGAACTCAAAAGGTGTATCCTTTACTTATAGGTGTGTCATAGTCCAAGAAACATTTTCAAAATCATCCATGAATCAATGATAGAATTATGCATGGCCAAGAAATCTTTGTATTCCTTTAACAATTTAGAGGTCAGGTAAATATTTTATCACCTTGATTTTTTGTGGGATAAACTTCCATGACATCCTTTTATATTTTTTTCCAATGAATATGCCTCATTGAAACATAAAGTGTAATTTTTTCCAGTTTAAAACTAAACACTTCTCATCATAACATTGAAAACTAGTTCAATATTATTGATTCATACATTGAAGGATCATCCATATACTAGAAAATAATCCATAAAAACTTATAATAAATCCTCTTCCATATCTTGGAATATATTTTTATAAACCTTTGAAAGGTTTTCATTGAATTACAGATGTCAAATGACATTTTTCTATAGGTGAAGGTACCAAATAGACATGGGGATATTATTTTGGAGAAATCTTTTGGGTCAACTACAATCTAATTATCTCTAAAATACCCTCCCAAAAAACAATATAATGAATGTACTATGAGTTTTTCCTGCATTTGATCCATTAAATTCAAGGTGAAATGATCTTTCTGAGTTTTTGTATTTAAGTTTCTATATTCCATGCATACTCGCCATCTAGTGATGGTGCAATCCAAAATCAATTCATTTTCATCATTATTGACAACTATGATACCATCTTTCTTTGGAACTACATGTAGACAACTCACCCAATCTCTATCAGATATTGAAAAAAATATTCCAGTATCTATAAGTTTGGGTACTTATTTCTTAACTAATTCCTTCATGGGTGGGGTGAGTCACCTATGGGCCTAGAAGATAGGTTTTTCACTTTCTTATAATAAAATTTTACGAGTGAATAATGTCGGGCTAATACCTTTGATGTAAGCCACCCCTATGAAGTTGAATTTTTATGTCTTTCTAGGAATTTGATCATCTTTTCTTCTTATGGATATGTAAATGATGAGTTAATGATGATTGGAAGTGCAGTTGTTATCTCTAAAAAATAATACTTGACTATGCTTGGGGGTGGTCTCATCTCCATCATTAGTGGTTGAATAACTTATGGTATGAGAGGAAAGATCGTATCCCTTGTAATCAGTTCTATAAAGTTTGTTTCCTCAAGTTCATACTCTTATCCTTCGGTAGGAGATAGTTCATCACTATTGTCTTAGATGGCCATGTATTCATTATTTTTTTCAGTGATAAAAATATCCTGGTAGTTAGAAGAATCATCTGGTTGTTTTTCAGCTTTCACTTGGTCAAACACTACTTGTGTGTTACCTACTCTGAATATTATTTTCCCTTAATTCACATCAAGAAGTTCTTTCCCAGTGGATATAAATGGTCAAACTAAGATAATTGTAACATATTCTTATTCTTCCATGTCCAAAATGAGGAATTATACTGGTAAAATGAATTTACCAATATTTACCATAACTTCCTTGATTATCCCTTGAGGACACTTAACTGATCAGACAGCTAATTATAGTTCCACTCTAGTCATCTTGAGTTCCTTGAGTCCCATCTTGTGAAATAAACTCATTGGTATGAGTTTATTATTGGATCCTAATTTGCATAGGACCCTTCCAAAGTTACATTCTCCTATAGTGCATGGAATTGAGAAACTCTCAAGATATCTCATCTTTGGTGTAATTTTCTGCTAAACAATAGTAGAGAATTATTCATTCAGGGAAATGAATCTCAGGTCTTCCATTTTTATCTTATTGTAAATAAGTTCCTTGATAAAGATTTAATAGGCATGCATTTTGGAAATGGCTTCAGAAAATTGGATATTTATTTTCTTGAACATCTTAAAAAATTTATTTTATTTCCCTTAAATACTTCCTTGTCTAATTATTTTTGAAAATGGGAGAGGTAGTTTATAATCTGGTGGTTCAATTTTGATCTCCTCTATAGGTTTATAATGTGTCGAAACTTTTTTAAGAGGTTATAATTCTAAAGGTTTCTCTTGATCATTTTTATTATATCTTTTATTATAATCCTCATTAAATATTGTTGCATATTTCTTAGATTCCTCAAATTTTTTCTCTTATCCTCTACATGTTTTCTTAAAATTTTACACTTTTCTACTTCTCGGTACCGATTCCTTCACCTATTTCTTTGGGTATGTCTTACTATTACCAGGAAGTGTACCTAGTGGTCTATTAGATAATATCTTTGATATTTTACCCATTTGATGCTCGAGATTTTGAATGGATGTACTTTGATTTTTCATTTCTGTTTCTTAGGTGGTATTTGTGGAGACGTTGGAAATTATAGTTGGCCTCTAGGAGAGAAAGGCTATTTTGGAACTTTTTTTGGTGTCCTAGTAATAGGAATTATATGTGTATAGGTAGGTGATCCTTGGTTCTTAAGTGGTTATTGACCACTTCTCTACTGATAGTACCCATGAAATTTTTGTTGCGGCTATTGAACTGACCTCTGTTGATAATATTATTGTGGTTTCTAGTATGTTTTATTTTCCTGGTTGTAATTAATGCAATTATAATAATTTATTTATTTTTCATAGAATTCTTCCCTATAGTCTAGATATGATTATGGACCACTACACATTTAATTGGATTGAATCTCCTCTACAATATTAGGAGGGGGGTGTTGTAGTAGGTATCTAAAAGGATTCTAGCTTCTTGGTCAAGGCCTCTACTTCTGTAGCTATATGGGTATTTTCTTCAACTTGATGGATTATATATTGAGTACGTCCATGATTTCTCTTACAAAAAATGGAATTATGTGGGACCATTTCTAGTGGTTCTTGACCTAATTTAGGTGTTTTCATCATTAGTCTTCCATCAATGGCAGTATATACTACTATATAAGAGGATGGTTGGAGAACGTGGTCAAAGTTTTGTAGCTAGAGCTACAGTTCAATTCCATGATGTGGGAATATCCTAGTAAGTTCTTTAATGTGATCCTAGGACTCCTATGATAATTCTCCATATATTTGAGAAATGTTTTGGATGTCATTTCGAAGCTTCCAAATCCATATAGGTGGAAAATATTTATCTAGAAACTTCTTTTCTAGTTTTTCCCAAGTCATGATCGACTCAGGAGCTTGAATTTTTAGACAATCCTTGGATATATCATGTAAAGAGAATGGGAATACTCACAATTTGATTTCATCATAGGATAATCCATTGCTGTGAAATGTATCATAGACTTTCAGAAAGTTAGATATGTGTTCGAGAGGATCCTCGCTCTGAATTCTGCTGAACTGGCCCATGTTTTAGATCATATGGATGAGTTGTGGTTTCATTTCAAATGTATGTTCCCTGACAAGAGGGAACACAATACTAGGCACAACACCATTGATTTATGGTAAACCATAATCTATAATGGTGTGCTCTAGTTTCATGTTGGGTTGATCTCGTTGAAGTGTTGGTGGCACATATTACATGTTGGGTGGGTTGGGACCTGCAAGATTGTTATGGTCTTCTATAATGGAATGGTGGCATGAAGAAAGGTACCATTCGATTTTAGGTATAAATGTTATTGGTTATTGGGAATCAAGGATCCTTGAATGAGTTAGGGAGCCCTGATGCAAGAATTAGGATGGAAGAAGAAGTAAACAGTGGCATCTGAAAGAAATATGAAAGAATGAAAAGAGAAAGGGGTGGAGGAGGTGATCTTGGGTTCATATTAAAGGTTCTTATGCCTAAGCACTATTTGATCCCCGGTAACGATGCTAAAAATTTTCATTCGTGCACACATCATTTAATTTTCATGGTCTATAGTCATAGTATAATTTTTTATCCCAAACTATACTTTCTTAAATGATGTAGTATATAGATAGTGCAGGATTTTTCCTATGAGGAACTATTTAGCAAACAAGAAACTAGGAAATATAACACTTTTTCTAGAATTCCTCATGTATTTTATTTTGTTTGAGATTTGACTAAATTAGTTGAGTTTGGTTTATGATTCAGGAAGAAGGTAGTGATAATGATCAATTTCAGGGATTAGGTAAAAAGGATAATCTTAGTCCAAACTTGGAATGATCTTAGGGCTTAGGCTGTGAAGTGGTGCAGATAGCACTAATTAATCAAGGTAAAATAAACTAGATATATTTAATATGCTACTATTCCATGATCAAGATATATCTAACAACCTATATCCATTAATCCTAGATTCTATGGCAGAATGTGTCGTAATCTAATGGTCATATCCTACTCTACTTAAATTAGGTCAGGTCTGTTCAATTAAACATCCCATGGTTGGGTTTTCTAAAATAATTGAATAAAAATCTATTATGTAACCAGATTACTTGTATTAGTTTTACCAGGTTATGATTTAGAGATTCATTAATTTCAAAACACACATACTCTCAACCATTACCCTAAGCGTTTTAGCCACTCATGACATAAATAATCAAGATTGAAGACACAATGATAAGAATTCTTGCAAATTAAGAGAATAATTTAAATACAAGGGTTTCAAAGTGACTAATAAAGAATCAAGTAGTTATCAATCATATTAATCAATAATTTAATCAAACACTTACTTGAAATAGTAAACAACAAAGAATATTTGGTCAATCCACTATCGGATGGAAACAAAAATGGAAAACGGACATCAAATGGTAAATAGTGGTAAATGGAATGTAGAATATGTGTAGAATAATCAATGGAACTTAGATTCAATCAAAATAATAAAATTAATTATTCAGAGTTGAGTTAGTATAAAAGATAAGGGAGAAAATGATAGAGTAAGAGAGAAAAATGAGAGACTTAAAAGTTATATGTTGTTGTGTACGTGTTGTAAAGTAAATACTCGGGAAATTACACAATGTGTAAACATCTCATGTCATGTAATATCATTTCATTGTTTTTTATAAGTATTATGGATCAAGCACAAATATCTAAATCTTCAATATTTGGATATTTGACTCATATCAGGATGTGTAACTGGTAATCATGACATGCTTCTCACGACTTAAAATTTAATAGGGACATGGTATTTGAACGTTACATGATGTGTATTGAAGAATCACTTCATGTAATATTTTCATGTCTTGTAATATATTCATGACTTCCATCATGAGTTTTTAGATGTTTTGAGTGATTCATACATGTCGTGTAATTGATTTTCAGAATTTCTAATGATCATTTTTGCATTGTTTCCACATATTTTCCTTTGGGGTCTTGGAAAACTATTCTATGAAATAATCAACACATACCAGTTGCATTATTGAATAAAATGTGAATAATATTTAATCAAATATCTTAAAATTTTATATAAAATTTTATCACATTAGTTATGAAATAATAATTGTATGATCCCATATTACTAGGTTTCATATCTCATAGTTTATGAGAGTGGTAAAGAGTGCACTAAGATCATTTAGCTAAAACCACAGTAATAATCTCTTGAGTTCATTTATTTTATTTACACTATATTAACATATTTGTATAACTATGATATAACATTAAAAATAAAATTTATTTAAAAATTCCAATTCACACCCCCTCTTTATTATTCTTCCATCTTAATTTTGGGACAAGAAACTCATATCATAAGAGAGTTTGTAATAATGATTGATTGGTAAAATTCAAAATACTATATTGACTATCAAAAAGATGTTTCATGATGTCAGAAACTGGATGGATGAATCCTTAAAACCATATCACTCTACTGATATAATAAAGCATATATAAGAGTAACACTAAGTGTGTTAAGAATTCACTCAATCATGGGGGTTAGAATAAGGTGATGTTAGAAATTCCAAAATCTAAATTTCAAAGGGGGTAAAAAATAGGATTTGGATGGACATTTAATAAATTTTGGTTCTATAAAAATACATTAGAGAATATTGGTCAAGAAAACTAGGGTCAAGTGAATACAACATTTTAAATATAGGATCCATAATGTTTCTCATGATAATGTTTCCTCTATGACATGTAGGTAGGATAAGAGGCATGACATTGGTCATTATTCCATTGCCATATGGGATCCCATAGAAAATGTTAATGGGGATTTTTGAACACCAGGAATACAATGTGTGGGGATAAATGGTATGAAAATGAACAAGGTTATTTCTAATAACCATAGTATTACACTATCATGAATTGGTAATATCTCGGGGTGCACTAGGACTGGTATAATATTAAACTAATGGAAGGTAATAGTAGGGTTCATCCATGCATTAGGTTAGACCATGTTTGTCAATAAGACTTTATATTTTCCTTTCATATAGCATGAATCATGTGATAATAATAGTTTAAGGTTATTAATCTCAAAATAGGGGTGGTACTTGAGGAATTCTACATATCACCTGGTGAGATAAACCTAACATTAATTATAATCCCACATGCTAATATAAAAAAATATATTGGGGGGATTAGAAATTGTTTATTATTTTGATGTATGCACCACGATTTTTAGTTTAAGGTCTTAGTAATTAGATAATAGAGAATACATTTTATGGTTTTATATCCAAGACCAGGTGTGAAAAAATATGAATAGAAATGAGGGAAATATTGAACATAATGTTCTCTGGAAGATCAAGATTATGTAAGGGTCCTATCATGGAGGATGTAAAACGTTTCTTGTTATGATGCATGGACCAAAGGGTGGTATTTATTATATATTATATTTCATAATAAAATTATATGTGTGGATGTCCCTTGATGATTAGGGGGAATGGGAAACTCAATAAAGTGATGTCAAGAACTATGATAATGTGGAAGAAATTGTTTAATTTGGTCCTAAGATAATAGATCCGTGAAAAATTATGCATCTCATGATATGAGAATTAAGCCCTATACAGCTCTTAGGGGAAAGAGACATTACTCATATATATAATAGAGGGATAAAATGTAAGGTCACTTTAGTGAAAAAAAATGAATACTAAAACATGATAGGTACTGGTTAAAGACTCATCACTAATAGAAGTATGGGAATGGATATAATGTCTTTGAATAGGACCGAATAGGATGTTCAAGCATCACTACATATCATATATAGTGGGAATCAATAAACAAATTTTTATAGGGAGATTATGTGGTGGGATTTTAGAACCACGGTATGGGAGGAAAAATATCAAGTGTATACTCTTCAAGATTTATGTAGTTTAAGAGATGCATCTTAATTTTTTCACTCCATAGTTTATGGTTATATCTAGGACTGGAGTTGTAAATGTTTAATTTCACATGAAAGGATATTGCACATACAAAATAATATCATACAATTTGGATGATAAAGGAGTTAATGTTCCATATATTTTGGATTCATATAATGAGTATATATAGCTCACAATTTATAGTCCTATGAAATGGAAATAATTCTATATAATTTTAAGTCAAGTAGAATGGACTATAATTTAATTGTAGTTTAAATACATGTTATTGTGAATAGATATATCGTATGCGATTTGGTTGTGAGAAAAGGAAATAGTTTTGAAGTTTGTTCCCTAGAACCAACTTTTGTGTACTTTATGATAACCTATGTTCATAGTTTTGAATATTAATAAACTTATTATCACATCATGGTTGTTATTCTGTTTAACATAGTATGTGATAATGTTCTAAGAGTATATATCACACTAAAAGGTAAAAGTAGTTCCCTACTATGATGAGATACCAGAAGTGATACAAAAATATTCTTAAATATATGTTCTATAGTCGAGTTATATCATTCAAGGGACATAAATGATACAGTCTATCATGGGTAGAGAATCATATGACTTTGAGGCACCTTCTCATTAGTATATACCCTTGGAAATATCAAGTGTAGTATACTATGAGAATGATTCCCACCAGTAGGAAATCTACATTTATTTGTGTCATCATATTTTCCTACCTTTGGATGTGTGTATTTATCCTTATAATTTAACATTATTATTAATGAATATTATGAAATTCATAATTCAATGTATTGATAGTAATTGTGATGACATATATTTGTGGTGAGGTAGGATACATTGGGTGCGTTATGAGTAATATTGCATTAATGGATAATGAAATAAAGGATTTTCCCTCCTATTATTTAATAGAATTTGATATCTTAGTCCCTTTGATGGAAATTATATAGCCTAAATAAATCCATGGCCATGGTGTTTTATAGGCAAGTTTAATTTCTGGGTAGTCCAAGAAAGAGACACCGAGAACAGAGGTTGGTGGCGCCAGCATGCAACCCATTTGATTGGAGATATTGTGATAAAGGGATTATATTACATATTAAGTGTTTTTATGTGGTATTATGTCATTTTGGCATTAACTTATTTCTCTATGGTTTTCATGGCATGTTGTTAGATGGTAACCTTGTACTTTAGGCGGCTTCACCTAATGCCATAGAGAAAGAGTACTAGTGGGTCACACACTAAGTGTATCCAAAATTACAGTTAAATAATATATTATTATTTATTATTTAACAAGTTGAATAAATATTATTTATGCATCTGGTTTAATAATTATTCATGTTTTCTTGATCGCATGTATTTTGTCACTAGTTATTCGAGAAAATATAATGTGAGAAAAAAATTAAATAAATATTTATTTTCTATTTAGTGAATATAATATTTATCTATTTATTTTAGAATAATGAATATATATTTATTTAATAAATAAATAGTTATTTTTTATGTCTCGATAAATATTGTGTAGGAATGAAGGAATGAGTTTAATTTTCCTGAGAGAAATAATATATGTTGAATATTATTTGAATAAATAATATTTACTTTTAATTTGAAAGTTAAGCGTATGTTAAGAAATAATAATAATAATATAGATATGGGGTTCTAAAAAGGATTAAATAAATAATAATAACCACTTGTGTAATTATTTATTTCTAACCCTAACAATATAAAAATACAATTATATTATTTTTATGTGATCCAATTCATATATTTGGTTGTGCAAAACAAATTTGGAGAATCCTCTCAAGACCTAGAGAGCTCCCTTCTCTAAGAATGATCCTATGAACAAAGAGAAATCTTCCTCTACCACCCTCTCTCAAGTAATGATAGATCAAGGAGAATTATTTGGAAGTGATTCTCATGGAGATCATAGGAAAATGGCATAAGTAATGGTATTTTTTGTGATAGCACGTAGAGATTCCTACGATGTTGTTCATAGATTTTTGGAACATGTGTGGATCACCACTAGAGGAAATCTTATCTTGATTCCTATAATTAAATGATGATACAATACAAATTTTTTGTTAGACTCTTCAATGAGTAAAGAATTCCAATAAGGTAATTATTTATTAAATAAATAAATTATAAATAATATGTGATGATCCTCCCTCTGGTTCTAGTGTTTTATACATTGTCTATTATCTTTGATTACATTCCATTGATCAGAACATTTATCACCATGTAGATATCTTATTGATCATCGATCATAGAAAAAATCTTAAGTTAGGAATGACCCATCACACACTTATATTATGCCCAAAACCTACAAGTGGTGTCAGGGTGGTCACATAATGATTTATAATTATATAAATATAATTGATTGATTAACACATTTTTCATATAGTTTTCAATTCATGTTTAATCATTATTTTAATATTTATTGCAATATCTACTTATTCTTATTTTGTTTCTCATAGATCTAATCAAAATGATTAATTTCATAAATGAAATTAAATCAAAGAAATCATATGGAGGTGGTTAGGATTCTAGAAGGATAACATAGGAGTATAAGCTATGTAACTAGAGTTACCTATCATGTACTTATGTTCAATGCACTAGTAATTAATTCAGAGTTAATTCAAACTGTTTGAATTGATTACATGTGGTGCATTTAATATATTACACCGTGTTTTGATCAGACCATCCTGGCACATGGTCATCTGGAGTACATGCCATGTAGACTATATACATGGTGTATAGTCCTTGCAAGTCACATATGGGCCCTGTTTTTTCCATAAATGGTCTACCTGACTAGTGACCGTGTAATTCGGAGACCACGCATCATTTATCCCATTATACATGATGTGTACTTAATTTTTTCTAAGGCAAGATCTACATGTTGAGTCCTTTGGCGTATGCCTCAGATAAACAATGAGAGAAGTACATGTAGTGTAGCTCCCCTGTATATGTTTTGTACTTATACAAAATTAAATAGAAATAAAATTTATTTATTATACTATGTAAACCTTATCAACATTTGGTCTTTAACTTTATAGGGAATTCCATGTACTAGGTTTTTAATAAATTTATATATATGTGTGTGTGTGTGTGTTTAATTAATTTATGTGTAATGTTCACATCTACATATCATGTATGATTTGTATTATAGATATTTCTCTAAGTGCATTGAATCCTAACATGTTATAAAAAAATTCATGTAATTCATGTAATAATTAAGTTGATAGTACATTTCATAAAAGTGTGTGATAATTCGTGTATTCCATGTTTCACAAGAGTGAACTATATGTGAGTATAATACCCGTTGGGTATATTTGGAGGGGTATTCACCATATTTATTCTAAGGTACATTCATGTACACAGTTAATTTTAAATAAATTTATTTAATTTGTTTAAAATTATATTAGATGATAATCTCAAGGAAATTTGGATGAGAATTAAGATAAAAATAATTAACTAATTAAAGATGAAAATTAATTTATTCAATGGAGATTTATCTTAAATAAGAACGATTAAGAATTGAATGCTATTTTTATTAAATGCAGAATTCATTACATGCATGTTCATGATCATGACTATATACCAAACCTTTGTATCAGATTGGTTTCATTTAATTTGTTATTAAATTAAATTATTGGCTTTCATGCCATATCTACTCTTATTATGTAAGGGCCTACCTACCCATGGTTTCTTTTATGTAAACCTCTTGTTTCCCTCACATGTGTGTGAGTAAAACCATATGTAATGGATGGACCTCCCAAGCTAGTGGAGGTGGTTTAGTTTAGATTTGAGGAAAACTATATCTAAGAGAAATACAAAAGTGGACAAGTGGAAAATTGTAACGCAAACCTTAATTGATTCGTGGTGTTTTTATCCTAGGTCAATGGTTGGTTTATCAACTGCTAGATAAACTAGCCATTAGTAAAATATCATGATCATACCACATTATTATTTTATTTCTATCAATATTCATGTTTATTTCATTAGGGATGTTTTGTTTTGATCACATAAGCTAATGAATTAAAAAGAATGCGATATAGAATTAAAATAAATTGTCTTATTAATAAATATCATCTAATACATGGTTAATCACTTAATTAAATCCACTTAATATTAACAACTATTTAATAAAGATAATAATTGGTAATTTATTCATAAAAGGATTAAATATCTCAATTATGTATATTAAGTCACTATAGCCTTCCAATACTTTAGTCAAAATCAAACCATAGTTCAAAGTTCTTGGCCAACCAAATTTAGGTCCCAGTCAATTATTGAGGAATTGTATCTTGATATTTTGGGTTGACCTAAATTAGTTTACATCAAGGACTGACTGCCAAAATATGACTTGGTGAAACTGAGAGGAAAGGGTTAAGTAAATCCAATTTAAGTATTTCAATATTGGGGAGTCCACTCAAGAGTTCAAGGAAATATGAGTTAATGAAGTTGGAATTTCGAATTCCTACCTAAAACCATTCAAGTTGCTTGACCAACCAAAGTTGGGGTAATATGAAGGGGAATATGAATCCTTTATGCTAGAATGTTCAATCGACATGATATTCTGAAGCCAATGTTGAGGGCTATTGGGTCTCAATAAAATAATATGTGATTAATAAATATAATATTTATTTATCTGTCTAAATTTCATTAGACAAATTACTAAAATTATGCCCACCTTATTTTTATAAAAAGAAATAAAATGACTTAAAAATGTCACTGTGATCCATACTTGAATAGGATAACCTTATCACCGGTAAAAATTTATAAGAGTGAAAAATACACTTATGCATTATAGTTTTCCTTGAAAGTAAATTGTATGTGATGGAAGAACCTATTCTCAGTGCACCTAATAATAAGGCTAGTGATTAATAGTTAGAACTCTATGAGAAAAATTGGAATGATTACACATATGTTCAATGTTTCATGTTATCATATATGACCAGTGATCTTTTGAAGAAACATGAGGACATGGATGTGTGTATCATGATGTCTCACCTTCAGGATCTCTATAAAGAGAAGTCAAAACAAGAGAGGTACGAGATCTATAATTCTTTTTTTATAACTAATCTTGAGTTTTCACTAGTTGGGCCTCATATTGTCAAGATTATTGGCCACATTGAACACTTAGAAATATTAAGAATTAAATTCCCATATGAATTGTGTATAGACTTGATACTTTTATCACTACCTAATAACTTCTCTAGTTTTATTATTAATTATAATATGATCAATAATGAGAAGAGTCTTTTGGAACTTCTTACTTTGATTCGCCATGTGGATAAGGACATCAGGCATGATAAAACTGTAGTCTATATGGTGAATAAGAAATGGAAGAACATGGTGAAGGGACCTAAGAATCATAACAATTATAAATCTCCCAATAATTTTCCATCCAATAAGAGAAAGATCCAGAGGTAGGGAAAGGAAAATTAGGTATTAGGTTTTTCATGTGGTAATTAAGGCCACTGGAATAAGAATTGTACCCAAAATCAAGTAGATGCTAAAGGTGTGTTCCTTATCAAGTGTAATATTCCAATATCTACATATTGGGTATTAGATATAGCTTTTGGTGCAAATATCAGTATCCAAATATAGGAACCAAGTAGAATGGGAAATATTTCAGGAGGAGAGGTGGATCTGAGAGCTTCTACTACCACCTTTCATTTACAACATGAATGATTTTGGTTTTAAAATGTTTTTATAATATATTGACAGTTATCGAGAACATAATTTCTATGTCATTACTAGATGAATATGGGATTATTTTCAAGTTTGGAAACAAAATTTTTTCCTTTTATGAGGAAAAAAATTATTATTTTATGAACATTTAAATAATGGTAATTATGTACTAAATTATGAAACCCAAGTATTGGAAATTCATAATGAATCATGTTCACTTGACTCATATAACACAGAGATATGGTATCACCATTTTAGTCATGTAAATAAGAATTGTTTCAAAAATCTATGTCAAGATGTTTATTTATACTCATATGAGCTAAAACCACTTACAAGATTCCATGCTTGTTTATAAAGAAAAAGGACCAAACTTCTATTTTTTGGATAGGATTAAAGGTCCATATAGATTCTATGATGGGTACACACTAATTTTTGTAGACCATTTCTAGTAGTCTCTAGATGAGGATTCAGAGCAGGATAATTCACCAAAGTAGAAGCTAAGAGGATTTGTTAGAAATAGAGGGTATGTCAATTCCATCAGGACCAGCCTATGATTGCATGGGAAGCCTAACCGAACAATACATGCGAAGGTGGAGAGTTGATATCACAATGAAGAAGCTATGGAGGAGCAGTTCCAAGTATAGTTTGTATATTTTCTAAGACCTAATGGTCATGTAATCTCTAAGCCTACGGGCCTTGTAAGGTTTCCCCCTCATCCCTTGAAAATGGGGTTATCAAAAATCAATAAAAAAGAAGGCCTTTGGGCCATTCGGGGGTCACTCCAACATATCCACCACAATGGAATGGTGTTTGTGAAAGGAGGATTCGTACCTTGTTAGACATGGTAAGGTTGATAATTATTCATGCAGATCTTCCATTATCCATTTGGGGATATGATTTACAAACTATGACATACACATTAAATGGATTACTAAATAAATATGAAAATGGAATTACCATCAAGTTATAGAGTGGAAAGACACTCATTTTTTTAGATACACATGTATAGGGTTGAGAGGAATTTCTTAAGGCCTCCTCAAGCCATGAAATATCACCCCAGGGCAAAAAATTTATCTTTATAGGGTATCCCAAGGAAACAATGGGATACTACATATATAACCCCTCAGAAAAGTGACTATCACTAGGAAAGTTGTTTTTATTGAGTGGGATCACATCCACAAAAAATATAGTGTGAGAAAGACTGAATTTTATGATCAAGATACACAAGAGTTTGTATAGTAACATGCTCCATAAGACCGCATGGAAGAAGTAGTTATTGAAACACAAGTACTATGTAAGATCAAAATAGAGGTTAAAGAACCAGAGAGATATGGTTTTCTAGTCTCCGACGATGGTGACTCATTATTGGTTGAAACTAATAAACATATATCCTATAAAGAGGTATTAGAGAGATCATAAGATGAAAGAAGGAAGGAAACCAAGAATTCTGAAATGGATTCCATGTATCAGAACCATGTTTGGATTCTAGTCAATGCACCAGTTGATGTAAATCTTATAGGGTAAAAATGGGTATTCAAGAGAAAATTGGACATAAAAGGTAAAGTAAATACTTATAAAGTAAATCTAGTGGATAAAGTTTTCAAAAAACATCAAGTAATTGACTACGATAAAACCTTTTCACCAGTTTCCATGTTTAAGTCTATCAGAATTATACTTTCCATAGCAGCTTACCATGACTTTGAGATTTCGCATATGGATGTAAAAATTGTATTCCATAATGGGAACCTTTGGAAAGATATCTATATGACACAACTGGAAGGTTTTTTGACTACAAGGGATGAAAAATATATTTCCAAGTTATAGAAATCTATTTATGGATTGAGGCAAACATCCAGGTCATGGAAAATTTGATATGATGAAACTATAAAATAGTTTAGTTTCACTAATAATGAATGTGAGACATGTATTTATAATAGGTTTAGTGTAAATTCAGCCATTATCCTAGTAGTATATATTTATGACATATTACTTGTTGGAAACTATATAACAATATTAAATTCTATTAATGACTGGTTAAAAAAATTCTCTATGAAGGACATATGTGAAGCAGTCTATATTCGATGGATCAAGATCATTCTTGATAGATCCAAGAATATTCATGGACTAAGTGAGAGTACATATATTTACTAGATACTGAAGATATTTAGTATGAAGAAATACAAGATGGGATTAGTTCCAGTGTCACATTTTTTACATATTTCTAGGAAAATGTTTCCTTTGAAACAAAAGGAGAAAGAGAGAATGAGTAAGATCCTATATTCTTTAGATATCGGATCAATCATGTATTCCATGTTATGTATTAGACTTAATGTTTCCTGTTCATTGAGAATGGTAGGATGATATCAATATGATCCAAGGGAAAACATTAGTTTGTTGTTAAGGTTATCCTTAAGTATATGAGAAGAACTGAGGATATGTTCCTGGTGTATAGAGGAGATGAGGATCTGATCATCAGGGGTTATAATGATGGTAGTTTTCAAATAGATCATAATGATTTTTCAGTAACAGTCAGGAAATGTTTTTGTCTCAATGGAGGAGTTGTGAGATTGATGAGTTCAAAGCAACCAGTTATCACTGATTCTATAGTGGAGCCTAAGTATATAGAGGATTTTGATGTATCCAAGGAATCCATTTGGAAACAAAGAATTGTCTAAGATCTTGATGTGGTTCATAGTAGTAAAGACTCTATCACATTGTATTGTCATAATATTGTAGTAGTGGCTCTTGCAAAAGATCCAAGGTCACACCAATGGAAAATAAAAATACCTATTGAGGTATTTTTATCAAATGGGTTAAGTTTCAGTAAGCATAGTACCCACAGAAGAGAACGTATAATACCCCTTGACTAAAGGCCTATCTCAGTAGAAACATGAGTATCATGCGAGAGCTATAAGACTGAAGGTTGTTAGCCGTTGGATCTACTGTAGGTGTAAGTCAGTTGGAGTTAGTTCCCTTGAACAAACTTATATGTACTTTAGGAGAACCTATATTCATAGTTTTGAATATTAATAAAATTATTACCACATCATGATTATTCTTATATGTATCATAGTATGTGATAATGTCCTAAGAGTAGTTGTCACACTAAAAGGTTATATCAGTTCCCCACTATGATGAAAACCTAAAAAATCCATGACACAATTATTAAATATATATTCTATAGTTGAATGATACCATTTGAGGGACATGAATAATACATGCTATCATGGTTGGAGACTTATAGAACTTTAAGGCACCTTCTCAAGGTTTACAACCTTGGTAATATCAGGTGTAGGATATTATGAGAAAAAGAACTTCCAGTAGGAAATCCACATTTATGTGCATCATTAGATGTTCCTATCTAGAAACATTTTTATTGATCCTTATACATTAATTTTATTATTAATGACCATTATGAGTTATGTACTTTGATGTATTGATGAAAACTTTGATGAAATATGTTCACAGCAAAGTTGGATATATTGGGTGCATCACGAGTAATATTATATTAATTAATAATGCGAGAAAGTATTTTTCCCTTCTATTATTTAACGGAACTTGATATATTAGGCCCTTTGATAGAAATTTTATAACCTAAATAAATCCATGGCCAAGGTGTTCTATAGGAAAGTTGAATTTATGGGAAGTTAAAGAAAGAAACACTGAACACATAGGTTGATGGCACCAACATGTGACCTACTCGATTGGATATATCATCATAAAGGGGTTTTATTACATAGTAAGTGTCTGTATGAGGTTTTATGTCATTATGGCATTAAATTATTTCTTTATGGTTTCCTTGGTGTGTTTCTAGATGATAACCTTTTACTTTAGGCTGCTTCACCTAATTCCACTGAGAAAGAGGCCTGGATATTCACACACTAAGTGTATCCAGAATATTAGTTAAATAATTTATCATTATTTATTATATAACATGTTAAAGAAATATTATTCTCACATGTGGTTTAATAAATATTCATGTTTTATTGATCACATGTATTCTGTCACCAGTTATTTGAGAGAATATAATGTGAGCAGAATATTTAGTAAATGTTAATTTGATATTTAGTGGATATAATCTTTATTTATTTATTGGAGAATAATGCAATGATATTTATTTAGTAAATAAATATTTATTATTCAAGTCTCGTTAAAAATTGTGGAGGAATGGATGACCAATTTCAATTGTACAAAGAGAAATAATAAACATTGAATATTATTTGAATAAATAATATTAAATTTTAATCCTCAAGTTAAGAAAATGTTTCGAAAAAATATTATTATTATTATTATAGACATGTGTTTCCATAAGGTATTAAATAAATAATAAGGGGCACTTGTGTGATTATTTATTTCTAAACCTAGTGATATATAAACCCAATTATATTATTTTTCATGTGAGCTAATTCATTTTTTTGGTTGTGCAAAACAAATTTGAAAAATTCTCTCAAGACCTATAGAGATCCCATCTCCAAGAATTATCCTAATAATAGAGAGAGATATTCCTCCTACACCCTCCCTCAATTTAAGAGAGATCGAGGAGAATTATTTGGAAGAGATTCAAGTGGAAATAAAAGGTGAACAAAGAATATGATAGGATCTTCCGTATTAGCACCCAGATATTCTTACGGAAACATTCATAGATTTTTAAAAACACATGTGGATCACCACTAGAGGGAATATTCTCTTGATTCCTACAACACAATGATGTTACAACATAGATATAATGTTAGACTCATCAACAAGGAAATAATTCCCACAAGGTAATTCTTTATTAAAAAAATTAATTATAAATAATATGTGATGATACTCCCTCTGGTTCCAGTGTATTATAAATTGTCTATTTTATTTGATTTAATTAATAACATTTATCACCGTGTTGATCTTATATTTATCATAGATAATGAAAAAAAAAGTTGGGAAGAACCCATTGAATTCTTCTGTTGTGCCCAGAACCTACAAATAGTTACCAACATGAAGTTATATAATGTATATCTTGAGAAACATCACATTTGTTAGAGGCGTTATGTGATCTAAATCTCTTGTAATTTTGGAGCATTAACCATTATGAACAGAGAAGTCGAATTCCTATTTAGACTCTAATGTTTATGGTTTTCTTCTCAGTATCATTGGATCTCTCATTAGAAGTAAAAAATTACCTTAGATTAATTAATGATTTTGATCATTATTTTTGAATACTCAAGAAGCTCTGTTCTGGTAGACCAAAATATTGTGAACCTCATGGAGAAAATTTTACATAATTAATTTTAATTATCCATAATGTATTTGGGACCTTTTATATATTAATATAAATAGGAAAATTCTTGTCTAGAGTGATCATAAATAAACATAGATGGAATCAAATACTTATTTTCTATACAAGATTGATTAAGGATTCAACTATGTGAAGTTTAAGTTTTCATATGATATATGAAAGAATAATTGGATGGATTTTTAGAAAAGATATTTTAATTTTGATCCTTCATATTCTGAAAGATATTAGACATGAATTTTTTGAATTAATCAAACTATACATTCACCCTTTTATGATAAAAAGAATTATATTCAGATAGAATGTTTTATTTTTAGAGATCATCCATATTATAGAGGATCAAAATATAGTTTTATTGTTCATGAAAATAGTGTGTGGGATCCTAAACCAATTAATGATGTTGGATTTCATGAACTATATCATATACATAGTGTTAACCATATTAAGGGGATTGAATTCATACCACATAGAATAAAAATGAATTTTACTTATAATAAACATTAATTGTCTAGATATAGCTAGTGTGAAAGGGACCATGATATCAATCCTCTTTAAGATGGAGGTCGAAGATTAATTGGTATTGTATAGAAGATTTAATTTCAAATTCATGATGATTCAATGTGCCTAGAATGAATGACACTTCATGGTCAATTATATATAATAATGAACCACGGTGAGACAAATATAACTAGTCCTTAAACTATGATGAGGGAGATTCAATCCTTGCTGACGTGATCGACCTATATTGAAATGAACCTCATATAAAAAATGCTGAATTTCCTTCTAATGGATTCTTTATGCAAGTATTAATTTAAATTTTTTCTTTTGGATGACTCACAATGAGTTTAAATCATCATAGAATATAATATTCATCACCTTCTAGTGGTTTTTTCTCACTCAGCCTGGGTTGATGGATGTGTTCCATGTTAATGTTACTCAATTATTGGATTCATTGAACAAATGGTTTCCTTTATCTCTAGAGAATTTGGGAGCCACAATAGGGAAGATATAGAGATGATATTGCTTCCCTCTATATCCTCTTCATTAATGGAAAGGGGGTAATCACATTCTGATGAAGCATACTGATGACCATATCAACTATGTTAGAATTATCAGTGGATGTCGCCAATTTACAAGAGAATTTTCTTGATAGTTTTGGAATTGAATAACATGATATACCTTTGGGACATATCAACCATGCCAGTATTAGTAGGGGATGTGGACAATTTACAAGAGAATATTCTTGATCATTTTTTTAACTGAAGAACATGATATTACTTTGTGACAAAGATAAATTAATTTATCAAATCACTAATGAAACTATGTAAAGGTATGATATTATGTTTTGTATTATTATAGACACCATTTTTTTATTACCACCTCAAATATAACCTTTACATGTAACTAGGGATCCTGGATCTTCATATTTAATTTTATTATAGTAATGAGGTCTTGATATTCATCCTTATAGTTGGTTCATCCACCTCAAAAGAAACATGTATGAAATGAGGCCTTTGAGGTAATAATAATGAAAACATAGAGGCTAACCCTATTGAGCTTATAGATGTTCTTCCATACTACTATTATTTTTCTATAGTCACCTTCAGTGTGTGTCTCTAGTGTGGAATTACTTCATTAATGTAGAGAATATCCTTAGATTGGAAGTCCATATCTAGGGGATACTCCTTTTTGGAATGGAGAATAGAAAGAAAATGTTATAATTCTAAAACATTGATATCCCATTAATAAATGAACATGAAGTTTAACTATTAAATAATCACTTCCCATTACACCAATCATCTATTTAATTTTTAATATATGAGGATATACTTCAGTACAAAAATATGGGAGATCATCTAGATATTAAGATATTTCAAACAGTGTTGAAACTCTATGAAAATGAGGAATAGGACTAGGTTGTTCTATATATTAGAAAATATGTTTCCTCAATGTCTTGAATCATGTGATTAAGTTAGTATATTATATTCTATTTTCTATATATTTTCATCTAGGTCAGGAGGGTTGTAATGACCCATGTTTTAAACCAAGCAAAAATCAAAGGGAATTTGAATTTTGGCATTTACTGGATGAGTCATTTTTTAATCTAAGATTCATAAAATAATTCTGAAAGTTGTAAAATGTGAATGTATTTTTTTAGACTTGGTTAAAGTATCTAGAGGTCCTTTGGATGTACTATTGAGTTTTGGAAGCACTGAGGGTTGAAAATTCCAAGTTTAGAGGGTCTATAGAGGGCACACAGTTTGTCTGAAACAGTGAAGTCCCCAATAGAAAATTGTGTGGCCAATGGATAGGTGTAGATGTAAAGAGCATGTGATACACATAGTTTTTCTAAACCGTGTTCCTAGACCTCACAATTATTTCAAATTGGGAAGTATGGTCACATTGTTCATTGCATGGTTGGTGTAGGTTTGTCTAACTGTGTGATGTGTCAATTAAAAAAATAAATTAATTGAATTAAAATTAAAATAAAATAAAAACTACACCTAATCTACCCATACACACATTTAATTTAATAAAATCCTCCCCCCTGGAGCTCTCAGTCATGCGCGACCCCCTCTCCTCAGCACCCTCTTCATCCGACAATTCAACCCCGATTTTCTCAAGTTTCTTAGTCGATAACTTGAGGTAAGACCCCCAACTCCCTCTTATTACCATGTTTGGGAATTTTTCTCTTCCCTATTACCTTACCTAACTAGTATGAACACTAGGGTTTGGTTTGATATGGTTTTTGGGGTTTTCTTTTATTGTTAGGGTATGCGGTGTCTCCCTCGGGTCATCTTCTTGCATGTTTCGACATCTATTATCGAAGGTGAAGCGCTTTGGTTCTTTTTGGTTCACCCTCCATCATTTTCAAGCATTTTTTCTTTATTCCATAAATAATACTCAATTTCTAATTGGATCTTTGATAGTTTCTAATTTTAAAGTAATTTTCTTTATTACGTTGGACCTTTCCTTGTTGGTTTTGGGTTTCCATTGTCAAAGGCGACTTACCAAGTATACATATATAGGAATATATATATGTAAGTTCCACCGTTATATGTATATTCACCCATGTTAGTGAATATATATATATAAGGGCTAGAGTTTCCTAAATATATATATGGAAAATGCATATGGGTGTAAGTGTAAATGGGTATATTCATATATAAGAATATATGTAAGGATCCCCTTGTATATATTCATGGCCATGAGAATATGTACAAAGGGGCTCGGTGTCCTTATGTATATGTGATGGTTCATATGATCAGAGGAAAGAAAGAGAATCCTCGAGTGGTCACTGATGAAAATGTAAAGATCCTAAGTGTTCATCTCGGTTCTCTCTTGTTTAAGGTAGGATCCCATTCCTTTTCCCTTTTAATTTAAGAATTCTTTAATAGCTCAATTTTCACACTTTCCTTTGTTATTAATTATTGTCATATGTGTTTTAGAATAAATGAATCTTTAAATTTAATTGGCCTATGAATTTATTATCTAATTCATGTTTATTCTTAAACGAATTGTTTAAAGAATAGTATCATTTTTTATAATAAAACTCATCAGATGAGGTATGATATATTCTAAACTAAAAAGTATTGATGTGATGTTTAATACATGTTTTTTCATATTGATTCGGTTTTCTTTATGACTCGATTTCATTGTTGAAATAAGGAATGTTTAGTATACAGCCTCTTTTGATGTTCTAAAGGGAGTTTCCCTCCTTTTTTTAAATGATTACCAAACCAAAGAACCCCTTCTAAATGATATTCCCAGATTTTGATTAGAATTACCCATGTAGCTAATCCCCCCTTTCTAATGACACCCCTTAATTTTTCATTGATATTTATGAACTGGTTTATCTTATTTTAGTAATTTAAATGGAATATATTAATTTTTTAACATGTTCATGATTTCTTTCCTTCCTTGAAAGAATTGACTAGTTAATTGGAAATGGAATTTAATAGGGTTGTATGAACACACCAATTGCAATAAATAAATGAGAACGGTATATATGAATTATTATAATTGTTATTCCCTTGATTATAATGGTTTATTTAAATGAAAATCATGATAGGTATTGACTCATGGATTGCATAATAATTATGATGATGCCTTTATAGAGCCTTGATAAATGTAGGGAATTAGAGGTATTTCCTCATGGATGTTTATGATAAATATCATTATGTTCCTTTATAGAGGTTGTGATGTGATGGTAAGGGTTTAGTTGAGTATGGTGATACCATGATCCCTTATATCAGGTGTTGATCATGTTATCTTGAACTTGTGATACTATATGGGTGATGGGATTTATGTGACACATTCCATGATAGAGTGTTGTCATGTTAGCTCACTCACCATCCGAAGTTATGTACTTTAGAATATATCACTTTTTTGGGATACAGGGAATGTACCCTATTTCCTGAGCTTTTAGGCTAGTTGGACTGGTCTTAGATATGTGATTTATGCCTTCGTCCACCCATCACTAGTTTTCTAGGTATATTTATATTAGAAATTAGAAAAAACTTGGTTTATATAGGTGGATGAAATATATAACTAAACTATGTGTGTGTGTTTGTGTATTACTATATATATAGTTACCAATCAGTCATTCTTTCCAAAAGTGTACTGAAGCAGGTAGGGTCATCTATGTGTACGATTAGAATTTTATCTAACATGTTTTATTATTTTATTACTATTTATTTTTTATGTTTCCTACACACTACTTAATTTATATTGCACAAAATGTATGGGTATAGACACCATGGGTTCCAAACTATTGATATTTATATCTCACACACTACTCAAGCCACCATTACACTAGGGTACCTAGGTAGACCATATGTTTTCAGTATCATGGTTGATTGCTTGTGTTGACTTGCTTGTACCTAGGAGTTTGGAGTATAGGTTTGAGATGGTTCTTGAGATTCTAATAGAGCTAGTCATTGTAAATTTTTTTTATTATGTTGTATTTCTATTGTAATTATAACTTCTTGTACTTGTAGCATCATATTTCATACATGCATTGTTGTAAATTAGCATTGGAAAATTTAATTCAATTGATTATTGTTATTATTATTATTATCCTATTTATTGTTCATTTATTTTTTGGTTATACTATTTTATGTTTTTTCATATTGATTTTATAGATGTGCTACTCTAATAAGATGGTATAGTCTCCCCATTATCATATCCTGAGACCCTCGCCACTAGTCAGCAGCCTTTGGAGTATTGGGAGATACACTTGAGGCGATGTGACCCACCATTATGGGTAATGTATTAGTGGTCCGTCAGGCCGGGATGCTACAAAGTGGTATTATAGGGGTTTTCTTTCCTTTTTCTTTCCATGTTTGGTTGGTAGATAGGATACTAGGAATGTGTTAAAACTTGGTAAATAGTTGTTTCTGGGATTGATCATCCCACCCATGAGGAAATGATCATGTGTCCAGGGATGGGATTATTATTTATATTGTTCATTATTATAGTTTATATAATTTCACCTTATGTTACTGGTGTATTTTTCACTGATTATTGATTTATAATGCTTATAATAATTACCCTTCGCATGTTATGGAAATTATGAAGTATCTCATGCATCTTATTAGGCATATAGGAATTAGAATTACATGCATATTCCACACCACGTTGTTGCATGTGTAGGCTGCTTGCTGTTTGAATTGTGTACCTTGAGTGCTATGCAATGATTATTTTTCTTATCATGCCTTTCTTGATTATATTCCATGATTCCTAATTTATTTAGCATTCCTTTCTTGTATATCATGATTCTATTATTATTATCATGATTCTGTGTTTACTTTTTATGATGGCATGCTAGTTCTGTTTGATATATATTGGTTTCATGGGATAAGTTTAGTGGTTGTGATTAAATGGGAACCAGTTTTCAATTATAAGGTGTATGGGTTCCTTATAAATGGGAAAATGTAACATGTATACTCAAATCTTATTTGAGATTTATATATGTTAAAAACCTTTGTTAAAATTTAAAAGTTGTTAGAGTTCAAATGCTAAAGTGAATTGGTTTTGTTTAATGGGAGTAAAATGCCAAACTATAAAGTGTATGTGCTCTTTATAGGTCGGCATATATCCACCCATATGATTGAACCATTATGTATAGTCATTTTATATTTTTAAATTCTTTCAAATGAAAAAGGGATGCATGAGTTTAAATTTTAATGTGGATTGGGTTTAGTTAAATGGGAGATAGACTACGGTCTATAAATTGTATGGGTGATTTATAGGATGGGGAATGGAAACCCATATAATCAAAACTTTTATATGACCATCATATATCATGAAATGATTTAAATATTATATTTGTTTAATTTTGATCTAAAATTAATTGGATAAGTTCGTAAATGCACAACTAGACTGAAGTAGGTCTATTGGGGAATGATTTCTATGATATAACCCATTTTCGTGTTTTAAAATTTCTATAATTAAAAAACTACTATTGGGTTTCTTTCTAAATAACTTAATTTGGATAAATTGAACCCTTGTAGGTCACCTTATTAGTTAAAAATGAATTTATATCATAAATTTCCTAACTTTTGATGGGATATAAATAAATGTTAAATATTTAAAAGGTAATTTTAATCATACATTCCTGTTATTTTGGGTGTTTTGTTTTAAACATTTTAAATTATTAAAGATTAAATGTGAAGTAATATAAGTGAATTAAAAATAGAACCTATAGAGATGATCTTTATTTAAACCCTTGTGTAAGGCTCATTCAAGTTTCTCTTGAGTTTCCTTTGAACAGAAATGTGTGCATTTTTTGTTGGCCTCTTTTTTTTAGTAATGCCTTATATGATCAGATCTTGAGCCAGTGAATTTTTTATTAACATGACATAATTATAGGGTTGGTGTCTGTACTTTTTTAATGGGATAGTCGTGGTAGGAAGCACCCTCAGAGTTTAAATACCTTGCTAAATCCTATGAGATTTCTGATTTTGGGTGCCTTTCAGGTGTCATTTTCCCTAGTAGGACTCTTTTTTTATATATGAAACACTTATTATAATGGGTGTTCATGTTTTTCTTATCCTTTGTTATGGGTGTGAGAATTGAGTAATGTTTAGTTTTAGAAGGTTAGAAATGCCTAGGACATGGTCATCTGCTTTCTAGGTCCCATGAGTCTGTTTATTTTTCTATTGTTGACTCAAGAGGTCACTAATCTATTCTATAGTCATGGGGAAATTCACTTTTGAGCTAGTTTTAATTCTGTATGGTCCATTAGATAGTTTAATACATAAGGTTGAAAATACAATGAGTAGTATCCAAGATTTTCCTTTTTCTTCTGAAATCTCAGTGTAGCATCCTTCGATATATGCAGTACTCATCAAGTTGTTAAATATTATAACAAACTGGTTGATTTTGGTGAAATCATTGAGGCTTGAGTGCTATTGAGTTCGGTCTTAGGTTATCTTTATAGTTGGTTTTCCTGGGCATTAAAGTAATCAAGGTCATCTCAATTCATGGGATGAATTATAGAGTATTGGGTGTTTTGACATGTTGGTCAGGTTGTTTCTCTATTTTATGCCAAATGCCTTACTTTTTCATTTATGTTGAATAGGATCTAGCACACTTAGTAGTGGCTAGTCTATCTCTTCTTTATATGAATAGGAAACTCCTAAGGTGGAGAGATTCATGTTAGTTATTTTAAACATTTTCTTATAGGTAGAAGTAACACAAATAATACGGACCATTTAAAAATAGTTGGTCTCGATTAAATGACTTTTAGGCTTGCAAGTTTTTAAATTTGTCAGTGCTTTCTTGGTAGTACAACTTGATGTAGTTGGTTGTGTATGAAACCTTTTGAAACACTATTAGTCTTAGATATACATTGGTGGTTGAGCTTTAATGATCACATGATTCCTTGGGTGGTTAAGGCTTATGATTGGTTAACGTTGGCACATCGGCATGTGAAGTTGAGCTTCTTTCAAAGGAATTAGATCAATAGTGATTTGACTAATCTTATTAGTAATCTTAAAACTTCTCTTAGTGTATTGTTCCTTGAGAGATGGGCATGTCCCCTATCTTGACATCATCTTTGATGCACTAAGAGAGTGTTAATCTTATTCCATGCTAAATATTTTAAAATATTTTTGGATTATTTGTTGTTATTATCAAGGCTTTGTTAGTCTTGATTGACCCTTAGGTTCCCAAGTACAAATTCCTTGGACAAACACTTGTACAATAACCATTTCCCTTTGAACTGATTGGCTGGAGGATTCCACTATGGGCTTAGTCAATGTTCTAATGTGGGTGTCTTGACCTTGTACCATCATCTTCTTGTAAATATGGAGTATGGACAACCCTATATTAGTTCCACATAGTCCTGTTTAAAGGAATCTGAAGTTATCCTAGGCTTTTTTTTGTCTCAAAGTTGATGTTTCAAAAAGGGTGATGATTCCAGTGTGATGGATCTGGGTTACCCCCTTATTCATTCTAGGGCATGATAGTTTAAAGGATCAGGTGATGGTTTGATCAAGGAATATCATCGGAGGTCATGGATGAGCCTCAGTGAATGTGATTATTATAAATATGTGATACCTTGGAAGAAGAAATTATTGTCCTGATCGTAATATGTCGGCCTTCTAATCTGGGCATCTTGGGAATGTTTAGTAAGAGGTGACTTGACTAGTTTTCCTCCTTCTACGATGTGTACAGTTATTTAAGAACTATTTAATTCATTCCATCAGGTTAAGGTGGGTATGGTTTTAAAAGGCCTGGTTATGTATTTCATAGAAATTGTGTGTGAATGGTTTTAGATTGGACTATCGAAATTTGACCTTTTCATTGAGTTAGTTCTTTTTTTTGACCTCATATGTGATTAGGTTTTCCCAGTTAAATAAATCATTCATGAAGCTTCACTATAAGGCTTAGAGACATGCTTTTTAAGGAAATTCTGACAGTGTAGGTGTCGTGGCCTGTAATTGGACCCTTTTTAATATTGAAGAATAAGGTGGGAAGCACCTTTAGCTAGATGTTTAATTATACGAATACATGATCATGTCTCTATCTAAGTGGACTCAGTTGAGATATGTTTTGGTGTTTCATTTAAAATATGAGTGTTGGCTCAGATTTTGAAAGCTTAAGTTCCATGTGCTTAAGGAATGCTTGGAGGTTCATTGGGATTTTTAAAACACAACGCAACCGTTAGAATAAAACTTCTCAACCCTTGTATGTTGGGTTTTTATGTAATTACCAAAGGCTTCTCGGAGATGACAAGTTATAATGATGGATGTTTGTAATGACACATGTTTTAAACTAGATAAAAATATAAGGGAATTTGAATTTTGGTGATTAATTTATGGTTTTTTTTTAATATGAACTTCAAAACATAATTATGAAAGTTGGAACACATTAATGTTTTCTTTTTGGAATTTTGTGAAGGCATGAGAGGTGCCTTATATGTCTCATTGAGTTTTTAAAGTGTCAAGGGCCCTAAATTCTATGTTTTTAGGGTCTAATGAGGGCGTGCAGTTTGTCTAAAACTATATGGCCCCCAGCCACAAGACCATACAACCTCTGGATAGGTGAATTTGTGAAGTGTACGATTTACGTGTGGTTTATCCAAACTATGAACCTATCCCATGTGGTTAGTTCTAGATTGACAGTATGCGCAAACGGTTGATGCACAGTTTTGATAACCATGCGACCCAAACTGCGAGATGTGTATTTTTTAAAAAAATTATATTAAATGAATTAAAACTAAAATAAAAAAACTAAACCTAAGATACCCCTCCCCCTTTTAATTTTAGTGATCATCCCCTAGAGTTCTCAGTTTTACGTGATATCCTTCTCCTCATATCCCTCTTTATCTGATGATTCGACCCAGATTTTCTCTAGTTTCTTGGCCGATGACTTAGGGTAATACCCTCATATCCCTCCTATTATCATGGTTGGGAATTTTTCTCTTTTTCATCACCCAACCTATCTATTCTGAACCTTAGTTCTAGGGTTGGTCCATTTTTTCATCTTTTCCACCATTTGTAGGGTATGTGGTGGAACTCTCGGGTCATCCTCTTGGGTGTTTCAACATCCACAACTGATGGCGAAGTGATTTGGGATTTTTTTAGTTCACCAGGCATCATTTTTGGGTAATTTTTCTTCATTTCGTAAATAATACTAAATTTATAAATGGGGCTTTGGTATTATTTGAGTTTATAGTAATTTTCTTAGGTATGTTGGGCCTTTTGGTGTTAGATTTGGGTTGTCATTTTCAAAGGCAACTAAATATTTATTCATAGGTAGGTATATATATGTGTGTGTAAGTTCCCCTATTATATGTATATTCACCCATGGCGGTGAATATATACATAAGGGGCTAGGTGTTATTATGTATATATAAGAAAAATTCATAGGGGTGTAAGTGAGAATGGGAATATGAATATATAATCATATATGTAAGGATCCCCTTATACATATTCATGGTTATGAAAATCTGTGCATAGGAGCTAGGTGTCCTTATGTATATGAAACGTTTTATATTCTTGGAGGTAGGAAATAGAATTTTCTATTGTTCATCAATGAAAATGTCAAGAGCCTAAGTGTTCAGCTTGGTTCTCTCCCCTTTGAGGTAGAATCCCATTCATTTTCCCTTTTAGTTTAATAATTATTTAATAAATATATTTGTTTCACCTTAGTTGTTTATTAATTAGTTTTGTATGAGTATTATAATAAATGTTTCTTTAAAGTGAATGGGGCTAGGAATTTAGTATTTGATGCATGCTTATTCTTAAATGAATTTTTTAAATAACAATATCATATTTTTATAATAAAACTCCTTGAATAATGTGAGTTTTATTCTAAAAAAATTATTTATTTGATATTTAATACATTCTTGGACATATTACATTGATTTTCTTTATTCCTTGATTTCATTATTGAAATAAGTCTTGTTTAGTATGTGGCCTCTTTTCATGTTCCAAATGGATTTTCCCTACTTTTGTTTAAATGATTACCAAACCAAGGAACCCCCTCTAAATTGATGGCCCAAATTTTTATTGGAATTCCCCATATATGTAGTTACCCTTTTATAATGACACATCATAAGTGCTCATTGATATTTATGAATTGGTTTGTCATGTTTTAGTAATTTAAATGGTATGTATTAATGGTTTATCATTTTCATGATTTGATTGACTTCCTTGAATGAATTGAATGGTTAATTTGAAATAGAATTTCATAGGGTGTTATGACCACACCTCTTGGGTTAATTTAATAAGCATGTATTATATCAATTTTTATAATTGTAATAACCTTGATTATAATGGGTTATTTAAATTCAAAGAATGAGAGGTATTTCCTCATGGATTTATTTATAAATATGATGATGCTTTTATATGGGATTGATAAATGTAAGGAATGAGAGGTATTAACTCATAGATGTTTATGATAAATATAATTATGTTTATTTATAGAGGTTTTTATATGATGGTAAGAGTTCATTTGAGTATGGTGATACCACACTCCCTTACTTCGGGTGTTGATCATGGGGTCTCACACTAGTGATACTATATGGACGATGGGCTTTACGCGCCATGATCCCTGATAAAGTTATGCCATGGTGGGTCAATCACCACCCCAAGTGATGTGGTATAAAATATCTCACTCTATCAATATGTATGGAATGTACCTTATTGCATGAGCTTTTAAGAATGTTAGACTGGTCTTGGATATGGGAGTTATGCCCTGGTCCAGCCAGCACTAGTATTCTAGGTATATGGCCATTAGGCTTCTACATGCACTTGGTTTATATAGGTGAATGAAATATATAACTAAACTATATATATATATATATTAATATATATATATATAGTTACTAGTCATACATTCTTTCCAGTAGTATTATGAAGAAGGTAGAGTTGGTCAGGTGTCCAATAAGAACCTGAGTCGAACTGTGTTATTATTTCAGTACTATTTATTATTTCATATTTCATGCACACTACTTAATTTATATTTCACAAAATGGGTTGTGTTATACACCCTAGGTGAAAAACTACATATATATATATCTTACACCCTTTTTGAGAAATCATTGCACTAGGGTACCCGAGTAGACCTTATGTGTGTAGGACCATGGTTGATTCCTTGTGCTGATTTTCTAGTACATGGGAGTTTTAAGAAGAGAACCGAGCTGGAGCTCGACATGATTAGTGAGATAGTCATTGGAAATTTTTTCTTTTATTACATTGTATTGCTATTATAATTCTTACTTATTATACTTGTACCATCATCTTTCATACATGCATTATTGTAAATTGGTGTTTCCACTTTTATTCAGTTAATTATTATTATTCTTTCACTACTTGTAATCCCTTTATTTAATACTTCCACAATTGTATGTTTTTTCATATTGATTGTGCCATTGTTCTACTATGATAAGATGATATAGTCTCCCAACTATCACCTTATGAGACCCTCACTACTAGTTGCAGCCTCTGGTATATAGGGAGATGCACTTGAGGCCATGGGACCCACGAATATAGCTACTGTATTAGTGGTCACTCGAGCTGGTATGTTACTAGGGTGCTATGATTCCATTATATAGTGGTCATGTAGTAAATTAAATGTTTCATTATAATAGGTTGAATCAAAATATTAATATGGAGAATATACTTCTTTATTTCATTGAATTCACTTTATAATTCATTATATTCTAAGTGAGAAATACATTTCTTCTTAATCATTAAGATATAACTTCATTTTCATACCATTTTTTTGACAAAATAGCATATGATTCATATAAATCCTTGAAAATATTTTATTTTTTGAAGATTACATTGAGGTGGAATTTTTATGATGATCTTGATCTTATCATGGATGATATTGATACCTATTTACCGGATAATAAAGATTAAAAATTTCTATAGGTTACCTTAAACCCTCACATTAGGGGGTTCATATATAAGTTTCCTTCATAAAAAATCAATAACCCATTTTCATGATCTTTGAGATAGTACTTCCATTAGTTGAATTTTATAACAAATTAACTCATGTATCACTCCATCATCCTTCTAATGATCGGCTTAACGATGTATTTTATTTCCCACTAGTAGGAATCTACCATGTTCATCATGCCAAAGTTCATCACCTAGTAGCAGTATATTCCTTAGTGTTCCCATAATATAGTATCCACTTTATCATTAGGGAACATTTATAATTTTATTATATATTGATTATCCATACATGAAGGATAATTATTAGAAATTGGATAATACATTATTTGTAAACTCTATAATAGTGTCGGGGATTTTTTCCTTTGGTAAATGGTGGTTGAGGTCCTAATATTTGGTGAAATATCTAATTTTCCTTTATTCTTATATCCTTGGAGAATACTATAAATTAATTTAGTTTATTAAAATTCCCTAATGATTTTCAACTAATCAACTTTATAACTTCTTCTTCAACCATGGCATCAAGGGAGGGATGCATCCTTTTAAGTTCTAACTTATTTCCAATATCTAAAAAGGTATGAACAAGCCACTGGATGTTGAACTAGGGATAAAACCCTTAGATATTCATATTATTTGGTGAAAATATATGGTAGTGATTTCTGAATAATTAAATACACTACTATTTTCCATCGAGATGCATGGTACCACTAATTAACATCATCCTTGGATAATCCTCGTTATCATATTTCACCAATATCAGCTCAAAAACTATAATGGAATCTCATTATTCAAATGATGGAGGGGATTATTCTAATTCCTCTTAATCATAATCTTGAAGGCTAATAGGAGGATATGGTTCCTTTAGAACAAGTTTCTATGAAGTGTTATAATCCTCTAGTGTGGAGAAGGAATATTTGGAATTAGATTCAAATCAATAAATTTCCACAAAGACCATGTTGTTCGAGTTAATGTAACATATCCAATGCTATATTTTTTGGTTTAGACCACCTAACATGTTTACGTTTTGTGGAATGGTCCACTAGAAGTTGTTGAATCTTGTTCATTTTTATAACTAATGGAAATGATAGTTATCAAACATGGGATAAACCATTGAGTTCATAATGAAATATTTCTTAATAGGACTCAAAGGAAACTAATAATCGTATGAGTAACATGTGATATTTGTATGTTAAATTTATATTGGAAAGATGAAATGATTTCTAAGGTATTGGGTTCTTTTATTCCAAATGGTGGATTAGAATAAAAAAACTATTCTTAATGGAATACTAAATATCCATTGAGGTGGATATCAAGTAATTGAAACCACTAACATGCATGGCCCCTTTGATTTGGGGATTATTTCTATCTTTTTTATAAAATTAAACAAAAAGTTAGTTAATTTATAATGAGATATAGGTAGCTAGATAACCATGTATCACCCTTATTCGAACACTAAAATCATATATAACTTACAAGATATATAATGATGGGACATCTATATATTGGTTGATCCATGCCCTTCCAAGTATATTATTTAAAGTGGTGTCTTATGAGACAACCATGAATTCAGAAATGGATAAAAAACTATAAGATAAGGAATTTTGGTGGATATTTTCATGAAACTTTGGCACTATAATTTCATAACAAAAAATAATCATATTCAATGGTTCTATAACAATATATGTATAACCCAACTTTTACAAAATCCAGATTGGGATGAGAATTTCCCTAAATCCAATGTACACTAAAAATTAGTGTACATAAATTCAATTGAGATTTTATGAGTCATAGAGTGATAATATATATCCTTGTTTTATTTTACACACATATTCTCAATAGAAGTACATGTCTTCCTAGAATCCCTCTCATTATCTTTCCCTTATATGGTATATTTTAACACTGTACAATTTGGTCTAAAACATGAGAGGTATCTCTATGTCCTTAAGGATGGAATCTTGAGTTTCCTTTGATAGATGCAATAGATCAAAGATTATTTGAAATACTGAGATTTTTTATGAGTCCTTGATAACATCATACTTCCAAGCTATGGTAATGTTTTTGTCCATAATAGTCTATCCTTTTTGGGAAATTTGGAGGCCTCATATGGAAATAGTGATGGAATGTGGGTGGAATAATTCAAATTCTACTATTGGTTGAGTGGTTATGGAAGTAAATTCTATAGTTATTGTTGATTTAAAATCTCAAATGATGGAATTTGATGTTGTACTACACTAGAAAATGGTTCTGTGAAGATCCATTGATGTTGATCATATATTAGTGCTTGTATTCATGTCTCAATGGCATAAAATAATTTATGGGATAGTTCCCATAAATTTTTTCTTTCTAAATGGTAATTATACTATAACATGAGAGAAAAAATGAGGGGGTCTTGGAGGAGCTGTCCAACATGAGTCATCTCAAGGATCAAGAAAGGGGATTAACTCTTTGATTATACTAACATAGATATATTTTTGTTCTTAATAGGAATATTCTTCTACTATATCATGGGTAATGGAAAATCCTCCCAAGACTTTGGGTGATTAATCCATAAGGGTTCACACTAATATTGGAACTATTTTAGGATCCTAATATACCATATAATATCAAAATAAGATACTTTTATAATTGGAGATATATGAAGTTCATTGTATCATTGGAGGGGAAGAACCGGTGATAAAGGTGTTAAATAATTCAATCATAAATAAATAACCCTATGGATTTTATAGATCCACCTTTAGGATAAACTAAAATTATATGTTTATGATATATGGTCCATGACGATATAGAATAAATGATGGATGGCCTCCGCTCCCGAGGCTTCCCCCGATGGTGGATCACGAAGATGACCTAGATCTCCCATGGAGGCTGTCATGTCCCCTCCTCCCGCAGCGGGGGGAGGGGTTTCGTCGTCCTCTGGTCTCACTACGCAAAGTGGTAAGTCTGATTCTGGTTTCTTCATGCCTGAGGTACAGGTAGCACCGAGGGTTCCGGGATGTGTTTCTGGTCATCCCATTGTTCCAATCTCTGTTCGAGAGTTTTCCGAAGCATCATCGATGTTTTCCACAGCCTTAATCACAAGATTTGTGCAGCGACGTCCATTGATTGAGGATTTTGGGAAGACGGTGAATGAAGATTGGGGTTTGAAGAATCAAGCGTCGGTCGGGATCTTCGGGCCTCGGCAGATCCTCATCATCTTCTTTGATGAGGATGATCTGGGTAGGGCATGGTCTAGATCAAGGAAAGCCTCCCCGTTTCATCTTCTTCGGTGGTCTTTTGACCATCATTTGAACCGGGATTCCCCAAATCTTGCCATTTGGCTGCAACTGCCAGGACTCCCCCTCCCATTTCAGAACTCCGGGCTTCTGAAGTCGATAGGCAATTCCATTGGACGCTTCATTTGCACTGATTAGAGGACCGCCTCCATGGGAAATCCTGCATCCGCACGAGTCTGTGTGGAGATGGATCTTTCAAAGATTCCACCTGGAGTTGTCTGGATCGTGGTGGAGGGTGAGTACAGGTATGCACAAAAGATTTGCTATGAGTCATGGATGCCTTTTTGCTCCTTCTGCCATAAGCAGGGGAACGGGATGGATGTCTGCCGCAAGAGTGGACTAGCTGGATTGCCAGTGGAGGCATGCACAGTGGTGGTCGATCCTGCTCCAGGTGCAAAGAAGGATGATGAAGTTCACCCCTCTAATGATCTGGCTATTGCTGCTATTATGGAGCAGGGAGTGTCAGTAGGGGAATTGATGAATGGAAACTCTCTGAATGTTGGATTCAGTCAGGTTCCAGTGGATGATTCTAGGGAAATTCAACTGGACAACATTGGTCAGGCTGTGATCCGGCTTGGAGACTCAACTTTGAATGAGTGTACCACATCTATGAATGTGATAGAAGATCCAGATCTCCAAAAGTTAAATATGGCAGGAGCTACAAAATCTGGATCCAAGGAAAAGCATGAAGTGGAGAGATCAAATAATGACTCTCAGTACACTGGCAGGGGGTTTGCTCTGATGCAGGATATCACTAAATCTATGGAACCGGTGTCTGAACAGAAAAACACACCTGATTTCCTATTGCAGGTAAATCATCATGAACAGTTGAATTGTTCTAAAAACAGATTTGCAGTGCTGGTTGATGCTGGAGAAAATGAGACAAAGGAGCATGAAGTGGCAGAGGAAATTATAGAGGAAGATGACCATGGTACTCTGGACAGAATGACAGATGAATGCAAAAGCCCCTATGCTGATGACCCAATCAAGACACCTCAACTGGAGGGTGGGAATGATGGCAGTGTTAGCCCTCCTATGGCCCATAAAAAGAAGTGGGGGGATAGATCTGATTGTGAAGAAGAGCTCCACAGTCACAAAATATCCTACAGTGATGCTGTTAAGAATAGAAATCATGAGACCCTGAGCAAGGAAGTGGAAGAAAAAGCTCAAAGCAGGAGGAAGCCACGGAGGGACTATTCGAACCTTCCCAAACCATTGGGGACAAGGTCAACATACAAGAATGTTGGGACCCTAGAAAATGTCTTTGCAAATGGGAACAGTGGAAAGGAAAGGGAAGGGCCCCCTAAGATAGATAAAGGGCCCAATGGGAAATGGCCAATCAAGGAGAAAATGTCTGCAGAAATGCTTAGAAAGAAAAACATGTATCTTGAGATGATGCGATAGTACGAGTCTTCTGAATGGGAGTCAGCTGATCCTGGTGATGAGTTATCTGATGATGGGGAAAGGTATGCGTATGGTTTTGATGTAATGTAACATGTATTTTTTCTTCTATCCTTACTTTCACTTTTCCTTCAATAAATTTACAGGACCAGGCTTTTGCCTGGTTCAGACTTTCCTGGTATATGGTCCATGACATTATTAAACCCCTGGTATGTTGAACATAGTATAAGATACTGGATGATGATAGGGTATGCATCAGTAGGTTACTCAATTAAAATATCTGTATATATACCATAACATGGATCAAATAATTAATGATAGACCAGGATTGGATGGTTTGTTTTAGAAACTTGTGTTCTATAAAATTGTTTGGATAGTTATTTAGGTCAGCCACATATAACATTTGATTGTCTAGAATCTTGAGTAGGATCTTCTATATGGTATTGATGAAGAAGCTGAGAACATTCTCATACAAGAAGGACTAGATCTTTTTCATATTTTCAAGGGAATTACTACTTTTCCTTGATGGGTTCCTACATGACATTCTTATCACTATTTTGTACCTAAAATTCAATGTAATGTGGTGGATCTTGAAGCTAGATTAGAATATGAGATAACTTTTACATTATATTAGTTATTTTATTTCTCTTATTCTATCATGTGTGTTTGAGAGGAATTGGATGATATCATTTCATGTTATATCACATGGCTCCCAATTGGTGCTAATAGATCCTGGTAAATTATCAAAATCATCAATGATACTTCAAGGTGTTATGGTTTGGGGATATCTCTCCCCCCATGATATTCTCCAAAAAAAATCCCAACTACATCATTTAGGTAGGTAGAATGTTGATAGGGTATTCCAAATCCTTCAACCAAGAAATAAATTTCGTGAACCATTTATTCTACTACTATTTCCATTTGATGATTTCTATGAAACTCTTCTAGTAGAAGGTGGATGTTAAAAAGTATATAAAATACTTATGAAAATACTAGGATCTCATGATAGATCCTGTAACTTAGATTGTTTTACTAAAAATGGTTGTTTCATCCAGATAATATATGAAGAAACAACTCTTTTTTAACTTTTATTTCTTTAAGGTTCACAGCATATGACCATACTGATAGGAAAAATGGGAATTGTGCCTCTTTGCATCAAATATTCCATTAATTGTGGTGAATATTATACTACTAAAATTTATAAGTAGTGATAGGGTCCCCCCACACTTTAACACCTTGAGATGTTAGTATGAATTAGTCATTAAATAAATTCTATGTTGAATATATTTATGCACAAACATCATAGAACTAAATTGAACCTAGATATATTTTATTTAGATATAATATTACCTTTTAAGATAAACATTAACACATTATGATAATTGAATAATATATTTCATTATGAAATCTATAAGGCCATTAAAACAAAATTTTAATAAAAATACCATGAAAATGAAATAATTATCCTCTTTATTTTCCATGAAGATCCTACCCACCCTTATAATTATGATAAAAAGTTAAAATAACAGAAATAAAATATTTATTTTCATGATGAAGTTAATGAATAGTATGATTGACTCTAAGAATATATGAAATTTATTATATGGTAATATAATATGACTTTTGGATATACAATCATGGAAAATATTTTCATCGGATATATAAACATTGACTATATAAAATAGGTAAGTTATATAAATGATAAAAATATAATAATTAATAAATTCTTAATGAAATAAAAAAGAAAATTTCAATTATAATATTTTATAATCATACTTCACATACTGTTATTATGATTGTTGTAAAAATAATAAAGAATGATTTTATAAAATAATAAAATTAAAAATTAAATTTTAATACAAAATTATTGATAAAATTGAATTTTTAGAAAATAAATAATTTTTTGAGAGGATTTTATAAAATTTATTTGATGTAAAAATGGATTATCTTTCAATGCATTTTTTTGTTTTATTGTGTATTTTTATTAAAATACGTTAAATAGATGACTTTTAATGATAAAAATAATAAAATGATTCAATGTATGAAAAAATATATCAACACTAATATATTTATTAGTTGATATGAAATTGGATTAAGAACAATTAATGATTACAAATTAATTTTTCTAAAAAAATATTTCATCCATATATTTTATATTTTCATTTAAAAGATAAATTTAATATATTTTAAAATTTAATTATATTAAATGGAGTATAAATTTATAGTTTAAATATTACAATTAGGTATTATTGTTAATTTACTTTTTAGCTATAAAAATAATTTAATGATAAAGAAATTAATTTACAATGGAAAATGTAAAATAAGGTAAAAATGATCAAACTAAGCTGTAAATAAATAAAATGTAATATCCAAAACTATAGAAACCTAGGACTAGTAGTTATATTAAAGTATTGTTAAAAATTACAAGTTTTATTCGAGGAGTAGATAGTTTAGTTGTTTTGAAAGACCAAATATGTACATATGTATCACATGAAAAAAATAAGATTCAATATGAAAATATTGAGAAACACGATTATCATTTCAATCATATCCCATAAAATCACACGTTATCCTCCACTAGTTTTCCAAGGGAAAGAAAAAAAGGGTAAGATTATATAGTTAGTAAGGAATAACATTCAATGGAATCCTACATACACCAAACATAAAATAAGCAATATGGAAAGAATAAATGAACAACATGATGTAATAATTAACCGAAACTAAGGTCATGTTATATCCATCATAATAAAAGAAAACACGGATAAAAATAACAATTTATACTATAATGATGGAATAAATCTTTTCAAACATTAAAAACATTCTACCAATTATTTGTTGTAAGACTCTTTTGTTATATTCAAGACAGTAATTAAGACATTATCATATTATATTAAGATGGATATAGAAAAAAAATACTTCAATCTTCTCATGGGACATGTAAATCTAGGAAGGTTCCATATAATTTTGGACTCCACCCATCACTTATTTATGTCCAATGAATTTACTATAATTGTCATCAAGACCATTCATAATATTCCATGAGTAAACTGTTACTAAAAAAACATGGTTATCCATATAATGAGATACAATTATATCAAATACTTACACATTCAATATAATAATGTGGATGTCTAGGAAAACATCCATTAATAAACATGTAAGTCATAGGGTATTAGCAAAGTATCTTGAAGTATACTTATGAAAGTAATGTAGTGTCAAGGGTACTTAAAACATGTTAAGCTATACATGTATGATAAAAATTAGATTCAATAGATTTAATTTATAGGATACCAAGGAAATGGTATAAAAAATACTTCATTGTGGCTTATTATGAGTATGTAAATTTTCTAAATCATATTACCTATGAGCATCTCTATAGGTGTATAGTATTATTTCCACACATTTTAAGGACCTAGCATTAAACATTACTTAATATTGAGTTTTTATAAAAAAAAATCATTTTCTTACATTCTTGAGCATCATTATGGGATAGATATTTATATAATTATGTCATAAATCCTCAAAAAAAATCTATGAATTACATGTTCAATACTCACTCTTCATATGAATTTATCCCAAAATAAAAAAATTTAAAATAAAACATATTTTCCACCATCAAAATAATTTATGATTGTTAAATAGACTTATTTTTTATACACATCCTTAAACCCTATGAAAATTATTTAAAAATTATAAATGAACACAAAAAGTTCTCTAATGATCATAAAAAAGAATAAATTCATTAGTCCAATGAAAAACAAGCAAACCAATAATTTTTTACCTTTTTGAAATATTTTATGAGCGTATGAAATAAATCATATCCACATGAAAAATAAAAACCTTTTTTATCAAAGGAAGACATTAAAACTCATATAATTTAAATAGAAATCCCATTTAGGAGACTTAGAGCATTATATTTACAACCCAAATCAGAAATAACTAGAGCCTAGTTAAATTCTTAAGAGAAACCACATCGATTAACTCCCTATTTCATTCCATTAAAGATAAGAAACATTACACAATGTATTAGAGATCTATAGTGGGTCTTACTAATTATATAATTTTTATGATGATAACCTATCATATAAGCTATATCAGGCTCACATGTCATATAAGATGTATCTGTATCACCCATTATATAAGATATATTATGATCACCTATTAATCATGTATATTTCAATATTACCATATCAAAAATAAAAATAAAATTTTATGAACCTGTAATCATAAAAACCTTGAATTGTTTTTTGAAACCCATATACAAAAAAAATGTATCAAAATACTCTTTCCATTTAAAAAATATTATAACTAAAATACCCAAAAAAAGTTAAAGAGTGTTTTTTGAATATAACATGAAAACCCATAAATGAATACCAACATAAAATAATGGATATAGAGGAAGTAATAAAACATTTATGTCATATATGTTAAAATAGTACATTAAATTTGTAATTTTGTAAATAAATTCAAAATGGTCTATAAATAATTCCTCTTCAAAACCTTTAAAATAAAGTCAAAAAAGACATAAAATTTCCTTTATAGTTAATTTTTCACTATATAAATACATATAAAGATGAATTTTAAGAATATTTTCATAGAAGAAAGATATTTTGAAAATAAATTGTTAAAAAATTAAAATGAAGGTTTTCATGTAATGTACCCTTTACCTTTAGTCTGATTCACCACATATATTTTTTATCATCATCCTCTTAAAAACAAATTATTTTTGTTACACATTAATCCCATGAAGGTAAGTATTTTACCCCTACCAATACCTATAGAATAAAGGGGGGATTAATGGAAGATATTTTAGAAGGACATGGATGATCAAAAAGGCATTTGATGTGTGATGAAAATTGGATAGGAGGTTCCCTTTTAAAAGAGTATAGAGGAGAACACTTTGAATTTCATAAAGTATAAAATTAATTTAAATTATTTTTAAAAGGAAAATGGATCCAAATTGATGTAATTCAATTATTATAAGAGGATGAGTCAAAATAATTTCATCTAAATGAAAATTAGGCATGTTTAGTTGATTTTTTCCCCCTTATCATTTTGTTTTAACCCTCGGTTAACCCTTTTGGAAATTACCATGATAACAATGTTTTTTATTATTTATTGGTTATGATAGTAACTATAAAAGAAACAAAATATTCAATAAATTTACCTTTGATGATATTTTTAATCACTTTCCAATCACTTGGATGAATATAGGATTTTTAGAAATTCTAAATCATTAATAAATATTGTAATTTTTTGGAGTTGTCCATTTAATTTGACATTAAAAAAATTACATAGAAGGAATTATAATATAATCCTTTAAAAGCTCTATAAAATTTTATATTTATCTATAAAATTAGTTTAATATAATAATTTATGAAAATCTTATTGCTTTTAATATTTATAAATGTATTTATTTGTTTATTATATTAATTGAGTAAATATTTTTTTGGCATTACATAAGATTTTAAGGTAATTATATCATCACTTAAAAAATTAAATAATTATAAAATGACAAAAATATAATTTATCATTAAAATTAAACTTTAGTATTTAATATGAATTATTTTTATCCCAATCACAAAATATTATAGATATTAAAATAAATAGAGTGATATTTTTTACTTTTTCATTTTCTTAAATATTATAAAGTTCAAATTTAAAAAATGTAAAAATAGTCATATATATGGATAATGGATTATTATGGATTAAATAGACTCATTAAATTAAATAAATCAAGTTTTAGGGTCATTCTAGTGACCTTGTCATATTATTTTTACTTTTAATTACCAGATTTTCACTTACCGTGGTGATAAAAATTACTAAGTTTACTAATCCTAATGAAAAAAAATAAAATAGATCTATTTAAAAAATTTAGACCTAAAAATAAAAAAATTTGAATCCATTTTTAATTATACAATTTAGAAACTTGGTAGAAAGTAATTAAAAATTGTACCTGCAAAATTCTACAAAAAGATGTGTTCTGAAAATTGCATTTTATGTATAAAAACGTTTTTCTGCCACATTGAAGTATAAAATTGATTATAAATACCGTAATTGGATTATGTTTAATCATAAGGATATAATGAAATTTTTATATTAAAAAAATATAATTTTTATCTGTAAATATATTAAATGAAAATATAGTTTACAATTAAGATCATTGTTTTCATCTATTCATTGAAAAATAAATGTTTTCAGAAAATTATCAAAAATTAACCCTAATATAAACTTGATGTTATGATTTCAAAATTGATATTGTTTTTATAAAGTAATATTTTATATGTTTCAGATATTGTTTATAATATTCACTCTCAAAACTTCAATAAATAACATTTTTTTAGAAAATTTTTTATTAATTAAAAAATGATGTTACAATAAAATATTGAGTTTTTATTTCCTAATAATTAAAAAATAAATATCTATTTAAAAGTAACATTATTTAAAAATATCATAAGACATTTAATCCTATTCATAATCTCCAATTATATTTCCAGGTTAAATAGTTCATAGTTTAATAATAACATCATGGGTCATTTTTGCTCGGAGTTGTGTATCTTTTATTCTATTGAACAAAGGTTTTCTTTAAAAAATACTTATATATTACATTCTCCCATGACTATTTTATAAATTTCATCCTTTCCAATAGTTTTCAAGATGTTTAATCAACGTATATGAATTTAATAATATCTATAAATAAATCCCACATTATAAAATGGTTAATAAAACACCCTCCTTGAATGAGAGAAATGGAAATACGAAGTTAATCTCTAATAACACTTACAAGGTTATCAAACAGAAGAAATATAGTGGGAAGTAGAAACATGGATATGTAGGATAATGTAAAACCCATATAATTATAGAGATTGAAAGAGACCATTGATCATAATAATATGAATGTTTATGCAAAATTTATCATTTACAAAACCATAAACCAAAGATAAGTGAAAAGGACATCGATTCATCAGAAAAGAATAAAAAGGGATTATATTTTCTTTTCAGGATACTTTTTTTCAGGATACTTTTACTGAATGTGAGGAATTAATTTTCTATCAAGAGTTATAATATATGGAAATATACATAATTGAAAAGTAATATTTCATTCATTAAACAATTTTTCCCACAATATCATATTTTTCTATGAATGATGAGTATTAAAGATAAATGTTTCTACCTAGATAACTAGAATAAACCTCTAATAGACCACATAGCATGAATGGATCGAAGGCCTTAATTTTTATTGATTTTTGATAACCCCCCTTTCAAGGGATGAGGGGGAACCCTTAAAAGGACTGTAGGCTCAAAGATTACATGGCCCGTAGGCTTAAGAGATTACATGACCCAATGGTCTTAGGGAATTCTACCAGACTATCTACAAGGAACTACCCCTCCCTAGCATCTTCATTATGATAATAGCTCTCCACCATCGCATGGCCATCTGGGTAGGCTTCCCATGCAAGAATAGGCTGTTCCTGATGGCATAGCCATACCCTCTCATTCTGACAAATCCATCTGGTTCTACTCTGGTGAGTGCACCGGCTCTGAATCCTCTTCTGGGGCAATTCCTTTTTTGTTGTGTGTCTGGGGTAACTGCATGTGGCCTGAAGGCCTTGAGGTATCCCAAAGGCCTTAAAGGTGGCCTGAAAGCCCTACTGACTCGAAGGCCTGGGAGGATCGAAAGCCTTAAGGACTCCAAGCCCAAACCAGGAGCCCAAGGTGAATAGTTCCAGCTACTATAGTATCGAACATTACCAGCTATAGTAATTGCTACAGTACCGCCCCATGTGCAGTCATCCTACATTTCTTGCTACAGTACTTCTCTAGTACCTAGAAATATGCCTCTACCTGGTTTTGAACCTGAGTCTTGTGGATGCACTTAAGGATACCTCACCAAATAGGATAAGGCTCATGTTCTCTAATGAACCACATAATTCCACAAAAGGATAACAATAAATTCAAATTATCATTATACATTTAAAAATGGTTAGAACTAGATATGATTATTCCAAAAAAAACATTATATGAATAAATAATACATTAATACAAAAAAATTATCAGTAATACCAAAAGTTCAATATTAATTTTTCTATAAATAAATATTCTTAAAATACATCAAAAATATTCTTGGGTATGATTGAAATGCACTGATTATAATTCTTTACCATGTATTCATACAATAAAATTTAAATATTTATCTCCAAATAACATCAGTCACTCTAAAAATTTATATATCATAGTTATTTACTCAGTATGATATTATAATCATTTATAGAAATAACCATAATTGCCATAAGTCTACATTAAAAGTATATTTCCATCCATGAGATAATTCATCATGTGATCTTCAAATAAAATCACATTAGATTTTGTTTACATTTATCATATATAGTTTCTCAAAAAATATAGTGACCTTCTTCCGAAAAAACATTCCCCAAATATTCACAAAAAGAATTTTCAGTCCCATATTTATTTATACAATAAAATATATGTTCCAAAAAACATAATATTTATTTTTCAATCATTTTACATAATTCCATAATAAATAGTACATCACATAGTCTAGTGATATGAATTGAACCTTTTTCTCCCTTCAGTTGTGTGTGCAAACCCCACAACCATACCAGATGTGATGGGTTATTGGCCAACATGAATGTTTTCCTTTATAAAAACTATATTTATATAATTAATATGAAATTAAAAAAAATATTATACACATCCACAGTTATATAAATAATCAGAAAAACATTTTATAATCTTTGAGGTTTTCAATACATTTTATTTTTCTACAAAATAAAATAATATTTATTGCTTATTATTTAATTAATTTCAACCCCATATTAACCCAAATTATTATTTATCGCATTTTAATATATACATTTTTGAATGTATCAAAAAAATCACCATTTATCTTCACTTCTTTTCAATGGTATCGATTTCATCTAACATATGTTTCCTAATTTTGAAAAATAAATATACTATAGAGTAATCCTAAAGTGTTTCATGATTCTCATAATAATTAGAATATATAATAATATCATTAATAAAATAACACTACATTATAATTATGGAAAATCAATACATAAACACATCCTTCATTCAACTTCCTCTATAAATCATTAACCATTCATTTTCATCTTATTCGTTAATGTTTTATGAAAAAATAATATGAAATTTGTCCTTATGATTTTTGAATATCAACCAAATTTTGTTTCATACATAGAGCATAAGAAAATAATTCATACCTTAAATCCAAACATCGTAGTATTCTATTATATTATTGATATCCTCTATATCATTAAGCATAATGTCCATATCTTTTTAAAATTAAGATTCATGTCCTTAGTAGTATTTCCCCTGAAAATTGAGATGGATGAGTTTATATTTTACAATAAAATAAAAAAGATAACATTATCTATAGTAATTTTGGGGAAATAAAAATCTATTTTATATATCAAATAGTTTCTTTCAGGATATTTGGATTTTCAAAATCCTTTCAAAATAATTTGAAAAATATTTTTCCATGATAGTGATGATTAAATGATATTTAAGGGATAAAAAGGTTGTTTATGATCCTTTTACTTTAATATTGATAAATGATAATTAATCTATAGAAATTAACATAATTAAAACATGAAAGTAATTATTACATGTTAAAATAAAAATGGTCTTTGTAATGGATGTAGATATAGAAATATGTTAACCTTCAAATCCTCTATAATTAAGTTGATTATCTTTATAAATTCAATTTATAAATATAAAAATATTTCACTTTAACATAATCACCACTATGGTTATATGATACAACTAACTTATGACTCCAAACCAATATATTAACCCCTAAAGTGCTATAAATCTTTTAATTGTACACTTATAACAATATCCTAACTTATAATGTTGTCTAAATCTTCCCTTGTATAACAACTATAAGGTTTCATCCTTAAATATCACATAATCTTTAGTTTTTTCATTAATTCATTTTCTTACATTATGGAGGATCATTAGAATTTATATTTTTGGAGAATTATTTCAAAACTCTTATATAATAAACCCATACATTTCATGTTCAAAATGTACTCTTAGTATCCATTTTTCACAAAATACAAAAAAAACTTAAAACAAAACATGATTTTATTGATGAAAAAACATTATTATTGTTCACTTGAGTTATTTATTATTCATATTAAACCTTAAACCCTATGAAACATATTTAAAAATGTGTAATGACCATAAAAATATCTATTAGGATCTTAAAAATAATAAATCTGTCACTTTAGTGGAAAACATAAAAAACCATAAAATTTCATTCTTTATCAAATAGTTTTTGATCATATGAAATAAATCATATCCACATAAAAAACATACCCATTTTACCTAAATTTAAACCTTTAGAACTCATATAAAGAAATTAGAAACTCCTTTTTGGTGATATATAGAATTATATTTATAACATATGCGAGAAATAGGAAGAGACTAGTTAATTCCACAAGAGAAAACACATATTTTAACTCCCTCCATAATTAATTTAATGAAATGGAACATTATCCAAATAATTAGGGAGGCATAATGGGTTTCACCCATCATATAAGCTGTACCGAGATCACTTTTCCTATAATCTATATCAGGCTCACCCGTCATAAAAGTTTCATCAGGCACACTTATTGTATATAATATATCAAGCTAACCTTTTCATCATATATAAGTCTCAAATAATAAATCATTGAATAAATAATTTTATTATTTAAACCTTTTCTCATAAAACCCTTTAAACTCTTTAATTCTCTTTTGAAAAATGATTTTGTTTATCAAAATACTGTTTTGTTTCAAAAAAATCATTTACAAAACCAAAATACCCATTATAAAGTAAAAACATGTCTTCATTGAAGATAATATGAAAACATGTAAACAAATACAAACATAAAATAATGACTATTTAAGTAAAAAAATTACATATTATACATTAAAATAAATACTCCTTTTTTATTTTGTAATGAAGTTCAAAATGTTTCATGAATGGTTCTTTTTTAATACCATTTAAAGAAAGTCAAAATAGATAGAAAATGTCCTTTACAAATCATTTATGACAAAATAAATACATATAATTTGATTTTTAATAATATGATAAAAGAATAAAATGATTTGGAAAATAAATCTTTAAATAATTTAATATATGGTGTTAAATTTAATATGTCTCTTACTTTGAGTTTGACATTCTATTTATGTTCTTTATCATTATATATTTCAAAAGAAATACTTTTCTTAAACCTTGAGACCTATATTATTGCTATAATTACTAAACCAGGACCTATAAAATGTGGGGAGTTATTTAAGTTTGGTTGGGTTTGGATGAACCAAAATGATGTTGAAGTATGAAGAAAATAGGAGAGGGCATTCCCAGTTATAAGATAGGGGAGGGTTTCTATTTTAATTTAATAATGTATTCAAATAATATATATTATTTTTCTTGGAAAAATTTCTCCAAATTCATATCATTTAAATCTAAAAATATCATGAATAAAAATCCTTTAATATAAAACAAATTGGATAATCATAGGTGTTCTTTCACCCTTATCTTTTTATTGTATCCACTAGTTATCCCTTTTGATGATTACCATGATAAAAAATTATTTTAATATTTAGGGGTTAAGATAATTAATATAAAATGAAAATAGGACAATAAATGAAATATTTTTGAAATTATCAACCATATACCAATCACTTAGATGAAAATAGGTTTTTTAGAAAAACTAAATCATTTAAAAAAAATTATTTTCCATTTTTAAAATAAGTTATTTAGATTTCCATTGAAATCGTCATGATATCCAAGGAATTAAAATAAAATATATTCACACATCCAAAACATAATATATTTATCTAAATAATTTTTGTAACATATTAATTAATTAAAATTATATTAAATTTAAAATTATTAAATTCATTTATTTTGTTTTTCTTTTTGTTGAATAAATATTGTGTCCATATTTCATAAGAATATAAGGTAATTATTTTACCCTGAAAAATATTATGAAATTAATATAATAAAAACACCAAATCTATCTTATAAATTATTTTTTAAAAAATAAAAAAAAATTTCCTATCCATGTAATAAAATATTATAGATATTAAAAGATAGATAGAGACATTTTTTAGATTATACTTTACTTAATTTTTATAAAGTTCAAATTCCTAGCCAAATGAAAAAAAGGTCATATACACAAATATATGATGATTATGGCTGATATATACTCATATAATTAAATAAATTCAAGTGTCTGGTTCATTTTATATCCCCTATCATATTATTTTTAACATTAATTACACAATATACCCTTACCATGGTGAAAAAAATAATAAGGGTGTTATTTATAATGACTGAAGATAAAAGAGACCTATTAACCAAATTTGGACATATAGATACCAAATGTGGAATCTATTTTTATAAATCATTTAATAGAAGTTTTAGAAGTTAATCTAAAATTAGACCTACAAAACATGACAAAAGATACTTTTTAGAAAATTTACTTTTATGGAAAATGATGTTTTCATTCCAAAATCAAGTATAAAATTAATTTCAAAGACCACAATTTGATTATGATTAATCATAAGGAACTAATGAAATTTATAAACTATTTAAAGAGATAAGTTAGGATAACCTCTTTAATGTCAACTAATAACCTGATGAGCTTACCCCCCCCCCCTTTCGAAGGGGTATTTGTAAGACTTCATACTTTCATATATTTTAATTTCACTTTTTTCATAATAAAATATAATTTATCTTAAATTATAGATCTAAAATTTATTATTAATATTTTCTCAAAAATAACAAAAAATAAAATTAATATAATTTGTATATGATGAAATGAAGCATTATTACCCTTTATCATATAAAATTTCTAAAATTTCAAGAAATTATTTATAACATTCTCCCTCCAAAGTTAATGAAAAACATTTTTAAAGAAAACATATTTTGGAAGAATTAAATGAAATTTGTTACAAATTTGAGTGATTATTTCATAAGAATTAATCAATAAATTTGTATTGATTTGGTTATTTATATATATTTCAAAATTTTATTAAACCTATTTATACCCCCCCCCCCAATTATATATATATATATGTTATAATGGTAATATTTAAATAATAAAATCTCATGGTTTATTTATCCTTGGAGTTGTGTATCTTGTATGATATTAGATATAGTATTTCTTTTAAAAATTGTGTATATTACACTCATAGTGAATAAAGGTGATAAATGATTTAATATTCAAACAATGCTTTGGGGTTATTAACCCAAAGTGAATCTATTATAATGTCACAAAAACTTTATAGTATATATACATAGAAGTATTTTATTTTAAAATACACTCACTTTTACTTTATAAAAAACTATGATTGTTTTACAACATGGAAAATATAACTCCTAAATAAAAGATTATGAGAGAGGGATAAAAATATAAATTTATAAATACATTAAATTTCATGAGAAACAAGGAAAAATCCATGTAAATGCATACACCGCATAAAATAAAATAGGTGGTGATTATACCTTGAGTCCCAAAGAATGAAAAATGAGATGGAAAACACCCATATATGGATTGGGGGGAAATTAAATCATAAAATATTAGAATATATGAATTAAAATATATCTTAAAATATAGTGAATAAATTCATTTAATGATATAAAATCTCAAATAGGTAGTATATACATCATATAAAATAAATTTGGTGCATAATTCAAATTATATCTTAAGGAGAATAATTTGAGATTGAAAAGACCTTACCTATTATCCAAAATTCCATAAGTATACATTAATAAAATATATCATATAAAAATATCTCATAATTAATTAATTCATAACTTTACTCATATCCATTATCATTAATACTCTTTATAAATGTTCATTCTCTACATGAATTCTACCTATTTTCCACATTTATGTTTATGGTTTTAATAGTTTGTACTAGTTTCATAATAGCGGTATTCGTATTCATTATTATTCCATATGAAATTGGTACAAGGCCATTAATGATACTTTTACGGATTGATTACAATAATTTATAATGTTTCATTGTTTCTACCCGCTCTTTTATAAGTGAAATTCCATTTTGATTGAGTAAATGACTTATAGAAAAAAAATGTTATTCTTTTTTTATATTGGATAGGTATAACAGGTTGTATTTAAGTTAACATTGGTAAAATTAATCATTAATAATATATATGTTTTACATTTATTGTTATGATTAGTATACATTAATGACAATAATAATGCCTAATTGACATTGATGGAAGTGGACATGTCCACGACCAATAGGATCGTACCCTATGAATCCCATCTATTAGAACATTTATGGGAGATGGAATCACTAGTATTTTCTTTTGACCAAAACTAATGCAATATTTATAAACTGAATAATTATTGTAACCATTTTTTTATAAGTTCAAGCATATTTGTATCATGTTCTAACCATGTTCGATGAACCACCCGAAAAAGGTACAAACATCACGCACCTTACCTTTAGGGCGAATGTCAGTGTAATAAAGGTTTATGTATCTAGTCATTAAGATTATGAATATTTATTTTTCCTTATTAGTTAAGTAAATATTATATTTTAAAATTTTATTAATAATTAAATGATTACTATAATGTGTTTGATGAAAATTCGATTTGGACATGCTGAAATCAAAATAGTATATTTCAAGAAAATTATAATTTAAATTAAAGAACACTATTGATAAATTAAATATTTATTGAAATAATTATAATTTTAATAAAATATTTTTATTATATAACATTTATTTAAATATAAATTATAATAAAATTTAAATAATACTAATGAAATTTGTATAAGCATCAAAAAGTGGATTATATCATAAAATAAATTGGGATTTTTTAAAATGCTAAAATTTTCATATTTGGAAATTTATTTTGATAAAATAAATAAAATTATTGAAACACACACATTTAAATTATCAAATGGTGAATTTGTTATAATTTTCATAGATATTTTAATTTTCAGGTAAAAATTAAATACAGTATTAATACATGGTCTGTATTGTGATATCATAATGGACAAATAGTGATTTACTAAATTCCATAAAGGCATACAAGACCAAATAAAAATTTCCCCTTTAATAAAATGTATTTTTCAAGTTATTTGGTTAATTTTATTATCCCAAAATGATTCCTCCAAAACCTATATCATATTTTAATATTTTAAAGTTGTTTTATTATGAACTAGACTAACTTTCAAATTAACAAGGGTTTAATTTTAATGTGTTAGGTTCTTATACATAAATAATATTGGAAATAAATCCTTTATAGCAGAATCCATAATTATAAACCATGTTACATTTTGTAGTTTTGATTATTTTATCATATACAGTCCAAAACTTATGTTTAGTAATTAATAATGAATTTACCCATATTTTTTTAATCCCACACATCCTCTACATTTCATCACTAAAAAACAAATTGATTATAAATTTAGCCTCCCTATAACTCTTTAAATCTCCCCCAAGGTGATACCAATCCCTTAAAAAGCTCCAATCATTCTTTTAGAATTCCCTCTTAAGTTAGTGGATTCTCTCATCCTCCCCTTTTTTCTAATAAAATCTTTGAATTATTCTATTTTATTGCAAATTGTTCATGATGGAATGTGTTTTAACACAACCCACTTACTATACTAATTATTTCATGTAATGAGAGACCTTATTTCACGCCCATTAATGCCATCCCTAAATCATTATGCACAATAATTATGCTGCATAAATTATCCAATGAATTTTCCATGCCCAACATCTGTATAGTGAATACCCATCCTCATTTACACTCAACGTTATTCACCTATATATACCTACCCTTAATTTATTGGGGACTTCTATTTATGTATCTCATACTCCTTAATCATTGGGATAAAAATGATGAAAGGAGTTATAATGTTGTAATGTCTATGTGGCACACAAATGGATGTACATGATATAAATGTGATGGGTGGGTCTGGTATTATATAGCCCTCCAATTGATTGGGTAATGTTATTATCTCATGTTATAATTTTTTTTGTTCATATAAGGAAATCCTAAGACTATTTTATGATGTATTTATGGTTAAACATGACTTATTCTTATGATATAATGTTTTATGTTGTTTCCACATTTTAATGTTTATTTAATATTATCAAATTATATCATGATTTAATGTTATTTTTATGAATATCATTAATTTTATGTCCCCATGATATGACTGATGAAAAAAATATATTTATTTTATTATGTTATTTTTCGATTATTACCTTACTAGTATTTTTAACTCACCCGTTTCTTATATACATTCTCAATTTTCTAGTACAGTATTAAAGGATCAGTGGAATAAATGGAATATTTATTACTATTTAAAATAATTTCAATATAATGATTAATAATGTATCGATATTCTGTATCTAATTACCCAAATAAACTAGGCCTCATTATATATATTTTTATTGTCTTATGTGTTTCTTTATATAAAAAGTCATGAATTGAGGTTTATAAAAGAAATGGGTTGTCAAAGATTGTATCGAAGAAAGTAATAGTTATTTTTGGGGATTAGGATTAGAGATCCATATAAAAGCCTTTGTAATTACACTAGAATAAATAAAAAATTATTAAATTTTACTAAAGTGTATAGTAAGTTTTATCCAAGAATAAAATCCCTCTATAGATACTAAAAATTGATATGGATCTAGCACAGTTCTACCAAGGTGTAATAAACTTGAAAATGGAGTATTGGGAATTGACTTAATTTTCACCAAGTTAAATAAAAAGTGATATTTCTTAACACGTTGTTTGAAACTTTTGGGGGAAATGGTATGGTAAATTCAGAATCCCTTTACAAACCATTATGAAGGGGTCAAAAATTATGAGAAAATTTTATTTTATGAAATGGGACATGGATAACATAAATTTAAACCTATAAATTAATAGGATGTGAATTTTTTTTAATTTATATTCTATCATTTAAATTTTTATAGTATCCCTTTTATATGATTAACAGTCTGGAAATTATGAACCCTATTTTTCCCTTTATTTTAGTCAATGGCTAGGAATGGGCAGAACTGAGTCAACAGCCAATGTGATGAAAAATGCAATAGTTACCCAAATGAGATGCTTAACTCTACTGGGGTAGGAGTAGACAAAATTATAAAAATGCATTCTCAATTAACTAATGTTTTGAATAGAAACATGAATTAGGTAGAAAACCAAAACCTCGTAAGAAAGTGCAAGTTACAATTTTAATAATTATGATAAAGTGAAATTCAACATTAAATAGATATTGTGATCCATTAATCATGGGATAATAGATCATCTCCATTAAAAATATGGTATATTTCCATAAATACTATGAGTAGGAGAGGTTTATGCTTTATGTTTATTATATAGATGGAGAATCCATTCAATGGTTGAAATTGATAAATAATATGAAGCCTAAAGAAGTGATTGAAGCGATGGAGTGGAAATAATTATGGAGAATATTTTTTCATAAATATTTTCTTCAAACTCTGTAACATAAAATGGAGTAGTATTTCCTTGGTTTCATGTATAAAGTTTATGAATCCATTAGGAAATATGAGTTGAACTTTACATGACTTTCAGGATACACCTCTGGAATTTTAATTGACCTTAAACGTACAGTTGAGTTCTTTTTTAGTGGGATAAAGACGTGTGTATGAAAAGCATTGGTGATTTAATAATTTGAAAATGTGAGGAAATTTTATGATGTTCTTTAAAAATCAAAATGGTGATCAGTGAAACACAAGGGAATCATGGGTCATTAGCTTGGATGTGTAGAATAAATTTTAATTTTTCTAGGGTGATGGGGAAATCTAATAGAGGCAAGAAAGTCCAACATCCCACTTGTCAAATGTGTGGGAAGAAGCATCTTGGAAATTTCCAAAATGGGAAGAGGAAATTATTTAGGATTCAAAAGGAAGGGAACCTAGATGGAAATTATGGTGCGAGAAACCAACAAGTGTGATGGAAGAATGGAATTATATAGTAAACCATCATCATACTATCTAATGTTTTAACATCTTAGAAAAATGAAACTATGAAAATAAATTAACTATTATAATCATTATTGACAAAAATAACTTCGAAGGCATAGAGATAAAGGGATACATTATTCCATCACAACTAATGAGGTAGTGCATGAAAATGATGTAGTGATAGGAAATATTTTATGAATTTATATATATATATAATATTTTTTATTCTAGTTCTATTAACTCTTTCATGTGACACATTTCAAGTATAATTTTTCAAACACAACCTCATAGAATAGATTTTGAACTATCTGTGAAAATGGAAAATATGGTAATTATTTCATCCAATGTATATAACATCTCCCTTATCCATATTTTTAGTTTGATCTTCACAAAGACCCAATTTATAGTCCCTTTATAGAAATTCAATGAAATTCTATGTATAGATTGTTTTTTCCTTATATAGATAAAACATAAAATTCTAGGAGAAAGAAACTATACCATATATTACAAATCAACCACCAATCTAGAACATGTTAAAAGATGAGGTTGAATCACCTTTTGTGAAATTATCTCAATAGTGGATATTATTACCACATAAGAAATCATATCTACTAAAATTATTGAGACTATGGAAAAAATCATCCTTGGTGACATGCCCATTATAAAGGAATATGATGATGATTTTCCTAAAGAATTTCATCATAATCCTCTAAACTATGATGTTGAGTTATCAATAGAGCTAATACATATAACTTTTCTAATATCTATGGATTCATATAGAATTTTCATTATTGAACATGAATAGATGATAAATAAACTGTATGAGATTCTATATAAAGGGTTTACCTTCCAAAGTGTGACATAATGGGGTGTGATAGTCCTCCTCATCAAGAAGAATGAATGGTGAATACACCTTTTTAGGGATTATCATCACCTAAAAAATATCAACATAAAGAACAAGTATCCTCTTCCATAGATTTATGACATGTTAGATTTTCTATATAGAGCATAATATTACTCTATGGTGGATCTTCAGATGGGTTATTATTAATTAAAGGTAAATATATAAGATATACCCTAGATTAATTTTTTTACTTGGTATAGCCACTATGAGTTCATAGTGATTCCATGTGGACTCATTAATGCTCCAGTTATCATTATAGACTTAATAAATATATCATGTGAGGATTATCTTGATAAAGTTTTAGTATCCTTTATAGTATATGTTATTACCTACTCCAAAAGTATGTTTTAACATAAGGAGCATTTGAATGTTGTACTTAAGGACTTAAAAAATGAATAGTTATATGCAAAGTAAAATAAATTTGAGTCATGGATGGGAAAAATAACCTTCAAATGGAATTTTATAACCATAAAAGTGATATCTATAAATACTTTAATAATAGTGGTAAATAAATTATGGAATAGAACAACATATGGGATGAATATCAATAGTTTCATTAGAGTAGCAAGGTATTATCATCGGTTTATGAGAAACTTCTCACAATTGTCAAAACTAATAACCAAGAATAATCAAAAACCAGTTATGTTTTTTAAGACTAAGAATTCTATTATAATTTTAATGAGTAGAAGAAGAGGCTAATCAATGCACCCATGCTCACAATATCCACCAGTGGGGATGTGGGAAGCCCTGAACCTCTACATCAAGGTTCAGCATAAAAAAATGTTGTGTATTTTTGTATAAAATAAAATTGAAATATACAGAGAGTATTTTACATACAATGAAATTTTATAGTCAAGGTTTTGGATAATTAGATAAAGATATTAAATTTCAACAAAATTGAACAAAGATAAAAAAAGAACTAAATTGCTTCGTGTGTGCTAACTTCATAAGCAAAGGGAACACCTTTAAAAAAATTATACTAAACCTATGAAAAATAAATTTAAAACATTGGGTGAGCATAAATATTTCTAGAAAGGGGTTTTAAAATATTTTGGAAATACTTTTCTTTGATGACTATAAATCACTTTGAAAACATTTTTCAAATAAATTTTTTGGTTAAAACAATATTTAAAAAAAATATTTTCAAACATTTTTTAATTATCCATAAAAAGTATATAATACTTTGAAAACTAAATATATGTGAAAAAATAATTCTTTGAAAATACTACTATGGATTTCTCTATTTTGGAAAATTATAATTTTTATAGATTAGTCATGATACTCATCAGGATATAAGGAAAATCATAAGGTTTCTTAGTCATATCACATGTGGGATAGCATCCCCTTAAGGTCAGTGGTTCACTCCCCATACCACATTAAATCATCCAACACTCTAGTGCCATAATTTTAAGAAAAAATTTATATGGTCTTGTATTTATCACTCATAACACAAAAAGCATTCTACAATCATATATAAATTATTTTTAAAGAAGAAAATATTCATACCATCACATAATTTTTTTAATAAAATTAAGTATAAATTCATACCTTAACATGATCACATTACTTTTAAAATAGAATAAGTATAATTGAATATAAATTTAAAACAATTACTTATACTAAATGCATGAAATTTAAATGATATATATTTATATTATAGAAAAATATAATTATGCATGAAATTCATGGATGTGTAAGGAAATTTTCCATATTAAATTATAACTTTTATTAAAAAATAGTGTAAATAAAAATTGCACATAAAATGATAAGTTTTATTCACATAAAATAATAACTATAACATTGAATTAAAATCAAATACCAAATCAAGAAATAATAAAACAGGGTTATAAAAGTATTATTATATGACCATATATTGGTTTTAAAATACAAATTCTCATTTAATGATTTTTAAATAAATCACAATATTATATATATATATATACATACATATTGAGTTCTGTAGGATCTAAATAGTATATTTAGATTCTCAATTATAGAGGGGGTGAATTGTAAGTTTAAAAACTTTCATTTTTAACCTTAAGGAAAATATTGTTTAACAATGTTAAACAAGGTAAATTTATAGATCATCTTTAAGTTCTTAACTATGAAATAAAATTACTTAGGTTCTAGAAATATGAATCTAGAAATAAAACTTAAGAACAATTTTCTTAAAGTAATATTCTACCTTAAAGTGTATAGAATCTAATTTAGAATAGTAATTAAAGTACAAGAAATTATAAGAAAGTTATACTTTCTTTCTTTATCAAAATACTATGGAAATAAAACATGAAACAAAAACAACTAACAAGTAGGAAATATTTTCACCCAAAGAGTATGGTATCAAACAACCTTGGATAAACGTCTCTTAATTTATACATTCAAGAAAGTCCACCTTACCCACACCAGGGTTTGTCCTTGATAGTAATATCGTAATCTGTCTTTCTATCCCTACAAGCCATCAAACTTTAAGGTAGTCAACACCTTTGTCTTCCTTTCCTCAGAAGTACTCGATTGTAATCAACAACAATCGAAGTCGCATGAAGAAATATAAACAAGGTGTTCATGGCTGGACAAGATGTTCATGAAAATAAATAAAGCATGAGAGTCGTTCTCTTGCTAGAAATCACTTCACAGCATCAAATCATTTAATCTCTAGGTTGACTAACAAATTGTGAGCTCGTTCAAATGAGCTCCTATTTTTAGGCAAAACTTCAACGGTCAGATCCCACCTCTAATGGTTATATTTTTCATTGAATTTCGGAGGGACCTGTACACATGTCACTCAACCAATGGGTAGTTAGAAACAAAATGTATGAAATTGTTTTATACTTACAAAATCATGTGTAAGGAAGAAAAATAATTATCTAAACCAATTCTGAATATTCGGAGTCTAAGGAAAAACAAAATTTGGAGTCTAATCGTATAAAAAATATTATTATATAAAACATAGATATTCAGATTCAGATTTATAAAGAATTAAGAATCTAAATTCTATAGATTCCAGAGTCTGAATTCAAATGAATTTGGAGATTGAATTATAAGGAAGTTTGAGTCCAAATTCTAATGAATTAGGAGTCTGAATTATAAGAAATCCAGAGTCTGAATTATAAGGAATTTGGAGTCTAAATTTTGAGTAATTCCAAGTCTAAATTTTAATGTATTTAGAGTCTGAATTTCAGATAATTCTAAGTCTGAATTTTATATAATTCAGAGTCTGAATTTAATATAATTCAAAGTCTAAATTTCATAGAATTCAGAGTCTAAATTTCAGAGAAATCGAAGTCTGGATTTTAGATAATTTGGAGTCCGAATTTCTGAGAATTTAGATTTTGAATTTTAGATAATTCAGAGTCTGAAAACAGAGTACTCAATATCCAAGGAACTTTAAGATTATGAGGTTTTAAATAGGTTCTATATATTTGTATTAGTATTAAAATGTGTTTGGTTTTGATAGATTTCAAAATGAGGCAATGAAAACCAAGGTAGGGATAAAAATTTCCTTAGATAAGGAAAATTTTCTTAAGAAAATTATCCTTAGGGAAAATTAATTTGCATTAATATAAAGTATTTGTGATTTTCAAAACATAAAGGAATGAAAAATTCATAAGGAAACCTTATTGACTCAATAATCTCCCCCTTTTTAGAAAGTAAAAACATCCTTTCGAAAAGGAATATAAGGAATATGAATTTTCATTATAATATTTAAAAATAAAAACTTATATCCCTATAATTATGAATCATGATTAATATGAATAACTCCCCATTAGGTTTTGAAATCCCTAAGGATGTTATTCTTGACTTCCTTTGAGAAGTTAATTTTTCTTGTATAAGAAAATCTTCTTTAAGTATACTCACCCTTACTTAAACACCCCCTTTCTTAGGTAATTATCTTCTTTTATACTTAGTATTCTTTTAATCATTTTTTTCTCCCTATTTTTTATTTTCAAAAAGGAATAATGGTAATGGAAAAAATGGAACCTAAAATATTATAACTATACAAAATAAAAAAAAATGAAGGACAGAAAATTTTTCATTATGATTGGAAAAAAATTAATACAAGAAAATACAAAAAAATCACAATTTCATTCTCATTCTTCTTTCTTTTATTTTTGCATGATCTTCCTTAAGGTAGCTTTCAAAATCTTTATCTCCTTATGATGATCCTCAACCTACTTAATCCATAATTCTTGATCCTAATTTTTCTTATCCAAATCCATGATTTTTTCTTTTTGAGACTTAAGAGTTTATGCCTGAGACTTCAGTATCTCTTCTTGGTGGTTGAACTTTTCTTATAACTCTTGAATGAGTTACCTTTATCTCTTCAAATTTTGAGAAACTCAATTTAACTTTCCATACATATCTTTATCTTCTTGCATCTAGGAAACTTGTTCAAGGTTCAGTTTCTCTGTAAAACTAGTTTTATGATTTTTTATCATGTCATCTGACTTATCTAAGGCATATTTCACTGAGTCTTGGAAGTCATAAAATATTTTGAGGTCTTAAATTTTTTCTTTTGGAACACTTTCTAATTTCCTTACAATATCTCTTGTGATCATCATAACTGATATAAAAGATTTCGAATTCTGCCTCAAACTTGATGATTTTTTCCATGAGAATGCTTACAGAATCTGACTTCTTATTAAAGGAGTTTTTAAGAAACGAGAATCTTTAATCAATACTTAGAAAGAAGGGTATGGTGTCTACTAACTTTTTCAGAGACTCTACCATGAAATCATAATCCATGGAAGATGATTTAGAATATAATTCTCTTATAGGTGGATATTATTTTTCTATCTCTACAACATTCCTTTGGGATAATCCACCAACATCCCTCTTAACCATCACAGCCTACTCAAGTGAATATAAAATCACCTATTTTTCTTTTTAAACTTTTGAAATAGGCTCTGCCGCCTTCAGAGATGCATGCTCACTATCTGAATGTAGGACAATTTTATCTTCATCAACCTCTTCTTTCTCAGCATCTTCCTTAATATCATCAGGTTCTATGAAGTCATGATTGCTATTTTCATCATCAGAAGGTTTGTTAACCTCTTCCTTACCTTTATCCTATTTTCCTTGAGAAATTATTTTAGTTGATTCATCATGGGATATCCTGTTTTAAATCTTTTTAGTAGGACTTTCCTTCTCATGGTATTATTTAACTTTATTTATAACATCATCACTTTCACCTTATTCTTATTCTTATTCTACTTCTTCTTCCTCAACTTTTTCTTCTTCCACTTTGGGTTCTAGAATTATTTCATTATTTCCCAGAGTCTCTACAACTACTCATTCTTTGTTAAAGGATTTTGGTACCGGAATTTTTTTAGAGGCTTTCTCAGTAGCCTTGAGAAGTTCTTGAACAGTCTGATCTTCAGACATTTTCTTCTTTTGTTTCTTCTATTTTTTTATCTTCTCTAGCTCTTCAGCAGTTTGAATCTATAGATCCTTTACTTAAGTAGGGTCTAGTACAAAACTAGGATCTCAATATTTCTTATACATCTTCTATTCCCTCCAATTTTCTAATACTTCATCAGGGAAAGTCTTTTTCTTTTTCCGTTTTGGTGGAGCTGACTGCATTTCCAGAACTATAGGCTTCTCTTTGATTTCCAGTACATTTTTCTTTCTCTTCTTCTGAGATTCTTGGATGTCTCTCATGATTCCACTTTCATAGATAGAACCTCAATCTCTCTTTCTAAAAGATCGTAAAATTCTCTATAATTGGTATTAAAACCGTCTTTCATTCTCCTTAAGGTGTTATCACTTAATATCAAGATCTTGAAACTTCTTGGTTTGGAGTTGCAAGTAATTTTGAATGATTCTGAGCATAAAACTATGATCTTAGAAAACATTTCTAGATACATGATGATAGGGATTTGAGAGTTCCATTATTGATATTGGTGATTGTCATAAGAATAAACATCATAAGATTTAACTTCCCCAGGTTTACTAGAAAATACAAGATAAAAATTTCATTTTTCTTTAAGGAGTCCTTATCTCCTTTTCTCGAAATGAGGAAAACTTGTACCCATAATTATAGAATCATGAAATTCGTTGAGATATGATTGATCTTTGGTGTTTTTACTCCTTTGATTACAAGGTACTATATTGATTTTTCCTTCTAAAAACTTCTTGACTGATATGGAAGCTTGTGGGTGCAGATAATTTCTTCACCTTCATACGGAACTCCAATAATATTTGCTGCCATGTTGAAAGATATGGAATTGGTTTTCCCATAACTCTTAAAGGAAAATGGAGAGATTTTGGGATGTGCGGTTCAGGAGCCGTCGGTGTTCCTGGCACAACCCTTCGACTATGGTGTTTATGCAACAACAACTTCTCGGTGATGTTTCCGGTTTGGGGGTTTTGTTCTGTGTTTCTTCCTCATCACATCAGTGAGGTTTTTTAGGTTTTTTTCTACATTTTTTATTCGATGAGATGTCGATTTTATTTTGGTCTTGGGTCATGCTAGTATGTGGTTTTGGTGGAGGTCGTTCGATTTATCTTGGATGTTGAGTTGATGATGGTCGCGTTTTCATGAGGTTGATTCATCTGTGATGGTGGTTCGATAAAGTGATGATTTTAGGTTTTGGTGTTTTGGGTTTTCTTTATTGTTCAGGATTTATTCCTCATAACGGTGTTATGATTGATGATGGTGCGACGATGATGATGACAGTCTTCGGTTGGGGATGACTAATATATGGTGTTTAAATGATGGAAAGGATGAAGGTTTTTATGTTTTTTGAAGCTGTGGAGGCGTTGGTCGGTGGGTTCTCACCGGTGATGTATGACGAAGGTGATGAAGATGTCGGGGGCATGGCTCGAGGAGGCTTGATGACCGAGGATGTGTGTTTTGAGGCATCCTGTGATATTTTGAATTTTGTATGGAAGGGGATTTCATCTTTGGTGTCTTTTGATTTTGGTGATCTGGTAATCCTTTGTATGGCCTGGTTCCCTCTCACCCAAAAAGCGGCTTTCGAAAATCAAATAAAAATACAATTTTCAGTCAGTTAAAGGAAAATTTGTCTCTTCCAACTTCGTTAAAAAAAATATATTGTATCGTATAATTCTATAAGAAATTCTAGATAAATTGAATCCTGACTTTTCAGCTTGGATATCCAAAAGTTCTTCCATCTATTCAACTTAATGTTTTGTGTCATCAAGTAATTATTCTTAGCAAAAAAATTTGGATCAACTAACCTTTACCTATATATTTTCCATTCGCTGACTTCCTTGGTTCAAGACATCTATTTCTGTGGGGATGTTTCCAATGAAATTCGTAGTCTTAGAAAACATGGAAAAGTATAACAAGATTTTTCAAGATAGGTAGAGCTTAGGCACAAAAAACCTTAAACACTGATGTGAGACAAGGTATAGGGGTCCTTTATAGAGGTGTCGAGGTGACTGTTCTAATTCCCAATTTGATCTAACAGTTGAAAAGAGGTCATACTGACCTGGCAGTTGAAATGAAAGATGATAAAGGATTTGGTAGGTTCCAATCTTTTGAGGTTTTAAAGAAAATTTTAGATTTATGAAAAGTGAATATGATAAAAAAATTATACAAACAAGTAAAAAATCAATTACAAAAATTTAATTAAGGAAACATATCTTATGGATTGCTGAAAAAAAATTTCAGTAATGAAAAATATTATTCTTCAAGAATTTTAGATTCTGGAAAATTAAATTAAGGAATGAATTTTTTTGTTTCAAAATTTTGGTTTCTGAAAAATTTTAGTTACGGAAAAAAAAAATTTATTAAGGGGGAAAATTTTTCTATTAAGGAAAAAAATTATTATGAAAAATTTTATTAACAAGAAAATGTACTCCCCCTATGGGAAAGAGTTACTTAATGTAAGGATAAAAGTTTCAAAAAAAGTTAATATGAAAGATTACCTTATGGTTATCATTCCTAACTTTTGTTTAATGTATAAAAATATATTATAGGGTAAAGATTTTGTAAAAATATCAGCAAGTTGATCTTGCATTCCGATAAATTGAAAAATGATATCTCCTTTAAGTGTGTGGTCCCTAAGAAAGTGATGCCTAATATGTGTGTGTTTTTCACAGGAGTGATATACCGGGTTTTTTCTTAGATAAATGAAACTAGTGTTATCACACAATATCTGTGTTTTGGTAAAACTCATGTCGTAGTCTGTGAGTGTGTGTTGCATCCACAACACTTGAGAAAAACAACTTCCAGCTACTATATATTCAGCTTCAACACTAGAAATTTCTATTGTGTGTTTCTTCTTACATGACCAAGAAAATAATGAATCTCATTAGAAATGAAAAGTTCTAGAAGTACTTTTTCTATCCATTCTATATCCACCAAAATCAGCATCTGAAAATCATTTTAAAACAAAATCATTTCCAGAAGTATAGAAGAGTCATAAATCCATGATTCCCTTGAAATAGGAAAAACATTTTCACTACTTTTAAATGAGATTCCTTTGGATTAGATTGATATCTTGCACATAAGCATACAGAAAACAATAAGTCTGGATGACTAGATCTCAAGTATAGTAAACTTTCTATCATACCTCTAAATTATGTTTGATATATTGGTTTCCTAGCTTCATCAAGATCAAGAGAATTTGAGCTACCGATTAGAGTACTTATACTTTTAGTGTTCTCATATACATACTTTTTAATAAAATCTTTAATATACTTATGTTGTGATATATAAGTTACTTCTAGTTTTTTGGAAATTTAAAAAACCTGGGAAAAATGTTGATTCACCCATCATACTCATTTTAAACTCATATTTCATTTGATTAGAAAATGAATTAGTTAATGATTTCTTAGTTGAACCAAATATAATGTCTTCAATATAAATTTGAATAATTAAAATATTTTTCTTATTTTTCTTTATAAAAAGAGTTTAATAAGTAGTTCCTTTAACATAATTGTTTTGTTACAAAAATCTTGTAAGTCTATCATACTAGGCTCTAGGGGCTTGTTTAAGTCCATATAAATCTTGGTAAGTTTAAACACATGTTCTGGATGTTTTGTGTCTTCAAAACCAAGAGGTGTTTCAACATAAACTTCATCCTGAACATATCCATTAAGGAAAGCACACTTTACATCCATTTGAAACAGTTTGAAATTAAAGAATACTGCAAAGGAAAGTAAAACACAAATAGATTCAAGTCTAGCTACTGAATTATAGGTTTCTTCATTGTCTATTCCTTCTTGTTGATTATATCCTTTAGAAACTAACCTAGATTTATTTCTTACTATGATTCCATTTTCATCATACTTATTTCTTAAGACCCATTTTACTCTAATTACAGAATTTTCCTTAGGTCTTTCAACCAAGGTCCATAATTTATTCCTTTTAAATTCATTTAGCTCATCTTTCATGGCTTTAATCCAATAATCATCACCAAAAGCTTCATCAGTGATTTTTATTATAATTGTGAAAGGAATGCTAGATGTTCTACTTTATCTCTTAAGAAAAATCTAGTCCTTATAGGTTTATTTACGTCACCAATGATACTATCACTGTGATGATTCTTAATAAGCAACTGATTTGGGTTTTGTAAAACTTTTTCATCAACATATGGTAGAAAATCTTCTGCGATAAATGCTTCAGAAATATTTTCTTGAACATTTTCCTTGTTAGAAAAATCTTTTATCAATGGTTGATAATCAGTTTTTAAAAACACATATGAGGATGTAGGTTGGGGTTGTTTAAAAAAAGGATTACTTTAATCAAATTTGACATGCATTATTTCTTTAACAGTTCAAGTGTTTTTATTAAAAACTCTATAAGCCTTGGAAGTAGTGGAATAGCCTAGGAAAAATCCTTCATCAAATTTGGGTGAAAATTCATTTAAGTTATATTTATTATTCAGGATGAATACTTTGCAACCAAATACTTTAAAGTAATAAAGTCTAGGTTTTTTACTAGTCCACAATTCATAAGTTTTTTTGTTAAGAAAAGTTCTGATTAAAACTTGATTTATAGTATAATAATAAATACTAAGAGATTCATCCCAAAAGTGTTTAGCAATAGAATATTCACTCAATATGGTTCTAGTTATCTCTTGAATAATTATATTTATTCTTTCAGAAACACCATTTAGTTGAGGAGTCCTTGGAGCTGAGAAGTTATGAGTAATGTCTTTCTTACTACAAAAAATTTCAAAAACTAAATTTTGAAACTATCCTCCATTATCACTATGAATATTTATTAAAGGAAGGTTTTTATCATTTTTAACTTGGTCTCTAAAAGTTTTGAAATAAGAAAAATAATAATATTTCTTTTCTAGAAAATAGACCCACATAAATCTAGTGTAATCATCAACTAAGACCAATACATAATATTTGCCTCCAATAATTCCAATTTTTGTTGGACCAAAAAGATCCATATACACTAACTGTAATGCATAAAAAGTTATGACTTCAACAATTTACTTAAAACATGATTTATGTTTCTTTCTATATTGACAAGGATCACAAACTTTTGAAGAATCAAATCTAATCTTCGTTAGATTCTTAACAAGTATTTTTTTTAGATTGTTCATAGGTTTCTAAGGTAACAGTGTCCTAACCTTCTATTCCATATCCAAGATTTATCTTCCATTTCACTAAGTCGAAGGTATATCTTGGATTATAAGGTCTTATAATTTTATTATATATACATTCTCATGCCTATGGGAAGAAATAATAAACTCTTCCTTGTAATTGTGTACTAAGAATTTATCATTCCTAAAATTTACATGGTAACCTTCATCACATATCTAACTTATCCTAATGAGTTTTTTCTTAATACCCTTAACAAATAAAACATTTGAAATTAAAGTTTTTTCCATGAAGAACAATGTTACATATACCAACAATTTATTTCTAAGCATTATCTCTGAAAGTTGTTTTTCCTCATTTATTCTTGGTAATCTTTTAAAAGATTTTTTTGTTACCAGTCATATTCTGGGAAAATCCACTATCCATGTACCATGTATTGTTGTTGGTACTTTCTTTATTTTCTTGAAAATGAAAGAGTTAGTTTTTCAGAATCCAAATTTTCTTGTATTTAGAAATTTCAGAAAGTAAAATTTTAGGAACCACATTTTCTTAGAAAAATATTCTTTATGAAAACCTAAAGATTGGGTTTTTTAAAGAAAAATTTCATTCCCACTATCCACCACACTGAAATTTGGTGAAAAATAGAGCACTTTGGGGAAAAAATAATTATTACTAAAAACAAGTTTGGAGTGAGTATAACCAATTTCTGAACTATACCATAGAGGATGAATTAGAGAATACATTTTATCAAATTATTTCTTTCCTAAGGTCAAATTTGATAAAATTTTCTTTAAGGAAAAAATTTTGGATTTTATTTTAATGACTAAATTCATATTCTCAAAGTTATTAGAACTAGAACTTGAGTTATCCTCTAGAATATTTTTCTTAGAAATAACATTTTCAAGATCCATAGAATGTTTTTCCTTCTCAGAATTAACTTCCTTAAGGTTTTTAAAACACTTTCAAAATCAAATTTGTTTGATCAAGATCTTTAGAAAGATATGATACTTCTTTAGTTGAAATAAAAATTCTAGAATTTTCCTTCTCTAACTTTTTTTATCTTACAATTTTCATTTTCAAGAAGATTGGAAAACCAAGACACTTCTTCATAAGAAGGTAAAGAGTTATCTTCATCAGAAGAATATTATTCATCTAGACATATAATATTTATCATCAGTATAATTTTCATTCAAAGATACATTAGTGATAGATTCATCATTGTTTTATTTGGCCATTATAAAATGATTTTGAATTGGTAGTTTGGCTAGTCGACTAATATTTTTATCACTAAAAGTTTCATACTATGAAGATTCATCAGATGAGTCCCCACCACTGGAACTCCATGTGTCATTATCCTTCAAGACATTATTAGCCTTATACTGGTAATACCTTTTTCTATTCCTCTCAGAATGCTTTTCTTTTATATATTTTTATTTAAGCCTGGGACAATCTCTCATGATGTGTCCGGTTATTTTGCATTCATTGAAAGTGAATTCCGAGTCTTTCTTGTCTTTTTTTCTTTCTTCTTATATCTATACTGAAATTATTTCTTTCCAACTATATTGTTTATCCTTCAATCAAGATTAGATAACTCATTTATGAATGTTCACTTTCACTAGACTCAGATAGAATAATGACTTTTTTGATTTAGATCTTATAATCCTTTTAGGAGTCTTGTCATTAGTAGTATTAAAGGATACACTTCCATTTTTATTCTTCATCTTATTCATATCAGCATATCTTTTCATTCTTGTCTCATGTTGAATAAGAGTTACAAAAATTTTATCAAGAGTAATATTGGAAACATTCATGTTCTCATCAATGGATGTTCTTTTAGATTCCCACTCATTGGGAATAATATCTATTATCTTGTCCATAATAACTTCATCATTTAAACCTTTTCTCCCATAGATTAAAGATTGTTTACAATGGTCATAAATCTTTTTTTCACTTTGCAAACTGGTTCTCTATAGGGAAAAACAAATCTATGATATGCAGCTCTCAACATTGTTCTTCTGGTTTCTATCACTTTAGAAGTCCCAAAATTTGTAACTTCAAGTTTCTTCTAGGTGCAGTTGGTATCTTTGCATGAATATATGTGACTATATATTTTCCTGGTCATAGAACACAACAAAGTATTGCATAATTGTTTTTAATTTATATTCTTATTTTTCTTTGTTGGTGAAGGTTTTTACTTCCTTGTCTAGAATCTTGAAATCACCAGTAAGCATAAAAAAATTATCTACTCCAGTGTTAATAACAAAAGTCTTCATCCAATCTCTCTATTACTCAAAATCATTCCCTTAAATAATTGGTGGTCTGGTAGGATTAAGTTTTTCAATGGAACCAACATTTATACCCTTCATTATTTAAGAAAATATATTTTACAAAAAAACTTTTTAGTGGTAATATATTATAAGTATAGATAAAATATTGAAGAAAAACTTGAATAAGAAAAGTTCAGTAAGAAAATAAAAATTGAGAAATAAAATTTATATTTAAGTATAAGTATTTCAGAGAGCTTCTCTAATACCAATTGTAGGATCAAAATAGTATATGTAGATGCTCAATTACAAGAGAGGGTGAATTGTAAACAAGGTAAACAAGGTAAATTCACAGACCATCTTTAAGTTCTTAACTATGAAATAAACTTTATTAGGTTCTGGAAATTTGAATCTGGAAATGAAATTTAAGAATAATTTTCTTAAAGTAAGATTATACCTTAAAGACTATAGAATATTATTTATCAGAGTAAGTAAAGTAGAAGAAAGTATAAGAAAGTTATAATTTCTTCCTCTATCAAAATACAATAGAAAAAAAACTTGAAACAAAAACAAGTCACAAGTAGGAAATATTTTCACCCAAAGAGTAGGGTATCTAATAACCTTGAATAAAGGTTACTTGATTTATACTTTCAAGGAAGTCTATCTTACCCACGCTAGGGTAAGCCCTCAATTGGAATATAAGAATTTTTCTTGCTTTCCCTACAAGCCCATTAATTTTAAGGTAGTCAGCACCTTTGTCTTCATATCCCCAGAAGCCCTAGATTGTACTCAGCAACAATCAAATTCACACGAAGCAATTTGAATAAGTTTTTAATTGCTGAACAAGATGTTCATAAAAACGAACAAACCCTGAGAGTATTTTTCTCTCAAGAAATCACTTCACAGTATCACAACATGTAATCTCTTGGTTGATCAACAGATTGTGAGATCATTCAAATGAGATCATATTTATAAGAAAAACTTCAACGGTCAGCTCCATCTTCCAATGGTCATATTTTTCCTTGAATTATGGGGGGACTTGTATACGTGCCACTCAACCAATGGTTAGTTAGAAAAAAAATGTATGACATCATTTTATACTTACAAAAGTATGCATAATGAAAAAATAAATCAGATTAACCAATTCTGAATATCTTGAATCTAATTAAAAATAGAATTTGAAGTCTAATCATATAAACAATCAGATTCTATAAAACAAAGATATTTCAATTCTTTTTTAAAAAGAACTCATAATCTAAATTATATAGATTCCAGAGTCTGAATTATGAGGAATTCAGAGTCTAAATTCAAAGGAATTTAGAGTATGAATTCTAAGGAATTCAGAGTATGAATTTCAGTGAATTCGTAGTCTAAATTTAAGAGAATTAAGAGTCTGAATTTTAGGGAATTTGAAGTCTGGATTCCAGAGAATTTGGAGACTAAATTTCAGAGAATTCGGAGTCAGAATTTCAGAGAATTCAGAGTTTTAAAATAGAAAAGTAGATATCCAAGGAACTATAAAATTTATAGGATTTAGATAGGTTCTGAGTATTTGTATTAGTAATAAAATAAGTTTGGTTTTGATAGATTATAAAATTAAGTAATTAAAACCAATTTAAGGATAAAAATTACCTTAGATAAGGGAAATTTTCCTTAAGAAATTAATCCTTAGGGAAAAATAATTTTCCTTAAGATAAAGGGTTTTTGATTTTCAAAACATATAGGAATGGAAAATTTATAAGGAAACCTTATTGACTCAATAAGTTCTTTAAAAATATATATATGATTGGATTTTCATATAAACTTTGTAAATCAAATAAAAAATTTGAGAAAAAAATAGAGACTTTGTTTTAAAAAACACAACCTTAATAAAAAAGTTTACATCCTTATATTATAATTCATAAAAAAAAGACATATATATATATCTTTTTATGTCAAAATTATCTCTTTAAAAACCATAAATTAAAAAATAAATTGATAAATAAATATAATCCCTTACTTGAATATAAATTATAAATTAAGTTCCCTAAAATATATATACATATATATATATACATGATGCACCCTTAAAAACCAAAAATTAAAACCTAAAATTAAAATTAAAAATAATCCCTTAACTAAAATGGATGAATCAAAAGGCTTAATGGATTATGGATACCAAGAAAAAGAGATGAAATGAATTTGGGGTGGATTTTTTAGATCATTTGGGTGTGAAGAATGAGAGTCACATATACATATATATCATTTTTGAAGCTTGCGGTGGAAGCTGATATATGAATTGGTGGTTCGATTCATCAATATAATTGATTAAATTTTCCTTTTTCATATTATTGTATTTTTAAATTACAATTCCTACATTTAGCCATTTAATGAATTCAAAAATTGAGGCTCCCACTTTTGATTTCATTACCAAAATTATTATTATATTTTATTATTAAATCTTATCATCTATTTTCTCTTTTGTCATGTTATCCTATTATATTATATATTAATATCTTGATCTCTTTTTTTATATTACTCATTTCCCTTTTTTTAACTCCTTTTTTATCTCTTTTTTCATTTTGTTTTAATTTTTTTTAACCTTTTAGTGTTTTTTGTATTGTTTTAAAACACATGGTTTCTTTTTTAACTCACATTTCTCTCTCCTTCCTTCCATATTTTTCTAACATGTTTTTCAGCTTTTTTCATTTTTTTCTTTTTTTTATTATATTTGTATCAATGTTTTTTTCTTTTTTTAAACATGTAACGTTTTTTAAACATTTTTGAATTTTTTTAAACATATATATGAAATTTTAATAATATAATTATATAATTATAATTTCATATATTTATAAAATATATGAATTTTTTTCTATAATTATATAATTATATGTATTTAAAATTTCAAAAATTTATAAAAGAAAATCATAATATAATTTCATATATTGATAAAATATATTATCTTAAAAATAATAATAATTTTCTTAAAAAAATATTTTTTACCCTTAATTGTTATTATTATTACTATTATTATTATCACCTTTAATTTCATAAAATTAATTAATCCAACTTAAATATTTATAATTATAAATCATTAAATTCCTATCATTTTTTTATTAAAACAATTTTTTTACCAACAAAAATAATTTAATAATTTATGAAAATTAATTCATTACATTAAAACATATCAAGTAATAATTATTTGATAATATTAACTAATGTACATCAATTATTTATTAATAAAGTTTCATCTAAGAGTGTCATTTTAATTTCTTCATTTATTTATTTTCATTATTAATTGATAATTTAATAACAATTATAATTTTTTTGATTATTTTTTCTAATATTAAATTATTATTTAAATAAATAATCCTTGTATAAAATTCAGGATGTTACATTCTTCCCCCTTTAAAGAATTGTACTCTCAGATTTTGTTCTTCAAACTCTATAAAATTATGAATTTTCATATTTAAAATTAGAAAAACTAGAACATCTAGGCTTCTATACTCTACTGACGACATATAATCTCCAAAGTTATCTAGACCATTGCTCTGATACAAACTATGAAACCTGAAACTTGTTCTTTGGGGTTCATCACATAAAAATGTTGTGTATTTTTTATTTTATAAAAGATAACTATAAAATGTACAGTGTTTTAAATAGCAATAACTTTTCTGATCTAGGTTTTGAAAACTTTTACAAATACATTACATTTTATAAAAATAGTATAAATATAAAAATAAAATAAGTGAATTGATTCATGTCTGTTATCTTCTTAAGAAAAGTGAATGCCTTCAGACACAATATAATAAACCTATGAAAAATAAATTTAAAACATAGGGTGGTCATTAATTTACCCAGTAATGGGTTTTAAAATCTTTTAGAAATGCCTTTCTTTTAAGAATATAAATATATTTGAAAACATTTTTCAAATAAAACATATGATAAAAATAATATTAAAAAAAGTGTTTTCAATCATTTTCTAATTATACATAAATAGTTTATATTTATTTGAAAACAAAATATATTTGAAATACTAATTCTTTTAAAATACTACTTTGGATTTCTCTATTTTGGAGGATAATAATTTTTGTGGATTAATCATTATACTAAAAAGGCCACAAGAAAAAATTATAAGTCCACATAGACATATCACATGTGGTATAACATACCCTTGAATTCTTGGGTTCACTCCTCATACCACAATAAATCATCCAATACTCCAGTACCATAATTTAAAAAAAATTATAGAATCCTGCCTCTCTCACTCATAACTGAAAAACCATTAAAAAATCATACATAAATTATTTTGGTAGAATAAAATATCCATAACATCAAATAAATATTTTCTAAAACATTTAGAATAAATTTATACCTTCGTAAGATCTCATTAATTTTAAAATGAAAAAATATAATTTCATATAAATTTAAAACAATTACTTATACTAAATGGATGAAATTTCAATGATATATTTTTAGATAATGGTCATATATAATTATTCATGAAATTCATGTATGTGTAAGAAAATTTCACACATGAAATGAAAATTTTTATTGAAAATTATTATAAATATAATCTCATATATAATGATAACTTCTATTCACAAAAAATAATAAATATAAAATTAAATTAAAATCAAATACCCCCATTTAAATTTTAAATAAACCAAAAGGAAAATAAGGTTATAAAATTAGTAATATATGACCATATATTAGTTTTACAAGATCAATTCTATTTCAAGGACTTAAAATAAATTATAATATTATATATATATATATATATAATTATTTATTTATAAATACATATTGAGTTCTTTGAAAAAATATAGATGATTTTATTTTCTTAGAAGGGTTGTAAATCAAATCAAATCTTTGAAAACAAATTAGAGGCTTTTTTTCGAAAACACAACCTTGATAAAAAATTTAACACCCTTTTATTATAATTTATAATATATATATATATATATATATATGTGTATATATATATATAACTTTGTATATCAAAATTATCCCTCTAAAAACCATAAATTAAAACATAAATTGATAAATAAAAATAATCCCTTACTTGAATATAAATTTTAAATTAAAAGCCCTAAAATATATATATCTATATACATATAAACATGATACACCCTTAAAAACCATAAATTAGTACATAAAATTAAAATTAAAAATAATTCCTTACCTAAAATGAATGAATCAAATGGCTTAATGGATTTTGGACACCAAGAAAATGAGATAAAATGAATTTGGGGATGATTTTTTTGGGTCTTTTGGGTGTCTATAATGAGAGTCACATATTCATATATATTATTTTTTTAATCTTATAGTGGAATCTAAAAGTTGAAATGGTAGTTTGATTCATCCATATAAATGATTAAATTTTCCTTTAGTTCAAATTATTATATTTTTAAATTCTGATTCCTACATCTAGGCGTGCGAAGAATTCAAAAAGTGAGGCTCCCACTTTTGATTTCATTACCAAAATTATTATAATATTTATTATCAAATATTATCATCTATTTTCTGTTTTTCACATTACACTATTATATTATCTATTAATATCTTGACCTATTTTTTTATATCCCATTTCTCTTTTTTTATAACTCATTTTTCTCTTTTTTTCATTTTGTTTTAACGTTTTTTAAACCTTTTAGTGTTTTATGTTTTTTTTAAACTCATGTTTTCCTTTTTTTACAATCGTTTCTCTATCTTTTTTTCCATGTTTTTCTCTCATGCTTTTCAAATTTTTATTTCATTTTATGTCTTTTTTTATTATATTTTTTTTAAAAAAAATTCTTCTTCTAAACATGTGACATTTTTTAAAATATTTTGAATTTTTTTAAAAATATATATGAAATTCATTTATTTATAATAATATAATTATATGTATTTATAATATCAAAAATTTATAAAATCATATCATAATATAATTTCATATATTTATAAATTATATTATCTTAAAAATGATAATAGTTTTCTTCAAAAAATATGTTTTATCATTAATTTTATTATTATTATTATTAGTATCACCTTTAATTTTATAAAATTATATTATCCAATTTAAACATTTATAATTATAAATCAATCTTTTATTAAAATTCCCAAAATTATTTTATTAAAACAAAATTTATATAAAATAAATAAATTAATAATATTTGAAAATATATTAATCACATTAAAAATTTTCAAGTAATAATTTTTTAATAAAATTAACTAAAGAACATTGATTATTTATTAATAAAGTTTCATTTAAGAGTGTCATTTAAATTTTTTCATTTATTTATTTACATTGTTAATTGATAATTTAATATTGATTACAATTTGTTTAATTTTTATTACTAATATTTAGTTATTATTTAAATAAATATTCCTTTTATAAAAACTTGGGAAGTTGCATTATCCACCCCTTAAAAGAATTGCACTCTCGTAATTCGTTCGTCGGATTCCATAAAATTCTGAATTTTCATCTTCAGAATTAGATAAACTAAAACTGTTAACTTATATACTCTACTGATAAAATATTATCTCTGATTTTGCCTAGATCGTTACTATGATATCAAGTGTGAAGCTATGAACCCGTGCTTCCGGGTTCAGCATATAAAAATCCTATGTATGTTTTTTCTTATATAAAACACAACTGAAAAATACAGAGAGTATTTTACAACCTAGGAACTTTTTTGGTCTATTTTACGAAGAATTGGACACAGTCATTACATTTTATCAAAAATGTACAAAGATAAAAATAAAATAATTAAATTTCTTCATGTGCGCAAACTTTGTAATCAAAGAGAATTCCTTCAAAAAAATTATACTAAACCTGTGAAAAATAAATCTAAAACATTGGGTGAGAATTAATTTTTCTAGTAAGGGGTTTTAAAATATTTTATAAATATCTTTATTTAAAGGAAATAAATATATTGGAAATTATTTTTCAAATAAATTATTTGATAAAATAATATTTGATAAAAGGTTTTTGAAACATTTTCTAATTATCCATAAATAGTATATATTACTTTGAAAAATGAATAATTTAGAAATAATAATTCTTTGAAAATAATTCATTGAATTTATCAATTTTAGAAAAAATAATAATTTTAGTGGATTAATCATGATAATCAACAAGTTATAAAAAAAACTATCATGCCACTTAACCATATCACATATGTGATATCCATTTGAGGTCCTGGGTTCACTCCCTATACCACATTAAATCACCCAATACTCTAGTGCCATAATTTTAAGAAAACATTTTATATGGTCCTTCATTTCTCTCTCATAACCCAAAAACTATTCAAAAATCATACATAAATTATTTTTGTAGATGAAAATATTCATACCATTGCATAATTGTTTTTAAAAAAAAATTGGAGAAATCTATACCTTCACAGGATCACATTAATTTTAAAATAGCACAAGTTCAATTACATAGAAAATTAAAATAATTACTTATACTAAATGAATGAAATGTTAATGATATGTATTTAGATGATTTTCATATCTAATTATTCATGAAATTCATGAATGTGCAAGGACATTTTTCACATGAAATGATAAATTTTATAAAAAATTATTGTAAATAGAAATTTCGCATAAAATTATAACTTTGATTCACATAAAATAATAAGTATAAAATTGAAATAAAATAAAATACCCCATTTAATTTTTAAATAATGAAATAACAAAATAGGGTTATAAAATTACTAATATATAATTGTAGATTGGTTTTAGAAGACCAATTATTTTTCAAATATTTTAAAATTAATCCAAATATTATATATATATATATATATTCACATATTTAGTAGTTTGAAATATATATAGATGATTGGATTTTATTATAATAGTTATAAATCAAATCAATACTTTTAAAATAAATTAGATACTTTTTTTAAAAAAACACAACCTTGATAAAAATATTTACATCATTATATTATAATTTCTAAAAAAATAGATATATATATATATATATAACTTGTGTATCAAAAATATATCTTTCAAAACCATAAATTAAAACATAAATTAATAAATAAAAATAATCCATTACTTGAATATAAATTTTAAATTAAAAGCCCTAAAGTGTATATATATATATACATGATACACCCTTACAAACAATAAGTTAAAACATAAAATAAAAATTAAAAATAAAAACAATTCCTTACCTAAAATGGAATAATCAAAGGGATTAATGGCTTATGAACACCAATAAAAAGAGATGAAATGAGTTTGGGGCAGATTTATTCGGGTCTTTTGAGTTTTCAAAATGAGAGTCACGTATACATATATATTATTTTCAAAGATTATGGTGAAAGGTTAAAGACGAATAGGTGGTTCAATTCATCCATATAATTGATTAACTTTTCCTTTTTTTCATAATATTATATTTTTTAAATTATGATTCATACATTTCAGCATGTGAAGAATTCAAAAAATAAAGCTCTCAATTTTGATTTCATTACCAAAATTATTCATATATTTTAATATTAAATCTTATCATCTATTTTCTCTTGTGTCGCATTAACCTATTATTTTTTATATTAATATCTTTATCTCTTTTTTTATATATCTCATTTGTCTTTTTTAACATATTTGTTTCTCATTTTTTCTAATTGTTTTAATGTTTTTTTAACCTTTTAGTTTTTGTTGTTTTGTTTTAAAAATCATGTTTTCCTTTTTCATAACTCACATTTTTATATATTTTTTCCACATTCTTCTCTCATGTTTTTCTCCTTTTTCTCATTTTGTTTCTTTTTTTATTTTATTTGTTTTATCATTTTTTTCTAAACATGCAATGTTCTTTTAAAACGTTTTAGCATATTTCTTAAAAAACATATATGTAAAATTATAATAATATAATTAAAAAATTACAATTTCATATATTTATAAAATATATAAAATTATTTTTTTATAATAATATAATTATATGTATTTATAATTTCAAAAATTTATAAAATAACATCATAATATAATTTCATATATTTATAAAATATATTATCATTAAAATAATAATAATATTCTTAAAAAATATATTTTACCCTTAATTATTATTATATTATTATTATTATCACCTTTAATGTCATAAAATTAATTTATCCAATTTAAACATTTATAATTATAAATCATTCTTTTATTAAAATTCTTATAATTGGTTTATTAAAACAAAATTTTCATAAAAAAATAATTTAATAATTTATGTAAGTCAATTAATTACATTAAAACATATCAAGTAATAAGTATTTGATAAAATTAATTAAATAACATTAATTAATCGTTAATAAAGTTTCATTTAAGAGTGTAATTTTAATTTCTTCATACACTTATTTAAATTCTTAATTGATAATTTAATATTAATTACAATTTTTTTAATTATTATTGCAAATATTAAATTATTATTTAAATAAATAATCATTTTATAAAAATTTCGGATGTTACATTCTTACCCCTATAAAAGAATTTTGTTCTCGCAATTCGTTCGTTAGACTCTATAAAATTCTAAATTTTCAACTTCAGAATTAGAAAAATGAGAACTGCTAAGCTTATATACTCTACCAATAATATATAATCTTCAATGTTTTCTAGACCATTGTTCTGATACCAAATGTGAATCCTTAAACTTGCGCTTCTGAGTTTAGCACATGAAAATGGTGCATGTTTTTTTCTTTTATAAAGTACAACTGAAAAATACAAAGTATTTTACAAATCAAGAACTTTTCTGATCTAGGTTTGGGAGAATTAGACATAGACATTACATTTTAACAAAACTGTATAAATTTAAATATAAAATAACATAATTTCATCATGTGTTCTAACACTATAAGCTAAGAGAACAACTTCATAAAAAACTACTAAATCAATAAGAATAAATTTAAAAAATAGGGTGAGAATTAATTTTCCCATTAAGAGGTTCTAAAATCTTTTGGAAATACATTTCTTTGAAAACTATATCTCTTTGAAAATAATTCTCAGATAAATCATTTGATAAAAACAATACATAAAAAAAGGTTTTCAAACATTTTCTAATTATCTATAAATAGTATATATTACTTTGAAAACCAAATATATTTGAAATAATAATTCTTTAAAAATACTACTTTGGATTTCTCCATTTTGGAAAATAATAATTTTTATAGATTAATCATGATACACTGCATGCCATAATAAAAACCATAAAACTTAGCCATATCACTTGTGGGACAACATCCCCTTGATTTCATGAGTTCACTTCCCATACCATATTAAATAATCCAATACTCTAGAGCCATAATTTTAAGAAAATATTTTATTTGGTCCTTCCTTTCTCACTCATAACCCAAAAACCATTCAAAAATCATACATATATTATTTTTATAGAAATAATATTCATACCATCGCATAAAATTTTTCAAAAACATTTATTAGACTCATACCTTCATAGGATCACATTAATTTTAAAATGGAATAAGTACAATTGCATAGAAATTTAAAAAAAATATTTTAATAAATGCATGAAATTTCAATGATATATATTTAGATGATAGTCATATCTAATTATTCATGACATTCATAGATGTGTAAGAAAATTTTTCACATGAAATGATAACATTTATTTAAAAAATATTTTAAATATAAATCAAATATAAAATTATAACTTTTATTCACATAAATTAATAACTATTACATTGAAATAAAATAAAATGCCCCATTTAAATTTTAAATAAATAAAAAACAAAATAGGGTTATAAAATTACTAATATATGATCATAGAATGATTTTACAAAACAAATTCTCTTTAAAGGATTTTAAAATGAATCGCAATATTATACATTTATTTATTTATTTTTTTATTTATTTATTTATTTATACATATTGAGTTCTTTGAAAATATAAAGATAATTGGATTTTCTTATAAGAGTTTTAAATCAATTCAAATCTTTTAAAAAAATTAAAGACTTTGTTTTTGAAAACACAACCTTGATAGAAAATTTAACATCCTAATATTATAATTTCTAAAAAAATAGTTAGATATACATATTAATATATATATATATATATCTATAACTTTTTATATCAAAATTATCCCTTTAAAACTATAAATTAAAACATAAATTGATAAATAAAAATAATCCCTTACTTGAATATAAATTTTAAATTAAAATCACTAAAGTATATATACATAAATATATATACATATATATATATATATAAACATGATACGCCCTTATAAACCATAAATTAAAACTTAAAATTAAAATAAAAAAACAATCCATTAATTGAAATGGATGAATCAACATGATTAATGGCTTCTGGACACAAAGAAAAAGAGATGAAATGAATTTGGGATAGATTTGTTTTGATCTTTTGGGTGTGCAGAATGAGAGTCAAACACACATATTATTTTTTAATCTTGCAATGGAAGTTGAAATATTAATAGGTGCTTCAATTCATCTATATAATTGATTAACTTTTCCTTTTTTTCATATTATTATATTTTTAAATTATGATCTCTACGTCTAAGCGTGTGAAGAATTCAAAAAGTGAATATCTCACTTTTGATTTCACTTCCAAAATTACTATTATATTTTATTATTAAATCTTATCATCTCCTTTCTCTTTTATCATGTTATCCTATTGTATTATACATTAATATCTGTATCCCTATTTTTATATCATGTTTCTCTTTTTTTATAACTCGTTTTTTCCCTCTTTTTTCATTTTATTTTAACATTTTTTTAAACTTTTAGAATTTTTGTTTTGTTTTAAAACTCGTGTTTTCCCTTTTTTTAACTCCCATTTTTCTCTCTTTTTTCCACATTTTTCTCTCATATTTTCACCTTTTTTTCATTTTTTTTATTATATTTGTTTCAATTTTTTCTTTTCTTTTTTTAAATATGTAACATTTTTTAAAAACATTTAAGAATTTTTTTAAACATATATATGAAATTATAATAAGATAATAATATAATTATAATTTCATATATTTATAAAATATATGAAATTATTTTTTATAATCATATAATTATATGTATTTATAATTTCAAAAATTTATAAAATAAAATCATAATATAATTTCATATATTTATAAAATATATTATCTTAAAATTAATTATAGTTTTCTTAAAAAAAATATAGGTTTTACCTTTAATTATTATTATTATTATTATTATCATTATTAATTTCATAAAATTAATTGATCATATTGAAATATTTATAATTATAAATAATTATTTTATTAAAATTCCTATAATTTGATTATTAAAACAAAATTTATATAAACAAAAATAATTTAGTAATTTATAAAAATCAATTCATTATATTAAAACATATCAAGTAATTAAAACATATCAACTAATATTAAATTATTATTTAAATAATAATTCTTTTATAAAAACTCAGGATGTTATATGAAGGATTTGTGATCTATAGTGATGTTTCTGAAAAAGTAATGGGTTGTGTACTCATGCAAGATAAAAAAATTATAACCTATGCCTCCCATGAGTTTATGATTATAGAGTAGAACTACCCATCACATGATCTAACATTTTCTGTAGTGATATTCAAGTTAAATATTTGTCAACATTATCTCTATCAGGAGATGTGTGACATAAATACTAGAAAAATACTAAAGTATATATAGAGACAAAAAGGTTCTCAATATACACCAACAAAGGTAGATAAAAGTGATAAAAGATTATAACTACTCAATCCATTATCATTCTTTAATGGAAAAACATTTGAGATATGCTTTATGTAGAAAGGATCCCACAACACTATCCATGATGAGGATTAAAAGGGATCCAATCATCTTGAAAATGCAAAGGATAGATGGGAATCAAAAATGGATATTCATCCTAAAATTCTCAAATAACTACTCAAAGATTAACTCTTTAGAGGGCCAAGGATTCCAAAAATGATTATTTAGATCTATAAAAATGTAGTGAATATTTTAGGGTTCTAAATTTATAATGATGGATTTATAGGGGTATGAACCCATATTTGTGACCCCATAAAATAGGAACTAAATTGATAACTTCAAGATGATATGCACGGATTATCCTTCCCTCTTTATCCAGTAATAAAAATAAAATATAGAGATCTGAAGAAAACCTTATAGTGTTATAAAATGAAGAGGAATATTTGAGAAATTGTATTTGGATTCTCGGTATAAAAAAAGTCATGGATGAACGATAAAAGTATATGGGTATGATGAAACCATTTCCAAAAAACTTATGGAAATGATAAATCCAAACCGTGGATTTCATTATAGGGCTTCTTATAACATTTAAAGGAAATAACACCATTATGGTGTTTGTTAACCATCTAAACAATTTAGCACATTTCACTGAAATCAAAGGAGATTTCTCTCTTCACCAACTCATTATGGTATATATAAGGGAAGTTTTAAGACTCTATAGAATAACACTCTCCGTTGTATCTAATTGATATCTGATATTTTCCTCCTCATTCTAGAGAAGGGTTTAGCAAGAATTTGATATAGAGATGATTTTTGGTACTTCTTATCACCATTAGATGGATGGTCAATCTGAGAGAACCATACAGGCTCTAAAGGATATAATGAAATACTTTTTAATGAATTTCTCATGATATTGGGATCAAAACCTTACCCTTGTGGAGTTATCATATAATAATATTTTCCAAACTAACATTCAAGTGGGTCCTTATGGGGCCCTTTATGGTAAGAGGCATTGGGCTCCCATGTTCTAGGATGAAGCTAGAGATTGGAAGCTTATGGGACCTAATCGTATCCATGACATGATAGAGAATATTCAAGCAATTCAACTTCATATGATATCTATATAATGTTGATAGAAAATCTATATAGACATATAGTAATGAGTTCTAGAGATTGAGGCTTGATATATGTTGTTCCTTTTTATATCATCGTGGAGGAAATTCATTAGGATTAAGAATAATGGGATGCATATTTCTAGATACATCATCCCCTTTGAGATCCATGATTTCATCGGAGCTATAGCCTATTGGATATAAGTACCACATAACCTATCTCAAGAAAATTATTTTTTTAATGTATCCCTATTTAGAAAATACATATCAAACCCCAAAAATGTACCAAATCTAGATGTGTTAGCCTTGGATAATGATATTTTATATGAGGTGAAGCTAGTTATGTTCATTGATCATTGAAACCAAGTTCTATTAAATTAGATAACTCATATAGTCAAAGTGTTTTAGTGGGACCATAAGATTAATGAAGAAACATGGGAATTGGAATATGTGATGAAATGGAGGTACCCTTGTATATTAAAGTGTAAAAATTTAAATGTTTATGGAAATTTTTTTAAAGGGTGGCATAGAGAATGAAATGACCCAATATTATATAAATAAAAATAATTTTTGATTAATTAAATTCCTTATAGTTAATGAAAACACATGCACTACATTGGTAATTTGGAATAAAATGTAAAGTTTGATTTAAAAGACCATTAATCATATTAACTATTCATAATTAAGTAGTTGTATAGTGACCAATAATATAAGTATATATTAAGTGTTATGATAAATTCTAATTGACTTAGATGGAAAAATAAGTGACATCGGATAGTATGATCATACCTTATGAAGACCATCTATTAGAGAATTCAAGGGAGATGAAATCGCTTTAATTTACCATAGACCAAGATGAAATCAGGATTCGATAACTAAATAATGAGTTAACCCACTTATAGAAAATGTTAAATATTATCAAGATCGCATCCCAACCCTTGTTTGTCAAACCATTCCAAGAATGAACCACTATCGCACACCTTACACTTAGGGTGTATACTAGAGTAATAAGGGGTTATATATCTAAACCCTAGTAGTATGAATTTTTATTTTTTTATTCTTAATGAAATAATTATTATATTTATCCCATTTTATTAAATCTTTATCAATTTTTTTATAATTTTTTTGATATAAATTTTATTTTTACAAGAATAAATCCAAATTTTATGTTTATAAAATATATAGTTTCAATTAGCACACTCTTTTTGTGAATTCAATTATTTTTTTTAGAAAATTATTTTTTTAAAATACTCTTTTTATATAATAATTATTTAAATATTTATGATAATATAACTTATTTATGTCCAATGTAATTTTTATAAGTGTCCAAAAGTGATTACCTTTCTAAAAACTAGTATTTTTCAATAAATAAGGATTTTTATTTATCATTGAATCATCTAATATTTATAAAATTATTTAGATAAAGTAAATATTATTTTTCAAATCATTACATTGAAATTATCCAATAGTAAACATTTTCATAATTTTTTGAGACATAAAAAGTTTTGGTTCAAAATTAAAAATGGTATAAATGTATAGTCTATATTATGACATCATAATGGATCAAATGTGATTTAATAAATTCCATAAAAGGAATAAATTACTATATATGTATTTATAAATTATTATAATTTATTTTTTCTATTATTTCATTAATTTTATAAACCCTTATTGAATCATCCAAAACATATATTATATTTTATGATTTTATAATCAATTCTTTATGAACATGACTTGCTTCCACATCACCAAGTGTATTATTTTTAATATTCCCATTCATAGCCATTTAAAATATAGAAAAACACCCCTCAATTGATGAAAACATGGGAAAACTATGTGATGGTTTTTTCTATTGATTATTTTATATTATTGATTCTAAAACATAAGTTTCGAAATTAATAATGAATTCCCACCACTCTTAATATAAATACCCACACTTCCTCCCAATACACTTCCCTAAAAATAAATTGTGCAAATGTTACTATCTATCTATCTCTATAATTATCTCCCAATTTTTTCTCAACCACTGAAGAAGCTCATCCCATGCTTTTTAGAAGTGGAATATCAAGGTTATGGATTCTCCCTTCTTCATCTTTATTCATTCACTTTATTTGTATTATTCCATTTGATTTCTAATTTTTGATATTGGAATATGTTATGAAAATACCTTTTATTATTCTTATTATTTAAAATAATTGAGATACCAACTTTCAGTTTCATTGAAGCTTTCCATGAATCATTATTCACACCTGCTATTCCGTTGAAATTATCTAGTAATTTTTCTATGAGCAACATTTTTGTAGGGAATACCCATCCTCATTTCCACCCAATCATATTTAGATATATATACATATCCATAATTGATTTGGGAATTCCATGTATATAACTCATACTTCATAAAAAATGGGTGAAAAGTGATGAATGGTTTTCTTATGATGTATGATCTATGTGGGGCCCAAATACATCTACAAAATATGAATATGATGGGTGAAGATGAAATTAAATTGTCCTCTAATGTAATAGTTAATGTTCTTATCTCATGATATACCATTTAGAGTGAATAATAGGTTATCCTAAGCACATTATTTAATTATTTCATGGAATTTATCGTTGAATTATGCTTATGATTTCATGTTTTGTGTTCTCTCTATGTTTCTATGTTTCTTGATATTATCATTTTATGTCATTCTTAAAAGTTCATATATATGATTCTCACTCCTTTTATATCTACTTGATATGCCTCTTGACTTACATATATTACATTATTCATGTTATTATTAGATTATTCCAATAATGGTATTTATATCTTAACCCATTCTTATGTATGTCCCTATGCAATCTTGTGCACTATTAGAAGATCATTGGAATAAAATTTTATGTTTTGATGTTTTTATATAATTCCATTGTTCCCATGTTTCATGTTATTATGTTCTATATCTAATTTCCCAAATACACTAGGACTCGTGATCTTTCTCGATTTAATATTTTAATTGTTTATTTAATATGTCATTAAATAAGGTTTATAAAATATATGGGTTGTCATATTATTATTACTTAAATGATAATTTCATCATTAATCATTGAAGATGAAATCAATAATAAACATGTTTTGGTGATTCTTAATGATCGATGAGTGTTTTCTTAATTAATTAATAAAATGTTGACATAAAAAAATCTATAACAAAAAACAAGAAATTATCTACAAATTTATTTGATATTATATCATCAATTATTTTCCCAAAATCATTCATGATATAAATATAGAGTATTTTTCAATTAGGTATTTAAATAACCCAAACATGAATATATCATATTTTAATGAATGATTTAGAGGTGGTTTATTATATTATAATTATTCTAGAAGGATAATTATATTATTTAGTTAATATTAGATTTATTTAAGATATTTAAAAGGAATAATAAGAAGAATTAATATATATGAAAACATTGCACATTTTCAATAAAAGATTATCATCTTAATACAACAATTTTAAATGATTCAATTAACAAAGATCATTCTTTAATCATAGTATTAATATATTCTCAAATATATCATACCAAATACTATATTATACCATAAATATTATATTTATACTTTATATCAAACTTTTTAATGTGATGAAGAAAAATGAAACATGTTACATCGTGGAGACAGTTGTCTACACAACTCAAGATCAATAGATTTTTTTAATGTATGGGGTATATGAATAAATATTGATAATACTATTAATATATATATATATATATTAATGTATATAAATTATGATAATTTTAATTATACTATTGTGTTTAGAATAATGTTTAAAGAAGATAATTAAGAATATATCTAAGTAGTTGATAATACTTACGTCATGGATAAGAATTTCTCTTAGAATTTTTCCTTTAATTTGATGGGATTAGGATATTAATAACTTAACAAGGACTTAATCTCATGGGAGTGGGTTCTAATGACTGTAAATTGGAATAGTTTGATGATGGTATTTGAAAGAAAAGTGAGTCTTGAAGTAGTGAAGGTGTTTCCCTTTTATAAGTATAGGGAAGAGTAGTTTTGTGACAAACCCTTACATATTTAACTATGTAACATTAAAATTCAAGTGTAAAAGGAAAAAAATATACATAAAAATGGAGATTAAAGTGATTTTGGGTCAAAAATCACTTCATCCCCTCTTTTTTTATACATGATTTTGGGATTATGTTTCTTTAACCTTTTTACTTTTACCAGAATTTAAATTTACCATGGTAATTAATTTCTAATATTAGTAATAAATTTGAATGAAAAAATTAATATTTCACTTTTACCTCAATTTATAACTATAATTTCGAATTCCTTAATCATTTTACCATATAATATTTCAAATGGCGTAAAAAATTATTTTTAATATAAAAATGCCTAATCGCATAAAAACTATTTTTAGATAAATAATGTTTTAGATATTTTAATTTATATATATAAGGAAAATTATTTTGGATATTTATTTTATTGAAATAAATTTAATTATTATAAACTAAATAATGGATATGAGGATTCTAAGTAAAGAGTAAACTAAATATCCATTAAAAATACTTGATTTAACAAAAATAATGAAACAAAGTTTTAATATTTATATATCATTTTAATTAGTTCTAAAAATATTTTACATTGGTTATAAAAGTTCAAATAACATTTTAAAATGTATAATATTATTACATAAAATAATATTTGGTTATGTAATTGGTTTATAAACTTTTAGTTAATTCTTATATAGTAGTAAATTTATAAAAATTACATTGTTTGTGAAAACATAATTTTTTTCTAAAATTGACATTCTCAGAAAAATCTCAAAAATCCCTAATAATATATATTAATTATGATGAATTAAAAAAATGAATTTCATTGGACAATTTTAAATTATAAAATTTAACATTTAAATAAATTCTTTAATAAAGTCACTTTAAAGGGATAATTTTTACAGTATTTTGTGATATAATATTTACAGGTTATAGTAGAGCCTCATCTGTTACATTATCCCCCCAATTTCATTTTCATAATTGGGATATATATATATATATATATCAGATGTTGAAAATATATGGATACTCCTTCTTATATCTTGTTCAGTCTCCAAGGTTGCCTCTTATAGTTTGTGATTTCTCCAATGGAAATTCACCAAAAAAGATTTTTGATTTCGAAATACGGGCTCTCTCATATCAAGATTATAGATAGGCTCTACATTAATTGAAAAGTCAGGCTCCCACTCTATTACCTCATATAAGAAAACATGTGTTGTATCTAGGATGTATTTCTCAAGTAATGAATCATGTAATACATCGTGTTATTTATAAATATTGTGTATAATAGCCAATCAGTAATCTATATCCTCAATTTATTAAAATATTTAAAAAGTTCCAATGTATTTATAGCTTAGTGTTACCTTTCTACACAGTCTTGGACACCCTTCCATGGTGAAACCTTCAAGAATACTTATCCCAAACATGAAATTCCATATCTATCATTCTATTATCATCATATATTTGAGATTATTTAATGTGAACTTGAATAGTCCATAAATTATCAATAATCTCTTTCACTAGATCTAGGAAAACTAACCATATTTTTCCAACCTCTACCCAAAAAGTTAGAGTATGAACCCTCTACCCATTAAATGCTTTGTATAGTTCCATCTAGATTCACAAATGGATTATATTATTTAATGCACATTATACCAATGATAGATACTGATCCCACTAACATTAGAATTCAAGATCGCATGATCTCATCATGTCATCCAATGATTGTATAGTACCTTCATATTATCCATCAATCTAAGTATTATGGTATTTTCATAAAGGTATCTCAATATTTAGATCCTTTTGAATAATAGTCTATAATTTTTATGTGAATTTATGTTCGTGGTTAGATACAATCGATATGGGTGCCTCATAAATCCTTAGGATATCATTGATATAAATCCCAGGAAGACACTCAATGTGTATAAGTTCACTTATCTCTAAGAAATTAGAATACATATTAAGATGATCAATGATAACCCATATTGAATCATTATTCCTTGGAGACATTTTTATTCTAGTGAAATGTATATTATAACATTTTCCCATCAATATATACTTATAGGTAGAGGTTACATGATTCTCCTAGAATGTTTTATTTCAGTCTTTACCTACTAGAATGATAAGCATCTTGTCACATAATCTATAATTTCCCACTTCATACCATCCCACTAGAAATGTTATATTGAATATCTATATATCATTATACTACCATGGTTTATAGAAATATATGATCTGTTTTTTTATCTAGTAGTTACCACTTCAATTCTAGTATGTATGGAACACAAAAAATCTTCCAAAACATCATCAGGCTCTCTTTATAAATAATTTCCATAAATTTCCCATCACTCACTAATCATCCATCATATGTTCTCATAATATGGATGGGATGTCTCTATGATTTCTTGTATGTATGGTTTAATAATTTCATTGAAAAGAAAGGATGGTTATGCTTACTTTGAAATCACCATATTGATATTTACTAGATATCTATATAAGGTATCCTTGTTAATCCTCATCATGATCAAAACCTCATAGTTTCTCCCACTCAATGCATTAACCATGTTTTTTGGTTTTCACAAGTGGTAGTGTATCAATAGATCATAATCCATGTAAAGTCTCAGAATTTCCATGTAATTGTTTTTAAAATATATGGGAATTTTACAAGTCCATGAAAATTGACAGCTCGTGATTATGAGGCCCTGTGTGCCCGGAATCAATTTCTGAAGTTTTGTTCAAGTACGTTCAGTAGACGTATGAGAAGGTCTTTTAAACATTTGAACCTGTGCTTGGAATTGAAATATGAGGGCACTGTTGAACTCGCAATGCCGGTATTTGCTTAAGGAGACTTTCACCTCGATGGCAGTTCGTCGAGAGTGAAAGTAAGATTTTGGGTTTTTCGTGAATAAAATAAAATAAAAATAAAGTTTTGTAGATTTATTTTTATTTGTTTGTTAAAACCTATATGTAGAGGTTGGAAGTGGGGACCACCACACCTTAACCTCCCATAAGAGGTTATAGTGGTGGGGACCACCCGAGGCATAAAACCTCTCAACTCCCATAATAAATGAGGGAGATCCTCTTGACCTTCTCCACCTTAACTGTGCCAACACACCTACAATTAATCTTGTCAACCCTCCCCCTTTAATTAATTGATCCATATCTTTTAATTAAATGCTACAATTTAAATTTTAAACCCATAAAACTAAATAATATATAATCTATTATTTGGAGGGTCTACCTATTCATTTTTTGGAAAAAGGTTGGAAAATGATGATTAGAGATATTGGGAGAAGGCTCCCAATGAAGAAAACTCCACCGAAGAAGAACGCCAATGAGGAATGCCTTTGACTACGAAGAACGGCCTCGACTTCGACTTCCTTTCTCGGAGCTTCCTTCGATGTAGGATGTGTTCTTCTACAATGAATCGACGTCTACCTTCTTGTGCCAACGTCAACCAAATTCAAACAAGTTAGGGATTTTATTTAAGTATGCTATTATTCCCTTGATTATTTCCTTGAAAAACAAAGAACATGGACCAACATATTATCAAGTTGATCCACAAGTGTTTTTCCTTCTGGGTTGGGAATATACTGTTAATGAGGGATTATGGGAATTGATGTTTTTAAGGTATCTTCCATGCTTGTTCCTTGCTTATGTTCTTGATGAGACAAATGCTACCACTCTAAACGTGGAGGGTGGTGGCCAAACAAACATGGGTAAACCCCCCACCGACCTTCTTTATGATGTTCTTCAAAACGAAGACCAAGGTGACGAAGGCGGCGAAGGAAACGACCGCACTACCTGCGGCCTCAGTCACCCATGTCGCCCCCGCGCCTTTCCAAACATCGACCGGACATGCCCCCATGCCCCGGGTACGCCACCTCACTGGCAGCGCCCCCTCATTGGGTGCACCGCGCCGCCCCACCGCTCTCGCTACCCCCGCCGCCCGCGCCTCTGCGTCGGCGGCGCTGTCCCACTAGCCGCGCTACCCTCGTACGAACTGGTTGCGGCCTCGCGGCACCCCAGCCGAACCAACCCCTCGCGGCGCCCTTTCGAGGTGAGCCGCCCTGGGCCGGGCCGAGCTGCCTCATGCCCTTGCGGCTCTCCGGGCCCTAGTGGCCTGCTCGGTCAGGCCCAGCAGGCTGGGATGAACCCAACATATTGGCTCGCCCAATGGGCCAGGCCGGGTCAGTCCGACCAGGTCGGACTGGACCCAAGCCCACTACGACCCATTACCTTCTTTTGAACATATCTTTGGCATCGGACGTCCATTTGACGAACCTTCATTGACACAATAATTCTTAGTGTGTGATGGTCCCTTTGAGTATACCCCACTAGAGTTTGGGGTATATTTGAGATACGTTCAAGTTGGATCGTGCACGAATCCAACTGGGCCTCCGGGACTAAAAGGCTAATAACTCACAAACTGGGCGTCTGATTGATGCATCGTCTATTGCGTTGAGACCCCTATGATGTGGAGGACCTTTGGGATGCTTCTTCATGGGACTTCTCGGTAGTGGAACATCGACCAGTAGCTTGTGGATTGGATCTTTCGGAGACGATCAAGAATTTGTGTGGGAACCCAGTAGCTGGATGAGACTTGATAATTATTGATCGATTGACTCAGAGTGACTCGACTAGCCTAGTTGGGAACGCCTAGTAGTGGCAGCAGACCCAGGATGGAGGAGCGCCTGGTTGAGGTGGCAGACCTGTTGTACTCAGCAGGAGGAATACCTCTACAGGCTATGAGGGAGAGTGCCTAGTTGTGGCGGCAGACCCACGGTGGGGAGCACCTCTGTGTGACGCAGCAAACCCATGGTACTCGACAGGAGGAGTACCTCAGCTATCTAAGGTTAGTGGCAAGCACCTGGTTTTCGCGGCATGCCCACTTTACTCAATAGAGGAGGAGTTCTCCAGCAGCCGAGGGTTCTAAATTTTTTTCCCCTAGAATAAATCCAGGTTTGAGCTGAGTGAGTACTTTTGTGGTTTCCTCATGATTCAGATAGATTACATGATAACTTAGGTATATGCATGGGCATATACCTAAGTGGGGTTATCTGTTGATTTCATACTTTTTGGTTTATCCTTGTTTGATTTTGTTAGACCATGAGGGTATCAGGGTCCCTACTGAGTATCGTTATACTCACCCCTGTATGAGTTATGCCAACACCTCGTTGTGTTGGATTCATACCAAGGACATCATTGAATGAGGCTGAGAGTACCAGGACTGGACGGTACTCGGAGGTGGACCTTATGACGAGTCGGTACACGGAGGAGACTGACAGACATGGAGTGTTGAGGAGGCTATCTCTACCTAACCATCAAGTAGGAATTATAGAGGATGACCCAGCAACTATTTTTTCTTTCTTTAGTTGTATTTGTACTTCTAGTTCCTTGTACTTTACAGTTGGGAGTGTATTTTCGGTCCCTTTAACTTTTCATCACTCTTTTGTTACAGTTTACTTAGTGTTTTGTATCTAGTTGTGTGCTTTGTTGTGTGCGTTTAAAGGTTATGAAGTAAATTCCTTCCAACTTTAGAGAATTACGCCTTTGGTGCTAGTCTACAGCCCCTGGCCTATGGAAGGCGGGCTTGGGGTAGTCATGGCATGGGCCCTGGGGGATGGATCATGACAAATTGGTATCAGGGGAGTTGGTTCTACTGTAGAACTTAGAACTTTTATCTTTTTTGTGAATCAATAGTGTTAAGGGTAGTGAGAGTGTTTTTTAGTTCAGGGAGTCCAGTGTTGGTGCGGCATCCAACTTATCCAAACACCAGGACCCTGACTTCTGATTTCCAACTCAATGTACAAAAACACGGATTACATGTGTGTCTTCAAAAGTTTTCTTTAACTCAACTCAACCAGGTCATCTCACCAGGTATAACTTTTTACCATGTCACAACTATTTCTTTCAGGATTCCTCCACACTGATGACCAGCTACAGTTTTGAGAGTTGTACGCACAGATTTCTCATCGAGCGATGAGGCCTCGGTGCAGGGCCCTTTTCTAGCAGAGGCACCAGTGGTACCTTTACCCGTTGGGCCACCGATGCCACCAACCCCAGCAGCAGACGGTGCACGCCACTTCAGCGTGTTGCATGAGTTCTAGCACCAGAGGCCACCTAGGTTCAGGGGATAGATGGACCCACATGTGGCTGAGGATTGGTTGTAGGTCGTGGTGAGAGTTTTCTGACTGGTAGGGACACCAGCCGACCTCATGGTGATACTTTCTGACAGCCTTCTACAGGAAGCAATGGGCAGATAGTGGAGCTTGATTCTCCAGGTTCATGATGAGATGATGCTTCTCTGGTCAGACATCGAGAGGTTGTTTTGGGAAGAGTTTGTCCTAGTGACTCTTCATGCAGTCCGCATACAATAGCTACTTCATCTACAGAAGGGCAGCATGACTATAGTTCAGTACTCAGTGAGGTTCACAGACCTCTCATGCTACTCCACAGATATGGTGCGGGACCCATTCTTCAGGGTCCAGGCCTTCGAGTAGGGACTCAGGTGAGAGATCAGGGCATCAACGATCTCACTCGTCATCTTAACGCATACGAGGGTGTTAGAGAGAGCCCTCTTGGTGGATAGTTTCCTTGCTGAGCAGTCGCCAACAGTGAGATCCACCACTAGTCGACATGTAGCAGAGTCTTCTACAGCTGGCAGTAGATAGTTGTCGCAGAGGTCCAAGAGGACTAGACCTATTGGTGGATGACCATATGAATCAAGATCAGTTGTTCGAGGCACCCAAAGCGGATACGAGCATGCCAAGAGTGGGTAGTGTTACTCATGTGGAGGGTAGGTTTACATGGCTTATTACTGCCCAACCCTCCATTCGTATGATCAGCAGATGGTCGAAGAACCGCCCAGATAGAGACATATATTCGATTAAGTCGATCCGCAGGGAGAAGGCGGACATGGCAGTGGAGATGGTCGTGCAGATGGCGGTGGCTGATGTTTCGAGGTGTTACCACCACCACCACCAGGAGGTCCACCCCGACCGCAGAGAGTAGGTGGACATGGGAGAGCTCAGCTTCAGGTAGCTGAGACTTACGATCATGGAACTCTGGAGATGATTTGAGGTACGACCTTTTTCTATTCCACCATAGCTATAGTACTTATAGACATAGGTTCCAGTCACTCTTTCATTTCCACTACCCTTGTTCAGAGCTCAAAGATTCCGACAGAGCTGTTGGCTCGATCCTTGCATCTAGAGACTCCTACGGGAGCAGATTTGGCGATTACGCACTGGTTTCGGCAGTATGAGCTTACTCTAGGATGTGAGAGCTTCGGATGGGATCTCCTAGTAGTGGCATCGAGGCCTTACGACGTCATCTTGGGTATGGACTGGTTATCTACAATCTATGCTCATATTGACTATATTAGGTGCAAAGTACGGAGTGTCTGCACATATGGGACCAGGTTTACCTTCACCAATGAGAAAGGAGCCTTTGTAGCAAAGGATGGACTTACTAGGAAGAGAGTGTAGCCAATCACTCATTAGTTGGCTAGCCTTACCCTTGGAACAGTTGATGTGGAGAGTCCGAGCTATCCTATAGTGGTGGACCAGTATGTGGATTTCTTCCCTGATGTTGCTCCAAGTATACCCCCTCACCGAGAGGTAGACTTTTACATTGACTTGTACCCCAAGACGTCACTGATATCTACTCCAGCCTATCAGATGGCTCCTGCAGATCTTCATGAGTTGTGAGTACAACTAGAGGACTTTCAGGGGAAGGGATTCATCTGGTCCAGTGTTTCTCCATGGGAAGTCCTGATTATATTCCCCAAGAAGGTGGATGGGATCTTGAGGCTATGTTTCGACTATTAGTGCCTAAACCAAGTGACTATGAAGAACAAGTCCCCACTCTTGAGGATTGATGACCTTTTTGATCAGTTAAAGGGAGCACGGAGGTTCTGGAATATGGACCTCAGATCAGGCTATCACCAGCTCGGATTTTGAGATGAGGATGTGCAGAAGATGACCTTCAAATGTCAGTACGACCACTACGAGTTCTTGGTTATTCCTTTCGGCATAACCAATGCTTCAGAAGTGTTCACGGGACTCATGAACAGAATATTCTAGCCATACCTTGATCGCTTTGTCGTAGTTTTCATCGACGACATTCTGATCTACTCGACTACTGAGGAGGATCATGACTATCATTTTCAGGTAGTACTGGACACACTCCGAGAGCACCATATTTATTTTAAGCTCTCTAAGTTCCAGTTCTAGATCCTAGAGGTTCACTTTCTGAGACATGTCATATTGGAGGCTGGAGTTGCAATGGATCCAGCAAGGATTAAGGTGGTACTTTCTTAAGATCCGCCCAGGTGTGGGACGGAGTTATGGAGTTTCCTGGGTGTGACTGGATACTACCAGAGGTTTGTGCCAGACTTCTCCAGAGTTGTAGCACCACTATCGGCCTTGATGAAGAAGGGGAAATATTTTGTGTGGTTAGCAAGATGTCAGCAGAGCTTTTAGGAGCTAAGGAAGAGTCTGACTTGTGCCCCCATCTTAAGGCTTCCAGAGGAAGGCATAGGGTATGTAGTCTACTGCGATGCATCAGGGACCGGGCTCGGATGTGTCCTGCTATAGGAGCGAGCATTGATCGCATATGGTTCTCGACAACTGAGACAGCAAGAGTAGAACTACGCTACCCATGAAATGTAGTTAGTAGCAGTGGTCTTCGCCTTAAAGATGTGTTGACACTATCTGATGGGTGAACATTTTACCATGTACTTTTATCACAAGAGTCTCAGGTATATCTTCTCCCAGAAGGACCGAAACCTGAGACAGTGGCGATGGCATGAGTTCCTCTAGGACTATGACTTCGAGAGAGTCTATACTCCTAGGAAGGAGAACGTTGTAGCAGATCCACTCAGCAGGAGATCTGGTATATAGCTGCTAGGAGAAGTGACAAAGCAGCTGGCTGCTTTGCATATATCCATTTTGGATAGGGATGGAACAACTTTTCTTCAGTCTCTTAGAGTCACTCCCCCACTTCTTCAGCGAGTTAGGGAGGCGCGGTGTGGAGATGCTGATTGCGACGCATGACGTACTCAGATATCCACCAGACAGGCACCTGATAGATTTTATGAAGGTGGTGAGCACGTCATCCCCTTCAAAGGATGTACCATTCTACCAGTGTCACTTCAGGAGGAAGTGTTGAGAGAGTTCCACACTTCCCCTCTTGCGGTAAATTCAAAAGTGGTGAAGATGTACCGGGATCTCTGACGACAACACTGGTGGTCGGTAATGAAGAAGGCAGTTGCAGAGTTTGTCTCTCGGTTCCTCACTTGTCAGCAAATGAAGGCGGAGCATCAGGTACCAACAGGCTTGGTTCAGCCTTTAGAGTTCCTAGAGTGTAAGTGGGATGGGATATCCATGGACTTCATGATATAACTTCAACGTACATACAAGGTTCATGACTCAATTAGGGTGATCGTCAACCGACTCACCAAGTCAACCCACTTCCTATCAATCAGAGAGCAGGGTTCCGTAGAGAGCTTGGGATGCCTCTATGCTCAAGTTATTGTCAGAATACTTGGAGTACCCTCGATTATCATTTCTAATCGTGATAAACGTTTTACTTCCTGGATATGGAAGGGGTTGCAGGAGGCTTTTGGGATTCTTCTTTGTTTGAGCACCTCCTTCCTTCCTCAGACGGATGTCCAGACTAAGTGGACCATTAAAACCCTCGAGGACATGTTGCATGCTTGTGTCCTCGAATTAGGTCGCAGGTGGGAGGATCACTTTCCTTTGGTGGAGTTTTTTTTTAACAACAGCTATCACTCCACCATAGGGATGGCACCTTTTGAGGTGTTATTCGGGCGGCCTTGCATATCACCTTTGTACTGGATAGACCTAGGGGATTCAGCACTAGCGGGACCAAAGATGGTACAGGCTACTATAGAGAAGGTGAAAATCATCCAGGAGTGGATGAAGACTGCAAAGAGATGGAATAAGTCATATACCTATAGGAGATTGAGACCTTTGGAGTTTGAGTATGGGGACCACGCCTTTCTACGGATCTCACCCCGATGAGGTCTATGAAGATTTGGCCATGGAGGCAAGTTATCTCCGAGGTTTATCAGACCTTTTCAGGTCCTCAGCAGAGTTGGCGAGGTGGCTTACCACTTAGCTCTTCCACCTCAGTTACACTAGGTGCATGACGTCTTCCACGTATCCCAACTGAGGAGATATGTGCATGATCCTTCTCAAATCATCGACCATGGTGAGCTAGACTTCAATGATGAGGTGACATTTAAAGAGGTTCTAGTAGAGATTGAGGATCGACAAGAGTGGTTCCTTTGTGGATGGTCGATACCTCTGGTGCGCATTCCCTGGCAGCATGGGAACCTCCAGGAGAGCACATGGGAGCGGGAGGCTCAAATGCGTGCTCAGTACCCCCACTTGTTCCCTTAGTTATGAGTTGTGGCTTACGGGGATGTAAATCCCTGATGTGGGGAGAATGTAAAAACCTAGAATTTCCATGTAATTTTTTTAATTATATGGGAATTTTCTGAGTTCGTGAAAATTGACAGCATCTGATTCCGAGGCCCTGTGTGCCCAGAATTAATTTCTAAATTTTTTCGGGTACATTCAGTAAATGTATGAGTGGGTTTTTCTAACTTTTGAACCGCTGCTCAGAATTGAAATCTGAGGGCACCGTTGAACTCGCAGCACTAGTATTCACTTAAGGAGACTTTCACCTCGACGGCAGTTGGTCAAGAGTGAAAGTTAGATTTGGGGTTTTTCGTGAATAAAATAAAATAAAAATAAAGTTGTGTAGATTTTTTTATTTTTTATTTTAAAACCTACATGTGGAGGTTAGAAGTGTGGACCACCACACCTTAACCTCCCATGAGAGGTTATAGTGGTGGGGACCACCCAAACCATAACCTCCCATGAGAGGTTATGGTGGTGGGTACCACCCAAGGCCTAAAACCTCTCAACTCCCATAATAAATGAGGGAGATCCTCTTGACCTTCTCCACCTTAATTGTGCAAACATACCTACCATTAATCTTTTCAACCCTCCCCCTTTAATTAATTGAGCCATCTCTTTTAATTAAATGCTACAATTTGAATTTTAAACCTATAAAACTAGATAATAGATAATCTATTGTTTGGTAGGGATGCCTATTCATTTGTTGGAAAAAGGTTGGAAAATGAGGATTACTGCTCTTAGGAGAAGGCTCCCAATAATGAACTCTCCACCAACGAAGAATTCCAATGAGTAATGCCTTCGAATACAAAGAACGACCTCGACTTCGACTTCCTTTCTCTGAGCTTCCTTTGACATAGGACTTGTTCGTATACAAAGAATCAATGTCTGCCTTCTTGCGCCAACATCAACCAACTTCAAACATGGTACGGATTTTATTTAAGTATGATATTATTCCCTTGATTATTTCCTTATAAAATAAAGAACGCAGACCAACTTATTATCAAGTTGATCCGCGAATGTTTTTCCTTGCAGGTTGGGAATATATTATTAATGAGGGATTATGAGAATTGATGTTTTAAAGATATCTTCCATGCTCGTTCCTTGCTTATGTTCTTGATGATCCAAATGCTACCACTCTAAACGCGGATGGTGCAGGCCAAACAAACATGGTCGACCCCCCGTCAATATTCTTTGTGGTGTTCTTAGAAATGGTGAAAAAGGCAACGGCCATGCCACCCGCGGCCTCAGCAAACCGCGCCACCCACACAACATTCTGAACACCAACCAGACCGGCCCATGTACCCCAGCTTCGCCGCCCTACAGGTTGCACCGCCGCGCCGCCCTCGCCGGCCACGCCGCCTCACCGACTGCGCCGACCCACCGGTTGTGCCCTCACGTCGCCTCACCAATAGTTCCCCTACACCCTGGCCGCGCTACCCCCAATCATGCCCTCACGGTGCCCCAGCCGAATTGGCCCCTCGCGGTGCCCTTTCGGGCTGAGCTACCCTGGGCCGGGTCGAGCTGCCTCGTTCCCTTGCGGCTCTCCTCGCCCTCGTGGCCTGCTGGTTCGGGCCGAACCCAATGGGCCATCCCACCCAACGTGTCAGGTCGGGTCAACCCAAACTGGGTTGGCTCAGGTCAGGTCGAGCCAGGTTAGTCCAACCAGGTCGGACTAGACTCGGGCCCACTATGACCGTTTACCTTCTTTTGTCCATATCTTTGGCACCGGACGTCCGTTTGACGAACCGTTAGTGGCGCTGGAATTCATGGTGCATGACAGTCCCTTTGAGTATACCCCACTAGAGTTTAGGGTATATTTGAGATATGGTCAGGTTGGATTGTGCCCGAATCCAACCAGTCCCCATGACTAAATGACTAATAACTCATAGATCGGGCATCTGATTGATGCACCGTCTATTGCGTTGAGACCCCTGTGACGTGGCGGACCTTTTGGATACTTCTTCATGGGACTTCATAGTAGTAGAGCATCGAACATTGGCTTATGGAGTGGATATTCTGGAGAGGAGCGGGCATTTGTGCGGGAACCTAGTAGCTGGCTGAGACTTGATGACTACTGACTGATTGACCCAGAGTGACTCGACCAGCCCGGTGGAGAGCGCCTGGTTGTGGAAGCAGACCCACAACAGAGGAGCACTTGGTTGTGGCAGCAGATCCGCGGTACTTGAAAGGAGGAGTACCTCTGTAGGCTATGAGGGGGAGGGACTGGTTGTGGCGGTATACCCACAGTGGGGAGCGCATCTGTGTGATGCAGTAAACCCACGATACTCGATAGGAGGAGTACCTCAGTCGTCCAAGGTTAGTTGGAAGTGCCTGGTTGTTGCAGTAGGCCCACTGTACTCGATAGAGGAGGATTTCTCCAGTAGCCGAGGGTTCTAAATGTTTTACCCCTAGAATAAATCCTGGTTTGAGCTGAGTCAATACTTTGGTTTTTTCCTCATTATTGAGATGGATTAATTGATAACATGGGTATATGTATGGGCATATACCTAAGTGGGGTTATCTGTTGGTTTCATACTTTTTGGATTATCCTTGTTGGATTTTGTGAGACCTTGAGGGTCTCGGGGTCCCTACTAAGTATCGTTATACTAACCCCTGCACGGGTTATGCCCGCACCTCATTGTATTGGATGCAAAAGACAGATAGTGCTAACTAAGGCTAAGTGTACCAGGACTGGACGGTACCCATAGGTGGACCTTACAACGAGTCGGTACATGAAGGAGACTGATGAACGTGGAGTGTTGAGGAGGTTATCTGTACCTACCCTTCAGGTAGGAATTCTGGAGGACAACCCAGCACTTATTTTTCCTTTTTTCAGTTGTATTTGTACTTCCAGTTCTGTGTACTTTATAGTTGGTCTTGTATTTCCATCCCCTTTAACTTTTCAGCCCTCTTTGGTTATAGTTTACTTAGTGTTTTGTATCTGGTTGCATGATCTATTGTGTGCGTTTACAGGTTATAAAGGCAATGCCTTCCTAGTTTTAGGGAATTACGCCTTTGGTGATAGTCGCCAGCCCCTGGCCTATGGAAGGCGGGCTTGGGGTAGTCACGGAATGGGCCCTGGGGGACAGGTCATGAAAATCCATGAGTAGATAAAACCATTTTCTTCACCTTATTTTCTGATCATTCTAAGAGAAGATATACCTCAATCACTTGCGGTCTGTATACTTCTCCTATCTTTCACCATATAGGCAGTTTCTCTATATTTTCAATGTAAAGATTACATATTCAAGCTCATGTTCATGAATTTGATAGTTCTATTCATGTAAATTCAATTTAAAAATTCATTTAAAACAAATCTATCATTTCTCATAAGGATAAATCGATGTCTATTCATTAATAGACCACTATAATTTAAAAAACATTACTCACTTGATGGAAGAGTTAATATCGATTCATTAATTAGTCTCATCTTCTATTCATAAAAACATTCCATACATCCCCATGACCAATGTGAATTTAATCCCTTTACATGTTAACTTGGTTAATGTGTTAGAAACTTGGAAAATCAATAAAAACACACATATTATAACATATTAATCCCACGAAACTCTAAATATTGGTTATGTTCATTGATGTAGGTCATTCATTGTCTACATTTTTCTTTAAGGGATAAATAACTATCCTAAACATGGAGATAATATATAGAATAAGAGAAACTTCATTGATCTAAAATTGAAACTTACTATACTTTCCATATAATTGTTTTCTGAGGATCTCCATAATGTTTTGAAAATTACTTTCATGCTCATAGATATTAGAGTATATCAATATATAATTAATGAATTACACCATAAAGTTATCATGATACTCCTTGAACAATATATTCATTAGATCCATAAACACATATGGTTAATTAGTCAATCCAATAAGAATTATCATAAACTGATAATGTATATGCCTTGTTAGGAATGTCTTTTTCAACATATAATCCTTAATCTGCCGTATTTAAAGAAAAATAGAGTGATGATATATTAATGAAAAGTATTGGTATCCTTGATAATGATCAGATAAATAATCAATGTTTATAAAATGATACATACTCTTTATAGTAATGGAATTGATCTCTTAAAAAATGATGCCTAATCTCATGTATCCATCATTCCATTTCATGAAAAAATAGGGGCTCTTGTGGCTAAACACTATGTTTTATAAATCCATTATCACTCAAATATTTCTTCTATTTCATTAACTCCACTAAATCCTCAGGTTCCATCCAATATTGATTTTTAAATATGTTCCTTGAATTAGGAATGAGTTCAATTGAGAACTCAACATCACACTCTAGTGGATGACTAGGTAAATCATCTCGAAAAGCATCAATGAAATTTTATACCATGTGTACATCCAATATTCTTCAGATTCATTCATCATCCATAGATCACACTTGATATTACACTTTAATAATAATTTCATTATGGAGAGATACAAGGGGTGTATCAATACATTATTAATTTTATTATTTTTTTCCCCTAAAGATAAGAGATTGCACTTCACTTTCAAAATTTATAATCTCCTTATCTTGGAAACAAATTTTTTCATTATACATTCAAATAAATTCCATACCAAGGATCATATAAAATCTTACCACAGGTATAATAATAATGTTTTCAAATAGGTTACACCCATGCCTAATACTTAGTATAGTCAAATATATCATTATATCCATAAGACTCCCACTTGGTGTCTTAATTTAGAACTACCTTACTAGGTTTCCAGGGAAATATCTATTGTTTTTAGAAAACGTAGATGATATTAAAGAGTGAGATGATCCAAAATCAAATAAAGAACTAGTGAAATTTATTTAAATAATTAGTGCACCAACCTCCATATCATTAGGAACTTTGACATCAGTCGTGGTAACCGCATATGCATGGAATTTCTCTCATGTCCTTTTATGTAGAAAATTACTATATGGTTTGTGGAATTGTATTACATAATTACTCATATTCATACTATTCATGAATTAAACATCAATAGCATCAAACTCTTATATTAATTGGTGATAATTATTTCCTTTTTCAGTGCATTTATACAAATCTCCAATTCCCTTTCTCTAGGCCCCAGGGCCTTTCTTTCCACAATGTCATTCTTTGATTCTTCCCCTCAAGAAAATTGTTCTTCCATTTATTCTCATCTGAGTAATTTTTCTCCTAATTTACTTTCAATATATATGTCCTATAAAAATCCTTTTATATAATTTTGTTTCTTTTTACTATATCCTCATCTAAAGAAATTTTCTAAAAAAACCAATTCTATTCGATAGCCTAACTTTAACACATAATAAAAACATTAAATCTTCTTTTTAAGTATACCGGTATATTCCATATTTACCTATCTTAACATTTAAAGTTTCTATCATACTAAAAAAATCTTCTCCTTCTATATAATGTTGATGAACTACCTTTATAATTCTATACATATCTTATAAGTAATTATTTTTCAAAGAACACCTTCTTAAATATTTCCAATTCTATTCACTTGATCCCATCTTTCTATTTTGTGTTTTCAATCAGCGGACACCATTGTTTACATCTCCCTTTAGATGATATAATTCTATGTTGAATTGTACCTTTTAACTACTTCCTAATGTGAGAAAAATATTCTCTAGGGACCAAATCTATTTTACAATTATAAATGGATTTTTAGTTCTATTGAATGTTATATATTATTGTCGCATGAAGTAAACTAGCATATCAACATCATTTTTTGGTTTAGTAGGAATATTTATGTAAGTGATATTATTTTTTAGAAACTACATTAGCTTCCCCAATATGGTTATGAAATTTTTAGCATTAACTATAGATTCTTTAATATTTTTTGGTGGGATATCTCTACACTGACTATGGGTGTTGATACCATTATCATTACTATAATTAATCTCCATCATTTATCATTTTTATAAACATAATTAGATCATAATATTATAGAATATAATTACTTATATGTATTTTGGAGTGTTCCCTATAAATAATGAAGTGTTTTCATAGTTCTCTTTCCATCTTACTTAGTTTATCTAAATCTAATCTACAAGTTGTTTTTTCTAAACGTCCATTTATACCAACTATTTTATCCTATACTCTAAAAACCTAGATCAGATAGTTATATTACATTATTGGTAAAAATTAAATGAGTTCCCATATTATCAAATAGTTTATTATTCTTGGAAGTCTATATACATACATAAATTACACTTGAAAAAAATATGATACATTATGAACATATTATAAGAAAATTATTATCCCTTAAATTATGTCAATGAAAATTACACATACTCATCCTATAGGATTCATGGGAAAAGGAAAAATAATAAAGGTGAGATTAGATTCTTAGTAAGGAGTAGAATAAAATGGTAGAATAAATAACATGAACATTTTATATGTGATATGGAAAGAATAAATGAACAACATGAATCCATAATCAAATAAAACTAAGGGAATGCAATATACATGACAACAAATGAAACATGTATAACAATAATCATTGATGTCATACTAATGTAGTGCATAAATATTCACATAAAAATTGTTATCAATGCCTACTACAAATACACATTAATTTTCCTTGATACCACTATTAGGAAACTATCCTCTTATTATAATAGGTATACACTAAAAAATCATGTTTTTTATTATAAACATATAGATTCATCAAGGTTCTATATAACATTAGGAACTACTCATAAGTTGATTATTTCCAATGCATTAATCTTAAGATTGATCAATAACCTACATATTTTTTCCTAGGTATCTTCTCACTAAACAGTGCATGGATATCATTATATGAGAAACACAGATACCAAATACATCCCCATTCAATATAATAATTTTGATGTTAAAGTGAACATTACTTAAAAACATGGAATCCATAGGGTATCATAAAAGTAACTTTATGTACCCTTATCAATGAAATATAGTCATGTGGTAATTAAAATATTATTTTTTATCCATAAAAGATAGTAATTTGATTAAAAATATTTCATTGGTAGCTGACCAAGTAAATGGCAGGAAACATTCCTTATCATTGTTTATTTTTAGAGTGTAAATATTCTGAATCATATCACTCAGATTTTTCTCACTAGGTGTATCGTCATAGGTCCACCCATTGTGAATCAGTGTGATGATTATGTAATTTCTCAACCATTCCATTTCAAGGAAATTACCATTAGTTTTATTTATGTAACATCTTAATTCACATTTTAGTATGCGAAAAGGGATGTTTTTTGTAGAAAATTACACTCCTTTACATTAATAAAACATTGGATGATTTTTCCACCATAGAAAAGGTAAATATTGATTCAAAAAAATATGATAGAGTTATATTATTTTAGATGTTTAAATATATTAAATATCATGAGTAACATGCTAAAAACTCATCCATGGTAATGCACACACAACACAAAAGAAAATTTGTCTTGATTATAACCTCAGTCCCAAAGTACGAAAACTAAGACAAAAAACCCCACTTAAGGAATGGGTGGAAATTAAATCATATAATATTGTAATATAAGGGATAATTTTATTCATAAAATACCATGAATAATATAAGTTTATGAAATAAAATCTCAAATTGGTAATATATACAACACATAAATAAAATTTTGTTTAGAATACAAATTATTTCTCTAGGAGAGGAATATGAGATGGAAAAACCAATACCTATTTTCCTAACTTCCGTAAACATAATTTAACCAAATTTCTCATAAATATATCATTATTACTCACATAATTCATAACTTTAATCAAATATATTTTCATTATTACTCTTCATAATTTTTCATAATCTACATGAATTCTTCATTTTTTTTCTACATCTCTGTTTATACTTTTGACAGTTTGTGATAGTTTCATAATAGTGGTGCTCATATTCATTATTAATTAACATTAAATTATTAATAGGTAATTAAATTAACTTTTAGGTATATATTATAATAATTTATTATGTTTTTAATTCGTTTCAATTTTTTTTAGCATTTTTCCTTAAATAAGAAATTGATAATTGAAAAGTTTTAGCGATTCATGACAATAAAAGTGTGTTTTCATAATTAATAAATTAAATAATCATATAAAATCTCTAGAACCATAAAAAATTAATTATTTTCAAATTTTAAAAATATTATACAATTAATAACGTTCCCATAGTCATTCCTGTTATAAATTTACTTTATTTTTCATTTATTTGGTTAAACAAAACCAAACATGAACATAACCAGATTTACTGGTTGATTATACGGTGTTTTTTATAATATCATTATACCATAAGATTAATGACATTATTTTTTGATTATTAGTGTTATATATTATAATTATAATGAATTATAAAAATATACAACTTATATGAAAATATTACACAATTTGAATAAAATATTATTCTCTTAATAAGATTTTTTGTGATGATTAAATTAACGATTATCATTTGTTAATCATATCATATATAGGTTATCAAAAAATTTATAATAGAACCTTAATTATATCATAATAATAATATTTATCTTTTAATAATATCATTATATCAATCATTGTAATATGGTTAAGGAAAATGAAACATTTTAGGTCATATAGGTGGAATTCTACACATTGCACGATCAATAATTTTGTTTTTCTTAATGGATGGTGTAAGTGAATAAATAATGAGAAAACAAATAATATAGGTAAATATCATTATAAAATAATAATAATATCATTATACCATTTTTTTATAGAATAAATTTGAATGAAGATAGTGGAGATGAAAACAAATTATTTGTTAATACTTACGTTGGGGACTTGAAATTTCCTTGGATGTCTTCGTGGATTTGAAGGGAATTAGAAACCTATGAGTGGATATAGGATTTTTTTTATGGGAAATGGTTTTTGTGAGAGTAAAATTTTTGATTTTAAGGGTGGAATTATAATGACAAGGGACTCTTAAACTGGTGAAGGTATTATCCTTTTATATGTTAAGAGAAGGTAATTTTGGAGTAATTGTGACATTTTCAATAATATAAGGTTACTATTAAATTTTCCATGGCCTAATATTTGACTAAAGATGAACCTAAAATTCTTTTGGGTCAAAATTCACATCAAACACTCATTTTTATTCCATATATTATGGTTATAGGGGGTTTCATCTTGATTTTCTAAATTTTACCCTATTTTACTTTTTCTGTAGTAAATAATTTAAAACTATAGTAATTAATTTTAATGAAAATGAATAACATTGAATTTTTTTTCCAATATTATACCTATAAAGTCATATTTTAAAACATTTATATCACATAAAATTTTAATAGGTGTGAAAAGTTAATCTAAAAATATATATAGTTAATCACTGAAAAACTATTTTTAGAGAAATTATATTTTAAATTATTAAATATATATATATATATACACAAAATGTAAAATTATTTTGGATTCATATTTTAATCACCATAATTGATTTATTATAATATAAATAAATAATATGATTAATTGAAGGAAATCCAAAACTAAATATCCCTTAAAAAATCTTGATTCAAGAAATGACTGAAAAATAGTGTTTTATTAATTTGACATTTTAATAAGCTAAAAAAAATATTTTACATAGGTTTTCTATGTATAGATAACATTTTAAAATGTATAATTTTTTTCCATAAATCCTTATTTTTTAACGTGAATGGGTATGTCCTCTTTATGTTAATTCTTATATGATGGTGAAGTCATATAAATTACAAGTTTTGTGAAAGTAGTAATTTTTAACTACAAATAATTATCTTAAAAACAATTAATAATAAGTTACTTTATATATGAATAATTCAAATATGGAGTTAGTTTGGCATGTTTTTAATTTTAAATTTAACTTTAAAATAATTTCTTAAATAAAGTCTTTTTAAATAGTGTATGTAATAGTTCATAATGTGATATTGACATGCTAAAGTAGAGTCTTAGGTGTTAAATAAAATATAATTACGATATATAATTAAATTGAATTTATGATAGTATTAATTACCAATATGAATTATTTAATAATTTTTATCAATATTCATTTCAAAATATTGACCTTACAACTTTGAAAATGAGTATTTGTGAAAAAATCACGATAAATTCACCTATAAATAGATCACCTCCTATACCCCTCCCAAACCACTCAAACAATTCATTTTTATCCTAAATAGATGAAACTTATTCCACTTAATTATAATTCATATATTTTGCCTTGATTTTGGTTCAATTAAAGAGGCATAAATCCTTTATTCTAATGGATACCATGTTAAAGAAAAAATTAATTAAATTATCTGGCTGATTTTTATTATCATTTTCAATTACAACCTCATTTAAAAAATTGAAAAATATAATAAGTATTCAAATATTTTTATATTAACATTATTATTATTCTATGAAAATGATGAATCTATTATATAACACTGTACTATTAAAAGTTCACTACAATTTAATGTACTTGTTTTTTTGTTTCAATAAGATGCATCAACTATGATATGAAAGCATTAACATATTCAGACAGAATAAGTATGAAGATATTAATATTGCTAATATAGGATATAAATTTTCAATTTATGAATATATTTATAAAATTAAGATTCAAAAAATTAATAATATGTATATCGTAACTTTTGATTTTGATAAACTACCTAAAACTTTCATTTCTAAAATTCTATTCTAACATTCCATACCCATACAATCAATCAAAAGAATATTGACCCAAACTTTTTTAGGAACATAATGATTCCAAAAAATATAATAAACTAGTAATGATGAACTTTCTATTGATTAATAAGTATCGACATCACCGTTACAAAACTTTTATGAAGTAATCAATCTTAAAAACCTTCTATGATGAATATGAACACTAAAAAATAATATACATGTAACAAATGATGATATGTGATGATTATAAAGGATAATAATAATGAATAGTTTTCTTAGTTTTATTAGATGATTATAAATGGTAATAAGTATGAATAGATTATTTAAATATGATTTTTTATATATGAGGTAGAAGAGTTTTCATGAAAATTGGGAGTGAAGGTGATGTTTTCATTACTAATCTCATTCTCAAACTGAGATTATTTATGTTTGATCTTCCTTCTTGGGAAGTTATTTTTTTCATTCACTCTAGAAATAAATATTTTTTCTTTCCTGGGATTTTTCATTATGTTTACTTGTATTATTATTATATTTCTATCTATTCTTTGATAGTTCAATCAAAAATAATCATGAAAGTAGAGTTGAGCATATCACTTCTTTTTGGTCGATAAATTTCTCCACCAAGTATATATTAATCATTATAAATAAAAAATCATCTCAATATCTATGGTTTATGATGATATTTTTCTATTATCCTTTAATTTATTTGAAAATGTTGGAGAGGAATATTCTTAAACATTTTCCACACGGCCCATTTTCTATTTTCGTACCATTATTTAGAATAGTTTGAAAAGTATAATTTTTTTTATCCAATTCTTCATGAATGAATTTTAATATAACCTTATTAAATTTTCATTATAATGTTTCCTTTTTTTATTATTTTAAAATGTTAATTGGATTTCCATGATTTTATAAAAAAAATAATTTAAAAGTATATGATAAATATAAAGCGTATTTATTATTTTTTATCAAAGTGGTTATTATGATCTTAAAAATAATTTTTCATCTATTTCAATATCTTGTAAATTTTATCATGCTTCTCTAGGGATATATTGTAATAACCCCATAAACCTCTTTTCCTTGGATGAATTGGGATCATTATTTTTGTAAATCATTCTAAAACCCATTTATCTCTTAAGAATGGTGATCTACGCCCTAGGTGGTGATGGACTCCAAGCAGGTCACTCCTCCCTTGATGGGGGGGGGGGATCTTTGCCACCTCCTTTTGATGATCTATGCTTCCTAACCCTCTCGGATCCCAATTTCTTTCCCTCTTTTCATTAAATCACTCTATCCCCCAAAGTTCCAGAACTTTTTAATGGGATTCTGGGGATCTCGATCTCGTATCAGGAGTTCTTGGATGCTTCCTCCTTACTGAACTTGAATTTAATAGCACGATTAAAGCATCGATGTCTATCTGTGGATATCTTTGAATGCTTTATCTTATATTCTTGGGACCTAGAGTAGCACAACACTATGGGTCTCCTTGACTTAAGGCATATTATGATTTGTTTTTCATCAGAAGAAGATTTGATTCTGGCATTGTCGTCCCCTCTATGATCTTGCGATGGCTTTAATTTATTTCTCTTCTGATGGACATATGATTATCACATGAAGAAGGATTCTCCAACCACGACAATTTGGGTATGATTTTTAGAACTTCCTCTCCCATTTTAGAATCCATATATCATTCATATTCTTGGGAATATTTTCGGCTGTTATCTTTGCTCCAATACTAGAACTAGGGAAGTTTGTCATCCGATTTCACTAAGGATTTTCATTAAAGTGGATTTATCTAGATCTCTAGTAAAATATTTTTTCATTATTGTGGGTGAGGATTTTAGATACAAATAGCTAGTTTTGTTTTATTATTGGCTAGATTACTTCTTTTGGTGCTTCAAAATCAGATGTCATATGGAAATGTGTAGAGTTAGAAAGGTGGTTTTGTAGATAGATTTGGATGTATAGGCTGAGGTGGTGTTGAATTCTCAACAGGGGAATCAGGTCCTGGCCAATGGGGAGCTGGAAGGGTCTGGTTCTGCTCTTACAGTGCAGGGAACCCCGACGATGGCAGTGGAGATGTCTTTGAACCAAAGGGTTGATGATGGGTTTGATAGGATGAAATGTGACCTAGGGGTGTTCAATCCAGGAGCTTTGGTGGCCAATGAGTATCAAGACAAGGTTGAACCCCCAGATTTCAATGAGGAGGTATGGGATGGTCCTGCAAGGGACATGTAGGATGGTGGATCAAATGAATAAAGTGGTGGGTGGGTGAGGATCTCAAATGGATTACAGTAAATTCATGGGAAAAGGGGGATAAATATTGATCTTGGTAATTGCTTTGAGGGGCCAGTGAATGAGGAACTGGTTTTGGAGTAGGATCAGGTTGTGCCTTTGGATGAACAAGGAGTCCCTAATGATGGGGAGTCTCCTGGTCAGATGTCTGTCGAAGTTGATGATGATTTACATGATAGTAGGATTCTGAGTCTGAGGAAGAAGAAAAATCAATAGGTTAGTAAGAAAGGGCGCAAGGATTATTCCTATTTACCACATCTAATGGAAACTCAATCTGTCAAAAGGTCTAATGCTAAAATCTCTGAGGGTAATTCACCTCAAGGTTTAGTGATTGAGGATATGAATTCCCAAACTCAATTTATAGGGAGTGGATTTATATAGCTAGCAGATCTGGTGATTCCTTTGTAGGACTTGAGGGATAAGACTCATGGGATTGACATTGATCCATCTGAGTCCAGAAAGTTGGGTAAAGATTTATTTAAAGACATTATTAAAAAAGTTTAAGGCTTGATCTTTGACCCCCTAAAGAGGAAGCCATGTAAAGACAACTCTAATACACCAAAGAATGTTATTACCCATTCTACAATGTCAAGGATGATGGATATGAAGGAGTTCAAGTACTAAAATCCATGTTTTTCTCCTTTTTAATGGGAAACTGATGAACATGGTTTTGATAATGATTCTTCTTACTATAATTTTTAATCTGCTTCATGATGAATGTGGTCAAGGTGTTTGTCCCGTCATCTTCCTGCTGTAATTTTCTTTTATTAATAAATGGTTAGGGGTTTTACCTCTGACTGGGCTTGATAGAATAACTATGTTATAATAAGAATATGATTATTTTCATGTTAATTTGCTACATATATGTATATTTTATCATTATTTGAATATTGGGTCTGTTATATCCCCCTAATTAATTAAGTAAACATTTATTTCTCATGAGATTTAAATATGAATACGGAGGTTATCCAATATCAAAAATATTATGGTATACATGTATTTAGACAAAGTCCATTCTATTATAGAGAGATGGAAAACATAGTGCATTATGATGTTAATGTATTTCTTATTAGGATTGATAGATGTTATGATTTATATTTTTATGTTTATTCCACTTTCTAATGTTATATATCATGATTATGTTATGTTATCATTCCCCATGATTATTAACTCATGTTTCCATACTTTTATGACACATAATTTTTTTTATAAATGAATTGTGAAATGAATCATGTTTTATGATATATGTTGTATTATTATATGATTCTATTATGTTATTTACATTATCCTTGATTATGTTTGTGTGCCCATATTCTCATCATATTCTCACTTATTTTATTCTATTTTAATCTATTATATTTACATTAATTGGACATTTGAGATAATATTTTATAATTTTTCCATTCTACAATTTATGAAGAAGATTATCTTATATGATCTGTCTATATTTGTATCATCTATGATAAATAATTTTTGAATATATTGTAGAATTATTTTAAATTTGATTATTATATATCTAGTAGATATTTATGATGTCCTTAGGATGTCTCTACTTGTATTAGAGTTTGGTATTATAATTTTTTGGATTATGATATTATAAATAGGTTGATAGAACCTAAAATATCATATTATGAACCAAAATTGATATAGGATTATTCTAAATACTTATAGGTTTAATTGAAGTTGTTATAATTTAGGAAATCACATGATACAATTTTTTATCATATGTTTTCCTAATATAATTATTGATCAATGATACTCAAGGAAACCATTTTTTCAATGAATGAAACCTAGATGAATCAATTTAACAATTAGTGTAATGAATTATAAATAGATTTCCCCTCTTAGAAACCAAATAGGACAAGTCCTAGAGTGAAAAAACTCATGGACATGCTCACCAAACCCTCTCAATATATAATAGGGACATGAATCATATTTAAAATCTCAATATTATAAGAAATGAACAAATCTTTATTAAGTCATTCATATGAAAATTACTAAAATTCATTATTGATTCATTCATATAACTTATTTTCAAGTAATAGATCAACATAATATAAAAGTAATTTTTTTTTCACTTGTGCTTGTAGTATGGAAAGTTTATTTTAGTTGTTTATTATTAGAAAGGAAAAGTTATCCAATGGTAGAATATCATTAAAAATATGAGGCAGTATAATGAAATAAATTCCAATGAATCAGAGGCATTTGGTATAGTATTTTTTAATAAATACATTACTTAAACAATTTAAAGTAAAATAGAGATTGAATTTCTGAAGCTAATAAAATATTGGTGAATCTGTTGGTATCAATGAATAAAAAAATTCATTTATTCATTCATTTTATGATTTTGGTTTTATCATTTACCATTAATGATAATATAACCATTTCATTTGCAGTATAAAACCACTTCTCTAAATGGAATAGTCTATAAATAACACTCATTTCTATGAAAAAATTGTGGTACCCTGTTTTTACATGGAAATATAAATTGTAGAATTCAATTATTCCAATGGTTTTTATTATAGTTATATGAACTAATAGATTCATGGGAAACTAAATAATAAATTCAATAGAAGAAATAATATTCATTTTCATACTGGATGAAGATGTGTGAAGAATAATGGGATATTTGTCTCAATGTAATGGGGAAATGATTCAATATTATACTAGAAGTAAATCAAGCATATGATTTTAAATGGTATATGATGAATGAATATAATGATAAAACTAATGCACCACCCACACTAAAATAGAAAAAAATTTATAGAGTATATACATTACACAAACTAGTGTACAAATTCAATGGATCATGGTGATAATTGAAATTAAAAACCTATAAATCTAATTAAGAAAGGGAAACCATTTTAAATCATTATTACAAATGTTGTACATAAAAATTAAATTGTTAATGGTAAAATCCTCAGCTACACTTGAACTATAAATGACTCATTTGATTTTGGATCAATCAAATATTTTATATCTGGGATGTTTTCTGAGAGAATCAAATCACTATCCTAATTTCTAGATAATGATTTATGTGATAAAATTAAATATAGTATAATGATTAAACTCTAACTATAAAAATAATATCTAATATAATTTTATTGAAATATAATTCCTTAAATTCATATTATTCTCCCTATAGTGTAATTTAATGTGATTTTGGGCATGGATTTTATTTATCTATTTAGATATTGTATTGTTTATCATGATAGATAAGTCACATTTCATATATGATCATATAATAGTGAAATTCATGCTTTAAAGTCCCTATAGATATTACTTCCATTATATGGGTCCTAATACCCGATCAACAGTTTAAGTATTCTAAAATGGTTGGTGAGAAACTCAAAATTGTGGACATGATGGTTTTGAATGAATACATTTATGTTTTTACAAAAGGAAATCCTTTTATATCCCCATATTGTGAGTTTGTTATTTCTATATAACTCATAATTATTTTTATTCCCAGAATCCTTATAAATTATCTATATTCATTTGGGGAATTTAATAAGTCTCATTCAGAGAATTATGATAAGGGATTTATAAGTCCATGATCATCACAATGGGGTTTAAGAGTTCTTATTATTAAGTAGAAAAATATTTCGTTTTGGGAAAAAATACCTATGGGTAATATTTGAGTGTTTTTAGGTTGGTGAGATTATTGAAAAATCATTTTGACAACAAGGTTCTAAAATATTTTTTAAGGTGTCATTGTGTATTAGTGTTTTCAAAATTATTGTGACTAAAACATAATAGGTTCATTTTTCATTTTTAGAAAATGAATGTTTGCTATGATGTAGATCTCATGGATCTTGTGGATGAATATTTGAATAATGAGGTCAAGTTCACACAATCATAACAAATTTTCATAGCTAGAGGACCAAGATATCAAGAATACATACCAAAAATAAAATCATAGAGTGTAATGTAAGTACAAGGAATCATAGTGTAAGTAGAGTACACCTGAATGGCCCGAAGGCCTTCTTTTTTATTTTATTATAGATAATCCCTTTTTAAGGGTTAAAGGGGAACCCGTACATGACCCGTAGGTCTAAGGCACAAGGCCCGATATGACTCGTAATACATGACCCAAAGCCCCAGAGGCATACCATGCCCAATACATGACATGTAGGCCCAGCCCACTAGAACTGCCCCTCCCCAACTTCTGCATCATTGATTACCTTTATCTCCCCACCTGCATTGATGATCGGCTAGCATTGCCCCGTACAAAGTTGTACGGTTCCTAGTCCCGATGGCGGTTGTCATACCCTCTCATTATTCCAATCTAGTTAGCTCTGCTTCTGGTGACTGCTACTGGTGCTCTGATCCTCATCTGGGGCCTGCTCTGTGTGAACTAGGCTACATCATGGTCTTCAATGGCCCGAAGGCCCTGTGGCCCAAATGTCTTTGATGGCCCGAAGGCCCTGAGACCCGTAGGCCCAAACCGGTGTCCCGAAAGCCCAAATCAGTTGAATAGTCTGGCTACTACAGTACCGAACAGTGCATGTTACAGTACTACTACAGTACCCGGAAATTCACCACCACCCGATTTTGAACCTGGGTCTCTTGGATACCAAGCAGGAGCCCTTACCACTTGGGTATGGGCTCGTTGGCGTGTAAGTAGAGTACATGGTTTCAGGTTTGAGGGTCAGTACTTTTGAGTTAGGGAAGAGGCCTTCTATGATCCTATATTTTTTAGGTACATATCTCTAAAAGTATTAGTAATCCTCCATAATTCTATATGTTTATTATTTAAAAATTATTTTTAATCCATGGGTAAGGATGGTTTTCATTTGTAGAGTTTTTTCTATAATATGATGTGAGTTTTGGCTGTATAATGAATTTATGGGTTGAATCGTAGATTTACAGTGTAAATTTATCAAGTGATTAAACCCTCATAAAAACTTTTTACAATGAAATTTTGTTAGGGAAGGCTATAAAATAATCATTTACATCATAAAAATGTGTTTATAATTTAGGATCAGTTTCATCAATTTTTATGTCAATTTCATGGATTTTTCTTCATACATGTAAATCATGGGGTGTATTATGTTAATCCCATATTTATGTTATAATTTACTTGTATCAATATTTAAATCCCAATATTCATAGTTCATTTTGATAATGTGTATCTACTCTATCATTTTCATACCATTCAAGCAGTAGTGAAATTGAATCCTCTGTGATCCGTAGTCTTATTTTTGTTAGATCATCTTATTCAAGATGGTGATGTTGAAGGTTAGAATTGGTAATTCTACTTCAAATCATCTTTTCTATTTTTCTATTACAAAAAAAAATATTTGATATGTGTGTTGGAAGAATGTCATTTTTTAGAGGAATAAAAGAAAGAAGGAGTTCGTCTTTACCTCAAACATTGAGAATTTTTAGTGTCTATTTTACTCATGAGTTGGGTGGTCTATATCATATCTTTTATGTTAGAGTTAATTATCTATATTATGTGAAATATGTGAAATTATTCCAGCATGATGTGTGAGAGACCAAAAGTATTATAAAATTTCTTTTATGATGATAATATTATGCCTAGACCTAACTTTGTGTCACGTTGGGTCAATTGGAATTAAGGTCGAGTCTTAAGGCCACCCAATATGATTGGAACCTTTGACCTCATTGAGACTTGGTCAGTTTGAAATCATAACCCTAACATATTTGGGATATTTTTTGATGATTTCTTAATAACATTAATTGGAATAATATTTTTTTTATTTCATAAAATTGAACCATGTTGAAAAGAGGATCTATATTGGAATGTAATTGGACTACCATGTTGACAAAATGAGATATGGACATATATATATATTTATTAGCATGTTAACGGCCTTGTAAAAATTGATATATCGAATAAGAAGTTTTGTAATTATTCATATAATTGGAATATTATTATTATAAAATTCAAATTTCTAGATAAATAGTGATTTTATGAATTAAGAATTATTATGTGATGACATGTTTTCCATACCAAAATCTTGGTCATGTCTATTTTCTAAAGCGTTAATATTTTGAGAGGATCATGTTGTGATATATTTCTGAGGGATCATTATTACATGAGCTATTGAGTTTTGGTTTTGATAAGACTTATTCTTTTGTTTGATGCTTGAGATCCCAAATGTGACTCCTAATGGAAATTTTCATGTTTATATTACCACATGAGGGTATGATTCATGAGATATGAACCACCTAAGGGTAAGTTACACAGTAACTAAATTCATGAGGGTGATATTTTTTGTACGACTGAAGGAGATATTATTATTATCATAAGGGAATAGATTACTTGTTCATGACATAATATGTGTGGTTCATCCATGATAAGAGAATATTCCACTAATCTGGGTTATCTATCTTAATGTAGAAGGATTCTCTGTTTGATAGATGCATCCAACATGGATCTGAAGCAAGTTTGACCAACCTTGAGTATGACCCAGGAACTCTGGGACTTTAGAGTTTTTTTTTGATGTATTAATTTTTTAATTAATACCCCTATTAATCACTTTTTTATTCACTATATACACTCCATGATTTTTATAGACATTTTGGTGTAGACATATGGAGTTATAATGACACACTAAATGGTATATTGTTTAATAAACAAGAATATTTCATGGATACAAGTTTAAAAAATGGTGAGGGGCTGTTGTTGATTTCTTATGGCCTTGTGGATTGGAGTTTGGAGATGGGACAAACATGGGTCTCGAGAGATGTAAATTTGGAGTCTTTTATATTTACAGCGTTAACTTTTATTTTTATGTCTTCAGCATGTAATTTTATTATATATATAATTTCATTACATTATTCCATTTTTAATAGATTATTTCATTGTCATTTATTCTACTATGGATTCATGTTATTTATTTATATTATTTCTACTACATTAATATTATTACGTTCAACTATTTCATATCTATACCATGGGTTATATCTTCCCCACAATATTCTTTACACCCTCACTTCTATTCAATATCCTATTGAATTCTGGATGTCACACATGGGGTCTTATATCTAACTTCGCTTTTTCACTTGAGGAAGTATTGAAATGGGGACATTAAGTGGTATAATATTTGAGTTATCTTTTATGTTTATTTACTATTTTTTAGGGGATAAAGGAAACTATTATATGTCAATAAATGGTAATAATTTTGTGCATTGGAGTATCTAAACCTTTTCTGAGGGAATAACTGAGTTCCCTAGGTTGGTTTTGATGTTCTTATTGTTTTCTAGTTATATTTGTTTATGTTATTTAATTTTTGTGATTCATTTCTTATGTCTTAAAATCATTTTTTATGATTTTTATTCATGGGATAGTATGTAATGATATGATTATGAATGAATCATTATAGCCATGTATGGATATATTTTAGCATGTATTTATCAACTTAGGACATATCTATTCCATGTGACATATCTTCCCATATGAATTGTAAAATAAAATCCATTCTTATATCTGCTAAATGGAATGAAATAAATTGTAATGTTATTTCAATTATCATGTTAAGATATGTATAAAAGAAACTTGAGCCAACGGTTATCAATTATTATCACCTTTTGATGATGGTTTTTATTGTTTAGCTTCTATTTTGATGAGTGTGTTAGTCTTAGTATAGAAAATTCCTCCTCCTCATCTTCAATTTGGCCATCAGGAGAGTGGTAATCATCACAATCCTAATGATTCTAAGCTTGAAATTCCTATATATCTAGAGAATTAGATGGCTAATAATATCCATGATAATATCTTAAGGTTCATGTGATCCATATAGAGTGAGAATGTTCCCACCATACCTTTGATGTCTGATTTGAAAAGAGAGTGTTAGCTATAGCATCTTCCTATGTTCATTATTGAGGGAGGAACCTAGGTAGTTTAGTTATAGATTTTGTAACTCTAGATGATTTTAAATTAGTATGAGAAACTCATATACAAGGTGGTGAAACTTATTGTTTTATTCTTCAATGACTATCCATGCATTGGTGGTACATTTTGGAGTATGGAGGGTAACAAGATGAGTTATCATGGAAGATCTTGAAGGAGAAGTTACTAATAAAATTATAACTAGAGACATTTTTGGATTATAATTCTCAAATGTTCATAAATTTTATATAGGTATATATTTCGGTGATGGAATATATTGGATGATTCATTGACCTTCATCACTTTTCACCATATCTAGAAGCTCATGATATCACCCAAGAATGACATTTCTAGGATGGTATTCACTATGATATAAATTCATAGGTTAATTTATTTTAAGCTGCTTTATAGATCTGATGTTTTATGATCACATTTAGTAAGGGAATCTAAGAGAGGTCTTGAGAAATGGACAAGATGTTTTAATGGGGTGATTAGGGAACTCTTCTTCTATTAGAAGGAAGTATTTATAAAATAGTTATCTCTATATAAACATCATAAAGATAATACACGGAAGTGGGAATCCATCTAAGAACCATGGCCTGTTGTAGTGCTTTTAGTAATTCATGGTATAAAATAACACCCATAGTTTCCTTACACTATAGTGGAGTGTTATTATTATTATTATAAGTTAATTTATCTATAGATTTTCTTTAAGAACTTTTAGCATCATAATAATGTAAGGGGATCAAGACATGAACCTAAGTATGGGAAGGACTTTGCTACCCCTCAGTAAGTAGGTAGTTGTAGTTCTACTAGATATTTTGTAAGTGGTATGGGGTATGATACCCCAATATAGGTGTGAATATACCTGGTATTTGGGAATAGTACAATAGAGTTATACTAGATCCTAGAGTATAGGGGAGAGTCTACTATACATTATGCATTCTACTCAGGCTAGTTTAGATATAGGCCCTTATACCGTTAGTTGTACGATTCTTGTATCATCAAAACATGCTAGTTTTTTTTTGATATATTAGTACCACATTCCATTTTATCCACTCATTTTTAAAGGGTTTGGTCTAGGTTTTGTAGATTTTATGTGGTGTTATAGCCATAAACACACCATTGGGAGTGCATTCAGAGGGTATCAATCTTTTCAAGGAGTGTTATATTGAAATATGGGGCTACATTTTTCCTAGGACGCATTTCATTATAGAAATAACAGGATTCAATTATTGGTATATATTGGATATTTACATATCAGGATCTTATTGATAATTATTGGTCAATATATCCCTTTATATCTATAGTAGGAGGAAGCTATTGTCACTATGGAGAATTGAATCTTCACCCTGGTCATTCATGACCAATTCAGTGCAGATTAGATTATCTCATTGATCAGCTAGAAAAACTTACTTTAGATGATTGTGGAATGTAGTGGGATACTTTTTCTCTAGTGGTAAATCATTTTCATGATGTATTTCCTAAAGAGTTTTCTAACTTACCATAGGAACATGAGATCTAGTTCACAATCGAGCTAGTTTCAGGAGATGATCTAGTTTCTATATATCCATATAGAATTACACCGGTGTTTCTTTATGAGTTAAAAGATTGGATATATGATTTGGAATATAAGGGATTCATATGGTCTAGTACTTATACATGGGGTTCATTCCTTTTATTACAAGAAGGTTGAAGGAACATTGCATTTGTGTGTGGATTATCAGAGATTGAACTAGATGATGGTTAAGGATAGGTATCCACTTTTTTCATTGAAAATATCTGTCACCAGCTAGGAGGTTCCAGGATCTTCTCTATGATTGACATGTGGTTAAGTTACCATCATTTTAGGTTTATAACATTATACATACCCTATAATTATTTTACCATTATCTATGGAATGTATGAGTTTGTGGTGATCTCATTATATCTAATGAACGATCCATAGGTGTTCATATCTATGATGAATCAGATCGTTAAACTTTTTATATATCAATATGTGGTAGTTTTCATTGATGAAATATTACTTTACTCTTATTCAATTGAGGATCGTGACCTACATCATGACATCAACTTGAGTACATTGTGTGAGTATCACCTTTATTATAAACTAACAAAATGATTTTTTTTGGATTGATAGAGTCAACTTTCTAGGTCATGTTATCTTAGAGGATTGAGTGTAAGTGGAAATTAATAAGGCTTGTACTATGGTGTCTTCAGAGTGACCCAATAATTCCTTCAAGATTCACATTTTTCTGGGTTTATATGGGTATTACTGACATTTCATCTGTAACATCTTATGTTTGGAAGTACCAAAGTATAGTCTGACCATAAATGGGGTGAATTTTGTCTAAAAATATTCTTCTGAGAGATATTTTCATGATTTTAATGGAATTATGACCTCCACAATGATCCTTACCATACCCATTCCAGGTAATGCATATACTATGTATTGGGATGCATTATGAATCAAAATCGTAATAGTTAGTATGCATGGGGACCGAGTTATTAATTATCAAACCAAAAATATGATACAATATGAGTGGAAGTATCATACTCATGATCTAGAGGTAGATATAATGGTATAATAATTGACATGTTTTAGACACTATCTAATGGGGGTTTATTTTGTGTTGTACATGGAATAGAGGAACCTTAATTATATCATTTCTCAATGACACTAAAACCATTGGTAAAGGGGGGAGGTCGAATATCTATAGCCTTTTGACTTTGAGATAGAGTACACACTGGGAATAGACAACTTTTTTATGATTCCTTGAGATATAATACATATAAATTGAATTTTTATGAGTCTTATAACAAGTGGTGGATAATGGAACTCATTGCTGACATGAATTTAGATGTTATGGAGTACTAGGGAAGAGTATTTCTTACACTAACATCGGTTACACTTGTGATTTTGGATTGGATTAAGTTAGATTAGTTATCATATCTGAATTACTTATCTCTATAGAAAAACTCATATTATTGGGATCCACTATATAGAAGGACTCTTAATATCATTAGTGTTCTTATTTACCAGGGTCCTATATGGGTTCCTAGAAGTTTTCATGAGGAACTGATGAGAGAGTTTCATGCTTAGAAATGGGAGGTATATCTAGGTTTGATGAAGATATATTGTGATATATATAAAAAATAATGCTATTTAGAAATAAGTAATGAGATTTTAGGATTCATAGTATGATATTTCACCTATCAGTAGGTGAAGGCTATGCATCAGAGGCATATTTGGTTGTTGTAGCCTATACCCATTCCAGAATGGATATGGGATGATGTAACTATGGATTTTGTGATTGTATTAACTAGGAAACCCCACATGAATGATTTAGTATTGGAGATCAAGTATATTATAAAATAGGTATCTAAATTCTTACCTATAAAGGATACCTTCACAATCAATGAGTTGGGTAGTCTCTACATGCGAGATATTATTTGATTGCATGGTGTTATGATGAGCATAATTTTAGATAGAGATCATCATTTCACTAGTATTTTTTGTTTGTTTCTTTATAAGTATATAGGATCAAAATTTATTTAGATTACTACTTACTATCCTTAGACTGATGACAAATCTGAGCAGTCAATTCAAATTATGGATTATATGTTGTAGGCCTCGATTTGAATTTTTCTGGTTCTTGGGAGAAATATTCGGCACTCATGGAGTTGGAGTATAACAAAATCTTTTGGTAATTGATCGAAATGGACCTTTTTGAGGAATTTTATATAATTACATGTCATTCACCTCTTTGTTGGTTTGTGATAGTTCAGTTAGTGGTTGTTGGACATAGTCTTATACAGGCTATGTTTGAATAGGTAAAATTGATCAGAATGTGGTTAGTGTTTAATAAGATCCATCAAATATCATACAATGATCATCATATATGACCTATGGAGTTTTATTTTGGTTATCAGGGTTTCCTTCATGTGTCACCTAGTCTATGAAATCACAAAATCATGAAATAGGGATAGCTATCACCCTAGTTTAATTGGTTGTTTGAGATAATGGAAAAAGTTAGTTCAGTGACTTATATATTAACCATTCCACACATCTATCGAGAAATGTATTATTTTTTCACATGTCATATCATTAGAGATATCATCCTAAACCTTCTCATGTGATATAAATTGATGAAATTCATTTGGATGTTGATATATCCCTTAAAGAGAATCAGATACTTATTATGGACCATAGAGAGTAAAATCTTAGGGGATGATTAGGCCCCTAGTATAAGCACAGCGGAATCATGGTCATGTGTGAGAGAACACATGGGAGATAGAATCTCATTTATAGACACATTGTCTTGACTTGTTCATCAATACACCACTATGATGTCGTGGAGTGATGCTTTGGGATGAGCTATTCTATAGTTGGGATTTTGTAAGATCCCTTCGTTTTCCATGTACGTCTCTCTTTAAGGATTGGTATTAATCATGAAGTATGTATTGTTTTAGTTTTAACCATGTTGTTTATACTTGGTTAAATTTGGTATTTGGATGCAGAGTTAATACTATAAAAGGATGTGAGTTATAGCTATTGGATTAATTTATGGCGTAAATTGTAGATTTATGCTGCAAATGTTTTAGGTGATCCAACCCCCATAAAACCATTATAAAAAGTGTGTTTATTAGGGAAAACTGTAAAATTGGAATTTACATCATAAAATATGTGTCTATGATTTATGATTTGTTTTTTTTGTTTTTAAGATGACGTGATGCATTTTTCAGTGTTCATGTAAATCATAGGGTTTATATCATAAATCCCTTATTTACATCGACATTTAGCTACACATAGCATTAAAACCTAGAAACCATAGTTCATTTTGATAACACATATCTCTTATATCATTTCCATAGCCTTCAAGAATTGATGAACATGAGTCCTCTATGATCTAAAGGCATGGTCTCATTGGATGATCTTGTTTTAGATCATGAGGATGAAGTTAAGCCTCAGTAATTCTCCTCATTTTCATCTCATCGATTTTTCTTGTGTAGAAAATCATAGGTAATGAATGTGTTGGAATCATCCTTAGTCTCTAATGAAGCAATGGAATAATTAGTCAGAATTTACCATGGACATTGAGAATTTTCATCGTCTACTCTACTCTTGATGTGGATGATAAAAAACTTACCACTTTTTCAATGAGTATTGTCCATAGTATGTGTAACAATTTTGATTATTCCGTCACATATTGTTCATGAACTAAAGGACTATAAAATTTCATTTATCATGATTATATCATGTATATACCTCCCTTTGTATCCCATTATGAAAATTGGTGTTAAGACCGAGATATTAGGCCACACGATAGGATTTTCAAATTCAATCTCATTTTGACATAGAAAGATTGAATATAAATACTCTTGGTGTTTTGGATGTTATTCGATTGAGGTATTAATTACATTTTCTAACATAATGCATGATTTTGTTAATTTCATTAAATAGAGGCACATGGAAAAAATGGAGTCATTGGAATGTAATTGGTCTATAATGGTGACATGATGAGATATAAATATATATATATATAGTTATTTTCAAATTAATAACCTTATAAATATTGATAAATTTAATGGGAGTTATTTTAATTATTATGATAATTGGAATCTTGTTATCATGAAATTAAAATGGATAGATAAATGGTAACTGGGTGAATTACCCATTATGGATTAAGGAAAAATTTTATATGCTTGTTACATGGTCATGTTTATTACTTTATAGCATTTATGTTTTCAGAGGATCCTATTATGATATATTTATAAGGTAAGGTTCTTAAATTACATGTCGGGTTCTTGTTTTGATATGATTTTTTCTTATGTTTAGTGCAAAAGAGAATATATGTGATACTTGTGGAAATTTTAATGGTTATATTCCCTCCTGTTTGTATGATGGATTGGATGTGAACCACTTGAGTTTAATTTTCATAGTAATTTTATGCATGAGGGTGAGATTTCTTATATAATTGATGCATAGATTATTGTTATCCTAAGGGAAGGGAAACTACTTCACGACATTCTATGTGTGATTTATCCTTGAAAATAAAATATTCCACTGATTTGGTAGATCTGTATTAATATAGGAGGGACATCCATTTAATGGAGACATCCAAAATGGAGACGAAGCATGTTTTTCTGACCCTAAAACTCAACCTAGAACATGAAGGTCGGATGGTTTATTTGATTTTCTATACTAATTTATTAATTAATACCCATATTTATCAGTTTATTTCATGCACTGTATACTCAGTCTAGATTTTTTTAGATAAGGTGTTATCAACCAATGCAGTTATACTCACCCCTAGATGGGCTACTATTTAGTACCTAAACAGATTTAATGGATAGAGAATTCTACAAGGTAATGGGGCCCTATTGTTGATTATTTATTTCTAGATGGGTAAGATTTTCTAGATGAGATTTACATTGGTCTTGGGAATTATAATTTTGAGGCATTTATTATTTTTTTTATTGACTATTATTTTTATTTCTTCATCACATGATTTAGTTACATTATTCTTTTCATTACACGATTTTATTATTATTAGATTATAAAATATCCCATTATTCTACAATGGATGTGTGTTTGTTTGTTTATATTTTTTTCTCTACTCTGATATTATTTTCCTTTATTATTAAAACTCTATTATATGGTGTATAGTCACCCAAATATATTCCTTAATACCTTGATAAATGTTTGCAGTAACTGGAATATAGCGAGTCTTTCCTGTGGCCACGTATCTAATCTATCGTAATCACATAAGGGAGTGTTGGTCTGGGGATGTTACTAGGAATTTTAGCAGTTATGAGGTACTGATTTTTGGCAATCTATAATTTCATGTAAATCAACTAGAAAAAGGGACTTCATGGTATGTGATGTTGATTACAAAGAAAATTATTAAGTGAAGGTATGAATAGTAATTGTAACTATAATATTTTTTATAGGGGAATGAATATATTAAGGACTCGTGATAACTTTATTATGAAGAAGTTATTCCATTAGATAGATCATCAGTAACTGAATTTATCTATGTATCGAAGGGAATCAACATAGTTCAAGATTGATGAAGGGAGTTACTACAATATAAAATCTTTATTAATAAAACACTTTTAAAATAGGATAAATGGGAACCCATACAAAATTCATTTAAATGAAACTTCAAACCATTTAATAAATTACTATTTCATTCCATAAAAATTTAAAAGAGGTCTAATCCTTTACCCTATAGAGGATCTAGTTGATGGAGGACACATCCATTTATGGATCATCCATGACAAGGTTAATTACATGGAACAGTAGTAGATTTAATCATGAATAGTGTATAATGTAGTCAATTACATGAAATAGTGGATTTTTTCTCTTAGATGAAATCAAATCTTCATAAAACAACCACATATGTGTGAACCATATCCTAAATAATTTAGCAAAAAAGGAGAATATTCTCAAGGAGTAGTGAATTTACATTTGCAGAGATAGAAGTAAACATTTAGTGTGTGATTTGTTATGAACTGTGGGGACAATGAATCTTGTATAAGCATTGTAGCAGCAGTGCACTAAGTGAATTATGATACATCAATAAATCAAATTTTTATTGTATTTAGACTAGACCGGTTATCATGAACTAAGTAAAATGTTTCCCTTATTTATGTATTTCTTTATGATATATATATATATATATATATTATTTCAAGAAGAATATATAAGGGAGTTTTTTTTAATTAATATAAAAAAAGATAAAATCAGTTATTTTTCAATCAGTCATAACATGATCTACCCACAACCCCTTTATTATTTATAACATAATGGGGCTAACAATTATTATTAGATAAAAAGGTTAAGTTTATTGAATCTCTATAAATATAAGAAATGGAATAATTTTATCACAAGGTGAGTCCAATATTCGATGGAAATAATTTTCAACTATGGATGAATTAGATGTATAACGACTTTTGATCGTTAGACTTGGATGTTTTTATTTCTTGAATGCTTGGTATTTTGGATAGTGTGGAAAATGGAGATTTGTCTTATGTGTACAAAATTGAATTGGATACTGAAATTATTAAATTCATTGATTTAGGTGGATCATTATCCAACACAATTTACAATATGTTTATTTCAAGTAAATATTCAAATTACATATATAAAAATATAAACAATATAGTTTAATGTGATTTAAAAGTTTATGGAATTAAACCATATTTTATTTGGAAAAATTATAAGGAAATAATAATAAATGAAAATGAGTCTTTTGATATATAAATTTATTGGGTGAATGTAATTGATGAGGACATGTATTGTATCTTTGAAATCATTGATGATGTTAAGATCACCAAGAACATTCTATATAGATTATAATGTTGGTTTAATCCAAAAAAAATTACTATAAGATATAGATTGAAATTAAATGAAATTATATATTTTTCACATTACTTGTGTGACGTAAAATATAATAAACGATGATAGTGTGTTTGTGGAAAATGAAATGTCAAAAGTGGTGTAATTTAAGGCCATGAATAATCTCACCGTAGAGAATATATATATAAAAGAAGAGTTGGTTGAAGTCAAGTCACTATTTTTTATCAAATATGAAAAGCGAGAAAGTATGTATTAAAGGGAAACTTCTATTAATGTCATTTAGAGGTCCAAATATGGGGGAACCGTGTAGAATAATGTTCGCTGATGTTTCATAATGATGATGATATTTTTGAAATTCCCATGAAGTAATCTTCTGATAATGTGAAAGGAAATATAATCACTAAGTGTAACTTAATCAATAAGAAGAAACATATTTTAAAAGTATATATTTTATAAATATAAATTGAGTCCTAAAATTTTTAAAAAGACCATAAAGAAAATGCTATTATGGATATTATAGGTAATTGACAAATTATGGATGAGACTATTGACAAAATAGGAGATATAGAAGGAAGATTTGATATCTATATAAAACATGAGGATGATGTTAAATAAATAAATGATCAAATATACTAATCAAATAATGGTAATAGAGTGTTTCATGAATCTAAATTCTATATACAGCTTTAAGAATAGGGTTATTTTTACCTGATGGTACAGATTGAGAAGATCAAATATATAAAGATATAAAATTAAAATGTGATCATTAATCAAAAGATAAATTTCAATGACTAAAAAAGAGTTATTAATGGTTTGACAATCACATTGAAAGATAAGGTTAGGAATATCGAAGGGATTTAGGATAAAGGTTTCAATTAGTAATGATAACATAATGATTAAAAGAAACTCATGACTCTATTTATGACATCAGGAAAGAATATCATATAAGTGACATAAAGTGTTAAAGTGGAGCATGAAGGTCAAGTGAAATAGGAAAAGGACTATCAAAAATATAAGATGACACTTCTACATGAAAAATCAAGTTTTAGGCTTAATTTAAAACTGAAAATAGTAAGGGTATATGATATAACACAATAATACAATTTAAGGTTAAGGGTACATATAAGGATTAATAAGAATAATTGGATTCATATAACCAAATATATAAATGGTGTTATTATGATAAAACATAGTGATTCAACTCATTTTAAGTGTTATTTTTGTAGAAATAAGGGACATTCTGAAAATATTTATTCAATAGCCAGATGGTACCAAACGTCTTAAATAGGGAAACATGTGTGCGTAAAGTTCAATATTCCAGGAATTCATTTTATCTTCATTTTTTAGGTGTAGATTATTTTTATATATGGTCTAAAATTTCTCATAAACAATGTAAAGTAATATAGAAATGAATACCAATAGTGGTTTTATATAGAAAATCTATTAATCATCAATATGGGAGAAAAAAGAAAATCTATTTCTATCATTTTATGATGAAGTTTTCTAATCAAACTTTTAAGAGGATCAAAATTTTCAATCGACATCAGGTTTGAAACCAAATATATGGATTCAAAATAAAATAGATTTGAAGATATTGGTTTTAAAGATATTCCTGAAAGCATTATATCATACTAGTTTATGGCTTCTTAAAAGTGGATACACTTCCCACATGATAGTAAATAATGATAATATCACAAGTATTAATAATAACGAGGAAGTTTTTTGTTAATTCGTAAAATATTATGTCACAAAGATAATTGACTATGAGAAATAAAAATTTATGGGAAAAGGTATGAGACACACCAATTTCTACACCATTTATGGTCTCATTCTCAACATGCTTAGCGTTAATCAATAGTATAACAAGGAAAATGAAATAATTCTTATAATTAAAACCAATATCATTAATGGAATGGATAGTGGTTTTTTATGCAAGAATGGCACATAATGTGGAATCAGTACCGAGTTAGTGAAGAATAAAATATGCGATTTCAATATATAAAGGATGAAAAAATTATATAATTAATGAAATGGATATTTGAACCCCCAATATTATATTATCCATTAAAATGGGATATGGATCTATATATTCTTATTCTATCATTTGATCATACTCACACAAGCGATGCATTCCAACATTGTATGATCAGTTGTAATATGTGTAAATTTAATGAGAAAAGGTCTATGAGAGTGATTAAGATGGGTAATGTTGATGTGTATGTCCATATATCACCATGATTTATTGAGGTAAAGAGATAATATATTCTTTTTATTAATTATTATAGTATAATGGCCTGGATTTTAGTCTTCAACCAAAATTCTAAGGTATTCAGTTCCATAATAAAATATCAATTGTCTGTTGAAATTATTATTTGATATAAAATTATATAATTATGAAACAATAATGGGAAGTATTTTACCAACATATATGTGGATAACTATCTCAAAAATACAAGATAAGGAATCATGTTTTAGTAGTAAGAACTCATCAACAATGATGTTTGGTTGAGAGAAAAAATCAAATAATACAAAATATGGCTACAATGATGATAATTTTAAAAGGGATATAAGTTATGCATTCAAAGGAAAAATTATTTACATTGGTCAAAATATCTAATATATATTTATTATTTTTGAAATAGGAATATAATCTATAAGAGATTTGGTATTTAATGAATCTAACATTGAATAACGATCGAGTATTTAGAAGTAATTGTTTCTTTCTAAATAAAGAGAAGCACAACAACAATGAATCACATGGATATAAATTGATATTTATTGGTGATTATGAAAAATATTTAAATTATTCACAAATAGGATAGAAAATTAGAGTGACCTGAGAAAAATATACATATATATTACATCATTTTTATGAGTACTCAATACAAATCAGAATTATACATGTCCAATATTTGTAAAATTTTTGTATATTTGGAGACAAGATAAATAATTATCATATATGATGAATGGTATTTAAAAATTCTAAAAAATATCTTCTCGCATATTTCAATTCATATACATACCCTATATAAAACATTTCATTATAACCTTGTGAATATAAACTTAAGAAAGGTTGAGATTAGATTTTGAGTAAGGCCAAACATAAGAGACATCATTAATGAACATAAGTGAGCATAAGATAAGAATAATGGTATGATAACATGATCATAAGATATATTAATGATAAAAAATTATCCATTTATCTTTAATCATAGACCTTGGCATGAGTCTTTTCCATAATAAAATAAAAAATGCAAAAGTGTTCAAAATCATTAATTATCAATCATAATCTATGGGAACACATCACATTCATAAGACATAAGTTTATGGAATATACATAATCATAGAAAATCATTTTCATATTCAATACTCACTTACATGATTACAATAGTGCAATGGGTTCATTTCCTATTTCATCATATCCTTTTTCATGGTTCACTCCATTGCCTATTATAGTGGATAGAGTTCCTTAATGAACTAGGTTTACTCTCCATTACTGTTATTATTAAAACATGTCATATACACCATTAACCCATAAATTAGACGGATATATAATTCCATGTCGACTAGTTTCATAATGAAAATTGTACACATGTGTGATATAAGATTATAAAACATTAATTATATCATTATATCATAACCCAGGGAGAGGAAATGGGTTTCATAAACATTTCACATAAGAGAACCCATTGAAAATAATTGGGTTTCATAGAAATATAATTATAAATATCATAAATCATTTATATAAAATATGGATGATATCATTGAATCACTTCCTAGTGAATCATAAGTAACATAAAAAGATGATATCATAGATAAAACATTCCTTTAAAAGATTGATGGAATATTTATAGGGAAAATACCATATTCATATTAAATTTACTTATTTAGAATTTAAAAATTTATAATATATTATAAATTAAAATTGAATTAAAAAATGGAAACATCAAATTTATTAATAATACAATTTATAAGTTATTACCATGGGAAACTCCGTTCTTATCATAATCATTAAAATAATGATTTTTCCCCACATTTTTATAAAAAATCATCATTCCTAAAGTGGATAGGGAATTAATTTTAGACCCATTTTAGAAATTTTAATAATCGGTAAAAATGTCTACAAAAAACATTACATATTATTAAAAACATTCTTTAAATGTTTTTTAGAAAACAAAAATATAGAAGAGAAAGTATTTCTCACCAAAAGAGGATAAATAAAGTAATATTTTCTTAAAAACATTTTCTAATCCATTTTGAGTTATAAATTAAGGAAAGTTGTATAAAAACATCAATATTCTAGGAATAAATAATAGAGATCAAATATTAAATGGTATATTCACAAATGAATCATATAATTTCCCCAATATATGTTCAAGTATAAACAGTCCTAATTAAAATTGGATTGAAACATAAATCTATCATCGACGTGGTGACATTTGAATCATAAACCCCATGAATGAAATAAAATAAAATGAAACATTAAATTTGATAAATACAAATTAATTAATGATATATTATTTCAATTGGTTATTATATTCACCACATGAAATATTCAAGTTGTCAATAAGGCACATGTCTCGTGAAAATAAAACTAAGATGAGAAATCCATGTACCTCAAGTCTCATCTTACTTTGTACGTGTTCAAATATCTTTTATAATAGATATTGATTTATTAAACACATATTTTGGAACTATATTCAAATATATCATTCAAAATATGATTAAATTATGACATCATAAAACTAGTTCATTAATAATTCATTATTAAAACAACCATTCAGAGTGATAACACTTTTATTTTTAATGTATCTTTCGGATAGATTGTTCATGTATATACACTTTGATATTTGTTAAGTAATATCAAAATTATTAATAATTACATAATCGTCATATATATTCATCATATATACCTTTATATCAATTATTATAATGTGGTGATGATAAATGAATTACATCACTTCATGGAGATAATAGTCCATATATATAAAGTAGTGATGTTTCCACTTTTAGATAGTTGGAATTAAAGTTTAGAAAAAAATTAATTTAAATTTATATAATCATTATTATATCATTGATATAATATATATTAATTATTTAAATGATTATTTTCATCTATGTTAGGATAAAATGAAAATGGAATCACATATCTTCTTGGAAGTGTTAGACAACAAGTACACATGGGTGAATTTATCATTTTTCAATAGATAGAAAGGTTAGAGGGAATATAATCTATTATAATTATAGAAGTATAATTATTTCACACATATCATTTATAGTCATGAAATCAATTATATAATAATCCATGAATTATGATGACGGAGAATGAATTATTTTATTATGTAGAGGTTGTCCACAATTACACATTAGCGACACTTTCATTTCCTATTTTCCATAAAATAGGGTGTAAAATGTTTGTTAAATAATCATAATAAAATTTTAGTATATTTAGTACCCTGAAGATATTATTTTATGATTAATACCATAAATTTATAAATTCCATAAGAATAAATAAATTGAAATAGGTTAGGTAGCACGAATACCACTTTTTCAAAAACCTCATTTAGATCCTTTCTTAAGGACTCTTGGAGTGGTATTTAAAGAAAAAAGTACCTATAAATCATGGATAATGAATATGGAAATATAATTGGTTTATTTTTTAACATTTTAGGTATCTAAAATATATTTAAAGAAGCAATAGGAGGGGTGTCATTTTATAAAAGAGGGAAGGGGTACTCTTATAATTTTTCAAAACAATAAAATTTTATAAATCCACATTCATTTCCATGTGGTAAACGTTTTTATTAATTTTGAACTAAATATTATATCGAATAAAAATAAAATCATTATGTATAATTTAGATTATTTTTTTAAATTTTAACCCTTATATATTTAGTTTAACCTCATGTTAGCCCTTTTGATCTTTAATTGTGTTGACACATTTCTCAATCATTGGTTATTAAAAATTTACTTATATAGTAATAATTTGAACATAATTGGTCATGTGGTGAAATTATATAACATTTACCATCCCCCTTGTCATATTTATTGATTTTTATGAATTTTAAATCATTTATGGAAATATTATATAACCTAAAATATCATTAATGAAATTTTTAGGACTAATTATTTAATTTGGATACTAAATTAGAAAGAAAAAATTTATTTATAATAGAAAAACATTAAAAATCATGTATAGATTAAAATTATCCACAAAATTATTTCTTTGAAAAAAATCATCCATAGCCTATTTATTTTATGGATTTTAAAATATTTAGTAAATTTTTATACTACTTCCAGAAGAACTATGTCAGTGTTTCATTAGAAATTATGTTAATTATACCATCACTAAAATTTATAAATTAATTAATAAAATATATATAACTTATTAATATTCAAAATAAAAAAAAAATCAATGGACAATTATCTTTTTTTTCCATGATAAAATATTATAGTTTTAAAAATAAAACAGGGTGAAATTTAATTTTTTTTCTTTACATAAATTATTATATAATTTATTATCAAATAAATATTATGAAAAATTTCTAAAAAATTGAATCATAGATGAGGATGGTAAAACCCCAGTCTTCCAATAGATTAAATGAACGTTTTGGGAAATTTTAAAGTTATATCCCACACTTTTATATCTGTTTTACCCTTACTGAGGTGAGAAATATTTATCATTATAACAATTTAAAATGAAAAAAAATAAAATTGAAATATTTATGAAATTTTAACCTCATGATTATAAATATGGATTCCATTTATTATGATTCATTTTATAGTAATGTTAGAAATTAATTTTAATATTAATCATTAAAACACAAAAAACATTTATGTTTAAAAAAATTATTTTTATGCGTAATTAAAATCACGAATATTAATGATCAAATAGAATTAAATAGATTAATATAAATAAAATAGTTCATATTTATATTTAATACAATATCTATATTAAAATGAGGCTTTTGAATTACTGTATTTAAAGAAAAAAATGGCAGTATTTGAAAAATAGTTATTTTTCACTATTTATTGAAACATCAATCATATTAGAAAGATTCTGAACATCACCATACATTAATTTTTATATGATGATTTTGAAATTGATGTTCATTATATAAAATAAAATTTCTAAATTACTCAGAAATTGATTGTAATTTTTACTCACAAACAATAATGAAAACCATTTTTTGAAGAAATAGTATTTTTTCTGCATAATATGACTTTAATAAAAATTAAGTGCTTATTTATTATGAATTAATCAATATATTTTTATATATTATGATAATTATAAATAATTTTATATATTATATAATCATATTTATACTTGTTAATTACACGGCTAGATTATAAGAGTCATATTTAAATAATAATATTTATATACGTATCACAATTCTCTTAAAGTTCAGTGTTCTGTGTTATCCAAGATATCAAGATTATAATTTTTTCAGATAAATTTTTAGATTTTTATATTATCCTATCCTTAAATAATTTTTTTACTAAAAATTTATCTCTAAAATATATATTTTAGTATTTCAAAAATACCATTGTTGAAAACCCACATAATAAAAATGGATAAAAAAGGGGGAATGATAAACATAATTGCTAACTAAAATAATGTATAATAAGTTTCTTATATAAAGATTTTTTTTATGAAGTTTCTATATAGATAGAAATAAGAAAATTAGTATCTAAGGTCTAATAATTATTGATAGAGAACATGGCCATGAGAATTCTGATGACCACAAAACCATAAGTCAATGAGGTGTTAAAAGAGCATCAATTCATAAGAAATGAAGGTAAAACTATAACTTTGTCATTTCAAGATCCATTTCATAATTTTGAGGGATTCATTTACTATAAAGATACTTAACATGAAAAAATGAAGATTCTTTATATATTTCAATTTCATATGAAAGATTTCATCCTTTAGTTGTCTTTGTTAAATATACAATTAATCTCTTACTCCATGAAATAAATATTCAATGTGATTTTTTTAATGTATAATAGATATAAATTTACTTTTAATAAATCATAATATCTATAAAATAATAAAAATTCATTCCTTCTATCTCACAATATTTATTAAAATAAAAAAATGTATAGCATAATTTATTCAACTTGGATACATACAATACAATAATCACTAAAACTCAATAATAAATTCCAATGTTCATCTTAATCCAATCCATAAATACATAAACATAAAACTCCTGCAAAAAATATATACCAAAATTCAATACCTAAAAATTAAAAAAAAATATCACATATTGTTTTAAGCTCATATTTAACATTAATACCCATAAAACATGATTTTTCTCAAAATTATCATACCAAAAATGTAAATACCTAGATCACATGTTCACCTAAAACATGCTAATAACTAGAATCACAATAAATCCTAAATAAAGACATATATGGTACTAAAAATGTACCATATTATTATTCATAAAATAATATCATATACTATTGAATATATAAAAAAAGGCAATTCATCTTAAATAATTATGCCATTAAATCTATAATAATTTTCTAGGTTACCAATAATATCAAATATAATTTGTTAATTTTATAAATTTTATGAAAATAATTATCTAAACCAAACAAAATTATCTCACATTCAAGAAAATATTAAGGGTTGTATACCCCTTAATCATGACTTTTTCAGAAATATCACCTTATTAATAAATCAATTTTCTTGGTTATAAATTTTATTAAACATATAATTTTATATTATTAATGAAATATTACTACATAAGAAACATTAAACATTTCTTGATTCAAATAACTATAATGTATTTTATAAAACACATCTACAATATGATTCATAGATCCAAATACATAAAAACATGAATCATTCAACTTAATTGATTGGAAGACCACAAGACCTTACATGGTATTAGATTTAACCCTTGGATAAGGGTATTCACTCAGATGCTGCCCATGATTCTTATACATTAGTCATTGAAATATAAGTTCTACTTTAGGATGTATTTTATTTCTATCATACCCTTACTTTTTTACGGGAAATTACAAGATCTTTTTCCTTATTTCAAGAACATAAAATATCTCCCCATTATATTGATAAATTTACCTTGGTGTTTCTTCCCACATTAATTTCATGTAGGAAATTGAATCTTCATTCCATCACTCTCTTCATCATCTAAATTCCCATAAAAAATTCCTCTTATTGGGTGTGTTAGGAATCTCACCCAAGTTTTTTATTTATATAATGTGATACATCATTGTGAATAATCACAATATTTCTCATTTGAGGTCCCAATTCATTTGGATTCCCATTAGGATAATCATTTCATTGTCCATCACATTCATTGTTAACATGGTTTATTTGGGTTTTTACTATTCACTAATACCATAAAACATAGTGTGGGAAAAAATAATCATTGGATAAATCATGTATTAATAGAAAATCAGTCATATTATATCTGAATCATGAAACCTTATTTATAATATTTAACACCTTAGGTTTATCATAGGTCATATATGGTAATCATCTATTCAAATCCTTCTAAATAGTTCATAAATAAAATGTTAATTAATGCAAAATATATTTTTAACATCATGATATTTTAAAAGAATAAAATTAGTTTTGGTGGTGTATATAACATGAGAAACTGATCTTATATGTAAATGTGACATCTGATACTTTATGATATATCTCCTTTTAAATAAATTTGATCTCTTTAATGGATTGCAGGACGCGCAACCTTGAGTAAAAATGAACTATAATATATTGTGATGTTATAACCTATCCATTAAATTGGTGGTATTAATATTACTCGATAAATTATGAAAATTATAGTTATCTATTTATTAGAATTAAAATATGAATCATTTAAATGAAAAAGAAATTTTTTTTGAAAAATTGTACTTTTCTAAAAGATGGTTTAGTTGCACTTTTCATGCATAATTTAAAATTAATTATTTAAAAATTTAAAAAAATAATTTATTAAAATTAACTTCATTATTTAAATCATAATATAAAAATTATATTATGGTTAACTATTAGTGTTTTTTTGAAATGTTTTATTTTTTGATGAATATTGAAAAATACTTATTTCTATTGAAAATTTACTTTTTGTTTAAATAATTTACAAGTTTAAATAATATTTAAATTTTTTCAAGTAAAATTAGTTTAATTATATTAAAATATATATAATTTGGTTCATTTTCATTAATTAAATATTGAATTATTATATAAAAAATTCTAAATCTTTTGAATGTTTTCTTTAGAAAAATTGGTTTTCATCATATCTACAGGTTTTATTTTAAATTAAATTATTCCAATAATACGAATTTAATTTATAATAATATATTCCATATTTTTAATTATAATAATTAATATCATCTAATAAGGCCAGATTAAATTTTTTCCATTATGAAAAGTATAATTAATAGAAACACTATGGTTATGGTAAAAACATGTTTACCAGGGGTTAATCTAAGATAATAAGGGTTAAATTGACCTAATTTTCTTAAAAACCCAATATTATGGAGATAGTTAGACGGTGAAAACACTCACTGTCTACAATTACCTATTTTTAAGTCTTCTAGAATAATAAAAATGTTGTTGTAGTTGATTGTTTTCAAAATATTTATATATCTTATCCCTCAATTATAAAAGGTTTCCCCCTATCCTCCCCAATTCACACTTACAGTGCCATTTGGCTTCGCCATTCCATGGAAAAATAACTTTATTCACCCCTTACTAATATTTTATATCCCTTTTTTATAAAAAAAAATTCATCCTATGAAGGCATTTGGTGAAAACCAAATGAAGATGTTCAAAGAAGAGGTAACGTTCTTAAACGAGTGTTTTTATTTTGTTTCTTCTTATACCTCCTTAAAATCTTATTAAATAATGATATTATAATAATAAACATGTATCTAATGTGAATATATGATATTATTTCAATGTAATAACCTATATCAATCTCTTCTTCCATAAAATTGGAAATGAAACCGCCAATCATGTGTACGGAAGATTACCGCCTCATGAATTGATGTAACTCATTTTCCATCAACACATTTCATGATTGTATATAAAGATGTTTTAAATGAAAATATATATAATATTTATAATATTATTTCACTTATGGTAATATAATATCACATATCCTCTTAATTTACATCCTGTTTAAAATATGATAACATGGCTTGTGTGTACGGTGGCTACTGCATCGTGAAGTGATATGATTCATTATTCACTTACCATTCACTAAGAAGTTAACAAGAATACTATTTAATGCACATATTTGAGATAAATTACATTTTATTAGTTCTAAATAATTAATATATTATACACTTACCTACCCTTTCACTCGTTAATGGAATGATGTTGTCACTCATGTATATATACGACTTACCTTTTTCACAAAGCGATGTGATTCATTTCCCATGTACATACATCAATAATTATTAAAAAATGATTTTTAATGAGTAAATATGATTTTTATAGCACTAATATAATTTTTTTGATGATTGATCTATATCCTATAAACATGAATTGGAATTTTCATGAAAGAACAAGCATGGGAAAACAAGGTAATTAACACTAAAAACATGAAAATAATAAAATATTATTAAAAATAAAGGTGGTAAAATGTTATAAAATAATATTATATGATATTATTAATATGCATAGGTTTCTGTTAAAAATTAATAACATACTTAAAACTATTATACATAGGCTAATTCACATTCAACCAAAAATTAGTTTTGAGTTAAGGTACTTTGCCTAAATTTTCTTTCATTGAGGCATATTTTTTCATTGTGCACTTAATTTATTTTATATGATTTTCATACCTACCATTATTTATGTAATATATTTAATAATTCAAACATAATGGTTTTTAATTTTTAATTTGAATTATCTCATCCATTGGGATTAGACTTGAATGATACATATTGGTAATGGATTTCATAACTCAATTTCTTTTCATTGGGTTATATTACTTCTCCATTGTATTTGATATTCTAAGATTATGTGTGTAATGTATTTTTATTATTTTAAATATTATTTCCAAATTTTTATGTTTATTTACATTTAATTCATCTAATAAGTCCCTTGATTAATCCTCACTTCAACGGTATGATCAGTGTAAGGGACTTTGTCTCAATTTCCCTTTATTGAGGAATATTGTAATGTTAGGTACCTAGTTTCATTTATATGATGTATATATTGCAAATTTTTCATTTAATATCTTAAATAATTCATAATTCATGGTAATTTAATTTTAAATGTAAATTATTTCATCTTACTGAATTTGATATGAAAACTACAAAGTGGCCAAAAATTCATAACCCAATGTATTTTCATTTGGTTATATTACTTTTTAATTGTCTTTAACATTTGATGATTATCTGGGTAAATAATTTTAACTATAATATGTTATATTTCCAATTTTTTATGTTTATTAACATTTTATACACATAATACACTCATTTATTAATTCTCACTTCAATATTATGATCATAGTAAGAGATTTATGTTTGAATTTTATTTTAATTGGGATTTTTTATACTTGAATTTCCATTAAATTAAACTATTTCATCATTTTATAATGAGACCTAATTAGTTCCTTCTCTTATATTTATTTATTATGTTTTAAATTAATAGTACCATATTCATCTCTTAGTTACTTAAAATTATTGATAATTTTTTTAATAAAATATGACTTCATTTATCTCTTCGGTCGAAAATATTTTTTCTTCAAAAGCATTATTTTTTAGAAATGTTTTCAAAAATGTTTTTAAAATTATAAAATTGATTTATTAAAGAGATTTATACCCATTTTTGACATTTGAATAAATTTTTTGAAATGAATCTTCTCATAATTTTTTAAATAATGATTTTTTTTATTTTATAGAAAATATAAAAGAAATATTTGTTTTAACATGTACAGAATGTAATGATTTTATTCCATCATGAACACTCAATTATTTATAGATCCCATTATATTTTTCAATGTTTATTTTCAAAAAAATGATTTTAAAAATATTTTTTGATTTTTTAGTTTAAAAAAGTATTTTCAAAGTGAAATATCATTTTCCCCAAGAATGTTTTGAATAAAAATTTTATAGTATTTTTGTTCATCAAAGACATAAACACTTCATTTTATTTATGATCCACTTTGGATATTTTGTATTGATGTCATCAATATTATTTCACTAGATGGTTTACAATCAGAATGAACAGGTAATGTATTTCATTCCCTTTCCTGATTAATTTTTCTAATCATTAACATTCCCTTGAAATATTAAATTTCTTTATATCATTGGACATTATATTTCCATTGAATATCCATTTTATTTATCATGGATATTATTATTAATTAAACAATATATCATTTTTATATATGGTATTTTACTTTTAATTTTATATGATTGACTTGGGAAATTATTATTAATCAGTGTTCCTTAATGGGTATGAAATTCTTTTGATAAGGAATTTTGTTCATGAATTAAATTGATCATTTGATATATGAGGAATTAATTATATATATATATATATGGGTGGGGATCGATTATATAAATCCCCTTCATGCATCGGTAGTCTCATGAGATGAATCAGTATTCTAGCCTTAATTAAATGGGTTATTGATGTATACATTCCTATTAATTTTAAATTTTCTTATTAAAGGTCTTAACGGTATAGGTATCATGATTCTTGAGAACATGAAATACAATAATTAAGAATATACTTCACTAAGAATTCAAATATTATTATTAATGAGATTTTTTGAATGATATTATCTTTGGATACCTTATAATTCTTAGTTAATAGATTATATAGCATGCATTTTTAGTTGTTTACCTTTTCATATTGATTGTGGTTTATCTATTCATGATTGTGATGTTATTTTAATAGATTGTGAGTTTATTTAGTTACCTTTCCATATTTATTAATCCTTATCTATTCATGAATGTTAATTTATTTAAATTGCATTTGTGTTCAGTTATTTACCTTTCCATATTGATTATTACATATCTATTCATGATAGTCGTGTTATTTAAATTGTATTTGTGTTCATATATTTAAATTTCCATATTAAATATTTCTTATCTAATATTTATATTCATGTTATTGATTAAATGGAATGAGTTTTTATATATTTACCTTGATCTACTTAGTATTCTCTTTTTATCATGCTTTATTTACTCACGATAGCTTCTGTAATAATTAACCCTTTCAGATATTCTACACACAACCTTGTTTTATTTTCATTCCCATGAATCCAGGAAGTGTACTATGAATTATATTCAAGGATATGATATAGGGAATAATTATATTCTCTAAAAAAATGTGTTGTAATTTTTCTTATGAAAATATAATATGAAAGTCATGTATATATCTAGTTTACTATGACTACACAACAATTAAGTCCCTAATGATATGATCACTTATATATACTACTAATATAATAAAGTAGACACTTTCTCTAGGATACTGGGGTTAGGTCCTCTACCACTGGTATTATAGAAAGATTATAGAAACCATAGTAACTATATTTTTTAAATCCTAGATTAGGGGAAAAACCCTATAATAGACTTAAAGAATAAGTATAGAAGAACAACCTAAAGTTTTATTGAGGTATCTATTATGTTATTTTCATGGAAATGACTCACTGTATGTATTCTACGAGTGGATTTGGTTTTATAAAAATTGTAACTAAGAGTGACAACTCTGAAATAATTGTATTGGGCTTAGCTCAACCATCACCTGATTCACTAAAATGGGCCTCAATATACACTTAGTTTAAAACTCCCAGAGGATATGATTTGGATAATTCAAATTTTCTTTAAAAATCATTATGAAAGGTTTGAAAAGATGATGAAAATGAATTACATAGGTTAATACTATGGTGTATTATATTTAAAATAAGTTTTCATGATTTTGATATCTTATAGTTGATTATATGGTTTTCCCACTATGATTATCGTTACTCACACTTTTCTTTTTATCTATATTCAATGGCTAAAACCCAAATAAATTGTGTTAAAATTGAATATTAAGGATAATACGGTGACTATGATCTAACAAATAGTATGATTATAGGAGTAAAATTTTCTAGGAATATTCAAAATTAGTTATCTTGAAATATGGCTAGCAACTTATGCCTTAACCAACTCCCAAACACACTAAATAAGAGAATGATAAAGTTTTCTAAGAGAGAGAGTGATGGAGACCATGTAGGAAAGAAAACATGATTTCCTTCATCACAAAAACGTGTAAAGATAAACCCATCAAGGTATGTTAATATAAAGGGAAAATTTATTATGTGTGGAAAATAAGGGTATAAAGTAATGAATTGCTAAGAAAAAATGAAGAGTATGATGAATGGAAATATATTTCATCCCAGGGATCCATTCATAGTTTTTTTATTAAATGTGGGGAAGTTAGGTGTTATCTGAGTAAATTTAATCTTCTAAAGGTTAACCCCTAGACCATGTAATCTCCTATATTTAAATAAAATTATTTAAGTATTTATGTATTGGAATTCCGAAATTAAATTGTATATGGATTTTTACCTATGGTGTTTTAATTGTAATAATCATGAAATAACTAAGGATTTTTTTAAATTATAAAAGCATACATGTATTCATTAACTTAATATATATGGATACCATAATTGGTTTATGATTTTAAGATTGATCATAATTTTAAATTCCTAAGATACGCTTTTTAGGATTTATATGATTGGTGTCTACATAGATTAAGGATGTTTTGGGAGACAATTATGGAAATACAACCCTTTTGATTTTTATATGTTTTAGTTAAAAGTTTAGTTAAGGAAAAATTACATAAAATTTTGTGGGAATAAGTTTAAATGTATTATTAACTTTTAGGGTTTAACTTATCTTGATGTTGAGGTAATTATGGGTCTTCATAATTTGGGAGTGTCAATGTAATTATATTTATATAGTTTTGGAAAACAAATAAACCCCACAAAATAGGTGACATCCTATTGTATCTAGTGAAGGAAACAAGGCTTGAACTAAAAACTAAGGATGATAATGGTTTAGCACCTACCACTGGCATATGTGATGTTTGGCTTAATATGTCATTGTTTTTACTTAAACCATTTGATGAATAAATATTATTGATGAACCATTGATGTTGCTATTAAAGTTTAGAGATTAATAAATTATATTGGATAACATGTTCTAATCATATTGGTTTTGGGAATTATTTAAAAATAGATAGAAATAATTTTTACTCTTTTATTAATAATACGATCCATTAAATGTTAATTTTAGTGCTTTAGAAATAAAAAATAATTTTTTATTTTCATTTTTTGGAGTAATAAATTATTTTGAGATTGATAAAAGCACAACCAAAGGATGAAATTGTACTTATGAATTAGAAATATATCATGCAATTATATTTCCTTGAATTTATTTGAAGTAAATGAATTCATCAACATTTGGAAAAGGATCTTGAAACACAAATATTATCCTATTAACTTCATATTTTTGGAATAAAAGTTCATTTGAATCATCACATATTATTGTTTTCTGGTTGTTTACTTTTTCTTAATCATTCACATTCTTCATATCAATGACCTCTATCACCCTCCATCAATATTTGGGTGTTATGATTTCCATCCATTTCTATGTCTTCACTTCCAACCTATATTATCCTATATGGAAAACTAATTAATTTTAATTCTAGACAACCTTTCATATTTCAATTTGTCTATTTTAATAGGAATTATTTTTTTTAACCTTTTTATTTTGTGGGTTTTTAAAAAAGTAATTTCCAAATAGAAAACCCTTGACTTCCGAGTGAAAATTTAAATTGTAGGGATTCAATTTATTTTAGGGGAGAAGAATATATAAACATAATATTTTAATAAAAAAAATAGAATTCAATAGTTTATATGAAACATGTAACTAAGATTAAAAATGAATGTAACAGCCTAATAATTTATAATATATCTCTTTTTAAATAAATTTTATCTCTTCGATGTCTTTTGGAACACACAATATCGAGTCAAAATGGAATATAATATAGTATAAAATTATAAAATATTATTTAAATTACTGAATATTAATATTAATAACTAATTAATAAAAATTAAATTTATATATTGATAATAAATAATATAAAACTCATTTAAAAGAAAATAAAATATTATCAGAAAAATAATATTTTTCTAAAAGGCAGTTAGGCATGTTATGCGCAATTTTTTTTACCAATTTTAGAAAATTTATTTTTTAAAATTAACATCATTTTTTAAATCATCATATCAAAATTAATATACGGTGAATTTTTGGTATTTTTCTTAAGTGATTTATTTTTAGATTAATAGTGAAAAATACTTATTTTTATTAAAAATTACCTTATCATTTAAAAACTTTACAAGGTTAAATTATATTTTAAATTTACTTTAAAATAAAATTAGTTAAATAATATTATAATAAAAAAAATTACTGCATTAAAATAAATTTTATATTAAATTTGGATATAAAAACTTTTTAATCTTTTGAATGCTTTCTTTAGAAAAATTGTTTTTTGACATGTTTACAAGTTTAATTTTAAATTTAATTCTGCCACTTATGTGAATTGAATTTGAAAAAATGGATCCAATATTTAGAATAATAATAATTTATATTATCTAATTATTTTATCTTAATTTTTTACCATAATGATTAGTAAATTTTGTAAAAATTAATTATCGTAATTAAGGTAAAAATTAGATTATCGAGGGTTGATATTAGAAGATAAGGGTTAAAAATGCCCTAGATATTTTCCAAAAACCATAGAATCACCATATATTGTCCTTATTACCTATATTGGTCAGTAATGACCCATTTGGAGGGTTTTTTATGATAAAAATGTAGGTGTTATTAATTATTTTCAATAATTCATTATTTTTCCTCTCCCCACTTATAAATGAAAAAACAATTTCATCCCATATTCACACTTCCAAAGCCATTTGCATCAGAAAATACCTGAAAAATAAATTAATTACCCCACAAAAAATTCGGAATACCTTTTTTGATCATAAATCCATCCTAAGAATTATTTTGTTCTAAACCTAAACAGGTTGACTGAAGAAGAGGTAATGTTCTTAAATAAGTGTTTTAATTTTGTTTGTTCTTCCACCTCATTAAAATCATATTCAATCATGATAGTCTAATTTTAAAATTATATTCCATATACTAATATTTTATTATGTTAATGGAATAACCCATATCCATCTCCTCATTAGGAAAATGGGAAATGAATTTATTAATCATGTGTATGGAAGACTACCATGCCTCATGAACCGATATAACTCATTTTCCATCATCACCTCTCATGGTTTCAAATAATGATGGAATTATTGAATATATATATATATATTATTATATTAGTATACTTATTTAATTATAATATCACATATACCTTCTTAATTTCCTTCCCATTTAAAATACAAAAATTCCTCTTGTGTGTGTAGAGGACTACCACCTTGGGAAGCAATGTGATTCATTTCTCGCTTACATATTACATGAATAGTAATAAAGATAAAATTAAATGTATATATCTGATATAATTTACATGATATGAATTATGAAAAACTAATATAGCATACACCTCCCTACTATTTCACTCATAAATTGAATGATATCATCGCTCATGTATATGTACGGTCATCCAACCCTATGAAGTGATGTGATTCATTTTCCATTTCCAACTATCATGAATGATTTCAGAAATGTTAATAATGATTAAATATGATATTTATAACATTAATATCATTCTTGATATGATGGATCTATATCTTATACACATGAACCAGAATATTCATGAGAAATCGTGCTTGATATATCAAGGCAATTAACACCCAAATAATGAAAATAATAAAATATTATTAAAAAAGTGCCATAAAATGTTATAAGAGGATCATATTTTATATTATAAATATTAATATGGTTCTGTTATAAATTTATAACATGCTTTAAACCATTATATATTATTTTAAATCATGTTACCCCAAAAGGAAGTGTGAGTTATGGGACTTCATCTCAACTTCCCTTCATTGCGGCATATTTTTTTATTGTGTACAAAATTTTATTTATATGGTTTAAATACTACCCATTTTCATGTAATTTCATGAAAAATTCATAATTCACGGTATTTTACATTTCAATTGTAATTATATCATCCAAGGTTATTTTACTCAAATGTTACTATGTGGTATGGAATTTCTTAACTAAATTGATTTTCATTGGTTGATATTTGTAAGAACCTGGATCTTCTTTTCAAGTATGTTTTCCTTTTCTGGTTGTTTTGGGGAAAAGATAAATTTTTGGAAATTTTCTAAGTACACACCGTGTACTTTATGAGTACACACCGTGTACTGCCTTGCCACATGAGGTCGTGTGATGGTCGTGTAGTAGCCACACACATGGCCGTGTGGGAGTGACTTGGAGGCCGCTTAAAGCAGAGTATAGAAATAGAGAGTACACATTGTGTTCTTCAAAAGTACATACCATGTACTTTCTTTTTCTTCATTAAATGCATCAGGGCCGTGTCTAATTTTCATAATGCTCTTCTTTTAGGTCTCGTTTGACCGAGAGCTTCGTACGGCCACGGATCTTCGACGAACCCCTGAGTGTGAATCCAACCTCCGAATCGAACACCATCTGTTGCATTGGAATCACATCTGTGATTTCTCTCTTATCCTAGAGCACCATCTTCTAATTTCTCCTCTCTTGTGAGTTATTGTGGGTTGAATGTTTTAGACGGTTTTGTAGATATTTGACATTATAAGTAGATTGAATCTTCAAGGTTCACTTATATCGATCTCCGAATGCCGAGGTAGGTGGTTTGTGCATCTCTGTTGAATTTCCTTGAGTTTTATGTACAAAATTTCCCAATACCCATGAATGGGGTATTGTGCTTTTATCGTTTTAGCCCTATTATTATCCTGCTATGCTTTTACACTTGAGTAGATGATAACTGATTGTGAATAGGGAGAATTTTTGTGCTTTGCCTGTGTTGTCCATGCATGTTTTCCCTGTTTTGACAATTGGGTCTAGTTTCCTAATAGGTGGCTATTTACTTTCCTGTTCCTAGTATTGTAGGACGGTGTGGATTTTGTTCTGTTATACTGTTATGCTGTAGAATGATATCCAAGTATTTCTTGAGGTTTACCATGGATGATACGCACTGCTACACTTGCTTGACTTACACGAGGCCGTGAGAACCTGGTGTATAGACCATAGGGGTAATGGATGTTGAGGGCTTCTCCAGAGTGTCTTTATAACTTTACTATGTGAGACCACAGGGGGAATTGACATTGAGTGCTTCCTTATATTGTATGTAGTTCCTCAACGTGAGATACAGAGGGAATGTGACGTAAGTGCTTCCCTAGAGCGCCTTTATTTACGATCTGAGACTATAGGGGGAATTGACGGCGAGTGCTTCCATAGAGAGTCTATGCTTAAGATAAACCAAAGGGGTTAGACTGATTGTACTTCCCAGAGGGTAGCTTGTACCTATTAGGTAGGACCAGAGGGCTTAGACTGAGTGTGCTTCCCATAGGGTTACCTGTTGTGTTTATCTACTTGTTTAGTTGTTGCTTGATATTGAAACTGTAGATTTTTTACTATTGAGTATTCTCCTATTTACTATTTCCGGTAATTTTACCTGCCATATACTCATTGACTGTTAGGCATGGATCTTATGGTGGTTGCCTACTGGGATTAGTCTCACACCCTGTTTGGGCCATGATTTTGGGCCCAAACAGATTATAATGTTGCAGGTATAGATAAGGGAAAGCACCCTTCTACTTCAAGTACTTGACATGCTATGGAGATAGAGAGCACAGGACCAAGCTTAGGCTTGCGATGCTGTGGAGCTGATTACTGTTTTTCTTTTATACTTGGTTTAGTATTGTATTTTAGCATTGTGCTTTGTTTCGCTACTTTCCTAGACAAATGTATCATGAATCATTTTATATATGTGTGTGCTCCAGTTATTTCTATCAGTTTTCATCTGTTTATTTTTGTATAATATTATTACTACTTTCTCTCTTATATGTATTTGTTAACTTCCGCTATGTACTCTACTAATGAGTTCATAGTTTCTCCACCATCACACTCAAGTCCCTCGCTATTGTTCGGCAGCCTCTCGCTTTCAGGGAAATGTGATTGAGGCCATGTGACCAACCGGGTATGGGGCGCCTCTGGGTGGCTTTTGGAACTGGGACATTACAAAGTGGTATCAGAGGGTTCTTTTCTATTGATTTACTATTTGGAGCCTTTTGCTAGGGATAGGAAGGAATAGGTACTTGGTAATAAGTTGTGTCTGAGAGTAGCTAACCCGTGTACAGGGGAAAGCCAATCTACCTCGTTTATTGTAATTCCTGCTGGTTTTGCAAGTTTATGGTTGATATGATTTTCACCATTGGGTGACTCACATGATTTGTGTTAATACTATTGACATTATTGAGGTTATATTTCTATCACAACCCAATGAGATGAGGGTATGTCATCTCATGCATCATATAGGCACTTGTTAGAAATCATATGCCATGCATTCTTTCCATGCTATTTAGGATGCATTAGCAATTGCATGTTTTTGCGATAGATGTTTTGTTGAATATGCATGTTGTTCTGATAGATGCCTTGATACAAATACCTGTTGTTTGATAGGGTATTTTTTGTGTAAATTTTGTCTGAATTAATGCTAAACTTTGGTTCTTGAGGTGTTATAGGCCCTCATAGACCGGAATTTGGTGGATCATTGACTTTTTTAGCTTGTTATAACATATTTAAGATGCCAAGTTTTGATTCGCGGGGAGTATGGGACCTCACGGATCATAATTTGGATCTTTCAATGTTCATTTTAGTGTTTTTCTAGGTTCTGGAGTAGTTTCTGAGGCTTACTATCTGGAAAAACCCATAATACACGTCGTATAGTTTTGAATACACACCATGTGTTCTTCTGTTCAGGAAGAAACAGTTTTTCTCAAGTACACACCTTGTACCATATGTACACATCATGTAGTCTCTAACCATGTCATAATCTGTGTGGGCAGAGACACGGGATATAGATTTTTCTTGTAGTAACATGTCGTGTACCTGAGGAACACATCGTGTAGTGTCATCCATGTAGTCAGTCGTGTAACCAAAAACACCAGTCGGTGTTATCCTTTCACATACATGTTGTGTCCACCTTGAACACATTGTGTAGTGTGAGCCATGTGTCAGGTCGTGTCACAAACAACATGGGCCAGGTGAAGCTTGTCTAGTACACGCTGTGTCTACCATTAACACTCTATGTAGTCTTGTCTTAAGAGAGTCGTGTGGCTTAGCCGTGTAAAAGGACTTGGGAAAAGAAAGAGGACTCAAGTACACACCTTGTGTTAGGACAACACACCGTGTGGTTTGTGTGTTACACGACCAGTTTTGGAAGAAGTATACACCCATGTGAATGACTTAAGGGAACACACCATGTAGGGGACATACATGCCATGTAGTCATGTTTTGAAAAACTTGAATGTTTTATTTCTCCTTTTCCCTTCATGTATATTTAGTTTTTTAGTCCTAGATAATCTTGATCTAAGGTGTACATTTGATCTTGCAGAGTCATGCCACTAAGAATCCCTCCATTTGTGTTCCAGTTGCAGGGTAGTGATCAGACACTAAATGTGGCTGATCAGGGACTACCCTTAGATCCTTCTATTGTGACAGTCTTGGCACCAGCCGTTATACCGGATGCAGGTGTTGATGCACTGTTCAGGGAAGGAATTATGAGGATGATGTGGACTTTTCAGGGAACACTGCCTCTTACCCCGTCGATGGAAGATTTGATGCGGGTTTTCTAGTAGCAGCATTCTCCCACTTTCTCAGGCGATGGAGGACCCCAGGATGTAGAGTCATGGCTAGAAGCCATACTGACAATCTTTGAGCATCTGTAGACACATCCAGAGAGGAGGGTAAATCTTGCTACCTATATTCTTTGGGACTCTGCCAAGAGGTGGTGGGATGTGATCTCACAGGCGGGACGTCAGCAGGTTATAGTGTGGGACAAGTTCCAATTCATCTTCTATGAATACTTCTATCTATAGACCTTTAGGGACAATCTAACCCGAGAGTTTATGATTCTGGAGTAGGGTACTCTTTCTGTTATGGAGTATTCCTCCCTCTTTACTGAGCTGCAGCCCTTTACGCCTATTTCAGGAGGTGATCAGTTATTCATGGCAAGGAAGTTTGAGGATTGTCTGAGGCACAACATTTCATCGCATTTGAACATCTTATGGTTAACTTATACCACTTCTATCGTCAACCATGCACTGATCACGGATCGCAATCTGAGGGATTCTCGAGTTGTGATCCAAGGCGGATCAGCATCTGGAGTTAGCATCCCTTCTACTGACAGTAGGAAGTGTTGTATGGAGTCTTTATGCGGTGATCCAAGTAGGTGAGACACTTCTTCTGGTATCCAATTAGTGTGCTACCAATGTGGTAAGAGTGGGCATATGAGGCCTCACTACCCGAGAGACCCAGTGGAGTGCCAATCATGCGGAAAGTTGGGTCACCTTCAGCGTTTCTGTTAGATCTTCTCACCAGTAACTAATGACGGGAATTCTTATATGACTTCTCATTTAGGAGCAGTACCACCAGTTTCTCCCCATCAGGGGAACCAGAGTTCTTCTGGCCGTTTAGGTTGAGGTGGAGGTCACGGTCGTGGTGGTCAGTCGCCGGTCTTTCAGCAATAGTAGAGTGTATCAGCTCAGAGTGGTTAGGCATGGTCACAAGGCCGTGGAGCAGCCCAAACCTTTGCAGAGGAGCAGAACCAGCAGGAGAAGGATCCCGGACCTTCTACAGTTCAAGGTACGATATTAGTTTCCTCATATTTAGCTTCTTCCCTTTTTGATACAGGGGCTTCCCATATCATTATATCTATTGCGGTTGTGGAGATCCTTGGGCTCTATATCTTTTCTTCTACTGATATCTCGACACTAGAAACACTGTTGGGGACTAGAACAGTGAGTGTAAGTCAGTGTAAGGAGTGCCCTCTAGAGGTTGGTGGGTGTCACTTTTTTACGGGACTTCTATGTCCTAGAGATGATAGGCTATGATGTCATTCTTGGAATGGACTGGCTAGTTCCCTTCTAGGTAGTCATCGACTTTTATCACCGTAGGGTGAGTTTCATATCACCAGAGGGCGTATCGTTTCATCATAAGGGTGATTGGGATGTCCAGGCGAGCAAGAGGGTCCATAGGATCATGGGTTAGGAGGAGTTACAGCCCATATGGCTACTTTATATCTTTATGGTTAGGGGACTTCTCAGTTAGACTTTCCTCTAGTGGTGGATCATTTTAGAGACCTCTTTCCAGAGGACTTTTCATATTTTCTTCCAGAGTGTGAGGTAGACTTTTCTATTGAGATTGTGCTAGGAGCGGCATCAGTGTCAATTCATCCTTATAGGATGGCTACACCAGAGTTTCATGAGCTTAAGAAGCAGTTGGAGGAGTTGCAGTCAAAGGTTTTCATCCGTCCCAGTACTTCTCCTTGGGTTTCGCCTGTCCTGTTTGCGAAGAAGGCAAACGGTACCCTCAGGCTTTTTGGGGATTATCAAAAGTTGAACTAGTTGACGGTTATGAACAGATATCCTTTACCAAGGATTTTATATCTCTTTGATCAGATTCTAGGAGCCTGGGTGTTCTCTAAGATTGAATTTAGGTCCAATTATCATCAGTTTCACGTTAGACCATGTGATATACCTCTAACAGCCTTTTGGAGCAGGTATGGTCTATACTAGTATATGGTTATGTCGTTCAGCCTCATGAACACGCCTGTAGTTTTCATGGAACTAATGAACTGAGTGTTCCATCCATACTTGGATTCCTTCGTGGTGGTCTTTGTGGATGATATCTTGGTGTACTCTTACACTTGACACGACCATGTTACCCATCTTGAGATATTTTTTAGTAAACTGAGAGATCATCAGTTATATGCTAAGCTCTCAAAATGTAACTTTTGGATGGATCAGATTCACTTATTGGGTCATGTCATCTCAGAGACAAGATTGTTAGTAGACCCAGAGAAAGTGAGAGCAGTAGTCTCCTGGGAGCAACTAAAGAAAATCTTTGAGGTGCAGAGTTTTCTAGGGCTGGCTGGATATTACAGACGTTTCATATAGGACTTTTCACGCTTAGCAGCACCACTTACGGTTATGACTAAGAAGGGTGAAAAGTTTTTGTGGTCAGATTCTTGTGATTCATCCTTTTAGGGGCTGAAGGGGAGGTTGACTTCAGCACCGATACTAGTCTTTCCAGAGTCATGCAATAGTTATACTGTGTATTGTGATTCTTCATGTATCCGACTGGGAGCTGTGCTTATGCAGGGAGATATAGTCATTGCGTACGGGTCTCGGCAGTTGAGGCCACATGAGAAGAACTACCTGAAGCATGATCTTGAGTTGGCTGTGTTGGTTCATGCCTTACTCTATTGGAGACATTATCTTCTAGGGGAGCATTTTGTGGTCTTCATCGACCATAAGAGTATGAAGAACATATTCACTCCACATGATCTGAATTTGAGATAGCGAATGTGGGTTGAGTACCTACAGTCCTTCGATTTCAAGATTTCCTATACACCTAGTAAAGGCAACGCAGTCGCTAATGAGTTGAGGAGGATTCAGATACAGGCAATTCAGGAGGCCAACAGTGAGCGGAAGCTTATGGATCTGTTCTCTAAGATGCATTTGGAGGTGCACGATAGACAGGGGAAGACTTTCCTATCTTCTGTAACTGTTACCTCTACCCTTCTTGATCGAGTATGAATGAGGAAGCTATCAGATTATGAAGGTCTAGTCCTATGGGAGAGCGTGTTAGGAGAGGACTCTATTCCAGGATGGACCATAGGTGAGGATGAAATCTTGTGTTTCCAGGGGCACGTATGGGTTCCAATAGACATACATGAGGAGCTGATGTAGGACTCTCATTCTTTAGTTTGGGCAGTTCATCCTGGTGTCACCAAAATGTATTGTGATCTACACTTCCAGTATTTGTGGCCTGGTATGAAGAGGGACATTACAGGTTTCTTCATGAGGTGTTCCACCTATCAGAAGGTGAAGGCGGAGCATCAGCAACCAGTAGGGCTTCTACAGCAATTGCCTATTTCTGAGTGGAAGTGGAACGATGTCACGGTAGATTTCATGATAGGTTTATCGAGGTCTCCCCGAGGTAATGATGCAGTTTGGGTTGTCATCGATAGACTCATGAAGGTTTCTCGCTTTTTTATGATCAAGGAGACCTTTAGTGTTGATGATTGGGACGATTGTACATCCGTGAGATTGTATGTCTACATGGAGTTCCACACTCCATTGTTTCAGACAGAGATGCTCGTTTTACCTCTCGGGTTTGGAAAGGTCTTCAAAAGGCTTTGGGTATGCAGGTACTTTTGAGTATAGCTTACCACCCCCAAACTGATGGCCAGTCTAAGCGTATGATTCATGTGTTTGAGGATATTCCCTGAGTATGAATTCTGGATTTTGGAGGTTCTTGGGAGAATCATATAACTCTTGTGGAGTTTTCCTAAAATAATAGTTTTCAAGAAACTATTTAGATTGAACCTTATGAGGCTTTGTACGGTAAGCCATGCTGATCACCCCTATGTTGGATGGAGGCAGGAGAGGTAGCTTTTTTGGGACCTCGTCTTGTCCAGGAGACCACAAAGCAGATAGAGATGATTTGGAAGAGGATGGCTACTGCACAGTCTCAACAAAATTCTTATGCTGATCAGCAGAGAAAACCTCTGGAGTTCGAGGTCGAGGATCAAGTTTTCTTGCATGTCACACCGAGGTTGGGACATAAGAGGGTCAGGAGATAGTGTATTCTTTCACCGAGGTACGTCGGTCTGTTTGAGGTGTTGGAGAGAGTTGGGCCGGTTGCCTATCGGTTGTAGTTACCTCAGAGTTACCGGTCTATGCACAACGTTTTTCACCTTTCTCATTTCCGATGTTACTTTTCAGACCTGTATCATGTCTTTCAACCTGAGGAGTTTGAGCTCAAAGTGGATGCGTCATTCAAGGAGAGTCCTATCTAGATTGTTGGTCGCAGTACAAAGGTTCTCCCTGGCTGTTCTATTCCTCTAGTACGAGTGTTATGGCAGTACAGGCAGGTACAAGATGAGACTTGGGAGAGGGAGGCTGATGTACGAGCCCAGTGGGTGGAGCTGTTCGGATTTTCTTCTTCTACGTCGTGCTATAGAAATTCGAGGATGAATTTATTTAAGGGGGAAGTTTTTAAGAACCTGAATCTTCTTTTCATGTATGTATTCCTTTTCTAGTCATTTTTGGAAAAAGAGAAAATTTCTGGAAATTTTCTAAGTACACGCCATGTACTTTATGATTACATGCCATGTACTACCTTGCTGTAGGAGGCCATGTACATGCTGTGTAGTGACCACACACACGGTAGTGTGGGACTGACTTGGATGCCGCTTAAATAGGAATACGGTAATAGTGAGTACACACATTGTACTTCAAAACTACACGTCATGTACGTTTTTTAAATAAACGCACCGGGGTCATGTCTAATTTCCAGAACACTCTTCTTTTTGGTCTCGTTCGACCGAGAGCTCCATACGGCCGTGGATCTTCGAAGAACCCACGAGCATGCGTTCATCCTCTGAATCGAACACCATCTATTGAATTGGAATCGCATCGGTGTGTTCTCTCTTCTCCTAGATCATCATCTTCTAATTTATCCTCTATCATGAGATATCATGGGTTGAACATTTTAGATGTTTTTATAGATCTTCGACATTCTAAGGAGATTGAAGATTCTAGGTTCACTTATATCGATCTCATAATGTCGAGGTAGGTGGTTTTTGCCTTTTTATTCAAAGTCCTTGAGTTTTTTGTGTAAAATTGTCCAATACCCATGAATGGGGTATTGCGTGTTTACCATTTTGGCCCTATTGTTTTCCTGAAATGCTTGTATGCTTGAGTAGATGATAATTGATTGTGAATAGGTAGAATTGATTTGCTTTGGCTATGTTTTCCATGCATGTTTTGCAAGTTTTGACCTTTGGGTCTAGTTTCCTGCTAGGTGGCTGTTTACTTTCCCATGCCCAATATTGTAGGATGGTGTGAATGTTGTTCTGTTATGTTGTTATGCTGTAGAATTCTATCCAAGTAGTTCTTCAGGTTTACCTTAGCTGATACGTTCTTCTACACTTTCTTGACTTACACGGGGCAGTGAGAACCTAGTGTATAGACAATTGAGAGAATGGATGTTGAGGGCTTCTCCAAAGTGTCAATATAACTTTACGATGTGAGACTACAGAGGGAATTGACGTTGATTGCTTCCTCAGAGTGTATGTAGTTCCTCAACGTAGGCCACATAGGGAATGTAACAACCCAAAGTTTCATTAATGGAAAATCCCTATTGATCTTATTAAATGTCTCTTTATATAAAATGTTTTTATAAAATGTCAACTCCATTGGTTTTATGATAAGAATTGTGACCGTTACTTTTATAGCCATTGAAAAGTGATCACATGATTAGTATAAATATAGGGTTTTAACACATCCAATTTTACTTAGACAAAGGAAGCGATGGCCTCATCCAGTAGAATTGCCCCATACGAAGCCCATTTATTGGAGCTCGGAAAAGAGGTGGCGTCCTTGCTCTTTTCTCTTGACCAAGCCCAAGCTGAGCTTTACCATGTCAAGCTCGAATGGGACCATCTACGGGAGAAGTAGAAGTTGATAGAAATTACCACTTGAGTGATGTTATCCGAGCCACCCCAAGAGTCTGTCACCATCGCACGCCTTACCCTTAGATCTTATGCGGCAGTTTTAAGGGGTTATGTAACAAATAAGTAGTATTATGTTCATGTACATTATTTTTTTTATATAATAATGAATATAATTTCTAGTCATTTTAGATACATTGTAAATAGTTTTTAAAGTATAAATGGTGTTTTTAGTTATTATTTAATTAAGAAATATATTTTATTAAATTAAGGTATTTTTGAATTAAATAATATTTTAATAAAATAATATTATTATTATTAAATTAATTTTTATTAAATATAAATGATCTTATAATTTTATGAATGCAATTAAAATTTTTTATTAAGGTTTGAAAGTCATTTCTGTCAAAACCCGTGAATTTTCGATAAATGTCAGTTTTTATTTTAAAAGATAAAATTAACATATTTAGAAAATTATTTAGATAAAATAAATGTCATTTATGGAATCAGGACGTCAAAATTATCCAATGGTAAATTTTTCATAATTTTTTGAGACAGTCAAATTTTTGGGTAAAAATTAAATACCGTTTAAATATATAATGTGTTTTATGACATCATACTGACCCAATAGTGATGTAATAAAATACTATAATATTTATTTTCGGCCAATATATGTTTTAACATTAAAATAATTTGATTTTGGGTTTGTTTGACTTACTTTTCAAAGCATTAATGGACCCCTCAAGACATATTCAACACCTTGCCTTTTTAAATTAATTTACATAGGAGTGTGAATCACCTCCACATAAGAAACCCTAATATTTTAAGAAGTTCGGACTTTGGAATTATAAAATGATTTTTTCCTCTTCACTTTTCCAAAAAAATGGGCAAAAAACATGGGATGGTTTGTGGTTTGGATTAATTTAATAAAAGGGGTCCCAAACCTAAATAATAAAGAATTCCCTCACCTTTCCTATATAAACCCACCCAAGCTCCAACTTCATCCTCACTAAAAGCCTTTTGAGTTCTTCAAAACTCTTCTCTACTCTCTCTAGAATCCTCCCAAGGTGCCCCAAGCTCCCAAGAAGCCTCTCACAAGCCTCTCTCTAGCCTTTGGAAGCACACTTCCAAGTAAGGGTTTTTCTTCCTTTCTCATTTTTGTCCAATTTTCTTTAAGATGTTTTGCCATTTTAATTTCAATTATAAATGTTGGGGTATGGTTTATAAACTCCCTCATACTACCCTATTTATGTTTTAATTATGGGAGACCCTTTGTATCTCATTAAATGCCTCCCATGTACACCCGTTACTATGCCGAAATTCCGAAAGGAACTTCTCTCTCCTCTTTTACATTCAAGCAATACTTTTGTATCATGAATCTAAATTCCATTAAAATTGTTGGGAAATGTATCTATATGACATAATTACTGTCCATTACATTTAAATATGATTCGGATCCCCTTTCTCTATCATCAACCATTTTTATGAATTCTTATGTCACGTCGTTACACTGCCGAAATCACACCGATTTTCTAAGACAATGTCATTGTGTAGTGAATACCATGCCCATTTCTCCATCAAGGGTATTAACCTTTATACACATTTACTTATTAATTATAAAGTTTCATGTATGAATTCCACATTCCTTTATCATGGAATAAATGTTTATGTTTTATGAATCCATGTTTTATGATCCATGTGGAACACTTATGCATGAAATGAAATGTTTAAGAAGGGTGCGCCCTTATAGAGCTCCAATGCATTGGGTAAAGTATAGTATCATGATATGTCATGTGCAATGAGTGTTGAATCATGCTAATTCAATTGCAACGATGGTTTACTCGTGCTTTATGTGCAATGAGTATTTACTCATGCTCCATGTGCAATGAGCCTTGGCTCATGCTAATTCCATGTTAAGTGTTGTTGCCACATTTCCATGTTATGATTATCATGCTTTATCATGCCTTTATGTTCATCTTTTTCTTATGCTCTATTGATATGCCTATTGTCTAACATGTATTTTACTCTTCATGTTATTCCATGTGTACTCCCTTACTGGGCTTTATACCTCACCCTTTTCTTATCCATGTCCTCAAGTTATCCCATGCAATACTAAGTATGAAGGAATGTAGTGGTCATGTAAAGGAAGTTTTCAATAAAGATGTTGTATTTCATGTTTTAAGTTTTTATGTAATGATCCTAAGCCCTAAATACACTAAACCTATCGATATTATTTGTTGTATCAAGTGAAGTTTTATGTAATAAATCATGTTTAAGTTGTAATAAAAAGTAGGGTTGTCATAGTTGGTATCAAAGGATAGGTTTGGTTATTTTTGGGATTAGGATTAGAAAACCCTATTAAATCCTTAGATACAAGACTAAGTTCAATAAAAACGTCCCTAAGTTTTGGTGAGTATTGAGTAAGTGGGTTATCAAGCAAATACATCCCTGTCTGGATACAAGCAGGTAGAGGCGGCTCTGGCACAGATGTATCCTAGGGGTAAAACCCGAAAACACCGCTTTGAGCTAGACTCGAATGGGAACTGGTGCATGACAACGGGCCTTGATGCACTCTTGGTTACGACACTCCCATGGGATATGCTTTGTTAAATTCACAAGCTTAGTATGAACCCTTATTAAGGGAATTAAAAAAAATTCCCCTACGAATATATGTTAGAAAGTAGATCATGAAAAGCCTAAATTGAAGCCTATAGACTCTTGAGTAAGTAAATAAAATTTTATTTATAAGTCATCAACTGTTGTCTTTGGATTACCCTTTATGTGTTACCCCTAACTTTCCTTTTATTCCATACAATGGCCGATAATAGGAGGACTCGGGCTAACAACCATTATGAAGATCAGTGTGATGATTGTACTAATGAGATGTCAAATCCAATGGGAGTGGGAATCACGAACTGTGTCATGCTTATCTCTTAGCTAACTCAAGTATTGAATAGAAAAACGGGTCAAGAGGAATGTTCAACCCCCCCCCCCCCCCCTAAGAAAGGTCGTTATCGAGAGCTTCATGAGACAAAAGCCTCCAACTTTTAGTGGATCATTTGATCCCACAATCGCTGAACAATGGATCAACTCCATTGAAAAGAACTTCTCCATCCTTCAATGTTCTGAACAAGAGAAGGTTCTCCTGGTCGTTTATCGTATGGAGGGTGAATCTGATCAATGGGGGACGTTGATCAAAAATACGAAGCTTGAGGATGAGATCAAGGAATTGGAATGGAAGGATTTCCGGAAGATGTTTTTCGATAAATATTTTCCGTGCACCCTCCGGCTTAAGATGGAAAGGGACTTCCTTTCCCTCAAGAAAAAAGACAAAGAATCTATTGGATTGTATGAGGCAAACTTCACAAGGCTTGCATGAAATGATTCCGGCTTTGTCATTACCCCCAAATACAAGGTTGACCGCTTCTTTGGTGGGCTGAATCCTAGCCTGCAAAAAGCATTAGCGATCTGTGACTTCGACAGCTATGAGGAAATTATCTGATGTGCCCTCAAGGTGGAAATGGAGATCGGAGAATCACAGGGGTATCATGGAGATAAGAAGCGTAAGGTGGACTTCAATTTTAGTGGGCCGATGGATAAATACAACAGTGCTAAGAAGATCCATCACCCCACTTGTCAAAAGTGCGGAAAGAAGCACCCTGGAAATTTCCTTAAGGGGATGAGGAAATGCTTCAGGTGTGGAAGAGAAGGGAACCTAGCTGCTAATTATCGGCAAGAAAGACTTGTGGCTGCGACTGAGGAGAGGAATGCTCCGTTCGAACCTAAATGCGTTGTTCAATGATACAAATGCAAATAACTAGGTCATTTTTCAAATCAATGCCCTAATCCAAGGGTTTTCGGAGACAACCAACACCCTCCAAGGTAGCAAAGAAGAGCTTTTGCCATCACTTCTGCCGAAGTGAACCCCAAAAATGAAGTGGTGACAGGTACGCCAGTTATTCATTCAATAATAGCAAACGTACTTTTTTATTCAAGTTCTACGCATTCTTTTATATCTCTAAAGTTTAGTAGAACAATCCCAGCACCACCACAAATCATGGAAGTGAAGATGTCGGTGAGTACAGAAAATGGGGAAATCATTACATCCCATGAATATAAGTCCTCCCCTGTTATAAACTGTGGATTAAATTTCCTGGTGAACCTCATCATACTCCCTCTGGTGGAATTTGATGCAATTATTGTCATGGATTGGCTTTACTTATATAGAGCCAAAATAAATTTTTGGGAGAGGGAAATCACACTCCATATGGAGAATCGGCCCCTGATTCTTTACAAGTGTAAGAAGGAAGATGAAACTTCTTTAGCTCCATCATCTCAAGAATGGATATTACTGCCTAATGAGCACGCGTATCTGGCTCAAATTATTGATTCCAAGGAAGAAACCATCCTTGAATAAATGCCTATTGTGAGGGAATTCGTAGAAGTGTTTCCTGAGGAACTGTTTGGTCTTCCTCTTAGAAGAGATGTTGAGTTCTAAATTGAACTTATACCTGGGGCGCTACCAATATCCAAGACTCCATATAGAATGGCTGTTGTTGAGCTTGAAGAGCTGGAGAAACAACTATAGGAGAATCTGGATAAAGGGTTTATATTCCCAAGTGCTTCACCATGGGGTGAACTAGTCCTCTTCGTCGAGAAGAAGGATGGGTCAATGTGACTTTGCATCGATTATCATGAACTTAACAAAATCATGATAAAGAACAAGTATCCTCTCCCACAAATTGATGACTTGTTCGATCAGCTGCATGGAGCACAATATGTCTCCAAGGTAGATTTGCGGTCGGGATATTATCAAGTAAGGGTGAAGAAGGAAGGTTTCCCCAAGACTGCTTTTCGTACAAGATACGGGCACTCAGAATTCATAGTAATGCCTTTTGGACTCACCAATGCTCCATCAATCTTCATGGACTTGATGAATAGAGTCTTTAGAGATTACCTAGACAAATTTTTGGTAGTCTTTATAGATGATATTCTAATATACTCCAAAACTAAGGAGGAACATGAGGAGCATTTAGAAAATGTACTAGAGACTTTGCACAAGGAGAAGATCTATGAAAAGTACAGAAAGTGTGAGTTCTAGTTGAAGGAGGTCTCATTCTTAGGACATATCATCACAAGCAATGGAATATCTTTGGATCCCTCCAAAACAGATGTAATTGAGGGATGGTCGAGGCCAACATCGGTAACAAATTTCTATAGCTTCTTGGGGTTATCTGGATATTATTGACAATTTGTGAGAAATTTCTCACGATTGTCCAACCCTCTTACCAAACTAACTCTAAAGGGAGTAAAGTTTTCTTGGAGTGATAAATGCGAAGAAAGCTTCAAGGAGTTGAAAAAGGAGGCATATCACTGTGCCTGTGCTCACTTTACCCACAAGTGGGAAACTTTTTTTTGTTTTCAGTGATGCTTCAAAGAAGGTCTTAGGCTATGTGCTGATGCATAATGATAAAGTTATATCCTATGCATCAAGGCAGTTGAAAATCCATGAGTGAAACTATCCAACGCATGATCTGGAGTTGGCGGCGGTGATCTTTGCCTTGAAAATATGGCAGCATTACCTCTATAGAGAGAAATATGAGATATATACTTACCACAAGAGTCTTAAATATATATTCACACAGAAAGAGCATAATATGCACCAGAGAAGATGGATAGAGCTCATCAAGGATTATGACTGTTCAATACATTACCACCTTGGGAAAGCGAACAAGGTGGAAGATGCCCTAAGTAGAAAGGACGCAGCAATTCTATCAATGATGAGAATTGAGAAGGATCCAATCTTCTTAGACTTGATGAATATGGATGTGGGAATCATAAAGAAGGGAACATCATCAATCCTTTCACAAATTATTGTTTAACCATCTCTTTTGGAAAGTTTAAAGGATGCTCAAAAGGATGATGTGGGAATTCAAGAAAAAGTTGGAGCTATCGAAAAAGGGAAATCCTCGGAGTTTAATGTTAATGAAGAAGGAATTGTGCGTTTTGGGAAAAGACTATGTGTTCCATCAAGTCCGGAGCTGAATAAGGAACTTTTGGATGATGCACATAGTTCAAATTTCTCTATTAACCCAGGGAGCACAAAGATGTATCGAGATCTCCGAGAAAACTTTTGGTGGGATAATATGAAGAAGGAGATCGTTGAATATACATCAAAGTTCCTGGTGTGTCAGCAAGTGAAGGCAGAGAGGTAGAAGTCTAAGGGGATGATGCAACCATTACCCATACCAGAATGGAAATGGTAGAACATCACCATGGACTTTGTCACCGGACTTCCAAGGACATCCAAAGGCAACAATGCAATCTGGGTTATTATGGATCGTCTTACAAAGACTTCACACTTCATTGCTATTCAGGAGGATTTCTCTTTGGATCAACTGGCATGGATATATATCTGGGAAATGGTAAGGTTGCATGGAGTACCACTATCTATTGTGTCTGACCGAGATCCAAGATTCACCTCTAAGTTTTGGAAGAGTCTTCAACATGCTCTGAATACTGAACTGAACTTCAGTACGGCCTATCATCCTCAAACTGATGGCCAATCCGAGCGGACTATCCAAACACTTGAGGATATGTTGAGAGTGTGCTCAATGGACTTTAAAGGAGGATGGGATCAACATCTTCCTCTGGTTTATTTCTCTTATAATAACAGTTTCCACTCGAGCATCCAAATGGCACCATATGAAGCCCTCTATGGGAAAATGTGAAGAACATCGGCATGTTGGGATGAGGTCGGTGAACGTAAGCTGCTTGGACCAGAAATGGTCAAGGAAATGGTGGAGAAGGTGAAAACCATTCAGCATCATATCAAGGCAGCCCATAGTCGATAGAAGAGTTATGCAGATAATCGTCGACGAGACCTTGAGTTTAAAGTTGGAGACATGGTTTTTCAATGCATATCTCTGTGGAAGAAGGTCATGAGGTTTAGAATGAAAGGGAAGTTAAGTCCAAGGTACATCGGCCCCATCGAGATTCTTGATCGTGTCAGGGATGTGGCCTAATGACTAGCACTTCCGCCTACTATGGCCAAAGTACATGATGTCTTTCATGTATCCCTCTTAAAGAAGTACATATCTGACCCTTCACATGTACTCTCTTCTGAGGTGGTACAATTGGAAGACGATCTTTCTTATAAGGAGAAACCAGTGAAGATCTTAGATCATAGAGAAAAAGTTCTACGAGATAAGACAATGCCCCTCATCAAGGTGTTGTGGAGAAACCACAAGTTTGAAGAAGAAACTTGGGAATCGGAGGAAGTGATGAAGCTGAGTTACACACATCTGTTTTAGTGTGGGAAAAGGAAAATTACGAGGGCGAAATTTCTTAAGGGGGGAATATTGTAACGACCCAAAGTTTCATTAATGGAAAATCCCTCTTGATCTTATTAAATGTCTCTTTATATAAAATGTTTTTATAAAATGTCAACTCAATTGGTTTTATGATAAGAATTTTGATCGTTACTTTTATAGCCGTTGAACAGGGATCACATGATTAGTATAAATATAGGGTTTTAACACATCCAATTTTACTTAGACAAAGGAAGCAATGGCCTCATCCAGTAGAATTGCCCCATAAGAAGCCCATTTATTGGAGCTCGGAAAAGAGGTGGCATCCTTTGGATTCTCTCTTGGTCAATCCCAAGCTGAGCTTCACCATGTCAAGCTCGAACGGTACCATCTATGGGAGAAGTGGAAGTTGATATAAATTATCACTCGAGCGATGTTATCCGAGCCACCCCAAGAGTCTGTCACCATCGCACACCTTACCCTTAGGTCTTATGCGGCTGTTGTAAGGGGTTATGTAACAAATAAGTAGTACTATGTTCATGTACATTATTATTTGTATATAATAATTAATATAATTTCTAGTCATTTTTGATACATTGTAAATAGTTTTTAAAGTACAAATGGTGCTTTTAGTTATTATTTAATTAAAAAATCTATTTTATTAAATTAAGGTATTTTTGAATTAAATAATATTTTAATAAAATAATAATATTATTATTAAATTAATTTTTATTAAATATAAATGATCTTATAATTTTATGAATGCAATTAAAATTTTTTATTAAGGTTTGAAATCCATTTCTGTCAAAACACGTGAATTTTCGATAAATATCGGCTTTTATTTTAAAAGTGAAAATTAAAATATTTAGAAAATTATTTAGATAAAATAAATGTCATTTATGGAATCAGGATGTCGAAATTATCCAACGGTGAATTTTTCATAATTTTCTGAGACAGTCAAATTTTTGGGTAAAAATTAAATACCATTTAAATATATAATGTGTTTTATGACATCATAATGACCCAATAGTGATGTAATAAAATACTATAATCTTTATTTTCAGCCAATATATGTTTTAACATTAAAATAATGTGATTTTGGGTTTTTTGACTTACTTTTCAAAGCATTAATGGACCCCTCAAGACATATTCAACACCTTGCCTTTTTAAATTAATTTCCCTGGGAGTGTGACTCACCTCCACATAAGCAACCCTAATATTTTAAGAAGTTATGACTTTGGCCTTATAAAATATTGTTTTTCTCTTCCCTTTTCCAAAAACCATGGGCAAAAACCATGGGATAGTTTGTGGTTTGGATTAATTTAATATAAGGGGTCCCAAACTTAAATAATAATGAATTCCCTCACATTTCCTATATAAACCCACCCAAGCTCCCACTTCCTCCTCACTCAAAGCCTTTGGAGTTTGTCGAACCTCTTCCCTAATATCTATAGAATCCTCCCAATGTGCCCCAATCTCCCAAGAATCCTCTCACAAGCCTCTCTATAGCCTTTTGAAGCACACTTCCAAGTAAGGGTTTTTTTTCTTCCTTTCTCATTTTTGTCCAATTTTCTTTAAGTTGTTTTGCCCTTTTAATTTCAATTATAAATGTTGTGGTATGGTTTTTCACCTCCCTTATACTTCCCTATTTATGTTTTAATGATGGGAGACCCTTTCTCTCTCATTAAATGCCTCCCATGTACACCTATTACTATGCTGAAATTCCAAAAGGAACTTCTCTCTCCTCTTTTACATTCAAGCAATACTTTTGTATCATGAATAAAAATTCTATTACAATTGTTGGGTCATGTATCTATATGACCTCCTTACTATCCATTACATGTAAATATGATGAGGAACCCCTTTCTCTCTCATCAACCATTTTTATGAATTCTTATGTCACGCCGTTACGCTGCCGAAATCGCACCGATTTTCTAAGCCAATGTCATTGTGTAGTGAATACCATGCCCATTTTTCCATCAAGGGTATTCACCTTTATGCACATTTACTTATTGATTATAAAGTTTCATGTATGAATTCCACATTCCTTTATCGTGGAATAAATGATTATGTTTTATGAATCCATGTTTTATGATCCATGTGGCACACTTATGCATGAAATGAAATGCTTAAGAAGGGTGCGCCATTATAGCTCTCCAATGCATTGGGTAAAGTATAGTATCATGATATGTCATGTGAAATGAGTGTTGAATCATGATAATTCAAGTTCAATGAGGGTTTACTCGTGCTTTATGTGCAATGAGGGTTTACTCATGCTCCATGTGCAATGAGCCTTGGCTCATGCTAATTCTATGTTAAGTGTTGTTGCCACATTTCCATGTTATGATTATCATGATTTATTATACCTTTATGTTCATGTTTTTCTTATGCTCTATTGATATGCCTATTGTCTAACATGTATTTTACTCCTCATTTTATTCCATTTGTACTCCCTTACTGGGATTTATACCTCACCCTTTTCTTATGCATGTCCTCAGGTTATCCCATGAAATGTTAAGTACGAAGGAATGTAGTGGTCATGTAAAGGAAGTTTTAAATAAAGATATTGTATTTCATGTTTTAAGTTTTTATGTAATGATCCTAAGACCCAAAGACACTAAACCTCTCGATCTTCTTTGTTGTATAAAGTGAAGTTTTATGTAATAAATCATGTTTAAGTTGTAATAAAAAGTAGGGTTGTCATAGGGAATGTGATGTAAGTGCTTCTCTAAAGTGTGTTTAGTTATGATCTGAGATTATTGGGGGAATTGACGGTGAGTACTTCCTCATAGAGTCTATGCTTAAGCTGAACCAGAGGGGTAAGACTAAGTGTATTTCCCAGATGGTTGCTTGTACCTATTAGGTAGGACTAGAGGGGTTATACTGAGTATGCTTCCGAGAGGGTTACCGGTTGTGTTTATCTTCTTTTTTAGTTGTTGCTTGATATTGAAATTGTGGACTGTTTACTGTTGAGTATTCTCCTATTTACTATTTCCTATACTTCTACCTTACATATACTCATTGACTGTTAGGCATGGATCTTGTGGTGGCTTCCTACTGGGATTAGTCACACACCCTATTTGGGTCATGCTTTTGGGCCCAAACAGATTAATTGTTGTAGGTATATACAATGGAAAGCGCCCTTATACTTTAGGTACTTGACATGTTGTGGAGCTGGAGAGCACGGGACAAAGCTTAGGCTTGTGATGATGTAGATCTTATTAATATTTTTCTTTTGTACTTGGTTTAGCACTATATTTCAGTATTGTACTTTGGTTCATTGATTTCCTAGACATTTGTATAATGCATAATTATATATATATATATATATATGTGTGTGTGTGTGCTCAAGTTATTTCTATTAGTTTTCAGCTATTTATTTTTTTATGATATTATTACTGCTTCTGCTCTTGTATGTATTTGTTTACTTCTGTTTTGTACTCTTCCAATGAGGGAATAGTTTCCCCACCATCACGCCCAAGTCCCTCACTACTAGTCAGCAGCCTCTGGAGTTCGGGGAAATGCACTTGAGACCATGTGACCAACCGGGTACGGGGCTCCTCTGGGTGGCTTCCGGAATAGGGATGTTACAATATTACTTATTACATGTATTTTATATCATAATATTATGTATGTAATGTATTTTGATTATTTTATTTGAAATTTACACCCTTTTAAGGATTAAAATTTCATACAAATAATCAATCCATTGATTAATCCTCACCTCAAATGTATGATCATTATAAGGGATTTCATTTTAATTTCACTTCATTGAGGAATATTGTAATTTTATGAATCTAATTTAATTTATATGGTGTATATTTTAACACTATAATATTTTAAAATAACAGTATGTTCGATAGCTTATATTGCAGAGAACACTGAGCTTAAATAAAATCCAAAATACTGTTATTTTAACACAACCATTATAAACTATCCATTAAATTGGCGGTGGTGAATAAGATTAAATATATTATGAAATAAATATAAAGTTCATATTAAATAAAAATTTAATTATTCTTAGTAAATTAACACATAATTTTTAGTAAAGTCTTTTTATTCTTCAAATATATGTATTCTTCAAAAAATGATTTTTTTGCATTCTATGAGAAATAAAATATAATTAATTTTTGAAACTTTTATAAAATTTATTTAAAAAAATAAAATCCATATTTTTACTCTTCATGTCAAAATTATCTTAGGGGAAGTTTTTGGGAATTTTCTAAAAAAGTTTATTTTTGGGTTAAAAAGTGAAAATACAATTTTTATTAACTACCACAACTCTTAGAAATAATTATTATATGATCATGATTTAAAATTTATTAACCCATTTTCTTGATCAAATTATATTTATTGAATGAAAAAATATATAATGTGTTAAATTTTGAAGTACATGCATTGGAATTTTGAAAAACATCATTTTAACCTTAAAGAAACTGTTTTTATGAATTATACAAGCAACTTATTTGATAATTTATTTTTATTAGTTTTATAAATTGAATCAAGTAAAATGGATTCTATATTTGGAGTCATGAGGTCAAACTTAGGTTATAATTTCATTTTCATTTTTTTTGGAATAAAAAAATTATCATGGTAAAAAATATTTACCACAGTATAGGTAAAATAATGTAGAAGGTTAAAGTTAAAAGATAAAATAATAAAATGCCTAAAAAATACAATATTTAGTGGGTGTTTGATGAATTTGAAAAAATTAAAAAGACTTTAAAATATTATTTATCAACCAATTTGTTTTGGAATTAATTCCACCCAAATGTGGTTGTATTTAAATATAAAATAATCATTATTTGATCACTTAAAACCACCACTCTTCAAGTACAAATACCACTCCTGACCATCCCCTTTATTATCAAAAGCCTTGATTATTTTAAAATATCTACAAAAACCTATCGTCATCACTCTCCCCATGTCTATGTTCTTCTTTTACCACCCAAATAACAATAATAATTTCTTTAAGGGGACCTTCAAGGATATGATATTCAACATGCAACTTTCTCAAAAAACCTCTTTTAATTTCTTTTTTTCTTCTACCTTATTTTCACCTCCTACATCTGTAAAATCATAATAAATAAATTATAATTAATATACAAGAATTTTATATTTATAATTGAATATTTTATATCCAGACTATTTTTTATCTCCTCTTATTCAAAGAAATGAAACCATTGTCTAAATTATGGAACTTAACTGCCTCCGTAGATAATTATTTTGTTCATTTTCCATTACCGACTTCATGGATAGTTATTAAAGTATCATTCAATTTAAATAAAATTTTAATAGGGATATTATAAATTATTTATTATTCTGGAACTAATATATAAATATAATATTAAATGAAATGAAACTAGTTCATAATGGTGGGAAAAACCACCAAAATAAACTTATGGCATCCCGCATTTTCATTACATAAATTTTCATTACATTTTACAAATATAGGATCTTTAAAGTCTAGTATCATGGAAATTAGGAAAATAAAACATAAAAACATAAAACACTATTTTAAATCCCCTTGAAAATATTATTTAAAATTTCATCATATTTACAATTATTGTATCTCATAACTTGGAGACATACATGAAAGGAAAGGGTGTTCTGATGGCCCAGTAAGCAAAGAAAGGGAATCGATTTACTTGTGATATCAAAAAGAACTTGATGAAAACCATAAGACATGAGAAATAGAAAAGGAGGCATATCATAATAAAAATAAAATGAATAAAAAATTGAATATGTGTCTTCAACATTTCATTTAGACATTCATGAACATATCACCAAGGTTCATGCTCAAGGTGTCATAAAAACATTACCAAGGTTATTCACAAAGGTATTCTGTAACTTGTCATCTCCAGAGATTAATTATTTACCCAATGCATTGGAGAACTATCAGGGAACAACCTTAATATGTCTTTATTTTCATGTGAGTCACATAGATCATAATCATACATTTCATAAATAACCAAATGAGAGTAAAAGAAATGGGTTTCACTTCAAAATCATGATGTTTGAAAAGTGCTTAAAAATAAGATCATTATATCATTTATAACCCATGGAAAGGGAGAGAGGGTTATATGTATGTAAATTATAGAATCAAATATATCATTTATTTTTTTATTTATGAACACTCATAGAAACAAAATAGGTCTGGGTATTCACATAAACAAAATAAGAGAATTTCTTGAGAGAAAGAGAGAAAAATTTTGAGATGAAATTTCTACAGCATAACGGCTATATAACATGGTTTTGAAAAACAATAAAAAGAGAGGGTAAAAGGGTATCCTATAAATAAATGAATCATTTTAAAGTATAGGTACAAAATAAAAAGAAATAATATCATGGTGTGGAAGGACATACCACATGAAAAGTAAAATTGAAAGAAAAGAGAAAATATGATTTCTTTTATGAAAAGTCGGCAGCCTAACGGCATCACTTCAAAATTAAGAAAATAAATTGATGAGAGAATAAAGGGTATCTTATAATTTGGACATAAAATGGATAGTAATAATAATATATAAGAACATTCCCCCATATAATAATATGGAAACTGGAAGACATAATTTAAAGAAAATCTTGACTAAAAAGAAGAGGGTGATAGTTTCCCTTACCTAGAAGAGTAACTTTGAAAGCTTGAAGGTTGGGACCTTGGGGGGATTACGGGTACCTTGAGAGGACTCCTTGGGTGGTAAAAATACTATAACTTTGTTGAGAAGTGTTTTTTAATGAAATGAATGAGGGAAAGGCTTGGTATCTATAGGAAAAGTGACGGAATATTAAATTAATTTCCAAAGGACACCTCATCGGTGGTATTTTCAAAACCATGGGCTTGCCCATGGTATTTGCCCATGGTTTTAGCCACGTGGGACACCTAATAGCATATATTACTATTCGTAAGTCTACCAGAATTATTACATCATTATTACATCATTAATGATATCATTAAACACCCTAAACTCAAAATCATATTTTTACTATTCACTGAAAATTCAACTGTTTCAGAAAAATACCAAAAATTTACCCTAACCTAATATCGATGTTCTGAATTCAAGAATGAACTCAATTTTATGAAAATAATTTTCTAAATATTTCTAATTAAATTTTTAAATAAAATCATTATTTATTCAAAAAAACAACTCTAAAACTATAACTTGTTTTGTAACACCATGAAAAAGTAATCAAGGTCCCATAAAATTATCGTATAACCATAATAAAATAGATTAACAATTTATGATTACATTTTATGAAAATAAATTTTCATTTTATATTATTACATTAATTATAAAATTTTAAATAAATTAATTATGACATACAAAAATATCAAAACTTATACTGTTTTTTCACTTTTAAAATGTCTAAATTTTATTTATACATTCATGGGTGAAGTTTCTATTTTTTTGGCCGATTTACTATTCATTACTATTCATAAGGGTGTATTGCTATTCATACTTTACTATTCACCAAAAATTAAGTTGATCTTATTAGACTCTAAATTTCTTACTGGTCACAATTTTAGAAGACCATTTTCTAAAAATCATTTCAAATTATTAATTATTTAAATTTTACATAAAAATTTTAAAATAACCTTTTTCCAAAATCATCAATAATATTCATCCCATTTTACCCAGAAATTTTAAAATCACAAATTTTACCATAATAAGAAATAAAAATTTTATTTATACCAAGGGATTACAAAAATTATCTAAAGCCTCGTTACGTAGCCCCTTATAACACCTGCATAGGACCCAAGTGTAAGGTGTGTTATGGTGATAGAATCTTGGGGCGACTCAGACAACATTGCCCGAGTGGTGATTTCTATCAGCTTTAACTTCTCCCTTAGGCGATTCTGTTTAAGCTTCACATGTTAAAGCTCAGCTTGGGCTTGGTCCAGAGCAAAGCTCAGAGATGCTACCTTCTTCCCAAGCTCTGTCAGATGGGCTTCATATGGCCCTGGTCTATTGGATGAGGCCATCGTCTCTTCTTTCTATATTAATTAACCAATATCACTTGTATTTATAAACAATAATTGTAATGTTAAGAGTTTAGCTTCCAATTTTTATATTGATTAACGGTCATATAACAGTCGAAAACCAATGATATCACTTCATTAATTAAAGGATATAGTTTTGTGGAGTATAAAATGAAATAACACCCAAATTTAGGAAACAAATATTATTCAAAAGTTTGGGTCATTACATTCTTCCCCCCTTAATAAATTTCATCCCCGAAATTTTAACTCATACCCTTAGAAGAGAAAATGTGTCGGTACTTCTGCCTCATAGACTCCTCTGGTTCCCACGTGGCTTCTTCACATTTTTGGTTCCTCCATAACACCTTAACAAGGTGGGTATTCTTATTGTGTAGAACCTAGTCTCTATGATCCAAGATCTCCACCGACTACTCCTCATTATAGAGGTCATGTTCTAGTTGTACCACCTCTGGATTTATTATAGGTGAAGGGTCAGGTATGTACTTCCTCAAGAAGGATACGTGGAAGAAATCATGAACTTGTGCTAGATTTGGAAGAAGTGCAAGCTGATTGGCCACTGCTTCTACAAGATCAAGGATTTCATAGGGGCCAATGTACCTAGGGCTGAGCTTCCATTTCTTCCCAAACCTCATGACTCTCTTCCAAGGTGAAATTCAAAGAAATACTTTTTCACCAACATGAAACTCAAATTCCCTTCAACGGTTGTTGGCATAGCTATTTTGCCGACACTGAGCATCCTTAATGTGTTGCTGGATGGCATGGTCCTTTTCTGTCATCTCTTGCACAAGGTTAGGCCCAAGAAGCTTTCTATCACCAGCTTCATGCCAACAAGTAGGATTTCTAAATCACATACCAAATAGAGCTTCATAGGATTCCATTTGAATGCTCGAGTGGAAGCTGTATTTGTAAGAGAACTCAACTAAAGGGAGATGTTGATCTTATCCACCTTTAAATTCCATTGAGCATGTTCTCAGCATATCCTTGAGTGTTTGAATAGTCTTTTTAGACTGGCCATTAGTTTGGGGGTGATAGGCTATACTGAAATTTAATTCAGTGCTTAGAGCCTGTTGAAGGCTTCTCCATAATTTTGATGTGAACCTTGGATCATGATCAGATATGATAGAAAGTAGAACTCCATACAGCCTTACCACTTCCTTCACATAAATCTTGGTAAGTTGATCAAGAGATAAATCCTCCTGAATAGAGATAAAATGGCCAGTCTTGGTGAGATGGTCCCCAATAACCCATATCGCATTATTTCCTTTGGAAGTTCTCAGGAGACTAGTGATGAATTCCATAGTGATATTGTCCCACTTTCATGCTGGTATGGGTAGGGTTTACAATACCCCTTCAAGAATTTTTCACTCTGCATTCACTTGCTGACATACTAGCCACCTATAAGTGTATTCAGAAATATCCATTTTCATATTATCCCACCAATAATGATCACGAAGGTCCCTATACATTTTTGTGCTTTTAGGATGTATAGAGAAAGTAGAGCTATGATATTCATCCATCAGTCCCTTCTTTATTTCCAGATTAGATGGAACACGTAGTCTTGTATGAAATTTTAGTAAACCTTCTTGATCAATATTGAACTCAGGAAACTTCCCATCCTTCACATCCTCAAACTTCTTCTGTAAAAAAGGATCTTCTTTCTGATATTTCTTTATCTTCTCTAGTAATGACGGTTGAGAAATCATTTTGGTTAGGGTTGATGATGTCCCTTCCCTTATAATTCCCATGTCCAGATTTACTATGTCTTTGATCAAAGGATCTCTTTGAATCCTCATCACGGAAAGAACAATTGGGTCTTTCTTGCTTAATGCATCTGAAACTTTGTTTTCTCTTCTAGGATGATAATTAATTGAACAATCATAGTCTTTGAGAAGTTCCAAACATCTCTTATGTCTCATGTTCAATTCCTTTTGTGTGAAAATATACTTTAAACTTTGATGGTCTGTGTATGTATCACATTTCTCCCCATAAAGATAGAGCCTCCATATCTTCAGAGGAAAAACGACCACATCCAGCTCCAGATCATCTGTAGTATAGTTCTGCTCATGATTCTTCAACTGTCAAGATGCATAAGAAATGACCTTGTCATTTTTCATGAGGACGCACCCAATCCATTTCAGAGATGAATCACTAAAAATAATGAATCCTTCTCCACTTGAGGTCAGAGTCAACACGGGTGCAGTAACCAATCTCTTCTTCAGCTCTTGGAAACTTTCCTCATAGTCCTTTATCCAGATGAACTTGACCCCTTTTCGAGTTAACTTGGTTATTAGATTATAAAGTCGTGAAAATTTCTTCACAAACCTCCTATAATATCCTGATAATCCAAGGAAACTATGAATCTTAGTTATTTTTTTAGGTTGAGGACACTCCTCTACAACTTTTGTCTTTGCAGGGTCAATTGTTATTCCTTCATTGGTAACAATGTGCCCCAAAAAATCAACTTTTTGCAACCAAAATTCACATTTTCTGAACTTCCCAAAAATCTTCTCCTTCTGTAGAGTTTTCAAAATAACCCTTAGATTATCCACATGCTCCTCTTGACTTTTGGAATATATCAAAATATCGTCAATAAAAACTACCACAAAGTTATCAAGGTAGTATTTAAAGACTATATTCATCAAATCAATAAAAATAGTAGGTGCATTAGTCAGCCCGAAGGGCATAACAACAAACTCATAATGCCCATATCTTGATCGGAATATAGTTTTCAGAATATCTTCTTTCTTCACCCTCAATTGATGTTAACCAGATTGAAGATAAATCTTAGAGAAGAATTGAGCCCCACGAAGTTGGTCAAATAATTCATCAATTCTTATAAGCGGTTATTTTTTTCTTCACTGTGATCCCATTCAGTTATCTATAATCAATGATATACACATTGATCCATCCTTCTTCTTCACAAATAGAACTGGTGTTCCCCAAGGAGACACACTTGGTTGGATAAACCCCTTATCCAAAAGATCTTGGAGTTGTTTGTTTAACTCCTCCATCTCAACATTTTCCATCATATATGGGGTCTTTGATATTGGATGGGATCCAGGCATGAGTTCAATGGAGAACTCTACCTCTCTTTCTAGGGGAGGTCCAGGTAACTCCTTAGGAAATACGTCAATGTATTCCTAGATGATGGGGACATTTTCTATCCTGAAACTCTCATTTCCTTCTTCTTCTTCACCAATCATCTCCATAAAGAAGGATATAAAAGGTTCTTATAGACAAATATTCAGTTGAGATATCTCTCCATGGAAGATAACTGTAGGTTTTCCATTCAATACTATGGATATTTCCTTGCTTCTGCATTTGATCCTAGCATTATACTTTGAGATCTGGTGCATCCCTGGTATAATGTTGAATTCCAGCATGGGAATACCTACTATATTTGTGATAATATTTTGCTCACTAAAGTAAATACTAGAGTTTCTAAACACCGACAATGCTTGGATAATCCCACCTGGATTATTGACTGATAACTCTACTTTTAGAAAATTGGGTGTTGATTCTAAATTCTTTACAAACATGGAAGAAATAAAGGAAGGGGTAGAACCAGAATCAAACAAAGTACTTTCTATCTTTGAGAGAACAACAAAATTAAATGCCACCACATCATTTGGCACTTCAAATTTAGCCATAGTGATTTCAAAATCACAACCTTGCTCCCTTGTCCTATGTTGAGGCTGATGGTGATTCCCCTCCACTACCCTCGGATTTGGAAAATGATTGACAAAGTGACCAAGTTATCCACACTTATAGAATTGGACATCTGGTAGGTCATGCACCATCTTCCCTTTGTAGTTAGTGTTGGGAAGTTGTTTCTTCACCTCACTACGACAATTCCCTATGATATGGTCATCTCTTCCACACTTGTAACATTTCTGGTTCCCGAGTAGAAAGTCCCTCGAATGTTTCTTCCCACATTTATTAAATGTTGGACGTTTCACTTGCTTGCCTCCTCTTCCCTGATAGAATCTCCTCCCTAATCTTGGCTTCATAAATGTTTTATTTTAATTGGATTTATGATACCATTGTATCTCACCAAACTTCAGTTATAATTTCATTGCACTTCTCACAATCTCCTCATAGCTATCATAATCTCAGTTGGCTAGATTCTTCCGTAGATGAGGTCTAAGTCCACCGAAGAATCTATCAACCTTACCATTTGGATCCATGACAAAGATAGAGGTGTAACATTAAATCCTTGTGAAGTTCATCTCATAGCTTCCCACAGATTCATTCTCCTTCTACTTCAGCTCGAGAAACTCCTTCTTCATTCTTGTTCTCATCGATCGAGGGAAATACTTGCTGAAGAATATCCCTTTGAACTATTCTCACTCCATAGCTTCAACTTCCACTCTTGGACTTGTGTTTTTAATTAGTTCCCACCACGGATCAGTTTCTCCCTCTAAGCGATTAACAGCCAAGGTAACCTTCTCTTGTTCAAAATAGTGGAGCATATAAAAGATCTTCTAGATAGAGCTGATCCACTGTTCAACAATCAATGGGTCGATAGATCCACTAAAGGTTGGTGGTCGTTGATGTATAATGGATTCAACAGAAATTTTTTCCCTTCATGGAGAAATCAGTCTCTCATCTTGATTCATGTTATGTCCCATAACTTGAGTCGTTTGGTTCGTCATTCGCATGAAATTTTCCATTCCATCTTCCATCAAAGGGTCGTCAGTGCATGGTCCATTGCGTTCACCATTTGCACAGTTCCTCCTATTTCCCACCATTTTCAAAAAGAATAAAACCTTAGTGAGAAACTTATTTCATTTATGAACCTTTTAACTATAAAGTATTTTATCTCTTAAAAAAATTTAAGCAATTACATTTCTCTATAAATCCTTCATAATGATTCATAGAAAGCTTATGATTAAACAAAAATATCCCCCAGGAGTGTCATAACCAAGAGTTAATCAAGGCCCGTTGTGATGTACTGGGATACCTCGGGTCAAGCCCAAAACTCCTTGTTATATTTTTCACTCCTAGGTACATCTATTCCAGAGCCTCCTCCACCTGCTTGTATCCAGACAGAGATGTATTTTATTGATAAACTACTTACTCAATACTCACCAGAATACCATGTAGTATACATATATTTAAACATTTCTATAGGGTTATTCCTAATGTTTTCATATCCTGATTTCCATAAATAACTAAACTATCCTTTGATACCAACTATGGCATCATGACTTTTTATTACTTCACTTTTCGTTACATTTTACAAATAGAGGATCATTAAAGTCTAGTGTCTTGGAAATCAGGAACATAAAACATAAAAACATAAAACACTCTTTTAAATCCCCTTGAAAAGTTTCTTGAAAATTTCATTCTATGTACAATTATTACATCTCGTAACTTGGAGACATACATCAAAGGAAAGGGTGAGCTGATGGCCCAGTAAGGAAAGAAAGGGAATCAGTTTACTTGTGATATCAATAAGAACTTGATGAAAACCATAAGACATGAGCAACAGAAAAAGAGGCATATCATAATAAAAAGAACATGAATCACAACTTGAATATGTGGCTTTAACATTTAATTTATACATTCATGGACATATCACTAAGGTTCATTCCAGAGGTCTCATAAAAACATTACCAAGGTTATTCACCAAGGTATCGTGTAACTTGTGATCTCTAGAGATTAATTCTTTACCCAATGCATTGGAACTCTATTAGGGAGCACCCTTAATATGTCTTTATTTTAATTTGATCCACATAGATCATAATCATAAATTTCATAAATAACCCAAAGAGAGTAAAAGAAATGGGTTTCCCTTCAAAATTGTGACGTTTTAAAAGTACTTAAAAATAAGATCATTATGTTATTTATAACCCATGGAAAGGGAGTTAGGGTTATATGTATGTAAATTACAGAATAAAATATAACATTTTTTTGTATTTATGAACACACATAGAAACAAAATAGGTCTGGGTATTCACATAAACAAAACAAGATAATTTATTGAGAGAAAGAGAGAGAAATTTTGAGAAAAAATTTCTGCAGCATAACGGCTATATAACATGGTTTTAGAAAACAATAAAAAGAGAGGGTAAAATGGTATCCTATAAATAAATGAATCATTTTACCGTAGAGGTAAAAAATAAAAAGAAATAAGATCATGGTGTGGAATTACATACCACATGAAAAGGAAACTTGAAAGAAAAGAGAAAATATGATTTCTTTTACGAAAATTCGGCAGTCTAACGACGTCACATAAAAATTAAGAAAATAAATTGATGAGAGAAGAAATGGTATCTCATAATTTGGACATGAAATGTATAGTAATAATAATATATAAGAACATACTGCCACATAATAAGATAGAAACTGGAAGACATAATTTAAAGGAAATCTTGACTAAAAAGAGGAGGGTGAAATGTTCCCTTACATTGAAGAGTAACTTCAAAAGCTTAAAGGTTAGGATCTTGGGGGCTTGAGGGAACCTTGGGATGACTATACAGGAGTTAAAAAGACCAGAACTTTTTTGAGGAGGATTTTTTAATGAAATAAATGAGGGAAATCCTTGGTATTTATAAGAAAAGTGAGGGAATATTTAATTAATTTCCAAGGGACACCTCATCGGTGGTATTTGCAAAACCATGGGCTTGCCCATGGTATTTTCCCATGGTTTTAGACACTTGGGAAACCTAATAGAATATATTACTATTAACAAGTAGAACAGGATTATTACATCATTAATGATGTCATTAAATAACAGAAACTTAAATCTGTATTTTTACTATTCACAGAAAATTCAACTGTTTCAGAAAAATCCTAAAAATTTACCATAACCTAATATCGATGCTCTGAATTAAAAAATAAACTCCATTTTATGAAAATAATTTTCTTAATATTTCTAATTTAATTTTTAAATAAAATCATTATTTATTCAAAAAAACAACTCTAAAACTATAACTTGTTTTGTAACTCATTGAAAAAGTAATCAAGGTCCCATAAAATTATCGTATAACCATGAGAAAATAAAGTAACAATTTATTATTACATTTTATGAAAATAAATTTTCATTTTAAATTATTAAATTATTTATAAAATTTTAAATAAAATAATTATGACATACCAAAATATCAAAACTTATACTATGATGATTTTTTCACTTTTAAGATGTCTAAATTGTATTTATACATTTATGGGTGATGTTTATTTTTTTGGTCGATTTAGTATTCATTACTTTTCATAAGGGTATATTATTATTCATACTTTACTATTCACCGAAAATTAAGTTGATCTTATTAGAATCTAAATTTCATATTGGTCACAATTGTAGAAGATCATTTTATGAAAATCATTTCACATTATTAATTATTTAAAGTTTACATAAATATTTTAAAATACCCTTTTTTCAAAATCATCAATAATATTCATCCCGTATTTATCTGAACATTTAAAAATAACAAATTTTACCATAATAAGAAATAACAATTTTATTTATACCAAGTGATTACAAAAAGTATCTAAGGCCTCGTAACATAGCCTTTTATAACACCAATATAGGACCTAAGTGTAAGGTGTGCTATGGTGATAGAATCATAGGGTGGCTTGGACAACATTGCATGAGTGGTGATTTCTATCAGCTTGAACTTCTCCCTTATGCGATTCTGTTCAAGTTTCACATATTGAAGCTCATCTTGGGCTTGGTCCAGAGAAAAGCCCGGAGATGCTACTGCCTTCCCAAGCTCTGACATATGGGCTTTGTACGGCCCGAGTCTACTGGATGAGGCCATTATCTCTTCTTTCTATATTAATTAACCATGATCACTTGTATTTATAAACAATAATTGTAATGTTAAGAGTTTATTTTCCGATGGTCATATTGACCAACGGACTTATACCAATCAAAACCCAACGATATCACTTTGTTAATTAAAGGATATAGTTTTGTGTATTATATAGTGAAATAACACACAAATTTAGGAAACAAATATTCTTCAAAAGTTTGGGTCGTTACAAAACTAAACTTTTATCCTTAACATTTTTTCAAATGAATCATCCTCATGTCATAAGAAAAAAGAGATGTATGGTTACATTTAATCTTATATAAGTTCATGAATAACATTTCAATTAAATTTTAGATTTTTATTTCCATTTGAAAATTAAATCCGTAATTATACATAGGTGAACTGACCATGAAAACAAGAAAATAACACACCCAAAACAATGAAAACAATGAAATATTATTAATGAATAGGTGTAAAGATGATATAAACGTATAATATAAGGTATTATAAATATTAGTATAGTTATTTAATAAAATAATAACATTTTTTAAACTTTTATACAGGTGGTTAAATTATGAAAAACTAAAGGGAATCATGAATTTCTTATCTCAATTTCCATTTATTTTGTTAAACTTATACTTCATTAATTATGTCATGCCAAGATTATGTGTGGAATGACATTTTATTATTGTATGCTTTATTTCAACTTGTTTTATGTGGATTTATAGTGTATAAAAATAATTAATTAACTTGATTAATGCACTCTTCAATGATATGATCTTTGTAAATGATGTCATCTCAATTTCCTTTCATTAAGGAATATTTTGATGTCATACACCTATATTATTTTATAAGGTGTATATAATTCACCATTTACATGATATATCATGAATTTATTTATAATCATTATATATAATTTTGTAAAAATGTTATTCTTTCATGGGGAATACGATTTGATTGATTACAAAATGGTAAGGGTTTATTTCACAATCTTATCATTATTCAGTATTTTTTATGCTTAAGTATATTTTGTAGAATATTTATATTCCATGTCCATGTCTCTTAAAAATATTTTCAAATTTTATTACTATTATCCTATGATTTTTAAATTTATTTTTAAACATGATATACTTAAACAAAATGGTTTGAAAGGAATATTTTTTTCATTTTCCAAACAAGGTACCTTGTATATTTTCCTACAAAAATACGAAAGAATTTTTTTTTAATTTATTAAGAATGAGAGTATTTTCTCTAATTCATGATTCCTTAATGATTTAAATCTTCCTTTAAATGTTTATAAGGTTCTTTTCAAAGAAAATTTTTTCTTTTATAATTTCATGATGTTTTAAAAATAAGTTATTTTCAAAATGAAAAGGGGTATTTTCCACAAGAATTTTTAAATTATCTTATTTAAATTATTTTCATCTATATAGAAATCCTTTGTTCAATCTTATGCATCTTATGATACCATATTCAATATTTTATTACATGTTTTATGATCAGTTTGACTGGGGATGTACTATTTTTATACCATTCACCATATTACTCTGAATGGTTTATGAATATGTTTATTGATTGGTAAAATTTATAACACTTTGTATTCTAACATAAATATGAATTTTTATATTAACTATGCTTCACCCATTTTTTATCAAGAATTCATTGGACTTCATAAGTGATGTACAGGGCCCCCTATATCCCCTCGATGCATTTGTAGGTAACATTAGACAAACTAGATTTTGTTTTGTATAAGGACTTACACATTTATTAGATTATTAGAATGAATCCTGGATGGTAAGTTTTAGATGTCTGAAATTATGTATTTCATTATTATGAGATTAGTTATTGATTTCCATGTGATTATTTGATTAGTACAATATCCATGGTTAAGTTTTTATGCTCATGTGATTATTTAAATTTCATTATTTTATCATATTTAATTTATATATTATTATTCACATGTTATTGATTAAATGACATGTGTTTCAGTTATTTATATTTCCATATTGTTTATAAATATTTATGATAAATTATAATGTATTCTTACCCTTACTGGGAATCTGATCTCACCCCTTTATTATGTTTAATTTATCCTCAGGATATCAAGATGTTTTTATGAGTGATATATAGGGTTTATCTAAGAGAGCAATGGTGTTCTTAATGTATTTGGTTTGATGTATTTTATATTTTAATTTTTAATTTAAGTTTCATGTATTTATCTAGTTTCTAAAAACCACTAAATTGTTCGGTCCTTCGGGATGTGATTCGTTATATGTTTTGTAAGATCCTAGATTTTATTAAGGTATGTTTTTGTTTAATTTTTAGTTTGGTTCCTTTTTTTGGATAGATAAATGTTTCCCCATGTTCATGTGAAGGATTGGGGGTGTTCTAGGGGTTTGGGACATGAAGGAGGAAGAATAATGAGTTTATGGGCATGTTGCACGGTTTGCACATGGTTAGAGAAAACAGTGTGGGATTATCAAGTAACCATGAAGCCATGGATAGAGGCTTACGCACGGTTGGAACACGGTTAAGAAAACCATGAATAATACCCAGGAAACCATGAGAAGGGGTGTTTTTTGGATAGTGGCTCACACAGGGTTTGTGCACGGTTTGTCAAACCGTGTGGGTAAACCATGTGACCCAGAAACTTTGAGAAAATTACAAAAATTCCATCTCTGTATTTTAAACCCCAACTCATGATTCTCCTCCTTTGCACCCCCTTCAACCCTAATTATGGTCTTGTATGAACCAATCTTTCCAATGGTTGTTCTCCTTCGATTTATGGTTGTTTGGAGCATTGTTGGTTGCAGATCGAAGCCCCAGTTAATTCTATCACTCCACTTGCTTCTCTTTTGTGGATTAGGGGTTGTAGTTTCTTCCATATAATTTTGAAGACCTAAAACCCTCCTTTTTGGTGAAACCTAGGTTAGGGATTCAAGTGGTGTTTGAATCCAAATCCAAGTCCATGATTAAGAGTGTGTTTATCATCGGAATCAAGGTAGGTGGTCTACAAGTGTTATCCCGTAGTTTTATTTTAGATTTGTGCATGGAATCTTGTGTTCTTATTTTTCCCAAATTGTGTTCTTGGATCCATTATAGTGTTTGATAAAAATGGGTGTTTTAGTGACCAATTGAAACCCTCAAAATTCCTATGGGATGGGTATAGGAGCACTTGACCATTCTAGGGCCACCTATGGGGTGTGCCATCAATCCTGGACCTAAATAGTGGTAGGGTTACGTAAGGGATTACTGAGTAAAATGTGAAGACCATGTAGAATATGTTTTAATGGTTGTTTAAGTTGTAAATGGGATGATTATAGATATTACTAGGGTAATAAGGGCACATGGGGTTGTTTGGCATGACATGAAAAATGGTTAAAATGGGTTGAATGATACTATGTCGATTGTCCAATAATTGTTTTGGGTAGAAATGCCTAAGATTAATAGTGAACATTAGATGGTGAACTTGTAATTGGGTAATGGAATAGGAAGTGGGGAATATGTTAATGAGATGTAACAAGGGAATGGATGAATATGTGGAATGGGTTAATATATGAGAATTAGGTGATACACCTAAATGATTGAGTGTAACAAAGTGGTTGTGTTATGTGATATGAGAATTTTACTTGAGTGTACAAGGGGGAAATGATTGTGAAAAGATTAATGAGATAAGTGGGTTAATATATGAAAATTTATTCAAAATGGATAAGGTATGTGATTTTGAATACACCAAAGGGGTTAAGGCACAAGAATGGGAATTTTGATAAATAGATATGAATCAAATGGTAAATATATTAATGGGTTATGGAATAATATTAACTCTCATGTTTTTTGTTATGAATTGTGATCTATAATGGAATTATTTATGATTTTTTGTGTTATGTTATAGTTGTGGTGATTGGATAAATAAGAATGTTCACATTTCTTGGTAGAGTGGGGTATTGACATGAGGTTCTATGCCCATAGGTCGAGTTAGACTGAGGGTCTAAACTCCACCCATAAATGCAAGGGTTAGGGAAGGGGACGGAGGCTTTATTCTATTAACTATTGCATTCCACCTAGATTGAGGCTTCTAGGTGAGGATAATGTGTTAATGTGATATGTTTATCCCTAGTGAGATAGGGAATTGACTTATTTCCCCTATTCATAATGATTGATTTCCTTAGACCCAGGTAGATATGATGTATATTCCTAACCAAACAATCATGTGATAAAATGGAATATGTAGTAAAAATGGTGTAAGAAATAGAATTGGGATAAATGCTAGTCATGAATTAAATGAACCTTGTTAACCAATGGAACCTGAACTGTCCCTTGTTTACTTACCATTTATTTTGTACTTTCATACACTATCTATTAGATTGGATATTTTTTAGACACCATTGGTGGTTTCCTGTTGAGTTTTGTAGTCACACCCTGCTTAGGCCACCATTGGGTACCCAAGTAGATTTCTTGGTTACATGTCATGACAAGGGAAAAGGACCTACCTTAAGATGTTGAGTTGGGCTTGAGATATATATGGAGAAGTATCCGAACTTATAATTAGGAACCATTTGGTAATTTTTACATTTGTCTTATTTTGAGTTTTGTTCACTTTGCACTACTAGTATGTCATTATATTTTTAATGTTGAATTATGGATTGTACCCATTTATAGATGTTTGAATTGTATTTTTATTAGCTTATAATATTATTCCACTATTTATATTGTGTTCTTTTGATTCTTTCTCTGGTAAATAGTTTGTAGTATCCCCACATGACTCATTAGACCCTTTCCACTAGTTGGCAACCTCTAGCATATGGGGAGGCATGCTTGAGGTCATGTGACGACTCTGCTCGGGCCACCAGTTTAGTGGTTTCTGAGTCTGGGACATTATAAAGTGGTATCAACTAAGTTATCTTCTCTTTCTTACTATTTGGGGATGGTAGACATGATATTAGGATGTATCAGACCTTGATAACGAGCTCATGCTTGAGAGTAGCTAACCCATGTATGGGGGAAGACCCAAGTTACCCTGGGTGGGAATTATTGTTCTTGATGTGTGTTGTTATAGTTGAATGATATTTCACTGTTGGTTGATGCATGTATTGTGTGATTTGATTGATTTATGATATTTTTCTCATTGTCATAATGGCATGAGGTTGTGTATTCATGCATCATTTTAGGCACCTAAGGATATAAGTGGAATGCATCATTATAGGTACACACACGGGATGGGTGTGTGGGGAATAGAGAAAATGATGCATTTTAATTCCTTGATAAATTTAAAGAAAATGATGCCTAATAATGGTATTGTAAGTGGGTTAATGAAAAGAATAAAAATTAATAGTTAAGGAATATCGTGTATAAATAAATTCTATGATTGGGTTAACATTTGGGGTTGTGATAAATTGTAAAGGTTGATTCGGTGTCTAAAAGAAAAATATTGCATAATGACTGTAAATTTGTTAATGAATTTTTCCTAATGAAAGGTGTGAATGATTTAAAATGATGATTTTATCACATTTTGAAATGGGAAATGTGCCTAAGAAGATAGGATCGTGTTGTAAAATAAGAATTAGTTAGAAGAGGAGTTGACGAAAGACTTGTGATTAAGTAAATTGGTTACCCTAAGTTAACCATGACCCACGGTAGGTACGGTAGAGGGTAATGTTCTAAGTTTGATGATGACTGTTGGGATAGAGTGTGAAGAATGGTTTGTTTAAGGTCAATATTGTGAGATCTTTTCCATCTGTGGTTAAATCCTATCGGTCATTCTTCGAAGCATTAGGTGAACAATAAGTTTAAAATGGGAATGATTTAGTTCAAAGGTGGGTATCCTTTGTGCTTTCAGTTTGACCCTTGTATGTGTGGGTTGGGGAAGTGAGAGTGCCCTAGTTTGAGACTTTGGATTTTTTTTTAGGCCTCTCCAGTTATGATGTGTCTTAGGTGGTGTGTTTATGGAACCCTTGGTAGGGTTCTGGTTATTGGATTTCGAGGCATTGTTTGATAATTCTGGTGTGGAAACTCTCATAGTTCGTAACTGTATGGAGTGCATGTTGGACCTTAAGGATTGTTCCTATGTCTTAGTGACTTTGTGAGTAGAGACCTTGAAATTTAAATTTTTAATCCCAGAGAGTATTTTTTTCTTGTATTTCCAATGAATGTGTACACCTTTGGTATGTAACCTAGAGTAAATGGTTGTTTGGTGAACTAGGCATAGTATGCATCGGAACTGGGGTGAGAGTTCCATGCATGAGAATTGCTTTGTTCATGTTATGATATGTATGGTTTGGAGGTAGAGACAATGGAATTTCCTATCTATGACTCTAATATTGGGATTTGGTATCATTCAACTTTTAAGGTGACATATGAGAGAGGTTGGATAGGTTTCCTAGTTCTTTTGGGTGTGTGTCGCACATGTAGATGTTTTGGACTTTGATAGTGGAACTCAGTGTTATATGGTGCGGGTTTTTCCCAAAGGGCTAAGTGGGATGGTTAATGGTCGGTGGTGCCACTCGAGTTTTGGTAACATGATGATAGTTACGGAAAATCAATGGTGACCTCATGGGAGGTTAGCCCAGCAGTGCAAGTAACTTAGAATATGAAGCATGAGAGATGCTTCTCAAGTGGTGTCAATGCATACTAAGTACCACCAAGTTTTAGTAAGTGGAATATTTGTTCCTAGTTCTTTAATATGGTAACCCTAGTGTTTGTGATTGGAGGTAAGGTTTTTTATAAGGTTTGTATCATATGGATGCTTGACTCGCCTGTTTTGATGATGATTAATGGAGGAATTGAAGTTGTTTTCAAGAGGAAGATATAAGGGTGACTTAAGTGTCTTTATATTATTTTTCTTGATGGTGACACCTAAGGTGAGGGTGGTCACATGGTTGAATTTATTTTTATGAATGGTTTGGTTGTTGGGTAAGATGTAGAGGTTGCCTCAGGGATGATGAGGTTGACTAACCAAGATACATGGTTAAGTAAGTAAGCAGGTGATGGGATAAAAATAGGTAAAGGTTGATTTGTGAGAGACCCTTGGTTTGATTGGTATGGTAGACTATTGTGATTCAGTTGTTAGTTGTCAGGGATTCATCGAACGAACTCGAGCAGTATGGTTGAAGTAGTGTCACATGAAACATTTTTTCATGGATGCTTGGTGATTTGGTCATGGAGTAGTGGTGAGTCTTGGTTGGAAATCACACTTGAGCGGTGGTGGTTAAGTTTTTATAAGATAAATTTGGTAGGGGATCCTGATATCCTTGATAGGTTATGGTGTCCCATAGTTCAACATCAGAAATGGATAAGTTGGTGGTGGTGTTCTTTGGAAACTTCTTAGTGTACCTCAGTTAGTGACGATCCTTCCCAATATCTTGATATCCTCTGAGGTACATTGAGAAGCTTTGGATTTACACCAAGATACTTGAAGGTGTTTGGTTGGATGAGGGGAATCATAGAGTTTATGCTCATGGAAATGGTATATGAAGGATTGATGATGGGATGTACACCCTCAGCGGCTTTGGGTGAGGTCCTCGGGATGGACCAAGTGTCGGAAAACACCATGGGTATCGTTCACGGAAGCCGGGAACGGGCACTAGGTGATGTTTGTATTCTTTTTTTGGAAACATCTAGATGTAAATGTCTAAGTTTTGGGGTTTATCTGGTGATCGAGTGTAAGACGCGGTGGTTGGAGTCTCCCATGGAGAGAAATGGTAAAGAAAATCCTAATGTGGGGAGTGATAAGTCAGTCTGAGATGTGGAGAAGAGAACATAGAGTTAATGTAATGGAACTGGGATGCCAATTAGGAACCTATGAGGTGCATGTTTAGTTCCTTAGAGAGGCAATGTGGGATTTTGATATGGTGACTGATGAGCCAGGTGTTGGCTTTGAGCTCAGGGTGCTTCCAAGTAAAGCTTGTGATATCTGTGTAGAAGTCTTAGAAGGGCATGGTTGGATATGAAAATAGGTCATAGAAAGAGAGGTTGGGTTCTATAACTCAAATGAAGATCAAGGTTATACTTGAGTAATTTCTCCTTAGGTGGTTTTAGAACATATTGAAGTTGAGGGAACCTTGGCCATGTGATGTGGTGTCTTGCCAAGGGTGAAGATCGATGGTGGTCTGGAGGGTGGTAATGCTGTGATGATGGAATTATACTGGAATATAAGTAAAAACCTCAGTGGGTACGTGGGATAATAATGATAGGATTCAAGTCAGTAAACACCTTGGGAAGGTGAGTAAGGGGTAGCATACCATTAGTGGAATGTGGGTGTTCTGGGGACAAGCCAATCGGGTGTGGTCCGACCAAAAGATGGTAAACTTGAATGGGTGTGGTGAGAGTGACCTCACCTTCAGGTTCATGTTGTGGAGAATAGTGCCTTTTTGGAAATGAATTTGTACCTAAGTGAGTTTGAGTTGATCTTATTAGTTGAATGGATTTTATAGGGATGTCCACCTGAATGGTTTCAACGATGTAGATGGATGTCAATGCAGGATAATGCCCTATGGATTTTTGGGCATGGTGAGTTGGAACATGTCAGGTGGTGTGAAATTTGAGTTGAAATTTGGGCGATCTTTCCTCGATATTGATTAATCGATGTAAGTTGGTAAATTTGGTTAGAAGGACTATGTGTTCTCCTTTGGGAGATATTGATTTTGGTCACCATTAGAGTTGGGGAAAATAGAGGAAAATGACGCCAAGTGATTTGGGTCTTGAGTTGTGTAGAGGATCGGACCGAGGGGGTGATTATTGGTTCCTCAATCATTATGTGATGATATATGCAAAATTTCCATGTGTAGTTAGTTAGGAAAAATTGTATAAATTTTCCTCAATGAAGTTTTTGTGTTTGGGTACGGTTGAAGCTGATGTATCCTTGAGGATTTTTCGGTTCGTATTGCAATTATGGTGATGAAGAAATGTAGGGAAAGTCTGTGCCTTGATCTATGTTTAGTGGTCATGGTGAGGTAACAACCAAAAACTTGAAATATGGGAATGGATAGGAAGGTTTAGTGGAATGACCACTAGTTACGGAAGTTTAGTGATGCTTGGAAGAGCGGCTCGGGGACGAGTCATTATAAGGTGGGGAGGTAGTATGATCCCAAATTTTATTCAGGTTTGTTTTTGTTTATTTTTTAGTTTGGTTCCTTCTTTTTGGATAGATAAGTGTTTCCCCATGTTCATGTGAAGGGTCAGGGGTGTTTCGGGGGTTCGGGACACGAAGGGGGAAGAAGAAGGAGTTCCTGGACATGTTGCACGGTTTGCACATGGTTAGAGAAAATTGTGAGAGAATATAAAGTAATTGTTCATCCATGGATAGATGCTTATGCATGGTTGATGAATGGTTAATAAAAACATGTGGAATCTCCTTGTAACTGTGTGAAGGGGTGTTTTTTGGACAGTAGCTCACGTGCGGTTTGCGCACGGTTTTGAAAACCATGCAGGTAAACCATGCAGTCCAGAAACTTTGAGAAAATTACAAAACTTCAATCCTGATATTTTAAACCCCAACTTCATATTATCCTCTTTTCCAACCCTTGTAACCCTATTTATGGTATTGTATGAATTTAATCTCTCCAAGGTTGGTTCTCCTTCGATTCTTGTCTGTTTGGAGCATCATTGGTTTCGAGATCGAAGCCCCGGGTAAGCCTAACTCTCCTCTTGCTTCTCTTTTATGGATTAGGGTTTGTAGTTCCTTCCATCTCCTTCTGAAGACCTAGAACCTTCCTCCTTTTCTAGTGAAACATGGGTTGGGGATTCAAGGTGTGTTTGAATCTATATCCAAGGCCATGATTAACAGTGTGTTCATCATCAGATTCAAGGTTGGTTAGTCTACAATTTTTATCACTTAGTTTTATTTTAGATTTGTGCATGGAATCTTATGTACTTATTTTTCCATAATTGTGTTCTTGGATCCATTGGAGTGTTCGATAAAAAGGGTATCTAAAGTGACCAATTGAGACCCTCACTATTCCCATGGTATGTGTGGAGGATGACTTGACCATTCTAGGGCACACCCGTGGGGTGCATCGGTAATCCCGAACCAAGAGATTGGTAGGGTTAAGTGGGGGATTGCTGAGTAAAATGTAAAGACCATGTAGAATATGTATTAATGGTTGATAAAGTTGAAAATGGGATGATGATAGATATTCCTAGGGTGATAAGGTAATATGGGGTTGTTTTGCATGACATGAAAAATGGGAAAAATGGGTCGAATGAGATTATGTCGATTATCCAATGAATTTTTTTGGTAGAAATTCCTAAGAGGACTAGTGCACATTAGTTGGTGAACTTGTAATTGTGTAATGGAATAGGAAGTGGGGAATATGTTAATTAGATGTAATAAGGGAATAGATGAATATGTGGAATGGGTTAATACATGGGAATTAGGTGGTACACCTAAATGATTAATTTTTACAAAGTCGTTGTGTTGTGTGATATAAAAATTGTACTTGAGTGCACAAGGGGGGAAATTCTTGTGAAACAATGAATTGGATAAGTGGGTTAATATATGGTAATTGATGAATAATTGCTAAGGCATGTGGTTTCTTAATACACCTATGTTGTTAAGGAATGAGAATGGGAATTTGGATAAATGGTTATGAATCAAATGGTAAATGTATTAATGGGTTATGGAATAATATTAACTACCATGTTGTTTGTTATGAATTGTGATCTCTAATGAAATTTTTTTATACTTCGTTATGTTATGGTATGGTTGTGGTGATTGGATGAATAATCATGTGAACATGGCGTGGTATATTGGGGTATTTGGATGAGGTTATACGCTCATGGGTCGAGTTAGACTGAGGCTTTAAACTCCACCCATAAATGCATAGGTTAGGGAAAGGGACAGGTGCTCTATTCTTCTAACAGTTTCATTCCACTCAGACTGAGGCTTCAAGGTGAGGATAATGTGTTTATGTGATATGTGTATCCCTAGTGCTATAGGGAATTGACTTAATTGTTTATTTCCTTATACCCATGTAGAGATGATGTATATGCCTAACCCAACAATCATGTGTTAAAATGGATTATGTAGTAAAAATGTTATAAGAAATAGAATTGGGATAAATTCTAGTCATGAATTAAAATAACCTTTTTAACCAATGGAACCCGAACTGTCCCTTGTTTACTTACCATTTATTTTTTACTTGCATGCACTATCTATTATACTGGATATTTTGTATACATCATTGGTGGTGACCTGATAAGTTTTGTACTCACACCCTGCTCGGGCTGCCGTTGGGTACCCGAGTAGATTTTTTGGTTGAAGGTTAAGACAAGAGAAAAGGCTCTACCCTAGGATGTTAAGTTGGGCTCGGGATGTACATAGAGAAGGATCCTAACTTAGAGTCGGAACCCATTTGGTAATTTGGACTTTTGTATTATTTTGAGTTTTGTTAACTTTTAACTACAAATATATCTTGACATTGTTAATGTCGAATTATGGTTTGTGCCGGATTGGGACATGTTTGACTTGTATGTTTATTAGTTACTCATTTTAGTCCACTATTTATATTGTGTTCTGTAGAGGCTTAATCTGGTAAAGAGGGTATAGTCTCCCCACAAGCCTCATTAGACCGTTGTCGCTAGTCGGAAACCTCTGGCATATTGGGAGGCACACTTGAGGTCATACGATAACTCATCTTGGGGAACTAGTTTAGTGGATTATAGGATAGGTAAATGTCATGTTTACTCCAATTTAATAAAGTAACCACCAACTCTATGCTAATAGGGTTGGGGTATTTATAGTTGGTATCAGAGGAGGTTTAGTAGAATCTTTGGAAACTAGATTTAGGAAAACATAGATTATAGAACATGAACCTATGAATGAATTTGATGATAAGTCTAAGTATAAGATATAATCCTATAGATTTGGTGATGATTATGGATAACCTAGGTTAAACCTAAATACTCATATATTGAGAAGAACATTTCATTATTTCAACATAATTTTTTATAATATTATCTCACTCTAATCAGTGTAGTTTGATGATTAAAATTTTCTTTTTGGTTTTAGTCAATGGTGGGAACCATAAGGAACTGGGTTAATATTGAATGTGATAGAAGACTTGTTGATGGGAAATCAAATTGTATGATATCTATAATAAAGGATATTATATTTATCCTTGATCATTTATCATGATATATGATTGGGAACATTCACCTTCATCAACTCTTGGACTCACCAAATAGGAGAAGGTTATAGTTCATTGAGAACTCGGGTGGTGGATATCATGGAGAAAATAAGATTTAGTTTCCTATTTTTTGATAATGTGATTATAAAAACACATGTGAATGTCTTATAGGATCAGGAAGATGTTTTGGGAGTGGAAAGAAGGATATAAAGAAAGTAATTTCCAATGAAAAATTAAACATTTTTAATTATATTCTCCCTAAGGTATTATCTATGGTTGAATGTTTAAAATATAGAAAGTATGATAATTATGAAAATCTATTTCATAGGGGGAAACTCATAAATAGAATCAGTGTGGTTATATGAGTAATAGTTATACTACTAATAATGATATGACTACAAATGAAATATAAATGGAAATAGGAATAAGATGATGAATTGTAGTTAATGGTTTAAGAATAAAGAGGAATAATTATGTTCCTGTGTATTTGGATTCAAGAAATATATTTTTAAGGTATTATATTGATGATATTCTTGAAACATTTAAGGATTGTACTGCATTGATATTTATTAATTGATTTGAAAGCATGTATTGAATGGTACTAAGAAAATTGATTTAGTGGCAGGTTGAAAATCTTGTAAAACACAGGATTAAAGGAATGGTAAACTTTAATATATTCTTGATATTGATATAATGATTTTTGGATGAATAGATGACTGATATAGATAAATTAAATTAGATAGTACCAACTACCCTAGAGATGATTAATGATTTTTTGAAAAAATGTTTTTTGCTACCATTGATGGAGTTGAAAACATGTTTGGATTTAAGAAAAATATCTAATAATATGGTTTTTACTTAATAAATATTTAATAATGAATGTTTTCAATAATTTTTATGGTAATTCATATTATTTCCATGTTTCAACAGAATACGTGATAAAGGTATCCAAATGTTCAGTATGTGACAATTAAGATCTACTTCATATTTTTTGATAGATTAATAGTATGTTAATTTTGGAAATTTAGTAACATATTTATAAAGTTTTGGATATTGATCTTTTTGAAGGATCTTAAGGTTAAACATTTTTAAAAAGGTTTAATTTGAACTTTGGAAGAGGTTTTTAATATTAAAGTGTTTATACATATTAGATAACTTGTACAATCCATATTTGTTTTGGAAAATATTTTAAGATAAATGAATGAATTTTCACTCTTTATGGACCTTATGATCTATTAAAATTGAATTTTAGTTCTTTAAGAACAAAAAAATTATTTTTGGATATTTATTTCTTTGAGTAAGGGATGACATTATTATGGAATTTTTCACTAAATTACCAAATACTTCAAGAAAAGATGATACAATATGGGTTATTATATTTTTGGGAATAAAAAATAAAAAGTATGAGATAACATTCAAGGTTATATTTGGAATGTTTTAAGGATTATATTAATATAGTTTTATTAAAATTACAACCCATGGGTTGGGAGACAGCCCTTCATATATGGAAATACCATGAGTCTTGAACCCGCAATCAAAGGGAGACAAGGGTACATCACCTACTCCCGGCCTTTGTGATGTATTAGTTAGTATAGAATAGTTTCCATTGTTTAAATAGTGTGATATATAAATGATAAGTTCATTTTGTGAACCCTATATGATTTAGATAAATAGAATATTTTGGAATTTTATTTTGAGGAATTAAGGTTGAATTTTATTTTGGAGAAAAAGATGATTTTGTGGTGGAAATTTCTTAAAGGATAAAACTATACCTATCAATTTTATATTTAATTATGTTCTTACTCCAAAAATTTTAATTATTCCTCAACTTTAGGAAAAGTATTTTGGAACAAATATGTTATTCGATTAATTTTCTTGCAGAGAAATCAATGGCCTTTTAACACATCCTAGATTTATGGTTTTCTAAAGGTAAATATTATAATGATCATTTTCTCTATCACTCTCCATAAAAACATGATAGTATGATTTCTTTTCAATGTACACATTTTCACTTACCATAAATTTTCTCCTATATAGAAACCTTGTTTTGTGGTGAACTTTGAATTTTCATTTCCCTCTTTTTAAGAGGAAGTTTTATTAACACTTTTTATGATGTGGGATTTACAAAAGGTTATTTTAACATGTGAACTCCATGATTACCAATCACATGTTAAAATTTAAAGGATGAAATTTATTGAAGTATGGGAAAATTTAACACATTGAGATATTAAAATAACATTATGTTCAATATCTTACGTTGCAAAGAATACTATGACTAACTGAACTCCAAAATATTATTATTTTAACATGAAGGTTATAAACTAGCAGGTAAATTGTCTAGTTTTAATATAATTAAATATATTATTAAAAAAATAAGTTTATATTCAAAATAAATTTATTTATTCTTGGGAAATTAACACATAATGTTTAGTAATATCATTTTATTTTTCAAATATATTTTTTATTCAAAAATTATTTTTATTTATTTCTATGAGAGAATAAATATAATTAATTTTTGACAATTTTTTAAAATGTATTTAACAAAATAAAATTCATTTTTGGACTCATCAAGTCAAAATTAGATGAGGGTAATTTTTGTGAATTTTTTAAAAAAATTGGTTTTTGTGTGAAAAAGTGAAAATACTATATTTACAAAATACCATAACTCTTATGAAATAATTATTATATGATCATGATTTCAAATTTATTATCCTGTATTCTTGATAAAAATTTATTTATATAATGATATAACATATAAGTTGTTACATTTAGAAGCCCATGCTTAGTAATTTTGAAAACCACGATGTTAACCTTAAACCCCTGTTTTTATGAGTTATATGCATAAAAAATTAAAATTTATTTTTATCACTTCTATAAATTGAATCAAGTAAAATGGTTTACATATTTGGAATTAGTGTGTAAAAATTATATTATAAGTTCATTTTAATTTTTTGGAATAAAAATGTAACGACCCGACTTTTGAACAAGGTGTGAATTATTAGTTTTTTGTTTTGAATATTTCCTTTGATCATGGTAAAGGTATTATATAGTCTAGTTAATTCCCAAGAAGTGTATGGGGATAGTTTTAATCCAAGAGGTCCTAAAAAATGGGTTGTAGGTTGGTTCGTATAGTTAGTGTAAACCATGTGACCCAGGCCGCACAGTTTTTGTAAACTGTGTGGTTGTAGATAGAGGTGATTGAAAGTCTGCACATATTGTTTGCAACCATGAAAACCAAGTGCATGGTTGTACGAATTTCTTTAGGAATGGTACAGTGCCTTAACACATGGTTTTCACACAGTTTGTAAATTGTGTACATAAACTGTGGACAGTGGGTCTTATAGAAAAAATTACAATTTTTTCCCTACTAAAAATATAACCTATATAACCTATTTTTTCCTCTATCCTACAGACAATACTAGGGTTATCCTCCTCTATTAATCTAAAAATCTACTAATCCTTGGATTTATTTCAACTCATTCATCTAATACCCACTTCTCAAATCATCAGAAGCATTGGATAGACTAAGGTAAGGATAACCTCACATGCCCTTCTTTCTTCAATGAATCTCGCCTTCTATTACGTTATTTAGATGTAGGATCATTCTCTCTATTTTTAGGGAACTATACTGAAACTCATATATCTTTCAACTAACTTCAAATATGAGGATTATATCAAGTGAGGCATCATCTTCAACCCTAAGGTAGGTGGTCATGTATTTTTTCATTTGATTTTGGGTTGTTTCATATTTAAGCAGTCGTGTCGTGAGCAGACCATTACTGAGATCCCTTGATGTGTTAATTCCTTCATGTATAAATGACCCTAGTTCCTTGATATAGGTGAATTGGGTTTTTAGGGGTTTATAGGCTACCCTTACTCTATATGGACACCCATAGGTGTGCCCCCTTGAAAATGGCCTTTTGGGCCAAATGGTTTAAAATACATGGAACCCAATTTAGCTTCTAACTTGGTTTTTAATTGAAATAGAAATTTCCCCATGTGTATTTGATGTATACCAAGGTTCCTCAATGTTTCTTAACACCTTTTTAATTGTAATCGTCCAAATTGGCATGTGATTATTTGACCTTAACACTTTAGCCTTGACTCCTTCCCTTGAAATGAATTTTCCATATTAAGAAAATTGGATGGTTGGATTTTTTAGGTTGGATAGGATGAGATATCTTAAACCTTAATTATGAATTGGATTTAATGGAATGGTTTTAAGTGATTTCATGGATTTTCTATTGTAATGAGTGATTATAAAGTCATTATATGAAATGGTTCGGTTGTTTAAATTGAAATGATGTTAGATGGATTCTCCTTATGTTATATGATATGAATGGATATGTAATTTCTATGGTTATGAGATTATGATATGTGTATGGGTTGGAGGAATTCTTACCCCACTCTAGGTATAACCTATATATGTGTATGGGTGGGAGGCATTCTTACCCTATGCCAGTTACAACCCCTATATATATGTATGGGTGGGAGGCATTATTTCCCCATGCTAGGTATAACCTCTATATGTGTATGGGTGGGAGGAATGCTTACCCATGCCAATTCAATATCTATATACACGTATGGAAGGGAGGAATTATTACCCCCTACTAGTTATATCTATATATATATATATATATGGTGACTTGAATGGACATACCAGCTTTGAAATGAAGTAGGTAGACCCACTAGGTATCCTTTAGGAACCTAAGTGGGAGGTCAATTATTTATTCTACATTATTTTACTTTCCTTATATTAGATGCACACTATTTACTTACGAGATCCTACTCAGATTACATATAGACACCATTGGTGGTGGCCTACTAAGATGTTTTTCTCACACCCTATTCGGACTGCCTTTAGCACCCGAGAAGACTATTTTCCTATATGTATAGATCATAGAAAACACCACTCATCAGGATATTGATTCATATTACTTTGATGGATCTTAGGAGTAGAGGATCAGGCTTAGGCTCAAGTTGCTACGGAGAATATTTTGGATTTTTTTTAATTTTTTACTTTTTTTTATCATGCATGTTGCATGTTTTCTATTTACCTTTTGTACTAGCATACCATGCATGCGTGTTTGTATCAGACGCTGCCTAAGAGGATTTTGATACGTTATTCAGTTATTCAATCTTCTTCTATATTTGATTATGATTCTGTTATTTACTATATTTGTCTTTTTAATTATTCTTCCACTACTATTCACTTTTGTGGTATTTGTTGTGTTACTTTGATATGTGGGTATAGTCTCCCCACCGTACTACCAACACACCCCTATTGCTAATCAGTATCCCCTGGGTTATTGGGAGATGTGCCAGGGGTCCTGTGGACAACTAGGCTCAGGGCATGGGTTAAGTGGAAATTGGGTCCAGGACATCACAAAGTGATATTAGGGGGTTTCTTTATTGCTTTACTATTTGTAGACAATATAATGTAGATTGGTAATTCTTAGGGACTTAGTCATAAGTCCTTCTTGGGTGTCGTGAACCCATGTACGAGGCAAATACCAAGTTACCTTATTTATGATTATTATTGATTATTCTATTACTATTGATATGATTTCACTATTGGGTGATTCACATGTTTTGGTGATTTTATTTATATTTGTGATATTGAGATTATGATTACATAGTTTTACCTGATTAAATGAGGGTTACGTATTAGAACATGCATCACGATAGGCACAATATGAATAGGCCATGTATTTTTCCAGTTCATATTTAATTTTTAGCAAGAATTAACTATTGCATATTCATTATACCATGTCTTATCTATATAAAATTGTTCTGAACCTTCTTGTAGGTTTTGGATCATGAAATGGTGTGAGTTTAGTGGGTTCCACTCTTTTATTCAGAAGGTGTATGGGCCCTTATAGATCATAAATGGAATTCTAGCTAGCTTATCCATTTTTAGAATGGTATAATCACCTGAATAAACATAATTTAAATGGTAATGACATCTAAGTGAGTTCTATATTTTGGTTCATAATGTGTATAGTCCCTTATGGGATGGAAAATAGCATATAATTGGATTTATCCACCTTAAATGCTTTAAATGTTCAAATGAGAACACTTCCAAATGGGAAATTACTTTTAACTTGAGAAAAACCATATTTCACATGACTAATGTAGAAATTTGACCTAAACCCATCCTTCTTTAGGGGTATTTGTTGTTTATTCTTTCTTATGGTTTGATTTATAATCTAGTCCTGGCTTTTTAAGCAGGAAGAGAGGTGTGTTCTTTGTCATAGTAAGGATTTAGTACCTATCCTAGCTTCTTTAATTCAATCATCTAGACTCATTGAGTCTATTATGATATGTTCATTTTGAATTGTAGCATTATGTCACTATGACATCCTTAAGCTGTGCACCCTAAAATAAGTGAAGATCATTTTTCTAAGGTGGTGGGCCTTGATCCGCTAGTTGTTTTTCAAATTGATCCACCTATGGCTCCTCCCCTTATACTTGATTTGGGCATCAATGCCCAGTTTTGTGAGGTATTATTATTTATGATGCAGAGTATGCAAGGAAGAGTGTGACCTACCCCAAGGATGACAGAGTTAACTCATAAGTTTCACCAGAATCCTCCTCCTATTTTCTCAGGGGATGGCAGACCACTTTCCGCGGAGTCCTAGATCAAGGTGATCCTATCTATTTTTGAGCACCTAGAGATGCCTCCAAAGCGGAGGATCAAGATATCTACTTATATGATATGTGATTCATCCAATAGGTGTTGGGATGTCATCGTCCAGGTAGGACATCATAGAGAGATGGCCTGGGAAGACTTTCAAGTCGTCTTTTATGACTACTTCTTTCCCAAAACTCTGAGGGATGACAAAGCTAGAGAGTTCATAAATCTGAAGTAGGAGACCAAGTTAGTTATGGATTAATCATCCCATTTCACTAATTTGTAGTGTTTTCATTATTCTTTAGTTTCTAATGATCTAATGGATTTTAGGTAATTTGAGGATGGGTTGTGTTACACCATCCGGTCGCATGTCAATGTACTCAGGCTAACGACTATTTCATAAATCATCAATCAGGCCCTAATTATATAGTGAAATTTGAGGGATATCAATGGTGTGAGCCAGGACAGTTTGGTACCTAATCCTTCTAGTGGGTCTTCTTTTGGATGAAATTTATTCTTTGAAGATATTTGTAGAGGTAGTAGTGATCGGGCTCCTTTCACTGGTAGTTCTTCTATCTGTCACTAATGTGTGGTGACATGACATTTTAGGAGGTACTGTATATAAAACATAGTTGAGTGCAGAGTCCATGGAAGGTTGGATCATCTATTCCATTTCTATAAGACTTTCCCTACAGTTCCTAGAAAGTAGGGATCTTCACCTACTCCTCGGTCAGGAGCTGGGTTAGCAGGATCATGACAGTCAAGAAGATGGAATACCACTGGTCATTTAGGATGAGGTAGCAGTTGAGGTAGAGGAAATTTGGAAAATTATTCTCACTGTTGTCAAAGTGGGTCTACTCAGGTTAGTCATGAAGTGACTCGGGGTTTTGGTATAGGTCAGTTACATGAATTACAGCCTATTCCATAGGAGTAGAGTGCCAGATCATCTATTGTATGAGGTACTATTCTAGTTACCTCCATCTTAGCATCTTCTTTGTTTGATACAGACATGTCTCACTCTTTTATATCTAAGGTAATCACTAAGAGTTTCGGCCTCAACATCGAGTACTATCATGGAGTTATGATACTAAATACACCCTTAGGTATTCGTTCATAGGGAATTCTTCATTTTCATAATTTTTCCCTTGAGATAGGTGGTTACCTTTTTTTATGGAACCTATATGTCCTTGACATTACAGGCTTTGATGTAATCATTAGGATGCACTAGAAAGTTCTATACCAAGCTTGTATTGACTACAATCATCAAAGGCTGACGTTTACCTCACCAGAGGGAATTATACGCATGCAAAAGGGAGAATGGGATTTCAGTGTGACACAAGTATGACCCGAGCAATAGAGGTAGGTTAGTGTTATGACACAAGGCTCCGGTCTTTATCTTGATGACCATGGGTTACAACTCGTTGTCTTTCCCCTTGTAGGGGATAATTTTAGAGATTTTTTTCTGATGGCTTCTCAAGTATACCTCTGGTATGATAGGTAGAGTTTTCTATTGAGTTGTTCTAGGACGAGCACTTGTGACCATTCCTCCTTAAAGGATGGCACCTAAAAAGCTTCTGGAACTCAAGAATCGGTTAGAGGATCTGGTAGAAAAAGGCTTTATACACCCCAACACTTCTCCTTGGGGTTCATATGTCCTCTTTTCCAAGAAGGAGGATGGTACCCTTAGGCTTTGTGTGGATTACCGTCAGTTGAATCATTTGACTATCAAGAATCGGTATCCATTTCCTATAATAGATGACCTCTTTGATCAGCTCCAAGGAGTAAAGGTGTTTTAAAAGATAAATATGAGTTCGGGCTATTATAAGGTGCATGTCAAGGATTTAGACATACCTTTCATAGCTTTGAAGAGAATTTATGGTCTATATGAGTACCTGTTTATGTTGTTCAGACTCGCAAATGCACATACTATCTTTATGGATCTTATGAATCAAGTCTTCCACCCGTATCTGTATTATTTTGTGGTTGTATTCATTGATAATATCTTGGTGTATTCACACTCCAAAAATGACCATGAAACTCATCTTGAGATTGTGCTGAATATGTTGAGAGAGCATCATCTCTAGGATAAGCTCAGAAAATGCCAATTCTGGATCGATAAAGTCCACTTCCTGGGTCATATCATCTTGGAGTCAGGAGTTTCTATTGACCCAGAGAAAGTGACAGTTGTATATTCTTGGGAGAATACCCAAAACATCTTTTATATTTGTATTTTATTAGGTATTTATAGATATTAAAAATGATTTATTCAAGATTTATCATGCCTTACAATGCCACATAAAGGCTTGAAAAAGAAGGGTGTGAAATTCAAATTGTCTAAAGATTGTGAAGAATCCTTTCAGGAGCTGAAGGGAAGAGAGAATTCAACACAGATATTGATATTGTTGGATCTAGGAAGGGACTATACAGTATACCTTAATGCATCAGGTATCAGTCTTGGAGTTGTTCTGATGTAGTATGAGTGAGTCATTGAGTATGGTTCTTGTTAGTCGAGGTATCATGAATTGAATTACCCAATGCACGTCCTCTAGCTCGATGTTGTTGTTCATGCCTTGTTCTATTGGAAACACTATTTTTTGGGAGAGTGTTTTGTGGTTTTCATAGACCAAAAAATAATTAAATACATCTTCACTCAATGGGATCTGAATTTCAGGATTTGTAGATGGGTTGAGTACCTAAAATCATTTGATTTAGAGCTTTCCTACACTCTTGGAAAAGGGAATTCATTAGCCAATGCTCTGAGCTGAAAGACTCAGACTCAAGAGGTTTAGGATTCCAATGACGAATAAAATATTATTTCCTTATTATTGTAGCTTCATATTGAGGTTCAATAGGGTCGTGGTTAGACTATCCTCTCAGACTTAGTTGTGACATATACTCTTCTGGAATGAGTAAGGACGAGGAAGCTATCTAATCCTGAAGGCCTTGTCCTATGGGAAAGTTTCTTGGATAATGATACTAATTCTATTTGGATGGTAGATGGGAATGATACTCTAATGTTCTATGGGTGTGTATGGGTCCCATCAGACATTAGAGAGGAGTTGATGAGGGATTTTCATGCCTCGGAATGGGCAGTTCACCTCGATGTCACCAAAATGTATCGATATCTATGACACCAATATTGGTGGCCTAGTATGAAATGCAAGATATCTAGATTTATCACTCGATCTAATATCTATCAGTAGGTGAAGGTGGACCATCAATTTCCAATAGGGTTTCTTCATCCATTTTCCATTCTTGGGTGTAAATTGAATAATGTCTCGATGGACTTCATGTTTGGTTTACCCAGATCACCTCGTGGAAATAATGTAGTGTGGGTTGTCATTGATCATCTGAAAAAGGTTTCACACTTCTTACCTGTGTTATATTCCTTATATATAGATGATCTAGGATGGTTTTACATCAAATAGGTGGTACATATTCATGGAGAGCCTTGTTCTATAATTTCTGGCATAGACATTAATTTCACATCACGTTTCTAGCAGGGGTTGCATAAGGCCTTGGGTGCATAGTTACTTTTGAGCATGAACTATCACCCACAAACCAATAGATAGACTAAGTGCAAAATTTAGGTACTAAAGGATATGCTCTGGGCATTAATTCTTGACTTTGGGGGTTCCTAGGAGAAACACATTCCCCTCATCGAGTTTTCTTATAACAATAGCTTCCATGCTACCATTGAGATGGATATCTATGAATCCTTATATGGTAGGCCATGTCGCTCACCTCTGTGTTGGATAGAGGTATTGGAAGTAGTTGTGCTTTGGATTTGTCTCATGTATGATACTTCAGAGCAGGTCTAGTTGATCAGGAAGTGCATTTTGAAAGCTCAGTCTAGACAGCAGTCTTATGCCAAAAGATATCAGTGACCTCTTGAGTTTGTGGTTGGAGACTGGGTTTTCTTAATAGTCTCACCTTGGTTGGGGAATAGATGTATTCAAAAGTAGTGTAAGTTATAATCGAGGTTTTTTGGACCCTTTAAGGTTGTGAAACGGATCGGACCTATGGCTTACCAACTAGAACTTCCTCAGAGATACCAGTCCATGCATAATGTCTTTTATATATATCAGCTTCACCAATATTATCCAGATCCATCTCATACCTTCAAACCTGATGATTTTGATCTAGATATGGATACTTCCTTTAAGGAGTATCTAGTTTATATTTTCAATCGGAGTATGAAGACACTCTATGGTAGGTTCATTACTCTTGTACAGGTGTTTTGGAAGCATGGTCGAGTATATGACAAGACATGGGAGTGGGAAGCTAATATATGATTGTAGTGTCCAGAACTCTTCACTGGCAGTACCCCTTTACCCTTGAAAGGACAGCTCAGGGATGAGTTGCTAAAAGGAGGGGAGGTTATAACGACCTGACTTTTGGACAAGGTAAAGATCATTGGTTTTTATTTTTGAATCTTTCCTTTGATAATGGTAAAGGTATGCTATAGTCTAGGGAAGGACCAAGGAGCGTCTGAGGTGGGTTTAGAGCACAGAGATCTAGAAAAAGGAGATTTAAGATAAGTCACATGATTAGTGTAAATCGTGCGACCCAGGCTACATAGTTTTTGTAAACTATGTGGCTTCAGAAAGTGGCACCTGCAAGTCTCCATGATGTTTCTACAATTGTGTGGCCTACTCCAAGAAGGGGATAAATCCTTAACACACGGTTTGTGCATAGTTTGTAAACCATGTGTAGTGGGTATTGGGAAAAAATTACCATTTTCCCCCACTAAAAATCTAACCTATATAACATGTTTTCTCCTCCCTCTTATGGACAAAACCAGGGGTCTCCTCCTCTATTGATCTCAAACTCTCCTCCTCCTTGGATTTCTTGCAACCCCTTCATATGAAACCCATTTCTCAACACGTTATAAGCATTAGATATACTAAGGTAAGGATAACCTCACATTCCATTATTTATTTAGTGAATCTCTCCCTTTATTTCACTATTTGGGTGCAGGATAATTCTACCTATTTTTAGGGTGTTGGACTGAAACTCATATCTATTCCAACTAGATTTAAATATGAGTACAATATCAAGTGAGGAATCTTCTACATCCCTAAGTTATATGGTCATGTAGTTTTCCATTTGATTTTTGGATATTTCATATTTAATCAGTCATGTCGTGATTCGGCCTTTGTCGAACTCCCTTAATGTGTTGGTTCCTTCATGTCTAAATGACCCCAATGCCTTGATATAGGTGAATTTGGTTTTCTTTATGGGTTTAGAGACCACCCTTACTCTATATAAACACCCATAGGTGTGCCGCCTTGAAAATGGCCTTTTGGGCCAAATGGTTTAAAATACATGGAACCCAATTTAGCTCCCAAATTGGTTTTTAATTGAAATAGAAATTTTCCCATGTGTGTTTGATGTATACCAAGGTTCCTTAGTGGTTTTTAACCCATTTTTAGTTGGAATTGTCTAAATGGGCATATGATTATTCTACCTTGACACTTTATTCGTGACACCTTTCCTTGAAATGAATTTTCCATGTTAGTAAAATTGGATGGTAGGATTGTGTTGCTTGGCTAAGATGAAATGGAATAAATTGTAATGATGAATTGTATTTAATAGAATTTTTTCAAGGGATGGCATGTAATTTCTCTTGTTATGATTGATTATAATAGAATTACATGAAATGGTTTGGTTGTTTAAATTGAAATGATGTAAGATGGATTTGCCTTATGTTATATGATATGAATGGATATGCCATTACTTTTATTATGAGATTATGATATGTATATGTGTATGAGGAATTATTACCCCATTATAGTTATGATATACATGTATGGGTGGGATTCATTCTTACCACATGACAGGTATAACCTCTATATGCGTATGGGTGGGAGGCATGTTTACCCCATGCCAGTTACAATCTCTATATATATGTATGGGTGGGAGGAATTATTACCACACGACAGGTATAAACTATAAATGTGTATGGGTGGGAGGAATTATTACCCACACAAGTTATAATATCTATATACACATATGGATGGGAGGAATTCTTTCCCCATTCAAGTTATATCTATATATATATATGGTGACTTGAACAGACATACCAGCTTTGAGTTGAAGCAGGTAGACCCTCCAGGTATCCTTATGAACTTGAGAGGAATGTTAATTATTTATTTTATATTGTTTTAGTTTCATATTATTAGTTGAAAACTATTTAATTATGATTTCCTACTTGGATTATATGTAGACACCATTATTAGTGTCCTATTGAGATTCTTATCTCGCACCCGACTCAGGCCACCTTTGGCACCTGAGAAGACTATTTGTCTGCAGATATGGATAGGGGAAAACATCACTCTTCATTATATTGATTTATATTTCTTAGATAGAGCTTAGGAATAGGGGATTGGGATCAGGCTCTAGATTCCATGGAGAAACTTTTTATTTTATTTACTTTTTTACTTTTTGTTTAGCATGCTTATTTCCTATTTTCTGTTTACCTTTTGTACTAGAATACCACACATGAATGTTTGTATCATACACTACCTAAGAGGATTTTTCTATGTTATTCAGTTATTTATTCTTCATGTATATTTGATTATGCTTCCACTATTTACTCTATTTTTCTATTTGATTATGCTTCCACTACTATTTACTTTTGTGGTATCAGTTGTGTTACTTTGTCATGGGGGTATAGTCTCCCCATCGTACTACCAACACACCCCCAATGCTAGTCGGTAGCCCTTGTCTTATGGGGAGATGCACTAGGGGTCATGTATCCAACCTATCTTGGGGAACAGGTTAAGAGGAATCCAGGTCTGGGATGTCACAAAAAAAATTACAGTGGAAAAAAAATATTTAATGTAGTATAGGTAAAATAATGTAGTTGGTTAAAGTTAAAAGGTAAAATCTTAAAATACCTAAAATGAACAATATTAAATGGGTGTTTGATGTGTTTCTAAACCTTAATAATCCTTTATAACATTAATTATCAACTAAATTATTTGTAAATAATTCCACCCAAATATGTTTGGCTTTAAATATAAAACAATCTTTATTTAATCACTTAAAACGACACCTCCTCAAATATAAGTACCACTCCTCACCACCCCCTTAATCCTCACAAGCCTTCAAGATTTAAAAATATCTTCTAAACCCTATTATAGCCGCTCTCCCTGTGTAAAATTTCTATTTTTCTCACCTAATTACCAATTAAAATTTCCTTAATGGGTCCTTTAAGTAGGTGATATTCAAGAGGTAACTTTCTCAAACAACCTCTCTTAATTTCTTTTTTAATTCTACCTTCTCATCACCTTTTCGTCCATAAAATATTAATAACTCCATTATCATGTATAAACTAGAATTTTATATTGATAATGAAATATTTTCTATCCACACCTTTTCTTATCTACTCTTATTCAAAGAAACGAAACCATTATCCAAATTAGGGTGTTTAACCATCTCTATAGATAATGATTTTCTTAGGTTTCTATTAATACCTTCAAGTCTATTCATAGAAGTATTATTCTAGTTAAATCACAATTTAATAGTTATATTATAACTTACTTAATGTTCTCAAACAAATATATAAACAAAATATTAAATAAAACAAAACTAGTTCTTGATGGTTGGAAAACCAACTAAAATAAACTAAGCATTTATCATTAAAATTTTATCAAATGAATCATCCTCATGTGAGAGAAAAAATGTATGGGTCCAGTTAAACTTAGGTAATTTCATGAATAACATTTAATTTCACTTATAGAGTTTAAATTATATTTGGTAACAACGTCCATAATTATACACAAGTGAACCGACCATGAAACCATGAAATAAATGCACCTGAAACAATGAAAATAATAAAATATTATTAATGAATGGGTGGTAAGATATTAAAAAATCATCATATAAAGTATTATAAATATTATTATATTTATAAAATGAATTAATAACATTTTTTAAACCTTTATACCAGACTTTAAAGTACGCAAAGCTAAATTAATCATGAGGTATGGGATTTCTTAACTCAATTATTGTTCATTATGTTAAAAGTTTACTTCATTGAGTATATAATGATAAGATTATGTGTAGAATGAATTTTGATTATCATATTTTGTATTTCCTATTATTTTATATGGATTTATAGTGGATACATATAATTGATTTATTTGATTAATGCACACTTCAATGATATGATCTTTAAGGACTTCGTTTCAATTTCCTTTCGTTGAGGAATATTTTGATGTTATGCTCATAAATTATTTTATAAGGTGTATATAATTCCCCTTTAACATGTTATATCATGAATTTATTTATTTTCATGATATATAATGTATTGTTAAATTTTATTCTTTCATGGGGTGTATGATTCGACTAAGTAAAAAGTGGTAAGGGTTTATTTCACAATCTCATCATTATTCAGGAATGTTTATGTTTAACTCCCCATTGGGGACTATTTATCTTCCATGTCCATGATGGTAAAAAATATTTTCAAAAATGTTTTTAATATTATCCTATGATTATTTATTATCATTTTTTCACATGTTTGACTGATTAAAAAATGGTTTGAAAGGAATATTTTTATTGTCTTCAAAACAAGGCACTTTGTGACCTTTCTGAAAAAAAATATAGAAGGAATGTTTTTCTAACTTATACGACATAAGAAACTTTTCCCACCTGTATGATGAATTTATGATTCAAATACTCATTTACAAATTTATAAGGTTATTTTCAACGAAAAAAATTTCATTTATAATTTAACAGCATTTTAAAAATAAGTGATATTCAAATTGTAAAGGGTGTTTTCCTCAATAATTTTTCAATGATATCATTTAAAGTATTTTAATCTATGTCAATGTCATTTTTTGAATATTATAATTCATTGAGCTTGATTTATTATGATACAATCTTTCATATCTTATTAAATGGTTTATGATTATTTTGACTTGGGGTGTACTATTTTGATACCATTCACCATATTACTCTAGATGGTTATGATTATGTTTATGGATGGGGAGAATTATTTACATTTCATATGATAGATTCAATACAAATTTTCATATTGAATATGTTTCACCCCTTTCCTATGAGTAATTAATTGGACTTAGTAATTGATGTTATGGGCCCATTATAGTCCCTCAAAGCATCTATATGTCTCATGAGACAAATTAGATTTGGTTTTGGCCAAGGACTTACCCATTTATTAGATTCACGGAATGAAGACTTGATGGTATTATATTCTTGAGACGAAGACTTTATGGTCTATTTTATATGTCCAATACTATGAATTACATCATTATGTGATTATTTATTGATTTCCATGTGATTATTCAATTAATACAATATTCATGGTTAAGATTTTAAGATCATTTGATTATTTAAATGGAATTGTTTTATCATATTTTATTATTTCTATATTATGATCAAGTTATTGATTAAATGACATGTATTTCAGTTATTTAAATATCTATATTTTTTATGCTTATTTATGATATATTCTATTATAGGCTTACCCTTACTAATAATCTGATATCACCCCTTTCTTATATTTAATTTTTCCCTAGTATGACAAGATGTTTATTGTGAGTGATATGTAGGGTTGATCTAGGAGAATAATTTTTTCTCAAAGGATTTAATATATTGTATTTTATATATTTAATTATAATGTAAGGGTCAGGTATGTATTTATTTTTCCAAAAAATACAAAACTTTTAGGTCCTTCAGTATGTGATTCCTTATATTCTATACCAATTTAACAATTTAACCACTGACTCTAAGCTAATAGAGTTAGTCTCTTAACATATATATATTTCCCATTTTCATGTAATATAATGAATTCTTCATAATTCTTAGTTTTTTATGTTTTAAATTGAAGTTTTTAAGCTAAGGTAATTTAACTTGAAAATTACTACATTTTAAATAATTTCATAACTTGGTTTATTTTTATTCAGTCATATTACATGTTCATTGTATTTGAAATTATATGATTATGTTGTAAATAATTAAACTATATCATGTTTAATTTCTACTTTTATTATGTGTATTTATATTTGATAAAAATAACCGATTCATTGATTAATTATAAATTCAACATTATGATCTTTGTAAGATATATATATATATTTGAATCTCATTTTAATTGGGATTATTTATATTTGAATCTCCAATGAAGGAAAATATTCCATAATTATCTAATAAACATGTTTTTTTATTCTCCTTTAGTGATTTATTATTTTTTCATTTAATAGTACCATATTACTCTCTTTGGTAGATTAAATGATTGGTGAAATGTTTTCATAAAATCATACTTCCACTCTTCAGTCGAAAATATATTTTTTTCAAAATCCATTTTTTAGAAAAATTATTTCAAAAATGTTTTTAATATTATGTAAATAATTTATTAAATACATTTTTCCCATTTTGACTTTTAATAAAATAATTAAAAGAATATTCATATTGTTTTCCATATAAGGAATGTTATTCTTTTATCAAAAACGTGAATGGGTTATTTGTTTTAATGTGTACGGAATGTAAAAAAAATTGTTGTAATGTCCACTCAATATATTAAATATTAATTTATATTATGAAAAGGTTATTTTAAAATAAAGTGATTTTCAAAATATTTTGTGACCTTTTTGTTAAAAAAAATATTTTCAATATAAAAATGTTATTTTCCTCAAGATTATTTTGAATGAAATTTTTATTATATTTATATTTATAAGTTACATCATCCCTTTATTGTATTTGTGATATAATAGGGATATATTGTATTGATACCATCTTAATTATTCCTTAGGATGGTTTATAATCAGTTTGACAAGGGAAATTATAGAAAATATATTTCCTGATTAATTTTTGTAATCATAGATATTCCATTTAAATATACTCATTTTTGTTATCATTGAAAACTAAATTTCCCCTAAATATCTATATTTTTTCATGGATATAATTTTTTCTTAAACTATATATTATTTCTACATAAGGTATTTTAATTTTAATTTTATATCTATAATTGGGAAATTATTTTTAATCTATATTCCTTACTTGATATGAAAATTTTTTGATAAGGCAGATTGTTCATGAATTAAATTGATCATTTGATATATGTATAAGGTTTGGGACTTGAAGATATGGGTACAACTTAGTTAATGATATCCCCTCGATGAATCAGTAGTCTAATGAGAAAAATCAGTTGGATAGCATTAATTAAAAATGTTTTTACTGCATACCTGTCAATGTCAAACTATCTTTTGGAAGGTCTTGATATTAGAGGTATCGTGATTTTTGAGATCATGATGTATAATAATTAAGTATTTAATTTGTTAAGAACTTGGTTATTATTATTAATTACATTTTTGCAATGATTTTCTAATTGTACTCATTTTCATTATTAGTTTATTGATTAAAACAATGTCTTTTTAGTTATTTAAATTTCCAAATTGCTTTTTCCATATCAATTCATCATATTCATATTATTTAAATAGAATTTTTGTTCAATTATTTACCTTTAAATATTGATTATTCATTATCTATTCATGATCATCAGGTTATCTAAATGGATTGTGTATTCAATTATTTACCTTTACATATTGAATTTTACTTATCTATTCTTGATAGTAAAGTTATTTAAATTGAATTTTTTCAGTTATTTACCTTGTCATATTGATTATTCCTTATCAAAACATGATAGTCATGTTATTGATTAAATGGAATGTGTGTTCAGATATTTACCTTTCTATATTGATTATTCTTTATTGATTATTCATTATTTTCTCATAATAGCTTCCGCTATACTTGACCATTATTAAGAATGTTCACTCAACCTTATGTTATTTTCTTTCCTAGGAATCTAGGAAGTATACTATTCATGATATGAAAAGACATTCTTAAAGGAATAATGATATTTTCGAGAAAAAATATTGTTGTAATTTTTTGTATTCAAATGTAATATAGGAATCATGTATTATCTATTTTTACAAGACTGTTAAATTATTTATTCCATTAGGATATTCTCTCTTGTATATATATCCAATGTTATAATATATACACTGGATCTAGGCTACTGGGATCCGGTTCACTACAATATTCACTAAGAGTTTCAATCCATGTTCATAGTAATCACACATTCACCATATACTAGAATACTGGTTTGGATATACTCGAACAACTCTTTTCAAGGTTATTACCCATAGATGCATCTATTCCAAAACCATGTCCATTTGTAGTGTCTAGAAATAGATATATTTCTTAGAAAATAAAATAATCTCTACCTTACCAAAACATTTAGATGTTATCATATATAGTGGTTTATACCCAAGGTTTTCACAAACCATATCTAATCCTAATATCCAAAATTTACTAAACCGTGCTCTAATACTATTTGAGGAAACCCAATAAAAACATATATAGATATACATTAGTTTAGATGAATATAAAATACATATGACAATTATACACACCTTAATACCATAATGTCTTAGAGTATTTGGAGACTAGATACATAGTCACATTATTCCTTAAGGGATATTCAATGTCTCCCATAGAGAACATCTCACATAGTACACTTCTTAGACATACCCTAATTGAATCCATTCATTAAAAATTGGGGAAATAAAACATATGGTAGTGTGATATCAGATTCCCAATTAAGGGTAAAAAAGATAAATATAAATTAATGATCATATGTAAGAATAAGATAGATATAATGGTACAAGAATATAATCATACCTTAAATTAATCATACCCAAATAGTGAAAGATCGTTATTCATAAACCATATCACAATTATTTTTCATCAAAACAATCAAAATTGAAAAGTTTTTTTGGAATCATTAATGATCATTCATAAGTCATTAGAACACACCATAAATAGAAGACATAAGTTTATTTAATACAAATAAAAATATGAAATATTTACATAGGAAATTATCACTAACATGACTATCAAAGTATACAGGGTTCACTCCCTATTCCATCATATCCTTAGACAAGGTTTAGTATCTAGGATATCATGCTAAATATAGTTTATTTAATAAATTGGGTTCACTCCCCATTACAGATCTTATTATCTTTGGAGTTATACATCATTACCCAATTCATTGGAGGGAAATATATTTCTTGGCTCACTAATAACATAATATAAACCATATATATGTGTGAGAAAAGATCATAAAACATTCATTATATCATCATATCATAAATCATGGAGAGGAAATACACTTTATTAACATTTCATTATAACATAAACCATCAAAAATAAATTTTTTTCATAAATATATCATCATAAAAATCATAAACCTTATTGAGAAAAAATAAAGATGATATCATTTTTTATATCCCTAATAAAACATATGTAACATCAATGGGTGTTATCATAGATAAAAAATTCCATTAAATGATCACTGAGATATTTTTAGATGAAAATAACATTTTCACTTTGAAATTAATTTTTTAAAATTTAAAAAACTAAAATATTATAGAATAGATTTTATTTTAATATTACCATGGATAATTAAAATGTAATCTACTATATATACTAAAGTTGGGTTCCTCCAGGATGACTTGTCACCTCCACAAACAACCACGTCACCTAAAAAAAATTCTTCCCACAAATACCCCCCAATTTATCGGGCTCTACTGCCGATAGGAGTTCTCCGAGCTCCAGTATTTCATTCATGTCGCTCTGTTTACCTCCTCTTCCGTCCGTGCCTAGGGTTTCAACAGAACTTCAACTCCATGTGATCCTCCTTTGTCTCCTTCGCCTTCGGATCCTCTTCCCTCAGCTCCTTCGTCTTCGGCTCATCCATCTCCCGTCTCCTCCCTCCGCTGTCGTCCATCACTCGATGATATCCATGTTTCCACCACGCGGCCACACAAACACCATGAACCTTCTGGTATCAAGCATCCTTCGGTAGGGTTTTTGATCCACTACTCTTATAAACAAGTTTCTTCATGTCTTCTCTCCATCTCGCAGCTCCCACGCTATCTCACCGACTGATCTTCCTCGCATATGGATCCTACTGTTTACTTCATTTCCCACAAATGACTGACCGATCATCCTCGCCTATGCTTTCCACTATTTTCTTCTCCTACAGTAAAGTGCCTTTTGAATTTTCATTTTTGTTTCAATCCTCCAGTTCAGCGGGTGTTCCTCTCCATTTGAATGACACCGCTGTGGGGTTCTTGCATTAGAAGGCTGACATCGACCAACGAGTTTCTACCCCAAATGGTTCACTTCAACAGCCGATAATTTCACACAAAATCAATCCATTCCATGGAGAAATCTTTAGTTGATGAATTGGGTTGCTTGTATTTGAGGTAACCATACATTTACACTATAGTAACCTAGACACACTGCGGATTGTGAGTAATTTCAACTCTAGCTACAAAAACATTTTATATTAGCTACTACTAGCTCCATGTCCTGCAACCATTAAACCAATTACTTCCCCCAAAACCTAATACATCTTCTACATTGGTTCTCTATTTTAGGTATAAACACTCCCACGTACTGGTCGGACAATTACATATCTAAGAAGATCTTATACAAATGTGATAGCTTCAGTTTGTAACTCCATTACATATACCTATTCATTCAAGAATTTTGAACAGTTAAATAAAAATAAATTTACTCTTTCTTCCACAAATACATGTTTTATCAGTTTTAGGAAGTTCCAAACAATTTTCTTATGCTTCTCGCTGTTTTCTTCTCCTCCAGCAATGTGCCTCCCAATTTTTTGTTGACATTTCAATCCTCATAGAAAGGTATGATTTCATTGTCGGTGGTAGAAAGTGACTTCCTTTTGAGTTCACCCTTTGGTATATTGCCTTCATCCCATATTTCGTTGTTCATTTTGTAATTTTTTTCACACAGTTTAGCTTTGTTTTAACTATTATTTTATGGAATGATGACTCTGTCAGGTTTGATTTCAAATACAAAATGTTATATGACCATTGATTTTGAGTTTTATTGATCTCAAATCATCAATGTGGTTGATGGAGACTGATGGAACTACTGAATGATTTCTATCAAACTGCAATTATCAGAGCCCTAATTGAGATAAATCCTTCACCGATTAGAGCCCTGGATGATGAGGTAATCCCTGCATTGATCAGAGCCCTGAATATTTATCCCTACTATAATTATAATGTTGTATATTTCATTGGTGGTTGTAGGTTTGTCCATTATTAGGGAGGATAGGGTACTCTTGCTTACTGGGTTGTAGTAACCAGCATTTCATTCGTTTCTGTGAGAGTTCCATTATATATAGTTCCTAATTTATGATCATTTTCTAGTAATAATATTTCTCCATGTTCTACTTTTAATTACTATTATCCACTTACTATTTCACTATTTATTTGATATATATTAACTATCATTATAATTGTTTCTATGAGAGGTGCATTAAATAGATACATGATGAAAATGGGTGAAGTGTACCACCACATGAAGGTTATTTTTTGTTTCATATTCATTTTTTAATGTTATTTGTTATCTTATATGTTTCGGTTTTATACATATTATTGTTTGAATATTATTTGTGTAACTTATATGTATTCAAAATTGAAAAATGTAGGTTCATATTTAATTCAAAATTAAAATATTAAGGGTTATAATTGAAATATGTAGGTTCATTTTTATTTCAGAATTGAACAACACAGGTTCATAATAATTTCAGGTTTATACATATTAATGTTTAAATATTATTTGTGTAACTTATCTTTATTCAGAAATGAAATATGAAGGATCATATTTTCTTTAGAATTTAAATACGTAGGTTCATATTTATTGAAATCAAAAGGTTTATATTTTTCTCCACCTTCGCTTTCGGCTAATCGTCACCTCCAAAGGTTTCCGCCTCAACCTTGGGGTCACAATTTTCATCGATGGTGTCTACGGTTGTTCTTTATTTACACTATTGAAACCTCGACACATTGAAAATCCACCTCTGTCTCATAATTTTGGTTCCCTATAACTATGGTAACCCTTTAATTATTTACTACGGTATGCTCTATTTTTTATACAGCTTCATATTTATTTTAGAATTGAACTATACGGGTTCAAATTAATTTCAGATTCTATGATTTTATTTGTCACTAATATTTTCTAATTAAAATTATAACTATATTATATATGTATAAAAACCGGTCTTGTGATTTAAACAGTGAGGATGGGGTACAACATAATCTCTAATTGTCTTGAGACACTGTGTCCAAAACAATCCTTTCCATTGAACTGCACACCCGAATGAATGGAGTAGACAAACAAGAATACTGAAAAAGTGACAGAATTTTTCTACTAAAATAGAAAGGTTACACTGAAAGTTGACTATTTTTTAATTTTTTGATTTGTTTTCTAATTATTTTTTTACCGTTAGATTGCAGTGATTTTGATTAAGTGGTTCTACAAACATGCCTGTATTTCATTTTTTGGAGAATTTGTAGGATCTTAATCAGGTCTTTATTATGCTTTGCTTGCACTGTAAAGGATTAAATATTATTTCCTTAAGTTATTTCGCTGGTTTTTTATGATCAATTTTGTTGGTTGCAATTACTATTTTTTAATCTTATTCTTTGGAATATTTATGGTAACTTCAGGTTCATAGAAACTATTTTCATGTTTAAAAGTTTGGATCTATGATTCTAATGAAAATTATTAGTGATATGCAGAGATCGATTCAAGAAGAGGAAGCTACATTGACCTAGAAAACTCTTCCAACTGTAGAATCAGTGTAGATGCACCAATGGTAATGACTGGAAACATATATTCAATTATTAATTGGATTAGTGTCTCAATGCAGACTCGCTTATATAAAAGTAATGGTATTGTTTTCTTTTTACAGATTCTGATGTGTGGGTTCTTTTGATTTCAGGAGTTGGGTTATCATCGAAAAACATGTATTTATATAGGAATTTATCGGTTCAATAATCATGTTCTTATTCATTTTTACATGACAATACTTGAATTTGGATTCAATGGGTAGGTTTCAGTTGTTTTGGTTGTTTTTTTCTGTGCACTAATGTTCAATTTCTATTGTTTTTTCCAACAATCAAGGTGTTGATTTTTCATCTTCAATGTCAATGCCTTAGTTTCAAATTCTATAAGTAAAGATCTGTGAAGAAGGTTTTCTATCCTTATTTAGTGAATTTTTTTCTTTATATTCATGATTAAATATTTCATGTTTTATTTTATTATTTTCTAATTGTTTTCTCAATGCATATGAATACAGAAATAGGAATTGGAAATGAAGGCGGGTAATTTCACATATTGATTCTACTAAATGTTTCTTAGTTTTTGATGTGCCTACAATTTCTCAACCTGTATTGAATATTACAATAATGTGGCGTTTGTTTTCTAAAAAATTATATTAATCAATAATTATAAGCAGTTTTATTTGACTATTTTCTAATTTTTTTCTCAGCAGTGCATGTGAATACATAAACATGAATTGGAAATGAATACAGGTAATTTTTCCTAAAATCATGGAGTTAACCTCCCTTCCATCCAACATATGAAGGCAGGTAATTTTTTTCACTATTGAATCCACTATATATTGTTTTTTATGCACTAAAAACATATGAAACAGATGATTATAAAGCTTTCATCCTTGACTACAAAAATATTTCATCCAGATCTATGAATACGTTCGGATCATCAAAACATATATCAATGTCAATTCCTTAGTTTCAACCTATATAAATCAAGATCTGCGAAAAAGGTGTTCTATCCTCATTTCATGAATTTGTTTTTCCTTACATTCATTATTAAATATTAGCAGTTTTATTTCACTATTTTTTAATTGTTTCCTCAGTGTGAATGTGAATTTGTTTTTCCTTATATTCATTATTAAAATTGGGAAGCCCCTATGCTTACACATTATTGGTCTCTGCTCAGTTGATCTTTAAAACCAACATCACAACACTCTTGTGTATTTATGATATATCCTTATTTTAGAGCAGTGGATCATTTTTTCCTTGACAAAATTTTGTTATGTGGCTTGATTATGTGACTTACATGCACCACCATGGTCATGAAGAAATACTTGGTACCACGACAAGGTATGTAATTCAAATCACTAAAAAACATTCTATCATAAAAAAATCCTTCTTACATGACACCACCAAATCCTGTTTACATGAGAAATGCATCCTTATTACATTGGACTGAACTTTACAGAATTTCTTACAGGTGGAAGCATAAAAGATTCGAAATTATTTATATGTATGTGTTTACTTATTAGTTATACATTGATATTTATGGATTTCTTATTGAATTGTATCCATATTGCGAAAAAGGTGTTTTTACAGATATGATATACATATTTCTGGATTTTTTATTAAATTGCTCCATTTTAGTCACACATAGTGTGTTTTCTTAAACATTAATGTATGTGTAGGTAAATATATTAGATGAATGTGTACGTCCTCTGCTCCTAGCTTATTACATGTTCTTTTACCACTATAACTCCTCACAACTAAAAACTCAGGTACAACACCATATTTTTTTCTATAAATGTTTTTTTATTGGTCATCAAGCATTTAATATCCAAATATTAATAGTTACAGTTACTCTTAATAAATCTGAATTTTCATGTATTAAAGTAGTAAATATTTTTACACAACATAGAGTCTTCTATTTTCTTTGATTAGTGGATCATTTATTTTACTTCATTAATGGAAACTTTTTTAGAGTAGCGGAACAAGTTTGAGCATGTGAATCATGCATTGTTTCCAGTACTGGATCATGTTATTTGTTCAAGTAGTGGATCATGTGCTTCATTATATCCATGAATCATTTTAATATCAACAAATCAGGACTTTTAGAGCATTGGATCATGTGCTTCATTGAGTGTTACTTTCATGACATCATTTGAACTAATAAAACATCATTTTTTCATGCCATTTGCATTTTTTCTATGATTGAAACATACAATGCAGTTTTGGAATTTTTAAATATTACTTTAACTATAGGTAAACATATTTCATGATTGTGTATGCGATCAGGCCAAGGCTTATTATCTCTTATTCCACCACTAATACTCCTTATCACTGAAAACTAGGTAAAACAATACCTTTAATTTCATGAAATTTTCTCATATTGGCCATCAATAATTTAACTTCAAAATGTTATTAGTTACTTTTAATAAATATGACATGACATGTTTTAGACAAGTGTATCATATTTTACGGTAGTGGATCACGTATTTTAATTCAGTAGTGGATCATGTATTTTAATTCAGTAGTGGATCATGTATTTTATTTTTTCATGTATCGCATTATTTTTTGGAGTAGTGGAATATGTTTTTTCTTTGACCGGTGGATTATGCATTTTTTGGGTCATAGAACTTGTAATTTGTTTGAGTAGAGGATCTTTCGATTTATTAGATAATTAGATCATTTTTTAGAGCACTCTATCATGTATTTTAGTTCATTATATCATGTGTTTTAGAGCAATGGGTCATTGGAACATGGTTTCTTCTCTTCAATATTTTTCATGCATTAAGAAAGGCATTGTTTCATCTAGATAGTGGGCAGGGGAGGGGAGGGGAGGAGTTGGGAATGTTGGAGGGGAGGGGAGGGGAGGGGAGGAGGGGAGGGGAGGGGAAGATGAGGGTAGGGGGGAGGGGCCTGGTGGGGGAAGAGGTTGGGTAGGGGGGAGTGGTGGGGGGAGGGGCTAGGTAGGGGGGAGGCTGAGGTGGGAGGGAGAGGTGTTGGGATTGGGTGGTAGACAACCATAGGGGAGGGGAGGGGTAGAGCTGTGTAGGGGGTAGGAGGAGGTGTTGGGAAATTGGGTGGGGGATGACAAGCTAGGCAGGGTGGCGAGGGGGAGAGGAGGGGCTAGGCAGGGGAGGGAGGAGGGGTTGTACAGGTGCTGCTCAGCTTGCAAAAACATTTTCTAGAGCAAAATTCCAGACCAAGGTGTTCAGTTCATCAAATAATTATATTTTAATGCGTTGATTTTTTTTTCTTGTATCACATTTTGTCCACTGTTTGGTTTTGTAAGGCAGGTTGGTGGTGTTCCTGTTACTTTGTATGGGGATCTCAACAACCAGTTTGTTGAGACTAATGTTGTGTTTGATACAATATGTAAGGTATTAGTTTTAAGGCTCAACATGAATTATTAAGACAAGAAAATCTATTTTGTTCAAAACATAAACATGCAAACCTTTTTTAATGTCTGCCGAAGCGCATGCCAAATATGTGTTTTTTGTTGGGCAGGGGGGGAGGGGAGGGGAGGGGCAAGGGCTGGGCAGGTTGGATGGGAGGAGAGGGGCAGGGGCTTGGTAGGTTGGAGGGGAGGGGAGGGTAGGGGAGGGGCTCGGCAGGTTGGAGGGGAGGGGAGGGGAGAGGAGGATGATGGCTGAGTTCTAGCCAAAGTTCCCACCCCTCTCCATATGTGCCCCATTCGTCCAAGGCTTGGCTTCATCTCCAATAGCACCCATCTTTGACCACCTCAGACAGCTCTCAACCCAGCAACCAGCCTGCCTCTGCATCCTCCTCAACAACACCATGGCTGCCACCTTCTTGTTCAACCACAGACTCGCCCTCCAGCTCCTGGGCCTCTGCAACACTTCGGCCAACATCTCCACCTGTTATGGTACTTTTCTACATTTCGATGATATGTACTTGATAACAGTACATTCATATTTATTTCTATGGGGTTTTTATGAGCAGGAATTTCAGTGTCTCCTCCTGGTACTGCACACAATTCTCAGGCTGCTGAAGTCATGACCACCAGTTCCTGGTCGCCTACTGGTATGGTTTCATCTCATCAACATGACATACAGGTACCTGAACCAACTGATTTTGTTTTACTGTTAATTTTATTGTTGGAAATATCAGCTCCCCACTTAGGTCAAGTGGCACCAGGACACAGAACCATGGGACTTCAGTTTGGAAGGAGCTCTGGCACAGGTTTAATGAAGGCTGGCAAACCAGGAGTGGTAGTGAAAACATCTTATCTTTTCATATCAATATTGTGCTGAAATTTTATTTCATATTGGATTAGGATGGTGTTTCTATTATCCATTGGTTTTAATCCACCATCAGCTGGGATTAATGATTTATGAAACCAAAAGAATGATGTAATTGTATGGTAATTGATAATGAAGCATTATTCAGTTATTTTCAACATTGTTTCTTAGTTTTCCTTTCCTCTATAGTCTATACTGTTAATATATTATGCAGATATTCTTAACATGTTTTATTCACATTTTTTTTGAAACTTTTGTTCCTTTCAATGAATTATTTCCACTTAATTTAGGTCACTAATTACTAGCGATTGTACATTTAACAACTTTCCCAGTTTCTTTTATTTTTACAAAATATTATATTGTCTCTATAAAAGTAGTGAACCATATCATCATGAGAGTGCATGAACTAAGAATTCTATTTTATCACCGTGCAAATGCACAGGCGAGTACTAGTATTTAATTAATTTATAGGTCATGATGGTTGAAAATTTTATTTACGATATAATATTTAAAACAATGATTCTATTCTCACATTTATTAAAATTTAATTCATTAAAAAAATAAAGAATAGTTTTTAAAATCCATAAATTAAAGGAAAAAATGGTTTAAATTGACTTTAAATCATCATTAGATAATAGTAATAAAATCATGAATTTTTTTAGAAAACATGGGTATCGATGAAAATTTCTTCCCAAATGAAAGAGTTGAAATAAGGTTGGATTTTCATAAAAACATTTTCTAAACCATTTTGAGTAATAAATATAGGATAATGGTACTAAAACATCAATATTCTATAAATAACTAGTGAAGAATATAAATAAAAGTATTATAATATTTAAGGATCATATAATTTGATCAATGTAATCTCAATCATAAACACTCCTCTCTAAATTGGTATTGAAACATGAATCCTTACTGTTGTGGTAACTTTTGAATAATAACCCTCATGATTGAAATAAGTTCACATGAAAATTTATCTACCATTAATATAAAGTTATTAATAATATATCATATCAAATGGGTAGTATATAGAATACATGAAAGAAACAAGTGGTAAATACAACATATTTCTCGTAGAAAAAAAAATTGAGATGAGAAATCCACATACCTCAAGTATCAACTTGATTTATATGCATTCAAATATCATTTATGATAAATATAAACTTATAATACATATATTATATATCAATATTCATAAATTTCATACCATATATGATTTATGTGTAACATATTATTACCTATTCATTAATAATTATTTTTTAAAATTTGTGTTATGGGTGATAACAAGTTCATTTTTCATTCAGGTTTTAATTAGATAGTTCCAATACTTACACCTACATCATGGTTTTATAATCTCTATAATAATAATAATCATGAAATATGTACTATATTTATTAATAATATAAATTTTATAATTATTCATATAAATCAATGATGGAAAATTAATTATATCACATCGTGGAGATAGTAGTATGAACATATGCATGACTAATGTAACCATATTTCAATGGTTGGAATAAAATAAAGTTAAATAATAATTAACCATTTAAAAATCATTATTATTTAATATATATCATTTTATTAATTAAATATATATTTATTACCATACATGTGAAGTGAAATTGAAAAAATAATCACATCACTAAGTGGAGGTTGTAGTCCACACGTATTAACGATCAACACTACTGTTTTTCAAATGATGTAAATGTAAGAAGGTAGATAAGATATTAAAATTATAGATTTTTAATTATGTCATTCATATCATATAAAACATTAAATCCATCATAATAACTATAGATTAATTATGGTTATGGAGAATGAATTATATTTCTCCATTGAGTAATTAGTCCACATATACACCTGAGCAATAGTTTCATTTCCCATTTGTTAGAAAAGTTAGTGGGTAATGATATTCCTATTACAACCCAAATATTTTGTATACATTATTTCATAATTATTTCATAATTATACACATAATATACTCCAATAATATTAATAGGACTAGTTTTTTTAGGACATTTTATACATATAACATTATCATGAAATATGTATACAAATTCATCATTTAAAACTCCTTATCATGCTATTTAAATTCAAATGATCTTCTAAAACTATAGAAGATAACCTGGGGATATACATAAAAAGGGGTGAGATATAAATAATAATAATAGAGTAAAAAATAATAACATTATTAATACAATATATGTGAGTCAAGAGGCATATAAAGGTGATATAAAAGGCTGAGAATCGTAAATATAAACATCAAATTATGATATAAGTTTATCATATCAAGGCAACATAGAAATGTATAATAGTAAAAAAAATTCATCATAAAAATAAATAAAGGATAAAAACTGATAAATATAAAAATGGTGTTCTTAGGATACCCTCACATGCAACATAAAAGTTATTTCATTAGATAAATATAGTATCCAAGTAATTAGAGGTATATATATTTTCAGGTCTATCCATTATAATCATATCATTTACATGAATTTGTGTTCCATATATATCCTACATCATAATAAAACCTTTAATAAATTTTAGTCCAATGATTATGGTTTTTGGATTATATACATTTATGTACCTATAAATTATGGATAGTTACACCTAGGTGAATACCCTTGAATGGAAATGGGGATGGGTTTACAAAACATAAATTTTTGGTATGGAAAATCACTAGATAATTTTGATAGCATAATGGGTATATATAAAGGTTAATAGAGGGGTTTAATGGGAGACAAAATTAGCCTATAATTACTTAGAAATCATAAGGATAGTAAAGGTATGTGTAAAAATATATTACATCATGAAAAAGAACATTTCATAAGGCTTAATATAAAGAGAGTACTCAAATAAAGAAGAGGAGAAACAGATTCTTCAACCCTGAGAAAGCGCTTCTAAAGGATTGGTAGGAGTTTATAATGATCTTGGAAATGCTATGGGACGGAATTATAGATAGATATGGGGATGAAATTCTTTCTAAATTTTTTTAGTGAAGATGAGTGGGACAATGGGTGGTAATTTATATCAAAATAGTGAGGAATTATTTATTAGTTTGAAAACATTATTTTTAGACTCGATATAGTAACATATTCATAACCATAATAATTCACATGGTATTTTCCCATGTTTTATACCAATTAGTAGTGGTTTTGAATAATTTATAATTCTAGGAATTAAATATATTAAAATAATATCATTGGTGAAGTGGAAGTCTATCATGTTTATAAATAATTGATTTTAATATCATAAAATATAATATTCTTTATAGAGGATTCATAAAAGGTTTATAATATTAATATAATAACATCAAAAACAAATTATTTTAAAAGTTAAATCTATATTTAGTAATATATTAATTTTAAAGCTTTTATTACCTCACTTGTTAGGTATAATGATGTTATATTACAGATCATGTATTTATACCACAACAAATTTTTACTCCAAAATTTGAATGTCATTAAAATTTATGATAAATTTTCCTTTGGTGAATTTTTAAAATATAATTTCAGAAATAATATTTATTTTATCAAAATAAATATACAATTATTATAATTTAAATGTTAAAATAAAAATCTATAGCTACTCTAAAAAAATTGTTTTGATGATTCTAAAATCATTCCAACCTTTATAAAAATAACATTGGATTTAATTATATTATATTATAATTTATATTTAAATAAATATTATTTATTAATATTATTTTCTGAAAATAATATTTATTTCAAAGATTCATTAATTTATAAAAAAATGATGTAATTGAAACTGTATATTTCCCAAAAATGAAATATTTATTTGTTTATATAAAATATATTTTTTATTAAACTTATTACATAATCACTTATAATGTAATAATAAAAAGGAATAAATATAATCATTATTTTATTAAAAAATAGTAAGTTTTTTATTGTTAAGATCATGATATGTAACCCCTTATTATAGTATCATATTCCCTAAGGGTAAGGTGTGTGGTTTTGTTACTTTATTATGGTGATTTAGTGAATATGGTTTGGGTCATGATCTATATAAGATTTATATTCTCCTCTAAACAGTTTCATTTAAGATTTAGATGTTGAATCTTTGCTTGGTCTTCATCAAAGTAAAATCCAAGAGATGCCATCTCTCTTAGAAGATCTAATAAATAGAATTCAATGGGTATAATCCTACTGGTCAAATCCATCGCTTCTTCAATCAGTTTCAAATAGACTTCATCGCAACCCTTAATATATACTACTCTTAACACTCATAGTACAATATCAATATTATATATAGTTATGATTCTTAAAAATATTTTAAATATGATAGAGTTTATATTTTTTGTCCAAAATAATTAAAGTGTTCCATGTTTTTTCTATAACTACATTACATAATAGGGAATTTAATTAATAAAAATGTAATTTCATTTATAAATGTTTAGGTTGTTATATTCTTCCCATTTAGAAATTTATCCCATGAAATATCATTTTTTACAATACAAAATATGATGGTAATTGAATTTTATTTCCTCTTCTGGCACCCATATCGACCTTGCAATCATATGGTTCTAACATAACACTTTGATCAGGTGAGTTTTCTTGTTTCAATGAACAATGTCTTATGGTATAAAATATTCACTAGTTATTCCTACCATGAATGATGATTCCCTAAAGGTACCACTTCTAGATCCATTATATGTTCTGGATCTAGTATATATTTTCTCAAGAGGGATATATTAAATACATCATGTACTTGAGATAGTTTAAGTGGGAGTTTTATTTAATAGGATATATCTTCAATCTGATTGAGAATCTAAAAGGGGACTATGTATCTTGGACTAAGATTTACCTTCTTCCCAAACAAAAGGAAATTTTTCCATGGTGATAGAAATTGGAAAACTTTATCTCTAATCTAAAACTCCATGTCCCATCATCTACTTTCTAGATAGTTTTTATATTAATGTTTTGTGGATTTAAAATGATACTAATGGTTTAAAACTATAATATATTTTCATGGATAAGATCAAGTACCATAAACTTCTAATCTTCATGTTCATCCCAACATTTTGGATTCCAAGACCTATTCCCATACATAGCCTTATAATCTTCCATTTGAATAATAGAATGAAAATTGTTGTTATATAAGAACACCACTAGGGGAATGTGTTGATCACAACATCCTTGGAAATACATTGAATAATATCTCATCATATCCTATATATTTTGAATAGTTATTTAAAACTGGCCTTTTGTGTTAGGGTGATAAGAAGTATAGAAACTCATATTTATATCCAAATCCTGTTAAAGCCTTCTCTAAAACCTTGAGTTATATATTGGATCTCAATAATATAAAATAGAGAGTAATACTCCATGAAGTATTACTAGTTCTCTTATATATATCCAGGTGTGTTTATTAAGAGAGAAATATTCCATGATAGTAATGAAATGTGATAACATTGTAAGGTGATAAACTACTACCCAAGTGGTTTTATTTATTTTATATATCCTGGTTAGTTTTATGAAGAACTCCATGGTTATGATTTCCAGTTTCCATACTGGTATAGGAAATGGTTTAAACATAATCTTAGTCTCCTGTCATTCATCCTTTACTTTTTGGAATACCATGCATCGAGATAAAAAAAAAATTAATCTTCCCCTTCAAGTTATAGAACCAAATTTTTTTCTTTAAATATCAATACATCTTAGTGCCTCCATGATTAATAGACAAGTATGATATTTTCACTTCATCTAGAAGTCCCCTCATCATTATTGGTTTTGATGGTCAACATATCGAGGTTCCAAACCTTATAAATATATATTTAGGAAATTTGAATTATAAAATATTCAATACCATTTTCTGTAGAACCGAATCTTCTTTTTTAGAATCCATGATCCTCTAGATAATGGATAGTTTAGTAGTATTTGAGAAAGGTAGGATGATGTTCCTTTTATTATTCTCATTTTTACCGATTTCATGTCAATAAATATTGGAACCCTTTTAATGTAACACACCAATATTTTTAAAATAATAAAATTATATTCAATATATTAAAGGAAAAAAACATTGATTTTATCTTGAATTACACACAACACTCAGTTTTGATTACATGAAACCCTAAGATTTTAATGTTCGATGGCATATTCAACACACAACACTAAACTTAAATAACCAATGATGTATTCACATTATAACTTAACTGTTAAATTGGTTGGTATAAATAGTATTAAATACTTTATGAAATATATATATATATATATATATATTCATTTTTAAAATTCTTAATCGATAGAAATTATTGATAAATATTTAGTAAATAATCAATTAATATTTAGTAATGTTATTTTATTCTTTAAAAATCTTTTTTCTTCAAAAAATTTTTTATTTCCTATCATGGAAAAAATATTATAATAAATTTTTGGAACATTTATAAATTTTATTTGTAAAATAAAATTAATTTTTTTAATTGTAATTTCAAAATTTACTTTGGGTAAAATTTTGGGATTTTTCTGAATATATTGATTTTTCGGTGAATTGGAAAAATACCGATTTTTGTAAAAAGTCTTTTCGTTTCAATAAATTAATTAATTTAAAAGTAAAAATAAGATTTGAATATTTTTTAAATTATCCTAAGTATTATTGAGTTATATTTAATCCACTTTATTAATTTTTAATCAACTTTATACTGGTTTTTCGTATAAGTTTGTTTTTAGGTTTAAACAATGGTTTTTTCTAAAAACTGTTTTAAAATGAAAAATGTTTCTCATTTTTAATTAATTAAAATAATCCCGAAGAGGAATTTTTTTAACGAAATGTATTTATAATATATTATTAAATATTATTTTAGTTTCATATAATAATTATTAATAAAAAATTAGTTAATATAGAATCATCTTTTTCTAAAACAATACTCTTCTTAAAAACACACAGTCTTACTGTGTCTTCTATATTAATATTAAATTTAATTTTTACAATTATATTATTTTAATTTGGAAAAATCTATTCCATATTTTTAATAAGAATAATTTCTAATTTCTAAAAAGTTAAAACTAATTTTTTACCAAAGTGATTAGTGAAAACAATTAAATTTAATAAAAACGATAATGGAAAAAACAAGTTTACCAAGGGATAAAACTTTAATATCAATGGGAAAAATGAAATTGAAACTTATAAAAAAAACCTATTGGATGAATATATGTCAACCCTTATAACCTTATGATATATTTTTATTAATTTTTGGTAAAATACTCTATGAAAGGGACCCATATAATAAGTTAAGTAATGAAAAAGACAAAAAGGAACATTTTTTCCTTTTAATTTCTATAAAGACTTGGGATTGGGAAAAATAGCATGTGTTTAGTTATATATATCATTTTAAAATATATATGATTTTTTTATCATATTAATTTATCTTTTATTTTTTAAGATGAAATAATTACTTAAAATGCTTTAGAAGTTCCAACATATTAATTATTTAATTAATAATTAACTAAAATAAATGATATAAATAATATTAAAAGTGAAATAAATTTAATGGATTGTTGTATTCGATTAAATTTTAAGATTAGTATATTATTTTACAAATATTTTAACTTAATATTTTTAAATTCAATATTTTTCTTATTACTTTTTTATTTAAATTTCAAAAAAATGTCAAGATTGACAATAATGTTATTTTATAATAAATGTTATTTTATTAAATAATTTAAAATTACTAAAAAAATATTTAGACAATTGGTTTTTAGGTTTAAATAAATATATAATATTTTCTATTAATTGAACAATTGATATTTTATAATGAACTTATTGACCTTTAAATAGTAACAACATTGTTGGTGTTTTAGGGTTAAAACAACGTTTTTGCGTGTTATGTGCTCTTCTGTTAAAATTAATTTTCAAAATGAGTTGGATTTTCATTTTAAAATTTTTATTTCATATTTATAATCATTATTTATAAATTTTATAATATTTTCCTATTTTTTAGTTATAATGGATAAATTATGTTGGTTAGAAAACTAGTTACCTTAATGAAAAACCAAAATAAAAAAACTTAAGAGTTAAGGAACAAAATATTAAAAAAATATTTTGGGTAGTGCAGGTGTTTCTATACCAAATAATACCTCACCTATTTTATTATTCAAATTTGGATCCATATGAGGTAAGTGATACCTCCCAATAGTAAATACTTTTGAGTATTTATAAAAATGTCACTCCTCGTGAACTATAAATGGGAACTCACTCTCTCCACTTATCAACACCTCTAAAACCATTTGAATCATACATAATATGAAAAAAAATAACTTCTAAACTTCCAAAAACTCAAACTATAATCTATAATTTGGTCATAAAGGAATCCATGGATGTCATTTGGTGAAAACCAAAAGGAGTTACCCAAGTAAGAGGCAATGTTCTTCAATGGTCATTTTTGTTTTATTTATTTTTCCACCCCCTTAAATTATTATTACACCATTATTATATAATAACCTCAGTATAATCAATATACTAATATTTTTTATGATATTTTTATGACCTACATACAGACAAACTTTCATTAAATGGGTTATGAAACCATTATTCTTGTGTGCAGCGGACTACTGCCTTACAAACCGATGGCATTCATTTTTCCATTACCACCTTTCATGGTTGGGAATAATGATGGACATATTATTTGTATATGATATGTATATATATATATATATATTATTTATGATTTTATTATTCTATAATTAATATATAACACATACCTTCATGCTTTCCATTTTATGGTAAAATAATAACATCATTCGTGTGTACGACGGACTACCGCCTCATGAAGCGAGTGATTTGTTCACACATTACATGGAATGTATTAAGGATGGGTTTAATAAACATATGATATATATATAATAAAAATTATACTATAATTATAATAAATATATATATATCATTTACCTTCCTTTATTTGAATATAATAAGAAAATGGAAACATCGTTCATGCTTATGTAAAACCCAATATCTCTATGAACGGTGTATTTCTTTTCTATCAACAACTTTAATGGATTAATATAAATACATATATAATTAATATATATTATATTTATATTATGGTTATAATTCTATATATTATGAAATAATTATCAACATAATAGGATCAAAAAAATAAAAACGTATATGAAAAACAAAGTAGGTATTACCCAAAATGTAAGATTAACATGGAATTGTTAATAAAGAGGTAATAAAAGGTCATAATAAAATAATATATGATATTAAAATTATTAATATTTTTTTTAATAAGTTAATAACATGTTTAAAACAACTATAAATGAATATATAACACATTCTACCAAAAGAGAGCATGATCTAAGGGTTTTTCTCATCTCACTTTTATTTTTGTGAGATATATTCCATATTCACCACTTATTGTTACTATGTGGTGTATATACTACTCATGAATGTATTTTATGATTATTATACATATATTTATCAGGATTTACATATCCATTTTATGATCTTTCTTCCATAGTGTTCACGACTTCAATTTTACTAAACCAGTAAGGTATTTTTGTCTCAATTTTCCTTCTTTGACACGTTTGTTATATTATACACCTATCTTATTTCATGATATGTATATACTTATCATTTGAAATATTATATCACTAATCTAATTATTTTTATGATATTATATTTTTTCATTTAATTTTATTCTTTTTTGAGGATTATGACTCCATGTTAACAAAGTGTTAAGAGTTTCATATTAAAATCTCATCATTTATCGGGATTTATTGTGATTAAGTATCCAATGTTGAAATCCTATAATATACCTCTAAATAATTATCCTTAATTTTCTCATCCTCTTTATATGTGATGAGAATTCATATTTTCCTTTAATTTTGCTATCATTATGTACTCGAGTTCAAAATAAATGTTTTATAAAAAATCATCTTTTCGGTCGAAAACTCTTTTTATTCCAAAACCATGTTTTATAAAAATGTTTTCAAAAATATTTTTAAATGATATTTTCAGATTATTTTAAAATAAAGGTATTTATGAAATGTTTTATATTTAAAAATTATTTTTAAATAAATTTTAAATCTTATTTTATAAGTTTCTAAGTTTTTTTTCATTGAAAACAATTTTCAAACTTTTTTATATTTAAAAAAGTGTTTTTAAAAATGAAAATAATATTTTCCTCAAGAATTTTTTAATTATATTTTAATGGTATTTTTTTCATCAATTTCAACAACCCTTTTTGTAACTTATCCTCTATTTTATATATTTCATTTTAATATCATCCTCATTCTTTCTATGGATGGATAAGGATTGTTTCAAATAGATTATTATGGAAGCCAATTATTTTCCACTACTTAATCATGTTTTCAAGATATTATTATAGAACCCATTTCTTTTTTACAGGTTAATCTTGTTTAAAAGAGATCAATATGAAGACCATTTCTTTTACATGGTTTAATTAGATTATGAAAGAATAATTATGGTTTCAATGAGTTTTATGATGAAGTGAAAGCTCTATATACTTTACTAATTTTGTGATTCTTTGATGTTATACATGAAAAATGGGGTGGCCCAAATAGCATTAGGTGATCCTGTTATAGATTTTCAAGGGGTGGACCAGATAATTCTAGGTAATCCTATTATATAAAAATATGGGGTGGCCCAGATAGCATCGGGTGAGGCCGTTATATGTAAAATGATGGGTGATCCCAGATATCACTTCAATGAATTGGGTAATGATTATATTAGAAGTCTAATATATTGTTATTCCAATTAAATGGGGTTTTAAAGGGGTTTATTAAAATTATTATCCATGTTACCAAAAAGTTATTAAATTTATTATTATGGATTTATAATGTTTCTCATGATTGAGAATGATAACACATGGATCATGATTATTGATTCGGGTGAATCTTTCTTTTTCCATGTTTTCATGTTTGATGATCAAGATATTTATTAGTATGTGTTCTTTTATGATTTTCTCATGCACTATGATTATGTCATCATACCCCTATTCACTTCTTATGCTCATTTATGACATTAAACTGTTAGTGCTTATGTTTACCCTAATTAAGCATTTGATCTCACCCTTCTTATTTTAATTTTCAACATGTATTAAAGAATGATGTCTAATGAGTTATATTAAGAAGGTATTACATATGGATGATGATGGTGTATTAATGTGGAAAATAAAATTTGGGTTAAGTGAGAGAAATTCTCAATTAATTTCATTTGAATTTTTTATGTGAGAGTTTTTCTCAATTCTCTAAAACTAAAAACCTAAAAGGTCCTCAAGGATGTAAGTGATAAAATTTTTCATTTTTTGTTGAAGGGTTTAAATGAAAAATATTGTGTCACAATTATCGACATCATATATGGAAATTTAATGCTTGTTATTTTAGCAAAGAATCTGGGAGTGTGGGTTTTGGGCTATTATAATTGGCATCATAGGTCAATTTAGATAACTTTAGAGATTATGATTCTATCATGTGAGGTTATCTCAAGAGTTATGGATACCTTAATTGGTTTATAACATTAAGAATGATCATAATTTCAATGTATAAGATACCCTACTGAGGTTTTAAGTTATGATATCATAAAGTGATTAAATAATTTTTTGGGTACATTTATTGGGTTGGCATATATATAACCCCTTTGATCAATATGAAGTGTTATTTAGTGAGAAATTATTGTTTTCATGTTTACTGGAAAAACAATGATGACCTGAAGGCTGAGTTACAAATCGTCGCATATAGAAAGTCTATGGGGATTAAACCCACAACTGAGGAAATACATAATTGTAGCACCTACCACTAGCCTACAAATGTCCAGGTTATTACGAAATTTTTACACGTTAAGATTAAATTTACTTCAAAAACATTTGGTATTTTATTTAAGGAATAATGGTTGATTTATCATGGATAAATATATGATAAAATACTTTTGATCATTGGGTTTCTAACTTATTTAGTAAATGTTTGAAAAAATTTAAGAATAGTTATTTATGGAATTATATAGTATCAACTATGATTATTTCTATATAATTTTGGATATTAATGTATAATATGAAGGTTTATTAATTTTAGGATTTATCTTAACATATGATAACCATTTTAGTTTTGGTAAATGTTTAAAGACATAACGAATATCTAGTTATCCCTTTAATGGTTATGTGTTCATTAAATTTTGATATTAGTGCTTCAAGCATTAAAAATTAATCCTAAATACACATCATTTGGTGAAAGATAATATATTATGGTGGAATTTGGTTAAATTATGAAGTTATACTAATCATGTAAGTTTATTTCCATATTATATTAGTCTAGATAGTAACATAATTCCTTAAATCTAGCAAAAGAATCTTGAAATAAAAAATTTATCCTAGTTCATTTATTTTTGATGAACTAGTGGTCTTTTCGATTATCACAAATTTATTCTTTTGAGGCCATTAAAATTCCATTGATCATTAATTTTCTTATGATCAATGGCATCAATCACTCTCTATAACCATTTACCCTTTTCCTCTATTCCTACCTATGTTATCCTATTTTGAAACCCAATCATGTGTTATTCCATTTAACCTTTTTACTCCCCTTTCTATATTATTAAGAGGATTTTTTATTAACCATTTTTCAATTCCGTCTTACAAAAAATTCATTTTCATATTTCTATCCTTTTATTACTGAGATAAAGTTTAAATTATGAGTACATGTTTTATTAAAGGGGGTGGGATGATGTAACAACCTGAGATTTTTAAAAGAAGAAAATTTTATTCGATATCATAATGGAAACGAAACACTAATTTTATATTTTGTTACACATAACACTCACTTTAACTTACATTCAACCCTAAGATTTTTTATGTTCAATGGAGTATTCAACACGCAAAATTGAACTTAAACAACCCATGATATATTTCTATTATTACCTTACTGTTAAATTTATAGGTATTGAGTAATATTAAATAATTTTTAAATTATATATATATAATTCTTACTCAATATAAATTATTGATACATTTTTAGTAAATAATCAATCAATTTTTTACTCAAGTGATTTTATACTCCAAAAATATGTTTTCTTCAAAAATTATTTTTATTGATTTTCATAAAAAATTTATTACAAAAACTTTTTAGAACTTTTAGAAAATGTATTTGAAAAAATAAAATTCATTTTCATAATTATAATATCAAAATTTAATTTGGGTTAAATTTTTGGATTTTTCTAAATATATTTATTTTTCAATAAATAGTAAATAATACTAATTTTTGTAAAAAGTATTTTCTTTTCAATAAATAAATTAATTTAAAAGTTCCAATATGTTTTGAATATATTTTTAAGTAACATAAGTATTATTTAGTTATTTTCTATCCAATTAATTACTTTTGAATCAACTTTATATTTTTTTTTATAAGTTTATTTTTGGGTTTAAAAAATGTGGATTTCTAAAAATTGTTTTAAAATGCATAATGTTTCTCATTTTTTATTAATTTAAATAATACCTAATGTGAAATGTTTTTAATGAAATTTATATATTATATATGATTAAATATTTATTTATTTTCATAAAATGATTATTATTAGTAATTGAGTTTATATAGAATCGTATTTTTCTAAAAAAAATACTCTTCTTAAAAACACACTATCTTACCACATTTACGAGGTTAATATTAAATTAAATTTTTTCCACTTGTGAATTAAATTTGGAAAAATTGATTTTGAATGTTTTAATAAGAAAATTTCATAATTTATAATAAAGGAAATAGAATTTTTGACAAAAGTTATTAGTGAAAACATTTAAATTTAATTACAACAACTAAGGTAAAAACAAGTTTACAAAGGGATTAAATTTTAAACTTTAGGGTGAAATGGCCTAGACACTTTTCTAAAACCCATTTTCTAGATATATGTTGAAACTTATAACTATAGGATATATTTTTATTAGTTTTTTGGACACTATTCCATGATAGTGACTCAAATAATAAGTTATGTAAAGAGAAATATTAAACAAATATTTTTTCCCATTTTAATTTCTATAAAGACTTTGGGTGGGGACAAAACAACATATTTTTTATAATATATATACTTTTTAAATAGAAATTATTTTTTATTCATAATAAATTATATTTAATTTTTAGATATGAAATTATTATTTAAAGTACTATAAAATTCCAATGTAGTAATTATTTAGTTAATAACTAACTAAAATAAATGATACTAAAAATATTAAAAGTGAAGTAAATTGAATGAATTATTGTATTATGTTAATTTTGAAGATTAATATGTCATGTTAAAAATTTGTGAACTCAATATATTAAAATTACATCTTTATCTTAATATTTTGATATTTAAATTAAATAAATAATGTTAAAATTGACATTAATGTTATTTTATAGTAAATGATAATTTATTAAATGATTTAAAATTACTAAAAATCATTTATTCTACAAATTGATTATTAAGTTTTAATTAATATCATATATGTTCCATTAATGTATGAATTAATATTTTATAATTAACAAATTGACCACTAAATAGTAAAAACATTGTTGTCATGGTTAGGGTTAAAACAATGTTTTTGCACGTTATATGCATTTTTGTTAAAATTAATTTCCAACACACATGAGATTTTTATTTTATAAATTATATTTAATATTTAAAAAAATATTTCTAATTTTATAATAATTCTCACTTTTATTTAGTCATAATAGATAAATTACTTAGGTTATAATACTCATTACATTAATGAAAACCCAAAATGAAAAAAATAAGGAAACTTAGGAGTTAAGGGAAAACAATTATACAAAATATATATTTATTTTGAATGTTAGAGGTGTTTATAGACCAAATAATACCTATCCTTCATTATTAATAAATTTATAAGTAACATGAGTTGAGTTTTAGCTCCCAAGAGTAAATACATTTGAGTATTTACAAGAATTCCACCCATCCTCAACTATAAAAGGGGACTCTCTCTCCCCACATATCAACACCTGTCAAGAAATCACTATATAGAAGGTAAAATCACGTTCTACCAAAACGTAACATGATGTAAGGGTTTTTACCGTCTCACTTTTATTTTTGTGAGATATATTCCATATTAACCACTTATTATTATTGTGTGGTGTATATATTTACCATGAATATATTTTATGATTAATATAATTAAATTTATAGAGATTTAAATATCCATTTTATGAAAAAAATTACATGGGTTTTATAGTTTCAAAGTTACCAAAGCGGTAAGGTATATGAGTCACAATCTTCCTTCTTTGAGATGTTTGTTATGTTATAAACTTTTATTTATTAATGAGGTATATATACTTCACCTTTAACATGTTATATCATGAATCTAATTATTTTAATGATATTATAATTTTAATTTAATTTTATTCTCTCATGGGGATTATGATTCAATGTTAACAAAGTGATAAGAGTTTCAGGTTATAATCTCATTATTTATTGGGATTGTTTGTGATTAATTATCAAATTTTGAAATCCTATAATCTAACTCAAAATAATTATCTTAAATTTTATTAAGATATATTTATGTTATTAGAATAAATTTTTCCCTTAATTTTACTCTCTTTATGTACTCAAGATTTCAAAATAATATTTTTATGAAAAATCATCTTTTTAAATGAAAACTCTTTTTCTTCAAAAAATATGTTTTATAAAAAAATTCAAAATATGTTTCTAAATGATATTTTAAACTCATTTTCAATGAAAATTATTTAAAAAATTAGGTTTAAAAACTATTTTTAAATAAATTTTAAATCTTCCTTTATAAGTTTTCAAAAAAAATCAAAGAAAGGGATTTTCAAACTATTTTTTGTTAGAAAAAGTTTTTTTTAAAAGAAAAATGATATTTTCATCAAAAATGTTTTTAATTATTTATTAAAGTTATTTTTATTCATCAATGTCAACAAACCTTGTTGTTTCTTATTCTCTATCAGTGTGATATTTTGTATTAATACCATTCTCATTCTTTCTCTGGATGGATAATTATTGGTTTAAAGAGGTGGTTATAGAACCCATTTCTTTTCCATGGGTTAATCATGTTTCAAAGTGATTGTTATGGATCCAATATTATTTTCAATAGTTAATATTGTTTCTAATTTTTTGATATGAAACCCATTTTTTCCATGGTTTAATTAGATTATTATGGAATAATGATTGTTTATATGAGTTTTATGATGAAGTGAAACCTTTATGTACTTTATTCATGTTGTGGTTTTGGGAAATTATACATGAAAAATGGGGTGGAATAGATAGTGCCAGGTAAGCTTAGCTTAACATGGGGTGGTCCAGATAGAGCCAGGTAATCCCATTATAGCTTAATATGTGATGTCCCAGATAGATTCGGGTAAATCCATTATAGAACAAATAATGGGTGTGATAAAATAGTGCTCTAATGCATTGGGTAAATAGTGATTAAATTTACTAAAAAATATTTTTATTACTTGTTATGGGTTTATAATATTTCTCATGATCGAGATTGATATCACATAGATGATGATTATTTATTATTATTAATCTTTAATTTACCATGTTTCTATATTTTATGATCCCTATGTTGATGGTTATAATTCCTTTTACGATTATCTCATTCCTTTTTATTATGTCGGGATACCCCTATGCACTTGTTATGCTCATTGATTACATTAAATTATTAATTCCAATGTTTACCCTTACTAATTATTTGATATCACCCTTCTTATGTTTCCTTTTCTGAAGGATTTAAAAAATTCTGCTAAATGAGTTATGTCTATAAGTGATTTAATATGGATTATTATGATGTATTAATGTGAAAAATAAATAGTGGGTTACATGGGATAAATTCTCATCTAATATATTGTGAATTTTTTATGTAGGATTTTTTCTTATTCTCTAAAACTATAAACCTAAAAGGTCCTTGAGGTTGTAAGTGATCCAATATTTCCTTTTGTTTTTTCAAGGTTAAAATGAAAAAATTGGGTCACAATTATCATCATAAAATCCTAAAATTTAATGTTTATATATTCAGTATTGATTCATGGAGTATAGGTTCAGGGATGTTATATTTAAACCTCATCAGGTATAGGTTTGTAGGATCCTTTCTACTCAAAGTATGTGAAAAAAAATCACCACCCCAAGATGGTATTGTATTGAACAATAATAATCCTTCATTTTCTCTAAAAACTTTCATTGGATCATATTGATCACCTTTTATGTAATTATATACTTGAGGATTTTATAATCTATATGTATGAAATAATTCTCAAATTAGTTATAATTTATCCAAATCTGCAATGGTAAGGTTGCTATATAAAATTATAGATCATGCATTGGATTATACATATATATAATTAATTATTAATAAGAATAGGCTATCACTTTTTTATCTTGCATAATTACACAACCCAAGGATTTGTTGGATGCACCATTATAGATAATAAACCCTTCCCTATTGGTGGGTAATTTGATCATAGGTGCATTGATTTTCCTCCTATTTAACTCTATAAATCTCTCCTCATATTCATCATTCTAAAAAAACTTTACTCCCTTCCAATTTATCATGGTTATTGGTATTCATAATCATGAGAATTTTATCAAAAATCAATAATAGTACCTAGTTAATCCAATGAAACTATAGATCTCCATCACATATATTGGTTTGGGTCATTCTTAAATTTAATTTATTTTTAAAGGATCCATAAAAATGTATTTTTTGGTGATAACATTCCCTAATAATGTTAATTTATCCATAAAAACTCACATTCACTATACATTCCATATAACTGTTTTACAAGTTTTTTATTATACAATTGAAATGTGCCTCATGTTCCTCCATAATTTTTGGGAATATAATAATATCATTTATAAATGCTATAAAACTTTGAGTTAATCTATAATGAAACTATTGATTATATCTATAAATATACTTTGATAATTTGTGATTCCAAATGGTATCACTATGAACTCATAGTTCCTATACCTTATATGAAATGTAGCCTTGGGGATATCCTCCCTTTTCACCTTTATATGATAATATCTTTACCAAATATCCACCCTAGAGAAGTACAAGTCTCCAAAATGATAATCAAACATTTTATCAATCTATGAAAGAGGATATTTTTTCTTTATTTTGATCTTGTTAAGATTATGAAAATCAATGTAGAGGCACATTCACATATAATTATTCTTAGTTAAAAGAATTGGTTCACCCCATAGTGAGTCACATGGATGTATAAACCAATTATATACTTTATCTTATAGTTTATTCATTATCTATTTAATATAAAACATGGTAATTATATACATATTTTTGGATATTGATAATTATTTGAGTATATGTTAGTTTAAGAACTCAATATCTTTATTATGAGGAAGACCAGTTAATTCATTGAGTAACATGTCGGTGTATTCCCACATAATGGCCATGTCATGAATGATGATATTTTCCTTAGTCTAAATCATTTTATCAATATAATTTTCCCATAAAGAGATAATATATATGATTGAGATGATGATTCCAAATGATATTCATTCTCTACCTTTCACTTTTATATAATCATAGGGCAATTAAAAATATTAAGGGTGATTTAATTTTCTACTCAATTTTTGTTGTCTCTATATAATGAAATTTAATCCATACCTAGAATAGTATTGTATTCTACTAAATGGAGTATCACAAGGTTCACTGGGAAATTCACCCAAACAATATGGGTAGGGAAGAAGTTATATAATTTGGGGGCACTAATTTCCCAATTTTTCATTACCACTAGTAGCTCTACCACCATGTTTTGAGGAGGCTATTGAATAGTTCTACAAAACATGTGATATGTGAACAACTAATTAATACAATATCCACATATGAAGTTAAAATTTCATGAATTGATGATAAACCTACCTTTCACTATTTGATTCTAGTTTTAATCATTTACTTCATTAAAAATAGTGTTGGTAATGGGAATATTTAATCTATTAAGAAAATTAATGGAAACTAGGAACTTAGAAGGTATAACATATAAGTTACATTCATTCCTTAACATATGAATGTCTAGTTTTCAATATATGTTATCTATGGCACAATTTATAATATAAAATTTAAAATAAATTTTTTTTTCCATTAAAAATGGTTTATAATGATCTTATGTTTTTACTAAAGTATATACCCAGTGAGTATCAAACTAGGTGTACAAAAATTAACCTTTTTAGTTCACTATTTGATGATATATTTATTACCCAATTCACCCTTTTCGGGTTTATTACCCCTAGGTACAACTATATCAGACCACATTCACTTGTAATATCTTGAAAGGGATTTTGTTTCCTGGAAACCACATAATCTATACATTACTAAAATTTAGGGAATCTTTACTATGTTTAGTTTAATACCTGTGGATTTTACTAAGAATTTCTAATCCTAATCCCTAATAATTAATTATACCTTACGCCTGATAAAAAAATGACAACCCATATATTTTATATAACTTTTTATTATTTATTATATATAGATACATATAATACAATCCAAGAATATTTAGAGGCATGGTGTCTTTTTTAGATTTAATACATAGAACAATAACATTAAATATGGATACAAATAATTTATTTAGAAACCCAAATAATTCTCTTAATATTCTATTTATCTTATAAAACTACATAGGATAATGTGGGGACATACATAACAAATATGTGAGCTATAAACCCAAACAAATGAATAATCAGATCATTACATGATGAAAGTAACAAAAGTGATCCAAGAGGCGTATCAAGGTGAAAAAAAATGGTTAAGAATCCAAATCATGAACATTGAACCATGATATAAGATGATATCTTCAGTGAAACTTATCAATATGGAAACAACATAAAACATGAAATCATAAGAATGTATCTGGTACAACTACCTATACATCATAACCTATATTTATTAGAATAACTTCCTATAAACCATAAATGGTATCTCATGAGATAAAAACATTTCCCAATTATTTCGGATGTAAAGGCTTTCATGCCCCTTATGATTGATTATGGGTGGTTTGAATGTTTTAAAATCACTCATGTAGGGTCCATCATTTCCAAATGGATTCAAACAGGTTGTTCGTGGAGCCAGAAACAACCAATGGTTCTTATATACATAAAGACTCATGGACCTTCTTTCCAAAGGCAGATTTTTCTAGAGAAATTGACCAACAGCACTTAAGAACTCACATTAGTCAAGAGGATGGGAGGTCAGGATCATATCGCCCTTTCTGGGGGAATTATTAAATACTTCAGGACTCTCTTATATATTTTATTTAATACATTTCATGAATCCTTTTTTTCATTCCAAAGTATTACATAGGTCACCCTTTAACTAATAATCAATTATTAACTGGCATGAAATTGGAATCATTTTAATGTATATGAGTTTCTCCATCAATTGAGGTATATATTTGTATATAAGGTTCTCTATAAATGGTACCTTTGGACCATAGATCGTTGTGTTGTTTATTATTATGATGTTGGTTTTAACCCAAAAAGTGGGGTTCCTTGGGGTTCATCATCATCCAGGGAGACATAAGTTGTTTTAATGTCAGGATCAGACCCATGATATGGGCTTCCTATATATCCTTGTGAAAATAATCAGAACCCACATAATTATATGCCACTTAATAAGACACATCATACCTTTTAAAGTCATTTGATAAGGACCAAACCATGCATTTGAATTCCATACGGAAAGGACACCCAAGAAAAAGGTGTCTATCCAAATTATGGTCTGGGACTTATATCAATGTGGCCCAAAGGACCTGGAAGGGATGTCTTTTCCTAGGTTGGGATATGATCCCATTGGGAATATGGCCTAATAAGGATGGTAATTAAAGGGTATCATAAGAAATATAGCCCTCTAAGTTGGATGCGACCTTACTAGGAATATGGACTATAGAATATTAGGGTGCATTCGTGGTGTTGGGTTTGGATTTCAGGGAGGCATCCTTTGTATCCTGGTTGATTGGGAATCAAAGCCCACATAGTTTGGAAATTTGGTTGGGGATTACACCTATGGAGTAAACCCATTTTCATGTATATGGTTGGGTATTTTACCTAATTAGGAGGCCCATTTTCTTGGATATGGTTGGGGATTATACTTAAGGAGGATTCCCATTTTCCTAGATATGATTGGGTCTTATACTTAAGGAGGAGGCCCATTTTCTTGGATATAGTGGGGGATTATACCTAAGTAGGGGGGATTTTATTGGATATGGTTGGGGATTATGCCTAATGAGGAGGCTCATATCCTGGGATATGGTTGGGAATTATACCTAAAGAGGACACCCATTTTCTTTGATATGGTTGTAGATTATACCTAAGGAGGAGTTCCATTCCCTTGGATATAGTTGGGGATTGTACCAAAAGAGGAGGCCCATTTTCTTGGATATGGTTGGGGACTATACCTAAGTAGGAGGCCCATGTTATTATTATTGTGTGGTCGTCATGATCATTACTCACCACTAAACCTATGTGAGTCATGCTCAATGTGATAAGTAAGAGGAATTAGTAGATCTGGAAACCACTAAAACTCACTTGTCTAATGATGGATAAGACCTAGTATCAAAGCAATATGGAATTAGATAGAGGTATGGTTTTCTTATCTTCTCTTTTTTTCATATCCTAGGCCCAAAGGGATAGATAAAGGTCATTTAGGTGATAGTTTATTATTTTCTTTTGGTAACCAAGATAGTCACATTGACTCCTGGTTATGACCTGATAGGCGAAGAGGAGAAAGAATGAAACCTATAGAAAGAAAAACTAGGGGCTTACTCTAGGGGGAATTTCCTTCTCCCAATTTCATAGAGAATGAGATAAGGATCCAACACTAACCCTCATAGAAGAGAAAGGCTATTGGTTCCCCTCAATCCTTGAAATGGGGTGGTTCGCATGATTACCTTCATGGTTGGGACACTAGTTACCACAAGAATGTATGCTTGAGAGTGTTTTGAGGATCCCCCTTTTTAAGAAGGTTATCCATAGGACCCCACTTACCATGAGTATGTATGATTGATAAGATATTCCAATGTTCCCAGTGATTTGATCATATAAATCTAGTGGTTTTGGGATGGGACTTGGCCTAACACCATTAGAGTTGTTTGCGGAGGTTCCTAAGTGGGGGAGAATGGCACGCCAGAGGGAAGCAATGTGATCATAAAATCTATACATCCTAGGATTCCCTATTTTTAATAGTGTGTTTCTATGTTGGATAGGGTTCCATCCATGTAGATTTTTTTTATATGGTCATGGGTTCCATCCATGTAGTGTTTTTCTACATGGTCTTGGGTTTTTTCCATGTAGCTCTTTGTTATGTGGGGCTGGGTTCTTCCCATATAGTGATTCGCTACACAATGTTGGGATCTTCCTGTATAGTTCTTTGTAATGTGGGATCGAGTTACTCCCACAAAGTGATTTTATATGATGGGAAGGGATACCTTCATTCATCTTTTTAATATGTAGGGTGATGGACCATAAAAAATCCATTCAATTTTTCTCTATAAAATTTCATCCCTAAAGGATTTTTTTATTTACAGATGGTCTAAGTGAGTTCCCTTTTCTTACTTAATGTTATGTGGTGGGATTACCTTCTAAAAATGGATTGATCTTACACTTTATTATAATTTTTTATCCTCTATATGTATACAAGTCCCATTATTTATCTTCTACTCTCCCAAAGGGATTTTATAGAGCAGTAGAGAAACTAACTACTAATATGGATGGTTTCCCATGGTGGGCTATGGGGATTTCATTTGAAGGAGCTGGATCAGGATGTCTAAGCCTGTAAATAATTTTGTTTGCAGGGGAAAAAATATTGTTAATACCCACAAGAAAAATCTTCATTTTTGGGGGATGGAAAACAATTTCCCCTCTCAAAAATGACTTTTTCATTTGTGGGGGATGGAGAACATATTCCATTCTAGAGAATGAAGTCATGTCCCACAAATATTTTCATTTGTGGGATTCCATACGAAGTCTCAGTCCACATAGTGAGTTTTCCTATGAGAACCCTGGCCCTCCTTTGCAGCTTGGATTCCTTAAAATTTTTTCTTTAAACATTTATTTGGGTTTATTTTATACCCTTAAAATTTTTATGGAATCATTATATCCTTGAATACGGTGTTCTTATGACCCAAAAAATTCCCCCCATTAGAATTTTATCTGATCAGGATGAAAAGGAGGTGATTCCTATGAAGAAATTGGTTCTATTTTGAACCAATTCACGGTTTTTATATATACCCATAGAGGGGATCATGCCTATAAAAAGGGGGAGTAACTCATTTTTATTTTATCGATTCTCTCTACAAATTGATCACTCCATGAACTATCGATCACTTGATGCTCCCCTTATAGCATTCTCCTTTGTGGATGAACTTCTCATGAACTCAAAAAATCACCTATGAATGGTTTGTCTAAAAAATTCATAGTGATATAGGAGTTTGCATGGAGACTTTATGGTTTGCAGATAGATCGCTTTGTAGAATAATCACATTGTGGAATGAATGCCTCACAGACTGAATGCCTCATGGACTTAACTCCTCACAAACTAAATGTCTCATAGATCGAGAACCTCACAAATTGTAAATAATCTATGCGGTTTGATATGATTTTTCATGTTTTAATGAATATCACATGTTTTTGGTGATTTTACCATGTGGATAAAATATATCTTGACAAAAAAATCTAGATTCCACTTTCATGACTATGATTAAGATATGAAATTCTATTTCTGAGAACAATGAAAATGATCTTTTACATCACATAATTCCTCAAGACCATGTTATGAAAATATTACTTTAACAAAATTTTATAACTTACCCATTGTTTAATATATTACTTCAATACAACATTGGACTTTAAGAAGATTCTCCCATTCCACCAACTAATCATAATTCTCCAACATCTTAGCTTGAGGTGTCCTCAGGCCTCATTCAAGTGAACATATCTTCTATGGGACACATTATTTCTTAGTCGATCAAAGAGGAGTTCTTCATCATAAATGGATCCTCTTGAAAATAGAGTAACCAAAATAATCATGACATATCCTTGCAATTTTTCATTCAAGATTATCCATCCATTTTGAACCTCTCTCAACGTGATCCCAAGGGAGGGTTGAGCTCTAAGTGGGGGTTGTGGTATGAAGGTAGTTTTTCATACAAATGGGATTGGGAATTCTAGGAACATCATAATTGTATGGAATTTCCACTATATTTGGAGATTTTTAGTTTATACTAGGTAGTATGGATTTCTCAGTTTATAGTATACTCACCAACTGAGATGTTACCTGAACTGATCAGACATTGGTGTTTGAGTTCCAACACTTTCCACTTATCACATGGTGAAGTTAGGATCATCTTGTGGGATATTTACTAATTAAGAGGAATTTATATACTTGGAAATATTTATGATTAATTTCTTCATGTATCCAACACTTGGTAAGATACTAAACAGGTTCCTTTATTGGAAATAGACCTATTGGTCACAGTAGAGAAATCACTGGGTTAGCCCCTTCATTCTCTCTCACTTATTCCACTTAGTGATTAGAAAAATCTATTTTTTCAAGATAGTAGTCCAAGGCTGAAGGTTTAATGTACCAAGAATCATCCAACTTGATGATATAAAGGTGTTCCTAGTTCTTACTAGGCCACTCTGAAGGAGGTCCAACATACCACATGGGGTAACCAGATCCAGATATATTTATCTCCATAATTTAGGTTATCAGGATTCTTTTCCTTGTTCCTGAGGAGATTAATCTTACCATCACATAATTCTTATGCTGGTGTCAGAGTTAGCACCTTAATCATGGTAGCCACAATAGAAAAGGGACAACCCTGCAACCTAGATGTTCCCATTCTTGATCTTATTTACAAGTTATTAGGCCATATTCAGGAGAGAAAATCCTTGCATCACCTTTGAGAATTGTTCCAGTTCTTACATGGTTAGAAGGTGAAACACTTCCAAAGATAAAATTATCAATATACCAAAATAATCCATCATTCCACCTTTCACCCTTATCATATCAACATTATTTTCTTTCACCCAGCATATCTAAACATCAACAATGTTGTCTAGTTGTTAAATGATCTCCCATAATTTACTTTTATTCTTTATCTAATACCTTCTATAGTGGTGGTAGATAACGGAAAAGTACATCATAGTAATTCTATTATATCATCTCATTGTGTGGTGGAATTATAGCTAATCAATTAGATAAAGTGATGATCTGTGAACCATATTCTCCCAATATATTTTCATAAAATTTTGGATTTTTTCAACATGTTTCATCTTCACATATTACTAAGATTAAAAAGGAATCACACCCAATCATCCTTTATCAACTATGGATAATGATGATTCATGAAGACCCTAGCATAGAAATTTATCTACCTCCCATAAAATCTTCGACAAACTTATCATGGGGTTATGCTATAACGTGGGTGAAATACTATCCTAATGGAATATTGGGGAATCCAATATGATAGGTTCATAAACTATCATCTTCTCTAAACCCCTTTCCTAACACACATATCTCACCAATTTATAAGGGATAAACACCTTCTTCTAGAAGTTCCAAGCATTTTAGGGGAGCTTCATCCTCAATCTCCATCTTCATTTAAAGCGATGAAGATCTAACATTTTTAGCTTGTACTGCTGGTAAACCTATTGATTTTGGTCCCAGTGGAACAACATTGGGTACTTTACCAATTGATGCCACACCTATCAACCTATATTCTGTAATTAAATTTAATGTCGATATGGAGGAATTTCCAACTTAGATATCACATTTTGGGGTGGGTGCATACCTAGTGAGGGAAATTCTAGATTATATACCTATGGTAGTGCATAAACAAGGTTTGGATCCTAGTGCTTCCATTAAAGATAAGGTTGTTCAAAAATGGAATTGGCACTAAATTTATACTATTGTAATGGAGACTCTTTTGGAGAAGATTGTTTATTAGGTAGATAACATTTGTCAACTATTCCTTGGTTTAGATGTTGGCGTGTTTGATTATTAGCACTTGCATGTCCTTATCCATCAAGTTCTCATATATTGAGAGGATTTGGTCACCCATTAATATTATTTAATCCAATTTATTCCTTCTAATCATTAAGAAAAAGATTTAAAGGATTTTGTTACTGAAATACATCACATAGTTGCTGAAGAGTCATGATTTTATGATCAGATGGTTTCATAGACTATGGATCTATAACAATGAGAAGCTCACGTAGCTAGGATAAATGAAAATTTTTCATAAAAATACTATATTAGAATCCATAAAAAATATATAAAGCATTTAATTAAACAAATACGCCTGTTAGATGAATCTTCAGTGGGTAAAAGAACTCATCTTGAGAAGTCCCTTGATGGATCACGTCAAACATTATCGGATATACTGAATAAAGTAATTCAATCCTTACTATAATCATTTCATATATTTATCATTGTCCATAAATGACATGGAGAGACTCTAGGATGTGTATGATACTCCTTCATTCCTATTCACTAGATAAATGAAAACTTGTTTGTCATCCAGTTCTTATCCTTTATTTTATTCTTTAGAGGAAATCAATCATAACACATCATGTTTTGAAAGATAATCTCTCATATAACCATAATGGTTTTGTCACTGGATAAAAATCTCAATTGTGACTAGTATAACCAAGATTAAACAAACTCTTATAGATCATTTCTCATGCATGGGTAAATGTTTGATTACCATTACCTTAATACAAGAGTTGTATCTCTTTTGGATGAAATATCATGTAATGATTCCTGAGCCAGGGGACTCAGTGAGAATAGTTTGATTATTTATAAGGTTGTATGGAAAACCCTATAAACTTTCTACCTTTTTTGATACCACCCAAATATTTTCCTAATTCTTCTCTAGCACAGACTTAGTACACATGACTTGAATTTTCTTAGGATTCCCTTTGCATGTTTTCTACCTAAAAAGTTTTGTGTCTATTTTTTTATTTTAATTGCTCAATTTTTTTCTAAACCATGTAAAGTGAATTCCTAGTGAGCTGAAACTAGACATTTCCCCAAGGTTCTGTTTGTAGGTTTTCATCCTGGTGAGTATTATGCCTCCTTTTGTAGGAATTTTAGAGTCTTGAAATCCTGAATAATGAAATTGATATTTTAGGTTGAACAACTTTAATTATGAGTTATATAATGATAATCATAATCAAGTTCAACTAGTTCAGGATGTCCCAATACTTGTTATACATATGAAAGAGGATTTTTGAGTCATGACTTCATGATTTATGGATATGAAGCATGATGTGGGACAAGTATGTGAGGATTAATAATAGATCGTGTTTGAAAGGAAATTTCTAGTGTGATGTTGTTAAGGATTATGAAGATATAAGAGGTATCTCCTGGGTATAAACTTACCTCTAGTTAATAGACCCCCTTTTTTGGGAAATTTATGCAAAGACAATAGGGTTTTATCAATTAATAGTCAAACAAAGGTTTCCTTAGGACACTAACCATCCATTTCTGATATCTAGGTAGTTTTTGATGATAATGAAATGAAGGGTGGTTTATCAAGGGAAAAATATAATAATGAAAAGGGAATTTTTATTAGCACTGTCCATGAAAAGTGGAAACCACTCCTCTGTGAATTTATCTTGTGTAATGGAGGGTTGAAGTATAGTGAAATTTAAGTTCGTATGACTAAGACATGGGCCACTTATTTTAAAATCTTATGGAAAAGACATAATATTTAGTTTAACATCTTATGGTAAAGATTTTGGAGGTTATAATTTTAAGGTTTTTTATCTCTGACTAGCTGGTTAGTATTTGACCATTCCATGGTGATTTGATTGAGAATGTTCTATCATTTTAAAGCATATAGGGGAAAGGTTGTAAGTGGAATTCAGGGGTGCTTTCAAATCTTAGGAGTGGCAAGGTATGAAAACATAATTAGGGTGTATGGATATAGAAGAGGTCTCTCCTATGAATGAATCTTATATTGGTTGATAGACCTTTTTTGTGGGAGATTTACACCAAGATAACTAGGGTGTATCATGCATTGTCAAACAAAGGTGTCCTCAGGACACTGACCTTCTATTTTTGATGGATAGAGAAATATTATAAAGATTTAGACTTCGCCAGACATAGATTTTGGTTTGTGTAAGGAAATTTCATTAATATAAAATGAGTATCTCATATAAAAATTACCTAAGAACTTGTATAAATACTTTTCTCATGTAGATTTGTCTCATACATAGGATATTTGAAATTTCCTTTTTGTTTGTTATGGATGGGCCCAATAATTAATGTCTAGGAATAACTATTTATCTAATTAAAGCGATAATCAATCCATACATAGTTCTAAAAAGGACTCCCACACATTGATCTATCTTATTGTGCGTATATGGATCATTTTTTAAATATGGACTCACAAACAATTTGAGAACCCATATTAGACCCTCCTATGTAGATCAGGCTCACACATAGGAGAGTGGAGGAATTTTTATGGTTATGGATGGGATAGGATATAGGATCTCTACATATCTACATATCTCATCAAAGAGATAATCAAACCATATATAGTTCTTGTATAAAATTTCCTTGTGAAGGTCTGACCCATACATAAGGAAGAGGGAACATTTTTATTCTATATTTGGACCTAGAATTAGAGATTTGAGCATCACTATATATCCTATGATAACATGAATCAATCCATACATAGTTTTATAATTTACATCTCATGAGAGACTTCAATATTTCATTTTAACATCTTGTGGTAAGTACGTTTGGTGTCCCTTTTAAGGTCTTGGTACCAAGACCATGGTAACCCTGACATGAACTGATATTCCTTGATTTTATGAGAAATATATTACCAAAGTTATTAATCTCATGTGATCTAATCTCAGTGTTAGAAACAAGGAGTATAAATTTTTTGGTTCATCACAAAAAGGTGATAAAAATAGAGGAAAGGAGAATTTTGATTTTGGAGTGCCTAAACAAGGATGTGGGATCCAGGTATCGCTACATATCTCATAAGTGTGAGAATAAATCAATATGTAATTATAAAAACCATGCAGTTTAATTTCATGCCATGGGGAAATAAACCATGAAATTTAACATAATGTGGCAAGGAAGAGGGACACTCAACATGAAATAAATAAAAACATTGGGGTTAGACCCAAGAATAGAGATTTGGGTGACACTTCATATCATTTGATGATAGGAATAAATCCACACATAGTTCCTGATAAATCATGTTGTTTAATTTCATGCAGCATGGACATAGGCCACCTGACGTGAAACAAAAAAAATCATGAATCACCATAATTCTATTTAGGAATTCAGGGAATTTCCTTGTTAATAGCATCGCTTTTCCGTGACATGAGACTTCTTGAGTTGGTTTCCTAGGGCATCATATGCTTAGTACATAGGGTAATACTACATTTTAATATCATGTGATAAAGACTTTGTCGTATATTTTAATGCCATGTGATTAGGAATATATGGGGTATTGTAGTATTAGGTCAAGAATCTAGGACCATATGTCATGGAAATAATTAGTAATGAAGGAATCATTGGCACAAAATGTTTCGACATGCCTTGAATTTAAAGAGGGAAAATATAAACCATTATTTTAGGGTTATCAGGTCTGGAGAAATTATATGGGAAAAATTACTTTAGGGATTATGGAGATAGAATAAGACTCTATTGAGAACTAATTTTCCTTTTTTTGATAGGGCCTATTTGTGGGTGATTTATGCAAAGTCAAATGGGGTGTATCAATGAATTTAAAGAAAAAGGTGTCCCCAACAAACTGAACTTCCATTTATTATTTCTAGATAAATATTTTCAAGACCTAAAATTTCATAAGACATGGATTATGATAAGTGGAAGGAAGGTGATTGAGTATGTAAGAAGAATTCATACTACTATTGTCCATGGAGTGTGGATTTACCTATATAGATATGACTCTTGTGTAGGGAATGGGATGTTTTTGTTAAAAGGATGTGGCTAGGATAAGATAAAGGATCTAGAAATCACTATTTCTCCTGGGTGGACAAGAATTAAGCCACATGTAGTCCTAAATCCTGACATGGTAGGCGACTAATTCTTGAAATAGGGGTGTCCTCTCTAGTGAGGACATTAAGGCATCTCGCGGCTATCATGATGCATCCCATATTTTTAAGATGGGATAAGGATACCATTTATCATCATTTTATAACAAAAATTTTATTTATTCCTCTCATACTTGGTTTCAGGAGGTATCTTAGGTTTTCTATAGGGTGATGCTATATTTTTTTCGTTGTATATCTTTGAACCTTATGGGGTGAAAATGTCATAAAGTGTCTTGTGTGCCTAAAAAGTTATGAATTGACGCAATAGAAGTTATAGGGGACCCTTTACCAAAAAAATTCTAAATACATATTGAAAAGGCTCCACTATCATGATTTCTAAGGGAATGGACTTCATGACGATTTGAAGGTGGGGCTACGCCTGAGATAAGGGACCTGGGAATCACTATGTATCCCATAAATATGGGAATCAAATCATACATATTTCTAAAATGGGTAAATATATATATAGTTATGACCCATATGAAAAGTGGGGAATTGTTACCATTTATTTTTGTAGCTAGAAAAAGGATTAGAGATATAGGTGTCACTATGTATCCTTTGATAATAAGAATCAAGACACGTGTAGTTAATGAAAAACATTCCCTATACTGATCTAACTCATGTGCAGAGAGGGGGAATTTTAAATAGAACAAACCTGTAAATGAAAGGACCCATGTTGGAATTCCCTGAATTGATTCTGTTTGTATGTAGGGGAGATAAAAGTTTCCATATTTTGTGTTTGGTCCCAGGACATAGGGTCTGTGTGTCATTAAGTATCCCATTAGAATGAGAAACAATCCACATGTAGTTCTAAAAGGTTCCCTATGTAGGTCTAACCCATACACGGGAGGGGGAATTTTTTTGTGTTTCGGATGGATATGAGATTGGAGATCTGGGCTTCACTAAATATCATGTGATAATAGGAATCAAGCCACATGTAGTTATACAAGGGGGTTTAGTAGGAGAACAAAACCCAAGGTTGTGATCCATTCAAGTATAGATGTGCATGTTGTGCAGTTGTACATTGTGTAATAAAGATGAGGACCCTTTAGTTTAAAATATTGTGGATAGAACATGGTTTCATATAATTTTAAGTTATATGATAAGGACTTATAGTTATAGTAATGATGATTTTATGAACTAAAAAGAAACAAAACCCCACTAAAATTGTGGTCTGGATGTAAAAGGTTGAAGAAAACCAATCTTATGAATGGGGGGAAATTTTCATTCAGGCCGAATGTAAGAGGATTAGGTGTCACTATATATCCTATAATGATAAGAATAAATCCATACATAGTTCTTAAGGATGTTTACCATATAGTTAAACATCATGTAGAGAGGACCTAGATGTTATGTTGTTTAAAGCCATACAACGAGGACACCAATGTTAGGAAGTTTATCATCTTACAACATGGATGACATGTCATGATTTTAAAGTTCCTAGTGAAAAAGACTGGATACACAGTTTAATGTCATCCAATGAAGATGAAGGGAATTATATAGTTTAAATTCATATGGTGGATCAAGAGAATAATCCATGAAAGCATAAAATAGGAATAAGACGTGGAATTTTGGCAATAACGTAACTGTATAAAATGAATTACATACTAGTGAAGTCTAAATAACAAGGTCATATTAGTGGAATGGGTTTACTCTCCAAACTATCTTGGTATTCATCATTCACTCCCATTTCCATCATAGTAGTAAAGGTTCACTCCCAAGACCATCTTAGCATACAAAGTCCTTTATTGAATCGAGTTCACTCCCCATTCCATCCATTTTTATCTCATGAGATGAAAATATTTAACCAATGCTTTAGAGGGAGATATAGGTCCCACCTATCTCATAATGAAATCATACAGACATGTCCATGGGATAATAAAAAATTATATCATAACCCATGAAATGAAATGGGTATCATAAACATGTCATCATATCAAAACCTATAGAAAAGTGACAAGTTTGATAATAATTTCATCAATGAATAACCCATGAAAATAATGGGTTTTCATAAGAATATAAACCATGAAATATAAATGGTCTTCATAAACATATAAACCATAAAATATAAACATGTTTCATAAACATATAACCCATGAAAGAGAAATGGATTTCATAAACATCGTTTCATCAAAATAGAAAACATTTAGAGAAATAATATGAATTTAAACCTTGGATAATATCCCCATTAATTAATGAGTAACACCAATGTATTTAATCTTATATGGAACATAATTTGGAGAAATATTTTAAATCATATTTCTTGAGGAAAATATCTTTTCTTCTTTAAAAAAATGCTTTTTTAATAATTTTGAAAATACTTTTCTTTCAAAAAAAAATTAAAACATTATAAAAGAATATTTGAAAACCAAAAAAAATAAATAATTTTACTTGAAATTTATTCTAAAATATTATTTAAAAACATTTTAAAAACATTTTTAGAAAACATTTCTTTGAATGAACACAGATTCCCGACCGAAGAGAGAAATAAGGTCAGATTTTATTAAAAATATTTTCTTAATTATATTAAGCACCAAAGAGTAGGAAAATGGTACCAATACATGAATATATAATTAAAAACAATATGATGATAAAATAATGATAATTATTTATATATGTATCATAATATTTTATCAATTCAAGCATAATTGTAAACAATCCTGATAAACGATGAGATTGTTGCAATAAACTCTTACCACTTTGGTAACTTTGAATAAAAGTAACCATGAAAGAATAATATTAAATGAAGATTAAAATTTCATTAAAATAAGTATATTCATAATATAACATTTCAAATTTCATTATATACACCTCGTAAAATAATATAGGTGCGTAACAAAACATGTGTCTCAAAGAAGGCAAATTGAGACATAATTACCTGACCGATTTAGTAACTTTTAAACTGTAAAACCCCATGAAATAGATATCATAAAATGGATATATAAATATATATAATTTTAAGTATAATAATATTATAATACATTAATGGTTAGTATATAAACCACACAAAATAAATGAGTGGTGAATTTTTCATGTATCTCATGGATATAAAAAATGATATGAAATTCTTTTACCTTATGTATTGACTCTCATCGTACTCGTTAAAAACTATTATATAATAAATAAAAGTGTATTATACATATATAAGAGAACCAAATTAATATATATATCTCCATATATGATTTAATTATGAATTTATATTACACATTTATTAACAATTTCATGTTAATGTTATGTTTCAGGTAATAACCGCTTTGTTTTTCATACATGTTTTGACTTTTCATTCTTAGTCCTATTACTTAGATCATGATTTCCTTATTTACATAATATAAAATATGATATAAATATCTTATTTATTAGTTGTATATGTATTTATAATAACCTACAAAATATATTAATAGAAAATTAATTACACGGTTCATGGAGACGGTAAGTCATACATACGCATGAATGTTGTTTTCATTTTCTTATTGTATTTTTTAAAGAAAGAAAATTAAATGATATATAAATATATAAATATATTATCATTATATTAGAATTATTATTTAATATATATCACATATTTATATTAAAATCATCCTTTATACATTCCATGTAAAGTCTGAACAAATCACATCACTTTGAGGAAGCGGTAGTCCACATATCCACAAATAAAGTTATCATATTCTCAAAAAATGGAAATTATAAAGATATGTATTTTATAATAATTAAAGAAGCATAAATGAATCATAAATATAGTGTATATAATATAAAAATATTAATTACATCATTATTAACAACCATGAAATATGGTAATGGAAGAATGAATGATATCGGTTCGTGAGGCGGTAGTCTGTCGTACAAACGAATAAATATTACATATCCCATTTGATGGAAGTGTGTGTTAGTGTAGGTATAAACCTTAAAATAACAATATATCAGTATATTTATAATACTTATTTTATTATATAATATTTATATAATAATAATTGAGTGCATGGTGAAAGAAATAATACAAAATTGCTTGGGGAAGGATGTTTACTCTTCTTTAGGTAACTCCTTTTGGTTTGCATCAAAGGGCTTCATTGGTTGGATTTAAACCCAATATGATGTATATAGAATGAATTTAGGGAATTTTTCAGGATATTTAGTCAGGTTTTTTATGATTCAAATGGCTTGAGAGGTGTGAAGAAGTGAGGTGGGTGAGTGCCCTTTTATAGTGGAGGTGGAGTGGCATTCTTATAAATATAAAAGGGAAGTACTATTGAGAGGTATCCCTTACATCATGTTCCAAAAATAATATACCATATTCAATAAAATATATAATATGGTAGATATATGTAACACCCCAGGTAAATAAAGAATATGACATTTTCATATTTATCCATATTTGTGAATAAAATATTAATATGACTTTAAAGGGGACGCTATGCTCGATGGCGTACCCAACACGCAACAACGAGTTTCTTGGGAATCTTACGTTGCACTCTAATAATAAAATAATATTATTTTAAATCATAGTTAACATGTAGCCGTTGTATTGGCGGTAATGGATAGAAATAACTAAAATATGATTATATATGTTTTTAAATGTTTTTACATTTATCCAATAAAGGATAAAGGCATAAAATACGGAAATAATTCAATTTTAGGCGTATATGCCCTAGTTTTCACTAAAGGTTCACTTATCACCTTTTGATGGAGAACCGTCATTAAATATAGTTTTGTTCACTCTTATAAATCCTTTTGGACCAAATAAAACTCTTCTTAAGAATTGGGACATCAAAATTTACTTTGTGTAAATTTTTGGTATCTTTCTGATAAAGTTCATTTTTTAATGAATAGTGTAAAATGTTGTATTTTAATTCGAAACCTCTTTTTAATCTAATTTATTTATATGATTAGATGATATTTTGAATTGTTTTAAAAGTGAAATTATAATATATTTTTACCATGAAATCCAATAGTGGTCGTTGGAATTAATTTCACTTTGAAATCAGACTTAAACTAGTGTCAATCTTTTGATACTTATTGTTTCATAAAAACACGCTATTTGCCATGACAGCGGGAATTAATTATTAAATAAATTAATGTGACTTATATGATTTTAATTTTTTAAAATAGACTTCATTTTTGAATTCATAATATCAAATATAGCTTAGGGTGAATTTTTGGGATTTTTCTGAAAAACTTCAATTTTGGATGAATAGTGAAACCACTAAGTGGTACTTATAAAAACTGATTTTTCCATTTAAATGAAATTTTGCCATCTTTGTGTTTTGAATTTCAAAAATCCGATAAAAATGGTTGTCATTAAGAAGTAAAATGTGGTTCAATGGGATAAAAATAATTTTTTGGTGAATAGTAACTTATTAAGTTTTTAATCGCGATTAGAGGTAATTAGTGTAGTTTAAGGTAAAAATAATGTTTTAATAATATGAAATGAACTTGACACATGTCCTAACCTCATTGGATGTGTCATGGTCGACCAAGACAACCCATGGGTCAACTTGGGGACCCCATGAAACCACTTTGGTTGGAAAATGACATTAATATCTTTTTATTTAAAGTTAAAGTAAAAATGAGACAAACATGAAATATTTTACTAAAACAATTTTTACATGGGGTTAAAAAAATCAGAGTTTTGACTATAAATATTCATTGGAAAGATAAAAATATTTCCTACATAATAGTATTTTTTTATAATTTTTAGACATTAAAAAAATTAAATTATTTATGACATCATGATGATGCAGCGATGACCTCATTATTTAACGATTTAAATAAAATGGAAAGATAATGTAATATCTAAGACCTACACATGTCCAAACCCTATTGGATGAGTGTATTTCGAATCCTTATCACTGTATCCTCGAAACACATCAATGTGGGACCTCTTAAATCCGAATACCATTTTCAAATAAAGTAAAATTTGCTTACTTTCCAAGAGTGCCCCTCCTCTCCTCTTATAAAAGGCCCCCACCTCTACCTCCTTACCCACACTCCCAAAGCCTTTGGCTCGTCCAACCCCTGCCCATTTTGTCTCTAAATTTCCCTCTATTACTCCTTGAAGCCTCACTTTGGGCAGAAGTGTTCCCAAGGAAGCCTTTTAGCTCAAATTAAAGGGAGTTACCCGATTTTAAGGTAATGTCTTCACTTGAGTCCTTTTGTTTTATTTTTCCTCTCCAACCCCCTAAACTCTTTTTATTCATTTCTTTTGTAACAACTCCAGTATCTTCAATATACTAGGATGTTTTTATAATAATTATTCGAGCTACACTTACACACACATACATCTAATGGTTAAAGAACATACTGTTTCCGTGGATGGTGAATTTATGCCTCCCGAAACGATGATTGTTCAACATTATTTTACCACCTTAAAAGGTGGCCATTAAGATGTCACTATATTTATATATGATATATAATATGTTTATGTTTTACTTAAGCTTCTGTATTTTTCTTTTTGGGCATACGTTTATGGTTTCCATTATGGGTAAACGCGATATCTTCATTTAAGGAAGTGCGGACTACCGCCCACTCAAAGTGATGTGATTCGTTAATGCCATATGTGGAATGTATAAAGGATGGATTTAAAGTTATTATATATGATTTTATACTAGAACTATAACATACCTCTATATCATTATTATTCCATTCCATAAAAATATGAAATAGAAATGAAAGTAGCATTCATGCGTACGTACGGCTTACCGTCTCCATGAACGGTGCATTTCATTTCTTACCTCTAAATGATTATGTAATATTATAAATACATGTATATTCTGGATATATATTATATATATGATATCCAAATCATGAATATAATTCTGGATATAATGAACATTTGTGATAAAACACTATTTTATTGAATATTTTATTGATAATAAATGATATAATTTCCTCACATTGTGTTAAATATGTTTATTTATAAAATATTTGGGATTTGATCATTCATTTGAAAATTTGGTGAAAATTCCAGTTTTACCCTTAATAGTGCACTGTATTATTTCGAAGATAAATATTTTTATATTTATTATTAGAATTTGAAATTTTGTAACAGTGTTCCTAACTTAATTATCTACAACTTTTATTCAGGACACTAAAGCTAAAGAGTTAATTTGGTTGTTGAAATTGGGCCATGAAGTCAAAGTTGGGCTGGGCTCGCCAGAATGGAGAAGGTTCTGTATTTGGGCCATATCCTCTACATACGGGCTTGGATTGAGCCCAAATTTTGAGGAAAGCTCGGGGACATGATGTGGCACAAATCATCCTTCTGGAAGGCCGGTCAATGCACGCGTTTTGGAGGTCAAATGGGCGGTGCAAGTTTCATTAAAATATTTGGCCGATATTTTGCATTCACACTTGAAACCACTTTAAACCTAGCCTCCCCTCCACTCTATAAATTAGTGATTTTCTCATTTGGAGAGGCTGGTTCGTGCATTGGGAGATTGGAGGCAGAGGAGAATTGGTTTCAACCAAATTCTCCAACCATTGTAAGAGAGGTAGCTCTTGAAGCAAGGATCCTCTCATCGAAGCCTCCTTCTCTCCTTCATGTTGTAATTGTTTTGTTTGTGTAATAAACTTCTTTGTTCTTCTTTTATTTCTTCTCTTTTCCTCTGTTTTATTTAAATTTATTCTTCTCTTAATCTTCCTCTTGGGGCTGGAATTCTTGAGTAGAAGCGATATTGGGTTATACCCATTATAAACCTTTGCACATGCAAAACGCTTCTACGATGATTACGCCACCCATGGAAGATTAATTTTTAGTGATCGATCTATCTTCTACCCTCTTCATTTAATTATTTTGAATCATTGAGCCTACTGTAATTCACTTAATATGATCCATGAATTATGTTTTTAAATTTTAAGAAACTAAGCAAGCAATTGAACAATTAATACAAAAACACGCGAGGTCGAGATTTTGTGTAAATTGTGAGAGTGCGAGTTTAATCGGTAATACAAGACCACTTGGGATAAATTTGTAGAGTTCAAATATAATCCCTAAACACAACTCATCCTCATTTCTAGAATGGATTTGTGCTCTAATTAACCACTGACCATAAGCTAACCTTAGAACAACAATCAAAGCAGGGTTCTGCGATTGCATGTTCCGAAGCTAGCCTAGGGTTTAAGTAATTCCATCTTTGTGGTTAAGTTAACTCTTGTAGGGTTCGAGGGTTAACAAATTAGAGGATCATAATTAAGTGGATATTCATTTAAATGATAATTATTAATATGTAAATGAAGAGGTAGAGTTAGATCGATTACGCCTTTTAAAATATTTTCTAAAAAAAACATCTTCTTGTTGTGTTATTTTAATCGGAATTCATTTCAAAACTAAAAACAAAAAAAATACAATCTTCTTCCAGAAAACTTCTTCTAGATTCATAAACTATAAACAACCCCCATCCTTTTCTAGTAGTGTTTTTATTCTCTTTTATTTTATTTTTAGAATACCTCTAATAAGATGTTTTAATTCACTTCCTCCTTTGAGAGACGACCTTGGTTAGCCCCCTATGCTACACCAAGTAAACTAAACATTAGCTTCATAGAGTGTTGTGCTTGGAGTTTTATCCAACGTAACTCACTTTTAAAGTTCTTTTGAGAGCGCGTGCGACAACGCTCTTTCAATTTGACCACACGAACAACATGTAATTGTAAGAAGTCCACTTTCGACTTAAGAACCAAATATCGACAAAACAAACATTATTAACTTAAATGATTAAATAATGTTTATAACATTGAAATAAATGATCTTAAAGGAATAATTAACTATAAAAAGGTTCTTAATAAATTTTAAATTAACTCAAGTTTTTTATTCAGGACGTTAAAGAACGATCGAGTCAAGTCGGACCTGAGGTAAGGGATCCTACTCCTCTCTTTCTTTTTAAGTACACTCTTTTATGTCATTCCTTTTAAGCTCATATTTCTTGTGATTGGGATTTTATTTTATATTACTCTTACTGTAATTTTTATGTTCATATGATGAGATACCCTATTCTCTCTCATCAATCCATTTTGGAAGTTTTGAATGGCGCCGTTAGGCTGCCGAATTTTCGTAAGAGATCTAACCTCTCTCTTTCTCTTTAAGTACTCTCCTTTATGTCACTTCTTTTAAGCTCCTCTTTTTTTTATTGGAGATGTTATTTTGTATTCCTCTTGCTGTACATTTTATTTTAATGTGATGAGATACCCTATTTGATCTCATCAATCCATTTTTGGAAGTTTTAAGTGGCGCTGTTAGGCTGCCAAGTTTTCGTAAGAGATTTTACTTCTCACTTTTATTCCTGTTAGATTTATGCTATATTTGCCACAATTTCCTTTGAGTGGTGTATGTACTGACCATTATTTTACTCACTATGTAATATTATTTAATTTATGAGTATTTACATCAATGTTGTATTGTCCTTCTTTCACGGGGCGTATGTTTCGAAAGATACCCATGTCGGTAAGGGAACCTTTCACCATCCTCTTTTTAAAAGACTTCTTTTGTTGTGTATTTTAATTTACATATTGTTATGTTGGGATATGTTCTCATATATCCTTATTGATGTAAATTTTATGTCCAAGTGATGAGATACCCTTTTTTTATGTGACGTTGTTAGGCTGTCAAGGGAACTTCTTCACCCAATTTCGATTTCTTTGGGTTCAACATGTAGTTATTGAATATGTCATACTTTGAATATGTGTGAATGACCTTTGATTATTTTACACTTAATATCCACTTATATTTGGTGTATTCATTTGTCACACATAATTATGTAATTGATTTATCCTTAAACCAAGGATACCGTCTTTGTATGGGACTTCGTATCAATCTCCTTTCATTGAGGCATATTTTGTTTTATACACAACCTTCTTTTATACGGTGTATAAACCCCTTTGACTTTTATGTTTATTCAAAAGGAATCTTTTTTATAAGAAGTGTTTATTAAATGACAAAAGGGAATGTTTTTGTCATACGTATGCGGAGACAACGACTTCTCCGCCGCCGTGACCATTATTTGAGTTTCGGCTTCCTCTACAATCCATACCATCTTTTTTAAAAGAAAAATAAATACCATGTTTTACTTTTCTTTTATTTTGGTATTGAAAATGGTTTTCATGATGTATTTATATCAATTTGTTGTATTGATATCTTGTTATTGAAAGGTGGAAATGTTATGTTTCCTTTATGCATGTTTTATGTGAAAAGATTATGTTATGGTTCTTGGGCATTGTTATGAAGACGGGTGGTTCCGTGATAAACTAAGGGCGGGTGAGCCCGATATAGCTCTCCAATGCATTGGGTAACGCGAAGGAGTGAAACGTTAAGGTTTCTCTGAAGAGATTTAGGGAATATACTGTGATGGGTATTCCAAACATAACCAAGAGGGTTACTCCCTACGTAAGAATGTTATGAATGCCCCAAGTTACCTTTATGTCTTATGATTTCTATGATTTATTCATGGTTTGATGAGGTATGTTAAAGTGCCTAAGTTTTATGGGTAAAGTATGATTTCATTCTTATGTATATATGAACTCATGTTTCCTTTCCATATTTTTATATCCCTTACTGAGCTTTTTTTTATGCTCATCCCAAGTTTTTAAAATCTTTTTCACAGGTCAATGGAATGGTACGTGATGTGATGATAGTGTCAAGGATGTGTCAAGAAAGAATCTAAGTTTTATTTTAAATATGTTTCTGTTGATGGGAAGAATGAATCTTGTCTTTTATGTAACCACTTTGTTTAAATATAGAATTTAATGCAAGTTTTATGATCTAATTCTCTAAAAACTCTAAACCTGAAAAGATCCTCAATTTGTAATCTTGTATTAACTCAATATTAAGTAAGGTTTAAGGCTGGGGCCTTATAGTTGGTATCAAAGGTCGGTTTAGAAAACTTTAGAGGTTAGGGTATTCTTTAAGCATAAGTGGAATTACCATAATGGTTAGGATTTCAGAAAGAGTCCTAGTTTTAGATAAAGTGAATGAGTAAGTATATCTTAGTGTTTATCTTCCTCATTAGTACATGATGTTTTTTTGATATACTCACACTGACCTTTTTGGTTTTAGTAAATGGCTGGATCTAGTAGGCACCAAAGTAACAGTGGATGTGAAGGAAACTGTGACAGTTTTTTGAGCAAGCAACTGAATGATATGGGAGCTGCAATGAGAACTCTTGTGATTATCCTCAACCAACTATCTAGAGTCATGATTGACCACCTAAACCTTGGTGACTTCTCTAAGGCATCATATATGCGAGAAACAAATCCCTACGGAAGTACATGTAATAATCATAAAGGTAAGTGTGTTCAAAAACCTATGTGTCAAAGATGTGGAAAGAAACACCTAGGAAAATGTTTCAAAGGGACAGAAATATGCTATAGATGTGGAAATGACGGTCATAAAGCAAGAACCTTCCATGGAAAAAAGGAATCATCCAGTTGACTCGAGGAAAGGGAAAGAAGTTCTTTCTGAGGGATCAATTGAATGTTTTAAATGTGGTGTGCATGGTCATTATGCAAACACATGTCCTATGAAGAAGTTTCGTGCATGGGGTCACCAAGAGCATACAAATGTTTGTTTACCAATACCTAATGCCATTCCGATTGAGGATGAAGAAACTGACAATAACCAATCAAAGGTATGTATTATTTCATGACTATTGTTTTCCTATTTTGGAATCTTAGGATATGATTCATGATTTTTTTTGTAGGAAAGAGGTATTTCAGAATAAGTTGGAAAGGAATGGTTAATGGATCATGAAGAATATTGAATGAGTAAGATGTCAACACATAAGGGCTTCAAGAGTTATGGTGAAATTCTTAAGAGTATTAAGTCTCTTTTGATGATGGGGTTACATTAGAAGACTTTTTATATTATGTGTAACCCTGATGTTTAATATAGGAAAATTTTATTCAAGGAATAGTTATCTTTTCTTTTTTAGACATAGTTATAAAGAACCATTTGGGTTTATATGATCCTTACTTTTGAGGTAATTATGGGTTACTATATGTTATGATTGAAGTGAAAGGCATGAGATAAAATTGAGGTTAAATTATGTTATGGTTATTTTTGATGATTTTATCCCCTTTTGGGGAATGATTTGAGAATTATATAGTTTTGGAAAAAGGACAACACACAGACCGTGTGACAACTCGTCGCGTCGGACAATGCTTTGGTAATCGAACCCACAACCAAAGTGCGACTGGTATTTATCGCCTACCACTGGACTACGTGAAGTCCCTGGATAGTTTGACTATTTATTTTTTTAGTTAGATGATTTTATTAATTAAGAGTAAGTTAATTTTGGGTTATCTATGGAAATTTATTAACCTATCATGTAGGATAAGTGATTAGGATTAATTACTTTTCAATACGAGACATTAAGAGCAACTGATGTGGTTTGGAGATAAATAATACGATTTAACTTTGTAGACTATGTAACTAAATCCTTCAAAATATTTGGGTTTCAATCTTAGTTCGGTTTACTTTGAAGAATTTTATGGACAAATTGTTTATCGAATGGTCTTCGTTGAACTTTGGGTTTTGTTGGACAAATTTTGGAGATTAAGAATAGATTTTCTTTTTATAAAGGGTTATCCTTTTCTGGATTATCTAATCATGTACTAACCTTTTTGGTTTTGGTTTTGGTTAGAGTCTAAAGACATGGGAAGTATATAGTTCTATATTGTGGATTAGGTGATTCTCTATAAGTTTATTATAGTGCTCTTAATGCGAACAAGTCTCCCTAAATACTCATCTTTTGGAAAAAAATATGAGTTTGATTAAGGAATCTAGTAAAAGTTGAAAGTCAACATGATAAGTGATTATGTTTCCTTATGAATAAATTCCTCAATAAAAAGTATCTTAAAACAAAAATGTTTTCTATTAACCTTTCCTACTGGGGAATCGAATACCGTTTAACCCATCACAAGTTTGTGATTTTCTCATGGTTAACTTTCTCCTAAACATGTTTTCTATCACTCTTCATCAGAACATGACCCTATGTTTTCTCCTCCATGTCCATGTTTTCATACATGGAATCCTAGTATGGGTTAACTCGGGGGACCTTTGTACTTATCTTTATTTATTTTAAAGTGATTGTTTTACCGACTCTTCTTCCGATGTTGGACTTTCAAGGATGTTTCCAAGCCCAATTTTAAAATTGCGTTGACGCAATTCCCAAAAGGGGGGAAGGATGTAACACCCCAGGTAAATAAAGAATATGACATTTTCATATTTATCCATATTTGTGAATAAAATATTAATATGACTTTAAAGGGGACTCTATGCTCGATGGCGTACCCAACACGCAACAATGAGTTTCTTGGGAATCTTACGTTGCACTCTAATAATAAAATAATATTATTTTAAATCGTAGTTAACATGTAGTTGTTGTATTGGCGGGAATGGATATAAATAACTAAAATATGATTATATATGTTTTTAAATGTTTTTACATTTATCCAATAAAGGATAAAGGCATAAAATACGGAAATAATTCAATTTTAGGCATATATGCCCTAGTTTTCACTAAAGGTTCACTTATCGCCTTTTGATGGAGAACCGTCATTAAATATAGTTTTTTTCACTCTTATACATCCTTTTTTACCAAATAAAACTCTTCTTAAGAATTGGGACATCAAAATTTACTTTGTGTAAATTTTTGGTATATTTCTGATAAAGTTCATTTTTTAATGAATAGTGTAAAATGTTGTATTTTAATTTGAAACCACTTTTTAATATAATTTATTTATATGATTAGATGATCTTTTGAATTGTTTTTAAAGTGAAATTATAATATATTTTTACCATGAAATCCAATATTGGTCGTTGGAATTAATTTCACTTTGAAATCAGACTTAAACTAGTGTCAATCTTTTGATACTTATTGTTTCATAAAAACACTCTATTTGCTATGACAGCGGGAATTAATTATTAAATAAATTAATGTGACTTATATGATTTTAATTTTTTAAAATAGACTTCATTTTTGAATTCAGAATATCAAATATAGCTTAGAGTGAATTTTTGGGATTTTTCTGAAAAACTTCAATTTTTGATGAATAGTGAAACCACTAAGTGGTACTTATAAAAACTGATTTTTCTGTTTAAATGAAATTTTTCCATATTTGTGTTTTGAATTTCAAAAATCCGACATACATGGTTGTCATTAAGAAGTAAAATGTGGTTCAATGGGATAAAAATAATTTTTTTGTGAATAGTAACTTATTAAGTTTTTAATCGCGATTAGAGGTAATTAGTGTAGTTTAAGGTAAAAATAATGTTTTAATAATATGAAATGAACTTGACACATGTCCTAACCTCATTTGATGTGTCATGGCCGACCAATACAACCCATGGGTCAACTTGGGGACCCCATGAAGCCACTTTGGTTGGAAAATGACATTAATATCTTTTTATTTAAAGTTAAAGTAAAAATGAGACAAACATGAAATGTTTTACTAAAACAATTTTTACATGGGGTTATACAAATCAGAGTTTTGACTATAAATATTCATTGGAAAGATAAAAAGATTTCCTACATCATAGTATTTTTTTATAATTTTTAAACATTAAATAAATTAAATTATTTATGACATCATGATGATGCAGCGATGACCTCATTATTTAACGATTTAAATAAAATGGAAAGATAATGTAATATATAAGACCTAAACATGTCCAAAACCTATTGGATGAGTGGATTTCGAATACTTATCACCTTATACTCGAAAAAAATCAATGTGGGACCTCTTAAATCCGAATACCATTTTCAAATAAAGTAAAATTTGCTTACTTTCCAAGAGTGCCCCTCCTCTCCTCTTATAAAAGCCCCCCACCTCTACCTCCTTACCCACACTCCCAAAGCCTTTGGCTCGGCCAAACCATGCCCATTTTGTCTCTAAATTTCCCTCTATTACTCCTTGAAGCCTCACTTTGGGCAGAAGTGTTCCCAAGGAAGCCTTTTAGCTCAAATTAAAGGGAGTTACCCGATTTTAAGGTAATGTCTTCACTTGAGTCCTTTTGTTTTATTTTTCCTCTCCAACCCCCTAAACTCTTTTTATTCATTTCTTTTGTAACAACTCCAGTATCTTCAATATACTAGGATGTTTTTATAATAATTATTCGAGCTACACTTACACACACATACATCTAATGGTTAAAGAACATACTGTTTCCGTGGATGGTGAATTTATGCCTCCCGAAACGATGATTGTTCAACATTATTTTACCACCTTAAAAGGTGGCCATTAAGATGTCACTATATTTATATATGATATATAATATGTTTATGTTTTACTTAAGCTTCTGTATTTTTCTTTTTGGGCATACGTTTATGGTTTCCATTATGGGTAAACGCGATATCTTCATTTAAGGAAGTGCGGACTACCGCCCACTCAAAGTGATGTGATTCGTTAATGCCATATGTGGAATGTATAAAGGATGGATTTAAAGTTATTATATATGATTTTATACTAGAACTATAACATACCTCTATATCATTATTATTCCATTCCATAAAAATATGAAATAGAAATGAAAGTAGCATTCATGCGTACGTACGGCTTACCGTCTCCATGAACGGTGCATTTCATTTCTTACCTCTAAATGATTATGTAATATTATAAATACATGTATATTCTGGATATATATTATATATATGATATCCAAATCATGAATATAATTCTGGATATAATGAACATTTGTGATAAAACACTATTTTATTGAATATTTTATTGATAATAAATGATATAATTTCCTCACATTGTGTTAAATATGTTTATTTATAAAATATTTGGGATTTGATCATTCATTTGAAAATTTGGTGAAAATTCCAGTTTTACCCTTAATAGTGCACTGTATTATTTCGAAGATAAATATTTTTATATTTATTATTAGAATTTGAAATTTTGTAACAGTGTTCCTAACTTAATTATCTACAACTTTTATTCAGGACACTAAAGCTAAAGAGTTAATTTGGTTGTTGAAATTGGGCCATGAAGTCAAAGTTGGGCTGGGCTCGCCAGAATGGAGAAGGTTCTGTATTTGGGCCATATCCTCTACATACGGGCTTGGATTGAGCCCAAATTTTGAGGAAAGCTCGGGGACATGATGTGGCACAAATCATCCTTCTGGAAGGCCGGTCAATGCACGCGTTTTGGAGGTCAAATGGGCGGTGCAAGTTTCATTAAAATATTTGGCCGATATTTTGCATTCACACTTGAAACCACTTTAAACCTAGCCTCCCCTCCACTCTATAAATTAGTGATTTTCTCATTTGGAGAGGCTGGTTCGTGCATTGGGAGATTGGAGGCAGAGGAGAATTGGTTTCAACCAAATTCTCCAACCATTGTAAGAGAGGTAGCTCTTGAAGCAAGGATCCTCTCATCGAAGCCTCCTTCTCTCCTTCATGTTGTAATTGTTTTGTTTGTGTAATAAACTTCTTTGTTCTTCTTTTATTTCTTCTCTTTTCCTCTGTTTTATTTAAATTTATTCTTCTCTTAATCTTCCTCTTGGGGCTGGAATTCTTGAGTAGAAGCGATATTGGGTTATACCCATTATAAACCTTTGCACATGCAAAACGCTTCTACGATGATTACGCCACCCATGGAAGATTAATTTTTAGTGATCGATCTATCTTCTACCCTCTTCATTTAATTATTTTGAATCATTGAGCCTACTGTAATTCACTTAATATGATCCATGAATTATGTTTTTAAATTTTAAGAAACTAAGCAAGCAATTGAACAATTAATACAAAAACACGCGAGGTCGAGATTTTGTGTAAATTGTGAGAGTGCGAGTTTAATCGGTAATACAAGACCACTTGGGATAAATTTGTAGAGTTCAAATATAATCCCTAAACACAACTCATCCTCATTTCTAGAATGGATTTGTGCTCTAATTAACCACTGACCATAAGCTAACCTTAGAACAACAATCAAAGCAGGGTTCTGCGATTGCATGTTCCGAAGCTAGCCTAGGGTTTAAGTAATTCCATCTTTGTGGTTAAGTTAACTCTTGTAGGGTTCGAGGGTTAACAAATTAGAGGATCATAATTAAGTGGATATTCATTTAAATGATAATTATTAATATGTAAATGAAGAGGTAGAGTTAGATCGATTACGCCTTTTAAAATATTTTCTAAAAAAAACATCTTCTTGTTGTGTTATTTTAATCGGAATTCATTTCAAAACTAAAAACAAAAAAAATACAATCTTCTTCCAGAAAACTTCTTCTAGATTCATAAACTATAAACAACCCCCATCCTTTTCTAGTAGTGTTTTTATTCTCTTTTATTTTATTTTTAGAATACCTCTAATAAGATGTTTTAATTCACTTCCTCCTTTGAGAGACGACCTTGGTTAGCCCCCTATGCTACACCAAGTAAACTAAACATTAGCTTCATAGAGTGTTGTGCTTGGAGTTTTATCCAACGTAACTCACTTTTAAAGTTCTTTTGAGAGCGCGTGCGACAACGCTCTTTCAATTTGACCACACGAACAACATGTAATTGTAAGAAGTCCACTTTCGACTTAAGAACCAAATATCGACAAAACAAACATTATTAACTTAAATGATTAAATAATGTTTATAACATTGAAATAAATGATCTTAAAGGAATAATTAACTATAAAAAGGTTCTTAATAAATTTTAAATTAACTCAAGTTTTTTATTCAGGACGTTAAAGAACGATCGAGTCAAGTCGGACCTGAGGTAAGGGATCCTACTCCTCTCTTTCTTTTTAAGTACACTCTTTTATGTCATTCCTTTTAAGCTCATATTTCTTGTGATTGGGATTTTATTTTATATTACTCTTACTGTAATTTTTATGTTCATATGATGAGATACCCTATTCTCTCTCATCAATCCATTTTGGAAGTTTTGAGTGGCGCCGTTAGGCTGCCGAATTTTCGTAAGAGATCTAACCTCTCTCTTTCTCTTTAAGTACTCTCCTTTATGTCACTTCTTTTAAGCTCCTCTTTTTTTTATTGGAGATGTTATTTTGTATTCCTCTTGCTGTACATTTTATTTTAATGTGATGAGATACCCTATTTGATCTCATCAATCCATTTTTGGAAGTTTTAAGTGGCGCTGTTAGGCTGCCAAGTTTTCGTAAGAGATTTTACTTCTCACTTTTATTCCTGTTAGATTTATGCTATATTTGCCACAATTTCCTTTGAGTGGTGTATGTACTGACCATTATTTTACTCACTATGTAATATTATTTAATTTATGAGTATTTACATCAATGTTGTATTGTCCTTCTTTCACGGGGCGTATGTTTCGAAAGATACCCATGTCGGTAAGGGAACCTTTCACCATCCTCTTTTTAAAAGACTTCTTTTGTTGTGTATTTTAATTTACATATTGTTATGTTGGGATATGTTCTCATATATCCTTATTGATGTAAATTTTATGTCCAAGTGATGAGATACCCTTTTTTTATGTGACGTTGTTAGGCTGTCAAGGGAACTTCTTCACCCAATTTCGATTTCTTTGGGTTCAACATGTAGTTATTGAATATGTCATACTTTGAATATGTGTGAATGACCTTTGATTATTTTACACTTAATATCCACTTATATTTGGTGTATTCATTTGTCACACATAATTATGTAATTGATTTATCCTTAAACCAAGGATACCGTCTTTGTATGGGACTTCGTATCAATCTCCTTTCATTGAGGCATATTTTGTTTTATACACAACCTTCTTTTATACGGTGTATAAACCCCTTTGACTTTTATGTTTATTCAAAAGGAATCTTTTTTATAAGAAGTGTTTATTAAATGACAAAAGGGAATGTTTTTGTCATACGTATGCGGAGACAACGACTTCTCCGCCGCCGTGACCATTATTTGAGTTTCGGCTTCCTCTACAATCCATACCATCTTTTTTAAAAGAAAAATAAATACCATGTTTTACTTTTCTTTTATTTTGGTATTGAAAATGGTTTTCATGATGTATTTATATCAATTTGTTGTATTGATATCTTGTTATTGAAAGGTGGAAATGTTATGTTTCCTTTATGCATGTTTTATGTGAAAAGATTATGTTATGGTTCTTGGGCATTGTTATGAAGACGGGTGGTTCCGTGATAAACTAAGGGCGGGTGAGCCCGATATAGCTCTCCAATGCATTGGGTAACGCGAAGGAGTGAAACGTTAAGGTTTCTCTGAAGAGATTTAGGGAATATACTGTGATGGGTATTCCAAACATAACCAAGAGGGTTACTCCCTACGTAAGAATGTTATGAATGCCCCAAGTTACCTTTATGTCTTATGATTTCTATGATTTATTCATGGTTTGATGAGGTATGTTAAAGTGCCTAAGTTTTATGGGTAAAGTATGATTTCATTCTTATGTATATATGAACTCATGTTTCCTTTCCATATTTTTATATCCCTTACTGAGCTTTTTTTTATGCTCATCCCAAGTTTTTAAAATCTTTTTCACAGGTCAATGGAATGGTACGTGATGTGATGATAGTGTCAAGGATGTGTCAAGAAAGAATCTAAGTTTTATTTTAAATATGTTTCTGTTGATGGGAAGAATGAATCTTGTCTTTTATGTAACCACTTTGTTTAAATATAGAATTTAATGCAAGTTTTATGATCTAATTCTCTAAAAACTCTAAACCTGAAAAGATCCTCAATTTGTAATCTTGTATTAACTCAATATTAAGTAAGGTTTAAGGCTGGGGCCTTATAGTTGGTATCAAAGGTCGGTTTAGAAAACTTTAGAGGTTAGGGTATTCTTTAAGCATAAGTGGAATTACCATAATGGTTAGGATTTCAGAAAGAGTCCTAGTTTTAGATAAAGTGAATGAGTAAGTATATCTTAGTGTTTATCTTCCTCATTAGTACATGATGTTTTTTTGATATACTCACACTGACCTTTTTGGTTTTAGTAAATGGCTGGATCTAGTAGGCACCAAAGTAACAGTGGATGTGAAGGAAACTGTGACAGTTTTTTGAGCAAGCAACTGAATGATATGGGAGCTGCAATGAGAACTCTTGTGATTATCCTCAACCAACTATCTAGAGTCATGATTGACCACCTAAACCTTGGTGACTTCTCTAAGGCATCATATATGCGAGAAACAAATCCCTACGGAAGTACATGTAATAATCATAAAGGTAAGTGTGTTCAAAAACCTATGTGTCAAAGATGTGGAAAGAAACACCTAGGAAAATGTTTCAAAGGGACAGAAATATGCTATAGATGTGGAAATGACGGTCATAAAGCAAGAACCTTCCATGGAAAAAAGGAATCATCCAGTTGACTCGAGGAAAGGGAAAGAAGTTCTTTCTGAGGGATCAATTGAATGTTTTAAATGTGGTGTGCATGGTCATTATGCAAACACATGTCCTATGAAGAAGTTTCGTGCATGGGGTCACCAAGAGCATACAAATGTTTGTTTACCAATACCTAATGCCATTCCGATTGAGGATGAAGAAACTGACAATAACCAATCAAAGGTATGTATTATTTCATGACTATTGTTTTCCTATTTTGGAATCTTAGGATATGATTCATGATTTTTTTTGTAGGAAAGAGGTATTTCAGAATAAGTTGGAAAGGAATGGTTAATGGATCATGAAGAATATTGAATGAGTAAGATGTCAACACATAAGGGCTTCAAGAGTTATGGTGAAATTCTTAAGAGTATTAAGTCTCTTTTGATGATGGGGTTACATTAGAAGACTTTTTATATTATGTGTAACCCTGATGTTTAATATAGGAAAATTTTATTCAAGGAATAGTTATCTTTTCTTTTTTAGACATAGTTATAAAGAACCATTTGGGTTTATATGATCCTTACTTTTGAGGTAATTATGGGTTACTATATGTTATGATTGAAGTGAAAGGCATGAGATAAAATTGAGGTTAAATTATGTTATGGTTATTTTTGATGATTTTATCCCCTTTTGGGGAATGATTTGAGAATTATATAGTTTTGGAAAAAGGACAACACACAGACCGTGTGACAACTCGTCGCGTCGGACAATGCTTTGGTAATCGAACCCACAACCAAAGTGCGACTGGTATTTATCGCCTACCACTGGACTACGTGAAGTCCCTGGATAGTTTGACTATTTATTTTTTTAGTTAGATGATTTTATTAATTAAGAGTAAGTTAATTTTGGGTTATCTATGGAAATTTATTAACCTATCATGTAGGATAAGTGATTAGGATTAATTACTTTTCAATACGAGACATTAAGAGCAACTGATGTGGTTTGGAGATAAATAATACGATTTAACTTTGTAGACTATGTAACTAAATCCTTCAAAATATTTGGGTTTCAATCTTAGTTCGGTTTACTTTGAAGAATTTTATGGACAAATTGTTTATCGAATGGTCTTCGTTGAACTTTGGGTTTTGTTGGACAAATTTTGGAGATTAAGAATAGATTTTCTTTTTATAAAGGGTTATCCTTTTCTGGATTATCTAATCATGTACTAACCTTTTTGGTTTTGGTTTTGGTTAGAGTCTAAAGACATGGGAAGTATATAGTTCTATATTGTGGATTAGGTGATTCTCTATAAGTTTATTATAGTGCTCTTAATGCGAACAAGTCTCCCTAAATACTCATCTTTTGGAAAAAAATATGAGTTTGATTAAGGAATCTAGTAAAAGTTGAAAGTCAACATGATAAGTGATTATGTTTCCTTATGAATAAATTCCTCAATAAAAAGTATCTTAAAACAAAAATGTTTTCTATTAACCTTTCCTACTGGGGAATCGAATACCGTTTAACCCATCACAAGTTTGTGATTTTCTCATGGTTAACTTTCTCCTAAACATGTTTTCTATCACTCTTCATCAGAACATGACCCTATGTTTTCTCCTCCATGTCCATGTTTTCATACATGGAATCCTAGTATGGGTTAACTCGGGGGACCTTTGTACTTATCTTTATTTATTTTAAAGTGATTGTTTTACCGACTCTTCTTCCGATGTTGGACTTTCAAGGATGTTTCCAAGCCCAATTTTAAAATTGCGTTGACGCAATTCCCAAAAGGGGGGAAGGATGTAACACCCCAGGTAAATAAAGAATATGACATTTTCATATTTATCCATATTTGTGAATAAAATATTAATATGACTTTAAAGGGGACTCTATGCTCGATGGCGTACCCAACACGCAACAATGAGTTTCTTGGGAATCTTACGTTGCACTCTAATAATAAAATAATATTATTTTAAATCGTAGTTAACATGTAGTCGTTGTATTGGCGGGAATGGATATAAATAACTAAAATATGATTATATATGTTTTTAAATGTTTTTACATTTATCCAATAAAGGATAAAGGCATAAAATACGGAAATAATTCAATTTTAGGCATATATGCCCTAGTTTTCACTAAAGGTTCACTTATCGCCTTTTGATGGAGAACCGTCATTAAATATAGTTTTTTTCACTCTTATACATCCTTTTTTACCAAATAAAACTCTTCTTAAGAATTGGGACATCAAAATTTACTTTGTGTAAATTTTTGGTATATTTCTGATAAAGTTCATTTTTTAATGAATAGTGTAAAATGTTGTATTTTAATTTGAAACCACTTTTTAATATAATTTATTTATATGATTAGATGATCTTTTGAATTGTTTTTAAAGTGAAATTATAATATATTTTTACCATGAAATCCAATATTGGTCGTTGGAATTAATTTCACTTTGAAATCAGACTTAAACTAGTGTCAATCTTTTGATACTTATTGTTTCATAAAAACACTCTATTTGCTATGACAGCGGGAATTAATTATTAAATAAATTAATGTGACTTATATGATTTTAATTTTTTAAAATAGACTTCATTTTTGAATTCAGAATATCAAATATAGCTTAGAGTGAATTTTTGGGATTTTTCTGAAAAACTTCAATTTTTGATGAATAGTGAAACCACTAAGTGGTACTTATAAAAACTGATTTTTCTGTTTAAATGAAATTTTTCCATATTTGTGTTTTGAATTTCAAAAATCCGACATACATGGTTGTCATTAAGAAGTAAAATGTGGTTCAATGGGATAAAAATAATTTTTTTGTGAATAGTAACTTATTAAGTTTTTAATCGCGATTAGAGGTAATTAGTGTAGTTTAAGGTAAAAATAATGTTTTAATAATATGAAATGAACTTGACACATGTCCTAACCTCATTTGATGTGTCATGGCCGACCAATACAACCCATGGGTCAACTTGGGGACCCCATGAAGCCACTTTGGTTGGAAAATGACATTAATATCTTTTTATTTAAAGTTAAAGTAAAAATGAGACAAACATGAAATGTTTTACTAAAACAATTTTTACATGGGGTTATACAAATCAGAGTTTTGACTATAAATATTCATTGGAAAGATAAAAAGATTTCCTACATCATAGTATTTTTTTATAATTTTTAAACATTAAATAAATTAAATTATTTATGACATCATGATGATGCAGCGATGACCTCATTATTTAACGATTTAAATAAAATGGAAAGATAATGTAATATATAAGACCTAAACATGTCCAAAACCTATTGGATGAGTGGATTTCGAATCCTTATCACCTTATACTCGAAAAAAATCAATGTGGGACCTCTTAAATCCGAATACCATTTTCAAATAAAGTAAAATTTGCTTACTTTCCAAGAGTGCCCCTCCTCTCCTCTTATAAAAGCCCCCCACCTCTACCTCCTTACCCACACTCCCAAAGCCTTTGGCTCGGCCAAACCATGCCCATTTTGTCTCTAAATTTCCCTCTATTACTCCTTGAAGCCTCACTTTGGGCAGAAGTGTTCCCAAGGAAGCCTTTTAGCTCAAATTAAAGGGAGTTACCCGATTTTAAGGTAATGTCTTCACTTGAGTCCTTTTGTTTTATTTTTCCTCTCCAACCCCCTAAACTCTTTTTATTCATTTCTTTTGTAACAACTCCAGTATCTTCAATATACTAGGATGTTTTTATAATAATTATTCGAGCTACACTTACACACACATACATCTAATGGTTAAAGAACATACTGTTTCCGTGGATGGTGAATTTATGCCTCCCGAAACGATGATTGTTCAACATTATTTTACCACCTTAAAAGGTGGCCATTAAGATGTCACTATATTTATATATGATATATAATATGTTTATGTTTTACTTAAGCTTCTGTATTTTTCTTTTTGGGCATACGTTTATGGTTTCCATTATGGGTAAACGCGATATCTTCATTTAAGGAAGTGCGGACTACCGCCCACTCAAAGTGATGTGATTCGTTAATGCCATATGTGGAATGTATAAAGGATGGATTTAAAGTTATTATATATGATTTTATACTAGAACTATAACATACCTCTATATCATTATTATTCCATTCCATAAAAATATGAAATAGAAATGAAAGTAGCATTCATGCGTACGTACGGCTTACCGTCTCCATGAACGGTGCATTTCATTTCTTACCTCTAAATGATTATGTAATATTATAAATACATGTATATTCTAGATATATATTATATATATGATATCCAAATCATGAATATAATTCTGGATATAATGAACATTTGTGATAAAACACTATTTTATTGAATATTTTATTGATAATAAATGATATAATTTCCTCACATTGTGTTAAATATGTTTATTTATAAAATATTTGGGATTTGATCATTCATTTGAAAATTTGGTGAAAATTCCAGTTTTACCCTTAATAGTGCACTGTATTATTTCGAAGATAAATATTTTTATATTTATTATTAGAATTTGAAATTTTGTAACAGTGTTCCTAACTTAATTATCTACAACTTTTATTCAGGACACTAAAGCTAAAGAGTTAATTTGGTTGTTGAAATTGGGCCATGAAGTCAAAGTTGGGCTGGGCTCGCCAGAATGGAGAAGGTTCTGTATTTGGGCCATATCCTCTACATACGGGCTTGGATTGAGCCCAAATTTTGAGGAAAGCTCGGGGACATGATGTGGCACAAATCATCCTTCTGGAAGGCCGGTCAATGCACGCGTTTTGGAGGTCAAATGGGCGGTGCAAGTTTCATTAAAATATTTGGCCGATATTTTGCATTCACACTTGAAACCACTTTAAACCTAGCCTCCCCTCCACTCTATAAATTAGTGATTTTCTCATTTGGAGAGGCTGGTTCGTGCATTGGGAGATTGGAGGCAGAGGAGAATTGGTTTCAACCAAATTCTCCAACCATTGTAAGAGAGGTAGCTCTTGAAGCAAGGATCCTCTCATCGAAGCCTCCTTCTCTCCTTCATGTTGTAATTGTTTTGTTTGTGTAATAAACTTCTTTGTTCTTCTTTTATTTCTTCTCTTTTCCTCTGTTTTATTTAAATTTATTCTTCTCTTAATCTTCCTCTTGGGGCTGGAATTCTTGAGTAGAAGCGATATTGGGTTATACCCATTATAAACCTTTGCACATGCAAAACGCTTCTACGATGATTACGCCACCCATGGAAGATTAATTTTTAGTGATCGATCTATCTTCTACCCTCTTCATTTAATTATTTTGAATCATTGAGCCTACTGTAATTCACTTAATATGATCCATGAATTATGTTTTTAAATTTTAAGAAACTAAGCAAGCAATTGAACAATTAATACAAAAACACGCGAGGTCGAGATTTTGTGTAAATTGTGAGAGTGCGAGTTTAATCGGTAATACAAGACCACTTGGGATAAATTTGTAGAGTTCAAATATAATCCCTAAACACAACTCATCCTCATTTCTAGAATGGATTTGTGCTCTAATTAACCACTGACCATAAGCTAACCTTAGAACAACAATCAAAGCAGGGTTCTGCGATTGCATGTTCCGAAGCTAGCCTAGGGTTTAAGTAATTCCATCTTTGTGGTTAAGTTAACTCTTGTAGGGTTCGAGGGTTAACAAATTAGAGGATCATAATTAAGTGGATATTCATTTAAATGATAATTATTAATATGTAAATGAAGAGGTAGAGTTAGATCGATTACGCCTTTTAAAATATTTTCTAAAAAAAACATCTTCTTGTTGTGTTATTTTAATCGGAATTCATTTCAAAACTAAAAACAAAAAAAATACAATCTTCTTCCAGAAAACTTCTTCTAGATTCATAAACTATAAACAACCCCCATCCTTTTCTAGTAGTGTTTTTATTCTCTTTTATTTTATTTTTAGAATACCTCTAATAAGATGTTTTAATTCACTTCCTCCTTTGAGAGACGACCTTGGTTAGCCCCCTATGCTACACCAAGTAAACTAAACATTAGCTTCATAGAGTGTTGTGCTTGGAGTTTTATCCAACGTAACTCACTTTTAAAGTTCTTTTGAGAGCGCGTGCGACAACGCTCTTTCAATTTGACCACACGAACAACATGTAATTGTAAGAAGTCCACTTTCGACTTAAGAACCAAATATCGACAAAACAAACATTATTAACTTAAATGATTAAATAATGTTTATAACATTGAAATAAATGATCTTAAAGGAATAATTAACTATAAAAAGGTTCTTAATAAATTTTAAATTAACTCAAGTTTTTTATTCAGGACGTTAAAGAACGATCGAGTCAAGTCGGACCTGAGGTAAGGGATCCTACTCCTCTCTTTCTTTTTAAGTACACTCTTTTATGTCATTCCTTTTAAGCTCATATTTCTTGTGATTGGGATTTTATTTTATATTACTCTTACTGTAATTTTTATGTTCATATGATGAGATACCCTATTCTCTCTCATCAATCCATTTTGGAAGTTTTGAGTGGCGCCGTTAGGCTGCCGAATTTTCGTAAGAGATCTAACCTCTCTCTTTCTCTTTAAGTACTCTCCTTTATGTCACTTCTTTTAAGCTCCTCTTTTTTTTATTGGAGATGTTATTTTGTATTCCTCTTGCTGTACATTTTATTTTAATGTGATGAGATACCCTATTTGATCTCATCAATCCATTTTTGGAAGTTTTAAGTGGCGCTGTTAGGCTGCCAAGTTTTCGTAAGAGATTTTACTTCTCACTTTTATTCCTGTTAGATTTATGCTATATTTGCCACAATTTCCTTTGAGTGGTGTATGTACTGACCATTATTTTACTCACTATGTAATATTATTTAATTTATGAGTATTTACATCAATGTTGTATTGTCCTTCTTTCACGGGGCGTATGTTTCGAAAGATACCCATGTCGGTAAGGGAACCTTTCACCATCCTCTTTTTAAAAGACTTCTTTTGTTGTGTATTTTAATTTACATATTGTTATGTTGGGATATGTTCTCATATATCCTTATTGATGTAAATTTTATGTCCAAGTGATGAGATACCCTTTTTTTATGTGACGTTGTTAGGCTGTCAAGGGAACTTCTTCACCCAATTTCGATTTCTTTGGGTTCAACATGTAGTTATTGAATATGTCATACTTTGAATATGTGTGAATGACCTTTGATTATTTTACACTTAATATCCACTTATATTTGGTGTATTCATTTGTCACACATAATTATGTAATTGATTTATCCTTAAACCAAGGATACCGTCTTTGTATGGGACTTCGTATCAATCTCCTTTCATTGAGGCATATTTTGTTTTATACACAACCTTCTTTTATACGGTGTATAAACCCCTTTGACTTTTATGTTTATTCAAAAGGAATCTTTTTTATAAGAAGTGTTTATTAAATGACAAAAGGGAATGTTTTTGTCATACGTATGCGGAGACAACGACTTCTCCGCCGCCGTGACCATTATTTGAGTTTCGGCTTCCTCTACAATCCATACCATCTTTTTTAAAAGAAAAATAAATACCATGTTTTACTTTTCTTTTATTTTGGTATTGAAAATGGTTTTCATGATGTATTTATATCAATTTGTTGTATTGATATCTTGTTATTGAAAGGTGGAAATGTTATGTTTCCTTTATGCATGTTTTATGTGAAAAGATTATGTTATGGTTCTTGGGCATTATTATGAAGACGGGTGGTTCCGTGATAAACTAAGGGCGGGTGAGCCCGATATAGCTCTCCAATGCATTGGGTAACGCGAAGGAGTGAAACGTTAAGGTTTCTCTGAAGAGATTTAGGGAATATACTGTGATGGGTATTCCAAACATAACCAAGAGGGTTACTCCCTACGTAAGAATGTTATGAATGCCCCAAGTTACCTTTATGTCTTATGATTTCTATGATTTATTCATGGTTTGATGAGGTATGTTAAAGTGCCTAAGTTTTATGGGTAAAGTATGATTTCATTCTTATGTATATATGAACTCATGTTTCCTTTCCATATTTTTATATCCCTTACTGAGCTTTTTTTTATGCTCATCCCAAGTTTTTAAAATCTTTTTCACAGGTCAATGGAATGGTACGTGATGTGATGATAGTGTCAAGGATGTGTCAAGAAAGAATCTAAGTTTTATTTTAAATATGTTTCTGTTGATGGGAAGAATGAATCTTGTCTTTTATGTAACCACTTTGTTTAAATATAGAATTTAATGCAAGTTTTATGATCTAATTCTCTAAAAACTCTAAACCTGAAAAGATCCTCAATTTGTAATCTTGTATTAACTCAATATTAAGTAAGGTTTAAGGCTGGGGCCTTATAGTTGGTATCAAAGGTCGGTTTAGAAAACTTTAGAGGTTAGGGTATTCTTTAAGCATAAGTGGAATTACCATAATGGTTAGGATTTCAGAAAGAGTCCTAGTTTTAGATAAAGTGAATGAGTAAGTATATCTTAGTGTTTATCTTCCTCATTAGTACATGATGTTTTTTTGATATACTCACACTGACCTTTTTGGTTTTAGTAAATGGCTGGATCTAGTAGGCACCAAAGTAACAGTGGATGTGAAGGAAACTGTGACAGTTTTTTGAGCAAGCAACTGAATGATATGGGAGCTGCAATGAGAACTCTTGTGATTATCCTCAACCAACTATCTAGAGTCATGATTGACCACCTAAACCTTGGTGACTTCTCTAAGGCATCATATATGCGAGAAACAAATCCCTACGGAAGTACATGTAATAATCATAAAGGTAAGTGTGTTCAAAAACCTATGTGTCAAAGATGTGGAAAGAAACACCTAGGAAAATGTTTCAAAGGGACAGAAATATGCTATAGATGTGGAAATGACGGTCATAAAGCAAGAACCTTCCATGGAAAAAAGGAATCATCCAGTTGACTCGAGGAAAGGGAAAGAAGTTCTTTCTGAGGGATCAATTGAATGTTTTAAATGTGGTGTGCATGGTCATTATGCAAACACATGTCCTATGAAGAAGTTTCGTGCATGGGGTCACCAAGAGCATACAAATGTTTGTTTACCAATACCTAATGCCATTCCGATTGAGGATGAAGAAACTGACAATAACCAATCAAAGGTATGTATTATTTCATGACTATTGTTTTCCTATTTTGGAATCTTAGGATATGATTCATGATTTTTTTTGTAGGAAAGAGGTATTTCAGAATAAGTTGGAAAGGAATGGTTAATGGATCATGAAGAATATTGAATGAGTAAGATGTCAACACATAAGGGCTTCAAGAGTTATGGTGAAATTCTTAAGAGTATTAAGTCTCTTTTGATGATGGGGTTACATTAGAAGACTTTTTATATTATGTGTAACCCTGATGTTTAATATAGGAAAATTTTATTCAAGGAATAGTTATCTTTTCTTTTTTAGACATAGTTATAAAGAACCATTTGGGTTTATATGATCCTTACTTTTGAGGTAATTATGGGTTACTATATGTTATGATTGAAGTGAAAGGCATGAGATAAAATTGAGGTTAAATTATGTTATGGTTATTTTTGATGATTTTATCCCCTTTTGGGGAATGATTTGAGAATTATATAGTTTTGGAAAAAGGACAACACACAGACCGTGTGACAACTCGTCGCGTCGGACAATGCTTTGGTAATCGAACCCACAACCAAAGTGCGACTGGTATTTATCGCCTACCACTGGACTACGTGAAGTCCCTGGATAGTTTGACTATTTATTTTTTTAGTTAGATGATTTTATTAATTAAGAGTAAGTTAATTTTGGGTTATCTATGGAAATTTATTAACCTATCATGTAGGATAAGTGATTAGGATTAATTACTTTTCAATACGAGACATTAAGAGCAACTGATGTGGTTTGGAGATAAATAATACGATTTAACTTTGTAGACTATGTAACTAAATCCTTCAAAATATTTGGGTTTCAATCTTAGTTCGGTTTACTTTGAAGAATTTTATGGACAAATTGTTTATCGAATGGTCTTCGTTGAACTTTGGGTTTTGTTGGACAAATTTTGGAGATTAAGAATAGATTTTCTTTTTATAAAGGGTTATCCTTTTCTGGATTATCTAATCATGTACTAACCTTTTTGGTTTTGGTTTTGGTTAGAGTCTAAAGACATGGGAAGTATATAGTTCTATATTGTGGATTAGGTGATTCTCTATAAGTTTATTATAGTGCTCTTAATGCGAACAAGTCTCCCTAAATACTCATCTTTTGGAAAAAAATATGAGTTTGATTAAGGAATCTAGTAAAAGTTGAAAGTCAACATGATAAGTGATTATGTTTCCTTATGAATAAATTCCTCAATAAAAAGTATCTTAAAACAAAAATGTTTTCTATTAACCTTTCCTACTGGGGAATCGAATACCGTTTAACCCATCACAAGTTTGTGATTTTCTCATGGTTAACTTTCTCCTAAACATGTTTTCTATCACTCTTCATCAGAACATGACCCTATGTTTTCTCCTCCATGTCCATGTTTTCATACATGGAATCCTAGTATGGGTTAACTCGGGGGACCTTTGTACTTATCTTTATTTATTTTAAAGTGATTGTTTTACCGACTCTTCTTCCGATGTTGGACTTTCAAGGATGTTTCCAAGCCCAATTTTAAAATTGCGTTGACGCAATTCCCAAAAGGGGGGAAGGATGTAACACCCCAGGTAAATAAAGAATATGACATTTTCATATTTATCCATATTTGTGAATAAAATATTAATATGACTTTAAAGGGGACTCTATGCTCGATGGCGTACCCAACACGCAACAATGAGTTTCTTGGGAATCTTACGTTGCACTCTAATAATAAAATAATATTATTTTAAATCGTAGTTAACATGTAGTCGTTGTATTGGCGGGAATGGATATAAATAACTAAAATATGATTATATATGTTTTTAAATGTTTTTACATTTATCCAATAAAGGATAAAGGCATAAAATACGGAAATAATTCAATTTTAGGCATATATGCCCTAGTTTTCACTAAAGGTTCACTTATCGCCTTTTGATGGAGAACCGTCATTAAATATAGTTTTTTTCACTCTTATACATCCTTTTTTACCAAATAAAACTCTTCTTAAGAATTGGGACATCAAAATTTACTTTGTGTAAATTTTTGGTATATTTCTGATAAAGTTCATTTTTTAATGAATAGTGTAAAATGTTGTATTTTAATTTGAAACCACTTTTTAATATAATTTATTTATATGATTAGATGATCTTTTGAATTGTTTTTAAAGTGAAATTATAATATATTTTTACCATGAAATCCAATATTGGTCGTTGGAATTAATTTCACTTTGAAATCAGACTTAAACTAGTGTCAATCTTTTGATACTTATTGTTTCATAAAAACACTCTATTTGCTATGACAGCGGGAATTAATTATTAAATAAATTAATGTGACTTATATGATTTTAATTTTTTAAAATAGACTTCATTTTTGAATTCAGAATATCAAATATAGCTTAGAGTGAATTTTTGGGATTTTTCTGAAAAACTTCAATTTTTGATGAATAGTGAAACCACTAAGTGGTACTTATAAAAACTGATTTTTCTGTTTAAATGAAATTTTTCCATATTTGTGTTTTGAATTTCAAAAATCCGACATACATGGTTGTCATTAAGAAGTAAAATGTGGTTCAATGGGATAAAAATAATTTTTTTGTGAATAGTAACTTATTAAGTTTTTAATCGCGATTAGAGGTAATTAGTGTAGTTTAAGGTAAAAATAATGTTTTAATAATATGAAATGAACTTGACACATGTCCTAACCTCATTTGATGTGTCATGGCCGACCAATACAACCCATGGGTCAACTTGGGGACCCCATGAAGCCACTTTGGTTGGAAAATGACATTAATATCTTTTTATTTAAAGTTAAAGTAAAAATGAGACAAACATGAAATGTTTTACTAAAACAATTTTTACATGGGGTTATACAAATCAGAGTTTTGACTATAAATATTCATTGGAAAGATAAAAAGATTTCCTACATCATAGTATTTTTTTATAATTTTTAAACATTAAATAAATTAAATTATTTATGACATCATGATGATGCAGCGATGACCTCATTATTTAACGATTTAAATAAAATGGAAAGATAATGTAATATATAAGACCTAAACATGTCCAAAACCTATTGGATGAGTGGATTTCGAATCCTTATCACCTTATACTCGAAAAAAATCAATGTGGGACCTCTTAAATCCGAATACCATTTTCAAATAAAGTAAAATTTGCTTACTTTCCAAGAGTGCCCCTCCTCTCCTCTTATAAAAGCCCCCCACCTCTACCTCCTTACCCACACTCCCAAAGCCTTTGGCTCGGCCAAACCATGCCCATTTTGTCTCTAAATTTCCCTCTATTACTCCTTGAAGCCTCACTTTGGGCAGAAGTGTTCCCAAGGAAGCCTTTTAGCTCAAATTAAAGGGAGTTACCCGATTTTAAGGTAATGTCTTCACTTGAGTCCTTTTGTTTTATTTTTCCTCTCCAACCCCCTAAACTCTTTTTATTCATTTCTTTTGTAACAACTCCAGTATCTTCAATATACTAGGATGTTTTTATAATAATTATTCGAGCTACACTTACACACACATACATCTAATGGTTAAAGAACATACTGTTTCCGTGGATGGTGAATTTATGCCTCCCGAAACGATGATTGTTCAACATTATTTTACCACCTTAAAAGGTGGCCATTAAGATGTCACTATATTTATATATGATATATAATATGTTTATGTTTTACTTAAGCTTCTGTATTTTTCTTTTTGGGCATACGTTTATGGTTTCCATTATGGGTAAACGCGATATCTTCATTTAAGGAAGTGCGGACTACCGCCCACTCAAAGTGATGTGATTCGTTAATGCCATATGTGGAATGTATAAAGGATGGATTTAAAGTTATTATATATGATTTTATACTAGAACTATAACATACCTCTATATCATTATTATTCCATTCCATAAAAATATGAAATAGAAATGAAAGTAGCATTCATGCGTACGTACGGCTTACCGTCTCCATGAACGGTGCATTTCATTTCTTACCTCTAAATGATTATGTAATATTATAAATACATGTATATTCTAGATATATATTATATATATGATATCCAAATCATGAATATAATTCTGGATATAATGAACATTTGTGATAAAACACTATTTTATTGAATATTTTATTGATAATAAATGATATAATTTCCTCACATTGTGTTAAATATGTTTATTTATAAAATATTTGGGATTTGATCATTCATTTGAAAATTTGGTGAAAATTCCAGTTTTACCCTTAATAGTGCACTGTATTATTTCGAAGATAAATATTTTTATATTTATTATTAGAATTTGAAATTTTGTAACAGTGTTCCTAACTTAATTATCTACAACTTTTATTCAGGACACTAAAGCTAAAGAGTTAATTTGGTTGTTGAAATTGGGCCATGAAGTCAAAGTTGGGCTGGGCTCGCCAGAATGGAGAAGGTTCTGTATTTGGGCCATATCCTCTACATACGGGCTTGGATTGAGCCCAAATTTTGAGGAAAGCTCGGGGACATGATGTGGCACAAATCATCCTTCTGGAAGGCCGGTCAATGCACGCGTTTTGGAGGTCAAATGGGCGGTGCAAGTTTCATTAAAATATTTGGCCGATATTTTGCATTCACACTTGAAACCACTTTAAACCTAGCCTCCCCTCCACTCTATAAATTAGTGATTTTCTCATTTGGAGAGGCTGGTTCGTGCATTGGGAGATTGGAGGCAGAGGAGAATTGGTTTCAACCAAATTCTCCAACCATTGTAAGAGAGGTAGCTCTTGAAGCAAGGATCCTCTCATCGAAGCCTCCTTCTCTCCTTCATGTTGTAATTGTTTTGTTTGTGTAATAAACTTCTTTGTTCTTCTTTTATTTCTTCTCTTTTCCTCTGTTTTATTTAAATTTATTCTTCTCTTAATCTTCCTCTTGGGGCTGGAATTCTTGAGTAGAAGCGATATTGGGTTATACCCATTATAAACCTTTGCACATGCAAAACGCTTCTACGATGATTACGCCACCCATGGAAGATTAATTTTTAGTGATCGATCTATCTTCTACCCTCTTCATTTAATTATTTTGAATCATTGAGCCTACTGTAATTCACTTAATATGATCCATGAATTATGTTTTTAAATTTTAAGAAACTAAGCAAGCAATTGAACAATTAATACAAAAACACGCGAGGTCGAGATTTTGTGTAAATTGTGAGAGTGCGAGTTTAATCGGTAATACAAGACCACTTGGGATAAATTTGTAGAGTTCAAATATAATCCCTAAACACAACTCATCCTCATTTCTAGAATGGATTTGTGCTCTAATTAACCACTGACCATAAGCTAACCTTAGAACAACAATCAAAGCAGGGTTCTGCGATTGCATGTTCCGAAGCTAGCCTAGGGTTTAAGTAATTCCATCTTTGTGGTTAAGTTAACTCTTGTAGGGTTCGAGGGTTAACAAATTAGAGGATCATAATTAAGTGGATATTCATTTAAATGATAATTATTAATATGTAAATGAAGAGGTAGAGTTAGATCGATTACGCCTTTTAAAATATTTTCTAAAAAAAACATCTTCTTGTTGTGTTATTTTAATCGGAATTCATTTCAAAACTAAAAACAAAAAAAATACAATCTTCTTCCAGAAAACTTCTTCTAGATTCATAAACTATAAACAACCCCCATCCTTTTCTAGTAGTGTTTTTATTCTCTTTTATTTTATTTTTAGAATACCTCTAATAAGATGTTTTAATTCACTTCCTCCTTTGAGAGACGACCTTGGTTAGCCCCCTATGCTACACCAAGTAAACTAAACATTAGCTTCATAGAGTGTTGTGCTTGGAGTTTTATCCAACGTAACTCACTTTTAAAGTTCTTTTGAGAGCGCGTGCGACAACGCTCTTTCAATTTGACCACACGAACAACATGTAATTGTAAGAAGTCCACTTTCGACTTAAGAACCAAATATCGACAAAACAAACATTATTAACTTAAATGATTAAATAATGTTTATAACATTGAAATAAATGATCTTAAAGGAATAATTAACTATAAAAAGGTTCTTAATAAATTTTAAATTAACTCAAGTTTTTTATTCAGGACGTTAAAGAACGATCGAGTCAAGTCGGACCTGAGGTAAGGGATCCTACTCCTCTCTTTCTTTTTAAGTACACTCTTTTATGTCATTCCTTTTAAGCTCATATTTCTTGTGATTGGGATTTTATTTTATATTACTCTTACTGTAATTTTTATGTTCATATGATGAGATACCCTATTCTCTCTCATCAATCCATTTTGGAAGTTTTGAGTGGCGCCGTTAGGCTGCCGAATTTTCGTAAGAGATCTAACCTCTCTCTTTCTCTTTAAGTACTCTCCTTTATGTCACTTCTTTTAAGCTCCTCTTTTTTTTATTGGAGATGTTATTTTGTATTCCTCTTGCTGTACATTTTATTTTAATGTGATGAGATACCCTATTTGATCTCATCAATCCATTTTTGGAAGTTTTAAGTGGCGCTGTTAGGCTGCCAAGTTTTCGTAAGAGATTTTACTTCTCACTTTTATTCCTGTTAGATTTATGCTATATTTGCCACAATTTCCTTTGAGTGGTGTATGTACTGACCATTATTTTACTCACTATGTAATATTATTTAATTTATGAGTATTTACATCAATGTTGTATTGTCCTTCTTTCACGGGGCGTATGTTTCGAAAGATACCCATGTCGGTAAGGGAACCTTTCACCATCCTCTTTTTAAAAGACTTCTTTTGTTGTGTATTTTAATTTACATATTGTTATGTTGGGATATGTTCTCATATATCCTTATTGATGTAAATTTTATGTCCAAGTGATGAGATACCCTTTTTTTATGTGACGTTGTTAGGCTGTCAAGGGAACTTCTTCACCCAATTTCGATTTCTTTGGGTTCAACATGTAGTTATTGAATATGTCATACTTTGAATATGTGTGAATGACCTTTGATTATTTTACACTTAATATCCACTTATATTTGGTGTATTCATTTGTCACACATAATTATGTAATTGATTTATCCTTAAACCAAGGATACCGTCTTTGTATGGGACTTCGTATCAATCTCCTTTCATTGAGGCATATTTTGTTTTATACACAACCTTCTTTTATACGGTGTATAAACCCCTTTGACTTTTATGTTTATTCAAAAGGAATCTTTTTTATAAGAAGTGTTTATTAAATGACAAAAGGGAATGTTTTTGTCATACGTATGCGGAGACAACGACTTCTCCGCCGCCGTGACCATTATTTGAGTTTCGGCTTCCTCTACAATCCATACCATCTTTTTTAAAAGAAAAATAAATACCATGTTTTACTTTTCTTTTATTTTGGTATTGAAAATGGTTTTCATGATGTATTTATATCAATTTGTTGTATTGATATCTTGTTATTGAAAGGTGGAAATGTTATGTTTCCTTTATGCATGTTTTATGTGAAAAGATTATGTTATGGTTCTTGGGCATTGTTATGAAGACGGGTGGTTCCGTGATAAACTAAGGGCGGGTGAGCCCGATATAGCTCTCCAATGCATTGGGTAACGCGAAGGAGTGAAACGTTAAGGTTTCTCTGAAGAGATTTAGGGAATATACTGTGATGGGTATTCCAAACATAACCAAGAGGGTTACTCCCTACGTAAGAATGTTATGAATGCCCCAAGTTACCTTTATGTCTTATGATTTCTATGATTTATTCATGGTTTGATGAGGTATGTTAAAGTGCCTAAGTTTTATGGGTAAAGTATGATTTCATTCTTATGTATATATGAACTCATGTTTCCTTTCCATATTTTTATATCCCTTACTGAGCTTTTTTTTATGCTCATCCCAAGTTTTTAAAATCTTTTTCACAGGTCAATGGAATGGTACGTGATGTGATGATAGTGTCAAGGATGTGTCAAGAAAGAATCTAAGTTTTATTTTAAATATGTTTCTGTTGATGGGAAGAATGAATCTTGTCTTTTATGTAACCACTTTGTTTAAATATAGAATTTAATGCAAGTTTTATGATCTAATTCTCTAAAAACTCTAAACCTGAAAAGATCCTCAATTTGTAATCTTGTATTAACTCAATATTAAGTAAGGTTTAAGGCTGGGGCCTTATAGTTGGTATCAAAGGTCGGTTTAGAAAACTTTAGAGGTTAGGGTATTCTTTAAGCATAAGTGGAATTACCATAATGGTTAGGATTTCAGAAAGAGTCCTAGTTTTATATAAAGTGAATGAGTAAGTATATCTTAGTGTTTATCTTCCTCATTAGTACATGATGTTTTTTTGATATACTCACACTGACCTTTTTGGTTTTAGTAAATGGCTGGATCTAGTAGGCACCAAAGTAACAGTGGATGTGAAGGAAACTGTGACAGTTTTTTGAGCAAGCAACTGAATGATATGGGAGCTGCAATGAGAACTCTTGTGATTATCCTCAACCAACTATCTAGAGTCATGATTGACCACCTAAACCTTGGTGACTTCTCTAAGGCATCATATATGCGAGAAACAAATCCCTACGGAAGTACATGTAATAATCATAAAGGTAAGTGTGTTCAAAAACCTATGTGTCAAAGATGTGGAAAGAAACACCTAGGAAAATGTTTCAAAGGGACAGAAATATGCTATAGATGTGGAAATGACGGTCATAAAGCAAGAACCTTCCATGGAAAAAAGGAATCATCCAGTTGACTCGAGGAAAGGGAAAGAAGTTCTTTCTGAGGGATCAATTGAATGTTTTAAATGTGGTGTGCATGGTCATTATGCAAACACATGTCCTATGAAGAAGTTTCGTGCATGGGGTCACCAAGAGCATACAAATGTTTGTTTACCAATACCTAATGCCATTCCGATTGAGGATGAAGAAACTGACAATAACCAATCAAAGGTATGTATTATTTCATGACTATTGTTTTCCTATTTTGGAATCTTAGGATATGATTCATGATTTTTTTTGTAGGAAAGAGGTATTTCAGAATAAGTTGGAAAGGAATGGTTAATGGATCATGAAGAATATTGAATGAGTAAGATGTCAACACATAAGGGCTTCAAGAGTTATGGTGAAATTCTTAAGAGTATTAAGTCTCTTTTGATGATGGGGTTACATTAGAAGACTTTTTATATTATGTGTAACCCTGATGTTTAATATAGGAAAATTTTATTCAAGGAATAGTTATCTTTTCTTTTTTAGACATAGTTATAAAGAACCATTTGGGTTTATATGATCCTTACTTTTGAGGTAATTATGGGTTACTATATGTTATGATTGAAGTGAAAGGCATGAGATAAAATTGAGGTTAAATTATGTTATGGTTATTTTTGATGATTTTATCCCCTTTTGGGGAATGATTTGAGAATTATATAGTTTTGGAAAAAGGACAACACACAGACCGTGTGACAACTCGTCGCGTCGGACAATGCTTTGGTAATCGAACCCACAACCAAAGTGCGACTGGTATTTATCGCCTACCACTGGACTACGTGAAGTCCCTGGATAGTTTGACTATTTATTTTTTTAGTTAGATGATTTTATTAATTAAGAGTAAGTTAATTTTGGGTTATCTATGGAAATTTATTAACCTATCATGTAGGATAAGTGATTAGGATTAATTACTTTTCAATACGAGACATTAAGAGCAACTGATGTGGTTTGGAGATAAATAATACGATTTAACTTTGTAGACTATGTAACTAAATCCTTCAAAATATTTGGGTTTCAATCTTAGTTCGGTTTACTTTGAAGAATTTTATGGACAAATTGTTTATCGAATGGTCTTCGTTGAACTTTGGGTTTTGTTGGACAAATTTTGGAGATTAAGAATAGATTTTCTTTTTATAAAGGGTTATCCTTTTCTGGATTATCTAATCATGTACTAACCTTTTTGGTTTTGGTTTTGGTTAGAGTCTAAAGACATGGGAAGTATATAGTTCTATATTGTGGATTAGGTGATTCTCTATAAGTTTATTATAGTGCTCTTAATGCGAACAAGTCTCCCTAAATACTCATCTTTTGGAAAAAAATATGAGTTTGATTAAGGAATCTAGTAAAAGTTGAAAGTCAACATGATAAGTGATTATGTTTCCTTATGAATAAATTCCTCAATAAAAAGTATCTTAAAACAAAAATGTTTTCTATTAACCTTTCCTACTGGGGAATCGAATACCGTTTAACCCATCACAAGTTTGTGATTTTCTCATGGTTAACTTTCTCCTAAACATGTTTTCTATCACTCTTCATCAGAACATGACCCTATGTTTTCTCCTCCATGTCCATGTTTTCATACATGGAATCCTAGTATGGGTTAACTCGGGGGACCTTTGTACTTATCTTTATTTATTTTAAAGTGATTGTTTTACCGACTCTTCTTCCGATGTTGGACTTTCAAGGATGTTTCCAAGCCCAATTTTAAAATTGCGTTGACGCAATTCCCAAAAGGGGGGAAGGATGTAACACCCCAGGTAAATAAAGAATATGACATTTTCATATTTATCCATATTTGTGAATAAAATATTAATATGACTTTAAAGGGGACTCTATGCTCGATGGCGTACCCAACACGCAACAATGAGTTTCTTGGGAATCTTACGTTGCACTCTAATAATAAAATAATATTATTTTAAATCGTAGTTAACATGTAGTCGTTGTATTGGCGGGAATGGATATAAATAACTAAAATATGATTATATATGTTTTTAAATGTTTTTACATTTATCCAATAAAGGATAAAGGCATAAAATACGGAAATAATTCAATTTTAGGCATATATGCCCTAGTTTTCACTAAAGGTTCACTTATCGCCTTTTGATGGAGAACCGTCATTAAATATAGTTTTTTTCACTCTTATACATCCTTTTTTACCAAATAAAACTCTTCTTAAGAATTGGGACATCAAAATTTACTTTGTGTAAATTTTTGGTATATTTCTGATAAAGTTCATTTTTTAATGAATAGTGTAAAATGTTGTATTTTAATTTGAAACCACTTTTTAATATAATTTATTTATATGATTAGATGATCTTTTGAATTGTTTTTAAAGTGAAATTATAATATATTTTTACCATGAAATCCAATATTGGTCGTTGGAATTAATTTCACTTTGAAATCAGACTTAAACTAGTGTCAATCTTTTGATACTTATTGTTTCATAAAAACACTCTATTTGCTATGACAGCGGGAATTAATTATTAAATAAATTAATGTGACTTATATGATTTTAATTTTTTAAAATAGACTTCATTTTTGAATTCAGAATATCAAATATAGCTTAGAGTGAATTTTTGGGATTTTTCTGAAAAACTTCAATTTTTGATGAATAGTGAAACCACTAAGTGGTACTTATAAAAACTGATTTTTCTGTTTAAATGAAATTTTTCCATATTTGTGTTTTGAATTTCAAAAATCCGACATACATGGTTGTCATTAAGAAGTAAAATGTGGTTCAATGGGATAAAAATAATTTTTTTGTGAATAGTAACTTATTAAGTTTTTAATCGCGATTAGAGGTAATTAGTGTAGTTTAAGGTAAAAATAATGTTTTAATAATATGAAATGAACTTGACACATGTCCTAACCTCATTTGATGTGTCATGGCCGACCAATACAACCCATGGGTCAACTTGGGGACCCCATGAAGCCACTTTGGTTGGAAAATGACATTAATATCTTTTTATTTAAAGTTAAAGTAAAAATGAGACAAACATGAAATGTTTTACTAAAACAATTTTTACATGGGGTTATACAAATCAGAGTTTTGACTATAAATATTCATTGGAAAGATAAAAAGATTTCCTACATCATAGTATTTTTTTATAATTTTTAAACATTAAATAAATTAAATTATTTATGACATCATGATGATGCAGCGATGACCTCATTATTTAACGATTTAAATAAAATGGAAAGATAATGTAATATATAAGACCTAAACATGTCCAAAACCTATTGGATGAGTGGATTTCGAATCCTTATCACCTTATACTCGAAAAAAATCAATGTGGGACCTCTTAAATCCGAATACCATTTTCAAATAAAGTAAAATTTGCTTACTTTCCAAGAGTGCCCCTCCTCTCCTCTTATAAAAGCCCCCCACCTCTACCTCCTTACCCACACTCCCAAAGCCTTTGGCTCGGCCAAACCATGCCCATTTTGTCTCTCCATTTCCCTCTATTACTCCTTGAAGCCTCAATTTGGGCAGAAGTCTTCCCAAGGAAGCCTTTTAGCTCAAACCAAAGGGAGTTACCCGATTTTAAGGTAATGTCTTCACTTGAGTCCTTTTGTTTTATTTTGCCTCTCCAACCCCCTAAACTCTTTTTATTAATTTCTTTTGTAACAACTCCAGTATATTAAATATACTAGGATGTTTTTATAAGAATTATTAGAGCTACACTTACACACACCTATATCTAATGGTTAAAGAACATATTGTTTCTGTGGATGGCGAATTTATGCCTCCCGAAACGATGATTGTTCAACATTATTTTAACACCTTCAAAGGTGGCCATTAAGATGTCACTATATTTATATATGATATATAATATTTTTATGTTTTACTTAAGCTTCTGTATTTTTCTTTTTGGGCATACCTTTATGGTTTCCATTATGGGTAAACATGATATCTTCATTTAAGGAAGTGCGGACTACCGCCCCCTCAAAGTGATGTGATTCGTTAATGCCATATGTGGGACGTATAAAGGATGGATTTAAAGTTATTATATATTATTTTATACTAGAACTATAACATACCTCTATATCATTATTATTCCATTCCATAAAAATATGAAATAGAAATGAAAGTAGCGTTCATGCGTACGTACGGCTTACCGTCTCCATGAACGGTGCATTTCATTTCTTACCTCTAAATGATTATGTAATATTATAAATACATGTATATTCTGGATATATATTATATATATGATATCCAAATCATGAATATAATTCTGGATATAATGAACATTTGACCACACGAACAACATGTAATTGTAAGAAGTCCACTTTCGACTTAAGAACCAAATATCGACAAAACAAACATTATTAACTTAAATGATTAAATAATGTTTATAACATTGAAATAAATGATCTAAAAGGAATAATGAACTATAAAAAGGTTCTTAATAAAGTGGAAATTAACTCAAGTTTATTATTCAGGATGTTAAAGAACGATCGAGTCAAGTCAGACCTGAGGTAAGGGATCCTACTCCACTCTTTCTTTTTAAGTACACTCTTTTATGTCATTCCTTTTAAGCTCATCTTTCTTGTGATTGGGATGTTATTTTATATTACTCTTACTGTAATTTTTATTTTCATATGATGAGAGACCCTATTCTCTCTCATCAATCCATTTTGGAAGTTTTGAGTGGCGCCGTTAGGCTGCCGAATTTTCATAAGAGATCTAACCTCTCTCTTTCTCTTTAAGTACTCTCCTTTATGTCACTTCTTTTAAGCTCCTCTTTTTTTATGGGAGATGTTATTTTATATTCCTATTTCTGTACATTTTATTGTAATGTGATGAGATACCCTATTTGATCTCATAAATCCATTTTTGGAAGTTTTAAGTGGAGCCGTTAGGCTGCCAAGTTTTCATAAGGGATTTTTCATCTCACTTTTATTCCTGTGAGATTTATGCTACATTTGCCACAATTTCCTTTGAGTGGTGTATGTACTGACCATTATTTTACTCACTGTGTAATATTCTTTCATTTATGAGTATTTACATCAATTTTTTATTGTCCTTATTTCACGGGGCGTATGTTTCGAAAGATACCCATGTCGGTAAGGGAACCTTTCACCCTCCTCTTTTTAAAAGACTTTTTTTGTTGGGTCTTTTAATTTACATATTGTTATGTTGGGATATGTTCTCATATATCCTTATTGATGTAAATTTTATGTCCAAGTGATGAGATACCCTTTTTTTTATGTGACGCTGTTAGGCTGTCAAGGGAACTTCTTAACCCAATTTTGATTTCTTTGGGTTCAACATGTAGTTATTGAATATGTCATACATTGAATATGTGTGAATGACCTTTGATTATTTTACACTTAATATCCACTTATATTTGGTGTATTCGTTTGTCACACATAATTATGTAATTGATTTATCCTTAAACCAAGGATATCGTCTTTGTATGAGACTTCGTATCAATCTCCTTTCATTGAGGCATATTTTGTTTTATACACAACCTTATTTTATACAGTGTATAAACCCCTTTGACTTTTAAGTTTATTCAAAAGGAATCTTTTTTATACGAAGTGTTTATTAAATGAAAAAAGGGAATGTTTTTGTCATACATATGCGGAGACAACGACTTCTCCACCGCCATGACCATTATTTGAGTTTCGGCTTCCTCTACAAGCCATACCATCTTTTTTAAAAGAAAAATAAATACCATGTTTTACTTTTCTTTTCTTTTGGTATTGAAAATGGTTTTCATGATGTATTTATATCAATGTGTTGTATTGATATCTTGTTATTGAAAGGTGGAAATGTTATGTTTCCTTTATGCATGTTTATGTGATAAGATTATGTTATGGTTCTTGGGCATTGTTATGAAGACGGGTGGTTTTGTGATAAACTAAGGGCGGGTGAGCCCGATATAGCTCTCCAATGCATTGGGTAATGTGAAGGAGTGAAACGTTAAGGTTTCTCCGAAGAGATTTAGGGAATATACTGTGATGGGTATTCCGAACGTAACCAAGAGGGTTACTCCCTACGTAAGAATGTTATGAATGCCTCAAGTTACCTTTATGTCTTATGATTTCTATGATTTATTCATGGTTTGATGAGGTATGTTAAAGTGCCTAAGTTTTATGGGTAAAGTATGATTTCATTCTTATGTATATATGAACTCATGTTTCCTTTCCATATTTTTATATCCCTTACTGAGCTTTTTTTTATGCTCATCCCAAGTTTTTAAAATGTTTTTCATAGGTCAAGGGAATGGTACGTGATGTGATGATAGTGTCAAGGATGTGTCAAGAAAGAATCCAAGTTTTATTTTAAATATGTTTCCATTGATGGGAAGAATGAATCATGTCTTTTATGTAACCACTTTGTTTAAATATGGAATGTAATGCAAGTTTTATGATCTAATTCTCTAAAACTCTAAACCTGAAAAGATCCTCAATGTGTAATCTTGTATTAACTCAATATTAAGTAAGGTTTAAGGCTGGGGCCTTATAATATATGTCTATACAATGGGTTTTGGACAATTTTATAGGTAATTTATCCACTTTTATTAAAGTTTACCAACTAAGTAAACTCATTTTTTCATTAATCATTGTAATTAATTTTAATTAATTTCACTATTATTTTTTGTAGAAAACTATGTATACTTTAATATAAATTATAAATAATTATAATTAAAAATATTTAATTCATTTTATAAAATTCTAATCACATAAGTGGAAAATATAAATTTAAAATTAATCCTATAGATGTGTCGTGAAAGGGGATTTTTAAAGCAAAAAAGTTCAAAAGATTGAAATGTTATTATATCAAATTTAAACATGAAATTGGATAAAAATAAATAAATTGGATTAAATGATTTAAAATTTAACTAATTATACTTTAAAATCAAATTAAATTATATTTTAACTATTATAATAAATTAGACGAAAAAACAGTTTTCAATTAAAATTCAGCATTTTTCACTATTCATCCAAAAACAAAATATTTTAGAAATATCCCTAAATTCACCCTATGATAATTTTTTAATTATTAATTAATAAATTAGTTTTATTTTTTCAAATTTAATTTATAAATTTAATTTTATTATTTTTAACTGAAGCCCATAAAAAGTAGTTCTTTTGAGAAAAAAATATTTTTCAAAACATATAGACTTTACCAAAAATATATATATTTTTATAAATGTGTTTTATTTATGTGGAAAAAATAATATTTAAAAATTATTTATTATTATTAATATTAAAAAATTTAATGGATAGGTTATAATTATCTTGTTTAAATAGTTACAATAACAAAGTCTTGTTTTGTAGAAACTCAATGTTGTGTGTAACGTAAGCTAAGCCGATGTTGCATGTATAATAACATTAAATTGGTGTAGTGTATAATTAAAGTTTAGAATGGTGTATTTTTCAACACAATACATCAAATAAATTTAATTAATTAGAAGAAAATGTTCAAAAAACTCAAGGTTTTACATGGACAATGAACCTCCTTTATGGCTTGCCTTCCTTAAACATTTTTCTTCAAACTTTTCTTTAGGTTTATTATATAACCTTAAAAAATGGAATAATTTTATCCTTGAATGCATATTTTTTAGAACCTATCTCTAATTAATTAAAGGTATCTATGATCCTGGTCTCAACAATCACATTCATATCTTGTACATGCATATGTGTTCCATAGAGATCATGCATCATCAGTATGCATTTATTCAATTTTAATCACATGATTAAGGAGTTTGGGATACATATATTGAACTCACCATTCAATTAAATATGGGTAAATATTGGTGAATACCCTTGAATGTATATGGGTATGGGTATCCACAACACAAATGTTTGGCATTGAAAATCATGGGATAATATAGGCATCAAAACATGTTTATATAAAGGTTCATTGAAGGGTTTAGTTAGAGTAAAAGGAGGTCACACATTAATTGGTAATAAGAATTATATTATAGGTATTTTTTAAAACATATTACAACCTAAATAATATTAAATCTAAAGGAATAATAAAATGAATGTACTCAAATAAATTGGAGGAGGAATAGAATCTCTTTCATTGATGGGGTACTTCTAAAATCCTGGTAGAAACTTATCAAGGGCTTGGGAACACCTTGGTGGGTCTATAAAGAGGTAGAGATAGAGAAAATACATATACAATGGGTTTTGAGTAAAGAGGAGTGGGAGGTTGGGTTGGTATTTATAGAAATATATAGGGGAGTTCTTTATTAATTTCTAAACATAGGTTTTGGACTCTATCATAAAGTAATAAACACCACAAACCTTCCTTTAGTTTTTTTCCATGGTCTTTTCCAATTAGGATATGTTTTCAATTTTTAATAATTCCATGGACCTTAAATATTATGATAATACCATTGGTGATGTGAATTTGAGTCATGTTTACAATGAATTGTTTTTAAAATTTTAAAATATAATATATGTTTTGGTAGATACATCTATGCTTTATAAATATAATAAAATATATTAAAAAATGACTTATTTTAAATGTTATATCTATATTTGGTCATAGATTCCTTATGTATAATTTATTACATCAGTTGTGGGCCATTATGATGACATAATAAAGACTATATATTTATACTATATTTAATTTTTAACAAAAAATGCACAATCTCACAAAATTATGATTAATAACCAATCAGCTAATTTTGACATATTTATTTAAAAAATAATATTTAATATATCAAAATAATTATATGAATATCAAAATTTATAGTTTTAAATAAAACCCCTTATTTATTGGAAAGTGATTATTTTTACAACACTAATACCTTTCTATCCATTATAAATATTATGTTGTAATTCATTAAATTATATTATCATTTATATATAAATAAATATTATTTAATAATAATATTTTACGAAAATAATATTTATATCAAAAATTCATGAATTTTTTAAAATGTGTGTTTTAATTGAAATATATATTTCCTAATAATACAAATTTTCTTCCCTCATATCAAAATGAAATTTTTATCAAACTCATTATATAATAATTAATAATGTAACAATAAAAAGGGATAAATATATTCATTATTTTGTTAAAATAAAATTTAAAAATTTATTCTACTCGGGTATACATGCATAACCCCTTATAAAATAAGGGTATTCCTTAAGGGTAAGATGTGTGATGGTTGTACTTTCTTAGGGTGGTTTGATGAACATGATTTGGGCCTTGATCTCAAAAATATTGATCTTCTCCTATAAACATATTTTAATGATATTTAGTTTTTGAATCATGGTTTGGGATTGGTCAAGTAAAAATCCCAATGATTTCATCCACCTTGGCATCTCCCATAAATTGTATTCATATCTTATGATCTTACTAGTTAAGTCGATCTCTTCTTTATTCTCTATAAATTAGACATTACCATAACCCATAATATATACTAATAATGAAAGTACCCATATTATCAATGGTTATGATTACTAATAATTTTTTAAATCTAGGTGGTTGTATTTTATAACTCTCTAAAATACCTAAAGTAATGCATTTGTTTTCTATAACTACATTACATAAGAAGGTATTTCTTCATTCAAAATAGAATTTCATTTCTAAATGGTTGGGTTATTAACATTCCATAATCATAATAAAATTTTAGTATATTGAGGACACATAATTTATTGTTTTATTGATTAATAACACATATTTATAGGATAGAAATATAAATCAATTTAAGGATGTCGTGTATGATGATTACCTCTACTTTGGTAGACCTCCAATAGATCAACTATTAATGGACCATTGAACAGTATTTTAAGAAAATCCACACTACTAAATCATTTATATGGTATTTTAGAATGGAATTGGGTAGGGTTTTGTTATTTTAAATGGATCGATGTTGTGTAAATAAGTGAGACAAGGTGTTTCCTTTCATAAGGTAGGATAGGGAACTCTTGTAAATTTTCAAAACAAAAAAATATAATAAAATAAAATTAATTTCCAAGTAACTTGAAATTTTCCTAATTTCAAATTTAAGATGATATATGATCTAAATAAACTCGTCCAATGGGTATCTCATTAGTTAACTCCTTCACACACACACACACGTTAACCCTTTTTATCCTTAACCACAGTAACTCATTTTTCAATCATTATGAGTTATAAATTTACTTCTACAATAAAATTTGAAACATAAATGGTCATCAGATAAAATTTTTAAGTATATCCCTTCCCCCTTTTTTTATTTCATGAGTATTAATTTTTAAAATCATTTAACAAAATATTATATAACAATATATATAATTAATGTAAATTTTAGGGAAATATATTTAATTTGACAATAATGTTAGGATGATAGAAATGTAATTCGAATATAAATCCCTTAATAAAACATTATTTGTGATAATTACACATAAAATTTATAACACAGAATAATTCATCTAAAACATATTAATTTTAATATTATTAAAATTATTTATTAAATTTTCCTACTACATGCACAAGCATTGTGTCGGCATTGTGTAAATATTGAATGTAAATATAATATCACAAAAAATTATAAATAAATTTCTATGTTAAAAAACTTATATTAATCTTTAACATAATCATCTATAACTGACTATAACCTCTTTTTATTATGATGACATAATAATTTAATTTTAAAATTAATATAGAGTTATTATTTGTATTTTTATTTTCATAAAATAATATATAAGTCGTTATCAAAGAAAAAGTCCACACAATTTCCATTACATCAAATCATGGATTTTTATGGTCAAACACCACTCATCAAATAGATAAATGGAAATTTTTAAGGTTATTTTAAAGTCTTATCCCACATTTTTAATCATGTTGTACTCGTTTTTTGCTGACTAATGTGATAAATAGTTACCATGGTTATTATTCATAATGAAAAAAAATAAAAGGTTAATATTTACCAAATTGGAACCTCATTATTAAATATAAGGAGTTTATTTTTAATGTTTTGGTGTTAAGGAGTTAAAATAATTAATTTTAATATATATATGTAAAATTTAATGAAAATCATAATTTCTTAGAAAATGTATTCTGAAGCCTAAAAATTAACTTATATCAATATAATGAATATTGATAATTCAAATTGAATTAATTAGATTAATATAAAAAATGGATTATATTTAATGTTAAGACCAAATCTAATATATAATAAGACTTTAAATTTACTTGATATAATGAAATTAAATGAAAGTATTTGAAAAAATGGTAGTTTTCACTATTCACTAAAAAATTAATCATTTAATATAAGGGCCATTATTTAACCATTTGTTTTTTTTATGATTTAAAAATATGTGATAATTTTATTGAATATAATTTATTATAAGTTTTTTTGAAGTTTCATATATTATTTTCTCAAAAAAACACATTTTTTTATGAAAGTATATTTTTTATGAATAATATCACTTTACTAAAAAAATTCTTTTTATTTACAAATAATGAAATATTTCATTAATATTGAGTAGTATGATTATATATATATATATATCATAATGTAGTTACTCATATTTGTACTCACTAATTGAACAGCTAGGTTATAACAGTCACCATTAAATAATAATATTTTTATATTATATCATAATTCTCTTTAAATTTGATGTTACGTGTTAAGAATGATTTTGAGTATATTACCATTTTAACCTCAATATTTGAGATGTTACATAAATATTATAGAGGTAAATGATTTTATTATGGAGTAAAATGAGAAAAAACTTCAATGATTCACTAAACAATTTCATGATGAATGTGGTGAAGTGTTAAGCATACCAATGGGGAAAAGTAGAAAATATTAATTCATATGGAGATACTAATGATGGGAAAGTTGTAGTCAGAGATGTATCTATATAGAATACAAATATATAAGACATAATTGACTAGAAAACACCATTGAAGCTTAGATAGTTCTAGTATAAATGATGATAATGATGACACTACAACAAGAATTATTGATATAATAGGTATAGGAAAAACGTTTTGAAGATGTTGTTGATGATTAGAAATGGATTCAATAGATGATAAATATCATTACCAAACCAAGAGGAATCAGATTTGGGAGATTTTTTAAGGTCACAAAAGAAGAACATCATCATGATTGAATGGGTCTTCCATAAAAGGATGAATGAATATTTCATGGTGACTTGAAAGAAGGCACAATATGTTTTCAAGGGATACAATAAAATAAAGGGTATTGATGTTGATAAAACATTTTCACCTATTCCAATCCTGGAGATATTTTTACTATTCTTTACCAGATATTTGAAATGAAAATTCAATGTTTTCTAGATGGATATCAAGTAATAATTTTTTAATAGGGTTTTATAAGAAGAGTGGTGCATTGAACAGATAGTAGGTTTTCTAATTGATGGATTTTTGAAATAGGTGTGTCAACTAAGGAAGGAATTTAATGGATTAAATCATGAACCAGGAGGATGGTATTAAAAATGTTATATATATTTTCAAAATCTCACTTTCAAATGTGGTGGATTTCTTTATAGTTGTAATGTAATTAATTAGATTATTCAAATAATGATAGTGCTTCTAAATTTAGATGACATAGTCTTTGATGGATTGAAAAAATAATAGTGAAAAAAATTAGATTTCATTAATTAAAATATTGAAATATCATTTTTAGCAAGATGAAATTTTTCTTGGGTATATTGGTGGTAAAAAAAGGAATATAACATATATTTATCTATCTATATATGCTACTGAGGTTTGGAAAACATTTGGAATAGATTATTACATATAAGTGAAAACTCATATTGCTATCTGAATGAAATTTTTAGGTGATAATGAAGGAAACCCAATCAATGACATATAATATAGGTAGATCATTAGAATCCTATTGTACTTAATAGTTATATAACTCGACATCATTTTTCCACAATTTAGGTAACATGATATCAATATAATCCCAAATAAAGACACATGAATATAGTAAAGATTATATTACAGTATATCAATGGAATGGGGATTTCATCCTTCTTTTCTATGAAATATCAGAACAAGAGGTATTGGGATATATAGACACTGATTGTTATAGTTATTTAGATGAAAGATATCCAACAAAATGGGGGTGTATAAATTTTAGGTTTATGTATTTCATTCCTAAAATAAGAAACATGATTTTATTTCTCTTAGAATTGAAGTATCTAAATATATTTCATCCACTAAATCATACATGAAATTTCTTTTGATAAATAAGATGCATGAAGGAATCCGATTTAAATTCAATTCACTTATCAGGATCAATTTTTACATTTCAAGTGTTATAAATCATAAAAAAAATTAATATCCATTCATCAAGAACCTAGAATTACTAAATCAAATATCACGTTATCAAGGAGGAATTGTAATGTGGTTTAGTCATACAATAGTACGTGCTAATCTATTTTTATGTTGTGAAGATTTTAAAAATTTTCTTACCTAAAGAAGAATTTAAATAGTATCAAGTACTTTTAAGAGATCGGTTGAATCTCCACACTTGAATAGTGTTTATGTGGAACCCCTCTCTCTGAGGTATGTTTTTTTTTACTTAAGGTTTGATCTATGATCTATTATTATTTCATTCTATAAAAAAGTAATCTTTAGATTCACTAATAAATGGGGATAATTGTTAGTGGAGGAAAATTTATAGAAAAGGGGGGAGTTATTCAATGATGAATCTGGGGGAGAAAATAAATAGGGAGAGTTTTATTAATCTTCATGATGATAAAGTTATTCATTCATTAAAAAATGTTGTATTATCAGAATAATCCATTGTTTTATTAATCCCATTATATTCTTATTGTAGTACTACTGAATACTATTCTTTTTTATATCAAATTGTAATTTAGGTTAATTTATAAAATTATTCTAAGAAGATATCCATCTTCTGTATAACCAATCTTCTACCGTGTGTAGAAAACTTTTCTTTCATAATTTAAATACATCATACTTTTGAGGACTAAATATTCCTAGAATAAATTTTCAATGAAAATTTAAGTATAGATATTTCATGAAGGATTATTCTACTACACAAGTATCTATGAAAATTATCTTCTATTAAGATGATCTCAAATTTCTCTCAATGTTGGATCATTAATGAAAATGAAATCTATTCTCAAATGTGTATTTGTACTATGTGGTTGTGAAAAGGAATATTCATATATTTGAAGTTACTAGAACATATTTTAGAAGGAAGGATCGACTATAAGATTGAATTAAATCTTCTATAGAAAATATGGAAGCTAATGTGAGAACTCACATTCTCTTGTGTCATTTCTAATTAATCGTCTATGGAAATCCTTACATGCTTTATTTGGATTTTACTACTGATATTCCATGAGATAATTCTCATTATTTGTAATTATGTACCCTCTTTGACCATTTCTATTTAGAGACTAAATATTATTTATTCCAAGTTCTATTCTATCAACCATAAATGCATTTAATTGAATATAATATCTTTATATAGGATGATCAGTAGGATGAATTAATTATGATTTATCCTCAATGGATTATTTTAGGTTAGTTGAGTATAAATATGAAGAATTATCACAATAAATAGTATGGGAAATATACAAGGATACTCTGTCACATACTTCTCCTCATGATACACTATTTTAGCATTTGACTGCCACATCTGAGTAAAATCATTAATGGACCATTTTAGCTTATTTTAGGGATATATTTAAAAAAATTGTTTAACTGATTCTTATTAGATATTGAGATGAATCAAAAACCACTTTTAACTATTTACTCAGTCTATATTTTCCATTACATTCGAGTTATGATTTTGATGTTTTCTCATTTAATGATCACTTCTCATGTACTGTGATGGGAGTAATCTAATACTCCTTCTTTATTCATTTAAACATGTTATCCATTGAATAATTATTGAAGAGTCTACTTAAATCCTATACATTTATGTGTGTAGTTATTACATATAAAACCTCTTCCAATTTTTTAATATGTTTGTTTTTTATAATAAACATGGTGGATAGTGGTTTGCATTCATATAGAGTGTTCTAGGTTATAGATTGGAACTAATCCTCTTCATATTAAATCCACTATATTGTATTTAGTTTTTCCATACAAATTATAAAACTATTTTTTATTTTAATATTATATTCAAAAACTCTATGTATTTATAAATTCAGTTTCCTTAAATAGTAATTTTATAGTACACATTTAAAAGTGATATGTATATTATTATTATTTCAAAGAAAAAATATAATTAAAGATAGATAGATTTCAAATTTTTTTTAATTAGGTTTTGATCATTCATTATAAAAAGTATTTTAAAATATGACATTATATATACATACAATATCAGTTACTTATGATATTCTAAATTAGGTGATATTGATTAAAATTAAACAGTTAACTAAAATTTTTAATATATTCTTAATTCACTATGTCCCCCTTCTTGAGCATTGTACTCTTACCAACCTTTGTTAACAAGGTAAGTTAATTTTATTTTATTATATTTTTTAACTCTTTCTTACTCTCTATTCACTTTCTCACTTTGATCAATTTATTCAAACTAGATTATAGTTTTGGTTAGTTTAATATCATATAGTTTGAGATACCTATATATTGTAACGAGATGAAACCAATAGACCATACTACTTCTGTTGGTCGAAGTAGATTACTCAAGAGGGGGGTGAATTGAGTATTTATAAAAATTTCTGTTAAAATTGGTTCTTTGAAAATTTCCCCCAATTAACAAATATAATCAAAGTCAATTTGTAGTGAATTTATAAAATTCCAGAATGTTCAATTAATTTCTTAAAAAATTTATTAGTTCTCATATATACTAATCTTAAGATTAATATAACTTTTGAAACTAACCTACTAGATCAATATAGTTATAAACACTTGGTAAACTAACTATCATAGTTTAATTTATTTTTATATAAAAACCAATAAACACAAATTAAAACTAAAAGGTAAAAACATAGTGGATATAAACAAGAGGTTCAGTCTCAAGCTGATACATAGTCCTCTCTACTTGGTGATCACCTACCACCAAGTAGTTTAATTTAATAAACAATTTGATCCACACCCTAGATCGGGGTTCACAACAATACACAAGGCTGTTAATATCACAACGGACCTCTACCACAGTTATTTGTGGGAAAAACAAAAAACAGGTCCCACTTGACCTATTCTACAGTTATTTTTGGGATACAAGAGAAAATAATGAGTGTGAGTTTGAGGATATTAGGTATCCTCCAGTTATGCATAGGAGACAATGTGTGTGTTAGAAACAGATACACACACTACTCAAAAAGGTAAAAAAAATAACATAATAGAGTTAGAGATGTAGAATAATGTTTATAAATCTCTATGTGTTATGAAGTAAGGCTATGGACTCGATTGATGTAGTGAAATTGAAGTTAGAGTCCTCTTTTGGAAATTGTCTTCAAAACAGAGTATTGCAGCCTCTTGTACTCTAGCTTCTATGTGTGAAAAGTTCAGCTCCTTGATGTTAGGATGTTCAAAGTATCCCAGTAGGTCTTTTTTATCTCCAAATATAGTCTAGCTATGAGTTCGTGTAAATTTTAAGAAATCTCAAGAGTTGCATGAGTTTGAAGTTCGTTTTCTCTTTCTACTTTTCATCACATTCCTCATTGTATCATAAAAGACCCAATGTGTAATTATTTTATACTTAGAGGTCCATCTGGCATGATGATCTCCCCAGGTGCATGTACCTCATACTGCCTACTGATAGTCCAACAGAAAACATTAAATAATGTCAGAAACATTAATTTGTCTAAATATGACTGTTAGATATAAATTTGAATAAATAAAATAAAACAGTTTTTATGCCTATTGGTGAGTAATAAGTATCAATGACACATTGGCATCAGTTTGTCATCATCGGGCTGTCAGCATTAGTGACTTCATGTATCGGTGAGTCTTTGCCATCGGTATCGGTGACTTGATGAATCGGTGATTCATTTACACTATCAGTTTATCCACACATTAGTGAGTCATCATCGGTGACTCCGTGTACCAGTGAGTCTTTTCTATCGGTATTGGTTACTCGGTGAATCGGTGATTCGTTTGCGCTATCGGTCTGTCCGCACATCGGCGGTGTGTTTCCCATCGGTGACGCGTTCATCGGTGAGTCACTTAAACTATCAGTGCAACCGATCATTAGTGACTCATCCATCGGTGAGTCCTCAATGGAGTAGACCAATGGTGATTCTTTTTGAAATATCTGTGCTAGGGACTCTGAAAAACTTATAAAGTGTCTATCTTACACAAAACACTACCAAAGTAAGTGAAAATCGTAAATATATGTAAAAATACACTTTTAAACATATTAAAGCATAAATATTCATAGTTTATGACTTATTGACATGTATTATATTATGTGACATAATTGATTCAGTTATAAATATTCACTGAAAAGATTAATCGAAGTTATGACTTAATGTATAAATTGGAATGATTTGTGATTATGAAAACAACTATTTCACAAACAGTCCAACAATCTCCCCCTTTTTGATAATCACAAATTATGGAATAAATATGATGTTAATGAATAATAATTACTTGACATAGCATACCATAGTGAATGTGAATTCTCAAAATGACTAAGGATTTCCTTTTAAGATCCCCCTTAATTAGTGTATCAAAGGAAATCTATATATAGAAGGGGACTTTATATTAATATAGTAGTTTGTATCAGAGGTGAGATATATATGTATATATTATGTTGAGTACATACCATGTTCCTTATGCCAGAGTTTCTCCCCCTTAGATTAGGAATTTATGGCCATATATATCTTTCTCCCCCTTTTGAGATTAGAAAAAAGGTTAAAAGGGGAATAAAGAAGAAAGAGAAATGACACAAAAAAAGGAGAAACATAGTGAAGGAAAAAATCATTAATAGTAAAAAAGTAAAATCATCAAAATAAAGGTACAAATTCCTATCAAAGAAACAATCCACAGCTAAGGATTTCACTTCTGAGGTGTTTTTCCTTTATCTGAAGGATCAAGAGTATGATCTGAAGGTTTTGGTGTGGTTGTAGGTAGGGTTGGTCGAATAACAAAACCAGACAAGGCAACACCTGTAGGAATATTGGCTGAAATATTGGGTCTTCTTTCTAATATAACACGGCTCTCAGATTGCTCATAAATCACTGGTTAAATTTGGGAGAGGTCCTAAGATACAAACATCTGAGTAGAAGGCTGAGAACTAGGTCCAATGGAAGCAGCAACTGGGACCAAAATTTCCTCACCTTGAACATGAAAATAAGTCTTTAAAAGCTTGATTAAATCATTAATGATCTCACCTCCATATTTCATAGCCTTATCAAATTCATCCTTGTTTTCCATGAACTTATCCAGGAGAGGATTAAACTCATTCAACTGTGCCACTTTCTTCTTAAAGGCTTCTGTTACTGGAGTAATCTTGATATTTTCAGCCAAATACTTCAAGTTATTTATGAGATCATACTTGGTATAGATTTTAGAGAAATAATTATCTACCTTCTCTCTAACCTCTTTATAAGTGACAGAGGCTTCATTAGTAAAATGTCTGACTATGTTGTAAATGATATAAGTATTCTTATGAACCTTGGAAAGGGTATATTTATCTGAATCACTCTAAAGACTCTTGAGTTCTTCCCTCATCATAGCCCTGAGAGACTCCAAATCAGCAATAGAAGCCCGACTACCTTTAGAACTAGATGGACTAGAGATCATCCTGTCAAGTTCCTCCTTCAATTTCTTCAAATCTACACTTAAAAGATGTGTCACTAAGTTCCTAATAACCTCTATCACACAACTAAAAGAAGACTTGAAATTAGTGGTAAAAGAGTTCAACTCATTTCTCATCATCTTCACTCCTTCTCTCAACATAGTATTGTTTCTAATGATTGGATCGGTTGTAGTAATGAGATTAGGATGAATCTCATGAATCAACATACTTGAAATTTTAGCATCATCAAAATATGAAATGCTCATGGAAGTATAATTTTTACTTCTGGATCCAACCAAGGCTCTTACTGACTCACAAATATTAGCTTTGAATTTATCCCAATCAGCCTTAGTGACATAATCACTAGGCACTGGTTGTACAGCAGGCTCACCAGTAGGAGGTACTATTGGTGAAGTAGGTGAATTCAATTCTACTTCAGTGGGTTCTTGTGGAATAGGAGGAGGTTTTACCATCTCCTCATCTGAGTTATAACCCAAGACAAACAGAATGTAACCCAGATCTCTATTACACTCATGAGTACAGGTCCAGTCTATGGGATCCACTATATCAATCCAAACTCTTCTTCCCTAAGGATCAGGTACAATTTCATATTCATCATCTTATTCTTATTGTCCTCTAGACACAATAATATTTCTAGGTACCGGTACCAACTAAACTTGATCTTGTGCTTGCACTCCAGCCACTTCAGCTACTCCAAGTACTTTCTCAACCTGAGGCATAGGTGAAACCTGATCCTCAGCCCCTTCTTCTTGACCTCCAGCCATAATTTCATTTAACTAATGAATAATTACTTGATATTCAACATTGGTATTTTTATTCCTATCCTCATCAACAGCATCTCCAGCAGTATAAGCATCAGCATCCTGTTCAACAGGATCAACATCACCTTCACACTCATCAGCCTATGCATCAGCTCCATGCATAGATTCCTCACTTGATATGTTTGATACTTATTGACCCACTTTTAATGAGTCAATTACATGCTCATCATTATGTTCCTCATCATCAACATCATCATCATCATCTTATGACTTACTTACATAGCCTTCCACACCAGTGATCTCTGTCTTTTCCTCTTCTTCATCGCCTAATAAAGGCTCTCAAGAAGGTAACTCCAAAGGTGGATTGGCTAGTCCATAAGATATGTCCTCTGGGATCTCATCAAAATCAGGGTCACTCCTTCCATCTATATAATATACTTATTCCCTTGGAAACTCATCCTCAGCTTCCTCATTTAAATAAACACCTACATCACCTAGTTTAAGACCTGGATCATCTTGATCCTTTGGTTTAGTAGGGTGGTAAACAGGATTTTAATCTTCATATAATATCACCTCATCTCCTAACCAACATTTCTTACCAGGGTTACAAAAAATATTCATCATCTTATAGATTTATTTATAAAGGTAGAATCCACTACAGGCACTAATAACTTCATCTCTATCTTCCACACAACCCAGCCTTTTCAGCATGGCATATATCAGTCTAGGATAGTACAAACAAGTTTCCTTCTTGGAGGGTTTTATAATATCATAAATATATACCATTAGGTACCTAAATAGATTCACCTTTATCCCATTATTCAATAGGAAAATCAGGAAGACATATTTATATTTCATAGCAGCAAATTCTCTCTTCCTTGGGTATATTTGATGTTGAATGAACTTAAAGAGTAGTATGGACTCTCCATCCAACTCTGTAGCGGTATCTCTCCTTGACTCATCATGCCCAGTAAATTATTTTAGAGCATACTCATATGAAAATAATTCAGAGGTTGGAGGTATGTTACCGTAGTATTTGGCATAGATTCCCTCATGAAGAATTTCCAAACATTCATCCCATTCCTTTGATGAAAAATAAATCTCTTTTCCCTTCACAACAAACTTCATCCTAACTTCCTCATCTCCATCCAGAAATATCTTCAAGTTGAGATATAATTCATGTAATATATGGGGATAAAAAGGACTCTCATTATTTGAAAACCAACTAATCCAACATTTAGATTCCATCACTATTAGAAAAATAAAATTTCTTGAAAAGATACATTATGCAGAAAATTATTTCTCAGTTGTTACTACTCAGCTTTCCAATCCTGTATTTGCAGTACTACTCAGTTGTTAGATGATAAATATTCACTTGGTCCTTTCATCATTCGCTTCATCCTTGACATTTTTGAATGTTTGGGTTCTAAGGGAGTCGAAATCTTGTGCGTAGAGATGTGGAGTGAGGTTCAAAGGTTGTGAGGGAGGTGAAAGGTCGAAGTGGATTGAATTTATTTTATCATTTAGGGATTGTAATTCATAAAAAACATAACATTGAAAATTGGTAAAAAGAAAAACAAAAATATATCATTTAACATAAAATAGATAGAATTACAAAAATGTCTCTTATAGGCATCAGTTTCACACAAACGGTATTACACTATCAGCTTTATGTGATTAGTTTCATAGGATCAGTTTTACAAGAACGGTTTCACACGAATGGTTTCACATGAACGGTTTCACATGAATGGTATCACTGATCATTTTGAAAGATTGGTTTCACCTGATCATTTTGAGAGCTTAGTTTCACTGATCATTTTGAAAGATCCTTTTCACCTGATCGGTTTGACAGATCGGTTTCACTGATCGGTTTGACAGATCGGTTTCACCTGATCGGTTTGACAGATCGGTTTCACTGATCCAAATAATTTTATAAAGGGAAAGAGGTTGGATATACTTTAGAGATTTATCATTCCTAGTTTATGTATGATGTAGTTTATTCTATCAGAGTTTAAGGGTATGCTGAATATGTCAGAAAGTTGATGCTCATTCCTAATAAACTCAAGAGTTATATCACCTTTTCGATAACGATATCTCAAAAAGTGATGTCTTACATCAATATTTTTTGTTCTAGAATGAGAAATTTGATTTTTTTTAGATGTTAATAGCACTTGAGTTGTCACATTTTATGGGGATATGTATTAATTGAAATCCATAGTCTAATAAAGTGTGTTTCATCCACAAAAGTTTTGCATGGAAACTAGCATCAACAATGTACTCTGTTTTAGCAGTTTATAATGCAACTGAATTTTTCTTTTTACTACATGATATTAGATACCTTCCCAAATAGTGACATGTTCTAGAGGTACTCTTTCTATTTAACTTACATCCACTAAAGTTATCATCTGAATAACTAATCAAATCAAAAGGTTGTCCTCAATGGTAGAACAATCTTAAATTAATTATATATTTGAGGTATTGTAAAACTATTTTAACAATATTTAAATTTGACTCTTTTGGGTTATCTTGAAATCTTGCACACATACACATACTAAACATAATATCCGGCCTACTAGTAGTTAAGTACAGCAAACTCCCAATCATTCCTCTGTAAGTAGTTTGATCAACGGATTTTCTATTTTCATTAAGATCTAACTTACATGTAGAACTCATAGGGGTTTCACTAATTTTAATGCTATCAAATCCATATATTTTTAAAATATCTTTAGTATATTTACTTTTATTTATAATAATATTTTATTTATTTTAAAATATTTTAAATCCAATAAAATATTTAACTTCACCCATCAAACTCATTTCAAATTCACTTTGCATCATTTTTTAAAAATCATTACATAAAGAATTTTTAAAAGATCCAAAGATAATATCATCTACATATATTTGAGAAATTAAAACTTATTTATAAATTATTTTTATAAATAAAGTATGATCAAAAACTCTTATTGTAAAACCTTTAGAAATTATAAAGTTACTTAACCATTCATACCAATATCTTGGAGATTGTTTTAAACCATATAAAGCTTTAGATAATTTGAAAAGTTGATTTGGAAAAGGTGGATTTTTAAAACCTGGGGGTTGTTCAAAAAAACATCCTCAATTATATAACCATTTAATAATGAACTTTTGACATCCATTTGATAAAATTTGAAATCCAAGTGTGATGCATAGAAAAGAAATATTTTAATGTCTTCAAGTCTAGCTACTAGTGCAAAGGTATCTTCATAATCAATTCCTTCTTATTGATTATATCCTTGTGCAACCAACCTATCTTTGTTTCTAAATATATTTCTACCTTCATCCACTTTATTTCTAAACACTCATTTGGATCCTATGGTCAAAGTATCTTTTGGTCTATCAACAAGCTTCCAGACATTATTCCTCTCAAACTGGTTAAGCTCTTCTTACATAGACATCACCCAAAATTCATCATTGATTGCATCATTGATATTTTTAGGTTCAAGTTGTGACAAGAATTCTTAAAGTTCAACCTGATTTCTTAAAGAAGCTCGATTTGTGTTCCTCTTTCTAAATCTCCAATAACAACATCCAAGGGATGGTTTTTAAGGGTTCTATTTGTTCTAGTAAAGGTAGGACTAGTTATTTCAGGTTCATCATTTTGATCTGGTTCATTATGGCTAGATTCTAGAGAATTTTCAGAACTAGAAGTCTTCATAGATTCCTTTATAGAATTATTTGAGGTTTTTGCATTAATGTCCAGATTGGACATATCCTCTTCAAGATTTTATAGTAAGTTTTTAGGCTCATGTGGATCTGTTTCATAAAACTTAACATGTACAGATTCTTCCACACATTTTTTTTCTTATTAAATACTCTATAATATTTTCATGATGTTTAATATCCAAGGAATATTCCTTTATCACTTTTGGAGTCAAATTTATCTAGATTGTATTTAGTATTTAGAATATATATTTTTCAACCAAAAACTTTAAAATAATTTATTTTGGGTTTTCTATTTTTCCACAAATCATAAGGATTTTTCTAAAGGATGGGTTTAATTAAGAATTTTTTTATTATATAAAAAGTTGTATTTATATCTTCATCTTAGAAGTAAATTGGTAGGTCATATTAATTAATCATATTTTAGGAAATTTATTATAGGGTTCTATTTATTCTTTATATTAATCCATTTTTTTTTGAGGTGTCCTAGGGGTATAGAAGTTGTTCCTATATCCATTTTTTGAAAAAAAAAAGATTCAAACTCACATCCATGGTCTCTTCTTAAGGATTTAATTTTAAGTCCACTAAGATTTTCTACAATCCTAGCATACTTGGTAAACTGTGAGAAAGCTTCACTTTTGTGAGCTAAGAAAAAGGTCCAAGTATACCTAGAAAAGTAATCTACAAGAACATAAACATAGTGCTTCTCATTTAAACTAGAAACTCTAGATGGTCCAAACAAATCCATGTGAACCAACTCGAGAGGTTGAGAAGTTAAAACTTCTTTCTTTGGTTTGAAGGAAATTTTGTGTTGTTTTCTCTTTTGAGAAGGATTACACACTTTATCATTTGGAAACTATAGTTTAGGTAGATCATTGACTAAAAATTTCTAATTAGATTTACAAGGGAGTGAATATTAAAATGTCCTAGTCTCCTATTCTAGAGCAAAGATTCCTTTTGAAACTTACTTAGACAAGAAGCATTTTGTGAGGCTAGTGTGTCTAAATTTATGGCATACACATTATCATTTATAAGAGTAGTAAAACTAAGTTATTCTTGGCATCAAAAACATGGCATGAATCATTTTTAAATTTTACATTAAATCTATCATCACATAATTGAGATATGCTAAGAAATTTATACTTTATTCCATCAAAATAAAGTACTTTAGAAATTGAAATAGAGTTAGGGTTACGAATTCATCCTAGGACGATGGTTTTTCCTTTACCACTTTCACCAAATGTAACATGTACACCATCAATCTTGATAAGAATCTTGAAGCTTGAGTAGTCCCCTATCATGTATCTTAAACACCCACTATCCAAGTACCACATATTTATATAGAAACTATTTAGACAGTTTACCTACAAAATAGTTTATCCATAAAACGATTTTGGTACCCATATTTTTTTGGGTCTAGAAACATTAGTAATAAAAGCCTTAGAAACGCAAACTTGTCTGATGGGTTTTCTATATGTAGATTATAAATTATTTTAAAAATAAACTTTGTTTGGTCCAAAAGAACTAGATGTAGTAAAAGAATTTTTAGAACTGGAACTTGCAGTAAAATTCTGGTTTTTGAAGAAAGAAGCAGATTTTCTAAATTTGGTCATAAAATGTGTTTTTGATAAATTCCTTTGTTCTGGTTGATATCATATTCCATAAGTGTACTTAGGAGATATTTTTTTACCAAGAATTTGAGTAAGTGTGTTTTTTCCATTGGTAAACTTTTCAAAATCCTTCTTTAATTTCTCATTAGATAACTTTAGATAATTAGTTTTCTTTAACAGTTGAGCATTTTTATCTCTCTTAATAGTAATTTCAAATTTAACAGTTACACTAAGAGAAAGTTTTTTCTTTAAATATTTATATTTATATTTTATCTCATTACATGTCTCTTTTAGCATGTTTCAAAATTCAAATAATTCATCATTTTTCATATCTTCATATTAAGAATTTTGTGTAGGGGAGTCTAAGGTTACCTCAAAATTTTTTGTCATAAAACACACATTTGTCATGTCATATTTCTCATCATGAGAAGAAGCGGATTCACTGGAGCTGTCCTCAGAGGCACTCTAGGTTTCCTTCATTACTTTCCTATATTTCTTGTCCTTATTCTCATACTTCTTTTTATATTTCATCTTTGGACAGTAATCTTTGACATGTCCTTTACTTTTACATTTGTATCAAATTATCTCTTCTGATTTATCATTTCTCATCCAATACTTTTTCCAATTTACCTTGTTATCATACTTTCCTTTTATATTTGGATTTTTGAAAACCTTATTTTTCCTATAAAATTTATTGAATCTTCTAGACAGTTGGGTCATTTCATCATCATTATCTAAAGATGATTCTTTACTACTTGTGCTCTCAACAATAGCTTGAAATTTCTATTTTTATTTATTTTTAGAGACAGTAGTCTTGAAAGCTATAGACTTCCTATTATGTTCATCATCCTCCTCTTTGTTGAATTTCATCTCTTCTCCATATATCATTATCTTTCCAATGAGTTCTTTAATAGGTAATTTGATGATGTCCCATGATTTTGTAACTGAAATAGAGGTTCCTCTCTATCTGTTAGGTAAGAATCTATGAATCTGCGTGATTTTTTATTTGGATGTAACTTATATTCCTAAAGAAATCATAGTGTTCACTATTTCATTGAACCTGAGATACATATCAAAAATAGATTCATTAGGCTTAATTCTAAAATTATCATATTTAATAGTATAAGTATTTAATGTCATTTCTTTAAAATTAGATGTTCCCTCATGAGAAATAGACAAAGTGTCCCAAATCTCATGGGCAATTTTACACGTATAAATGAGATTAAACTCTTCATATCCTAGTCTACAGTATAGAGAATTCATTTCTTTGCAATTATTTTTATAGGCAGTCTTGGTAGTTTTATCCTAAGTGTTTTTAGCAGTTTTAGGAATTGCATATTTACTTTCAATAGCAGTCCAGATTTCAAATCCCATGCTTTCTAGATGTATTTTCATTTTAATATTCCACTGAGCATAGTTGGTTCTATTAAAGAAAGGTGGTCTGTTTGTAGCAGATCCTTCTAGTCAATTGTCTATAGAAAAGAAATATTTTTAAAGAGATATAAATTTAGAACTAATAGAAATTAACAGATCTTTAAAGTACAACTAAAATCACATTTTAAAAGATTTAAAAATAGAGCCTTAAAAGAATCAAAGTTCAATTTAGTATTATGTAAAATACAATAAACACATATTAAAACTAAAAGGTAAAAACATAGTGGATATAAATAAGAGGTTCAGTCTCAAGCTGATACTTATTCCTCTTTACTTGGTGATCACCTGCCACCAAGAAGTTTAATTTAATAAACAATTTGATCCACACCCTGGATCAGGGTCCACAATAGCACATAAGGCTGTCTAGGTCACACCTGACCAATACCATAGTTATTCGTGGGAAAACAAAAAATAGGTTACACTTGACCTCTTCCATAGTTATTCATGGGATACAATAGATAATAATGAGATTTAGTTTAAAGATACTAGGTATCCTCTATTTATGCATAGGAGATAGTGTGTGTGTTAGAAATGGATACACACACTGCTCAAAAAGGTAAACAAAAGAACACAATAGAGTTAGAGATGTATAATAAGGTTTATAAATCTATGTGTGTTATGCATTGAGGCTCTAGACTTGATTTATATAGTGAAATTGAGGTTAGAGTCCTCTTATGGAAGTTGGATTCAAAACAGAGTATCGTAGCCACTTGTACTCTAGCTTCTATGTTTAAAAAGTTCATCTCCTTGATGTTAGGATGTTCAGAGTATCCCAGTGGGTCTTGTTGATCTCCCAGTATGGTTTATCTTTGAGTTCTTTGAATTTTTAATAAAGATCGATATTTTTAGGAGTTTGTAGTTCTTCTGCTCTTTCTAATTTTTTACACATTCCTCATCATATCATAAAAGACCTAGTGTGTAATTATTTTATACTTCGAGGTCCAGCGGGCATGAAGATCTCCCCACATGGATGTACCTCTTACTATCTATTGATAGTCCTATAGACAACATTAAATAATGTCAGAAACATTAATTTGTCTAAATATGACTGTTAGATATAAATTTGAATAAATAAAATAAAACAACTTTTATGACTATCAGTGAGTCATAAGTATCGGTGACTCATTGGAATCGGTATATCATCATCAGTCTATCAGTATCGGTCTGTCAGCATAGGTGACTCCGTGTATCGGTGAGTCTTTTCCATCGGTATCGGTGACTCGGTGAATTAGTGAGTCGTTTGCGTTATCATTCTATCCGCACATCGGTGATTCATCATCAGTGACACTATGTATCAGTGACTCTTTTCCATCAGTATTGGTGACTCGGTGAATTGGTGAGTCATTTTCCCTATCGGTCTATCTGTGCATCGGTGACTCAGTTTGAACTATCAATGTGTTTCCCATTAGTGACTCGTTCATCAGTGTGTTTTTCATCAGTGATTCGCTTATAATATTAGTGCGACTGATCATCAGTGACTCATCCATTAGTGAGTTCTCAACGGTCAGTTGACCAATAGTTACTCCTTTTAAATTATCGGTTATAGGGACTCTAAAAAACTTATAAAGTGTTTTTCCTACACAGAACACTACCATAGTAAGTGAAAATAACAAATATATGTAAACATACACTTATAAACATATTAAAGCATAAATATTCATATTTTATCACTTATTTAAATGTATTATATTATGTGACGTAATTGATTCACTTATAAATATTCATTGGAAAGATTAACCAGAGTTATGACTTAATCTATAAATTGGCATGATTTGTGATTATTAAAACAACTATTTCAAAAAGGGTCCAACAACTTCAATGGCCAAAAATATGATCAATGAAAAATTAAAAATAAAAATATATCACGATATATGAATTTTAACATTTGGACTTCTATATAAGATAAATATGAAGAAAAAAAGATTCTATACATGATTAGAGTGATATTATTAAATTTGTATTTGAATATAACTATAATTCTATGAATTATTTTTATTGTGCATCTAGGGAAGATAAATTTAATCAAATCTATACTTGTAATACAACATATCAAATTTGGGATACTCTTTTTGTGCCTCATAAAGGCACATCCAATGTTAAAGTACTACACTTAAATATATATACTATCAAATATGATACATTCAAGATGATTATTAATGAATATATTTATGATATGTGATGTACATGGATTTTTACATGTATTTTTATAATATTCTAACATAGTTTTAATTAATTAGTTTAACCATTTTTTATATTTTTAGTTTATTTTTGTAGTTTTGTAGTAATTTAGATATTTTGATAATTTTTAGTTAACTTATATACTTATATTAGTAATTTAGTTTTTCTATTAGTTATATTAATTTTATATATTATATTTAACACTATATTATTATTATTAGTTTCTCTAATTTTAGTTTAGTTTATTTTATTAATTTTTATTAGTATGTATATTTTAATTTGTATTTTATTTTATTTCATTACTTTGTTGCATTAATAAAATAATATTTATTATTAGTTTATTATTATATTTAATAGTAATATTATATTTAATTACATGTGCATTAATATTTAATTTTCGTTGTTATTATTATTATTATTAATATTTAACCTTGAGACTAATTGATTATTTTTAATTATTAATTCTAACTTAGATTTAATTTCTGATTGTAATTTCTATTTTGTTTTGACTTTTTCTCCCTTTTCTCTCAACCTCTCCCCTCATCTCACGCCCCCTCCATATTTACCCGCCTCCCCTCTCTCCAATCAAACCAACCCCTAACCCTCTTTTTCTTTTCCAATCTCCCTCTCTCCAATTATCCCACGCGGCCCCCCCTTGTCTCCCCCAGGAGCGCCCCTCTAACTCTCTACCCCCCGCCGACCCGCCTTCCCTTCGAAGTCGCCGCCCCTTATTCCTCCCCAGCCCCCCTGCTCCACTTATTCCTCCCCAGCAACCTTGCCCCCATTATTCCCCCCTCCTCTCGGACCCCAGCCGCACAAACTCGGCCGCCTTTCTCCCCTTTTCATCTCTCGGCCTCCCCTTCCATCCCCAGCGCCCAGCCCCCTCATCTCATCCTCTACCCACCACCTCATCCACCAGGCCTACCCGCTGCTCCCTCCTCTCATCCGCAACCCCTGCCGCCGATACACTTCTTCCCTTCACTTCTTGGCCATTTCAAGTGCAACAGGTACACCAAGCAGCCGCGAGCTCTCATCGACGTGCGTAGAAATTTTCTTGGCCTCCGGAGATTCATGTCGCACGGCGAGAGCGAGCGCAGATCAAAACATATTTTTCAGCGACGCGGTGGTTTGATTCGGGTGCGGCGTCAGCGACTGCACGGAGCGGAGCGATGATTATTGTTTTGCGATCGTTGACGGCATCCTGTGGTGACAACTACGACAACACAAGCACGGTGATATCTTTTATTTATTATTTTATGCGGCGTGTCGTCGTGATGGCGGGCTAATTCATTAGTGTTGGAGTTGTGATAAATGTGATGGTGAATGCATGTCTTTAATTTATTCTTACGTTTGATTGCCTTTTGAATTAATTTCATTAGGATGTTTATTTAATTAATTGTATCTGCGTTTAAATTAATTATCATTTGGGCCCTGCACACATGCTTTGGTGCCCGTTCGTGTGATACCTAATAAGTAATCACGAACGGGAGTTCATCTGAGAATTTATTTATCCGGAATTTGATCAATCGCGCAATCAAATTTTGAATAAATAAATATATTAATTGGAAAATTAATATTTTGTGTGCGCTCTCCTTCAAACTGACATGAGTGATACTTAATAAGTAATCTCATGTGAGCGAAACCAACGTAGGTAGATACTTAGACTTTGTGAGAAACGGGTCATTGTATTTCACCAAGTGATTCAGCACTATAAGGACGCGCAAATTATTTGTCAAGACAGAGAACGAAATGATAAATAATTTGTGTGAAAATTAGAATGTTTTCTAACATCAGAGAACGATACCAGATGATATTCTGATTAAATTTGGAATCGGTGATAATTGAATAAATAAATATTCAATTATGGGAATTAAATAATTGACATTGCATGCACTTGAATGGACATCACGACTCTGACACTTCCATCTCTGCCAGTTTCTTTCATAGCTAAGTTCACTTAGATAGTTTTAGTTAATTTAATTAGTCATTTTTAAAATAGTCATTTAGTTTTTAGAACTTAGTTGTTAATCACACAATTAAAGCTCATCCGCCTGAACATTCCTCCAAAAGGACATTTCTAGTGTCTACTCACATTCTCTCTGTGGTTCGACCCTGCTCGCCACTTCTACAGTAGTTAGTAGGTAAATAAATATTGCAAATTTTCACGCGTTGCGACGCGCGTGCCAAATTTCTGGCGCAGTTGCCGGGAAATTTTTCATTGCAGGAATTTTCAAGACACCCAGAAGCTTGGAATGACGTGGGCCGCACCACACAATTACAACCAGTACCCGCCCTATGCAGCCCCGACTCAAGGTATGACGTATAACGATTCACCGCACATGATCTATCCAGGTAATCCCGTTTATTTCAATGATCTTTATTCAAGTCCATGCTATGATCCATATGAGAATATTTCACCATGCTATGAAACACGACCTTATACATCTGTTGATCATTTTCAATTTCAATGCATTCCTAAAAATTTAGAACTTGACAATTCATGTCAAAAAAATGATTCAATAATTGAACACATGTTGCATTGTGCTATCACTGAGACCAATCGGAGGTTTGAACTTCAAGATGAATGCAATGCAAAGTTGCTTTCCTCAACAAAAGATCTAGAAAATCAATTGAATAATTTAGTAAATCAAATGAATCATATTTCCGAACTAGATGCTTCATTACCCCTTGATGATCTAATTAAAAACAATTATTTTGAGGAGAGTGCAATAGAGTTTCCATTTGAACAACATCTATGTCCCGAGTCTGATAATGGGATTAATCTGCCTTCTTATCATACAATTGATGACTCCCCTCCATCACAAAATAATTCTTCCAATCTAATCACATTTCAAGAATATGAGAGCTTGGTCTTCCGCCCTGTTGAACATAATGGTCCCTCAGAAAATGTGATTTCATGTCCTTCTTCTGTGAATTCACAACCTAGTCATCCCAAAGTTAAAAAGGACACATTCAATGTCTATCAAATTGCACCTTTTGAGGATGAAGAGGACATTGAACTAGGACCATTCTTTACCATGATAGATTTAGAATTGAACCAAGAGACAATGGATTTCCACACTCAAGAGGACATCACTTCAAATGACATCGAATCACCTCTTTATGAAAATCTTTGTGAGTCCGAAACTTTTTCTAAAATGGATACATCTAATACTTTTCTGTAGTCGGAGAATCAATCAGCATTGGTGGTAGAGAACACTCATAATTTTCTAGAAACAATGGAAGAATGGGATTACTTGGAGGATCCTGATTTCGTGGTGACACATGCACCAACAGAGAAAAATGATGAGGGTGATATAGAAGAAAATATTGAAAAAGATGTCATTCTTGACACAATGGAGTCATCTGCTCCAATTGATCCTGCGCCACTTGCTCCATGCGTCGAGGTTAAAAACACTTCACTTGAAATACCCACATATGCTAACAATATTTTTGACCTTGGCACAATCAATGAAACCATCAAGCATGAATTGAGTTGGAAACCAGTGGATTTTTCTATGCTAGTAGTTGGGTGTGAAAACGAATTGGGATACATCATCAACCCAGATACTACATTCAAGGATATGATGGATATAAGCCGACCGCTGAAGGAGTCTAGTAATGGCACTTTTTCACTTTTGTATGTTCAAGGAGGTAATATTCTTGATCTTTCCATTGACAGCCTTTTCCCAAAATTCAACAATTCGATGAGTCTTTCTTCAGGTGAGGTATACTCATTCCCTTGTGAGTTGGCATATTTTCATTTCATTCCACACATCCACTATTCTAACAAGATTCCGTTGAGATTTTTTACAGCTTGCAGGATAAACTCATCTTTAATGAATGGATTCCGCGCTCCTACTGAAAAAGAAGCAGATGCATGGTTTACATTTCCATTCGATCCTGGTGGAGTTTCAATAACGTCTGGCTGAAGATGAAGTAAACTTAGCGCTCAATGGGAGGCAACCCATCATTTGTTTGTTTTCTTTTCACTGCATTTGATTTCATTTCATTTAGTTTTATTTTAAATAAAATGGCATGCATTTACAACAATCTGTTTTCTCCCGGCACAGTAGTGGATTTAAATTCATCTTAAATATTTTTTTATCATCCACATTTTTTTATTATGGTGTGACTTCTTTGATATGATGCGAGTATGTGCTGTCAATGTGTAGGTTTTACAGGTATACCATTTCTGGAGCTTCATCAGATACAAACAGCCTCTCCGTGTCAATCTGCACTTACACAGGGAAGTGTTTTATTTTTGTCATATTTTATGCTTCCAACAACACCATGTAAAAAAAAAATTGAAAAAAAAAACTAGCATTCTTGTCATTGATGAACCCACATAAAAGCCGTTGTATTTTTGTTACAACACAGTCAGGAACATAACACTTGTGTCCCTAGGCAGTTTGAACACCTGATTCTTGTTTGGAATTATTTGATCCTTGATCTCATGACTTAGATGATTGCTGATATTATTTCATGCTTCAAAAATGTTTTTCAAAAACTTGTATTTTGTTTGAGACACTTATTTGCACTCATGCTCACCTGTGCTGTCCAGCATTATATTTCCATACCCGTGAGGACTCCGAGCCATTTTACAATCATCTCTTATTTCTCTTATCTCTTGAGGGAATCTCAACCATGTTTTGTCTTCTAGAACTTGCCATGTTTTTCCATCAAAGCGATAGGAATTTTTGAAAGTTGCACTAAAATGATCGAGGCATCTGTTTGATATTTTAACCTCGTTGACCCACTGAGTCACCCAAACATTTTCTCCTTCATATAGCCCTTAGAAGCCATGCAGGAGCCTTTTAGGATGAGCCCAAGCCGATACCCTTCCCTACCAATTTCTTGAATTTTTGCATGATGATTTCAATCTAAGTGTGGGGAAGAGAGACTTACTCATGGAGAGGGTTCTTCGAGGGGCAGTGAGTCATTTGATGTACATGGATTGACATTCTTCCATCCTGATCATATGAGTTCTTTTTCACAATAGCGACATTCATTTCATATTATTTTGATATAGGAATATAGAACCCTTTTCAGTTCCAACAATGAGTACATTGGTGGTCATTACACGGTAACCCTCGACTTTAGGGATACCTATTAAAGTGATGATCCATTACTCCAGGAACTAGAAAGTTTTCTATATGACCTACCTTCATTGAGATGTTACATCGTATACTCTACTTGTGTACCTTTCTTTGGGATTATTGTCTGACATTTATTTCATGGGGTTTTGGAACTGATACTCACTTGTTTTTCCTACTCATCTTATTTGAGTGAGTTGTGTAAAAAAGAGAGTGAAACATTGGATTATCAAATGCTTGGGGACAAGAAGTGTTTTAAGTGTGGGGGAGCGAGAGTTTGAGGGAGACATTTAGATTGACTTATCATGCATTTATTTCAAGATTCAACCCTCCTTTTTACCAAAAAGATCAATATTTTTTTAACCCACCATCCCACAGCTTCAGAAACATTTGAACCTCATGTAAAGTCCTTGAGATTGGTACATTCTTTTGATTTCCACTAGTGGAGATGTGAAATTCATGGCAAGCCTATGGTAAGCATGCATGTGCATGAGAACTGAGAAAAACTTTGATCAAATATTTTCGAGCGATGAGTGTAATGGCAAGGTAGGTCACATGATTGATGAGTGCACATACTTGTTTTGAAAAAATGCAAGTGAAAGAAAAATTGTTTTTGAAACTAAAGTTTTAAATGAAGCATGATATATTATGAGGAAAGAGATTGGAAAATTTTGAACATGTAATTTTGATGTTTTGATTTGTCTATGGGTCCACTTGTTTTTTCTTTCTGATTGTTTTGCCCAGGAGTGCAAAAGTTTAATATGTATCTCATTTTTAATGAAATTTTCAATATTATGCTTGTACTTGAAAATAATATAGATGGTAAATAACAAGTGATAAAGTTATAGATATATATATATGACTGATAGAGATTCACTACTATCATTGATTAATAAAAATTTTATGTTAGTATGTTTCTTGTAAAGAAACTAATTTATAAAATTTAATAATGTAAGAGGATGAACTCTAGGTTAATGATGAAGATATTGAACATAAAAAATCAATTCCATTTTAAGTATATCATTTAAAATAAAAATTGTTAGTTAAAGGTGAAATCACTTTTGGAAGTGATGGTGGTACTGATAGGGATGATGATAAAACCCACTAGTCATAAGATTTAATAAGTTCTATAGGAAGAAGATGTTATTCCAAAATTAAAATTATAAATGTAAATATGATAGAAAGGGAAATTAGAAAAATGAATATTCTTTTGGTGAGTATTAATTTTATTAGTGAAATAGGGAAAGGGTTCATTAAAGTATACTATTAAAATTTGAAGGATAGGAAGCTATATGATGATAAAGGGAGAAAATTCAAGAATTCAATGAAGGTGAAATGGAGTGACTTGGAAGAAATATCTAAGGAATCTAACTAAATAAAATATGTTTTATGTGGGAAGTAGAATATATGTTTTATATCCAATACACTAGAGGTAATAACTTCCTTCCCTTATTAATCTGATAGTAAATTACATGAAAATTTTGATCTATCTATTGAATAATTGTTTGAGTGTTTCTTAATTCTTGAATAAACCAAGAATAAACTAAAGTATAAATAAAAGAATCTCACGGAACATCTTTCTTTAAATTTTTTTATAAATTTTTATCATAATATTGAAAAAATAAAACAATATTGTTTTCTTAAAGGATAATATTGAGTTTAAATGTGTTAATGAAAAAATTAAAAAGGATATTTAAGGTTTTAATAAATGAACTAAAACTACCAATATACTTTATGTAGCCATGTTTTTTTAATCAAAAGACAAGTTTTGGTTATCAATGAGGAAAAAAATAAAAAAAACTATTTTTCTTCGTGTTATAATCCTTTTAGCAGACCCTTAGTATGTAATAAAGTGGGAACATATAATTATGGGGTATTACTCTCTAGGCCTAAAAGGGGATTATTTTTCTAAATCATTGATATTTTTTTAGTCAAACTGTAAATAATTGTGTTAAATAGATTTTGATTTCAAATCTCTTATTTGATAACTTCTTTGGAACTGATAATATATGGGCACAAAAATCATTTATTATCTAATGAATTATAGTAAACATGCTTGAAAATCTCAAGTAAGAGACTATGGTATCTAGACAGTGGATGATCTAGATACATGTGTGGATACTTCTCAAGATTCAATAATTGAATGAAGGTAAATGGTAGATATTTCACATCTAGTGACATTTCTAAACACAATATGATTTGAATTGTTCAAATCTATAATTATAAAATTATTCATAATTATAAATTTTTAATTTTTTATGGTTTATTTTAAAATTTTCTTTTCATTTATAAATTTTCTAATGATGGTTTTAATGTTAAATTTGATAATAATACATTTAAGATTTATGATTCAAAATATAATTTGGTTTTACAACTATAAGATATGAAAATCATTATATTATTGATTTAAATTATTTATTGTCAAAAAATGTTTTTTATAAATACCATTAATCTAGACTAATGGATTTGGACTAAGTGACTAGGCCACTATAATGTATACTTTCTTAATAAGATAGAAAATTGTTGGTAAAGGATCTGTTGATTATTTATTTCCTAAAATATAATTTTTTCAATACTTATAAAAAAGGGAAATAATAAAAATAATCATTAAAACCAAGGAATTATGTTTCTACCTCTCAACCCATAGTGTTGGTTCATATAGATTTATTTAGACCATTAATGGTTTCTAGTTTAAGAAGAATGAATTATACTTATGTAATTGTTGATGATTATTAAATATTCACAGGGGTAAATTTTCTTTCTCATAAATTTATAGATTATAATTTTTTTAAATATATGAAAAATATATTAGGAACTTTAGTGGAATTAGCATTAAAAATGTGGGAAGTTATCTTGGTCATGAGTTTAAAAATAATGATTCAAAAACCTTATAATCACATCACATATAAAGTCACAACTTATTTTCTCCTATAACTCCTAATAAATAGAGTTGTTGAATGAATAAATAGGTACAATCAAGAAATTGAGCTAGAATTTCATATTGAATATGACCAATATGTCTATTTTTGGTCTGAATCACTAAATACAACATAATAAGTAATTAATATAGTCTTAATAAGAAATATTTTGATGAAAACTCTATATGAGTAATTTAATGGACGAGTGGATAAATTTAATTACATTAAATATTTTCAATGTAATATCTTTATTCAAAATAAAAAATAGATTCTTGAAAAAAACACCCAATAGTGATGATGTAATTGTCCTTAGTTATTCAATATCCCATAAATAATATAGGTTTTTCTGTAAAAGAACTAAATTAATAGAGGAATCTCTTCATGTAAATTTTAGAGAAACAAATCTACATTATCCCAATGGATTGATGGAAAATATGGAGGATGATATGTCTAATTTGAATATCAATAATCAATCTAGGACTATTACCACATGAATGATTTACCCAAAAAATCACCAATTTCATACTAATATACCCAACCAAGCCCTGATAATGACATGAAAAAAAATAATTTATTTCAACTTCTAGAAGAAAAATAACCTATAAATATCACTCTGTAGATGTTAACATAGGTGATCTAGGAAAAGGTACTCAAACTTATGCTTCACCAAGAAACATGGTTGAACATCAAACCATCTTGTCTTAGACTCAACTTGAAAACATCAATGATGGAATCAATTATTTCAATTTTGTAATGGTTATGTTAGATGAACTGAATCAATTTGATTAGAATAATGTGTGGAATCTTGTTGAGAGACTACTAAAAGTTTGTATGGAAATGAGGTTCAAAACATTTCCATGGTTGTTAGAAATATTAATACACTACTTTATCAAGGTTATATCAAATAAGAAGGTATTAATTATTTAGGTTCCATTGAACTAGTAACTATACATGAATCTATTAGAATTCTAATTGCTTATGAAGAACATATAAATTATTAATATTATCAAATGGATGTTTAGAATTATTTCATAAATAGTTTTACTATTATAGTTTTTTTATTGAATAACCCCATAGATTTAAAAATCCAGATTTTCCAAATAATATTATCAATTATTCAAAACTATTTTATAGAATAAAACAAGATCTATAACCTTGGAAAGATACGATCAACTCTTTTATATTAAAAATTGATTTTATAAAGTTGTATTGTATTATACCTTATTTATCCAAATATTTTCAATTAATGTTTTGGCTGCTCAAATTTATTTTGATTACATCATTTTTAGATCTTCAAAATATTATATATGTAATGAATTTTTGAAAATTGTGAAAAATTAATTTTAAGTGGGTTTAATTTTAGAATTAAAAATATTCCTTGTTTTTTTAATATGGATGGAATTATTTTAAATCAATGTATGTATAAAAAATATTTTTTAATTTTTTTTGGAATTGATCACACTAAAAGAAGTGATATTATAAAGATGAATAATTTTAAATAATAATTCAGTAAATATTGTATATAAAATGACCAAACTATTTATAGAGGATTCATGGGAAGTTTATTATATTTTAATACTATCTATAATATCATTATTTTTAGTGTATATATGTTTTCTAATTTTCAACTAAATACTAGGTAATCACATTATAATAGTGTACAAATTAATTTTAAATACATAAAATAATCAAGAAAATCATATTGTTTCATGATATAGGGAATTATTATAAATTGGTTAGTTATTTAGATGCTGATTTAGGTGGTTTTATGTTATATAGGAAAAATACCTATGGTGCATGTTTTCATTTAGACAATTAATTATTATTATAGTTTTGTATGAATTATAATTGTGTTTCTCAATCAACTGTTAAATCTGAATACATGTCTGCAAGATGTTTTTATGCATAAATATTATGGATGAAACATAGTTTACTAGATTATGGTTACCAATTTTAACATGTCCCTATAATATGTGAAAATAAAAATGCAATTAATATTTCTAAAAATAATGTATCACATTCGATGATAATTAATTTTGATATAAGACATAACATTTTGAGAGATTCGTTAAAATAAGGTGACAGTACTATGGATTTCATTGGCACAAAATATCAACTTATTGATATTATCAAAAATCCTTTGACTGTTAATAAATTATGTTTTAACAAAAATGAAGTATGAATGATCAATTACCCTTGATCCTTTCTTATATTTATCTTCTCTAATTATTTAATGAATTATTATACATCCATTAATTACATTTGGAAAATTTTCAATAACTCTCCCTTTTTTATATTAATAATTTTATTTTTTAAACTACACATATTATATACATATAGATGGTCATAATAGCTATCTAGTTCTAATATTTGATGGACTTTTATTCTCTATAAAGGAAGATCATTTTTTCACTCTTTGCCTTTATGTGTGAGTTTCTTCCATGAAGTTGCTTCGATGGAGTTCCCTCCATAATGTTTCATCCATTAATTTTTATATGTGGTATTGTTTCAATGAAATTTATCTTACATGGATTTACATCTATGAATGATCTCTTTGATTAGAATTAAATCTTCAATTTATTATTTTATTTTTTCATTTAAATCATTTATATATATTTATCTATTTATTGTCCCTAAAGTATTTAAAAAAATTATAATTTCAAATTTGAATTAGACCATTTAAAACCTATAAATCCTCTTGTGAAACTCCAACTCTCCATGCATCTCATTTGACCAAATAATTTCTTCATTCCTTTTTAACATTTTTGTAATGTTGAGAAAGAAGTGTACTCTAGTTTTCTCTTTTCTTGGTGAATGTATACCTATAATGTAATTATAAGATGACCTGAGAATTTCCAATAGGCCCTGAAACAAATATTTTAGCTTGAGATGTGGTTTTTTAAAATGAAATTGATGTTTAATGGTTAGTGTCTCATAGATCAATTATTTAAAAATCTAATTAATAGAATGTATGGATTGAATGTTTTATTTGAAATGTTCAACATTTTTATCTATGGTTAGTGAATGAATTATATTTTAATACGTATTTCATGATTAGACAAAAAATATTATATAAAAACATATGTGAATGGATAGGAACAATTGTTTTCTATGAAATAGTGGGAAAAATGCCTAAATGTAACTCATAATGTAGAATATAATGATTTTCAATTCTATTATCTAAATGGGAATTCTATATTTATAATTGAAAATGATATCCATGAGTTAACAATAGATAAAAATCTATATAAGCTTAATACTATTTAACTCAATGGTAAATATAGGCTAATTATATGTTTATAAAGCACTTTATTTGTCTATTTAAAGGGTAAATAAATATAATAATACATTAGGATCATGTCTTTCTATATATAATGTAGAATGGGTTAATGGTGACGTTTGGAATATATCTAAAGAAACTTGTTTTGGGGTTTTTAAGCCTACATATTTATTAAATTCCTCACTTTATCCTAAGTTTATATCAACTTTATTAGATTAGAAGTATATTAACCCTAAGGGGGAGGAAATAACTACCTCATATAGAGATATTTGACTAATTAAATATAGTTCTAAGGGGATGAATATAAACTAGAATCCATATAAAAAAATTGGGTTGTAGATAATGAATCAATTTATGAGAAAATAAATCCAATTAAGTAACCTCTAAGATATAATGATATTATTGGTCATGGCTTGGAACCATATGATGATGTTGAGTATTAATTTAAGGAGTAATTTTTTTATAGTGAAGATGAATTATATTTTTTGGATAAATTGGCCAGAAGATCCTATGAAAGTAAGTAAAATAATGATTCATATTTAGTTAAAGAATCCTTGAGGACTTTTGAAGATAAAAGAAGTATTTATCCTTATATTTTTTATAGAAGAACCTGAGATCTAAGTATATATTTTGGACCTATAGAATCACATTGTTCTCTTACATATTATGAAGGAGATTAATTTTTTTATGAGTTTGTAGATACTTAGCTTTCTCTAGATGATTCATATGAGGAATCAGATTCAAAGTATGGTAATGATTATTCTAAGGAATGGATGAATCAGTCAGTTTAGATAGTTTCTAGATACTCTGGGGATTTATTTATTAGTCTATAAATTGTGAAAACTAAAAGGGATAAATAATGGAGATTGGATCCTATGTTTGAGAAATTCCTAGAGTCTTCTCTGGTTGGCATTGAATATTCTCACTTTATGCTTGAAGATGGTGGGGATGATTATTATCCTGATAGAGGATGTCCACTAAGAAATTATATCCTTACAATTTATCTTATAAATCATATTATAGAAGGTTTTTTATTAGTATATACTGATATGAATTGAATATTAGATCTTATATCTCACATTTATATTTTTTGTTTAATAATAACTCATGAGGTAACATCCCTCATCCTCAAAACTCTCTCACATGGACAAACTTAGTTGGTTATTGGACCTCAATTGTGCCTCCCAATAGTCCAGAGGATTCCGAATAGCAGTGGGGATGTAGAGAACATAGTGGGAAGCACGATACCCCATGGTACAGAGTTTTAATACAGTAAAAGCAAACAAATATCAAAGTAATGGAAAATCGGAAACAAAACAACACAATGGATAACCAAAACTAAAAATATGAACAATAAAATATTAATAAAATGTTAATGTAACAATAGACTAGAATTTATCTAAATTTAAAACTAAAATTAATATAGATAAATGACCAATGTGACAGAAATGAACTCAAAAGACCCAGGTCCCAAACCCACATTGGTATCATCTCTAAGAACAAACTACTCCAGCTAGCCACAATCAACATCAAGTTATTTTTACCTTGTTCAAACTTTCACCCATTTAATCTTCATAGGTAACAAACCATTGACTGAATAGGGTGTGAGTAAAACTCTATAGTTCAATACCATTGTGTAAAAAACCATCCTGATAATAATTGATTGAAATGAAGTGAAAATTGAGAGTATTAATTAATCAATTAATGTAATAAAAAATCCACCTTCTTCGACACCATGTCAAAATATCTTTGATCATGTAGTATAACCATGCTAACCATAAACACAATTCAATGGAATAATATCAAAATTAGGTTAAATACTATAATAATTATAGCATAACCCATCCAGACCCTTTATATAAGTATTTAAAACTAACCAATAAAATCTATTTATATAATCATTTCAGCATCAGTAGGAAAATCTATTTATATAATCATTTTATCATCACCAATTAAATCCCTTTATATAAGAATTTCAGAATATCCAAGAAAACCCCTTTATATAAGCATATTATCATCATGAGGCAAATACATTTATATATATTTTCAGCAATAATCACAACATAAGTCATAACGGAAAGAATACCACAACATAACAGCATAATTCACAATGGTAAATTTATCCAATTACCATTTACTTTCAGTTATCCATTCATTCAATAATCGAGTAATCCATTTTCCAATGATAATTTATCATAATAAATCACTTGAGGTCTCATGTTTTGCTAAATAACATTTTAATCCATTATCCAATTCATTTTTGTTCCAAGGTAGGCTCACCCTATGGGTTGTTGTAATTCTGGTCGCAACACTATTGGATCCAAGTGGATCTAAGGGTAGTCTAAACACATGATTATAATCAAAAATTCATATATCAGTTAACACACACATTGTGTAACTGCAATCGCTTAATATTTTATATACTTAAACAAATAGAAACTGACCAAATGGGGTTGTTATAGACCACCTACCTTAACCATTGATTCAAAGAAACACTCTCAATTAATAATTATAATGAGGAACAAAGGTGAAGAAGATCATAATGAAAAATCAAGACCACATAAGATCAAAACCTGATTAAATAACGGTCAAGAGATCTCATTACGATAATAGTGAAAAAAATATAAGAGTTTGGAAAAAATAAAATGAACTCATTAGGGATCAAACTCTAGACCAATACATCTGGAAGGGAATAAATTTCTATAAAATTTCCTAGAATCACCATAGTGTTTAATAGAGAGAAAGAGTTGCATTGTGGATGAAAAACACATCATATACATTACATGGTTTTAAAATGTTAATCCTTAGAGATTCACAAAGTGAAACCCTTTCATGAAATGTATTTATAAATTTATGATAAATGCTAAAAAATTCATCGCCTTGGGTAAAAATAACCTTGATAGACTAGTTCACTTCCTGAAATAGTATCAAAGAGTGTTACCATTTCATGCCCTGAACTATTTTATGATGTCTTCCTGGAAATAGGATCACATTGTATAATATTTACAAAGAATGTAACCATTTCATTATCTAAACCTATTTATGAAATCTTCCTAGAAATAGGTTCATGTCATGTAACAATTTCATGATGTGAAAGTGTTATGTTGACAACTCTTAGACCAACTTATGCAGAAATAACCCAAACCACATTTGAAGCCTTCCAAACTCATGGAGAACTTTTGAAATATATTTACAAATTTATACATAGAATCGATTAATTAAAACAAACAATAATCCACGAAAATTAGGACATTTTCCATATAAAAATATCTCTATTCCCAAAGGATACTCAACCACCATAGTTTAAATAAGAAATGAAAACCCGAACAAAAGTGGTTTAACCAAAACTCAAAGAGGGGTGTACTTAGAAAAGACTAGATCTTACAACCTCCCCACCATGTAAAAACTCAACTCTGAGATTCTCCCACCTTCAATGTGGTGGCTTGGAGAACAAGTATGGCCACTTTTCTCACATATTAGATTACCTCTCTCATATATCCTCTTGAAAACGCCCATACCACCACTACAATCGAGGTCTATGAAGTTGTGACACATGTAGCATGTTGTTCATGGCATTATAGCATTGTGGAAGGGATAATCAGTATATCATTGGACCGACCCTTTCCACTATTTCAAATAACCCAAAAACATGGGAGATAGCACTTCCTATTTCTTAATATGTCATTTCCTTACCCAGGATAAATCTTAAGGAAAACACGATGACCCACATCAAACTCTATAGGTCATATCTGCTGATAAATGTATGATTTCTTCCCACACTGTGTAGTTACCAATCACCTCTTGATCATTTGAATCTTCTCAGACATCTCCAATATGATACTAGATCCAACAAGAACTTATTAACCTACCTTGGACCAATAAAGAGGATAATGGTACATCCTTCCATAATATTACTTAAAAGGTTCCATTTGAATAAATTCCAAGATGTTTTTATTATAAGGGAACTCCATGAGTGTTAAATTGTTCTCCTATAAACCACCAAAATCCATAACATAGGATCATAACATATTATCTAGAATCTAAATAGCCCATTTAGATTGGTTGATAGTCTATGGATGATAGGATATATCATAACAACCTCTAATACCAGAGCCTTCTAATGACCCTTAAAAAACCTAGACATGAAACAATGACCTTTATACAAAATGATACTCCCTAGAACACTGAGAAAATTAACTATATCCCACACATAAAGACTAACTAGATCATTAACAGTGGAGGTCTCCCTAATTGGCATGAAGTGGGATACCATCATCAATCGTTCTATGATCAACCATACTACATCATTCATGGGTGATGTTCTAGGTAATACTATCACAAAATCTATAGTGACATCATATCATTTCCATTTTGGAATGTGCAAAGGCTGCAAAAACCTAGTAGGCCTCTGATTCTCATCATTCACTAACTAACATGTGAAACTTCTCACCATAAATCCTACTACCTCCTTTTTTATTCCTAAACACTAGAAATTTTTATGGAGATCATGATAAATATTCATCATCCCTAGATATACCATCCATCGAGATGTATGAAACTCTATCATCATATACTCACGTAATCTTGTAGGAATTCATACATAGCCATGAAAAATAAGTGAATTTCCGCTTCCACAAGACCATCTTGATGGTGGCTCCCCACCATATAAGTTATCCCTTAGATGTAATCCCTATATAGTAGATAACTTCTTGGTCATTATTTGGTCCAAAAGTATTATTATAACATATTTTAATGTCATATCTACTCATCACTAGGATACCTAAACATTTAGTTACATTTTTAAAAAGAGCACCATCATCCACCAATCATTTCAAGACTACCACATTGCCTTTGTATACATCTTCTAAATCAAGGTGTCAACAATGATGTTTCCATTACCCTATGTGTAAACCATCATTATTTAAAAACACTATAGATATTCAACCCAAATCCTCTATAAAATAATCAGGTCATGCTGATAAAGGATGTACCTAAGTCTCTTTTGGAATTTGTACACCACAAACCTATTACGCAAATGATAGTGTCCCCAACATCTCAAGTCATGTACTTACATAGATAACTCTAGAACTTAATAATTATAATTCATTTCATGTTGTATCATCTGTCTAGAACCATTAAGAAATAACTCCATCCTCTTGCATCAAAATTTATCTGATACCAACTCTGGATGCATCACAATAAATGGTATATACCTTACATGGAACAGGTAAGGCGAGGATCAGTGCTAAGGTCATCATGATATTTATCGCTTGAAAATCTCCCTCATAAGCATCTGATCAAAAAAAATATCACTCCTTTATTGGTTATCCCAGACATTAGTGTTTCCAGATAGGATTAGTCTAGGATAAAATGTTGATAATAACCTGGTAAACCCAAAATTATCTAATCTCAAAGACATTATTGGCCACTCCCAATATACCATGACTAAAACCTTATCTAGGTCCACTGAAACTCCATAATCTAAGATGAAATGAACCAATAAGTTCAATTTATTAATCCATAAACATCATTTTAATATCTTGGAATAAATATGGTGCTCTATCAATGTACTAACTATGATGTCAAGTTGATGGGAATGATCACTTGTTGATAGGGAGTACACTAAGATGTCATCAAATAAAACCAATGCAAACTAGTACATAAAATGGTTAATATCAAATTAATCAAGGAAATGAATGTTGTTGGTGTGTTTTTCAGACCAAACAGCATCACCATAAACTCGTACAAGACAAAACTACTCCTAAAATAATTTTTAGGCATGTATGATGGTCTCACTCTCAAATGATGATACCTTGATTTCATTTCAATCTTAGAGAAAATATGATAACATCTTATCTAATCTAAGAGATCATCAATGCATATAAGGGGATACCATTGCTTGAACATCATTCGTTTCAATATCTGATATTCCACACATAAGTGCAAAGTCCCATTAGTCTTCTTGAAAAATAAATAATGGGAGGACCCCAAGATGACATTTTAGGTCAATGTTTTAAAAGAAGATGTTTTTATAATGTACAAGAGATTAGTTTAATTTGATCTTAACGATTATAAAATTTATTGTATCAATAAATAAGATTAGATATTGGATCATAGAATCAATGGGGGTAAGATAATTATGGAGGAATATATTCATACCTACGAAAGGATGGCCTACCACTTTGAGGATCTCATCAAAGACAACCCTGACATGAAGGTAACCTCTATAAAATAAATCTTACATTAGGTGACTAATTCAAACCATTTAAAGATTTTATGTAATATAATGAAAATTTCCTATGTGGTTTTAATTCTTGTGTTTCATGTAAATTTTTTGGGTTCTCACTTTCCCTAAAAAGTTTTTTCAAAAATAAAAAAATTTAAATTGTGACGTAATTGAAACTGGATCTTCTTCAAGCACTAACTTTATCATGAACTCGATCTCCTGCTTGGATGGAAAGTCATAGAACTCATTTGGAAATAAATCCTAAAAACATTATATCAATATAGAAAAATTATCCCACTAAATTTCATCATTTTCAAGAGAAAGATCTGTAATCTTAGCCATGAGACAATCAAATCTTCACTAAATTGGTCAAGCATAACCAACCTAGAGATCCCACTCACCCTAGTGAAAATAGATACCTCCTTCTTGAGATATAAAGGTAACTCTACTCTGGTAATAGTTGATATGATCCTAGTATAAAACTAGACAATCCATACCAAGAATCAAATCAAAACCTTTCATTTCTATCATAAATGGTTTTCTAGATAAATGGTAACAAATAATTTCCATAGAATATTCCTTTTAATGTTTGATATTCTCTAACTGCACTCTCAATGGTGTGTCGATGGTAATAAACCATCCAATATTTCCATAACCAATATGAAACCATTTTCAAAGAGATAATATATAAAGGAATTTGATGCCCCTATATCAAAAAATACATGAAAGGGTAGATGATACAAGAATCATACCTCTAGTGGTAGAAGGTCCTACATCAAAGCCATCACGAGTATACTACAAAGTATGAAGCTAACTTACCTCGATGACCTAGGCTTCAATATAACTCCCTTGGGAAATTCCCTATACTGGGTATTACCACTCTTGATCTTGGGTACCATAGAACTCCACCTACCAATTTATTGAGGGGTAGTTGTGTCCTTCCCAGACCATTGTTTCTATCCTGATATCATGCCACTAATCTGCTGTTGTATTCCACTACAAAACCTATTCAGGTGTCCCAAAATATCATGGGAATGAAACTAAAAAGTATGGTATAGACACTATAACCTATTATATCCAAATATTCCACACTTATATAACTACAATGAAACACGATCATGATATGGCTACCCACTTCCATGACTATTATGCCCATTGTTACCTTTATGATAACTGTCATTATGGTGCTTCTTGCCACTAGAAGAAGAGGTACCAGTTCACCCTAATAAAATAGAATGGTTATTTATCAGGGACTCTCTCATATTCATTTCCATGATGAGATCCTAATTCACCACATATAAATAGAAAATCAAGTGAAAAACATTCACTTGTGACCTGATCTCATAGTAAATACCATCATGGAAATGCCTTGACCTACAAATCTCATCAACTACTAAAGATGGTGCAATGCACTGTAAGTCAGTGAATTTTCCAGTGAAGTACATCACAGACATGATTTCCTATGTTAGGTGCATGAACTTGGGAGCCTTCTTGTCCCTAAATGTTTCATGATAGAATTGGATCATAAACAACTCCTCAAAGTCCATCTAAGATAACTTATGTGCTTTCTTATCTTTCTCTACAGTGTCCCACTAACATTTGGTTAGTCCTAGAAACATGTAATTAAAAATGTTCACCCTCTAATATATGGGTGTATCTAGGTGAGTGAATAACATCTAGAATAACTTGATCCAGAACTTGACTACTTAGGGGGGCCTCCCTCCCTAGTGAACAAAGGTGAATGATGTAGCTAAAACACTCTAATAATATAAATAATTAAAGTCATGGTGTGAAAAATATCCCTTTCTAGGGATCGTATTACCCTTGGGAAGCTATCATGAGGATGAACATCCATTTGATCTTCATGATATAAAAGAAGATCTAATTCAGTTATGTTAAGAGTGTGCTGATTTTCACTCTCTATATGCTCAATTTGAAGACGATGAGGAGGCATTTTCTTTATAAGACAAACACACTCCTTAGTACACTAGATAACAAAAAGGTAAACCTCAATAGGTGACAATAACAGAGAACTAATATCTCACGGTCTCACTAAATATGGCATAACAAGTGAATTGGCATGACATAAAAGTTCATTTATTTTCATTTATCAAATATAACAGGTTTCTCATTCCACAATTCATATAGGAAAATATATCACATGTAATAAATATGTCCCTATTATAATTCTTTTCAAGATATACCCATATGTTCCTATCATTATGAATATCATATGAATATCACTCTATACTAGGCCATTAGTATAAATCTCAAGAAAAAATAGAATCACACAACATGTGAATCAGACAAGGTAAAATGACATCAAACCTTAACAAGAAAACATCATGAAACCATACCTGGGTACTCAGATTTTCTCCCATACATGGGTTAGATACTCCCATGTACAATATCATTACAATGTACCAACACATTCTATTCTCCTATCTACCTTTCCCAAATATTAAAAAAATAGAAAATAAAAACATGATCCTATGATACCACTTTGTAAGGACCCCCATACTAACACTCTCTTTAGTAGCTAATCTGGGTTTGTTTTTAGACATAAACTGAACCTCCCTATATTCTAGATTCTACTAACTAGTAGAATATGTTTAGATAATATAGTGAAGTATCTATACCCCATGCTATAGAGTTGAAATATAGTTTAATTAATCAAATGTCTTGGTAATATAAAAAGTGGAAATAGAACAACACATCAAATAACCAAAATTATAAATATCAATAGAACAATCCAATAATAATAAAATGATAGTGTAATAATAGGAAAAAATTTATATAAATGTCAAACTAAATTTAATATAGATAAAAGACCAATCTGACACAAATAAACTCAAAATTTCTTGGTCCTGAACCCCACATTGGTCCTGCCTCTATGCTCCATCCCCTCCATCAAGAAATAGTCAATAATAAGGTTGTTTTCCATTGTCCAGGCCTATATCCATGTAATCATCTCGAGTACCAAAAAGAAACTTGAATCAGGTGAGAGTAAAACTCATTAGGTCAACACCAATGTGTCTAAACAAAAACAATATGATAATAAGTTCATGCAATAAAGTTACAATCAGGAGTATTAATAAATCAATTAATTAAATACAAAAAAGAACCTGCTTTGCACCATGCCAAAATATTTCTAAGCTTGTAGAACAATCATGCCAATCATAACCACAATTCCAGGGAATAATATCACAATCAGTTCAATCCCTATAAGCATTACAGGTTAACTAGGCTAATCCCTTTATAAAAATTTCTACATAATCGAGAAAAGACCTTTATATAACAATAGTAGAAAAAAGGATTTTAGTGACTGAAAAAAACAATCGCTAAAGGCCTATATCATCCACTTAACATCCACCAAACGTTAGATGCTTTAGGGTCATTCTTGTTTCCTATAGCATCCACCATTTGGCGGACGCTATAGAGGTGATCGAGAGGACCTATAGCGACTACCAAATGACGGTCTCTATAGATAGTCCTAAGTTAAGCTATAGCATCCGCCGTTTGGAATTTGCTATAGGTCATGTCACAATCACCTATAGTGACTTCCAAATAGTGGTTACTATAGCCCAACTAGGAAACACCAATAGAAACCACCAAATGGTAGCCACTATAGGGTTTTTTATTTTTTTTAAATATACCACAACAAATCCATCATCAAATAAAATTTCATGACAAAATTTAATAAAATAATTAGTATAAAAAACAAATCTCCCAACTAATTATTGAAATGAAATAATATATTTCAATTAAATCTTAGTATAATAGATCAAAGTTATTTTATTTTAAAAATATATTAATAATTTTTAATAATTTTAAAAAAAATTAAACCGCTTATTCTATTATTCTAAGAAGACCGCACATCTGAATGATGTGTCATCTTCTCACACATGTGTGATTTCATGTTATTTTGAGTTCGTTTTCCATGAATCTGACTATTAAACGCACATTTTGGTGTTTTATTTCACTAAAAGTGTGTTTTTAGTCATCTTGGACAAATGACACCATCGATGGACATATCGTCTACTAGAAAATTTCATAATTCACTCTGTAATTATTATCATCTGATTTCACTGCATCGGTTGGTTTTGACCACCTGACACACCTTTTAAAAGGGCGTCAAATCTTTAAAAACCACATATTCATTCATATCGCTCACACCGTACATCTAATTGATGTGTTATCTACTCCCACATGTAAGAAATGATAATATTATAGTTTTCCTATGATTTCAAGTCATTCTAATGTCCTTGGATATGGATCTAACTATTAAACTCACGTTTTGGTGTTTTATGACACTAACATGCATTTTCTATCATCGTGATCAAACAAAACCTCTGATTGATTTACCTTCTACTTGACCATTTCAAAAAAAAACCACGGTTATTTTCGTATGATTTCACGGCATTCTGAGGTCGTTCGGCTAGTTTTGACCACTCAACTCACCTTTTTAAAGGGCCTAAAATCTTTAAAAACCACAGATTCAGTCATACCATGCACACCACATGTATGAATAATGTTTTGTCTCCTCACACACATTAAGAATAATAATAATACAGTTTTACTATGATTTCAAATCATTCTGATGTTGTTCTCTAGGGATATGATCGTTAAATGAACGTTTTGGTGTTTTATGATACTAAACATGCATTTTTCATTATCACAATCAAAATAAACCTTAGATTGATGTACTATCTACTCAAATATTTTAAAATTCACATCATTTTTATTGTCCTCTGATTTCAAGGCATTCTGAGTCTGTTCAATTGGTTTTCACCACCCGACGCACCTTTTTAAAGTGTGTTAAATCTTTAAAAACCACATATTCAGTCGTACCGCACACACTACAAGTCCGATTGAAATTTTGTCTACTCACATACCTCACAAATAATAATAATATAGTTTTACTTTGATTTCATGTCATTCCAATGTCATTTTCTTTGAATCTAACTGTTAAACGCCTGTTTTGGTGTTTTATGACACTAAAAGTGCATTTTCCGTCATTGTGAAAAAATGAAACCTATGATTGATGTACCGTATAAAAAAACACCTCAAAATTCACCCTATTTTTATTATCATCTAATTTCATGGAAATTCAAGTTCGTTCGGCTGGTTTTGACCACCCGACGCACCTTTTTAAAGGGAGTTAAATCTTTAAAAACCACATATTTAGTTATACCACGCACACCACATGTCTGATTGACATTTCATCTAATAACACATGTCACAAATAATAATAATATAGTTTTCATGTGATTTAAATTCATTTAGATGTCATTTTCTATGTATATGGTCGTTAAATGCACATTTTGGTGTTTTATGACACTAAACGTGCATTTTTAGTCATCGTAGTCAAATGACACATCTGATTGATGTACTGTCTGCTTGAACATTTCAAAATTCACTCCACAATTTTTTTCGTCTGATTTCAGGAATTTGGAGTTCATTCGGTTGGTTTTGACCACTAGACGCATCTTTGTAAAGGGCCTCAAATCTTTAAAAACTACAGATTCAGTTGTACCGCACACAACACACATCTAATTGATGTGTCATCTCCTTACACACATCAAGAATAATAATAAGATGGTTGTAATGTGATTTTAATTAATTCTTAGGTCGTTTGTTATAGATATGACCATTAAACACACGTTTTGGTGTTTTGTGACACTAAATGTATATTTTTCATCATTGTGGTCAAACGACACATCCGATTGACGTACCTTCTACTCAACCATTTCAAAATTCACACAAATTTATTTTCATATGATTTCATGGAATTATGATTTCGTTTGACTGGTTTTAACCACCTGACGCACCTTTTTAAAGGGCTTAAAATCTTTAGAAACCACATATTCAGTCATATTGTGCACACCGCACATCCAATCGACATTTCTTCTACTCGCACACCTCATGAATAATAATAAGACAGTTTTCCTCTGATTTCATATAATTCAAGAGTCATTTTCTATAGATTTGACCATTAAACACCCATTTTGTTATTTAATGACACTAAAATTGCATTTTTCTTCATTGTAGAAAAACGACACCTCTGATTGATGTTTCAACTACTCGACCTCCTCAAAATTTACCCTACCATTGTTGTCATCTGATTTCATAGAAATCTTAATTCATTCGACTAGTTTTGACCACCTGATGTACATTTTTAAAGGGCGTCAAATCTTTAAAACCCACATATTTAGTCATACAGCATTCATTGTACCTCTAATTGACATATTTTCTACTCCCACACATCATGAATAATAATAAGACAGTTTTCCTGTAATTTCAAGTCATTCTGATGTCATTTGTTATGGATCTGACCGTTAAATGCACGTTTTGGTGTTTTATGACACTAAACATGCATTTTCAGTCATCTCGGTCAAACGAAATCTCTGTTTGACATACTTTCTACTCGACTATTTCAAAATACACTTCACTATTATTTTCTTCATCTGATTTCACAACATTTTGAGGTCGTTTGACTGGTTTTGACCACCCGACGCACCTTTTTAAAGGGTCTCAAATCTTTAAAAACCTCAAATGTAGTCGTACCATGCATAACACACATATGATTGACATTATGTCTCCTCACACACATAAAGAATAATAATAAGATGGTTTTACTGTGATTTCAAGCCATTATGAGGTTGTTTTATATGGATATGACCGTTAAACGCACATTTTGGTATTTTATGACACTAAACATGCATTTTTCTTCATTGTGGCCAAACAACACATCTTATGGATGTACCGTCTAGTCAACCATTTCAAAATTCACACCAAAATTGTGGTTTTCTAATTTCATAGCATTTTGAGTTCGTTTAGACGGTATTGACCACCCGACACACCTTTTTTAAGGGCATAAAATCTTTAAAAACCACATATTCAATTGTACCGTGCACACCATATTTCCAATTGACATGTCTTCTACTCTCACACCTCAAAAATAATAATAATATGTTTTTCCTATGATTTCATGTCATTATGAGGTCTTTTTCTATGGATCTAACTGTTAAATGACTATTTGGGTGTTTTATGACACTAAAAGTGCATTTTCCGTCATCATGGACAAAAAACACCTCTGGTTGATGTTTTGTATGATTTACCACCTCAAAATTCACCCCTCCATTATTGTCTTCTTATTTCATGGAAATCTGATTTCTTTTGGGTGGTTTTTACCACCCGATGCACCTTTTTAAAGGGCATCAAATCTTTAAAAACCACATGTTTAGTCATACCATACACATCGCATATATGATTAATGTGTTGTCTACTCCAACATGTCATGAATAATAATAAGATAGTTTTCCTATGATTTCAAGTTATTATGATGTCATTTTCTATGGATATGACCATTAAATGCATGTTTTGGTGTTTTATGACACTAAACGTGTGTTTTCCATCATCGTAGTCAAACGAAACATCTGATTGATGTACTGTATGCTCAACCATTTCAAAATTCACTCCATGGTTGGTTTGTATGATTTTATGACATTCTCAGTTCGTTCAGCTGGTTTTGGCCACCCGATGCACCTTTTTAAAGGACACCAAATCTTTAAAAATCACATATTTAGTCGTATTGCACACATCGCACATATAATTGATGTGTTGTCTACTTGCACACATCACAAATAATAATAAGATAGTTTTCATGTGATTTCAAGTTATTCCGATGTTGTTTTCTATTGATCTTACCATTAAATGCCCATTTTGGTGTTTTATGACACTAAATGTGCATTTTTCATCATCACAGCCAAATGACACATCCAATTGACATATCGTCTGCTCAACCATTTCACAATTCACATCATGACTATTGTCGTCTGATTTCATAGAATTTTGAGTTTTTTCGTCTAGTTTTGACCACCTAACACACCTTTTTAAAGGGTTTCAAATCTTTAAAAACCACATATTTAGTCGTACCACACACAATGCATGTCCAATTGACGTATCATCTACTTTCACACCTCACGAATAATATTAAGATAGTTTTTCGCTGATTTTATGTCAATATAAGGTCATTTTATATGGATCTAACTATTAAACACCTTTTTGGTGTTTTATGATACTAAAAGTACATTTTCCATCATCTTATTAAAATGAAACCTCTAATTAATGTATCGTATAATCGAACATTTCACAATTCACTCCATCATTGTTGTTGTCAGATTTCATGGAAATATAAGTTTGTTCGGATGGTTTTGACCACCCGACGCACCTTTTTAATGGTCGTCAAATCTTTAAAAACCACATATTCAATTTTAACACACACACCGCATGTCTGATTGAAATTTATTCTACTCACACATGTCACGAATAATAATAATATAGTTTTCTTGTGATTTCAATTCATTCTGATATCATTTTCTATGGATCTAACCATTAAACGCATGTTTTAGTGTTTTATGACAATAAACATGCATTTTCCATCATCATGGCCAAAAAAACATCTTATTGATGTACCTTATGCTTGACCATTTCAAAATTAACTCTGGTTGTTTTCATCGGATTTCATGACATTTTGAGTTCATTTAGCTAGTTTTGACCACCCGACAAACCTTTTTAAAGGACATCAAATCTTTAAAAATCACATGTTCAGTCGTATCGTTCACACCACATGTTTGATTGAAATTTCATCTAATTTCACATATCATGAATAATAATAATAATAATATGGTTTTTCTATGATTTCAAGTCATTCCGATGTTATTTTCTATGGATCTGACCATTAAACGTGTGTTCTGGTCTTTTATGACACTAAACGTGTGTTTTCCATCATCGCGGTCAAACAACGCATCTAATTAATGTACCTTCTACTCAACCACTTCATAGTTCACTCCATGTCTATTTTGTATAATTTCATGACATTCCAAGTTCGCTCAGATAGTTTTGACCACCCAACGCACCTTTTTAAAGGACGTCAAATCTTTAAAAACCACATATTCAATCGTGCCGCAAACACCGCACGTCTGATTGATGTTTTATCTACTCACACACATCATGAATAATAATAATACAGTTTTCCTATGATTCCAAGTCATTCCAATGTCATTTTCTTTGGATCTTACCATTAAACGCATGTTTTGTTGTTTTATGACACTAAACGTGCGTTTTTTATCATCACGGTCAAACGACACATCTGATTGACATACAATCTGCTTGAACATTTCACAATTCACTCTGCTATTTTTTTCATCTAATTTGATGGAATTTGGATGTCATTTTCTTAGATTGATCCCTTGACACACCTTTTTAAAGGGCATAAAACCTTTAAAAACTGCATATTCAATCGTTTTGGGCATACTGCACATCTGATTGATGTGTCTTCTACTCGTACACATCACCAATAATAATAAGAAAATTGTATTGTGATTTCAAGTAATTGTGAGGTTGTTTTCTATATATTCGACCATTAAATGCCCATTTTGGTGTTTTATAACACTAAAAGTGTGTTTTCTGTCATCCAGTAAAAATGAATCCTCTAATTGACGTAACGTCTTCTCGACCATTTAGAAATCTCTAAAAAAAATCATCTTGTTTCACTGTATTCAAAGGCCATTTAGTTAGTTTCACCCCCCATATGTTTTTAAAGGGAATCAAACCTTTACAAGTCGTTTATTCAGTTTTTCCAGGAAGAACGCACATATGATAGACATGCAGTCACCTTGTACACATCACAAATAATAAGCTATGGATTTTTCATGCATTATATTAGCATGTTGATAATAATATTTACATGTTAGAATGCTATTAAATTCCAACTCCCAAATAAGAATGTCTGAGGTAATAGTAGTATAATTATTAGTGATAATTCTAATATCAGTAGAAATATTGGTGAGTGAACCAGATAGATTGTTTAAAATTAAGATATCAAAATCTATAATTCTAACCTCTTTCTACAACCATTTAGAGAGAGGATAACTAGTCCAATTGTCTGACCAAAATTTGAGATAAGAAATTGGAGAATTAAACCACCTAGAAATATACGTAATAGAGGAGAAATAATTCATTTTATTAGAATAAATGTAGGATTCAAAATAATTCTAGTGTCACATATTCAGTTGCTTGAGAAACTTTCCTTTCAAAAAGTAATTGCAGTCAGACATAAAACTAATAAGTTAGTACCAAGTGAGATCACTGGTGAAATTGAATATCATTTTGTTTGGTGCATCATCAAGCAAGCATCCCACACCATATGTGAAACTCCTTATTTAAGCCATCATTAACAAAAAGAAATATAAATATAAATCATGTATCTAAATTTAACACAAATCTGATATGGATGGTACATGGAGAATCTAAAAAAGTGAAGTAAGCATCTATAAGATCTACAAATACAGCCAAACAATTTGAGGGATGCTGAGTAAATTTTAGAGAAGTAAATTATAAAATTTCTTATATCCCTAATAATTATATTGTTTCAATGCAGATCCACAAAAAAAACATCCTCAATTTGATTTTGAAAGACACACAATGTAGAAAACATTCGATGAAACACATACCAAAAAATTATAGCATAATATTCAAAACCAAGAAGAACATGGGAAAAGTTGAGCAGTAGTTTAAGAGTTACCTACCTTCATCCAAATTTGAGTGTGATAGTGCCACAAAAGAATCAAACTTCCTTACAATCACCCCACCATGAAATAAGTGCTCAATCTTAGAGAACATGATAGAATTGAAAATCTGCATTATATGCAATCGTGGATACAAGATAAGTGATAAATAGTATGTACCACACTTAAGAAGATTTTAAAAATAGTTATTACATGAGTAAAAAAAGAATCATCAAAGAAACATGTAGCTCACATGTAAGAATATATTTAAGGAAAGAAACCAGAGGATTCAATCCAATTGATGGTCAATTAGGAACCCAAACTGAAGCCGGATTTTCTATAGCTTCATCACAACCTGCAGTTTCATCCACCATGCATCCTCCATTCTAATGCAACTAAACAAAAAATGCCTTGAATTTTCTTCTAGAAGAGGATGTGTTTAAAATATAAAAGTTCTTATTGCACATTATAAATAGAATTGATGATACATATACTCATAATAAACTGAATACATATCACATATAAGAAACATAATTCATATTTCATATTAGAAACATAATGCATATCACATATATTCATATTTAATATCAATACAAAATTCATTTTTCATATATGAACATTGAATATTAGAAACATAATGAATATTACATGTATTCATATTGAATATTAATGCAGAATTCATATTGCATATATTCATATCTCTTATTAATAGAGTATGCATATTTCATATTAATAACATAATGAACATTACAAGTGTTACTGAAGTAACAGGTGGAGTGATATTGACATTACACTTTATAGAAGAACCTCAAAGCAATATAGAGAATAGATGTCAGTAAAATCATATATGCAGTTACTAAAAATAAAAGTGAATGTAAAAAAAGAAATACATGGTTAAACAATATAGTAGGTAGATTTTGTACCAATATATTGAATAGATGATGAGAAATATTCTTTATATTTCAAATATAATGAATATATTTTAAGTTATAAAATATAATGAGACTATATTGAAAAAATCAATGAATTAGAGGGAGGAGGCAACTTCTAGGTGTAAAAACACAAGGGAATTTTAAAATGTAACTCAATAGATTAGACATGTTAAAAATATATTATTGAAAAGTAAAAGAAATAAGAAATTCAGAAAAGATAATCGAAATAGAAAATAAAAACAAAAACCACCTCGAACATGTAAACTTCATTCCAAGATTTAATACAATATTATATGAACCAGAAATGATATACAAAATAGCGCTATCACAATTGGTATTTATACCAACATCAACAAATTAATTCAAAAATATATATCCTTATAGTTTAAATGATACAAAATAAAACAATAAAAACAAAGTAATATTAGGAAAACACAATCATCAAAAGGAAATAAAAAGATATAATACTTGACCTGTAGAACTATTGAAAATAACTTACCAGACATAAAATATGATCAATGATTTTCTTAATCATAATCTAAAACTATAAAAACCAAGATAAAAAATAATTATGCAATAAATTTTAATAGTTTTCTAAACTAATGACTTCACTGTAACTATAATAACTTTGCAATAATGCCAGCAGAGTCACCATGAGAGTGATAACTTAAATAATTCTTAATTATCATGTCCTGGATCAAATAACTTGAGTGGATTTATATAATTATGTATTCATAATTTTATTAGATCCAAAAAAACATCAATAAAAATCATTTCATTTTAATTTCACACCATCCCTAAGAAATGGAAGTTTTGTATGCTAAGATGATTCATGCCAATGATTTTTTTATAGAACTCAAGATCAAAGAAAATTAGTACCTATGGGGAAATCATGTAAGAATTTCATTCCCTAGACTAAAACTAATTAATTACTAAATTGGATAATTAATGTTTCCAAACTCACCTCAAGGGGTCATGGGTAAATGGGGGAGATGGGATTGGGGATCGACGATAGGGGATTGATGGTACAAGAGGCCTTGACACCTGGGATCAACAATGGGGTTTGGATAGAGATAGGTAGGGGCGGGAGGACTCAACATAGGTGGGAGATCTTGATGTAGGACCTTGAAAATGGTGGGAGGGCTCGACGGAGGTGGGAGAGCTCAATGAAGGGGAGCGATGGGGCTGAAAGGGTTCGACGGTGGTGGGATGGAGGATGGAGGATGAGGGAGTGGGGTCATGGGGTCGGGGTCACCAGGTCACAATGGTGGGATGGAGGATGAAGGATGGGGGAGCGGGGTTGGGGTTGCTGGGTCGTGGTGACAGGATGGAGGACGGAGGATGGGGAGTGAGGTTGGGGTCGCCGGTTCGTAGCGGCAGGACGGAGGATGGGGGAGCGGGGTTGGGGGAGTGGGGGAGTGGGGTTGGGGTCACTAGGTCATAGCGATGGGATGGAGGATGGAGGATGGGGGAGCGAGGTCGGGGACACCGAGTCATCGGGTCACATGCAGGCGGGTGAATGAAAGAGAATAGAAGGGATTTAGGATAGGGGAGTAAAATAATACAGTGACTTCCAATTAGTGATTGTTAATAAGATCAATAGAGACCACCAAATGGTAGTCACTCGAAACTTCCCTCCACAATTGCTCAATTTTCTACTATTGTAATCATTTCATCATCACCAAAAAAATCCATTTATATAATCATTTCAGTATCACCGAGAAAATCTATTTATCTATGAATTGCAGCATAACTGTCCAAAGCCCTTTATTTTTTCATTTTATCACCATCACACAAACCCCTTTATATAATCATTTCATCATTAATCACAACATAAGTTATAAAATCAATAATTAAAAAACATAACATCATAATACACAATTCTCAATTTATCCAATTACCATTTTTCCTTCAATTACCCATTCACTCAATAATTGAGTAAGCAATCTTCTAATGTGAATCTATCATAAGAAATAATATGAGGTTTCATTTCATTCTAAATAAAAATTTTATAAATTTTCTGATTAATTGTTTTTATAGGGTAGGCTCACCCTATGTGTAGTCGAAAGTCAGGTCACAACACAATTGGATCATAAGGGATCCAAGGGTAGTCCAAACACATGATTATCATCAACCACTATTCAGTTTGATAACATGCATAGTATTTTAGAATAATCACATAATATTGAACATACTTGAAAAAAATATAAATAGAACAAAGGGGTTTGTTATAGACCACCAACATTCACTAAAACTCAAAGAAACACTCTCCATTGGGTATTCCAATGAGAAACAAAGGAGAAGTAGATCAGAAGGAAAAACCTAGATCACACAAAATCAAAACCTAAATCAAAAGTGGTCAATAAATACCTCTATTGTAAAAGATAACAAACTAAATAGAGGGTAAAACAATGTAATGGAAATAACTAGGGATCAAACTCTAGACCGAGATGTCCAGAAGGGAATAAACTACTCTAAAAGCACCTGGAATCTCCTAAGGGTTCGAGATAGAGAGCATCATGGTTCTATTATAAAGATCCCATGATATTTATGATGTGAATCCCTTTCATGATGAGAAACTATTGATTTATGTGATATTCCAAAAAATGATACATCATGGGTTATAATAACCATGATCGATTATTTCACATTTTGAAATAGTTTAAGAGAATGTAATAATTCCTTGCTCTGAACTAGTTCACGATGTCTGGATAGAAAGTAGTTTACATCATGTAACATTTTCATAGTGTGTACCAACTTCATGCTCAGAACCGGTTCATGACATCATTCTATAAATAGGTTCACTTCATGTAACATTTTCATGGGGTGAAATTGTTATGTAGATATCTATTATCCCAACTTCAATATAAAGGACCTAAACCACCTATAAAGCCTTCCAAACACATGTAAAACTCTCAAAATCCATTAAAATATTTATATATAGACTCCTCTAATTCAAAAAAACATACATCCCTGAACATTAGATTGTTTTCCCTAGAAAAATCTATCTTACCAAAAGAGAATTTAACACCAAGGTTTAAAGAAGAAATGAAAACCCAACCAAAATAGGGTAAACCAAAACTCAAAGAGGTACATACCTAGAAAAGATGGGATATTACACAAAATATAATTATTGATCAGGAAAATTACTATAAAGAAACAATTCATTTGGTTGGGGAATAAAATTTATATTATTTAAGTAATTATTATAGATCGGTTGGACATCCACCTATATTATATTCCTATATTTATAGTGATTTTCTTATATATTCCCAAATCAATTTTTTTGAATATACTGAAGAGTTTGCTTCTAGATTTTAGCACTAGTTTTGAAGCTACCAAATTGTAAAGTATTTTAATGGTTGTGTCTTCCATTGTTCATCATATCCATACATAATTAATAAGATGAATTGGTCATCTAGAAAAATAAAATCATAGTTTACTATAGAATTTTGTAGTTATTCATACTAACTCAGAAAAATTGAAACAACACCTAGATCATAGGGATTATAGCATGTTTTCTTAGCTTTCATCTCCTAAATATTATTTTACAGCTTCTCCTATTGCTTATTTTTTCCCTACTAAGTTTGATAAAGGGATTATTAATTATTCATAAAGATATTAAATTAATTTTTATTTGAATTAGTATTCTAAAATATGATTGATGGTGCTAAATGGATTTTAAAACCATGCTGCTAAGATAGTTGAACTAGTAAGAATAGATTTAAAATAAGTAAAATAGGATAGGGAGGTTAGAAAAGGAGATATTGGTTATTATTAGAGTATAATTTTCACAAAATATGACTTGAATACAATTTTTGGATTATTATACACTATCCTTAAAATTCCTCCACTCACTTAATCTTTTAATTCTCATATAGTGATGTTGAAGTTGTAATCACCTATCATGGAATGATTTTTGTTGGAAAAAGATGAAGTCATATAGATTACGGATCGTAGATAAAGTATAGTATATTATTTAACTTGGATTAAAGCACCTATATTTACTCTAAAAATTCTCTTATTCTATCTCCTCCAACTCTACATATGACATATTTTCCTACCTATATCTTTTATCTTCTAATTTTTCCTTTTAAAAATAACCCAACATAGACTGTTCAACATATTAAACTATTTTCAGGAGCTATTGTCATTTACCCTCCTACCCATGAATATTATTCTTCCTCTTTAACTTTTACCTACAAGGAAAAAAACCCATTGATCTTAGTGACTCTCACGAAGATATATCATATTCAGATTCATATTAGGCATCTAATAGTGCTGATTTTGTAATTTTTAAACTGTATTTTCTCTTTAACTCAATGAATTTCATTATTTTATTTTTTATAAAAGAATATATTAATTATTTTTTTCATTATTTATATTTTTCATAATAATAAAAGGGGTAAAATAAATTAATAGGGACACGTTCTACTATATTTTATCTCTTTTCCATAAATGCTTCAAAATTTTGGGAAATTCTATATCAAATTATAAGTTGTATTATATTGTTCATTTTCAATTTTATTTTAATCATTTACCTTCTATGGATTATTATTATAAATAAGTTTTATGTTGTTTGATTATCTAAGAAACAAATTCTTTTAATGTTTCCAAGTTATGCATGTTTTATTACTAATGAATTTTATATTGTTGGTGTAGCAATCCAAACTAAAAAATCATTATTCTATTTCATGTCAATAATTTGGAAATTAAATATCAAAAAATAATATCACAATCCCAATAATCTAAGATTTTGTGTCTTTGAGGAATAATTATATAAACACATATTTTAAAAACATTTTTTCCTTCCCTGTAATAAAACTCTTTTAGACTCACTTCTACACTTATCAGAATTTATACTTATCAAATAACCTTGGGAAGGGAATCATAAGGAATGGATGATCTAAAATTATCAGTAAGGTGAAAAATAATTAATAAATCATCATGTTAAAGATCATACATAGATATGAAAACATTATCATGATCAAATTTTTTATTATAAAGAAGATGGGATAATAAGAGTTTTTTATAAATCCTAAAGGATGGACATGTAATATCCAAATAACAAACAGATGCAATAACATAATATTATGAGATAATAATTAAACCATCATATAATGAAATAATATATTAAATTTTTAAGGAATTATATCCATGTGTCATTGACATAACTCATGACATCATAAGTATATTTCAATTATCACCCCCAAGACCATAATCACATGGTGTAAAAAGTACTATAGTGGATTGGGTTCACTCTCCATTCTCATAAAAATTGTGGAAAAATTACAATATTGGACTTGATTCACCGTCTAATATTGTACATAACATCCAATGAGATATAAAGCTTTACCCAATTTATAAATAGGCTGTATAATTCCAAGCCCACCCATCACAATACTTAGTGTACATAGGATGACTGCTTATGCACTATACTTAGTATTCCATGAGGTAAAAACATTACCCAATGCATTTGATGGATATTTAATTATGTTCCCACAAATAAAATATTGAAACTTATAATAAATATAAAGATATATATGCCACTTGATTCAAGGAAACCATATATAAAACATAAGCATGATAAAACCCATGAAGAAGGTTTGGGATCCCTTATATCAAGGACAAAAAATTATATATTATAATAATTACCAAGATAATAAGGAATTAAATCATTTTATATGTTCATAATTTATTAAAGATGCATATTTATTAAACATTGAGTACCATTTTTGAAAAATTAACAAGAATGATAAAAAATAAGTAAGAATAAAATTGAACCATATAAATTTTTCTTTGTGGAAAGGGCATAGGTTATCTTAATGATGGAGATATATTATAATTTCCCATTATACCATAATTGAACATGGATATTTATTCTATAAAATAATTAGGTTTTTTTAAAGTTATTAATGGTGAAAAAAATTAAAGTGGTCAAACTTGTAATCAAATTAGAAATCTAAAGGTCCCTTTATTATGTTTTTAATACACATTTATTGAAACCTATCATTAAAAAATTGTTAATTAAATTTTTTTTCTGAAAAAAAAAGAAGGGAAATATAAAGGACACTTGAGATAACACGTAATTTTGTTTCCAATTAAAATAGAGATAATTTTTGGGTAGTTAAATTAATTATAAGGATGGTAAGACTCCATTATAGAGGATGATAATTATTTTAAACCATGATATACTTTTTTAGAATGAAATTTATCATTGTAATGATTTTAATCATGACTATCACATTCACTAGAGATGGTATTATAATATAATAATTTAATGTAAGAAATAAATATCATAAAATAATTTTCAAATGGAATCATTATGAAACAAGAAAGATGTTAAGTCAATAAAATATCTAAAAACTTTTGAAATTTTTGATTCAAACCCTCATGAGTGAATGAAATTTGAATAGAACATTCAATATCATAAAATATTAGATAATTATGATTAGAAAATATTTAATGGTAATATATAAAACATTCCATGGTGTATAATAAGAAATATGTCCCAATTAGAAAAAATTGAGAAGACTAACCTTATCCTTTTATCAGGGTTTCTTAATATGTTTTCACACCTCTTAACTTATTTGAATGTCTCATTTACAATGGGTTTAATCTATTTAGTGATGTAATTTGGACCTAATGATTCCAAATTTTTAATCCATTTTATTATATTAATTTTATAAAAGAGATAAAAACCACTATTGTAAACTGTCTCTATCCCTACATATCTATACCCATGGTTTAGAGAAACCATGGGTATAGAAATTCTGACCAAACCTATATTCATGGTCTGAAAAACCCATTGGTATAGGTTGAGTTATACTAACTGATTTTTAAAAACCATGTGTATAGCCTCTTACATATTCGGCCTCGCTCGGGATCCCCCTCCCCTCCACATTCGAAGCCCTAGTTCTACACTCACCCACCAACCTTAGTTAACTTTGGAATCCCCTCCTCGGGTGACTTTATTATCCCCCCTCCCCTCCTCAGGAGACATTTCACCCACCATCCAGGTGTTCTTCTTCCAGTTCTGGAAGTTTTTTTGTTGTGGTCTTTGAGAGCTAAGATTTATTTCCATCCTCTTATTTCTTCTCTTTTATTCTATAGTGGCTAGGTTTTCTTTCTCTTATAATGCCTCAAGTAAGTTTGTGTCATGTTATGATTCTTCCATTATTGTAAAAACAATGGAATTGTTTGTGTGAAAAATGGATTCCATGAAATAAATTTTTTTTATTTGATTTTATTCCTTAGGTTTTGTTTGTGAAATGAAATATATTTTTAATATTATTTGAAATTTTCTTGCAAAGAAATTTATACCCTCTTGAAGGGTATTTCAAGCCTGGTTATTTTTAACATGTGAAGTGTAGGGGGTGTTTTGGTATTAAACTATTTGGAAATGTTATGAAATAGAAATAGATTATTGTAAGATATTTTTTAATGGTAATTAGTTTCATAATCATGATACAATATTTTTTCAAAAAACTTATGTCTATTTTAATATTTATAAAAAAAATTAGTGATTTCCAAAAGTAGATTTTTCAGCATGATGGTGATTTATCCCATTAGTGGGTGGTTTTAAATTATTTCAAAATGTGAATGTTTTGTAATTAAATAAGGTGGTTATTTTTTGAATTGTTTTTTAAATATTTTTCTTCTTTGGTGGTTTAATCCTTGGTATTTATCACTTATTTTGTTTTGAAACTTGTTGAATAAGGGGGTCCACAATTTTAAAAAGATGAATTTTTTTAAATCATTTTGATTATTTTTTAGAGTGGTTTGATTTAGGGGTAATGACCATGTTGGGTTGATTTATAATGTTTATTTAACATAGGCCTCCCAAAATGGTCTACTGTGAAGATGAAGTACTTGTCTTTAGGGTCCAATCCAACTTCTAGTTTTAATACTTCCCTAGATCCAAATATAGTAACATGTTCTATCTTCTCTTCTTTGTCTAGTATCATGAATATTTATATAGAGGTAATATCTAGTGAGAATGTATATATACCATATTGTTCATATGGTTTAAACTCTCATCCTGGTCCTGATAATTGGATTGGAGAGGGATGGTTTTCAAATATTTTTAAATGTGTGCTAGAGTTTTGGCATCAATTATATGAGTATGAATTGGTTTTTACTTATGATATGTCATATTATTTTTTGGGATGGATAGTAGAGTATTATATAATGGTCACTTACATAATTAATTGTATTCAATTTGGTTTCCTATTAGTGTTCTTTAATTTCCTCTACATTACAATTTTAATTTGTATTTGAATTTGGATATCATTGTAATTATGGTTTATATTATTGATTAGAACATAAATTTTTTCCCTATAATATAATGGATAGAATCTGGATGTATCATACTGATCGGATTTTAATCAAGTTTTAATATAATTTGGAAACATTTTTAGAATTTTCAGTTAAAAATGCTTCAGATGGAGGTCATATACATTTTCCATGTTATAATTGTATTGGAAGGCCATGGTTAAGCCAGGAAGAAGTTAGATAGAATATAATTAAATCTATATTTAAAACAAACTATTATGTTTGGTATCACAATAGATAGATGAGGAAATCTTATACCATTCATGAACATAAATAATGTAGTGGTATGGATAATTTTATATTTGATTGGTTTCCATTTGTAAATCATCACAATAGAGATAGTATTCCAGTGCATGAAGTAAATGATATCAATACACATGAGTAAAATACTAAAGATGGTGATGTTAAGAGATTTAAATTTTAATGGATGATGCCAAAAATCATGTATGTCAGGAATGTACTAAAATAAAAAAGTAAGAATTTTTAATGCGGTTATATCATGGAAAAACCATGCATCGAAGTTATAATACCACCATTTATTATATTCTTACCTTTTTTAAGGACTTGATTCCTGATGATTCATATATTCCATCAAATAATTATAAGGCATGGAATTTAATTAAGGAACTTATATTTTATACTAATAAAATTCATGCTTGTCCAAAATATTGTAGTTTATTTTGGGAGGAAACATCTAACCTTAATAGTTGTAAATAATGTAATACATATTTATGTAAGGAAAATGAAAATGGAACACTATCTCTTGTGTCGTATAAATTCATGTGGCACTTTCTATTGATTCCTAGGCTTCAAAATTTATTCATGTCTACATAAATATCATCCAATATGTGATGGTATGATGTTGAGATAATTAAAGGTAATAATAAATTGGTTAATCCTATAAATGTATTAGCATGGTGGGAACTTGATTCACAAAATATTGATTTTTTATTTGATGTGCATAATGTCAGGTTGGGTCTAACCTGTGATGGTTTTAATTCGTTTGGCTAGATGCTTACAGCTCAAAGCATGTGTCTAGTTTTTATTCACATTTATAATCTTCCTCAATGGATGTGTATGAAAAAACTTTCAATTTCTTGAGTATACTAATATTTGGACCTTTTAATCCTGTTAATGATATATAATCCTACTTGTAACCTTTAATAAGAGACTTGAAGCAGCTTTGGGATATGGGTGTGTGCACATTCGATGCTTCTTCAAAAAAAATTACATATGTGTGTTGCCCTTCTATGGACTATAAAATATTTCTTTACTTATTAAATGATGTCTGGTTAGAGAATGAATATAAAACTATCATGTCCTATTTTTATGAATAATACATGATCGATAAAGCTTAAATATATTCATAGTTTCATTTTTATGCGGCATTTACGATTCTTGTCAATGGATCATCAATATAGAAAGAATCATCAGAGGTTTGATAATTCCATTGATACTGAACACCCACCTCAATATATGTCAAGAAATAATGTTCTTAATGAATTTAAATATTTCAGTTTTTTATTAAGCAAAGGTCAAATGAAAACTAAAAATTAGAAGAAGAAAAAATGTGATGAATCCACTTACAATTGGGAAAAAAGAAGTTTCTTTTTTGAGTTGTCATATTGGTTTACCAATTTTTTACATCATTGTTTAGAAGTAATTCATACTAAGAAAAATATATGTAAAATATTTCTTTCAAATATTCTAAATATCAATAGGAATACCAAATAATACTTCTGATCTCACCATGACTTATTGGATTGGGGTATTCGACCAGAACTGCATCCTGTGTGTATCAGTGAAAATAAACAGAAAGTTCCTTATACTTCTTATGTGATGACACCTTTATAGAAAAATAAATTTTTTTAAGTATTGGAGAATATCAATATTCTTGATGGATATTCCAACAACATATCTAAATGGGTAAATAGAAGGTATTTGAAATTAAAATCCCTAAAAACTCATGATTATCACATCCTTATTCTTGAATTGATTCCAATATCAATCTGGTAGTTTCTATCCAATAATGTAGGGATTAAAATGATTCTCTAGTACCATTTTTTAGAGACCTTTATGCTAAAATTTTATCGAAATATTTCTTGATAAAAATAAATCAAGTGGCTCCATTAATTTTGTTTTAGTTGGAAAAAAATTCCCTCCAACGTTTTTTACCTGCATGTTGCATTTAATAGTTCATCTTCCAACTAAAACACTTCTTTGGGGACCCATTTATTTTTGGTGTATGTATCCTACTAACAGAAATATTTTCATAATGAAATCTTATGTCCAAAACAAGAATCATCTAGAAGGTTCCATTTTGAGAGTTTATCTAGATCAAGAATTTATGTATTTTTGTTCAATGTATTTGTCTGATGTGATCATAAGACAAAACTAGTCAATGAGAAATAAATATGAACATTATGGGGAAAATGAGCCCTCATTTCCATATCTTTCTCAAATAGAAGTAATTTATGGGTCATATACGTTGGCTACATTGAGCCTTGAAGAGCGGGATATGGCACGTCACACAGTCTTGTTTAACTGTGGTTTGTTCGATGACTATATCAAGTATGTAATTTGAATATTTATAAGTTGTATCATACTATATCATTTCACATATACCTTAAACTTTTATTATTATTTTATGAATGTATAATAAACAAATTATAAGTAGAGTATACTAATCTTTGCCTTTGAGAAGGATAGAGGCTTTGCATAGTCAAGAGTTTCCTTCTTGGTTGAAATAAAAGGTATGGCCATTACTTTAATTAACTTAAAATATAGATATTAATTTTATTTTATTATTTATATATATTTTAAGTATTCAGTTAACCTATTGACTTGGTTTCTCAAGAATTAAGAGCATTGGATTTTGGTCCTAATTATTTAGTTCATGAATGAAAATATTTAATAACCAATGGGTATAAATTTGTTACAACTGATCGAGTGGTGAAAATGAGAACACAACATGATGGTGTTATGTTAACTACTATAATGTAATATTATGACAGTGTACCAGATAGTTAGCCCTAATATGAAAATGCTTCTTATTATAGACTTGTTAAGAAAACATTTTTATTATATTACTACTCTCAAGGTAGAGAAACTATGACGAAATGTGCATGGTTTGATTCAATGACATGACATGGTACATTTATTGATGATTTTAGATTTAAAGTTGTTGACATGAGATGATTCAAAATAAATTTTAGCATCAATGAAAAAACAAGTGTTTTATGTGAAAGATCATCTGAGACCTGATTATGGTGTCATTAATAAAGTAATCCCAAGATATATTTTTCATGATGCTAGGGATGAAATTGGCACCATTGACACCCCATTGGTATTGACCAAAATATTGCATTTGATGACTCAAATTTTTCCATTGTGAGAGTTGATGTTGAACCTGAAGTAGTGGTGGGTAATATATATAAGCAACCATATATTTTCATAGTTCATTCGGTTTACCTTGAAATGGGTTTCTCAAGTTGTTATTAATGTAATTACTTTAATTTATTTTTTTTATGGAATGATATGTTTGTTTTATTATTGTTTGGTTTCATTGAATTTAATTAGATTTATTTTAATTTAGAAAATTGGGTTTAAAATGTGTTTTTAAAAAAATTATAACTTGGTTTCAAATTATTATTATTAAACATGTTATGACATTGTTTGTGACTTATTTGAATTTTAAGTTGTATGCATGATTTTTTTAAAATTTCTTCTAAAAAATGTACATTTCATTCTTATATAGATCATGAAAAATACTATAGAAGTTGGAAGGAGGTGATTATTTGTTTTTGATCAACAGATGTATGAATGTGGTTTATCTCCTCTGCTTTCCTTAGTGAGTAAAATAATTGTAATATTTTTATTCTAAATTACATATAATGTCATGTTCATATTCTTTACAAAAAAAATTTAGGGACATTCAGTTGCACCAGAGTTGAATCCTCCTCATCCTAATAGCATGGGTATAATTGGGGATTCTCCTAGACCTAGATGGAGCAATCATCTTACACATTCCCACCCTCACCCACCAGAAGACACCCCATCTACCACACCTTTCCATCCTCCGACTGAGCCTCCAGGGATGTTCCCACCCATGCCTCTGTCATCATCTCATCTAGTATATTCTTCTCATACCATCTCTATATCACCACATGTATGTTTCCATCTTTACCATATCCATATCCTTTGATATATCCCTAACCCTACTACCCATATCTCTCCATGTCTACACTGCCTCCATTTCCTATTATCCATCTAGGATCTGATGATTCTATTCCTTCAGCTTCCACCATAGTGCATATAGATCACTTAGAACATGCATTGGAACAAACAAATCCTTCAGAGGTTACTAATCTAGGATATCCCATAGATCTATCAGATCCTATTGAGTAGCCTGCATCATATTTTTTTGATTATAAGTGTGTCAAATTATATCACATCATTTTTTTCTATTGTACCATGACTTATTTCTTCTTTTCTTCCCTTTTTATCTTATTCAGTGGGATCTTCTAGTAAGAGATGTGGGTGCACCCATATGTGGGAATCATGTAATCACCAAATACAAATAATGGTGGATTAAAATGAAGAAACTTAGATAATAGGTAAAAATTAAAGGTGGTGTAAAAGTTTCATTTCAAATTTATCCAAGTACCATGATATCATTCTGGTGGAACCAATCTCATGGAGACATATCGGTAATGAAATAAAGGACAAAGAATGGGTGGAGATATGGGTAAGAAAACTTATTAAATTTATATCTATATTATTGTGGTATTTATATGAATTAACTTGTTCATTTCAGCATCGGTTTAACTTTCCTATTGGTGGAGTTGCTAAGGTTTCAAGGTTGATGGATCATGGGGAGTTCTAGAGATCATATATGTATGAGTTATATGTTGGTTGTAAGAGTAAAGTTGGTTCTTATTTAGAGGGTTTACTCATATTCCCCAACTTTCTAACAACACAATATCAAAAAATGATCACATATTGTAAGAGTGATGAGTTAAAGGTATTCCCAATCTTTAATGTTTTGCATATAAAATTTAATTCTTATTACTTGTATTGATTTTTTTTAAATGTGTCAAGAAAAAAATAACAAAGATTAAATGATGTATCTTCAAACATTGGGGTGCACTACAATGGTCGATCATGATAAGAATTAGGTACTTTAATATGAATAAAAAGAATATATAGATTTATATTGTTACTTAGTTATCTTTTCATGTTGAAATTTAAAGTGTATTTTCATTAATCCCTTTAATATAAGGATGAAAATACCCCTTTAAAATGGCCTAATGGCCTAATGGCATGATGGTTAATTGGAAAAATGACATGATGTCCAATTGGTTTAACGGCTTATTGGACAATTGGTCAATTGACCCAATGGCCTAATGGAAAATTGGATTAATGGAATAATGGACTAATGGACAATTTTCCTAACAGCCTAATGGACTAATGGATAATTGTACAATTGGACTAATGGCATGATGACCAATTGGCTAATTGTCCAATTGTCCAATTATCCTAATGGTCTAATGGAAAATTTTCCCAAATGCCTAATGGGAAATTGGTCTAACAGCCTAATGGCCAAATCGTCTAATGGACAATTAGCCAATTGGCCAAATTTCCTAACATCAAATTTACCTAACATCCTAATGGACAATTGTCCTAATGACCTAATGACCTAACAAACCAATGGCTAATTGTCCTAACGACCTAATGGCAAATTGACTAATTGGTATAACGGCCTAATGTCTAATTGTCAAATTGGCCTAATGGCCCAATTTCCTAATATCCTAACATCCAATTGGATTAATGGTCTAATGTAAAATTGGACAATTTCTCTAATGGATTAAAGGCCTAATGTTCAATAGGCCTAATGACCTAATGGACAATTGACCAATTAGACTAATGGACTAACGGACTAATGAAAAAGTGTCCTAACATCCTAATGGACAATTGGATTAACAAACTAATGGCCAATTGGCCTAAAGTCCCAATGTCCAATTGGCCTAATAGCCTAATGGTCGATTGACTTAACGGCCTAATGACCAATTGGCCCAATATCCTAATTTCCTAATGGATAATTGGCCTAATAGCCTAACAAAAAATTTCTCAATTGTCCTAATATAATAACATCCAATTTCCTAGTTGAAATAATGGTCAATTTTCATAATGTCCAATTAGCCTAATGTTCATTTGGCCTAATAGTCAAATGTCCAATTGGCCTAACAGCCTGATGGCCAATTGGCCTAAATTCCTTATGTACAATTAGACTAATGGTCTAATGGCCTAATTACCTAACATCTAATTGGCCTAATGAACTAATGGCCATTTGTCTAATTAGCCTAATGTCTTAAAAATATAACGGCCTAATGTAAAATTGGCCAAACAACTTAATGGTCAATTGGCCAATTGACCTAATATCCAAATGAAAAATTTGCCTAATGGCCAATTGGCCTAATGGATTAATTTTCTAATAGAAAATTGGACAATTTTCCTAATGGCCTAATTTCCTAATAGCTAGTTGGCCTATGGCCTAATGACCAATTGGACAATTGGCCTAACGGCCTAATAGACAATTGGCCAGTTGGCTTAATTTCCTAACGGACTAATGGTCAATTGGAAAATTTTTCTAATGGCCTAATGGGATAATGGTCAATTGGACTAATGTCTTAATAGACAATTAGACAATTTTCCTAATGTCCATTAGGCCATTATCCAATTGGCATTCCTTATGACTTAAAAATAAAGTGCTTATATTTAAAGATTGTGAATTGTTTATAAATACATAATTTGAATTATTCAAATTAGGGGCCTTATTTTTATATTATTGAACCCACATAAAAATATTTTTTATGATTTATTTGATCAAGGATTCAATATTATTAACTATTTTAAATTTATATTATCTAAATAGTTTGTATAATAAATTGAAATATAAAATCTTTATATTTAATAAAAATGTCATATATATATATATATATAAATGAAATTCTATATAATGAATAATATGGAGTTAATATTATGAAATGAATATAAATCATTAATATTCAAGATTGTGTAATGTTCATAATGAGTAGCTAAAATTATAAATTGTTTATGATTAAATTTTATTTATGAATTTTCCATCAATGTTTATCACATGTTTAAATTTATGAATTTTTCATTCATTTAAAAGTTATTACCATTTATTATTATTTAAGATTATAAAAATTTTATATTGTGAATATGTGTATACTAATCAATGTCATTTACAGTAAGATTCTTTGGGAATCTAAGGTCGTGTTCCATGAGCAAAATTATTTTGTTTGAGCAGGAAGAAAGGGGGTGGAAGTGCAGTAAATACACAAACACAAGAAAATATTGGAAGTTTTATTATTTATATTTAAAATATTTATATGAAATTTATAATTAAATATCCTATTTATATTTTCAAAAGTCTGTCCTAGAGGCCCTCGATGATAAATAAGATGAAAACTTTGATCCAAATGATCATTTGAGTCTGGTATTGGGTGAGGAGCACCAGGGGAGAGTCTGATATTGACCTAGGAAAAACATCATCCCTAATAGGTATTGGTACTCATTGGAATCCTCTCAAATCTATAAGACCACTGAGCTACAAATTTCATGTGTAGAAGCATCTAAGGCCAAAAAAATAGATTTACAAGAGAATTAAAGAAGTAAACTAGTCACCAAACACTTCCTGAAAGCTATGTCAATTATAGGTAAATCAATTCCTTTAGAGGATTCTATTAATTTTGATTAATATATGGCATCAATGTTCTCTTTAAATAATACCCCAAGAGATTCCAATGAGGGTTCTATTGGCGGTCGAGCTGGTGGTGGTGGTGGTGGTGGTGGTGATGATATTGATGATGATGATGATTCTTTAGATGATATTGTTAGTGATGAAGATGTTGTTGATGGTGACGAGGATGAGGATATTGGTGATGGGTGAGATACTTATTTTATCCCCTCTATTTTTGACTTAGCGTTAAAGAGACATGTGGATGTTGTTTAATGGATTGAATTGATTGGTTGTATGGACGTATATGTATGTTATAGTAGTGTAAATGGTTTGAAAATTATTATAAGCAGTTGGTTGAATGCTAAATATACATTATTTTTAATACATTGAATGTGTACTATGTTTTTTATTTTATTTATAGGTTTAGGGGCTGGAAGAGTTGTTGATGCTGCCAAATGGGAACAACTACCTATACCCATAGTTTGGAGAACCATGGGTATATGTTTTCTACTAGGAAAATCTATACTCATGGTTCTCAAAATCATGGGTATAGATATAAACCCATGGTTTGGGTTAAACCATTGGTATGATAAAATACTTTAAGGTTATACCCATAGTTTCTATGAAACTGGTGGGTATAGCTCTATATCGATGGCTTTCAATGCCACGGTTCTTAAAACCATGGGTATAGTCTATACCCATGGTTTTAGGGGCAATACCCATGGTTCCAAACTATGGGTATAGGTTGTTTTTTCATTCATGAAATAATTTAATAATACTAAATGTATAATGTATTATGGAATTTGTTTTTAAAATTATAACTTATTTACTAAAATGTAAAATAATTTTTTCTAAATTTAAAGAAACATTTTTGAAATTATAAATTAACTTATATAATATATTTCCAATCATAGAAATAGGTTTCATGAATCTCAATTTCATTATTATTTACTAATAATGTCATAAAATTCAAGTGATTCGTAAAAACATAATTTTGGACAATTCACCTAAAATTTATTTTATACATAGAAATCTATAAAATTCATTTTAAACTAATATTTTAATGAAACATTCAAAAATTAGATGAATTTATTAAAACTCACATAATGAAACTTATAAATTTCCTTTTAAATTAAGATATAAAATATATAAATAAAAATATATATATAGAAAAATGTGTTTTTAGACATTATGTTTTCATAATCATATTTGACATGAATTAATTATTAAATTATTGTTTATATATATCAATAATATTATTATCAAAATTCTTATAGAATATATTTAGTTTCTTCAAAGATTCCTCATACAATAAAAACCAATTTCTAGAAAGATAAATTTTTAAACATAAAATTATTATAACATAAACATATTACTAATTGAATTTTTATGACATAATTATTTAATTATCTCAATATATAAATATAAAATAATTTATTTAATAATAATAGATATCACATTAAATGTAATATTTTAATTAGTTATTATATATATATTTTTGTTATCATTATTTAAAAATTATGTTATTTATAATTGTTAGTAATAATACCTAACTCTTATATACTTATTTCACACAAGTATATCCAAAAAAAATCTACAATGACCATATTTTCAATGACTATATTTTTAGTGATGATATTTTTAATGACCAAATATACAATTTTGAAATTCCATTTCTATATATAGGCTTACTAAAATCATTCATTATGTTTTCACTTCTAAATTCACACATCTAATTTCCATGGTTTTCATTTTAGATCAGACAATATTATTTATCATTTCATGGTATTATTTATCATTGTATGTTTTGTTATAATAATGTTGATTCATGAAGGAAAAAATGGTCCATGGGAGTTTCTAGTTCTAAAGATATTATTACCTTTAATATATGGTCCCTTTTAAATATTTATAGTTTTAATGGATATAATCATCCATGAAGTGTAATGATCTATTTTATATGATACATGGTTTCAACTACCTTCATTATAATGATCTCTTATATTTGAATAAATTGTCATTGGCTTAGTTCATATCTTGTATGGAACAATTTTTGATCAAGTATTAATTACTTTGATAAAATAGAGAAACATTATTTATAGTTATAGGGGAAAATAATAAATGTGTCCTAATATATTTGGAATTAATCCCCCACACACACACACTTAATTAAATTATTTCATAATGATTTTTCTTATCACAAACTAATAAAACAATCTAACGGTATCTAAAATTTAGTCATGAGGAAAGGTATAATTTAAATTTAAATGTCAAACTAATAAACTTAGGGAACATTTATTTTTCCTAAAAAAAATTAATCATAATATTGAGTTTTTCTATAACCATTTGAGCTATGATTTTATTTTTAATGATCTATGCATCAATATACTATTATAGGTTGAAATGAAATGTGATTTACTTATTATAAAAAATATTTTTTCCTATTAATATATAGATAAAATTAATTACTAAAATCACATTAAATGTATCTATAATAATGAAAATAATACTTGAATGAGTAACAATCCCAAAAACCTTAAAAAATATTCACATATATTGAATACAATAGTGATACCACTTTATTTTTTTATTTTAATTATTAGTAGTTGGTGAAAATATACCTGACATAAGTCATTAAAAAATACAGTGTGATGAATAAATGTACCTATAAAAACATAATTATCACTTAGTACTTAAATAGAAGTTATTGAATATGATTTTACTTGTTCTCATGTTATAGGAGGTTGATAGTGTCCATTTTCAACTTAACTTGTTTGATTAGTGAACTAGTTTTTATAGTTCCTAAATTCTTCCCATATAAAACATCAAATTACTAGAGGATCCTTAGGAAAAATATTATTTTTCACTATTTTTTCAATTGATCTCTTCCTTTTTCCTTAGAATATTTTGACAAGATGGCCTTATTTACCACATGTTAAACATCTTCAAGTTCCATTGAGACAATCCCTTAGGTTCCTCTTCAAATATTCTTGACACAATGTAAATTAAAAAAAATACCCCATTATCTATGTCACCTAAACATCCATGAATCCCCGACCATCTCATATTTTGTTTTTTTGGGTTTCCAACTACATTCGCATTGATAATAATAATTATTTATAGCTAGTTTTGAATAATCATATGATTTCTTAAATTATATCTTATCCCATTAGGTTTCTCATTAGAACAATCTCTACATTGTTCATGAAATCCTTTTTTATCTTGATTACATATGGTTCCATCCATTTTAAAAACCAAAATAAGTTTATGTGACTCATGAATATTTAAAAAAATTAAATAATTATTATTAAATATATCAGGAAAAACTCAACCTCGAAATCTATTACTCTTTGAAACCATCAACTATATATTTTACACCACTGGAAGTTAAGGTATTTTCAACGGGCTATTTGCGATGGGATCCCATCGCAAATAGCCCGTTGCAGAAAACAGTGTCGCAATAGATATTTTTTGTGACGGGCCCGTCACAAAAAACCTTCCAATTATATACATTATATACTCCTAAACCTTTTGCGATGGGCCTGTCGCAAATACTATTTGCGACGGGACGACGGGCCCATCACAAATACTAATCACAAAAAAATATTTTACTTATTTGCAACGGGGCCCCATCACAAAAGACCCCATCGCAAATACTAAACATAATAAAAATAATAATAAAATTATAATTAATGAAAAATTTATATTATTATTATTAAAATAATAAAAAAATAAAAAATATTATTATTATTAGTAAAATAAACAAACATTAAAAAATATAATACTAATAAAATATATTTAATAAAATTATGATTAATAAAAAATTGATATTAATATTATTAAAATAATATAAAATTATGAAAATTTTTAATATTTACAAAAAATATATAAAATATCATAAAATATTATTATTATTAGTAAAATAAACAAATATTAAAAAAATATAATACTAATAATAAATAATAAATTATTAAAAAAATTAAATTATGCAATATTTCCACCAATATAAAAGACAAAAACTATAAATAGTTCATATTATTACAAATCTTGAATTCAAATGTTTTTAACATAAAAAAACAAATCACTGGAGGAGCCATATTCTGGAGGAGGTAGAGGAAACTCCATCCCTAAACTACGAGTCAGACGGCGCATGTACTTCATCTGCTCGTGATGCTCCTACTGTCGTCACTGCTCCAATCGATGCATCTCCTCCTTGTGATGCTGCTGCTGCTGCTGCCGCCGACACATCTTTTCATGCTGCTTCTGCAAAGTCTCTATAAGCTTAGCCTGAGTTCGCAACTGCTCCTGATACTGTGAGCTAGAAGATGATGCCTCTCCACGATCTCCTCTCGAGTTGGATGCCGACATCACAGATGTACCATAATAAGTACCAGGAGTCAAATGAGAGATGATACCAACTACTCGGCCCTTCTCAAAGCCATACTGAATCTCCTGCATCCATGTCGCCTCATCAAAATGGTGGGCACTAGTCTGCTCAGTCTTCTCGTCCTGACCCTCAGCCTGTGTCTGAGAGGTCACAACCTCATATGACTCCTTCAATTCCAATTTAAAATTAAAATTTTGAAAATATTATATGCAGTTAATTGTCAAACTGAAAAAATAATACTAACCACAATCTGATACTAGCGATCACCTCTAATCTCTCCAGTGGTTGGATCACTGTACATCCTCGGATAAACGTCGTACTCCATAATATCGGGATGCTCGACTGCCTACAGAAATATAAAATAAACTAATTATATTTAAAGTTATATAAAATATTTAAAAAATATACTTACCAGATGCTCTCTACGTGAACTGAATGTACGGCTACCAGATCGATGTGTCACCTCCTGTCTCCCCCAGTTCTACTGTCCCACTGAAGATCTCCTCTAAAATCCACCACCCAACCAGTGTAAACATAATCCATCCCAAACATGAGATGAAATGTACTCTAGTCGGTGGGCTTTACATGACTCATCAAATTCTGTCACTCCTGCTTTCTTAATGTTTTTCCTTCTCAAATTGTGCAAAAAATGACGGAAACAGTCACGCATAGAAATCTGCCATGTCGCGTGAATAGTGTCGTGCATGCTATCATCGATAGGATACCATAAACCCTAAAAATAATTTATAATATCAAGTTATTAATAAAATAAATTTATAAATAAATATTATTTATTTACGTACAAGCCAATGATGGAACATGTCATGCCGCACATCAACGGGAATATGTTCCCATGTGATCCATAGCTGAGAAAAATAATTGCGCAAGATAGCGCTCCCCTGTCCAATAGCTACATGCGCAAAAATGTGAAAAAAAATAAATAATCAAACAATTAGTATATATATAAATAAATTAATGAAATCTAATTAAAATATATAGGTTACCATACCTTTGTGTGCATGGATAGAAGCCAAGACATGGACGTCGCTCCAGAATAGGTTCATGAATCATCAATCGTGCAAGACTACACCCCCTCCACATACCCCTTGAACTGCCAGTAGGCTGAGGATCAGATGCTCCAAAATCCCCCTTATCCAACGGTAGCTCAGCCACTTGTAACTCGTGAAATAGATCATCGTCCATCTAAAACACAAAATGATTTTTGTTAGCAGATAGTTGAAAATAACTATTATATATAGATATATATTAGTTATGAGTATAACCATCATTTAACCGTGTCAATTTTCATCTTCATCCTCTTCTCCATAGTTGTCAATGTCAATTTCTTCATCTTCCTCCTCAATATCATCAATATCCATATGAGTTTCAATTTCAGCATCTCTTGTCATTTCAAATTCATTTGTAACATCATTAACATCTTCATTACCACCAATCCTTAATTGTGGGGTGTCATCATTGATATTCACGTCTCTTTGTGAATCAGATGGATTTTGAGCAGTCTCTTGAAAAATTTCAATTCCTTCCACTTCAGTGAAACCACATTCAGTTTGAGTAAACTTATTTTCATGAGATTTTATTTTTATTATGCTCCACCAATCGCTCAAGTATCTTGAAGTAGCCCAGTACTTTGCGTAATAAATTTTATGTGACTTTTGAGATAGTAAAAATGGTTCATTTACTGCAAGAATACTTTTATATTTAATATTGACGATTCCATGATTCGGATGAACACGCAAGCCTCTCTCAGTATCCTACCACTAACATTTAAACATTGTTATGTAATTCTGACCTAGATAACACAGCTCAATAATTTCATCTAAAATGCCATAAAAGTCAACTTCAGTTTCTCTGTGATGTGATCCTCTCAAGAAAAATCCATTTTTTATTGTTTTTTTATTCCCCATATTCAAGTGTATGAAATCAAAAACCATTCACCACATATGCATTATAAGATTTAACCATTTTGGATGGTGGGTTACTCAATATACACAGTCGATTATAAATTTTATCAGAATATTGAGACACCTGAAAATTTGTAAAATAATTATCAATATAATAAATAATAAACATAATTGATATTAAACCATCAATAATTTATGTCGCCAGTTTTTGAAACCATTGAGAAAAAAAATTGACTGCGTTCTTCAAGAGCAGCTGTTGTAATTTGTGAAAGTTTTTTATTGATATGATTATCATATAACCTACAAATAAAATAATTTTAAATATTGTAACATAAATTATAGAATAAGTGATAGAAGAACTCACAAGAAAAATGATTTCATTTCTTTATAGTTGAGCAGAACATATGTATGAGCTCTGTGATGTTCATCATCTGAAAGTCATTGTTCATGAACTCCACCAAAACCAAGATTTGAATGATTAAAAACTTTTAATTGATTGTCCATTTTTTCATTAACATTCCCCTCATTTCTTCCCATGCAATTGTGTTTTGAGGGATATTGAGATTCAAAATAATGAGAGCAGAAAAAATCAATTTCCTCTTGCAAATAATCTTCAGCAATTGAGCCTTCAATTGATGCTCTGTTACGTACTTTTTTCTTCAATTTCTACATGAATCTTTCAAATGGGTACATCCATTGAAACTGTATTAAACCTCCACATTTAGCTTCATATGGAAAATGTAATATCAGATGTTACATTAAGTCAAAGAAAGTCGGTAGACATATTTTTTCCAGTTTACATTTAATTATAGCAACATATTCTTCCAGTTGTCTTAGCGCATCGTAGTCTTTTGTCGCTATACAAATGTCTCGAAAAAAAATATGATATGTCTGTTATCAAATCCCAAATAATAGAATTCAACAAACCTCTAAATCCAATCGGCATAAGTATTTCCATTATAATATGAAAATCATGAATTTTTAATCCAGTAATATAACCATTCTTAACACATCTACCCAAATTGGAAACATAGCCATCTGGAAGTCTCAAATCTGTAATCCACTAACAAAATAATAAGTGACTCTCTTTGGACAGTGTATAAGATGCTTTTGGCTTCATTAACCTCTATGATCTGACATTTTCAAATAGTTCAAGTTCTGGTCGCCTGCAAATTTGGGCAAGATCTAATAATGCCTTTACAGTATCTTTGGTCTTACCTGGTGTATCTAAAATTGTATGAAATAAATTATCAAAATAGTTATTCTAAATATGCATAACATCCAACACGGGGTGGACCAACAAATCAGACCAATATGGAAGATCCCAAAAATGATTCATTTTATCCAATTATGTTCTTTCCCAAAGCCATGAATTTTCTGTTGGTTTACTATCGGTCCAAATGTGATGGTAGGTAATGAAAATACAATTGATTTTAACTTTTTACCTGAGATCATCTTTGGAGGTTAATTCCTTTCAATTGTACCTTTTCTGAAATGAGATTTTTTCATCCGAAAAGGATGATCGGTTGGAAAAAATCTACGGTGATAGTCAAAATAGTAAGGTTTTTTTCCATTGATGAGCATAAAGGATTTGTTATCTTTCATAAAGTAAGGACATGATTTCAAACCATGCGTAATCCAACCAGATAACATGCCATATGCTGTAAAGTCACTGATTATCCACATCAATGTATCTTTTAATATGAAATTTTGTTTCGCATCAACATCATATGTAGTAACTCCATCACTCCACAATGAATTTAACTCATCAATCAATGGTTTCAAATAAACATCAATATTCTTTTTCAGATGTCCTGGGATTAATAGAGTCAAAAAGATATATGGCTCCTTCATCAGCATACATGGAGGTAAATTTTACGGAGTAATAAAGAAAGGCCAACATGAATACTAACTATCATAATAACCAAATGGACAGAAACCATCAGTAGAAAGACCCAATCGCGTGTTTAGGGTTTCTATAGCAAAAGACAGATACAGACGGTCAAAATTTTTCCATGAATCACCATCAGATGGATGATTCAAGCTTTTATCAGTTGAAATCTTGGTTTTGTGTCATGACATCATTGACATTGTGTTTTGAGACATAAATAAACACTACAACCTGGGTGTAAGGGGGAAATATCTCAACTATTTTACTGGAATTGATCCAGACTTCCCTGGTTGAGCTTGTTTATACCTCGATTATCCACATGTGGGACAACTATCCAATGACTCATTTTCAACAGAATATAAAATGCAATCATATATACATGCATGAATCTTCTGATAACTAAGGCCCAGATTATGAACCAGCCTCTTACTCTCATAATAATTTGCAGGCAACACATTTCCTTCAGGTAACAGTGTTTTAACCAAAGAAAATATATGATCAAAATATTTGTTTGACATTGAATTATCTGATTTAATAGCCATAATTTTTGCAACCGCTTCTAATTTTTTTATCTTGTAACAAGGATATAATGCATCCTCAGCAGACCTCAACAACTCATAAAATTTGGATGGTGCTAACTCGAGAGTTAAATCTATATCATCGTGAGTTTTAGTTTGGTGAACAGATGGACCTGGAACATCATGTACTAAATTTTGAAACCATGATGGATCCGGAATCAAGTTATTAGTATCTTCTCTATAACTGTGTTCACCGTGTTGGTACCAAAAAACATAATCTGGTTGAAAACCAAACCGCAATAGATGTCCCCCAACCTTGTCAAATGTTTCAAATATTCTTAGAGCACATTTTTTACAATGACACTTAATTTTACCTTCTGAAACATATTCTAGTTTTGATGATGAAAATTCTAAGAAAGATTCAACACCCTCAATATATACAGGATATAACCAGAACCATTTGGATTTCTGCGCTGATTTATCCAAGCGCGATCATCTAATAATGACTGATGTTGACTTCCTTGTTTCATATTTTTCTATATAAAATATAAAATCATCATTATTTTTGAATAATTTGAAATTATAAAAACACTATCTGGAAAAAGAAGATAAATAATTACAACTACTTCTTAATAATTACCATTAATTAAGGGCGACACAATTTCCAGTGGATTGAAGACTACTCTTTTATCCGATGGCTCATTTACTTGCATCATAAGAATGAATATGTGTACCTTGGGCCAGATTCTTCATTGTGATTTCAGTGTGATAAAGATGCAAGTAAATGAGTCGTCGGACAAAAGAGTCCCCTTTTCATCGATGAATCGTCTTCTTCCAACTATCACCGCTTAAAAACATTATAAAAAATATGATCCTACAAATGCATATCAAATCTTGTGCATACAAGATTGAATATGCCTACGTAGCAGTACATTTTTTCATAATGTTTTGAGTTAGTGAGAGTTGAAAGGAGAAAAGTCATCGAGCAAAAGGAGTGTCGTCAATCCACTAGAAATTGTGCCAAGTTCTTAAAATTTATTAAAATTTATTAAAATTTCTTCCTAACTATTCTTAACTATTCCTAACTAATTATTACTATTTATTAATATTTATTAGTATTTATTACTAATTATTCCTATTTATTACTAATTATTACTATTTATTACTAATTATTACTAATTATTATTAATTATTACTAATCAATACTAATTAATGTTAATCAATACTAATTAATTCTAATCAATACTAATTAATGCTAATCAATACTATTTAATGCTAATCAATACTAATGAATGCTAATTAATGCTAATTATTATTAATCAATTCTAATTATTACTAATCAATGCTAATTATTACTAATCAATGCTAATTATTACTAATCAATGCTAATTATTACTAATCAATGCTAATTATTACTATTCAATGCTAATTAATACAATTTATTACTAATTATTACAATTTATTACTAATTATTACAATTTATTACTAATTATTCCTAATTATTACTAATTATTACTAATTATTACAATTTATTACTAATTATTACAATTTATTACTAATTATTACAATTTATTCCTAATTATTACAATTTCTTCCTAATTATTACTAATTATTCCTATTTATTACTAATTATTACAATTTATTACTAATTATTACTATTTATTACTAATTATTACAATTTATTAATAATTATTATAATTTATTACTAATTATTACAATTTATTACTAATTATTACTATTTATTACTAATTATTACTATTTATTACTAATTATTACAATTTATTTCCATTTATTACAATTTATTACCATTTATTCTAATTATTACCATTTATTCCTAATTATTACCATTTATTACAGTTTATTACCATTTATTCCTAATTATTACCATTTATTCCTAATTATTACCATTTATTGCTATTTATTGCAAATTATTGCTAATTATTGTTATTTATGGCTATTGATTAATAATTATTCCTAATTATTGCTAATTATTCCTAATTATTGCTAATTATTCCTAATTATTCCTAATTATTCCAATTTATTACTAATTATTCCTAATTATTACTAATTATTCCTAATTATTACTAATTATTACTAATAATGCTAATTATTACTATTTATTACTAATTATTACTAATTATTACTAATTATTACTAATTATTACTAATTATTACTAATTATTCCTATTTATTACTAATTATTCCTATTTATTACTAATTATTCCTATTTATTACTAATTATTCCTATTTATTACTAATTATTCCTATTTATTACTAATTTTTTCCTATTTATTACTAATTATTCCTATTTATTACTAATTATTACAATTTATTACCATTTATTGCGATTTATTACCATTTATTCCTAATTATACCATTTATTGCTAATTATTGTGAATTATTCCTAATTATTGTGAATTTTTCCTAATTATTGTTAATTATTCCTAATTATTGCTAATTATTCCTAATTATTGCTAGTTATTCCTAATTATTACTAATTATTCCTAATTATTACTAATTATTCCTAATTATTACTAATTATTCCTAATTATTACTAATTATTACAATTTATTACTAATTATTACAATTTATTACTAATTATTACAATTTATTACTAATTATTACAATTTATTACTAATTATTAAAATTCATTACTAATTATTCCTATTTATTACTAATTATTCCAATTTATTACTAATTATTCCAATTTATTACTAATTATTCCAATTTATTACTAATTATTCCAATTTATTACTAATTATTACAATTGATTGCTATTTATTACTATTTATTACTAATTATTATTAATTATTACTAATTATTATAATTTATTATTAATTATTACAAATTATTACTAATTATTAAAATTAATTACTAATTATTACAATTTATTACTCATTATTACTATTTATTGCTTATTATTACTATTTATTACCAATTATTATTAATTACCGCAAATTAATTATATACATTACTAATTATCTCTAATAATTATTAATTACGACTAATTATTAAGAATTAGAAGTAAAAAATTCAATTTATTAGTACAAATAAATACTCATGTCAAAACAATTTAAATTTAATTTAATTACAACTAACTAACAATAATAAAAATTAATATAAAAAATGAAATAAATAATAAATTAAATAAAACATAAATACCTTTTGACTTCCGATTGATGTAGAAGGCTTCACAACTTCTTCGTAAACAAAAAAAATTAACTTAGAAAAAATTTCTCTCTAAAATCAGAGTTTAGAGAGAAACAAGATCTAAGAATTGAGAGGAGTGAGTGGAAAACAGATGGGGGTATATATAGGTTAGATTAGTTGCGACGAGACCAGTCGCAAATACCTATACCCGCATTAATTACTGTCGGTGGTTAAAAAGTTATTTGCGACAGGACCCGTCGCAAATAGTCCTTGCCAACACACCTTTTGCGACGGGACGACATCTCGTCGCAAAAATCTATTAACCTCCGTCGGGTATTTGCGACAGGACCCGTCGCAAATACCTCACTATTTGCGACGGTGGGATCCCCCCGTCGCAAATAACCTTCGCGCGGTTTGACGCGCAACCCGCGCCAAAATTTTTGCGACGGGAGATGAAATCCCGTCGCAAATAACCAATTATTTGCGACAGGGGTATTACCCCATCGCAAATAACCTCTTGGACGGGTTTTTTGCAACGGGAATAAATCCCGTCGCAAAAAGTTGTTTTCCCGTAGTGTTAGTTCCTCTAAAATCACTCTTGGTTAAGTCTAGTTTTTATTAAGTTGGGTTCACTCATACATCATATCCTAATCATAATAAATCCTTCATATTTGACTCTAATAATAATTTGATTGACAAAATCCTATCTCTCTAGAATATCAAATAGTTTGAGTGGTTGTTCCTCATTGGCATGCACCAAGTGATGATTTAATGAATACCCAATACACCCCTTTTAGGGTCACTATTAATGGGTACATATATATATATATATATATATATATATGAGCCTATACCTATTTGGTTTATCTAGACTAGGATGTTATTTACATGAAAATCACGCAATCTAAATGTTACAAAATTTCCAAAATATTATCCAACACGAATAATTATACCTCAGACCTATCTATGTGGTTTTAATTAAAGTTAAATAATCATAATCCCAAAATGAACTATACAAATTTTTAAAAATAAATAAACCATACTCTAATATAAACTATAGTGACCCAAGACAATCAAATCATTATTTTATTTCATTTTCATTAACAAAACATTACATGTCAAAAAATAATCATAGAATCCCATGAGTGTAAGGTTTAGTGTTTTTGAGAACCTTTTAAGTTATGAACACTTATCTATAATTGAATTACTCTAGACCCCTTTGTAGAATTTTTATAAGTTATACTTATCTTTATAACTTGGGGAACGAAAAAATATGAATGGGGTGACATAAAAAACTAAATAATGGAAAAACCTATCCACATGTAATCAATGGTTAGATCAAAATCATATATGAAAACATGGATGGAGAGAAATTTCATATTAAAAATAATATTATACAATAAGAGAAATCTATAAATCAGTAAGGATGTGTTATCTCAAAAGAAAAAACATGTTTCATTATATAATATTGTGAGATAGTCATGGAAACATGGAATTAGGAAATAATATCACAATTTCATGGAATCATAAACATGGGTAATAAACCTAAAACATGGCATATTAATCATAGGTTAGGGTTCACTCCCAAGACCATCATCACATATTTGAAAAATTCTTATAGTTGATTGGGTTCAATCCTTATCCCCATAAACATAGTGGAAAAATTATCATAGTGTATTAATTTCACTCCCAAATCCCATAAATATAGCACATAGGATATAAAATTTTACCCAATTCATTAAAGGGATATATAATTTTGTGCCAACCCGTTACATAAAATAGTGTAATTAGGCTAACCCTCTATAAACCATACATGGTATCTCATGAGATGGAAATAGTACCTAATTCATTAGAGGGATATATAATTTTGGTTCAACTAGTCATATAAAAATAATAATAATATGTACATTAATATTTATTACAAATGAGTAAAAGAAATCATACATAAATAATAATCATGATAAAACCCAAGAGGATTAAGTTAGTTTCATAATCTTTTCAAAAATAATAAGTGAAGGCTATATCATAAGGATTCACAATAGAATAAGAAATTAAATAATTTTGGATGATTTTATTTTAGTAAAGATACATTTGTATTATACAATGAGTTTCAATGTAAAAAAATTATATGCATCAATTAAAAGTAAGAACCAAATTGGATTTCATAACTGATGCTTTTTTGGAATGAGGATATGATATTTTAATGAAATAAATAACCATTAAATTCCATTTATAACGGAATTGATTATGGATGGTTTTATATGAAATATTTATTGTTTTCAAAAGCTATTGATTGTGAAAAAAATCTATGGTCTTGGCACAAGTCATGAAATATGAAATCAGAAGGTACCCTTTTATGTTTTTAAAAAACCTTTGCTTAAATCAAACATAATTAAAAGGATAAAAAATCTTTTGAAAATATGAGAATGGAAATATAATGGTTGCATGGGACAACATAGAATTTTGATTCCAATTAATGTGTATAACACTGATATTAGGTCCAATTATAGAAAAGGAGGGTAAAATTTTATTAATGATGATAGGAATTATCACAATAAGAATATACTTACTGAACAATAAATTTATCATGGTAATGATTTGACCTAAATGAAACATTCCCTAAATATAATAATTATAATTTAATTATAGAAGTGAAGAATTACATCTTGTAAGACTATAATAAAAAGGAATAATTATCACTCATGAAATAACTTGATTTAAGAAAGTCCATTACAACATTTAATTTTTTTAGTAAAAACCCCATGAGAGAAAAAACATTGAATATAAAAATGAATATCATGAAATATAATAGAATATTGATTCAAAAAATATAAAAGTGTAGTATATAAAAAATTCAAAATAAAATATGGTGTATAATAAGAAATATGCCTCAATGGGTGAAAATTGAGACAAGAGAACCTTAATATTTATCTTGGTATCATTTAATGTGCTCTAACATCCTCAATTATTCATTTATCTCTTTTTATATGGTGTTATTGTAACATCCCGATATTTTTTGAAATATTTTTTTCAAATTAATTTTAATTTTTAAATAACTTTCATTATACACAATATAGAATTTATCTTTCATTACATCTAACAAAGCGTTTCTTCAATATTGTGCATGACACATAGCACTGAGTTTCATAATGTAACGCCCTGATCCCAGTTACCTAGAGTCAGTGCATTATTACATAATATTGGCATGATCACAAAAGATCAAGTCTCGAAAGACCGATTAGTTTAGTAGCCTTGGAATAACTAGATACATTTATAAAGTTTACATTACATCATAAAGTGAAAACTACTACAACAACATCTTGTCTTCATATCCCCTCATACTATCCCTTCAGGTCATTCATAAATTACTTCTTCACATCCTGGGAAAAATAAAAAATTGAAAGGGGTGATCTCAGATGCTTAGTAAGGATAACAATATAGCGGAAACTTTCATAAATAAGCATAAACATTTAAGGCAATAGATAACTAAAACAAAAGCCTTTTAAACTTAAATTTCAGCATATTATGGCAAAGATAAAATGAAATAATTCCATTTACTTATTTACATGGATATTCTACTAGTCGAATAATCACATGCAATATCAATAACCACTTTCATAATGATGGAATGCATAATGTCAGACTATCATAACCACATAGCCAAGGCCTCTTGCTAAGACTAAAAATAAGACTTTGTCAAGGCATTATGCCAAGACACTAGTTTGTCTCATGAGACCTACCGATGCATCGAGAAGTTATAGCGGGCTCCACCCATCACTTATTAAGTCCAATGCATTCCTCATATGAACAGGTTTAAACATAACATAAACATTCATATTAAAACTAGCATACAAAATGTCAATACTTTCTCCATAAACCATGAATGGTATAAAAATAACACATCCACAGTAAAACATATCACAAAACATTCAATACAATATGGAAGTTTTGTATCATAGTAAATAAACTTCAAATAAGCTTAAAATCCATCAAAGGATGTTGACATAGATGAAATCAAAACTATTTGAGAGAAATATCTCTTTTTTTTGAAATCATTTAAAAGTCACATAATTATAAAATAAAACATTTACTTTGAAAATATTCTTATAATCTTGTAAGGGAAGCTTCGAAGATTTTATAATGGTGGAAAATAGTCGCACCCGCCGTATAAGTTAAAAAAAGACATTCTTACCTTAATTCTGTCGAAAAGGTTAAAAAGGACCTTGTTTGGAAAATGAAAGAAATATTCCTTTATAAACTTATTATAAAAAGTCAAAAAGGTTATAAATTACTTTAACCCAAAGTCTATAAAATAGTAAGAATTATTTGAAATACATTTTTAAGAAACATGGATGTGGATGATAAAGAGGTCCCAGTAGATAATTACGTATAAACAACCTCAGATAGTGAAGAGATTGTGAAATAAACCCTTACCTTGTACTTTTACTTAATCGATAGTATGGTAACCTCCTGTATAATATTTAAAACATTGTTATTAAATTATACAAGAACCATATACATAATTATTATATCATATATGATCTTCTAATAATGCTTTGTTAATAATATTTTAGTATTATCTTCGTTTCGGGTGTTAACTTACTCATTTTATTTTATATGTTTTGTTACATAAGTCATGTTTGTTATGGATATTTTGTATCTTATTCATATCCATAATGATATAAAGTTCTTAAACATTACTTTTAATCATCAAATGAGAATTATTCTTGAATGGATATGATGGGGAATGAATCTCATCGCGTTCGTGGAGACGGTAGTCTGTACGTACGCACGAGCGACAATATCATTCTTTTGATATTAAAATAATATATAATTGGAAGGTATATCATATATACAGAATAATTATAATGTTATATTTATTATTTAAATTAATTACACATCATTATTATACCCATCCAAATAATAATATATTGAATAACAATTACACCACGACGTGGAGACGGTAAGCCGTACGTACGCACGTATAGTGACATGTCATTCAAAGGATAGATAGAATACTGAATATGGTTGTACCATATTTATAATAACATCATAGTATATATAAGATACTAGATTTATTATTTTAGAATGTAAATAACAAATAAAGAAGAAGTTGAAGAAGAAAGGAACTTGAAAGAGGGTGGTGAAAACATTACCTCTTCTTCAGGTTCTTCCTTTTGATTTGATCAAAAGGGCTCCCTAGGTTGGCTTTATAACTAAAGTAAGGAATCTAGAATGAATGTAGGATATTTTATAGGGTATTTGGGCAGAGTTTGGCCGATCCCAAAAGCTTTGAAGGTGTGAAATTGAGAGAAGGGGATTTCCCTTTTATAATAGGGGTGAGGGGCACCTTTGGAAAAGCTAGAAATATTATTTTATAATAAATTCATATTCGGTTTCTAATGGCTCCAAAGTGTATTATTTAAATTTTAATGTGGTTATAGGTCTAAAACCACTCAACCAATAGGTTTTAGATAGGTTTGGGTCACTTTATTAACCTTATCTTTTAGTTTTAACTCTTAGTTAATTAGTTTGACACTTACCATGTCTCTATGTATTTTTATATTATATAGTCAATAAACTTACTATAAACTTCCAAGAGACCCCAAAGTGGTTCATTAATGATACACCTATCATTATTTAAGTATCTTGGTTGAACCTTATATTTTTAGGAATAGAATATAAATTCATAATATAATATTTGTTTTAAAAACTCTTTTATGTCAATTTTGACACTATTGGGTATTTTGTTTTTGATAATTTCATAACAGCATTATTATATCAAAATAAATTTATATAATCAGTACTAATATGTCATATTAACCTATAAAATTAGCGGAATTCATAAAAATTCTCAAATTACATTTTTTTTTTATATTTATAATATCAATTATTTTAATATTTCATTAATTAGGTAATGAATGCATCACCATTGTGTCATAAATAAATTAAATTATTTAGTGTCTAAAAATTATAAATAAAATACCATTATGTAGGAAATATTTTTATATTTATAATTAATATTTGTAATCGAATTTATCTTATTTATAACCCTATATTAAAAATATTTTAGTTATTAAACTTTGATTTTAACTCTTTTAACTCTTCTTTGAATTAAATAATAATAAATGTCCTAATCTAATCCAAGTGGACCTAAATGATAATATTTTATTACTAAGGTTGTTTTTGGTCGAGAGACACTTTTCCAATAGAATTAGGACATATTTTAGGGTAATATTAATATCATTTTTACCCTTAATTACCCTATTTACTTTTAACCGTGGTAAATAAAAGTAAAAAGTTACTATTCAACAAAAATTATTTTTATCTTATTGAACCACATTTTACTCCTTGATATTAACCGTGTGTCTCAGATTTTTGAAATTCCACTCACAGAAGTGGTAAAATTAAGTTTTATAAGAATTTCCAAATTCTCCTAGGAGGTGGGTAAAAGACGGTGAAAAGTTCCATAAAATTTTTATATATCTAAAATTATTCTAAACTAACTCTAATAAATTACATTGAACTTATATAGGTATTATGTATCTATTTTGGCCTTAATTAAATTTAAATAAAATAAATAATTATTTAAATAAAAATTCGGTTTTAAACTACAACTTAGTGTTTTTTCACTATTCATCAAAAATTGAATGTTTTCAGAAAAATATCAAAAATTCACCCTAAGCTAATTTCGATATTCTGAATCCAAAAATGAAGTCCATTTTGAAAGATAAAATTTATAAAAGTTCAAAAAGTGGGTATTAATATTCATAACAGCTAGTTTGATTGGTTGTGGTGTGTGTTAGAACTCAAAGTTGCGTACAACACACACTACTGTATTATTCAAAGAGAAGCGTATCGTGGAAGATTGGGGTGTTACACATAAAACTGTAAAATAATTATTATTATAAATAGAGTTGATATAAATTCATCTTTTCTTGAAAAAATACACTTCTTGATAACATGTTTTTTCATCACATCTTTGAGTTTTGTTTTTAATTTAATTTTGTACACTTTTAGAAAATTTATTTCAAAAAATAACCTTAATGTTTTAAATAATAGTTTAAAATTTTTATCAAGGTTATTTTTTGAGTATTTTTTGAAAAGAATAGTTTTTTTATGAATAAAAAAATATTGAATTTTAATTGATAGCTACTTTTTCATTTAAATTATTTATATAGTATAATTATATCTTAAATTGGTTTTATATTATAATTAGTTCAATTTTATTTCTATTAATACAATTTAGGTCATTGTAATAAATTTCATATTGAAATTAGATATAAAAACATGGTAATCTTTTGATCATTTTCTCTTTGAAAACCTTCTTTCACATCACGTCTATAGGATTAATTTTAAATTAAATTTTTTCACTTATGTGAATTAAATTTAGAAATATTGATTCCATATTTTTAATTAGTATATTTTATATTATCTAATTTAGTCAACATAATTTTTGACCAAAATTAATAGAAAAAATTGGAAAAAAATTACTGTGGTTAGGGTAAAAAACAATTTATCATGGGGTCAAATTAAAAAGCTAATCATTAGAAACAACCCAAAAATTTTCCAAAACTTATTTTTTGGAAATATATAGACCTTATATCTTATATTATAGATAAAATTAACTTATTTTTCCATATGAAATAAATAAAATGAGGCTCAAATTCTTTCTTTCAAAAAATTACAAGTTTTCCATTGGCCTCGCTTATAAAAGGCTACTTTATTCTCTCTAATTCACACCTTAAAATTATTTTTTGGGATAATAAATTCCAAAATAACATCCAAATTTCCATTATATAGTCCTAGAATCCTTATTTTGGACATAAATCCATATTAGGAAGGCATTTGGTGTAAACCTAAGGAGGATACCTGAAGAAGAGGTAATGTTCGTCAAGGAGAATTTAGGTTTTTTTTATTCCTCCACCTCATTAAATTATTATTATAACATGATGATATAATATAATTAGTATATTACATATAATTAGATGTTTTTATGTTAAGTTAATGACCTAAAACCATCTCTACTTTCATTAAATGGGTTAGGAAATCATCGTTCATGTGTACAACTTCCTACGGCCTCACGGACCGACATCATTCGTTTTTCCATTACTGCATTTCATGGTTTTTTATAATGATGTATTAGATATTTATATATGATATTTATGATATTATAATTATTTTTTAATTATTATATCACACATACCTTCAAACATCACATTTTTTTGGAATACGATGTAAGTGCCTAGTTTGTGTATTTGTATCACTGAGAGGGGGAGGGGTGAATCAGTGATACTTATTATTTAATGTTTCATTTCAATTAAAATGACCTTCACCTCATATTAAATATTCAATTACCTATTAAAAAAAACACATATCCACAGGAACATAGGTATTTATAAGGTTCACTATTTAATTTGAATAGTTATGTCCTTGGTATAGTTTAGAGATAATCCAATACCATAAAATCCACTAGAAAACAATACCTAGATTATAATGAGTAGGAAATTCCATTTCACTTGTATATCACTTTGAATACAATCCAAAAGTGTATGTTCATCCTCTTAGCATAAATAGAGTAATTTAAATGTTTGTGTAACAACTCATGTTACATGTGCTTCTTTTTCAAATCAACAGATATATTCAATTGAAAAAAATCTTCAATTTATTACCCAAAAGAAAAGTAAGAACCTCCTGGAATTTTTTGCAGAAAACTCAGTCCAATTTTTTTGGGTCTGATTTTCCCAGTCTGATTCCTCCGAGTATGATTCTCCCAGTCTGATTTTCTTTCTTAACAAAATAGTAATTATAACAAGCTTGCTATTTATTTCACACTTAAACATATTTTATTACATAAAACCTTAAATTTATACAACATAGAAGATTGAGAGGTATAGGGTATTTGGGTCTTAGGAACATTACATAACAACTTAAAAACATTAAATACACATCTTTATTGAAAACTTATTTTACATGACCACACACATTACTTCGTACTTAGCATTGCATGGGATAACCTGAGGAAATTTATAAGAAAATAGTGAGCTATAAATCCCAGTAAGGGAGTAAAAAAGGCATAAATTGAATAATACAGTACATGTTAGGCAATAGGAATATTAAAGAAGCATAAGAGAAACATGAACATAATGGCGCGATATGGAATGATTATCATAACATGGAAATGTGGAATCAACATTTAACATGATATTATCATGAGCCAAGTATCATTGAACATGGAGCGTGAGTAAACCATAATTTCACTTGATGTATCATGATACTATTCTTTACCCAGTGCATTGGATCACTATCAGGGCACACCCTTCTTAATCATTTTATTTCATGCATAAGTGTGTCACATGGATCATATAACATGGATTCATTAAACATCATCATTTATTACAAGATAAATAAATGTGTAATTAATACATGAAACTATATAATCAATAAGTAAATGTGCATAAATTTGAATACCCTTGATTGATAAATGGGCATGGTATTCACTACACAATGACTTTGGCTTGGAAAATCATGGTGCAATTTTGGCAGCATAACAGTGTGACATAAGAATTCATAAAAAATGGTTGATGAGATAGAAAGAGGTGTATCATCATATTTAAATGAAATTTATAGTAAGGATATTCATATAGATACATGTCCCAACATATGTAATGTAATTTATATTTATAATACAAAAGAATTTCTTGAATGTAATTGAGGAGAGAGAAATCCCTTACGAAATTTTGGCATGGTAACGGGTGTACGCGGGAGGAATTAATGAGAGAGAAAGGGGTCTCTCATAATTCAAAAATAAGAAGGGAAGTATAGGGGAGGTGAAAAATCATACCCTAATATTTTTAATTTAAATTAATAGGGGATAACAACATTAAGAAACTTGGACGAAAATGAGAAAGGAAAAAGTCCCTTACTTGGAAGTGTGATACCAAAGGCTTGGGAGAGACTTGAGAGAGGATTCTTGGAAGATTGGGGTGCCTTGGGAGGATTCTAGATAGATGAGGGAAGAGGTTGGTCGAGCTACAAAGGATTTTAGTGAAGAGGAAGTGGGATCTTGGGTGGGTTTATATAGGAAAAGAGAGGAAATTCTTTATTATTTAGGTTTTGGACACCACACATTAAACTAATCAAAACCACAAACCAAACCATGGTTTTTGCCCATGGTTTTTGAAAAAGGGGAGTGGAAAATTTATTTTATAATTAAAATGGCCTAACTTCTTAAAATATTAGGCTTACTTATGTGGAGGTGAGTCTCACTCTCAAATAAATCAATTTAAAATGTTAAAATGTTTTATAAGTCTTAAAGGGTCCACTAAGGCTTTGTAAAATAAATAAAAAAAATATAAAATCACATTATTTTAATTTTAAAACATATATTGGCCGAACATCCCATTTATAGTATTTTATTACATCACTATTAGGTCATTATGATGCTATAAAATACATTATATAATTTAACAGTTTTTAATTTTTACCCAAAAATTTGACTGTCTCAGAAAATTATGAAAAATTTACCATTGGATAATTTTGACGTTATGATTACAAAAAAAATATTAATTATATCTAAATAATTTTCTAAATATTTTAATTTTTAATTTTAAAATAAAAACCAACATTTATCAAAAATTGATGGGTTTTGATAAAAATAGCTTTCAAACCTTAATAAAAGTCACAATTGTATTCATAAAAATTATATGATCATTTATATTTAATAAAAAGTAATTTATTAATAATATTTTATTAAAATATTATTTAATTAAAAAATCCATTAATTCATCAAAATAGATTTCTTAATTGAATATTAACTAAAAATACTATTTGTGCTTTAAAAACAATTTACAAAGTAACAATAATAAAATGAATGTATATTCTTTGTTCTATACAAAAATAATGCACATAATTATAGTGATAAGGTCTTATTACAAAACCCATTATAATACTCGCATAATACTGAAGGGTAAGGTGTGCGATGGTGACATACTCTTGGGGTGGCTCGGATAACATTGCTCGGGTGGTGATCTCTATTAGCTTTCACTTATCTCATAGGTGGTTCCATTAAAGATTAACATGTTGAAGCTCAGTTTGGGATTGGTTAAGAGCGAAGCCCAATGATATCACCTCCTTTCCGAGCTCTGACAAATGGGCTTCGTACAGATCAATTCTACTGGTAGAGGTCATCGCTTCCTTTGTCTGAGTAAATAGGATTTGTTAAAGCCCTATATTTATACTAATCATGTGATCACTGTTCAACGACTATATTATCCATGGTAAAAATTCTTAACGGTATTTTTAAATCCAAAATCATAAAACCAAAGAATTTCATATGGTATATAACCATTTTACATAATAATATATTTAATTATATCAAGAGGAATTTTCATTAATAAAATTTTGGTTCATTACAATCTTCCCCCCTTAAGAAATTAAGCCCTCGAAATTTCATTTTCCCACACTAATAAAGATGTGGGTAAATCTGCTTCATCACTTCCTCTGATTCTCATGTTTCTTATTCAAACTTGTGGTTTCTCCACAACACCTTGAAGAGGGGCATTGTCTTATTTCTTAGAAATTTTTCCCTGTGATCAAAGATCTTCACCGGCTTCTCTTCATAGGAGAGGTTATTCTCAAATGGTACTACCTCTAGATAGAGGACATGCGATGGGTCAAGTATGTACTTCCTTAAGAGTGATACATGGAATACATCATGTACTTGAGATATGTTCGGTGGGAGTTCTAATCGATAGGACACTACTGCAATGAAATCAAGAATCTCAAAAGGGTTGATGTACCTTGGAATAATCTTCCCCTTCTTCCCAAATCTCATAACTCTCTTCCACAGTGATATGTTGAGGATTACCATGTCTCCAAAATGAAACTCTAGGTCTCATTGATGATTATCATCATAGTTCTTTTGTCGACTCTAGGCAGCTTTAAAGTGTTGTTGTATGGTCTTAACCTTCTCCGCCATTTCTTTGACCATTTTTGGACCTAAGAATTTTCTCTCCCCAACTTCATCCCAACATTCTGGTGTTCTGCACCAATTCCCATAAAGGGATTCATAATGATCCATTTCGATTCTTGAGTGGAAATTGTTGTTATAAGAGAACTCAACTAGAGGAAGATGTTAATCTCATACTCCTTTGAAGTTCATTGAGCATTCTATCAACATGTCTTCAAGTGTTTGGATAGTCCACTCATATTGGCCATCAGTTTGAGGATGATAAGTCGTACTAAAGTTCATCTCACTATTCAGAGCATGTTTAAGACTATTCTAGAACTTAGAAGTAAATATTGGATCTCGATCAAATACAATCGATAGTGATACTCCAGGCATCCTTACCACACCTCTGATGTATATCCGTGCTAGATAATCCAATGAGAAATCCTACCTAATTGCAATGAAGTTTGAAGTCTTTGTAAGACGATCCACAACAACCTGAATAGAATTGTTTCCTTTGGATGTCTTTGGAAATCCTATGAAAAAGTCCATGGTGATGTTCTCCCATTTTCATATTGGTATGGGTAATGGTTGAATCATCCCTTTAGACTTCTTCCTATCAGCCTTCACTTGCTGAAATACCAAGCACTTTGATGTATACTCAATGATCTCCTTATTCATGTTATCCAGCCAATAAATATATCTAAGATCTTGATACATCTTTTTGTTTCTTGGGTGAATAGAGAAATTCAATCTATGTGCATCATCCAAAAGTTTTTTATTTAACTATGTATTTGATGGAACACGTAGTCTTAACCCAAATCTCACAATTCTTTCTTCATTAACATTTAACTCTAAGGATTTCCCTTTTCTGATAGTTTCCACTTTCTTCTGAATTCCCACATCATCCTTCTGAGCATCCTTTAACATTTACAAAAGAGACGGTTGATCAATTATTTGTTAAAGGATTGTTTATGTTCCCTTCTTTATGATTCCCATGTCCATATTTATTAAATATAAGAATATTGGATCCTTTTTAATTCTCATCAATGATATAATTGTTGGGTCCTTTCTACATTGAGTATTCGCTACCTTGTTCGCTTTCCCAGGGTGGTAATGGATTGAGAAATCATAGTCTTTGATCAGCTCTAACCATATTCATTGGTGCATTTTCAGCTCTTTCTGTGTGAATATATACTTGAGGATTTTATGTTCCATGTATATTTCACACTTCTACCCAAAGAGGTAATGCTGCCAAATTTTTAAATCAAATATTATTGCAACCAACTCCATATCAAGTGTTGGATAGTTTTTCTCATGAACTTTCAATTGTCTTAAAGTATAAGAAACGACTTTGTCATTTTGCATCAACACATAGCCCAGGCCCTTCTTCAAAGCATCACTAAATACCACAAGAAACTCTCCACTTGTGGTTAATGTGAGTATAGGTGTAGTGATAAGCCTCCTTTTCAACTCCTTTAATCTCTCTTCGCATTCATCACTCCAAGAAAACTTTACTTTCTTCTGAGTTAGATTGGTAAGAGGGTTGAACAATCGTGAGAAATTTCTCACAAATCGGTTATAATAACCATCTAACACCAAGAAGTTATGGATATCCATCGGTGATGTTGACCTTATAAATCTATCAATTTTAACTATCTTGGATGGATCCATATATATCCCATTTCTTATGATGATATTACCTAAGAATGAGACCTCATTCAACCAAAACTCATACTTCTTGTACTTTACATAGAGCTTCTCCTTTCGTAAGGTCTCTAGTATAGTGCTTAGATGTTCCTCATGATCCTCCTTGGTTTTGGAGTATATTATAATATCATCTATAAAGACTACCAAAAATTTGTTGAGTTAATCTCTAAAGACTCTATTAATCAAGTCCATAAATATTTTTGTAGTATTAGTGAGTCCGAAAGGCATCACTATGAATTCATTGTGCCCGTACCTTGTACGAAAAACAGTCTTGGGGATATCCTCCTTCTTTTCCCTTGGTAATATTCTGACCACAGATCCACCTTGGAGAAGTATTGTGCTCCACGTAGCTAATCAAACAATTCATCAATTCATGGTAGAGGATACTTGTTCTATATCGTTATTTTTTTTGATCTTGCGATAATCAATGAAAAGGCGCATTGACCCATCCTTATTCTTGATGAAGATGACTCATGCACCCCATGGAGAAGTACTTGGGCATGTAAACCCTTTATCCAAATTCTCTTGTAGTTGTTTCTTTATCTTATCAAGCTCTATAACAGCCATTCTATATAGATTCTTGGATATTATAAATTCCCCAGGTATAATATTGATTGAGAATTCAGCATCTCTTCTAGGAGGAAGGCCAGGAAATACTTCAGTGAATTCCCTCACAATAGGCATGTGTTCAAAGATGGTTTCTTCCTTGGACTCAATAATTTGATCAAGATATGCATGCTCATATGGTAGTAATATCCACGCTTGAGATGATGGAGCTAAAGAAGATTCATCCTACTCCTTTCACTTGTACAGAATCAGGGGTTGATTCACCATATGAAGAGTGATTTCCCTCTCATGGAAATTTATGTTGGCTCTATATAAGGAAATTCAATCCATGTGAAGAATTAAATCAAATTCCACCAAAGGGAGTATGATGAAGTTCCTCGGGAAGTTCAATCCACAAATTATGACAGGGGAGGATTTATATCCAAGGGATGCAATGATTGCACTATTTTTTGTTCTCACAAACATCTTTACTTCCATTACTTGTGGTGGTTTTGGGATTGTTCTACTAAACTTTTGGGATATAAAAGAATGAATAGAACCAGAATAAAAAATTATGTTCACTATTCTTGAATGAATAACTAGTGTACCTATCACCACTTCATTTTCGGGGTTCACTTTGTTAGTAGTGATGGAAAAAGCTCACCCTTGCTGCTTTGGAGGTTGTTGGTTGCCTCTGAAAATCCTTGTCTTAGGTAACTGGTTTGCAAAGTGTCCCGGTTCTTTGTAGTTAAAGAAATGAACAATGCGTTGAGCGTCGAATAGAGCATTACTTTCCTCTGTCGCAGTAGTGGGTTTTTCTTATCGGTAGTTAATAGCCACTTGCCCTTCTCTCCCACACCTAAATCATTTCATCATCCCCTTCAAGAAATTTATGGGGTGCTTCATTCCACACCTTTGGAAAGTGGGGTGCTGGATTTTCTTAGCATCGTTGGATTTATACATTAGACCACCAGAATTGAATTCCACCTTGCGCTTTTTTGTCTATGATACCCCTGAGATTCTCCAATATTCATTTTGACTTTGAGGGAACATCGGACAATTTCCTCATAGATCTCGAAGTCACGGATCATTAGGGATTTCTGTAGGCTAGGTTTTAGCCCACTAAAGAAGTGGTCTGTAATGCCCCGACCCCATTTACCCAGAGTCGGTGCATTATTACGTATCATTGTCATGATCACAAAAGATCAAGTCTCGAAAGATTGATTAGTTTAGTATCCTTTTAAGTACTAGATACATTCATAAGGTTTACATTATATCATAAAATGGAAAACTACAACAACATTGAGATCCCATAGACTATCCCTGCAGGTTAGTCATAATACACTTCTTCACATCCTAGGAAAAATAAAACATAGAAAGGGGTGAGCTCAGATGCTCAGTAAGGATAAAAATATAGCGGAAACTTTCATAAATAAGCATAAACATTTAAGGCAATGTATAAGACTAAAACAAAAGCATTTTAAACTTGAACTTCAGAATAATATGGCAAAGATAAAATCAAAATAATGCCATTTAATTACTCACATGGATATTTTACTAGTCAAATAATCACATGCAATATCAATATCCACTTTCATAATGATGGAATGCATAATTATAGACTTCCATAACCACATAGTCAAGGCTTTGTGCCAAGACTACAAATAAGATTTTTTCAAGGCCTTGTGTCAAGACACTAGTTTGTCTCATGAGACCTACCGATGCATCAAGGAGATATAGAGGGATCCACTCGTCACTTAATAAGTCTAATTCATTCTTCATATGAAAAGGTTGAAACATAATCTGAACATTCTTATTAAAACTAGCATACGAAATGTCAATATTTTAACCAGAAACCATAAATGGTATAAAAATAGCACATCCACAGTCAAACATAACTCATTAAATACAATATAGAAGATTTTATTATAATAGATCAACCTCAATAGATAATAATTAATGATATTGACATAGATGAAAATAATCATCAAAACTATTTGAGAGAAATATCCCCCTTTTTCTTGAAAACATTTAAAAGTCTCACTATTTATCAAGAAGCTGTTTAAAATAGATTTTTGAATCAAAGTTTCCCATACCACATTGAAAATTTTAAAAGTAATTTTAATTTTAAAACTTTAATGTCCATATAAATAAATCCTTAAAACCATTTTTAAAACATGGACATTAATGAGAAAGATTTAGAAAAATAAATCATTAAAACATTTAAAATGATATTTTAGTTAGAGTTCCTAACCAAATGAGAGACAATTGAATACAAATAATTGAGGTAATAAAAATATTATAATATCATGAGAATAAAGGGATTCATGATATACTATGTCAAAGTATAGTATATACACCAAATAAAATTGAATTGGCGCATAACAACAAAGAAGACTCAATGGAATGTAAGTTGAGATGAAATCCCTTATAAAGACCGTATCCTTAGGTTAAGGATAAATCAATGACATAATTATGTGTGAAAAATATAAATACACTCAATGTGATTGTATATTCAGTGTAAATCAATTAGATAACATTCACACATATTCTCGTAAAAACAACACCAATGAATTGGATGTTTAACTCAATGAATAGAGATTGAGTTAAAATTACTCTTATCGGGTTCATATCAATGACTTGAGAATTTATCAATGGAGTGATTATGTGTATCAAAATTATATCTACATTAAGGGGAGTGGAAATTACTACACAAATAATAAATAGTGATTCCACACATAATTATGGAGTAAAATAATCAATGAAGTATGCGTAAAGCCAAATGAGTGGAAATTGAAATTTGAAATTCCCTTACCAATTTGGTAACTTACGAAACATAAATCCCATGAAAGATGGATCATAAAATGAATATGTAATTACTCATAAATTAAATTATATTACACAAGGAATAAAATCATTGGGCAGTACATACACCACACAAAAGGAAATAGTGGTAGTATGGCATGAATCTCACGGAAATAGGAAGTGAGATGAAAACCCTTACTTTGTTGTAATCAATCAAGTCGTATGGAAAAAAGTTAATAACAACCAAATGAATCATAGAATACCATGAATATAAAGAGAATCATGATAATATATATATCAAATGACAGTACACAATACACCACATTTAATAAATAAGTGGCGAACAATGGAAATCTCACGAAATTAAAAGTGAGATAAGAAACTCCTTACCATGTAATTTTCCTTGGTTGAGGGTAGGTTAACCTCATATATAATGTTAAAATAATTTTTATTAAATTATAAAATAATCATATACATTAATAGGATATCATATATGATCTTTTACCATTGCTTTGTTAATAATATCTTAGTATTATCTTCGTTTCGGGTGTTAACGAATTCGTTTTCATTTATATTCTTTGTTATGTGAGTAATATTTGTTATGGATGGGATGTATCTTATTCATATCCAGAATTATACCAAGTATTTAAACATTATTTTTAATCATAAAATGAAAATTATTCTTTAATGGATACGATGGGGAATGAATCTCATCACGTTCGTGGAGACAGTAATTCATACGTACGCACGAGCGATAATATCATTCTTTTGATATTTAAATAATATATAATTGGATGGTATATCATATATAAATAATAATTATCATGTTATATTTATTATTTACATCAATTACACATCATTATTATACCCATCCAAATAATAATGTATTGAATAACAATTACACCACGACGTGGAGATGGTAAGCTGTACGTACGCATGTATAGTGACATGTCATTCAAAGGATGGATAGAATAATGAATATGGCTGTACCATATTTATAATAACATCACAGTATATAGAATATATTGGAGTTATTATTTTATAATGGAAACAACAAATAAATAGGAAGTGGAAGAAGAAAGGAACTTGAAAGAGGTAATGAAATATTTACCTCCTCTTTGGGTTCTTCTTTTTGATTTGATCAAAATGGATACTTAGGTTGGCTTTATAACTAAAGGAAGTCCTATATAATTAATGGAGTATAGTTGAGAGGGTATTTGGATAGAGTTTGGACAATCCAAAAGGCTTTGAAGGTGTGAATTTGAGGTAAGGGGGAGTGCCCTTTTATAAAAGGGGTGAGGGGCACCTTAGGAAAAGCTAGAAATATTATTTTATAATAAAATAAATTTCGGTTTCTAATGGCTCCAAAATGGATTATTTAAAGTATAAGGTGGGTTTGGATCGAAAAAAACTCAACCAATAGGTTTTAGATAGGTTTGGGTTACTATATTAACCTTATCATTTAGATTTAACTCTTAGTTAAATAATTTGACATTTACCATGTCTCTTTGTATTGTTATATTATATGGTTAATAAACTTACTATAAACTTCCAAGCACACCCCAAGTGGTTCATTAATGATACTCCTATAATTATATAAGTATTTATGCTGAAAATTATATTTTTAGGAATATAATATCAATTAATAATATAATATTTATTTTAAAAACACTTTTATGTCAATTTTGACACTATTTGGTTTTTTTTTTGCTAAATTTATAACAGCATTATTACTTTGAAAATAATTAATCTAACCAACCCTAACATGTAATATGAACCTATAAAATTAGTTTAATTCATAAAAAGTCTCAAATTACATTTATTTGGATATTTATAATATCAATTATTTTAATATTTCATTAATTAGGTAATTACTACATCATCATTGTGTCATAACTAAATTAAATTATTTATTGTATAAAAAATATAAATAAAATACCATTATTTAGGAAATATTTTTAGCTTTCTAATGAATATTTATAGTCGAATTTATCTTATGTTTTACCCTATATTAAAAATATTTTAGTTATTAACATTTGATTTTAACTCTTTTAACTCTTCTTTGAATTAAATAATAATAATTGTCTTAATATAATTAAGTGGATCAAAGGGGTATATATTTTATTAATAAGGTTGTTTTTGGTCTAATTATACTTATCCAATATAATTAGTACATGTGTTAAGGTAATAATAATATCATTTTTTCCTTTAATTACCCTATTTACTTTTAACCGTGGTAAATAAAAATAAAAAGTTACTATTCACCAAAAATTATTTTCATCTTATTGAACCACATTTTACTTACTGATATCAACTGTGTCTCTTGGATTTTTGAAATTCAATTCACAGAAGTGGTAAAATTAAGTTTTATTCAAATTTGCAAATGCTCCTAGGAGGTGGGTAAAAGACGGTTAAAAGTTCAATAAAATTTTTATATGTCTAAAATTATTATAAACTGACACCAATGAATTACATTGAAATTATATAGGTATTATGTATCTATTTTGACCTAAAATAAATTTAAATAAAATAAATAATTATTTAAATAAAAATTCGGTTTTAAACTATAACTCAGTGTTTTTCACTATTCATCAAAAATTGAAAGTTTTCAGAAAAATACAAAAAATTCACCCTAAGCTAATTTTGATATTCAGAATCCAAAAATGAAGTCTATTTTGAAAGATAAAATTTATAAAATTTTAAAAAGTGGGTATTAATATTCATAATGACTAGTTTGATTAGTCGCGGTGTGTTAGAATCTCGAAGTTGCCTATAATGTAGGCTATTACATTATTCAAATGGAAACATACCGTGGAAGCTTAGGGTGTTACATTATTCCCCCATTTTGGAAATTGCGTCCTCATAATTTTTAAAATTGGGCTTGGGAACATAATTTAAAGTCCCACATCAGAAAAAGAGTCAATAAAAATATCACTTTAAAATAAAGAAAGAGAATTATAAAGGTCACCTGAGATAACCCATACTAGGATTCCATGTAGGAAAACATGGATATGGAAGATAAACTAAGTGTCAAGTTCTAATGGAGAGGGATAGAAAACATGATCAGGAGAAAGTTAACAACAAGAAAAACACAAACTTGTGATGGGACAAACGGTCATTAGTTTCCCAGTAGGAAAAGTAAACGGACAACGTTTTTTTTTAGTTACATTTCATAAAGATGAGGAATTTATTTATGAGATTGACCAAGAACATAAAGATATATACTTACATTTTAATTAGAGTTTCATTCTTTAATAAATCTCTACTACTAACTCATTTTTTTCAAATGATGAGTATTCAAGATGACTTGGTCACACCGAAAGAGCTAGAATCAACTTCTAGAGAATCACATGATCCACAAAGGATAAACTATATATTTACCTTGTCTTTAGAGATTAATCAAAACCAAAATTGTTAGTATAAGATCAGATGATCCCCAAAAAGGATATTCCTTTAGAGAAATAAACACTAATCTTAATTTCTAAAATTAAACCAACAATACCCCAAAGTTAAATAAATACCATTCAATAAACAATTGTCCTTAAAATCCTTCAATATAATCCAAACTAATATTGAAACCCAAAACTTAAAAGAATTTGGTTATGTAGTCTTCCACGTTAAATTGTATCTCCAAATGACATTGACTACTCTTAAAGTCACATACTTAAAAGTAATTAACCTAATCGCATATTCTCTATTATAGGTAAATCATTTCCATAAATAACCCAAATCACTATAAATCCATAATAAAAACATAGATAAAAAACCACCATTACTCCTCAAATGAAATCCCATAGTATTCTATTTTCCTTAGGCATATAGTGTTCCCAACAGAGCGAATGTCTTCTAAAATAACATTTATCACTTAATCACCAAATTATTTTCTTATACTAAGGGTATTCATTTGATAAGACATAAGATCCAAAATCAACTTATTATTGATCAATAAAATTATTTAACTAAAAATAATTAGTCACACTAACCAGGGACTTCACGTAGTCTAGTGGTAGGAAATAAATCCCAATCGCACTCTAGTTGTGGGTTTGATTCCCACAGCCTTGTCCGACGCGAAGGGTTGTCACACAGTCTGCGTGTTGTCCTTTTTAAAAAACTATATTTTACAACATTACCAAAATGAGATAAATTCCTCAAAATAACCATAACATAATTTAACCACAAATGTTATCTCATACCATTCATTTTCATCCCAAAATATAATAAATTGTAATTTCCTCAAACCCAATGATCAAATAAAACCAAATGGTTATTTATAACTATGTCCACAAGAGAAAATATAATTCTTCCTCAAATATCGTTTTTACATGACAAACTGCCGGGTTACAAATACAAGATAAAATTATTTCAAAGTAATCCCATAAACAAGGAGCACTAATGATCTTAAATGTTTCTCCAACCATTTATTTCGACACAGCTTCTTCTTTGACCAATAAAATATCCTATATAATAGGTCATTCACTCGGGTAATGGCCAGGTCCCCTACATTTACAACAAATGACTTTAAATGGATTCTTGGGACCATTTTTATTTTCTTCCATAGTACTCTTCATTTTTCATCGGCAATTATTTACTTTATGTCATTCTTTCCCACACATAAAGCATTTCTTTGTTCTATTGAGACACTTTCCTGGGTGTCTTCTTCCACATTTCCTACGTGATGGAAATTGAGGATTCTTTTCTCCATGGTCTCCACTGCTGGAGCTCTTATCATTCATCACCTTTCTCTTCTTTGTTGATTCTGGGAGTTGGTTAATATATATGTTTTTTGTCATATTTTTGGAAAACTGATTTGGAATGAACACGATATCTTTTATGCCTATCAAAATTCAATTTTGTTGCTCATTCCCACCACCGTTTCCACCTTGTACATCATGCTCAAAGTTACTATGACTTCCTTGGAATCTAGACATTAACTAAAACCAGAAATCATTGTGTGAGTAACAGTAGTCATAAAATCATTTAGAGAATATCATGACACCATATTTTTAATTTGAAACACCTTAGGATTAACCGAGGCCATTTATTCTCATCTTATATTAAAATCCTTAAAATCAGTTTGTAAATAAAATGTAAATAATCCTAAGAATATCCCTCGGGAGTGACGTAACCAAGAGTGTAGTAAGGCCCATTGTCATGCACCAGTTCCCATTTTGAGTCTAGCTCAAAGAGGTGTTTTCGGGTTTTACCCCAAGGTACATCTGTGCCAGAGCCTCCTCTACCTTCTCGTATCCAGACAGTAATTTATTTCTTGGAAAAATCACAAAATATCTACAATACCAAAATTTTAGGAAGTTCTTCTATACTAATCCTCAGAGTCTATCTTAAGGCTATGTGCTCTAATTAGAGTTTATATAAATATAGTTTCCAAGGTTTGTATTAAACTTCCTATGATACCAACTGTAACTCCCCGACCCTAGTTACCCAAAGTCAGTGCATTATTACATTTCATTGGCATGATCACAAAAGATCAAGTCTCGAAATATTGATTAGTTTAGTAGACTTGTAAGTACTAGACACATTCATAAGGTTTACATTACATCATAAAATGGAAAACTACAACAACATTTTTTCCATAGAAAACAATGATATCCCATAGACTATCCCTGCAGGTCAATCATAATACACTTCTTCACATCCTGGGAAAAATAAAACATATAAAGGGGTGAGTTCAGATGCTCAGTAAGGATAACAATATAGCGGAAACTTTCATAAATAAGCATAAACATTTAAGGCAATGTATAAGACTAAAACAAAATCATTTTAAAATTGAACTTCAGCATAATATGGAAAAGATAAAATCAAAATAATTCCATTTAATTACTCACATGGATATTCTACTAGTCGAAGAATCACATGAAATATCAATAGCCACTTTCATAATGATGGAATGTATAATACCAGACTTTCATAACCACATAGTCAAGGCCTTATGCCAAGACTACAAATAAGATTTTATCAAGGCCTTGTGCCAAGACACTAGTTTGTCTCATGAGACCTACCGATGCATCTAGGAGCTATAGTGGGATCCACCCATCACTTACTAAGTCTAATGAAATCCTCATATGAAAAGGTTGAAACATAATCAGAACATTCGTATTAAAACTCGCATAAAAAATGTCAATATTTTAACCACAAACCATGAATGGTATAAAAATAGCACATCCACAATCAAACATAACTCATTCAATACAATATGGAAGATTTTATTATAATATATCAAACTCAATAGATAATAATGATTGATATTGACATATATGAAAATAATCATCAAAACTATTTGAGATAAATATCCCCCTTTTTCTTGAAAACATTTAAAAGTCTCACTATTTATCAAGAAGTAGTTTAAAATAGATTTTTGAATAAAAGTGTCCCATACCACATTGAAACTTTTAAAATTAATTTTAATTTTAAAACTTTAATGTCCATATAAGTAAATCCTTAAAACCATTTTTAAAACATGGACATTAATGAGAAAGATTTAGAAGAATAAATCTTTAAAACATTTAAAATGATATTTTAGTTAGAGTTCCTAACCAAATGAGAGACACTTGAATACAAATAATTGAGGTAATAAAAACTTTATAATATCATTATAATAAAGGGTTTCATGATGTACTATGTCAAAGTATAGTATATACACCAAATAAAAGTGAATCGGTGCATAACAACAAAGAAGATTCGATGGAATGTAAGTTGAGATGAAATCCCTTATAAAGATCGTATTCTTAGGTTAAGGATAAATAAATGACATAATTATGTGTGAAAAATATAAATACACTCAATATGATTGTATATTCAGTGTAAATCAATTATAGAAAATTCACACATATTCTTGTAAAAACAACACCAATGAATTGGATGTTTAACTCAATGAATTGAGATTGAGTTAAAATTACTCTTATCGGGTTCATATCGATGACTTGAGAATTTATCAATGGAGTTATTATGTGTATAAAAATTATATAAACACTAAGATGAGTTTAAATTACTACACAAATAATAAATAGTGATTCCACACATAATCATGGAGTAAAATAATCAATGAAGTATGCGTAATGCCAAATGAGTGGAAATTGAAATTTGAAATTCCCTTACCAATTTGGTAACTTACGAAACATAAATCCCAGGAAAGATATATCATTAAATTATATTACACAAGTAATACAATCATTGGGCAGTATATACACCATACAAAAAGAAATAGTGGCAGTATGGCATGAATCTCACAGAAATAGGAAGTGAGATGAAAACCCTTAGTTGTAATCAATCAAGTCATATGTACAAAAGTTAATAACAACCAAATTAATCACATAATACCATAAATATAAAGATAATAATGATAATATATATATCAAATGACAGTACACAATACACCACATTTAATAAATAAGTGGCGAACAATGCAAATCTCACAGAATTAAAAGTGAGATAAGAAACCCCTTACCTTGTAATTTTCCTTGGTAGAGGGTAGGTTAACATCATGTATAATGGTGAAATAATTGTTATTAAATTATAAACTAATCATATATATTAATATGATATCATATATGATCTTTTATCATTGCTTTGTTAATAATATCTTAGTATTATCTTCATTTCGGGTGTTAACAGATTCGTTTTCCTTTATATTCTTTGTTATGTGAGTCATATTTTTTATGTATGGGATGTATATTATTCATATACAGAATTATATCAAGTCTTAAAACATTATTTTTAATCATTAAATGAAAATTATTCTTGAATGGATACGATGGGGAATGAATCTCATCGCGTTTGTGGAGACTGTAATCCGTACGTATGCACGACGAAAATATCATTCTTTTGATATTAAAATAATATATAATTGGATGGTATATCATATATAAAGAATCATTATCATGTTATATTTATTATTTACATCAATTACACATCATTATTATACCCATCAAAATAATAATGTGTTGAATAACAATTACACCACGATGTGGAGACGGTAAGTCGTACATACGCACGTATGGTGACATGTCATTCAAAGGATGGATAGAATAATGAATATGGTTGTACCATATTTATAATAACATCACATTATATAGAAGATACTGAAGTTATTATTTTAGAATGGAAACAACAAAGAAAGAGGAATTGGAAGAAGAAAGGAACTGGAAAGAGGTAATGAAATATTTACCTCTTCTTCGGGTTCTTCCTTTTGATTTGATCAAAAGGGCTCCTTAGGTTGGATTTATGACTAAATTAAGTCCTCTAGGATTAATGGAGGACAGTTGAGAGGTTATTTGGATAGATTTTGGATGATCTAAAACGCTTTTAAGGTGTGAATTTGAGGAAAGGGGGAGTGCCCTTTTATAAGAGGGGTGAGGGGCACCTTAGGAAAAGCTAGAAATATTATTTTATAATAAAATAAATTTCGGTTTCTAATGGCTCCAAAATGGATTATTTAAATTATAAGGTGTTTATGGGTTGAGAACCACTCAACCAATAGGTTTTAGATATGTTTGTGTTACTATATTAACCTTATCTTTTAGATTTAACTCTTAGTTAAATAGTTTGACATTTATCATGTCTCTTTGTATTGTTATATTATATGGTTAATAAACTTACTATAAACTTCCAATAGAATCCCAAGTGGTTAATTAATGATACAAATATCATTATATAAGTATTTTGGCCTAACCTTAGATTTTTAGGAATAGAATATCAATTAATAATATAATATTTATTTTAAAAACACTTTTATGTTAATTTTGACACTATTTGGTATTTTGTTTTTTCTAAATTCATAACAGCATCATTACTTAGAAAAATATTCATATAACCAACCCTAACATGTCATATGAACCTATAAAATTATTGGAATTCATAAAAAGTCTTAAATTATATTTATTTGGATATTTATAATATCAATTATTTTAATATTTCATTAATTAGGTAATTACTACATCATCATTGTGTCATAACTAAATTAAATTATTTATCATCTAAAAAATATAAATAAAATACCATTATGTATAAAATATTTTTTTATTTCTAATGAATATTTATAGTCGAATTTATCTTATGTGTAACCCTATATTAGAAAGGTTTTAGTTATTAAACTTTGATTTTAACTCTTTTAACTCTTCTTTGAATTAAATAATAACAAATGTCCTAATCTAATCCAAGTGGACCAAATGGGTTGATATTTTATTCATAAGGTTGTTTTTGGTCTAATTATACTTATCCAATAGAATTTTGACATGTGTTAGGGTAATTATAATATCATTTTTGCTCTTAATTACCCAATTTACTTTTAACCGTGGTAAATAAAAGTAAAAAGTTACTATTCACCAAAAATTATTTTCATCTTATTAAACCACATTTTACTTACTGATATCAACCGTGTCTCTCGTATTTTTGAAATTCAATTCATATAAGTGGTAAAATTAAGTTTTATTCAAATTTTCAAAAGCTCCTAGGAGGTGGGTAAAAGACGGTTAAAAGTTCAATAAAATTTTTATATATCTAAAATTATTATAAACTGAATCCAATTAATTACATTGAACTTATATAGGTATTATTTATCTATTTTGACCTAAAATAAATTTAAATAAAATAAATAATTATTTAAATAAAAAATTGGTTTTAAACTATAACTCAGTGTTTTCACTATTCATCAAAAATTGAAAATTTTTAGAAAAATACCAAAAATTCACCCTAAAATAATTTCGATATTCCAAATCCAAAAATGAATTCCATTTTGAAAGATAAAATTTATAAAATTTTAAAAATTGGGTATCACTATTCATAATGACTAGTTTGATTGGTCACGGTGTGTTAGAATCTCGAAGTTGCGTACAATGCAAGCTATTACATTATTCAAAGGGAAACGTACCATGGAAGCTTGGGGTGTTACACGGTCAACCTTGAATTCGGGGGAAACAACAAAGACTGAGGCATATCTTTCAAGCCTTGTGAAGTTTTCCTCATATGATCTCACAAATTAGTCATCTTTTTGCTTGAGGGTAAGGAAGTCCCTTTCCATCTTAAGTCAGAGGGTGTGCGGAAAATATTTATCGAAAAACATTTTCCAGAAATCCTTCCATTCCAACGCCTCGATCTCTTCCATAGGCTTCATATTTTTGATCAATGCCCACCATTGATTAGATTCATGTTCCATATGGTAAGCATCTAGAATAACCTTCTCTTGTTCAGAATATTGAAGGATGGAGAAGATCTTTTCAATGGAGTTGATCCATTGGTCGGCGATTGAGGGATCAGATGATCCATTAAAAGTATGAGGTCTTTGTCTCATGAAGGTATCTATTGTGACTTGTTCTTTCTTAGGGGGGTGAATGTTCCTCTTGACCCATGTTTCTATTCAAAACTTGAGTTAACTGAGAGAGTATCATGACAAATTTCATGATTCCTTCTCCCATCGGATTGGGCATCTCATTAGAATAGTCATCACATTGATCTTCGCATCGATTGTTAGCTCGAGTCCTCCTATTACTGGCCATTGGCTAGAATAAAAGGAAATTCAGGGGTAACACATAAAGGTAAATCCAAAGGCAAAAATAGGTTACTTATAAATTACTTTTTTTTCTTAACTTATGAATTTATAGGCCTCAATATATGTTATCCATGATCTACTTCCAAACATATATTATTAAGAGAATTTTTTTAATTACCTTAATAATGGATCATACTAAGCTTGTGAATTTACCAAATTATATCCCCCGAGAGTGTCATAACCAATAGTGAAGCAAGGTGCATTGTCATGCACCAGTTCTCGTTCGAGTCTAGCTCAAAGCGGTGTTTTTGGGTTTTACCCCTAGATACACCTATGCTAGAGCCACCTATACCTACTCATATCCAAACAGGTATGTATTTTATTGATAAACCACTTACTAAATACTCAAAAAAAATTAAGGATGTTTTTATTAGACTTAGTTTTATCCCTAAGGCTTTCACTAGGGTTTTCTAATCCTAATCCCAAAAATAACTAAACCTATCCTCAAATACCAACAATAACAACCCTGATCTTTATTTCACACTTAAACCTATTTTATTACATAAAACCTTCACTTGATAAAACATATAAGATCGATAGGTCTAGTTTATTTGGTACTTAGAAACATTACATAACAACTTAAAACATGAAATACACATCTTTATTGAAAACTTCTTTTACATGACCACACACATTCCTTCGTACTTAGCATTGCATGGGATAACCTGAGGACATGCATAAGAAAAGGGTGAGCTATAAAGCCCAGTAAGGGAGTAAAAAAGGCATAACATGAATAATATAGTACATGTTAGGAAATAGGCATATCAATGGAGCATAAGAGAAATATGAACATAAAGTCATGATATAGCATGATTATCATAGCATGGAAATGTGGCATCAACATTTAACATGATATTAGCATGAGACAAGGCTCATTGCATAAGGATCATGAGTAAAACTTCATTTAACTTAAATTAACATGAGTAAACACTCATTTCACTTGACTTATCATGATATTATTCTCTACTCAATGCATTGGAGTGCTATCAAGGCGCACCCTTCTTAATCATTTCATTTCATACAAAAGTGTACCACATGGATCATATAACATGGATTCATTAAACATCATAATTTATTACATGATAAATAAATGTATAATTCATACATGAAAATATATAACAAATAAGTAAATTTTCATAAAGATGAATACACTTGATAGATAAATGGGCATGGTATTCACTACACAATGTATTTGGCTTGGAAAATCGCGGTGAAATTTTGGCAGCATAACAACGTGACATAAGAATTCATAAAAAATGTTTGATGAGAGAGAAAGGGGTGTCTCATCATATGTATATGAAATGGAAAGTAATTGGGTTTATATATATACATTTCCCAATATATGTAATGAAATTTAGATTCATAATACAAAAGAATTTCTTAAATGTAATTGAGGAGAGAGAAATCCCTTACAAAATTTTGGCATGGTAACAGGTGTACGTAGGAGGAATTAATGAGAGATAAAGGGGTATATAATAATTCAAACATAATGAGGGAATTATAGGAGCAGTGAGAAATCATACCCCAACATTTGTAATTGAGATTAAAATGGGATAATAACATTAAGAAACTTGGACAAAAACGAGAAAGGAAAAAGTCCCTTACTTGGAAGTGTGATCCCAAAGGCTTGGGAGAGGATTGAGAGAGGATTCCTGGGAGATTGGAAACCTTGTGAGGATTATATATATATGAGGTCGTAGGTTGGTATAGATCCAAAGGCTTTTAGTTAATAGGAAGTGGGATCTTGGGTGGGTTTATATAGGAAAGAAGAGGGAATTCTTTATTATTTAGGTTTTGGACAGCACACATTAAACTAATCAAAACAACAAAACAAACCATGGTTTTTGCCCATGGTTTTTGACAAAAAGGAGTGGAAAATTTATTTTATAAGTCCAATGGCCTAACTTTTTAAAATATTTGGATTGTTTATTTATAGGTGAGTCACACTCACAGAAATCAATTTAAAAAGTTAAAATGTTTTATAAGTCTTGAATGGTCCACTAAGGCTTTGTGAAATAAATCAAACAAATATAAAATCACATTATTTTAATGTTAAAATATATATTGGACGAAAAAAAATTATAGTATTTTATTACATCAATATTAGGTTATTATGATGTCATAAAACACATTATATAATTAAACGATATTTAATTTTTACCCAAAAATTTGACTGTCTCATAAAATTAAGAAAAAATCACCATTGGATAATTTTAAAGTCATGATTCCAAAAATAATATTAATTTTATCTAAATATTTTTCTAAATATGTGAATTTTTACTTTTAAAATAATAACCAACATTTATAAAAAAATACTGGGTTTTGATAAAAACGGCTTTCAAACCTTAATAAAAATCACAATTGTATTCATAAAAATTATATGATCATTTATATTTAATAAAATGTAATTTAGTAAAAATATTTTATTAGAATATTATTTAATTCAAAAATCCATTAATTCATCAAAATATATTTCTTAATTGAATATTAATTAAAAATACTATTTGTGCTTTAAAAACTATTTACAAAGTAACAATAATAAAATGAATGTATATTCTTTGTTCTATATAAAAATAATTCACATTATCATAGTGCTAAGGTTTTTTTACATAACCCATTATAACACCTAAATAAGACTGAAGGGTAATGTGTACGATGGTGATAGACTCTTGGGGTGGCTCGGATAACATCGCTCGGGTGGTAATCTCTATTGGATTCCACTTCTCTCATAGGCGGTTCCATTCGAGCTTAACTTGTTGAATATCAGATTGGGCTTGGTCAAGATTGAAGCCCAATGATGCCACCTCCTTTCCGAGCTCTGAAAAATGGGCTTCATACGGAGTAATTCTACAAGATGAGGTCATTGCTTCCTTTGTCTGAGTAAATTAGATTTGTTAAACCCTATATTTATACTAATCATGTGATCACTGTTCAATGGCTATATTAGCAACGGTAAAAATTCTTAACGGTATTTTGAAATCCAAAATCATAAAACCAAAGAAGTGTGTATGTTATATAACCATTTTACATAATAAGACATTTAATTAGATCAAGAGAAATTTTCATTAATAAATGTTTGGTTCGTTACAGTAAAGAATCGGCACCACTTCAATCCCTAAGTATGATAAAACCCAGTACAATTCTTCCTTAGTATGAGAAACCCAATACAGAAATCCCAAAGATGATTAATTCAGCCCAATATGATAATCAGCTGAATACAAATGACAAGATGAATATGATAACTAGAAAAGTATGATAAATCCTGAGTACGATGATCATCTGAATACAATGTTGCAATCTTAACTCTTCTCTTTCACATATTCGTCAAAACTTCTTTAATACAAGATCAAAATGGTATCATTTCCTCTCACTAAAAACTCAGAGCTTCTATCTCTACTGCGGTGTATAATACTCTATTTTCAATAAAGTACATTGAAATTTTCACCTTTTATAGGTGACCCAAAACAAGTTTAGGTGGGAATCCCAAAAACTTTCCTGCTCACTTAAATTCAACCAAATATGAATTTCTCCTGAAATCTCAGAGCAATTATGACGTCATCAATTCTTATCAAATATTATATATTCTTATTCAAAATTCATCTCCTTATTTAGACCTTTCATTTGAATCATCAGACCAATTTCATTTGTCGAGACTGATTTCAATTATTGAGATCAATTTTAATGCAGGAGTCTAATTTTTCTCAATCATGATTTCTTCAATACAAAGCTCTATATCAATTTAAAACAAATGTATGAAGAAATGGATACCATTCTGATTTTCTGAATACAATTATAAAAACTAATTTTAATCAAAATCTTTCATTTCAATGTATATCTCCCCCTTGACAATTCATTCAACAATCTCCTTCTATTTTTTCTTTGACCCACTTGAGATTCAAAACTTCATCTTCTCCTCTTCTATTGACCCAAACAGAAACCTAAAAAGTAATTAAATAATTTTGAAATAGTTGACTACATTATTGATATCATTTTATCCTTCTCTTATTTTGACCCACTTAAACAAAACTTTTTCTTATCTTCTTCTCTTGACCCACTTGGAAAAAACATTTGAGATTAAAGCAGTGTTCATCTGTCTCTTCCTTTAGAAATTCAAACAGCCATTCAACTCAGTCTAATTATGATATGCATAGTATGATATTTCTGAGTACGATTGTCCTGAGTATGATCATTTCTAGAAATGATCATTTCTAGGTATGATCATTTCTGATTTCGATCATCTTGAATACAATCATTCTGGGTATGAAAAGTTTTTATATCATCTGATGGAATATGTGATGATACAGTAAATTAACACCACCTCTTACTCTTCTTTCACCGAGATACGATTTTTTTTTGAAAAACAGTCGATATCAATTCTTTCACTCTACCACCTGGATACAATTGTTTTGAAAAACAATTGGTGTCACTTATTTTCAATCGGTACCACCTTTTTTATTAGAACCACCTTTCAATCGGCACCACCTTTCTAATCGTCACCACCTTTGAAATCATTACCACCATTTATTTCACTCCCCCTTTCTTCCATCAAGCTTACATCATAAGTTCTGAATTCAATTCATGATTTATATTAAATAAAAATCAGAAAATATTCATCATAATTAAAACATCAAAGTCACACTGACCCTGATTCTCTAAAAAATAAAACACTTCTTTCTCATCATATTCAGAGTGAATCTGATGGCCATTTACTTCCAGAAAGAATCCATTCTGGACCCAAGTCGAGTCCGATCAAAAAAATTTCTTTCAAAATAGCTTCGTATCATTATGATGGAATTTCATAGTGAATCTGATTCTTTTGAAAACATGATTCTTGTTATTTAGAAAACTAACCTCAATACAATTTTTTCCAAAAACAAAGTGAAGTGATTTCTTTTCTTCGAAAATTTATATGACAATAAAAGACAACACATGAAAACCATCACCTTCATCATCATCTTGGTCTTAATAATCTCCCCCTTTGAATTTTTTTTCAACCAAGTTTTTATAAATCAATGAACTTTTTAACCTCAAGAAATGGATTATATATCAATAATTCTAAGCCTACGTGAGCTAACTCATTGTAGGAAACAAGAATCATTGACAGTAAAACCATGATATCCAAAAGTAGTAATTATGACATCCTATTTATTCCTCCTCCCATAGCTCTTCTTCAACCTCATAATTTCTTCATAATTCTTGGAATATAAAACAATTTCTTTTCTACAACCACTCTAACAAACAGTTAGAATAGTTCACTCACAAAACAATGCTTAATTCATAGCTTATCAACAACTCTCTCTTTTATGAAATAGATTTATGAAACAATACAATTATCCCACTTTAAAATATAATCCAAAGGTAAGAAAAGATACAGGACATAAATACATACCTTAACCTTGATGAGAAAGAGGTTGGAAACCCATATTCAACCTCAATTTTGAGAATGATTCCTTCGGTAAAGGTTTTGTGAAAATGTCAACCACTTGTTCCGATGTTGGAACATAATCCTGCTTCAGTGCATTCTTATCCATATGTTATTTTATGAAATGATATTTGATATCAATATGTTTCAAACAATAATGTTGAACTATATTTCTTGTGAGATTGATTGTGCTTTGATTATCACAACCCAAGATCAAGGGTAACTTCACTTCAACAAGTAGATCTTCTAATTTAGTTCTCATCCACATGAGTTGAGAAGCAGTTTGAGTAGAAGAAACATATTCAGCTTTATCCATATTGAGAGTTATTGAATTCTGTTTCTTTTAATTCCAACTAACACAACTCTTTCCCATAAAGAATAATCCACAAGATGTGGATTTTCTATCATCAATATTTCCTACCCAATATGCATCTGAATACACAAAAAAATCAATACTATATTATCTGAAATACCTAATCCCAAATTCAGTTATGCCTTTGATGTATCTGAGAATTATTTTTCTAGTAATAAGATGTGATTATTTTGGAGCACTCAGAAATCTTTCAAACAAGGCAACAGTGTAAAAAATGTCAGGTCTTAAGGCAGTCAAGTACAATATGCTTCCGATCAGCTTTAGATACTCTTTTTGATCAACTTCTTTTCCTTATCTATCTTTAATGGGATTTTTTCCCACGAAAATTGGTGTGTAAATAAGTTTTTATTTTTACATTTTAAACCTCTTTATAAGTTCTTTATCATACTTTTCTTGGGAGAGAAAAATATATTCTTTATTTTGAAATATTTGTAACCTGAGAAAGTATTTCATTTCCCTTAGCATGAACATTTCAAAAACCTTCTTTATCACTTCAAAAAATCTTTCACAACTTATTTCATCATTCCCATCAAAGATAATATCATCAACATAGACAATAATAATGAGTTAATACTCTTGAATTTCTATTATATATAGATTGTTATTCGCTCTTCCTTTCTTGAAATCCATCTTCCTTAAGAAAGTATCTAATTTGGAATACCATGCCCTTGGAGATTGTTTTAGACCATACAAGGATTTATTCAATATTCACACATAGATTTCATCTTTTACAAAAATAAATCTACAAGGTTGTTCAATATAAACCTCTTCTTCAAGCTCATCATTTTGAAATGCGGACTTAACATCCATTTGAAAGATCTTGTATCCTCGTTGTGCAGTAATATCAAGAAAGATTATAATTGTTTCCAATATGGCCACTAGAGAGAAGGTTTCATCAAAATAAATTTCTTCAATCTATGAATATCCTTTTCAAACCAATATTTATTTGTTTCTTACAACTTCACCTTCTTCATTCAGCTTGTTCTGAAAAACCCATTTTGTTCCAATTATGTTTTTTTTAGTCTTGGGTACAAGTTCCCATGTATTGTTATTTTAAATCTAATAAAATTATTCATTCATGTATTGAACCCATTTAGGATGCTCAAAAGATTCTTTCACATCATGAGATTCTACTTTTGAATACAATGAAGTATGTGTGATAGCATTTGTTGTTCTTATGGTTTTAACGTTTTGATGTTGATCACCAATTATATTATGAGTTTCCACTTCTTTACTCATCCTTGTATAAGTTTTTTGAGAATCATATTCATCACTTGAAATATATGAGTTTGATTCTTCTTCTTGATTCGTAATATAATTTTCTTTATCCTTATCAGAATTATTTTCTTTAACTGATCAACTTCCTTTTCTACTTTAGTAGGTTTTTATTTCCTACTTCTTTCAATCACCTTCACATCAATAGAATAAATCATTATTTTTATTTCTTTATTGAAATATCTATATCCTCTTCCTTCTAGAGTATAGCCAATAAATATTCCATCTTTACCTTTCTTCTTGAATTTTCCATAGTTTCCACCTTTCTTCTTTATAATACAAGGACTCCAGAAAACTCTGAAGTTTTTAAAACTTGGAGTTTTTTCATAAAACAATTCATATGGAGTCATACCTAATTGAGGCCTATAGAAACAATGGTTCTGAATATAAATAGTAGTACTCATGGCTTGCCTCCAAAATTAATGAGAAACACCATGTTCAAGTAACATAGTTCTTCCCATTTCCACCAAGCTTCTATTCTTTCTTTCAATAACCCCATTTTGTTAAGGAGTGTATGGGGAGTTATACTCATGCTTAATTTCATAATTATCAAGATAGATTTCAAATTATTCACTTCTATATTTACCATCATTGTATTTTCTTAACTTCTTCACTAAATACTTACATTCTTTCTCATCTTTCCTTCTGAAACTTTTAAACATTTTCAAAGCTTCTAATTTGGGTTTCATACACATAACACAAGTAAAGAAAGTAAAATCATAAATGAAAGGAATGCAGTACTTATCACCATTTGTTGATTTTTTTCTCATTAGCCAACATATATCAGAATGAATCAGCTCTATGGGTTGTCTTTAACAAATCTCAACTTTATTGTGCACAACATTTGTAATCTTTCCTTTCTCACAGATAGTGCAACATCAATATCTTCTTCTTGGAAAATCAGTAATTCCTTAGACACTACTATTATTAGATAACTTGCTCATGTTTCTCTACCACATGTGTCCTAGCCTTTTATATCACAATAGATTCTCTTCCACCATACTCATGTAATAAGAGTTTTGTATCTCACCAACCTAAAACAAGTTTCCTTTTATATGTTGTCCTCTTGTAACTATCTTTCAATATTCTTCACTTTTCACAAAAAACACATCTTTCTTGAAGATAACTTTGTTACCCTCATCACACAATTTTGAAACACTTAGCATATTGTGTTTTAGCCTATCAACATATAATGTTTTCTTGGATTTAATATTTTCTTTTACAATGATGGTTGAACCAACACCTTTGATTTTCAATGATTCATCATTGCAAAATGTCACAGTTCATTCTCTAAAATATTTCACATCCTTAAAAAATTTCAAGTCTCCTATCATGTACGAGGAACACCCACTATCAAGTATCTAGGGTCTTTATCCTTTTGTGGATTTTAACGTAGTTTCAACAACAAGATATTTTTCTCCTTTCTTTTCTTTCTTCACCTTTAGCTTCTGATAATTAAGAATCTTTTTTTGATCTAGTAACAAAACAATACATCCTTTTGAAAGGTGTCCAGGTTGTTAAAACCTTTCATAAATAGTTTCCATGGGCTGGAACCTATTTTAAATCTTAATTTCATTCTTTTCAGACTTTTTCTTCAAAGAAACCTTCTCGATATTCTTTCTTTGAGGAGATTGAATCCCCATAAAACCATGCCATACATAAACTATGGATAATATTAATGTTGTAGGTTTAACCAAAACATACTTGTAGTATGTCTAAATCCACCACAATATCAGCAATGTCCATAGAATGAGTATTTTCCTCTGAAACCTCCATACTGATCAGAATTGTGAATATAATTCTCAGCCACTTTATTTTCTTTCATTTCTAATACTAGAACATTTTTGTTTTCAATCAGATTATTCTACTTATTTTTAGTTGTGTTGGAATCAATAGTATTGGAAAACTTTCTGGATTCAAATTTTTTCAAAACATTTTCGGAGTCAGGTTTCTTTAAGACTTCTATATTATCAATTTTGTTGGTCTTGTCCATGTACACCACTTTCCCAGCATTCTTCTTTTCAAAAACAATTACATTCTTATTCTCACCTTTTGAAGGTATCTTTTGTTGAACCTTATTAGGTTTCTAATTCCATGAACTTTCATCAACTTTGGTGATAGAGTTTTGGATGCTTGTGTATCTCAATTTAGCTTTATAAAGTTTCTGTTGAACAAGTTCCAACTCTTCTTCTTTTTCTTTCAGTTTCACCTCCATATACTCATTAAGATTATTTTATTCTTCAAGATATTTCTTAAAATCATAAATATCTTTCACCATATTTTATTTTTCATCAGAAAAACATTATTGATATCATTTTGAATAAAATTCATCTTCTAACTTTTTGTTTTTCTCTTCGAGCCTTCTGGTATTTCTCAAACAATCTTTAAATTATTCTTTCAAATGTATTTCAAGTTGAGTTTCTTATTCTTAGAAACTACTGATTCTAAATTCTTCATCATTAACTATTGCAATTAAATTATTTACAATACTATACTCAATAAATTTTTCAGATCCAGCATCACTTCCTTCTTCTTCTTCATCTTTAGACAAGAAACTTCTTCATTTGGATTTGTAGAATTTCTTTTCTCCCCCTCTGTATTTCAATTTTTCTTTGTCTCTCTATTTATTCCATGATCTTATTAGATTTATTTATTCATAATTTCTATCCTATTCATTCTTTCTTTAAGGACACTTTACCACAAAGTGACTAACTCTTCCACATTCAAAACTTTTCAAGGTAATTTTCCCTTTGTATTTCCCTGTACCTATTTTCACATTTTTAGAAAACAATGATAAAATATCATTAAGATTTTTAAATACCTCATTTTCAGAGTCAGAATCTCCATATTCTTCTTCAATAAAAATCTTCTTTGATTTTTATTTATTTACAGCCTTGAAAGAAGTTTCTATATAAACTTTTATTTTTCTCTTCATAGATTTATCTCTACTCATTTCATAAGTAATAAGAGTGCTATGAAAATCATCAAGAGATAATGTTTCAATGTCTCTATCTTCCAATGAAGAAACTTTTACATTGAATTTGTCAGGTGGGATTCTCAATATCTTTTCAACAACTATAGAGTCATCTAGATTTTCATCAAGACATCTAATAGTACTCACAATATCATTTACCCTTGTAAATAATTCCCTAACAGATTCATTTTCACCCATATTAAAGTCTTCATACTTAAATCTCCATATTTTAATTTTTTTCTTCTTGACTTTTGTATTGTCTTTTTATATGTTTTTAAATTTTTCTCATATACCTTTTGCAGTGGAAACACCTTTAACTCTTAAGAATTCACTTTCAGAAAGTGATGGTAATATAGCATTCTTCTCTCTTCCATCATTCTCCAGATTCTTCTTATCAACAGATGTAATAGGATCTTTATCACCAATTGGTGGAAACCCAACTGTTGCAGCTTCAAGAACATCATAAATGATAGACATAATATAAGGCTGCATTATATCCTTCAAAATATTATAATTCTTTCAATTGAAGATTTTAATAACTTTATTGTTCACATAGTTCAAATTCTCCATCATTAAAGAATAAGTGAAGGGAACCAACCCTCTGATACCACTTATAAGTGCCCAATCAGTGTATTTGTATCATTGAGAGGGGGATGGGGTGAATCATTGATACTTATTATTTTATCTTTACTTTCAATTGAAACAACATTTGGCTCCTATTAAAGAATCAATTCCCTACAGAAAAAAAAACAAAAACACATCTACAGGAACATAGGTATTAACAAGGTTCACTATTTAATATGAACATCTACGTCTTTGGTATGGTTTGGAGACAATACAATACTATACAATACACTAGAAAACAATCCATGGATTAAAATGAGTAGTATATTTCCTTTCACTCTTATAGCACTTTGAAGACAATCCAAAAGTGCATATGCACCCTCTTAGCACAAATTGGGTAATTCAAATGTTTGTGTAACAACTCATGTTACCTATGCTTCCTTTTCAAATCAATAGATGTATTCAATGAAAAATAATTCTTCAATTTCTTACCAAAAATAAAGTTAAGAACCACCTAGAATTTGTTGTAGAAAACTTAGTCCAATTTTTCTAGGTTCGATTTTCCCAATCTAATTCCTCTAAGTACAATTCTCCCAATCTGATTTTCTTTCAGAATACAATAGTAATGAATCAGCACCACTTCAATCCCTAAGTACGACAAAACCCAATACAATTATTCTTTAGTCCAAGAAACCCAATACAAAAATCTTGAAGCTGATTAATTCAGATCAATATGATGATCAGTCAAATACAAATGACAAGCTAAATACGATGACCATCTGAATATGATAAATCCTGAGTATAATGATCATCTGAATACAATGTTGCAATCTTGCCTCTTCTATTTCACATATCCTTCAAAACTTCTTCAATACAAGATAGAAATGGTATCATTTCCTATCACTAAAAACTTAGAGCTTCTCTCTCTACTGCAGTGAACAGTACTCCGTTGTCAGTCAAGTGCATTGTACTTTTCACCTTTTATAGGTGACCCAAAATAGGTTTGGGTGAGAATCCCAAAAACTTTCCCACTCACCTAAATTCACCCAAATCAAAATTTCTCCTAAAATATCGAAGCAGTTATGATGTCATCAATGCTTCTATAAGATTCTAGATTCTTCTTCAAACTTCATCTCCTTCTTTAGACTTTTCATTTGAATTGTCAGTCCAATTTCAATTACTGAGTCTGATTTCAATTTTTGAAACAGATTTCAATACATGAGTCCAATTTTTCTCAGTCCTGATTTCTTCAATACAAAGCTCTATATCAATTGAAAAAAAAATGTATGAATAAATGGATACTATTATTATTTTCTAAATATGATTCTCATAACTAATTTGAATCAAAATCTTTTATTTGAATATACAGCTCCCCCTAGACAATTCATTTAGAAATCCCCTTCCCTTTTTTATTTGACCCACTTGAGATTCAAAAATTCATATTCTCCTCTTATCTTGACCCAAATGGAAACCTACAAAGTAATTCTACCCTTTTGAAATGGGTGATTACATTTTTGATCTCATTTTCTCCTTTTCTTCTCTTGAACCACTTAAAAAACTTCTTCTTATCTTCTCTTGACCCACTTGGAAAAGAATATTTGATAGTAAATCAGTGTTCATATATCTCTTCCTTTAGAAATTCAAACATCCATTCAACTCAGTCTAATTACAATATGCAGAGTATGATATTTCTGAGTTTGATTGTCCTAAGTACAATCATTTCTGGATACGATCATTTATGGGTATGATCATTTCTGATGCCTATCATCCTAGATACAATCATTCTGGGTATGAAAAGTTTTTTTATCATCTGATAGAATACAGTATGCTACAGTAAATCGGCACCACCTCTTACTCTTCTTTCACCTGGATATGATTGTTTTGAAAAACAATCAGTATCACTTATTTCACTCTGCCACCTGGATATGATTGTTTTGAAAAACAATAGATGTCACTTATTTTCAATTGGCACCACCTTTTCAATCGGAACCACCTTTCAATCGACACCACTTCTCAATTGGCACCACCTTTCCAAGCGGAACCACCTTTTAAATTGGAACCACCATTCCTTTTACTCCCCCTTTCTTCCATCAATATTGCATCATAAGTTCTCAATTACACTCATGATTTATATGAAATACAAATCAACAAAGCATCATTACAATTAAAACATCAAATTCACATTGACCCTGATTCTCCAGAAAAGCAAAAACTTCTTTATCATTGTATTCAGAGTGAATTCGGTGACCATTTACTTCCATAAAGATTCCTTCACTTCCATTCTAGACCCTAGTTGAGTCTGATCAAAAACATTTCTTTCAAAACAACTTCTTCTCATTAGGATGGACTTTCATAGTGAATCTGATTCTTTTGAAAACATGAGTCTGATTCTTTACAAAACAAACCTCAATACGATTTTTACTAAAAACAAAGTGAAGTGATTTACTTTATTATTTTCTTCAAAAAAATATTTAACAAAAAAAGATAACACATGAAAACTGTCACCTTCATCATCAACTTGGTCCTAATATATGATTACTTCAATCATGTATACGGCAGACTAATGCCTCACGAAGCGATGTGATTCATCCATGCTATACATGGAAGGTAATAAGGATGTGTTTAATGAACATATAGAATATATATATCATAAAAATTATTCTTAAATAATAATATCTCATTTACCATTCTTTCTATCAATCTGACAATAAAATGAAAGCAGTGTCCATGTGTATATACAGCCTACCATCTCCATGAACGATGTATTTCATTTTCTATCACTAAATTTGATAGATTTATCTAAATTAATATATGATGAATATATATTATATTTATATCATTCTTAACATTATAGATATAATGGAACCATGGTCAAAGTAAAAAATTCCAAAATTAACAAATCAAAACATATTTGATAAACAAATCAGTTATTACCCAAAAGGTAACTTTAACATGTAATTGTTAATGAAAGGGTAATAAAAGGTCGTAAGAAAATCATATATGGTGTGATATACATAATTATTTTTAGATAATATATGTATAATAATCTTATATTTATTATATATAATTTTTGAATGAGTACGACATAATTCCATATATAAGGCAAGAAATTTATGTCTCACTTTTATGTTTTTGTGAGACACATTCCATATTCACCACATGTTTATTTTATGTGGTGTATATATGTTCCATTATTATATTTTATGATTATTATAATTATATTTTTGGGTATTTAAATATCAATTTTATTATCTCTCTTCCATTTGGATTATGGTTCAAAAGATGCTAATGTAGTAAGAGGTGTTATCACAATTTTTCTTCATTGAGAGATATGTTAGGTTATACACCTATATTCCTTTAAAAGGTGTATATGTACAGACACTTGGAAAAGTGATATCATGAAATAATTTCATATAATTGTATTATAAGTTTCATTTAATTTTATTCTTTCATGGGGATTATGATTCAAAGTTACCAAAGTGGTATGGGATTTGTGTTACAATCTAATCATTTATTGGGATTGTTCATGAAATGATGATATATTATAATCTATCTCTCAATAAACTCGTGTGTTTTCTTTTTATCTAGTTATTCATGATATTTCTAAGAAATATTTCCATTTTTTCACTCTTTTTTACTTAAAATAATTTATAATTTTTTAAATAAAATCCTTCTTTATTTCTCTCTTCGTTCAAAAATCCATTTTTTCAAAGCCATGTTTTTTAAAAATGTAATCTAAAATGTTTTATTATTATCATATGATTTTTGAAAGGAATTTTACCCATTTTTTAATTTAAGAAAAATTGATTGGAACCTTCATGTCATTTTCTAACCAATGGACCTTTGGCTTTTACTGAAAATGTGAAATGAGTCTTTATTTCAACATGTATGAGATAAAAAAAACTTCCCTTCATCGTGATGATTATTTTATTTGAAGCTTACTTTATAAGTTTTCAATTTTATTTTCAAATAAAATTATTTTCAAAATGTTTTATGTTTTAAAAAGTGTTTTTCAAATCAGAAAGGATATTTTCCTCAATAATTCTTTTAATGATCGATCAAAATTATTTTCCATCAAAGATGGCATCCATTGATGTTACTTATGCCTTACTGAGTATATGATCTAAGTATACCATTATTATTATTTGTATGAATGGTTCATTATTATGATGGCATGATTTTTATGAAACCTATTTCTCTTCCATGAGTTATATCATGATAAAATTCTTAAAAAACCTGCTTCTTTTTCATAGGTTATGATATGATGAAATGATAAAATGTTTATAAAACCCATATCATATCTATAAATTATATAATGAAATTTTTATGAAACCTATTTCATTTCTTGGGTTATGATATTATGAATTTTTTATGATCTTGTAGAACACATACATATGATTTAAATTTTGTGATGGGTGGGACCTATATCTCCCTACAATGAATTGGGTAATGATAAATGTTCTATGAGATCATAGGGTACACAAGTGGTTAGTTCAAGCTTGAAAAAGAGGGCACATGGGAAGTTAGATTATATGAAAAAAATAGGGTACATGGATGGTTATACTTATCCCAAAACAATTACATGGGTGGTTACCCTAATCCTAGCATGTTATGAATGTTTTTGTAGGTATATTTGACATATGATTTTAAATGCATATGTGTATGAAATATTTTTATGTATTATGCTAATGTTATTTTCTCATGGATCATGTTATATGATTTCCTAATGATTCATGTCTTCTGAACTACTAATCATTATGACATGAAACAATATTATGATCTCTGATATGAAGGATATGGTTTTTAATTGATATGAACATGTTCTCATACCCTTATGTTCATGTTATGCTTATGTATCCCCCTTGTCTACCATTAACGATCACCATAGATCACCCATTATTATATTACCTTTTTTTCTAGATTATTGATAATGGTTTTAAGTAGGTTATGTTTGTGAAGATTACTAAATGGGTGATCTTTATAGTAGACATTGAAGATATTTTTTTGAATTATGAATATTTCATTCCATTTTCCCAAATTAACTAAACTAATATGGTCCTCAGGCATGTGTTTTTGTAATGTATTGAATATTCATCTAAAAATATGTAATATCCATGTATAAAATTCCTATGTCACTATAGTTGGTATTAAAGTAAAGGTTTTGTTATCCTTTAGAAACTAGGATGTGAAAAAATTAGTAAGATACTTATAGATATTTATAAGGATATTTCTAGAGACGTCTCTAAGGATGAGTCTAAGGATGATTCAATGTTTAGGGAAATCTATTAGAAATTTGGTAAAGGATAGAGAAAGTGGTTTCCAAGATATTACAACCCTATCTAGATACGAAAAGTTGATGTAGCACTAGCATAGAGGTACCTAGGTGTAATAACTCTGAAAATGGTTCATTGAGATAGAATTGATCATCACCTGATGCACAATAATTGGATTTGATACACACCTAGTTTGACACTCCCAAGGAATATTCTTTAGAAATTGAAAAACTATTTACAAACCATCATGAAGGACTTAAAAATGATAACTATTAATGACCTAGGATAAAACTAATATGGAATAGATTAAAATTATGGTGTCGTGATTTAGACATCCTATAACTGATTTTTTATGATTTTGTGGTTCCTTCCTATGATTATTTTAGCTCACACTATTCTTTTTGGTTTTAGTCAATGGATGGAACTAGAAGGGATCATACTAACATTGAATCAGATTGAAAATTATGTGATTATGAGAAACCAAATTGGATTATTACCGGAGAGAAAGATATTGTGATTATACCTAATTATTTATCATGATATATGATTAACAACATGAAATTTGGTGATATTACTAACACATCGATTAAGAGGGAGATGGAATTTATAATATTTCATGTAGTAATAAACATGAATGAAAGAATATCTAGCTTCCTACATGTTAAGAAATGTGGTAATAAGAACTTTGATGAGAGGAAGATGTTATCTATGTGAAAAATATGTTCATAGAGTGAAAATTATTAAGGAGTTCAATGTCTTATATGTGGGGAACATGGGCATTACCCAACTCAATGCCTTAACCCAAGAATTAACTTCTAGACCAAGTAAGGACCTATTCCATGGAAATCATTAATGTGGAAGGATTGAAGTATTTATATATTTTGATTAAAGAATTTTGTTATATAAATTATGAAATATATAAGATTTATTCAGTATTTTTTTTACATTAATAATTTTAAAGAATATATTGAGAGGTGCTAATGATATAGAAAAGTGATTTAATGGCTAGGTGATATTTATGGAAACACATGATTGAGGTAATTATAACCCTTAATATGTTCTTAATGTTGAGATAATGATGTTGGGATAAATAAATTATTGATTTGGAAAAATTAAATTGGATAGTATTGATGACCTTGGAACGGATTAATGATTTGTGAAAAATGTGGATTATGTTATCATTTATTGAGTTTAAAACATCATTGGACTTATGTAATATATTCAATAATTTGTGGTTTTATTCATAGAATAAGGAAGACTGTATATTTTCAGTGAGGTTTTATGTTAATTTTAGTTATTAACATGTTTCAAGAGAATACATGATCAATGTATTCACATGTTTGGTATGTAACAATCGAGATCTATTTATTTGGGGGATTAATGATAAGTTGATTTTGATAAATTTTGCTACCATATTTATAAATTTTAAATTTTGGAAGTATTATAAGGATAAAAATTTATGGAATGGTTTACATTGAATTTTTAATGAGGTTTTAGAAATTAATGTATTACTTCACGATATTATGAGTTATTCATAACTTGTGAAAACTATTTTGTTTTGGTAATAACTATAGATTGAAGGAAAGACTTATCATTATATTATGATTCTTATGATTTGTTAAAATAGAATTTTAGTGCTTCAGGCATAAAAAATTCACTTTTGGATATTCATTACCTGGAGTAAGTGATGAATTGGAAATTGATCAAAGCACGTGACGAAATTGTGCTTATAAAATAGAAATTTATCTAGAAAACATATTTACTTATATTTTTAGAGAGTAAAATAATTCATCAACCCCTGTAATAGTATATTGAAAAAAAAGTATCCTAATAAATTTATTTTTTTAACCTATGATCTTTTTATTCATCAAATATTTATGGTTTTTAGGCCCTTAACTTTACATTAATCATTCATATTCTTATGATCAATGATCTCTATCACTATTTATAATTATTTACTCTTTTCTTTCATGCCCAAATCTTCACTTCACACCTATGTTCTCCTATGTGGAATCCTATTTATGAGTTAAATTAGGTAACATTTATGTTTCCAATATTCCATTTTTAATGGATGTTTTGTTATTCATTTGTATAATGTGGGTTCATATGTAATAATTTTCAAATGTAAAAACTTTTATGGGTGAGATGAATTTTTAAGGTGAGAATCATTTTAAGGGTGGTAGGATGAAACATCCTAATATTTTATAGAAAAAAATCAAATTGATTTATATTTTTAGATAGATTTCATTTTATTCCACACAGATTTTAGCTTGTGTTTCATGCAAAAATAAGTTCCTTCGATAACATGCATGATACATGACACTAAGTTTCAGTGAACCATGAAATATTATTATCTTAAATATATCCATTATAACCTAGACATTAAGAAGGTTGTTATGAATAGTATTAACTAATTTATGAAATATACATATAAACTTCCTTCTTAATATAAATTCATTTATAAGTGCTTAGAAAAAATAAATCAATTTTTAGTAAAGTAATTATATTCTTTAAGAATAAGTTTTTGTCCAAAATTAATTTGTACTAATTTTTATGAAAAAAATATAACAATTAATTTATAGATATTTTTGAAAAAAAAAATTAATAAAAATAACATCATTTCTAAGATCATCATATCAAAAATAACTTACGATAAAATTTTGGGATCTTTTGGGAAAATATTGATTTTTCATTGAATGGTTAAAAATACTAATTTTTGTAAAACAGTCATTTATTTTCAATATATTAAGTAATTTAAATTAAAAATTAATTTTTAAAGATACATAAGTATTATTTATTTATATTTAATCCAATTAATTATTTTTTAATCAAATTTATATGGTATTATAGTATAAGTTAAATTTTGGGTTTAAAAACAAGTTTTTTCTCAAAAGTGTTTTAAATTGTATAATGTTTCTCACTTTTAATAAAATAAAATAATCATTAATGATGATTTTTTTAAATTAAATGTATATATTATATACGAATAAATTTTAATTGATATTCATACAATGATTATTATTATACATAAAGTTAATATTAAATTATCTTATGCTTGAGAAAAATACACTTCTTGAAAACATGCTTTTTCTTCTCGTATACGGGTTTTGTTTTAAATTTAATTTTTTCTAATTTTATAAATTTTATTTGAAAAAATATACTTAATTTTTTAAGTCATAATGTCAAAATTATATTATAGCGAATTTTTTAGTATTTTCTAAATAAATTAATTTTTTTATGAATAGCAAAGAATAATGAAATTTAATTTTAAATTTCCATTTCATTTAAATTATTTATAAATATGAATTATATTTTAAATTGGTTTTAAAGTGTAATTAGTTAAATTATATATCCTTTAATAAAATTTATTTCATTTTAATTAATTTAATATTGAAATTAGATATAAAAACAGTGTAAATTATTGATCTTTTTCTCTTTAAAACCCCCCCTTCTCATCGAGTCTATGGGGTTAATTTTAAATTAAATTTTACCACATATAGTAATTGAATTTTAAAAAATAGATTATATATTTGAAATAAAAAAATTATATTATATAATATTTTCAATTTAATTTTTTAGCAAAATTAATAGTAATTACAGTAAAAATTATTTACCACGGTTAAAGTAAAAATGGGTTTACTAAGGGGGAACTAAAAATATAAGGGTTAAAAATAACCCAAAAATTTCCAAAAATCCATTGGATGTAAATATTTCGACCATATATCTTCTATTACTAATAATTTTCCATTATTTGATCCTTGTGACATGAAAAAAATAGTGGAATTATTTCTTTCAAAAAATTACAAGTGTGCCACTCACCTCACTTATAAAAGGCCATCACTTCTCCTCTTCTATTCACACATTAAAACTCTTTTGGTTTAAAAAATTGACCAAAATTACTTCCAAAAATCCCTCCTCTCAACCTATATTCATTATTTTGGACATAAATCCAACTAAGTATGGCTTTTGGTGAAAACTAAATGAGGATACCTGAATAAGAGGTAACGTTCATCAACGAGTATTTTTATTTTATTTATTTATCCACCTCCTACAATTAATATTTTACAATTATTATATAATAACCTTAGTATATTCTATATAATTATATGTTGTTTTGTTAAGTTAATTGCCTACCACCATCTCCACTTACATAAAATGGATTGTGAAATCATTGTTCCTCTGTATGGCGGACTACTACCTCATGAACTAATGTCATTTTTTTCCATTAACACTTTCTAGAGATGGGTATAATGATGGATTAAACTTTTATATATGATATTTATGATATTATAAAACTTATGAAATTATTATATCAAACATACCTTCATAATTTCCATTTTTTGGGAATACGGTAACGTTGCTCATGTGTACGGTTGTCTACCACCTCACGAAGCAATGTGATTTATCTACACTTTACATAGAAGGTAATACATATGGTTTTAATGATAATATGTGGTATATATGGAATAAAACTAATTTAAAAATGATAATATATCATTTAAATTTCTTTATTTCAATCTAAAAAAAATGGAAACAATGTTCATGCGTACATACGACCTATTATCTCCATGAATAGTGTATTTCATTTTCTATCAATAAATTTGATGTATCGCTATAAATACATATATAATGAATATATATGATATTTATATTCATGATAAAATTATATATATGATACCATTATCCATGTATGAATAAAAAAAATAACAAATCAAAACATATATGAAAAATAAAGTGGTTATTACTTACAATGTAACATTTACATGGAATTGTTAATAAATGGGTAATAAAAAGTCATATGAAAATAATATACAGTATGATATATATAAATATATTTATTAAATATATGTATAAAAAGCTTATTTTTATTGTAAAGGATGTTTTAACCTGTATGATGGATGTCAATACATAAGGTAAGGGGTTTCTGTCTCACATTAATTTCTATATGAGGAACAAGCCATATTCACCACATGTTTCTTTTATGTGGTGTATAAACTTACCATTAATTTATTTTATTATTTATTTCCTTAAATTTTTTGGGATTTACATATCCATTTAATTATCTCTCTTTCTTAGGTTTTATGGTTCAAAAGTTACCAAATTAGTAAGGGATATTTGCCTCATTTTTTCTTCTTTTAGACATATGTTATGTTATCAACCTAACTTATTTTATATGGTGTATATATAAAGCCCCATGGACATGTAATATCATTAATTAATTAATTATCATGTTATTATATGTTTCATTTAATGTTATTCATTCATAGGGATTACTATTCAATGTTACCAAAGTGGTAAGTAATTTTTATTGCAATCTCATTATTTATCACAATTACTTATGAAATGATAAAATATTATGATATATCTCTTATGAAACTCATGTATTTTCTTATAATCTGGTTATTAGTGATATTTTCAATTAATACCACTCTTTTGAAATTAAATTAATAGAGATTTTTTTAATAAAATCTAACTTTATTTCTCTCATCGGTCGGAAATCCATTTTCATCAGAATCCATTTTCTCTAAAACTGATTTTGAAATGTTTTATTATTACCCTAAGATTTATAAAATAAATTTTTAATTTTTTTTTATTTTTTTTTTAATATTTTTAAAGGAACCTTAAATTTATTTTCTAAAAAATTCCCATCGGGATTTTACCAAAAATGTGAAATGAATATTTGTTTTAATGTGTACATCATGAAGGAAACTTCTTATCGTCATGAAAATTATTCTCCTTAATGATTCCTTTATAATTTTTCAAGGTTATTTTCAATTAAAAGGATTTAAAAAAATTATGTTTTAGAAAGTGTTTTTCAAATCAAAAAGGAAAATTTACTTAAGAAATGTTGTAAATGATCGATCAAATTCATTTTCAATCTATGATGACATCCATTTTTATTACTTATGACATATTTAGGATATTATCCAAGGATAACATTCTTATTATTTCACTTAATGGTTTATGTTTATAATGTAATGATATATATTAAACCCTTTTATCTTCCATGGGTTGTACCATGATAAAATTATTATTAAACCCACTTCTTTTTCATGGGTTATACTATGATGAAATAATGAAATGATTATGAAACCCATATTATTTACATAGGTTATGATATTATGAAATTTTTATGAAACTCATTTCATTTCATAAGTTAAGATATGATGAATTTTTTATGATCTGGTGTCATAGATACATATGATTTTAATTATGTGATGAGTGGTACCTATATCTCCCCACAATTAATTAGGTAATGATAAATGTTCTACAAGCTCAGATGGTACATGGGTGTTTATCCCAATCCTAAAAAATAGGGTACATGAATGGTTAGCCTAAGCCCAAAAAATTGGGTATATGGGTGGTTATCCCAAGCCCAAATAAAGTACATTGGTGGTTATCCCAATTCTAACATGTTATGAATGTCTTGGTAGGTATCCATAAAATATGATTTTCTATGCTTATATGTATGCCACAATTTAATGTCGTATGCCAATTTTATGCTCTCATGGATCATTTTCTCTTATTTATTTATGATACATGTCTTATAAACTACCAATATTTATGTCATGACTTAATATTTTTATCTTTCATATGAAGGATATAGTTTTCAATTGATATTGTAATATTATCAAACCCTTGTGTTCATGTTATGCTTACATATCTTCTATGTTTACCCTTATTGAGAATCTGATCTCACTCTTTCTTATGGTTCCTTTCCCTAGGTTATAAAGAATGTTTTTCAGTAGGGTTTTTTTGTGAAGAGTTCTTAAATGGATGATATTTGTTGGATACATTGAAGTTATTTTATGATTTAATAATATTATGCTCCATGTTTCCAAAGGCACTAAACTATTATGGTCTATAGGCATGTGTTTGTGTAATATAATGAATATTCATCTAAAAATATGTAATATCCATATATGAAAATCGTAGTTAATTGTATTTATGACCTTTATATATGTTCTTTTTCAAATACCAATACATATTAATGGTGTCAAAAAAATTATTAGAGGGTTAAAAATGATTTTCGACCAAATTAAGGGTGTTTCAGTGAGATGTGGTTTGATGAGTGGAGAGACCCTTTATATATGAAAAATGATGGAACTTTTTAAAATACACAAAAAAACATAATGGGAAGTCACCATCAAATAATGTTGATCCAAAATTGAGAAATAATGGATATCAAAAGGGATTAGGTCGATCAAGAACTCAAAAACCCATCCATACTAATTATTTAAACAAGTTTTTGGTATTTCCCTCTTAGTTAAACTATTTTTACCCCATTAAATTTTTTCTCAGGTATCATGTTTTTACTGAAGTATTTCATCATTTATTCATGAAAATAAAATGGAACTTATTAAATTTTTTTGACCAAATAATTAAAATTTTGAAATAATTTTTATTATAATAATTTTCTATAGGTGATTAACAATGATTTTAAAATACTAAATGTATAATATTTTAATTTTTTTAAGAATATAACTTGAGTTATAATATGTCAAATATGGTTTTTAAAATTAAAACACATGTTTTGGAAATAATAAATTCTATTATAAAATATAAATTTGGTTATAGAATTTTTTTTATGAATTTTCAATTCAAACATATATAATAATAATTTCATAAATATAGTGTTATTTATGAAAATGGTATTTTACACTATCCACCTAAAAATAAATTTTTTTTAAAAAAACTCAACAATTCATCATAAGATATTATTGACATGATAAATCCAAAACTGAGGTAAATTCTTCAAATTCAAACACTAAAATTTATAAATTTTAATTTTAATTAAGATATAAAAAATAATAAAATCTACTTATATAGAAAAATGAATTTTTAGAAATTATGTGTTCTTAAACATATTTCATATAAATTAGAATCTAAATTAGTTTCAATATATAAAAATAATATAAATTATCATCATTTCAAGATATTATACTTAGTATCATAAAAAATCATAACATGTGAAATTTTTTTTATGAAAAAACCATTTTTATATATAAAATGATGTTCACCTAAATATAATTAAAATTATTTATTTATATCCTAATTAATGAATTTATCGATCTATCAGTATCAAATCATTAATTTAATAATAATATTTTACTGTATAACAATAAAATATTTTAATTTGATATTGTATTTTTGTGTAATGGCTCAGATTTTCTAAGGTTTTATTTTTATAAATTAATTGGAAAAATTACAGGACTAGGCGTTGAGATGGAATGAGATTCTAAGGCCCAGTGTATCCAAAATGATATGATGAAAATTTTAAGTTTTTAATAAACCATATGGGTGTTTTTCCTTTAAAATGGTAATAACTTATAAATGGGTGCCTGAATCAAAAATTTGAGGGCATCGTTTCATTCAAAGCGGTGACTTTACCTTAGGTGGGGCCTAACATCGACTGGCACAGGTCGACTGTAAAAGTTATAATTTGGATGTAACCTTCATTAAAATATTTTATTAGATGTAATGTAGTTTTTATTTTTAATGAAACCTTTGTTAGGAATTCAGGGTTATCACCATAACCCTGGAATTCCTCTAAGGTGTGGAAGGAAACTCTCTCAACGACGAACGTCAGCGGATCAAGGATCGACGATGACATGGACTTCCATTCTTCGTCAATGACTGATCCAACCATGAGGTAGGATGTTGTATCTCTTTATGATTTTCCTTTCCCATTCTTAGATCCAATGATGAATGAATACTAACCCATGAATAGGTTGATTCACGGTTTTTCCATTCTTATGGGATGGATAACTGCTTATGATATTTTGAATAGGGATTTAGATCTATGTGTCGATTTGTTATTCATTAAACATTCTAACATGAAAGGATCTAGGAAAAAATGAACAAGACCAAGATCTATTCATTAGGAATTCATGTGCTTTATTTCTCCCTACTCAATCTATTGCATTATTCATACGTTCTCCACTCTTGAAACCCCTATGAAAATGATCGACTTTTACACCCCCGATCCATGGCGCAACGGTCCAAGATCGAAGTTTTTACCCCATGATGGTATAGAAGAGGTGTGATGGAAGAGTGTTACAGTTCGAACGAGGTGGTGGCTTACAACGGTGCAAGGCAGAATGTCTGTGAGGCAGTTTATAGCGAGAGCAGGATGCGGTCGGCGGGGCCGGTCTAGGGGGAGCGCGATGCAGCGACAAGTTGGTGGTAGGGCAGCTGACGGTGGAGGAAGTAGTGGCCCAGTGGGGGTCGGTCCAGGTGGATCACGGTGGGATGGTCCATTGGCAGGGTGGCTGTCAGCAGCAGTAGGTGGCAGTCCAAGAGGGACCGCGTCGGAGGGCTCTCGCGATAGCGGGGTCCGCGAATGGCGACCAGGGGATCGCAAAAGGAGGTTATGGCAGCGGCATCATGAAATGGATCAGAGTCACATCAGAGGGACCATGCGGTGGTGGTGAGGCCACAAGACCAGGCGAAAGAGGTAGTCTGACCGCGTGAAACGTGGCCAGGGCAGGCCGTGTCCGGACAAACAAACTGACCCACATGCGGCGAGTCGGACCAGATGATTTGGGCCACATCCAATGGACCAAGCCTAATGGGCCGAGCAGATTCAGGATGGGAAGAACCGGGTCAGGCCAAGACAGGTTGATTGAACCAAGTCAGGTCAGGTCAGTTAGCCTAGGTCGGGTAGATCGACAGGTCGGGTTGGGTCCAGTGGGTCGGACCTTCTTAGAAAAATAGTCATAACTTTTAAACCGTATGTTTGTTTGACAAGTCATTCAAAAATTTGGGACCCTTGTGATGACACAATCATTTTAAAACACTCTAAGTGAGTCTTTGTGAAAGTTGGAATACGACCTATTTACTTGAGTAGTAGGTTCTCCTGGTACAAGCACACTACGAGCAGAATCCTGTGACTGGCTGTGACTTGGTGACTACATGACTTGGGGGCTTCATGACCCATTGATGCTCTATGTTCCATCGACACTCCATGATCCATCGATGCTCCATGATCCATCGACGCTCTATTCACCATCAATGCTCCATGATCCATCGATGATCTGTGCGCCATCGATGCTATGTGCGCCATCGATGCTCTATGCGCCATCGACGCTCTGTGCACCATCGACGCTCCATGTTCCATCGGCGCTCTATGCACTATCGACGTTCTATGCACCATCGACACTCCGTGTGACATATAAACTAGGAGATATGTGTACTACAACCAAAAATCCTTCCCTTTATGCTTTAGACTTATGCCTATGTGAGATGACTGTACTTATGGTATTTCCTTTGTGGTGTACTTCATGTGTTTCCTTTTTGGTGTGCTTCGTGTGTTTCCTTTTTGGTATACTTCATGTATTTCTTTGTGGTATTTTTATTTGTGGTTTCAGGGTGTCCTACTGAGTATTTTCTTACTCACCTCTGCACAGGATTTTCCCGCACGTGTCGTGTCTTATGCAGACGGTCGACACTTTGACGGAGTCCTAGGTGGACTAGGACTAAGTGGTTATTAGAGTGATTAGACAGATGTGTGGTGCTTCTATAGCTTCAGACATTTTTCCTGTACCTACCCTTCAGGTAGGGTTTTCTAAAGATGAGTTTCAAGAACTTGTGTATTCACTTGATAGACTCTTTATTTTGGTGGGCTTGTATTTTGGCCCTGTTTACTTTCCAATTTTCCTACTATCATACTCTATGGTTGGTATATTAGTGTATTCATGCATTATTTACTTAGTGTTTTGTATTTTATCATTTTAGTCTTGGAGATATGTGCATGTGTATAGGTACTTAGGCAAATGCCTCCCATTTAAGGGATATGCCTACTTGGTGCTAGTCACTAGCCCATGGCCTATCAGAGGTGAGCTTGGGGTAGTAACGACATGGGCCCCTCTGGGATGGGTCATGAAAAAGTGGTATCAAAGGGGTTTGGTTCTAACTAAAGAACCAAGAGTCTGTTAGATTGGTTTAGGGAAACAGTGTTAAGTTTTTTGAGTTTGGATTTCAGACTAGGGACTCCAGTGTTGGTGTGGAGGCCGATGTATCCATACACCAGGACTCTAAATTATGATTTTCAAATTGGTACATTAAAACACTAGTTGTAGGAAAAATTAAATGGAACATGCATCATATAGGATTTTGAGTGTGTTCTCATGTCTTTCTTGAGTCAGCTCGCCAGGTACAATCTATTGACAGTGATACATCTTGATCTGTTTCAGGATGCCTCCACACAGATAGTCATTCAAGATTCTGATGTGTGATTATGAGGATGATCCGCCTAGTGATGAGGCATTAGTATAGGGATCAATACCGACGATATCATCATCAGGTGGTGTACCAATGATACCACCACCCGGAGAGCAGCAGTTGCTACCAGTGTTATCGGTAGAGGATGCATGCAGGTTGAGTGCATTACAAGAGTTATATAGGAAGTAACCTCCCAGGTTTTGGGGTGATACTGACTCATAGGTAGCTGAGGATTGGATGTAGGTAGTTACACATGTCTTCTACCTTATAAGGATCCCTTCTGACTATATGGAAGTTCTAGTCGCGAGCCTTTTTCAGGGCTCAATGGGGCGATGGTGGATCTTGTTGATCTAGATGCGTGATGAGATGAATCTCTCTTGGGAAGACTTTGAGCACCTCTTCAGGGAGGATTTCTTTTTAGTAACATTACGCTCAGTGTGCATACAGGAGCTCTTGCATTAGCAGCAAGGCAACCATATAGTAGCAGATTACTCAGTGAGATTTACGGATCTTTCTCGCTACTCCACAAATATGTTATGGGACTCGTTCTTTAGGTCCCAGGCCATCGACCAGGGGATATGATAAGATATTAGGCCCTCCATTATATTCCTTATCATCCCTACATATTTGGGGGTACTGTAGGGAGCCCTTCCAGTGGATATATTTTTGGTGGAGCAGACATCAGTAGTGGGAGGTACCAACAAACACCAGGCAGTTGAGTCTTCATCAATAGGTATTCGATAATAGATTCAAGGACCCAAGTAGGTTAATAACTCTAGGGTAAAACCCTAGGATATGGGATCATCGGTACAAGGCTCCCAGGGCAGAGTGGGTTAGCTAAAGGACAGGCTATGTTGCTCATGCGGCGGTTGAGGACATCTGGCTTGAGATTTCCTGACTCGCTATGCAGACGATCAACAGATGGTTGAGGGACCACCGAGGCAGAGGAGGAGGTGAGAACAGGGTGGTATGAAGTGAAGGTTCTGGGCGCAGCGGAATAATAGTTGGGATGACACCAAATTTTGATTTTTACCATGATTAATTATTATTCCGAGATCAATACGATGATGAAAGTTAGTCTCCATGGAATATAATCAAAGATTTAGATAAAGAAAAAAGAGGCCCTGAAACCTTTAGAGATGATCTTTCACATCATGTTTATAATTAATTTAATTAATTTCATAAAGAAAAATAATACATGTGTCTTTGGTATTTTTCTTCGTTGATGATTTTGATCATCCGGATTAACCCTTCTGGATTATCTCATTGTGGTTGTAAGGATCCAAACTATAATCCCTCTAGCAGTGATCCACACGTGCTCTGATGGCCTCCGATCGACACTGCTTGTTCTCCGGGTGCTAGCACGAAAAAGCGAGTGTCTTGTGTCGGTCATTCTTGATCGTTTGTTCTTCGACCTTAAAGAATGTCTCTCATTCTTGAGAGGGGAGAGAAGAGGATTCGAGAGAGAAATTGTTTGGATCAACAATTCTCAATTCACCAGGTGTGTGGTGTGGTGTATGGCATAATTGGGCCACTTTCCTATTTATATACATGGAATTTTAGTTATAATATTTAATTGCATAGAAACAATTAAATAAATTCATGAACTTAGAGAAAACCCATGCATTTAATAATAATATCACGTCATTATTTATAGTGTTCCAACTTGTTCAAAATGGAATTATAAATAAAATTTTGCGTCACAAAATAATAGCAGTGTTATTTTAACTTGTGCCAACTAGTTAAATAATTATTTACCGTCTTGAAAATAATTATTTTACTACCAGACCGACATTGGTCTGCTCGAACTCCACTTCCATTTATTGAACACCCAAATAAATAAATAATTTATTCTCTTAAATAAATATTTTATTTACAAACTAGTAAATAAATATTTATTAAATGTTCAATAAAATAAATAAATATATTTAATTTAATTAATGTGATCATCTTAACTTCAATAAAATTATTCCAAAGTCTTGAGAATAATATTTATTTCATTAATTAAATTCAAATATAATTTAACCAAGACCACCAAAAACACTTAGTGTGTGACCCTCTAGGATTCTTTCTCATTGGCATTAGGCATGCTTACCTAAAGTCCAAGAGTACTGTCTAGCAACGGGTCAAGGAACCCAAGAGAAAGAACGTAAAGTCACAATAATGACATCCACATACGAATGCTCACTATGTAATATAATCCCTTTGTCACAATATCTCATCAAGCAGGTTTCATGATTGTGTCATCAACTTTTATACTTGATATGTCATTCTTTGACTACCTAAAATAAACTCATTATTACACCATGGCCATGGAATTTCGCACGACGGTTCTATTTCAATCAAAGGGATGAGATATCAACTTCCATAAATGGAAGGGAAAAATCCTTCCTCGACTTATCCATTAATAACATGTCGCTCGTGACGCACCCAACGTACCCTACTTCCCACCAACTGTCTGTGTGATAGTTTTCATCAGTAAATAAAAGTGCGTAAGTCATGACATGTATTAATTATAATCTTAAAGTCTAAGGATCATTACACACACTCGTATATAGAAATATATAATGACACCAAAACATGCGGAATTTCTATTAGAGGGTCTGTTCTCATAATCTTCTATCTTGGAGATTACCAAGTCCAAACTTCATGAGAGGAAGTCTCGTCTACTTACGAGTACTCAAACCTAACGGTTTGCATGCTATGTGTCCCATCATAGCATGTCATCCAACCGCATAACTATATTTAAGAATATTGTTATAGAATTTCAAGTTTCTCATCATAGCATGGAACCGCCATGATATTATCAATGCAACAAATATTCTAGGACATTATTACATTATAGTCATGCAGAACAATGAACAATATGTAATAATAAATTAAATATCCATGTAATCAAAGTAAAACCACTTGGTTCTAGGAAACCAACTCTTACAAACTCCCACTTGGACTAGAGCCAACTGCCTACGTCTTTCAGTCTGCTAGACCTCACATGATGATCATGTTTCTGCTGAGTCAAGGCTTTAGTCAAGGGGTCTGCCACGTTGTCTTCCATGGAAATACTACTCACTGCAACTTCACCTCTCTGAGAAAAATCCCTCAAGATATGATACTTCTGAAGTATGTGCTTCGTCTGATGATGTGACCTTGTCTCTTTTTCGAGATCCACTGTTGTAGTATTATCACAGTACAGTGTGATGGGATCTTTACTACTAGGTATCACATCTAGCTCATGGAAAAATATTCACATCCAAACTACTTCTTTAGTTGCCTTAGAAGCTGCGATATACTCGGACTCTACTGTATAATCTATGACCACACTCTGCTTTGAGCTCTTCCAGCTCACTGCACCTCCATTCAAAGTGAAGATGTATCCCGTTTGTGACTTCATGTCATCTTGATTAGTCTAGAAACTAGCATCTATATATCCTCTGATGACTAGTTCCTCATCTCCTCTATAAACTATGAACATATCCTTAGTATGCCTCATATACTTTAGGATAGTCTTGACTGTCGTCCAATGGCAGTCACCTGGGTCAGCTTGATATCTGCCTACCGCACTCAATGTGTAGGCGACATCCCACCTAGTATATAGCATGGCATACATGACTGAACAAATCGTTGATGCGTATGAAGTCCTTTCCATTATCTTTCTTTCCACATGTTTTTGAGGACACATTTTCTTAGAAAGATGAATTCCATGTGACGTTGGCAACAATACCCTCTTAGATTGTTCCATACTGAATCTCTTCAGTATCTTATCAATGTATGTACTTTGACTTAGGCCCATTAATCTCTTGAATCTATCACGATGTATCTTGATCCCAATAATATATGTTGCCTCACCCAAGTCTTTCATGGAGAGTCATTGATTCAATCATGCCTTAACAGACTGAAAGACTGGTATTACTTTTCCAATGAGTAATATGTCATCAATATATACTATTAAGAAAATAACTGCGCTCTAACTAAACCGTTTGTAGACACAAGGCTCACATTCATTTTTGATAAAACCAAATTCTTTTATGGCTTCATCAAAACAAATGTTCCATGACTTGGATGCTTTATTTAATCCATAAATGGATTTCTGCAACTTTTATACCTTATTGGAATCCTTTGGAGCCACAAACCCTTCAGGTTGTGTCACGTAGAAATCTTCCTGAAGGTTCCTGTTAAGTAATGTTGTTTTTGCATTCATTTTCCAAATCTCATAGTCATGGTAAGCCTCAATAGAAAGTAGAATTCTAATGGATTTTATCATTGCAACTGGTGAGAAGGTTTCATCGTAGTCAATTCCTTGACGCTATTTAAAACATTTTTCAAATAGTCATGCCTTATAGGTACTAACTTGTCCTTCCATGTATAGTTTCTTCTTGAATACCCATTTGTAACCAATAGGCTTTATATCAACTGGAGGATCTACCAAAATCCAGACTTGTTTTTGGTATATGGAATCCATTTCATAATTCATGGCTTATTTCCACTTGGCAACGTCTGTGCCACTTACTACTTCCTTATAGGTTAGAGGATCATTATTATCAACTAATAAGAATTCACCATCCTTGTTAACTAGAAAACCATATTGTTCCGGTTCTCTAACCTCTCTTGTACTCCTACGCAGTACTTGTGTCTCTGGAACAGATTCTTCTTCCACGGGGCTTTGTGGAATCTTTTCTTGTACCAACTCTTGTGCACCTTGATCCTCGACTTCATCGAAGTCTATCTCACTCCCACTATCTCTTTTGGAGATGTGATCCCTCTCAAGGAATATGGAATGTCTTTCCACTATAACCTTTTTGTCTATGGGGTTGTATAGGTAATATCCCCTTGTTTCCTTGGGGTATCCAATAAAGGTACACTTTGTGCCTTGGTGTGAGATTTTATTACCTGGAGAGGCCTTAACAAATGCTTTGCTACCCCACACATGTAAATTTGATAACATGGATTTTCTTCCACTCCATAACTCGTATGGAATTCCATTTATCAATTTAGTTGGTACTTGGTTTAGTATGTGTGCCGCTGTTTGTAATGAATATCCCCAAAAGAATAATGGAATACTTGAATGACTCATCATTTATATCACCATGTCTAATAAGGTGTGGTTCTTCCTTTCACTTACATCATTCCATTGAGGTGTGTAAGGAGGAGTGATTTGGGATAGGATCCCAAACTCTTATAAGTAATCAATGAAGTCCTGATTAAGATATTCTCCACCTTGGTCTAAGCAGAGTTTCTTAATCTTCTTACCAAGTTGGATTTCAACTTCATTCTTGTATTCCTTGAACTTATCAAAGGAATACAACTTATACCTCATTAAGTATATATATCCATATCTACTAAAATAATCAATAAAAGTTATGAAGTATGAGTACCCACCTCTTACTTAAACTGGAAATGGTCCACACACATCGGTATGAACCAATTAAAGAAGCTATTTAGCCCTTTCACCTTTCCCACTAAATGGGGTTTTGGTTATTTTTCCTTGTAAACATGCATGACATATGCCAAGTGGTTTTAGTTCAAAAGAATATAAATATCCATCTTGATGTAACTTTGTTAAGTGTTTCTCATTTACATGACCTAGTTGATGATTCCAAAGGTGGGTGTGGTATGAGTCATGTGAAGTATCTTTGTCATCGATTGCCATCACTTGGTTTGTGTAATCCAACACATAAAGACCGTTGTATAAATGTGCCCTACCAAAACAAATGCTATCTTTATAAAAGAATAAACATTCACTTCCAAACTTGAAAAAAAATCCATCTATATCTAGTCTGGATACAGAAATTATGTTTTTGGTTACAGAAGGCACATAAAAACAACCCTTTAACTCCATGATCTTCCTAGTTGGCAATGTGAGGTGGTAGTCCCCAACAGCTATAGCAGTAAGTCTGGCTCCGTTGGCTGCTTGTAGATCTACCTCCCTTTGATCAATCTTCCTGAATCTACTTGGTTCCTGTATTTGGATATATATGTGAGCACCACAATCTGTATCTAATACCCAATTTTTAGAAATATATTGATTTCATTCGATAACAAACGCACCAAAAGCTTCCCCTTGCTTCTTAGGTTGGGTGCAGTTCTTCTTCTAGTGGTCCTTCTTGCCACATGAAAAACAAATAGCCTCATGTTCCCTTGCCTCCTCTTTGATCTTCCTTTTCTTGGAAGGTTGTGAAGAAGCTTTGGGCTTAAAGCTCTTCACCTTCCCTTTCCTCTTATTCACCATAAGGACAGAAGGCTTTTCACACTTCATATCTTTTTCCACTTGGTGAATGAGGATAAGAAGATCAGATAGAGACTTCTCAATGTTGTTCATATTGAAATTGACAACAAAGTTAGAGAATCTATGAGGGATTGATGTGATAATGAGATCGGTTCCCAGTTATTCAGAGCCCTAGAACCTCCAAGCACTCAATGTAGCCAATGAGCTTGACTGCATGAGGCCCAACTGGGGTACCTTCTCCAAGCTTACTCTGAAAGAGTTCCTTAGAGATCTCAAACCTTTCCTGTCTTTCTCTATCCTAGTAAATACCATGGAGGTGATTGATCATGCTATAAGAATCCATGTTTTCATGAGACTTCATGAGCTTAATAGATATTGATGATAACATCAAACATTGAACATCGACCACGTCGTTCATATGTTTCTAATAGACCAGGAAATCTGCATCACTCGCCTCCTTGGCAGGTGGATCAGGTAATGCTGACTCTAGCACGTAAGACTTCTGTTCATGGCATAGGATAACCCAAAGGCGTCTAAACCATTCTTGGAAGTTAATGCTGGTGAGGATTTCATCTTTATCCAAAATTTATCATAGGGATAGTGTGGTTGATGAGCTTTTCATTTTTATTCTATAATTAAAAGAGAAAATCATTAGTACTTTCTTGATTACATTTTATGAGAAATAATAAATTTTATTAGGTCTCCCACTATTTTATCAAGTCCCAATGTCCCTCACCATTGAACTCAGAACGTCTAGTTGCCATGACATTCTAGTGGCAAGGATCCATATTTCCCTTCACATAACCCCAACAAGGGTTGGTCAAGATATTAGAAGGTATTTAGGTAGGTAGGTATTTTCCAACTACAGGCTTGCAACTCCTTGATATGTTGAGTGGACTCCCCAATCCTGAAATCATGACTTTGGATTTCCTCAACTCTTGCCTCCAATATTACACCAAGTCTAGCAAGGGCTACTCCTCTTGATGTAATATGGTTAAGTCAACCCAAAACCTTTCATAATGGATTCCTGTATAAAATTAAGTGTCCTAACAAGGGTTGGTCAAACACATAGTTTTATTGAGTTTTTCCCTTCAATCAAGTAACAGAAGGCTTGTTCTGACTTAATATTTTATTTGAGGGATTTTTATCTTTTATGAGTGAATTACTTATTATAATTATAACACTCTTGTTAATATTAAGTGGAACTTACTTAAGTGATTAACCATGTCTTAATAATATTTACGCATAAGTCCAGTTTATTTTAGTTCCATCTTGCATGCTTGTTTAATTCATTAATTATGTGATCGCGACAACACATCCATAATGATAAAGCATGCAACTGATAGAAATAAAATAAATTAAATGGCATGATCATGAGATTTTCTAATGGTTAGTTTATCTAGAGGTTGATAAAATAACCCTGACCTAGGGGAGAAACAACTTGAACCTTTTGGGTTCATGTTTATAGCTTCCACCTATCCACCTCTATATCTCCTGGGATTAGTTTCATCTCGGCTCCATCTTGAATTGCCTCCACTAGCTTGGGAGTTCCATCCATTACATATTTATTTTTTAACTCATGTGTAGGTGAGGGGTAAAAAGGGGTTTTACATAAAAGAAACCTTGGGCACGCAGGCCCTACATATTAATGAGGAGAAGGCTCGTAGACCAATAAATTTAATTTAAATAAATAAATTAAAATAAATCATCCAAATACAAAGGTCTTGGTCTAGCTCATGATCATCCATACATGAAAATATGTTTATACATAAATAAAACTAGCATTCAATTCTTTAATCGTTCTTGTTTAAGATAAATCACGCTCGAATCAATTAATTATCATCTTTAATTAATCAATCCTTTTATCTTAAATCCTTTTCTGAATTTCCTTGATATTATCATCCATAATAATTTTAAACAAATAAATTAATTTAAAATTATCTTTGTACGTAACTTTTACCTTGGAGGATACCTGGTGAATTCCTATTCATAACTACCCAATGAGTAGAAATGAACATTACGCAGATGTTAAATTAAACACATATATATATAACACCTATCACGTGTTGTGCCACAGCTTTACACCCGCATGATGGTACACGTATCAAGGGTTTTTATAATATAATAATAAATTTTAATAAATCTGCATAATTTGGATGAGTACAGGACGTGTAGTTCTAACTATACGGCGTGTACAATTTTTCACCGTCTATATAAAGTACATGCTCGGGGAAACGGCATGTGAGTGTACTTCAGAAATATTCAGAGTACACGACGTGTCCAGTGGGCCACACGTTGTATAGTTCCTCATTACACGGTCTCCAGTCGGGAAATCCGTGTATACGATACACGGTACAACCCTAAACCAAAGGGACTACACGCCATGTCCATTGGGCCACATGGCGTGTAATCCGGAAACTTTATGCCACCTGTTCCTGGTCAACACATGGATTCATTTAAGATTTATAAAGACTACAACACACGGCTTGGTTTGGTGGACCGTTCTGATGCATTGAATCTTGACTACATGGCGTGTACTGTCGAATACATGCCATGTGTTCTGGTGTTGTATGGCCAGGAAGCTTCGGCACCTCTGGATGAGATCCTCTATTTTATTTTAATCAAAATTAAAAGAAAAGATCATTTCTGTAAGGTGAACGAGAAACAAAAGAGGAGGAATAGATCTCGATATTCATATTTGTAGAACGATTAACTTAAATTAAAACAACTAAATTATTAAATGCTTAATTCATCAACTAAATATTTAAATAATTATAAACTATGATGTAACCCCTCTGATACCACTTGAAGGTTTTGGGTGCAGTGGAAGCGTGGTTTGGATGACACCCAATTTTGATTTTTACCATGATCAATGATTATTCCAAGATCAATACGACGATGAATGCCAGTCTCCATAGAATATAATCAAATATTTAGATAAAGAAAAAAGAGGCCCTAAAACCTTTAGAGATGATCTTTCACATCAAGTTTATAATTAATTTAATTAATTTCATAAATAAAAATAATACTTGTGTCTTTGGTATTTTTCTTCATTGATGATATTGATCATCCAGATTGGCCCTTCCATATTATCTTATTGTGGTTGTAAGGATCCAAACTAGAATCCCTCTAGAGGTGATCTACATGTGCTCCAATGGCCTCTGATCGACACCGCTCGTTCTCTGGGTACTAGCATGGTGAAGCGAGTGTCTTGTGTCAGTCGTTCTTGATCGATTGTTCTTAGGCCTTGAAGAATGTATCTCTTTCTTGAGAGGGGAGAGAAGAGGATTCGAGAGAGAAATTATTTGGCTCAAAAATTCTCAATTCACCAAGCGTGTGGTGTGGTGTATGGCACAATAGGGGTACTTTCCTATTTATATACATGGAATTTTAGTTACAATATTTAATTACATAGCAACAATTAAATACATTCATGAACTTAGAGAAAACCCATGCATTTAATAATAATATCGTTTCATTATTTATAGTGCGCTAACTTGTGCAAAATGGAATTATAAATAAAATTCCATATCACAAAATAATAGAAGCATTATTTTAACTTGTGACAACTAGTTAAATAATTATTTACCGTCTTGAAAATAATTATTTTACTACCAGACTGACCTTGGTCTGCTCGAACTATACTTATATTTATTGAACACCCGAATAAATAAATAATGTATTCTGTTAAATAAATATTTTATTTACAAACTAGTAAATAAATATTTATTAAATGTTCAATAAAATAAATAAATACATTTTATTTAATTTATGAGATCATCTTAACTTGAATAAAATTATTCCATGGTCTTGAAAATAATATTTATTTCATTAATTAAATTCAAATACAATTTAACCGAGACCACCAAAAACACTTAGTGTGTGACCCTCAAGGATTCTTTCTCGTTGGCATTAGGCGGGCTTACCTAAAGTCCAAGAGTACTGTCTAGCAATGGGTCAAGGAACCCAAGAGAAAGAATGTAAAGTCTCAACAACAACATCCACATACGAATTCTCATTGTGTAATATAACCCCTTTATCGCAATATCTCATCAAGAATGTTTCATGATTGTGTCATCAACTTTTATGCTTGATACGTCGTTCATTGAATCCCTGAAATAAACTCATCGTTACACCATGGCCATGGAAATTCACGCGACGGTTCTATTTCAATCAAAGGTTCAAGATATTAACTTCCATAAATGGAAGGTACAAGTCCATCCTCAACTTATCCATTAATAACATGTCACTCGTGACACACCCAACATACCCTACTTCCCGCCAACTGTTTGTGTGACGGTTTTCGTCAGTAAATCAAAGTGCATAAGTCATGACACGTATTAATGATAATATTAAAGTCTAAGGATCATTACACATGCTCACAGATATAAATATCTGATGACACCAAAACATGCGGAATTTCTATTAGCGGGTATGTTCTCATAATCACCTATCTTAGATATTACCAAGTGATAACTTCATGAGAGGAAGTCTCATCTGTTTATGATTACTTTCACCTAACGGTCTGTATGCTATGTGTCCCATCATAGCATGTTATCCAACCACATAACTATATTTAAGAATATTATTATAGCATTTCAAGGTTCTCATTATAGTGGGGAACTGCATGAACTTATCAATGCAACAAGTACTCTAGGAAATTTTTAAATTATAGTCATGCAGAATAATGAAAAATTTGTAATAATACATTAAATATCCAAGTAATCAACGTAAAACTACTTGGTTCTAGGATACCAACTCTTACATGAAGGGCATTAGGCATGTAATAGGAGCAGGTAGAGTAGAAGGCGGTGGGCGGAGGTTCGATGTGTTACCACCACCACCCCCAGGTGGTCCACTATGGGCTTAGGGAGCTGGTGAATAGGGATGAGGCCAGCTTCAGGTGATTAAACCGTATGACCCCGGTGCTCTAGATATGATTAGATGTATGATCTGTATCTTTTCCACCCTATTTGTAGTTTTGATAGACATAGGTTATAGTCACTTTTTTCTCACCATGACCCTTGTTCGAGACTCAGAGATTCTAGTGGAACCGTTAACTTGATCTCTACGCTTAGAGACTCCTATAGGGGGAGATTCATTGATAAGACCTTAGTGATGATAGTGTGATCTTATTCTTGGGGGATAGAGTTTTGGTTGGGATCTCTTAGTGGCAGCATCGAGGCCTTGCAATGTCATTCTTGGTATGGACTGGTTATCTTCAATTCATGCCCAGATTGACTGTTTTAGGTGAAGAGTGTGGTGTGTTCGTAGTGATGGGACCAGGTTTTCTTTTTTCAGTGAAAATGAAACACATGCAGCATGGGATGGACTCACGCATAGGAGGGTACAGCCAATCACACATCAGTTAGCTATCCTGTCCCTCAGTGTAGTGGATGATAGGAGTCCTCAGTTTCCTGTAATGGTGGGGGGGTATGAGGATGTCTTTTCTGAGGATGTATCTGGATTACCTTCCCATAGGGAGGTAGACTTATACATTGACCTATATCCCAGGATGGCATCAATATCTACACCTTCATATCAAATGTCTCTTGTAGATCTTCATTAGTTGAGGGTACAACTATATGAATTATAGAGAAAGGGATTCATGAGACCCAGTGTTTCACCCTAGGTAGCTCCAGTTTTTTTTCAATAAGGAAGACGGGAGATGTCACACCCCGACCCATGTGTATAAATTTATTTAACTATTTTTCTTCCTTTAAATATTTTTTTGGGGTCTGGGGTGAGTCTCGGACGAAGTTTCTGAGTTTATGTTAAAAAGTGATTTTTTTTTGTATTGACGTCGTCGGGCACACGGGCGGAGCGTAAATTTGGAAGCCGCTTGACTTTTCCTTGGCAACTGCGCAACCGCCCATTCTCAGAAAATGAAAATAAATAAATATTGTAATTAAAACAAACATTAATTGTTGTCTTTTAAAAAATTTATTGTTATTAAGGATTTTATTATTATTGAAATGAAATAAATACTTCTATTATTTTTAATTTTACCATCATGATATTATTATTATTATTATTATTATTATTCCTTTTATTATTATTATTATTATTATTATTATTATATTAAAATTATAGTTAGTTTTCATTTCATATTATTTTAGATTATTTTTATTTTTTTCTTCTTTTTTTAGGGTTCCTAGCCACTAGCCACTACCCCCCCTCCCTTTTATTGCGTCTGAATGAACCAGCACCCCACCATCAGCCAGTCATTTCCCCCATCTTCACCTACCTCCTTTGTAGCACTTCTCCTCCTTTCCCTTTGTGTGTGGTGCACCCAGTATCTCTCTCCCAGCCTCAGCCCTCCCTATCCCACTTCCTAGCCTTCGATGCATCCCCCTTCCCTCCCTCTATGTGGCACAGCACCCTACTTCCTCCCTCATGCTCACAGGTGTGGTACCTAGGCTCCCACATGCTTAAGACAGAGGCACGACCCCCCTACCTACTCTGGCATCCCTTGCTCGTAGCTCTCAGTCGGCCCGCATCCAACCGCACATACCCTCTCTGTTGGTCCAGCGTGACACCCCCCGGGGCGGCCTTTGCTAGTCGGCGCGACGCCCACCTCCCCCCTAAACATGGCCTCCTCCTCCCTTGAACCCAACACCATTTGAACCCCCTAGGCTCCTCCCTCCCTTAAAACATGCCCTAACATCCCCCCTCGGACCCCCTTACTTCCTGGTGCCTTTTTCCCTGATCAGCCATCCACCCCCCAACCTCTTGGATGCCTCCCCGTCGTGCATTGAGCTGCCAACCGTCCTCTCTGTTCAGTGGCGCAACACTTCTCCCCTGACCAGCCTCATGTTTCCCTTGTCGCCGCCCCAACCGGACCTCGTCCCTCCTTATGGAATGCACAACTTCCATTCGATGGGTAAGCCATTGTTTACCCATTTATTTCATACTCTATTTTATATTTCCATTTGATTCATTTTTTTCCATGGTTGATTAGAGGTTTTGGTTAATTTAGTGGTGATTATTGGTAGGTTTGAGTTTTTAGGACCCATGCGAGGTGATTCTGAGTGAGCATTGTCATTGTGCCTTGGTTTTGAGGTAGGAATGCCCTTGCACTTTCCCTTTTTAATTTAAGAAAATTTAATTCTATGTTTTTCACACTTCGTATACATGTTAAATATTTTTGGTGCAATCTTATGGTTAGTTGTTTTATATGCGGTCAACATGTGAAGTCTTGTTTAATATGGTCTTGTTGTGCAATTAATTTCAAAGTAGTATTATTTTTGTAGAATTGGGTGTGTTTTGATGTAGAAACTTATTGTGCCTCTTATTGGTGTTTTATAAATTGCTCAAACATTTATTAAATTATTTTGGTAGTGAAAATTATAAAAGAGAGTGATTCTGGGGTGCGTATTATTTTAAAAATTGATTTTAACATGCAGTATGTTTTGTCAAGTTATAAACACTGGGTGTTTTATGCAGATGGTTTGTAATGTTAAAACATTGTTTAAAATTTTAAATAAAATTAAGGCATGCAATTGGTGTCTATACTTTGTTTTGTGTTAAATATAAATTGTTTTGGTAAATATTTCATGCCTTGTGTCTTTATATATATATATATAAATGCCTATTTGGATTTTAGGAGTAAAGTGTAATGTAAAATAAATTTTTGGGGTTTAAAAATGTTTTAGTAGCGTGCAGAATAATTTTTTCATTTCTTTCTATGGTTTCCCAAGTGGTTTGGGTTTTACAAAAGTTTGTGTTGTGTTTTAGCATGTTTTGGAATTTTATTAAAAATGGTTGGGTATTAAGTGACTAATCTAACTATACTAAAAATATTTTTATCAATGTTTGGATGTGATAAATGATGTGTTTACACCTCCTTTGGAAATGTGGAAATTGTACCTTTGATAAAAGTGGGTTTTGTAAATAGTTTTTAAGGGCCCATTTGGCCACTTTGAAATAAATTATGTAAAGTGTTTGTCATAAAACCCCTGTGGATGTTCCTTGTACCTCGTTGACATGGGATGGTTGCGATGTCCTCGGTATAGAATCCCCAGGTTCCGTTATATAGGTCCCTAGGTTAGGAATCCTTGGTATCCCTTGACTTTAAGGCATGAGAGTCATCCTTGGGGAGACTCAAGGTGAGTCTTGCTATGAATTATTATTATAAATATGTGTTGTGATTTGATGCTCGGTGACATCTATTGGCTCACCTCCTTTTATACTTGCAACATACGAACCTGGCATATTGAGAGAATCGTTAGAGACAAGTACTGCACTGGTAGGTTATGGTACTGACCAGTGGCCCATAGTAGGCAGATATGTTTGGGTTTATTACTATGGGATTTTCCCTCAGCCTGCCTGAGAAAGGATGGTCGAGTATTTTGGAGTGTTAGATTTCATCGTATGTTGTATGATACTGTAGATGTGGTCGCAGGTATTAATCTCATCTGGATTATTCTAGATCTCTCGGGTTCGTCTATGTCTAGTGATTTTTAGATATTGAACTATTGTTGAGATACTTGTATATCTATTTACATTGCCCTTTTCTTATCTACCTTGGTACCCTTGTGTGGTGTTTTTCATGAAAAGTGACATTTTGGTTTCCTAACTCCTATAAAAATGTTTTTTTCAAAATAAAATGTGTTTCAAACTCTTTTATTTTGGTTTTTCAAATGATTAAGGGAAATGGTTTGTACTTTGTTTTCAAAAAAAATTATACAAATACATACATTAATATATTGTAGTTCAAACTTAGAATTGATGTTTCTTATTTTTAAAGGCAGTGCATTGGGAATAGATATTAGTCTAGACTACTGAGTTTTAATACTCATGCCTATAGTTCTTTTTTGTTTTAAGTCCTTGTGTAGGTTACATATTGGGTGCGTAATCTTGGGAAACGTTTGATCGTTGATTCAGAGATTGACCCATGGGGTCACGTAGAGTTAGTTTGTAGATAGAGTTTGGTTAGTTTTATTTTCTTTTGTTCTTGTTTAGTCGTTTTATTTGGTTTATTTATTATGCACTTCTCTTTATTATTTCTTCTTCTTTATTTATTTTCTTTGGTAGAAATCATTCCCATTCATTCTCTATTGATTCCCTAGTGCTTGTCGCTAGCCCAGGAGGATTGGGAACACCTCTCGGACCTTACTGCGGATTGGCTCGGGTGACCGGTTCAGGGTCAACCTGGGTTGGTTCATGAAAAAATGGTATCATAGGGGGTCGACTCTTAGCAGAACTTTCTTTTCAGTGTGTCCTTTGTTATTTGGGATGTTAAGGTAGATGGAGTAGGATTTTTTGGACTCAAGGGTTAGGTGCGGGAAGAGCGTCACGAACTCTTTCTCATTCTGATCCTCATGTTTCCATGGGAAGTTCGGTTAAATTAGTTTCTTGGGGGTTTATGGAATGTTTTTTGATTGGGATATGACAAATGGAGTTTGACCAATAGTCCTCCTGAGCTATATGGCCTGGCAATCCATGTGGATCTAGGTGCATGTTCTTAAAAGGATCTCTATGTCGGTGACATGTCTGGCATATGGCTGCCAACCATATGGTCAAGTCACCCACCGACACTAGTTCCCTGTTCGAGTTTTTTTGGGTCTCCTCTAACTTTTGAAAGTTGGTTGAATCAGAAAAATTGGTTTTGAAAAAAAAATGGTTGTTTGAAATGACATTTTTAATTTGGGGATTGTTTTTAAAGGAAATGGGATAAATGATTTGTTTTTGGAAAATGAAGTCTTGTTTTGGACTTGGTGTTTCTATGGGTTCTCACAAGCATAGTGGTATTTTGGAATATGAATGGATGTCTGGTATGGTGGATGGATGCCCAGGGTGGCACAGAAACATGTCTGTGGGTGAGACTCTAAATAATACCAATGGTTAGGGTTTAACCCACCAAGCTTGTTTTAAATTAAAGATGTTTTCAAAAGGAAATTTTTGATGTTATGATAGATTGTTTTTTTGTGTTTGGAACTTGTCACCTATGAGGTTTTTGATTTTGAGGATTTTTATTTATTGAGTTGGCCTTTATTGGGTTCTTGACTTTTTTTTATCCAGCGGTTGCCCCTTTAAAGCTTTGATGGGTGATTGCAGTGCGATTGATAAAACTAAGGATTTTATGCTTGAGTTTCAGAAGCTAGATCCACCTCTCTTTTATGGTTAAGAAAACCCTTTTGTAGCAGATGAGTGGATGCAAAAGATTAAAAGTTACTTTAACCTCATTAAGTTTCCCAAGTCGTTGAAGGTCAATTTTGCAACCTTCATGCTTGAAGGTTCACCATGGATGTGGTATAAGTTAGTGTCTCTAAACAAGCCTCGTCAAGAGCTTACTTGGGATTTTTTCAAGGAATTTTTCATTCTTTAGTATTTCTCTGAGGAATAAAAGGTGAGAAAGGGGATAAAGATGTGTTATTTTTAGCAGGGAGACAAATCCATGTTGGAATATTTCCCATGCTTTCTGGAGCTAGTCCCTTATGATACAGGGTATATCACAGATGACTCCATGAAGGCTCGACGCTTCAAGGTGGGCCTTCACCCTGATATAAAGTTTAAGGTGTCAGAGTCTAACTTAACTTCATTTGATGATGTGGTGAGACAAGCTTTTCATATTGAAGTTGTGATGGCAGGACTGCTCAAAGTAGTCCTCCCTCCTTTGATCCCTATGAGTAGTGGTAAAGATTCTGTAAAGGAGATGAGGAAGCGATTGAAAGTGGATGGATAAAGTCATGGAATCAAAAGGCCTTAGGATCTTTCATCAACCTCCTCAGAGTTAGATATCCTCATGTGATATCAGTGTGGCAATATGGGTCACAAGAATTCGTCGTGCCCAAGTACTCCTAAGCCCTATCATGCTTGCAGACATTTGGGTCACTTACAACGATTCTTCCAGGGCATTGCTAGAAAACTTTGTGGAGGAAGTTCTCAGAAGTGATGTGTTGTTGGGTTTTTGTTTAAAGTTTCATGTGTATATTTCCTTCTAGTTTAAGGGATATCTTATCTTTGTAGTGTACTGATGGTTTTTTGAGTTTTAAAATGTATGGTAATGTCGTGGGTCTTTTTATGAACTCTGGTTTTCAATGCCATTGTGGATTTCATTTAAAAATATTGTCCTTTATTTTTTCAAATCAAAAGATATATGTTTCTTATTAGGATTATCATAACCTGGCTGTGATGAAAAATATGCTTCATCCATCAGAGCTCCATCCAAAAGGCCTCAGAGTGAAGCTGGCGCATAGTCAGGAACCCTGGGGAATTTTAAGGGGTTTAGTTAAGGTTGTGCCTCTATCATTAAAGTGAGATAGTTTTAGAGTTTTTGTTATGTTTTCTCTATCGTTTTAATTCTCCTCTTATCTCAAAGAGTGCGATAGACTTATCCCTCGCTCAAAGTCAGTAATTGTGCCTTTTTTGACAAGAGTTGTCAATTAGTGGCCTTGTGTGGACCATCCATGTGAAACAGTTGTGGCTTTGGATTGTGTTCATCCCGAAGTGGTAAGTCAAGAGAAATTTTTCATTATAGTTTCATTGATTTAATCCTTTATACCTCCCTTCCCGCCCATGGGGTGAGGGTTTTTAGTTCGTGCGGAGTTTTTGGTTCATCTTTTATCCCTTTCAGATGGGACTGAATGGTTTAAATATTCTTATTATGTTCTTTCTAGATTGAGTAAGGCCTGGTTCAGGACTAAATCGGTTTTTTTCGTTTGGACATGTATGGGTTGGTTCTTTATGGTGGGGAGACACACCGTGAGTCTCTTTGGGTTTTCTCATGAGCCATTATCAGATTCTATTTGAGTTCTTATGGTGGGGAGTCCGTTCAGGCCTCTCCTCTGCTGGTGATTTATTTCAGGCAATTGGGTTGAGTCCCATTGATGGTTGATAGGATATCCTTAGGTTAAGAGGTTGGATCATGTTTATGTGAAATCCTTAGGCATTGATCGATCAGCTGGATGGTGTTGTGGATTTCCGGGGGTGGAAAGCATTATGGTGGGGAGAATTGTCACACCCCGACCCATGTGTATAAATTTATTTAACTATTTTTTTTCCTTTAAATATTTTTTTGGGGTATGGGGTGAGTCACGGATGAATTTTCTGAGTTTATGTTAAAAAGTGTGTTTTTTTTTGTTGACGTCATTGGGTGCACGGGAAGAGCTTGAATTTGGAATCGACTCGACTTCTCCCTAGAAACTGCATGACTGCTCATTCTCAGAAAATTAAAATAAATAAATATTTTAATTAAAACAAACATTAATTATTGTCTTTTAAAAAATTTATTGTTATTAAGGATTTTATTATTATTGAAATGAAATAAATACTTCTATTATTTTTAATTTTACCATCATGATATTATTATTATTCTTATTATTATTATTATTATCATTATTATTATTATTATTATATTAAAATTATAGTTAGTTTTCATTTCATATTATTTTATATTATTTTTATTTTTATTTTCTTCTTATTTTTAGCATTCCTAGCTGCTACCCACTACCCCCCCCCCCCCCTTGTTGCGTCTGAACGAACCAGTGCCTCGTCGTCGTCTATTCATATCCCCCATTGCCTCCTCCCTCACTTCTATCACTTCTCCTCTTTTCCCTTTGTGTGCAGTGTGCCTAGCAGCTCTCTCCCAGCCTCTGCCCTCCCTGTCCCACATCTCAGCCTTCGGTGCATCCCCCTTCCCTCCCTTTGTGCGGCGCGACACCCTGCCGCCTCCCTCCTGCTCACCGGTGCGACACCCCGACTCCCCTTTTCTTAAGTCGCAGGCACGACCCCCCCCCCTCCCTTCTCTGGCGGCCCTTGTTGCAAGCCCCCGGTCGGCCCGTATCTAGCTGCACAGAACCTCTCTGCTGGTTTGGCGTGACACCCCCCAAGGTAGCCTTTGTTGGTCGGTGTGACGCCCCCCCCCCCCCCCACCGTGGATGTGGCCTCCTCCTCCCTTGCACCCAACACCGGCCGAACCCCCTAGGATCATACCTCTCTTAAAACATTCCCCAACATCCCCCCTCAAACCCTCTTGCTTCCCAACACCTTTTTTCCTGACACCTTTTTTCCCGACTGGCCAGCTGCCTCCCCAACCTCTCGGACACCTCCCCATCATACGTTGAGCTGCCGACCATCCTCCCTATTTAGCGGCACAACATATCTTCCCCTACCAGCCTCTTGTTTCCCTTTCTGCATCCCTGATTGGCCCTCTCCCTTCCTTCCGACATGCGCAACTTCCATTCGATGGGTAATCCATGTTTTACCCATTTCTTTAAAACTCCATTTGATTCATTTTTTCCCATGGTTGATTGGAGGTTTTGGTTAATTTAATGGTGGTTCTTGGTAAGTGTGAGTTTGTAGGACCCGTGCAAGGTGATTCCAAGTGAGCATCGTCGTTGCACCTTGGTTTCGAGGTAGGAATCCACTTGCACTTGCAATTTTTAATTTAAGAAACTCTAATTCTATGTTTTTCACACTTCGTATACATGTTAAATATTTTTTGTGCAATCTTCTGGTTAGTTGTTTGGTATGAAGTCGACATGTGAAGTCTTGTTTAATATGGTCTTGTTGTGCAATTAATTTCAAAGTAGTGTTCTTTTTTTAGAATTGGGTGTGTTTTGATGAAGAACCTTGTTATGTCTCTTGTCGGTGTTTTATAAATTTATCAAACATTTATTAAATTATTTTGGTAGTGCGAATTATAAAAGAGAGTGTTTCTAGGGTGCGTATTATTTTAAAAATTGATTTTAATGTGCGGTGTGTTTTGTCGAGTTGTGAACACTGGGTGTTTTACATAGATGGTCTGTAATTTTAAAACATTATTTAACAATTTAAATAAAATTAAGGCATGAAATTGGTGTCTATACTTTGTTTTTTATTAAATAGAAATTGTTTTGGTAAATATTTCATGCCTCATGTCTTTATATATATATAATGCCCATTTGTCTTTTAGGAGTAAAGTGTAATGTAAAATAAATTTTTGGGGTTTATAAATGTGTCGTCAGCATGCGGAATAATGTTTTCAGTTCTTTCTATGGTTTCCCTAGTGGTTTGGGTTTTATAAAAGTGTGTGTTGTGTTTTAGCATGTTTTGGCATTTTATTAAAAATGGTTGAGTCTTGAGTGTGTAATCTAATAATATTAAAAATAGTTTTATCAATGTTTGGATGTGATAAATGATGTGTTTACACCTCCTTTGGAAATGTGGAAATTGTACCTTTGATAAAGGTGGGTTTTGTAAATAGTGTTTAAGGTCCCGTTTGGCCAATTTGAAATAAATGATGTAAAGTGTTTGTCCTAAAACCCCTATGGATGTTCCTTGTGCCTCATTGATATGGGATGGTTGGGATGTACTCAGTATGGAATCCCTAGGTTCCATTATATGGGTCCCTTTGTCACGACCCATCCCCCGAGGCCCGCTTCATGACTACCCCAAGCCCGCCTTCCATAGGCCAGGGGCTGGCAACTAGAACCAAAGGCGCAATTCCCTAGATCTGGGAAGGCATTGCCTTTATAAAATGTAAACACACACAACCAGAGAACTAGCGGAAGCAAACACTAAGTAAAGTAGTATAACAAGTGTGTTGAAAGTACAAAGGGGCTGGAAATACAAGCCCAACAGAAAGGTACAGCTACAACTGAAAGAAAGTACAACTGAAAAGACAAATAGCTGGAAGATGGAAGCAGCTCCTAAATCGTCCTCTGGGTTACTACCTGAAGGGTATGTACATATGTCCTCCTCATCACTCCACGTTCATTCGTCTCCTTCGAGTACCGACTCGTCGTGAGGTCCACCTCCGGGCACCGTCCAGTCCTCGTACACTCTGCCTTGGTCAGCGATGTTCGTCGTCTGCATCCAACACAATGAGGTGCGGGCATAGCCCGTGCAGGGGGTGAGTATAATGATACTCAGTAGGGACCCCAAGACCCTCAAAGTCTCACAAAATCCAACAAGGATAAACTACAAAGAAAGATCTCAACAGATAACCTTTACTTAGGTATATGCCTATACATATACCTAAGTTATCAAGTAACCCATCTCAATCATGAGGAAAACACAAAGGTTATTGACTCAGCTCAAACCAGGATTTTATGCATGAAGTCGAAATCACGGCTGCTGGAGAACTCCTCCTCTTTTGAGCGCAGTAGTCCTGTCATGACTCCGAGGTGCTACTCACTAACCTTAGACTGCTGAGGTACTCCTCCTGTCGAGTACCGTGGGTCTGCCGCCCCAACACAGTAGTGCTCTCTGCCATGGGTATGCCGCCCCAACACAGTAGCGCTCCCCCTAATAGCCTACAGAGGTACTCCTCCTGTCGAGTACTGCGGGTCTGTCGCCCCAACACAGTAGCGCTCCTCCGCCATGGGTCTACCGCCCCAACACAGTAGCACTCCCCACTGGGCTAGTCAAGTAACTCCAAAATGAATCGGACAAGCAGTCGTCAGGTCTACAGCTACTAGTTCTTCGCACTCCATACACTCGTATCCAAGAAGGTCCACTCCAAGAGCTACTGGTCGATACTCCAAGTATCAAAAAATCCCAAAAATAAGTATCTCAAAGGTCTTCCATGTCATAGGAGTCTCAACGCAACAGAAGGCGCGTCAATCGGACGTCCGGTCTGTGAGTTATTAGCCTTTTTGTCCCGGGAGCCCGGTTGGTTTCATGCACGAACCAACCCGACTGTATCTCAAATATACCCTGAACTCCCATGGGATATACTCAAAGGAACCATTTCTCAAAGATATTACCAACACCGCTGACGGTTCGTCAAACGGACATCCGGTCTGAGAGTTATTGGCTTTTCCGTTCTAGGAGCCCAGTTGGAAATATGCTCATTCTAAACCCGACCATACTCTAACTGCATCCAATCCTCAAGTGGAGTATTTCAAAATAACCATCTCATCATAAGGAATATAATGTAATTGACGGCATGTCAATCAGACGTCTGGTCCTTAAGTTATAAGTGTTTCCGCTCTGAGGGCCCTGTTGATTTAGGGTTCGAACCAACCCGGTCGTACCCAAAATTCACTAAAACCTTAAGTGTAATATACCAAAACGACCGTCTCAATCCAAGTATTCCTACGCAACTAACGGTGTATCGATCGGAGGTCTGTAGCTCAAGTTATGAGCAATTAACCGAAAATGGTCTAAAAAGGGGGGGTCTGGGCCCGGTCCGACCCGACCCAACCCACCCTGGGTCGGGCTGAACCGGGTCTCACCCGGTAGGGTGCGGCCCGGGCCGACTGGCGTGGCCCGGCCCGGCCCGCGTGCGCCTCGGCCAGGCTGGCCGAGCGGGGGGGGGGGGGCGCGACCCCCTGGTTTCGTGAAACGGCGCCGCCTTGTCACCTCGGATCCCACGCAGGAGGGATCTGCTCCACGCCACCGCAGCCGGTGTCGTGGTGGATTCCTGCCGGTGGCATACCACCTCCAGGCGGCCGGCCGGCGACCCGCACCACCATGAGATTCCATGGGCCACTGAAGTCGCTCCGGTGGTCCATTTTAGCTTCCGCCTGCGCCTACGGCCTTCTCAGGTCGCGCACTTCACTACAATGGCTTCAGAACAACGTTTCCCTTCCATTCATCCATCGCCAAACATTCCGTGCAACACGAACAAGTTGGCGGTGGGTCCAGACTTTTTCGTTAGCCCGTACCCACCACGTTAGTGGTTCAAACAATCACGCAACAATTAATCTCCCAACTTTGAGGGTATAATTCACAAAAATAGAATTATACAAAAACAACCCCTTACCTCGATTATGACGTTGCACGTCGTCGAGCTGTGGAAAGAGGACAAGCGTCGAGGTAGAACGACATCTTGGGGAGACGGTGTCAGCTCGTTGACGTCAAGGAAGAAGAAACCGAGGTTGGCGCGTCGACGGCATTCCTTGCGGGTGGCTCCTTATCATTTGGCTTGGCCGAAGATTGAAGAAGACGATCACCGTTCTTCAGTGGTTCTTCATTGAGGGAAGAACCCTTCTCTTCTATTTCTTAAGAGCCTTCGCAATAGGATAATTTCCAAGCCAAAATTATGTGAAGGCTTCCCCAATATATTATACTGCCATGCCTTTTCAACATTCAAACTCTTGAATTAATTAATTAATTGTTGATCAATTAATTAACTAAGAGGTGTTGGCATATTAATTAGGGAGAGAGGGAGGTGGAATGTGGAGAGGCTCCACCCAATTAAATGGGGGAGTTGACAAGAATTAAACAAGGGGAATTAAATTGGGGAGTTTAAGGGAGGTTTAAGGGAGATGAAAGGTTGGGGATCGTGTGGGCCCCACCTTTCAAATATCCACACATGGGTAGTTATGTGAGGGTGGGCCCCACCATTAACTTCCTCATGTAGGATTTAACCACCAAGGTGGATAAAATTGTTCTAAACAATTTTACTTAACTTTTTAATTAAACCCCAGTTTTTAAATTTCAACCTGTATAAAATGCAACTGCGGTAAAAGTCCCCTTAAGAGAATATCAGCATTGCGAGCACATCGGTGTCCTCGGATTTCAATTCTGAGCACCAGTTAAAAAGATAGAAAAACCCGCTCGTACTTTTACTAAACGTACCCAAAAAAAACTTTAGAAATTGATTCTGGGCACACCAGGACTCGGAATCAAGTTCCGTCAGAAACCGCAGACTCATAAAATGCCAAGGTTTTTAAGAAAAAAAATTCCTTGAAATTTCCAGGTCTTTACACCCTTGGTTAGGAACCCTTGGTATCCCTTGACTTTAAGGAATGAGATTCGTCCTTGGGGAGACTCGGGGTGAGTCTTGCTATGAATTATTATTATAAGTATGGGTTGTGATTTGATGCTCAGCAACATCTTTTTGCTCACCTCCTTTTATACTTGAGACATACAAACCTGGCATATTGAGAGAATTGTTTGAGATGAGTACTACACTAGTAGGTTATGGTACTAACCAGTGGCCCATAGTAGGCAGATATGTTTGGGTTTATTTATATGGGATTTTCCCTCATCCTGCCTGAGAAAGGATGGTCGAGCATTTTGGATTGTTAGATTTCATCATATGTGTCATGCTACTATGGATGGGGTCATAGGTATTAGTGTCATATGGATTATTCTCGATCTCTCGGGTTCACCTATGTCTAGTGATTTTTAGCTTTTGAACTATTGATGAGATACTTGCATACCTATTTACATTGCTTTTTCCATAGCTGCCTTGGTACCCTTGTGTGGTGTTTTTCATGAAAAGTGACATTTTGGTTTCATAACTCCTATAAAAATGTTTTTTTCAAAAGAAATTGTGTTTCAAACTCATTTGTTCTAGTTTTTCAAATGATTAAGGGAAACGGTTTGTACTTTGTTTTCAAAAATAAAAATTATACAAATGTATACTTTAATATATTTTAGTTCAAACTTAGAATTGATGTTTCTTATTTTTAAAGGTAGTGCATTGGGAATAGATATCAGGCTAGCCTACTAAGTTTTAATACTCACGCCTATAGTTATTTTTTGTTTTTAGTCTTTTTTCAGGTTACAGCTTGGGTGCATTACCGTGGGAGACGTTTGATCGTTGAGTCAGAGAGTGATCCATGAGGTCACACGGAGTTAGTTCAGACATTGAGTTCGGTTAGTTTTATTTTCTTTTGTTCTTGTTTAGTCAGTTTATTTGTTTTATTTATTCTGTGCTGCTATTTATTATTTATGATGATTTATTTATTTGATTTGCTTGAAATCATTCTCATTCATTCTCTATTGATGCCCTGGTGCTTTTCACCAGCCCAGGAGGATCGGGAACACCTATCGGGCCTTACCGCTGATCGGATCGGGTGACCGGTTTAGGGTCGACCCGGGTTGGTTCGTGATAGGAACTTGAGATTATGTGTTGACCTCCAACACCTGAACCAAGTGATCATGAGGAATAAGTATCCACTATCAAGGATTGATAACCTATTCAATCATCTGAAGGGAGAGAGGTGATTCTCAAAGTCATACCTCAAATCTAGATATCACCAACATTATATACAGGATGAGGATGTACTGAAGAAATTCTTCATATATCAGTACGAAAATTATAAGTACTTTGTGATGTTTTTAGGCATAACAAATTCCCCAATAGTGTTCATTGTAATCTTGAATAAAATCTTCCAACCTTACTTAGACTAGTTCATTGGGTTCTTCATTGATGACATCCTATTGTACTCGGTGTCTGAGTAGGAGCACGTGATACACTTGAGGATGGTCTTGGACACAATTTGAGAGCACCATATTTATGGGAATCTCTCAAAGTATCAGTTCTAGATTCAATAGGCCCACTTTATGGGACACTTCATTTCATAGGCTAAAGTTGTAGTGGATCCGATGAAGATTGAAGTGGTTCTTTCTTGGGATCCACCCAAGAGTGTTACCAAGGTGCGGAGTTTCTTGGGTTTGGCTGGGTACTATCGGAGGTGTGTACCTGACTTTTCCAAAGTAGCAGCACCCTTTATGTCCTTGACATGGAAGGGTAAGCCTTTTGTATGGATAGAGAAGTTCCAGTAGTGCTTTCAAGGGCTGAGGTAGAGGTTGAAGAGTGCTCCCATCTTGAGACTACCAGAGGATGGCATCGAGTATGTAGTATTCTATGATGCATCAGGGATCGGTCTTAGTTGTTTCTTGATGCAAGGGAAAGTAGTGATTGCCTATAGTTCATGCCAGTTGAAACAAAATGATCATAATTATGTTACCCATGATCTTGAGATTATATTGGTAGTCTTTTCATCAAATATGTGGTGACACTACCTGATGGGTGAGCGGTTTACTGTATACTCTGACCATAAGAGTCTTAAGTATATCTTCTCTAGAAGGATCTTAACTTGAGACATAGATGATGGATAGATTTCCTCTAGTACAATGACTTTGAGATTGTCTATGCTCCTAGGAAAGGAAACTTAGTGGTAGACTCTCTCATTAGGAGATACAACTTGCAGTTACTGAGTGAGGATTCAAAGCAGTTGGTCACATTGAAGATATCCTTTTTGGATGGAGATAGAGCAGCTTACCTCTAGTCGATGGTTATCATCCCTCCACTATTATAGCAAGTTACAGAAGCACAACTCAGATACACAAACTGTGATACTTTACATGCTCAGATGTCCACAGGGCATGCCCCTAATGGATATTCGAAAGGCGGGGAGCATGTCATTCTATTCAGAGAATGAACAGTAGTACCAGTGATTTTGCAGGAGGAGGTCTTGAGGGAGTTCCATACTTCCCATTTGGAGGTACATCCATGAGTGGAAAAGATATATTAGGACCTCCGATGTCAGTTTTGGTGTTCGGGGATGAAGAAGGCAGTGACAGAGTTTGTTTCTAGTTTCCTCACTTGTTGGTAAGTAAAGGTTGAGCACTAGGTTCCATCAGGCATGACCCAACCACTTAAGGTGTCAGAGTAGAAGTGGGATGGGATATCGACGGACTTCATGATGGGTTTACCACGCACATCTAGGGTACACGATACCATATGGGTGATTATTGACTGACTCACCAAGTCGTCCCACTTCCTACTTATTTGTGAGCAGAGTTTAGTAGAGATCTTGGGACGCCTCTATGTGTAGTAGATAGTTCAGCTTCACAGAGTGACATTGATGATCATTTCAGACTGTGATGATCGTTTCACATCTTGTTTTTGGAAGGGATTACATGAGGCATTTTGGACTTAGTTTCAATTGATCACGGTGTTTCATCCCTAGAAGGATGGCTATATGGAGAGTACCATCCAAGTTCATGAGTACATGTTATGTGCTTGCATCCTAAACTCTGTCCACAGTTGGGAGGATCACCTACCACTAGTGGAGTTTATATATAATAATAGTTATCTCTCCTCCATTGGTATGGTACCATTTGAGGCCTTGTACAGGTGACCCTATAGGTCTCCACTATGCTGGATGGACCCAGGTGAGTCAGCACTCATGGGTCTAGATTTGGTTAAGGCTGTTGTCGAGAAGGTGTAGATCATCTAGAAGTGGATGAGGATTGCATAGATCCGGCAAAAGTCATATGATGACAAGATACAGAAGCCTCTAAAGTTTGAGGATGGAGATCATGTGTTCCTTTGGGTCTCACCTTGATGGGGATTTCGGAGATTTGGTCAGGGTGGAAAGTTATCTCTGAGTTATATCAGCCCTTTTTAGATTCTGAGTAGAGTTGGTGAGGTGGTGTACCACCTAGCTCTTCCCCCTGTAGTTGCACCGGATGCATAATATCTTCCATGTGTCGCGGCTGATGAGGTATGTGCATGATTCATTTCACATCATCGACTGGGGTGAGCTAGACATTGACGATGGGGTGACTTTTTCAGAGTACCTCGTGGATATTGATAATCAACAGGAGCATATCCTTCATGGGCATTTGATTCCTATGGTGCGTGTTCGGTGGCAGCATGGGAGTCTCCAAGAGAACACTTGGGAGAAAGAGGCTCAAATTCATACTCAGTACCCTCATCTTTTTGTTTAGTATCCCTTGTTTAAGTTTTTTAGGACATAAATACCTAAGGTGGGGAGAATGTAATGACTCGTATTTTCTCTAGTTTTATTTTTATAAATTAATTGGAAAAATTCCAAGGCTAGGTGTTGAGACGGAATCAGATTCCAAGGCCCAGTGTGTCTGGAATGATATAATGAAAAATGTTAAGTTTTTAATAAAATTTGCAGGTGTTTTTTCTTTAAAATAAGAATAACTTCTAAACGATTTCCCAAATCAAAAATATGAGGGCACCTTTGCATTCAGAATAATGACTTTACCTTAGGCGGGGCCTAACATCGACCAGCGCGGGTCGAATGTGAAAGTTATAAATTGGAGGTAATTGTTATTAAAATATTTTAATAAAAATATTTTATTGGACGCAACATAGTTTTTATTTTTAATGAAACCTTTGTCAAGAATTTAGGGTTATCACTATAGTCCTGTAATTCCTCTAAGGCATGGAAGGAAAGTCTCTCGACGACGAGCGTCGGCAGATCGAGGATCGACGATGACACGAACCTCATTCTTCATCAATGACTAATCCAACCATGAGTTAGTATGTTGTTTCTCTTTGTGTTTTCCCTTTACCATTCTTAGATCCAATGACGAATGTAGACCAACCCACAAATAGGTTGATTTGTGGTTCATCCGTTCTTGCGGGAAGGATAACTACTTGCGGGATTTTAAATGGGGATTTAGATCTCTGTGTCGATTTTTTCTTCATTAAAACTTCTAACATGAATATATCAAGGCCGAAATGAACAAGTACAAAATCCATTCATTGGGTGTTCATGTTATTTATCTCTCCCCACTCAATCTATTATGTTCTTCATACATTCTTCTCCCTTGAAACCCTTACACGAATGATCGACCGTTGTGCCCCTGATCCATGGTGCAATGGTCTGAGATTGAAGGTTTGACCTCAGGATGGAATAGAAAATGTGAAATGGGAGAATGGTACAGTTCAGGTGAGGTAGTGTCTTACAACGGTGAAAGGAATACCGCAGACAAGGTGGCCGACAATGATGGCAGGACATGGCCGATGGGGCTGGTCTAGGGGGAGTGCGATGCGGCGACAGGCCACTGGTAGGGTATTATGCGGAAAAGGCAGAAGCAACCCAGTAGGGGTCGGGCCAGGCAGAGCACAGTAGGATGGGCTATCAGCAGGGTGGCCGGTGGCAGCAGCAGGATGCGGTCCAGGCGAGATCGCATCAGAGGGAGCCCACAGTGGTGGGGGCCACGAGTGGCGACTAGGGGATCGCAGTAGGAGGTTGTGGCAGGATGTTGTGGTAATGACGGTAGGATAAGACACAAAGACATGTCGGAGGGAACCCACGATGGAGGGGGCTATAGGAGGAGACTGGGGGTCATGGAAGGAGGTCTTGGTGGTGACGGTGTGGCCACAAGACTAGGTAGAGGAGGCGGGCTAGCCGCGTGAAATGCGGCACAACTCCATGTTAACTGGAGGGACGCATACAGGGCAGGCTGCGCTCGGTGCACATAAACTGGCCCACATGTGATAGGCCAGACTAGATGATTCGGGCCACTTCAGCGGCCCAGTGGTCCACACCCAACAAGCTGAGCCCAATGAGCCGAACTGGTTTGGGCCAGGTTGAACCGGGTCAGGTCAGGTCTGGCGGGTCAGACCTTTTCAGAAATATTGTCGTAACTTTCAAACCGTATGTCTATTTGACAAGTCGTTTGCAGCATTGGGACCCTTGAGACAATATGGTCCTTTTGAGATACTATAAGTGAGTATTTGTAAAATTTGGAATATGGCCTATTGGATTAAGGAGTAGGCTCTCCCGGTATAAGTATGCTATGACTGAGATTATATGGCTGGTTGTGACTTGGTGAATACGTGACTTGGGAGTTTCATGACCCATCGACACTTTGTAAGCCATGGATGCTTCATAATCCATCAAAGCTATGTGTGCCATTGACACTTTGAGCACCATCGATGCTCCATGCACCATTAACGATCTTTGTTCCATCGATGCTCTAGGAACCATCAACACCATCAACGCTATGGGAGCCATCGAAACTTTGGGCACTATCAATGCTCCAGATGTGATCGATACTTTGGAAACCATCGATGCTCTGGGCACTATCGATGCTCCGGGTTCCATCAATGCTCTGGGTTCCATAGACGCTTCATACACCATTGATGATCTGTGTGCCATTGACGCTCCATGTGTCATGGAAACTGGGAGATCTATGGACTACAACTGAAAATCCTTCTCTTTGTGCTTTAGACTTATACCCATGTGAGCTGATTGTACTTCGTTTATTTTCTTTTTGGTGTACTTAATGTGTTTCTTTTTCAGTGTATTTCGTGTGTTTTATTTGTGGTATACTTCATGTATTTCTTAGTGGTATTTTCCTTTGGGGTATCGAGATGTCCTAGTGAGTATTGTTTTACTCACCCCTGCATGGGATTTTCCCACATGTTTCATGTATTGTGCAGACAATAGACGCTTTGATGATGTCCTTGGTGGACTAGGACCAGGTGGTTCTTAGAGTGATCAGATGGACGTGTGGTGCTTCTATGGCTTCAGATAGTTGTCTTACACCTACCCTTCAAGTAGGGTTTTCTACAGACGGGTTTCAGAAACTTGTGTACTCACTTGATAGGATCTTTTCTTTACTGGGCTTGTATTCTGGCCCTATTTACTTTGCAGTTTTTCTATTATCATACTATGTAGTTGGTATCTTATTGTATGCATACATTTTTTACTTATTGTTTTTATATTTCAACATTTAGGGCTTAGAGGTGTGTGTGGGTTTACATGTACTTAGGATAATTCCTCCCATTTAAGGTATATGCCTACTCAGTACTAGTCACCATACCCTGGCCTATCGGAGGTGGGCTTGGGGTAGACATGGAATGGGCCCCTCTGGGACAAGTCATGACATTTTGTTTCTTTATTATTATTTTTTAAATATATTTTTTAAACTCATTAATAAAAATGAATAGCTCTATTATACATATTTGAAACATGTATATCCAATAACCATTCCTAAAATATTCATATTTTCAATGAACACATGTTCAATAATAATATTTTCAATGACCATATTTTTAATGACTATATATACCATGGGAATATTTCTTTTCTATATATAGGATTACTTAAATTATTCATTCTATTATCACATCTCATTTCACAGTTCTCATTTCCATAGTTTGATATACTCAATTGTATGAGATACATGGATTCTTGTACCATTGTTTTAATGTTCAATTATAATTTCATGAAGTGTCCTTGGCATAGGTCATATCTTATATGGATTAATATGTAATCAAGTATTGATTCCTTGGAATGATTAGAGAGAAGTTCTTTATAATTATAGGGAAGAAAAATTAATGTGTCCTAAAACCTATGGCATTACAGTTTGATAGAAATTGGTATTTATGGTTTATAAAATTATGATAAGTATGAAATTATCTTCAATATGACCAATCCTATATTATATGAATAAAATATTTATTCTATAATGAAAATACATCATCAGTTTTAGTACTTCATCTTCATTGAATCAAAATTCAGTGGGGTTGTAAGTATAGATCATCCATAAATGATCGTACATGCAGATAAGAATCCTTGTAGATTAGTTTTCATAAATAAAATATAAAATTTATATCCATGTAGGATAATATTTTAAAAGTAAATGTAATGAATTTATTTTATTCTGATCATCCATGCACTCAATCAAAGAGACCACCTGAAGTCTTTCTTGACCCTGTTTGGAAGACTCAAATTTTGGAAAAGTATAAATTGACTATAAGTTAAAGTAAAGAAATAATTTGTATTGAATAATCTGATAGTATAAGCATTTATTCTTCTTTATTAATAAGTATCAATTTTTTAGGCCTATGAATATGTTCCTATGTATCTTTTTTAAGACTCAAATTCAGCTATCTACTATTTGATTTTTCAAAGGATAGGTCATTTGTTTTAAGGGACTAGACCTTCCATGACAAGGAATGATTAACCAAAATAAATAATTGAATATTTTGTGAAAAGTATAGATTTTTCTATTTTAATTATCATTATTTAGTGTATTTTCTGATCATTCATCTATTCCATTCCTTCCACATATCAATAGGACTATGTCATCGAGCTTCCATTATATCGTGTAGGTAATTCCAATGTATGGTCCTCCTTTGACTATGTATATCTAAGAATAAAGTATCATCTATTCTAATAGATATTAAATGGAGAATAAATTTATTATAGATCATTTATTACTTTTATAAATGACTAAAATTAAGAGAAACAAATTATGATTATTCCTCGTAGGTTAATTAGAGAGTAGTTGAGTATAAATCTAAAAAATCATCATGTTCAATAATGTGGTAAGCATACAAGGATACTCTTTTACATTATACTTCTCTATATACTCTGTTTTACATCCTTGAATTCAATATCTAACTAGAATCTTCAAAGTTTTAGTTCTTCCAATATCATAGATAGATTTAAAAAAAATGGCCAACCAAAGCTGATCAGATGTCAATCTACATTAAAACTCTCTTTTCCCTCTTTACACTCTCTTTTTATTTATTTAAATTAATGTATTGATTGTGATTAATGTTTATTTATTGACCAATTATATTATACTATATGATTTATAATCTAATAATACTTCTTTATTATTTTATACATTTTATCCCATAAATAACTGTGGAAGTGGTCAGTTGTAGCCTAGACTTCCTTGTGTGCAATTGTTGCATGTAAAACCCAATCCAAGTTGTAGATCTATTTATTTGTTATAATAAATATTGTTGGTATTGGGTTACTGTCAAGTGAAGAGGACTATATTAAATCTTAGAACTAAAACTGTTATTTTTAAATCCAATATTATTTATTTGGTTTTTACATACACTATCTAAAACTATTTTCATTTGATACAATATTTCAAAATTATACTTATTATCAACTATATAAAAAAAATTCCTTACAAAATAATAATATAATGGTTATATTTTATTATTGATATATATATATATATATATATTTCTTTTGTGTGAGTAAAATTTATTTAAATGTTAGAGTGATTACAATTTTTTTTTATTTTATTTGATTGTTCCCTTGAGAAATTATTTAACATAAAAAATTATATATACCAACTATATTTTATAACTGGGATATTTTAAAATGGAGGATATTCAATTATATTTTATTTTAAACTAAATTTTTTTGGATGCTAAATTCACCCGCATCTCAAGAAATCCACTCAAAAAAATAAAATCATATCATGAAAGGATGTTATATTGGTTATTTGTATATGCTATTATGTGTGGCTGAAGAAATTTTCTTCTCAAGAACCAAACATTATAAAAAAATTCAACATATGTTATCAATATCAATAAAAAATTTCTATTGGAATTCAAGTTTAATTTATGATCTTTTCATGCTAAAATTATTTCTCACTCAAATATTAAATCATTTGGGCATAGAGTACGTGTTGAATAAGTATTTGATCATTGTTTTTTGTTACAGAGAGTGAGTGATTATTGGGTTCAATGGTGTATATGTTTCTATGAATAGAGTATTTAAGAGGTTTTGAAGTGTTTTCAATAATACCAAATGAGTATATTGTTAGGAAAAAATTCATATTTATGATGTTTTGGAATTTTTAGGTTTTTTTTATTAAAAATCATGTTAATAAAGTGGTTTCAAAATCATGTTGAAGGGGACATCATTTCCCAGTGTGAGGAGAGTTCAATGCTAGTTTTTAGAAATTGAATATTTTATATTAAGTAGAATACATGGACTATGAGGTAGATTATATGAACTAGATAGTAACATTTATGGAATCAAGAATTAATTTTATTTATATCATACCTAGAGGAGATGTATTAGAACCTAAAATAATGACCATGAAATGGAAGTTGGGTAAGTGGCATTATAGTGGAAGGTGAGTAAATAGAATTGAGTGGAAGGATATTATGTAGAGTTATAGAAGAGTATGTTTTCACAAGAATTTGAGGATTAGTTCATCAATTGGTAGTGAAACATGTCCATAAATTTGAGAACATGGTGAACCCTATTTAAAATTTTAGGTACATGGTAAATTGTGTGTGTGGAGTTGTAGTTCATGGAAGTGATATTGATTTTTGTAGAGGATCACTCCATGAGATTTTAGTTTAGGGTGAACATGTTTCACATAGTCAAAAGGGTGGTATATCAATGAAATTCATAGTGAATAATTTTTTTTGAAATCATGAATGTTGAAGAGTGGATTTATCTCTTGGGTGAAAATAGAGTTTCATGAAACACTCGGATATTTTTGGACCAAATTTTATCTGATTCAAAATAATGGAAGAATCATATTGAGTAATTGTGTGATCGATTACATTGATAAAGAAGTGACATTTAAATGTGTACATGTTCATAACTATGGGGGTAGTGATCCCACTCCAAAAATTGAAAACAGCATTGTGTATAGTGAATTACAATACATCGACACATTGTGTTTGTGTGATTAATGGAAAAGTCCTATTAGGGTGAACCAAGTAAAATTATTATATCTCATATATGATTATATATATATATATATATATATATATATATATTGAGAATAATAGGTAATAGATTTTTTTTAATTGAAAAATAAGATCAAAGAGGGTGGTTTTTAAATCTTTCATACTCTGATTCACCCCTCACTCTCGAGATATTTAACCAATTGTGTATAGTAGATCAATCCATATCAGCATTTATTATTAAGAACATAATATGACTATGATAAATAATAATTATCTTATACTCAACATTGATGAATCGTTTTTTCAACTTTGAGTAGATCAATACATCACAATGAATGTCCTTCGATCTAGATTTCATAAATTAATTTTGAAAAGAAATGATAAACTCAAGAATTATATCATTAAAAGATATGTCTGTTATAAATTCATTATAATTCCATTAATACATTGAAATTATCCTTCTTTATATATATCTTTGATGAATTATTCCTTTATATATTACCATGGCTCATTTGTGGTTATCATTTTAGATGATATTTTAACTTATTCTAAGATCATGTAATGATTCAGTATCATTTTAGGATTTTGATGAAAACCTTAAAAAAGGATAATATTTATTCCAAATTTATCTCAATTGAATTATTCCTATAAAATGTATTATTATTCTATCATGTAATCATAAAGGAGGGTATGTTTGTGAATCATTCGATGATTGAGGTGATTGATGAATGACCCAAGACAACCATAATAATTTTTATCGGTAGTTTTCATGGATTGGATAGATATTACAAACACATTGTGATAAGTTTATTTACACTATAAAATATACTATCAAATTTATCTTGCAAAGGAGTAAATTTTCCATGGAGAGATAAATGTGAGGAAAATTTCACATATCTAATGAGAATGTTTTTCACTGTATCAATGTACCTTATTTTATAGGGGTGTTTGTGATATAAAACTATATATAAAATAATGTATTGGGTTATTTACTCATGAAACATTATATGGTGATATCATATTACTCATGTTAATTAAGGATTCGTGGGAAAAATTATTTGATTCATGATATGGTGAAAGCATTGGTGACATTTCCATTATATATAGAGAGAATTATATCTATGGTGAAAAGTGTATAATATATAATGATCACAATAGAATATAATATATATTCACACATAATTAGTTGAATATTTTCTAAAGGAGCTTTATTGAGGTGATTAAGGACTATATCATCTCGATATATTACAATCGTGGGAAAGAGAACAAAGTGGTTGCTACTTTGAAGGGGATGGATCATGCGACCTAATACAGAATAAGGATTACTGTAACAACTCATGTGATATAAAGATAAATTATTTTAAAGTCATATTAATATTCATTATTATAATATTATCTAATTATTTAGTCAAAAGGAAAAGTATATATTTCTAAAAAATTGGGGTTTCCTATATTGTACGGTTTTTTATAAAACCATGATTTGAAAATTATAGGTTTTTAATTTCAAAAAAAAATATTATTTTTTTAATATATAATTTCAAAATTATCTTAGGATAAATTTTTTATAATTTTATGAAAATTTTGATTTATCAATGAATAGTGAAAATTTATGATTTATTTTGAAAAATTCTTTTATTTTCATGTGTTTACAAATTCACATTCTATTATTGATTAGTTTTAAATTTTAATTACATCCTTTGGACTAAACATAATTCAATAAATGTTATTGTAATCAATATTATTCTTGAATTTAGTATAAAAATACTTTTATACATGATATAACTGAAATTTTAGATATTTTTCAGGCTTATTTAAATTATTGTATCCCCGAGAAAATTGTAATTATAATAAAAATTACATCATTTTGTGAATTTTGAAGTGTTTTGAGCCAAATTGTGAAAATACTCTAAGTTAGGAATTTTAAAAGTTTTTCATTACTTTGGTGTTTTGGGAATAACATTTATAATACTGATCTTATAGTAAAAATTATATTTTTTTTTAATAAGCCTTTTATTATGGGAAAAAACTTTTTGGACTAGGCCACGTGTTGATTCGAAATTCTTTAGGCCAAAATAAATCACTCAATTTAGAAGATCAATATTAAGATAGAATAAATATTCCTTAAGTAAATTTAGAATAACTCAGTCTCAAGGTATCCATTTGAAGTAATTCCACTTGAAAAAGGAGTATCAGAATCCACATCTCCAAATTAAATAAAATTTTTAAAATCATTTAGTAATATGGTCTAGTGGCATGTGAAATTGGAGGAAGTCGAATAACCACTTCGACCAAAAAATTTTGTTTAAGTATTTGGGCTATAACTATTTCAAAACATGTAAAAAGGAGTTCAAATTTTACAAAGTGAAATATAAGATACATAAAAACATCATTAATGAAGTAATATTATGAATATTATTCCAGAAAGAGGCCCAAAAGAGATCCAACATTCGTAGGATAGATTTTGGATAGCACCTTGGCCACCCACTTTCTTTTTCCCTTTATATTCTTATCTTAACTTTATTCCATAGTATGGTTGGATTGAAGGATGGGGTTTTGTTTTATAAGATATTCTAGAGAATATAAGTTCCATTGAGGATAATCAAGGAATGAAGGTCTAAACTCCAAGTGGTGGTGTTAGAAGAGATCTGAGTTTTCTTCCATTTTGAGTTTGGTGCTTCAATGTATTCTTACTATATTTTTCTGGAAACTATTTTCATAATATAAGGGGGTTTATTTTATATCTTGAATTAATTTTATTATATTTTTTATATACTATTTATCAACTTATTAATGTAAAATAATTTTTTTGTTTAAATTTATTTGGGAGAGGCCTCCCCATTGAGCACAGAAATTTCAATTGGTTTTGATTTCTCGAAGGTCTTTGGTAATAGATTCACTTTAAAAAGGATAAACACACATATTTGAGGTCTTAATATGGTTTATAGGCAATTAAGGTGTTCAAATGGAGATATTTTAGTGATCATTGCGAAATATAATTTGATAACTCATTTATATAGTGATAAAGTAAGTGCCTTATAATCAAAGCTTGACCATTGATGCCTTATTTAGTTTGTTTTTATTTAGTCCATCTTTCTTCTCATTTCTAATATCTAACTATAAAATTAGTTTTAATATAATTTTATGCCATTTAACATAGTATAACTCATTTAAAATCACCAATTTTTTTTAATAAAAACTTTAACAAAAAATGAAAAAAGTGATAGTTTGACAACTTAGTTTGTAACATCCTCATGACATAACCCATTGTTCTACATTTTTAAGGGAAAATTATTTATTGGGGTAACATGACTGAAAACCCTAGTATCGATTTAGTGAAGTTGTTGGGGAGGATTCCTGAGTTGTTTTTAATTTTTTTCTGAATATTTAGGATTTTAACAACTAATTTAAAGTCTTAAAACAAATGGATTTTCAAAGTAGTTACTCCAATGATTTTCATAATTATCAATAATTTAATGAGTCTATTTATGAAGAATTTTTAAAACTAAAATTCAAAGAAAATGATTTCATGATCAAAGAAACTAATTTCATGATCCCAAAAAATGGTTTGGTGTTTCCACATGATGTTACATGATTCAATAATTAAGCAAAAAAATTGAAAAAAAAAATCAACTACTTTAAAAGAATTAAAATAATTAAAAGATCAAAAAGAACCTCATGAAATGGAAAATCTTGTCCCACCCACTTTTGATACTGAGGAACCCTGTGTGGGTGAATTTGAAAATGATTTATAATATCCTTTTTCAAATTTAAAAGATGAAATTATCACTGATTTACCAATTGATGTGTCTTTTGGAAATAAAAATTATTTGGAAAATAATTGGGATTAATTTGTTTAAAATGATATTTCATGTGAAACCCCACTTTTTGAAATTGAAAATTCAAAAAAATTATATCAATATTTTATCAAAAAGAAATATAAATACGATCCATTCATTTTTTAAGACCATATGGTGGAACCTATGCTGCACACTTTTAACACAACTATAATCCAATCTTAAATATAGCTATAGCCTAAGATACCATAAGAAGAGATCTTAAATATTGATCCAGCTTTTCCTAGTTATTTTGATAATAAATTTTTAATAGTTTCTCCTTATGAATATTTATTTCTCATTACATTTGAGAGTATTGATTTTTTATATGAAGAGGAGATAAAAGTCTGAAATAAAATAAATAATGGTGTTCTTAGTTAAATATTACACGGGTACAAATGAGGATGGTGGTACCAAGCTGATTTTCAAAGAAAACATGTTTTTTGATGATAAACCTAAAGATAAACCACATCCTGGAATTAAATTTTGACAACTAGTGGAGGTTTTTTGTGAAGATAAAGTCTTCATAAATTTCCATTATATTTTTTCCCTCTTCTAATGTATCATTTAAACCAAAAATTCATAGAGTTTAACCTGAATAAATATTTTTTGGATGATTCTATAAGTTATAGGAGATAAATGATATTAGAGAAACGTGTTTTTTATGGTTCATGAGGATGAAAATACATCCACCTTCGGATTGAGGATAATAATCTAGAATTGCTTGACTAAGGGTAGTGAAATCCTAGATCCCACTTAGGGGTTCATACCAAGTCACTTTTCCCTTCTCTTTATTTTTATTTTTTATGCCCTGCATTCAATAAAATTTTGATTCTTTGTTTTTGTTTCATTTAGTTTTTCAAGATGAATCTTCTTGGAGGCTGGCTCAAGGATGCTGCTACTTCATAATGAAACCCATGTTGTGTCTTTCCTTCCAACTTATTTTTGTCATGTCTTTTCATCTTGATTTTAATTTCTAATGCAATACATGAAAAAAGTGGACATTGTAAAAAATATGTGTGTTGGGAGGAACATACTTACTATATTATGATTTTTTGAGTTTTTAATTTTATGTTTTTTCTTTTCAAATTTCTTTTTTCATATTTTCTTTCAAATTTTGTGTGTGTGTTTTCAAGTTTTGTGTGTTTAAATTCAAATTTAAAAAACATGTGAGGTTCAATGTAATGACCTATGTGAAAAAATCACTAATGAAATTAGTTTAATTGATTCATGGAACTATACTTAAATTATTACTGAAAATTTATTATGTTCAAAATTCAAATTGTGGAAATTCATGAAAAGATAATGACTACTGAATTTCATGTCATGAATGCTATCCAAAATTGAAAATCACTTTCCTGTGAAGAATTTTAACATTTTTTCATCATCTTAACATTCACCCTACTTATTGAGTGAACCAAAGAATGCTATTTTTAACTGTAAATTTCTATTTTTCTTTTAAAACCTGTGATCTATAAATAAATTGTGTTCAAAATGATTGGGTAAATTTTTTTATGATCGAAAGTCTCCTTTTCAAGAGAATCCTTATTATTCTGGCCTACCCTGTACATTTAACCTTTGTGTTTCCATAATATCCATGTACTTCATGTTAGATAGCCACATTATAATCTATATTCCCTATCTAACCCTCTCTTGATGTACATTGCATGATTTTGGAAAAGCTTAATTTTGGGGTAGGTGTTTTGTGATTTGCTACATCATTTGTTACTGCTTTGGGTAGAAATTAAAAATTTTAAGATATGTATTTGATGATAAAAAGGTTATTAATTTGAAATTTGTTCCATTCTTGAGATTTCAAGGAAAAGGGATTTGTGCCATTCTATAGCTTCCAAGGAAAAAATTATGTGCATTTATGGATCTTTAAAAATTATGAAATTTTGAGATTAAATTATTAATACATTGTTTTTAAATTAGAGATGATATAGGATGTAAATGAAAGAAATATTGATGTTTTTTGGAGATTATTTTATTCTATAAATAATAAGGAGAAGACCATTCTTGATTGTAAACTAGAATCATACAATTTTGCTTCAATAAATATCCAATAAATCTTATTCTACATCAAACAAATTCACATTTGAAAATCACTATCCTTTAAACCATATAACAACCCTTTTAATTCCTCATGATGGATAAAATTATTTGATTAAATTGGGTTAAGATTGATAAATTTTTCTTGTATACGGTGACCCTTTAATTTATTTGGATGAGAAAAACTTTGTTCAAAAATCAAAATCATGCATTCAGAGGAAAAAAGTGTGGTAGGTAACCTTGTGAAATGGAAGAATGAGTTAAATGGGAATGAATTAAATGGTAATGGACTAAATGAAAATAATTTTTAATTTTTAATTTAATCTATTAAATATTCATTATATTTTTTGTGCCTGGATTTTGAACTTTGTGATTTTTATTGATATATTTTTTAAATTTTCATGGGAAATTTATTTTTGAGTGCTTAGTTGTATAGGAGTCCAAGTGTTAAGTGTGGGGAATTAATGGATATAGAATTTTATATATTTTTCATATTCATTTAAATGATTATATCCCCAAAAAAAATTCATTATATGTGAAATTGCATCATTTTTTATAATTTTTAAGTGTTTTGAGCTCAATTGTGAAAATGCTCTAATTCTGGAATTTTAGTAGTTTTTAATCACAATGTTGTTTTGGGTATAAATTTTATAATACATATCCAATATTTGAAATTGTTTTTTTAGTAATACTTATATTGTGGGATGAAACTTTTTCAATTGGTCCAATTGTTGATTCAAAATTCTTATGACCCAAATAAATCACTCAATTTTGAAAATCAATCTTTGGACAAAATTGATACTCCTTCGGAAAATATGAAATAACTTAGTATAAATGTATCCAATTAATGTTATTCTAAATGGAATGGAAGTAGGATTATAATACCCATCTCAAAATTAAATACTATGTTTAAAATTGTTCATTAATATGGTCAAGTGACGCATTCATGTGGAAGAAGATGAATAGTCACTTCGGTCAGAAAATGTTCTTTAAGTATTTCAGATATAAAATTTTCAGCACATGTAAAAAGGATTTAACATTTTGTATGGGAAAACATAATAATATTTTATACAACATTTATGAAGTAAAATTTTGGATATTCATCTAGTAAGAGTCTCAAAAGAGATCCAACATTCATAAGAATGATTCTGGACAGCACCTTGGCCACCCCCTTTAATTTTCCGTTATATTATCATCTCAACTTCATTTAAAAGGATGGTTGGATTGAAGTAGGGGTTTGTGCTGGAGAATATATTCTATATAATATGAGTTCCATTGATGATAATCAAGGCATGAACATCTAAACTCCATGTGGTGGTGGCAGCGGACATCCAAGGATTCCTCCCTTTTGAGTTTTCTACTTCAATGTATTCTTATTATATATTTCTTGAAACTATTTTCATAATTAAAGGAGGTTTTTTTTCTATGTTGAATTAATTTTATTATATTTTTTTCATAATATTTATCAACTTATGAAAGTAAAATATTTTTCTTATTGTTTAAATTTATTTGGGTGAGGTCTCCCCATTGATCATAATGAGTTCAATTAGTTTTGGTTGGTAGAAGGTCTTTGGGTAGTCAAATCACTTTCATAAGAGGATAAACACCCTTATTTGAGGTCTCGATATGGTGTCTAGGAAATTTATGTGTTCACTTTTATGTCTTTGAGTGAGAATTTAGAAATATAATTTCATAATTCATTTATAAAATGATAAAGGAAGTGTCTGAGGATCAAAGATTTCCTACCACTTCCTTATTTAGATTGTTTTTATTTAGTCAAGATTGCTTCTAATTTCTAATAACTAATCATAACTTTAGTTTTAATCTTATCTTATGTTATTTAACATGGTTTATCTCATTTTAAATCCCCACTTTTTGTTTTAACACTAAATTTAACAATAACAAGTTAACAACGTGACAATTTGACTACATAGTCTTAAACCTCTTCATGAGACAACCCCCCAGTCACTATTGTGATACATTTTTAGGGGGGAAATTATTAACTGGGGTAGCATGATTGAAAATCCCAACATCAATACATAAAATACATTTTTTTGAAAAATAATTTCTCTTCATGTTTTATTGGTTTAATTTTAACATCAATATTAACACATCAATGTATTGAATTTTATTAGATGATTTAAATATTTGGAATCATCATAATTAATATCAGGTAATAGGTTTAGCTTAATTGTTTTTCATAATGTCTAGTAATAATAGTAAAAATTTGTTACCACGGTTAGGGTTAGAACATGTTTCCCATGAGTTAAACTTAATTTATAAGGTTTACATTGACTAAAATATATATAAATCCTATTATGTAGATATATTTTGAATATATATCATCTCATATTTATAAATGATCCATTTTGGATCCATTTTTCCTAAGTGACATATTAATATATTTTAATCTTTTTAAAAATCCCAAGTGTGTCATCTTCCCCACTTGTTAAAGGAAATTCCCTCTCATATTTTCTTGACACATCAATAGCCTCTTGGATCATAAAATACCTTCCAAAAACCCTTCTAAAAATCCCTCCACATGTCATAAAGGCCCTTTATTTCTTAGAAAAAAACTATAAAGGCTTTAGGTTTAAACCAAAGAGGTTTCCTTTAGAAGAGATATAGTTCATAACTTTTTATTTTCATTTTTATCATAACTTTGTATTTTCATTTTTTTATCTAATAATAACATAAATATCTTAAATATTATAAGACATTTTTATCTTAATGTAATAACCTATATCAATATTGTTCTACCATAAATGGAAAATACACCATTGTTCGTGTGTACAGTGGACTAGAACCTCATGAATCGATGTAATTTTTTTCTTAAACACCTCTTGTGATTGGTTATAATGATGGATTGAATTAATATATATGATATTAATGACATATTTATCACACTATATAGATAATATATCAGCCATTTTCTTACATTTTCATCAATTGAAAAATGTTAATGTTATTTGTGTGTATGTGTAGATTACCACTAACAGTAATCAAAGTGAATCATTTTTCATCAACACATCACATAGAATGTATATATAATTATATTTAATAATATAATATAATATTTATGGTATAATAATTATTCTATAAATATAAAATTTTACTTACCTTCTTTCCCTCATGCTCTTTGAATAATGAAACTTTTCTGCATGCGTATATATGACCTACTTTCTCCATAATTATAACATATTTCATTTATCATAATCATATTTCATTGTTGGTTTTAAAAGTATAACTAATTAATAAAAATGAAAATTATTTCATGATTATTATTATATAAATTATGTAATATTTCCCACTTTTCCCATTGTCAACTTACCAAATTAATTTTGGACATACGAGTAGAATATCATCAAAACATCTAATGTGGACATAATTGGTTATGTAATTGTAGATAACATAGAAATAAATAAAATGAAATGAATAATAAAATTGATAAATGTTCTCAATAATATAAATAATTAACAATTTTTTATTATCCAGGATGATAAAGAATTTATGTGATGATTCAAACCTAAATTAAGGGACAGTATACCATAAAAATATTTTTTTTTAATATTTTGATGATTTTTATTCTAAATTATTTTATGCCAAGTACATATTCATAAAATTATATTATGGATGAATTTATATGTAAATAAATTAATTATTAATGTATTTTTAAGTCACATTTTAGTTTCTTTCAATGGTTTTCAAAAGTAATATCTTTAAGTAGTTTATACCTAAAGTTTTGAAAAAAAGGAAAAAATGTATTTTTAAATTTAATATATACGAAATCAGTGGGTTTTAATTCTTCAATAGTTATTATTTTATGAATTTCATACATTACAATAATTCATGGTTTCTTTAATAAAAACACTATTTCCTTCTTTACTGGGTATTTTCAAAAATAGTTTTATGTAGAATGGATATTTTGATATTCATAGTTGTTTTTCTTATTGGTGCAAGGAAAATTTTTATATGTATGGAGATTGAAAATCAAGAATTCATTTATTATGATTATGTTATTCCTCTTAGGTGATTTTCACAAATAGGGTTGATCTTGACAAATCTTATTATGATTGGTGAGTCTAATATAGCTCACCAATACATTGGGTAAAGGGATAGAGTATACCGATTAGGTTTAACCTAATATATTTTTGTAATTCACTAGGCAGGTTATTTTATTCGTAAGTGTGATTTTAATCATGATATATAAATTATTATCCATGTTACCTACATGATTTATCTATTCATTTAATGTGGTTTTATATAAATATTATGATTTCATAAGGTAAGATAACGAGCTTATATTTAAATTAAGGTATATTCTACTTCATAATGGTGAAATGCAGAACTTCATAAGAAAATTATGATGTTTTTTTCATGATTAAAAATAAAAAAATATGTTTTTTTCCATTATGATTTCTTATGAAATGTTTTATGAAATTATTTGAGTATAGAAGTTGATTTCTAGGGTAATAAAATTATTGTTTTGAGTCAAAATTTTAATTTGAATATAGAAAATATTTATGAGTATTCATGGACTAAAGGGTTTATTTACTTATTTTAAAATGACCAATACTGAGATTTTTTTTCATCCCATGTTTTCAATTATTTTTAATAGGGTTTTAAGGATGATTTGAGATAAGGATATGGTCAACATGAAAATTGTGATGATATGACATGAAAATAAGCCTTTTTATATCTTAAAAGTTTTTTATTATGGGAAAAAGGATACTGTGTGGACGTGTACACTTTGTGATATAATATTTATTTATGTAAGGTTAATTAAGAAATTTTTAAAAACTAAAAACTTAAAGAACTGTGGGAATAAAATAAAATTAATTATTGATTAAAGAATCAATTTTTCATCTCTCTTAAGGTTGGATCATTATATTTTTTATTAAAGAAATGGTTTATGTAATTTTAGAGGATATAATAATTCAAGTAAATACCCTTATGAAATTATAATTTATTTTTATCATGGAATATAATATTAATATTTCATTTATGGTTTTTCTAAACTATGTATGTTGAGAATTATTTTCTGTATAGGAAATAGGGAAGATTAAGTTAAAAGACACCAAGAGGAAAATGGCCTTCCAAATCCGTAACCTGGAATCATTGGAATTAGAACTGAGTAGTTTTTTGTTATGATGGCTCAGTTAATGAAATCTATAAATGGTTTTTTCATTTATTCTAGAGAGAAACAAGGTCTACCACATATGAACATGTCTATATTAGATCATTTTATGAGACAACACCCTACAATATTCAATAGATCTTTTAACTCGGTGGTATTAAAGGGTTGGATTAATTCTCTATAATATATATTAAAATTCATGGTTTATTAGGAGATATAAAATATAACTCATAATTTTTACCATTTTTAAGGTGAATCCGATCAATGATAGTCAATTTTTAAGAATACTAGAGAAATAGAATATATTGAATCTATGAAATGAAATACATTTAAGAATATTTTTCTAGATAAATGTTTTCCTTTGGTTGTTAAACATATGATGGAATATAAATTCTTGGAATTGAGTTAGAAGGATGAATATTCAGTAGTGGCATATAAAGAAAACATTATCTAATTAGCACATTGTGTACAAAATATTATTTGGGATATTGATAGTAAAATTAATAATTTTTTCTTAGGATGAATGCCCTGATACTGAGGAGAATTATCCACCCATGAATTTAAAAAAATATGAGAAACTAGTTCGATGTGCTGATAATATATAAATGGAGTTTTCTTATAATTATTTATTCAATTAAAACATGGATAAAAAGTAATCAAAGTTAATAAAAAATGGGAAGAATACATCAAATAAATCTAAAGGTAAGAAAATCAAGATATTAGTATGTGATATATGTGGTAAAAAGAAACTTAAGGGATGTATTATGATATTTGGGAAGTGCTTATGATGTTGTATGTTTAGACATATGGTTCATGATTGTAATGAAAAATATCTTGGTAGTGGTAAGACCATCTTTAATAAATATAAAGTAAAGTGTTTTAAATTTAATGATATGGGTAATTACACGAATGTGTTTTTGAATAAGAGTATAAATGATTAGATGTAGAATGACTATATGTAGATGTGTCTCATAAAATCCTTTGAAAATACATTGGTAGATGTTGATTTATAGAATAATGTGGAAACATGTACATAACTTGTTTATTTTGATTATATTAATGTCTTTCTTGCTTCATGGTCTACAAGTTATTTCATTCTAGATAAATTTTTTGGTAAAAGAAAAATTTCACCTTAATAAATGAATCCATGAATTTTGGAAAAAACACTTGAGGTTAGTATTAAGGAAACAAGAATTTACAACGACCTTATTATTTTCATCTGTAGAAGAGTTTTCCATACAAACATTTTTGTCTTGTTCAATGTTGAATTTATGTAATTCTAGGTATATATTGGATTTTAGTATAACATTTTATGATTAATTATAAATCCAAAGAAGTTGTTTTCAGAAACAAGTTTCAATTTGTATATATGAAACAACTCATACCATTGATAACATGTTATAGAGATGGGAAACTAAAAAAATATGGAAATGAAATTTATCTTTCTCATACTATTCAAAATAGGGGAAATGTTAAATTTAATAAAGTTATGATAATAAATGAATATACGAATTTTTTTACATATGAGTGTCTGCTATTATACCAGATTCATAAGAAAATTTTAATATTGACATAGTTCATGATTCTATGCTAATTTCAAAACCCTCTTATCGAATTTCCCATGTAAAACTTCATAAATTGAAAGCATAGTTGAAGGAACTTCTTGAAAATGGTTTAATTCATTATAGAACTTTACCATGGGGAGATCCTATTATATTTTTTTAAAACGAAGATGGTTCCATTAGGTTTTTTATTGATTATAGATAATTAAATCACATAATAATTAAAAATAGGTATTTATTATCTCATATCGATGACTTGTTTGATCAGATCCATAGAGATTAGTATTTTTCAAAGGTTAATCTAACATCAAGGCACTATTACCTAAAGTTCAAGAAGGATGACATCACTAAGATGGTGTTTCATACTTGGTAGGTGTATTATGGGTTTTTTGTTAAGTGCTTTGGGTTGATGAATTCTCCAGTTATATTCAGGGATCTTATGAGTAGAGTTTTACATGGATCTTTAGATAAATTTTTTTCTATTTATTGAGGATATTTTGGTCTAGTAAAATATTTGTAAGGATCATGAAAAACATCTAAATACTATTAAGTAAGCCCTAAATGAAAATAGATTATATGGAAAAAAATTATATGTTAGTTTTGGTTAGAATATATTTCATTTCTTGGACATATCATAAAAATATATGACATACCTATTGATCCTACTAAAACAAATGTAGTTGATGAATAGCCAAGACCAACAAATGTTACAATTATTTATAGATTACTTTCATTTTTAGGATATTACAATGGGTTTATTGAATACATTACAAGATTTTCTTTCCCACTAACCACATTAGTACAAAAAAGAGTTTTGTTCATCTGGACAATGGAATGCGATGAATGATTCTAGAAATTGAATAGAAGATTAGTGAATTCTTAAAATTTATCCATTATATCTAGAAATGGTGACTTTTTTATTTACCATGGTTCTTAATTTAATGGAAATGGAGGTGTTTTAATATAGAATTATCGAGTAATTTCTTATGCTTCATGTCAATTAAATCCTCATGAGAAAAAATATCTTACACATGATATTGGGCATGTATCTATAGTTTTTTCATTAAAAATTTTGGAACATAAATTATATGGAGTAAATTTTGAAATATATATTGATCATAAAAAGCACAAAGTATATATTCACTTAGAAAGATTTGGTCATGAGATAAATGAGATTTCTAGAATTGATAAAGTATTATGAATGCACAATTCACTACTATCAATTTAAATAAAATAGAGTAGTTGATGATTTTAATAAAAAATATAATGCTATGTTAACTATGATATTTTAAGAACATAGTCCTTTGGTTAATAATTTAATCAATGTTGGTATATAAATTATACATGTAGGAACTCCCTCTAATTTGTTTTATTTGTTAGTATAATTGTCTTTATCATACAGGATTATGAAAGATTATAAGTAAGATAACGTTTTATAGAAAAATGAGTAATTTATAAATAATGGAAATTTATAAGAATTAAATATTGAAAAAATTGGTATTTTTAGTTTTAGAAAAAATTTATGTGTTTTTTAAGACCCCCAATTGATGAAAGAATTGTTGAGTGAGGTTCATAGTTAACAATTCATGATTCAACATGGAAGAAAACAAATGTATAGATACATTTTGAAACATTTCTGGTGGGAAGTAATGAAGAATGATATTTTTTATTTTATAATAAAATTATTTACATTTCAATAGGGTAAATATGAATGATAATTACCAAAGGGGATGCTTCAAACTTTTCTTATTTCAATATGGAAATAAGTGAATTTATCAATGGATTTTATGGCATGATTAACAAATAAATTTCAAGGTAATTATGAAATTATTGTAAATTTTCATTGATTAACTATATCTACTCATTTTATTCCCATTTAAGACAATATGTTATTAGATCCACTTTCTCGGCATAATGTTAGTGTAGTAATTGGATTACATACAGTCCCTATTTCCATTATATATGATTGTGATCCCAAATTCACCTATAATTTCTATAAAGGACTAAAAAATCCATTGGGTACTGAATTATATTTTTATAAAGCCTTTTATCCTCAACCTAATAGACATTCAAAGTGAATGATTCAGACTTTTGAGGATATTCATTGAGTTTGTTCAATGGTTTATTAGGGAATTTGGGATCAACATAAAACTTTGGTTGTGTTTTCTTATAATATAATTTTTGTTTAAGTATATGAATGGAACATTTTGAGTAATTATATAGAAAAAAATTATAGAATCAATATTATTGGGGCGATTCTAGGGGATGTAAGTTTTTGAGACTAGAATTATTAGATAAAATGGTTGAGAAGGTGAAGATGATTCAGCATCATAAGAGGACGACTCAAAGAAGAGAGAAAAGTTATGCAGATAATTAGGGAAATGTTTTTTCATTTGAGGTGGTAGATCATTATTTCATATAACATCTCTATGGAAAAGTTTTATGCAATTTGGTAATAAGGGAACATTAATTCCATGGTTCATTAAACCGTATAAAACTCTGGATAATATTGGACCGGTTTCATAATGAGTATCTTTGCCTCTGATTTTATATTAGTCGGAAGAAAACCATTCTTATGGGGAACAACCTATAAAAAATCATGACCACATAGAGATAGTGTTTCAAAATAATGTTTTTTACATGGTTATGGTTTTTTTGTAAACACCATATGATTGGGTAAGCATCATAGGAATCAGAAAATGATATGAAGTAAAAATATCCTCACTTGTTTAAGTAATGAATAAAATTCAGAGGATGAAATATTAAAAAGTGAAAAGGAATGTAACAACCTATGTAATTTTATGATAAGTATTTTTCAAGTCTTATTCATATTCATTAATTAAAATTTAGTGAGTTTTATTTAGTATAAAAATATTTTGTAATTTATCAGTCAAAAGAAGAAATCTTTATTTCTTACCAAATTGGGTTTCCATGCATTACATAGTTTTATTTAAAAGGATGATTTGAAAATTATAGCACTTGAATATTAAAAAATTAAATCCATTTTTTAATTCAGTAATTCAAAATTATCATAGGATTTATTTTTTATAATTTTGTTAAATGATTGATTTTTCATGGAATAGTGAAAATATTTATTATTTTGGAAAACTTTATTTTATTTTAAAGTGTTTAAAAATTCACATTCTATTTTGGATTATTTTTAAAATATAATATGTTTATTTTTTAAAAAAATAATCCAATAAAATGTATTGTAATCGACATTATACTTGAATTAGGTATAAAAATATTTTTATACTTCAAAGGTATTTTTCTGGAAAACTTTTTTGGTCATGATTTATAGGCATAATTTTCAATTATATTATTTAAATTTTATGAATTGAAAATGATAAAATGAATTCCATATTTTTAATTAGTGTAATAAATATTAGGTAAAAAGTTTCGCTTAGTTTTTTCATAATAAATAGTAAAAATAGTAAAGATCTATTACCACAATTAATGTTAAAATAGGTTTACTGGGAGTTAAACTTATGTGATAAGGATTAAAATAAACTAAAAACAAGCCCAAATTCTATTGTATAGATATATTTTGAACCTATATATTCTAATATTTATAAATGAATCATTTTTATAACCATTTGGTGTTTTTAATATATTAATAAATTTTAATCTTTTTAAACATTAAAAGAATGTCTTATGCCACACTTATAAAAGGAAACCCACTCTCTTATTTTATCCATGCTTAAAAAGCCTTTTGGATCATACAAGATCTTACAAAATACCTTATTAAAATCTCTCCCCACATATAAATGTTCTTAGTTGTAACATAAATCAAATATAGGAAATATTTTGGTATAAACCTAAAGTGATTGTCCAAAAAAGAGGTACAGTTCACAACCTATGGATTTTTTTTATTTCTATATCAAAATACTTAAAATATTCTCCAAACATGATGAAATAATATCACTTTTATCTTAAAAATATTTAAATGTTTTTTAATGGAATAACCTATATCCATCTCCATATTCTATAAAATATGAAATGAAACAATCACTTGAGGATAAGATAGATTATCGCCTCGTGATATTTTATGATCTATTTTCCATCACCACCTCACACAACGTGTTATAATGATGGATTTAATATGTATTTGTGTGTGTGTGATGTTCATTACATATATATTACTATGGAAATATAGTATATAATATATTTTCTTACATTTCCATCCTTTTATAAATGATAACGTTGTTCATGGGTACATGTGGATTACCACCTCTATGAAGCGATGTGATTCATTATTCATCACCACATAACATTGATGGTATATATAAGTGTATTTAAAGATAGAATAATATATTTATTATATGATAAAAAAATAATGATAAAATGTTACTTACCTTTTTTTTCTCATGCTCTTTGGAAAATTAAAATATTACTCATGCGTATGTATGACCTACCATCACCATGATTGTAACATAACTAATTTTTCATAACCATCATTCATGTATGGTTTTAAATGTATATTTATTGTGTAAATATGATAATTATTTTATGATTATTATTCTATATATTTTGTGATAATGACCACCTTGACCATATTAAACTTACCAAATTTGTTTTTGAAAAAATAGCCAAATATTGTTAAAACATCCAATGTGGACATAGTTGATTTGGTAATTGTATATAATATTTTAATAAATAAAATAAATGGAATAAAAATACTGAAAAATGTTGTTATGAAATAAAATAATTATGATTTTTTTATTATTTAGGAAGATAAAATATCTATGTGACGAGTCATACTTGAGGCAAGTGACACATTACAATATTTCATGTTTTCGCTAAATAAAATCACTCCTTACCTTTGTTTTTTGTATTTTAAAAAAGGTTTTCCAATGGAATGGATATTTTAATATCCATAAAATTTTTTCTTATTGATGGAAGTAATATTTTTATATGTATGATGATGGTAATGAAATATTTCACATGTTATGATTATTTTATTCTTATGGACATTATTTATCGATAAGGGTAAGCCTAATATAGCTCATGATTATGGGTGATCCTGATATAGCTCATGATGATGGGTGAAACTCATATATCTCTTTAATGCATTGGGTAAACACATCGATTTAACAGGTAAGTTTTCTCCTAATATATTATCAGAATGTACCAGATAGGTTATTCTATTTATAATAGTGATTATAAGAGTTATATAGAAATGATGAACCATGTTACCTATATGATTTATATATGGTTTTGTAATGTCTTGGACTAGGTTGCATGCCCTGGTTCCTCAAACCATACCACCACATGACCTTAAGCTTGCCTCCTCGTATGCCAAATACTACCGACTATCAGTGAGGGTCTGATATATCAATCATGGAGAGACTATACCCTCTTTTATCAGAGTAATGCACCATTGTAAAATAAGAAAAAATAACTTAATAACATATAATCATAACCTGAAAGAACTAGTATCATAGGATAACAAAAAAATGTAAATACATTATCAAAACTTAACAATAAATATGACATGATAAAGTAGTTGTTAAGCATCTAAATGAAAAATAAAGATATTGTCAACTTCCCCAAGCAGGTCTTGAATCATTTATGGTTCCCTTATCTATTCTCCTTCACAAATTTTCCATCTAAAATAGGGATTTCCCCTTAAACTATCCTTCAACCATGAAATCTATTCAGGTATCGATCAGGCAGCCTGAGTAGGTGTGAGTGCAACTAAGTAGGCCACCACCAAAGGTGTCTAAAACAATATCCAGTAAATAACAGTGTATGCAGTTTTATAAATAAATAAGTACAATGCATAAGTAAAAAAAATATCATATTATAAATTATTCTTTATTTAACCACATAAACCCACAGGTTCCCGAGGACACCCAAACGCCAATTCCTGTTTTAGTTCATGCCGGAGTATGAACTATTCCCAAGGGATATCATATATCTGAATTCCACTATTACAATTCATTATAAAAATTCATATCTAATAAAATTCATAAAACATGTAAATCAGTCTAAAATGAGTAATGTGCATATATGGTTTTGACCTCAATGGTCTAATGTGAGTGAGACTAAACGAAGCATAATAGCATTCTAAGAAAAGGGGAAAGATCTCATAGTTGTTTCCCTATACCAACTCCAATAGCTATTATGGTCCCTTGTAAATGAAAATAGAATCTATCATGGTCTTCCTCCCTAAAGGCTCTCATGGTCCTTTGGAAATCAAAATGGAAGCTCTCACAGTCTTCCTCGGGCAATCCCTCACCCACACCCCAGTTAACCCATGTGCTACTTCATACCAACATAATCACAACCAAGTGACATACAACCAAAGGACATTTCAAAAATTATTCTATTAATTAATTCAATAATTAATTAATCACATCCACCTCATTAATTAATTTCCATAATTAATTAATCACATCATTTATATTAATTAATTCAACAATTAATTAACCATACCCATCTCATTAATTAATTACCACAATTAATTAATAAAATCATTTATATTAATTAATTTAACAATTAATTAATCATATCCATCTCATTAATTAATTTCCATAATTAATTAATCACATCATTTCCATTAATTAATTTAACAATTAATTGATCATACCTATCTCATTAATTAATTTCCACAATTAATTAATCACATCATTTTTATTAATTAATTCATCAAATAATTAATCATATCTAAAATCTTAATACGCCCATAATTAATTCAATAATTAATTATTCAAATTCACAATTCAACATTTCAATAATTAACTCAATAATTAATTATTCCCCAAAACCCATAATTTCAATATCTTGGTCCCTTAATTAATTAATTAGCTAAATTAATTCAATCTAGAACTTCAATTGCTAAACAAAATCAATAAATTCTATAATTGCATACATGTAATTGAAATCATGACTATGAGATTTGAATAATAGACAAGCTACCTCGATTTTTTGATGAATAATTTCCCAACAAAAATCTCCAAAATTCAGTGGAGTAACAGTGTAGAATGAGATTTGGATCTATAACATAAACTAATATTAAACAATTCAATATATATTAATTATAGAACTATATATACAGTACTAGATCTAGATATAAAATCCTAGATCTAGATCCACAAAACTAGGTATAAATCTAAGAAAAAAAGAGAATAACTTCCCTTAAAGAAAGAGAGAAGAAAGGAATAGGTACGGGAAAGAAACCGGGATGAGATCCTCTTATTGGGAGGGGTGTAGATATTCGATATGGGATTCGAACCACCAATAATTGAGGTTAGGTGGGATTGGAATTTTTCTAGGAGGCTCCAAAATCATGAAATAGGTGTTAGGGTCAAATGGGGGTCAATTTGGGATTAAAATGGGGGTTCGGGAATTTTTAAAACTAATTTTTAGATTAATTTAATTCTCGTGCACAATTTTATGGGTAGGGGTGCATGGTTTCCCCTAACTGTGCACCTAAATCATGTGCCCCTTTTATAGGGATGCACATTTACTCCTAATAGGGTGCACAGTTTTACAAACTGTGTGCCAACCGTGCAATTTCCCTCTGTCCAGGGTTGCACAGTTTGTTGGGCTGGGGTGCATGGTTAGGGAAAATCATGTGCCAACCAAGCACTACCATATTTCTTCCCTTTTTTATCAAATTTACACCCAAACACACCCCAAGATAAAACTCAAATGAAAATTACTCAACACAAGGAAAAAGATTACCTATAAACGATCCCAATACAAGTCTAGAAGAGGTCGAGATCTTACAATCTCTCCACCTTATAATAGTTCATCCTCGAGCTACACTCCCAAGAATCTCTAAGATTCCAAGTCAAAAAGATTGGGCCAATGAGCCTACATATCTGCTTCCTTTTCCCATGTTTCCTCTTGCACATGCCCATGTTTCCATAATACACGAACTATCAGTATGGTCTTTCCCCACAACACTTTCTCATTACGATCAAACACTCATATCAAATGCTTCTCAAAGGAAAAATATATATCGAGCTCAACATCATCCACCTCAATCACATGATAAGGTTCAGGGCGATACTACCGAAGTTTTCACACATGGAAAACTTCATGCATAACACTATATTTCTATATAAGATCCAATCGGTATGCCACCAACCTGATTCTCTCCACAACCTCAAATAGTCCAATGAACCTGGGTTCTAACTTTCCCTATCTCCATATCCTATGGTGACCCAATCTAGGAGACACCCTAAGGAATACATGATCACCCTCTATAAACTCTAGGGGTCATCAACGTCTATCGGAATATGGATTATATCTACTCTGAGTCATAGCCATATATTTTTGAATTAGAATAACCTATTTTTATGTCTACTGTATAATACTAGGTCCCAAAAATTCTAACTCACCTGCCTTTATCCATCATAGATGAGATTTGTATGGCCTACCACAAAGTGTCTCATATTGTTCCATCTGTATCATTTTCTGATAACTATTATTATAAGAAAACTCCACCAAAGATATGTATTTCTCCCAAGATCATATAAAGTTTAGGACACATGCTCTCATCACATCCTCAAGCACTTTTATAGTATGCTCTTACTACCCATCTATTTTTGGGTGGAAAGCCTTACTCAATAAAACCTATCTACCAAGAACCTTCTGTAAGCCCTACCAGAATCACGAAGTAAAGTGTGAGTCTTGGTATGAAACTATAGTTCATGGCACCCCATGAAGAAGGAATATATCTTGAACATACAAATCTCTCAACTGCACCACTGATAAAGTCTTCTGTATAGGAAATAAATATGCTACTTTCGTCAGTGTATCTATAACAACCCAAATAACATCATTATTTTGAGGTATCCTTGGGATACCCACCATAAATTCCATGCTCACATCATATCATTTCCATTATGGAATGGGAAATGTTGTGGTAAACATCTGGGTCATTGATCCTCTGACTTTACCTACTGACAGGTGCAGCATCATGTCACAAACCTTGTTATTTCCTTTTTCATGTTCAGCCACCAAAACTGTCATTGTAGGTCATGGTACATTTTGGTCACACATGGATGTACCTCCCACTTCAAGATATAAAATTCATGCATCAACTCCTCTCACATGATCATAGACACAACAACCCGATTCCTAACATAGATGATCTCATCCTCATTTATGCTATAATCTGAAGGTGACTCCCTACCTTCAAGGATTTCCCTCAAAGTCAAGCACTCTAGATCCTCATACTGCCTATCTCTAATCCAGATTAAAAGTGTATACTCCACTAAAAATCATATGAGAGTCATCTACTATAGACTCTCCTAAACCACCACATGCATCTCTGCTAGTAGATTCATCATTTTTCACTCAGTACTAGACTCATGAACTACCTGGGTCTGAGTTTTCCTGTTCAAAGTGTTAGCCACACTGATTCCTTTCATAGGCATATATTCTAGTTTAAAATTAAATGATTTCATATACCCAACCCATATTAGCTGCTGGAGATTCAATAATCACTGTGAAAAGGCATACTTCAAGCTCTTATGATATGTATACATAGTAAACTTTTCTCCCAACAGATAATGTCGCCAACATATCAAATCATACACTATTATAGTCAACTCGAGTTCATTATTAGGGTTGTTTCACTCATGTGGACTCAACTAATGAGACCCATATTCCACAAATTGATCTCCTTACATCAACACAGCTCTGAGTATGATCCTAGAATCATCATAATACACTGTATAATCCTCACTTAGATCAGTTAGGATTAATATCGGTGATGATGTCAAACGCTTCTTCAAATCTTGGAAGGTCTTCTTACATGATTTTGGTTATTCAAAATTTATCCCCTTTTTGGTCAAGCCTGTAAGTGGTGATAACAATCGAAAAAATTCATGGATGAACCTCTGATAATATCCAGCTAAACCTAGAAAGCTTCATATATCAAAAATATTCTTGGGATTTTCCCAAGAAACCATTACCTGTACTTTTTCTTGGTCCACAAACACACCTTCTTTCGAGATCATGTGACCTAATAAGTGTACTTGATCAATCCAAAACCGGCATATAGATAGCTTGGTGTATAACCAATGATCTCTCAGTGTACTCGGGATGATGTCAAGGTGTTGGGAATGATCTTCATAAATCTTGGAGTACACCAATATGTCATCCAAAGATACTACCATGAACTGATCCATGTAAGGATGGAAGATTTTGTTCATCAAGGCCATAAACATTACTGGTTCATTCATCAACCCATATGGAATTATGAAGAACTCATAAAGGCCATACCTTCTTTTGAAATCAATCTTAGGTATATCAAAAGTTTGAGCTCTTAGCTAATGATACCCTGATCTTAGTTCAATCTTGGAAAAGACACAAGCTCCCCTCAACTGGTCAAAAATAACATCGATACATGGAAGTGGATACCAGTTATTCATATTCATCTAGTTCAACTTCTAGTAATCAACAGATAAGTGAAAAATCTATTCATCCTTTTTTGAAAACAACACTAGAAAACCCCAAGGTGACGTACTCGAATGGATAAATTTTTTATATTCCAACTCCTCTAGCTGAGTCTTGAGATCTTAAAGCTCTATCGATTCCTTTCTGTATGGTGGAATTAAAAATGGATCAGCCCCTGACATCATCTCAACAGTGAATTCCACATCTCAATCAGGTGTAAACCCTAAGAATTATTTAGGAAACACATCCTAAAACCTAACTACTATGGGTGGAAAGACTTATTTCTTCACACCTCCATCATCCAGCAATAGACTTGCAACCTAAGCTGTGAGCTCTCCCAATTGTTGAGTAATTAGCCCTACTCGGCCTACCTGGATATCCCACTCTCTATAGTGAATGTAATGGTCAACCTTAGGATATGTAAAAGTCACTCTCCTCTAGTAACAACAATCAATGTGGTTTGGTATGATACTAACCAGTCCATACCCATAATTAATTTGAAGCTTGACATATCAAGAATATATATATTCCATAGAAAATGGCACTCCCCAATATCGAGAGAACACCCCTTGCATAAATAGATGTCTCTAGACCATACTCCTAATGGTGTATATGTTCATAACCCTGCTCTCAAACTCCACTACTAGGATCAAACCGTTAACAATTTTTACAGGTATAAAGGAATAAGAGGCATCAATATCAAATAACGCATTATCTAATATAGATGATACAAGAAAAGTACCTCTCACTATCAATGGTCTAACCTCAATATCCACAAGTTTAGGTTTAATGGCATGTAACCATCCTTCCCCTCTTCCATATGATGCAGTTTGACTCCCCTGATTTGTGACACTCTGCTGATATGGGAGCTCATTCCCAAAAGCACCATGTTCATTGACTCTACCACCTCAGCTAGTAGAACTTTAGCTACCATACTGATATGGTGTATAATACCCTCTTCCCAAACTCTAGTTCTATTTAGCTCCTCCATTACTAATTGTCTATCATGGGTTCCTACAGAACCTTTGTAGATGTCCCATCTTTCTGCAATCTCAGAACTCCATTGGTAGTTGGGAACAATGTTTTCATAAGTTTTCCAACCTACCACATTTATGTAAACCCACATGGTTAAGGTCTTTTGTAATCAACCCTTCCCCCTGGATACACTTCTTTCCACTACTCTGAGAGAAATTATCATAATGATGTTTCCTACTTTCAGAAGTCATACCTCCTAATTGTGCATAAGAAACCACATGTTCACCACTAGAAGCCTCCTTTGGGTTCCCCTCAGATATGAGAGTCTAATTAACCACATCTAGAAACTCCTTCAGTCTTAAGATATTTACCTGGGACTTAATTTCACACTAAAGTTTGTACTGAAACTTCTTTTCTACAATATCATCATCTCCTTTCAACATTTTAAAAAAGTGATACAAATCTATAAAGCATCCAACCTAGTCCATCATGGAATACTCCCCTAAGTCAACCTCATGAACTCGGTTTCTCTCACCTGTCTCAGTGTGTCTAAATAAAAGTTCTATGGGAACTTTTCTTGAAAGACCTTCCATTCCATAGCTTCAATTTTACATCATGAGTCTGGATGTCCCACCATCGCCTCCCCAGACCACGTAACATATAGGCATCCAATTTGACTCTCATCTCAGTAGGAGTCTCCAATTGGTCAAGTATAGTTTAAATAGACTCAATCTAGAACTCATATCCCTTAATTATACCCTCTCTAGTAAAAGTAGAAGGGTGCTACAACTGAAAATCCCTCATCAGATCAGACATGATTTTCACAACCCGCCCTGGTTCTCTTTCCATGAATTGCATGAAGTGAGCAAATTTCTCTCATAAATACTCCCCTACTTCCTCAATCGACACTATTGATGCCTAAAGTTCCACTATTGGTGGATCATCTCCATCCATATCCTCTTATATTCCTCACAACAAGAATCTTCATGGAGTAATATCTCTATAATTACAAACACACATATTAGGAATCACAACACAGCTTATCACATTTACATAAGAGGAAAATCACAACAAGTCTTTTCCCCAAACCTCACCACACAATCAAAACTGAGGTGTTATCACTACCCTTCACCATCCTACACCTAGGTCCTAGTTAAAAAGGTTAAACACATTCTCATTATTCACATTCCATTAGATATCAATTTATCCACACTTTGCATAATTTTACAATTTTCAATTTCATATTAGGCTCCATTTTCAATTCAATTTCACAAGTAGGGAAAAATAGTTCAAGCTCAATAACTTACCCAAAACCCATTTTCTCATGCATTTCTAAAATGATGCATTTCACAAAATAATCTTGATTGCCTATAATGATTCATGTACACTCAACTCTCATTCCTTACAAGAACAAAAGTCACAACTCAGAAAATATCAACAAATCTCTGAAACAAAAATCATAGCACACAACAAGTATGTCACCTAAGGTGAAATAATATCCAATTATAAAAACACACATCAATAACAGCAATCCCACCTTGGGTACTTGGGTTTTCCCCTATACATGGGTTTTCAAATCCCATGAATGAGCTCATGTCCAAGGCCCAACTCCCCATAATATCATGTATACCTTTCCCAAATAGTAATACAAAATAAAAGAAAAGAAAATTGGTCTTTGATGCCACTTTTTAATGTCTCAGCCCAGGTGTCATGCCCCGATGCCCAGATCCAGACCACCACATGACCTCAGGCGCACCTCCCCATATGTTAGAGGCTATCAACTAGCAGCAAGGGTCTGATATATTGATCATGGGGAGACTATACCCTCTTTTATCAGAGTAATATTCTAGCGGAAAATAAGAAACAATAACTGAATAACATATAATCATAACTTGAAAGAACCATTACAACAAGATAAACAAAAAATGTAAATACATTATCAAAACTAAAAAGTAAATATGTCATGCTAAAGTACATTCCAAGTGTATAAATAAAAAATAAAGACACTTTCAACTTACCCAAGTGGGTCTTAAATTGTGTCTATTTCCCTCATCCATGATCCACACTAAATCAACTATCTAACATAGGGTCTTTTCCCTTAACCTATCACACAACCATGAAATCTATTTGGGTACCGATTAGGCAGCCCAAGTAAGGAGTGAGTACAACTTAGCAGGCCACCACCAATGGTGTCTAAAACAACATCCAGTCAATAAAAGTGTGTGTTGTTCTATAAATAAATAAGTACAATTCATAAGTAAATAGTTATCACATTATCAATTATTATTTATTTAACCACATAAACCCTCAGGTTCCTAAGGAAACCCAAACCTCAATACATGCTTCAGCTTGTTATGGAGTCTGAACTATCCCCAAGGGATATAATATATCTAAATTCCATTATTATTATTCATTATCACAATTCATATATGATAAGATGCATAAAACATGTAAATAAGTCAGGCATGAGTAATGTGTATATAGGGTTCTAACCTCAAGGGTCTAATGTGAGTGAGACTAAACGAATCATAATATCTTTCTAGGAAAAGGGGAAAGCTCTCGTAGTATTTTCCCTGGCCGAACTCTAAGAGCTCTCATGGTCCCTTGGAAATAAAAATAGAATCTCTCATGGTCTTCCTCCCCTAAGGCTCTCACAGTCCTTTTGAAATCAAAATGGAAGCTCTCATGGTCTTCCTCGAGCAATCCCTCACTCACACCTCGATTAACCCATGTGCCACTCTATGCCAACAAAATCACAACTAGGGGACATAAAACTAGAGGTCATTTCACAAATAATTCTATTAATTATTTCAACAATTAATTAATCACACCCATCTCATTAATTAATTTCCATAATTAATTAATTTAACAATTAATTAATCATACCCATTTTATTAATTAATTTCCACAATTAATTAATCACATAATTTATATTAATTAATTAAAAAATTAATTAATCATACTCATCTCATTAATTAATTTCCACAATTAATTAATCACATCATTTCAATTAATTAATTCAATAATTAATTAATCATACCCATCTCATTAATTAATTTCCAAAATTAATTAATCACATAATTTCTATTAATTAATTAAACAATTAATTAATCATATCTAAAATTTTAATATGCCCATAATTAATTCAACAATTACTTATTCAAATTCACAATTTAACATTTCAATAATTAACTCAATAATTAATTATTCCTCAAGTCCCATAATTTCAATATGTCGATCCCTTAATTAATTAAATCATAAAATTAATTAATTCAATTTGGAACTTCAATTGCTAAAAAAACTCTAGAAATTATAAAATTACATACATATAATTAAAATCATGACTATGGGATTTGAATAATATACCACCTACCTCGATTAGTTGGCGAACAATCACTCAACATAAATCCCCAAAATTCAGCAAAGTAACGGTGTAGAACGAGATCCAGATCTATAACCTAAATAAATATTGAATAATTCAAGATCTCTTAAATATATATCTAGATATACAATCCTAGATCTAGATCCAAAAAACTAGATATATATATATATATAATCAAAATAAAGAATAACTTCCCTTAAAGAAAGAGAGAAGAAAGGAAGAGGAATGAGAAAGTAACCAGGATGAGGTCCTCTTACTAAGAGGGGTGAAAATCTTCGATCCAGGATTCAAACCACCAAGAACAAAGGTCATGAGGGATTAGAACTTATCTAGGAGGATCCAAAACCATAAAAGAGGCATTATGGTCGAACGAGAGTTGATTTGGGATTAAAATGGGGGTTTGGTAATTTTTAAAACTAATTTTCAGGTTAATTTAATTCTCATGCACAGTTTGCTGATAAGGGGCACACAGTTTCCCCTAACCATGCACATAAACTATATGCCTCTTTTATAGGGGTGAATATTTACTCCTAAGAGGGTGCAAGGTTTAAAAAACTGTGTTCTAACCATGTAATTCCCCTCTGTCATGGTTGCATAGTTTGCTGGTTTGGGGTGCACAGTTGGGGAAAACTATGCGCCAATTATGCACTGCCCTATTTCTTCCATTTTTCCCAAATTTTCACCCAAAAATTCTCTAAGGTAAAACCCAAATGAAAATTACTCAACACAGGAAAAAATAATACCTAAAAATGAGCCTGTTACAAATCCAGAAAAGGTTGGGATCTTATAGGTTTCTATGTGTTTTTATGTAAATCTTATGATTTCACAAGGTAATCTAAAGATATTCTATTTAAAAGGAAAGTATATTCTACTTCTTAATGTTAAAATTTATATCTTTGTGAAAAAAATTCATGAGTTTTTCATGATTACAAAGAATCCATTATGATTATTAATTTTTCCTTTTAGATTTCTTATGAAATGTTTCATTAAATGATATGTGCATAGAAGTTGATTTCTTAGGTAAAAATATTTATTTTCATTCAAACATTTATTTTTAAATAAGAAAATTTTTAGGACAGTTCAAGGTCTAATGAGTTTATTTATTTCTTTTTAATTTATCTTGTAATGATTTTTGTACTCATTACAAATTTTCAAATGTTTTACATAGGGTATTATGGATGATTAAGGACAAGGATTAGGTTAAATTAAAAATTGAGATTATATATCATGATAATATAACTTGTTATGTCTTAAAATTTTATCATTGTGGGAAAAATGGATACTGAGCTAAAGTGTCCACTTTCTGATTTAATATTTAATTATGTTAATTTGATAAACTAATTCTATAGAAATATAATCCTAAAATACATACATGAATATAATAAAATTAATTATCATATAATGAATAAATTTTAAGGATTTTTTATTCTCAGGTTCTTTTAATTACATTTGACTTAATAATAGAATTTATTCACCTGATTAACCATTAAATCAAATGGATAGTGGGTAAATCATATATTTCCTAAAATAATTATCATAAATCAATCAATGTAAATATCAATGTGTAATGGAAGGAGGATATAACTCTCCTAATTATGGAAGAGAATATTCAAGAGTTCAACTTTGATAATTATGGAATAATAAGATTTGAGAAATGAATACGTGTTCAATAAATACGATTATTGAAGATGGAGTTTTTGGATGATGCACAAGGATCATCATTCCCTATTTATTGTAGGAGCACAAATAGGTATATATATCTCATGAATCCTTTATGATAGTATAACATGAAGAGGGATATTTTGGAGTATGCATCCTGATTCTTTCTGTTTGAGTAAGTAAATATAGAATGACTGAAATCTAAAGGGATAATGCAACCATTACCATATTAGTGTGAAAATAGGATAACATCATAATTGATATCATTATAATACATCCAAATTCTTTAAAAATTCATAATTTCATTTGGGTTATAATTTATCTACTTAAAGAGTTTCCACATTAAATTTTAATTTTAGAAGATTTCAATTTCAATCAATATTCTATGTTGTAAATAAAGGAAGTGATAACTATAGTACTTCAATCAGTTATACCTGATAGATATATGATTTTTAATAAGAAAATATGGAGAATATTTCATCATGAAATAGATATAGATTTTATCTTCAACACTTTCTATCATTCTCATACTGATGGTAATTTTGAATAAACCATTAAAACTCTAGAATAAATATTTTTATCATGTTAAAAGGACATAAAAGGAGGTTGGTACCAACTATATCCACTATTAAATTTCTCATATAATTATTTTTCTATTATAGGATTCCAATGGTTGAATATAAGTCTCTTTGTAAGAATATTTTTAGAACTCTAATATGTTGTGATGAAATTGGAGAGGGTAAGATGATGGGACTAGATCACGCTCAATAAATTTTGAGAAGATTCAAACTATTAAAAGACAAATTAGAATAGAAAAATGTTCACATAATATATATGTTGATAATCATATATTATATTTGTAATTTTAACTTGGATACAAAATCCTCATTCAAATACAACCATTGAAGAGGGTTATGAGATTTAGGGTGGAAGTAATGTTGAAACTTAGACACATTTTCCCCATTGAAATCCTCAATCATTTGGGAATACAACATATCATTTTTAACATCAACTAATCCTCTCCCAAATTAATTATTTGTTACATGTATCAATTTATAAGTTCTATAAAACTTAACCCTTCAAATGTACAGAACCCATATGTTGTAAAACTTGAAATTTAAATCTTTTATAAGGAACCACTGTTAGAAACATTATATCATATAAATAATTTACTATGAAACACAAACACTAACTTGTTTAATGTTATCTATAGGAATAATATTTTTGAGGATGCTATATGGAATCTAGAAGATGAAATGATTCATAAGTACAATAACATGTTTTATTATATTAATGATTTTTTTAGGGTGGAATTATTTTAATCAAGGTATAATATAACCTACTAATATTTTATTATGTGTTATCATTTAATCAAATACTATGTTGAATATATTATGTCACACGTAAGACTAAACTATAATGAACCATGATATATTTTATTGAGATAAAATATTTCAATGTACATAATAATTAATATATAAGAAAATGCATTGTGAAACATCATTAAGAAAAACTACAAGAGGGATATGACCACATGTAAATAAAATGACTAAGAACATAAAATCCTTATCTGAATGGTTTGAGTTTAAGAATATATAATTGATTATAACTTTTTAAGGAATTAAAAACATTAAAATATAATAGAAATTTTGAGAATTATGTAATGGTATTTTATTAATGATTCTATGAATGTAAATAAAGAGTTATATTTATATATATCTAGTAATGTAATATGACGATTAGAAATATGACCAATAGAAATATGATCATTGGATATTTAGTAATTAGGTGTAGTTTATGGTTAATTAATTTAATTGAAAATAATATAATATTAAATATTTTTCAAATGATATAAAAAATTATATTTAATTAAATTATATTGTAATATTTTATTATTAATTGTTACTTGTTATTATTGTTATTTAAAAAAGACTAATTTGTTTTGGTAATAAAATTGAAAGAAACATTTTAACATAAATGGATTAATAAAATATAATGGTAAGGATGTAAATATTTAATTTTAAGTTGATGTGATCAAAATCAAATAATGTTAAAAAGGGATATTTTATAAAAGGTTGTTTTTTAGTGTTGTGTATTTGTATCAAAACAATTTATATTGATCACAATTAAATTATTATTCAAAAAAATGTTTCATTTTATATACATATACATTAATATACATCTACTTATTATCTTAAATAAAATAGATATAAGTGTAATGAAATTTTATAATGTTATTTTTCTATAAAACTATTTTTACATTATATATTATGTTTTCATTTTAATGTTAAATTTTTTATGTTTATATATTGAATTATTTTTTGAAGTGTTAATATTGTTAATTAACTTATCAATATTATGTCATATGGTCAACTTCAATTTGAAGTTTAAAAATAATTTACTGAGCTAAAAAAATTGCATTAACACGGTAATGGTTGGTTTCTCCCAAATTTACCCAAGTTTTAAGGGTTAAGCGGTCGCTTATAGTGTAGCTTGGGTTGTCGAATCCTCAGAGACCTAAGAAGAACCTTTAGATACTTAATAAAAAGAGATGGATTTTTGGCTATGAAGTGGCCAACTTGGGTTGATTTTAGATGGTTTTGAAAGAGCACTAAAAGATCTATGTGAATTCAAATTATGAGAAAATTAGTTGATCCTAGGTTATTGCTCGGGGTGGATTGAATGAATTCCTTTTTTTTACGATTTTAATTTCATTGACTCGAGAAGGATTCATGCAATGAATTCAAACTAACCTCATAACTTATTGATTAAACACCTTAAAAACACATGATAATCGCCTATACACTTCTAGGATCATTTTCATGATCACTCCAAGGTAAAGGATGTAATTAGCACATGAAAATGGGGTGAATAAATTCAATAAGGAAGAGGAAGAATAAAAATCATTGAATGAAAGAAACTCAATTAAAAGAAATTAATAACATTTAAGGAATGATAAATAACATTCAATCCAGCCCCTTTCTACCCCCTTGGATCAACCCATAAAAGAGCTAATCCTCCATTGATGACAAGTTCTCAACGGAAGTGGAAAGTAGACTTACAAGGGTGGAATTGAAGAACTAAAAACAAAAAAAAATAACGATCACTCCACCGTTGTGTGAAAAAAAATCACAAGGTTTGATGTGAATAAATTCACACCTTGAGGCAACGGTATCAAGGTGATAAGAGTAAGAACATAACAAGATAATAAGAAGAACTTTTATTAAAAACTAAGGTGATTCGAACAACTTACATGGGAAGGAAAAATGCTACAAAGACAATTTGGCATAATAACATTACAATCAAAAGAAACCTCCAAGATGCCTAAATCCTCCACCACTACTACCTTAAATAGGAAAAAATGAAGTCTTGGCCGAGCCCCCAACATCCCATGTGCTTTTAATTTATTGTGTTGGGGAAAGGTGGGTGGAACATTAATGTTGAGAGACTTTTCCACTTCTTGCCCCGAAGTTGTAGTCAGCTTCCATCCACCGAAAAGACGCGCCTAAAGGACTTTATAGAAGGCAGAATTTGAGTGGTCCCTATAATACTTAAATGAATACCCAGATTTCCCCTAATATCCTGTAAAATTGCAGCCTAAAATAATAAACCTTTCGCGAGATATGATATAAATAGTAGGTTGTTTTTCTGGGCCGCAGAATCTGGCCCAGAATTGAATCTTCAACTTTGGTCACCTTAATCACCACCATTTAGGACGAATTAGCACTGGCTAAAGAATAATTATTTGTTCCTATATATGTCTTCTAGTCTCCCATGAATTTTGGGCTTCATTAGGCCTGTATTGTGGGCCCCACATTCCTATCAGTGGGATGATATCCAATCTGCCTTCTCCAGAATTATTTCCTTTCATTGCCAAATATCCTCATCATCCTTTATGAATCCTCCATTGATCCCTGAATGAAAAATGTTCATATTTATGTTTATATATATTTCCCAAAATATCAAATTAAAATATGGATAATTACATTCTTTAAAATCAAATTAAACATTGGGCCTAAATTGGTGCATATTAGGCATGAAGTGCACAAATGATGAGAATGGATATTCAAAATTAAAATCCACTAACTCAGGCCCATAAGATCAAAAATGAACATTTAATACCCTTAAAATTTAATCAAAATATGTGTTTTTATTGGCTTATCACACCCCCAACTTGAGTTTTGCTAGTCCCAAGCAAAATATATCTCACAAAAATGAAATTCAAATGACCTTTTCCAAAAACATTTTAATACACATTTCTCACCCAAAGATCACATACCAAAAAATTATGAAACCCATCAAAATAATTTAAAACAAGCTATTTCCATAGGCATATCTCAATCCCAAGCTCATTCCTTTGTTCAAATTCATTGTCATATTTCATCCAAATTCAATTAAGCATGATGAAGTGTTGTGTGTCACAATAGACATGGGGGTTCATTTCCATTAGAGGGAGAAAAGATGGAAGCGCTAGGAGTAATCAAATTTTAATAATAAGATGAGTACTCATTTTTTTATTTTCTTTTTTTTGGGTTTTTTTTTTGCAATTTTTTCATGGTAATTGAAATTGAACTCAATCGAGTCAACCCATGTAGCAAGACTTTGTCGATGACCCCTAGGCTCAAAGACCTTAGGGCACCAAGTGAATCTCACATACTCGGGCATCATCTCGAGTTAACTCAATCAAAAACAAATTCAAATTACCAAAAATAAAGATAAAATGCCCAACTCTGGGAAAGATAACTATGGAGTCACGATCCCCATGTACCGAAAGCCATGCATTAGGTCAATTCATTGCTCTACGCGCAATTGATTTTTTTTTTTTTGAATACTCATGTTAAAATTAAAATGATCGCCAATCCTATTCTATTTATTATGGGTCCCCAAGAAGTCCAACTAAAACCCCACAATCTAGAGGACGTACATTGTGTTTTTTTATTAAATGGATGAAAATATAATAGTGAAAAATCACATCGGACAACTGAACTTTCCAATATCTATACACATGAACATAAACTTGCATTAAAATCAGAATCAAGGCATGCAAAATTATTTGATATCCAATTTCAGTGTTTGGAATGTGTGTTATCATGTTCAAGGTTAATGAAATTTTTCCTTCCACACATTTTCATCTCCCCCCCAACTTGGAATAACATTGTCCCCAGTGTTTAAAGAATTGAAACATAGAAGGGGCAGGATAGAAGTTCAACGAAGACATTGAAAATGAAAATTATGGAATGAAGTCACCTGGTGGTTAATGTTGAAAATGCATTCTCATGTTTCCCTTTAGTTCTGGTTTGTCTCCCAATGGCTTGGACGGTTGTGACCAGCTTTTCCCAATGACCTATGACATGCCTTTAAATTTGTTTTTAATATATATATATATATATATATTTGTATTTTTTTAACCTAAAAAAAGGTACAAATAGCATAAACTGATGATACATTGTCTTCTCTTAAATTTCTGGGTAAGGTATTACTCAGGGATCACACTGCGTGACACGGATGAATATGGTGCTCCCCTTTCATAACCATCCTTAATCATAAAAGAAGAACAGGTCAACAATCTATTTTTTTAAAAATACCTACAAAAATATAAAATAAAATAAAATAAACTGATGATACATTGTCTTCTTTATATTTTCTGGGTAAGGTATTACTCAGGGATCACACCGCGTGACACGGATGAATACGGTGCTCCCCTTTCATACCCATCCTTACACATAAAAGAAGAACAGGTCAACAGTCTATATTTTTGTTTAAATAAAAAAAATGAAGAAGAAGGAAAAAAAGATGATTCACAAAGATTAGAAACATGAAGACCACGGGTTGCCTCCCGTGCAGCACTTTTGTTTAACGTCGTTAGCCTGACATGGATCCTAAATCTATCAATTTTTTCCTATTTCATAGGTTGGCTCTATTAACTCTACCTCTATTTCCTGTTTATTGAATGATTCAATGAATGGTTTTAACCTATGGCCATTGACCTTAAAAATGTTACCACTTGTGGGATCCTGAATCTCTACTACCCCATGGGGGTACACATGATGGACTATGAATGGACCTGACCATCTAGACCTTAACTTTCCTGGGTATAAATGAAGTTTTGAACTATACAAGAGCACCAGTTTTCCCAGTTCAAATTGTTTGACTTTGATATTCCTAGATTGATAGGCTTGAACTCTAGCTTTATTTATCCTTTAATTTTCATAATCCTCTATCTTAAGTTCCTCAAGTTCATTAAGATCTAATTTCCTCTTTTCTTCGGCTAAAGAAATGTTGAAATTCATTTTTTTGATTGCCCAAAATGCCTTATGCTCAATTTCAACAAGTAAATGGCATGATTTTCCATAAACCAACCTATATGGTGACATTCCTAGGATGGTTTTGAATACTGTAAGATATGCCCAAAGAGCATCAAAGAGTTTCTCAGACCAATCTTTCCTAGAGGGGTTGACAATTTTTTCAAGAATTTGCTTAATCTCCCTATTTTCTAACTCAGCTTGACCATTGGTTTGAGGATGGTACACAGTGGAAACTTTATGAGAAATTCCATACTTAGACATGAGTGAAGAGAATGGGCGATTACAGAAATGGGTTTCACGATCACTGATTATAGCCCTCGGAACTCCAAATCTAGAAAAGATGTGCTCTTTTAGGAATCGGATCACAACTTGATGATCATTAGTCTTGGTGGTAATGTCCTCAACCCATTTTGAGACGTAATCAACATGTAAGAGGATGTAGAGGTATCCCTTAGAGTTTGGAAAGGGTCCCATGAAATCAATTCCCCAATAATCAAAGATTTCAACAACCAGAATGGGAGTGAGGGGCATTTGATTCCTTTTGGAAATGGATCCTAATTACTGACACTGAGGACAACTTTTACAGAATTCGAAGGAATCCTTAGTGAGGTTCGGCCAGTAGAAACCACTTTGGAGGACCTTTGCAGTGGTTTTCTTTGTATAAAAGTGTCCTCCACATGCCTCTCCATGACAAAATTTTAGAATGGACTCTTGCTCAGACTCGGGAACACATCTCCTGATGATTTGATCAGGACAGAACTTGAAGAGGTAAGGATCATCAAACACATAGTGTTTGACATCAGAAATAAATTTCCTCTTAGCTTGGGTCCCCAGGAATTTTGGAATGTCACCTGTCACCAAATGGTTTTCTATGTCAGCATACCAAGGGAAATCACTCACTGAATAGAGGTGCTCATCGGGAAATGAATCAGACACAGAGAGGTGGTGTGAGTTGTCTTTGAATTCCATCCTAGGAGGTGATCATCTACAACATTTTCAACACCCTTTTTATCCTTAATGGTTAAATCGAACTCTTGAAGAAGAAGGACCCACCTAATCAATCTAGCCTTGGAATCTTGTTTTTGGAAAAGGTATTTTAGGGCTGAATGGTCAGTGAAGACAATTATGGGTGATCCTAAGAGATAAGACCTGAATTTCTCTAAGGCAAAGACAACAGCAAGCAGCTCTTTATTAGTGGTGGTGTAGTTTATTTGTGCATCATTTAAACATTTTCTTGCATAATCAATGACACATGGAGTTTTCTCACACCGTTTTCCTAAGACTGCTCCTACAGCGAAGTCACTTGCATCACACATGATCTCGAAAGGAAGTTTCCAATTTGGAGATTTCATGATAGGTGGAGATATAAGAGTTGACTTGAGTGTAGAGAATGATTCCTCACAGCTTTCTGTCCATAAAAACGGAGCATCTTTTACCAATAGAGCACAAAGTGGTCGAGAAATAGAGCTGAAATTCCTAATGAACCTTCTATAAAATCCAGCATGTCCTAAGAAGGACCTCACTTCCTTAATAGTTTTAGGAGAGGGAAGGTGATTAATGATGTCAACCTTAGCTTTATCAACTTCAATCCCTCTACCAGATACCAGATGACCTAGAACATTTCCTTCCCTTACCATGAAATTGCATTTTTCCCAATTTAGTATGAGATTATTATCCTCACACCTTGACAAAATCTTTTCAACATTTATAAGGAATCCCTCAAAAGTATCCCCAAAGATAGAGAAATCATCCATGAAGACCTCTAAACAATCCCCCACCATGTCTGAGAAGATTCCCATCATGCACCGCTGGAAGGTACCAGGGGCATTACATAACCCAAAGGGCATGCGCTTGAAGGAAAAAGTGTCGAATGGACAAGTGAAGGTAGTTTTTCCTTGATCCTATAAGGAGACTTCGATTTGATTATACCCTGAGAATCCATCTAGGAAGCAGTAGAATTGATGACCTGCCACTCGCTCTAGGACTTGATCTATAAAGGGAAAGGGGAAATGGTCTTTCTTGGTACAAGAGTTGAGCTTCCTATAGTCAATATAGACTCTCCATCCACTACTAACCCTTGTTGGAAGCATCTCTCTATAATTATTGGTTATTACAGTGATTCCATCCTTCTTTGGAACCACATGGATTGGGCTAACCCACTCACTCTCAGCTATAGGATAGATGATACCAGCTTTTAACAATTTCAAAAGTTCTTTTCTCACTACTTCCATGAGATTAGGATTGAGTCGCTGCTGAGGTTGACGACATGGCTTTGAATCGAATTCTAGAACAATTCTATGAGTCCCGATAAGTGGGCTAATCCCAGGAATATTAGATAGGGTCCATCCAATGGCTTTCTTGTGTCTCCTAAGGAAATCTAGAAGCATCCTCTCATGATTGGATTCAAGAGAGGAAGAAATGGCAACATGAAAGGATTTATTGTCCCCTAAGAATGCATACTTGAGTGATGAAGGTAAAACCTTAAATTCAAGATCAGAGTGGTTATCACTTTCCAAGAAAGGATGAGACTTTGTATTGAACTCAGTTTCTTTGTTCAGATTTCTTGACAAAATTGGTTCCTTGTGAAAAGAATTTTCATCCACTAAATTAGCTAGAGTAGTTTCATGAATGGGTATGGACTCGATGTTATTGATTTCACCCATGGTATCATTGATTGGTGATTCTAGAAAATCATCAATAAAGCAATCTGAAAGAGATTCAAGACAAGGAGACAAATTTCCCTCATGTGAACAAAGAAAATCAATCTCTTCTTGACTTAAACATCCTTCAGTAATTCCTTGATGTTCCTTGAGTTCACTATCAACACTACCTATCCAATTAACCTCATGTATCTCTTCATCATCCCCAATTTGAGAGTTTTCATTATAGATGTTCAAGTCTAGACTCATGTTTCCAAAGGTGATGGTCATGTTCCCATTTCGGACTCGGATAACAGAGTTAATTGTTGTAAGGAAGGGATAACCAAGGATGATTGGGGTTTGCTTGTAGAGACCCGAAGCCTGACGTACATGGACATTACATTACTTTTGCGGAATACTTAGTACATAACAAAAACACACACACAAGGATCTTAATAGTTTAGTGTCTTTGGAAACTCGGAATAAAATCTTCTAATCGTGGTGAAAGATCTTCAACATCTCCCATAAAGATCTTCCTTTTTTTTACCTAGAACCTTTCTTTATATCCTGGGGAAAAGAAAACAGAAAAGGGTGAGCTCAAATGCTCAGTAAGGCTAAACAAAAGAACAATCAATCACATCATATTCATAAGAACATAACTTTTGGAAATCTTAACCTGCAAAAGAGAGCATAATTTCATAACATGGGATAAATCATGGCAGTGAAATGTAATCACAATAATCATAACATAAAAAATGAAACTTTGTGGCATTCACACATAATCATAGAGAATCATTTCTTGTTAGTCAAGACTCATTGCCAAGACTATCTTAGTGGACAAAGTCCCTTTCTGAATCGAGTAACCCTCGTTTCAGTCCTGTTTCACTGAACCGGTATAACCTACCGTTCCAGCCATGTCTATCTCATGAGATATAAAATATTTACCCAATGCATTGGAGGGAGATATAGGTCCCACCCATCTTATAATGAATCCTTTCTTATGTGTGCCACATAATCAAAATCATATATCATCGCATAACACATGTAACAAAAATGGGATTCTTAAACAACATGACATCATAAAACCATTCATATAAGATAAAGGAATTCATAAACATAATTCCATCACAACATAGTCAAATCAATGTAAAAATATGGATAGAAACAGGACCCTTTATTATCTTATATGGAAAATAATTTTGATAAAACACTTGAAATGAATTCTTGAGGAAAATATCCTTTATTCTTCAAAATCAATTCCTTTTCACAAAACATCATGCAATTTTAAAAGAAAGAGATTTTATTGAAAATAGTCATGAAATATTTTGGAGGGAGGTTCATGAAAATAATGCTTTATAAAACCGTAAAAATCCTTTCGTGCCATATAAGTTAAAAAAACATTCTTCTCGTACTTTTGTCGGAAAGTCAAAAAGTACCTCGTATGAAAAAAAACGAAAAAAAAATCCTTTCATATCCTTTACTAAAAACTCACCAAAGGATAAAATTGTATTTAAACAATTGTATGTGGATGTAAATAATATTACATATTGATGAAACATGGATGTGGATGATAAAATACACCCCAGTAAATACTTACGAATAAACAATCTCGGATAAAAATGAGATTGTGATATTTCCCTTACCTTAGGTCCGATTTGCTTTGTGAGTGTCCGAACCTCCTGTATATGATTTAAATCATGTTATTGACTTATTCCAGAATCATATTCATTGTTATTATATCATATATGGTCCACTTATGACTTTATATTACCCGTTCTTTTGTAAATTCATGTTAAAGTAGCATTTTGGGTAAAATCATCTCATTTGTCGTTCGTGTTTTTAACTTGTAATTATTCATATGATTACTTAGATCATGATTACTTTACTCCAGAATATAAAACATGATTTATATATATATATTCATAATACACATATATAATAAATCAGTAAATGGAAAGAAATACACCGTTCATGGAGACGGTAGTCCGTACGTACGCATGAACGCTGTTTTCGTTTCCTTATTGAATTGAATGGAATTAAGTAGATGACATACATATAAATATAAATAATTCCAGTATCATTATTAGGTCATATATTGCATTATTACTTATTATATATACTTTATAATCATTCATGAATGGTTAATCATTGAGAATGAATCTCATCGCGTCGTGGAGACGGTAGTCCGTACGTACGCACGAGCGATGATATCGTTCCCATGGTCGTGGAATTGTGTTGAAGTGTATGTATACTATTTCAGTATCAATATCACTTTATAATAATCATATATAGTTACTCATTACACCTTTATACCCATCCAATTAAGGTGGTGGCGGAAAATAGATTACACCACGGCGTGGAGACGGTATTCCGTACGCACGCACGCGTGGTGATTTCATTTTTCCGTAGGATGGATAGAAGGTGAATTAGGGTTGTTTCATATTTATAATAACATATCAGTATATAATAAATACTGATGTTATTACTTTATCATGAAACAACTAAATAAGAAGAAGTTGAAGAAGAAAGAAATTGAAAAGATCGGTAATGGATATTACCACTTCTTTGGAACACCTCTTTGAATTCCTCCACTTAGGGAACTAAGATTGGTCTTTGAAGAAGATAAGGACCTCTAGGATTATTCTAGGGAAGTTGAGAAGGTATTTTGGCAGGGGTTGGCCGAGCTTGAGTGCTCAAATTGGTGTGAGGAGGAGGGGGAGGAGGTGTCCTTTTATAAGGGAGGAGAGGGGCACCTTAGGAATATCTCAAAATATTATTTTATATTAAAGTCAAAATCGGTTTATAATGGTTCCAAAGGGTCTTATTTCGAAGCTAAAGTGGGTATGGGTCGAAATCATATCATCCAATAGGATTTAGACAAGTTTAGGGTATTATTTTAACCTTATCAATTAGATTTAACTCTAAGTTAAATAATTTAACTTTTACCGTGTCTTTTTGTTTTCTTTCACTATATGGTTAATACACTTACTATAACATTCCAAACGAACCCCAAATTGTTTATTATTAATATATATATCCTTATCTAAGTCATTTGGCTGAACATTAGATTTTTAGGAATAAAATAATAATTAATAATATAATATTTGATTTAAAAACTATTTTGTCTCAATTTTGACACGATTTGATATATGATTTTTGTGAAAGTCATAACAGAATTATATGTTCTAACCAAGTTGATTAAATCAACACTAATATATAATAGTAACCTAGAAGATTAGTGGAATTCATAAAAAGTCTCAAATTACATTTATTTGAGCATTTATAACATCAATTATGTTAATATTTCCTTAAAAGGGTAATTACTGCATCATCGTTGTGTCATAAATAAATTAATTTATTTAAAATCTAAAAATTATAAATATAATATAATTATGTAGTAAATCTTTTTAGCTTTCTAATGAATACTTATAGTCGAATTTATCTTATGTATAACCCCATATTAAAAATGTTTTAGTTATTAAACTTTGATTTTAACTATCTTAACTATTCATTAAATAAAATAATACTAAATGTCATAATCTAATCCAAGTGGACCTAAATGGTCATATTATATTCATAAGGTTGTTTTTGGTCGAATTACACTTATCCAATAGAATTAGGACATGTGTTAGGGTAATAGTAATATCATATTTACCCTTAATTACCCTATTTACTATTAACCGTGGTAAAAAAAAGTAAAAAGTTACTATTCACCAAAAATTATTTTCATCTCATTGAACCACATTTTAGTCCTTCATATTAACCGTGTCTGTCGGATTTTCGAAATTTCATTCACAGAAGCGGTAAAATTAAGTTTTATGCAAAATTCAGTTTTTAACCTACCACTTAGTGGTTTCACTATTCATCAAAAATTGAAAGTTTTCAGAAAAATGCCAAAATTTCATCCTAAGCTATATTTCATATTCCGAATTCAAAAATGAAGTCTATTTTACCAAATTCATAATATAGAAATTGAATTAATTAATTTTATAATTAAATCCCGCTGTTAAAACAAATAGCGTGTTTTTAAGAAACAATGTCTATCAAAAGATTGACACTTGATTATGTCTGGTTTAAATGTGAAATTACATCCAATGACCAATATTGTATTAAATTGTAAAAATATATTCTAAATATACTTTAAAACCACTCAAATTAATGATTTATCACTATTAATTATTTCGATTAAAAAAGTTGTTTTTAATTATAATTTAGTAATTTTCACTATTCATCAGAATATGAAAGTTATCCGAAAAGTACCAAAATTTCACCTTAGGCTAAATTCAATACTACGAATCCAAAAATGAAGTCCATTTTGAGAGCTAAAATTTCTAAAATTTTAAAAAGTGGTTATTACTATTCATAACGGCTAGTTTTAATAATATTTTAATAGCATATCGTTGTTTCGTGAAACTCAGTATTGTGTACTACACACGCTATCGAGGAAGGTTGTGATTGCGTGTAATGCAAGGCAAGTCAAAGATGTGTGTTGTGCAAGCTCCTTTTGGTGTAGCGTACAACACAAGACATTAATAAAATTAAAAAGAATATTTTTCATAAAATCTCGGGCTGTTACATTGCTCCCTAGGACCTAAGCTTGGGTGATTGTCTAGAACAATGAAGTCAGTTGGGTAAATGAAATTTTCAACTTTCACCAAAACATCCTTTAAGATCCCCTTTGGAACTCGAATACTACGATCAGAAAGTTGAAGAGAGACAGATGTGGGTTGGAGTTCTTCAAGCCCTAACTGACAATACATAGCATAAGGAATGAGGTTCACACTGGCTCCTATATCACACAAGGCTTTGAAAACTTTATTCTCTCCTAGTTCAACATTTATGTAAGGGCATCCTGGGTCTTTCATCTTTAGAGGAAGGGTTCCTTGGATTATTGTGCTAACATTTGCTGCCAGAAGGACTTGGTTCTTATGTGAGAATTTCTGTTTAAATATGCAGAGGTCCTTAAGGTATTTTGAGTATGTAGGAATGGTTTGAATGGAATCGAGGAGTGGAATGTTCAACTTGACTTGTGAGAATATTTCCCTTAATGTTTCACTCAATTCAGGCTTGGTTTTCCCCCTCATGCGTTGAGGAAATGGGGCAGGTTGTGGGGTTGTTTTTTGAAGAGTTGTTTCTTTCACATTTTTATTAGTATCTTCAGTTTGTTCATTTGTTTAATTTTAATTTTCATTAGAGTTTGAATCTTCAGGTGGGTTTTGAACTATTTGTTTAGGTTTCTCAATTGATTTCCCACTTCTCAAAACTGTCACATCCTTTAGTTGTTTATGAGTTGTTTGAGTGAAACTTGTCTCCACACTTTATGTTTGTTGTGGAATGGCCTGTGTGGGAATGGGTGCCTTTCCAGTTTTGATGGTTTGAAGTTCTTGTTTCAGGGAAGAGACTTCTGAGTTCATCCTTTCCATTTTTTTTCACAATTGTTCAAGGATTGGGAGAGGGACAGATTGGGAAGGGGTTTGTGTTGGTTGGGTTATCCCAGGGGGATACTTTGGTTATTGGATGGGTTGTTGGTATTGGACTGGAGGATGTTGGTATTGGACTAGTTGTGGTTGGAATTGGTTATGGTTTTGAAAATTTTGTGTAGGGTAGGAGTTTGGTCCTTGTGGTTGGCTAGGTTGTTGGTTATCTTTCCATCGAAAGCCTGGGTGGTCATTATACCTTGGGTTGAATGTGTTTGGGTATTGGGGATTTTGAAAGTTTAGGGTATTGAATTCAGCAAGTGGTCCTCCTAAAAGAACATCCTTGATGGCTGGAATGGTTGGGCAGTTGTCTGTTTTGTGGTCATGTTTGTCACAGATTGTGCAAACAGGGTCTACAGTTTGGATTTCATGGATTTTCATATGGTCTATCTCTTCAACCTTCCTAGAGAGTGTTGCAAGTTTCACCCTAAGGCTTTCCTCTTCTCTAGGTGTATGCATTCCAGGAGTTCTTTGAGGCTTTTCAGAATAAGGTGATGTTCCCCATGTTTGGTTTTGTTCAGCAAGGATTTCTAGATACTCGTAAGCATCATTTGGGGATTTGTTTTTAAAGGTCCCATTACACATCATGTCAATGAATTGTTTGTTCCCTGGGCCCAAACCTTCATAGAAAATTCTTACTTGTTCAGGAATAGAAAAACTATGGTGTGTAACCATTTTTAGGGTGTCTTTGAACCTCTCCCATGTTTCATAAAATGATTCTCCCTCTTTTTCAAAAAAAAATTGGATGCTCTTTTTTAGTGCAATGGTTTTGTGATGGGGGAAGTATTTTTTGTAAAATTATCTTTGCAGTTGGTTCCAAGTGTGGATTGATGAAGGTATCAGATTATTTAACCAGTTATTTGCTCGATCCTTAAGTGAGAAAGGAAAGATCCTCATCTTAGCTGACTCAAGTTGATGTGGTGAGCACATGGTTTCAACAATGTCATTGAACTCCTTGACATGAAGGTAAGGCATTTCTGACTCCATCCCATGGAAAGTTGGAAGGTGGTTTAGGACATGAGGTTTAAAGACATAGTGGGCATCTCCTAGGGCAGCATGCCTAATGCAAGAGTGTGCATTGGTCCAGGTAGGTGTAAGGTAGTCATTCATGGTTTGATCGACTGCATTCCCCAAATTTGGGGCTGCCTCATTTGGATTTCCATTTTGGTTCCCGCCTGGTTTTATGAGTTGGTTTATTTGAAGACCCTCCATTGAAATTGACTCAATATTTAACTCTGGGGTATTATGAATATTAGGATCCAATGGTGTACTTGACTCCCCTGTCCTATGACTTTTCACCCTAACTAGTCTGTTTGAGTTATCGCGGGTGAAGGCTGACATGCGCCAAAAGAAAAAAAAAGCGAGAAAGGGAAAAGATAAGAGATATTGGGTTAGAATAGAAGAATGGGGGTTAGGAAAGAAGGTTTTTTTCTAAGTAACTTACTTGTTCCCCGGCAACAGCACCAAAATTTGGTTTCACCCAAATTTACCCAAGTTTTAAGGGTCAAGCAGTCGCTTGTAGTGTAGCTTGGGTTGTCGAATCCTCAGAGACCTAAGAAGAACATTTAGACACTCAATAAAAAGAGATGGATTTTTGGCTATGAAGTGGCCAACTTGGGTTGATTTTAGATGGTTTTTAAAGAGCACTAAAAGATCTATGTGAATTCAAATTATGATAAAATGAGTTGATCCTAGGTTATTGCTCAGGGTGGATTGAATGAATTCCTTTTTTTTTACGATTTTAATTTCATTGACTCGAGAAGGATTCATGCAATGAATTCAAAATAACCTCATAACTTACTGATTAAACACCTTAAAAACACATGATAATCACCTATACACTTGTAGGATCATTTTCATGACCACTCCAAGGTAAAGAATGTAATTAGCACATGAAAATGGGGTGAATAAATTCAATAAGGAAGAGGAAGAATAAAACTCATTGAATGAAATAAACTCAATTAAAATAAATTAATAACATTTAGGGAATGATAAATAACATTCAATACAGCCCCTTACTACCCCCTTGGATCAACCCATAAAAGATCTAGCCCTCCATTGATGACAAGTTCTCAACGGAAGTGGAAAGTAGACTTACGAGGGTGGAATTGAAGAAGTAAAAACAACAAAAATAACGATCACTCCACCGTTGTGTGAACAAAATCACAAGATTTGGTGTGAATAAATTCACGCCTTGAGGCAACGGTATAAAGGTGATAATAGGAAGAATAGAACAAGATAATAAGAAGAACTTTTATTAAAAACTAAGGTGATTCGAACAACTTACATGGGAAGGAAAAATGTTACAAAGACAATTTGGCATAATAACATTACAATCAAAACAAAGCTCCAAGATGCCTAAATCCTCCACCACTACTACCTTAAATAGGAAAAAATGAAGTCTTGGCCGATCCCCCAACATCCCATGTGCCTTTAATTTATTTTTTTGGGGAAAGGTGGGTGGAACATTAATGTTGAGAGACTTTTCCACTTCTTGCCCCGAAGTTGCAGCCAGCTTGCATCCACCGGAAAGACGCGCCTAAAGGACCTTCTATAAGGCAGAATTTGAGTGGGACCTAGCATACTTAAATGAATCCCTGGATGTCCCCTAATAGCCTGTAAAATTTCAGCCTAAAATAATAAACCTTTCACGAGATATGATATAAATAGTGGGCTGTTTTTCTGGGCCGCAGAATCAGGCCCAGAATTGAATCTTCAACTTGGGCCGCCTTAATCACCACCATTTAGGACGAATTATCACTGGTTCCAGAAGAATTATTTGTTCCTATATATGTCTTCTAGTCTCCCATGAATTTTGGGCTTCATTGGGCCTGTATTGTTTGCCCCACATTCCCATCAGTGGGATGATATCCAATCTGCCTTCTCTAGAATTGTTTCCTTTCATCGCCAAATATCTTCATCATCCTTTATGAATCCTCCATTGATCCCTGAATGAAAAATTTTCATATTTATGTTTATATAAATTTCCCAAAATATCAAATTAAAATATGGATAATTACATTCTTTAAAATCAGATGAAACATTGGGTCTAAATTGGTGCATATTAGGCATGAAGTGCACAAATGATGAGAATGGATGTTCAAAATTAAAATCCACTAACTCAGGCCCATAAGATCAAAAATGAACATTTAATACCCTTAAAATTTAATCAAAATATGTGTTTTTATTGGATAATCAATGGTAAAATGAGTTAAAAAAGGTTAAAATAAGTGGTAAATAAATAAAATATCTTGGAACCATATTGGTAAATTTTCTAGATGAGGGTATAGATGAAAAATATCCATTATTTTGAACTTTTTAGCAAACTTCCTTCCAAAATGACCACAATATATCATTAAAAATGAGTATTTGTGGAAATGAAACTCAAAACATGCTTATAAAAGTACTCAACTTCTACCCATCCCAAACCACACATCCCATTAATTTATCCCTAGAATCTCTAACCATTATTCCTCTCTTATGTACTTATTAGATTTTATTTCTAACAAATAGGCACAAATCCTTGACTATTAAGGAACCCATGTTAAGGAGCGAATTAAATGATCCAAGTTCCATGTTCTTCACCAACTCTTTAAATTACCTTATCATCTCTACTATATAAAAATACCATTCTACATAATAATTTATTTATATTAAAATCATTATTATTAATATAAAAATATACTATTATTCTATAACTCTATATATTTATTCATCCAATAGTATGTCATGTTCTTCTTTGGGTCAGTTCAACAAAACACATAATCTATGTTATACCAACATCCTTATATTCGACCTAAATAAGTATCAGGAAATTAATATTGGTAATACATGATATTAAATAATAATTTATGTTATTAATATCATTCTATATTAGATAAAAAAATTAATGATCTATATAAATTAAGTTATTATCGATAATATTCCAGAAACTTACTTGTCATGTATTCTAATCTCACAAACTATATCCATAAATGAAATTAAATGAACATCAAACTGAATAAATATTAGAAACACAATTATTACACTACCATGAATATTCTTAAAATGAGGTATGTGTTCTCAAATAATAAGGATCTATAACATTAATACAAATCATTTTATGAAATAATCATATTTACTAACATTTGATGATAAAAATAAACAATGAATAAATAAAATATTTGTAATGAATGAATATAACTCAATTTTATTAAAGTAAATATATATGAATATGGTTTTGATATAACTGATTAAGGCAACTATGTTTATTATAAATGAGGTAAAATAACTTTTTTTGATTTTAGGAGTAATGGTAAGGGTTTCCTTACCAATCTCATCTTAATACTAATATTGTTTATGTGTTATCATTCATCCAAAAAAAATTTGTTACAATTCTCTCTAAAACCCCATAAATTTTATTTTCCACTAATTATTAATGGGGGTTACAAGTATTTTTTTCCATTTTACCTATCTTTGGAGAAATATTTAACCAAAGGGATGCTTGTAAGTGGAGATGACCTTATCACTTCATTTTGATCAGGAATCTCTCTCCTCTATGTACATATTGTTAATTTTGTTTTATAAATGTATTTATCTCTTCTTATTTAATTTATTATGGTTTATCATATTTCTTTTGAATCTCTTTAAAAAAATCAAAGGTCCTCTTTTGAAATGTTTTCCAAGATGAAAATTTTACATTTTCTTGAATTTCTTTAGTAAATAACGAGAATAATATTATTTTTTACCACATGCTCAATAATTAATTTCATTATATCCTTAATAAATTTATATTATAAATAATCCCTTAAAAATTTTCATAATTTTCTAATATAAATTTTATTTTCATTATATTATAATATTTATTTTTATTAGATTATAAAAAAATTAAAGGTTATTTCTTATTATTTGGTAATGTAATTCATAATTCTCTTAAAAAAATTCAGCTATGTAAATATATTTTAAGGATTAATATTATACATTTGGGGTATTCTATAATGATACCATCCACCCCCATTCTCTATATGGATTATAATTATGTTTCATTCCATGCCACTAATTTCTAACTCTTTGGGTAACAATGTTATGATGAGATTATAAATATTTTTATATTCATAGAGAACACATGTATATGGTTTATCATTATATGAGTATTGGTTTTATTATATCCATATAATTAAATAATCAAGATTTTATATCTCATGAGATCAGGATATGAAAATGGTGGTTTTACTATTTTAAAAATGTTATGGGATACATGTCATTAGTTTAAGTCCAATATGTTATGATCATGTGGTTAGCTTGGTTTAGTATTATATGAATTTCTTGGTGGTTAGGTTTAAAACATGTTATAATTTTTATACTTATGTTTGTGATAAATTCTTATGTTATGTATGCAAGGATCTTTATTATTGTGTCATGTTTACACACCCTAATGACTCATGTAATTTTTTATGACTAAAGAAATATTTATTACTCATGTTTTTTATATATGTTTTATTTGGTATAATTATCTTATGATATTTACTTGCACCTTTATTACATTATCATACCATTATGCTCATATTATACATACAAATGACATTTAATGGACATCTCTTATTGTCATCCATTTAAAAATATATGATCTCACCATTTCATATGTTTCCATTCCCCGTGTTTTAAGGAAAGGTATTAAATTTCCCATATAAATGAGTTTTTATTTGTTTTCAATATGTATATGAGAAGTAAAATCCAATTTATGTTAAGAAGGTGGTTAAGTTTGTATCACGAAAATCTACCATGAACATATTTAAGACAAAGCATCGATTTTTAGGTGATGATTGATATATTTTTCTTCAGGTTGAAGGATTTTTATGGAGATGATATTACTATCAATATCAATTAAGGGTAGTTGTATGAATCCAAATATCAATGATATTTAAGAATAATTATTCAAGAGGTCAATTTGGTTGAAAAGATGAAGAAATAATCAAATTATTTTTTTACATGCATTTTGATGAATTATTTGGAAAAATGACACAGTTTTAGAGTTGAATAAAATCATTCAACACTTTATAGCCTTATTTTTGAAAAACATAATCCACTCTTCACATACTCTCAAGTTTCTAAATTTTATTTTTCCCAATACATTAAGTTTTTTGTATGAAATATTACAATTTTAAGGGATTAAGATTATACATTTTATCATATGGATTTTTAATAAGTATACTTAATAGACATGTACATTATACATCAAGTAAATCCATTCTAAGTTCACAGGATGAAAGATTTATAAATTCTTTCAAACATAGTTTAACGAAGTTTATTAGGTGATGTTCTACAAAATCTATCAAAAATAATTTATCTGATGGATACCTCCAAGTCTACCGAATAGAAATTTATCAAGCCTAATGGATGAGGAACATTATATAGTCTACTATATGAAGATTTTCATTTCTCATAGATAGAGAATTTCATGCACTATTGTGGTAAAAAACATAACGATCATTATATAGAGATGGTGTGCTGAAATTTAGGTGTAATGAAGGAGTTATTCTAATGTAATTTCAACTACTCCCAATAAATGTGGAATATTTCCATTAGAATTCATCTTTAAATAGTGATGCATCCTTAAGGAGAATAATATTTTATATTATCATGTATCTAATGTTTATTTGAAGTGTTTATATCAATATGTTACTTGAGTGTTTCTTTTTAAAACATAGAGAGTTTCCCTTAAGTCATGCCCTTGTGAGGTTATCATTATTTGTTCCTTGAGATATATCATTGTAATTGTTTCTTATCTGATCTTATTGATTGGGGGCTCTCAATTTTAGAGAGATATAAGTTTATTCTGATTGGTATGATCAATGGTTCTTGAGTCTAGGGAAATATAGATTTGTTTAATCATTCTAATTGAGAGATTCCTTGGTGAAGAAGAATGGACCTATGATGGGTTAATTTATAAATATATTAAGTCAAGTTATAGTCTTCCTTAACACTGATGTTTAATGTCGTTATACTTTCTTATAAATGATTTTTAAGTTTTTTTTATTTACTTTATAAAAAAATTCTTTAATTATTTTTATATGTTTATATTTTTACTATGTATGTTATATAAAAGTTTGTATTGTTTTTTGTAAATTATTTCTAACTCTGATTAATATGTGTATTGGTATGAAACTTCACCTAATAATATTTCATAAGGGATTTTGAAAAAAAATTATGTTTAATTATTATAAAATACAATTCACCCCTTATTATGGTATATTGCATACTATTTCGATCATACACTTAGAATCAGATATGGTCTCTACTTGTTATAAAATGGATTGCACTCATCCTACTTTGTAGAAAAGACAAATTTTTTTAAGATGGAATCTTTGTAAGTTGGTAAACTTGATAATCTTAATCAAAGAAAACAACCAATCGTTGATGTTGCTGATTATGGGTATTCAAGAGAACATATGGAAACTTTTGTTATCAATAATTGTGTGGATAATTTTGTTATGATTATGGTATGTTATCAAAATCAAGATAAAAAGTTACTACATTTAGAAGAAAATAAAAAGATGAATACCATATAAACAATCATGTTCGAAATACATTTATATGTTCCATTATAGGAAATGTATACAATCATATTTCAACTTGTGAAATGACTATCAATATATGTATAATTTTGTAGCTTATGCATTTTTTGAATTCTAGTGATTTGGAAACTTTATGTGCAATGTTACATACAGGATATTAGACATTTTATTTTCTACCTCGTGAGTCAATAACTCAAATTAATCATTTTTTTTATGAATATAGAAAATATTTTACAATTTTTGGGAGAAACTTTATTGAATGATTAGCAGTAGAATGACAAAACAATATATATCATGCCTAATGAATGGGAATTGGAATGTACAACAATTAACAATGATGATCATCTCAAAAATTTGACGTTAGGTGCTATGATTGGAACTCTCATGAAATATATTTTTAGATTAAAACACAATTCTAAAAATGAAAATAAGAATAATGGGGTAACCTTTTCTTCTACATCTACAATATCTAAAAAACTATATCACGTGAAAAAGTTTCTAAATATTATATAATGATGAAATATAAAGATAAAATAGAAAGTAGTTCATTATAAAAAAGTGATAATGAGATTTCTAAACATTATAAAAGAATTAATAAAATTATTGGTAAGAGAGTTTTTCATTATTATTAGAAGAATAATAAAAACTAAAATAAGTGATAAAAAAGGAAAATTGTAAAATTATTTGTTATGAATGCAGGAATCCTTGTCATATTAGAGTATATTATCCAAGATTGAAAAATAATGATAAAATTAAAGTAAATTAAATAATAATAAAGGAATAAAATATTTGAATATATTAGACACATAGAGTGAAATTGGTGAATATATATCCTCAAAAAATTCTTCAGTTAATGGTAGTGAATTTCAAAAAGCATTGTCTTTTTAAGGTTGTAATTTTGAATACCAAAAAATAATTTATGGTAAACTTATATGCTAAATCCTTTGAAATTTTAACATTCAATGCTAACTATCCTAATTTATATGATGACTACACTACTAATTATTCATAATAAGAAAAATTAATTACATTTTATGATGATAATAAAATTTCTAGTTTATAATAAGTTTCAAGATATGCTACATTCCTAGAAAAAATAAAATAAAAAGTTAAGAAAGACTATAAAAAATCTATAGTAGACCTTTCCAATGAAAATTCTATAATTTCATAATGTTCCACAAAAACTTTTAATCATACTTTTCAATTATATAAAAGATTAAATTCTATCTCAAATAAATTATATAATAATATGGTTGTGAAACTAAATTCAAAAATACTAAGTCTAAAGAAACATTTATCAAATTTTATTTATGGGAAGAAATTTTTTGATAATTTATTTAGAGACTTTAGACAACATATAAATAAATATGGGTTTGGTTTTACAATATAAAAAATACATTTTAAAAATAATTACATTATTTCATAAGCTAAACCCTTCTATACAAAATGTAAGAGAGGTGAAAATTAAAAGAATAAATATACATTGAATAAGGTATAATATTTTGGATTCTATGAAGTATGTATCTCAAAAGGATTAATTTCTATTCAAAATGAAAATTTCAGGAAGATTTTGATTCTCAATGTTTTATTTCTAATAAATATGGACCCAAGAATTTCAGGGAACCAAAATGAAGGTTTTCTTGTGAACATCGGGAATTAGAAATTTATGGTTCAAAATTTAGAAGGAAATTTTATTATTTATACCCATAGTCATGAGAATATAGAAATTATTAACATGTATACCATAGAATCCATGATCTAAATTACTTAAGTGCAATTAATGATCAATCATTTTTAAATAATTGAAGGTTAGGAGACTATAATGTATGAAAGTTAGCCAAATATTTTCATAATGGACATGTTAGATATGTAATAGAACATAGGTTAAATTCTTCTAATGTTTTTGATCCTTGTTAATTTGGAATGAAACATAAGTGAAGCTTTAAATATATCATCATTATTTCATTATCAAATGCTTTATCATTATTACCCATTAATTTATTTAGACCAAAAAAATAGAAGTATTGGTGGAATATATTATGTATATGTCTTAGTTGATGACTACTCTAGACATACACAGGTTTATTTTCTAACACGATGTTAGAATCCCTTTTTTGTTTTAAAAACATTATAACCCTTATTAAAAAGGAGATATTATTTTACATTTCATTGGAAAACATGATCAACATGATGATAATTTTACAAAACCCCTCATTTATAATTTATTTGAATACATCAAACAAAATATTGGAATGATAAACATAATGTGATCATTTATATACTTATTATTTACATATATCTATACTGTGAAAAAATACTTGAAAAGGGGTATTAAATATTTTCCATATTTTTTTTATGTATCATAAGTTACCTATGAAACATGGAATATTTGAGAATTCATGTGCACAGACTTCTTTTTTTTCTTCCTATAATATGGTTTCAGAAGTTATCACAACATTCCCTAAAAGAAAAGATAGTTTCAATGTGGATTCAATACATCCTTATCCCAAGAAAAGTTGATATAGATAGTTTTAAATTCCAATATATTTATGTGTTATATTTCATCTAGAATAATAGAATGGTCAACATTATAAAGTTCATATTGACTAATATCAATGAAATCAAGACTAACATGGAGAAGCTAAAAATTCTACTCAATCCATGGTTCATCAATAAAATTTTGTTCGATTTCATGAATGATTAGTATATTAAGAATGATTTTGTTCCTTTAAGAGAATAAGTTTCTCAAATTGGTTATGAAACCATAAAGAAGATGAAAATTTATTTTGTTCTAGATTTTAACAAGTTTATATACAATGAAAGAAAAATTCCATCCTTTAGAGGTTTCTACGTTCTAAATAAGGATGAAATTGACAAAAGGAATACTTATAACTTATCACAATTTTCATTAATAATAAACAGAATAATAAGGATGATAATTCAAAAAAAAATTGGATGATGACGAGGTTTTGGATTTAAAGGAGCAAGTTTGTGATAATTTGATTGAAGAAGAGAGGGAAAATTTATAGGCTATAAAGGAGAAGAAAGACAAGGTGCTTAAACATTTCCTTGATGAGTATAAATTAGTTTATAAATGTGATTGATGTAGTCAAAAAGTTATTCATACAAATATTGAAAAGGAAAAGGAAGAGTAAATGAAATATTTATCCACTTCTCCTCTTAGATTCCCCTTCATCCAATCTACTAGTATAACCTTTGTCTATTCGTTCTAAATAATTTATTCTAACTATTCTAAAATATAAGTTAATGAAAATTACTTAGGTTGTTCATGTACCAAGTGAAAAAATGGTAAATAGAATTTTGAGAATGAAAAGTATGGTACTGAAGAAACTTCCCATACCATAGGACCATCTCGTATACTTAGGCAGATTAAATCAAATAATAAAGTTAAATTCAATCAATAGATAAGGGAGTTTATGATTTCAAAGTAATATCAACTAATACATTAATATATTTAACTTTTCAATCATAGAAATAAGTACCTCTTAAAGAACTAGAGGAAGAAGAATATTCAAAGAATAAAGAGAAATAATTTAAATCAAAACCATCAGACAAAGATATGGCCAATGATGTTGTTATCATAGAGATATCTCAATCCCATTTTTATGAATGATAATATAAAACAATTCCTATAGTTCCAATGCACATTTTTTCAAAATTATATAGATATTCAATAAACTCTGACATATATACTTGCTTTGAGAGGTTATAAATAAGGATGAACTATTTTAACAAAGATATTAAAAGGCATGAAAATATGATGCAAAATTTTATGATGTTAAATAAAATTGTAGGTATATATAGGTAAAGGTATATGTATTAGAAAACTTGATATCCTTAAAAAACTTTCAAAAATATTCATCAAAATGAATATGAGTTCAAAGACATCAATAGAAAATCCAAGGTCAAATTAAGAATGATAATGATTGTTTTCAAGTGCATGAATCATACCTAGGGTGATATAAAATTATTTTATGATCAAGTTTATGGAATTAAAAAGTAACTTTAACAATATCAATCAATTTTAATAGTATTAACATAGATGTTTGAGAAAATATAAAGGGTTATATATGATTTAAAATCCCATGCAATGCAATAGGATATTGATCATTCCAACCAGATTAAGAAGATTATTTCCCTAGAATAAGATGTTGAAAAGACGATGTAAATAATTATAGATTCATAAAAATAATCATGATGTTATTTGGAAGATGAAGGTTTTTATTAAAAAATAGTCAATTAAATGTTGATTTTTTAACTCCTAATTATGTTATAATAACCATACATAAACTTCTTTGTTGGATGTGTTTGGATAATATGTATTATATAGATACTATAATTTTTTATATTTATAACTATTGTTTGACTATGATTTTATTTATATAATTTTATGGAACACATTCTACCTAGTAACACATTTATATTAGATTTCTTTGAAAAAAACATTGGGAGGATTGTAACATCCCAAACCATGATCCACTTAACCTCTATCCCGATCCAGTGGGCCACGTGGCCTCAAGCGCACCTCCCTATATGCCAGAGGCTGATGACTAGAAATAATGGTATAAGGTGGTATAGTGGGGACACTATAACCTCTTATAAGAGTGGAAAAGAAGATAAGATAAATAAGCAGAAAACAATAGAAGTATATATAAACAAACACTATAACGACATGACTAGTAACTTGCCGTAGTGGAATCATGATATATCAAAATAGTACAGTGGAATCAAATACTGTAATTAATTACAGGATTGTAAATAATTATAAAACTATAATAATATCATAATCCAATAGGCTGAGTCATATATAATAATGTCATGGCATGATGATATACATAATAAGGGGGAATATGGGGAATAATATACAACATGTTATATAAAAGACTAAAAGTCCAAAATACTGCTCCACTAGAATCACGAGCATATACTCGGTCCTTTTTACTAATGCTATATAATATAGGTAAAATTAATCAAACATATATAGTAGGGAACTTTCCCTTATTCATACCATTATACAAGTAATCTACTTGTGTACCAAAGGTGGTCTGAGTAGGGTATGAGAGAAAATCCCAATATGCCACCACCAATAGTGTTTATAAATAATCTAAATTATGTACATAACAAAAAAAGTGTGTAGGTATGAAGAATAATAAACAATGTTGAATAAATAAATAGGGAGAAAGAGGATTCAAGTGCTTACCAATGCGGATCCAATGCTTCATATGGTTCTTGATTTAGAGTCTGAGTAGAGGAGTTATCAATGAACCTAGATTAGATGGAGGGAGATCTCACAGGATAAAATAGAGGAGTTCATCTGCTAGGAATGAGAAGGAAAAGAGGGTAAATAATTTAAGTCCATTAAGGTAAATTTCATAAAATCACCCAAAAAGACAGGGTCGTATAGTTTGGTCGCACGGTTGGTCAAACTGTGCACCAACTGTGCACACCTCACTGTCTAAGGAGGGACCCCGCATGGTTTGTGTGCATGGTTTTCCAAACTATTCCCAAACCATGTGATTTGGATCTATCTGAATGTATCTATTTTTTTAAAATCCATGTACCTAAGATCGCATGGTTTTAGACAAAACATATGGCCTCCAGCTGGCCACTAAGTGCCTCGCACGGTTACCATGCATGGTTAGTACTAACTATGCACTAACCATGCAGCTCACTCTATTTGCCCAAATAGATTCAGGCTCTGAACAAGACCATAATTCTCCTAAACCCTTCCTTAGGATATAGGGAATGTTTACTAAGATAAAACAATGGATATAAACCAAAAAAATGAATTGTGCCTTTAAAAAAATCTAGGTCAATACAAACTCTCCTCCTTAAAGCAAATCGTCCTCGAGTTGACCTTATGAGGTTATAGAGGATTGTCTAAGATAAGATCCATCCACTAATCTCATATATTAGCTTCCCATTCTGAAGTCTCATCTTGTACTCATTCGTGTTTCCATATCACCCGTACTAAAGTGACCAACCTGCCTCAAAGTGTCTTAATGCTCCGATCAACAATACACACTAGGTACTCCTTAAAAGATGTATCCATATATAACTCAACCTCATTATGTTGGAATACGTTCAACGGTTCTAGATAATATTGGTGAAGTTGAGATACATGAAAAACATCATGCATAGACCAGTATATCTGAGGAAGTGATATCTGGTAAGACACTGGTCTGATCTACTTCACAATCTCAAAGGGTCCAATAAATCATGGTGAAAGCTTACCCTACATATGAATACATCTATGGTCCAACCTAGGAGAGACTCATAATAAAACCCGATCTCTTACCTTGAAATCAAGGGGTCATTAACTTCGGTTGGCATATGACTACTTCTGGATTGAGCTGTCATTATGTTCTTTTTGATCAACTCGACCTGCTTTGTAGTCTCTTAGGCAAGATGAGGTCCAAGTAAAGTTTCCCCCTACTTCTAACTGGCATAGAGGTGATCGTAAAGACCTGCCATATAAGGCTTCATAAGGATCCATCTTAATAGTAGCTTAAAATCAGTTATTATAAGTGAACTCAATAAGGGGTATCTATTTCTTTAAATAACCCATGAAGTCAAGGACACATACATAGAACATGTATTTTGACACATGAATCATATGATTTGTATCTCTTTCGATCAGATGGTGATAGGTCATTCTTAGAATCACCTGTGTACCTAAGGCCTTCTGCAACCTCTACCAGAACTGAGACATGAAGCGAGCATCCCCATCAGATATCATAGAGCACGGAGCTCTATGAAGACGTATAACCTCCTTGATGTATAACCTCCCTATATCATTTACAAAAAAGGTCTCTCAAATAGGTAATAAGTGTGAAACCTTCTTCAAAAAATAAACAACTACCCAAACGGTATCATTTCCATGAGGTGATCTCAGTAAACCAATCAAAAAATCCATAGAGACATTATCCCATTTTCACTTGAGAATGGAAAATGGCTATAGAAGTATTTTTGGTCACTGATGCTCTACCTTCACCTACTGATAGGTGGAACAAAAAGTGATAAAACCAATTATCTCTCATTTCATAGAATACCACCAACACTGGAAATGTAAGTATCGATTCATGTTGGTAACACCAAGATGTATTACCCATACTGAGGCATGAAATTCCTGCATCATCTCCTGTCTGATGTCTTCTGGAACCCAAACACACCTATGAATGCTTAATGTATCATCCTCATCCATAGTCCAAATATAATATGAATCTCCATCCAAGATACTTTCCCTTAGGACTAAGCCCTCAAGATCTGAAAGATGCCTCATACTCATATATTATAGAAGAGTAAAGGCCAAAACTAAAGCATAAAGGATATTCTATCCATGGTCTTCTTAAAACTCAATGTGCATCTCAGAAAACAAGGTCATGAGAGATGCCACTCGCCACTAGACTCTTGAACCTCCTGTGTCCGAGTCTTTTGGCTCAAAGCATCGGCTACAACATTACCTTTTCCAGGAGTGTAAGCAAGCACAAAATTAAAATATTGTAGGTATTCAACCCATATACGTTGCCTAAGATTCATATCATGTTGTGTAAATATGTACATTAGGCTTTTTTGATTAGTGAGTAACACAAAACACTCTCTAAGTAGATAACGTCTCCAACAACGTAGAGCATGAACTATAGAATCTAGCTCAAGATCATGTGTCAGATAATTTATATCAGGAGGCCTCAGCTGATGATACTCATACGTGATGAATCACTCATATTGTATCAAAAAATACATAGCTCCATACTACAGGTTCATAAACTCTCTAGCTTGGTCATCCCTTAGAGTCTGTGGAAAGAAATAGTCATAGAAGATCATCTAGAAGTCTACCCAAATCATGTCTCGATGTTGATCAAACTAGGTAATAACATCCCATCATCGCTTAGAAGAATCACATAGCATATAAGCAGTGAGTTTGACCCTCCACTCTAAAGGCATATCTAGAAGCTCAGTGGTAGAAATCATAGCCTCTAGCCATGACTCCGCAGTATATGGTCCACCATACCTTAAAAAGGTGGGAGGATGATACTGTTGGAACTCCCTAGTCAACTCTACCATACTCAGGGAAGGTTAAGAAAAACCTTACATATTTTTAATCATATTGAAAAAATAATTCTCAGAACTGATCATCGGTGCCCATTTCAGGAAAAACAGGTGGTGTCATAGGTGGCACTACATGAGGAATCACTAGTGTCTTAGGGTCCTCTACCTCTAGTGCATGGTCATCACCACCTTTTGGGTATATGACTTGAGTATTTCATGGTGGCATGGTTTTACAATGTCAAACTCATGCCTTAAAAAATAATTTAACTACTAAAAGAATTATAGATATATAACTAGAACATGTACACAACCTTTTTATGAATAGATCACACATCTCTGCCTGCTCCAAAATTCAGGTCAAGGTGAAAAGGAAAAGTCCATAACAGACCATAAGAATGTAAGAGACTCCCAAATACCTACTAATAAGGCTAGTTCTAGATCTGGGTCTCGTATCACATGTATAAGATAACCATCTCATTCTAAAAGTCATATTTATTTCAAATTCATACTCATTTATGTATTTAAATCTCTTTAAATGGTTGAATTAGATGGATCACCATTTATAATTTATAAGGGCTCATATAGCTTATAAATTGAAATGTGGTTTCCACTTAATCATAACCATAATACGTTCCATCCCATGTGGCTAATGGTATAGCAACCTTACTTTTTATTACATTACTATTACATTATTTTAAATGTAAACAACATAAAATCATTACAAAACCATGATCCAAAGGTTTAGTGTCTTGGGAAAATTAAGACCAAACATAACATTTACATAGTAAAATATAAAAATTATTTAATTACTTTTTATCTAGATTCTTAGTGGCCCTCATGTACTCCTTAGTATAAGTAGTCAGCTGAGGATATACATCAAAGAAAGGGATGAGCTAAAATCCTAGTAAAAGGATAGATAAGAACATGAGTCAATATAAAATGGGTGATCATAATCATTATAATCATAACATAAGCATGGGATCATCATCATAATCATGAGAGGAAGCATTATATAAATAAATGGAATGTGGCAATGCATAAAAATGAAACATCATGTCTTAGTGGTGAACTACAACATATAGTTGTGAACAAATCTAGCATCATGGTCACGCATAACATATATGCATAATCATAACATTATAAAAAAAGATAACATAATTTTCATGCATATTTTGCATTATCTCATGAGATTCATCACATTACCCAATGCATTAGAGTGCTATATAATTTTGGGCGCATCTGTCACATCATAACATTTACATAATCATGTATACCACATAGAACGTATAAAAATGTTTGCCATAAAATTGCCCATGGAAAGGAAATTAGTTTTATTTCATTAAGAATCCATTCATGGTAAAAAATTGGGGTTCCTAAAAGAAAAAGGTAATAACATACTTGGTATAAGAATCATCAATCTTGAGTGAAGGATAAATAATCTCAAGAGAAGAAAAACATATGTTTTTAGAAAGAAGAGATATTTAGTAAAAATATTTTCATTTGTCATAAAATTATATTGGAAGTATGTAAATCACAGAAATTAAAAGGTAAGTATAATGAAATTATATTTGAGGAATATTAAAATAACATCCATACTAAAATTTAGCACAAAAGCGTAATAACCCAAAGAAAGTAAATTGGGTTCGAGAATCCTCTTACCTTAAGTCTGAATGATTTCTTCACTTTAATATCATGGATAATAAAATTAGATTCAATAATTACTAAATCCATAACCTATTTTACATGTATTTTATTTATTATAATTTTATTAAGTTTTTTTATGTCCATTATGATGAGTTATAGAGTTTGATTTCGTCGTTCTGAGAGTGTTTGTTTATTTGGTTTTGATGATCGGTTCACTTGTATACATGCATGGAAGATTGTGTAAAATGAGGATAATTATACAGAATTGAAATTTTATGTTATTAATTAACTTAAATAAGTTTAATTGGTCTTATATATTATTTTTTTCTAGATATTAGGATGATTCATTAGATAAAATTTTAATGATAATCGTTTAGATTAATTTTGGCGGTTTTCGATCACAACGAACTCGTTTTGTTTTGATATTTAATATTATGTATACAAGTTAATTATAGAACATAAAAAAGGTTATAAAATACATTTTAAAATCGGTATCAACCATTATAATGGTTTTATGACCATACTTTAAGTTGGTAAAAGAAAATGAAAATGCATCATCCGGATGGTGGTAAATCGACACATCACGAATAATGATTTCATTTTTTAGAATAAAAGGGAGAGGATAAGATGTTTGATGATTAATTATTCCATTAACATAATAAAATTAAAATATATATAATATAATTTAGTTATTATTCCACTTGGATAAGGAAGGGTGATGATAGAATCAGAAAAAAAAATTGGAAAGAAATTAAAAGAAATTGAAAAGAGATTATACCTCTTAAATTCTTCTCCTTGAGGACCTCCTTAGGGAAATTGGTTTTGGTATTTTTTTGAGAAAAAATGATCCAAGATGTGAGGGAGAGTATTAGGAATATTATTGGGCAAAAATTGGATAAGCTTCAAGGCTTTGGATTTGCAAGGAGAAGAGGTGTTGAGGGGTGGTATTTATAGGGGAGGAGAGGGGGGTTTTTATTATTTTATTCATTAATTTATTATTTTGGCTCAAGACTATGAATAGTTTGAGATTTATCACTAAATATATTAAATAAATAATTATTATTTGAGATTATAGTGCTCACGTCATTCATGAAACAAGAAATAGTGAATTTAATTTATATTGTTATATACCGTAAATTATTGTATTTCACTATTCACCAAAAATTTAACTATTTTAGAAAAATCTCAAAAATCAACCCTAACAATTTTTAAATGTGTATAAATAAAAAATAAACTCCATTTTATTAAAATAATTTTCAAAATATGAGAAATTTAATTTTTAATTAAAACCATCATTTACTTGGAAAATACCGATTTTAAAATTATAACTGATTTTATAACACTTTGAAAAATTAATTAAGGTCTCATAAAATTATGTTATAATCATAAGACAACAAAATATTAATTTATGAATCTATTTTATAAAAATAAATTTTCTTTTAAATCATTATATTAATTATAAAATTCTAAATAAACATATATGTTTTATAAAAATACCAGCACTTAATTAATAATTTCTAAAACATTTATTTACTTATAATATGATATAATTATATCATATTATCATTTATAAGATTCCTAAATTTTATTTATACTTTCATAGGTGATTTTATTATTCTATTGACTGAATTACTATTCTTAATGGTCACATTACTATTTCAAAGGTCAAGTTACTATTTCATCAGTATAGGTTCCTAAATTTCTAGAAATACCTTTTATTTCATTAATTCTTAATTTATAAAGTTTTTATAATGTTATTAATGTGATTTTATGTGATTTATAATATGTGAAATAATTATAATAAGGGAATTTCCATTGATAAAATTCTGGGTTGTTACATTATTCCCCCCTTATGAAGTTTCACCTTTGAAATTTTGTTTTATAAAATATGATGAAAACAAGTGATGGTAATTATCTTTCATCACTTCATCTAGTCCCCGTGTTTCCTTTTTGTACTTATGGTTTCACAATAATGCTTTTACCATGTGAGTAATCTTGTTGCGTATAAATTTATCTCCATGGTCTAAGATCTTCACTGGTTGCTCCTTGTAAGAGAGATTATTTTCCAACCATACCACCTATGAATTCAGTACATTTGAGGGATCTAGTATGTAATTACTTAAGAGGGATACATGGAATACATTTTGTACTTGAGACATGGTTGGTGGAAGTTCTAGTTGATAGGCCACAACTCCAACATGATCAATAATCTTGAAGGGGTCGATGTACCTAGGACTTAACTTTCCCTTATTCCTAAATATCATGATCCTATTCCATGGAGATATGCAGAGGAATACCATGTCTCTAACCTTAAACTCTAGGTCTCATAAATGATTGTATACATAGCTCTTCTATTGACTTTGGGCTACCTTGATGTGTTGTTGAATGGTTTTCATCTTTTCTACCATTTCTTTAACCATTTCAAGTTCTAGCAGCTTACGTTCACTGACTTTAGCCCACCATGTCAGTGTTATGTATCTTTTCCCATAAAGGGATTGATATGGATCCATTTGGATGCTTGAGTGGAAATTGTTATTGTAGGATAACTCAACCAGAGGTAGATGTTGGTCTCATGCTCCTTTGAAATCCATAGAACATGCTCTCAACATGTATTTCAGTGTATGAATAGTCCGCTCATATTGGCTATCGGTTTTAGGATAATAAGTTGTAATGAAGTTCATCTCAGTATTTAGAGCATGTTTTGGAATTTTTCAAAACTTAGAGGTGAATCTCAGATCTCATTCAGATACAATCGATAGTGGTACTCCATGAAACCTTACCACTAATCTAATTTATATCCATGAAAGTTGATCTAGTGAGAATTCCTCTAAAATTATGATAAAGTGAGATGCCTTTATAAGACGATCCATAACAACTCATATGGCATTGTTTCCACTAGATTTCTGTGGAAGTCCGGTGACAAAGTTCATGGTGACATTTTTCCATTTTTATATTGGTATGGGTAATGATTTCATCATCCCCTTAGAGTTTTGCCTTTCAACATTCACTTGCTGACATACCAAGCACTTTGATGTATATTCAGCGATCTCATTTTGTCATATTGTTCCACTAATAGTTTTCTTATAGATCTCGATACATCTTTGTGCTCCCTAGGTGAATATAGAAGGTTGAGCTATGTGTGTCACTCAAAATCTCTTTTTTTATCTATGGATTGTATGGTACACATAGCCATGAACAAAATCTTATAACTGCTTCCTCATAAATTTTGAACTTTGAGTATTTCCATTTTCTCATAAATTCCACCTTCTTCTGAATTTCCACATTATTTCTTTGAGCATCATTTATTTTCTCTATGAGGGATGGTTGAGAAATCATTCGTGAAAGGATTGATGATGTTCCTTCCTTAATTATTCCCATGTATATCCTTTGAAAATATAATATGATTAGATCCTTATCAATTCTCATCATTGATAATATTACAGGATCCTTTCTACTTAGAGCATCTGCTACTTTATTAGCTTTTCCAGGATGGTAGTAGATTGAGCAGTCGTAATCCTTGATGTCCTATAACCATATTCATTAGTGAATATTAAGCTCCTTCTGTGTGAATATATATTTGAGGCTCTTATGATTAGTATATATCTCAAACTTCTCCCCATAGAGATAATGCTACCATATTTTCAACGCAAAGATCAGAGCCACCAACTCCAGATCATGCATAGGATAATTTTTCTCATGAATTTTCAACTGCCTTGAGGAGTAGACGATCACTTTATCATTTTGCGTCAGTACACAACCTAATCCATTCTTTAAATCATCGTTTTATACCAAAAATAGTTCCCCTCTTGTCGGTAGTGTGAGTATCGATGCAGTGATAAGCCTCTTTTTCAACTCTTTGAAGAGGTCTTCACATTCACTGGTCTGGAAAAAAATTTCTCCTTTCCGAGTCAGCTTGGTTAGTGGGTTTGATAATCCTGATAAATTCTTCATAAATATTTGATAATATCTAGCTAGACTAAAGAAACTACAGATCTCTATTACAGATATTGGCCTGAGCCACTCTTAAATTGCCTTTGTCTTGGAAGGGTCCACAAATATTCCTTTATTGGTGATAAAATTCCCCAAGAATGGTACTTCCTCCATCCAGAACTTACATTTACTGTACTTTGCATAAATTTTCTCCCTTCAAAGAGTCTTTAACACAATATTCAAATGCTTCTCATGTTCCTCCTTGCTCTTGGAGTATATTAGAATATCATCTATAAAGACTACCACAAACTTATCAAGGTAATCTCTGAAGACTCTATTCATTAATTCTATGAATATTTCTGGAGTATTCGTGAGTCCAAAAGGCATCACTATGAATTCATAGTGTATGTATCTAGTTCAAAATATATCCTTAGGAATATATTTCTTCCTCACCTTTAATTGGTGATATCTCAACCAAAGGTCCACCTTAGATAAATACTTGGCCCCACATAGTTGATTGAACAAATCATTATATGTGGAAGGGGATACTTGTTCTTTATCATGATTTTATTGAGCTCACAATAATCAATGTAGAGGCACATTTATCTATCCTTATTCTTGACAAAGAGGACTGGTGCACCCCATAGTGAAGCACTCAGGCATATAAAACCCTTGTATAGATTCTCTTGTAACTACTTCTTCAGTTCCTCCAACTCAATGGTGGCCATTCTATATAGTGTATTTGATATAGGCAGAGATCTAGGAATAAGTTCAATTGAGAACTCAACCTATCAGTCAGGAGGAAGAATAGGTAATTCTTTAGGGAACACATAAATGTAGTCCATCACAATGAGCATGTCTTTGATCATGATTTTCTCCTTTGTCTCGATCATTTGAGCTATATATGCTTGTGTATAAGGCAATAATATCCAAACTTGATATGATAATTATAAAGGAGATTCATCCTCCTCCTTACACTTGTACAAAAATGGAGGATTCCCCAGGATTTGAAGATTTATCCCCCTTTCCTGACAGTTGATGTTGACTTTGTATAAAGATAGCCAATTGATGCCCAATATAGCATCAAACTCCACCAAAGTAAGTAATACAAGATTTTTTGGGAGGTTCAGTCCACAAAAATTAATTGAGTAGGAGTTATATACTTTGGATGCAACAATTTCCCCATTTATTATTCTCATAAATAACTCAGCCTCTATATTTTGAGGTGGTGTTTGAATTGTTCTATTAAAATTACAAGATATAAAAGAATGTGTATAACCAGAATAAATTATATGTTAACTATTCTTGAATGAATAACTAGCATACTTTTCACCACATCATTGTCTGGATCCACCTCATTAGTAGTGATGGAATAATATTTTCCTTACTCCTTTGGCTTTTGTGGCTACTGACGTTGATAACCCTCAAGGAGTCGAGGTTTAGTGCACTGATCTACATAGTGCCCTTTCTCCCTACAATTGAAGTATTGAACCATAGGTGGTGTTCTCCTTTCCTCCAACACATTTTCTAGATTCCTCATTCTCTTTTACATTAATGATCTTAGTGTCCTTCTCTCCCACACTTTAAGCATTTCCCCATCCCTTTAAGTCAATTCCCATGATGCTTCTTCCCATATTTTTGACATGTGAGTGGTTGAGTTTTCTTTACACCATTTTCATTAGATCGTCTGTCTTGAAAATTCATCTTTCATTTCTTATCTCCATAGCCATGATACCATTCTCCAAACTCCATCTTCACTTTGAGAGTGCATCGAACAACTTATTCATAACTCCCAAAGTCTTGAATTTCTAGAGCTCTTCGAAGGTGTGGGTTTAAACCACAAAAGAATCTATCAATTTTTATATCATTGTTGATAACAAAACCTGAGGTGTACCTTTAAAGCCTTGTGAAATTTTCTTTGTAAGTTGTGATAGATTCACCTTCTTTTTTGCTTCATCTCTATGAATTATCTCTTCATCTGTGCATGAACAGTTCGATGAAAATACTTGTAAATAAATATTTTCTTAAAATCTTCCCACTCCTTCTCTTCAATTTTGTCATTTAGCTTGGTGTTCTTAATCAACGCCCACCATTTATCATCCTCCCCATCTAAATGATAAATGGCCAGAGTCACCTTCTCTGTCTCAGAATATTGAAACACAAAAAATATCTTCTCCATTGAGTTGACCCACTGTTTCGTGACTAGTGGATCAGAAGATCCACTAAACGTTGGTGGTCATTGCCACACAAAAGACTTGATATCCAATTTCTCCCTCTTAAGTGAAGGAGGAAGTTTTACATTATCCAGGTTATTGTTCATAACTTAAGACATTTGGGTAAGCATCACCATGAAATTTTGAACTCCACCTCCCAAGGTATTGGGGATGTCATTCGGGCAATTGGTACATTATCCCTCGCACGGGTTGTTGGACTAGATTATCCTAGTTCCAGATATTTTCTAAAATAGAAAAGGTTTTAATATAAGTAAACGAGTCATGAATAAATAATTTATTCCTTTGTGCGATTAACTCTAAATGCATATCTTGTGGGATCCCTATGTTTAGAATTTTTCTAAAACAAGGATTCTTGGGTGCTTACTTAATCTCATACTAAGGTTTTTCACTAAATTTTTTTATAATCCTAATTCCCAAATTAACTAAATCATGCTCTGATACCAACTACAACTACCCTACTTTTTCTTACATTATTGCTACATTATTTTAAAGATAAACAACATAAAAGCGTTACAAATCAGGGATCCAAAGGTTTAGTATCTTGGGAAAATTAGGACCAAATATAACATTTAAATAATAAAACATAAAAATTATTTAATTACTTCTTCTCTAGATTCTTAGTGTCCCTTGTGTACTCCTTAGTATAAGTAGTCACCTGAGGATATACATCAAAGAAAGGGGTGAGCTAAAAGCCCAGTAAGAGGATAGATAAGAACATGAATCAATATAACATGAGTGAGCATGATTATAATAATTATAACATAAGCATGGGATCATAATCATAATTATGAGAGGAAATATTAGATAAAGTCATGTAATGTGGAAATGAATAAAAACAAAACATCATGTCATAGTGGTGAACTACCACACATAGTTGCGAACAAATCTAGCATCATGCCCACGCATAACATATGTGCATAATCATAAAATCATCATCATTGTGAACTGATATAGAATCATGTTCACACATATTTAACATTATATCATGATATATATCACATTACCCAATGAATTTGAGTGCTATATAATTATGGGCGCACACGTCACATCATTACATTTACATAATCATGCATGTCACATAGAATGTATAACAATATTTTCCATAAAATAACTCATGGAAATAAAATGAGTTTCATTTCATTAAGCACCCATTCATGAACAAACTTTTTGGTTCCCAAAAGAAAAATGGAATAACATATTTTTTATAAGAATCATTAATCTTGAGTGAAGGAGAAACAATCTCAAGAGAAGAAAAACATGTGTTTTTATAAAGAAGAGTTATTTTGGAAAAATATTTGAATTTGTCATAAAATTAGATTGGAAGCATGTATATTCTAGAAATGAAAAGTTAAGTATAATGAAATTATATTTTAGGAATATTAAAAGAACATTTATACTGAAATTTGGCATGAAAGAGGAATAACCCAAAGAAAAGAAATTAGGTCTGAGAATCCTCTTACCTTAAGTATGAATGCTTTCTTCACTTTAATATCCTGGATAGTAAAATTAGATTCATTAATTACTAAATATAGAACATATTTTACATGTATTTGATTCATTATAATTTTATTAAGTTTTTTTATGTCCATTGTTATGAGTTATAGAGTTCAATTTTGTCGTTCTGAGAGTGTTCGTTTTCTTGGTTTTCATGATCGGTTCACCTATATACATGCATGGAAGATCTTGTAAAATGGGGATAATTATCAAAAATTGAAATTATATGTTATTAATGAACTTATATAAGTTTAATTAGTCTTGTATATATTTTTTATATATACTAGGATGATTAATTAGATAAAATTTTAATGATAATCGTTTAGATTAATTTTGGCGGTTTTTGATCACAACGAACCTGTTTTGTTTTATTATTTAATATTATATATATAAGTCAATTCCAGATAATAAAAAAGGTTATAAAATACATTTTAAAATATTTTTCAACCATTATAATGGTTTTATGACCAGTCTTGAAGGTAGTAAAAGAAAATGAAAATGCATCATCCACGATGGCGGTAAATCAACACATCACAAATGATGATTTCATTTTTTAGAATAAAAGGGAGAGGAGAAGAGTTTTGATGATAAATTATTACATTAACATGATAAATTTTCAATATATATAAGATATTAGATTTATAATTCCACTTGGATAACGGTATGGGAGGAGAGAATAAGGAAAAAATGAAAACAAATTAAAAGAAAATGAAAGAGGATTTTACCTCTTGAATTCTTCTCCTTGGGGACCTCCTTAGGGAAATTGGTTTTGGTATTTTGTTGAGACCAAAGAATAATGGGAGTGGGGGGAGAGTCTTTGGAAGAGTATTAGGTAAAAATTGTATAATCTTTAAGGCTTTTTAGTTATGAGGAGAAGAGGTGGTGAGAAGTGGTATTTATAGGGGATGAGAGGAGTGTTTTTTGATTATTTTATTCATTAGTATATTATTTGGGCTCAAGACTATGAATAGTTTAAAACTTATCACTAAATATATTAAATAAATAATTATTATTATATATTATGGTGATTATATCATCCATGACTCAATAAATAGTGGATGTAATTTTTACTGTTGTATATTGTAAATTATTGTATTTCATTATTCACAAAAAATTCAACTATTTTAGAAAAATATCAAAAATTAACTCTAACCATTTATCAACATGTAGAATTAAAAAATGAACTCTATATTATGAAATTAATTTTCAAAATAAGTGAAATTTAATTTTTAATTGAAATTATCCTTTACTTGGAAAATACTGATTTTAAAATTATAACTGATTTTATAACACTTTGAAAAATTAATTAAGGTCTCATAAAATTATATTATAATCATAAGAAAAATATATATTAATTTATAAATCTATTTTATGAAAATAAATTTTCTTTTAAATCATTATATTAATTATAAAATTGTAAATAAACATATATGTTTTATAAAAATACCAACACTTAATTAATAACTTTTAAAACATTTATTTACTTATACTATGATATAATTGTATTATATTATTATTTATAAGATTCATAAATTTTATTTATACTTTCATATGTGATTTTATTATTATATTGGTCGAATTACTATTCTTAATGGTCACATTAATATTCCAAAGTTCAAGTTATTTTTCTATCAGTATAGGTTTCTTAATTTCTAGAAATACCTCTTATTTCATTAATTATTTATTTATAAAGTTTTTATTGTGTTATTAATGTGATTTTATGTGATTTATACTATATGAAATAATTATAATAAGGTAAATTCCATCGATAGAATTCTGGGTTGTTACAAATGAGACATAACTCAACGTGTCATAACGGACTACTCAAGGTGTCTGTTTTAACCTATGCAGGAAAAAAATGTTAGGTTAAGGTAGACACTTTTAGTGCCAATTAAGTTTTCTAAATCATGTAAGGAATATCAGCACATTTTCAATAGATAATCAAGGCACTAATAATATGCGACATGCAAATGCGTCTAAAAAGTAGACGTGGTATGGAAAAAATGCATGACATATTAGTCATAAGTTGCGTATAATGATGCATGATATGTTACTCCCTAATTTCATCGATCCAAGTAAAAGAAATCACATTGCAATAAAATCAATAATAATGACATCATAAGGCATTTGAATCACCCCACTATGAATTTGCATCAACTTTAATGGACAACATCAATATCAGCAATAACCCTTCATGGGTAATTTGGGTTTTCTCTATACATGGGTTAGCTACGCCCAAGAATGTGCTCATTAACAAATTACTTTACATCCTAGTATCTTGTTTAATACCCAAATAGTAATAAAAGGGGAAAATAAACCCTATGATACCACTTTGTAAAGTCCTGAATCAAGATCCACTTAACCCGTGTCCCGAGTCGGTGGGTTACATGGCCTCAAGCGCACCTTCCCGTATTCTAGAGACCTCTGACTAGCAGTGAGGGTCTAAGGTGGTATGGTGGGGAGACTATACTCTCATATCATAGTGGCGCAGCAGATAAGATAAATATGAATACAACAATAGAATCATATATAAACATACACTATAACGATGTGACCAGTAACTCACCATAGTGGAAGCATGATGTAACATAATAGCACAACAAAATAAAATACTATAATCAAATTTGGAAGCATAAATAACTAGGAAATTTTAATAATATCAAAATCTAACAGGTGAGTCATATACAATGATGGCATGGCTTTCTGATATATAAAAAGGTGAAACAAGTGACAAGTATATACAACAAGTTACACAAAAGACAAAAAAACCAAAAGACTGCTCCACCATTATCATGATCATATGCTCATTCCTCTACACCCATGCTCTATAATATAAGTAAAATGAATCAATCATCCATAGCAGGACACTTTCCCTTATCCATACATACATACAAGTAATCTACTCAGTTAACAAAGCTGGCCCGAGTAGGGTGTGAGATAAAATCCCAATAGACTACCACTAATGGTGTCTAGAAATAATCTAACATGTGTATATAACAACAATAGTATGCATGTATGAGGAATAATAAACAATGCTGAATAAATAAATACCAGTCGACATAGGTTCTTATGGGACACCTGGTTGACTCTACCTACTTTAGCATAAGTCGTTGTAAGAGTCTGATCAATAACCATACATATATATAGTAATAATATATATAGTACAATTATATATTATATCCACCTATATGAACTATGTACGTGAGGATGTAAGTAGACATATACCTGGATATTGGGTACTGGCTAGACCTGAGGAGCAACTTAAGTGTCCATAACCAGTCTAACGAACTATAGGCTGAAGCAAGGGCACATGCCCTAAATCTCAAAATGAATGTGATACGTCATGCTCAACACTCGAGATAGGTGGGGTGAGTCTTCATGACCAACACCCTAACAGAATAATAAGGAACATCATGCCCTTCTCGCAAATAACAGTATAACGGTGAGAGACATCATGCTTAACACCCAATCTAAGGGGGAGTGAAACGTCATGCTCAACAAGTCTCTTAACCATCATTCCATATCCAATGTCAATGGAATAATCATAATAATAATATTAACATGAGGGTTCACCTCTCTAAAATTATAATCATCGCTCCCAATACAACCAAGGGAATCACATACAATACAATTCACAATTTATAATTATATAACATGAGGCATGGAATTTCCACCCATTTCCATTTCATTTAAACATGCCATTCAATTAATTAAGGCATGGCAATTTGTAACACCCTAAGTTTTTATGTACCTTTTTTCGAATAAATTAAATATTCATTTTTGTATTGCAATGCATTAAGTCAAACATTCCTTTCACACGACACCAAATCAATATACGTTACATGTAACACCGACTTGGCATACGTTACACGCAACACCGACTTGGCGTACGATACACATAACACCGACTTAGAATACATCACATGCAACACAAAGTTTCTACGAAACATCATTTTAATGATATAATTATTTAAATGAGAAAATTATAACCTATTTGTTAAAATTAGTAATATGAATAGTAATAAATAATTTTCAAATATTTTTTATAATTGTTTTATATAAATAAAACATATTGATAATGAAAGGTATGTTTTTTGGTAAAGTCCTTTTATGTTTTAAAATATCGTTTTCTCGAATAAACTACTTTTAATAATAAAATTAATTTTAGAAACATTTAGAAATTTAATTTGATAAAATAAACTTCATTTTTGAATTAAAAATGTCGAAATTAGATTAGGGTGAATTCTTGGGATTTTTTTGAGAAACTTCATTTTTTGATGAATAGTGAAAAATACCACTTTTTAGTTAAAAACTACATTTTTGTTTAATTAATTATTAATATTAAATGATATTATAATTTTTTTAATGTTGCATTAGATAAATATTACATCTATTAATACAATGCAATTCACTCTAATCAATTTCACTTTGAAATTGAATATAAAATCTTAAAAAACTTTTGAACAGTTTTTTACTTTAAAAACATGTTATTTCGTCCCATCCGCATGATTAGAATTAATATTAATTATGTTGCTTATATTATTTGAATTTTGAAAAAACAACATACACCATTATATTAATTATAATATTTAGATTCTAATAAGACCAAGTTAATTTTTGACCAAAATGATTAGTAAAAGTGATTAAAATTAATCACAATGATTAAGGCCAAATTAAGCTTAATTAGGGACTGGACCTTAAAATTAAGGGTGAAAATGATTTATCCACTTGTCCAAAACACATTTTCTATCCATATTTTATCCACACACCTTCAATTATTGAGTTTTTTTTTTGTTTTTTATGACTTTTTTTAGGTAATAACATGTGTACATCTAACTTGTTTCTAAAAATTCCAAGCGAGTCATTTTCCTTGCCTATAAAAATATACCACCTCTACCAATTCCACACACCTCTTAAACCTCTTAATTCCAACCAATACCTGCCCAATAAACTTCCTAGAAACCCTTACATCCTCCTAGAATCCTTCCTTTGGTCATAAGGCAATCCAAGGAAGCATTTTGGCACAAACCAAAAGGAGTTACCTGATTAAGAGGTAACATCTTCTCTCAAGTCATTTCTTTTATTTTCCTTCACCACACCCTCAAAATCTCTTTATTATATGATTATATAAAAAACTGTATACTAAATATACTAGGATGTTGTTATGTAAATGGTTTGACTTACACTTATACACACCTCCATTCAATGGGTAACGAACATACTGTTTCTGTGTACGACGAACTACTACTACATGAAATGATGATTGTTCATTTTCCATTACCACCTATCATGATGGACATTATGATAGAAAATCGATTTATACATGATATATATTATATTTATAATGTCTTTATGGTTTTTTTTAATTTTTATTTGGAACATAACTGTAATGGCCCGGACCTCTCCGGCCCATTCCTTTGTCAAAAAGAAGGTCAAGAAGTGTTCTGGAGGGTAAAATGGACTTTTCCCACACTTTCCAGAATTTTGAAACTACACGATGTGTAGTTTGAGTACACACCGTGTACCCCCTTCCCGGTATACCCCGTGTTGCAGACCGTGTCCTTGCTGTGTGGAATAATGGGTGCACGTCGTGTGTCCAGTTCTACACGCCGTGTAGTCTTTCCCCGCGTACGCGTTACCAGTCAACGGTCGTGTACCATGTTGGAGTCGTGTCCTTGCTATGTGCAATAAATGAGTACACGTCGTGTGTCCAAACTACACGTTGTGTAGTCCTTCCCCGCGTATGCGTTACCCTCAAACCGTGTGTTGACCAGTCAACGGTCGCGGAGCCGTGTTGGAAGCCGCGTGGAGACCGTGTGAAAGAACCGAGTACACGTCGTGTACCATAAAGTACACGCCGTTTACTTTTGCTTTTCACGCCTATAAAAGGAGGGGTCCCCTCCTCCTTTCAACTCACCCCTCTCCTCTCCTCTCCTCTGAGTAGAGCTCTCTCAAGAGACTCGAAGGCTCTTCCTTCCATAACTTCTTCGTCCGAGCTCCGATTTACAATCTGTCAGTGGCCACGGGATCGTAACGATGAGACAGAGCTTCCGAGACTGGGTCCGTTGTCTTTCCTTCAGCCTTTCCTTTCCGACTTCCAACCAAGGAGGTTTTTCCGGGACCCAATAGAGGTGACAGACGCCGACGGATGTCTTCTAAGGTTGATCCGGGGGAGCATTGCGATCAAGAACCTGTTGAGGTAGGGATTTTACCTTCGTCTCTCTAATTTGTGCATCATGCGGGGTGAGTTTTCTCTTGTTTACGTGAAACACTTTTGAACCAGTTTAATGAAGATAATAACTGGCTTATATAATGGGGATGGGAAGTTGTGATTGCTATTACTTTATATCCTGTGATATTATGTTGTGAATTGAATGAGCTTCTACCTACTGAAAATCACGGTTTTTGGGGGCCTTTGCTTAAGCAATCAAATGTTTCCCTCTCCTTCTGGATTTTCTTATGGATGGAAACTTTGTGGAATGTGGGAATTGGTAAATCACGTAAAGTTGGCTGTTAAAATCTGGAACCCTTGTGTGATCACCCCGGTTAAAACAAAATGGAATAATGAACATGTGGGTGTTGGATTAGTTACGTGACATGTGATGGGGGTGTTTTGTGGGTTGTTGTGGATTAGGTGAGCAGCGGGCCTGCGGTTGACTTGGTTGTGGGTTGGTGTGAATGTTGTGTTGGTAACGGATAGTGGGGCTGCAATATATGGTATTAAAGGGATGATGATGTGTGGTTTCGGTGCGGTTGTGGTTATGGAGGTTGGCAGCGGGGCTGCAGGGTTGGGTTTTAATGTGAACGAACTATGGGTTGTGATTAATAAATAAAAGTGGAAGAGTTAATGAATGGAGGGGCGTGGTAATGAAACAGAAATAATAATCAATGGGGTTGGTTGGTTGATAAGAGGGACTTTGTTGTGATGCTTATGTTTTCCTAACTTGTTTTGTGGATGGCAGGGATGTGTTTTACGAATGATTGGTGTGGTTAGTTGTGGATAGTTGCCCAGTAGTTAAGGAACTAAATAACTATTTCTACTGAAATGTGAAAACCTAAAGGGGGTTGGGTTTGTTTGTTATATGCATGCTTCTTAGTAGCAGTGTCGAGGCACGTGTTCAGTTTCTCTTTTTAGAAGCCATAAGTTGGGCTGTGAGGTTGGTATATATATATATATTTGTATCTTTTGTGTTTTATCGCACCCCACCCATGTTGAGCACTTAGTGCTGAACACTCTCATTTCATGGGAGATGGTGTTTTTCCCTTAGTTACTAGCTCCTTCCTGCTCCTTCTCCCCTAGGTTGTGATGGCTTGAGGTGACCTTACACCTAAGACTCTTCAGGTAGGTTTCGATTGGGGTGGCTTTAGCCCAAGACTCTTCAGGCAGGTTCTACTATTTCCCAAGAATCTTCGGGATGAGGCCCAGGTGTGTGAGGGCGGGATACGTGGTTGTGAGGCCCAGGTGTGTGCGGACGGGATACGTGGTTGTGAGGCCCAGGTGTGTGCGGGCGGGATACGTGGTTGTGAGGCCCAGGTGTGTGCGGGCGGGGAGAGTGTGGCAGCGTCAGGACGTTCGTCGTTAGGAAGAGCAGCTAACTAAAGGGAAATGGTGTGGGGTACCCAATACTCTTGTTTCTGATATACTACTACCTGTTGTGCTTGTGTTTTTTGTGAGTGTGGCTGGTGAGGTTGGGTGGATAGAATTCCTTGCTAGGTTTCTTCTGTTGTTCTCACGGGACATTAGGATGTCTCCCCACTTGTGCATGAGAGCTTTAGGTTTCCCTACTGAGTATACTTGTATGCTCACCCTACGTTTACTTTCAGGTTTCCAGGAGGACTACCAGGGCCGTGTGGGACCCTACTAGTCGGACAGTTGGAGTTGTTGTTGTTGTTGTACCTTTGTTTTCTTTTGGTATTGTACTTTGAACTTTCTTGTACTTGTACCTTGTTATAAACTGTTTAAACATGCATGTGGTCTTGGTTTGAGTTTATTTATATACACTTGTTTCTTTTCCTTTTGGGTGGTTGACTTGTCCTATTTCCTGATCCTAAATAATAAAAAAAGGGTAATGCCTCTCATTTTTGTGGAAACTCATACCCTTGGTGCTAGTCGCCACCCCGGGGCCTACTGGAGGCGGGACTCGGGGGTCATTATCTCCATTTCACCATTGCCAGCTCAGGAGGGGAATCTTTGGTGGGAGGGGGTCGTGACAATAACTTTATGTTTTCCATCTTATGTAAATACAATAATTTTGTTTGAGGAAGTGTGGACGACCTCCCCCTCAAAGCGATATGATTTGTTCATACACTACATGGATTGCATTAAGGATGGTTTTAGTGAATATATATGATATATATGATATAATAAATCTACTTTAATAATGATATATATATATATATTCATGTATATCTTTTACTTTCTTTCTCTCAACATGACAATTAAACGGAAATAGCGTTCATGCGTATGTACAACCTACCGTCTCCATGAACGGTGTATTCAGTTTCATACTTAGATATTCTATAGATTATTATAATATACATATAATATGTATACATGGTATTTATATCATGGTTTACATTCTGGAATCATTATACAAGTATAAAGACTAATAATATAACAGATTAAGACACATATGAAAAACAAATCAAATATTACTCGAAGTGAAACCTTAACATGGGATGGTTAAAAAACAGGTAATATAAGGTCATAATAAAAACATATATGGTATTAAATATAATACGGTGAAAGTCGAGACACAAGGTAAGGGGATTTCATCATACTTTTTATTCTCGTGAGATACATGCTATGTTTACTACTCTTTACTTTTGTGCGGTGTAAGTACTACCCGTGATTTTATTCTATGTATATTATACCTAAATTTATGGGTATTAACATATCCTTTTTATAAACTTTCATTCGTGGGGTTTAAGTTTCAAAAGTTACCAATCAGTAAAAATGTTTTGTCTCAATTTGCCTTCTTTGAGACTCGTGTTTTGTTATGCACCTAAAGACTTTTTTTAGGTGTATATACTTCCATGTTATATCATAAATCTCATTCCTTTCATGATATTTTAATCTTCATGTAATTTCCTTTTACTACAAGAAGATCATGGTCTCAAGTAACCAAGTGGTAAGGGTTTATTGAAACAATCTCATCACTTTTCAAGATTGTTAATGACTATGCATCTTTGATGAAATCTTATGATCCATCTCTCAATAACACTCACAAGTTTCCTTTACCTCTATTTATTCTAGATATCCTCATGTGTTAGTACCATATTTTCTACTCTTTTGTACTTGAGATAATATTTTTAAGTAAAATATAACTGTCTCTCTCTCGGTCGAAAATCTATTATATTCAAAATTCATGTTTTCAAAAATGTTTTCAAAAGATCCTTGAAGATCATTTTCAAGGAAAAAGGATTTTAAAAATGTTTTATTATTTTTAAATCTTTCTTTATAAGTTTTCAAATTTATTTTCAAAGAAAAAGGTTTTCAAAAGGTTTTATGTTATAAAAAGTGTTCTTTCAAAGAAGAAAGGATATTTTCCTCAATAAATGTTTTTAAAAGATCTTTCAAAATTATTTCGCATCTAAGATAACATCCATTAGTGTTACTCATGCCTTTATGAGGAATTTATTCAATGTTTCCATTCATATTTTTTCTCTAGATGGATTATGTTTTGATGGCATGATGTTTATGGAACTCGTTTCACATTCACGGGTTATATGCTTTTGAAACTTGCTTCTTTTCACGGGTTATATTTACGATGAAACGATTATGAAACTTGTCTCTTTCCACAAGTTATGATGTGATTACATGTTTATAATACCCATTTCATTTAATGGGTTGTGATATGATTATTTATGATCTTGTGGCACATGCATGTATGATTTCATTATGTGACGGGTGAGACCTCTATCACCCTCTAATGCATTAGGTAAAGATTTATATCTCATGAGATAGAATAATATGGTCTTTGGAATAGATCTTGACTACTAAGATGGTGATGGGAGTGAACCATGACTACCGAGATGGTATGAGGAGTGAACTCATGCTACCGAGATGGCTATGGGAGTGAACTTATACTACCAAGATGGTTTTGGCAGCAATGTCTTGGCCACTATGGAAATCATATTATATGTTTATGTGTCTTCCACAATTCCATGTTTCAATCCTAAGTTATGCTTTCATGGCTTATGTTCTTTATTTCCTTATTATTAACGTCTTACATGCTACCAAGCTTTATGCCATGATTCATGCATATGATCTTTGATATGCAGGGTATGATCTTTAATTTTTATGATCATATTCTCATACCCTTATACTCATAATTGTGCTTACATGTCTCCCTTGTTTACCCTTACCGAGCATCTGAGCTCACCCCTTTTATGTTTCTTTCCTCAGGTTATGAAGATATGTATTATGTTTGATGTGTCTAAGAAGGGTGCTCATTAAGAAGAACCTAGTGGAAGATCATGTAGCTCATTTATGTACCTGTGTTTATGTTCCCATGTTTCCAAAGGCACTAGACTAGTACGGTCTTCAAAAGTCTCTTTGTGTAATGTTTTATGTATTCCGCAAAAGATATGTAATGTTAATGTATGTCAAGACTGGGTAATTATACAGTTCATAATCATGGTTCAGCCAAGCACTTAAAAGGTACTTTAATCAATTGGGTAATTTCACACAAAGGGCAAAGTCGTTCACAAGCCAAACACTTGGGCGGTGTTCAATCCATTAGACAATTATAAAAAATTGGGCAAATGATTTAGCAAACCAAAAGGGGTGGAAATTAAGAGGTTGAGATCCTCTAATAGCATATCAAGTGTCCACGAGAGTATAACACCACGCTTCAATTAATTTAAAATGAAAGAATGCATCAAGGCATCGCACGACAATGGTCGGCATGCATCACAACGACCCAACTATGAAAACACTAAAACTATTGGGAATAAAATCTAGACCACCTACCTTGGGGTTGTAGATGACTCCTCATCCAATATCGGCTTCAGATTCGAAGTAAATTGGAAGAAATCAGAAGAACGGTTCAACGCCTTGAAAATTGGGCGAGTGAACTCACACAAAAATAGTGCAAGAGATGTGAAGTGCAATTCAAATTGGAAGAAAGTGTGTTTGAGTTCATATTGATGCAGATCTAATGATTCTGACGACGCTTGATTTTGAGTCTAGATGAAAGAGTTATCAAAAAACCCGGATCAGATGGAGGGAGAGCTGATAGGAGAAAATGGAGGAGTTCGTTCACTGGAAAATGAGGAGGACAAGAGGGTTAAGAATTTATGTTTATTAAAGGAAATTTCATAAAATCACCCAAACAATTAGGGTCTCACGGTTTGGGCGCACGGTTGGTCAAACCGTGTGCCACTCGTGTGCACCACATTGTCAAGGGAGGACCCCGCACGATTGCGTGCACAGTTAGTACTAATCGCGCGCTAACCGTGCGACTCACTTTGTTTGCCCAAATTGCAGATCTTCAGGTTCTGAACAAGCTTCAGACGCTCCTGAACCCTTAGGCCGTATTGGACATCTACCAAGACGAAACAAAGGATCTAAACTGAAAAACAAATGAGTCACCTTTGAGAAAATATGAGTTACAGGGATAAATGGAAGAAGTAGAAGCACATGTATGGTTACAAGAAATGAAAATTAATGAAGTAAGAACTAATGAGAACTAAGACATTGGGAGTATGACATTGTATATTTCACTTTAGTATTTTATTATTTTAAATGTTTATTTTTCTTTTCAAGAGGGAGAATGTTAAATCAAAAGAATATAATCTACATATTCAAACATTATTTTTGAAAAACACAATCCCATCTTCATATTCTTTCATGTTTCTATGTTTAATATTTTCGGTGATGAAGTGAGAGCGGGAGAGGCGGCGGTGACGAGAGAGAAGGTGACGGTTGGACAAGCATGGGAGAGGCGGCGGCGGCGAGATGAATGCGGAAGAGGATGGGTATGAGCCTAGAGAGAATGGTTAGATCCGAAAAAGAGGGATTTTTTTTAAAAGTATAAGTTTTTTTAAGGGTATAATTCTACATTATATCAATTCTGATCCGCATCGTCAATTAAGTTCCTCTTTTGATCCATAACCGTCATTAACGCCACGACAACGCCGACACGTCAAATCCATGGCAGCGGCGACGGTGGTTCGACGGTGATGGCGGGACCTTACCGCCGTTCTCCGTTCCATTCTTCATCTCAAGCCTCCGTCGGTCCCCTCCTATTCGTTTTCTTCCGGCCGCCGTTCCAGTTGAGAGTCTTTAATACCGTAATTCTTCTTCTGTGCCTTTCCTCACCTGTTCATTTATTTCTGTAATGAGTGCACTGCAAATTTTGAACACTGTTGTTTTGAAGACGCTTGTTTTTCTTGAATATATTATTTTCTTATACCCTCCCTTCATGATTTCCTGTTTTTTTTTTTTTTGTTTTTAGTTTCCGCAACAATTTTACTTTCAGAATCCATGGTTACCTGCCACTTTCTACGTTGGTACCGTGTTCGCTTTCATTATACATGCTGCGCCTTTCTACCGATGAAATGCGCGCTTATTTTTTCTGTATTCTTGGACGGTGGAAAGAAACCCTATACCTACTCACCAATTTTATGACAGTCTTTTTGTCCCAATCCTTTTGATTTGAGTTGCACGATTAAGAAGACCAGTTCCGTTAATGTGCCTGAAAGAATTTAGATTGAGCTAGTTGCAGGGCACCTCAGTGGGGTTGAGATTGTATGGTATTGGGTAACCAGTAGTCCTGTATCAAGTTTAATAAATAACGTGTAATTATCATGATCATGATCATCATTAATGTATTAAATTATGATTCAGGTTAGTGTAGTATTTTCTTCAGAGATCTATTCAGCAGTGCCTTTGCAATTACGTCCTGCTTGAAAGAAACATCCTCTGACCAATCTTAAATCTGACATTGATGATGCTGATGCTGTGAGAGGTGCTCGTGGCGGTGGGAATTAGGAAGCCAGCCGCCAATGTCTTGAGATTCCTTAGGTTGAAAACTTACCTTGAGTTAGCAAATTACTATTTTGTAGATTGAAAATCCCTCTTGCACTTGGTTCTGTTATTTTTATTGTTATCTGCTTATTGGTTTTACCTTTCTGACATCACATGTTATAAATATGCTCTGGAAGAATTTGCTGCAAAATGCTATATTAAAATTCAGAACCTTTCCAAGCAGTTTGATGATGGCACTGCTAACAAAAAGCTTGCATTCGCAAAATAACGTATTTTGTAATGAGAAACTTTTGATGCTGGTTGGTAAAAGTATTCGTTGTTGTAGCTTTCCATATATGGAACGAAATCAATGTGAATATTTAGGTCTGATCATACTTTTTAGATGCTTCCTCCGTGTTTTAGAGTGAATCTTTCATGGATGTTACTGAAAAATGACTTGATGCTATTTTTGTGTGTAGGATTTGATAATTAGAGTTGGTGATATCTTCAATGGTGAATGCTTATGTTGTTAGTGTTATTGTCCCCCTTGTAATTTATCTTCTTTTCCGTCGATCAAAAAAAGAGAAGAAGAGGGGCCTACCTGCTGAAGTTGGGGGCGGACCTGGGCTTGCAATTCGGAATGCTCGGTTTACTTCCCTGCTGGAAACTTCATGGGAGGATATCTCAACCCTTGCTGAACTTTTTGAGAGGTCTTGCAAGCGATATCCGGATAATCATCTACTTGGATCCCGGAGGTTAATCTCAAGAGAGGTAGAACACACTAAAAATGGAAGATGTCTTGAGAAACTTCATCTAGGTGACTATGAGTGGAAGAGTTATCAAGAAGTATTTGAAGCTGTTTGTAAATTTGCTTCTGGGTTGATACAAATTGGGCATGGCAAGGGTGAGCGTGTTGCAATCTTCGCTGAAACACGGGAAGAATGGTTTATTGCATTGCAGGTTCACTTGATCATTACTGTCTTTACTTTTATATTTTGCACATTCATTTGTTGAGTTTATGGATTTTTTTAACTAAAATGGATTTTTTTCTTCATGTAAACAATGCACGAGGAAAATTATTTATTGAAGTGATGCTGATTTTGGGTTTATTGTGAGAGCGTCATCCAAGATGGTGCCTTTATAGAGGTCTAATTTAGAGGGGCAAAATGACACCCTTATAAAAGTCTCATTTGAAGGGGTGCCATCTTAAATGACACTCCTGAAATATTTTAACGCTGGGGCACCATGTTGGATGCCACCCATCAGACCCCTCAAGGTTTTTTTTTTCACTGGGACTGCCTTTCAATATGGCACCCCCGTAAAGGCATGCTTACAAACCCGAATCCTCATCCCACTTTATAATTTAATATTTAATATATATTATATTATATGTAATGTGTTATATTTTTTGGTGATTTAGTATAGTTTTTTTACTGCAATTTTTTATAATATTTTAATATACTGTAATTTGTTTTGTTTTACACCATAATATAATATACTATATTGTATGCTGAAATCATACTATTCAGTATACTAAATTTTAGTATATTGTAATGATATATATTAGTGTAATTTTAATTCCAATTTAAAATGCATTAAATTCTAATTTGTGAAAATATTCTATATTTTTTAAATCATTCAAGTAGAGGTAGACCTAAAAGTATCCTTAAACAAATCATTCAAAATGATTTTGTTCTAAATGGTTTCAATGAAAATATGGTTTTTAATAGCGCTAATTGACGACGTTTGATCCATGTACCCAACCCTATTTAATTGAGTTTAAGGCTTGTTTGTTATTGTTGTATTTTATATTTTATAAAAAAATTGCAATATAATATAATATAATATAATATTCTAAATTGCAATATTCTATTACATCTGATCCAAATTATAAAGAAAAAATGAAGGTCTGACATCCAAAACATATGAATCAAATTATATACTTAATTTCTTTTTCAAAACAAACCTTCAACCGTTATAAATAAAACTCCTTTTGCTTTTCTTAATAGATATTTATGAGAAGTTAATTTTTCAACATGACATGAATTAGAACGGGAGGGAAAATGTATATTTAATGTTCATTAATTTTTTTATAGAAATCAAATCAGGGGTATTTTTGGAAGACAATAATTTGTCACGGCTTCAATATAAAATGCATTAAATTCTAATTTGTGAATATATTCTATATTTTATAAATAAAACTCTTTGCCTTTCTTAACAAATGAAACTCTTTATTTTTCTTCACAAATATAACCGATTTTCTTAATTTGTATGGAATGATTATTTTTCATATAATCTAAATTTCAGATGGTAGTATACGATATTGTATATTTATATTATATAAAATTAAAATATTGAATACATTATACTAAATTACAATTACACACACACGCATTTAATACAGGGGAGCGGGGTGTGGGTTTGAAGGCCGACTTTCAAGGGGTGCTCTATTGAATGCCCTCCAAGCAAAAAAACCCTTCAATGGCATCATTCAAATACTTGAGGGGGGTGTCATTCAAGATGATCCTTTCTGAATGAAATATCTGTAAGGGTGGTGTTGTCATGAATGATGTCCTAAAATCAATGTCACTTTACTAAATAGTTTCACTAGTGCATTATTTATCTAAATAACTTTTCTAACATTATTTAAAAAACATTTCTTGAATCTATATACCTTGCTAATGCAGATTTCTTTATTGAATCCAGGCTTGTTTTAGGTGCAATGTAGCTGTTGTGACTTTTTATGCATCGTTAGGGGTGGAGGCTTTGTGTCACTCACTAAATGAGGTCTCTATTCCTTCCTCTCCCACACTCGCACGCATTTGCACACATGCACGCATGTCACACAATCATACACATTTATTGTGTGTTTATTTAGCTTTCTTTTTGTGGGTTTACATGCTGGTATCTATTTATGATCATAATGATTTTTGATTATATACAATATTAATTGTAGGAGTAAAACCCTACTCCTTACCTCAATAAGAGTTGAAATTTTTTATTTATAGATGGAGCAGAATGATACAACGGATAGGAAACCAATATGGGACTGTAGATGCATGACACTGGTTCAACACTTCTCAAGCTAGAATATTCGTAAGTTGGAATAGGAGTCCCACAAAAAGAAGCAAATGAAGAGAAAGACAACACCCAGGCCGAACAAATTCCTCCTCAAGCTGGGTCCTAGATGTTGTGCATGCTCAGTTTGGTGCAAAGAAAGTTCAAACTAGTGCGAGATAGACCTTTGGTGAAGATGTCAACAAGCTGATGAGCAGTGAGAATGTAGCCAAATATGATATGTTTTTGCTCCAAGTGGCGTCGAAGGAAATGATAATCAACTTCAATATACTTTGTGCGTTCATGAAAGACTGGATTAAAAACAATCTTTGTGGCTGCCTGATTATCACCCTAAAGATGAGTAGGAATCTGCATCGGAAAACCAATTTCATGAAGTAATTGGAGAATCCAAAAAATCTCAGTATTGATAGTTGCTATGGCATGATATTCAAATTCAACACTAGATTTGGAGATAAAATTTTGTTTCTTACTACGTCAGGAGATTAATTTACCGACAAGAAAAACTGCAAACCTAGAAGTGACTTTCACGCGGATAAGCACCCGGTGTGGTCGACATCACAAAAGGCCTCAATGTTTAGATTATTGTGATGAGAATAGAGAATACCGCATGTAGGGTCCCGCATAATGTATTTGACGATGCGAAGAATGTCCCATTGAGATTTCGTTGGATGATCCATGAATTGACTGACCTCGCTCTTGGTGTTGACACAAACAATATCGGGACGGGTCATTGTGAGATAATTGAGTTTTCCGAAAGGATGACGATATTGATCTGAAAGAGAATGTTTGTGCATGTGCATGTGCCTTGTTTATGTTTTGTTTGATTACATTGATCATAATTCCTTGTTTTAAATAGTTTAATTCGTTAAATTCAATTCCTCACATGATGTATTGTTTTTGCTCGTATAATAATTTTATTTTGCTTGTTTTATTCAAGATCATATGCTATAATGTTTTTATCACTTATATTAATTTATTTACATTCTATTATTTCATGTTGTTTTAATAATTATTTCTCAATTTTTTAATGTTTCTTTAATCTTTTAACTATCATAATTTACACAAATATATAGATTTTATATTGTATAATTTTCTCTTGTGTTTTATAGTTTTTATTTATATCATGTATTTTTGTCTAAGAGTTTTAATTTTGTTTTGCATTTTTGGTGAGTATTAAAATTTTATATTATATATATCTTGTTATATATTTTATATAGCATTATATATATATATAACAGTGCATATATATATATATATATAAAGTATATATATATATATATGTATATATATATATATGTGTATATATATATATCTATATATATATATTTGCTTCGTCTTTCGGCTCATCTCAACGGTAGCAACCGCTTCAGCATCTCCGATCGGTAGCAGAAGCACGCCTCCATTGCAAGACATCAGTAGCGGAAGCATGCCTTCATTTGACACTGGCAACAAGTTCCTCTGCTCATCCACGTGGTGTTCTCCTCTCCAACAACATTTCCATGAGCACGTAGCTCGGCCATGCACGATTGCACATGTCCTTGATCGTGCTCATCTCCTTCAACGGTAGCGGCTTCAACGGTAGCAGCACCCGCACTTTGAGGACAATAGACATTGCAACGGTATCAACATTTCAATGTAGCGCTACCACCGGTAGCGGAAGCACCTATCCTTTGACGGTAGCACACCCGCACTTTCATCATCGTAGCACCCTCCAACTGTAGTAACAGGTCCTCTTAGTGGTAGCACTCTTAACAGTAGCACCTTAATACCGCTCAGCACTAGCACACCCTCAACGGTAGCGATGGCAAACGCCTTCTACCATCAGTTTTAAAAATCTGCGACCGTGAGGGTATGAATTCATTTCTGCTACCATTCCTTAGTCTAATTAATCTTATTTCAAAATATTATTATGCTCTGTTTTTCATGTTTATTCAAAATTTTATTTACTGTAATTTTATACATCTCAATTTCAATATTTTATTGTGTTCTAAATTAATTATATATTATGACGAGTTTATGCGAAATTATTTTAGAATTTTATACATTGTTTTAGTGATACTTGATGTTTTAATCTCAGTAGAAATGCACATCATGTGGTACACTATTTTTTTTTAATATAATTATTATTACATGTTCTGTTTGATTTAATTGTTCTAGAATTAATATTAATTATTTATAAATGTTGGAGTATGTGTAACTTTCTGCCCCACTTCCTTTGTAACTTCCTGCCCCACTTACTTTGTAACTTCTCTTTGTAACTTCCCTATCTTTTCTATAAATGAGGGCCCTCTCCTCACCTTGAGGAGCGAGGGGGATTTCTGATTTTACATGGTATTATGTGTCCAAGCTAGGTACACCTAGCTTAATCCCGATCCCCCCTCCCATCTATTTTTTTCCTATTCCGCTCTAGGGTTTAATATTTTTTTTTCTCCCCCACAGGGGGCGGCGGCTTCCATGGCCCACGAGCCTTAGTTTTTTCTCCCGTCCGCCCCCTGTGGCTTTCCCCGACGGCCCGACTCCGCGGCCCTCCCTCCCGGCGGCTCTCCCTCCCGGCGGATCTTCCTACTGCACGCGGCGGCCCTCTCCTTGCGCGGCTCCCTGCGCGACGGCCCCGCCTCCTGCTGCGGCATCCCGACGTCGGCGCCCGCCTCGTTCACCTCCCGCCTGTGCGTGACGCCACTGGCGCTTCCGCCTCGCCTGCGCAGTCCCGGCGCCAGCCCGCTCGTCGCCGCCAGATCCTGCAGCGCCTCCCGCGGATCCCCCGGCTTCCTGCGCGTGACTCCATCCCGCGCGGCTCCCTTCCAGACCCAGGCACCGCCCTCCCGACCCCCCCTGTGCGAGACTCCTGCCGCCGGCCTCCCGATCTCGCCTGCTGCGGCTCTTTCCGGTAGCCCGCCTCCTGTGCGAGTCTCCCGCCGGCTCTGTTGTAGCCGGCCTCCAGCCCTGCCGGCCTCTCGTGCCGCCTCTGCTCACCTCCTCCCATAGCCGCCCTCCTCCTGCTTCCTGCGGAATCCCCGCCTGCATGCTCGGTGCCTCCTGCGGAATCCCCGCCTCTGCCCGACATCTCCTGCGGAATCACCGCATCCCTTCGCCGGCCTCCTGCGGATTTCCCGGCGCTTCGACGACCGACACCGCCATTGCGGATTTCCCGGCGCTTCGACGACCGGCACCGCCATTGCGGATTTCCCGGCGCTTCGACGACCGGCACCGCCATTGCGGCTTCCTCGGCACTTTGACGACCGGCCCTCCCGAGCGGATTTCTCGGCGCTTTGACGATCGGCCCGACATTACGGATTTTTCGGCGCTCTGACGACCGACCAGTAGTGCGGATTTTCCCGACGCTCTGATGACCGACCCGCCAGTGTGGATTTCCCGGCGCTCTGTTGTCCGGCCCCGCACTTTTCCGGCGATGACCCATCCTTTATTTTTCAGCGGCATCACATTACCATCTTCAGGGGGAGTAGCATCAACAACGATTTTATTATTTCCGTTTCGTCTATTTTTGTCTTGTATTTGTCATCAAGCTGGGCATGCCCAGCTTGAGGGGGAGTGTTGCGGTCTTTTTATTGATTTGTCTGTTTTTCATTATGTGTCCAAGCTAGGTACACCTAGCTTGAGGGGGAGTGTTGGAGTATGTGTAACTTCCTGCCCCACTTCCTTTGTAACTTCCTGCCCCACTTACTTTGTAACTTCTCTTTGTAACTTCCCTATCTTTTCTATAAATGAGGGCCCTCTCCTCACCTTGAGAAGTGGGGGGGATTTCTGATTTTACATGTTGGAGTATGTGTAACTTCCTGCCCCACTTCCTTTGTAACTTCCTGCCCCACTTCCTTTGTAACTTCCTGCCCCACTTCCTTTGTAACTTCCTGCCCCACTTACTTTGTAACTTCTCTTTGTAACTTCCCTATCTTTTCTATAAATGAGGGCCCTCTCCTCACCTTGAGAAGGGTGGGGGATTTCTGATTTTACATGTATCAGAGGGAACTTAATCCCGATCCCCCCTCCCATCTATTTTTTTTCTATTCCGCTCTAGGGTTTAATATTTTTTTTCTCCCCCACAGGGGGCGGCGGCTTCCATGGCCTACGAGCCTTAGTTTTTTTTTTCTTTTCCCATCCGCCCCCTGTGGCTTTCCCCGGCGGCCCGACTCCGCGGCTCCCTCCATGACGGCCTCTCTCCCGGCGGATCTCTCCAGCAGCGGGTCTCCCTCCCCTGCGGACTCCCAGCGCCGCCGCTCCCGCGACGCCTCCCCGTCGGTCCCGGCAACCACGGCTCCCGCGCCTCCCGCTGCTGCCCGCGACGCCTCCCGCCACCCCTCGCGGTCCCGCTGCGCGCTCATCCCGGCGCCCGCTCATCCCTGCGGCCTTCCCCCCCGGCGGCCCCTCCTCCTTTGCGAGCCGCGGATCACCCAGCGCCTCCCGCGGATCACCCGCGGCTCACCCGACAGCTCTCCTGCGGATTTCCCGGCGACCCTTCCAGCTGGCCGGCTGCGCCTTTCCCGCCTTGTTCTTCCCGGCGGACCTCCCTTCCCCGGCTGCTCCCTGCCGGACGACTCCCCGCGCCGACAACCTCCCTTCCCCGGCTTGCGGCTCTTTCCGGCAGCCCGCCTCCTGCGCGAGTCTCCCTATAGCATCCCGCCATTTTATAACATAAACTTTCATTACATTACACAAAACTGAGGATCGTTAAGGTTTAGTGTCTTGGAAACAAGGATCATAATACATAAAAAAATCATAAAAACATTCTTCTTAAACACTTGAAAGGCTTCTCCTTTAGTTCATCCTATGTTCATTATGCATCTCATAACCTGGGGACATACATCAAAAGAAAGGGTGAGCAGAAGGCCCAGTAAGGGAAACAAGAGGTACATTTTACATGTGAACTTGAGATACTTCAATAAGGACATGAAAAGAACTTTAAGGCATGAGAAAGAAATCATGAGGCATTTCATAATAAAAATAACATTTTTCATAACTTGAAGATGTGGCTACATCATTTAACATAGACAATCATGAACATATCACCAAGGTCCATCCCCAAGGTGTCATTTGAAAATTACCAAGGTTATTCACCAAGGTATCATGAAAATTGTAATCTCTAGTGGTTACATCATTACCCAATGCATTGGAGCGCTATCAGGGCGCACCCTTAAATTTGCCTTTATTATCATGTGAGCCACATATATCATCATCAAACATTTCATAAATAACCTACATAGCATAAAATAAATGGGTTTCATTTCATAATCATAACGTTTTAAAAACTGCTTTAAAGACATGATCTTTACGTCACTTTAAACCCACGGAAAGGGAAAGCGAGTCTCATTTATGTAAATCCCAGAATTTATAATGGAACATTTTGATGTATATGTGAATACCCTTGTAGAAATAAGAGCTTTGAGTATTCACTTTATAACATAAAATAATTTTTGAGAAAAGAGAGAGGCATTTTGAGGGGAAAATTATGCAGCATAACGGCTAAGTTTCGGGGTTTTAGAAAACATTGAAATGAGAGAGGACATGGGTCACCCACTCATAAATGATCCATAAAACAGTAGGGTGAAAGAATAAGGACATATGGACATGGTAATGAAATTTTAGGGACATACCATTTGAAATGAAAAACATGGAAGGAAAAATATTAGATTTCTCTTATGAAAATTCGGCAGCCTTACGGCGTCACTTAACTTCAAAAGAAAATGATTTGACAAGATCAAAAAAGGGTCCCTCATCATATGATCATAAGAGATCAGTATGATTGATATAGAGATCATACCCCAACATAATAAAAAGGAACTTTGAAAGACTTGACATGAAAATCGAACTTGAATAATGAGAAGGGTGAAAGAATCCCTTAAAAATTCGGCAGCCTAACGGCGTCACTTAAACTTTCATAAAACGAAATGATGAGAGTAAGAGGAGATCTCTCATCATATAAACAAGAAAGGGCAGTAAGAGGAATATAAAAGAACATCCTCTCACATAAAAACATGGAGCATAATAGGAATGACATAAAAGAGATTACATGAAAAGAAAGAGAGGGGTCGGATCCCTTACCTTAAAATGTGACTCTTGAAACTCAAAGGATTGGACCTTGAGGGCTTGGGGGCACCTTGGGAGGACTCCTTGGAAGGTAAGAAGACCAGAACTTCGTTGGGGGAGAGTTGGGAGTGAAAACTAAAGGAGGAAAGGGTGGGTATTTATAGGGAAAGTGAGGGGACAAAGCATTAATGGCCAAGAGACACCTCACTAGTGGTTTTGGCAAAACCATGGGCTTGCCCATGGTATTTGCCCATGGTATTGGCCACTTGGGACACCTCACACCTTATCTTACTATTCATAATTCGACCATATTGAATATATACTTAATACATCATTTAATGATGTCATTAAACACCCGTAACTTAAAAACTATACTTTCACTATTCACCGAAAATTCAACTTTCTCAGAATAATCCCAAAATTTCACCTTAACCAAATATCAATGCTATGATTTCAAAAATGAACTCCATTTTATAAAAATAATTTTCTAAATATTTTTAATTTTATTTTTAAATAAATACACTATTCACCGAAAATTTATTTTTTCAGAAAAATCCCAAAAAATTACCATAACATAATATCGATGCTCTGAGTTCAAAAATAAAGTCATTTTTATAAAAATAATTTTCTAATTATTTTTAATTAAATTTTTAATTAAAAAACACTATTCATCCGAAAAAACTAATACTTGAATAATAATTTATGAAACCGTTATTTAACCATTTTATTGAATCACATTACTTAATCTAGGTGTCTAAATTATATTAAAACTTTCTTTGAGTGAAATTACTAATCCATTTGGTCATATTACTAATCCTAAGCGTAAAATCACTATTCATAATTTACTATTCATCAAAAATTAAGTTGATCTTATTAGACCCCAAATTCCTTAATGAACACTTTTGTAGAAGACCATTTTTTGAAAATCATTACACATCATTAGTTATTTAGGGTTTACATAAATATTTTAAAATATCCCTTTTTCAAAATTCATCAATAAAATACATTCTAAAATTATCTAGACATTTGAAATTTCACAAACATCACTAAAGGAAGAAATCTCAATTTATTCACCCGAAAGGATTACACAAGGAAACTAGGGTCTCATCACATAGCCCCTTATAACACTGGCATAAGACCTAAGTGTAAGGTGTGCTATGGTGAGAGAATCTGAGGGAGTCTCAGATAACATTGCCCTAGTAGCAATCTCCACTAACTTGAACTTCTCCTGCAAGCGTTTTCGTTCAAGCTTGACACGCTGGAGCTCGGCTTGGGCTTGGTCCAAAGCGAAGCCCACAGATGCTACCTCCTTCCCAAGCTCTGATAAGTGGGTTTCATAAGGGTTGAGTCTACTGGATGAAGCCATCGACTCCTCTTTCTGCATTAACCAATAACATCTTATTAAATCAATAAGAGTAAGTTAATATACTACTCAAAAAGATTGGGTCGTTACATTCTTCCCCCCTTAAGAAATTTCGTCCCCGAAATTTATACTTGAGGCCTAGTCGAAAAGGTGAGGGTACTTTTGCTTCATTGTTTCCTCCGGCTCCCAAGTCGCCTCTTCATATTTATGATTCCTCCACAACACTTTCACAAGGTGGGTAGTCTTGTTTCGTAGGACCTTGTCTCTACGGTCCAAGATCTCCACTGGCTGCTCCTCATAAGAGAGGTCATGTTCAAGTTGTACCACCTCTGGGTTCAGTACATGCGAAGGGTCGGGTATGTACTTCCTCAAGAGAGATACATGGAAGACATCATGAACTTGAGCTAGGTTCGGTGGAAGTGCTAGACGATAGGCCACTGCTCCTATGCGATCAAGGATTTCATAGGGGCCAATGTACCTAGGGCTGAGCTTCCCTTTCTTCCCAAACCGCATGACTCTCTTCCATGGAGAAATTCGAAGGAAGACTTTGTCACCAACACCAAACTCCAAGTCCCTTCGACGATTGTCAGCATAACTCTTCTGCCGACTTTGAGCAGCCTTTATGTGTTGTTGGATGGCATGAACTTGTTCTGTCATTTCTTGCACAAGATCAGGCCCAAGAAGCTTCCTCTCACCAGTTTCATCCCAACAAGTAGGAGTTTTACACCGCTTTCCATACAGAGCTTCATAGGGTGCCATCTGAATACTCGCATGGAAGCTATTGTTATAGGAGAACTCCACTAATGGGAGGTGTTGATCCCATCCACCTTTAAATTCCATTGAGCATAATCTCAACATGTCTTCGAGTGTCTGAATAGTCCTTTCAGATTGGCCATCAGTTTGAGGATGATAGGCCGTACTAAAATTCAATTCAGTATTCAGAGCATGCTGAAGACTTCTCCAGAATTTTGATGTGAATCTTGGGTCACGATCAGATACGATGGATAGTGGTACCCCATGCAGCCTTACCACTTCCTTCACGTATATCTTGGCAAGCTGATCCAGAGAGAGATCTTCCCGAATAGAGATAAAATGGGCTGTCTTGGTGAGACGGTCCACAATAACCCATATCGCATTGTTTCCTTTGGATGTTTTTGGGAGACCAGTTACAAAGTCCATGGTGATATTATCCCACTTCCATACTGGTATGGGTAGCGGTTGTAATACCCCCTTAGGAAGTTGTCTTTCTGCCTTTACTTGCTGACACACCAGGCACCTTGTAGTGTAATCGGCAATCTCCCTCTTCATGTTATCCCACCAATAATGATCACGAAGGTCTCTATACATCTTAGTGCTTCCCGGATGTATAGAGAAAGTAGAGCTATGAGCTTCATCCATCAGTTCTTTCTTTATCTCCGGAATAGATGGAACACATAGTCTTGTACGAAATTTCAATACACCTTCTTGATCAATATTGAAATCAGGGAACTTCCCATCCTTTACAGCCTCGAACTTCTCCTGCAGCAAAGGATCTTCTTTTTGAGCCTTCTTGATCTTCTCTAGTAATGAAGGTTGAGAAATCATTTGGGATAGGGTTGATGATGTCCCTTTCCTTATAATTCCCATGTCCAGTTTTACTAGATCTTTAATCAAGGGATCTCCCAGGATCCTCATTGTTGCCAGAACAACAGGATCTTTCCTGCTTAACGCATCCGCGACTTTGTTTGCTCTACCAGGGTGATAATGGATTGAACAATCATAGTCTTTAATAAGCTCCAACCATCTCCTTTGTCTCATGTTCAATTCTTTCTGTGTGAAAATATACTTTAGACTTTGGTGGTCGGTGTATATATCACATTTCTCCCCATAAAGATAGTGCCTCCATATCTTTAGAGCAAAAACAACTGCCGCCAGCTCTAGATCATGCGTAGGATAATTCTGCTCATGAATCTTCAACTGTCGAGATGCATAAGCAATTACTTTGTCATTTTGCATGAGGACGCACCCAAGCCCTTTCAGAGATGCATCGCTAAAAATAACGAATCCTTCTCCGATAGAGGGTAGTGTTAACACAGGTGCAGTAACCAATCTCTTCTTCAGCTCTTGGAAACTTTCCTCGCATTCCTTTGTCCAGATGAACTTAACCCCTTTTCGAGTCAACTTGGTTAGTGGATTAGAAAGCCGTGAAAAGTTTTTCACAAACCTCCTATAATATCCCGCTAAACCAAGGAAACTACGAATCTCAGTTACTGTTGTGGGTTGAGGCCACTCCTCCACAACCATTGTCTTTGCAGGGTCAACCGAGATTCCTTCATTGGTTACGATGTGCCCCAAGAAAGCCACTTGTTGTAACCAAAACTCACACTTGCTGAACTTCCCAAAGAGCCTCTCCTTCCGTAGAGTTTTCAAAATAACCCTCAGATGATTTTCATGCTCCTCACGACTTTTTGAATATATCAAAATATCATCAATAAAAACTACCACAAAGTTATCAAGGTAGTCCTTAAAGACTCTATTCATCAAATCCATGAAAATAGCAGGAGCATTAGTCAAGCCGAAGGGCATAACAGTAAACTCATAATGCCCATATCTTGATCGGAAGACAGTCTTTGAAATATCTTCCTTCTTCACCCTCAGTTGATGATAACCAGATCGAAGGTCAATCTTAGAGAAGAATTGAGCCCCACGAAGTTGGTCAAATAAATCATCAATTCTTGGAAGAGGGTATCTGTTCTTCACTGTGATCCCGTTCAGTTCTCTATAATCAATGCATAGCCGCATTGATCCATCCTTCTTCTTCACAAAGAGAACTGGTGCTCCCCACGGAGACACACTCGGTCGGATAAACCCCTTCTCCAACAAGTCTTGGAGTTGTTTCTTTAGCTCCTCTAGCTCCACATTTGCCATTCTATACGGAGTCTTTGATATCGGTTGAGACCCAGGTACGAGTTCAATGGAGAACTCTACCTCTCTTTCTGGGGGAGGTCCAGGTAACTCCTCAGGAAATACATCCATGTATTCCTGAACAATCGGAACATCTTCAATTTGTATGCTCCCTTTCCCTTCTTCATCATCACCGATTAACTCCATAAAGAAAGCTATAGGAGGTGCTTCTAGATAGGGATCAGTTCGGGATATCTCTCCTCGGAAGATAACTGTAGGTCGTTCATTCAAGACTACTGAGATTTCCTTACTTCTGCATTTGATCTTAGCATTATACTTTGAGAGCCAGTCCATCCCTAGTATAACGTCGAATTCCATCATGGGAATGACTACTAGATTTGCGATAAGATTGTGCTCACCAAAGTAAACACTAGAGTACCTGCTACCACATCGTTCGGAACTTCAACTTCAGTTGTTGTGATAGCGAAAGCACGACCTTGCTCCCTTGGCCTCTGCTGAGGTTGATGGTGATTCCCCTCCACCGCCCTCGGATTTGGACATTGATTAGCAAAGTGCCCAAGCTGTCCACACTTGAAGCATGTGACTTCGGGTAGGGCCAGAACCATCTTTCCTCTGTCGTTAGTGTTGGGAAGTTGAGGCTTCACATCACCACGACAATTCCGAGAAGTATGGCCTTCTTTTCCACACCTATAGCACTTGCCACTTCCGATCAAGCAGTTCCCCGGATGCTTCTTCCCACATTTATTGCATGTGGCATGTTGCATATGCTTTCCACCTCTTTCCTGATCAAAACTTCTTCCCAGGCTCGGTTCTAGAGTTCTCTTCTTCTCATTAGATTTGTGAGACCACTGTGTCTCCCCAAACTCTAGTTCAACTTTCATAGCACTTCGAACTATTTCTTCATAGCTATCGTAGTCCCTGTTGGCTAGATTCTTCCGCAGATGTGGTCGTAATCCGCCAAAGAATCTATCAACCTTCCCATTAGGGTCCATGACAAAGCTTGAGGTATAACGGGAAAGCCTTGTGAAGTTCATCTCATAGCTTCCGACAGATTCGTTCTCCTTCTGCTTCAGCTCGAGAAACTCTTTCTCCATTTTCGTTCTCATGGAACGAGGGAAATACTTGTTAAAGAAAATCCCCCGAAATTCTTCCCACTCCATAGCTTCCATCTCTCCTCGTGGCTTCGTGTTTTTGATCAGTGACCACCACTGATCAGCTTCTCCCTCTAGGCGGTAAACAGCAAGGGTGACTTTTTCTTGTTCCGAACAATGAAGTACAGAAAAGATCTTTTCAATGGAGCTTATCCATTGTTCTGCAACCAATGGGTCAGTAGATCCACTGAATGTTGGCGGTCGTTGACGCATGAAGGACTCAACAGAAAGTTGTTCCCTTCGTGGTGAGGTCGGCCTCTCAGCTTGATTCAAGTTATTACTCATAACTTGAGTCAGTTGGTTCATCATTCGCATGAATGTTTCCATTCCGGCTTCCATCGGAGGGCCGTCAGCACATGGTGCATTGCGGTCACCATCGACACGGTTTCTCCTATTGCCCGCCATTTTCTAAAAGAATAAAACCTTAGTGAGAAACTTATTTCATTTATGTATCTTTTAACTAAGACTTCATGCTTATACAATTACACTTTTCTATAATTCCTTCATAATGATTCATAAAAAGCTCGTGATTAACCAAACATATCCCCCGGGAGTGTCGTAACCAAGAGTGCAGCAAGACCCGTTATCGTGCACCAGTTCCCGTTCGAGTCTAGCTCAAAGCGGTGTTTTCGGGTTTTACCCCTATGTACATCTGTGCCAGAGCCGCCTCTACCTGCTCGTATCCAGACAGGGATGTATTTGTTTGATAGACCACTTACTCAATACTTACCAAAATACCAGGAAGTTTTCCTATATTTAAACTTTTCTATAGGGTTCTTCCTAAAGTTTTTATATCCTAATTTCCACAAATAACTAAACCATCCTTTGATACCAACTATAGCATCCCGCCATTTTATAACATAAACTTTCATTACATTACACAAAACTGAGGATCGTTAAGGTTTAGTGTCTTGGAAACAAGGATCATAATACATAAAAAAAACATAAAAACATTCTTCTTAAACACTTGAAAGGCTTCTCCTTTAGTTCATCCTATGTTCATTATGCATCTCATAACCTGGGGACATACATCAAAAGAAAGGGTGAGCAGAAGGCCCAGTAAGGGAAACAAGAGGTACATTTTACATGTGAACTTGAGATACTTCAATAAGGACATGAAAAGAACTTTAAGGCATGAGAAAGAAATCATGAGGCATTTCATAATAAAAATAACATTTTTCATAACTTGAAGATGTGGCTACATCATTTAACATAGACAATCATGAACATATCACCAAGGTCCATCCCCAAGGTGTCATTTGAAAATTACCAAGGTTATTCACCAAGGTATCATGAAAATTGTAATCTCTAGTGGTTACATCATTACCCAATGCATTGGAGCGCTATCAGGGCGCACCCTTAAATTTGCCTTTATTATCATGTGAGCCACATATATCATCATCAAACATTTCATAAATAACCCACATAGCATAAAATAAATGGGTTTCATTTCATAATCATAACGTTTTAAAAACTGCTTTAAAGACATGATCTTTACGTCACTTTAAACCCACGGAAAGGGAAAGCGGGTCTCATTTATGTAAATCCCAGAATTTAAAATGGAACATTTTGATGTATATGTGAATACCCTTGTAGAAATAAGAGCTTTGAGTATTCACTTTATAACATAAAATAATTTTTGAGAAAAGAGAGAGGCATTTTGAGGGGAAAATTATGCAGCATAACGGCTAAGTTTCGGGGTTTTAGAAAACATTGAAATGAGAGAGGACATGGGTCACCCACTCATAAATGATCCATAAAACAGTAGGGTGAAAGAATAAGAAGGACATATGGACATGGTAATGAAATTTTAGGGACATACCATTTGAAATGAAAAACATGGAAGGAAAAAGATTAGATTTCTCTTATGAAAATTCGACAGCCTTACGACGTCACTTAACTTCAAAAGAAAATGATTTGACAAGATCAAAAAAGGGTCCCTCATCATATGATCATAAGAGATCAGTATGATTGATATAGAGATCATACCCCAACATAATAAAAAGGAACTTTGAAAGACTTGACATGAAAATCGAACTTGAATAATGAGAAGGGTGAAAGAATCCCTTAAAAATTCGGCAGCCTAACGGCGTCACTTAAACTTTCATAAAACGAAATGATGAGAGTAAGAGGAGATCTCTCATCATATAAACAAGAAAGGGCAGTAAGAGGAATATAAAAGAACATCCTCTCACATAAAAACATGGAGCATAATAGGAATGACATAAAAGAGATTACATGAAAAGAAAGAGAGGGGTCGGATCCCTTACCTTAAAATGTGACTCTTGAAACTCAAAGGATTGGACCTTGAGGGCTTGGGGGCACCTTGGGAGGACTCCTTGGAAGGTAAGAAGACCAGAACTTCGTTGGGGGAGAGTTGGGAGTGAAAACTAAAGGAGGAAAGGGTGGGTATTTATAGGGAAAGTGAGGGGACAAAGCATTAATGGCCAAGGGACACCTCACTAGTGGTTTTGGCAAAACCATGGGCTTGCCCATGGTATTTGCCCATGGTATTGGCCACTTGGGACACCTCACACCTTATCTTACTATTCATAATTCGACCATATTGAATATATACTTAATACATCATTTAATGATGTCATTAAACACCCGTAACTTAAAAACTATACTTTCACTATTCACCGAAAATTCAACTTTCTCAGAATAATTCCAAAATTTCACCCTAACCAAATATCAATGCTATGATTTCAAAAATGAACTCCATTTTATAAAAATAATTTTCTAAATATTTTTAATTTTATTTTTAAATAAATACACTATTCACCGAAAATTTATTTTTTCAGAAAAATCCCCAAAAATTACCATAACATAATATCGATGCTCTGAGTTCAAAAATAAAGTCATTTTTATAAAAATAATTTTCTAATTATTTTTAATTAAATTTTTAATTAAAAAACACTATTCATCCGAAAAAACTAATACTTGAATAATAATTTATGAAACCGTTATTTAACCATTTTATTGAATCACATTACTTAATCTAGGTGTCTAAATTATATTAAAACTTTCTTTGAGTGAAATTACTAATCCATTTGGTCATATTACTAATCCTAAGCGTAAAATCACTATTCATAATTTACTATTCATCAAAAATTAAGTTGATCTTATTAGACCCCAAATTCCTTAATGAACACTTTTGTAGAAGACCATTTTTTGAAAATCATTACACATCATTAGTTATTTAGGGTTTACATAAATATTTTAAAATATCCCTTTTTCAAAATTCATCAATAAAATACATTCTAAAATTATCTAGACATTTGAAATTTCACAAACATCACTAAAGGAAGAAATCTCAATTTATTCACCCGAAAGGATTACACAAGGAAACTAGGGTCTCATCACATAGCCCCTTATAACACTGGCATAAGACCTAAGTGTAAGGTGTGCTATGGTGAGAGAATCTGAGGGAGTCTCAGATAACATTGCCCTAGTAGCAATCTCCACTAACTTGAACTTCTCCTGCAAGCGTTTTCGTTCAAGCTTGACACGCTGGAGCTCGGCTTGGGCTTGGTCCAAAGCGAAGCCCACAGATGCTACCTCCTTCCCAAGCTCTGATAAGTGGGTTTCATAAGGGTTGAGTCTACTGGATGAAGCCATCGACTCCTCTTTCTGCATTAACCAATAACATCTTATTAAATCAATAAGAGTAAGTTAATATACTACTCAAAAAGATTGGGTCGTTACACTCCCACCGGCTCTGTTGACGACCGACCTCCACCCCTGTCGGCCTCCACTCCTGCCAGCTCCTCCAGCAGCTGGCCTCCATTCCTGCCGGCTCCTCCAACAGTCGGCCAACAGCCCTGCCGGCCTCCCGTGCCACCTCTGCTCAACTGCTCCCTCCATGCCGACCTCCTCCTGCATCCTGCGGAATCCCTGCCTCTCTGCCCGGTGCCTCCTGCGGAATCCCCGCCTCTCTGCCCGGCATCTCCTGCGGAATCACTGCATCTCATCGCCGACCTCCTCCTGCGGATTTCCCGGCGCTTCGACGACCGGCACCCGCCATTGCGGATTTTCTCGGCGCTTTGACGATCGGCCCGACATTACGGTTTACCGACGCTCTGACGACCGGCCCGTAGTGCGGATTTTCCCGACGCTCTGACGACCGGCACCCGCCAGTGTGGATTTCCCGGCGCTCTGTTGTCCGGCCCCGCACTTTTCCGGCGATGACCCATCATTTTCAGCGGCATCACATTACAATCTTGAGGGGGAGCGGCATCATCAACGATTTTATTATTTCTGTTTCTTCTGTTTTCGTCTTGTTTTGTCATCAAGCTGGGTATGTCCAGCTTGAGGGGGAGTGTTGCGGTCTTTTTATTGATTTGTCTGTTTTTCATTATGTGTCCAAGCTAGGTACACCTAGCTTGAGGGGGAGTGTTGGAGTATGTGTAACTTCCTTCGCCGGCCTCCTGCGGATTTCCCGGCGCTTCGACGACCGGCACCGCCATTGCGAATTTTCTCGGCGCTTTGACGATCGGCCCGACATTACGGTTTACCGACGCTCTGACGACCGGCCCGTAGTGCGGATTTTCCCGACGCTCTGACGACCGGCACCCGCCAGTGTGGATTTCCCGGCGCTCTGTTGTCCGGCCCCGCACTTTTCCGGCGATGACCCATCATTTTCAGCGGCATCACATTACAATCTTGAGGGGGAGCGGCATCATCAACGATTTTATTATTTCTGTTTCTTCTGTTTTCGTCTTGTTTTGTCATCAAGCTGGGCATGCCCAGCTTGAGGGGGAGTGTTGCGGTCTTTTTATTGATTTGTCTGTTTTTCATTATGTGTCCAAGCTAGGTACACCTAGCTTGAGGGGGAGTGTTGGAGTATGTGTAACTTCCTGCCCCACTTCCTTTGTAACTTCCTGCCCCACTTACTTTGTAACTTTTCTTTGTAACTTCCCTATCTTTTCTATAAATGAGGGCCCTCTCCTCACCTTGAGAAGTGAGGGGGATTTCTGATTTTACAATAAACATATTCAAAGTTATTTTTAGTATCTTAATTACTTATTTGCACGTTTCCATTTTTGACGCTTAAATTTAGAAAATATTTTTACAGTCAATCTCCTTGAGATATTCATGGAATTATTTTGACGGAGTATTATGGAATTAGTTTGAACGGAGTATTATGGAATTAGTTTGAGCGATTTATTTAATCTGTTTGACTCGTTTGAATTTGTTCAAATGATACATTCAAATTAATTTGAATTCCTTCGATATTTCTAGAATCTGTTTTATCTCTGATAAAATTGGTTGACTCTATTATTATTATTATTTTGAATCCGTTTGCATGAGTTTTCTCTAGCTGTTGCAGCTTTGCAGAATTTATATAAAGGGCTCGAGTACTGATACGTTGATACACACATACGACTAAAAGCAATTCAAAACGTTCATATTCTGCGAACCTTCAAGTGATCCTGTACACATTGTTTACCATTGGTGACGATCTTTCAAGGACTGTATGTAAACTGCTTTGACTACTACTGCCTTGACGAGATGAGCTTATCCAATACTTAAGAAAAAGTACCTGTGATTTTTTTGTTTTTCTATCTTTTTTCGTTCTGGTTTTTTGTGTCTGTAACACTACTTCCCATTTCTCACTAGTGATTTCGCTTTCTGTTTATGTTTTTTCATACAAAATCATTCTTTCTTTGGGTTGTGACTCCAGGATTCTAAAATTAGGACCGTTCGAATTATGACTCGCTATTTAAAATCAGTATTGTAATTGAGTTGTGACTCCCCATACAAAAGTCAGGTGTCTTGGTTATACCTTCACTAGAAAAAGTAGGTTGTAATTGAGTTACGATTCCCCTTTAAGAATCAGTATAGCGCACAATGTATCTCTTGGTAAGTAGAGATATAAGAGTAGAGTAGGTCCACTTTGGATCGAATTGCTATAAAAATCCGTGTTCTTTCTTTTATTTTTTGCCGCTAATTATCTTTGCTAATTCACTTTGTTAATTAAATCAGATTATTTATCCTTCTCTTTAAATTTTTTTATAAGGTCTATTCACCCCCCTTCAGACCCTCTGCCATCCTTTCCGACCTAACAATTGATATCAAAGGTTGAACCTTCGTAAGGATAATTTTTCCCTATTTCTTCTCTTGGTATTTAACTCTTGGTATCATAATTCTTTTTGGAATTTAGCCAATCCTTCTAGAGTCTTGACTTGTGCTCGTTTTTAAGTTTTATTATTTTTGTGCTAAACTATTCCCAGACCTTGCAGTCAAGGATAAAGATTCTTTAAGATGACATAAATGAATCCTAACGATGGTTGGATTCCTCATAAACCTCCTCATTTCGATGATAATGATTATGGTTACTAAATATGTTTTGAATTATAAGATTATGAATATTTTATACCGTGCTATTAACGGAAGTGTTTTTAGTCATGTGTGTGCATAGAAGATAACTTATGAGATCTGAAAGATTTTACAGGTAACACATCTTGGATCCGACAAGCTGATTAGAATCAAACTTGGAATGCTTCGAGCCAAGCACCAAGATTTCAAAATGGGTGAAGATGAGACAGTAAACCAGATGTTCCACCGGTTCAATAGCATAGTAAATGAAATGAATGCATTTGGAGAAAGCTTAGAGAACCCTGTACTTGTTGAAAGAGTTCTATGAGTGCTACCAAAGAAGCGACATGAAAAGAAGATTTCCATTGATGATAGTAAGAATTTCAAAGAATAACTGAATGAACTCATTGGATCATTGTTACAATATGAACTTGAGTTGAAGAAATTGCGGAAGAAGAGACTTCTAAGAAGAAATGTATTGCTTTCAAATCTCATGTAAATGTTTCTCCTAACTCCTGAATCTAAGTCACAGGAAAGTGACAAAGGAGAAAAAGTGACAAAGGAGAAATCACATACATAAGCAAAGAGATTTATAACATTATGAAGCGAAAGAAAAAGTGCAAGAAGTGACCTAGTAAAGATCAATAGAATGATCGAAAAGAAGAGAGTACTACATATGGGCCGGATGTAACTTGTTATGGATGTAGAAAGAAGGGTCATATCAAGCCTGACTGTCCAAAGTTAAAGGAGAGATAAGAAATACAAGAAGGAAATGAAACATGCTTATCATGCTGGATGAAGTTGCACTGAAGAATCCGATTCAAGTGATGAATCCGTAAGTGAAAAAGAGTTTGTCAACATATGTTTGATGGTGGTAAATACAAATGAGGTATGTAATGACTTTGATTTTGGTTATAATTCTGACGGTGATGGTTATAACTTTGATGAGTTGTAGGAAGAAAATGAAAAGCTTCAAAAAGACGTTTTAAGAGTTATCGAGTTGTATAAAGAATTAAAAGAAAATAAGAGATTTAAGGAGAGTAAGAAAGTCAATAAGGAGAATGATGCTTTTAAGGAAGAAATGAGAAATTCCGCTTCATGTTCTAAAGTAATATCTATGATGATTTTGAATCTTTTCAAAAAGGAGAATGATAATCTTAGAAAGAAAGTTGTTAGTTTAAAAGAAATGTTATATATTGTTGTTCAAGGAAAAGAAAAATATGAAAAGATGGTGGCTATGATGAAACCGAATAAAGATAAAACTGGTTTTGGGTATAATCCGCTGATTCCTAAGTCGCACAAGCCAACTTTTGTTAAAAGTTTTGCTGGAAAAGTTTCTTCTGTTAGATGCTTTAAGTGCAGGTTGCATGAACATTATGCTAATGATTGTTCTTTTAGATTTCCTCAATCTCTTGGCTCTACTAGAGCTTTTATTTTGAAGAATTTATTTTATAGAGTACCTTACAATAAATGTTTTAAATCTATTTGGGTACCAAAAAATTCTATTGCTAACCCAGTTGAACCCAAAATAGCATGAGTACCAAAACTGTTCTCTGCATAATTTATATTTTCAGGATAACCACTTTAAGAATCTCAAGGACACATCGTACATGGACAACGGGTGTTCCCGACACATCGTACATCGTACATGGACAAATGTGATGGAGACACTATCACTTTTAGAGATAATTCTAAAGACAAGGTTAAAAGTTTTGATGAAGTAGGTATTTCTAATGTTTTAATTTCTAAAGCTTTTTATGTTGAAGGACTTAAATATAATCTAATTAGCATCTCACAACTTTGTGATGATAATATGCATATTAAGTTTGAAGATAATAAATGTTTAGTGTTTAAAGATGATTTTGTTTTGTTTTATGTGTATAGAAATGATGATATTTATTCTATTAATGCTATAGAAACTAATGATGTTCTCTTGCATAGGAGGCTTGGACATGCTCATTTTCGAATGATATACAAATTAGCTAAGCATTGTTAGGAATATGGGCTGGCTAGGGGCTGTTATGGGCTGGCTGGGTGTTAGGAATAAAGGGGGCTGTCCAGGTGCTAGAGTTTGTTATTGGCTGGAGGCTGTTGGTTTGTTAGAGGAGAGAGGAGAATATACTTGGCTGGAGGTTGTTGGGCTGTTAGAGGAGAGAGGGAAATATTCTTGGTTGGAGGGGGACCACTTAAAAGCAGTTAGTTTGTTAGAGGGGGCTGGGTGGGCCTTTAAATAAAGGGGGCTGTGTTAAGGAAGACATCAATCATCCTGAAGGTTTTCCAGCTGGCTGCTGTGGGGCTCAATCCTTGGGAGGATTCTGCCAGGCTTTTCGAAGTGGTCTTCCTCGGGTTCTACTCTCTCTATTCTTCTTCCTCTTCTACCTCCTTTCTGTATTTTCCTATATTTTCGTTGTGTTTTCTGCTGTAATTCTGCTACTTTAATTCTGCTGCTACATCAATATACAAAGTCCATTCCTCTTTTCTCCCTCTCAATTATTTTACATAACAATTTGGCGACTCCGCTGGAGAACTTTGCGGGAGAGACGTTTGAAGAGGGAGCTCATGCTGTGGAACTGATTTCTGCGGTTCTTTCTTGAAAGCGCTGTTTGGCCAGAACGTGCGACTTTTACCTGGAGGCGCTGTTTGCTGGGGAAAAAAAAACGAGCGTTGGAGGACAGTCAGAGCAGAATCAACTCCACCACAGGATGGAGAACAACCTTGTTAATATCGAATCGGCTGCGGAAGAGGTACAACGGACGTTAAAGACTATTCAGAAAGGTTTAGAGAAGCTGGTTCAAGAACAAGCAGAATTCCTGCAATCTGCAAGCGTTCAGATGCAGCGAACTGCAGAGAACGCTCCGCTCAGGTTTCATGGCTTCGAAAAGCACACAACAGAGGACCGTTTGGGACTAGAGTTGCTGGAGGAACATATTACGGTGACTGGGAGGCGGAGTGGGGGGTACACTGATTATCTATGCAGGTGCAAAAACGCAGAGGAAGGTTGCAGACAAGGTGGAAGCAAGCTGCTGAAGGCTTTTGATCGAACAGAAAGTCTGACAAGAATGACAAAGAAGGTTGAGCTGCCTTATTTTTTTGGAGAAGATCCATTGGGCTGGATCACGAAAGCAGAGGCATATTTCCAGTTTTTTCAAACAGCAGAGGATATGAAAATACATTGGGCGCAGCTAAGTATGGAGTACACGGTTCTGCACTGGTTCTTGTCTTGGCTGTCTGAAAACCTTGATGTGAGTTGGGAGCAGTTGAAGCCAGCATTGATGAAGGAATATGGGAACGACACAGAGCAGTGGGAGTTCTTTCAATGGCAGTATGACAAGCAGCAGCCCACACAGGCTTTGGAAGACGTAAAGGAGAAGTTTGCGTCCCTTCCAGAACAACCAGAAGAGGAAATTATTGATCTGAATTCAAACGAGGATAAACTGGAAAGGAGCAGTCCCGATACTAGTTCTAAAAGTGGTGACAACAGAAAGGTGAAGAGACAACAAAGCTTTACTGAAATTAAGGCTGTCACAGAAGATTCTGCTCCTTCAAACAGTCTTGGAGCAGGTAGTTTCAGACCTGTTTATATGTGCATTCTGGGAGAGGATTCATTTGCAGATGATTTTAGTTGGATTAGAGGCAGAAGATTCTGGTTTGGCCGTAAGGTTCCTTCCGGAATTTGTGTGGGAGTATTCATAAACGGAGCAGAATCAGGAGCTTGTGGTGTTAAAGGTTACAACGTTGTATTGTATTGGAAACATTATCCACCTATTTTAATTGGAGAGACGCGGATCATGGTGATATCGGGCTTCAGTTGGGATGCAAGGGATCATTTTTTTGGCCTACTTACTTCTTATTCAGCCGCAATTAAATGTGGCCAGCAGTTCTCCCTCTACCTTGATTGCTCTAATTTGCTCAATTGGCTGTTAACTTCTCCCTATGAGAATCATGTTAAAGAAAAATTGAAGCCGGTTGGCATTCCATGGGATGCTGGTGACAGAAAAAGGGGTAAAATGGTACAAGAACCACTGCACCGGACATAGTTATATTATGTTTCAACTGTTGCTGCTAACTTCTCACTTCTGAAAGCCAAGGTAGATAATTTAGCTGGTGATGCCTACGCGGGATCGGTTTCGGAGCCCATTAAAGTTTATACACAAGCCGTGGTGACTGTTTTAGACTGCTAGCCGCATGCAATTGGCACTGAATTTTGTGTATGGCGAACTGCTATAGCTGCTGGACAACCAAAACAGCCTAAAGAAGTGGACATTGTGCTTGAGGGGTTGGCTGAGATTTATGGTGAAATGAAGACCTACTGTGCTGCACAACAATTAGAGTATCCTGTGCTAGTTATTGGGGACCGAAGGAAGGACAAAGAGGAATATGGACCACTTGCACTGGCTGTCTTAATTTTCCCAAGTGTGTTGCTGATTTCCAATGAAGATGCAATGATACTGAGGCCTCCACCAAAGCCACCACCAGGTGCTGCTGTCCCAATGCACAGCCGAGCAAAGGTTGAGTTTATTCCACCTTGAGGACAAGGTGGTTTTTAGGTGGGAGGGAATTGTTAGGAATAAAGTGGGTTGTCCAGGTGCTAGAGTTTGTTATTGGCTGGAGGCTGTTGGTTTGTTAGAGGAGAGAGGAGAATATACTTGGCTGGTGGTTGTTGGGCTGTTAGAGGAGAGAGGGGAATATTCTTGGTTGGAGGGGGACCACTTAAAAACAGTTAGTTTGTTAGAGGGGGCTGGGTGGGCCTTTAAATAAAGGGGGGCTGTGTTAAGGAAGGCATCAATCATCCTGAAGGTTTTCCAGTTGGCTGCTGTGGGGCTCAATCCTTGGGAGGATTCTGCCAGGCTCTTGGAAGTGGTCTTTCTCGGGTTCTACTCTCTCTATTCTTCTTCCTCTTCTACCTCCTTTCTGTATTTTCCTATATTTTCGTTGTGTTTTCTGCTGTAATTCTGCTACTTTAATTCTGCTGCTACATCAATATACAGAGTCCATTCCTCTTTTCTCCCTCTCAATTATTTTATATAACAATTTGGCGACTCCGCTGGGGAACTTTGCGGGAGAGACGTTTGAAGAGGGAGCTCATGCTATGGAACTGATTTCTGCGGTTCTTTCTTGAAAGCGCTGTTTGGCCAGAACGTGCGACTTTTACCTGGAGGCGCTGTTTGCAGGGAAAAAAAAAACGAGCATTGGAGGACAGTCAGAGCAGAATCAACTTCACCACAGGATGGAGAACAACCTTGTTAATATCGAATCGGCTGCGGAAGAGGTACAACGGACGTTAAAGACTATTCAGAAAGGTTTAGAGAAGCTGGCTCAAGAACAAGCAGAATTCCTGCAATCTGCAAGCGTTCAGATGCAGCAAACTGCGGAGAACGCTCCGCTCAGGTTTCATGGCTTCGAAAAGCACACAACAGAGGACCGTTTGAGACTAGAGTTGCTGGAGGAACATATTACGGTGACTGGGAGACGGAGTGGGGGGTACATTGATTATCTATGCAGGTGCAAAAACGCAGAGGAAGGTTGCAGACAAGGTGGAAGCAAGCTGCTGAAGGCTTTTGATCGAACAGAAAGTCTGACAAGAATGACAAAGAAGGTTGAGCTGCCTTATTTTTTTGGAGAAGATCCATTGGGCTGGATCACGAAAGCAGAGGCATATTTCCAGTTTTTTCAAACAGCAGAGGATATGAAAATACATTGGGCGCAGCTAAGTATGGAGTACACGGTTCTGCGCTGGTTCTTGTCTTGACTGTCTGAAAACCCTGATGTGAGTTGGGAGCAGTTGAAGCCAGCATTGATGAAGGAATATGGGAACGACACGGAGCAGTGGGAGTTCTTTCAATGGCAGTATGACAAGCAGTAGCCCACACAGGCTTTGGAAGACGTAAAGGAGAAGTTTGCGTCCCTTCCAGAACAACCAGAAGAGGTAATTATTGATCTGAATTCAAACGAGGATAAACTGGAAAGGAGCAGTCCCGATACTAGTTCCAAAAGTGGTGACAACAGAAAGGTGAAGAGACAACAAAGCTTTACTGAAATTAAGGCTGTCACAGAAGATTCTGCTCCTTCAAACAGTCTTGGAGCAGGTAGTTTCAGACCTGTTTATATGTGCATTCTGGGAGAGGATTCATTTGCAGATGATTTTAGTTGGATTAGAGGCAGAAGATTCAGGTTTGGCCGTAAGGTTCCTTCCGGAATTTGTGTGGGAGTATTCATAAACGGAGCAGAATTAGGAGCTTGTGGTGTTAAAGGTTACAACGTTGTATTGTATTGGAAACATTATCCACCTATTTTAATTGGAGAGGCGCGGATCACGGTGATATTGGGCTTCAGTTGGGATGCAAGGGATCATTTTTTTGGCCTACTTACTTCTTATTCAGCCGCAATTAAATGTGGCCAGCAGTTCTCCCTCTACCTTGATTGCTCTAATTTGCTCAATTGGCTGTTAACTTCTCCCTACGAGAATCATGTTAAAGAAAAATTGAAGCCGGTTGGCATTCCATGGGATGCTGGTGACAGAAAAAGGGGTAAAATGGTACAAGAACCACTGCACTGGACAGAGTTATATTATGTTTCAACTGTTGCTGCGAACTTCTCACTTCTGATAGCCAAGGTACATAATTTAGCTGGTGATGCCTACGCGAGATCGGTTTCGGAGCCCATTAAAGTTTATACACAAGCTGTGGTGACTGTTTTAGACTGCCAGCCGCATGCAATTGGCACTAAATTTTGTGTATGGCGAACTGCTATAGCTGCTGGACAACCAAAACAGCCTAAAGAAGTGGACATTGTGCTTGAGGGGTTGGCTGAGATTTATGGTGAAATGAAGACCTATTGTGGTGCACAACAATTAGAGTATCCTGTGCTAGTTATTGGGGATCGAAGGAAGGACAAAGAGGAATACAGACCACTTGCACTGGCTGTCTTAATTTTCCCAAGTGTGTTGCTGATTTCCAATGAAGATGCAATGATACTGGGGCCTCCACCAAAGCCGCCACCAGGTGCTGCTGTCCCAATGCACAACCGAGCAAAGGTTGAGTTTATTCCACCTTGAGGACAATGTGGTTTTTAGGTGGGAGGGAATTGTTAGGAATAAAGGGGGCTGTCCAGGTGCTAGAGTTTGTTATTGGCTGGAGGCTGTTGGTTTGTTAGAGGAGAGAGGAGAATATACTTGGCTGGAGGTTGTTGGGCTGTTAGAGGAGAGGAGAATATTCTTGGCTGGAGGGGGACCACTTAAAAGCAGTTAGTTTGTTAGAGGGGGCTGAGTGAGCCTTTAAATAAAGGGGGGTTGTGTTAAGGAAGACATCAATCATCCTGAAGGTTTTCCAGCTGGCTGCTGTGGGGCTCAATCCTTGGGAGGATTCTGCCAGGCTCTTCGAAGTGGTCTTCCTCGGGTTCTACTCTCTCTATTCTTCTTCCTCTTCTACCTCCTTTCTGTATTTTCCTATATTTTCGTTGTGTTTTCTGCTGTAATTCTGCTACTTTAATTCTGCTGCTACATCAATATACAGAGTCCATTCCTCTTTTCTCCCTCTCAATTATTTTACATAACACTGGGGGCTGCTCATACTTGGGCTATCTTTTGAATGGGATATTGGCTGGCGAGTGAGAGGGTAGTTTGGTATTTTAGCTTTTAAGTTGGTTGTTGTTGACAGCTGTAGTAGGTAGGGGGTTTGTTGGTTGGGTTGGTGGAGTTTTAATTAAGGGGGTCAGTTGGAAGGGAGGGGGTCACGAATTATCATTGGCATTTTTTGTTTGGAAGCAGCTGGGGTTTGGACCTTGGGAGGTGCCAACTCTGGCTTCGGGAGAGTGGTCTTCTCGAGGTGTTTTCTTCCTTCTCCTCCTTCCTCTGATTTTCTGTTATGCTTCCCTGCTGTGAACTGTAATTCTGCTGCTAATAAAGTGTATACAACGTTGTTTCTCCCTTTCCTCTTTCATTGTGCTAACAAATTGGCGACTCTGCTGGAAAACGATCGCTGGAGAGAGAAGTCATTGGGGAAGGCTCGTGTGAGAGTCAATCGCTGCTGAAGTGTGACCGTTGAAGAGAGAGAGGTGATCGTGGCTAGACAAACATTGAGGCGAGCTGGATGAGGAGAGAGACGATCAAAGAGGAACGGAATCGCCAGAGAAACGCGTGCACTGGTGGACGATCGGAGCTGGACGAACATTGAGGAAGGAGCGCCGAATGTTGACACGATCGCTGTGAGGAAGTTGAGTGCTCATCCGAACTTGGATGCAAATGAAGATGGAGAGCAGGAACACTATTGTTGAACCGGCGTTCGAGAATTTTCTGCCGAGGTACGTAGAACAGGAGCAGGCTTACGATCGGAAGTTGAAGACTATTTAGAATAGTTTAGTTGAGCTGGTTCGAGGTCAAATCGAATACCAGTAGCATGCACACAGTCAGTTGTGGCAGTCTGAGGAACGAGTTCCTCTTTGGAAGTGAGATATGGAGGAGCGGACCTTTCAAGAGATTCAAGGGGCTCGAGCTGCAGTTGGAACTCTTTTCCGAAACTGGAAAACAGAGTAATGCAGCTGCTGAGTTTTCGAGCGGGAGTGGGAGTGCAGAGGTCGGTAGCGGACTCGGTGGAAGTTTGGTTCCGGAAAATGCTGCTCTAGCAGAAGGAACGCGGAAGGTGCCGAAGGAAATCGAGTCACCTTTGTTCTTGGAGTTCACACCTGCTTTTGCAGGAGTCGAATCTATGGTTTCGGAAGTGTTCCTTGATGGAATTCTTGTGGAAAGTGTGGCAAAATCTGGGCAGATGATGCGAGCTGCAGAGGAGCAGTTTGTTCCTGGATAGCGTTCGAAACCACATATGTTAGTGGAGATTAGTTCTGTTCAGAGCAGCATGGACAGGAATGCGAGTGGTTTAGAACTTGAGGATTTTGAAAAAACAGACGATTCCAGACCGTCGCCTTTGTCTTCAAGGCATGCAACGCTGGAATACAGTGGCTCACAATCAGATGAAGGCTCGAACAAGAGCAATCAGAGTGAGGATGACAGTGAACAAGGTACAGAAACAATCGCTTCCACTTCTATTCTCTCTGATAAGGGAGATCGTGTTTCCTTTCCTAGTTCGGGTAGTGAGGAACGAAGCGAGGCTATAGATGTTTTGGCTCGAGATGCTCGATTACCAGCAGACAAGTCCCGTGGAGCTGCTGGGCACTTTTTGGAGCAGGGTGTGATGGTGGGGCAACCAACGCCTGCTCAAGTGATGCCTAGGCTCTTTCTGCAGGCCAAGCGAACTCTGGTAGAGCTGCCTTTGGGTGCTGAGATGAAGGAAACAGATTTTAGCACAGGCACTGAAGCGATCAGAATACCAAGGCAGTGTGGATTACCTGCAGGGTCTGTGTATACTACGCGCAACAAATGTTTTGACATATCGTTCATGGGTACCTGCTCGATGTCGAGGGAGTCAACGTTGTACGCTGTCGTCGGGGCTGGGGCTGTAGTTCTTAAGGAGGAATTAGTTGTTTCAGGAGTGACAGGATGTGGCAAGGCTACACAGCTGTTACAGTTTATTTTGGAAGAGGGGATGTCATCTCAATGTGACGCTGATTGTTGGGCAGAGTGTACTCCCTACATATTTCTGCATTATCTGCTGCAGTTGTGAGAGCAGTGTTGTATGGATCAGTTGACTGTGTTGATGTTTTAAAGAGGGGTTGGTCAAACAAGAGCCGAATATGGAATATCAAGCCACCTATATTTTCTGTATGCGTTGGCAATACTTAGGGAGAAGCAGCCTTGTTTTTGGCTGTGGGTTCAAGGGTGAGATGTTCTGCACAGTCTTCTTCAGCAGTGACGACCAAACAGTCCGTTGCGAGGTGTGGAGGTTGGGCATCAGTTTTAGAACTTACTAGAGAAGGGAAAAAGAATGTGAAGGTTGGTTTACCGAGTTATCTTGATGATTACCCTGAGGAAGCAGTTTGGTGGCAAGATGGTGCTGAAGTGGGCAGAAAAGTGAGCCTGGTTCCCATTTTTAGAGTGTGTGTTACTTCCACAAGAAGAGTCGACCTAAAGTTGATGGAGAAAAGTTATAACGAATTGTTTCATACACTTTTAGCTTTGCAGATTTTAAGGGAAGCTACAGAAGACTTGGTTCATAGTTACTCATTTTCAGCTGGTTCTGGGATTGAAATCAATGTTAGTGAAGTTCCCACTGATGATGGAAGTATATAAGAGACAAAGGTTTCCATGAAGGAAATAGAGCTGATCTGGACATAGATGTTGGTCCAGAACGTGCACCCAGAGGAAAATCATTGTGATGCTGTAGCTGATGTTGGGAGTTCCGTCTCCGAAATCTGAGGGGATGCGGGCTGGCCTGGTATTCCACTAACTGGAGCTTTTTGGCAGCTGCTGAAACTGCAAAGCTATTCCCGATTTAGTACTAGTTGTTTCTGGATTTCCAAGAAGGTTTTACAGCTTCTGAATTTTGTTGCAACAGTTGCTGGAGTAGCAGTTTTGGGGTTATCTTGCTATCTTGGCGGTTTTGCGCTCTGGGCAGAAGCAGCACCGCTGAGTGAAGACCGAGCTGTTGAGGTTGTTCATAATGTGCTCTTGCCACACATGCACGCCAAACAACCTCCCACATGCTCCTCCCTACTTCATGGACTAACTTTGGAGAAAGTAAGTTGTGAGCCATAACACTCCTTTGCCCAACCAAGTTGTTGGTGCGTTGTCTGTTGCTGTGAACTGGCTTGCTGGTAAGTGCTTCGTTCTTGCTTGTCGGGAGCCAACTCCACTGTTTCTATCACCGACCGCGCGACCAATGGTTGCTCATCCTTTTGCAGTGGCGTCTTCTCCAAGCCACACCCCTGGAGTTGCGCCTCCCTATCATTGAGTTCATTTGACCGCACACCGAATTCCTCCATGATATTTGGCGGCCGCACATTGGCCTGCAACGGGTGCTTGAAACTTGGCACCGCCTTGCTATGAAAGAATTTATCGAGTGCGGCCTGATTTTCCTTTTCCTTTGTCCAAGCTATTACCGTCGACGACCGTCCTGATAACGCCGCTTCATCGCATCGTGTCACCTCTATAGCACTAGTCACCTTGTCGCGAAGTGCGTCCCCCATGACTGGTGTTGATTGTGCATTAATCTGTAGTGCCTCCGGTGGGTTGGGTGTCAACCAAGATCGAGACGACGCAGACGACAATAATTTTTCGAGCCGGTGAACAAGGTGGCTAAGGTATGAGCGGATGTCAGCCTGCTTGCGATGCTCATGTTTGGAGATGAGTGTGACTGCAGGTCGCCATGGGTCCTTGTGAACTGGGGTGGGTGATTAAGAAGGTTGGCGATGCGCATTGCTGTTGATGCAAGTCGGCGAAGTGCGCTTCCTCCAAAGGTGATCTGGCTGGACGTGAGCCGATAGAGGAAGGACAACAGGGCGCCTTCGCCACGAGAGATCGACAATGCTCCTCATAGGCGAGAATCTGGCTGCGGTCATTTCCGACAGTGTGCCTCCCGACCATAAATGCTTTCTAGCTGGGTGTGCTTCCTCTGGCCGTGAGCTGGCAGTGCGCGCCTCCTCTAAATAGGCGTTGAAGAACGACAAAAATTGGAGATGATGAAGAACGATGGTATGTGCGTCCAAAGTAGGAGATGATGAAGAATGAAAAGTCAATCTTATTGATAGAGATAGATGGTATGTGCATCCAAAGAGGGAGATGATGAAGAATGACAAGTTAAACTTATTGATAGAGATAGATGGTATGTGCGTCCAAAGAGGGAGATGATGAAGAATGACAAGTCAAACTTATTGATAGAGACTGAGAACAGATTACTTGTATAGTTAGAAACAAGAATAGAAGCACAGGCAAGAGAAGAGGAAGGAGAAGACACTTTGAGAGGCATTGTTGCTCCCTGCCCAAGCCTCATGGCCGAATCCCAAGCCTTGTGGCTGAATTGCGTAAAAAACCCCAACAATATTCCTACAGAAATTACAACACTACCTCTGGTTAGAACCCACACAGAGAGTCAACCCTTGCGCTGCTTTCCTATCATTTTATGCCATCTTGGGAAAAATGACATTGTCCTCATGGTGGAAGAGGATTCAGAAGTGTTGTGCAGAGCAACCAGCATACAAGTCCGTGATGGTGGCTCTAGCGGTGACCTAAGCGACCATGCAACCATGGGTCCTCGTGAACAGGGGTGGGTGGTTAAGAAGGCTGGCGATGCGCGTTGATGTTGATGCAAGTCCGTGATGGTGGCTCTAGCGGTGACCTAAGCGACCATGCAGCCATGGGTCCTCGTGAACAGGGGTGGGTGGTTAAGAAGGCTGGCGATGCGCGTTGCTGTTGATGCAAGTTAGCGAAGTGCGCTTCCTCCAAAGGTGATCTGGCTAGATGTGAGCCGACAAAGGAAGGACAACAGGGCGCCTTCGCCACGAGAGATCGATAATGCTCCTCAGAGGCAAGAATCTGGCCGCTGTCATTTCCTGTAGTGTGCCTCCCAACCATAAAGGCTTTCTAGCTGGGTGTGCTTCCTCTGGGTGTGAGCTGGCAGTGCGCGCCTCCTCCGAATAGGGCGTTGAAGAACGACCAAAATTGGAGATGATGAACTATGGTATGTGTGCCCATAGAGGGAGACGATGAAGAATGAAAAGACAGACTTATTTATAGAGTCAGAGAACAGACTACTTGTATAGTGAGTAACAAGAATAGAAGCACAGGCGGGAGAAGAGGAAGGAGAAGTCACTTCGAGAGGCATTGTTGCTCCCCGCCCAAGCCTCACGGCCGAATCCCAAGCCTTGTGGCCGAATTGCGTAAACAACCCCAACAATATTCCTACAGAAATTACAAGAAATTAGAAATTACAAGAAATTACAAGAAATTACAACACTACCTCTGGTATTTTATTAGAACCCACACAGACAGTCAGCCCTTGCTCCGCTTTCCTATCATTTTATGCCCTCTTGAAAAAAATGACAGTCCTCAAGGTGGAAGAGGATTCTGAAGTGTTGTGCAGAGCAACCGGCATACAAGCCCATGATGGCTCTAGCGGTGACCCAAGAAACCATACAACCTGATTACGATTTCCAACTCCTGGAGCTTTTGCTTGCGGCTGATTGAAGCCCCCTTCTGCAGCCTCTTGTGCTGCCCATTTCTCCTTACATTCTTCCTCAGCAACCACAACGCTCAAATTGCGTGACCTCTAGTGACAATAAAATCTCCTCACACTGCTATTTCAGACCAATCCTGTACCATTCGGTAATAATACTTGTTTGTTCCTGCACGGTCTACTGCGATCAAATGGGATTGAAATCATCATCCTCAGTGCCCATTTGTTACAATTGTTTCGGACAAGCTAGTCGTACCGATGACAGGACATCTTGAACAAAAAATTGGGGTAGCAGAAATGAAAATGTTAAGATTGACATGTGGATTTTCTAAGATAGATATGATTAAAAATGAATGTTTTCGGAAGAAAATATGAGTGACTCCGATTGACAAGAAGATGACTGAGACTAGATTATGATGGTTTGAACATGTTAGAAGAAGATCTAGGGATGCACCTTTTAATAAGATAAATTTAATGACTAATTCACTTATTAAAAGAGGTAAAGGTAGATCTAAAAGGACCCTTAAACAAATCATTCATGATGATCTTGTTCTAAATGATTTCAATGAAAATATGGTCTTTGTAGAATGATAAAATATAAGAAACCGAACCCCCAAGGTTTACTCTCTAAAGGCGCTCTTGGGGTTCTTTTATAATGAATAATTAAGACCACACCGGACCTCAAGTCCGATGTGGGGTGCAGACTCCAACACTCCCCCTCAAGCTAGGTGAACCTAGTGTGGACACATAAAGAAAAAGCAAGCAAAACCAATGAAGACAAAACAATCAACAGACTGCAAACACTCCCCCTCAAGCTGGACATACCCAGCTTGATGACAAAACAAGACAAAGCAGAATAAAAGATAAAACTGCAAGGCTGTTGCTCCCCCTCACGATCGCAGCTCCCCCTCACGATGATGTATGGATGATGTTGCGAGCGCAGCAGAAGAAACCACTCAGACCGGCCGGTTGACGGAGCGTCAGGAATGCCGCACTAGTGGGGCCGGTCGATGAAATGCCGGGAAATCCACACTAGCACCGGGAAAACCGCACTTGCGGAGCCGGCGACGGGAGGCGGGGATTTCGCAGAAGTGTTGCGGGAACTGGCGGCGCCAACGGGCCCAAATCCTAGGTGGTCGAGCTGCTGCGCCAGCGCATGGGCGTGAACAGATGAAAACCGGGCTGCTGGAGGGGCCGACAGGGGTGGAGGCCGGCTGCTGGAGGAGCTGGCAGGGGTCGAGATCGGCTGCTGGAGGTGCCGGCAGGGGGAGAGATCCGCCGGGAGGGAGGGCTTCCTTGCAGAGCAGCGCACTGGAGGGCGTCATGCAAAGTGGAGCAGCTAGACAGCAACAGAGCCGGCGAGAGACTCGCACAGGAGGCGGAGCCGAGAGAAGTAGAGGCGCCGAGACTGGGATGGGAGGCGAAGGAGTTCGCCTAGAGCGGAGAAGGCGGGGCGGGCTGCATGGGAGAAGCGCCGTGAGTCGCGCGGGGAATGGCAGGCTGCATGGCAGAACTGCCGGCTGGGAGCTGCCGAGGGAGAAGTCGGAGCGCCGACCGAGCGTGCCTGGACGTGGGGAGATGCAGGAGCCGCGCGGGAGATGCGGGAGCGGGTGCCGACAGTTGCGGGGAGTCGGAAAGACCGTCGGAGAGTCAGAAAGACTGCCGGGTAGGGCGGGATTGGCGGAGGAGGCGGGGCCGGATGTCGCCGGGAAGGCCGCAGGAGAGACGACGGTGGGGAGAGGGCAGCGCCTGGGTAGAGGGAGGCGGCACTGGAAGCCGTCGAATGGGAGGCCGGGTCGTGCGTAGCGGGAGGGGCGGGAGGCGGCAGTCGCCGGGCGAGAGCCGCGCATGGATCGCGACGGGTGGAAGGATTCGACACGTTGGAGCGATGAAGGCCGGGAGGGCTCTGCTCAGGCAGTACGTAGGGCCGCCGTCGGGTGGAGGAGCAGACTGGAACGGGAGGCGCAAGTCGAGCGGGAGCCGGGATCGGGACGAGAGGCGGCGGGAAGGGCGCCGCTGCGGAAGGCGGGGCCGGGATCGGGACGCCGTCGGGAAGAGAGGCCGCGGGAAGGTGGAAGGAGCTGCCGGACAGACCGCCGTCGGGATTTGGAGGCGCGACGGGTGGCGCAACCTTGGCGGGAGGGCCGAGAGCCGACGGGCACCGGGAAAAAGAAAAGGAGGGAACCGCCGGAATGGGGTCGTCGCGCACAGTGGGGAAGGTTGCCGAAGATGCAGGGTAGCGGCGCAGCGGAGGAAGAAGCCGGCAGGGGGGAGATCCGTCGGGAGGAAGCAGTTGCTGGACAGGAGGAGTGTTGCCTGGAAACGAGCCCGGAGGGGGGGATTCCGTCGGATGGGAGGGATAGCCGGCAGGGGGGGCGGCGGGAGATACCTATAGCTTGCTGGCCATGGAGGTCGCCGCCCCCCAACCGGGAGAAACCCTAGAGACCGACGGGAAAAAAAAGAAATAAAACCGAAGGAAGGTTCGGGATTAATTTCCCTCTGATACCATGTAGGAAAATAAAAGAGAGAGACTCGAACCCCCAAGGTGTACTCTCTAAAGGAGCCCTTGGGGTTCTTTTATAATGAATAATTAAGACCACACCGGACCTCAAGTCCGATGTGGGATGCAGACTCCAATAGTCTTCAATAAAGCTAATTGACGGCGTTTGATGTATGTAGCCGACTCCATTTAATTGAGTTTAAGGTTTGTTGTAAGCTAGTCGTACTTATGTGCCTTCGACAACCTCAGGCTGCTCCTGTTTAGTTTGGAAAGTTTCCAAACCTTATGCAGCAGCTGTCATATCGACAACTTCCTCGGAATGCTTCTTTTGTTTCGCGGGTTGCAGTGATGTGGAATTGAAAGGGCGTGGTTGTTCAGTCAGTTCAACAGGAGCTTGCTCTAGCTCCGACATCACTTGCAACACTTCTCACTGCATCTGTACAGGTCTTGAATTCCTCGTAGTTCCCACAGTCGTGCTTCCAAATCTCTTGAATAGCTCTTCTTTGAACTGTTTTCAGGTTAGCCCTTTCCTATTTGGTTCCATTAAGAAATTTCAGACCCAAGTCGTACCTTCATTTGTTCCGGAGTTTGTTGGATTGAAAATTATGCTTTAGCTTCTGTGATCCAAGCCTCACGTTCGTCTCCAGTAAACCTCGACATATTTTCTTCCCTAAATTCTATTCCTGGCTCCTTTCCAGCCTGGCCAACGACGCCCAAATGTCTTTCATCCTAATCTCTGTCTTCTTCCCTTGGTTGTTTTCTACATAACTGTTAGATGATCCGCGTTGTGCGTAGGAGTCACTGATTCAGTTCGAAACAATGGCTGGTTGCTGCATCCAACATTGTGCGTACCCGCTGATCTGGAACCGCCGCGTGTCAGACTCCACTGCTGCAAGTACATAGCTGTTGCGTCAACCTGGCTTGCATTTGTTGCATCTGCTACAGTTCGTCTGATCAATAATTTGCGACATTGTCAAACCAGAGCTTGTTGCATCCAAAAAATTGCTGCTGCGATTCGTTTCTTGAATTTTCTCTCTTGAGATCTCCCAATCCAGCATCGATTCACTTTTCTCCACCAACATAGCTCGAACCGGATGCTACAGATCTGTGTGTCGGTTGCCACTGCTGCGTCATGAGTACTGTTGTGTGTTGTTTTTTTCCCGTTTTCCCCCCTTCCACTGGCGCCTTGAGTTCCTATGTTTGCTTTGCAAGTCGAACTGATATGGAACACTCGATGTTCCCGAAATTGTTGTGTCTGCTGCAGTTCTCAACAATCAAGAATGATCAAGATCCTCTCCCTAGATCCTCTCCCGATCAATTCTCAATGAAAGCACCAATTGATAGGTGTGAGAGAGCGGAAAAAAAATTCTATTGATTTACGGTAACAATAGATAGGAATCGCAGAAAATAGAGAAGAAGAAATGTGGAAGATAGAATAGAAGAGGCAGGAGAAGAAATCTCCAAGGACACTCACCAATGCCCGAGGCCTAACCTTCCAGACAACTTAGTTGCTCTAGGCAAATACATCCGTATCCCTCCCCTAGCCATCAATCCCTCTATTTAATAACCCCTACCTAACACCTACAGTCTCGACCCACTCTAACAAGCCTGAAGAGGATGGATTACTTATATATTGAGAAACAGGAACAAAAGTACAGGTGGGAGAAGAGGAAGAAGGAGAAGACACTTCGAGAGGCATTGATGCTCCCCGCCCGTGCCTCATGGCCGAATCCCAAGCCTTACGGCCGAACTGTGTTAATAGCCCCAACAATATTCCTCTCTCCCCTTTTCCCTCGCTTTGACCCTCCCCTTATAACAGTCGTTGCGTGGGCCAACTTCAGCTAACAAATCCCCCAGCTGGCCTAACAACCCTTCCCCCCATGAAGACGATTTTACCCCTTCTAGAAGGAATTTCCCGGCTGTGGCTTGGTCTCTATCAGCTTATTTAGTGGCTTACCTCCTTTACTAGTTTATGGGGAACCCTAGGCTACTATGTGGGAAATCAAGTGACAAATGCTTTACTAATTGAGAGCATGCAGTGACTAGTAGCTCCTAGTCGAATGTCATGACTTAGCTAGGGGGTGTATCTCCGATGAGGCTAGTGAGCGATTTGGGAGACGAGTTGCTGGACCGTTAACCTGCCGACAGTTGGTTCCACCTATGCACGTCGAGTATTGTCCCATTAGTACCTATGGTGTTACCCTGTGATATGTATCAAATGATATGCCTTTCTTATCGCTTATTTAACATGTGGGTTGCTTATTGGTTGGTTTGAACATGATGTGAGGTGTTGACCGTCTTATGGTTGAGCGGGGAGGAGGCGCACTGCCGGATTACTCTAGGCGATTATGGCCAGACTGGTCAGGTGCGAGGAGTGGCAGGCGGGCAGGTGATGATGCCAGTTTTTTTTGGGAAAGATCCTGAGTCTTGGATCACCTGAGCTGAGAATTATTTTTTGATCCACCATACTCCAGAAGAGATGAAGATATTGAGGGCATGACTGTGCATGCCAGGTATGTTTGAAAATTGGTTTTTATCGTTGAAAGCAACTACGCTTGAGTTCACTTGGTCACAACTCAAAGGAGAGACGCTCCAGAAATATGATAGTGCGACAAAGGAAATTCCAGCTGCCCCGACTACACAAGGTGAGATTAATTTCTCAATGCATCAAACAGGAATGTCTGACACACATTTTGAGATATCTGATAGTACCAGGCAACATGGCCCAATGGAGTCCAAAAAAAACCAGCTGGGGAGTTGCGCACCCTGGAGATGAAGCTGCGGCAGGGAGATGAGCGGGCGTCCTTGGTTACGAAGGATTTAGGCACACGATCAGATGGAACTAGCGCCAAGGAGAGACGCAAGTGGGGAAGGTGACTTGGAAGGCACATCTGTCTAACGACGCGCTAGGAACAGCGGAGCAACACGGAGGTGTTCTCAGGAGGGAAAAAATGACCCCCATCGCAAGGAGCTGGAACACTAGAGTTAAAAGTGTTTTTCCAAAAGTATGGGCACAACATGGATCGACACCGATGCAATCGGGCTACCAAGACTACATGGGCTACCGGCAGGATCGGTATTCGATACACACAATGGTTGCGCTGACTGTTCCTACAGGGCCGTGACTCTTGCTAGCGGTTTTCCCGATGCGATTCCTTCACAAGCAGAATATTTGGTTGAATACTACTCTGTAACAGGCCCACTATGGCCTCGTTCCGTGGAAGTTCTTTTTTGCTTTCTCTTTGTTCCGTGCAGCATCAATCTGTGCAGGGGTGCATAACAGTTGGATTATGGGTAATGCAACTGATGGTGTTCGGTTTCGTAGTCTAACTCACCTAGGAATAGTTGGAACATCACCATCAGTGGAGTTCTTGCACATTTGGACGGAAAGGGAGAGGTAGCTGGAAGGAACAGACCAATAATCACTGAAATTTTGTGAAGTACTGCATCACACACCACTAGCAAACTTGCCCACACCCAAAGGTTGCCTCCTTGGAAAGATCCAGCAAGGTACTTCGGAATGGAAAAAGATCTCAAGTGAAGCTACAAAAATAGTAAACCGGCTCAAAGATACAAGGGGAGTTCACAATCTACAACTATTTTATACCAGTGGAATTTCGCTTCGGCGTGGCGCAAGTCTTATTTTTGTGGGCGGATTTGGTGGCTTTCCAAGCACTGTCTGTTTTGATGTTGGAGACATTTCAACAAAGGGTCCAACAGATTTGGTGGGCTTAGATGCATCGGCTGCACATGTTGCACAACTGCTGTCAACATGGCCCCTTAATATCAAGCTCAGGATGAGAGGCTTCAGCATGGGCGCATACCAGGCGGATCTTGGCAACGAATTAGGCACACACACTGGGGGATCACAGGTGGTTAGAAGGGGGAATATGCTGGGGGGTGCACAGTTGGTCAGAAGGGGTTGTTATATATTGGGAGGGTTGGAGAGAGTGAAAAGGGGGAGGATTATTCTGTTTAGGGTTGCTTAGCAGATCGGCCAAGTGGTTTGGGTGAGAGTTCCGGGGGGGTATCTGGAGTTCTTCTCTCATTCCATGTACCTTCTTCCTCCGTTGTATTTCTCTTCTTGTTTTCTCAATTGACAAGTGTTAGTCCTTTGTTTTCTATCACACCCTTACGTAAGATCCCCTACGGTGTAACCCAATCGTCCACGCCATAATCTGCTTCATAGTTGAAATTTCATCTCCAACTCCTCTCCTTCCTCAAAACTCCTCCAGGCGCCCCTATCTCCCGAAACCATACAAAGTAACAGGCCAAAAGTTCCAGGTTGTTACAATTATTTCATGACCTTACTGGATGAATTTTATTCTACCATGACTATGGATTTAGTAAAGGTACTACCATCATAATCAACTGGGTCTGAGATATCTCTTTATTTCGGAAGCGACATATCTTATCTTAACCATTCAATCAATGTCATACCATCAATGACGCACCCAACACAAGCTACCTCACTACAACATAAATGTCACGGTTTTCGTATTGCATCAAAGTATGTAATCAAATGGTACACATTGATAATAATCTCAAGTCGAGAGATAGTATAGGTTTCGGGCGCAGCGAAAGCGCGGGAGGGTCAGTGCCCAACTTTGATTTTTGTCATAATCGATGATCAATCCGGGATCAATACGACGATGAATGCCAGTATCTACAAAATTGAATCAAGGATTTAGACAAAGAAGAATTGCCCTCAGAACCAAGAGAGAGAATCAACATATTTTGTTTATAATTAATTTAATTAAATCAAAGAATTACCTCCAAAGTGATTCTTTCTTCGTTGATGCGTTCGACCACATATCTGCAATGCGCCTTTGTTGCGTTGTAGAGATCAAGGATAAATCTCCTCTAACGGTGATCCATGAAGGTTCTGGGCGCAGCGGAAGCTCTTGGGTGAATGTTCCCACTTGGCTTTTTGTTATTAGCAATGATCAATCCAGGATCAATACGACGATAAACGCCAGTCTCCACGGATCGAATCTGTCACACCCGTTTTTTTTTTGTCTTTGTATTGATCTGGTCTATTGGAAATCCGGATCCTTTTCGTGGGTACTTGGTGAGATGAATCTTGAGTTTTGAAGTTTCATATATGTCTAATAACCCTAATTTGGGTTCCCATTGTTTGTTTAGGAGTTTTTGAAGAAAGGGTGGTTACTTCATGATTTGGGTCAACCGTGAGCCCATTTCCAATTTAAAAAAAACCGAATTTGTTTCTTTTATAACTCCTTTTTTTCATCATTTTTCACCCATTCCACTTCCCACTTTTCATATACTGATATATTAAAACTTATCCTTTTGGACCCCATAGAAATTCATAAGCATGGTGAATTGGGGTTACTTATTTAGGTATTGGGTCAACCCATGAGCCCATTTCCTGTTTTAAAAATGTAGGTTGAGAAACCCCTTACCTCAATGTGAGGCGGAGACATTCTTTTATAGACGAGTACAAATAATTACAAGGAGGGTATGTCCGATGTGAGACTCAGAAATACCCATTAAACTTAAATGGGGTCCAACACTCCCCCTCAAGCTGGACATGCCCAGATTGGATTGAGTCCCACAAAGAAAAAAAGATGACAAGACACAAAGACCATCTCATACTCTCCCTCAAGCTGGGCCATGGATGTTGTGAATACCCAACTTGGTAGTGAGAGAGTCAAGGCGAGCTCCCGGGAGGCCTTTGGTGAAGATGTCAGCAAGCTGATCTGCCGTCGGAATATAGCCAAAACTAATATGTTTCTGCTCCAGATGGTGGCGAAGAAAGTGGCAGTCCACCTCGATATGTTTTGTCTGTTCATGGAAGACAGGATTCGAGGCAATCTTTGTGGCTGCCTGATTGTCACACCAGATATGAGCAGAGGTTTGTGCTGGGAAGCCGAGCTCATGGAGGTGATGACGAAGCCAGAGGATCTTAGTGGTGACCGTGGCCATGGCGCGGTATTCGGCCTCTGCACTCGATCTGGAGATCACAGTCTGCTTCTTGCTGCGGCAGGAGATGAGGTTACCAGCGAAGAACACGGCGAATCCCGAAGTAGACTTGCGGGTAGCGAGACAACCTGTATAGTCCGCATCACAGAAGGCCTCAACATCCAAATGAGCATGATGTGAGTAATGAAGGCCACGTGCAGGGTCTTTCTTGATGTATTTGGCAATGCGAAGGACAACATCCCACTGAGATCTGGTTGGATGCTCCATGAACTGGCTGACTTTGCCAACGGCGCAGACAATGTCTGGTCGCGTCATGGTGAGATAGTTAAATTTACCCACCAGACGTCGATAGCTCTTGGGATGAGGAAAGGGTTCCGAGTGGGTATGGAGAGAGCGTTCCCCAGGCTCAAGAGGAGTGTCCACTGCAGTTGCTGTGCTCAAACCTGCATCCTTCAAGATATCAAGAGCATACTTGCGTTGGTAGAGAGAGATAGTGTCCTCAGAACGGGAGACCTCGATGCCAAGGAAGTAGGTGAGGGGACTAAGATCTTTGGTGTGAAAGTGGTGGTGAAGATGTGCCTTGAGGTTGGCGAGTCCTGTGGAGTCGCTCCCTGTGATGATGATATCATCCACATAGACGACCAAGAGGATACAACCAGCAGGAGTCGTTCTGTAAAAAACTGTGTGATCCTTCATACTTCGAGAGATGCCAAAATCAGTGACAACAGTGCTGAAGTGGCCGAACCAAGCACGAGGAGATTGCTTGAGGCCGTACAGAGAGCAGCGGAGTCGACAAACTTGAGACTCGGCGCCGGAGGCACAAAAGCCGGGTGGCTGTTGCAGATAAACTTCTTCCTCAAGAAAGCCATGGAGGAATGCATTCTTGACATCCAGCTGGTGAAGATGCCAACGATGATGTGCTGCCAGAGAGATGAATAATTGGACGAAGGTCATCTTGGCCACTGGAGAGAATGTATCAAAATAGTCCACTCCGTAAGTTTGTGCAAAGCCCTTAGCCACAAGGCGGGCTTTGAGTCGATGGAGAGTGCCATCGGGATTTAGCCAGACAGTGTAAATCCATTTGTTGCCAACCGCCTGTTTGCCTGCTGGAAGGGGGACAAGTTCCCAAGTATGATTTTCTTCCAGAGCCTGCAATTCATCCCGCATTGCTGCTAGCCACCCCGGGTGAGATTTAGCATCACAAACGGTTCGAGGAATCGATAATGTCTCCAGAGCTGACAGACCCCTGTATGAAGATACAAATAAAGGTGTACTCTGGCACGAACGAGTTCCTTTCCGGAGTGCAATGGGCACGTCGTCTGGTGCCGGGGCAGGAGCATCGGACGAAGCGGGGACGATGGTGTCCTCGGCCGAGACAGGGGGGACAAGCAATGGGCGACGAGAGTAGACCGCACCAAAATGGTGATCAACAGCAGTAGGGGGAGACACTAGTGGAGGGTGGATGATGAGGGGAAGACAATCATCAATGTCAGTGTCTGGATGAGGAGAGAGATACGAAAAAGGAGAGATCTCAACAAATGATACGTCAGCAGAGATGATATACCGCCGTAGGTCCGGAGAGAAGCAGCGATATCCGCGCTGAGTACGGGAATAGCCGAGGAATATGCAGCGGAGAGATTTAGGAGAGAGTTTGGAGAGATCAGGTCGAGTGTCACGGACATAACAAAGACATCTAAAGACACGCAAGGGAAGGGAGTGAGGAGGGAGAGAGGAGAACAAAGTCCGAAAAAGAGTCTCCTCCTGAAGGATAGAAGAAGGGAGACGTTTAATGAGGTAGGTAGCAGTCAGGATAGCATCGCACCAAAAATTGAGAGACACCTTCATGTGGAATAGGAGGGCACGAGCAGTCTTCAGAATATGGCGGTGTTTCCGCTCGGCCACTCCATTCTGCTGAGGTGTATCGGGGCAAGATGTCTGGTGAATAATGCCTTTATCCTTGATAAACTGCTGAAGGGTGGAAGATAAATATTCCCGTCCATTGTCGGAGTGGAGCCATTTCAGCGAGGTTGAGAATTGAGTATGAATTTCATTGTAGAAGGTCTGAAAGGTAGAACACACTTCAGACCGATCACGAAGAAGGTATAGCCTGGTCATGCGGGAGTAGTCATCAATAAAGGTAATATAATACTGGTACCCGAGCTGGCTAGGAACCCTGCAAGGACCCCATACATTGGAATGAACAAGGTCGAAAGGATTCGCGACACGCGGGTCCAATCGAGGTACATATGTCACCCGATAATGTTTTGCAAACTTGCAGGGTTCACGATGGAATGAAAGATTAGGACTAAATTGGGGGCAAAGTTTATGTAGGACGGAAGTTGGCGGACGACCAAGGCAAGAATGAAGGTCAAGGGCACGGGCTGAGGTGGATGGGTAGGCAAGAGGGTGTGGGATATCGAGTATGTACACCCCGGCTTGAAGATGACCTTGACCAAGTTCCCGATTCGTCGATCGCTCTTGAAACACAACACCAGAAGATGTAAAAATAGCAGCACAATTTAAATCTTTGGTGAGTTTGCTGATGGAGAGAAGATTAAACTGGCTGTGAGGAACGTGAGCAACTGAAGGCAGACTAATAGACGGGGTCAAAAGGCATGTGCCAAAGCCCGCAATGGAGATTGCGGATCCATCGGCAACAGTGATTGGAGAAGCACTAGTCGATGGATGGTAGGTAGTGAACATACCAAAATCCCCTGTGAGATGTTGAGACGCACCGGAGTCGAGCATCCAGACTGACGGTCGATGAGATAGGCAGGTGGTGGAGCTATCAGTCTGAGCAATGGTGGCTGGATAATAGGGCTGATGCTCAGGACGGGGTCGGGAAACTACTGGAGGTGGACCGAGAGACCGCATCAGATGCAGGAGCCAAGAAGCGTCGGGAGACTGTCCAGTCAAACGTCGCCGGGAGTGCCGCGGGAGGGCGGGGCCGAATGACCGCATTGGATCTAGAAAACAGGAAACTCCTGAATTGCGAGAGGAAGCACCGGACCGGAGGGCCGCAGTCGCCTGGAGGGAGTCGCGCTTGGACAGAGGCGGGGCTAGGGTGGGGTCGCCTGGCGGGAGGACGACCGGAGGCGCCGTGAGGTGAGTGGCCGGCCTGGATCTGCTGCTGGTGGCCGCAGGCAAGCCTGGTGCTGGTACGGACGAAGGAGAGCGCCGACCTAAGGGGCCCTCGGTGGAGCGGCTTTGAGCTGGAACGCCAGGGAGCTCCGGCGCTGGTCGGAGGTCGCAGCAGGGAGACACGGGCGACGCGGGTGCGATGGTTCGCGGGAGACTGAGAGGCGGAGCCGGGATTTTGCTGGAGGGCGCGTTTGGCTGTAGCGAAGGTGCACCGGACAAAACCGGGAGGAGGGCGGCCGGATGAAGCGTCGCCGGGCAGGGCTGGCGTTGACGGGGCCGGTGCGCGCAATCGGGAGACGCCGGGGCGAGGGTGCCGGGAGCCGCGTCTGGAAACGGCGACGGCGGGAGGCGTGGTCTGGAGGAGCGCGCAGGAGAGGGGCACCGGGGAGCCGCCTGAGGGAGATCGGGCCGCCGGGAGGAGATGCCGGGCCGCCGCGCCTGGAGCCGGGGCGAGGGCGCCGCTGGGCAAGGGTGCCGGGTGGGGAGCCGCGGGAGCCAGACGGAGTCGCGACAGAGGGTCGCGCGTGGGTGGAGGCGCAATGGGGCGACGGGAGGGTCGCCGTCGGGAGGAGCCGCTGCGGGGCGACGGGAGTGTCGCCCTCGGGAGGAGCCGCGACTGGAAGGGAAGGCGCACCGGGGGGAGCCGCAACGGGGAGGGCTCGCGTGCAGGAGGAGCGGGCGCCGGGAGGGAATGCGCATTGGGGAGCCGCACTGGGCAAGAGGCGCCGTGGAAGGAGGGTGCAAAAATGCACCAGGGAGGCGGGCCGGACTTAGCCGGGAAAACCTCAAAAAAAAAAGAGCAAGGCTACGTTAAGATGTAACCTCCTTTGATACCATGTAGGTTGAGAAACCCCCTTACCTCAATGTGAGGCGGAGACATTCTTTTTTAGATGAGTAAAAATGATTACGAGGGTAAGTCCGATGTGGGACTCAGAAATACCCATTAAACTTAAATGGGGTCCAACAAAAAAAAATATTTCTTTTATATCTAATTCAATTTTTAATATTTTTCGGTGATTCCACCTCAACCTCGAAGCCAATAGCCCTATCCTCACCCCCATTATCGATTTACCCTCCTTGGAGCTCATATGGGTCGCGGATTAGGGCGAAAGTTCTCAGGTTACCTCAAATCGTCCAGAATTGATAAGGTAAATCGTTTTATACACAACTCATTCAATTTGTGCACTTTTTCAAAAAAATCTTTTTTACCTGGTTATTCCTGACCTTAAGAGACTCTCCATGAAGTTTCATCCCATTCCCTTTTCTCTAGGGGTGCAAATCTAATGGAATACGAAGAGTTTTCTTGTGGAAAAGGTGAGATTCCATCTCCTTTATCCCTCCTCTTCTTCCTCCTTTCATTATATCTTGGTTTTATAATCCCCCTAGTCATGATCGACCTAGGGTTCTGTTATACTATGGTTTTTGATAGATTTTATATTCATTTAGGTCTAGTCTTCATAGTTTTAGGGTTTATAATTCCGCGGCGGGTGATTTCGGGTGTGCGTTTCCATTACGCCACAAATTTGAGGTAGGATATCCCTTGCACAAGCCTTTATCATTTAAGTTTCATCATTATCACACTGTTATAACATTATTTATATGATATGTGCTGCTGTGAAACCTTGGTTTTAAAGGTTTTGTGTGCAAATTACGTCTTATGACTTATTTTGTTAAAAATATAGTTGTTTTGGTATAAATGTGCACTCCTCTTGTTTAATAAATTATTCCATGAGCTTCCGCACTTGGTTTATGGTATTTTGAATATGTTCAGTAGCTTGAATAACTTTATGGAATGAAAATGGTATTTTATCCCTTTTTAAGTGCTTAACATAAGCTGTTTTTTTTAAGAGTGCATGCCACATATTTTGTAAATTGCTCGGTTGGCTTTTATGTTTCTAGTGCAATTTAAAATGATTTGTTTGGATTTATAAATATATTGGCAGCATGTAAAAAATTATTTTGGGATCCTTTTATGGCTTTCCAATTTGTATTTGGTTTTAAAAATAAATGGATTTTAGTTTACATCATGTTTTGGCCCATGTTGCCGGAAAATGGCATGTTTCACATTCTTATGAAAATGGTTGTGTTTTGAATATGTCACCTGAGTGTTTTAAGGGATTTATGAATGTGGTTTTATTCTGTAAATGGTTTGTACACACCTCCTTAATAAAATTGAAATGCATAACTTTGTCAAATGTTAGTTTTGAGAAAATGTTTAAAGGCCCGTTTGGCCTTTTCTTAAAATGAAGAATGAGTGTTTTACTTGTATATACCATGTTGTGTCAATTGGGATTGTTTTATAATCCGTGAAATGATTTTATTAAATGTCTTTAGGGCTTCCAAATATGGTTGGGTATGGTCTTGTTGTGTGTTTATAATTCAAATAGTGTTTTTGAATGAGTTTTATGTGCAAAGCCTCAATACACTCCTTGAAATTGTTTTATGAAAATTTTTAGTGGTTTGTTGATACGTGAAAGAAATGTGAAGAAGGTTTATGGGATGTTTGTGTTTTTATGGTTTGGGAATGGAATTTGGATGTGAAATGTGTGTTTGATAATATTTGTAACTTGATTGAGCACTAAAGGGAATCCCGGGTATCTAGGTGGGCGGACGTGTACTAGTATGCTAGTGATTCTGTGGGGTTTGGCCCCTGTTTCACGTAGCAAGTTTGACGATGACTACACTAACTAAACTATGATGATGATGATGTTGGGGGGCAACTAGGTTATGGGTATGCTCCCTACTAGTGACTCGTGTGCACGAGAACGAATATTTATTATCGTTACTTTCACCGAGATACGAGGTACCTGGGACTCACAACTAACTAGTGCCTAGGGGTGTTCCTGTGAGTTGTGCTCATTGGCTATTTTGTACTCACCGTCGGCATACGGTGTGTTTGGTTGGAAAATTCAGTAGTGTGTGTTATTTATTTAAAAGTGTACAATCTTTAAAGCAGCCCTCATTAAAACAATTTTCATTTTGAAGTTGCTCCTCTTTGAAAAATTGTTATTTGCATTTTTTGTTTATAAAACATGAAAGTTTTTGTCTGATAACTATTATAGCAGGGAACATCATTTGAAAAACATACTTTTATATCTTGTATTTAAAACTTGAAATTGATGTTTCTTTTATTTTAAAAAATGTGCATTGGGAATAGAATATCGGGCTAACCTACTGAGTTTTAATACTCACGCCTATAGTCTTCTTCTTTTTTAGGTCTTGTGCAGGTTTCAGCTTGAGTTCGATCGCCTTGGGCGATGTGTGATCATTTTGTCGGAGGGTGACCAGCGGGGTCACATGGAGTTAGTTGGTTATCGGGTTTGGTCAGTTGAGTTGTTGGCTTAGTTTTACTTTCAGTTTCTTGTACAAATAATGTTCACTTCAATTTTTATATAAATGTATTTTGGGTTGTCCATTTCTTTTCGCTGTTTGTTTGATTGTTCATATATGGGCGAAATCATTCCCTTGTGTACTCTATTGATGTCCTTGGTGCTTGTCGCCATCCCGGGAGGATCGGGAACGCCTCTCGTGACTTGTCAGGGGCTGGCCTTGGTGACCGGTTTAGGGTCGACTCGGACTGGTTCGTGACTGAATCACAAAAATAGACAAAGAAGAAGGATAGTCCCGAAACCACAAATGAGGACCGTCACAGATTGATTATAATTAATCTAATTAATTGACAAGAAGTACCTTTTTGGATGTTCTTTCTTCGTTGATATTTTTGATGACGTTTCGATGTGATTCGTCGTTGCGTCGCAGAAGCCAAAGGTAGACTTCCTCTAATGGTGATCCACACGTGCACCACGTATCTCTGGATGTCGTCAAAGGATTCTCCGGGTGCTAGCGTGGGGAAACCTTTGCTTGCGTTGTCCGCCTTAGATCGTTTTGATCCGATGGAGGAGGATTTCTCTCGGTCTTGAGAGCGTTCTTGGAGGAAGAGGTTCTCTCGGCCTTGAGGGAATTCTCCAGAATTGTTGTGCACAACGATTAAGAAAAAGTGTTGGGGTTATGAGGATATTTATAATCGGGTTTGAGGTTATAGAGTTATGACAATAAATAAGCGCGTTACACATTTTATTTATTTCATCAACTCTTGTTGAAAACCCCCATATGTCGAATAATTAATTCTTTGACATGCGCCCACACTGATTATAATAAATATCATTTAATAAAACAATATTATTTCCTCAAAATCCCGACTGGAAAAACTACACGGCGTGTACTTGTTTTTCATAAAACTACACGGTGTGTACTTGTTTTTCATTTCCTTTCCAAAATGAAAACTACACGGCGTGTAATCATTAATACACGTCGTGTAATCATTAATACACGGCGTGTATATCTTGTTTTCATTTTATTCTTCTTCCATCATTAAAACGATTTAGGCTTCCTTAAATAATTATTAAACCACGTACGAGAATAATCTTTATTCTACTTGAGATACTTGGATACACTTAGTGTGTGACCCTTTAGGCCTCTTTCTCGTTGGCATTAGGCGGACTTGCCTAAAGTCCAAGATTACTGTCTAGCAACGGATCAAGGCACCTAAGAGAAAGAAGTTGACGCCGCATTGACGTTTCAGCTCATACAAACGTTTACCGTGTAATTTAATCCCTTTATCTCAATATCTTACCAAACAGGTTTCATGGCAGTGTCATAAACCTATATGCTCGATCTGTCATTCTTTGACTTCCAGAAATAAACTCGTCGTTACACCATGACCATGGACTTTTGGGCGACAGTTCTATTTCAATCAAAGGGTCCGAGATATCTACTTCCATAAATATGGAAGGGACAAATCCTTTCTCGATTTATCTATTAACAACATGTCATTTGTGATGCACCAAACGTTCCCTACTTCCCGCCAACTGTATTCGTGACAGTTTTCGTCAGCAAATCTAAGTGCGCGAGTCATGACATGAGTTAATGATAATATTTCAGTCTAAGGACCATTACACACGCTCGTAGATAGTAATGTCCGATGACACCAAGACATGCGGAATTACTACTGGCGGGTCTGTTCTCGTAATCTCCCATCTTGGAGATTACCGAGTGCGAACTCCATGAGAGAGAGTCTCGTCTTCTTACGAGTACTCGCACATGACGATCTGTATACTATGTGTCCTATCATAGTATGTCATCCAACCGTAGAACTTTATTTAAAAATATTGTTATAGCATTTCAAGGTTCTCGTCATAGCGGAGATCTGCCGTGATCTTATTAATGCAACAAATATTCCAGGACATCATTATATTATAGTCATGCAGAACAATGAACAATATATAATAAGTGTACATTCATGTAATCAAAGTACAAACAGTTAGTTCTCAGGACACCAACTCTAACAGTCCACACGTGTTCCACGTATCTCGGGACGTCGTCGAAAGAGTCTCCGGGTGCTAGCACGAAAGATCCTTGCACTTGCGATTTCCGCCTTCGTTTCGTCTTGAGAACCGCTTTCAAAATGTTCTCCTTGATTCGGTGGAGGATCTTTATCGTTCTTGAGAGCGTTCTTGGAGAGGGATGAATTCTCTAGGTTTGAGAGCTTTTCTCCAATTCGTTGTGCACAACAATAATCGTCGCCGCTTGGCTAGCGCTTGGCTAATAAGAGAATAATATAACCAGACATTTAATTCACTAGGGTAATAATAAATAATTTGTACAAGTGCCTTAATTATTTTATTAATCCTAGCGAAACCCCCATGTCAAATAATAACAGTAACATATTTCCTGACATGCGTTTATCTTGCGAGTTATAATTAAATATTATTTAATCAAATAATATTCAATATTATTATTTCTCACTGGACCATTAACTATGTCCACCAATCCTCCACCATATTTATTGAACCTTGAATAATGACTATTTATTTATTAAATAAATATCACTGTATTATTCGCCAATAAATATATAAATATTATATTTACTAAATAGCAAATAAATATTTATTAATTATTCCGCCCACAATATATTTTCTCGAATAACCAGTGTCGAAATAAATGCGATCAAACATCCATGAATAATTATTAAACCACAATCGGGGAATAATCTTTATTAAAATTTTCAAATAATAAATAATATATATTATTTAACTGAGATACTGGATACACTTAGTGTGTGACCCTTTAGGCCTCTTTCTCAGTGGTATTAGGCGGAGCAGCCTAACGTCCAAAGTTAACGTCTAACAACACGCCAAGGCACCCATAAAGAAAGAAGTTAACATCGCAACGACATGTCACCTCATACGAATGCTTATCGTGTAATATAATCCCTTTATCTTGATATCTCTAATCAAGCGGGTTGCATGCAAGTGCCATCAACCAATGTGCTCGATTTATCATTCTTTGACTTCTCGGAATTGAACTTGCCTATAGAACACCATGACTATTGATTTATTTAGGTTATATCATTTCCATCAAAGAGCTTAAGATATCAACTTTTGTTATGAAACAGAAGGGACAAATCATTTCTCGCATTAGTCATTAATGGAGTATTACTCGTGATGCACCCAACATATCCTACCTCGCCGTGAACATATGTCGTCATGGTTTTCGCCAATACATCTAAGTGCGCGAGTCATAATACCCGTTAATAATAATCTTAAAGTCTAAGGACCAATACACCCGCCCGCAGATAGGAACATCCAATGACACTTATGAATGTGGATTTCCTACTGGCGGGTCTCGTTCTCATAATACCTCCTGGACATTATCATGGGCGTACACCATGAGAAGGTGCCTCAAAGTCCTATGAGTCTCCACCCCTGATAACCTGTATCATTTGTGTCCCTTCAAATGATATCATCCGGCTATAAAACATATGTACAAAAATAGTGTCTTGACACTTCTGGGTTTTCATCATAGCAGGGTAAAATAATCTATGGACATTATCATGTAAATAGTGGACGCATAAATATCAAGTGTGAACTTAATGAGGATAGGTCTCAATGCTTATGAGTCTCTAGCATCTAATAGTCAGACATCATCTGTGTGCCATCAGTATGATGTATTTAAACCATAGGACATAAGTTTTATGATTACTGTCATAGTATTTCGAGGTTCTAATTATAGTTGAGAACTGTTATAAGTTTTTGATACGACAAATAATCTATGGACATTACCATGTAAATAGTGGACGCAGAAATATCAACACTATTATGGTAAAAATACATCATGCACAACTCTTTGTATACATCATATGATAATCGAAAAATACTGTACAAGTTGGGTCCAGAGCACCCAACTTCACGACACATACATGTCTTGGATGAGTTTGATATATGTCATCTGCACCCCTTTTCTTTCAAGAACTTTCCTTAAAACCTCTGTAAGAACTTTATCTTATGTTTTTTCCAAATCAATGGAAACAATATGCGAATTTTGGGTTTTTGAATGTCTAGACAAAAAACCAAATTGATTATCTGAAATTTTAGTTTCTTTTCGAATCCTTTGTCCAATCATTCTCTCCCAAAGTTTCATTTTATGACTCATAAGTTTAATGACTATAGTTCCTACAACTTAAAATGTCTCTTTTATTTTAAATTTAATATAATTAGGCTTTAACTTTAGGATATCAAAAACAGAAATAATATTTTACAAGTAAACAGGTCCCTTCTGTGTACTCTCTCGTTTTTGTCGAACTTTCTTCTTCTATTATGATATTTTGTGGTCTTAATAAGGTAACTTAGCAGAATGGATTTTCCTGATTCATGGTAAACGTGAAGTGAGATCATTCTGAGAAATCATTTATAACATCCCAGGCCTTGTTCTGTTCTACTGTTCCAATCATTTTCATATCATGTGTTGTTTTTCTGTTGGACTCGAATGCCAATATCTTTTCCAAATGAAATCTCTATTCTGCCCTGAGCTGCGGTGCAATATGTAGCATTTTTAGCTGTTAATATGGTCCTCTTCCTCTCAGACGAAGGTTACTACTGTGATTTGTGGGAGCAAGGAACTAATAAAACTTGCTGGCATTAGCGGAGAACTTAAGACGGTGGAACGAGTAATTTGTATTGATGAAGACTTCATGGATAATCCTTCATTGGTTAAGGAGTACTGGATGGTCAGCTCATTTGCTGATGTACAAAGGCTCGGCAAAGAGAATCCTGCTCATGCAGATCTACCTGTTGCAACTGATATTGCAGTTATCATGTATACAAGTGGGAGTACTGGATTGCCAAAGGTTAGAATATGTACATCTGGTTGTGGATCTTATCCCCCCGAGTCAATTGCAGTCTGTCCTTGAATATTCAAAAAACGATGGATTGATTATTGACTCGAAATTTTCCACCCCTTTGTTTTATAGATGCTGACAAAGCAAGCTCAGATTACAATGTATACTCACTAATGGCAACTTCTTCCTTTGACATAGTGCAGGGTGTAATGATGACACATGGCAATGTTTTTGCTGCTGTTTCTGCAATCAAGGAAATCGTTCCTTATCTTGAGAGCAGTGATTTTTATCTAGCATTCTTACCCCTAGCTCATATCCTTGAATTGGTAGCTGAGGTATGTAACATTTAATGGGTGTCCCTGACTAGATATTTATGAAATCACCATGTCCTTGACATAGCTATATATATATCTAGCAATGTGGAGTTTTTAACGGTCAATAATGCAGCACATAATTACTGCTGTTGGAAGTGCTATTGGTTATGGGTCCTCTCTGACCCTCACTGATACATCGAACAAAATAAAAAGGGGAGCAAAAGGTGATGCCACGGTGCTAAAGCCAACTGCGATGGCTGTCGTTCCAGCAGTTCTTGATCGCTTTAGAGACACTGTGCTGAAAATGGTTTGTGAATCTTGAAATGCATTTCTGTACATGTGCTTTTTATGGGTAGCCTTGACAGTTTGATGACTGAATCTTCCCAGTGGTACAGGTGGACACAAAGGGAGGGCTATCCAAGACATTATTTGATTTGGCATACGGTCGTAGACTGTCTGCAGTTAATGGAAGTTGGTTTGGGGCTTGGGGCCTAGAGAAGTTTATATGGAACTTCCTTGTATTTAAAAGGATCCAAGCAATTTTTGGAGGGCGTATTCGGTTTTTACTCTCTGGCGGGGCTCCTCTTTCTCCAGATACCCAAAGATTCATCAATATTTGTATTGGGTTGGTATTATTGTCATGTTGATTTTTTTTATCTTTATCGTACTTGTATTTTGGTGTCTTGATGGTTATGTTGGCATGTTTTTTTTGAAATGCGGCATTAAAATTAGTGATTCAATTGATGTTGAAATGAACTGTGCTGGCCTTATATGCTGATGCTTCTTGTTAATGACCTGTTGATTTCAATTGTTAGAATAGAGAAGCAAGTAACCCAATACCTTAGACACCTCTCTGAGAGAGGTTTTGGTGTTTATTTATAGTGAATGGTAAAGATAAAACGATACCTCAACTTTGATGTGGCACTTACATCCTCTAACACCCCCCCTCAAGCTAGGTGTACCTAGCTTGGATACACAAGAAAATAAAAAAAACACATTTCCACTCCTAATACTCCCTCTGAAGCTGGGACATATATATTTATCATGCCCAGCTTGTTACACAAAAATTGGACACGTGGTTCAGACACTCCTTTTGTGAGAACATCTGCAAGTTGATCAGAGCTGTGAACATGGCCGAAGGTGATCTTCTTCTCAATATTTTCTCCAACAAAATGACAATCAACTTCAATATGCTTTGTCCGCTCATGAAAGACTGGATTTGTGGCAATGTGAGCTCATGAAAGGCTGGATTTGTGGCAAACTTGATAGCAGCTTGATTGTCGCACCAGATATGTGCCGGTTTCTTGGTCATATACTCGATCTCTTGAAGAATTTGTTGTGCCCAAATAATCACTGCAGTCACATATGCCATGACATGATACTCTGACTCTGCACTTAATCGAGAGATAACCGTCTGCTTCTTGCTTTGCCATGAGATTGAATTTCCTCCAACAAATACTGCAAAGGCTGACGTAGGTCTCCTAGAAGAGAGACATCCAACATCATCTGCATCACAAAATGCCTCAATATCTGTATGCCCATGATCAAAATATAGAAGACATAAACCGGATTCCTTTTTCACACATCTAACAATGCGAAGAACAGTCTCCCACTGCGTTTTTGTTGTAGATTCCATAAATTGACTCACTTTGCTAACCACACAGGCAATATTGAGTCGAGTCATCGTCAAGTACTTGAGCTTCTCAACAAGTCGTCTATATCTGTCGGGTGATGAAAACATCTCACTGTCAGTATGAAGTGATTTTTTTTCAGGTTCGAGGGGTAAGTCAACCGAGTCAGCGTGAGTCATGCTAGTTTCCTGCAGCAGATCAAGAACACACTTTCTTTGAGATGGAAAAATTCCTTTATTACATTTGGAGACCTCAATTCCTAAGAAATATCGCAATGGGCCAAATCTTTTGTTTGAAAATTTTGATGAAGAAAAGACTTGAGTCGACCAATGCCGGCAACATTACTGCCTGTAATAACAATGTCATCCACATAAACCGCCAAAAGAATGCTTTCTGCTGCAGATTGATGATAGAAATCAGAAAAGTCTTTTATGCTTTGGCACATGCCAAAGCGAAGCATAACAGTGCAAAAATGGCCGAACCAAGCACATGGTGACTGTTTGAGTCCATATAGCGATCTACAAAGATGACAAACCTTGGAGGACTCCCCATGAGCAACACACCCGAGTGGTTGCTCCATATACACTTCATTAAGAAATCTATGAAGAAAAATATTTTTAACACCCAACTGATGGAGAGGCCAGTGAGATGAGGCAACAAGATAGATAAGTAGGCGAACCGAGACCATCTTTGTAATTGGAGAGAGGGTGTCAAAATAATCAATTCCATATGTCTGCGTATAACCTTTGGCAACAAAGCGAGCATTGAGACGATTAAGAGAGTCATCGACGTTGACGCGTACTATATAGATCAATTTGCAACCGACCACCTGCTTACCCAAAGGAAGAGGGACAAGATCCCAAGTATGGTTGACGTCCAGAGCCTGAAGTTCATCCTGCATATCCTGTAACCAGCTGGGATGAGATATGGTCTCGACAACATTTCGCGGTGTAGAGTAAGCAGCCAGTGTGTCTTATTAACTCGTGAGCTAGCCGTAAATAATCCCTGATAAGGCTGACAGGAGCGTGAGCCTTTGTGAAGCGCAATAAACAACTCTAGTGACGGAGCATTAGGAGCAGGGTGGCAGGGTGGCATGTGTGTTAGGTCGACGAGTATATACCTGGCCAAATCGTAATCCAACAACATCACTAGAAAGAGATAGGGGTGGTGGTGTATCGAGAGAATATGGTAAAATAACTTCGGATTCAGGAGAAGTAGATGGTAGTGGGAACTCGGGAACAGAAACAATTGATGATTCGATGAAGGAAACATCAGTTGAGACAACATAACAACGCAAATCTGGAAAGAAGCATCGATATCCGCGCTGAGTGCGGGAATAACCAAGAAAGATGCATTTTAGAGCACATGCATCAAACCTGGTAATCGAGGGGTGAATATCTCGACCATAACACATCAAAAAATGCATAGGGGTAGAGAATGAGGGGGTGTTGGAAATAAAGAATGAAAGAGTGTCTTCCCCTGAAGAACAGACGAGGGAAGTCTGTTTGATAAGATAGGTGGTTGTGAGAATGACATCACCCCAAAAAATGGTTGGAACTTTCTTCTGAAATAAAAGTGTCCGAGCAACTTCTAATAGATGACGGTTATTTCGTTCAGTAACACCATTTTTTTGATGTGTCAGGACAGGAGGTCTGATGGATAATGTCATGGTTATTAAGAAAAGACTGGAATGATCCAGATAAATATTCACGACCATTGTCAGAATGAAAGGAGTGAAATTTAGTGGAAAACTGGATTATGATTTCTTGACAATAGGAGCGAAACACGGAAAAAATTTCAGAATGATTTTTCAACAAATAGACAGACACAAGTCATCCGTGAAAAATCATCGATGAAAAGTTTAGATGGTTTAGGATTGGACCCTAGATATCAGAATGAACCAAATGAAAAGGAGTGGATGCACGGAGGATTGCTCGGGGAACGTAGTGTTGGGAAAACATCAGGAGCAACGAAGCGAAAAAATGATTCCCAGAAGAGTAATAAGGAAAAAACAAAAGAATAAGATCTTGAACACAGAGATTTACATGGTTCGGGAAAAATGATCATTATGTCCACAGAGAGGCATAAATATCACTATAAATTTCGAGAGCACAATTACAAAGAGATCTCTTAGAGTTTCTAACAACACAGAAACCCTAGCCCGGAATTGACTAATAAGGAGGACGAAACACTATTCCATCAACCCGCACAAAAAGTTCACTGTGCTACAGTGAAAGACGGCTGAAAGTCTGCACCGCTACAGTGCCACGACCACCCGAGAGCACAATTACAAGGAGATCTATCAGTGTTTCTAACAACACAGAAACCCTAGCCCGGAATTGGCTAATAAAGAGGACGAAATACTATTCCATCAACCGCACAGAAAGTCCGTTGTGCTACAGTGAAAGACGGCTGGAAGTTCGCACCGTTACAGGTCGCGACCACCCGTCTAAAGTGCTCCAGTCCCAGCGGCTGGAAGTCCATAAAGCTACAGTACCAGTGTTTCCAAAGTCCGACCTGTTATAGTAGTCGTGCCTAGGGCTGCACTGCTACAGTGTCCTGTTGGTGTCGGCCGGTCAGCTCTGCTACAGTGTCAGAGATGCTATAGTGCCCCCAAATTTTGGGCCAGGGACCTTCGGCCTCTAGACCCCCGAAGCAAGGGCGCGTAGTTCGACTCACTGAGTTGTAATCTGGTGCGCAGTATCGACCACAAACATTCGGTCCAACATCATCCAAAGAGAATCGGGGTACACCAATCTCACACATAGTTGACTAGATGATGCTTTGCATAATGACAGGGCACACAATCAAAAGGAAGAAGAGGTCCCAACTCCGGAAAAAGTTTTTGAAGAATGGGGGCAAGGGGATAACCAGGGCGATAGTGAAGCAGGAGGGCATGGTTTGTGGTGGCAAGACAGACGTGAGTTGAGACCGAGTCAAGCACATACACACCACCCTGAAGACGTCCACCAAGTGCCTGAGTCATCAAATGCTCCTGAAATATAATCGAAGCAGACGAGAAGATGACCTGACACTGTAAGTCAGCTGTAAGTTTGCTAATTGATAGTAAATTAAAGGGACAACTGGGAATAAAGACAAGAACGGATAGTGTCAAGCCAGACGTAATTGAACAACTCCTATAACCAGCAATCTGCATTGTGTGACCATCGGTCACAGTAATATCGCCTCCAGTCGAGGTCAATCTATAGGACTGAAGAATATCTGCATCCCTAGTGATATGCTCTGAGGCACCAGAGTCAAGAACCCATGAGGTGGATTGTTGGGATAGACATGTTGTTGGAGTATCGCCACAGGCAACAATGACGTTTGATAATGTCATAGATTGTATGCTAAAATGCATGTTGACAATGCATGTTGACAAGGTGCTGAAGGTACACAGTTGGTAGAGAATAGGTGCTGAAATTCCACGACTAGAAGATCCAGGTATCAATTAGGTTATAGAAGAATGGTCAAAATGGATGGCGGTGGGGCGTGGCTGTGAATTTTGGGGCGTCGCATATGCGGTGCAGAGGGGTTGTCGCACAGGAAGGGGGTCATCGGCTGGAGAGGGTGGCACACAGGAGGTGCAAAGGGGTTGGCGCATAGGAAGGGGGCCATCGACTAGAGGGGTGGCGCACAGGAGGTGCAGAGGGGGGTGGCGCATTGGGGGGTGGTTTGCAGGAGGCCGTCACACTTGATCTCGTGGCAGAAGGGGGGGGGGGCGTCGCGCAAGGGCGGAAGAGGGACGTTAGGGGCTGTCACAGAGGGGCGCCGTGAGGGCGGGGAAGCTGTTGCATATGGGCGTCGTGAGGGAAGAGCGACATCGGAAGGTGGCCAGTGGGGGTTGTCGCGGCCGTGGGAGAAGAGCGGGGCAAGGAAGATCAGACGCGCAAGTGGGGGGGGATGTCGCGCTGGGGGGAGATGCACATGGAGGTGCGGCAGAGCGGTTGGGGAGGGAGGGCTGGGGTTAGAGAACCTCCTTTGATACCATGTTAGAATACTGTAGCAACTAACCCAATACCCAGGATACCTCTCTCACGGAGGTCTTGGTGTTTATTTATAGTAAATGGTAAAGATAACATGATACCTCAAATTCGATGTGAGTCGCATAACACTAATCAATCTGTTATTGATTGATCTTTCAAGGCTGAACTGTGATTAGTATTTGCATCCGATGGTTACAAGCCAAAATTTCTAATTGCAGCTTGTTTTTGCTTGCCGTGGATGTTGTCCATTGGACAATAGTAATCTCTTTCTTATCGTATTGTCTTGCATGCCCCTTCGATGTCGGGGCTTGTTTTTACAGCATTGGATCTTTCCTATCCTTGGACCATGCCAATCATGGTTAGATCAATCCCTTGATCACTTTGCTAAGTCAGCCTTCCCTTTAAGTAGGCAAAGAACAAAAACATTGAAAGGTGTTAGAATAGTTATGTATCCGGTCTATAGGCATGTGTAGGTGTGTCATACTTGACCGGGTCAACCTTATTCCATGATCCTGACAGGTTGAAATTTGCATCTCCTCTCTATCAGGGATCATGTAATCTTTATTTCTTCTATAACTAAAGAAATTGGGGCCTCATTTAGAGGCATTAGTTTGTGACCTATTGTTTCTACATGGCATCAGTCTCCGATCAATCTTAATCTCTCTCTCACTTTCTCGTGTCAACACCCCCTCCATTTGTCTAACTCCAGTTGCCACCCCTTCCCTGCTACAGCTTCATTGCGTTCCACTTTCCTCGAGGCGTGGCCCCTCCTCTCTCCTGGAGGGGCCTCAGGCACGACCTCTCCTTGTGCGACCCCAGACATGGCTACCCCCTCCTGGTGCTGCTCCAACAACCTCGCTCTCCTCCTGATGTTGTGCTGGCCAGCGTGCTCACCCAATTAGGATGGGAGTGGTGAGCATCCAGATCACCGAGGTCGACCTTTGCAAATCCGAGCCTTGGGACTTGCTAGCCAAACTATTTTTTTTCTTTCTCATCTCGTGGAAGTACCTGAATGGATCCCAAAGTAAAGAGGGAAACCAAAAAACTCATGATGCGACATCGAGTTCTCATCTGATCAGTAAGAAGAGGACTTTGATTTCCGATTCCAGTTGCCACCCCCTGCTACAGCTTCATTGCCTCCCACCTTCATCTAGGCATGGCCCCTCTCCGGGCACACCACCCTCTCCTGGAGAAGCCCCAGACACGACCTGATAGATACCGGTTATGCCATCCGAAGAGGTTAGAAGAGAGAGGTGATATAGGAGGAATATATGGAATATGTTGTGAGTCCCCAAGGGAATATCCTAGGGAATATTATTAGTTTGTTAGGAGTGTGGTTTGGCTATAAATAAAGGGAAAAGGGTGAGAGAGGGGGCATCGAGAGAGAATATTGGTAATCTACTGTAGGCTTGGAAGTGACCATTTAGTCTTGAGTGGGATCACTCCCAATCGTCTTCTCCTACCTCTGTTGTATTTTTGGTTCATTTCGTACTTAAATACAAGTAGCTAGTGCTTTGGTCTTCATTAATTGGTCCGAACTCCCGACACGTACTGTTCTGTTCAACAAGGGTGTGCACACCCGGACGACGCTCGACACTTCACTCAACGGAGGCGCACTGCCAGAAGCTCGCAGTTGAGGGGGTGCGCCTTGCCGTTCTTCCTCTACCGGAACAATTCAGAGGTTGACGGTGCACTGCCGGAGGCTCCCTCGCGAGAGTGACCCACTGTTCTCTGCACGTTTTCTCGCTCAAAATGGGGTGCACGCTGCTGTTTCCTGATCTACCCAGCTGCGCACTGCTGTGCTTTTGCTCGAATGAGGCGCGAAGAATGATTTTCTTCTCGAGGGGACTTTTGGACAAATTTTTCGAAGGAGGCGCACACCACCAGCTCGCAACCAAAGGCGACGTGCCTGACTGCTTGACACGCACGACCAACTCGCCAATTTTCACATTGTTGTGCTTTCACTTAGTGGAGGCCCGCCCGATCGACTCACGGAGGATGCATCGCTTGCACTGCGTTGGAGGGGAGTGCCTGATTTGTCTTTCGGGAAGGGGAAAAGGAAAAATGGGTGCCCGACTTGTTGTAAAAAGAGGAAAAAGAAAAAAAGGATAAAAGAAAAGGCAAAGACAAGACTTGACAACCTGTTTTTTTATCTTAGGTATGGCGAATCACATGCAGGAGCTCTGGGCGTCATTGGCCTGGCTGGACAGATGCTTGGACAAGCGCTCTGGCCAACTCATGCTACTGGAAATTTCTAACAAAGATCCTGAAATATGGATACAAAAAGCTGAGGCTTATTTCTTAATCCGACAAACTTCGAAAGCGATGAAGATACCAATGTCGTGACTCTTCATGACGAGTATGTATGACCTTCGGTTTTTTCTGGCCAAGGGACCTACGACTACGTTCATTTGGGCACATCTCAAAGAAATGCTCATTGAGGATTTTGGAAGCTCTGTCGGGGAAGCCCCTGCAAATACGTCAGAATTCCCATTGACGGTAACGTTGCTATCTGCGTCGCACTCAGCGGCACATGTGGCACAAAGCTGGAGCAAGAGGCTGGTCGAAATTCAAGACGACAGTAACTCCAACCCGTTTATGATAGAGTTTCTGCACAATGAGGTGCCAGACACTAGATTCGTAATGCTGGAGCACGAGCCATAGCAGAATGAGCCGGCTAAAACATGGGCTCTTGTTGTTTTACCACCAATTGCACAGGTAACGCCCGCAGTTTCGGGATGGGGTCCCCGAGTTTCTAAAGGAGGCCCATATAGTTTTTACAATCACGAAGTAGGGTGGTGTGCGTATGCAACACGAGCACATTATACGTGATCACAACAACTCAGTCATATAACAGCGGTGTTGCTTGGTTTCGCACAATACACAATAGGGAGAATCATATAGAAAATTGCTTGGCGTGACTATATGACCAGTGCACCTTGTGCTCAATTTCATAGAGCGAGATTGGTATGAGAGATTGCTTGGCATGCCTGCAAGATCCACCACCTTGAGGACAATGTGGTTTTTCGAGACGGTGGCAGTGATAGATACCGGGTATGCCATCCGAAGAGGTTAGAAGAGAGAGATGGGATAGGGGGAATATATGGAACATGCTGTGGGGCCCCAAGGGAATATCTTAGGGAATATTATTAGTTTGTTAGGGTAGAGGTTCGGTTATAAATAAAGGTAAAAGGGTGAGGGGGAGGGGGCATTGAGAGAGAATATTGGTAATCGGCCGCAGGATCACTCACGATCGTCTTCTTCTCATACCTTTGTTGTATTTCTAGTTCATTTCGTACTTAAATACAAGTAACCGGTGCTCTGGTCTTCATCACGACCTCTTCTTATGCGACCCCAGACATGGCCACCCCCTCCTAGTGCTGCTCCAACAAGCTCACTCTCTTATTGTTGTGCTGGCCAGCGTGCTCGCCCAAGCAGGATGGAGTGGTGAGCATACAGATCATCGAGGTCGACCTGTGCAAATCCGAGCCTTGGGACTTGCTAGCCAAACCATTTTTCTTTCTTTCTCATATCGTGGAAGTACCTGAATGGAAGAGGGAAACCAAAAAACTCGTTAAGTGGCATCGGGTTCTCGTCTGATCAGTAAGAAGAGGACTTTGATGTTTCACATTGGTCGTTCACTTGGACGGGCAAAGACTGCATAGGCGATCCATCAATTTTGGCACACACAATCAATCGTAGGACTCTTGTATATTGAGAAAACAGGAACATAAATTTAGGCGGAGGAAGAAGATAGATGGAACGAGAGTCACACACACTTGGAAGGCACACGCGTCCGGCTTGCGCTCTTGCCGAAGGCAACAACTGTGGACGAGGGAATTCCTAATCTTCTTCTCAAACGGGCGCAGTGTGCATTCCCAGGAGTCGTTCGAAGGCGACACACACTTCCAACTCAACTTCAGATGCGATGCACACCCCTCGCTTGCATCAACAACAAAGCACCCTGCCATATTTTTCTTGCGCCTCTAGCCTCGACCCCATGGAGACCCGCCATCAAACTCCCTTCGATGCCCTTGAGGAGCACATGGGCGTCCTGGAATCATCTGTCTCTGAGCTTACCACAGCCATGACAGAAGCTTAGCAAAACTGGAACAGGAATGACCCGAGCAAGCGGCGTTCCCCACCTTGCTTAGACGCTTTGAGAAATCACTGCAGCAAGAGCTTGACGACCTGTCCTTGACGTCAGACCTGCCAACAACCCATTCCGTTGCATCTGGTGCCTTTGAGGCGTAGGGGCGTGACGTAGTGGTGCTCGCACCTCCGCCTGGTCTCGCCTACGACCAGCCCTTTGTTGCACGTCGTGGAAAGCTTCCCATCTTCGTTAGCACCGATCTGTGTGGCTAGATTGTGCGTGCCGAGCTCTACCTCCGCATTAACCATACCCTGGAGGAAACAAAGGTCCCCTTGGCATAGGTCAGTATGGAAGGAGTTGCTATTCACTGGTTTACCATGCTCAATGAAGTGCATCTGCATTTTACATGGGTGTTGTTCAAAGAGAAGCTGATGACACTTTTTAGCGGACTGGATTCAAAACCCATAAGAGGAACTCGCAACTCTCCAGTAGACGTGACCAGTGCAAGAGTATATTGAACAATTTGGATATTTGGCGTCTCTGCTACCCCGTCAACCCGAGCCGCAATACGTTGGCTATTTCCTGCATGGCCTGCACGAAGACCTTCGTAATTGGGTTTGCATTCACAACCCGACAACCCGTCTACAAGTCATGCAATTGGCTTGCTATATGGAGCTCGCTTTCACAGGAGGAGAGGGCACTCTGTTTCGAGGAGATAGGTAGCAACATTTTCGTGGGGTATGTGAAGCGGAACTAAGACAACCACTAGACCGTTCAGAGACACACCTGCCGCAAGGGACCTCACTCCCACCAATCCGTTGAGGGGAGGCTTCTGAGGTAGGAGTTCGACGGGAGGCTCCAAATCCGACCCCTCCTGGCGGGCGGGGGGTTCAACATCTGATGACCCAAGAGGAATATTGTTTTGTGTTTCAAGTGTGGGCGGCTCTATAGCCCCCTGCATTGGTGTTATGATCCAAAACTATAAGTGTTGATGTTAGGTGAAGATGAAGATGACGCTCAAGGTGGAGGAGGTGAGTGGGCCAAGGAAGCAGTCCAAGCACAAGAGGGACCAATTCCCTTCAACCAGTCTCACAGACAAGATTGATTTCAATGGGCGTTGAGTGATAGGCTCCAAGATAGCAATGGTAAAAGGGTCATGGCTTGGGAGTATTGTTAGGGTGATATGGGAGTGAGGAATCCGGGCCCACATGGAGAATATTGGAATCTGTTAGGCTGTTAGAGGGGTGGAAGGGTTCAGTTATAAATAAGGAGCAGAGAGTGAGAGAAAAGGTATGTGGTGGAATATTGTTTTGGGTTGCTTAGCAGATCGGATGCGAGGCTTGGGCAAGAGTACCAAGAGTTCTCTCGAGTTTTACTCTCCTTCCATCTTGTCCCGATACGCCTTAACAAAATGGGGTTGTGAAGTGCAAAATCATTATCTTTTATTTGTTGTTCAAACCCTTCTTTTTATTGGGTTTTAGAGGGGACAACAATTGTCCATTTGCAATAGAAACTACAGCCAAAACCTTTGCCACATGATCTAATCATTGAATTGAATTCATGAAATATAAACACACCACACTGTTTGATGAAACCGAGCCTCTTCATATGTGGTTGAAGGAAATCTCTAAGAGGCAACCAACGGACTCCCTCTTCCAAAGATATCCATATGAAATGTGAATCATCAACAACCCTTTCTTGGTAGGACTCTTCTCAATCTCTATGGCGTGCTTGTTTCTCTATTAAAGGAGAAGGAATAAACTGAGAGAACCTCTGCCATGAGATGCATCACACGTGGATGCAATCACCATCGGCCTTTCCTTGTTTATATAGGCTACCCTTGGATGCTCCAAGGGGTTGAATTAACATCTAAAGCATTTTACAAATGCTCCAGTGTGGCAACTTTTGTAGCATTCATTGTATAGCTTGATTATGAATATCTAACATTTAAATGTTCGTTGTGGTATGTTTAGAATCCCATAAATATCATCATATAATATTAATGCAAAGTTTGATAGCTTTTAATATTGAAGAATCAAGATACAAAACATGATATCCATATATCACATGTATAACGCTGACAGCGATATGCTTCTAATGCTTGCTGAACTTTATGTACATTTCATCCCATGTGACATCACATGTAGCAACTTGAGAAATCACATTCAGAATTTTTTAAATATCATTCAAAACATCTTTTGGATAAACTATCAAATAACTCTCTTAGTTTTGGACAAACACTTTGTAACAAAACTATTGCCCATTCACACAATCTTTTTGTGTGACCTCATGGGCCTCTGAAGCATTGACAACAATTATAAATTCATAATCTATAATTTTAAGCAATGAGAGACTTCTAGCAAAACGTCAGTGTTACTCAAGCTATTAAAGGTTTTGATGTGATTTCCATCAAATACAGGTATCCCCATACCTGCATTCATTAGATGTATCTCATACATCATGCATAATCATATGATCCATTTGTCCAAGACATTGAGCCTGACCATGAGACATAGAGCTTGCCGATCTTGTATTAGTCAACTCATGCACTCTCAATTCTCTGAGTAAAGATTGAAGAAGACAAATAAATACTCTCATGTTATTCACCCAATTAGACGAGGACATCACATGTTACTCTCATATGTTGATAAGTACATGTCATGCCACTGATCTAGATATGATCATACACCTTCTCAGTCTTACCCAATCAAGGCCCCAGATGTCATACCTCTCATACATGAGGAAAAATCCCATCTTAGTTAAGAAAAACTTATCACGTGATTAATCACATACCCAAGCACATCCTGATTAGCTCCGCTTCAAAGTTGATGTAAGAATGATATTAAAGTATGAATGTTCACATGCAAGCTAACTTGTTAGCCTCATGTAATGAGGATTGCTATGAAACATTTACCTCTGGTATATAAATAACACAATTTATGAAATTTCATGTAGTATACTTAACGGGTCAATCTAGAACAAAAAGCACATTTGTGTTTCATGAGGAAACTTTGTATCTCCATACGAGTCCTTACTCACGCTGATCTTAACATCTCATCACAACCGATGCCTTTCCATGACGATCATCGACCAATGATAATTTAGAGATTTAACTTGAAGGGGTCGATTATCGTTCTACTCTCATGATGTATGCAACACACATGAATGAATGATAATGTGGAAATGCCTATGATAACATAATACATTTGTACAATCCTAAAACGCTCTTAAGAAAATGCTGTTTACTACATCATAATACATAGAGACCTTAATGACCTTATATATTTCTGTTTTTGTTGGTTTTATCAAAATATTTTACATCACCATGTAACATATGTTACATCACCATGTAAAATCTGTTATATCACCATGCAATCATCTGGCAAATTATTCTATTAAACCTTTTAGTAAGATAACTTCTATATAGAAAGAACATTTTAATAATGGTGAGATTAAGATCCACAGTCATTTTCAACTCTTTGAATATTATATCTAAATAATTTTACTTCACAATATCAAATATTATGATGTATTTAATTTTTGTTGTTAAAATGACTAATATTTACTCAGAATTGGAACATTTTTTGAGATCTTTGGTAGTACATAATAATGCAACTCTTTATATTAAACTCTATTTCACTAATCATATTCCAAATTCTTTTTCAAGTACTCAGAATATTTTTCTTAGGTTACTTTCACTTTGGATTAAACTATTATCTAAAATATTACAATTTTTGTAATATTTTATTTGTTTGTTTAAATATTGAACTTAAGCTTAACATTAACTCTCACTAAGCTCTTCGAAAATATATTACTTCTGAGACACAAACATTATGTGCATCAAAAATCATATCTTATATGATTTTCTTTTTTGGGATATCAAACAAATACAAAATCCTATCTCATATGACTTTTTTACTTCACATGTGATTAGTGATTACAGCAAAACCCCCAAAAAATATTAAAATATGAAACTTTTTCCCATTTTGTAACTTAGATAAATTAACTTTAGTTCAATCATTGCAAATACTTTCATCCTCATCTTCTTTCTCATAATTGTTATAGGCTGGATAAAAATGAATAATGTGTTTTCATTCAAACTTTATTTCATTACGACAACCTTGTTATTACATCAAACATACTCTTATGATAAAAGAGAATGAAATAAATATAACACAAGTCCACCAAACTTTATCCAACAAGCTGAATCAATGTTTGTTCTCTTGAAGCAGCACCCCTTGCTTGCTCAGTAGATATCAACTTCTAGCTTCCTTCATGAACCTTACTTAATTTTGAACTCTTGTACATATTCACAACAATTGTATAATGTACAGTTGATATCAAATACCAAAGAGGCAATAGAGAGCTCAAAAGCCGCAAGATGACAAGAAACAATAAATTCTAAGATGAATTTCATGTATCAGAACCAAGTTTGTGTTCTGATCGATCCGTAAGTTAATGTAAAGCTCGTTGGGTGCAAATGAGTATTCAAGTGAAAACTGGACATGAAAGGTAAAGTGAGTACCTATAAAACAAGATTACTGATTAAAGAATTTAAACAATGTCAAAACATTGATTACGACAAAATCTTTTCTCCAGTTGCCATGTTGAAATCCATCAGAATTCTACCTGTCACAACAATTTTCTATGACTATGAGATTTGACTGATGAATTTCAAAATAGATTTCCTTAACGGAAACCTTCAGGAAGATGTCTGAAGGGTTTGTGATTCCAGGAAATGCCAATAAGATGTGCAAGTTGCAAAGATCCATTTATAGGTTAAAGCAAACATATAGGTCATAGAACATTCGGTTCGATGAAGACATAAGAGAATTTAGTTTCATAAAGAACGAATACGAGACATGTGTTTACAAGCTGTTTAGTGGGAGTGTGGTCGTATTCCTTGTAGTGTATGTTGATGACATGTTACTTATTGAAAATGACATACCGATATTAAATTCAGTTAAGGACTGGTTAAACAAGTGTTTCTCCATGAAAAACTTGGTGAAACAACATATAACCTTAGGCTCAAGATCATCCGTGATAGATCCAAAAGGCTGCTTGTACTAAGTCAAAGTACATACATTGACTAGATACTGAAGAGATTTAATATGGAGTAATCCAAGAGGGGATTGGTTCCAGTATCACATGGTATACATCTCTTCCAGAAAATGTGTCATCAAACACAACAGGAGAGAGCGAGAATGATTAGGATCCAATAGGCATCTGTGATTGGGTCGATCATGTATGTCATGTTATGTACTCGGCTTGATGTTGCCTACGCATTAAGCATGATTGGTAGATATCAAACTGATCCAGGAGAACAACATTGGTTTGCTGTTAAGGCTATCCTTAAGTATCTTGATAAACAGAGGACCGACTACTTTTATTAAGTACGAAATGAACCAGAAATACAACAGATGCATGAGAAGAAGACGATCTGGAGTTTGCACTCCCACCCAAGCTGAAGTCGCGTCAAAGCCCTTCGGTCAATTCCCAATAATATTTCCTCCCCCTCTGTGCAGTGCCTATTAATCCCTTTTGTAGAGGGATTTAGCAGTATATCCCCTGGATATTCCCCTAGCTCACAACATATTCCCCCTACTCTATCTCTCATCTAACCTCTTCCTTCTCCAACAATTACCCAAAAGCCCTTATTCCTTAAAGGTGTAATGACAAATATCTATCACTGACACCCCTTTCAAATTCACCTTGTCCTCAAGGTGAGTGACATGATGAAGTTTTGGCGCAACCACCATTCTCATGTGTTGTATGTCGGGGCGTGTGTCGCCATAGTGATCAACTTGGTCCTGCCTCCTTTCGGCATAATCTACAAGCAATCTACCAGATGGTCCTTCCCGCGCTAGAGCTCGAACGTGTTTGGTGCTACCCAAGTGTCGGCGCATTACGCCCTTGCACCGATGCAGAAAATACTTATCGCAGTGCGGGTGAAAGGTCATTTCCCGTCACTGTTGACTCTGCGTTATATTGTAGTGAACAGAAACCAGCCACCTGTGTCTGCGCGTTAGCCTTCACTGTTAAGAGCAAGGGTCGCTCCCTTTCCCGCTCACGATTCTTCCACTATTGGCTCAGCATGTGACGTTTTATTTTCATTGCTGCTTCGTTGTACCCCACGACCTTCCTCGACTTGCCAGCGCTTGCGCCAGTCTTCGGAGAAAGCGGCACCCTTCCTGTTGAATTCTCGAAACGCATTCAAACCAGTTGTGTCCGACGTCCAGAGCTCACGGCCTACGTTTGTCGCCTTGTAGCTGCCCCCAGCAGGACGCTTGCTGGTTGCCTCTGTAGCCTCTGTCGGCCGATCAACTTCCTAACAAGCGTTGGCCAAGCATCTGTTAGTAGCAGTGTAGGAAACTCACCGCTCAACAATTTAACGTGAGCCGCATCGTTGCGCCCCAATACCATCGTCGCCCCTGACTGCACCTGAGGCAACTCCGATGCCAAGGGAGGTCGAGCATCTGTTGCGTGCTGCGACATCTGCTCCTGGCGACGCTCTACAGTTTTGAAGAAATCGCGGACTGCCATTCTGAAAGTCATCACCTATTCGTGTTCTAGCTGGCGTTGAATCGAGGCAAGGGTCACAATGTGCTGCTTTATTTGTTGGAGCACTCCATCCCTCCACATTGTCATCGTTGCTTGATAACAACAGTGTGTGGTTTGGCCAGATGAAAACAGCAGTGCGCCTCGTGTGAACAATCGAGGCGACAACGGTAGTGCATCCGGCTCTGTGTGCATCCGGCTCTGTACGCATCCGGCCTAGCCAAAATTCGGGCACGCTCCCCCCTTTTTTTGCAGTATGCGCCTAGTGGATTGGGAAGCAGTGCTAGAAAATGCTTGTTTGAGTGCACCGTCTCAAAACGTGCCACAACAGAGGGCATCTCCTCCAGGCGAAGTCTCGTCTGGTTGCGTGTCATCCGAGAAAGATGGGAACCGGCGAAGCCTCGTCGGTGTGTTCCTTGTCCCAGATGCGAGGTGACAGAATGCACTAGGGCGTAGCTGGAGGAATTTCGGCAAGCGTGTGTGCGACGCCTCGGTGCGCTTGTTGTGTGTGCGTCTGCTGCAACCGAAGGCACCGACAGTGCACAACGGTGTTGATGATGGCGGAAGTGAGCAAGACAATAGTAGTGGATGCGGCTCTGCAAGACGGGACACGACAGAGGAAGAACAAAGTGGAAATGGGCGGCAGACCAGACCAATTGATAAACAACATAGGACCGACTATTTGTATTTAAGTACGAAATGAACTAGAAATACAATAGAGGTAGGAGAAGAAGACGATCAAGAGTTTGTACTCCCGCCCAAGCTGAAGCCGCGTCCTAGCCCTTCGGTTGATTCTCAACAATACTTACTTCCCCTCTGTGCAGTGCCCATTAATCCCTTTTGTAGAGGGATTTGACAGCATATCCCCTGAATATTTCATTGACCCACATCATATCCCCCCTACTCTATCTCTCATCTAACCTCTTCCTCCAACAATTACCCAAAAACCCTTATTCCTTAAAGGTGGCATAGTAGGTCTCTATCATATCTGAGGCGTACTAAAGATATGTTTCTGGTATATGGAGGTGATGAGGAACTAGTCATCAGAGGATATCCTGGTGCGAGTTTCTAAAGAGATCAAAATGATCTGATGTCGCAGTCAGGATATGTCTTCAGTCTCAATAGAGGAGCTGTGAGCTGAAAAAGTTCAAACAGCTAGTTGTCGTTGATTCTGCAACGGAGTCTGAGTATATAGTGACTTCTGATGCAGCCAAAGAAACTATTTGGATTCAGAATTTTGTACAAAAGCTTGATGTGGTGTCTAGCCAATGTCACATTAACGGACGAAGTACATACTCCGCAAATATCACATATTGAAGGATTTTTCTCAAAGGAGTGAAGTTGTTATGAGCAGAGTTTCCATGGAGGAAAACGTGGTGGACCCCTTGACTATAGTCTCATCTTAACAGAACCATGAACATTATGTTAGAGCTAGCGCACTGAAGGTTGGTAGCAGTTGGCTCTAGTGCAAGTGGGATTTTGTTGGAGTTGGCGCTTTAAAACCAATTTCTAAGCACTTTATGATTACCTGTATTCATGTATTTGAATATTAATAAAATATCTTGTCACATCATGATTATTCTTCTTCACGACATAATATGTGATAATGTCCTAAGGATACTTGTTGCACTGAAAGGTCATAGCAGTTTTCCGTTATAATTAAAACCTAGAAGTGTCACGACAGTATTCTTAAATATAAATTATATAGCCGGATGATATCATTTGACGGGACACAAATGATACAGGCTATCAGGGGTGGACACTCATAAAACTTTGAGACGTTTTCTCATGGTGTGCGCTCTTGGTTATATTAAGTGCAGGCGATTATGAGAACATGACCCGTCAATTGGAAATCCACATTTATACGTCATTGAATATTCCTATCTGCGGATGTGTGTAATGATCTTTAAACTTTAAGATTATTATTGTTGAAATGGAAACCGTACCTCACAACGAGGTAGTTTGCTTTATTTATAGATGAGACAAAGAATACAAAAATAACCCATATCGATGTGGGACACAAATAATATAGATATCTAAAAATACCTAATACTAACACTTTCTCTCAAACTGGGTCATATATATTTATCACGCCCAACTTGTTGTGAGATAACTCTCTACTTGCTTCGTCAAGTAGTTGAGCTTCCCAACAAGTTGTCTATATTTGTCAGGTGAAGAAAACATCTCACTATCAGTATGAAGTGATTTTTCTTTACGGTCGAGGGGTGACTCAACTGAGTCGGCTCGAGTCATTCTAGTTTCCCGCAAAAGATCAAGAACATACTTTCTTCGAGATAGAAAAATTCCTTTTGATACATCTAGAGACCTCAATCCCCAAGAAATATCGTATGAGGTTCCGCAGAGCACGTGTGAATCACCACTAGAGGGAATCTACCCTTGATTCTTCTGACGTAACGATGGTACGACAAGAGTGGTCTACCGATTCATTGACTAAGAAAGAATTCAACGAAAGATTATTCTTTAAATAAATTAATTATAAATTATATGTGAAAAAATCTTCTCTTTGCGGATTCCGGGAACACATTTCTATCTATTTCTAAGGATAAATTTGAAGATGAAAAAAAATTGTCGGGCACCGCTCGACACGCTTCTGCTGCGCCCCGAAACCTTCAGTCTTTGTTTTGGTTGCGTCCCTCCATTCACCGCCAGTTCCTCCCGAGCTTGGCCTGCTTTGGCCGAGTCTATACTCATTACACTCATGATGCTACTTTTGCAGTTTTTATTGGCGCTTAAATGCCTGATTCATTGATGAGTCCACCACCCGCCACCAAGGATGCTAGGAATAAAAGAGAGGGGGAGAGAGCGAGGTGAAACATCCGTAAACACTGTAATAGGAGAATAGAAGAAGAATTACAGTCGGAGGAGAAATAGGAGGAATTCCCGTAGAAGAAGACCACTCTCCCACGAGCCATGGTGCAACCTCCCAAGCTGCCCCTCCCAACTGCTTCCAAGCAGAAAAACAAGAATGATTAGTATCCTCACTACAAACACTGCCCCCCCTATTTATTAGCCCTCCCTGCCAGTTAACCAACTCAACATACCGTCAAAAGAAAAGTACAACACTGCCCCTAGACACCCCCTCCTACCTCAGACAGACAGCCCCTAACAGCCCACTCACTTATTTCAAACTCTGACAGCCCACACCCAAACTCCTACATTTCCACCCTCTTAAAAACCACGTTGTCCTCAAGGTGAATACTCGGCTTGGCCCTTTGCCACGACGAAGTGCTTTCCGGTGTGGTGGTTCTTGCTCTCTTATCCGGTCTCCAACAGCACAATAAGACCTTCTTTTCTCCATAAATTCCAGCCAACCCCTCAGCATTAATTTCCACTTTTTTAGGCTGTTTTGGATGCCCAGCAAATGTAGCAACCCTTGGCATCACACTACTTTACTTATCTGATCAGCACTTTGTAGGAGGTCTTCATTCTTGTTATCAAAATTTTTTGCTACAGCCCCATGGACAAAGGAATGATAAGCAGTGTCCCTGTTCCAAAAGCAGCCACAACACTGTCCAAACTCCAGCTGGTCCTGCCCAACAATGTAGATCAAGAAGATTTCCCACAACCACTAGCACTACAAAATCAACACAACAATAGGAAGCTTGTCTTGCTCAATATGAACCATTGGTTGAATATCCGCATGAGTTGTAGACCGAGATATTTTTCCACAGCCAACATGCAGTGCAATCGGAAAAACTCTGCAGAAAACGTACCCTTGATGGTGGCCTCGGTGGCGGTTTAAGCTTCAATGTATCTTCAGTGGAAGCCAACAACACACTTGGGCAAACGTGGGCAACCATTGTAGGTGGATAGCGTTTTCAGTATAATTCCTCTCTGGAGTCTTCAACACCATATGCTCCTGAATTGGTAATACTTACATGGGAAAAATCACTTACGAACAATAGAGTAGATGCAGGGACTCTGGAATTGACGATCATGTCAATGAGAATGACCTCTTTCACATCCACCTGATGAGCATGAAACACTTTGTCAGCCATGCTCACTGCAATCATGTTGGAATAATTTGACAGGGAATCCTGTTGAACAACAACATTACAGTAAAAACGATATTGGAGCTGCTGCATCGCAATCTTGTCATCTTGAAAGCAGCACAACCTACCAATAAGCGTGTCAATATGAACTTCAGCTGCCTGGCCTGGTTCACCATTTGCATCAACTTTAGCCATTCTCGTCTCTAACCTTGGCAAATGAAAACGACGAGCAGATGTTAGTTCAATTAAATTGTCTTTCAGTACCACTTCAGCCCAAACCTTTGATTCCCCTGCATCTCCACCAGCTAAACCCTCTCTTTCAACTTCATTTATGTAAACACCCTCGTAGAAAATGGGAGAAACCTTCGGCCCAAACCTGAATTTTCAGGTTTCTGCAGCCTCGATCAAGGATGAAACAATGCAGCGTCCCCTATCTTTAGCTGGCCCACGCAAGGTTGAAGCTTCATTGGTGTCGGCTCTATTAACTGCTTCATAGTACCTACACTTCCTCTGGCTCGATTTATTCCCGATCGATCCTACCAATAATGGAGCATGCCCCAATTAGCAATGTTTTCTTCGTCTTCAGACTGGAAAGAAAAGGAGGCACTGCTATGTGCAAAAAGTCTACACATTTGGTGCATATATCAAACACTGATTCTTTAGGACATCCACACAATGCTGGTATTCCATCCGCTATGGCATCTGTACTGTCGTTTTCCGCCTTTGTGGTCTCAGTAACCAGCGGCCCCTCAACCAATGCATGCTCAGCAGCAGGATCAAACTTGTTTGTCGAGCTTCCTCCACGTGTGCTGCAAGCATCCTGAGTTGGGTTGTGATTCTCTTGATGATATTCCTCACGTCCCGAGTTAACGATTAGGCGATTTTCCTGTACAGGCCGTTCCAAGCTGAAATCAAATTGCTCCTGCACATCCCTCTCCCAACCCAAAATGCGAACACCAACAATACAACTCGTCCGACTTGCTAGACTTTCTCCACGTGCGTTGTGTGCATCACTGTCGGCTCTCGTCTCGCTGCATACTCCCAAAAGACGAGTCACCTGAGCGAAGTCCATCGACATTCTTGTCTGTGCAGTCGATTGCTCACTCTGTTTCTTTTCTCCCACTGCTAGAGATTTTGGAAGCAGTTCGGGATCATACTGCTCCTAACCTGCTCATCCACATCGGAAATCAAATATGTAATCTCCTCAACTGGGTTTACCAATTTAGACTCAATTTGCTCCACAAAAACAGTTTCTCAAAGCCCCTCTAAAAACCGTTGTGGATCCCCCTCCGTCGCCTTTCCATACCTTTTTATCAGCGCCGATTTTAGTTGTTCCCATGACATCTCGGGATTAGCTTTCAGCCATGATAAGAACCAGTATAGAACTGAGTTCACCATACAAAGTTGTGACCAGTTTACTTTCATGTCTTCTGATGTCCTGTTGATCAAGAAATAAGCTTCTGCTTCAATGATCCAACCAAGAGGATCCTCTCCAGTAAAGTCTAGTTACTTAACTCTCTTGGTCACACCTCTTGTCTGCTTCTGCAACAGTTCTGTATCGTACATAGTTGTCTCGTGTAATCAGCGCCTCCCCAATCGAAAACTTTGTCGGACAATCGTGCTTCTAGCTCACATCTGAGAAATTCGTGCATCCAGCGTTTCCATGGTTGTTTTTTCCCCTCTCTTTTTCATTCGTCTACAGTACCAACGTCGGACGCTAACCACGACAAAACGTTCTCCAGTTGCAAACGTCCTCCGTTTGCTCTCTCAATCGCTCTGGCAGTGATCCCTCCTGCAACAAACTCCAGCGGCGTTTGACCACAAAGCTGGTGCACGTCCTTCAGCCTTTTGTGACGCGTCTTCAGCTACCGTCACAACTTCCCAGCGTTCGAACCACTGTTCCACAGCAGTCATGCGCTATCCTAACTTTGCTTCTTTGGAGTCGTTCTACTTCAAACAACAGTTTCGTTTTCCTTCTCAGCAACGAGTTCTCTCTCCAGCGATGATCCACTGCACTCGTACGCGGCTCCAGTAGGATTTTTGTCCAGCTCCTGCGACGCCTCTCCTCCACCAACGATCTTCCAACTACTGCTCTTCCTACTGCTGCTATCGGCTCTGCTCCAGTAGCATTGCTGAAAAATAGTTACCGTCCAGACTGAGTGTCTAGAATTTCTCTCTCCTTCGGTTCTCTTTCGCACGATCACACTCCCCAGTGGAGTTGCCAATTGTTATGAATAAAAGAGAGATAGGGAGAGAGAGAGTGGTAAAACAACCGTAAACACTGTAATAGGAGAATAGAAGAAGAATTACAGTAGGAGGAGAAATAGGAAGGAGGAATTCCCAAGGAAGAAGACCACTCTCCCACGAGCCAAGGTGCAACTTCCCAAGCTGCCCCTCCCAACTTCTTCCAAGCAGAAAAACAAGAATGATTCGTATCCACACTACGAACACTGCCCCCCTATTTATTAGCACTCCCTGCCAGCTAACCAACTCAACAAACTGTCAAAAGAAAATTTCAACACTGCTCCTAGCCAATTACACCCCCTCCCGCCTCAAACGGACAACCCACTCACTTATTTCAAACTCTGCCAGCCCACACCCAAACTCCTAAAAAAGGATCTCCCTATTGTCTTCTATAAAGGTACATGTACTTGTCAGCAGTCTCCTATATACATTCACTCTTATCAGGGATTATCAACACTTACTATAACTTTTATCAGTACCTTGGCTACATCGACTCTCCTTGCACTTCAGCCAAAGCCAAATCACATACAAGTTGCCTGCAAGCAATGTTTGATGAGCTTCATGCACTAGAGGACAATCATATATGAGATTTTGTTTCTCATCCACTAGGTAAGTAGGCGATTGGGTGCAAGTGGGTATATATTGTTCCTGTCAATGCAAATAACTCTCAATTGTCTCAGGGCTTGGCTTGTTGCCAAGGGGCATGTCTAGACCTACGAGATTGATTATTTTGATACCTTCTCCTTGGTGGCCAAAATGACATCCGTTTGTCTCTTGATTTCTTTTATTGCATTATATCGCTGGCCTTTTCGCTAACTAAATGTTTAAAATGTCTTTCTCCATAGTTTTTGTATAACACCCCAAGCTGTCACGGTACGTTTCCCTTTGAATAATGCAGTAGCTTGTGTTGTACGCAACTTTGGAGTTTTATAAATTTTATTTTTCAAAATGGACTTCATTTTTGGATTCAGAATATCAAAATTAGCTTAGGGTGAATTTTTGGTTTTTTTCTGAAAACTTTCAATTTTTGATGAATAGTGAAAAACACTGCGTTATTGTTTAAAATCGACTTTTTATTTAAGTAATTAGTTATTTTATTTTAATTTATTTTAGGTCAAAATAGATACATAATACCTATATATGTTCAATGTAATTCATTGAAGTCATTTTATAATAAGTTAGATATATAAAATTTTATTGTACTTTTTACCGTCTTTTACCCACCTTCTAGGAGCATTTGAAAATTTGCATAAAACTTAATTTTACCGCTTCTGTGAGTTGAATTTCAAAAATCCGAGAGATACTGTTGATATCAGTAAGTAAAATGTGGTTCAATAAGATTAAAATAATTTTTGGTGAATAGTAACTTTTGACTTCTTTACCACGGTTGAAAGTAAATATAGTAATTAAGGGTAAAAATGATATCATAATTACCCTAACACATGTCCTAATTCTATTAGATAAGTGCATTTCGACCAAAAATAACCTTAGGAATAAAATATGACCCCCTTTGGTCCACTTGGATTAGATTAAGACATTTATTATTATTTTATTTAAAGAAGAGTTAAAAGAGTTAAATTCAAATTTTAATAACTAAACCATTTTTAATATAGGATTACACACAATATAAATTCGACTATAAATATTCATTAGAAAGCTAAAAAGATTTCCTACATAATGGTATTTTATTTATAATTTTTAGTCATTAAATATTTTAATTTATTTATGACACAATGATGATGCAGTAATTACCTTATTAATGAAAGATTAAAATAATTGATATTATAAATATCCAAATAAATGTAATTTGAGACTTTTGATGAATTCCACTAATTTTCTAGCTTAATGTGACATGTTAGGGTTGATTAAATGATTTTTTTCGAAATAATCATGCTGTTATGATTTTCACAAAAAAACAAATACTAAATAGTGTCAAAATTGACATAATTGAGTTTTTAAAACAAATACTATATTATTAATTGATATAATATTTCTAAAAATCTAAGGTTCGGCCAAAGGACTTAAATAAGGTTATATATATTAATAATGAACCACTTGGGGTTTGCTTGACTTGTTATAGTAAGTTTATTAACCATATAATATAAAAATACAAAGAGAGTTGGTAAATGTCAAACTATTTAACTAAGAGTTAAATATAAAAGATAAGGTTAATATGGTGACCTAAACCTGTCTAAAACCTATTGGTTGAGAGGTTTTCGACTCATCCCCACCTTAGCCTCTAAATAAATCATTTTGGAGCCCTTAGAAACCGAAAATGATTTTATTATAAAATAATATTTCAAGCTTTTCCTAAAGTGACCCTCACCTCTCTTATAAAAGGGTACTTCTCCTTCTCTTAATTTCACACCTCCAAAGCCATTTGGCTCGGCCAACCCCTGCCCAAATATCCTCCCAACTTTCCTCCCTTCATCCTAGAGGTCTTCTTTTGGTCAGAAAGCCAATCCGATGAGCCATTTTGATCAAATCAAAAGGAAGAATCCGAAGTAGAGGTAAATATTTCATCACCTCTTTCAAGTTCTTTTCTTCTTCTACTTCCTCTTTCTTTGTTGTTTCCATTCTAAAATAATAACTCTAATATCTTCTATATACTGTGATGTTATTATAAAAATGGTACAACCATATTCATTATTATATCCATCATATGAATGACAAAGTCACCATACGTGCGTACGTACGGATTACCGTCTCCACGTCGTGGTGTAGTTTGCTATTCAAACACTTCATTATTTGGACGAGTATAATAATAAGTATAACTGATGTAAATAATAAATATAACATGTTAATGATTCTGTATATATGATATACCATCCAATTACATGCGATTTCACCATTAATATAATGATATTGTCGCTCGTGCGTACGTACGGATTACCATCTCCACGAACGCGATGAGATTCATTACCCATCGTAATCATTCAAGAATAATTTTGTTTTATGATTAAAAATAATGTTTATGAACATAATATCATTCTATATATGAATCAAATACATTCTATCCATAACAAACATGACTTACGTAACCAAGCATATAAAGAAAAACGAATCGGTTAACACCTGAAACGATGATACTACTAAAATATTATTAACAAACCAATATTAGAAGATCATATATGATATCATATTTATGTATATGATTCTTGTATAATTTAATAACAATGATTTAACTATTATACAGGAGGTTAACGTACCCTCGACCAAATAAAAGTACAAGGTAAGGGTTAATTCTACAATCTCTTTACTTATCTGAGGTTGTTAATACGTAAGTATCTACTGTGACCTCTTTATCATCCATATCTGTGTTTTCTTAAAAATGTATTTCAAAACATTTTTACTATTTACTAGACTATGGGTTGAAGTCATTTATACCCTTATTTGACCTTATATGTTTTGAAAGGAATCTTTCCGTCGTTTTCCAAACAAGGTACTTTATGGCCTTTTCGACAAAATTAAGGTAATAATGTTTTTTTTAACTTATACGGTGGGTGCGGCTATTTTCCGCCGTTATAACATCGTCGAGCTTCCCTTACAAGCTTATAAGAATATTTTCAAAATAAATGTTATTTTTATAATTATTTGACTTTTAAATGATTTCAAAAAAAAGAAATAAATATTTCTCTCAAATAGTTTTGTGATATGTTTGAATGTAGATGTGTTATTTTTATACCATTCATGGTTTATGGATAAAGTATTAACATTTCGCATGTTAGTTTTAATATGAATGTTTATATTTTGTTTAAACCTTTTCATATGAGGAATCCATTAGACTTAGTAAGTGATGGGTGGATCCCGCTATAGCTTGTCGATGCATCGGTAGATCTCATTAGACAAACTAGTGTTTTGGCACAAGGCCTTAACAAAATCTTATTTGTAGTTTTGACACACAACCTTGACTATGTGGTTATGAAGTCTGATATTATGCATTCCATCATTATGAAATTGGTTATTGATATTACATGTGATTATTCGACTAGTAGAATATCAATGTGAATAAATAAATGACATTATTTGATTTATTTTTGCCATATTATGATGAAGCTTAAGTTTAAAAGGCTTGTGTTTTAGTCTTATACATTGCCTTAAATGTTTATGCTTATTTATGATTGTTTACACTATATTGTTATCCTTACTGAGCATCTGAGTTCACCCCTTTCTATGTTTTATTTTTTTCAGGATGTGAAGAAGTATTTTATGGTTGACCTGCAGGGATAAACTAAGGATATAAATATGTTCAAAAGGGGACAAAATGTTATTGATGTTTTTATTTCATGATGTAATGTAAAACTTATGAATGTATCTAGTATTTCCAAGACTACTAAACTGATCGGTCTTTCGGAACTTGATTCCTTATATCATTCGAATGTTATGTAATAATGCACAGACTCTGAGTAACTGGGATCGGGGCGTTACATTTTGTGGATGTCGTTTTGTTGCGTAATTGTTACGGACTAGGTTTTCTTAAAGTTTAAAGAATACCTCAAATTATTATCATTAGTTCGTTGTCGGAAGCATCTTGCTTGTTGTTTATGTGAATGATATTGTGACTACAGGCGGTGGTTCAATGAGAATTGGCCGGCTCAACTCTCTTATTCACCATAACTTTCAGACGGACCTAGTCTCCTTGAAGTATTTTTTAGGGATTGAGCTGTTTCGATGTTTGAAAGGGATTTTCTTATCCAAACTGAAGTATGTGTTGGATTTGCTTTAGGGGATAGGATTTTTGTATGATGATATCCCTGACACTCATCTCAAGCCATGCATGAGATTTTCATGTAGAGAGAGGCATTTCCCCCACCAGACATGGTTCATCAACTTGTTGGCAAACTGAACTGCCTCACTTTGATTTAGCCAGACATTGCCCGTGTTGTAAGCACGCAATGTCAGTTCATGGATTATACTACTACACTAAAGTAGGATGCTGTACTTTGCATTGTTAGATATGTCAAGTGGGAACCAGGTCTGGGGGATTGATGTATTTTGATCATGGGTATACTGATGTGAAGGCATTTTGGGGTTTTGATTGTGTAGGCTGGTTGTCCTCTCACGTGTCCACATTTGGATATTCTGTCTATTGGTGGAGATCTTATCTCTTGGCAAAACAAGAAGCTAATCATTGTATCTCACTTTAGCGTTGAGTCAGAATATCGAGCCATGAAACATGTGACAGTTGAGATCTTATGGGCACCACATATCCTGAATGAGATTGGTCATCTTGTCCAAAAACTTGCACACATATGACGCGACAACCAGGAACCAATTAAAGTTGCTACAAATCCGATTTTTCATCAGTGGACTAAGCACACTGTGATTGAGTATCACTTTGGGAAATTTTGAATGTGGAGTTTTACTTTTGACTACGCATGAACTATAGAGCAATTGACCGATATGTTTACTAAAGGAGTTTTAGGGGCATAGATGGAATTTTTATATAGAAAATTGGACATAATAAATATATATGATCTAATTTGAGGGAAAGTGTTAGAATATCTGGCCTGCAGGCATGTTTAGATGGGTCCTACTTGACAAAGTCAACCTTATCCCATGATCCTGGCATTTTGAAATCTGCATCTCCAGTCTATTGGGGATCTTGTAATCTTTTTTCCTTCTATAAATAAAGAAATTCAGAGGCACAAGCTCTCGCCCATGGTTTCTACAAAATGATAAATCCCAAATTGTATTGCTTTGAAGGAATCTTACGGCACTCTTCGCTAGCTGCCTCCTCGAAGATATTTTCAATTTTACTCTCTACAACACTCATGAAGATTCCTAGAGTGTACTCTAAAAGTTTACAAGAATTTGGTCCTTACTGTATCCCTCCAGGTCCTTCTAGAGATTTTTATAATTTCTTAAACCTCTCCGGAACCTTCTAGGATTGTTCCACATGAACACCCAATCAATATTTGCATGGTTGCCTAGTGAGCGACTGAGTGAAAAAAAATTGGCCTCTGATCATCAGGTCGTGACATTGTGTTGTTTTGGTTATTGTTCCAGAATACTGAAATCGTCTATTGCTTATAATTCTTCAAAAAGCCTTTAAAATTGATATCAGTGGTGAAGTATCATGCTTCAGATGTTAATATTTTATGTTGTTGAAAAAGTCTCTTAATGCGATTTCATGACGTGGACAGCACATTTTACGTTATATTTTTACAGTTTTTTCCGTCAGTTCGTTCAGACTAGGCACTCAGTGCTCCAAAGGGAAGGGGATTTTCTCTTTCATCATTTAGCACAGATTCTTCTTCTTTTCTTGTTGCTTTAACGATTGGACATGGATTTTTAGTGCACCGATTGGCCAAGCGTATGGTCTCACGGAGACCTGTGCTGGTGGAACATTTTCGGAGTTTGATGATACATCTGTCGGTCGTGTTGGCCCTCCAGTCCCTTGCTCTTACATCAAGGTAAAGCTTCCTGTAGCCTTCTTGTATTTATCACCACATTGGGCACTTATTTTTTCAAACCGTAGTCTAATGTGAATTTGCACTTTTACTTTCCGTTTGATGTCCCACGGGCTCTGTGCATGCTTTGAAAATGGGCTTTCTGTATTTCAGTTGATAGATTGGGATGAGGGTGGATATCGGACAAGTGACTCGCCAATGCCTCGAGGGGAAATCGTTATCAGCGGTCCAAACATCACCATCAGATATTTCATGATGGAAGAGAAAACAAAAGAAGCTTATAAGGTTTTTTCAGTGTTCTCGCCCTGAAGATAAATGTTACATTGCAGCAGAGAAGTAACGATTTTTTCATGATGAAATGAAAAAGGTTGATGAGAGAGGAACACGGTGGTTCTACACCGGCGATATAGGGCAGATTCATTCCGATGGTTGTCTGGAGATCATTGACCGTAAAAAGGACATTGTAAAGCTACAGCATGGTGAATATGTTTCTCTAGGAAAGGTACACGTGGTGCATGGTGCGTGGTGCCTGATGCATGGGGCAAGGTATTGCATTATATTTCCGTTCTTTCATTGAACATGTGTTTTCTGTGCAGGTTGAGGCTGCCCTGGCGGGGAGCCCGTATGTGGACAACATCATGGTGCATGCTGATCCCTTTCATGGTTATTGCGTTGCTCTTGTGGTAGCATCACAGCCTGCGTTGGAGGATTGGGCTTCCAAGCATGGAATCTCTTTTGCTGATTTTTCTGATTTGTGCTGCAAAGAAGAAACTGTGAAAGAAGTGCATGACTCACTCCTGAAGGTATGCATATGCCTTATGCCGTGTTTGGTTGCAAAATTGTAAATCGTGGTATTCTAGGCAATTCAAGGAGTGCCTCCTCAACCCTTGTTGAGTTGTCTCGGCATTAAAAATGCAGGCAGCAAAGGTCGCAAAATTGGAGAAGTTCGAGATGCCTGCTAAGATCAAATTGGTGGCCGGGGCTTGGACTCCGGAGTCTGGGTTGGTATCTGCATCACTCAAGGTCAAGAGGGATGCGATCCGAAAGGCATTTCATCTGGAACTCTTTCAGTTGTATGCACCCTGATGGACAAAATGTTGGATGATCTTGATTTATGTGGAGTTGTGTTTATTGACAGCCAATTATGAGAATTCATATGATGACTCTTATTTCTGTGGTATTTGGAAGTGATTTGGGTCAACAAGGATGTTTTATGAGGGTTTTTGGTGTCATGGCAAGGAATTTTTTGAGAAATCTGATTTTTATTAGGATTGTTGATAGCCCGCATGGAGATAGATGCCTTCAGAACTTTTATGCTGTTTGGATACCTCCTCTGCAACCTTTTGGTGCGGGTGATGCTGCTATTCATGGCTGCATCCGCATTCAATGGTCAAGATCTCATGGGTTTAATCTTGGTTCTCAAAAGACTCAGAATACTACTTTCAAATAATATGGTTCGGAAATAATAGAATTGAACTATCAGAAATTAAACACTGCTTCAGTTCAGGCGCCAGAATCATAAAACATTTTACAGTATCAACATGCACAATTCTGAAATGTGAAACTGCAAGCAAGAGCCACGACCGCAACATGCTTTAAATCGAAACAATCAATAATTTAAAACCAGAATTATTACCGTGCTTCTGCTAAGCAAGAACAATAAACCAAATCAGTTCAGGACGCGAACATACAACATCAGAAGTTCGAGAAGAAAACATGTACTGACTATGGCAGCAGCGTTTAAGAAAAAAGACAAGCGGAAGCAGCATCAAGTGTTCAAGGTCAATAAAACGTAACATAAAACAGTAAAGAAGGCAGAGATTTACATGCTTCGGTCAATTGACCCATACAACAGAAATTGACGAGCAAACATGGATCGCCGAAACTATCTGAAGGCTGCGCTCTCACTAAACTAAAACTCGTGATCAACTTAAGAAAAAACTGACAATGGGATAATTTGATCGGGACCCCCTTTACAGGGCCTGTCTCACCTGTCGAACTCCTCCGTGCTCAGTAATGATCCGCGTCGTCGATGAGTTTGTAGGGAGATTCCTGATCCCGAGAATAAAATTGCTTGCAAATGATTTTTGAGGAACCTGACGAAACAATGAAAGCAATATTTAAAGAGGGAATAAAAACAGCGCACACGTTTTTTTAACGAATCCTCCAATGAAGAGGATTAAAAAATCTCGGGTACAGAGACCCAAACCTTTGACAAATATCATCACATGATTTTTAAAATAAAAATCCAATAAACAAAACCCCACCTAGTGTCTTTGAAAGACCTGCACATTCAACATGAAACTAAAAAATACATCATTATTCTAATTTTCATAGTGATCCTAGTTCTTTTTGATCTTCTAAAACTGCATATGATAACATAAAGAATACATAAAGAAAAGAGGTGAGCTATTTAACCCACTAAAAGAATAAACATGATAAAAAAGCACCACATATGAATCAAATGACGTAACATGATATCGTAATGGACGAGGTGCATGAATGATCACATGGAGACTTGAAAATAAAACATGGTAGACAGAGTCTCATCGTGGATTAGGTTTGCTCCCTAATCCCATACATATTATCTCATGAGATATAAATATTATCCAATGCATTGAAACGCTATTTAGACACACCCACCAAAACATGTATATACATATATGTGTTGTATAAGGGAATCAAACATAAGCATAAGCATAAGAAATACCCTTGGAAAGTAACGAGTTATATAATCTCGCTTCAAAGCATATTCAAATGATATTTCATAAAGATTCCAAAGAGAGGAAGAAATAAAATATTTTGGACGTTCATATTTGAATCAATAAGCATGAGTCTAAAATATGAAGTTCATGAGAAATGGTAGCGAACTTGGTGTATTTTGGACGTTCATATTTGAATCAATAAGCATGAGTCTGAAATATGAAGTTCATGAGAAAGGGTAGCGAATTTGGTGTAGAAATGAACCTTTTAAAACAGTTTTTAAGGAATCAGTAAAAGGCTTTTAAAGAAGGAAAGAATATGACTTTTTCTTTGAAATGAGAGGTAAATCAAAATGGTTAACCCTAAAATAGTTCTTATTTTAAGAAATCATGAATGGGTGAAAGACTTTAAGAGAGTGTTACATGAATGGAATAAGGGATAGAAAAATTTCCCTAAATCGAGTTTAAGAAGGTATTGAGAAATGAACATAAGTCATGCATAACCCCAACAAAGAAAGAGAGAATGAAATATGTATATATGTAAGAGACATATATACAAAATTTGGAAGCATTTCATAACATCAAATAGAGAGAAAGTGAGGTAGAGAGAAAAAGGCATAACCTGAAAATGAAGGTCTAACATCCAAACCATATGAATCAAATTACATACTTAATTTCTTTTGCAAAACAAACCTTCAACCGTTATAAATAAAACTCATTTTTCTTTTTTTAACAAATATTTATGAGGAGTTAATTTTTCAACGGAGGGAAAATGTATATATAATGTTCATTAAATTTTCTCTCGAAATTAAATCAGGGGTATTTTTGGAAAACAATAATTTGTCATGGCTTCAATATAAAATGCTTAACATTCTAATTTATGAATATATTCTATATTTGATAAATAAAACTCTTCTTTTCTTAACAAGTGAAACTCTTTACTTTTCTTAACAAATATGTAATTGATTTTCTTAATTTGTATAGAATAGTTATTTTTCATATAATTTAAATTGCAGTTAGTAGTATATGATATTGTATATTTATATTATATAAAATTAAAATATTAAATACATTATACTAAATTAAAATTACACACACACTTAATACAGGGGAGGGGGTGTGGATTTGAAGGCCGACCTTCAAGGGGTGCCTTATTGAATGCGCTCCATGCCAAAAAACCATTCAATGGCACCCCGAGTAGAAAAACCATCTATGGCATCATTCAAATACTTGAGGTGGGTGTCATTCAAGATGATCCTTTTTGAATGAAACATCACACAACCACATACCGTGCTTTAACGAGCATTGATTTTTATCAACACTAAACATTAAGCTCTAATAAAAGTATCTTTTATCAGCGTTAAAAAAAACGTTGATAAAGATGTATCCTTTATCTGTGTTTCTTTAGCGATGATAAAGGTGAATCTTTATCAGTGCTATTCTTAGCACTGATAAAAACTTTTAATAAAAAATATTATTAATATATATAAAATTATCATATTTATATGCAAAAATTAATGTTTATTTATATACATTAATTAAAAAATACATGTATATAATTAATATAATTATGATATATTAATATATATATTTTTAATAATGCAAACAATTATATAAATATAAATGATGTATTTTTAATACGTGATATTTGAATTTATATATTTATATCAATGTCTATGTGCATATATGTGTATATATGTTGTGAAGGTGTGTTTTGTGTATGTGTATATGTAGATGTTGTACGTGTACATGTAGGTATGTGTACATATATGTACACATGTACGCGAGATATACATATATATATAGAACATGTGTACATGTGTATGTATGACATGTATTTAAATAGTTAATTATAAAATTATAAATATATAAAATGTTTAAAAAAGGTATTTATAAAATTATAAATGAATAGATATATATTTAAATAACTATAAAATTATAATAAATATATTTAAATAATAAATATATTTATTATATTTATAATTATATATATTTATATATTAATATATATATGTATAATTATATAAATATATATAATTATATAAATATATATAATTATATAAATATATATAATTATATAAATATATATAATTATATAAATATATATAATTATATAAATATATTTATAAATATATACAAATTTCTATAAATATATTTAAATAATAAATATATATAATTATATAAATATATTTATTTACCAAGATAGCGCGAACCATGGGTTAAAATCCAAGGTTTCAAAATCTTATTGAAAATAAAAAGCCACAAAGTACAAGGGAAGATGGAGAATGAAATCAATTGACAAGCCGCTGCATAACGATCACATAAATCACTATGGGATCGACCACCGCCCCTACCTCTCGGATGTCAGCCCCTCCTCCATGTTTTAGGCTGGTGCCATGTCTCATCATCCATCCGCATGAGGCTCAATAGAATCATCTGGTGGGGTTGGATCCCTCCCACGCCACCGCTCTCCCTCTCCACCGCTCTCCCTCCCCACCATCGCGCTCTGTCGCAACTCTCCCTCCCTCACTGCCGCTCTCCCTCGCCTCCGCTCTCCCTCCCTCGCCACCGCTCTCCCTCTTACACCTCTCTCCCTCCCTCGAGTGTTGCCACTCTCCCTCCTTGCCGTCATCACCACCGCTCTCCCTCCTTATTGCCGTTGCCACTGCTCTCCCTCCTTACTGTCACACACGCTGCCACTCTCTCTCACCACCACGCGTTTTCCCTCGCTCTCCTTCACCCTCTCTTGGATGAATTGGTATCTGACATTAAAGGTTTTAACATTTTTTGTAACATCCCATGTAATGATAAAATAAGTGTTTTTTTATATTTATTAATATTTATGAATTAGATATTAATTTTACCTTAAAAGGGATGCTATGTCCAATAACATACACGACATACAACAATGAGTTTCTCTAAAATCTTAGGTTGTACGCAAGACTAAGTTATACCGAAAAATAATATATTGTTAATATTATTATTTTAAGTGGTAATTATTGCATAGCTGCTGTATCAACGGTAATGAATAGGACTAAGTATATTATGTTTACACATGTTTATTAAATATTTTACATTCTTCCAATAAAATTGATAGGCTTAAAAAAAGAATAAATCCCATTTTAAGTGTAAAAATCTCTATTTTTAAAAGATAGTTTTACCACCTTTTAATGGCGAACCCATTTTAAATCTAATTTTTGACACTTATATAATTTTTATATGAAAAAATAAACTTCTTTTTTGAAAGTGAAATATAAAAATTTACTTTGGGATAATTTTTGATATTTTTTTGAGAACTTTCATATTTTGATGAATAATGAATAATACTGAATTTTAGTTCAAAACTGTTTTTTTCGTCCAATTTATTTATATAGTTAATTAGATCATTTTTATATTAGTTAAACCAATATAGGTCATTGGAAGCAATTTCACATTGAATTTAGATATAAAACATAGCAAACTTTTGAATATTTTTACTTTAAAAACCTGTTTTATCATCATCTATGTGGGATTAATTTTAAATTAATTTCTTCCACTTTTGAGATTGGAATTTGGAAAAATGGATTCCATATTTGGAATCATCATAATTTATAATGTCTAATAATATCAACTTAGTTTTTGATCAAAAGATTAATGGAAATAATTAAAATTAATTACAATGATTAAGAGAAAAACAAGCTTAACAAGGGACTAAACCTTAAAATTAAGATCCAAAATGACCTATAAACTTATCCAAAATCCATTATATATTCATATTTCGACCATACCCTCCATTGGATCAAATTTGGACCATTATTGGAGCCACTTGACAAGGGAAAAACATGGGTGGAATTCCCTTTTAAAAAATTTATAAGAATACCACTCCCTCTCCACTATAAAAAGGTACCCACTCTTCCCTTTTCTTCACAACTCTCAAGTCCTTTGACTCGTCCAAAACCTTCTCAAATAATATCCCAACATCCCTTCCCTCACCCTAGAGGCCTCACCTTGTTCAGAAAGCCAACCAAGAAGTCTTTTGGTGCAAACCAAAAGGAATTACCCAAAGAAGATGTAACTTTCATCAACATGCATTTTTTACTTTGTCTCCTTCCCAAATCCCTTCATTTCTTATTGTTCCATGCATATATAATAACATCATTATCCTCAATATACTAAGATTTTATTTATGATGTATTCATACTTCTGGAATTGTTATATACACATAACTCTATGCTTTCTATTTTGTGTTAATACAATAACATCGTTTGTGGATGTGTGGACTGTCGCCTCCTTAAAGCTATATGATACGTTCACACATTACATGAAATGTATTAAGGATATGTTTAATTAAAAATATTTGATATACATAACATCTATACTATATTCACGACTTAATTACATTTTTGGAAATATAATGTATCATTTTCTTTATTACCCTTTCACACATTGAAAAAGCGATAACATCGTTCGTAGACGTGTGGACTACTGCCTCCTCGATGCGATGTGAATCCTTTTACACCACAACAATTATATATATAAGTATATATGACTAAATAATATAGTATATATGATATAATGATCATTCTTGAAAGATAAATATTACTTACCTTCTTTCCATAACGATTATTGAAAAATGGAAACGTTACTCATGCGTACATACAACCTACCGTCTCCATGATTGTAACGTGGTTCATTTTTTATAACCATATTTCATTATTGGATTTAAAATTTTAATTGATGTATAAATATGATAATTATTTTGTGATTGTCACGACCCGACCCTACCCGGGATCGAGCCGCAACTAACCCAAGCCCGCCTCCATAGGCCAGGGGCTGGCGACCAGCTCCGAAGGCACAACAACTCGGGGAGGCCTTTGCCTAAGTACCTGTACACACACACACACAACACACTCAATGAAAAAGTGCAGAGTAAAAAGAAGAGAAAAGTACCAAATGCTATAAATAAACCACAAAGTGCATCGACCTCTAAACAATACAAGTATAAGTTGAAGGTAAACTGAAAAGAAAAGGGGAAAAACACACGCCCAACCAGAAAAGTGCCACAACCCGACAACAGGTAAACAAAAGAAAACACCTGAGAGAGTCCCACACCTGGAACCCGACTACGACCGCCGCACGTGGTCCGAGCTCCCGAACTCCTAAGATCCGCTGAAGTCACGACCAACCTGTCCGTCGTCTGCAAGGGCACACCAAGTGCGGGCAAAACCCAAGCAGGGGTGAGTATAAAAATACTCAGTAGGATACCCCGAAGGCTGAAGGGAGCAACAAAAGAGGTACCGAAGGGTGAGAAGTAGATCGAACAGGGGAAAGTAAAGGAGTACAACCAAGAGTGCAGTAAAGAGTACAACAAGGAGTGCAGTAAAGTAATAGTAGAGAGTCCAGCTCAACCCAACAAGAGAAAGGAGGTAGACTCATCCAGACACAAGGAGATGGAAATGGTGAGAAGATGAACTTCTCGTCGAGTTTTTGCTACCTATAGCAAAAGAGTAGACTCGTCCAACCACGAGAAGCTAGACACAGAAAGCACGTGGCATACCCCGTGCGTTTTCGCCTCTCCTGGAAGGAGAGTAGCCAAAACCCAAGGAGTGGGTACTGGAACAAGGTATATACATATCCATATGCTCAAACAAGAAGCCTGAACAAGATCGTAAGGGGATCTCTATCCCGTAGCTCAGCCCAAGAAAGTGAGTATCCAACAGTCCCAGAAGTAAACACCATCGATGCCCAGCATCCCGCACGTCTGCCCCGAACTGCAAGTCAAGGGGCTCAAATCACCACACCTTGACACTATCCGCTTTGGGCGGCACTGACTCGTCTGCACAGTATTAGGTCGCGTTTCAAGGACGCGTCTCAGTGGGGAAAGTGCCCCTTGTACTTGAGAGTTCTGGGGGAATGTCAAGCCACACCACGTCACTGCCCCGCAGTCGAGAGGCCTCCTCAAAGTCGACAGGCGACCCCCTGCCCAGCCCCGTTGGAGGGTAATCCCTGGAAGTCGACGGGTTCCCACTGGGGGGAGACCCAACAAGAGTCGACGGGTGCCATGCTGCCCAGTCCCGTAAAAGGGTAATCCACTAGAGGGAGACCTGGCTAAAGTCGTCGACGAGTCCCAATGCCCAGTCCCATAAAAGGGTATTCCACTGGAGGGAGGCTCGGAACCGTCATCGGGGACCACTGCCCAGCCCATCTGGAGGTAAACCCGGCATCGGGGACCACTTCCCAGCCTAGCTGGAGGTAAACCCGGCATCGGGGACCACTTCCCAGCCCCGCTGAAGGTAAACCCAGAACTGCTCTAGCCATCCCTGCTGGATGGTACTACTCGGTGAACACCGCTGTACTGGCCATCCCTAAAGTGGGCAGATTGTGTCAATGTAATGCCCTCGGAAAAACACCCAAAATCGACTGCTCTCACGCCCCGAACGGACGTCCGATGAAAAAGTTGTAAAGCACTGCACACAGCTCGAAAGACGGGCCGTGGGTCCCACGCCTCAACTCTTGTTTCAATGCCCGAAACCACATTGGAAAACTCTGGCTCAACGCCAGGGTCGTAATGCCACTAACGGTGCTCAAAACGGACATCAGATGTGTCTGCGCCGTCCAAAACAAGAACTCTCGGAAGAACGCACGCCCACTTAACGGTTGCGTCGTGGCACTGAGCCCCTCGTCTCGGGAATTAAAAATTCCCGAGACCATCTCAAAAAGTTCACCTCGTCGATACGGTTCCACAACCGCAAACGGCACGTCAAACAGACGTGCCGTTTAAGAGATATGGCCCCCCGAATGCAAGGGGGCCTAGCCGGGCCGATCCACCCTGGCCGGCCCACTCCAGACCACCGGCCCGCGGCCCAGCCGTGGGTCAGGTCCAGTTCGCCGCGGCCCGCTGGCTGCAGCCCGCCTCCAGACCACCGAACCCCGCCTCAGGTCCGCTTTTCCAACGGACCGGCCACCCTGGCCGGTCTCCCCTCGTCGCCCGCCGCGTCAAACAAAGACCCATAGCACACGGGTCTTGCTCCCCCGAAGACGCCGCCTGCTGCCGAAGACCCGCCGCACGCCGCCTCCGCTCGCCAGCGCCACCGCTGGCCTCCTCCGCTCGACCACGAGCCGATGCCCTCAGTAGCCCCCTTGCCCGGTCGAAGCCACCCGCCTTCCGCCTGAGCGCCGAGTTGCCGCCTCCTGACGCCGTCCCGGATCACTGGAAGCCCACCGGAACCCCCAAACGACCTCCAAACCCGCAATCTTCGGCGGACGACCGAGAACGCCACGAGACTCAGATTTTCAAACCGAAAAGTGCGCCGGAAAGCTCATAAAACATAATACACAACCATGGGATTAGCTTGAAAATTTGACAGCAATTCAATGCTATAAAGTAATTCAAAGGGGGAGGTTCGAAATTAAAAACGCAAACACGAAACCCCTACCTTGTTGGGCGTAGCCCGAAGCTTCGCCGATGATCCGCCGGAGTTGCCGCTCCTCGCCGGAGTTGTCGCACCTCGCCGGAGAGGAGGAGTTCTTCCTTGGGAGGGTTTGCGCCAGGGATGAACAAAGGAGGGGAAGGGGAGGTGTTTAGGTTTAAATAGGAAAAATTAATTAAAAACTTAATTAATTTAAAACTCCAAATTAACCCACATTTGAAACGCTTGACGGGGTCAAGGTTAAGCCTCCCTTAGGGTAAACACCACCTCCAGAGCACAACGACGGTCTCATAATTTTAATCCGAGGCCCCTTTCAAAAGTTATTACACTCAACGCCCGATGCCGCCAAATTACGAAAACGCCCCTGGGGCCATTTTTCACTGATGGCCCGCGCCCACAATAATTACACCCCTCATAGGGTAAACGACATGCTACAAACTCAAAGGTGCCATCTTTTTTCCAATATGAGCCACCGTTTAAGATATACTTGAGTTTAACCATTAAATGAATAAATAAATTAATTAATTTATCCGTTTAACGTTCCGGTAGCGGGCGAGGGGTCCAAACGTCCCGCGCCGACATGCTTTATGTCATTCATAGGGTAAAAACCCCATTTTGAACCCATATGTACACTCAAATTTCTGATCTGAAGCACCGTTTAGGAGTTATACCATTTATTTGGCGTGCCCAGTGTGAACGCACTGAAAATTTAATTCCAGCCACAACGGGGCTCGGAATCGCACGCCGTCTGAAGGTGCTGCTCTGGAATAACATCAAGAATATTACAAAGTCTTTTATAGCAAAAACCGGGTTCTTACAGTGATTATTATTCTAAATAAGTTTATATAACAACCCATTTGACCATTTTTGACCTACCAAAGTCGTTTTGACACATAAACTGAATATGGCCAAAACACCTGATGTAAACTTAGTTATTTAAGTAGTTGTTTACAAAATTGTAATAAGTGAAATAAAATTAATGATAAACTTGAAAAATTTTCTGAATTAAGTAAATAATTAACATAATTTTATTATTTAGGAAGATAAAGACACACTTGACAAGTTAGACTCAAGGTAATGGATTTTTCCTCTTACTTTTTACATATATGATATAAATGTCATATGCACCACTAATTATTTTGTGTGGAATACCTACTTCCCCTATCGATATATTATATCAAGAATTATTTTATATT